>OU744279.1:51980577-54480577 GCA_916610125.1 Cheilosia vulpina
TCAGTAAAATTATTTTTAACACGACCTTTGGTTCTATTTTTATAAAACTCGTGTGTAGCCTTTTATTTTGGACACGTAAAGAAAATCTCCCTTGGTCTGAGTTGCCTTTGATGACAATTACTCTTAACAGGCACTCAATATCTGCCTAGAGACAGTTTCGTAAGGGCTCGATTCCTGTTGAAAACAAATGGCATCAAATTAACCTCCATCCATTGACAGACTTTATCCAAATTAATCTAATAAAGTTAATCACTTGCTAAAAACAGATATCATCTCGACCTTAATCTTGCTAAGGTTCTTGACTGTGGCACTCCTATCATTGTCACATATACATCAACGCGCTGTGTGTAGTATTTGCTTAGAAGATTGTTCCCTTTTTATTTATATATTTTTTTATCTGACTTGTGGCATTTCTCAGAGGACAAAACATCAATCCAGCAAATAACCTGCTAAGGTAGTTTAAAAACAAGGTCGTACCATCTTCTTCCGGTTCTATATCTCATCCAAGCATAGTACCAACCACCACCAGTCAATCATTAGAAGCTCTTTATACCTACGCAATTCAATACAACAAAAACGCACCCTATAAAAGGTACTACAACTTTAAACAACTAAAGGTCAGTAGATATAAGTGAATATCACCCTAACCACAAAAAAGATGCCACTTAAAAACGGGCAATCAATTTGAGAGCCAGTGAGTCAAAAAGTGCCAATCTAAAAAATTGTTTGGCATTCAGCAAAGGGAAAATTAAATTTAGCAGCCATTCTCATCTGACGCAAGCGGGTATTCCTCATACCCCCTTTGTGAATACCAAACAATTAACTTTGCGCCAATTCCTCTCGTAGAATAATGTTGCGCATTGTGAACGTGTTTCTTATTATCCCTCGACCTAAGCCACCTTCAGTGAACATTCTTTCGCAACGACAATTAACCTGATTTTTCTTCGGCGAGAAAATGACTAAGAATGCGATGTAGGTGAAGTTGGAATTTGCTAGTTAAAGGTGTACACACGTGAATTGCCCCCATTAACTCATTCCCAATGCGATCTCGATAAAATTCCCCACACGTTAATTAACATATTGCGAAGTACACATTTGATTAAATCATATTTTTAACAGCATATCGGGTAAAATAAATTTATACAAAATTTCCTAACGAGGGATTTATCTTTTTTTGTCATTCCAGGTATGTCGTCGAAATACTTCCTTAATTTTATCGGGAATATTAATAACCGTTCGGAGTAAGTATATCAGCAGAACATCACGTTTTGATGTTTCTATACAGTTACCTCGTATTTTGTTTTTTTAAGGCCCATAACGTCACGTGGCGTTGTTGGTGTGACTAGTTTATGCAAAACTGGTTTTTCTGTTTGTCTATTCTAAGCACAGTTGATTGATGGTGTTGTTTATGAAACGGTTTGCGTTTTAATTAGGTGTGGATGCCAGTTAAAAGATGAATCTAATTAAGTCCCATTTGTGGTAATTTGTGTTCTTCTCATGGAGCCGAACTTTACTGTGGTGTTCGTAGTTAACTAGCGGTTTTTATTTAATTAGAAAATTTCCAATATTGCTGATATTTTGGTTATTAATTATTGTTTATGTTGAATTTGTTTGTGCAGAGGTATGAAATAAATCATGCATAGGGCTGGGCTGTTTTTGGACCTTGGGCAAGGTGAGGCGCAATTTTTCAATTGCGTATTTACGTTTGAAACCAGAAATGAATGTGTTTTTGAATTTTAAGTGCTGCCACAGTGTTTTTTTTAAACGTAGTAGAGTTTCTGTTTAAAGCATCAATGTTTATCGAGATTTATTTGAACAACATTTCTCTCATGGATTCAATTCAACTATTCGGGAACATTTTGCCAAATTTAGGCAAGGAAAAACGCAAAAAAGACCAACAAGTTCTATTTTCTTTAACCATCTTTCACGTAGCGTGATTTTCTTAGGCACTTGTTTTTTTCTTAAATTGGCAATACTTTTCCCACTAATATGAAAATGACAGCTTACAGCTGATTTGTGTTCATTTTTATTTGCCATTTCACAATTAGTAGATTTGTATGCGACACAAAGCCGCAGCTTATCTAAAAATAGTCGGGAACTAATCTTCCAGATTAATACCCCATTCACATCGAGCCGGAAACTATGTTTTCACGAAAACTCTCGAAAACTTCATCGAAAACAGAAGTTTTCCCATCAAAATTTCAGTTTTCAAAACGAGTTGTTTACTTCGTTTTTCACGTAAACACCACGAAAACGACTTCCATTCGTTGGATTGTTGAAACAAACACATATTTTGCAATATTCAGCAGAACAGCTGACCGAACTGTCACAACTTAAAATCATTTTCCACACTTAATTGATGGGCTAATATTATTTTTAAATGCTCTGAGTTTATTTTATTTGTTAATTAATGCGATCGAAATTTGTAACCAAAATTGTTTAAACAGAAGTAAACGACTTGTGTCTCACAGCTAATGGAAACGTCAAACGAAAACTAGTTGGTGTTCGGTGTGAATGCAACGATGAGTTTTCGACAAATAATCGGTTTTTGGTGCGGTGTAAGGTGCAGTTGACCCCGAGGTAATACTAAAGCAGTAAAAGCATTACCTAACCTTTTTAAAAATGTCACTGTTACGGTTGTTACTATGCCGTGTTTGTGTTTTAATTCATTAAAAATGTCTGTAAAAAACATTACTTATGTACACAATTGGGTCAACAAGTTTATTTAGAACCCGCTTTAATAAAAGGAATTTTTAATTTTATGCGAAATTAAATGGATGATTTGAAAAGCTTTCTTAGGACAGAAGATGTAGGATGTTTGCATACGACGCTCACGAGAGGTTAACACTAAAAGTAAAGGAAGGCCTCAAATTTAGTTTTTCTAAAACCCCTCGTTAAGTTGTGAATCAAGTTAACCGCCAAGCTCACCGTCACCATCTTATAGAAATCGCTGAAAACACATATACTTTGCACACAATATAAAAGAATCAAATGTATTTGCTGCTTTCCTTTTTTTATTGCCTTTGTTTATGGGCTGGTTCATCTGCGAATCCCAGGCGATACATATTTCGTATAAAATGGTTGGGAAACTGCCGAGTAGCAAAAACCAATTCGACAGAGATAAATCACTGGTAAGTTGAAGCTTTCGCAAATGTATATAAAATTATTATTCGAACTTTAAACTAAAATTGCAAATTTACCGGCGTGGGTTATGCATACTCACAGAAGAAGAATAAGCACGCAAGATGCAATAAGTATGGAGACTTAGTCACCCAAATGATAGGGCATTGACATTGAATTGAAATGGCGATTTTGACAGCTGGACTTGTTAGATCGTACATCTATATATACATAAAATAGACTGACGTTCGTGTGTGCACTCATAACTCTAGTGCGAATCATTCGATTTTGACAATTTTGGGCTTGATGAATTTGTATTGGCCCAGGGAAGGTCATAGGCTCTTTTTTTTCTGTCGTGAAGTGGATGAAATAGGAGACAAAAGTTGCTATGAGAACCGCACTTAGAAAAATAAAATAGACTGGATAGAAAACCGGGGAGTGTCACTTCCAATACAAAACAAATTGTTTAAAATTTTTAAAATTATAATATTGAACAAATTTCGGCGGAACGAAGTTCGGCAGGTCAGTTAGTTTGCCATAAACTGAATAACCTACTAAGAAGAATTAATAAAGTGGAAATTTGCAATCACTTTTTCGAGTACACATGACGGAGATTTTGAAAGTGCACCATGCTTACTGTCAAAGTGTAGATTGCCAAAGGGTTGTTGGAGCAGCCTAGCGATCTATCACGCACTTTAGTTGTCAATTAAGTGACACATTTAAACTGACGTTTAATCAATCTGAAAAATCCACTTGTCAAATGCATGTCAGAAAGTGAATGATCTCATCGAATATTTGAACCTGAACAGAGTAAAACTTTGCATGAACTCTTACTATTTGGTTCGATGAACGGTCATGACGTCGAGTTCATTGCCGTTTATTCGGTTAAAACGTTTTGTTTTCTTGTGTCGTTTGTATCTGCAATGGTGTATTGTACACGATAACCGGTACTACAAGTTTTACCAATTTACGACATACAAAACGCATTGCGACAAATGCCAGTGACGATGGCGAAGATGGTGGGTCAAATGACGTAGACGGCTTTCTTAATTCAATTGAGTTTCAATTTCAATTTACGATACTAGTGTGCGCCATGCCGTGCGTTCGTATTTCAAGTTGCGTATAGCGTTATATGGCCATGTTGTTGTTGAAGTAGACCCCAATATGTCTAGCCTTTTCTGTTGTGCAGAGTATAAAAATGTAGGTGAGGTGTGCGATTTTTTTTCCGCTTCAGCAGTAAAACGATTGACGAGCCGTTGGCTGATGCAGGGATTTCAATTATTGTTGCTGCCGCTTGAAGTGATGTTTCTAACAAGGCGCACTTTAAGTGGAACACTAAACTTTGAAAGTCTGTGCTCGATGAGGCGTTAAGGCATTCAGATAAAAATGGAAGCAAAAGGAAAGTTTTACCCATTCGAATCGAATGACAGCTAATCGATGGGGAAGTCAGGAAGCGAAAATTGCGTTTTAAATTTATGGATATTGCGGTGCGGAAATTGGTTTTGTTCCTTCGGAGATTGTCTCCAGTTTTGTGGAGCAATTCGATTTCAAAGTCTTGGCGCTATTAAATAGCGAGTAATATTTGGAAGGTAGTTTAAATTCCGGCAAACGTTTGTTTCGGTTATTTATGCCTCGTTGAGCTGGCGTGTGTGGACGAATAGTTATTATATAAATGTTTAATGTGGGTGTGCAAATGTCTATTGAAAACGTCACCGAAACAGCGCTGGTTTGAGACCTTTGTTTGGGAATAAACTCAGACAGCTCTCAATGCGGTGTTTCTTCACAGTGCATGTCGTGATGTTGAAGATGTTTATGAAAACGAGACCAACTTCGGGGTACCTTATTGAACAATTGTCATCGGTCGAAGTCCGTTTCTTCCAAACCGATTCTCTAACGAGTCCATCGAGCACTCAAACCAATTTCATACTATTACAGAAAGCCTCGAACTCCTGTATATTATACAAAATCAGGGAACGCGCACTCCACTGGCAATTTAAAATAATTAAAAACCGCCATTGGGCCAAAAAATCTCTCTCACCAATCCCAGCTCTAGCAAGCATCTCTGACCTACTTTTTCGGTCAAAGCGGTGTACCGCAGTAAGTTGTGTAGTCGCCTCATTGAAATGCAATGTTCAGCAAGCACCGCATTTACATATGCACAGCACACGAGTCTTTCACTGGAACTCCATTTGGAAAGGAAAGAGTTCAACGACTGTCCTACTAACACGCTTCAAGCCGCAACATAATGTGCGCTTCAACTTTGCACAAATGCATTCACCCATCGCTTGCAGCGAATAAGTCATCTCCTGCAGAGTTTCAATGTATCGCAAGCCCGATTTGATTTGAAATATACACTGGTGTTGATATGCGAACAGAACGCGTAAACAGAGCTGACATACGGACGACTTGGAACTCACATCATATACAGTCAGTTGGTTTACCAGTTTTTAATTAATCGAATGTATGAATGTATACTGGTTGCAACAAGCATCCGCCAACAGATGAAAGTATCCCCAAAACGAGTAGTGCAAAAATATCTACACTGTGACCTTAAAATAATCGCATACACACTGAACTGACATATGGAGGTGAACGCTCTGATTACTCTGGGACTGGGTATAAATATTACGAGTGAAGAAAATGAAATCAGTTTTGAAAAAAAAATTAACTTATTGTCGGCGTGTTTCTTAACACTGCGCGCCGAGAATAAACCCGCAATACACAGAAAAGGCCTTGGTCTGAATTTCTGTTCTTCCGGATGATCACAATGGACGAGTTTGGTAAAAGCTAATGCGACGCGCGGCGGCGGGCGTATGTGTGCATATAAGTTCTTCATCGAGGGCAATAATTTTGCGGGCAGTGTTCAAATCCAGCTGAGCGAAAATTATTTCCGCCAAAATGTAAACAATCATTGGGAAGCATAATTGTTTTTACGGTTCGGTGCGGTTACAAGTGTGCTGCGGCACGGCGTGCGTGTTATTGTTTATCAAGCTGGGCCCTGTCTGCCCTCTCGTTAACGAGGCATTTCATAAGCAAATATCTTTGTACGTATTCATTTTTGTTTGTCGTCTGAAAACAGATATTTTTCCAAATCGAAACTGTGTCACTCGTGCCGGATTTTAACATGCGTAAGATTTATACCGCCAAAATGGGAAGTGTTTTTTTGGTATTGCAAACGTTACACGTCGGATTCGTTTTTACCATGAAATGGACAAGAAGGCAGATAACATAGATCGCTTTCTTTCTCTTTCTATTTTCAAATAAAATGTGAAGACACATTTAGCAGTACGCATTATCGTTCTATGTTGACAGTTTGAAGTAGATTCAGTTCCAGTAGTGAATAAAGCTACTCAAACACTGTCGTACAGAGTTGTCTAGTAATTATTAAGCGGATTTTAGAACTCAAAATATTGAACTTATCTTCTTGTGTCCGTTTTGCCGAGGCCGATAACGCCAATCCAATTTCTACTCAACACTCCCCTTAACTTGCAACATTTCTTACGGTTTTCGTCAGAAACTTTGGACTTCCAGTTTCAAAACTACACATTTGAATGCCAAATTTGCACACGATAAAAAGCACAGTTTTCTTATTCCGCATCGCATTTTAACTACGCCATTGTGTTTGGCTTACGTAAGTCACCTTCAACGGACGTCATTCAGATGCAACTGTATTTTTATTTTAATTTCACATAAACGATTCCATTGAATCACGATTTGGAATAATTTTCCCTTGATTAATGAGAGATAAACTGCACCTGCATGCGAAATCTACTTGAAGCCAAATGCCACCCTCAAGTCGCAAGCTCAACTTGGCTGTCATTCGACTGTGTATATGCTGACATAACGTAACGTGTATTTAACTGCAATTTACCGGCGGGGTTAACACTTTTCCAGCGGTTATACCGAGTTTGGTAAGTTTTTCAGAGACAGTGGGAAACCGAGAAAAACGTTCTAATAACAAATTTTAGTCTCGACGAAAGCTCCCAATTGCGAAATTTGTATGGAAAATACAGCCACTGTGAACTACTAAAATTTTGAATCGAAACTAAAAATCTTTTTGTAAACATTTTTGAATGTCATACCCATTTTGCGAAGAAGCGGTGCACAGTAAAAAAAAAATCTAAAAGCCGATTTTATTCACATTCACTCGTCTGCGAGTTTTCAGGGTCAGATTGAACTTTGGGGGAACAAAACGCCACAACAGGCACCTGTAGGCTCTTTGGAGATTTTGTTGTTGTCATGTTTTCAAGTTCATTCTGTATTCGAGACGTACGTGTTCTTGTATAATCTACTCGACTAGATTTTGCTCTTTATTTTGCGTGCCTATTTTTTATTGTTCCTTTATAGCTGTCACTGTCATGCTGATGGCGACAACATGAGCAAAATATATGAATTCATTTTGTGTGAATGAATAAAAGTCTGACAGTAAACACAAGATCATATTTTGTTTTTTCAATGACCAACCTCAAGGCAAACGACTAAATGACATAATTTTGAATCTGTTCCTGTTTGTATTCTATAAAATATTATCTTCAATGAGGCGGGAATCGGAGAATATTTGAGTTGTAAGCTGAACCTTAAAGAATGAATGTAGCTGACTTGAACGCAAATAAATCATTTTGATGATTTCCCTTTTTCGTAAGTTTATTGATGCAATTAAAACATAAACGCGGCGACCGAGTGGTGCGAGATAAGTGTAGACATTGGCTTAGGTTGTAGAGAATTTGTCTATAAACAAGATTCATTGCATCGTTAAACAACATTTACAATGTTTTACTACGTTTTATTTTATTTTTTGCTATAACGCATCCGGTGACGTATTCATTATGGGAATAGTCAAGTGGAAGGCTCGCAACGGGATTGTGATTGTGTGGTGAGTCGATGTTTTTTTTTGTTTGGCTGGTTTTTTTGAGGTTAAAATTGCACCTGTCAGTTGTTGGCAGGAAATCCCTTTTATAGACGTTACGGTTGCATCTGTTTTAACAAGTGGCCATGTGATTGACTCAATGGAATCTAGCAGTCTGATTTTGATATTGCGGTGACTGGTGAGTGTCAGTCACCAGTTCATTTACAGTCGTCAATTGTAGAATGGTGCTTTGTGGCAAATTAGCAAGCATTATTTTGGTGGTAAGCCAATTTGGTGTGACAGTGCCAAATAGTGATTAGTAGCCGAATTTGTATATTGTTATTAAGTGGTGACTCACCAGTATTGGAGGCAATATGCTTAACAAAAAGATTATAATTGTAATTTCTTCTAGTACATTTTTCAATTATTTTTTAGGAAAATTTTAAGTTTGGCAGCGTAATTTTTGATGTGAAGTTAAATGCCAAATTGGGGACGTTCAAGTGAGGCCGTACAAGTATCTAGTTTAGTAAGTCTGACAGCTGTCTGACTTGATGTATTCCAGTTTTAATTGGCTTGGATCGGTCATATGAACAGCTGCTTCAGTTGACATTTATGGATGCGTAGCCGACGAATTAAGTCAAGAAATTTGTGACTGAGTACTGAGTTGACAGTTCTCATATGTGGCTGATGTAGAAAAAGAGACATTACCCAAAAATCTAGTTTTTGCGTTCAGGTTGCATCTAGTCCAGATCAATCTAGTCGATTTAAGATAGGTAACTCTGTTTTTGAGTGTGCTTTTGAGTGATCTTTATACCAAACAGTCCGTTGTATTTAATTTTCTATTTGATTTGTTTCATTGGAAAAAGAAAGGTTAAGCAGAACCACTTACGTTGCTTTGACAGTTAATACACGTGGAACAGTCAAATATATGTTGAAATGGTAGTAATTTACAATGCAATTTTTAAGTAATATATCTTTTTAAAATAAAACTAGGTAATTCATGAATGATTCGGAGATGTTATTCTCACAAAAATTCGATCCTTCACGAGGTCGTTTGCATGAAACCATCGGGATTGTCTGGTAGCTATCGAAACGCATTTCTAACTTTCGAATAAAGAGCTATTACTTTATGACTCAGCATTGTCACTGTATGAAAAAAATCAAAACTCACTCACTTATTAAGCCAAGAAGAGTAGAACTTTGCATATGTCCGTAAATCATCTGACAATTAAAATGTCACATCCAAAGCTTCGACTCAATCTTTATAACTGCCAACGCGCGTCCATATAAATAAAACATATGCGACAACAAAACGTCCCAAAATAACTCCATTCGATTAACCATCGCACTTTCATTGTCACCGCCTATTTATAAAACAGACTCATGTTCAACAGTCCCCTTAACTTGAGGAAGTGATTGTCAACCAAATAACATCCTTAGTGCAAGCCAAACAACAGATTGTGTCTCGGCGTTTGCTTGACTACCGTGGAGTGTGTCAGTTATTGCCGGCAATAACTTCATTTCCTAGTCAATATTCTAAGTCAATAAATGTTGATTTTATGCGCAATTTTAATTACTGTCTCCCTCTCTGGATAACACTTCAGTTGCAGTCGCAGTCAAAGGTTGGAATTTTCCGCATTGCACTGCGCTCTTCAAACGGCCAAGAGGTCATCGATAAAATGTGCGATTCCAATCGATTGTGACAGTCAAGTGGCATTTACTAAGCTTTCCAGAAGCTGTTTGCTTTGTTACTCGACTTCCTCGGGCACTTGCCACTCACTGATTGGAAATTTATTCAGTGTAGGTCATGTCAGATAAATCAATCGCATCGTTTGAGAAAATTAAAATTCGCTCGATTAAAATTCAGCACCTCCCTTACGAAATTTCTTGGCAAAACATCGCATTCCTGTGATAGCTGTTTTGCCTGCCCGCCTGAAATGCATTCCATTGCTAGGATACAATGGGCGCAAGTATTTGGGACTTTTTGGCACACGGCCAGCAGGCAAACTGCACCTGGAAATTGCTACCTAAATAAAGTGAGAAAAAAAAATCGATTTTTAGCTCAAGGTGATGTGCAAGATGCGAAATCGTGTAACGAATCGGGCCAAGAGGGGGGCGAAAGTCCAACCCAGGCGTTCACCCAAATGGGCTGACGATGACGGAGTGATGATTCAACCAGTAAATCATCGATCGCATTGTAATAGGCTTTGTGATAAAAATATAAAGAAATGCCAGAGACACAGTGACTTCTGGCGGTTACAAGTGAATAATTCATGAAATACTTGAAACGTCTACACCGGTCACAGGGAACTAATTGGTTTTTAATTGTCTGGCTCACTGAATTGAAAAAACCGCGAACCTTTTTCAGCTTAACCGGAAAATGACAGATGACAAATTGTTTCTGGCGCACACTGTGAGACTGCGAGAGATGCGATTTTTGTTTGGCAGTAATGTAATTGCAGCGCTAAATATGGAACAGAGCATTGGGGAATTTAATTTCAAATAATTTCGACAATTTTTTGTATGTTTTTCAGCCAGTCACAAAGACATGTTTCGGAAGAAAGCGAGTGCATTTTGTTTCGTGTTTACATAAGTACTTAGCGAGCACACGTTGTGGTGATGAAATTGTCGAATTAATATGGAGTGGGTGACACAATTTATTGCAAACAAAAAACAGATGTTTTCGAAAACCGCAACCAAAAATTTTACTTTTAATTTCATGTATGCCTCTGCCGAAAATAATCTTTAATAATTTGAATCTTACCTCAATTGGGGTTGTTCATGTTGTTGTTGTTCCAAATAAGCCCACAACAAGGAGTTTGGGGATACATAATAATTCTGTAAAACTGGTTTTCATTTTTGCGATTATTCCGTCATCAAACCTGCATCTGTCTGTTCAAACTACAGCAGACCGCTGGATAACTCACCCTAATACGACCAATAAAACAATCATTGGTCTTCTTTTAAAATTTCTGGATCTCTATTTGCATCTTCAATGCCATCAGGCTTACATATCAAATTAATCCGCGATTTCTAGAAGATTTTCTCGGACCGGGATGTCAATGGATCTGTCATTTTGGTCTCCATTTAACAGATCATCCATAGCCGAATGTGTATTGGTAAGGTCGGGTATTTTTTTTATTTATTGTAAAAGCTTATAGTGTTTACCACATCTTAAGTTTCTTTTAAATTGTTTGATGTTTGAGAAGTGAATCATTTTCAAGAGGATTCTATCACAAAAAATCTCTTTTTTGTTTAAATTTAGAAGTGAAGTGAAAACTCTAAAATGTCATAGAACGGAACCGAAGTTCAGTGCTTTTGGGTTTGGGTCTTTGTTTTAGCTGAGTTCCGTTAAATATTATATTTAAATTTGTCGTTGTTAGTAAACTGCTCAATTTTAACAAAATTGTAACCTTCTTTAGGCTGACAACATGCAAACACAGGGTGAATGAATTACAAACGAAAATTCTAACTCATACTAAATTTTAAACAACTTTTGGTACCAGTTTTCTAAGCACCTGCCATTGAAATCGAGTTAAATTCAATTATAAAGCCACAACACAGTATTACGATAAAAGTAGAGACCCAAATATTCAATCTTGTGGCACTCCAATTAAAAGTTTTTAATATTAAGTGGGAATAATTTGCTGGTCAATCTTCAAGTTTGGCTCAACTTAATATATTTCTAATTAGGTCCATAAATTACGAAATAATATTTCGACTAAGGCTTCGGCCACGCATTGAGCGACTGAGTCGTGAGTGACTAAGTGGTGAGTGATTGATTGATGAGTGCTTGATTGATGAGCGATTAAGCGCGAAAAAAAATTTAGACATATAAAATCGTATAGCGGTGTCCACGTAAGCCCTGAGCGATTAGCGACTTAATCGCTCACTCGTTCGTCGTCCACTGAGTACCCGAAAACGTAGTTATCGCTCATCGGTTCTAAAAGTAGAGGGCCCTCATATGCATAAAAAAGTTGAGTTAAATTTAAATTTTAAATGATTTGTGTTTGCATTATCATGTTTTATTTAAATTCTTGTTTTTTATTAGATTCTAGAATCACAGCACGCTATATCTGTGTCCCTCAATGCAAAAAGTGGAAGCCCAAAGGTGAAGCCCTGTGGATTCTCGTGAAGAACTTTGAATTCCTACGAAGCGGTTTAGAGCTCTACCTTTCAGTTAAATTTTATTTAACTTGTTTCTATTAAATTCAAATATAACAGCTCAACTTTTCTATATTAAAAGTACAGGTCTAAATACGCAGCCTTGCGGTTTTTCATTTTAAACCGTAAATTCTTACAAAATCGGGAGTGATTTGTCTGTCTAGCTCCCAGAGATTTTCATTTAACGTCTTTCTAAATTAAGTCCTAAAATACCAGCGTCCAACCTCGTGGGACTCCATTCAGAGCTCTGAATTAGTGACTCAGCTTTTTCTCACAAACCAAACTATTTATCGAATTGGGAATCCAGATGGGTTTTCACTTGTTGGCAGGAATAACTGAACAAAAATTGGCAGTGTTGCTGGCAGACAAGAGCCAGCAACACTGTCAATTTTTGCTAATTGTTCCTGTCGATTTGTCTGTGAGTTGTTATTGTTTATCATCCTTAACTTTGTATTTCAAATAACAAAGTTTGTCTTTAATTAAATTCAAAAATTAAGCATCATTACCATCGTATAATTGCTGCCTCGTTGCAATTATAGTTCCTGTTTCTAATCAACTTAAAGTGCACTTCGGAAATGGCAAGTACGACAACATTCACCAGAGCACTTATATTCGATTTGCAACTCCATTTAACTGCGAAGAAACTAATGAAAATGTTCCCTAAACTCCCTCTTTCCCTCACTTAGGCAGGCTTTTGCATTACTCGTGTTTTAACTTTTGAATTTTAGTTCACTAAGTGAATTTGGCAATTTAACATGGAACACCGCACATTTGCAGACCTTGTGCAGTTAATTTAATTTCAAATTTAGTTCCGATGGCAGTACACACTGTACAAGTTCGAGTGCAATGGTGGTGGGGCACAAATTGATACCCAAAGCATGCACTAACAATGCCAAACGACCGAAGACGACGACGAGTCAAAAAGCGTACTATGTTCATACCCTAGAGTGCTCATGTACGAGTATGTATGATGCATCTGCGGATGGAATACAAGAGGGGATATAATTGCTCTTACCAATTACCATGCTCTGGGGGAATTTTATGTATTTTTCCCTACTAAACGATGTTTGGTCTCGTTAGTCCTGTTTCACTTGGAACAATGTTCAGTTTCAAAAGTAGTGGATCGGCGCTTGTAAGCTTGAATTGATTGGATATGGAATTTCAGAAATTGTTTTTCGTTCCTATTAGTACGCCCCTGCTAATGCTACAAGAACTAGAACACACTTGTGACCATCTAAGTGTTACCATCTGATCGTATGCTTATCTCGCACGTGATAACATCCATAAAAACCAGCTTAACACTAAGGCCCGCCAGTGAGAATACGCCTAATGTGTTTACTTACGCGAACAAAGAGCAACACTTTGTTGCATTAATTTGGCAACAACAAGGGGCGATTGGAAATAACGTTTCAAGTCAACACACTTCAATTATTATCTAAAGTACTTAGTATTCTACTAGTCTTTCAAATGCCTAATTGAGATTTTTTTATTCTATTTGTTTTGCAGGTAAGATGCAAGTCTACATCATGCTAGACAGTGGATTATACAATTTCTTTTATGTAACTCACACGACATGAGTATGGAGGTAAATAATAAAATTAGATAATTCTAATCCGAAGTGCAAAAAACATTAGCTCAATGTGGCAAATGCAAATAGCTAATTTTTATGCGCGTCAACTGGGTGTGGGTAAAAAATGTTGACAACAACTAAGCTTTACGGGGCATAGTTTATAGTTGGTAGTTAAAATTATTGGCACATTGTTACAGTACCTGAACGGGGGACTGGCGACGGTGAGTGCGTACTAGGTGAGAAAAATAGGAAATGACTTGCGCATGTTTTTATTGAAAATTGCTTTGTTCGTAATTATTTTTGTGGAGGACTTAAGTGGCGGGCAATGTGTCAAGGAAAACTTTTTATGTGTTATTGGGGGTAGGTTGTTAGCATACGTTGGGGACTGCGTGCATTGATTTGAGTGGAAAATACATTGTCACTAGTAGCCTCATTTAAAATGACTGAGACTGACTTTTTGAAACGGAGCAGCTAAAAATGAACTCTAATTGCTCTCTGAAATAATTACATTGAACGGTGCTGGCAGAAGTTTAGATAGGACCAAATGCAAATAGAAACATTGGGCCTTACTAATAATCATTTTTAACCTCAACATTAAATATTTTGTAGGTCACAATATGCAATTTTGTACGGAAAATTTCGCCATTGTCAGTTCGAAAAATTTAGCCTGGACACTAAAAATGAATAGTGGTATCGCGGATTTAGTTAAATGGTGCGAAAGAAATAGTTTTTTTTTTTGGATTTTTCTGCTCTAAAAGCATTATTTCCAACAGTCCAAACGACAGTCAAACGTGAGTTATTAAAGTTGAAGATGACACTAGGCAAAGGTGGTATTTATTGAGGGACCACTTACATCACAAAACATGTTTTCAAATTCTGGAATTTTATTTTCAAAAACAGGCTTGACCATTTTTAAGGTGAAAAAAATCAAATCAATCAAATAGACATGTAATCTGCAATTAAGCGCTGAAATCCTTGCTGGATTGTCACCACAAAATCGGTCTTTCTTCTTGTCAGAAGCTGTGATGGCCTAAATTTATTTACCCCTATCGGGAATAATATTTCCCACGGAATGTTTTCAATTCAGCAATCTAATTTACATTGCTGACAAAAAGCAACATTTCCATCGGAATTTGTTCACGATACCCCTGATTTCTAGCCCATAAGGTGCAGTAGATCTCCTAGGTTGACTTACGCTTGATTTGTTGTCCTCTCCATGTTGGTGGGGCTCCGCGAAATAAAGCCCCAGGAAATAAGACCACACGTAAAAATGAAATAAGGCCCCAAAAATTCGAATACAAAACAACAACAACAAAAAATAGTTTAAATTTGGGTTTCAATTTCACATTTCGGTGCCTTATTTATTTTTTTCAATTGTTGCCTAATTTCGTAATAAAGTATGGCCCAATTTCATTTTTATTTAATAAACTAACTGTGCCCGCAACTTCGTATGCGGCGTGAAACTGTGTTATTTCCAATAAAAGAAAAGAAGTAATAAATTAAAACAAAGCGATACACCTTGTCAATGGCAAACAATAAATCAAACGAATCTATTCACCTAAAACACCAATTTCAAAAATTTAAATTCAACAACGTAAGTAATTCAATTCCACTTCTTCACGTTAAACTCAATATATATTTACACCACCATACGCCCATTGCACGTCATCAGCCATCTGCGCATTTCCTCAAAAAAACATTGTCGCTATTGATCATACATCCACACTCACCTTGCATACTTCTCTTTCGTTTTCGGAGAAAACTTCACGCAGTTTTTCTTGACATGTATGTGCGTGTGCGTTGTGCGCCAGCCACCCACCCCAAAGCAGAACAGCGACCAAGAACAACGGTTGCTAATAATTTTCGATTTGAGAAAATAAATTTAGTTTTTTCATGTTAGGTTTCGGGTTGTAGCTCAGCTTCTAGATGACACAGAAAGCTGATTGATGGCTTAAAATATTTGTTGTAAGTGTTGGCTCTTGTTGTTAATTTGATTTGTTTGCATTGATTAAGAATTGTTTGAGTAAAAACGATTAAAAGGCAGTAAAGTCAGAAAAAAAAAACACATTTTGGTCAAAAAAGCTCCCAAAAAATAGACATGGCAATGCAAGTAATAGCCTATGTCCTTCGCGGGTACTTAAGGGACATTTCAAAAAAAGTTGCATCGAAATCTATGCAGTAGTTTTTACGCCAACCGTTAACACACGAAAACGGAAAGATAGATATATAGCACATGGCTGAAAAAATTGCGTAAGAGAATAGCTTAAAACGGGATTTTTTCAGCGCTGATCGCTTTCGAAATGAATCTCACATTTTGCGTTATTTTAAGCGACTAGCAGAATAGCTGAAGAAATCGAGCGATTTATTTACATTGTAGGCTTCGCGTTAAAAAACCATCAGCGAATCACAAAAAAAAGTGAACAAATTGCGCGATTTTTCAAGCGATGCTTAAATTTTACAAAAATTTAAGCAAGTACCAAAATAACTGAAAAAAATCGAGCGTTGAAAACTTCATTTCCATTTAAAAAATGGGGCATGATTGATTGATGATTATTACTATGAAAATTCATCTCAATTTCGGGCCCTTATTTAATTTTTTCTTTTGGGGACTTATTTCCTGGTGTCTTATTTCGCTGCGATTGTTGATGGGCGTAGTTTCTCAACGGTTATTATTTACAGTGGTGTTATTTACTTCTGAGCGACGTGTTTCAGGTGCGTTCTGTTCTGATAGGCCCAAAAATAGAAAATCTCATAAACAAAAGGTTTATTAACTATAACTATTTGTTTTCTTTTAGTTGTCGTCCCTGATAATCCAAGGTCTGTGCAGCTACTGGCTTATTTAAATTTTTCTTCAATGAGTTGATTTAATTATTTAATCTTTAATCTTTAATCTTAATAAATTAAGAGAGGGTAAATTTCTGTATAAAAATATTTTCACTTAAAAGGTGCGCCATTTTTATTTTTAATAAAAATGTTGAAGTTTTGAAACTAAAACTGTGGGATTATTGCTGTCCCCGCCGAGGCTTGAACTTGAGTAACAAGCAAACACTTTAACCACTACACAATGGCCACTGCCTTTGATGCTAATAGACTCAAAACCTACTCAAGATTGTCCTATTAGAATAAATTTCAATAGATGGCGCTGTCGCTCCACATTGCTTCTCTTTTAGGACGGCTATCTAAAGAAGAGCTCTAATCTTGCGAACGCACTCCACTGATTTGGACGTGGCTTTTTAGTGCAATCATTTGCATTTCCCAGTCTTTCATTTATATGAGCTGAGCAATCGAGGTATATAAGTCGCACAAATGGCGGTAACATCTGCCTTAAACTGCCTACTCTTATTGGTGCTTAAATTAAGCAATAGCTGATCATTATTGGACATGCTAAATAGAAGTGGGCTTAAGCTGATAGTCGGTTTTTGAACTGCTAAGACTACGGTTGTTTCTCTAGTCTATAAAACGATAACCTTTTAGACGCCCATGTGTTTTCTCATTCATCTTAGTGGCTTGAAGCTATTGACCTAACGAGGCTTTTAAATAAAATGTATTATGGAGTTGTTTTTTACTTTAAATTACAAAATGGCGGTAGTTCTTATTTTCCTGAAAATCGTGAGCTCTTCACAGACAATTTTTTTTTTTACAATTACTCGTTTCTCGTTACTTTGCTTATTCTCTCTTTCCTTCTTTTTTTAATGGGTACTTGCGATTGCCTTCGAACTTAAAGCAGTGGTCTTATTTTTTGTATGTCAGAAATTGTAGCTAAAATCTCTAAAACAAGTCGTGGCTCTAAAAGTCTCTTGGTTTCTCAGCTCTCCATATAGACCCATGTGATACCAGTGATCATTTTTCTTGTAAAAGAACACATATTCGATTACAAACTTGGATTTAAGTTTTCAACGGGCCTTTTTAATCTTTTTGTCCTAGACATTTTCAAGTTCACACATTTACCAATTTTCCGCTGCACCCTGTGGGAGTCACATATAAATCGACTCTGATTTCATCTATGTAAACGTCTCTCTGACAGGTACTAATTTACATACAGCTTGGTAGACAGTAGCACGCTGCACCAAACTAAATCGACTGCAATATTCCTACATGCAAAGAATATAAAACAACCTCTTGAAGAAGGACCTTCAAGCAGATATATTCAACTCAATTAATTCCACTTTTTCGAATGAATAAAACGGCCACCTCCATTCGACATCAAAATTAACTTCAAATGCATGATTTTGCGAACGAATAATTCTTGCCGTTTAGAAAGGAAGCCAAACCCATTGGACAATACTTAGTCGTCTCTTATCTAAAAAGACCCCAACCCGTATCGCTGTTCCTTATATTTTCAGCCACAAAAGATCCCAGCAGCAGCGTCTAGACTTTGGAGTACCCTCCATAGAAAGCCGTATGAATGATTTTGTGATTTTGATGGTTGGCTTACTCGCAAGGATGCAAGTACGAGTGTATGCGGAAGGCAAAGGAATGATGATTATGATATGGGGGGCGGTCGCTTAATATGCACCATCATCATCATCATCATCTGTGTTCACTGCAGAGAGGAAAATTCTTTGTTTAGTGCCACAAATCAGGGTGAATGTATCCCCTGCTTGTTGCAATGACATTGCGACATATCCCTCCGCAAATGTGCAATTGCAGCGAACAACAAGAGCTCACCGAGGTCCTGCGGGGTTTGAGACATCACTTTGTTGTATTTCTTTTTGTATGATTCTCCGTTCAGGCGTTCTACTGCTTCCTTGTGTGCCGGGGACGACACGCCCTCAATTCCAGACTGGAATTAATTTAGATAAAAGATAAGAATCAACTGATAGCGAATGAGTTTTTGCCCATAAAAAAGGACTCGACTTGGAGGCGCATTTTTATTTTTTATTTTTTTGTTCCACTTCCTGTGCTGTGAAGGGTTCGTTGGTCGTCATTTCGTCTTTTGTCTTGAGCAAGGAGCGTGCACACGCAAATATCGTAATAGACGGTTGGAAAATAATGTCCCTATTCAACGAAATTAGAATACATGCTGCGGCTGAAATGGGTCGTGCTAGTTGTTCCTGCTGTTGGAGCCCAGAAGTTCGGGACTGTGATTAAAGTTCATTTTTCGTGTTAGCAAACAATTATGTTGTAGCACATCGGTTTTAGTTTCCACGATGGCTATGCAAATTTTTTGATATTGGCAAGGGGGTGTCAGCATATAATTACACGTTTGAAAGTGGGCTCGTAAAACACCTCTGAAGTTTGTGAATTATTTTATTATGAATGTTGGTAGTGACATAAATCTGCTCCATGGTTGGAACGAAACTATATTGTTGCCATTCCAATTGCTTGGCATTGCTAAAATAAATAAACATGAATGAGAGGTATCGAGCAGCCCACGGAAGAGCAAACACAGTCCGAGTGTGTGTGAGTTAAAATGTTGACACAAGTAAAGGGAACCTTCGTTTGAACTGAGAGGGTTTCTCCCCAAGTTATACTCCAGTGCGGGTAACAGAAGGAAATGTGTGATTGTTTTTTATATTTTATGGTTTACGCCATGGGTATTCATGTAGCTCATTTGTAATGCCTTCGCTTGTTGAGTGGAAGGTTGCGTGTTGCAATCCAATCCAATACCAGACACAATAGGCTCGTTTAAGAAGCTGCAGTGCCAGAGCCCCTTGAAGGCTCACCCGCTCTTTCAAGGATTGAAGAGTTGCTGGCATATGTTACCCAATTCTTCAACTGTAATCAGTTTTCTCAACCCTCAACCCTCAACCCTTTAAAGATTACAATCTTCTGTTAATAGCACATATGACTTTTGAACATGACAGAAGCACAGGACGATCGCACTGGGTTTTTGCATTGATCAGTTTGACGCGTCGTCGGTCGGTGTGAATGGGTTTCGTTTTGTATGGACCATTGGACTGATTTGATCGCGGAAATATGGATCAGTCGATCTAGCTGATCGAGTGAAAGGCAAAAGTTCGTTTTGGTCAAGCTCCAACATTTCTTCTGTGATCTTGCTCATATTATAAGTATTTCGAAAGCAAATTGGATAGGTACGCTTTTAAAAATTGATCGTATGTTGACACAAACAAAAAAAAAAACAATACTTGATCAATGATCACTGAAAATAGCAGGTTCTTTGAATACTTGGCCAATCGCTTCAATGATAACTTTTGATCACTTTGATCGCTATAAGATGGAAGAATGTTATGATTTTGAATGAGAATGTATACTTTCGGGGTCCCAGGTTCGAATCCCGAAAAAACCCAAATTCCAACTGAAGGTTTTCTTCCACTGCGCCTCCTCTCGCAAATGTCGGGCAAACACCCGAGAGTATATGAAAGAGCTTCTCAATTGACCGTTTGGACTCGGCACAAAATTGTAGATCCCTTCCATTCATCCCAAAAAATTAAAAACTCACACAAGATGAATGATTGTGAGAAGCAAGGCCTACTCGGTCCCCACGGGCCTGTTGCGCCATCTATTTTTGTACCCTCCACAGGAAACTATATTCACTTTGTTATTACATTTGCAACGCCAAGAAGGAGTCACCGGAGACCTCATAAAGTATGTTTATTCTGAATCAGGATCACATTCTGAATCGTTTTAGCCATGTCCGTCTGTCTGTCTGTTGAAAGCACGAAAGCACCTCAAGGAATTGACATAGGCGAATGAAATTTGGTGAAAGGACTTCTTTTTATCGTCGTCAGGTTGGTATTGAAAATGGGCTATGTCGGTCAAGTAGTTCTGGTAACTCCCATACAAAATCAATATTAGGCCCATGTACCTCTCTGTCTGTTGAAAACAGGATAGCGTGGAAACAAATCGAGCTAGGCAAGTGAAATCTTGTGAGTGGACATATTTGTATAGTCGTCAAGTTGGTATTGAAAATGGGCTATGTCGGTCAAGTAGTTCTGGTACCTCCCATACAAAATCAGTATTAGGCCCATGTACCTCTCTGTCTGTTGAAAACAGGATAGCGTCGAAACAAATCGAGCTAGGCAAGTGAAATCTTGTGAGTGGACATATTTGTATAGTCGTCAAGTTGGTATTGAAAATGGGCTATGTCGGTCAAGTAGTTCTGGTACCTCCCATACAAAATCAATATTAGGCCCATGTGCCTCTCTGTCTGTTGAATACAGGATAGCGTCGAAACAAATCGACCTAGGCAAGTGAAATATTGTGAGTGGACTTATTTGTATAGTCGTCAAGTTGGTATTGAAAATGGGCTATGTCGGTCAAGTAGTTCTGGTACCTCCCATACAAAATCAGTATTAGGCCCATGTGCCTCTCTGTCTGTTGAATACAGGATAGCGTCGAAACAAATCGACCTAGGCAAGTGAAATCTTGTGAAAGGACTTATTTTTATTGACGTCAAGTTGGTATTGAAAATGGGCTATGTCGGCCAAGTAGTTCTGGTACCTCCCATACAAAATCAGTATTAGGCCCATGTGCCTCTCTGTCTGTTGAATACAGGATAGCGTCGAAACAAATCGACCTAGGCAAGTGAAATCTTGTGAAAGGACTTATTTTTATTGACGTCAAGTTGGTATTGAAAATGGGCTATGTCGGCCAAGTAGTTCTGGTACCAATAATGCATGACGTGCATGCAGTGGAGGGTATCAAAGCATCGGCCAGGCCGATGATAACACTTTTACTTGTTTTTTTTTTTGTATACTTCCGATCGAATGATCATTCAAAAGTTATCTGATTGCCATCGCCAATAAAGCCAGCAGTGGTAATCACTAGGTTGGGTTACAAATTATATTGCTTAATACAAGCGTATAAAAAAAAACTAAACAATCTAGTAAACGAAAACCTATACAAGACTACGGCAGGTCCGTCGACACCCATTTAAAATTTTAGTGCATATCTGTCTTCTCGACAATGATACACCACATCACACTCTATTTCAGCCTTAATTCGTCCTAAAACTAAGGGACACAGCCATTTTTCTAGAAGCGGGGTTTCGTAAACCGATTTTTAGAAACTGAACATTGTTTCCCATCTACAATCTATTTTAAAAATCAATGACAAAGCAGAACCCCTTTGCAATGGATGGTACCTCTACAAAACTAGCGTTTTAAACTGCACGTGAAGTTCTCTCATAAGCCAATAAGACCCAAATGTCGCTAGCAGCATCAATAAATGCGGAAGAAGCAAACTAGTAAAGAAGTGCCGCATCAAAAACAGTTTTTTTTTCCAAGAAACTGCTTATGAAGTTTGATATTCTTTGCGCCATAATCCGACTTACTTATTTCAACATTTATCCATATAGCTGCGTATTCTCTACCACTAAGAGGGAGTAGGTACTCAAAATAGATTCCAATTTGCTCCATATGCATGACTAAGTTCATTTAATGCTTCAGAAGACTATACGTCTCACATGGCTATAGGCATGATTGAGATTTAACCACACAACACAAACTCACACAGTCACATATCCCAACGGAAATCCTTATCAGACAACGGAGTCTTGAAGCTGCATTCGAAAGCGTATCCTCTTCAACGTTAATTTCAATTTAATTCCCTTACACTTTTATCCAGCAGTATGGGTATGTATAGGATACGCTTCTATGTCTGATAAGATACAAGTTTCCCATCCCATGAGGCATATGGCTAAGGATAAGCCACTCATGAAGTTTATTCTCCCTGGATTGAAATAATTTATCTCATCAATCGACTGTTTCGCTGCAGGCCCATATATAGTTACACCGAAGGACTCACCCCCCGGAAATACTACAATTGCTGTGATATTATTGCATTCTTGGGGATTTAAGTTCTCCTCTGCAAACGAATGGTAGATGTTTGAAAATGCCAGTCCAATTTAGGCGAAAGCTTGCTTCACCCAAAGGATTACAGAGGGATTTTCACATCCACACATAGTATTGCAGTGTACGTCCGGTTTAGGTAGGATTAGAGGCAAGTTTTAACTGATACAGTTTTTAATAAAAAAATAAAAAAAAACTTCTTGGAAGTTTTATGGAAGTGGGAAAATCCGCAATACACCTCCTTCTTCTCCTTCGCCCTTCAAGTTGACGAAGGGTTAGGCTGTAAATATATTCATCTGTCTAAGTATCCGAAATTTATTATTAATGTCGTCAATTTATGAACTTGACTCAAATAGCTCGTTTAAATATAGTCGTATATATTTTTTTACGGTACGAACCTGTCAAGGATCCATAAACAAAACCAACGGCTGTAAAAGACAACTCGAAGGAAATACGCTAGATAATTGGAAATGCTATAGGCCTCGCATGTGTTAGCATTCGAAGCTTTTAAGTGCCATCAGGGCACTTCTTAAGGGAAAGGATAATGTGTGTGTCTTTGCAGTTAATATCAAGGAATTATGACCAAAATCGGCCGGCTATTAACTGTGGATTTGGTCGATTTATGACCTTTGGATAAGAGGAAAGTCAAATTCTGGTTGGCATCTGGCAAGAGGAATTCAAAAATAACACGTCACATGGACAGGGACACCCGGAAAATTATTTATAGATGAGGCAGCTCGTATCTATCAATCTAATGAATAAGTTATAAGCCCGTGATGTATGAAAGTGAATATATACTATGTCTCGTCTTTTTTACTTCGTCTATGTCGTTAGCGATGGACAGCAACGAGATTGATTGATGGAACGTGATTTTCCCAAAAACCGCTTGAGAACGGTTTTTTGTTTTAAGAACGTTCAAGAACTGGTTTTGACACCACAAGGGGAATTGGGAATACCCGCGTTTGCATTGCGATTGAGTGATAGGAATTAGTAAAGATATCATTTGGTAATACGTTTCGGGGTAGATGTGTCTATTTCGAGACAACTTGAGATGATGCCCAATTATGGAAGCTATTTTCAAAGTCACTTGGTGTGATTGAGGCAGATAAAATCATTTTGAATAGCGGTGTGACCGATTTAAGTGCGCACTGGAAAATTTCAAAGCAATTGTGACTCTCAGGAAAGTAGAAAAAAAATAAAATAATAAAATAATAAAACTATAGAGTTACCTATTTCAAATTCACCTGAATGTATGCAAAGATTTTTGTTAAAATTGTATAAGCTTTTAAATTTGGTGTATTCCTCGATATTTGGTGTGCGCTGGAGATTACAGCTCGTGCTGTGCAATTAGGCCAATCATAGAACCCACTTGAGAGTTTAAAGTCAATTTTGACTATCTCTATCGAGTTACTTGTTTATAGTCCGCCCCAATGTATGCAACGTTTTGTATTAAAATTATATAATTTCTTTCATATTTTGTGTGTCAATATTTTTTTATTAAGATTCATACTCACGCTGTGCAATATTTATTGAAGGATATTCATACTCTCTTGAAGGCACGTAAAATATCATCAAAAAGGATGGGAAATACCTTTGCGAAAAGATAGGTACAAAATTCTGTTGTCATCACAGTTCAATAGAATTGCATTCGGCTTGTGCACATTTGACAACTGAATAGAAACGTGTTTGAGTTATTGCCCCCTTGGCTGAGGCTTGATGAGTCGCTGAGTGATTCAGATTCGATTGGTATAACGGGGCTCTAGGGCGGATCAGTGCTTTCCTTGCCAGGAATATAGTTTAGAAATTGCAATGCAATCTGTTGATCTGTCAGAACAATACTTCAATGAAACCTGGGCACTCATTCCGTAATTTTTCAGCCAATAGGCTTTTTTTATTATGCTCACATGATCTGTATAAATCATTGATTTCCATGGTATACAACAAAAGTTAGATCTTGTACTGTTGTTGTAAACCTTGAAAATCAATTATCTATACAGATCATGTGAGCATAATAAAAAGGCCTAATTATCGTCGAAACAATAGACCTCCAAAAGTAGCAACTAAATGCCAAAATTACGAGTTTGAGACCCTTATCCAGTTCATTTTCCACAAATGTAATGAAAGCTGACGATAGTGAAACAATTTTCGGGCAGAATATAACTTCTTATGGTCATCAAAGTTTCAGAAACGATCTCGTCCCGACAATTATTGGTATACGGAATCTGCTCCCTGTATGTGTTTTGCCGACAGAAATCTTCAGGAACTTCTTCCAATTTCAATGGTACCTTTAGCTAACCTCTCATCTATCTGACTAAAAACTCCTCAGTCCCTAAATTGATCTATCCGCGGCTCTAAAACTCGTTATTTTTTTTTTAAATTTTAAACTTTACTTGCGGCGAACTCCTATAAAAATTCAGTTCATCTTTTCTGGCAACCACGAAAGTTTGTGCAACCAACATATTTTGCCCAACACGTATATAAATTCATTAACATGGTCTCTATTATGACATTTCAAAGTTTGGTGCCCTTGGGCCCATAGCGCCCAGAAAATAATTCCAAAAATTAACATACACGTGTAATATGGCTTTTATATGCCAATCAAATTGCAGTGATAAACCCTATTATTGTCCACAAATTAATTTCAATTGCAACATAAAACCGAAGGTACTTTAGCTGGAAATGTTACGTATACGCCCAGTAGTTCCACTGAAAATCAATTTTCAATAGAAGTTCTGGCAGTTATGAAACCAACGCCAGTGTATGGCAAGTACGTACATGCGTTCGCACTTGAATAGAATGTTTATTGAGCGTTAATGACAAAGTATTGGATGGTATTTGTAGCGAGTACAGTGGGGGAATCAGTTTAGTCAGTTCCAAGAAATAACAAATTCCTCCCTCTTGATGGTGGTTCGAGATTTGCGTGTTTTTTGCGAATGTAAAACTTTGTTTAGTACTCTTACTATTTTGTTTTTTACTGTTTTGTCTTGGAAATAATGTAATTAACTTTTGAGTTTCTAACTATTAAAAAATTCTATAGATGGACGGATATAGAAAAGATGTTTGTTGAGCAGCGCTTTTCAGATCGTCTCTGAAGCAGTGTTTATCAATATTTCCCAGGAGAACAACAACGGTGGGTTTAGTCGTAGTTATATATATATATATAATAAGATTAATATTTCCTCATCAGACTTCTTTACTTGCTTAAAGGTTTAAAGTCAATTTCAAGGGCAATTCACCGTATACACATTTATTTCTTTTCCAAAGACATTTGCTTGTTTTTTCGCGTGTCCGGAAGTGAACTTTCAACTCGGTTTTTTTTTTGTTTTTTTGTTTACATTAATCTGAAAACAGAGAATGACAAGAAAAAAACGAAAATTGTTTCTAACCCACGCTTTCTGTAATCGAGAAATGTCCACTTGAAAATTTTAAGTATTTTTCAAGTAGTTCCGCAGAAGATATCACCGGATTTATTTTTCTTTCTTAAATGGTCCTTTGTAAGTATTCAAATTTTGTTTAGAAAACTTTTTTCTACGTATGTATATTTTGTTGGATCTTTATTAAGTCTACCCAAAGCTTAGAGACCTACAAATGTTGCCAAACTTTTGCATGACAGTCATTAGTTATAACTCACCAGATATTGTTGTTGATTGCTGTTGAACAAGGAATGCTTAAAATTGTTTTTGTTTTAACAAGATAGCTGCTGAATATAAAAGATGGGGTGGACTCCTGCACTTAAACTTTTTCAAAAATTCAGCTTCCTGGTGCTGTGCTCGAGAGAAGGCAGAAGTAACACTACAGTGGTTTTGTTTTTTGTTTTCTTGTCACTTTGTGATGGCTAATTCACTTTTGGTCAGTTCTATAAAACTAAGCGCTGCCAGGTTCGACAATATTTTTTCATTTGTCTCAGAAATCGGCAATTTCATTCTATAAGCTGTCAGAATGCAGGTTCTAGTATTACAAGTTGAGTGCAGGTTTTGTTTTAAAGAGAAGCACACTTAAACTCATTCGCATGAATCTAAAAGTTCCAGTGACATCTGCAACCGAGCGGAGAAAATAAATTTTGCTGCACTTCCCAGGACGCAAAACACCCGCAAAACTTTATCTAATACTCCATCACTTCAATTAGATACTGATCTGCCATTTAGCTAAATTGAGTGGATCTTGGATTGCACAACATGAATGCGATGCTGATCATTTTCTTAACGATGCGACAACTTATCTAAATGCACCGCCACCGGAGGTTAAACAAGTAAAAATCACACACAACTTAGCAATTGCAAAATTGAATAAACACCAAACAAGCACGAACACAAATCCCCATCAGATGCATGAGCTGCTCGTACACCCGCACCCACCATTGGCAGTGCACTCTAAGAACACACACAGATGCTGCAGAGAAATTCATTATAGTATACCCTGTCGTGCCCGTTGCAGTCGTCTATATCTCTCAAATCTCAAGTTGCGCATACGCTCGCAGGGTGTAAAAATACGGAAGGCAAACATTCGTCTCGTCCAGAATACGAGTGATAATTTGGCATGAGGGCTGTCTATAGATAGCAACAGCCAACAGCCCCTAAGTCAAGACACCCGTCAAGATACCCAGGGTGGGGGCGCCTCAGTTCTCACTAACGACATGGAAGTAGGTAGTTTGTTAATTCCATTGCACAAATTATTATTTATTTACATTCGCAACAACAGCGCCTTGGTATTATATACGGCACTACAGTGCTCTGCGGCTCATCGGGCGATGACAACTCCCCGTATAGTCTCAAGAGCTACAGCGACATGGCACCCGGATGTGTTTGTCGTCGTCGTCGTCGTGTGCAAATTAAGCTTCTGTCTTCTGTCCTTCTTCTGATGGCTGCCAGTTGGCATGTGTGCGTGTGTTTCACTGCAAAGCCTCTTAAAGATGGCAAAATGTACGATGCCCATCACGCGTAGAATGTGTGCTGGGGCATAATAAAAAGGATTCCACGCCAGCTGTAATGAGATTTTAATGTCACTGGGTATGGTGGGGGTGGCTTCCATCGAAATGGTGGCATAAGAGAAATGCTTCTTCTCTATTAGCACCCCGAAAACAGAAGGGATCCTCCAGCGACAAACGGAAGCAAATATATGAATTAAGAAAATTTATTAAGTTTTCTTTGACGGAAGCACTTTTGTGGTGTATGGTTGGTCCATTTTCAAGGGAACCTAATGGCCTCGCTTACTGTTGGTGATGCTAATGAAATATACGTTCGCCGTAAAAAAGGGAATAAGGAGGTTTTGGGTGCAAGTATCTAGGCTAGCGAAGGCAATAACCATAACAATAGGAAATAATGAAGAAAACTAAAGGCAAATTGATTTGGGAAATGGTCCAACGGTTAAGTCTATCTTTAGGAATGTAGTTCCGGAATTTCTTGTGTGTATTACATTCCATTTTGGGGGAGATGTCCGAATAGGGCGCTCTTCATTAAGTTTGGTTTGTTCCTCTTGGACGATTTGTCGACTCTTTGTTGATATTATGAAGATTGTTGAGTGCACGTAATTTTGCAGTGAAAATAACTAGCTTACATGTATTCTGCCTTCTTTGGGCCGTATGATGTTTCAATTGAACATACCTCAAAAAAGCAGGATGCTGAAGCAAAGCTGGCAAGGGGATGAGAAACTACGCTATAGACTTATAGAATCGTTGGACATCTACCGACAAATAACCTGAAGCCAACATTTGCGTACCAACTGCATTATCGACAGCCAAACTCCAAACGTCCTCTCAAAAAGAAAAGGTCAAACATGCCAAACATCCAACACAAATAGTCGCAACGCCGTTTAATTACGAACTCATTCAATATCCGTCAGGAAAATAAAAGACAGCACAGACACTGTGTTACCGACAGTAAAACTCGCCCAGAAAATCGAAGATGAATCAGAGATCAGACTCCTCCAACAAAGATATGCCGTTTAATGCCCAAAACACATGTGCAGAATTCACTGCGCAGCAAGATTAGAATACACATGTTTATATGGATATAGGCACATGTAAATTCTGCACTCATCGCAGCACTGCAACATGTCGCTATTTCTAAATTTGCTGCAAAATTCAAGCGTACCACAACACAAATGAAAATAAATTGCAATTTTAAGTATTTGGCATCATCGGCTTTTGACATTTGCTGCACTCATCGCAGCACAGCAACATGTCGCTTTTTCTAAATTTGCTGCAAAATTCAAGCGTACCACAACACAAACGAAAATAAATCGCAATTTTAAGTATTTGGCATCATCGGCTTTTGACATTTGCTGATCGTGTTTGTTTTCATTTTGGATGCAAAGACATCAGCCGCTTAGTTGAATGACAGTAGCCATATTAGCCGATACAAGGCATGTCAAATAATTTTCTGCACATCTGTTTTGCTTGCAGCACTGCGTTCCGTGCAGCGTCCAGAATTTCTGCACATGTGTTTTGGGCATAACAGTAATAGTTCCAGTCAAACATGTTCGACTTATGATCAAGACATAATCGTGTCTTGAACCTGTTCGACCGATACTACCTGCTTAAATGAGCCGCCATTTTCTTTATGCAAATTTTTCAAGCACAACAAATACCTTTATAGATACAACTTTTGAAGCACATACAAAATGCAGTTGTAGTTTCAACCTTCAATATTCTCTTAGAGATACAAACGACAACAAAAAAAAAACACATCCACAGTCTTAACGTCAGCCTTTTAATATCAAACGAAACCACTTAAAGGAAAGCATAAATTTATTCTCGACTTTTTCCCATCTCCGTCCTCTAGAAACCGAAAAAAGAAAACCACTTGCGATCCAGCTTAGCTGAAAGTGTAATAAATTTTTATCACTTTTTCGTCCCCCCGACTTTCTGAAAACACATTCCGTCCACGTACACACATGTCACTTCTGAGAAGTCAAATATGTACAAAAAAAAAAAGATATGTATATATGTATTTAAAATAAAGGAAGAGGACCATCTCTCATGTGAGAACACATCCTATTTCGGCCCCGCTCTACTACCGCAATATGTCTCTCACTAAATCATGTCACTTTGGGTTAAGAACAAAAAGGTGTACTCGTAATAATCCTTTTTATTCGCCCCACCGTAGACAAGTCGCCCAAAACACCCGTGATGCTGAAGCTGAAGCACACATGGATTTCCATTGAAATCGGTTTTCCTTACCGAACCCGCCGCAACGGAATCCATATCATCCGTTCGGTGGGATATGAGCAGTGCACTGCATACCCTGGAAAGTGGGAGGAAGCACTGTTTATGCAGTCTTATATTTTTCTCTTGAAGCAAATGACCTCATTTTGTGGTTCTTTGTTATCCTTTTTCTGGGCCAGATACATCCTCTCTGTTTATCCATATAAATGTCGCTTCTGTATCATTATGCAAAACGCTCTTACTACCAAGTGTGTATATTCATGGAAAAGTTTCACCACCTGCATCCTTTGTCGTCCTGCTAAAAGACAAACTATACAAGCTGCTATTTCAAATTCATCGTTCCCCTGTTTTTACGGCCATGCAGGGGGGAGGCAGGAGGAAACCAAATAAACGGTCCAGCAGTAGATGAATAATTTTATTGCCAATATTCCTGGACACCATCGCGGATATTCGAACTATGTTTTCTCAATAATTTATGTACTCACAAGGGATACCAATATTGAACTACTCGGAGAAGTTTCAAGCTATAACTTTAAATTGTTTTCGATTGATTTTATATCCAGGACACCACTCACAGTGGCATCTGTCAACTTATGTAGCTACTTCCGGTAACAGGAAAAGGTCCAAGTCATGCTGACACCAATTTATGGCTAAGTAGGCGAATTGATTTGAGGTGTTGATTGTGTAAGGTGTTGACAGTAGCTGACAGCTGTCAAATCTATATGTGGAGAGTTGGATTCAAAAAAATTTCGCGAGCTATTTTTTGTTGGTTAGTGTATTTGGATAAGTGAATTATGATTTAACCCTGTGAATGGGGTTGTGACAGCCGTATAGCACTTATTTTCAATTTAATTTGACAGATAATTGAGGGGTTCGTTGGAGTATATGTATATCCTTATTAAATGCGTAAAACAAATTGGTAAAATTATAGGTATATCGTCAATGTAAGTTGAGGTCCAAAAGTGACGGAAAGGAGCGTGCTTTTTGGCTAAAAGGAGCAACCTTTTAGAAGGTTTGGTGGGCGAATTCATTTTTAAACATGCATCTAAATCTACGCTCTTACTTTCAATTATAGTGCACTTCAACTGAGTCGACTAGGTGAGCTCTAAGCCCGTGTGTCATGTTGACTTTATTTCTATCAAAAATTATTTTATCCCGGAAGCTATATGACAATTTATTTTTGTTTTGCATTTAAGGGGCATTAACAACATCAAACATTTTCAACACGGATGATTAAAGTGATGCCCAAGACTAAATAGCCGTCTGACTGAAAAGGACAGCATTACCCATAACGCGCAAAAACACGTGACACATATTTTGGTCGGCCATCTTGTTTATGTGGTAGAAATTATAGGAAAGTTCTGCATGTTGATATTTTTATAGCAATGGCTAATAAATTTCGAAATATCCTATAAAACAAAATGGCTTCCGAAAGTGATGAACGGACAATCATTGATTGATGAATTGTTGGTTTAATTTACTGACACTTCTCACCACTCTCATTTCACACGTTTGAAATCCGAAATAGAAATGTTTTTGTGTGATTGCAGGAATGTTGGTTGCCGCAACTTGTGTTTGTATTTCCGCTTTACCTATCTAAAATTATGGACAGAATCTCCATGACACTTTAGGCGTCTCTTTTTGATCTCATTCTTATACCATTATTAGCATTGATTGCGGACAAACGGATCTCTCTGTCCCCCCTCGTGCAAATATGAATGTGCAAGCCTGCAAGCTGTTGAAAATGCGGTATTATTGTACTAAATGTAATAAATCTGTGCTGCCAAATAGAGTTTTTTTTTACTCTCTTCCTTTAAGTCTTGCAACTTACAGACGGTAAAATATTTCATTTCATTTGACAGAACTTATAAAACTTAAAAAAAAAACTCTTTTAATAATCACAAACAAATTATAGGCACGTTCTCTCTGCTCACATATTTATAGAAACTATTACTGGAAACGCTATTTCAAATAGTTTCTATTCAAAATTAACATTTAATTGCTATGGACAGTAAGTAACAATCAACTGTAGGTCTGTAGTCTTATTATTTATGACCTTAAATCATCTTCGGGCTTTGTATTGTGCAACACATTTCTAACGAAGTTGCACAATTTTTTTTTCCCACAGCCTTGATTGTTGTGTAAGTTTGTAGTTTCTGTGGCGTCTAATTACACCCACAATCAATTAGAAATAACAAACAAAAATAAATTGTGTTTACGATAAAGTTTATGAATATTAAAAACAAAACGTGTTTACTGCAGGTAAGACATATTTTTTTCCTCAAAATTAATTACTGGTACTCTGCACCCGTAAAGTATGACAATCAGTAAAAAAATGCATAAATTTTTTTTTTATTACTTTTTTTATGGAACAATAATGATTCACTTTTAATTGTAATTGTCGCGTAAATGAGGAATGTTTGTACAGATAATTAGTCCGGATACGGTTGTATTTATCTCGAAGTGAGTTACATAAGGCGAAAGGTGAAGGAACCGCTCGATGCAGGGATATTAAAATGTTATATTTCTTTGCGCACAGCTTGATACGAAAAGCTGCCAACCCTTTTGAGTGGTTACGAATTTCAAAATGCAAAAAATACACATGGATTCTAGTTGACTTGTATCAGCCTAACCACACTTGAAACAAAACAGCTTTCTCCTCAAAATTCCATCTGTCGGCAGAAATGCCAAACGACAAATATCAAATAACAGTCTGGCCACGAGACCCCACTAAATTTCAATATCTATCCGCAGTAACACCCGACGACACGTCAGCATATATACAGCTCCATCATACAAGTATCCGATTCGCAATTCCTCCGTAAAGGAACCTAGAACATATATCCACGTTTGCAAGTGTATCGCCTTCCACTTGAAATATTTTTAATTCGCCTAAGTACACGCGAATGGATGTCACATTGGGGATTTGAACATAAAACCGCTCTCAGTGCTCAGTAGAGGGAATCTTTTCGATTCGCCTTATCCACGACATAGGAGATAGGAGCTCGCTTAATCGCACACACTTTACGAGCTTCACCGAGAGAATGGGGTGAACGAATTAAAACTTAATTAAGATCCATATGGATGAAAAGGAGGTGGATTCAATTGCATCTATATGCACAAAATCGGGACGTAACTGTAGGGGCGGTGGCAGCATCTGCCCCATTGACATGTCACGAGGGTGTTTTCGAATTCAAAAGACGACAACACATCCACTCCAATTAGCAGGATACAAAGTACGGGCGCATTTGCAACAAAAGGAAAATTGTTTGCATTGAAATGTTGCAGTACACAATACACACACATGTACAGAGATGATAGTCGACAGGTGAGTTATATGTATCGCATCCATCCAATTAGGCGCTGTGCACACACAAAGTCGCGCTAAATTGACGGAGTGCTAAGGCCCGATGGCTCTGATGGCCCGAACACAAATGAGTCTGTTTTGAATAAAAAATGCAGATTTGTTTGAGGCGAAAAACAAAAGGATGCGGAGTGTTTTGGTTCAAGTTGAATAGGTGCACGGGGTTCCATCTGAAAGGTGTTTGGCTATATGTGGATGCATTCTGGATAATGAAACGCTTTTTAGTTCAACTATTCATGCAGAAGGTGTGAGCTGGAAGTACAGGCAGGACATTTAAATAAAAAGTTAAGTTTTCGAATAAAGGAAGCACTTAGGCTTCAGGTGGGTTGCATTCGAATTTTAAATTTTGCGTGCTGAAGATTCCAAATTACTTTATCTTAATAAAATCGGCCTTATATTCAAACAATTAATAATAATTACAGAAATATACTAAAGATATGTAATACTGGGGTGGGATTCTGTAAGATGAAATCGTTCATGGATTTTTGTTCAAACGAACGTTTTGCTTCACGTAACTTCGAAAACGAAAGGAAATTTCATTTGCGCGAAAGCAAAAAAGCGGAAGCTATTTCATCAACGGTTTTCGTTTTCTTTGCTCCATGTAACAAAGACAATTTCGTTTCATGCGAAAGGAATACAGCGAATGCTATTTGTTTGACGTTTCTTATTATTTTTGGTTGTTTAATTAGTGGTTGTGACTAAAATTTATTTCACAAAAAATATGCTGGCGAATCATTTATTAAAAGCAACCGATAGTAATAAAAAAGTGAAAGCTATTTTATTGACGTTTTCGTTTTCTTTGTTTCAGTAACTTCAAAACGAAAGACATTTTCGTTTCAGGCGAAAGGAATACAGCGAATGCTATTTGTTTGACGTTTCTTATTATTTTTGGTTGTTTAATTAGTGGTTGTGACTAAAATTTATTTCACAAAAAATATGTTGGCGAATTATTTATTAATAGCAACCAATAGTAATGATTTATAAGACATTTTTCCATCCGGTAATTTTTTTTTATTGGCCGGCCATTTTAATTTAATATTTTACAAAAATGTTTCCATTTTCCTGCAGTTTTATCTATTCCCTGAGCAGGGCATTGCCTTGTGTATTTTTTGATAGGAATGGATACTCCTCCATCCATTCGATCGTAATATTTTGTGTGAATTAAATAAACGGTTTGTTTGTCGGTTAATTTTGATCGTACTTTACTTATTATTCGAATGTTCACCTTTTGTTACGACCAAACTATCAACAAACGAAATATTTACATTTTTGATATATTTACATATACAGCTTTTCAAACTTTAACTTTTTAGTCACACCGTTTCTTAAACCCTCACGAACGAGTAGAAGAAGACGATAGCAGATACATGAAGCAAATTTTCGCTTTCGCGTAATTTCTTTCGTTTTTTGAAATGTGAAAGTGGTTTTCGTTTTGTTTCATTCATTTCGTTCGTTACAAGTTCGTGCGCACGAAAACGTTTAAACGTTATCGCCTTACAGAATGCCGGCCCTGGTTTGCTGTCGAAATATTGGAGAACAAATTCAATTTTCAACAGAATTAAACGGGGCTTCATATTTCGATATCCAATTCTCAAACTAACTAAAATTAAAATTTAAATGACCTTTTACTCAAGAAAAACATTTCACTCCAATTGTGGTGCCTGAAATGCGTATTTTTTTTCATAATTAAAGTATTTTTTGGAGACCAAATTGAATTATGAATAAATATGCAATCTTGACAAAGGGTGCTGCTGTTTTTTTTTCTGTGTGATATCTCAATATCTGCTTTTCGTTCTGTAAGAGCAGCTTTTATAAAAATTAGCTGTTGTGACATTTAAAAACGAAAGTCAAAAGTGTGCTGAACAAATCGAATACTTACACATTGCATTTCCGAGATACTCAAAATTCAATTCGTTGTATTGACCGCTATATGTTGTAAAAAGATCGGTGAATTGCTGATGTCACTGCTAAATGAAAAACAAAATCACGTGTTTACCACAGCACAACAATATCCTCTAAGTAATATAACTAAGCAGCGATTAGCATGAAAACTGATAATATTTGTCGTTTTAATTACTTTATTGCTCATTGACTGACTAAACAAAGCCAAATAAATCAACAGTCACCCACCAACATGTTCTGAGAGATAATTATTTTGGCAATTTATATTATATTCAGAAAAGTTAACTCATTTGAATTGGAAATGAATTTCGATTTGCCTGCGTGATTGGATTTTTACCCAATTAGTTTAGAAAATTGCTCCAACGTATTTTGCGATTTAATTAGTTTCGAATGCTTTGATGGCAACCGAAGAACAAAAATGAATTCTAACGTGCGTGTATTAAAATTAATCGATGTAAATAAATTACAATTTTTTTTAAAATTTACGACAACATTTTATCACAACTAAAACAATTTAAAGCTAAGCACTCCCCCCGCGGTGTATTTTATAGGTTAGGCTTAATTGTTGACAGATGGAAATTAATTTGCTTATTTTCTGTTTGTTTCAGATCTGGATTCGTCGTTTCGTTAAATCAAAGGGTCTTCTTCTGGGAAACATTGAAAAATGGTAAGCCAAAAAGTTGTAATATTTTTCTTTGATTGTTTGACATTTGACATTTGACATAAAATGGCGTGTACTTCCCTTTGAAGCGCAGTTTTTCTGTAATTCAAGTTTAAAATTGAGAAATCCACCCACAGCCGGCCGTAAAAATATTACAAATTCGCTTCATTAGAAAAGATGTGAGATGTAGCACATATTTCCATTTCCTTTTTCTGTACCTACTTCTTGCTTTGCCTAGAATCGCTTGTGGTATTTACCACAGCGGTGGGAGAACTTTTGCCTTATCCAATGATTGCTTCGAGGCTGATTACTCATTAAAGCGGTTTTTATCGTGCAATTTCCTCAATTTTTTTATTTCCGAAAGATTTTATGTTTCTTTTGAATTTTCTGTCAAATGAAAGGCGAAAATAGAGGCAACAAATAAAAGGAAGTTATCAGCTTTTACTGTGACAGTTACTGTCCTTACACTATTCGCTATTCTGAATAAGGCTGACTGCTTGGGATTGAATTCGATTCTTTGTTCTGAGAGGCGGAATTCTGTATTCAATCGATTTACTTACATTTGTGGTGAAGAATTTAATTTAAATCTGAAATTATTCAAAAGAGATTTCCCATGTAGAAAGTTCTGTCAACGGTGGTGGTGAAAAAAAGCGAAGCAAAGCATTTAGAGCTGAAAGTCTCGACTTTAAACGGATTTTTGTATTACATGGTAAACACTACAACTGTTTTTGCAGCAATTACTTTTTATTGCCATTGGTTTTGGACAATTTAAAGCGAAATTCTTTTGGAATCTGGAGGAGCTGTGTTCATGACTGTTTTTGCTTGCAAACGGCTTTGTTGACACTGCTTACCCAATCCTTATAGACTCCTCAGGCCTAGGAGAGGGGTTAATGGCACCACATTTTGTTCCAATTGAATTCGCCTTTACAAAAATTGCAGAAAAGTGAATTCGTCTTTCATCAAGATGCCAATAAGCATGATGCAGTCATTAAACCTATTTTAGACACTCCGCTAAATGTCTTCCAAATTATCTATAAATGCAAGCGATTTCTCCAACAAATTGTCAAATTGTTTTCTTCTCGAACTTCTCTTCCATCTCCACTGCAACTTGTTTCAAATTTGGCACAATTTGTCATTCTGACAAAAAGCGCATACCACGTGTGTTCGCCAATATCTTAATCCCACACACAATTTCCATATTCGAAAATAGCTCGCCTGTGAGATTGCCATCAATAACGCGTGATAACAAACATGGGTACCATATGACTCATGGCGTTCATAAATCACAGCTCCAACTCTTTGACAGATTGCCTGGTTTCCATTGAACCATTAATCTTCTTCGACGTGTTCCTCTCTTCGAATACCTCCATTGAATAAATATTTAAACAAGAAACTGATTTTCATTCCGTATCCTTGCAGAGTCGCTTCAAGATGTCGTCAATATTGCTGGTTAGGCCATCTCGTAATCCAACCCCGAAGTCACCAGTAAACAGCGACAATGCGTCCACCGCTGACAGCGAGTTCGGCCAAAAATGAAGTGGTCCAACCACTGGGACTGCAGAATCTTAAATCGAAAGAAATTCGCTTGGAAAATCACCAGCAACAACAGCAACGCCTTACAGCACCAACCAACACGACCAGCAGCAGCAATAACAACAATAACAACAGCGAGGACTACGACCAGCCGACAGCCGAGTTTCGTATCGTTGATCTCAGTACATCACCGCCAGTCTCACCGGATAGTGCATTTGCCAGATCCCCAGCAGCGTCGACGACAAAACGACTCCAGCGACAAACGACTCTGCGATCGAATTCGAACTCGAATTTCTTTGTGAATCATCTGGACGAGAAATACGTACTCTTCGAGTCATTCGCTTCGAATGATTCATCAGTAGTTAGTGGCGAACATCATTTGCCGCTGTCCGAGACAGAACCGCTGTTGACAAACATCGAAGCGACTGTCTCCGATCCGGATCGTTCGATTTGTCTACACAAGAATAGTGCCTCGTTAATATTCACCAAGAAGGACGTGCCCACTAAGAAGCACCATCACCATCATCACCATCACCAGCGGGAGCACCATCGGGCGAATAGTTACAGCTCAGGTGGTAGTTGTTATGTTGATGATTGTACGCTAGAGAGCCAGCCATTCATATCGCAGCATCGACAGTCGATTGGCACACCGGGAGAGTACTCCAATCAACGCTATAGTCGCAGCAGCTATCATAATCATCAGCATCTGGAGAACGGTGCCGGACTACGTGTACAGCATCATCGGCGAAGTCTGCCGTTGAATTATTCAGGAGGAACTGGTGGTGGTGGTCAACATTCAGCCTATAAACCGACAACGAACACAACAACGGCTGCGAACACAAGAAAACAGCACGCGTACTCTTGGTACGCTCCAGTCTATAGTGCCCTTGAGGAGGAACTGGAGCAGGATTCTAGGGTGAGTTGTGGTTCTCTTTTGTGGAATAATTTTCAGTGAGGCCGTGATTAGAGTGTGGCGTTTGAATGAATTTTAAATGTTGTTCCTTTTGAAGCAAGCGTTTTAAGCACCATATCAATTCTGCTATTAATCAGAGAAGGACCCACATTCGAATATTTATTTTATTACAAACGTCATACTTCCAACAAAAACCGCAATTTTATTCGCATTTATCTGCCATGGTTTATGTAAATTAAATTAATTTATTAATTTTGGTGCTAACTAAGAAAACCACCAACCCACACCTAATCCTTACTCATTGAAGAGGTATTACCGGCCACAAATGCGCCTGCGATACGACCCAAACGAACACGGGCCATTGCCATATAGTTCATATTTGCTTTGCGGTAACGTTGATGAACTGCATTTGAATTTGGCTACGCAATCTAATATTCGTGAAGATGAAATTTACTAAACGACTCCCACTGCGCAAGGAGAAATCCACTTTATCCGCACACCATTTGCGGAGAGATATTTACTTGAATAATTACTACTAATTACGGTCGGAACGTTGGTATGACTGTTCTCTAAATAAATCTACACAACCGTACATTTGTGAATACGGTAATTTGCTTTCGAATGCAAATTTAATTGAATGAAGTAAATTGTATATGAGATTCGCCTAAATCGCCGATTTGCACAGCAGGCTGACAATAATTATTAATAGAAAATCCCACTTAACTACAAGTTATTGTGAATCACCACAGCATGTCGATCTATTCACGTAAACAAAGAAATTCAAAGATAAATCGGGTCTTCCCGTTTTGCGAACTGTGTTCTTAAACTGCCCACGCATCTACGGATAAGTAAAGGTTATAAAAAGAACTGACTCTTGATTTTGAATGGGGCTTTTCCTACATTCAAATGAACCAGTGAATCATCGTAAATTGTGTTTCCGCTGTTCGATTCGCATTCACTAGCGATAGTGAATTCATTTTGTTTCTGGTTTGTTGTACTCAATTGAAAAGCTATACACTGTGGGCCGTACTAATAATCATTTTTAACCTCCACACTAAATATTTTGTAGGTCACAATACGCAATTTTGTATGGAAATGTTCGCCAATGTGAGTTCGAAAGGTTTAGCTGGGACTAAATGGTTAATAGTTTCGCGGTTTGTCGGTAATGAAGTAGATCTAAACGCGAAATGGTCAACTTCTTCAAAAAATTCTTCAAGTACACGAAATAAGCCTGATTAAAACGTGTTGTATTCCAATGAATTCACTTCGACACATTTTCGACTTCTTTTATGTGTTTTGTTTATAAAATTTATTTATTTAATTTCACGAATGGATTTCTGACAGCTGTTGACCTTGGGCCAGACTAATAATCAACACTAAATATTTTGCAGGTCACAATGGGTAATTTTATTTGGAAAATGTCGCCATTGTGACCTCGCAAAATCCAGCCTGGAAACTGAATATGAATATAATTTATTATCACTACGAAATAGTTTTGAGTAATTGATAATTGTTTATCGATTGTGAATTGAAGCGTTGTAATGGAATGGATTTGGTAGTTGGTATTCTGCGACCTACGAGCCGCGCCCATTACTACACTGCAGTACTTTTCAGTCTATACAACCATTTTTCCTTTTAATATCCATTAACACTCATACTTCATTGGTTTTTTTTCTTTTTCATTTCAGGACTCCTCACCGATTCACAATCTGGCCAACGCAAAGAAAACGGCCAGCCGCCAGGTGCCATCGTCTGACAATGAGACCGCCTCTTTGTTAGACTCCAAGAATCAAATAAACATTCAACCGCAACTTCATCATACTAACGCTCGCGTTCGACGTACCATATCATCTCCGCAACCGCCAACGAATTTTCAACTTCCATTGACACCTAACGCCACCTATCCGCTACACAATAACAACAACAATAACGGCATCAACAATCACTACAACCAGCAACAGAATGATATTGAGGGCCCTCATGCAGCCTCACTACATGCTGGGGGCCCATTGCCGAGGCGGCGGCGTTTCGAGAATTTCCTCAAATCCCTAGTTGGCCGCAAGCCCTCCAAAGATATATCCTTCAATCCACCGTTACTACCATCACCGGAAATAACCATCACCCGGACACCATCCGATCAGAATGTCATTCTCACTGATCCATTGGCACTGAGACATCATCAGGAGTTGGTAAACTATCTGCCAGATAAGATTGCGGCCACAAGCACCACATCGCTCAATACCGCTGTTCAACAAAAGCTGTGGAATGTGGTGCCGCTGTTGCGACGCGAAGGCAGTGCCGCCAGTCTGCATCAGGAAAAGTCCCAATCGTATGTACAGTACACGGGTATGCGAAAATGCGAAACCGTTCTCGCGCTTACACGACAAACATCGTCGCTCTGTTCGCCGGTATCGGATGCGAGTGGGACGCCACTTGGTGGCGGTACTGATAGTGGTGGTCCCATCAACGCGAACGGGGTCGAACAAATCCGACCGCTCAATCGACTGCGGAATAGCTTGTCGACCTCGAACGCTACGTGTTCGCGTTGTTCTAGTCTGTTATCGTTGGCCGCGTCCGGTTCACGGTATTCCTTGAATACCGCTAATAGCGGATTCGTAAATGTTAATAACAATTCAAATAATCTAAACAATAACTTTAGCAACCTAAGTAGAAGTAGCGTAAGTAAGAGCAACGATTGTGTAGATGGCGGCAGTAATAGCAGCTCGAGGAAGAGCTCGGCCGGTGCCAACGGCAATAGTCCGCCGTCGAATGTGACGACAGCGACGTTGAATTCATCATCGTCGTCGGGATCAAGCCCGCTATCGCCGGCCATAGTGTCCAGCGGTAGTGGGACAGTGCTTGCCGTCGAAATGGAGGAGTTCACCTGCAAGCTGTGTCTTGTGGATGTGCCGCCCATCGAGGCGACTGTACTTGCGCAGTGCGGCTGTCGATTTTGTACTGAGGTGAGTTTTAATTTTTTTTTTTATTAACTTTGTAAACTCCTTAGGGATTGCAGAATTTAAAAGTCATTTAAGTCAGACATAAAAACCTTGGCGAGGAGTTCTATATAATCTTTTTGAAATACTTTTAATAGAATCAGGGTTTGATTTTACCAACTCACATTGGGAAATTTATACATATAAACAAAACTATTGTGACTTGCAATATGTTTAATGTGGAGGCTCAAAATAATTAGATATTTGTCAAAAGGCCCAATAACATTTCATTCAGCAACAGTGTCATTTCCCTTTCAACCTAAGTCTGAAACATGTTTTAGGTCACAATAAATGTTTTTATTTGGATAAATTCCCCATTGTGATTTGGTAAAATCAAACCTTGTTAATATCCTCTATATGGACTTTTTCGCCATTGTGATTTCATTCAATTTTACCTGAAGGCAATAAATAAATATTTGTATAGCGGCTTGGAATTTCCTTTATTTAGGTGAATTTTTCTGTTCAATAACATAATCCATTGTGATCTACAAAATATTTAAGGTTAATGTTAACAATGATTAGGTATTACTTAAAAGTATAAGATAATTATTAAGTTTGCTGATCAATTCATTATGACCTTACTTATATCATTTTTAAACTTCGCCTTACAAATTTTGTAGGTCACAATGGATTTTGTGAAATTTACCATTTTTATTACCGCGCATGGGTTCTATTGTACATAGTTTGATTAGTTGTTGCTCTTAGATGAGAAAAGAAACAGAAATGTCATTTGGAATTCAATAAAACAATTTTTTCAGGTTTACTTGCCAGAGAAACAACAAACAACTAATTGGGTTGCATTTTGTGAGCTAGTTTTCTAAAGCACTTATCGCTGTCAACCAAACGGAAACGTCATTCTCATTTAGGCCTCACTAATAATGATCGCTTGCAACCTACAATCTGCTATGATAGCATTTCAAGTATATTTTTTATTTCTAAACGCTGGATATGAAATCGCTTCATAATAAGCACCTTGGGCTCCTGACAATCAAAATCATCCGTCGACACTCCCCCACATAACACCATTTCGCCTGAGTTCAATTGAATCGATATTTGTGTATTCCTTGCTCGGTGGGAAAAAAAATCCAACGAAAGCACGGACAAGCTAGTTGACCTGGTTTACTTTTCACAACTACCGTCTGACACATCGCAATTCGTGTGGAGCATTGCCATGAGCATGGAATTCACCCATCACTGCAATAACAACTGGAGCAGACTGATAATAATGACGATAGGGTTGAGAGGATGTGGATGCAGATAAGGAAGACGGAAATCGGGCAACGTGCTTTTGAAATATTTGGAAACTGCAAACGTTTGTTTTGAACGCCAAAGCCGCAGGCATTCTACCGAACTGATGATCGGATTTTGTTATTCATACACCCAGTAGTTGGCAATCCTGTTGATAATTACGACCGCAAGTGTGTCAAATGATCCAGCTGTTTGGTCAGTTATTTCGGCTGCGGCGATGCAATTATGTTTCAGTCCTACTGCGAATATTTCACAATCGTAATTGCGTGGTATGCGGTTCGCCGCCCTGTCCTGGGCGGGTTCAACATCAGTATTCAATTAGCGCAAATAATTTTTGTCTGGAAGCAGATAATTTGGATGAACCACGTATTCATTTTGAAGTGACCGCGAGCAGATAATGAAGCGCAGCAATTGATTTCATAACACAAATTGATGTAGTATGTTGAGAAATTACTGTAATTTGCCAATGGCCGTGAAATTTTTGCCAGAAATTTTGAACTTTTAATCAGAATTGCAGTCTGTGTGGCCCAATTATTCGAACGACCATTGAGTTTAATGGGTGTTAAATGCATTATTTTGGGATGCCCTTCAGATTGGGCTGTATTTTTATTATGGCTTCTACTGTTCGGGTCATGTGCATGTTGTATTTATTTTTGTGCAGGCAAAGGGGTCGTGTAATTTGTGTCATATCTGTGAAATATGTGCAAGGCTGCAGTACACGAATTTCCGTTTGCGCCCTCTGGCCGTCTTTGAAAAAGGTTGAGTTACGCTTTTGCTCAATTTTACTCTCATTTTCCCAAAGCATTTTTGCATAAACTTATCCTCAAAAAATAATTCCTTTTAAACTGCCACAAATATTTTCTATCATAAGTTAAAACAGGAGTACGTGACAGGTGTCAAATTGCAACCACTCCATAATGTTCAAATCAAGCAACAAAAACGCCATTTCTCCCTTAATTTATGGTAAGCACTTTTTTATCCGCAATATGATGGGTACTCGAATGAAATCCATTGAAGCGATCATTTCAATTAGTGCTCAAATTAATTAAGTTTTTTCTTCTGTCATTTGTTCTCATAATGTTAATGAGTTCAGTTCAGCAATCAGTTCAAATAACGTTCGCAAAAATGAGAAAAAAGAAAAAAAAATGCTTTCGACGATTCACTAATTGGGTTTCTCCAGATCCAGAGGCGTACATATATCAACGGATTTGTGAGTTTAATTTTAATCGGATAATTCAATTAGACGGCACTTTAAATAATTTCATTCCAAGTTGTTAACTGATCACATTTGTCACGCCTGACCTTGGAGAGTCAAGTAATGCTTATTGTTCCAAGTTGTAATGGGAGTTCATTTTGATTTGACAACAACTGGATTTTCCGCAACAGATTAATTTCAGCTACAGAAAAAGCTGTGTTGGTGTAGTTCAAGTTCGAGTCCAAGGTGAAATTGCTAGCCAAACATATTCTAGTCATTGTTCATGGTTAAGGAAAATGATTAAAATATTAATTCGATTCTGGTAACACCGATGCAATTGAAGTATTGGCAGCAACCAGCAAGTAGTGCCAAATCATCGCACTAATTTAACAAAATTATTTTCTATAAATATTTAGAACGTACATACTTCCCTTTAATAAATTTGTTCAATCTGCTGTCAAGCAGGATTCAAGAATACAAAGTATGCTTGCCAGCTTAGTCCAATTGATAGTAATCTCACTCAGAGTATTGTAGGCTTAAAGTTTATTATATTACAATGGCTGTCAATCATTTTTCTTTGATGCTGCGCACTAGGTAGCAAAAAATATATTTTTATTGAGTTCTTTCAAACCAGACGGAAGTTTGACACCATTTGCCTTAGTAGTGTCAATTGATTGATTAAATATCATTTTTACAGAACAATTTATAACAGTAAAAATTAACCGCAGCATGGATTATCTTAAAAGGTAACGAAATTGCTATAGTTACCAAAGGTGGAAGTGCAATGACAGTAAAGCTAATACAAAATAAATGACTTTAATGTGGCCTCTTTCATTCGTTTGATTGATCTGAGTTGATCCAGTTTTTTTAATGGAGTCGAGAAATTTCTGTCCAAGTACTTATGTGTCAAATCGGATTGTTAGCATTTGAATTTAAAAAAAATATAACTTCGTGAATATTTACATCAAATAATTGGGTTTGTTTTCACTATGAGGATAGAAATGTGCACAAGTTAGTTTTGTTTCAAACGTCAGATAAAAATACCAACATTTGGCATGGCTGGTTGATGTATGCAGGGCTACTGTCCGTAGTTTCACTAAGCCTGTACCATGCAGTAAGTTTTCACTATCCCTGCCTAGACAGCAGTTCAATGCTCTCCATGTCCTCCACATCTCTCCAAATCATTGCCAACAACCACTATGTGAACACACCTTAATTCCCCTGTATCACAAGTCAGTGACAACTTTATTGGATGCCGGCCGTTAACCCCGGTTGAGTATCCTTCTTTTAACAATAAATTTCAATACCTACCTCCACTTTAAAGAAATCTCTCCCAGGCAATAAAACATTTATCAAAAGTCGCCACCATCCTGACGCTTTCGAAAATGTTTCCTCGCAACTCTCGATCTCGATCTGAAAAACCAAATGAAACAAACCCGTCTGCAATAATAGAACAACAAAAGACGCAGCACCACAAAAACGTGACTAGCGTGCTGCTCAAGACGTGTTCGTGTATACTAGTTGCTCTCGAACGGATTCAAAGACCTAACCACCATTATGCGGTCTCCACAAGAATGCAAATAAATTCCAATTATATGAAAATACACCCCATAGCAAGCGCTGGCGTACGACCGTCGCCGCATGTACCCGAACGATCCAAACCCACACAACACAAAAACAAAATGTCACTATTTTGCTGTTTGTTTTCTACGTGCACTGATTTCCCGCAGCTATAAGGGAGGCGAAAATTAAATTCTTGCGTGATTCCGCTTCGGCCGAATTCGCAATCGCATTCAACAGAGTTCTGTTTGATTTGGCTCTGTTCGTTGGCCATACCAGAACAACATATCGATGCGCAGTTAATTACATAATTGCAAATGTCATCCAGAAATGTCAAACGAAATCACGAACACCGCGTAGCGATTAATGAATTGGATTTCGCTCAAAGTGACAGTATAAGCCATTTGACCCCAATTCCGAGGGAGCTCAAATATTTGCGTGGTAGAACATTGTGAAGCTTTGCATTTACTTACATACATACATTGACCGTTAGTTGTTTTGCAATTTGCATACGCGTTGTCTGTTCGTTGAGCACACTCCACTGTACACTGTCTGGCTATTGTTTTTTGCTAACGCTGTATACCGGCAAGTATGATGAAGTGCTTACGGTTTACGCAAATATGGGAACGACGTGAGTGAAGTTCATTTTTATGCATATCGTGGTTATGACAGAAGAATTTTTTTCTACCTTGTTTATGCCTCATACTGCGTAAGCTACAGCGGTCTCTTGATAAGTGTGCTAAAAAAATAAGTGACTGACTATGTAGCGAATAGTTATTATTTTATTTTGTTTTGTACTCTAATGGGATTTCGTAGACAAAGTTGCCGTTTGTCATTACGTTTAGTAATCAATTTTAAGTAGACAACTTAACGATTATGCTAATTTGGTGACATGGAACAAAGGATATTTGCTAAACGTGACTAAGGTGACGATAAAAAAAAATTGTTTTGACACATGGTTGTTAGATAATTTTAAACTCTCAAAGGGATGTGTTACAAACTGACAGTTCGTGATGTCGATGGGTGACATAACGTTAAGTGTGAAGCAAATAAAAGCCAAAGTGTGATTCAATATGATTTGAAAAAGTCAACAGAACTTCACTTACATTTAATTTTTTATGCAAACTGTCAAAAAATCTCAAATCGAATGATTTGAACTCATCCTTCACGTATCAATGCGAACAAAGGAAGCAATAAAATAAAGTCATCATGACATCGGCATTTGGGTGCGTTCAGTAAAATTCGGCAAATTGAGTTCAGTAGATTTCTGAAGCGCTTCGGACTTAATGCGTGATTTCATTTATAGGGATATCTGTCTTGGAAGTAAGTCTTCATAACTAGAACACAAAACTGCAAGTTTCGTAAAGGTATAATTTCGTCCTATAACCAGGATGCCATGAACATAATTAATACAACTGCACAAACCTAACAACCCAAAATGGAAAACGTTGAAAAGGAAAATATTTAACCCACAGAAACAACTTATTCCTGAGAGAATGTCATTTTGTCTAAATTATCCTTCCAACATTTTATAGCCCTCCTGCCTCTTTCTTAGTTCCGAAAAAGTAAACTTGTATGGGACAAGTTGAAACAGTTTTGTAAGTGCAACCATGACTAATCCTTCCACACATAAACTTTGCCACAAATTCCTTTAGGAAAACGAGTTCATTTTCCAGAAATGTACCCACATTCCCGGTGGAGTACTCGTACACATGTTAAGCGCTCACCAAATGCCTTCGAATTTGTCTGTAGAAGGTAAACATACGTTTTACAGGAGCGGCTTTGTTGGTTTTTATAGCCAGTCCCACGAAGAACGAATATGCACATATTGGGATTATGTGACATATAGTGACACGCCCCCTAACATATACCACACCCGTGATTGTGAGAAATAGCTGGCATGTCAATGTCATGTGTCAAAGGTGGTGGCGAAAGCGGACGACTTGAACAGATGTTGTCTGCGCGCCCGGTGACTTTTCTTAATAAAACAATTTAAATGCTATTGCTATACACGGCAATAGGGGTATATAGCGTGTGTCTGTGGATATCGCGTGTGTTTTCTTTCTTATTTTTTTTTCCGCGAGTGGGGATATGATTGATAATGGTGCGGCGAGGGGGTGAGAAACGTTTTCTGTTAGATAACGTGTACCAAGCATGAAATGAAAATCTTCTCAGATGTCAGATGATTGCGACTGTGTCGTCGCCAATTAATTGGTTGGCGGAGGTAGGAATTCATTTATTCAGTCGAGATTGAGTTACACGTTGACGGGACGTTTGATTAGGTTGACGAGATAATATTATTGCCCGAAGCGGTTGGTGGGGATTTCAATATTCATACAGTCTTTCCTTAATCACGTGAGAGAGTCAAGAATTGCCTTTGGATGTTTGGATTCTTTGGGTATATAGTCTATTATGATGACAGCAGCCGCAGTTCTAAGACCTTTTCTAACATATACCATTAAACGTCACAAATTCTCGATCAGTGACAGAAGCGAATGGTCACATTCAAAAATCTAGTGATCTTAGGTAACCTGAACGTAAAAACTAGATTGGTGGGGAATGTCACTTTTCCTACGTCAGCCACATATGCGAACTGTCAACTTACTACTCAGTCAAGAATTTCTTGACTATATTCGTCAGCTGCTCCTTCATAACCGTCACACGGAAGAGCTGTTCATGTGACCGATCTAGGCCATTCAAAACTGAGGCACATCAAATCAGACAGCTGTCAGAGTTTCTAAGTTGAACTTCACCAAACAGCATATTAAAATAAAATGGCTTACTCTATTGCACGTTGGAAGTATTCGCCGAAATGACACCTTCAAGCTTGGCACAAGAAGCAATAAAAAATAATAAGATAGTGACCCATCTGCGGGATATGAAAGTTTAACAAAACCCCAAAAGAGTGAAGGTGTCAAAATGTTTTTTTTTTGCAGGCTAGCTGTCAGTTTATTGAACGTCTACGTCACTCTGGAATTGTTATATTTTGTGGTGAAAACTATTTCAATCGACGGATTATAAACTGCGAGCGAACACGTCAGATAATCAAAATGATTGTGGTTTTTGAAAAGCAACACAATCACCCCTATTCCCGTTAACGTTTCCCACAAGTCATTTCATAAAGTAAAAGCATGAATATTGCACATTTCATGCACACCATTGAAGACTGCATTTAAATATGACCCTTCGTTCAGTGAAAAATAAAATAAAATACGCAGACACTACTTACACTCACGTAAGCCAGCAAAATAAAAAAAATGCAATTTGCTGCCCATATGAACAATTTATAGAATTTACCAGGGTAAAAGGAATACTTTATGTCGCACACAATTTTCTCAATTTCAAGAAGAGGTAACGAAAATTCGATTTAAAAAGAATTTCTCGCAAACGTGTGCTGCAGCATGCTTTGACGACACTTGGATTGAAAAAAAAGACAGCCAAATAGCAAAGGTCGGAAGCGAAGAGCACACACAGCGAGGTAATGTTGCAAAAATAAGGTTAAAGTGCACAGCTATAAGGGGATAAAATTGCATTTTTCCAGAAGCTTTAGATTTCTGTGGAGTGGAAATGGAAGAAAAAAAATCCGTTCCCTTTAGGGTTATAATCTACTTCGAGTGCGAAATGCAAATAACACCTTTTTGATTTATGTAGGGAATGAAAATATTTTTCATTGTGTCAGACACGATGAATTGTCACTTGTAGTACGGAATTCATTAAATATCAATTTAAAAAGCTATCGAGGAGCAAAGCTTTTATTTTAATAACAGTTTTTGATGATCTAATACCATATTTGCATTGCCTACCGGAACGTCAAGCAGCATATTGAAATAAAATGACATCCAGCGATTTGTGCTGATTTATGTTATTAGAGGTTTGACGTGTCATGTCAACGAAAGACAAATATCCCAACTGATTTTTCGTGAGAATCAATCAAGTCTATTAATGAATTCGCTAATAAACGGGTGTCAAAAATATCAGTAGCAAAACAATCTAGTTCATCGACAATCTAGGCCCGACTTCTGTATTTGGATATTTTCTTACTATCAGTCAAGGACTATTCAATGAGCTCAAATTGCAAATAGGCGAATTACGAACAAATTAAAATAATTGTAATTTGCAATGACAGCCATTTTCCCGTGAATTGAAAATTCTTGCCGCTAACTGTCATATGTCACATTTTATTTACAATCCACATAATACAGTCCACAATCCCACGTATGCAAATTCATTTGAACTTAACTTTTAAAAATGAAATTGATTCGCCGGTATCTGAGATTTAAAAAAAAGTTTTTATGTGAATAAAGTGTGAGCAGCTAGAAAACTCTTGGCGTTCCTTAATCTAGCACATGTGGTAAAAATCTTCCATATAATTGAACGTAAGAGAAAAATTTGACATTTTGATTCGGTTATATTTTCTGAAACACGTCCTTATCGTAATAAAGTTTCCCATTCCTACGAAAATACTTTTGACTCTGTAAGTTTAAAGCAGTCAGAAAAGAAACGACGGACAAAAAAAAATTTTTTGACAAGGCTTCCAATAGGTGTTCCACTTTCGTCAGCCCTAGATCCGCGAGTATATTTTCCAATTATATTCCCTTGTCGACACGGTTAGTCCATGCATATTAATTATCCCATTAACAGAACTGCTGGTAATTTATTTGCACAACAATAATTGCATCCAATTATTGAAAACCAACTTGAATAATTTGTCATTGAAAGTAGATCGTGAGAAAAGACACACCAACCCATAGTCCGTAACGAAACTCAATTCAACTCGAAGAATCCTTCCATTATGTATGTGTCCACCTCCTGTGGATAATCGAAACTTCCTCATTTCGCACTCATAAATCCCTACAGGCGGAGCAATTTTGCCACACAGCCATCTGTCCCATAACTAGGGCACGCTTTAATTAAAGTTATCGACTAATGTATACCGACCGACGCCCAGTGAAACGAGCCCTAGATGTGTGCTTGTTGTTATTGCTCTCTGGGGTTATTGTCTAGGCGCTGCGATTGCAAATTGCATCCATTTGTGAGGTATGTGCAAGTTTTTGCAAAAGTTTACAAGGATTTCTTCTTTATCTTCTTGAAAACAGCTTCGAAAAGTATCTTAGGTCAGAAGATCCGAATCTGCTGCTACTACATTTTATATTTTATGCAAAGAAGCAAAACGACCTACGGCTATGTGGTGGGTTGGCAATTGCATTTTGCTCTAAGGCGAGAATTTTCTGTTCAGAGAGTGCAAACTTTTCCTATACAATATTTATGTTTCCATTTTAAACTTTTGGCTATATTTTTCTGCGTAAAGCCGTTCACAAGTGTCCTTTGATTGAAAAGAAAGGGAGCAATCAACAGAGAGTTATTTAGATGTTTCCGGAACGTGCTACCAAGTGTTTGTAATCGGTTCTGACTAATTGCCTCCGCTAAAGTGATTCATAATTCACTGAGTTCATTGTTTGCTTTGTTTTTAGAGAAGGTTGTTGGTGAACCAGCAGTCTATATACACATATCTATTGATCTTTTTAGATCTTGTGACTTATTATTCGACAGCATTCGTGTTGAATAGATACGCTAATGGATTGACGTATGGAAATAATTCTATTTGTGGCCACAATTCGTTTTTGCGGGCACAATGACCGCGCGTTCATTATTCATTATAACTCATATTCATTGGATAACTCTTTATTTTTTTGAAACCAAATTAATAAAAGAAACAAGTGTTAAGCACTTAATTGTTTCACTTGATGAATCATAAAAAAAGGTAATCCGAGTCGCCTTCTATATGTGTAACAAAATTTGTAGTGACATCATGCAGTCTCAGGGAGTGTCATGTCAATGCGCAATTAGGAGCGAAATAAATTAATGTGGTGCGCAGTAGAATTTCGAACCAACACTTATAATTAGCATTAAAAGAACATGAACTGGAGACCAAATTTAATTTGCTACAGAACCAGAATTCGTGTTCTTGATAGCAACTTCAAACCGGATTATCGGGTCTGAATGATATTGGCTCAAAGACCTTTGCAGTTGTAAGTGCGCATCAAAAATCGAAATAACAACTCGTCGTTCAAGTGTAAATGCATTTTTGTCGTTTGTTCTTGTCATTGATATAGATATTTATATTGGTATATACTTTTTAGCGCTCGAAATGAAAAATTCCAAATGCTACATGAACGGAAAAGTATCGCATCCCATCGTATCCCACTCCTGTCAGAATTATAATAATTTTACAGTATTTTATAATATCTGTAGAAAACACTGCTCTGGTATTTGTTTATTATTTCTAAAAGACTTATTTTGACGTTTGGATAAAAACGTGAAAGAGATAAGCTTTCCAAAATGCTCTTTCGGGTTTAGTACATAACGAAAAATACCTTTTGACAATAAACGAGCTTAAATCAAACGCAGCTTAGCACATACTTTTTTTTTCTTAAGGGCCATTTAATCTTTTGTGTAGAATAAGAGTATAGACAACTTTTAATATTCGAGTTATTGTTCACTTTGTTTACATCAATTAAAAATGTGAATTGAATTCGTGTACGTTTTTTCTTGATCTGTCAGAATTTAGTTGATGTATCGCACATTTATTACTTGAGTTAAAAACTGGTGCAATAATGTACAGTCCGAGAAGAATGCAACTGCAGATTTTGCAGTGCGTTCTGCTCGTCTAAAACTCTTTTTGCGTTGTTTACTCTGTGGTGGAATTTTATATGGCAGATTTGTCTTTAAGAATTGCATGCGAACGCAGATGTCTTGGCGAAATAATGTGACTCTTCTCTATAGATTCTTTTTTGACAGATAGTTACAACGAAAGGAACATATTAACTGCAAAGCTTAGTACGCTGCTCGAGCTAAATTTTAGTTCCCCTACGCAATTCGCTCTAAATTATAGCAGCTCGAGCTAAAAAATAATTTTGTTTCAGAATGTGCTTTATGATCTGTCAAAATTTAGCGTGTCCATTTAATGGGGCGGTACAGTTTCTCAATCTCAATTTTGACAGATCGTTGTTTTCTGTTGCGTTTTTTTGTAATAAAAAATACTTCGACGAGGAGTACTCTGAATCGGAAATGGTTGATATCAGAGAGAGTTGAATTTTTAAATTAAGTTATTTTCAAAGTACAGCGGTTTTCTGTGATACTTATCCACGGTGCGCTCTATTACAAAATTTATCTAAGATTTTAGCTAATGTTTGGAACGAAATTTGGTTTAGCTCGAGCAGCGTTCTAAGCTTAATACTTTGCTTAACATAAATATTTTTATTATAAAAACGACTGCTTAAAATTTCTCACCTGATTGCGGAGCAGTTGCGTCAAATATTTGCCTTCTGCTAACTAACGTCTGTTGAGCATTTGTTTGTTAATACGGAGGTATATCTTTGGATATAAACGCGGGAAATGGTTTTCATGAAAGGAAGGTGTAGGCATTTGTATTTCATTACTAGCTTATGTGTTATCGATAAATTGCATGGAAATGACATTTGACATGTTGACAAGAGCTGAAATTAAAAGATGGTGACGAACAAAAATGTAGGTAGTAAAGTCTGACAGCTGTCTGAAATAATGTGTTTTAGTTCTTACTTGCCTGAATTGGTCACGTGAACAGTTACTTCGTTGACGTTTATGGGAGGTAGCCCATAAATTTTGTTAAGAATTTCGTGACTGGGTACTAAATGGACATTGCGTATATGTGGCTAACGTGACCAATCTAGTCTTTGTGTTCAGAATGAATCTAGTGCAGACCAATCAAGTTGACTTTTGTCACACATCGACGTTCGTTTTTGCGGAAGTCCTTGATAGAGACGCTAGCTGTTAGGCACCAAAGAACCATATATCACTGCACTTTAATGAAACCAAATTACATCTATTCCACGCTGAACGCGTTCCACATAGGTTTTATGCAGTTAACTTAAAAGGCACACGCCAATGTACCTCCAAGATGAACGTGTCCCCCTTCAGTTATTTTCAATCAATCATTTTCGCAAAAGTGACTCATATCGATATTTTGATCTATGAACGACCATTACGCGAAAAATGAGACCTCTTCCACTATCCTTCCTTTGAATGGTAGGATACGAACGCCAACTGCTTATAATATCCATCAAATGAATCATTTCTCTTATTTTATGGCTTTTTCGTGAGTTGTATGATTAAGGGCGTTCGTCCTTGCCCCAGTAGCGATTTTTGCTATAACAAGAACAGGGTAAAAATCGAAAGAAATCGAGGGCTACACCAGCTAAGCTGTTTTTCAACATTGGGCACAACTGTAGGTAAGTAATGACCGTCAGTTTAGAAAATTTGTTTTCCTTTCACAAGAAATGGATGAAATTATAATAATGTCAAGATTCCACTTAACGAAAGTAATGCGGTGATTTTATCCCTCGAAAAGTTAATACCATCGCTCAAGATAGACTTCAGACAGGATTTGATGGCATTAACTGGGATTTAGAACATCAAATGGCGTGAATTGTCAATTTTTGGTTCATACCACGCTCTGTTTAACATTTACGGCATTTGAGCCAGCCGATAAACAAGAGTGGTTAAGGAGAGATTGAGATGCTTTTCTGTTGGTAAACGGTGTTGGGTCGTTTCATCATGATCACCCGTCAAACTACGTGTAATCCTTGACATCGTTTACCCCCGTAGAAACAAAAAAACCAAACTCGTGCTGGCGTTATTCACAGTTTTGATTGAATAAATTTGAATTCATTTCACATCGTGATTTAAGTTGGAATTTTACATGTTCTAACCCTGCATATGATTCCACACAACGTCATTTGAATATGAATTCGATATTTTATATGCACTCTCGGGTTGACCTTCTTACGGAACTATAAAGAATAAACTCACTTCGCGTTGGTGCGCGACGGTTGAAGGGGATGTGTCACATGTGTCACTCCCTAGCCAGCAACACTGGAAACTGTGTAAACGAAGATTCAGTGAGATGTGTGGTTTTAATTTGCTACGACAGCCCTGATGGATGGCGTTGTTTCCGCATGGTTTAGAACAGAAATTAATTTTATCCCTTTATGTGTTGGTGGCAGTTTTAGAACCATAAACCTTGGCGTTTATTCATAGCTTGTCTAGTGGTGGAGGTACGTTGCAATTTTTCATGCCACTTTCAACTGGATATATACAAAAAGGAGAGGAAAACACCAAGCTAATCCTGAAATTTATGGTTCAGCTTATGGTCCCAGTTGGTTTTATGTATAGAATAGTGTGCCGCAGCTAATTGGAAGCGAATAGAGTTCAAAGATTTGTTTACTCAGGTTAGGATATTGAAATTACTTTGGTGCAGTTAAGGCTAGTTCAGCACGAAGCTTAAATTTTGACAGCAGTCCGTATGTTTCCCAACTTATCGCTGTCCAAATTTCCAGACGGTTGTATTTCTACAAGTGAGTGGGGTATCTTTAAAATGCACCAACGATTTGAGAAACGTCCAATTTTTGTTGCGGAAATATCCTTATAAATATCAGTTTTATGATGCTTTTTCCAAATCTTTAGGTCTTCAAAACAAACACACCCAATCCAAACAAAAGCAGATACCTGTCGGGTTGGTATTTGTTTTTAGAATACCAACTGTGCAACAGTAAATTTCGCAACAAATCAAGTTTAAATTGTTTTTCTTGTTGCATCCAATTATTTTGTTTTATTCTCGGAAAACTTTAATTTGGAAATGATTCGTCTGTTATTTTGATGAACGCAGCTACCGGCTGCAGACGCAAATTGCATTCAGCTTTATTTACGTTTCTTTTTGCCGATGGAAAAAGAAAATACTTTTTATTTTATTTTGTTTCGAATTTCATCAACGTCCGCATACTTCTCTTTGTTTTTTTACACATTTGTTTACTTTTGAGAGAGTGGCTTTAACAGTTGGATTTTGTTTTTCTTTCTTTTCTTTTTTTGCTAAATCAAGCAGAGAATTTTGCTACATAAGTTTCCGTTTAGAGAAATTGAATATATTGGGTACATTCAAGTATCTAGTTGAGTAAGTCTGACAGCTTTCTGACTAGATCTATCTCGATTTTGATTGGGGGAAATCGGTCATATGATCAGCTGTTTTAGTTGACGTTTCAGAGTCAAGAAATTCGTCACTGAGTACTAAGTTGACAGTTCGCATGTGTGGCTGATGTAGGAAAAGTGATGTTCCCGACCAATCTAGTTTTTGCGTTCAGGTTACATCTCATCCAGACCAATCTAGTCGACTAAATAACAATCTAGTCGATAACTAAATTCTTGAATGCGGTCATTGCCTCAAGAGGCCTTATGTCAGTTTTATTATTTGCGTTGCTATAGTTGGAAATGAGATGCGTTCCATGACTGAAAAAGAATAGCGATTGCAAAGTGATATAGGATTGCACTTTTTCAAACATCTGCCGCCTAATTATAGAAACGAAATATGATCAGAATTGGCAAACATTTTCGACTATACATTTTTTTGACTATACTTTTGGGGCGGAATCGATTTGCCTTAGCATAATTTTATAGCGAAACAAATACGTTTCTGTTGAAGTTTCACCTGATTATGATGCTGCCATCTGTTGGCAAACTGGTGCATACATAACTCTATTTATTCATCCACTTTCCACAACAAATTAATAGGAAAGTATTCAAGCACTTTTGAGGCTTACGAGTTACCATCTTACCAAATGGTTCCAAGATGTAATTTCACCTGAGGATACTCAAATATCTGCTGCATTTATGTAATTAAAACCGCAATTCTCTTCACTTTACATGTCCTTTGAATAAAATGTGTCGATTCATTAAGCGATTCAGACGCAGGAAATGGAAAGTAATTGAATTTTGAGAACACGTCTAGACCGGAAATCATAGCCAAGTGGAAGGTATGATTTCCCGAGTTATCTTGCAAATTGGATCCTGGAGCAGTCCTAAAAGTGTGCAAAATGGACTAGTGACTGCGGAATATCAACATGAATCAACACACTTAAAATTGTGTGTGAACGCTTGCACTAAATATGCTGATGAATTTTCATCAAGCACACATCATCAACGTGCATATGAAATTTTAAAACGACAGTGATGAAAATGTCAGATTTTCGCTGAAAACGATTAACTATTAATATCTGTCAAAAGCAGTTCTGACTTTGCTTTATATTGTTTTATTATGCAGTTATCTCCGATGAATTCTGTTGATTTGCACTGTAACATGAACAGGAACACACAAATCCCTTTAAATTGACGTTTCAACATGAAATTTTTCGCTTTTCCCGAAACTTGCATAGTCGTTTATCATCATCGCTCTGTTGGCTGCTGCCATGGAAAATTGTGGGCGAGAATGATGACAAGTAATTGTTTTGAGTTGTGAATTTAGTTGGGAAAAGGATTTATGCTAGCGAAATCCCCAAGAATGTGAAGAGGAATAAAGTTTGCGGCACACGTGTCGTATACGTGACGTATTTTTTTATATTTATTTCGGATTACAGTTTTCCATCACTGTTTCTGACGGAAACTAGACACGAAAAGAGTAATTAATTCGTGAAATTGCTGCAACCCAACAAAGGCTACTATAGTGTCATTCGAACGTCTTAAATAATACGGTGACTGTCAGTAACCAACTTAAATTATTTATGTGACAAACTGAAACATTCATTTTGCAACAGAAAAACCATCCGCATTGTACCACAATCAGTGCATCATCTGTGCTACATTGCAGAGTCTAATCAGATCCTATTCTCCTTCAATAGAATTACATTGAAGTAACGGTAAGAGAATGATCCATTGTTCTCGCTATGAACATGTTCACATATACACTATCCTTCGTTAGTTGCAAATTCAATAAGCCACTGTGGAAACAGTCTTGCATTTGAAATTGAATCTGTAAAGCCAAATTGCATTTACTGCTACATATCGTATAAGTTGGAATGATGTACGTGTTCTCTAACACACACAAATAGTGGATCCAATATTTTCTTGACAACACAACGAGAGAAACATGAAAAAAGAAAAAAAAAAAAAAAAAACAAATAAATCGTTCATATTTGTTTTGCTTTAGTACGCTTCTAGAAATATGTGCTGTTCTTGCAATTGTTCACACTAAGTTGAGTCAAATTGACAGTATAAGTATGCTTGTGACTGTGGCGTGACTGGTTCTATTCTAAATTTGGCGTAACCATATTGTGAGTCATTGTGGGTGCAATGCAGCACCTAATGGTTGCCTTTTGCTATTTTACGTGACATCTGTCAGTACTACTTGCTAAACCGGTATTGGGTGTAGGTTAGGTTAGGTTGGGATTTCGAGATCGTCAAAAAGACTAGGCACATCCACATAGGTAATGATCGTAAATTTTACTAAATTATATGAGAAAGACATCGATTTCAGCTAGCAACTAGTTGAACTTTTTAATTTTTAAATATTCTTACAATCTTCAGTCATTTTGACATTAGAAAACAAATGACACTAAGCAGAAGTATTCACAATAGAGAGGCTGACACTATTGCTTTCGTATAAAATCGCATCTTTCTTTAATTTCCTCTTGAATATAAAAAAATCTTGAATATAAAAACTCAACTCGATACGAAGGAGATGCGAATCGCCTGGTATTTTCGGGTGTTGTCTTGTTAAACAAGTCCCAAAGAGTTTTTCGACAATAACTTTAAATATACAAGACAATGTTTTCAGTATTTAAATAAATTGTCCCAGCGCAGAAATTTTTTATGAACGAACAGGTAGTATTTATCAAATTACAAGGAGATACTAAATAAAACTGAATCTCATTTATTTGTATGAGCAAATGTTAAGCTTTGTACGAAAATTCTAACCTAATTTATTAATTAATGCATCGTGAGAGTTTGATTAATTTGCACAAGTTTACCACGTACTACGTAGATGATATCGTTTGTTGAACTGTCATTAATCTGCGTACCTATCGTGTGCTTCTCAACTGATGCAATCTGTCAATGGATACAAATATCTTGTCTACATTTGTATATTTATTATATTTCATTCTATAGAACTTGCAATAAATAAATAATTGTTGTTCGTTTCATTTCATTATTAATGACAGTTCGCCTCGATAACAATATACTACCTATCGTTATCGCCATTGCCTTAGCGTCATTAACTGTCAGTGTTCTGTGTTATAATTGATCGTTTCTTCGATTTTAATTCCTTATTTATCTCAATTGATTCGTACTAAATAAATCTCTATTTTAATTCCAGTGTATGAAGGCCTATGTGGAGTTTGAAATATCTGAAGGCGCTTATGAAATATCTTGTCCAGATGCTCAGTGCCCATCACAAGGTATCATTGCACTGAATGAAATCGATAATCTTTCATCACAGAATCTTATGAAGAAACATCATCGATATCGATTAAATCGAGGTAAGTTGGTTGGTTTTAGTTGCAAATTTACAATTAATTCATTCTCGTTAGAATTACCTACATAACACAAAATAAAGAACACTCGGTTCTAAGTAAATTACTGAACACACCTCCATTCAGAAAGGGTGGCAATTCGCACGACTGTAATTAAATGATAAAAATTATAGGAAATCTAAGTGGCTGTCAATCAATCAATCTCACAGTATAATGTATGCGGGGTAGATTGAACGTGAATTAATTAATTTTATTTTCCCTTTAAGGGAAAGTAATATTCCTATATTAAATTATTGTGTTCGTTTGATCGCACCGTAATATTTAGTCGTGTTGAGAAGTTTGTAATGCTGTCTTACTTTCATGGGCAATTTAATTGTTTTTGTCACTCGTAGATTTTTTTTTCGGAATTTTAAATAATAGTTAATTTTACGAACTCACAATGGTAGCATTTATTATTTATAAAATGAACTACTGTGACGCACAATATATTTAAGGTTAGGATTAGAATCTGAGAGTTAATTTTTTAAAACTAACAAAAAGGACTTACAGCCGGACGGCAACATGCCAGAACATTACTGGCATAAACCCTTTTTTTAAATTTATTCCTTCCCTATGAACATTTGACAAAACTATTTAAATTTATTACATTTAACAGAAATAGAACTGGACAAATTCCGAACCTGGTGTCCAAGAGCTGGTTGTGAGACTGTATGTTTGGTTGGTTGTACATCGGATTCGGCGCTGGCACCATCTTCGTCGAATAGAGACAAAGAAAACGCGATCCAACAAGCGCTGTGTGCGGTTCAATGTCCTTCCTGTAAGGATAAATTCTGCTCCGGATGTAAAAAGCCAGTAAGTAGCTCAAAAACTTCCTTCGTTACCACAAAACTAAGACTAATCCTCTTGCTTTCTTAACAGTGGCATCCAAATATATCCTGTGATGAAAACAATCGGCGATTGGCGGCCGACGGTCAAGACGATATCGGCATACCATTCGACAATGATCTGATCAAGAGCTGTCCGATGTGTGCTGTTCCTATCGAAAAGGACGAAGGCTGTGCCCAAATGATGTGTAAACGCTGCAAACACGTCTTCTGTTGGTATTGTCTGGCAAGTTTAGATGTAAGTTTGGACCACAGTCTCTATAGCAAAAGGAGTTGGCGGCGGCTAAATTTCCAATTCCATTCCAGGATGATTTTCTTCTACGGCACTACGACAAAGGACCGTGTAAAAATAAACTGGGACATTCCCGAGCATCTGTGGTCTGGCACAGAGCTCAAGTGATTGGCATTTTTGCCGGTTTTGGCATTTTACTGCTGGTGGCATCACCACTCCTCCTGCTAGCAGCACCTTGTATAATCTGTTGCAAGTGTCGCATCTGCAGCGGCGGCAATAAAATGGAGGAGGGCGAAGGCGACCTTGAAGAAGCCACAGCTCTTCAAAGGTAAATCAAATTTCTTCTAGGGCTTTAAACAGAGTTAACCAAATTTTGTTACAGCTAATGCCCACAGCTGCCACCGGCTACTATTTCTCAGCAAATTGGCGAACGTGAACTTAAAGCTGTTAAAACGAAGTCCGAAAACATATATATGTATTATTATTGAATGTACACATACACCCACACACATCAACCTGCAACGTATGTAGATAATTACATACCCCATGCATTCATTCAACTTAATTTTTAAATTAAAATTTTTAAGATAAATTTTATTCGTTTTTTTCTTTCTCAACTCAAAAGTAAATCTTAGATAGAGTTCGTTATTTAAATCACGTATAACACTTATTAACGTTTAAGCATTAGATTGAGTTGCAACAAAAAATATATCTACATATTATTATATACATAAATACATCATATTTATACATTTAACTAAATTGTGATATTTACAGTGATTCGATTATAAAAAAAAATACAGAGATGGTGAAAAATATAAAAATGTGTAATACAAATTTAGAAAAACAAAAACAGAAGTCCAAGTCCATCCTTTCTTTTTACATTAAAATGTAGATAATATTATATATATAAATAAATATATATTATGTAGTGTTTTTGTTTTTTATTTCTTAACTAGTAAGGACACTTAATTTGAATAGAAACAATTGTGTTACCCAAAACAGAACTGTATAATGAAACCTTGGAAACAAATTGAAGAAATGCTTTTATGATTTAGATAGATACACACACTGAAGTAGGTATTAGAAATAAAATTGTTTTACTACTATAATAAAATGTGGTCTAATTAATAAATAAAATATTTATGTATATCTAGAGAATATAGAACTATAATCGTTTGCATATTTAATATAAAAAAAAAACAAAACAACAATGTATATGCTATTACTATTCTAATTATTATTCTAATTATTAATATACTATAAAAAACAAAACAATTATTATAAAAATTCTCGCGCTCATATGCAGAAAAAAATCTAATAAACAAATTCTGAAATGTACACGAGAGAAGAGTTTTCTTCGAACTGTCACAGCACAGTCAATGTCAATGGTGATGTTCATTACTGTCATGGAAATGGAAATGGAGGAGTTAGGAGTAACAATTAGCTTCTATTGCCAAACTACTGAAGCTACTTGACACAATTTGGTAGGAATTATAGTAATTGTGAATTGCACCTCTAATTCATCGTCAAAGTACTTTAGTTTATGGTGGCTGTTATTGAATAGTTTTTGATTTCTGACAATTACGATGTTCATTTCTTTAGCAGCAGTTGAACTTTAGAATGCGGTCCGGAACACATTCATAGAGCTCATTATGACTTCCCTTGTGAAAAAGCATAAATGTATTCCTACGCTATTGCGTTTGAGAGGTCAGTTATGCAAATGAAACGTTATTTATCTTTCAAATATTTTTAAAGCCATAGGAAGAACAAAAAGGAACGCAATTTCACACCGCTGTGACATTCATGCATATTCATCTACGCCCTAGACGATTCACATATTTCCACCTAGACAAATCTGAAAAACCCCCAGATTTAGCTATTTTCTAAAAGAAAGCGATCCTTTTTAGTGAGAAAAAAAAATTAGTCAAACACAATTCCAAAAAAAATACCACAGACATCCCCCCGTCGGTCAAAAAAAAAACCCTAGCTCTGGGGGGAAAACCCTCAAACTGGCAATGCTGACCTACACAAAAAGGGTCGGTATTCTATAAAACAAAACGATCAAACTCTTTCCTGTGCACGATTGATTTACTTCTGAAACTTAAAGCAAATCTTTCGAGCGCACGAAAATGTCTCAATGTTTTCGCCTTACAGCATAAATGTATAAATGGGAAACGATCCAACGTTTTCGTACGCACGAATGATTTGTCCTATGTTTCACAAGCAAATTTCTTCGTGCACACGAACACGTTTGAACGGTTCGCCTTACAGAATGCCGACTCTGGAAGTAGTATAACTTTCTTCTCATTTTAAACAAATTATTTGACACATTACAGGAGCGTGCAATAACCCCATTTTACTACTCAGTTTAAACAATAAACTTAGAAAAAATTAGTATGTTGTACCGAACTGAATGTCGTCGTACCTAACGGAAACATAGCTAGGTGTCTGCATTTATTCAGCTCTGACCTGCCACCAGGTAACCGGGTAATCAAACCCAAATTAAGCGATTGGTTGAAGAATTCGCTACTCCTCCTAATAATATACTGCAGTTCCATATTTCTTTTTATATTTGAAAGCTCACGCTTTTTTTAACGGATTGACTTTTTGTTGATTCATAAAAACTAGCTGAATACTCAACTTTTGGCATTGGCAGGCAGGCACCAGTTTTTGGCGTTAAAGCTTCCTGTGGTGCTCTTGGTTATAAAATAAAGAGTCCAAAATACATATATCCATTCTGCATAGGCCCATTACGCTCCAAATCTTATTCATCGGACGATTGCTTAGAGAGGACAAACTGGTAAAAATATTATCTGGGATTATTTATAAATATCGCCAAAACGTTCATTTTCCTTTTCCAAGTCGAATTATTTTATCCAGCACCAATATCATTTTCTTGTGAGTTGCTACGTACATAGACAAATCATACCGAGACCCCCCACTCACAATCCTCTTGCCGCTGGTCCCCTCAATTTATTTTCAAATTCGAAATTTTGTTTTCCCATCGTAGTTATGTCAGTTTCGAATCCGTGTGACATGCGAAAACATACAAAAAATACAAAAATAAATGCTGCCAACCTCGGCAACTCTGGGGAAATGTGCTAGAGTTCTGGAATGCCACATTTTTTCATTGCTGAATGCCATTGGTTAGTTTTTATAAATTGTTAAAATGCGAATAATTCGATTTTGAAAACTCTATGAACGCTGTCAGCATAGCATTTGTCACCCCATGAAAATATAGCTTGTAGGCAAGTAACGGGAAATCGGCCGAAGTTGGTGGTCTCAGTAATGTCTCTGGTTACGTAGGCACCTTTTCATAATTGGAAACACCCTAGTAAGGAAAGTATGTCTACGAGCAAAGTACTAACAGCTCTATCGTAAACAACTACATACTGTGCAATATGTTTCGATAACCAGGCAAGTGCTCTGGGATATTGGATCGAACTGTATTGCCATTATGCAACTGAGTTCGCATGCGCAAAAAAAATCAAAATACATGTTTATCATAGGTATACAAAATGGAGGTAGGTATTTGCCATTTTTCCAAAATCTATGTACCACAAGTGCGTATGCTCGAAAATATGTACATAGGTAGTAAAAGTTGTTGTTATCGCTTCAAACTGCGCATATTTGTTAGATCTATAAATAGATACGCAAATAAAGAAGCCGTTAGCAACAGATGAATGAAAACTATGTCAAAGGCGTCCCGCGATTTATTGATTAATAATATCAGGTTCAGTCGAGCCCGGATGAGCCATTACAAGACCAACGGTCGAGCCTACCAAGCCTTCTCGCATATTGGTATGAAGATATGTTTTCATATTTACAGATGCACATGTGAATAGGGAGGTAAATCTTTTGTCTAACTAAATATATGACAATCAGCAGTCGTACATCCGCCATGAAAAAGTCAAAACGCCCTCATCGGCTATACAAAATTCTTCCAAACCCTTGGAAACGGCATCAGAAAAAAGACTCCAATGAAACCTGCACCTGCTCACTTAAGTTTTTCCTACAAAACACTTCACCAGAATATTTACACATTCTTAAATAGATTATATTTAATTCTTATTTTAAATAATATTTTGCTCTTGCATACAGTTAAATAGGTTGTCCCGATGGTTCCCTGGCTCATCTACTACAATGAAAATTTCAGGTGCGCTTTTAGTTAGTTCCTCTGGTGCGATATACAAATCGTCCTTCTCAACACAGATGTTGTGAAGAATACATGTACTTACTATGAGATTGGACAATTTGTCCAAATCCAAATAATGTGTCATTTGTAAACATATGCACCGGCTTTTGAGTGTTACAAAAGCATCCACGACTACCTTCAAGTTGGTCGCATGAATGCTATTGAAATTAAGCTGAGTATCCGTTAAGTTCCCATCGTCCCTGAAAGGTGGCACCACCCAACTGGTTGCAGCATATCCCAAGCCACCGAGCACAAAGGAATTATTAGGTAGTAAATCTTTAAAATTTGTCCTCATTCTTACAGATAGGTCTGATATTTGTAAAATTCTGTGGTCGCTTAGAGAACCGGGTTCGCCACCGGTAATGTTTATGAATTTCCCTTTTGAGTCTACAACTGCTTGCAGAGTCAGAGTTTGCTGTCCCTTTTTATTCAAATAGAGCTTCTCTGTACTATCTGGAGCGACTACGCGAAAGTGAGCACAGCCTATGGCACCCATTATACCAGGCATTTGTTCGTTTTTAGCTGGCTCTTGTGACAAACTCCTCACCAATTGAAACAAGCCGTAAGCTAATATTTCGAACCGCCAGAGTGACTGCCAGTTCATCACACGTACCATATATAGATATAGACTGCAGTTTTCTTTCTCGTTATTCTTTCGTCGACGCAATAAATAATGGGCTCAAAGTTGGAAGCGTAATATCTTGCTGTGAAAAAGTGAAACAAAATTGAAATCCTCGAATAGAACCTTCTACAGAAACGTTTACACACCTATAAGGTACTCAACAGTTGACCTCTTACACTTCATCTTCCTTTCAAATTGTTCATCGCTGTATGCCTCGATGGACGCGGCAAAGCAATCGACTAGTTTAGTGTTCTCTTCTTCTCTAGCTTCACGTTCATGTTCAGCTTCATTTGAGCAATAGAGGCTGCCATCAGAACCGGGATCAGGATCTAGATTTCGATTCGGATTGGGAATTGGATTTGGAATAGGAATTGGATTTGGATTGGGAATTGGATTTGGATGGGGAATTGGATTTGGATGGGGAATTGGATTGGGATTAGGACTAGAATCAGAAGACGTGTCAGAGTCAGAATTTGAATCGGCGGAAGAAGATGAGGAGGAGGACGACGACGAGGAGGACAAGGAGGAGGAGGAAGATGAAGAGGGGGACGAAGAGAATGGCTCGCGTCTTAAAACATCATCATTATACTGAACGAAACATGTCAATTACAATTCTGAGTTTAGTCTTGGATTAAACTCCTGCACAATAATATATGGGTATTGATGTACAATTAGGTACATTTCCTGAACGACAGCATCTTTCATTTTGACACAAAAATTCACGCATTTCTTTAAAATGATTTACAATGATCCTCAGCGTAGTCGTTATCCATTATTTATAGTTTGTTTTGCTTAGTCCGAGCTCTTTAACTATGTACAACTTCCAAAACATCAACTGAAAATTTGTAATATGTATACACCAACGACCAAAATCAGCCGATTGACGAATTCGCCGTCAATTGATTACCTGTGCTGCCAAATTTCTATTACGCCAAAGCCAAACTAGAGGTGTGATTTATGTTAATATGCAGGATCTATCGATAATTTCCTTATAGATTCACTCAAGAGTGTTTCTTATACAGATGGCCTATATTTTTGGTTCGAAAGTAAAAAAAACCTGTAGGATCAAAAGCCGATTAGTAATGGCCAGAGTAGTGCCTTGTTCAAATTATTCTTAAAAAGCGTAATATTACCATTACTTTAACTTCCCCAATACATCATTTATCAATTCTACAATGTTTTTATCGGAATCAAGCAGGTTGACTACTTAAGAACAAACCCATTCCAGATATGAATGAATAAAAGAGATGGATATCTTTCGTACGTTTATCCCCCCAAAACCCATTTGTTTACATTAGCCTTGTTTTTTTTAGCTTCGTTCTCAGCAAAGCAAAGTAAAGTAGGATTTTCCGCACGCAATTACAACAACTACGCTCTACTTGACACTTCGAGACTCGCAGTAGTTATTGTAAATTGTGTGCTGAAAATCCTACTTCACATTGCTTTACTGAGAACGAAGCTAAAAAAAAACCGGCCTATTGTTGTTTTTGTAATTTCAACCCCCGTCTGTGCATACGTGTGTGCTACAAAAACGCATGTTGCTAATGGCCGGCCAACATTCCTTTTGCTTTTATGGGCATCGCGCTGTTCAATTGTTTTATGTTTGGTGTTGAACTTTTTTAGTTTTTGTTAAGGCTTCGATTAAAATAAAAAAAATAGTGAAATACACATTTCGGAATAGCGAATTCTTGCATTAAAGTTCAATTCATGAACTCATATATACTAGAAAAGAAATGAGCATATGTGCGTGACTTCATGAATTTTTCGGGAAAACAGCTTGTAGGCAGCCGCCTTTCCATTGTAAAGATATATATCTCTATTCCATTATCTTTGCTCATTCTCTGTCAGAACTTCTGAAACCATTTATCGATAAATCGCTAGCACATCTCTATGCACCAATTTGACATTAGCCGGTAATTCTTGACATTTGCCGAAATTTGTTTGGGTCTCGTTTCTCCTATCTCGTTGGTTGTAATCAACTATAAATACCGAAGTTTCTTTAGATATTTGTAAATTCGTTTCCAAAATGGATGAGCAAGCATGTCCCCGTTGTAAAACAACAAAATATCGGAATCCATCACTAAAATTGATGGTAAACGTTTGTGGTCACACTCTATGCGAAAGTTGCGTGGATCTGCTATTTCTCAAAGGCTCCGGATCATGCCCTGAGTGTAATGTTCCACTGCGACGAAACAATTTCCGTGTTCAGCTCTTCGATGACCCGCAAGTAGAAAAAGAAGTCGACATAAGAAAACGAATTCTTCGTGACTACAACAAAAAGGAGGATGACTTTGGATCCCTGCAGGACTACAACGATTACCTGGAAGAAATCGAATCCATTATCTACAACCTGTGCAACAATATCGACCTTCTCAATACCAATAAGAAAATTGAACAGTACAAAAAGGAAAACCGTGAGACAATCATGCGAAACAAAGCCAAGCTGGGTCGCGAAGAATTCGAACTAGAGGAGATGCTGGAAATCGAAAAGCACGAAGTGGAAGCCAGACGCCTTGAGTTGCTGGCCATTGAAGAGGAGAATAAGAAGAAGAAGATCCGCGAAAAGGAAGCGTTAATTGATGAGCTGATGAGCAGCTATGAGGATGCAAGTAAAATTGTAAGTGCGTTTGCCGAACAAGCGGAGAAACAACGCGAGGAATCGAAAGTGGTGCCGGCACCGAAAGCTGCAACACAGTTCTCAACTGGTATTAAGTTTACACGTGGCGGGGAACAGCTGTTCTTGCCAGTGCCAAAACAGGATGAGGGCCCATTGTACGTACATCGGGTTCCGGAATTGTACAACGAAGGTCCGGCACCGCCACTATCAACCGATATCGAGGTAAAAGGGTACATCTCACATGTGCGCGGTGAGAACTTGGCGGAGCGTGCCGGGGGCTATAAGGCAACAATGGCCTGTCAGCGAGCCTTGCAGGAGGCACTTCAAGGCTTGTTTCACGGTGGGTGACATTAGGTTCGTAATAGTTCGTTAATTACTTGGTAACTTTCTTAAAAAATAAAAAAAAAAATGTTTCTAAAACTAAACGTGGGCTTGATTATTTGTTGTGAGTGAAAACTCGTAGATAGATACATGAACCGATGATTGAAAGACTGTCGGCCTCATCGCTGCAATTAACATTCACGGATAATAAATGGCTATGCATGTAGGTATGCCATCGAAATCCACATCTGTGACCGTGCTGAATTATGCTGATTTTACTGCAAAGGTAGTACTGGCTCACAGATGCGGTAATCCGGCCGCAGAATTTTAAGCGAGGACATCGGTTTTCCTTGGCCATTTCCAGAGAACTACACCCTACGCTCTGGTGTTGAATCTGGGACTCAAGCACTGGCTAGCAGTCTCTAGTTGGAGACTCAATCAGGGGTGTCGTGCACAAATTCTGATGGAAATGTTTCCCTTGTCAGCAATGTAAATCAGATTGCTGAATTGAAAAAAATTCCGTGGGAAATATTATTTCCGATAGGGGTGAATGTTGGTTGAAGCCCCATTACAAAGGAGCGCGCCATCCGCGCGATATATCCCTTCTCTTCCGTATTGACCCTTTGGAGTAGGATCAAAGATTCTCCGGAACATTGTTGTCTTTTTACATCTCATCTATCAGCAACACATGCCAATGATTATTAATAAAGAAAAGACTCGATTTTGATTAAAATAATATTTTTAATATTTTATACGATTTGTGTTAACAACTACTTAAAATATAATTAAGACGTTATACAGTAGAATATAGATCCTAACGCTATTACGTGTGTTTCACAAATTTTCACATCCAGTTGTTTTTTTGTTTGTTTATGTTTTCTGTTAGTTTAAATAAAATCTTACGAATATACTAGAAATGATTTCTGGTGTTTTTCTTTCGAAGAAAAACATGAGAAATCAAATACGTTCTTCATACACACAATGTTTTAGAAACTTGAATAGGTAAGTATAATTTTAAAGCTTAATTAAATTATAATTTTTTATCAGAGGCACAAACCGCACAAATTATGCTTTCCTTCCGTTTGTGAATTCGTAAATGTGACGTGGTCTGTCTTTAATAAATTAACACAAATATAAAACAATGGTAAAGACTTGCTCATGTTCAATCGATAATAGTTTTTTTGTAAAAGTGTTTGCATTGACATTTTTCTCATTTTCTTTATTTTTGTTTCTGTTTACAGTACACAGTGGAGAAGGAGATCATTTTTTTGTTTTTTGTGTGTGTGTTGTAGGATAGTTTTTATAGCAATTTTGAAGGGTAACGCATTTGTAATGTTTCTTTTCATTTGGAATGTTGTTGTCTATGTTTTATAAATTTTTATTTATTAATTCAGAAATATATTTACATATCTATAATGTTTGAGTGATTTCATTTTCCTAAATAGATTTCTTTTATTTTTTGATAAGGCCAAACAGATTCACATTTTGTTTTATTTTATACTTTGTGTTTGAAAAGATAAACTGCAATTTTTCGCGAAGAAAATAGTTTTGTTTTGTGTTTGATTGCGTTACGGAAACTCGAGGATCTACAAAATAATGTACGAGGAGGACAAGAAACGATTATATTTTTGACGGATCATCGTCGACGTTGTGATTAATACGTTTATGTGTGGCTTTGTTTGTTTTCGAAGCGGTTCAACAGTAAATTTAGCATTTGAACGGGAAAATCTTCGAAGATTTTTTTTGAATGGATGTATCTCGAGGGAAACCATATCGCTTTTAATGAGCGGAGACGGCAGGGAGCAGACCAAGAAGATTACACGGAGTCATCTGAAAAAGAAGAGAACGATGTAAATTAAAATGATTTAGTAGACAGGCTTAAGAGCGTTTCACGTGAATTGAGATTTAGTTGAGGGGGAAGAAAAACATTGCACTCATATTCAATACATTTTTGCTGGTATTTCTAGTGAAACTCGAACGTGCTTATCCGAAGATTATTACTATTTGCCAAGCAGAGCCCAAAAGCCCATGCTCAAGTCGATCAAATTGATTTAATGCTCTTCAACTCACCATGATACCACCATTTCGTTTTCTTAGGATTTTTATTGCACGTCTTAACGTAAAGTGTATTATCTGCGGGTCGTTTCTTTTCACGGCAACTACTTAACATTGACGCTATACTAAGACACACGGATTGCACCGACAGTGCCGGTGACCAGTCATCAGTTAAAATTGACAGGCAGATATGTCCATTCGAGTATACATGCGGATGGATTGGTATATTCGATCCAATGAATGTCACCTGTAGAACAAGAAAACAACAAACGTAAAGAAATCGCATTATTACGTCGTCAGTCAACTTCGACTGAGACTTACCTCTGGCGAGTCAAACGGATATTTGTTATTGAATTTGAATAGTAGCTGGAAGTGTTCACCTTCGTACAGGGTGCCTTCAAAGCCTTCAATATTGATTTTCCACCTGCAATAGCGAAACCATACAAAAATGTTAACTGAGGGTATTGTTATAACAAGAGGGGCTTAAAAATCATGTGGTGTTGTCACGTGATTTCGGAAATACAAATGATATTCCATTTCGCATGCACAACTTACTCGGCTAAATTTTGACTAATACTCTCGGCGTCGACAGTGACTCCTGGTGGGGGTTCCTTAATAAGGGACATCAGTTCTTTGTGTAGCCTCCGCTGCAAATAAAAATAGAAAAAGCAAATAAGTATTGGAAAACAAAGTTTAACCAAAATTGTACTGTGCCTCGAGAAGTTGTATGTGCAACCTGATTTGTGTTATGTTTAAACAAAAAAAAAATACAGTAGAAACCTATCATTCTCAATGTACAATTTAGCAAGAAGGAAATTGTTGTAAGACTTTTGATTGGGCAAAGTTGACAGGTGGTAAATTAGTTTTTTTTTTTTCGATATTTGTTGATTGAAAGATTGGGTTCGGTTATTTGCGGATTTTATTATATTTGTGTCAATACCTTTGACTTTTGAAAGTGAATCAATTCCACAACAATCAACTTATTTTTTTTTTTTATGAAGGGGACAATGTAGTGACGCAAGTATCGTATTGGAATAATATTCACTGCTGTCAGTTACAGTCGGTGAGATTCAGAAATAAACGATTAATATATAATTCAGACCGTAGGTAGGTAGGCACTGTATATGGAAGAACATGACGGGTACATAAACAAACCATCGAAAATTCACAATGCGTAGATTCTTTTAGGTAAAAAATGTGCGTACGAAATGTCTGAGTCAACTAAAGCAGACTCAGAATTTTCATAGCATTTGCTTTGTCTGATAAGTTTTATTCATACCGATCTGAGTAAAAGGTCAGTGCCGCCGCTTTTCGAACATGTCACAAGTTGGAACTAACTCAAATTGGTTTTTATTCATACGAAATGTAGCAAATGCTTCGATTTTGACATTTCTCTTGAGTAAAAGCAATTGCTACGTTTTATTCATACGACCAAATATCGTTAGGGAACAAACTTATTGACTTGTCGGTAAAAAAGTCCTACGAAGTTTTCACTGTTGTCTGCACATGTCGCTATATTTTCCGTGTACCGTAAAACAGTAATACTTTGACCAGTGATTATTTCTTTGACCGAAATCGATAAAACTTTTTGGTTAGTTCTAACACCATCTATGTTTGAAATAATGTAGTGCAATCACTATAATTCAAAACTTAGACTCACCCCTTGAGGTGTGGTAAACCTTTTGGGGTGAAAATATTCAAACGGATGTGGAAACGGGCAAAAGTGTCAGTGCGAGTTTTAAGTGCAAATTTTAGCTCCCTAAAGAGGTTCAGTGTTTTTCAACAAAAATCTTCGGATCTAAACTAAATTTACCTAAAGTAAGTAGAACACAGTTTTCTCTTTTAATTAAGATATAAATCGTAGCAGTTGAGCACATAGTTTACGTTTTATGACTAAAAATATGAACTCGTTCTTAAAATAAGTTAAATCGTAAAACTTTGACCGGCAATTTTTAACTTTGACCGGCAGTTTTACTTTGACCGGTGAAACTTTGACCGCCGTACATTTCACCACACTTGAGTTATGGTCTGTTCATATTGCGTTTTCTTTTTATCGAAATAGGTGCTTTCAATTTCAAAAGCAATGTCGAAACAAAAAGTAACCAAACGAAGGTACAATAGTATCACAGATGAAAAAATTAAAGAGGCATTAGATCTTATTGAAAAGAAAGAAATTTCAATAAATAAATGTGCCAAGATGTTTGGCATTCCCAAGGGCACATTAATAAACAAAATTCATTCAAGACATTCTAAGAACTTTGGAAGACCGCCTATATTTTCTATTGCTGAAGAAAAAATACTTGCGAAGGCTATTATTACCACAAGCGAATGGGGTTTTCCATTCACTATGTTCGATGTGCAAAAATTAGCAACAAGCTACTTAGAAAAGCGAGAAAACAAAAAATCCACTTTGCTTAGTAAGGATTGGTTGTCAGGTTTCCTTAAAAGAAATAATGCCCTTATTAGTAAGAGGATGTGTCAAAACTTGAAACCATCAAAGGCAAAGGTGACTACAAATGATGTCATCATGTTTTTTAATCATTTGAAAAATACATTGTCTTTGGATAGCGGGCAATATATTTTGCCGCAATATATTTTTAATTATGACGAGACGAATTTGTCCGACGATCCCGGGTCTCAAAAATGCATTTTTAAAAAAGGTTGCAAGTACCCAGAGAGGATTATTGACAGTTCAAAGAGCAGCATATCTGTAATGTTTTGTGGTTCAGCCACTGGCGAAATGCTGCCCCCTTATGTTGTATACAAGTCTGAGCAACTGTGGGAGCAATGGATGCAAGGTGGACCAAGGAACACAAAATATAACAGAAGTAAGTCGGGTTGGTTTGATGCAGCCATATTTAAGGACTGGTTCCTTAACCATTTTGTGCCGTATACGAGGAAATATGACTGTGAAGTTGTATTGCTGGGCGATAACCTCTCCAGCCATTTCTCTGTTGAGGTAATAGAAGCTGCACAGGCTAATAGCATCAGATTTGCTTGTTTTTTACCGAACTCAACGCATTTATTGCAGCCACTTGATGTGGCTTTTTATGGGCCTCTAAAAAAAACATGGAGAGGAATCCTGAAAAACTGGAAGGAAGGTAGGTCAAAAACTTCGCAAATCTTAGCAAAAGATAAATTTCCCAAGTTGCTCAAAGAGTTAGTTGAAAAGTCACAAGGAGAAGACAACGTATCTGTGAATCTAATTGCTGGATTCAAAAAATGTGGAATTGTGCCGTTCGATCCTCAGCAGGTTTTGAATAAGATTCCGAATGAAGCAAGTATGGTGGAGACCTCTGACAACGTTTCCTCATGTGTCATTAACATGCTGAGGGAAATGCGTCATGGCAAAGATAGCACGTCCGTCAGGAAAAAAAGGACAAAAGTTAGAGTGACACCGGGTAAAGGAGTAAGCGTAGAAGAGCTACAAGGGTGTTCGATGAAAAATTTGGCAGAAACTTCTGTTCCTGTTACTATTCTGTCTCATCCTCGGGCAGATCCTTTATCAGAGGTAGAGAATGAAGAGGAAATTGATGGGCTCTTAGAAGAGCGTCTAAGTCCTTCTTCGTCATTGGAAGACTTAGTAAACGCGGTTCTAAGTACAAAGTAAAAGTTGGTAGGTAGGTACCGATATCTGTTTCTTTTGGACAAAACTCATAACGTTTTCTTCTTATATAGATTCCAACCCAGGCAGTGCCTTTTTAATTAATATGGACTGAACTTAAAATTATTTTTTAAACCTGCTAATTTATTTCTGTTTAATTATTAGGTATTTAATTTGTGTAAGGAGAAAGCGGTTCCACAAGCATAGAACACCAATTTTTTGAGCATGCAATGGGGAAAAGATCAGTGAGAGTTATTTTATTGGAACAGTCATCTTTGACATTAAGACCCGTTTGTTGATATGTCTTATGTCGTTTTCCATTGAGCAAAAAGAAGCGCCCGGGAGAGTCCGGAATTAAAAAAATCACTTCTGCAACCGTTCCATTGGCACAAACAAATTTCTTCTGGTGATTCTGAGAAGAGAATTTCTATTCTCGATTTGAAGTCAGAATCCACTCAAGAAGCACTCACACAAATGTAATTTATGTATTTTATACAAGTCAGCTGACAGCCGCAGTAGATTATTTTTTGGCATTTCACCAATACTTTTGTGGATTCAATCAGAAGGAGTTTTGTTGTTCCATTGGAGTGGATCCCCGAGTGAAACCAATGGAAAACGACATTATACTAATTTAAAGTTCCACATAAAATCTTATGTGACTGTATTTATGCCTTAAAAAAGTAGCGCAGTGGTTTTCAAGTTGAGTCGTATCATCATGGCCATAAGTCCTCCTTTAAAATTTTCCATCCATTATTTGAATAATGTTTTTTTTTGTTTTTTTCAAAAAAACTTATGAACACAACTGCATTACATTTTTCAGTGGAGCTCGGGGTTGCAGATAACACACCGAATACCTTTCTGTCTCCTGATTAAATGCGTTAGCAGTTGTCTACAATCAATAGAGGTTGTAAGAAATAATCTTTATTGCGCTTTATCGCTTCGACTCAGGTATGAACCATTTGTGTTGTTTCTGTTATTTTTTTTGAAAAAGAGTTTCTTGTTTGATTTTCCTTATCTTTTTCGCATGTACAACAATGGAAATGGGATATATTGATTAGAAATAATTTTAAGGGTGCAATAATGTTTCTACTTATTCTACCCATGCACTTCCACTGGCAAGGGTACAGTGTTCTACTGTAATGCACGGAAATATGTCCGAAGACTATCTAACAACAATGCAGCTGACGAATTGTTTGTGCTACAAGGTTAATTACTATATCTTATCAGGACAAGCACCATACTTAGGCCAATGATAAATTGTTGTTCAGATAATGATCGTGGAAAGTTGTTTTCTAATATTTTCGTCTTTTTTTTTATGAATTTGTGTATACCCTACACTTCAAAAATGCGGTCATTTTGTCGGAAATAACTTCATTAATACTCGAATTGAAAAGCGTTGTCAGTTGGAGCTCTTCTGATTGATTGATATCATAGAACGTATATCAGGGAGGGTGGTAGACACCGCGTCACGTCCCTAGAGGGGGTATATTTTTTGACTAAACCCGAAAATATGCTCGTCATACATAAAAAAAACGGAATATTTTCAACAACAGGTGTGTAGGCTGTTGCAGTCTAACACGAGCTGTCAAATTTATTATTGCAAACATAATGAGTAATTCGCAGCAGTACAAGTGGGTAATACAGCTCCAGCTCCACATGGAATTGTAGCTCTATTCTATTCAGACGGGTCTTTCGCAAAATCCAATGAAGTGATTTCACGAAATGCTGTCCTAGCAGAGTACTTCAATGATATCTGTGTGAACTAAGGGAAAACCGACAGTACGATTGCTGTAATCCACGTGAAACCAATAAAACCAATAAAAAAAAAATACAAATTCAAGCTAAAGTTTTGTGAATAATAACATGAAATTCGGGTTCCGACATTAAGAACTAATTTCGAAATGTGCGATAACGACCCACAGATAACCAAAGCTTTTGTACTACAGGCTCCAAAGTTCTTACTTGTTTAGGCCGAGATAGATAAGTTCTCTAAATCTTTTGAAGATTTATTTTATTTATTTTGCTGCGTTAGATAAGTGTTTATGAACGAACTTGTTTTGACGATAACGATACTATACGGGATGCGTTTTTCGTCTTTGCTTTTTGTTGCTGTTGCAAACATAGCTATTTATTGTTAATTTGCAATGTCGAGTCTAACCAGTATAAGGGTCAAGGGTGTAGGATGTTGTGTTTAAATGGACCCTACATACCTGTCGAACTTCCACCACCGACTCTTATTTATAAAGGGCGATCCCCAACGGGAAGAGGTGAGATTTCAGATTTGATCTATCCACCTCATCTTAGAATAAAAGAAACGACTAAAACACTTCACTACCTCCATATTACAGCGGTACCTACTTGAAGTTGAAAACCTCTTTAACAACCACAGCACAAAATAGTGTTAAGTGTTTATTTTAAGCAAATGTTACGTTACAAATTTTATATGTATTATGGCTGGAAAACCACACGTCAAATCGATATACCACATACCCCATACAAATTAAAGAGTACCATAAACAAATGGTTCGCTTAGTCATACAACAGATGGAGCTGTATTCAAAAAAAAAAAAAAAAAAAAACAACTAAACGCACTCAATAATATCACAAATTTTTACTTTCCAGTGAACCGATCTCAAATTTGGTAACAATTTACTAGTCAAGCTTATTTAAATATACTTACTTCCAATTGCAGGCATGTTAGCACCAGTTTTTTGCCATTTGTCGGAACCGGTGATGTTGGCGAAGCCGTTATTATCTCAGACTTGATTGCATCTTTCTTTTTAAATAATTTCAACATATTGACGAAAGTTTTTATATTTCTTTGATTGTTCGCTTGTGGGTTTCTTAACTTTGTGAATCACTTGTGTTTTATGTATCACTTGATATATTTATAGAGCCATTTTGACTTTTCTCCTGAACTAAAGCCAAACGACAGGCAGACTAGAAATCTATATCACTCGTTCTTAGCTGATTTCGAAATAATATTTTTTTTTTTAGAATTGTAACAGGTAGGACTTCTATTTACTGAAGTGTGTGCAAAATCACTGATAATGAAAATATGAATACGAAAAAAACAGTTTTCCTCTGATAAGATAGGCAGACTTAATAAATGTTTATGAACAACTGACGCAAAGCGATAGGACAAAAGGTTAAGTCGGGTGTAACCCTTTTCCGATTATGCAGATTGTACTTGATAGCAGGTGGTGCTTCCTGTTTCCTCTATTATGTGCTATGCACTCTGATGAAAATTTTAGTAGTTCGAATGAATAGAGGGAGAGAATTTAATTTATACCAGATAGGAGTACACTTTTGAAAAATATATAGAGATAACCTTATCTACAATACCTAGTTTTGGTAAGCTGTGCGCATGATATCAATTAGAGGTGTGAATAATTGAAAAAAAAATGCGCAGGGGAAGAAAATGATTAAAGTTGTACAGTAAAGGTATGAATTAAGAGCCACACAACTTTGTATTGGAATTAAGCGAACGATAACGCACGCTCATGTGGTAATATGTAATAACCCAGAGGCACTTTGGTAGTGCGAGATTACGAAATGTCAATGGCGACATTTTCTATATAAAATTACGCATTGTGACTTACAAAATATTTAGTTTAAAATATTTGAAGGTTCAAATTTATTATTATTTCAGTTTTCGTAAACTTGCAACACAATTGTATTCCTATAAGAGAAAAAAAAAAGTTCTTTATATGAATACGCACACTATTGTGCGCTATCTTAATTTATGCGACACTTTTTTCCTAAGACTTGTATCTCCCAAAGTGTTTCTTTTTATTAAAAAGTAAAAGCAACGCACATCAAGTGGCCAATGTTAATGCTGCTAATTTGGCAAGTTTTTGAAGTGCGAATCCTTGCGCACACATTCGTTTTAAGTGTGCGTTTGGCCTTGTTTTCTATCAATACAATCAATGATGACTCTAATCATATGCTGAATGCATGCATGGTATGAAGGCATTGTCCAATCTCTTTTTAATAGTGTGCGCAAAGATTAAGACTACAAAAATGTAAAATTTTACAAACCACTGTACAATTTATGTATGCTTATTACAACAACTGTCTGAAAATTTTCCACTGCCAGCTATTGTAGACTCGATCAATTGAAAGTGTACTTCTTCAAATTGCATGACAAACTGTCAATAATAAATAAAAATCAACAATCCGTCAAGGGGTTTGCTGAAACACCAATTAACCACAGCGTCAACAGCTGCCCTACCTAATAAGGCTCCCATCGATTGTGCGGCACGGCCATAAATTAAGTTCAACACATTGACATCCAGTTAGTGCAAGCGCGAACAATTCTCTCCAATGAAGTCTCTCTACACATGAACTGCATCGTGAACTGATCAATCGTTTTTATAAAGTAAACGAATGCGACCGCGTCTTTTGAGCAAGATCCAAGATGTATGCTGGAATTGTATTCTGAGATACGATCGCTCAAAGAATTAATAAGAATCTATACATTTGACGGGCAGACTACTGCTTTATTACCACTATTATGGGATTGCTTCAGCTGACGATTGTGGCGGCACTTAGTGGTTACGCGCGCTGCAGCTTTGTTCTCTCTATGAAAAGATCAAAGGGTTTGCTTTTTGAACTTTTTATTTATTTTATTTTAAATTAGCAGCAGCTTTTCTATTGCGCTGACAATGTCTTTCGAAATAAATCCTTTGTGCAGTGTTAATATTATGGAGGAATCTGTTAGCTTTAAATTAAACTTGTGACTTACTAAGAATTGCGGCAAACTAAGAATTGGTTATGAGAATGTTCATTCAACTTTTAACTTAGGTGTTGCTATAACGTACTTTTATCTATGATTGTAGTGAAAGCATAATAGAAAATCAGGTGGTTACGAAATCATGGAATAAAGTTTGCAGTTGCAACTTACAAACTATTATTTATGTCAAAAAAAAACGCGCCATGCGTAGACAATAAAAGAATTTATTTTACCTAGAGGGGATTGTGATGACACATGCGAGACGAATAAAAACTTTTCCTCTGTATACTACATCAGTCGCAGTGAAGTTGGATAGTCCCGAACGTAGTCAAAAGATGGCGCATTGACTATACTAATAAATTTAAGTCTCGACTTTAAATTTACGGAAGCTCACAATTGTGAAATTTGTATGCGTAGAAACTAAAAATGTTTATTGAAAAGGCCCTTGACCTTTGCACCAAAATAAATGATGAATATGCCGACATTTTTTAGACAATAAGCAAATGTCAGAATCAGAGACAAATCATACTGAGACCCCCAATTCGCAATCCTTTTGCCGCTGGCCCCCGCATTTCTTTTTTAAATTCGCCATTTTGTTTTCCTATCAGTGTTACGTCAATTAAGAATCCGTGTGACATGCAAAAACGTACAGAAAATACAAAAACAAATGCTGCCAGTCTCGGCAACCGTTGGGAAATGTGCTAAGGTTCGGGAATACCTCATTTTTACATTACTGAATGCCATTGGTTAGTTATTATTATATATTAAATTAATATATATTAAATTGTTAAAAGGCGAATAATTTGATATGTTTGGTTAGTAAAACTACCTAAAGGAGATGTTATATGTACTAGAAATATATTAGGATAAACATGGCTGTGTATTTTCCGCTTTTGGATATAATTAACTTCGATTTCGTGTGTAAATTTTTCTTAAATAATGAAGAAAATTTGCTCAAAATGTTTTCATTTTTCCTCAACTAATCTACATTGTTAATTTTTCATTTATATCTTAAGCAAATGTACACTTATTCCTAGAAAAAAATTCTTTCCACACGTAACGAATAATTTCAAATTTAACGAATAAAATTTTATGAACACTGCCAGCAACTTTGCCCACAACGGAAGTGGCTCATATTTTTTGCGAGCGTGTTGGTGACTGAAGTTACATGCCATTTGTCAATACGAATTTCTATTTAACAATACTAGCGCACCAAATCGTGACCACCACGTAAAAATGTAGCTTGCAGGCTAAGTAACGGGAAATCGGCCGGAGTTGGTGGTCTCAGTATTGTCTCTGGTCAGAATATTAACATTTCGCTATACCACACATTTTCAGAAGAATACTGGTTAAAACATTAAAGTGCAGCAATATCGCCTATACCTGCAAGTACTTACGGTGGCGCTGTTGAAGCGTTTAGTAAGTTCGCAACCTACCCAGCCGCAAATATTTTATGTTCGCTTTTGTTAATCAAATTTATTTGGAAATCCCGAAACAGTGCGGGCTATTACTAAAAAAAATTATTTATAAATTCAACTATAAATTTGCGCGAAATATTTGAAATATTTGCCAGAAAATACTATAAACAAATAAACATATTATTTCCCTAGAGTAATAAACGCCTGATTTAAGCAGAGAAAAGTTTTTCAACCAAACAGTTTGCCGATATTGCTACTGCAGTCAACTTTAGTTCTGTTGCTCAAGAATGCTCGCCTGAATAAATAAACAAGAACAAATTTAATTTATTGCTGACCTATGCGCACATAATTATCTTCAAGTATCTACAAAAAAGTATAGTTATGCAGAACAAATATCAACGAATTTAACAACACTGTTGAGCCAAGAAATGTTTATTCAACATGTGACACTCTCGGACCACATTCACTTTACGCGAACAGACCTAATATTTGCATCAGTTCAATGGGCCTGAATGCAAACAATTTAAGAACGGGTGCAGCGTAGTGCCACTCCGAGTGCAATACTCCATCTTTTTTATTAAGCTATCAGACAAATGTTGATCAACTCAATTTGTCGCTGGTAATAATCATATCACTAAGATGATCAGCAAGACGGAGTGTTAATAGACACTACCAAGGCTAATGCGTCATTTGTCAAGCTAAATTGATGGAATTATACATCAGATTTGGGTAAATATTAGTATAACAGAGAAAAATGCTTAGATCTGGAACGAATTACTCACGCAAGCTAGCTGTTTGTTGACGGTTTGTTTGCGTAAGTTGCTAAAATCGGGTAAAAAACATTTCGTTTAGGATAATACACCAAAGGTGCGTCGTTAAAAAGTTCAAAGAACGTTTTTCATACGCATGACCTACAGTACTGTCTTCACAAGGCAGACCAATTGGTGCTGGTCTTGATCGTCTTTCGCATCTTAAATATTCTGTTTCCCGATTAATTCCCTACGAAATAATCGCCTTGTCCGACAACTTCGCCAGCAACTTAAACAAACAAAGATTTCCTTTGGCATGTGGAATATCAATTATAATCGTAAAGAAGCGGCATATGTAAGCATCTATCATCAGCATCAGCGCATAGGTGTCCTTCATTTTCATTTGTTATTGTAATGCTGCCGCGAGAAACGTGCTTGAACTATTAAACCCCAGCTGATTAAGGAAACGCCACAGTCCGCACAGGCACAACCACATATAATTTGTCAATTGAAGAGTGGTATGTATAATGTTGTGTGGTATTCCATAATAATTTTTATTTTTGTACACATTTCAATAATAATTAAACTGCGGCGTAGGGTAGTTTTATGCGTCTTATCCAATTATCGCAACAAAAAAAAAAAAAGACTCAAGTTACTCGAGCTGCCTGCGTCACTAAATGCAATTGCGGGCGATCATTTCCTTTTTTTTTTCATTGTCGCGGACTTTTTTTTATCCCTTTGTTTCTTGGTAATGCAGCTCTGCGCGTCTTTTGTTTACTGCGCATTCTGCGTAACCGCTTCCATACGCTCGAATGTCACAATAAAAAACACATCAACTGTGGAAACGTCATTGTGGATGCAGGAATGAAGTTCGCACTTGGTTGGCAACGAACGAAGTTAACCTCGTGCAGAAGTAGTAGAATAAATAGAAATGTTGGATTATAATTGCTGAATGGTGCAGATAGTTTTATATTTTCATTAAGTTCCTTTTAGAATTTGTAGGAAATATGAGTGGGTTTGCAAATGAAAATGTAAACATTAATTGAAGAGATCATTGACCAGTTAGTCTCTATTACAATTTTCCCCTCAACCATCGTATTGTAAGTTGGGGTCGCTTTATTCAATTCGGTTCTGCAGCAGATTTAGCTGAATGAGTTTAACTAATGGGATTTAAAAAAAAAAATCTATTTGAAGTTAAATCTAGACATTATAATTTCCGAAAAATATATTTCAAAAGTGACACATCTGTCATCGCAAAATTGAACACAGCTTTAGCTATGTTCAGAAAGTCTGTCAGCCATTTTTTGAATTATCTCTTTGTTTGTCATTTCCAATGAGATCAATCTGGTAGCCACAACAAAATAAACATAGGCATAACGGTTGTCTGTCAACCTCTCTGTTGTTTTTAATTGATGGCCTGTGCTTGTCACTTGGATAATTGAGAGCTTATCGAAGTCGTACAACATACAAGTATATATCTTGTACAGGTTTAGTAAGTCTGACAGCTGTCTGACTTGATGTATCTCATGTCGTTTTCCATTGGGACCACCAAAAATCTTTTTCAGATCTCAGATTTTATGCGGCTCATGGAACAGTCATTGAAATTGATCTGCTTTTGTGAATGGATTAGTGCGTTATTTGAAACACTATCAGCTGTTCAAATTGCATTTGTTTTTGGTAAAATCAACCATGGAAATCGGATTAAAAAATGACTCCTCTGTTGTAGCTACAACATGATTCGTAGTTTCCATATGATGAGGAAGACAATGAAGATAATAATTCCTCAAAAACTATGCCCATTGCTGTTTATGTATTTCTTTATTTTGGTTTTCACGAAACTTTGCACATTTGTTTTAAAACAAACTTCTTTAAATGGCATAAAACAGCTGTGTTGTATTTGTGGTAGTATGTTTAATCTGAAAAAAATATCGAGATTTGCAAAAAGTGATCCGAATCAAAAAAACATTGATTTTTTTTTTCCCAATGGAACGCGAAAAGTGATTTAGATCAAAAAAAAGATTGATTTTTTGTCCCAATGGAAAACGACATCAGTTGTAATTGACTTAATCGGTCATATGAACCCTCTGATTCAGTTGACGTTTACGGACGGGTGCCGACGAATCTAGTGAAGAAATTCGTAACTGAGTATGTAGTTGACAGTTCGCAAATGTGGCTGACGTAGGAAAAGTGACTACTAGTCGACTTAAGGTATATTTTTGAATGCGCCCGATGTCTTGGCTAATAAATAAAAAATTGGCGGTAATAATATTTGCCGTTAGGTACACTTTAAAAAAAAAAATCCTATGCCTATACTTCTGAACACCACTGTAACACCCTTCTGTCTATGCAAATAATTAAAAACAAAGGAATTAAATCAGAATCCAAAAATGAATTAAAACCAATAGTACTTGGACGCCGTACAATTAGTATATCATCGAACGCATTTATTCAAATCGAAATTATTTCTGATGTACATTTTGAGTTTGCTTAGTGTTACCAGAGAATCAAATCGCAGATGCGATAGTAATTAGACACAAAAATAAATTCGCTTAGATTTTGTTTCTCTTTAGAGTGTTTCTGTTTGAATTAAGTAGCTTTTGGCCGATGCGCCCTGTGAGTTATAATTAGATTCATACGGTATACCGAATAAAATTTCAATGCACTGAAATTGTTACACGATATTTGTACATAGTTTACAGTGCAAATGATCTGCATAATTTTAGTTTTTTTTCGGCTTTAGTTTATAAATAATTAGGAGATCAAACGTGTAGTATGTATAGATGAGGATGTTTAGTACAGTACTATCTGTCAAAAATAATTTGTGACAGCTGCTTTCGTTTTGAAAAACTGATGCAAAATCTGGGGTAAAAGGAATACTAGGCCTTTTCAAGTGCTTATAAACAAATTGTTGTTTGTACTTATTACGGAGTAAACGTCAGATTTGATAAATTGAAATGGATGGAGTAGATTTGTTATCTACATATTGCCTGCCCGGTAAATGCATTGAGGAAATAAATCTGTTTTACATTTTTATTAGTGGGAACATTAGGAGAATGAGAGAAACTGTCTTCGTCCTTAAATGAGTTGAGACGAATCTCTTTCGTCGGTGACAGATCAATCACAAAACATTCTGTCTATGGAATAATTAAACAAATAAATTATTTTTTTGCGATGGATTTTATAGTGCAGCTTCTTCTGTTGAATGCGTTAATGTTGACTTTATCCGTTGCCACAATGGATGCCACGGATTCTATGGGTTGGGGACTTCAATAACAGAGCCAAATGTTCTTATAAATTAAGGAATAATGTACAATTACGACACGAGGAAGATCCCTACTTGTTGTCATAAAAAACCAGACATTGGAATGTGTCCAAAGTTAATGCGATTGTTCTATCGTAAATTATCATCGTAATTTTTGTTTGTAACATCAGTTGCGTCCCATCCAATATTTGTGCAACTTGCTGAGAATAATGTTCCCCCGCTCATTTAAATTCAGCCTTGAACAGACGTTTGCGTCAGAGAACAATCCCAATACAGAAATCCCCATTGGATCCTATGTCAACCTACAACTCCTGTGTTTTTTTTTGTATTCATTTCTGGTAATTATTAATATGAAAAAAATAAAATAAAAATATATATAGCTTCTTTTTACGTTAATAGCTGCAAAAAGACCCACCTACCACAAAAGATATCCAACAAGTAGACTACAATAAAAAATGAACAGTGTCCTTCGAGTAACAATTTCTATTATGACGTCTGACTCAGTGCGGGTATAAGTGCGTAGATTTTGGAACTATATGTATTTGCGCTTTGCAGTAGGAAACGAAATCGACAAATATTGTTTTGCTTATCTACATAAACAAACTAAGTAATCTTTTGGAATACTCGCAGGTAAACTGGTATTTAATTCTACAACAAGGAATGTACTGTGTACTCGTGGGAAAATAAATTAACGAAGTTCATTCAACTTCTACTTAACGACTTCACGCAAAACACACACTTTCTATATTATTAGCTAAATAAATATAGTTTGCGTTACATATAAATAAACGTTCTAAATAGTTGCATGATTTCCACCACAGGCAGAGTTAATGCTAGACCTTGGTGTTAGGGATAATTTGATTCATAATTCAGTGTAATTTCAAAGCGAGGTAAATTATACATCAAGTCCTGATAGCTGCGACACGTTAGCGTGTCAAAATAAAAGCTAGTGGGATGGGTCTTGATGAATTCGCCACGCAATAAGCACTGATTTTGTTAGAAAAAAATGTGAAACATAAGGAAAGGTTTGCATTCTTAATCTAGGATTCCAAAAGTTATAGTGGTATACTCATGTCTCGATATGCTCACATTCTTGTCAATGTCAGTGTCGATAAAATGCTTCATCTAAACAATTGTTGACAGTTAGGCCTGTTTTAATTAACATATTTTTAAGCAGAATTTACAACATCTAAACTTGACACTTCCGCCATTCACATCGGGGACGATCAAGAATCATATTTAGTTTGACAGTTGGCTAACATTATGTGCCTCAGATCGGTCGATGAACAGTTCGTTAAGTCGACTTTAAGGGGGAGGTAGCCTACGAATCTAGTCAAGAATTGTGTGAATGAATAATACTGACGTAGGAAAAGTGATATAACCGACCAATATAATTTTTGCCTGCAGGTTGGATCTAGTACAGGCTAATATAGTCGACTTAAGATAACTAGATTTTTTAATATGCTCATTTATCGGAAGTAGATGCGACATAAGGGTATTATAATTTATGTTGACAACTTTTTGGTAGTTCTGCTAATGACACTTTCAGCTAGTGGGCACAAGAAAAACTTTAAATCAAAAGTCGAGACACACTTATAACAGATTATCCCAATTTATCACAAATGTTACCCTAAACTGTGAACAAAACAATAGAAATCTGGGAATCACTCCTATAGGTATGTTGATAAGACAGATTGAACCTTTTCGATACACACAAACAACGTATTGTGAAATCACGAAGCGCCGAACAAATATAAAGGGCAAGTGTCAAAAAGAATGCAATTTCAGTTTGGTGTGTTGGAAATTTGTTATGAGGTGTCTACATCGTATTGTATAACCGGGCTATCGCCGTTAAATGATAACAACTTATTGTGCGAAAATAAAATAAAATTTGTTGTAATTATGATATAAGCGACATCAGCTTGCAGTAGCTTGTGTTGAAAACATGAAAACTTTTTTTACTCTGTGGAAGAAATGTCACTCATATCTCACGTTCTAAGTGTATCTGAGAATGCAATAGTGATCCCCCTAAATGCAGATCTGCCTCTAACCAGATGCTTTATTGTGCGTCTATGAGAAGGTATGACACATGGAATATAACGAGTATTTCCCTCTTGGAAAACTTGCAAACATATTTATCTGATATCAATCCCAAGCCTAACCCATGCATGCATTTATCAGCATTTCTTTCTTTTTTTTAGAAAATCATTACCACTGGCACGCGCATTGCAAATTAAATCAAAACAATCCTCTCGATCATAAACTTATAAATGTGAATTCCCAAGAATTCCCTCTATGTAGAGAATGTACCTATATATGCTTAGAAATTAATTACAAGCGATGCAAAAACTTCGTAAATTAAAAACTATGAGGAATAAATACACCTATTAAAATCAAAAGTTGTTGTTTTGGTTTTGTTTACGCGTTCGTAAAATGTTTGCTGGCAGAAACAATCGCCTCCGTTTGCATTTAACTTATTTTTGTTCTATTTTTGTTGGTATAATCGGAAGGAACAAAGACGAGTACCTACTTACTTTCAGTAGAATAAGGAAATTCGAAAACACCAACTAAACGGTAAACAAAGTATCAAATTCTAGAGTGCATGTCGCTTGCACGTGATGCAGTAGTGGCAAGCAATAACAGTCATACTTATGACAATTATATTAATTTATCAGCATAAATGAGACTTATAAGCAACAAATATATAAGCAAGGCAACAGTTTAACCCGTTATCAGTTATTGCACTTAAAGCGCCAATAGCAGTCGTCATGCGATGATGCCGTCAGACAACTTGACGGACGTGTCAATGTGAATGATCTGCCAAGCTGTTGTTTGAAAATATCAAGAATCTGCATTGGGTCGAAACTCTTTTTAGCTTGAAGTAAACTGCTGATCTGGTTAGACTTCAGAACAATATTCGAAATGATGTGAAGTCGGGCCCGCAATAGAGTAGATCGAGAGCACGTCAGTGTTAAGTCAGACGAAGAAGTAATCGCGTTTAGCTGTCACTTATGAGATTTTATATATGCATGGTTAGCAGTGTTTTGTTACACAATTTATAAAGTGCAAAATAGAAAAACTGAAAAGTAATAGAGATTATGTACTACATATTTAAGAATTTTTGATTTACTATTGTTTTTATACAATTTTTTTATTTAACGGCTAAATTCTAGTAGACGCTGCTGATTCGGAACGAATTTTTTCCGGTTTTTCCCAAATGGACAGCGAAACGTCTACGAAAACGGAGCGGAAAATAATTTGTGGAGAGTTCCATCAGTTGCGACACAAGTACACGTGACATTTAATAACAACCAGAATTTGTGTTATCTAATTGAAAGCAATTATAATTAAATTTATACTGGCACTGGTGTTGCCAGGCAGACAAGTACCAAGAAATCTACTACAATTACCCACTTTTCACACAAAAGTTTGGTAGAAGAAAAAATGTTTGAATAAATTTTGTGTTCGAATGCATAACCGTTAGAGAACATTCCTATTGCTGGCTACATTTTAAAAAGGCGCACGACTGCATTGCGGAAACGGTTTTAAAAGTTGCGCGATTCAAGTTGACAGGCGGTTTCAACTCCGGGTGCGCTTCTGATGGATCAGGTTTAGGCCCGTTCGATTCGTTCCTTTCTCCGATTCGTTATATTTCATTTTCTTATTGCCGTACATTTTTCAATAGATCGAGACTGGTTAATAACCATTTTTCCGGTGTCTATTTTACTTAGGAAACATATTTCTAAATCTCTGAAGAACAAAAAGAGATTTCTAACAACACGATGACATAAGCTGTCAAGGTTGTCGCACACGAAAGTGGCTTGACTTAAAAAAAATAAGTGCCATCGCACACTCAAATCGTTTTGACGATGGCATTTGACAGTTGAACTAGGTACGTTTAAGAAAAAGAAAATATGATCTTCCAATCGTTTTTTAATTTTTTACACGGTTTTGTCTTACGCCGATATGTTAGGCTTTCGTTAAAAAAATTGCGTTAGATTTATTTATTTCAAAATACCCCATATAGTCTAAAGGTATGTGTCTCAAATATAAAACATTGTTCGCTTCCTATTCGCCACATTGATACTCGTATCATGTCGTTAAACGCAAGTGTCACAAGTTGTCTTAAGAGCAATTTCTCTATGCCAACGAAATCTAAGCCAACCCAGGCCATATATATACAAGTTCATAATACGAGTTAAATGGCATGCGTGACGCAAAACACTCTATGAGATAATAGGAACAAGTCCAGAAGCCACGATCGTGAAAACCAGTTTCCACTTCTCTTTATACAATCCAATGATTTGCATAAAAGATAAGAACTCGAATGCGCGCACATCTTATTCGCATAGATACAAGTATTCTAGTCAGCCAAAACAGGAATATACAATAAATGACTGAAAAATCCTTGAAGTATATATATAAACTCCTGATGCCGAAAATCACGATTAATATGCACTCGTGCACAACAAAATCTGAAGGTGGACTGGATCTGAAATCGAATTAATGAACATCCTCGATTTTAAAAACCATTCAATGAGTTTAATGCCGACTAACCTCAACTCGTCGGTTAACCACGAACAAGGGTAAACCAAGCAATTTGAATTATGACAGCTTTTAGTGTCACATTCGTGACAGTTGTAGCATTTGTTTGTGTAATAAACTCATAAACATTTGAAAAAAATATAAACAAATGACATCGACGACCGCAAAACAAAAACTATGACTCAATAAAAGTCAGAAACTCAAATTCTTCGTTAGGCACGCTCCGGGGTATTGCCCACTTCGGAAGCCGTTCAAAAAAATGCCACAAATATTCAAGAAATATCCCCCACATGTAGATAAAATTTCATCTAACGGTCTCCACATCAAAGCAGAGTTCTATACTCGATTGTAACCGATAAGTTATAAAATCGGAAGAAAAAAACTTATTTGCACACACTTGGTAATCTAGTAGCAAATTCTGTAGCATAAATTTATAAACTTAACATACGATATTAGTTTTGCAATGCAAATTACTAAATTACTGTTCTTTATTTCGTTTTTTTCCCTTATTCCACACGCGAACTTATTTTAATCGCAATAAAAAACCAAAACACGAGCGCAAGGCAAACTCCTTTCGATGATATCCACGCGTCGAACACAACTGATGCCAAATAGCACGTCTGACAAACTTTGAAGTCTCGCCAGGCAATCGACTGGTCTAACTGAAAACAGCTGGTGTATAGCAATAGCAACGAATGTATACAGGCGAACAACAAAAACGAATGCGGAGGTGGTTTGTTGGATAAATGACCGACGCTGGAGCACCGGGCACGAGAGGGAAGAAAGCCGACTTTGGTGTACGCTAGCCTGGCTGTAGCGTACAGTGACACGATGTTTACACATGATAGCAGCGTGAAATACGATTTTCCTCACAGTCCTAGACGTGGAAAAAGCTGCACAAGGTGCTCAAGGAAATTGGAGTAGGTCCTCTGTGTTTTAGGGAATCTACTCAACTCGGGGCGATAAGGAAATCATCTTTAGCATAAACATGCTTGACATGTCAACGAATGCAATTCGCTTCTGTCTACTAGTGCAGCTATGAAAAAAAAAAGCTTCTATTTTTTGCATTAATTTGCAAACCTTGGTGCTTTTAGCATGCACGCGAGACTTACGAGTGTGTGATGTAGGTAGGCATACGAGTACCTATCTGCAACGCCCTGTGCGAGGCAAAGTGCAATTAGCAGGAAAGCATTGCATTGTCTTGTTGTTGTCTGTGAATGGAGAGCGGCAGCCAGAAGTCATCATGAACTTGTCACGGGGCAGGTTATAATCCACTGTCAAGAGACAACAGATTAATTAGGTGGTGGAGGCATTAAAAAAGGGCGAGGACTCCTCTAGAGGTTGGTTTAGTGTTTCTTCTTCTTCTTTTTTCCGGATTTGCTTATTTAATTACGTAAAAGCTGCTGTTTGCGCGCCTTGAAGGACGGCAGCGCATGATTTGTTAAATTGGATTTAGTGCACTTTTAGTGGGTGCGAACTGCTGCAGAATGGGCTGGGTAGAAAAAACGAAGGTGCCATTGATTTGTGTGAGTTCGGGACATACGGCGTGAAGGGAGATTAGGAATTCCATTTCCGTGATGACATAAAACTTACAATGTTAACCAGTGTTAGGTATTGGAAATTTTCTTTGTTCCCTTCTTTCTGTGAGAAATTCCCACGATTTTCCCAATGGGAAATTAAAAAATCAAAACAAGTAAATCATTTTTTAAGTTTTTTTTCTAAGCGGACATTTGCGCAACACAAAAACGAAGAAAATAAAAAAACAAACTTGGAAAACAAGTTTGCTGAAAACCGCTCTATGCGAATTATCCTTATGGAGGATACAGCTCTGAAAATTCAACCATTTCGCCCTACTGCGAAAATACTACGATACCCGAATAGAAGGATTAAAATCTTTTAACGCGTTCTTGAGTAATCGTGCTACCAAGTTACATCCGTGGCAGTGACAGACCGACACGGCATAATGTAGTAGAACTTGACCTGCCAAGTGTTTTCTTCCTATATTAATAGGCTTTTCTGACGATTAAAGTAATAAAAAAATGTATGCAATCTCAAGCGTATGACACTGTTGGTCGATTCAATAGGGCTTTTGAATCCCATGCCCAGATTTTAACGTTTAAACAATATCAGGTAGTAGTGATTGCGAGTTATACTTTCAAACATGACAGTCACGTATTACTCGATTATATGTACCAAACTTCAAGAATCACGTTCTGAGCAATGTGTTCTGCTTCAAAGTAGAAGCTACGTAGTTGCTTTATATGTTCCAAGGAGTCATAATTTTAAATAAGCAATTGCACTTTCTTTCCTCCGACATCTGGTTGTATTCAGTTTGGGATATATGCAAAGCATCTAGTCCTACCGGATCCAAAACAGTTAATTTTAATAAATAAATTAGCCAGTTAAATATTACTTAAAATTTAATGTGTGCATCACTCCAATTTAAACACCTATGCAATACTGATTTTATTTCCGTCATGGCATGAGCAAAGCACCAATTTTAGAAATACCTAGTTTCCCAATGAACTTTGTGGTGCGTCGTCAGAAGCGCCACCGCTTCTCACCAGGTTAAGGTCAGACTCAATTAGTCGCAGAAACAATTGCTTATTGAAAACATCAATATTGTAATGGGGTTTCCCGCTGCTTAAGTAATCGTTATAAACAGTAGCACACCCAATCAATCAACGAGAACGACAATGTTGGAAAAAAAACACGCGATAAAAGTGCTTAAATGATGGAGATGCCTACTGATGGTCTAGGCAAAGAAATACGTTTGTCAAGACTGTCTGCCAATGGCCGTCCTATGAATAGGATAGCCAATATGGATTCTCGAATGCGTTTAAGTGACACTTATCATTGTTGTGATCCTGTGGTCATTTCTGCCGAATAGTGACTTTTAGACATACGAGTTGAATGTATGCAATGAAATCAGGTAGCAGAGAAAACCTTAAGACATAATTTGAGTTTTAGGTTGAGCCCGAGTTCAGAATTCCAGTAAACTGGGATGGAAATGCAGAGTTTTCTTTACCACAGGAAAGGTTAGTGGAGACTACCCGCTTAAAATCGAGGCTTCTAGCTGTTCATGTTTGCGTTCTACGGGGGGCAGATTCCGTATATCTAAACGGTATCGTTTTTGAAACTTTGATCACCAAAATAAGTAATATTCTGCTCGAATTTTTTTGACAAACGTCAGCTTTCATTACATTTTTGGAAAATAAACTGGATTAAGCTCTCAAACTTGTAATTTTAGCACTCGGTTGCAAGTTTTGGAGGTCTATCGTTTCGACGACAATCGTCTGAAAAGTTACAGAATGAGTGTCCTGATGAGATCAAAACCCTGTAAAAAAATTGTATAGTGAGACATCCGAAATTTCTTAAATGACTTGAAAATATAGATCTTGGCTTCCAAGTGGCAAGTTCCTTAAGTTACAGAAGCCCTTCTTTATTATCAGATATGATCTATATAGATCATCGATTTACATGCACTTACAACAACATGGTGATCCTGCTTTTCATCGAGATCACGAATCATGATCTGAAAATGTATTCCAATATTTCCGGGTGCCTTGTTTCTTTCATTATTTAATGTTTTGTGTGCCTGTAAGCCATAGCCACACAATCGCATTGCCAGACTAAAAAAATGGAACACAAAAAATCAATTGATCCTTTTCACATTCGAATAAACGAATGCAGAGTTTTTTTTTCTGTTCGTTCTATAAAGGAATGTCAAGACCAGCCAAACACTTGATAAACAATTAAATACCTTCATGTTTCATAAATATTTCTAAAACATTTATTTAACAAAGCAATTTTTATGAAATGTTTCGCTGGTTCGGATCTGGACACAAATAAAAAAAAAAACACTTATAAAATATCTCGTAGTTTTCCAATCGTAGTGGGAAATTTTTGTTTTATAAGTTTCCCTGCAGAAAGTGTGCGTTTTTTCTTGATTTTTTTTTTGTAAATAAAATAAAAATGTCCAGAATACCTAATGAGAAAGTGATTCACTTAATACGATTATTTGAATTCCCGAGACAAAAATTACAAAATTAGTTTCTACAAAAAATATGGAAAAGAAAAAAAATTATGCAAATTTAATTTAATTGGTAACACCGCCGAACTTGCAAGTGAAGTGTCATGTGCCTTGTGTGACGTCACGTTGATCAAAATATTTGCAATATGGCTGGTGGCAATATGAAATTTGTAATACTGTTTTATGTTTTTTTTTTTGAAAGCAACTGTTGCCACAACTCAAAAATTAAACTTTTCATTTATCCGTTTTTTTTCGAGATCTCATCTGGATCAGATCGAGATGATAATAAAATACGGCTAGAGAAAGCGAGGTAAGGTAAACGTACTGGCCTTGTGGCGATTGAAGTCAAAATGTATAACTACGCGATTAGCCGCTCAAACTTCAAGTATTATATTATATTTACATTGTTGCACTATAGTCCTACCAGACTCCCCGTCGCAATTACTAGTCCAAGTGGTGGTCAAGGCTCCAACCCAGCCCGTGGCTAATTGTGCTGGTTATCGCTGTAACAAAGATTGTCTGACATTGACACGTTCTAGCAATTCGTTACTAGCCATTTCAAAATGGCACAAAAATCAAGACACTCTGCAGTGTAAATAATATTAAAAGAAATGTTGTCACTTCAGTACTTGGAAAATACGAGATTCATAAAAGATTACCAAGAGCTATGAAGCTCTTCTGCACGTAGACAGTGCTGCTAGATTGTGATTGCAAGGTTACAATGATAATATTGACACCAATCCAGCAGTTCAAAAACTCCCAAGCGACATCATTAAACAATAAGTAAAACACAAAAGTCCATATTTATATTAAGATATTACGAATAGCGATGTTCATGTAGAGAGTGCAACTGATAATTCCGAAAGAAAAAGATTTATAAATAAATTTTAAAAATACACACGTTTATTATTCGCTGACATAAGTTTAATTGATGGCCATTTCCAAAAGCCATGAGCGCGCGTCGTGACGACTAGGTCAGTCTGGAGATAAAATCAACTAAGCTCAGACGCCATCACCGTGATGTTAGAAAAGCACGATTAAATTAGGACGCCAATATGATTGTCGAAGTGGTTCAACAAACTCTCTTTTAGCTAGACGGCTAAAATGATAGACAGCCGATTTAGTAGAAATCTTTTGAAATACACAATCAAAAAACACGCCGCGCATACGGCGCATACGTGGAAAACAAAACGTTTTTTCCTCCCATGAGTCAGCGAAATTCAATTTTTGTTCGAAAATTTTCCAACATTTATTTGTTTTGTTCTCCTCTGAGCTATGATTAATATAATTGGTAGAGTCTATTTCGAGATCGTTTCTAAGTTCAATGCTACCGTGCTGACACAGTTGGTACACATTTCTGAGAAAAAAAATGAGTCATGGAAAACTCACCGGATTGACGACGGCCCAAAAAATTACCGAAGGCCGTTCTTATTTCTTTGAAATGGTACACTTGGGCTAGATCAAAGTTGAACCAAACAAATCTTCCCGTTGACAGTGATGGAGGGAGAAGACTTGTTCGAACGAAGCCGCAATGACTTCATTTTCTATTAAAGTACACGTAAGGGCAGCAGGTTCTTGATGGAAATGTTTGCCACTGCAAGTGTTTTGAAACAATATGTTTTTTCCATAATTCCATACTCTAGGTGCGTTCACCTCTCATTTAATTTTCCATTGCATACTCTAAGGTGTGAAGTTAAAGTATGGTGGCGGTAGAGTCCTGCATTAAATTTTCATTGCATACTTTTATTAGCTTATATGTAAATCACACGCTCCTATTTGTTATGTCAACTGCCGCCGTAGAAAACGTAAATAAGGAAGTTTTTAGAGACGGCAATCAGATTATCGAATAGTCATGAATTGACCAATTGGGCGCTTGAACAATTTGAGGTTAACTGAAAAATGTCGGTGAATGTTAAGGTAACTTCTGTCTCGGCAGCTTTGTTGGCAAAATTGGAACATTTTTAGCTCTTTTAGGGAAAGGTGATCTGTCAGCTATCGATGCACCATGAGAAACGCACTATTTGGTAAGAATTCGACACCGCTCGATTAAAAATGCAGATAATATAAACACACCTACGCAACTTAAATGCTTTGTAAGAGTTACGCAGAAGGCGCATAATTTGCTTAGGTTTATGCCGATTTCACCTGCAATAAAAAAAAATTGCTCAACCGCTGCACTAGTATGAAAACTAAAATTGCTGCTATCATAACCACTGCAACACGCAGGAGAGGATCAGCAGCGGGCTACCTCAAACACAATTTGTCCCCAGCAAAAAGACCACAGCCTCATTTTAGACGTGGTATTATCAGCCTCCTCAGATTGATTTATATATTCGCTAGAAAGTTGTCCCGATCGTGGGGAATGCATACTTAAACATATTTGAACAGTTATTGGCTGTTGTCTCGCCTTGTATAATTTATAATTATCAATTGAATTCTACAACCATGCTCCAAGTGATCGCATACTGATATTACACAATCAAATTAATTGTTCCTCGCTGCATTAATTGAAATGAATTAAGATCTAATTTGCTGTGACCATTGGCCTGATGCCATAAGTAGTTATTCTAAAGAGTAAAGCAAATTGTGGCAGAGTTGAATAGTGAAAACAAACGGGTGTCCGACGTTTCGTTCAATACCTCGCCTCGAGATGAACATGAACAACCATTTGATTTTTGCTGCAAGAATGTTCCTTTTTTATCGCACCTCCCAATTGTTTTTTTTTTTTTTCATTTTAGGTCAATAGGAGAGCGATGAAGCACACGGAAAGACACAGCACGTTGTCGCTCGAACCCACTGACACAATTTATAAATAGGCACTTAAATAACAACATAAACAGGTACTGAAGTAGGGAGTTTGATCTGCCTTCGTTTAAACCAAGAACAGCAGAGAATGCAAAAGCGAAATAGCATTTTTAAGCAGTCTAGTTAGCAGAATTCGACGCGGAAGTGCTTTTGTATTAATTATAGCATCAGGGATGCTAAAAGAAGAAAGCTGATAAGAATGCAATCTTACAGAAGCCTTTGGCATATTTTTACTAAGCCATTATCTCATTTCGGCAGAGTAAACAAACAAAATCTCAGCTAAAAGTGTCACAACACTAGATAACAACAGACGGTAACAACTTCCTGGTTATCAGTCCTGATTTGCACAGCGTTTAGTGATGCATTACGTTACTTGATTAAATTTGCGCCGACTTCTTTGTTTTTTGGTGATTGCTGTACATGAACTGGCATAGGTAGTTGGCACTTTATGGAGAACAGCTGTGAAAGTGATTTATGATTGCACAGAGTAACAAGTCAGGACTAAGGGGGAATGTATGAAGCAGTAATCGTTATTTTAACTCGAAAGCCCTTTTAACGATCAGTAGAGCTAGCCCAAAATATCTAGCGCAGATCTTTGGAAATGCCTTGAACAAAGATTCCGTTGATAGCCCCTTTGTCAATACAAAACAGTTATCGGCAGACTGCCAATTTGACTGCGAAGATCCACCTTTTGTGGACAATGATCAATTAATTCTCTCCAATCAACATATTAACGACACAGACCTGCTTTGAATATTAAGTGAAGAAAGAAACAATGTTGTGGATATATGACTAATGTTTTATTTATCTAATCAATGAACTTATGAATCTATTTGTGAAAAGTCACCGTCAAGCATGTAAACAGAACTGCAAGTCCAAGCCGAAATGCTTGATGTCTGTGGTGTTGATTAAATTAAAGCAATTTGCTAGTCACTGCCAGTGGTCAGTTACTTTTGGTAATTGGAACGCAGTTGAGGCCGATTCCAGTCGTTTGCACAAATCGATTAAATTGAATTAATCATCCATCGGCTGCTGCCTGATGTTCACTTGCCCATCGCATGACAATCAATTTCAAGAACTTATAGGCTGTCGCAACCAGCATAGCATCATATTAACTGCAGCGGCAGCAGCAACAAATATACCATTTCAAAAGTTAACTGAGTTTAATTTGCATTTTAGTTGGTTGGCACACGCCTCGTTTAGGATCGGACAGTTTTAAAGTAGACATATTCATATTTATAGTGGAGTATAAATTTCAATTTTCCGCCAATATGCAAATTAAATTAACTGTACTTCGTTCGGAATCAAGCAAACTAAAAAGAGACAGAGCAGTCCTTGCATAAAACACATTTTGGCACTTGTACATTACGGCCAATTCGAAGGACATTGGTTCTTATTTGAGGACGCGAAATCGAATTGGAACGAAACATTCATTAGTTAAGTGTGCAGTAAGTTAAAATTGATAACCCGGACAAAGTGGTGTTACATGTGACAATAAACAAAACATTTTCTGTAACAGCATTTGCAATTTGCAGATTTTTTTCACAGAAGTTGTGCAAAAGTCTCCGCTTTTTGTTTAAAAGGAAATGTTTAGATTTTCGCTTTGTTCATGAAAATGTGGTCACTTTACGGTACATTTTTGTTATTAAAAGGGATTTTAAAAGAAAATCTTACCTCGGAGGGGGACATCGACGACATTTTCACACGAATTCACAATTTCTTTTTTCTTTTCAGTTTTTGACTCCAAATTGACATTTACAGAAAGTTGTATGTTGACATTTTTGACGTCTGTTTGTTTTGGTTACTAGGACTGTGTTCGTAGAGACAAATTGGCGCTGCTGAATATGGAATGCTAGGAAAAATAAATAAAAATTTTCTTTTGTTTATCCGTTGTGGCTTTTTGGTCGATCTAAAGGCACCAAGTGACAAAGAACAGAAACAGAAACAGAACAGTAGCCAGTAGGTAGTATGTACGAAACAAATGTCTTTTGTATCTATATTGCAAATTAACACGTTTATATTTCAATTTGTGTGGAAAGCGTTTCGGTGCTAATCCATTTTTTACGTCCACTGATGAATAAGTTTCTGTCCAACTGTCATTAAGTTTGTGTGTAAAGACAAAATATCATACACTTAATCTCAATGTTTAGTAAGAGTTACGTCGTTTCTATTGGGACAGAAAAAGCAGACACAGAGCGGTTTTTCTGCTCTCGAAATCAGATGACTGTCAGATTTCATGTTCCATAGGCCGCAATAAAAAGCATTTTGCGAATCTCGATTTCTGAGTCAATTTAACACCTACTTTCACTAACACCTAAACATTTGACATTTGTCAAACGTTGAATTGTGTTGTTATTTACGATTTTAGACGACGAGTCTGTGAGAAATAGAGAACAACTTTGCATTTGAATATCATAAAGGGACGGACTGACTTTCAAATCATACACCAACAAAATGCAAAAATCGAGTGATCTCATTTCATGATCACGAAAAATCTGAAATCTGAGAACAAAATCTGGAAATCCTAATGGAAAACGACATTTCAACTTATTTCCGATCTATCTTCATCAGTTCAAATGCGTATTCCTGGCAAGAGACAATACAACATCATTTGTCTCTGTTCCTGGCTGTGGCCAAACTTTAATAAGAACACAAACAACAACAAAATTGTGGAAGTAATAGTTTCAATATTTGTGCTCTAGATTTTAAAGCCATTCGCTAATTACGACATTCCACAAAAATTGAATATTTAACCACTTGGTTAATAAAAACTCAAAAATAAGTTATAAATTTAATCTGAAAGCATAAATATTCGAACAGAAATACAAATTCCTTGATTTCAGTATATTGCAAATATTTTTTTATGTTATCTATATTATTGAACCCATAATAACATTTTTATACCTACTTATCGTCCTAATAGCAAGAAATTATTTTGAAATCCAATAAATTTACGATTTCAAATCATTTGTGTTCCTAATTTAGAATAGCCCACACTTTTGCGATGTAGATAGGTTCAAGTCCGTTTAAGGTCTTTTATGATCTGCCTTCCTGTTTGTTCTGGAATATAAGACTAGGTAATATAATGAAGCTGCTGTCTTCATTGTGTAAACAGCGTAAATATCCAACTAATAATCCTCCGTTTAGAAGTTTACACATTTGATATTTCATTCAAAAAACATGAATTCGAGAGCTTTGACATTCAAATTCAATTCAGTCCTGCGTTTTGACATAGAGTTACAGAGTGAGGAAAGTAACCAAAATGGAATCAGCACTTATGTTTTTGGAGAAAATTCTACACAAATATTAGACACTTAAGTTGCAATTTGTTGCAGTAAGAATTTGTACTCAAAGTAATATAATACCATGGAATTGAAAAATAATGAAAAAAAAAACAATCTTATTTAATCCATAAAAACTTTTACAGCTTGCTAGTATTACTAGATGAAAGGACATCCCTAACCACTTTGACAGCATGCAGCGCAGTGCCAGGTGCTGTGGTCACACCATATCCTCCATGACCGTAGTTGTGTACCAATTTAATTGTTCTGCCCGATGGCGTCTTAAGATATTCCGGTTCCACTCTTACGATCGATCGATGAGGACGAAGTCCAACTACCTCTCGCACAACCTCAGCCTTCTTCAAACTCGGCAACATTCCATAACAACGTTCACGAATCGAAAGTGCATCATATTTGCACAGCTCTGTGTTGTAACTGTCAAACTGACGACAACCACCTAAGGTAACAGTTTCAAAGCCCGGAATGATATACGTATCAAAGTCACCATAGAAAGCCATTTTAACCCACGGGGCCCGAACTTTCATTACTTGTCCTCGAATTGGAACTAAATGTTGGTCGTTGCACAATTCTTTTGCACCCATGCCTGTGCAATTGATGATCACATCAAAATTCTGCTGAATGTCAGAAAATGAGTTTATTTTCTGTTTGATTATTTTACCACCAGCATCAAGGAATCTGTTTAAATAAAAACGGAATAATAAAGATAAATATGTTTTGGACAGAAATATTTGAAGATTAAAGTTCAGTTTTTGTTGATTTTATGTTGGCAATAACACATTGTAAATTTTGGAAACACACAATGCCATATAAATTGGAATTGTTAATACTCACTTTTTAGTGGCATACGGTAGGTAAAGTCTACTTTCGGTTACGGCAGTCGTGAAAAACGATCCGTATTTCCATCCCCCATGGCATAATGTGAGCTCTTCTTCTGTAGCTTGACGATAGATTGGAAGGAGCTTCTCAATGAAATGATTCTGGAGGAAGTTGTAAATAACAAGATTTTGAGTTCAATTTTCAAATGCTTGTCTAAAGTTTAGGTTGGGCTAAGTTGTCATCTGTTGGTTTTTTCTCCATTTGAATAGACGGGAAATAGCTAAATTTGACATGTCGCCGTAGAGCTTATTTAACGACAACTTTGTGCTAGATATAATATTCCTATCAGATTTGTTTCCTAACATCAATTCTTAAGTCATAATATCCATCTAACAAACATGTAAAAATTGTTTTCATTTATTTATTTCCTACCTTCGTAGAAAGTAGATAATGGCCGAAATGTCATTTTGGGAAAAACTAAAGGGTGAACCACAATACGATTTTATCTAGTTCATCGAACTTTTAAAATTAGGTATATGGAGATACGTTTATTTGTTGATCCAGATGGTATAACAATGGACCTATACTTATCGTAACTTGGCAGCCATTTTAATCCAACTTAACTCAATGTTCGATTTTATTGAAAGTCAAATTTGACAAAAATATTCAAATGCATTGTCGTATGGGTTGTAGAGTACATATTTTAAAAAAAAATATTGTTTAAAAAACTTTCCTACCAAAATATGATTAAGACCTATACAATCATGATAAGATAATAAAGAAGTGCTTAACGCGCTGATTAATCTATAAACACTTTCTTGATCGTTAATTATTCCCCCGGTGATTATGTACTACATGTATCAGCAGCAACAATGAATATATAACAATTTACGTTCGCTTTTACTTACCCTAACTATCGACGGACTAGTCGTTGAGAAAATGTATCCCGAAAGTTGAGTAACGCCGGCAAGTGGGGCATCAGCTGTTTTACGGATATCATCCCAGTAGTTGAATGCATCAGTGATCCATTTTCTTAAACGATAATACATTTCGTTTTAATGAATAGTTTTTTTTTGCAAATGCATACTCACTGTGTAACTTCTTGGGATGGTCCCATGAAGCTGGTGCTTGGACGAAATATACCCGCAGCGACATAGCTGACGGTATCCCCAATAAAGCGATCGGCTAAAATTGAAACTTGAGCATTCGGGAACTCTTTTTGCAATTCAATTGCTGTTGTCAGCCCAATGATGCCACAGCCCAATACTCCGAAATTCATTTTAATGAAACTAGATGAGACTGGAAAGTATCAAAAAACTGAATTGAATTCCAAAACTAAACAAAACGATGTGTATTAGCACCCGAAACAAATACAACTGGTGTCGTTTGTGTCAACAAATTTATTTAAAGAAAATCTATGCCTAATCTTCGCTTAACTAGCTAATTGGAAGCTTTTTTTGTAAATGTTCCATTGATATGCTTAGAAAAGCACTATCCATTGATAACGCAAAGACAAGAAAGTGTAATAGCTTTGACAGGAACAACAGTGCTTCCAAAACTATTAGTTTCCCGCTAAAATGTTGTATTTGCGATGCATACTTTTGGGGATCGCAATTAATATTTCATTGGAATAGTGACAAATTTCAAATCGTCAAGAATATCAACATCGACTTAACGTTTGAGAGCAATTGTAATAACGAAGTGCTGAGGTTCTTCTGCATTTTGTATAAATGTAGGTTCGAGCTTTTAGTATACAGTTAGTTTTTTTAAATTTATTTTCTTGCGCAAAAGCCTGACAGCTAATTAACCTTGAGATATGCAAAGTCAACAATGTACAAGGTGGCGCAAAAATAACCTTCCGATTTTTTTGGCTGTAATTTAAAAAAAAATGGAAAACTTTGATTCTTCTTGTGGATTATTTTTATTTGGTCTTTTAATTTTTTTTTACATCAAGTCGAGAATATGATGTCATGTAAATGGCCGCCGCCACAGTTGATTGTCATTTGAGCCCTTTTTATGGTATTTTCCATCACTTTGGCCAAAACTTCCGGCGATAGGTCCTCACATTCTTGACGGATATTGTCTTTAAGAGCTACAAGAGTCTGAGGCTTGTTGACATAAACCCGCGACTTCAAAAAGCCCCACAAAAAGAAGTCTGGAGCGGTCAAATCAGGCGATCTTGCGGGCTAGTGCAAATCGCCAAAAACGACCCGGGAACACCGCTTTCAGAATATCGGTTGTGGCTCGCGCAGTGTGTGCCGTAGCTCCGTCCTGTTGGAACCACATGTCCTCCAGTTCTAAATCGTCCAATTGCGGTAGAAAAAAATCGGTAAACATGGCCCTATAGCGCGCACCGTTCACTGTTGTCGTTTGACCAGCGGCGTTCTCGAAAAAAAAATGGCCGCGTCAACAGAGGCGATATTCTCGGCACAACGGGCGCTCCGGGGCCCGCAACTCTTGGCAACGTCTCGTGTTGTGCCAGTCTCTTCGAGGCGAGCGGCTAAACGTCGCAGTGTTTCACCAGTAGGCGTTGGACGGCTAGGAAATCTGCGACGAAATTCACGTTGTGCCAAAGTCACCGACCGATTATTGCTCAAATAAATAGTCACCAATATTCCGCGTTCTGGAGCAGTGTAGCGTAACATTGTTTATTAACGTGTATTTCGCATGTGTTTACTACACAAATGTCAAAACAGAACTGACATTAGGGGCCAATCGCAAAATTTATAGCATTTTCTGATAGGAGTATTACTTTTGAGCCACCTTGTACAATGAATTGCATGCATTTGAACTGATTTCGATGCCAATAGAACTGATCTTGTCTGTTGACAGTTGACATCACTTGTTTGTTGTAGCCAACTACCGTTTCAATTTAATTTCGCAAACCTTTTAAAATTGTTCCTACAATGGCATTGTCGGAAGGAAAGTATTTATACACTCACTAAACTATTTCCAGTTCCACTGTCCAGACCACTTCAACTGCACCTGTCCTCCAACGGACACCACCACCACCTCAAGAAAGCTGCCAATTTTTCACAGTGACAATTAAAATTCATTCATGAAAAACCCTTCCACTCGACTAGCCCTGATAAGGAGTTCGAATTTTCCACATCAAAACATGTAGGTGTAGTATTCGAAAGAAAAGCTCGCACAAGACCCAGTTTGACAGCGGAACTGTCAACACCCAGTCACAAATTCACAGATATAACGTGCAAGTGTTTGTATTCCTCGGGGGTAGGGTGACCTACCAAATTTACACCAACTAAAAACAACTGTTCCATCCACGGCTGAAGCTCATGCGTACAACCAATTCGCCCTTCGCTTTGCCATGGCCCCCATTCAATGCACGGCGAAATCATCTACTTTACCCAGCCACAACTACTTTCTGTACAATTCAGCGACATCGATTTTCAACGAACGACGAAAAGACTTGCGTGTGCTGCCGTCGTCGATACAAAATAATCTACAGAAAAAAAAAACAAATTTCCAAATATACCCAAGAGCTGAATACTTAATCAAGTCCTTTCGCAGGCAGTTTTACAAAATCCTTACCCCAGTCCGCATTAGTTCGTGATTTTCGTTAAACACTTTCCGCAAACAATTAAATAAAAGAGGAAACGTTTCAAAAACTCCTCTGTTGACAAAAAAGGATACATACGTAATTCGACACAAAATTATACAACACTGCTCAGTCTTTGTGAATAACTATCTCGGGAATAACGGTAATAAAATTGAAATGAAATAGTTTTATCAAGTTTTCAACGTTTCACGTCACAAAAAGGGTTTTCATTGAGTGTTTTTTTTTCAAGTTTTTAAATAATTTTCCTTCGAAATCTTCCCAAGGATTGTAGGGATACAAAGAAAAGGAAAAAAAACTCTTTTTACATCAAGTAATATATCTGAGCGAGTAAGCAAGGACCAACTCCAAAAAGAGCATCTTGCTCCTACAGGGTGGCTGCTATTTTTAGCCCTTAAGTATCGATTAATACATAATACATCCATAGCTCACATACGTGTGTGTGCCTCTCTCTATTGTGTCTTTTATGTAGTTTGTGTGCCTCTGTGAGTCGTGTCCATATTTGTGTTGGTGGTGTCAAATATTAAATCAAGTCTCGCAGAAAAGTTTATTTAGTTTATAACAAGAAAAAAAATGTCGTCTAACTAAAGTTTTTGTTTTGCTTTTTTTTTATTTCCTTTTTGGTGTCCAATATCCTGCTAACTTCTTCCACCCACCTTGGGCATTCGGTGTGGATTTGTATTCGACGCAGAAGTTAGCCTCAACTCAACCTTGTGCACGAACAACAGCAGCTGTGGGATAAAGTCACCGCGATTGAATTGTAATCATATTGTCGTCGTCGTACCTGACAGCGGAGGCCAAATAAAGGATATAAAGTCGTCCTTCTTAATTGTGAAACGTAAGTTGTTAGTTCTTAAGAACAAATTTGGGGTTTTGCTATTCCTTATTCAGCCTCAAGTCATTTTATACCGACAGAAGCTTGGACTTAATTTTTTCCCCAGTGAATCCTCAACTGCAATACGCGGGCAGGAGCAGCTGGTGAGGACACAACCTACAATGGAGAAGAAAAATGTATGCCAGCAACACAGAAAATCGATAATTCTATGATGGAAAATCTGAGAATGCTCTGGGTCGGGAAAAGTATCTATGTTAGAAAAGTCGAAGAATGTGTGTCTGTGGGTTGACTTTTTTTCTCTCGAATGTACAGTGGGTCGCGAAGAATTTGATACAGAGAGATGAGTGGAATGAACGGGGCGTGGGGAGTAAATGAAGTCATGCAATTTCTGACTTAATGTACTTTTTTCTTGGTTTGACTTACAAATACAGGTCAGGGATTGTAAATCTGTAGGTATATACTATGTACTTTACAGCCCTTTAGCGGCTCAGTATATAATTTAACGTTTTCGTTCTGAATTGAAAGAATCTTAGTACAAATAAAAATTACTCTATGCTACAAATACTACAGATTTAAGGGGCACCTTAAAGTGTTATAAGGGCGCTTACTGGAATTAGATGTCTATACCTAATTGAATTGTAAATATATAATTTTTTAACATTATACCTACCTTTATGGGTTTTATTTCGTTGGCTTTGGTAATAACCTGAAATTCAATTACCATATATATATACCTACACGATTTTTGAGAGGTGGGTACTTCCTGCCGTAATTTGTAGGATACGTGAGACAATTTATTAACCCAATTGCGTATATCAAGTACGCACTGAGAAATTCCTATACAGATTTATAGCAGCACTAGGTGCACTAAAAACCTATATTTAAAATTGTTTTTAGCCATTCGCGAAATGTGAGACGATACGGCAATTTAATTTGGCTTCCATTTTGATTTGACTGTCATTGGGGATGTTCGTATATCTAGTTCATGCAAAATGTTAACCAGATTTGTCTGGACTAGGTATACGAACTCGTTGAATAGTCAACTTGAATTGTTATATTTTATTTTGAATATCGACGCTTATAAATGTCCCTTGAGAATTCAGGCAGTACTCGAATTGTTCAACAGAAAAAAATATTCACCACCAATCTGAGTTAACAAAAACTGTGACACGTCAGTCAGCTGTCAGTTTTACTAAACGAACGTCCGCATTAATTTGTGAATCAACTGACGCCGCAACAATTTGCCAAATATGTTTGGCAGATTTTTTTTGCCAACTCAATTTAGGTAGCTGTCAAAATCTCTGCTGTATTCAATAATTGGGGCTGAGTGATAGTAGCTTGGAAAATTGACGGCGAATCAAAGTGCAGGCTGGGCATTTTTTAAGGCGAAAAATGCACCAGAGGTAGTCTTACAAACTTTTCATTTAGAAGTAATTCAATCTCTTCCAGCGGTAAAAAACCTAACAGGAAAATAAATATTTGATAGATTTTTCGCATACCCATTCTTTATCTTCTCTCATAGATTCGCATTTTCTACTCCCAGAAGTTCACATACATGTTCTAGGCAAAGCGCTCCGCGAATGCGTTCTTATAGTTGAATGTATTGCCGACGACACGTCGTTACATTAATTTTAAAAATCGAGAGGGACCTTAAGTGATCGCCCAGTTTTTTGAAACTATTCTGTTTTAATCTTTAAATTTTTGTAATGAGTGTGACAAAAAAAAAAGTGTGATACGCTATCTCCCTCTTTCTTGTTAAACCTAATATTTGTGGTGATATCTGACAAAGTGACAAGCCAACAAACTGCATTAGGCCTGGAGCAGAAATATTCTGTTTGACATTAATTTGGCGTTGTACAGTCGTTGGAAATGAAAGGACGGAGAGGATAAACCGACAATTTTCACTTGAATTCTGAAACAGGAAATCACATTTGTTAAAGTTTTGCAACTGAGTTTAACTAAGTTTGTCAGAAGTTGCTCGAATGCGAATGCTTTTCTTACATGTTAGGATTTTGCAACCTTTCTTGTAAATAATGAATAAAGTCATTTAGCAAAATTATGGCCCCCACAATTGGTTTAATTAATTTAAATTCGGCAAAATGAAGCGGGTTGCGGGAAAAGTTTCACACATTAAAAAGGTAACTGAGCATTCTGGGTCGATTTTCTCGACTTATGTCAAAGTCAATTCGAAAATTCGTTACGTTGTTAATCTGTCCAAGCAAATACTGTCAAAGAAAAATGGTGTCAGACGTGGTAATCTAGAAATACCAGTTCTATGACAGGTCATACGTAAAATTAGTTATTTCTTAAAAAAAAACATCAACGAGACATGCAATTTTTGTCAAATAATATTCTGATTCAGTTGTAAACTCGCTGTGAAGTGCATAAAAAAAAAAAATCTTAAACGTCAACATTTTATGTCCTGTTGTAATCGGAACATTAATTTTCGAAACGCAAATTGCCCTTTAGAAAAACGTTGAACTAGTCCAAACCCCCACAAAGAATTGACTGACCTTCTGTACAAACACTTATTTGAAACTGCCCTTGTCGTTCTTTTCTTCCTTGCTCCACGCCACATTACTCGTAGTGCTGTTGTATTTTAACAGCTGTATATGTATACTGGGTATGGGCATTCATGGCGCTCGCCATTTTCAGCAGCCGACACAGGGAGGATGGTGATGAAATTTCGGTGAACGACGACGGTTGACAGTGATACACAGTTTTCATATTACTATCCCGGGGGTGGATATTGGGCTGTCACCTCTAAAGGGAGAAAAAATACCTATTTGCGTAAGCGACATTTCCCCAGCCCGTTTTTGTGAGTGGGTGCTTTGTTAGCGCTGTATTTTGGTTCGTTTTTGTGATTACATTCATTGGGTTTATTGAGGGGATTTTATTTTGTTGCGTGTTTTCGTGTCTGCAAGGGAATTACGCAAATGTGGACACTAATTAATCATTCAGTATTGTTGATTGATAAAGAGCTTCGAATATGTGACGTAGGAATGTGTGCACCCTGACAAAGCTAATAAAATCAATAGAACGAGGAGCGTCAAGCCTCCTCCGGCCAACAACAAGGTGTGTTCGCGTCCATACCAATTAAGCCTGAATGCGGGCTACGTACACTCTTTACGTTATTAGCTAATAAATCGCTCTACATCCACCCACAGGCGGTGGTAGAGGTGGTTTGATGACGATGGATTAAATTAAATGAATTTGTGATTTTTTTTTTATTGTTGTTAGTTGTTTTTCCTTACACTGTAAGAATTTCATAAATTTTTTATCACTTTCTGTTTGTGAGTGCCAGCCATTTGACAGAGGTGTGTGTGTGTTACATGGAGCGACGTTCCTTGAACATAAAGAACACGTCGCACATATTTGTATGATAAATTGCCACGACATGCGAGATAGCTGAACAATGGTGGATATGAAAGACAGGGGATAACAGCGACACCCGATCAAAGACTGAATAAATATTTATAAGAATGATGATATCCTTTGTGGTCGTGGTAGGGTACTCGTGAATACGCGAACGTCACCATATCATTTGTAACACGATATCGTTTAATGGATTTCACAACCAGCAGTAAAATATCTATACAAGTACACTTGTGCTTAATATTCGACTACTGGTAGACTTTTAATGGACCCATAAATGCGTGCGCAATCAAATCGGTTTTTAGGGTGCCATATGCTAGAATGGTACTTCTCCTCGTGTAGTAATTGCATCTGCAACCTCTTGGCCGATCCAACAAGTAATAACATTTAGAAACTCGTGGCAGTATGTTGAAATTGTTTGGTACTTTTTTTTTTCGGTGGAAGCTTTAAGATCACGATCAAGTGGTGCGACACTTCGCAGTGGATGACGTTCCAAAATTGAATGTTTGGTAGATCGTAACAATTGCGACAAATGAGGTAGTTCGAGAGTGCAGTTAGGTCATTTTATCTGAATCTGTACCAAGAAAGTGGACATTTATTTATTACACGAGATGTAGAGAAAATTGAAAAGATTCTCTTAACTCTAACGTGGGTGCAAACATGGTAGACCGTATTTCTTCTCCATACAAAATAATGAAGTTGTTTCTCTGTTTACATTTGGATTTGTTACTACATCTCGTTAAAAGCACTGATCCAATCTGTTTTTAAATGGCTGTACAACATAGCGATCCGTTTGTCGGCAGTCAATGCTAATAAAAGCGTAAGAACGAGTTCACAAATCAGACGCCTAAAGTGTCATGGATGTTCTACCCATAAATAATATAAACACGTAAAACGGAACAAATTGCAGATCTCTGCAATCACTTGAAAACATTTTTATTTCTGATTTAAAACGTGTGAAATGAGAGTGGTAATAAGTGTCAGTAAATTAAACCAACAATTCATCAATCAGTTATACGAAATAAATAAATAATTGTCCGTTAATCACTTCCGGAAGCCATTTTGTTTAATAGAAAAGAGAAATTTCGTAAGGCATCGCTGTAAAAAAATTTAAATGCTGAAGTTTCCCTTAATTCCTATTACGTCAACAAGATGGCCGACCAAAATACGTGGAAAGCATTTTTGCGTGTTAGGTAATGCTGTACATTTCAGTCACACGGCTATTTATTGGGCATCCGTTTAATCTTCCGTATTAGGAATGTGTGTTTCTATTTTATCGGCCAACTCATTCAGATGATATTTAAAGTTTTCTGAAGGAGTGCTGACATCATTGTCTGGACATTGACGTAGAAGATCGATTTGTAGTCAATAAATTTGAACAGGAGCGTTTTTCTGGTGTATAAATTATTTTTCAAACAACATTGAACAAGCCAAAAAAAACTCTCAAAATGCACAGCCTATTTGAAAGGCTAAGAAATACTTGTTTTAGTCTAAACTCGATCTTTTCCTATCCGAGATACTATGACAGTTCCAATGACGGAAATATCTACAACCGGTAGCTCAAAACGCTAACTTCAAACTTCTAGCATTCAAAAAACTATGGCCCTTACGACTATCGTCGACAAAAATAGACCTCCAAACTATCGGCCTGAACATAACTTATTTTGATCGTCTAGACTCTTGACGATCATCGTCTAACGTTATCTGCCCCCAGGTATTTCCTCTTTGCAATTACAGCAACCCACTGCTGCCAGTCCTGAATTAGATTGTCTTGGAACGCTTCGCAGCCTTACATCTAATGAAAAATAATCGCAGGCACTGGCTTCCAGAAATTCTACATCTCGCTACAAGGACTATTCCCTTTGGTTCAATTTAACCAAAAAAAAAAACATTATATATTCATATCCAGAAATTGCTTTGATTTCAGTTTCAGTCTTTATTTGAATATTTTGCATAAAACCGTTTCCCCCAGATGGGATTAGAATAACTAAACCAAATCTTGTGGGAGTTTTTCGAACGAATAAATATCCTATACATTACGGAAAATCGAAACTATGTCCTACGCAGTAGAGCTCCTCCCATCCAATCTAAAGATATCCTTGTTGGAGATATTTATTATAAGAATTTCGTAACTTTTGCTCACGGTCACTTCGCTACCCACTCGGGGAGTGGAATAAAGCAGAGCAGCGGATAAAACAAATAACGTCCACCATCGATTACATCATCCCTGCCACAAGTGACCTATAAATACTTTTTATTTGGTTTTGGCTTTACAGCTTCGAGATAGAAAGAAATTGATTACAAAAAACATTAAAGAGGAGGGAAAAGAAATAAAAAATTAGCAACAACATAAAAAGTGACGAGAAATCTTTGGGGAGATTTCACTTAAGAAATTTCCCTTCCACGGGTGGCGGATGGTGCTTTTATATTTGAACTTGCCGAATCTAGATGTGTATATCCTTTGGGGAGTTATCAGGCTTGCTCAGCCCTGATGACAGATTGCTTGACATCCCACGGGCAAACATAGCTTTAACATTTCCTTTTGTTTGAGACTCAATTACGGCCTGGGTTGAAATTGCTTATGGATCATGAACAGTGGAAATATTTATTTATGAGAAAGGTTGCTGCGAAAAAATGAACCCCTAATGTGCGTGTGATTAATTTTACCTCGGACATTTTTCGACGAAGTAGGTTATGGTGTGACGTCTTTTTAGATAAAAACAGCGACTATGGTAGTGTCTTCGAAGGAATTATCTAAGCCCATCAACTTTAAAAGCAACTTAAACAAATTCTCGGTAGTTTGGTTGACACCAGCTCATTTGAACCCATTTGCTGTCCTTTGTGGGATTATGTTTAAAAAAATCGTTTATGTCCTCAACCACAAAGTAAAATAGTTATACCCGCTTAAAAAAAATCTCCTTTGTCCCTTTAAGGAGGTCGACTTCAAAAAAGGTTTCCGAGCACTTAACACAAAAATGAGTTGAACCACGTCATTAACTTGCTTGTAATGCTTTGAAAATTTCTTATAAATGTCACTTTTCAAACTAGGTTAAACAAATTATATTCCTCACTTTTTGGATTGCAGTCATTCTGATTTTGCTGTATTTAAAGAAACTTCAGGTCAATTTACAACATCTCTTTAAAAAAAATGAAGTTTGTTCTTCTTCTTGCGGTCATTTTTGAATTATACTTCAGTGTTTAGATAGCAGTTTCAATGCTGCATGAAACGAGTAGCTATCTCTTTTATTTTCGTATACCTATAGACGTTACTAATGAAAAAAATCGTTTAAACACCCCCAGACAAGGTAAAGATGTGTGTCTCTGACAGGTGTCATATTCAGGTCGACAAACGTAAGGTACCTACGCATTAAATTCAATTTCTCAAATCCTTTGAGTAGATACTGAAATCAATATTTATCGTATTCCATATTAGATATGAATAGAAAAAGTGACACAGAATAGAACGCATCATTTTGAATAGCTTTGTTCGAACATTTTCACAACATCGGAGGTTGTGATTATTATCACACATGCCTCTCAATATTTAATATTTGCACGTGTTTCACAATGTAAACAGAAAAAAATGCGTAGCTTGTCATGTCATATTCTACGTACCTACATCTGTAGCTATAATATACATAATCGTGGGCAGGAGGCGGCATATATAGCTCTTACTTTGGAAGTAGGGAAAAAAAGGTAACTCAATCTCGTGTACAGAAAAACCCATTAACTATTTTACATCATTTTTGCAGAGGCACGCCCTGAATGAACAGCGCTCGTTGATTGTTCTTTGATAACCTATATTATGAGTGCTTTCGAATAAATTTCCTTCAAGCAAATGACTATTTGAACAAAAATATTTGGGCGTAATATGTATCGACGGGTTGGTAGGGGTAGCTTGTGAGTTGTAACAAGGATTCGGCTCTGTAAATTGAATTTGGAAGAGCAGCTACAATCTTATGCCATATTAGAACTGCATAGTTCAAAGATTTTGTTAGGATGGTCTTGTTTTTGTTGCCACATGGAACATCAACCAACTTGGAGTACGCAACTCAAGGCAGATAGCTAAAGGTCTCGCCATCTGGAGAGGCGTATTTATTAAAGCTCAAAATCACCGCGCACTGTACAAATAACCTCTGAGAGATTGCGCTCACAGAAATAGAAATTTTTCAGAAAAATATGAAAAATGAGCCATGTGAAATTTAAAGGAATTATTTCTATTAATTTGTTTGTTTCCATATCCTTTTTCAAGTATACAAAAACAAATTGGAAAAAAAACTGACACATATTCAATTAATTCGAATTATTACTCTACTCCTAGTTTTACAGACATTTAGTACATACAGACGAGCACTACAATCCGGATTGAAAGCTATACATGACTGTATCGCGCATAACTTGCTTCTTTAGCCGACACAACAGACCAAACACAAACGATACAACATTTTATATAAATAAACTAGCTGACCCGGCGAACTTCGTACCGCATTTAATTATTTAAATTATTAACATTTTTTGATAAAATTGAACGTGTCTATTGAACGAATGAAACTCCTTTGAAATTAAGTTCAATGCATAGAAAGGATTTCATAGGTTTCCGGATCGACTTCTTGGTCGATTTTTTCCACGCTACTGATTGAATTGAGTTTCCGGTCAGATTTTCTCAATTAACCAAATCAACCAAAGTATAATGCGGGAAATCGGCAATCCTCGCTTCTGCCATTCGGCCGAGTACATGCAGAAACGCGATTGTCCAAAAAGCATTGTACTTAACGATGAAGCTCATGATTGTTTTGAGCTTTTGTTTGAAAAATCGTGCGCTATGTCGTGGCGATCGTCCGAAATTTTCCCGTGAAGTAAGAATCACCGTTCAGATATTTTTTTCCCACTTCACATTCGATAAAGGTACTATAAAATATTAAATATCAGTAGTTGCGACTTGTGAACACAGTGGCTCAGTGATTAGAATGCTGGACTACTTGGGCGAGTGGTCAATTTGTAAAAATGATAGTATACGAATAATGAAATATACCTCCCCTTCATTCTACCAAACGATATGTGCCGCACGGGCTACGCACTCAAAGGCCTCATCCCACATCACATATTCTTTAATGTTTGCAATTTGCCCCCACCAGCCCAAAGCAAAGAGGCATCTACAACAGCGCCACCTATCGGGTCTAGAACTATCCTAGTTTCCCAACTGAAACCAAACATACTCATCCACAAAATTGAAATCAGTTGAATGGTTTCGGAGACTGACAGCAGCGCCACCTATCGTGCCCAAAACTATCCTATCCTTTGCAATCAACCATACACATCCACAAAATTTCATTTAAATCGCTTGAGGGGTTTCCGAGATTGACAACACAGGAATATTCAAAATGCCTATAACTCGTATAACCAATAAATATAAAAAAACCGTATATCCATACAAACCTTAGTTTTGTCGTCAGCTTTCATTTGAAATTTCCAGAAACAAAATCGGTTAACGCATTAAGATTAAGAGACCATCAATTCAAACACAATGCGATTCATTTTCATATATATTTATAGAAGGAGATAGATGAAAAACGAAATATTCCAACAGCGCCACCTGTTGAGAATTTTCCGAATTTTCATTTTAATTTCATCTTAAAGCATCCCTGATTCAAGGCAAACAAAAAATCATTCAAATGTGTCGAAAAATCCAAAATGTACTGAAATTCATGTGTTTTTTCACGCATGCACAACACACACATACGTTTTCCGATATCCACCAAACTTCACAAAAACCATATATAGACCAATACCAAAAATATGTGAAAGTTTGATTAAAATCGGTATATGCGTTAAGGCGTGAATCGGCGGCAAACGAACACAATTTTATTGCTCAATTTTTATATTATATAGATTCCAATAATTTTTGTAATATCAACTGAGCCGATGATTAAGTTTTTCGGTTTAGATAAGGCAGGTGGAAAATTAAAAAAAAAAAATTGCAACGAATCAGAATAATATATTCAAGGATTCAACTGTGTCCACCATAGGTATCGAAACAATAACCTTGATTAAAATTGTGAACATATTTATAAATTTCGAAATAAGTTGATTCCAGAGCCAAATACTCGAAATTCTTTTGTTTTTGGAAAGGCTTCCCTAAAACGTTTCAAAAGCGTGCCAAGATGCTTCCAGATTGGTGTTACTTCTGCACTTTAATTGCCATATTAATCGTAGCCTCTGCCAAGTGGCTGGAAAGTCAAAGCTAAACAAAATGATGCACTTGTGGTCGTCAAGTGTGCAAAGGTCTTATAGGCCGCTCATAAATGTAACGTTTTGAGGTTCATTTTCGGCAAGTTTCTTAAGGCCTACAACAAGAAGTTGCTTCCGGTTGAAGTGACTCTTTATTTCTAATAGATATCTTACTGTTAGGGACTTAGTTCTTGTGGTTTTGAGTATGAAACCAACTTCTTTCGGTGGGTGGTAGTTTTAGTGAGTAAAAATTAAAAATTTCAGCCTACTATCAGATTGCGCAGAAAAAAAAACTGGAAAACATATATTCGGGAGGGTATTTAGTATTTTGACTACTCCAAGACAAAGCTATCGTTTCTCGACAGTTGGTTATTAAAAGAGAGAAACGAGCAATGATTGCTTTACGTTTTTGTTTGAAGACACATTCTTGTCGTTGTAATTAATTGCTTTAAGTCAATCGGCCAGTTCAGTTACTTTAATCACAAAGAAGCTGACAACTCCGCTTTGTTCATTATTGAATTTGTCCTATCCCAAGCAAAATATACAGCATTTAGCCTAAAGGCCTTGGACTGCACCGAATTGAAGTCAGCAATCCATAGTAAATGCCGCTTGGTGTGTTTTCTGTTTAGGATCATACAAGGCGGCGCAAAATTAATCAATATATCGGAAAAATCTATAATAGGCCTTTTTTCCTTTGCTCACATGATCTGTATAGATCATTGATTTTCATGGTTTACAATAAAAGTTGTGTCTTGTACTGTCGCTGTAAATATAATAGCATAATAAAAAAAGGCCTAATTTTTGGAAGTTATGTCAATCACATTTGACATTTGTGAACTAGACAGCTGCACAGACAAACAATAGAGCGCTGTACTTTGCAAGAGCGTGGATTAATTGTGTCGATTTTTTTTTATCAATAATCGGTCGGTGGTGTTAACGCAGCGTGAAGTCCGAATCATAGTTAGCGACGAGGCGCCTTTCCACTTAAGCGGTTACTTCAATTAGCAAAATCTTGTTTCTGGAGCACTGAAGTATGATGCACGGAGAGCTTCCACGCGGCGTTCAAGCGGGAGGAGTGATTTGGCCGTGTTTTTTTGAGGACGCTAAAAAACAAACGACGAACGAACGAACACTACAGGCCCATAATAAACGACTTCTTACTGTCGGAATTTGAATGGCTTTGGTGAACATGTGGTTTCAACAAGACAGTACAACCGCATACACAACACGAGCCACCATGGATAATGTGAAGAAGGCGTTTCGTTGTCAAGAAATCTCCCGTTTTGGCGCGATTTGCAAGATCGCTCGATTTAACCATCCCCGACTCCTTTCTTTAGGACTACTTGAAGTCGCGGGTTTATGCCAAAAAGCCTCAGACAATCGCAGCCATTAATATTCGACCGGAATGCGAACATTTATCACCGAAAATCATACAGAAAGCCATGGAAAATGCGATTAAACGGGCACAAATCTGTATCAACACTGGCGGCAGCCACTTGACGGATATCATCTTTTCCACTTAACTGAAAAATTTGTAAAGGTTTAAATAAAGATTTCCATCATTCGTCATATTTTTGTTTTTATCTACTAAAAAAAGTTATTCAAAAACAAAATTGGTTGACTCATTTTGCGCCACCCTGTACGTTTACATTATAATGACTTTTCCTCAGAGGTGGTTTAATTTTTAAAGCAAGATTGTAGGTAATATGGCAGTGCATTAACTTTATAAATCTATTGTGTGAATTTGAGAACTTGCCGACAAATTTAATTTAGGGTAGCGAAATTTCCGAAATTTTGTACTTTTTATTGCCGGCATAGACACGGTTTTAACAAATTTCTGTTCAATTCCAATACTCTCCACAGTCCAACACGGTTATAAGACACTTCGATAATGCAAAAAATAAAAATAATTTGATTGAGTTTCATAGCTATATACATAAAAGAAAGTGTCCGAAGCGATGTAATCCCATAACTCGAGATTGGCCGAACCGATTTTGATGATTTATACTTTGTTGGAAAGGTATTTTCTCAGTACGGGTTTAAAAAAAAAAACAAAAAAAAAGGTCAAAAAATCAAAATGTCTTATTTTGACCATCCAGCGTGTTACGATAGGTTTTTTTTCGATTTTTTTTTTTTCATTTTTTTATTTATTTATTTTGGCAACAACCAAAAAAAGAATTAAATTTGAATGTAACATATCGTATCACAATTGAACTGTCAGATAGACACGCATCGTAACGCAATCTTTTATCGATCAATGGAGAAGCCAATTTTGTTTCATGTGTGGTGGCGCTGCCCACGTTGACTGTGCCATTTGATTCAGTTGCGCAGTTTCTTCATTTGTTGCTGTTTCAGCGTCCATTTTGCTCTTTGCGGATTTGTGTTTGGTTCGATCGAATAACGTTTGCCGGTCATTGCGCATTACAGATTCGGATTTCTTTATTGCGATTTTGTGAGTTTTTGTGAATTAAAATTGGTAATGAGAATATATAGAAGAATAGAAATGAGTGTATTCAGATTGGACTGTTTTCATTTCATTTGAACAGTGGCGATTGAGCGATTGAGGCATTTTGCGAATTTTTGCTGTATTGCATTGTTGGTTGGCTATTGGGATTTGTCTGTAAGAAGTGGTACGTTTCTATTGGTGTTTCATTGTTTTCAAATTTTCTATTCGGGATTTCATTGTATTGCAGTTTTTGAGAGGTGGATTTTGGAGATTTCTGAAAATTAAAATTTATTTGGGATGGAGAATATTTTAATTTATGACAATAGGCTAATTTTGTCCATCACGAATATTGCATCGCGGTTAATTGTTGACTTATTATTTTATTTAATGATCATGTTTAGGACTTCAACTTTCAGTTTCATTGTTTTTGGGGTTTCTTTAATTACCTATATGAAGGGAATCACAATGGGTCTTACGATGTCCTCCTTCCCTAACTTAACCTAACCTAGCCTTATGTCATTCAACAAATAATATTTTTTATGGGTAATTGAAGCTTCTCAAATCAAATGTCCTTGAAGTGACGATTTTAAGGGGAAAAATCAAAGGCTAAGTTTGTTATTTTACTTTCGTAATAAGAATTGAAAAGACCGTCAAAACAGTTTTGGGGATAAATTATCTTTCAGAGAGGGACACTTACGATAAAGTTAGGGAACGCTTTTGTAGTAATCTATGAAAAATAACAGATACACCATTCAAAAATTAAAAAAAATTGCCACGAAAAGTCGTTAAAATGTCCGATAAACCCGAAGAATTGTCTAATTTTAATTTATTAACAATATTATTTGATTCATCTAGCGATGAAAGTGATTTTTAGTTAATCGAACTTGTTTTTGATAAATCCCAGTGTGTGGAAGAATTTGTACTGATTGAACTACAAGCATTCGAGAAAAGGAGTAAGCAACACTGCATTAAAAATTACGTAGAGGAAATTGTCCATTCGTGGAGGAGGACGAACTTCGTCGACACTTTCGAAAAAGATCTTCATTCAATTTAATTTGGCCACCTGTTGATAAAATTTTAATACAAATTTTAAATCATGTGTTAATTGTCATGTACCATATTTTCCAATTCTTACACCAAGAAATTTGTTGAGTAAACATTTTTAAGACTCTCAGTGGAGGGGTAATATCTTGCTCTCTCTCTATGACGCTCTCTTTAACTAATTTTCCGAGTTAAGGAACGGCATTGAGTTCAAATTCGTAAGAATTCGTATCATTCCGCGGATTCTGCATATTCCGTACGATTTAACATTTGTATTTAAGCGCCTTAAATAAATGTACGTCTCGCTTTCGCTTTGACAAAAATTAATAAGTCGCAGAGAAAATCACTGAATGTTTGTGACATCAATCTCATGGTCAATTGTATGTGGCTAGATCACGTGTCGGCAAACATTCCGCTTGTATTAAATGAAAAAGCGGAATGGTGGCCGACACGTCAATCATTGCGGTTTGATTGAAAAACATCAACATTGTTATATGTACTTCAGTTTAACTTTTAAATAAAGAACTTGAATTGACCGAATTACATGAAGCATTATGTGCATACTCGGAATTATTATATTATTACATTAAAGATTTTGTGCGAAACGAAGTTCGCCGGGTCAGCTAGTAAAATTATGAAATTCATATATTCGTTTCGTTTCGTTTCGTACATCCGAATGTTTATTATAAGGGTGTTTCTTATATCTGTACCATCAAAATTATATATTATATCTGTACTGGCAAAATGAATTGTTGTCTCTCTCCAACATGCACGCAGGATTATTATTCGTAGTAATTAGGAGGACAAGAACGACGAACACATAAATTCATCAAAAGCTTCTCAAGCGAAATCCGATATACTTACTGTTCGATGTGAGGAAAATTTGACGTAACAAAGTTAAGGTTGGAATTGTAAATGGATCCAACACACAAGATCTATACCTGCAGGGCGAAACAACTTGACGTGCGTCGTACTCTCTGTTTACCCAACAAATACATCTAAACAAAATGTGTGTACAAGTTCTTTCGACGACGACGAATGGAATTCCTACTCGCATAACCCTCACATACTCCGACTATTGCCCATGAAAAATATTTTATTTCTATTCAAAGGTTCAGCGAGGGGGAATCAGAGCAGATACCGATACACGTACAATGTATTGAAAACTGAATACACTGTAGGAAATTGGAAAATCGCTTGATATAAAAACAGTGAACCAGTTCGGTTGAAATAAAAAAAAGAACCTGTATACTCTGAGACTGTTTGACTGTGGTTTGCAATAACAAATGGCACCATTGCGGGTATTTGTCTTAAAATTATAGGCACTCGTCGGTCAACAGGGTTTATTTTTGGCAGGCCTATTTTAATTTTACAAACGGGTTGAGATTGAAATCTCTGGAGCCATGTTTGCTTAAATCATACCAATAAAACCGAACCCTCTCTCGAGGGACAAATTATGTCAGATTGTGTCTGTGTCTAAACGGATTTTAATGTTTTGGGTTTACCTGGTCGGTCGTCGTGTTGTAGACTTTCTGTACGAAAAGTCAAATTAAAAGATTTGGCGATAGAGTCGATAGAAAACGATATTAAAAACATTACCATACGAACGGGAATGAGAATATGTTGCGGACTGTGTCGTTTTTAATTAGTTTCTGCTTCTACTACGTTTTACTCTTCACAATCAAGTTTTACTATCAAATAAATTCTAAGCGATGTGACGGAAACTGCTCTCATTAGAGTCAATTGTTGCAAGGGCAAAAATGGCGGCAATTTGAAGAACACAACTTTGAACGTTGAACAAAATAATTTAAAAATACTGAGGCTCATTTTTCAGAGAGCAAATACTTAACCTACTTGAAAATAAATTAAATTGTGCCAAACAAGGTGAGACTTGTGCACCAATGAATCTTCTCCTCTTTAAGCCGTGCTACAGTTTGAGGTGAAACACAGCCTCAACAAATATGCCTCCATTTGCTCACTCCAAGTTGGTTGAGGTGCTCTCCTACTTCTGAGCAGCACTTAGGAGTAAAGGGCATTCGTCTGAAGTGTTAATTCTCTGAAGTGTCGACGAAGCTAAAGGCTGGAGCGTTGATCTTATAGTTGACCCGTGAATGGTGTCTCCAAAAATTGGTCAACTGGAAGTAAGGCGTATATCATCTCTCGGCTCGGTAACTTCATCCGAATTTAAAAGAGTTCATGCTTGGAATCCATTACTTACATCGTTAGTTGAAAAGGCGCTAGCTACAAAGCTGCCATCTCAGCCCAAAGAAACAGCGATTTGTAAGAGCAATTCGTCGTTTAATCTGTGACATGAATTGATGGTATTTTGAGGTAATTCGTGGAATATCACCTTTGGATGTATGTAAGAGTGGTAGGACTTTTATCTTCAAACAGAAAAACAACAACTTAGATTTTGCTTTTATTTTTGAAGCTTGGACAGTGGAGTTCCGCTTGGAACAAGAGCGTTGAAATCTGTAATTTTTAGTCGGCTGGCAAGTTGCAAATATATTTAAGGGACAGAGAAATCTCTATTAAAAAGCTACCACAAATTTTTGGGGACCCATTGAAAATAAAGATCCCAACTGCCTCAAAGTTAATAATGTCTATTGTGGAATTCGGTCCAAGAATCGGTGTACTGAAAGTATATTTTTGACTTTGCTCTAGTTAACCGCTTAACCCATTTTAGTTCCTTCTCTTTCTTAGCACAAAAATGCAAAATTGACAGTTCAGAGTGGTCCTGTCAATATCGTTTTAAAATATCTTTCAAGTATGATTTTAAAAAAGTCACATGAGATAGCGTCACTTTCTGCAAGTCCTCTTTTGACAACTAAGCTTACATAAAGGTCATTGCCGTGCTAGATGCAGCGTTCAGGGCTTTCCATTAGATTTGGCAGTGATGCCAGGTTCAAAATAGCCATATTTTCTATGGTCGATTCTCAGACTATGATTTTTTCGAGTCAGTCAAAATTGTCACTGGACTTTCGCAAAATTGGGGCTATAGGCGTTCACAAAAAAGGGGAAAGGGGTGAATACTTTAACATACCTAATGTAAAGGAGAATGTCCTCCCTTGTAATAGACCGGGGCAATCGATCCAATTTGTCAAACTGACAAAATCCTAGAAATGAACTGCTCCAATCGATCATAGCTACTCTTCAAAGATTGTCGGGTAAACTTTCAGACACATCACCTTTCATATTTAACTTTGATGACACTATCCTCACTTCGTTCTAGTCAGGTGGGCGAAAGTTTTGTCTATCATCGTCTAAATCGTTTGTTCTGACTGACAGCGGAACCTTCGTCGCCGTTACATAGAAATAGTTTCTTGGTATTCCTAAAACCGACTGTGAGCAAGGTTTCTTTGATCATCTCTAAAGGTACCCGAGCTCTTTACTTTCCGTAACTTTTACACAGCGCTTTTGAAGCACTCTGTCAGTTCCTTCAGCAATGTATCCACAGGTGTCTCGTGCATTCTCTTTCAGCCTCAAATAGTCTTTCTGAGCTCGTGAGCAACTCAAGCCCTACTTTATAGCGCCGCCTTATACGCCACTAGCTTTGCTGCCTTTTCTGATTGATATTGCTCATAAAACTGTAGGTTTTCTGGTGATGATCGTGTGAGATCCAGCATTTCAGCCTTTGCGTTGATGACGGTTTCTCGCGGTGTTGCCATTGATCTTCTGTGCTTCCTATTGTAAAGGTTCGACAAATCCTAAGATATTTATTTTCCTGAAAGAAAACATCGATTTCGCTGTTAATGTCATTTAAGCGCCATTTATTACTCTTGTTTGTATATTTGCTGAAGAATTAAGCTCGTTCCTTGCTAGCGCCAGCCTTACGATTGATGAGGTCTTTCGACCTTTGGAAGTTAGACTCCTTGTAGACCCGCCCTAGTTCTACGGACCACACCTTACTTTCACGTAATCACATTTTGTTACATAGTCATCTTGTTCGCTCTGTTTTCACAAGGCTTATATTCAGAGCGGCACCAATTTCGCAAGCGTGAAACTTGATTTTTTGTTCCCAACAACAAAAGAAACACACGAACAGCTTTTCCATGCTCAAAGTCACTTTAGTTTCATTTAATCTTCCAGAGCAGTGCCTTCCTTCCAGTGTTACATACTTGTAACGAAGGAAAACTTGTAGCGTGCTCAAGTGCCTTTTGTTCAGAAGCGACTGAAAGAACTTCCGGTGTTGGTGTCTTCTCATTTGTGTGCAAATCATTTCACGACATGAGTCACCTGGTCTGGCGTGTGAAACAAATATGAACTACACACCACCCAGTGGTTTTGTTTCCTCCCTCCCCCAATAGTTACATCAGTGGAATAACATTTAAAACGACTCCGTGAACGTGTGTAATTTGTTTGCTTCAAAGTTCCGCAGCACGTTAGCGTTACCGTCATTTCTCACTCGTTCAACGTACATTACGTGACCTCTTCCTGTAATCACATGCCATATATCTTTGGAGCGAGTGCAAATTTTAAGAGCAAAAGGATACCCAGGCATGACTACAGAATGCCAATGATGGTAATGAAACTCTTGAGACGCGCCAACACATACATATGCAGTACACACACTCACACACACGCCCAGTGTAGGTGTAGATATTGAATGTGATAGATAACCGAAACTTGAAGGGCGTCATTCCACTCGTATTGTCCTAAATAATTAACAACACAGCAGCTAGAATGACGGATACCCTCCAATAGGTGGGTGTGTGTGTGTTCGATGTCGACACATATCCATTCGTAGTAGGAGAAGTTAAGCGATTTACGAAGATTAAACACGAACGCTTAAAATCCCCTTTTGTACACATTGGAGCTTTCCGGAGGCGCATCAATCTTAATTACCATCTACTTTATTATGTAAATTGCTATTTGGTTAAGGATCCCATGCGACGTGGGCCGAATGGCGGATGTGACGACGGTTTCATGCCCTTGTTTGTGTCAATTATCGTTGTGAGTCGTGCGATAAAATGATTGGTATATCACCATTGATGGTCCAATACCTAGTATGATACCTACTTTTGTGTGGCTGGAGCGTGAGGTGAACGGATACTTTCAGAATTTATATTCACATCGATTGTGGTTGATATGTGTGCAAAGCGGATAATGGTGGATAGATCCAGGGCAAAGCGAGGACGTTTGAGCTCTCCATTTCAATGGGCATTTAGAGAGATCATGTTTTCATAAACGCGGTGACTGGCTAATTAGATTCCTGATGTTTTTTTTGACGATGAACTGATTTTCGCCAGCAAGGATTCTCAGAATTTGTTATATTTAGGTTGTAATGAGAGGCATTGTGAGTTGACGGAGGGCATATTGTGGGTACAAGAGAGGGTGAAACCTGCACCTGGACGTTTCGCAGATTATTCGACATTGAGAGCGAACTTAAAATCATCAAATCACTTTGATCACTTTGAGTTGATGCACTATTATTATTAATATTTATTTATTACAAATTACAAGGTAATAGAATTAAGGAGCCTAGCTCCAGTGTTGCACTATTACACTTTCAACCAGGAAAAGGGTTGAACTGGCGCTCTTTTAGTCACGGTATCCATACCTAACTCCTACCTATGTGCATCGTTATACATGCTAAGTAAATATTGTATTTGGCAGCACCGCTCGACTTTCTACAGTCGTCAACTTTTGGGTCGGTTTTTGTTCTGAGCTGTAATTTGTTGCGTCCTCGTGTTGGCACGTACTTAGCCTCCAGATGCAGCTGGATCAGGTCGCAATCCTTACTATAATAAAACTGTAACTTTTTTCCGGCCATAAGGTGTTTGCTCGGAATAGACTAAAAAAGTACTGCACGAAATTGATTCCGGTTTTCACAGTTGCATTTAAAATTGTCGAGATCAAAAGTTAGGATATGTTTTATCATTGTGCGCTGTCCGGCAGCGGAGATCTAAGCTGATATCTAAGAAAAGTTGTAATTCTCGAATGCCTTCTAGCACCTAGCTTTGAAATGACCCATCCAAATGAAATAGGTATTTTTTAAATAAAATACAATTACGTACAAGGATTTTAAGATATAAATCATCTTTGTACGTTATCCTGAAGTTGAACAATAAGCAATAAACTATAAATTTTATACAATTCAAAAAAGTAAAATGTTCGATTGAAGCTAGATCGTTGGATTTTCTCAGCGTTGAGTGGAGGAAATCTGTTTTTCTCTCTCTGTCTGTACCTTCTGTGCTGTCGCTGTGTTCCTTTTCTTTATTTCTTTTACGCATCTTTGGTGCTTTTTGTTGTTTTTTGTTTTTGCTCTCCATTTTAAATTGAACTGGAGAATATGTTAGTATATTACATGAGTTGAGTAGTCGAGTAGAGCGAATGTGGCGCATGAGATTGTGAGGGAGTCACTCTCAATTGTGATTTAAATTAAAATGCGGTGGCGAAGCAAGGCGAGCACGGTTCAACTAGTTCTTTAATAAGTATTTTGAGAATCAAGCTGACCTGGCTGAAAATTTGAAATATAATTTTTGTTGCAGTCCCTGTTTTTCTATCCACTCTATTTTTTTCAAAGGGCGTTTCCCCATACAAACGTTTTACCCCTATTTCATTCTCTCAAAGTTCTGCTTTCGCGACTAAAAGTAGCCCATATCCTTCCTAAAACCGGGAAAATCGAACGATCCGTTCCGAGTTATACACGCACACACCCACGCCACTCATTTTTACATATATAGATAGATAATATAAAATAGTTTGTATAAAATTGGATTCATTAATTTGAATACCGAATTCTTCAATAAATCTTTTCTTTCCCTTCACTTATTTGACAAAGCCGCCAAATATTGTTTCTCTCGCATACTCTTCGGTTAATACATACTTAACTACGCTCAAACCTCTGATTCGATATTGGGATCTTAAAGCTTGCAGACGCCTAAAATATTGGTTGAGTGCCATTTACAAAAATCAGCACGTCTTCCTGCAAATATACTGTTATGCGGTCAACATGTCATAGCGAAGTTTATTAGCCCTCGTGTTACATGGGCACTTTCACCGATGGTAAAACAAACGACCTCTTCCTTGGTACCCTCGGTTATAAAAATCTTGCTTAGGACAGTGCTAAAATTTGTTAAAAGCTCATGACATTGTTGTTGAGGACGGTCAACTTTATTCTCCGTCTTTTACCAGAGAAGTCTTCCTTTTTTTTTAAACGTCTCAAGACTTCAGACCTCTTGGCTTGGTATCCTTGTTTATAAATATCTCCCTTAGGTGCTAAAATGCACATGACAGGGCTGTTGAGGTCGGTTAATTTTATTCTCCGTCTTTTGCGGAGACTTATACCACAGTCTTTCATAATTCCCTTGCTAGGTTTGGTTCTATTGCAATCTAATGCAACTTGCGGCCTAAATCCTCTCAGAGTTGTAAGACATCCACCTATATCCAAACAGATTGGACTGCGATTACAACCATCCTTATTCCTATGTAAAAATTATTTTTCTATGCAAATCCAGACTGTTTCCTTTATCGCCCTCGTGGGGACCATCGAACCATTCTGTTTGCTCCCTTTCCTCGTTGGAAGTGGGTTCTCAAACCAAAACTATTCCACGGCGAAATTAAGCTCAGATCCTCATGAATTTGAAGTCCTCAAGTACGTACTGTTTAATTTTAAATACGCTTTCGGGCCTCTTAAATTAACTAGGACGCTAAATCAACGAAAAACTCAATTTTAATAGAATTTATTTTCCCAAAGCAAACTTTACTGCACCAGTTGAAAGTAAACCGAATTTTTAATTAAAAAAGTACGCCGCTCCACTTAGATCTCTGCAAAAAAAAAATACAAATCAAGTTCAAACAGTCTCACGGTGCATGCCGTGCTTTCTGCATCATCCACTGAGAGGCATACTAAATGGAAAACGAATTAAAGAAGAAGCCGCATGAATAAAATTTAATTCCCTTGCAACTAATAGTAGTCGCACGACCATGAATTTAATGCACATACACAAATTGCTTTCCTATCTTCGTAGACACATGTGTGTACCTACAACGAGGACAAGTGCTATCCCGAAGGCATATCCGAAATGGAACAATGGACATCGCATGGTATACTGGGGCGTATGTGGAACATTTTTTTCCGTGACTGAAAGTACTTTGCAATTTCATTTCCTTTTGTTTTTTGTCATTTGAATGTGAGGACATTGTTGAGGAAACAAATTTAAAAGAAAATTACCCCAACATTTCCGTCATCACAAGAGGATAATTGTTCGAGGATACGACTTAATTTCAACACTATTCTGCAAATGCTATAGCTATAAAAGGCATCATGCATGCATCATTGTGTTGTTGGCAATTTTGTTTTGGCGGCACATGTTGCCGTTCGTCCTTTGATGGGAATTTCTTTTCCTATTCGTAAACACATCTTTGAAAGAAGAAGCATGCCACATTTCTGAAAATAGATCGGGAACGCACACGGAGAAGAAAGGATATCATCGTCTAACTCAAGTGTATCCGAGTGTAAGTAATTGAATTGAGATGGTATCTCTTCTAAGGCATCGGTATGCAAATTTACCCCCAGAAGAATGCTGGAAGATGCTGCCTAATTTGGCATATGAACACCAAAAACCAAAAACCCCGACCGAGCTGATTTTGTTATTTGTTTGTAATTGAGTTTGACAATCTGTTGTGCGAGGGGAAGTGTTGAAGTGAGTTATGTTTGATTAGTTGGTTGGAAGATGATTTTGTCATAACTTCGTAATGATGGAAGGTACTCACTTTGGAATTCCCATTTTGATCCGACCCACTCAGCTGAAGTACTTAAAATTAGTTTGGCAGTGAAAATATTCATCAGTGTCACAACGATGTACGTTAGACCTACGTGACTGCGGTAGCAAGGGAAATTAGATTCTTCGATGAAATACAGTCGAAGGCTGATTGTTTGGTAAGGACCATTTTTAATAAAAAGCCCGCAGGCAGGAAAAAATAAAAAAAATATTATAGATCGATGTGAGGCTCAGGAAGAAGAATGGATCCATTTTAAGCATCATAATATCCAACGATAGCATTTTTCTCACAGCAAGGACTGCAAACCAAAAGGCAAAAATCTCGACAGATAAGGAACATAAATAACCCCAGCAGATTTCCGTCCATCTTTGACACTAGCTCAAGCCCTTTTACCCCTCAAAATCGATAATACATTTTTTATTTAATTGTCTTATTTTGTTTCTTGTTGATTTCCTTTAGATGGCTGGCGGTGGTGATCCAAAATGGCAAAAGGACGCAGCAGATCAGAATTTCGACTACATGTTCAAGCTGCTGATAATCGGTAACTCAAGTGTGGGCAAGACGAGTTTCCTATTCCGCTACGCCGACGACTCATTCACCTCAGCCTTTGTGTCAACAGTTGGAATCGATTTCAAAGTGAAAACAGTATTCCGCCATGACAAACGCGTCAAACTACAAATATGGGTAAGTACGTACCGACTTAAGAGAGAGAGTAACAAGTTCTTTGGTCGCCATTTGTTGTTCAATGTTCAGCTTAACCCCAACTGATATGAGTAAAAAATTCCACACAACAAACAGAGGTAGGGTGATATAATTTTATCTACTGGCCTCAATTGAATTCAAGTGTGAGCTCAACAAGTCTCCGGCATGGGAAATCCCACGTTGAATAGTTTTGTCCGTTGAAAGGGAGGCAGTGCAGGGAGTGGAATTGCCAGGGAAGCCCTACCAAAGTGTAAATAAAAATAATTATCATGTTCTATGTTTACAACCATCAAACGAGCCTTGTGGATTCAGAGGGTGCCATCATACGGGTTTTGTGTTGGCCATTAAATGCGTATAAACTCAAAGTTAAGTGTTTTCTGCTTCCTTTTCTATTTCAAGATAACTTGTGGTGAAATTAATTTTGGAATTTAATTAAATTTGGTTTTCGTATAGTTAGATTGTGACAAGTGGGACAGCAAATTTGTGCTATCTCGTATTTGAGTTGTGGAGTTGTTGAAATTTGAGGTTTGTTTTCGGGGCACAAACAAGCGAAGGAGTGTTTGTTTTATGTCGCCATGTTAATCCGCAGTGGCATATGGTTGGGAAGGAAGGAGAGATCCACTGGTAGTATGGAAACTAGTTATGAGAGACATTTTTATGCTGGGAGGTACTGTTTTCCCAAGAATTGACCTTCAAAAAGCTTACCACAGCAAATGGGTGAAGAAGTTCTTCTTTCGAAACGAGCACTGGTATCCAATTTTCGAAGTTCAATTTAAATTTAGTTTTTATTATTTTTTAATAAATTAAATTAATTATTAATTAAATAATTATTTCACAAAATTCCTATATATCTATTTAGAATTTAATATGACATTAATTTAAATTAACTAAAAGTGGGCTAGCTGTCAAATGGTTGAGCAGAAATGGAGTTACTAAGAATTTGTTTTTGTTGGCGGAAGTATCCTCCTGATAGCTACATTGAGTTTTGACCTCATTCGCAGCTTCACCCAATTTTGAAGTGAGATAGCTACGGACAAAAGGTATTTCGGTCCTGGAAAATGAATGCCAAAAAGAATATATCAAGTTTTTGTTTGAGCTTTCTTTTATTTTGCTGTTCAAGAAAGCTGTTTTTGTGTACTGTCAATATATGCTGCAAAAATGCATTATTTGCAGAACGACAGCTGTCAGTGTTTCGCTCATAACCACCGTATATTGCGTCCTTGGACTCGCCATTTTGCTATCTGTCAAATATCCGTATGTACGTTATTTAAAATTCATATGATGGACAGTAGGGTAAGCCATTATTTTGCTTTATATAAAAATAGGGTGCTTTTATATTCGTGACCGATAATTGTTGACGCTTCCTGACATTTGTCAATACGAAGTAGTACTATCAATCAACCATCGCAGATTTATAGCAGACACAATAAGGACGTTCAAGTAGCTAGGTTAGTAAGTGTGACAGCTGTCTGACTTGATGTATCTGTTTTGATTGTCTTAGATCGGTCAGGCGAACTTCCGTTTCAGTTGACGTCTATGGCGTACAAATCTAGTTCAGAAATTCGTTACTGAGTACAAAGTTGACAGTTCGTATATGTGGCTGACATAGGTAAAGTGACGTTCCAGACCAATCTAGTTGTTGAGGTCACATCTAGTCGACTTGAGCTAACTGGATTTTTGAAAGTGTCCAATTGTTGGCCCGTCACCAAACGTACGGCCTAAAGTATGAAACAAAACGACTGCGTGAGTCATTTTTCGGTCGGCAAGGTTATGAGAAAAGCAATTACGTCACGTTTCGTCTTCTTTTGCTAACCGGAAGGAGAACTTTTCCATGGTCTACATATTTTTCAAAGATGTCTCGGGTAACTTGCCTTACACTGGTTTTCATGTTCGCATTTGACGAACTTTATTTCAGAAGCCAAACTACTTACATCTGAAAAGAAAAGCATTCATGTCATAAGCCATTATTTCATTCCATTACTTGTTATGTCTTGCTACCAGGTAAATGGGTAAAGTTAAGATTCCCAACAAAAAGGTACAACATCTGCTAAAGAGCTACACTAGCCACTTTTAGTTTGCGGGCAAAGTTTTAATTCTAATTCATGAACATTATAAAGTCAGCCATTAATAAAACTATGTAACGACTCTCCCATTTGAGCACGCATTTGCATTTAGGAGCCCATTTCCATAGAATTACCGCCCTGATTTAATCAAAACCTAATGCCAAAACTTTATTCCACATTTATACTCATAACTAGATCTGAAATATTTGAGGGAAAATCTCATTTCACTAGATTTGCAAACAAAATGATCCCATTCCGACGTTTGTGGTGTGGCTTCGCCTACATTCCTTACGTACAGAGTGAATTATATATTTCAGTTGAATATTATGAAAAGAAGCAAATAGCGCTAACCATCAACACGAATATTTTTATTTTCCTACAGGATACCGCCGGCCAAGAGAGATACAGAACAATAACTACCGCCTACTACCGTGGTGCGATGGGCTTCATCCTAATGTACGACGTTACGAACGAGGATAGTTTTAACTCGGTGCAGGATTGGTGAGTAAATAAAATACCTACTTTGAGGCGAAGCGAGTATGGTTTTATGTAAATGAAATTGAGTGAAGAATAACGAGGCCAGGTGGTATAAATTGTATTAAATCTCTTGATGTGATGTAGGTCATCCTGTGCTCAGCCAATCAGCGGGAAGGTTTGGTGGGGGTCACCTTCCACTTGTGCGTTTGTAACGAGATACGCCTGCTATACAGAACTTAAGTCAGCCGTTCCAGCACAAATTAAAATAATGTATTCACATAAATGACATATCCTCCCGGAATGCACAATTTCCACAAAAACTTTTTATAAATTCTATTTGCTACATCCTACCTCCGATCTTTGACGTTAACGGATAGCTACGCTCAAGAGCATTCGGCTGCAGGCAAAGTGTTAACTTGTCTCTAAACGTTTTAAATGAAATCCTTTCTGATGGGAACAGAGTTGGAAACAAACTTTCTACGGGATCACAAAACTTTGCAGTTATTCTAAAGTATTTGTTGATGGCCAGCTCTGAATAAATTTGAATTTTGTTGCAATCAAATGTCTCAATCTGCGATAGGAAATTCCCCGACAAACATTGCTGAGGTTAAACACGCATTGAATTATAACTTTCGGGCTAGAATACCATTTTTATGCATCGAGAATAATGCAAGAAGTTTAAAGTGAATAGCATTGCTTATGCTGTCAATAAAATACACTTTTCAATTATTTTATCAAGCACCGGAATCACTGCTCGTACCTTTGCCAAAGTTGATGATTAGATTGTCAATGTGAAAAGCATGAAAGTGAGCCATCTGTTGGTGAGGTGCGGGTAACTTTAGTTGTCAAACAATGGCCCCCGTTTGTTACGACAAAAGAGGGTTTCTTAGTTTATGTGTCACGTGCAAATGTTTAAGAAACCTGGCATTTGAACCAAAGGCTGTCACAGATTCGATTCTAAGAATTTTCTCAACAAACACTCGTTTTAACCTTATTCACTACAGGTCGTATCAAAATATAGGAAATGTTTGCCAACAGCAAAGGATTAATTAAAGGCAATTATGGAAATGTTTCAACCCCAAAAGTGTGCATTGATTTTGACGTTGGTTTTGTCGGTTTTCAAATTACATTGAATGCGAATGTGCTTGCAGATTAATTATGTCTACAATAGTGTTGCTCTTTCTGATTTAAATATCGTCAGCCTTAGTTATTAGAATTTGCTAAACGCGCCTAAACACCTGTATAGTTATGCAGTGTATAATATTTATGCAGCCTTTATACACCCTCCCGAAAATTTTTATTTATAAAACATTTTCCCACGCATACTAGTTATACAGGGCTTGCGGCAAAAAAGGTACTGAAAAGGAGAAATCTATTACATATATCTGTCCGAAAAGATGAAAAAAATATAGCATGCAAATTCAAATTCAAATAGGAATAAAAAAAATGGAAAAGTAAAAGAAAAAGTTGGGAACTATGGGCCTCCTATGATATGGTAGTCTTGTGCAAATTAAACAAAATTCAAAACTTCTTGTATCTGCCCATATTTCTTATCGAGGATACTTTAAGAATCTTTAAAATTCAAAAAAAAAAAACCTCTGTACATCTATCCAATTTCTTTTAATTTAAAATAAAATGTGACAAATTTTTTCAGTCAAAATGACATTTCAATACTATTCCACCTCTATACAGGCACTAAACAACGTCCAAGCGCGTTTAGCTTATACAAGCTCTATATAACGTTGAATAATTTTTATAAATAAGGTTTTTGCGTATAGATGCATTATAAAGGGTGCATAACTTTATACACTCCTTATAATACGTTTATAAATAAGGCTGCGTGAGTATAATCTTAAGATGCCAGCATATAAATCTTTAATAAGTTGAATCGAATCAGAACTGGTAGCACTATGAATAATGTGTCAATTTATGAGTTATTGCATTATTTTACATTTACGAAAAAGATCTGCATTTCGAGTAAAACTTTAATATTGCCAGTCAAGCCAACAAAGACAGAAGAAGCCTCCATAAAAATTACCGACAGCGAGTTTCCTGGAAATACATAGTTTGCTAAAACTGCCATATGAACTGTCATCTTTACTATGAAATTCAATGTAAAGTGTGTAAGTTTTCTTCAAGTGCAGATATTTAGACCCAACTCGCTTGTAAATCGCTCTAAGTATTTCGATTATCATGATTCACTGTGACGCATATTACGTAACATAACAAACTGATATTTTGACAGAAACCTGCACAGATTAACAAGAGATGACAGACGAGTATGGCAAGTGGGTACATTCAATCTATGTATTGTAAATCGACTAGATTGGTCTGGACTAGATTTATCCCGAACGCAAAAACTAAATCGGTCATTATAGTAACTTTTCCTACGTCAGCCATTATTAAGAGAACTGTCAACTTTGTATTAAGTCACGAAATTCTTGACCAGATTCATCCTCCATAAACTTTAATTGAAATAAACTGTTCGAGTAGTGAATCCAGGCCAATGACAACTTATCACATCATAGCTGTCAGACTTACAAATCTCGAACATCGGCAGTCACTGGATTATCCGTTAGCTACAATAAATATTTAAAAATATGTATTTAAAAAAAAATTTCACCTATACCAAATTTTAGTACTAGTTTTTCTGGAAAACTATTACATTTGTCTACTGCTAAAGCATCAGGGGATAGTTGAAAATATAACTGTCAAAGCAAAAGTATTTGTTTTGTTCTTTGTTAATTAGTTATAGTTTTTAATTTATTAAAAACAAAATCAACTGATTTCATTTTCAGGGTAACTCAAATAAAAACCTATTCCTGGGACAACGCACAAGTGATTCTGGTCGGCAACAAATGTGACATGGAAGATCAACGCGTCATCTCGTTTGAACGTGGCCGACAATTGGCCGATCAATTGGGTGTTGAATTTTTCGAGACATCCGCCAAGGAGAATGTCAATGTTAAGGTTAGTTGTAAAAGTATTTCTTACTTAAATTTTATTTAAAAAAAAATTAATTCTAATTTCAAGGCTGTTTTCGAGCGACTTGTCGACATTATATGTGACAAAATGTCAGAAAGTTTAGACTCAGATCCAACGTTAGTGGGTGGCGGTGCGAAAGGCCAACGACTGACAGATCAACCTCAAGGAACGCCTACTTCTAATTGCAATTGTTAAGCATACATATTATTGTATAAATATAAATATTATTGTCATTTGTTTATTTTGTAATTTATTTCTAATGTTAATTCAGAAAAGAAAAGAAAAACAAATCTATACATACAAAAAGAATAAATTATATATGCATATTTAGTAAAGAAAACAAATTTAAATTATAATGAACGAGTTTTAAGAGAAAGGAGCAAAACAGAAACAAAAAACACAAACACAAGACAAGGTTACATTTTAAGTTTAAGACTTATGTATAATTTTTTACTAAAAGGAAGAAAAAAATCTTGTACGCGCATTGCAAAAAGAATTTCTTTACCAAACTTAGCTCTAACCAGTCATCTCTCGATCGATTTTTTTTTCTATATCTTCTATATGCACTCTATATACAACAAAAACAAAATGCTTACAAAAATCTCTACAATTAATTAACATTGCATACAATCAAGGACATCAAAACAGAACAAAAACACATTTATCATTTTTCAAAACCGTTTCTCCTTATTTAAATAAATAGTTACTAGTTTACAATAGTGAGTTGCTTTGTTTATATACAATAAATATAAAAGAAAACACTTTTCATTTTCTAAACCAATTGAAATTACATATATATTGAAAAAAAAAGAAACGTGTATAGCTGTGTGTTGTTTTTAGGTGAAAAGAAACAAGCGTTCATAATATTATATACGTATAAATAAACTATCATCTTAATTGAAGAGCGGCGTTTATATATTGACATATAAGTGTAGGACAAACGTTTGTCTAGTGAAACGATTTAAACGGAAAAAAAAATATTTATGTATAGTACGTGTAATAAAAATAGTAAAAGATTATCAAAAGCGAAAGGTACTATATATTATAGTAGACAATAAAAACGATAAAAACCAAAACAAATGCAAGTGCGAAACCAAAACGCGTTTACAACAAAACAACAGATTTTAATTAAAATTCAAAATGTTCAAATATATATACAACATGGAGGGGGAAACAAATCATACATTCGAAATTTACTTGCCGACAAATAGAATACAAATTATTTCATTGACTTAATGCGACATAGAAATAAAAATGCAAACTAGTGTTAATTAATGGGAAATGTGTGTTTAGCCATTTTGTTGTAGTTTTAAATGAACTGTCAAGAAATGAACTGTTGTGACAGCAGTGTTTTTCGTTGTTAAGAGTGTCAATTGGCAGAATTTGTGTTCACTTTTTAAAGTACATACAGAAGAAAACTTACCACCCACCTTAATCTGTGTAAACGCTGATTGTATGTGTTTTTTTTGTGATTGTTCTGGGTTTCCAACTAAAAATGGACGCAATAACATTTTTTTCCCTGAAACTCACCACCGAATGTCCGAAATGGTGAGGTAGTTAGATAAGTGACAGCAATATTGCAATTCTTAGTTACCTGTCAAATATTATTAAAAAGGAAACAGTCGTGAACTAAGTTAAAGATTTATGTTTGCTTTACCGACGATCTACGAGTATCCGACAATTTTCCAATTGTCAGTATCAATTGTTATCATTCCCAGTAAACGTCATGGCCTAGTTGTAATGAAAAAATTTCACTTGATATGGGAACACTGAAACCGAAAATAAAAACATATTTTCTTGCAAAATCGAAGTGGAAAGCCGACTGCAAATAACTTAAATACGAATGGTAATGTAGATACAATCTTGAATTTTGGAGAACTGCTTAACTAAAAGATCGTGCAACCATTGCATATTGACATTACATCAGCCAGCTGTTAGACTATAATTGTGAAACGAAAAACTGTTTTTAATATTTCTGACAGCCGGCTGGTGTAACGTGGATCAGTTTTAAGGTTATAGTATGTACACATAAACAGTTTTTACAGTTGACGTCTAGTTTATAGAGGATTAATAGATGAAACTTGTCAAGAATTTCTCGACTGAGTTCTAAGTCAACCTTTAATTTGTACCCACCTTGACGTAGTAAAAGTTACGTTTGTTTTAGAGTTCATGGAAGATCTAGTACATCAAGTACGACATGACCTAAGGTATGCTTCGCCTAGTTTTTTGACATATACTTAGATTAATGTTGAAATTAGAGCAGAATAAACAGTTTACCAACAGAATATTAGCCGAATATACATTTTTAGCGCCCCTGGTTGCAAACTGACGGGAATTTCTGTAATGAACTGGGAACTGGGTTTCACAAGTTTTGGTAGAGAAAAATTATGATATATATAGAATCTGACAGATTACTATTTGCTTGTTTTCTTATACTGACACGCTGAAAAAAAAAGCTTCTGACATTCGGAACTAGTTTTTCTTTAATTTAAAAATAGATCTAACTTTAAGGTTCTTAAATTTAAAAATGTCCTTGGCCTTCAAGTTCTATTAAATGTACGCATTTCTGGTAAGTCTTTAAATGTCAAAAATCATTCTCAAAATAGATACTACAATATTCTGTACATAAAGCAGGTCTCTGGAGAAAGAAAAATCGGCTACACAACTTAAAACCAACGGAAATAAAAATCGGAAAAGCATTTTTACCAACCTTTCATTTTGAAATTAATTTCTGTTCACATATCTGTGTATTAAATACAATCTTACGTATAAAAACCCAAAATGAAGAAAGAATATATAAAACTTATTTAGCCAATAAAAATAAATTATTAATGTTAATGTATGTAATATTAAAAATAAAGTTCGTTGCAATTTTCGCTAACTAACATCGTTTCATTTTATTTTCTGTAATTGATTATAATATTAAACTACGCACATTACATCGATTGCAGTTGAAGAAAATGAATGAGAAACAATATATTTAAGCTCATAACTATAGATATTGTTTAACAAAAAACACATTGTTGAATGCAAAATGGTATTTAAAAATTTGGAATACTTCTGCGGAAAAGACTGTTTATAGTAGTTTTACATGAGAAAAATAAATAAATAAAATTTGTTCTCTTTTGTCAGAAAAATAAAACATTGTCAAAATATGAATTAATAAAAAACGGCCTTAACGACAACATCGTATAAATCGTATACTACTTGTACACTACCAAACGCCCATTACAAACAAAACAAAAAAACTGCTTCTTTCGAAAACCTTTTTTCATTTATTTGACTTATTTAGTCATAACAAAATATCCAGATTGTGTATTAAATATCAAATGAAACTAAAGTTATATAATATTATATGTACCTATTAATAAAAGAAAACTCATCAATTTATTAAATGCATTCCGAAAAAGTAATAAATTATTATTATAAATAAAACAAAAGTATTCTTTCAATATATTTAACGTTAGGAGAAATAGCAAAAAAGTATATTGAATATATTGTATAACTTGATGTAAAACCTCATATTATTAAAGGGAGAAAACCATTATAATTATATCATTATTCATAATCCAGTTACACACAAAATAAAATCAATTAAATTAGATAATTATGCAAACAAATAAAAACAAGAAAAAAAGAAGAGAGATGGAAAATGTTTTGTTGCTGTCGTCGTCATTTAAAATATAAACAGATTATAACACATTTATAAAATGTATATGTATATCAGAGAAAACCATAAACAAACAATGAATTTTTAGTAAGTGTAACATTATTTATTGGAAGTGTAATGTAATTGTAATTTGAAAATTTCACTTTGTTCCGCCATTAAACCGAGAACAGAAGAGTAATTGCCATTCCAATTGAATTGATCCAATCAAAGTGCATTTTTTAATTCCTATATTCATTAACTTGTTGTATACAATTAATATCAGAATTTATTAATACATTTTTTCATTTATTATAATTACATGAAATAAAATAAAATTTAGAATTTGAGAAAGAGCAAACTGGATTTACGATTACTTGAAATAAATAAGAATTGGAAACTGTATGGAGAAAAAAATTTAATACGAATGAATTTAAAAAAAAAAATATATATATATAATTATTATTCTTACTGTATATTACAAAAAAAGATCAAGTAATAATAGGGGGAAGTCTACTCGAAGATAAAGTGCATATACATTGATATAATAATTGTTAACAATTATTACTATTATTATTACCTAAATGAAAAATAAAAATGGAAACTGAATAAACACAAAACGAGCTGAGTTTTCCTTGTGTTCTGTGCAGTTGGATTTTCCTCGGAGATTAACAAGTCTAGAAAGGACAAGCCATTCGCGTGTGTGAAACTCTGAGAATTTTGTATCCGCCATTTTTAGAAATATTGTAAGCTTTACCTTGCATTTTTTCAAGGGCTGAACCTGCAACTCAAGCAAAAAAACAGAAAGTCTAGAAGAATAGCAATAATAAAAGTAAATAATAAAACTTTGCCAACAAAACTCGGGGAAATAAAATCTACTTGATAAAACGCCATCTATGATCAAGAAGTAGTCAGAGCTTTAGCATACCCACTCTACTGAATGTATATTCATTTTCTCTCGACTGAGGGCGCTGTGATCTGTTAGTTTGTACTTTGAATGTCCCTAGTCTCCACTTCATTTCTCCATACCAAAGTGCTCGATAAATTATGGCAGTAAACGTTATTTTAATATTCGCGTACATACAATTTTCGAATTTCAAAATATAAAGACAATTCATTGTTTGAATCGTTCCAAAGCAAAAGATATAAGCAAAATTGAAGAAGATATTATCATCGCTGCAGCAGCAGCTCAAATAATTTCTATAGTAGCAAGCAGAAGACGACACGTTCCTTCGTGTCGGGTATATCCCTATTTGCATAGGAATTGTTCTGCATTTTCCATATTGCTGATCGTTCCTCCACAAGCCCTGCATTTTTTTATGTTTTTTTATCTCGTGAAACGGAATTTTTGGTTCTCTTTTATTTATCGCACAAAAGTTTTCTGCGGTTTCCTCTAACAAATTCCAAAGTTAACGCAACACAGATTGTTTCCTCCATTTCTTATGTCAAAATTCGTCTTCGATTAAATGTACCGGACATTTATTTCGTGAGCTAAATGAGTGGAGACTTGTCATCAGCCCATCTATATGAAGTTAAGAATTTAGCGAGCGAACATGATACTGCTTTGCTAAACTGCCTCGCTAAATTTTATCTTTGTAGACATTTTTGTATGGGAGATAAAATTTAGCGCAAGCAGGATACTTAGCTTTAGGCTACAACGAGTGCTTTCACGTTCAATATCCGGAGATATAAAACCCGAAGCAGAAAATGGCTCTAAATTTTTTTTTAATTAACCTTAAAACGTATACACTTAGCCACTGGTTTCCTAATTGGTTGCAGCGACAGAAAATGAATTAAAACTTTTCATTTACACTTTTTGCCACTCGCTTGAAGAAGCCATAGGAATGATTGGAGTTGTAACAACTATTCTGGTGCTCTGCTTCCTCAAAACAAATAATAACAAACTGACAAAACAATCCTTCCAATATCCATTTCCCTCTACTCACCATCCAGCAAATAAAAGACAATCCATTTTAAATTACAAATTACATTTATTTCAGTTATATATATATTTTATATATAAATATGGATACAAAAAATTCGACACTTACAATATAAACTAAAAATTGCATATATGATATACAATAGAAACTATTTTAAAATTCAACTAAATATTGAGTATTTTTCTTAGTCAAAGTTGTATCGGAATTAAATTCTGTTTAATAAATATAAATAAAAATTACAAAACATATAAAAATAATCACAACTCAAAAATTCGACAACTCAAATGAAAATAAAGAATGATCCACATTGCTGACAAGTACGAATCTGTCAAAATGATGCCGTCAATGCTGTTACTGGAGATATGCGGATGTAATGAAAACTTAGGAAAAAATAATTTTTCTTTACATGATAATCTCTTAGATAGACTGTGTATTTGTTTTGTATTTTGTCCGTTTAACAATCAATAAATATTAACTGTGGTAATACTCCTTGTGTTTAAATATAAGTATTTTAAATATTTACTTTATCTATGGTTTACTTTGTACATGTAATTTTCGCAATTATTTTTATTTATTACAATTTTGTTATTTACTTTTTTTTTCATACAACGTTTGATTTCGATGCGATTGTTTGTTTTGTCATAAATTCAATAGAATAAACATTTAATTATATATAGTTTCTAATAATTTTGTTTTTAAATGTTGTTTCAACATCTACTTCAAGTCATGTGGGATTTTAAATTTATTTCAGATATTTTCTTAACTAGTTACTTAGGTGGTGGGAGCAGAACAAGCATTTCAATTTAATCAACTAAAATTTGTTAATATACCTATTTATTTTTTGAGAAATTTTTAAAGAATATCAGGCACTCTTTGTTTTTGTTAAAATATTTTAAATTAATTAAATTAGCAATATAGGTATACGAGTATCTTCGGTATATACGGGAAATTGCAAATAATATTTAAAGAGATATGAGAATCAATATTTGCTAGCAATGGCAAGGTTTTAAGAATATGAAGTCTCGTCTTTTGTTTTATTTATTTATTTACTTTAAAAGAAAATGAAAAAATAAAACGCTTTGGATCTTCTTTGAATGAGTGGATGGCTCATGTTTTGCAATCGTTTGCCGTTGGTTTGATGGTATTTTTAAATACTTTCAAATGTGATATGTCAGTGCGGTAAAGGGATGAAAAGAGAGAGAGTTATAGAGAGTCTTTGGATAAACATTTGTTAGCCCTTTTAGGGCCGTTTGCTGATACGACTCATAGTGAATTAAGTGCCACGTAAGCTCTTATGTGACAGTTTATGCCATTAAACAAGTAGCCTTTAAGTATTTAAGTAGAACTTAAATCGTTAAGAGAAATCAGCAGACCTGAGTAGCTAACGTAGTTTCACGTGTCATTTGTCGTGGCAAATTTTAACTTGCTGACATCACAAAAATTCGGCCTTTCGGTCGTCACTCGTGACAGTGCACTGCGAAAACCCGCGTGACCAGACGCTTGACAGGCGATCATACGTAGTGACAAATTTATTACAAATGGTTGCGGCATAAAGACGTTGGCATGCCAATATTTGACATGAAAAGTGGCCTGTGTAACCGTAGCTTTAGTGAGGATTGAAGCGGTACAATTTTGGTGTGGTATGAATAAAATGCACCAATTCCCTTAAGTCGAAATAAATGGCCATATCGAAACATTTGCTAGGTTTCGTTTGAAAAAAAAAACTAATTTGAGTTGACTCCAACTTATGATACGTTCGAAAATGTATAAGACAAAACAATTGCTACGAAAATTTCAAGTCTGCTATTTTGCTGACTGAGAGCATTTCCTAAAAATTGCATACGCACGTTTTTTAAAATCTTTTCCAAATGAATATTACTTGCACATAAATGCAATGTTTGCAAAGCATTAGCCAAAGCCATTCAACTCGGTTTAAATACAAGACATCTGATCTGATAGTATTAATAGTTGCTGACCCTTCTGTTAAAAAAATAAGCAAGCATTTCTCTCCAAAAAAAAGGCAAACGATTTGCAAACAAAACTCGGCACATGGTCGAGTAAAAATTTTTAAATAAATATCCAAAGCGCATTTTAAAACTTAGTTTTCATCATAATGAACGCAGTCCAGTATAAACAGTAAACACATTACACTTAATTTAAATTTATACACAATTTTTGTTTGTCAGTATAAAAAAGGGAAATATCTTTTACATTTCAAGAAAAATCAGTCTAAAATGATCATTAATATTATTTTGCTGTTTTTACACTTACAACTGAAGCTTAAACACTAAACTTAGACTGTACAAAAGAAAATAACTCTCTCACTAAATGTAATTGGTTTTCTTTTTTTTTAACTGTAATAGCACAAAATGATTACATTATACATTACAGGAGTACACTTGACAGATGGGGTAGTATCATAGATTAATTGGAAATTGAAAACTTCTATTTACACACATTTCTCGATCTCATTTCGCTTCCAATTAATTATGGGTAAATAAATGCATTTTTTCTCTGGTATCCTTTTCGAGTTATCTTTTAAAATGTAAACTTATACTTTCCTACAATATAAATATTCAATTCGCTTTATTCTCCTTTTCTTGCCTCTGTCGTTTCTAACGATTTGTAAATATATCCTTTTTCTCTAACACTATACACTACTATTATCCAACTTTGTTTTTTTTTTTTGTTCTTGTTTTGAAAAAAATCTACTACCATATCCATTTATCAGCACTGGGATTGGAAATCATTTCTCGATGAGTTGAAAATACGATACCGATCCTATTCCACTGTTTGTCCAATGTAATCACACGGTCGTTTCATCATCATCAATATTCCTCCTATTTTAATGGATTAAAGAAAGAAGAAAAAATGATCATATTAGAACTTTATCTGTGTCAATTTAAGTAAAAGGATTTTATTGAAGCGAGGTAATAGATGAGGTTTATGCTTTTTAATCTCTGTTTTAGTTAAGCATAATGAAGCGAAATAATTAGAATGCAGACGTTGGGTATATATACAAAAATGTCCTACAAGGAAAGTTATAAAAACTAAAGTTTTACTTGTACAGTGTGGCGAAAAAGTCACTGAACTGGTGAGGCTTTGCTATTTAGTAAAGTTTGATGGGAGTTTATGGTTTTCTTGTTGTACCATATACATAACAACAAGTTTTGTACAGCAAAAGCTTTTTAAAATAGCGTTTGTTCGAAATTTTCCTGTTTTTCAATTTGACACATTGTCATCAACATTGACAGGCAAAGCAAAATGTTTAGAAAGTCTGGGTGTTTATGTAGTGAAACACATGAGCACAGCAAAATCAACATTGACGTAAGGCATAGATCGAAATCCGAGCAAATGCTTCCAACTTTACGGCGGGTACAGATTAGAAACATAGCAATGATTTTTAATGGCAACGAAATTGGTCCCATATGGGAGTTGAATCACAGAGTTGCCACACTAAAATACTTACTCCTTACTATTTTGGAAAACATTTCCATTTTATCTAACTGATTGTCGAACTTTAAATTGTCTTATCGTCAGTTCGATGTACGAATTTTATTCAAAATGGCTCCGATTTCAAATTCAAATTCAATTCCATTCGTGTTATTAAAATTTATTGGTTAACCAACGTGCAGCGAAAACCATCTAGAGATAAAAAAATCCAATCACTGAACGATCAAAATAACAATTGCAGTGACTCCAACTGTCAAGTAAAACTACATACAGCTGAGAATTAAAAGAAAAAAATTGTACAAAACTAAAAAAAGGTGAAAAAGAATTACTTGAAGGGGGACAAAAAGTCATGAAAACAATTTGTCGGCGAGCATTATAGAGGATACGGGTTTTTTTTTCAGAAATTTTATATTATATACACTCACAAAAAATATAAATGAAAGCACTAAAAGAATGAATGCAGTTTGATGCGATTGTGTGTAGGTAAATGCAACAGCGAGACGAGATATAAAAATAAATGTTTAGTGTTATTGTGTCAGTATGGTGTGGGTGGCTGTGAAAATTTCTATACAAAAAGTGCACTCTACACAGCATAAGCTGAGGATTTTTATTGTAGCATCTAAAATGAGATAACACTTAAAAAAAAAACTCAACCGGAAGAGTTAAATGAGTTTTTTAAACAAAAAATAAAAATGGAAACTGCTGATGAAAACAAAAAGAACTTAACGTAATGTGTACGACAGGAGTGTACAAATATTGAGAAAAAATAAATAAAATCCAGCACAGGGAACACTTTTGCGTGCCTGCAATTAGTATAATCAATTTTAAAACGGAAATGTCCGTGAATTCAAGTAAACTAGCAAAGTTAACTAAGTGCCAAGTGTAGGTAGCTGAAGAAACGAACAGCATGGGAAAACTTTGATGTCGTGTCCTTCCGTCGGGGTCTTTCAATTCAAGTGCAGACACTTGATTGCAAACATCACTTGCCATTAATCAATATACCGGAACAAGGAAAACTAACGACAAGTTTACCGAATGAAACAAGTTCTCTTAATTTATTATCCAATTCATTATTAGCACGGATACGGATCGGACCTCAAGTGAACTTTGTTAGAATAATTAATTAGCAAGAGCAGTAGCATAGTTTATTTACATCAGATGAACAAGGGTGGGTGTGGTGTACTACGTTGACTTAGGGATGCTTGCTGCTTCTCACCCAGCATCCGAAGTAGTTACTATTTAAGTTAAAGCTGTTCGGGTCTAAGTTTGCATGCAATTTTTTCAACAATTTTTTATTTTTTTTATGGATTTGTTTTCGTTTGGATGGGTGTGGAGAAAGAGTGAAGAAAATTCGGATTTGTGTTTTGTATTCGTCTACCATATTGTTAAAGACCAAGGATAACGTTGTCGCCGGTGCAGCCATATGATGGATAACTGAAAGTTTATGTTTATATGAATGTTAATATGAAGAACAAAAATTATTTACAACTTAAATAAAACATGAATATGAATGAATTTGTATGAAAAACACTTATGCATAGATTGATGAATGTGTCGTGTGTGTTTGTTTGTGTTGTAAGGAAATTAGAAGAAAATGCACACAGCGAATGGATTTTGTAACACATTTTAGTAAAATGCTTGTATAAATTTTGTTGGATTATTAAAAACGCATGTGTTCTAAAATCTTGTTATGAAGGGTGCCACAAAAGGTTTTATCCGGGATTGAAATGACATTTCGTCCGTGACTGAAATGTGCTATTGCATACGCACAAAACACGGAAGGTGGCAGCATTTTTTTCACCCGCTTCAAAAAAAAAAACTCATTAAAATTGATTCAAACGAGACCAATTTGATATTTACAAGGTCACACATTCAATTTTGTGTTTTTTATGTGGTTTTGATTGGACTTCTTCAGATTTCGTATGTCTAATCGAACATGAAAACCTCACTTGCTCTTTTTTGTGTTCATATGCATTTTGCATTCACTGCTTAGATTTTGTATTAAAACATTCTTGATTTGCGCCCAGATTGATTTCTTAACATTTGTACATAATTAACAAAATAAAGCCACCCGATGCAATGCGTTTTTTGCAGTTGAAAAATTTCACGAAAAATCAGAGAAAAAATCCAGATTCGCAAAAGTGCTCTGAAATCTGAAAAAGATTGCTTTTTTTTTGTACCAAACGAACATAAAAAGTGAGAGGAAAAAAAGTGCTCTTAGAGCTCCCAATCGAATACCACATTACAGATAGAAAGAGAAAGAGACAGAGAGATCCCTTTTTGTGTAGTTAATGCTAAAATTGCATGAGAATGAAATCGAAAATGTGATACACTCTGTTGTTGTCAGACAGATAAAATGAAAGCAAAAGTACAACTTCCGGCGCAGAGCATTTAATCCCCTGAATTCCAGTAACTGTATAACGCTGATGTTAGATTTAATTCGTATCACATAAACAAGATGGCCGATCAATGTAATGTCGTTTTCCATGGGAACCACCAAAAATCTTTTCCAGATCTCAGATTTCATGCGGCTCATGGAACATGCAACGAAATTGATTTGCTTTTGTGAATGGATTAGTGCGTTATTTGACAACAATATCAGCTGCTCGAATTGCATTTGTTTTTGGTAAAATCAACCATGGAAATGGGCTTGAAAAATGTTTCCTCTGTTGTAGATACAAATGGAGTAGTTTCGGTGATTAGTAGTTTCCAGATGATGAGGAAGACAATGAAGATAATAAATCCTCCAAAACTATGTCCATTGCTGTTTATATATTTCTTTATTTTGGTTTTCACGAAACTTTGCACATTTGTTTCAAAGCAAACTTCTTTAAATGACGTAAAACAGCTGTGCTGTATTTGTGGTAGTATGTGTAAATCTGAAAAAATATCGAGATTTGCAAAAAGTTATCCGAATCAAAGAAAAGATTGATTTTTTTTCCTAATGGAACGTCAAAAATGATTTAGATCAAAAAAAAGATTGATTTTGTGTCCCAATGGAAAACGACATAAGTGTCGCACATTTTCGCATGACTAAAAGTCCATCCCTTACCGTCAGTCGACTACTTAGTGTTGATTTTACGTTTGTATGACAAATGTTAGGAACTCTAGTCAAAAAAGCAAATGTATTTGTCTATTGCGCTAACACACTAAACTGACAGATGAGTAGAATTCTTATTTCGTGTCTGTCCATTGAATCCGTTGACAGATTTCTCAAATTGATAGAAAGCACATTCATTGGCAGAAATATTGAGAGAAACTGTTGCCATCTAAATGTATGCGCATTCGTCAATGGAAAGGCAAACATTGAAACGTCACGATGACAGTTCATCGCAAAACATACTTGTCTATGGATTCTATATATCTTGGGGAGAACATTCTGTGCAACGAATATGAGACGGATCTTATGGGACTGTTCCTTTCGTTGAATATGTTCACCTTGACGTCGACGTCTACTCAAGTGACACCACGGATTCTAGAAAACTTATGACAGCCGTTCAATTAACGTTCAATCTGAAACTGACACCATTTACAACAAATATAACTAAATTAAGAACGCAGACATTCAAAACAGCTGTAAACAGTTCGAAAAGTGTCACTAAAATGTGTTACAAAACCGAGCAAACAATTCCATGAAAGAAAAAACACTCAAAAAAACAAAGAAAAACCAAAAAAAAAGCACTCAGATGAAATATAGTACACGATGAAAATGAAAGATAATTATTCCAATTCGTTCCAGCTTTACCTCAGATCTGTTCGTAGTTGTAGTTGTTGATGTAGGTGAAGTGTTGAATCCAAATGTTAATGTTGTTTTGTTAATGTTTATTTTTATTTATTTTTTTTTGTAATTTTGTGCATGAAGATGACACAACAAATTAGACAGAAAGCAAAGGAAGAAGAAGAAAAAGAAAGAACCAAATTAGATTTGCTTGAGCCGTTCCCATGACCACCTGTATACATTATGTGGAATAGTGTGGAATGGAAAATGAATTGATTCGTATTTATACCGGGGGCGAAGGAGGAATGGAAGAAAAAGAAACACAAAATTTGAGGATTAGAAATAAACAAATTCGAATCAATACCAAGAGTACAATGGAAAGGAAAACGGAACTACTCCACGCGTGGAGAGGTGGTCTACTCACTCGGTGTCTGTAATACTGGTAAGTGGCGCGAGCGGTTGCATAGGCGCCACAATACTCGGTGGGGAGGAGGCTCTCGAGCCATGCCGGGACGACAGTCGATTTTGCGGAATGCCCGGATTGTTGATGTCGTTCACAATGTGATGGTTGGATTTGCGAGACAGCCCAGTTGAAAGGTGGTCCTCTTCAGCGGTGTAGGGAAAGTGGTAGCCATTCTTGTCTGAGCCATCGGACAGTCGGTCGGAATGGTATTCCATTTGGCGAATTTGCTGGGCGTGCTGTTGTTGCTGGTTTTGTTGGTAGTCGTTCTTGAGCAGGGAGTGTACGCTGTGCATTGATTCGCCGTAGAGCGGCTGTGCTTTGAGTGTGTAGTGATTGTCACGGGATCCGTAGATGTCGGGAGCAATACGCTCCTTGGACATGTAGGGCGAGTCCGACTTTGCCGTTAGATAGGTGTTACCCAGTGTCCTCTGCTTGTCGTAGATGGTGTCACTGAGGTACGCGTTATCGGGGTGAAACGAACGCATGTGGTTTACGATCTGTGAGCCTCCGTTGCCACCTCCATAGTCCTTTTCACTGCCATAGTGACTGGGTGGTTTTGTTTGTCCCGCCATATCGAACTGGCCATAGTTGTCTTGATAGTCCTTTCGGCGGCCATACAAGTTCTCACGTTCCACTTCGTAGCCATTGTCATTGCGCGCATTTTGGATGTTCTCGAGGATCGATGGCGGCATGTTGATCTTGTTCTGGTGTTGGTGGAGGTAGGATGTGTCGGTGAGATCAGGGTTTGGCAAAGGATTCGGCGAGTTTGTCTTATGGGCATGGATCACCTCATTGTCCGAACCGGTATCTTGCGACCATCTGCCGATATTCGGTGGCGATGGCAGATAGGCGTCGGGAAGTTGACTGGACCATCTAGGAGCATAGACAGGCTTGTTCACACTTGGGAATAGCTGTGGACTTTGGACAACATTCAACTCCGGCGGGGTGGTCGCCTGTACGTGCTCCGTGATGTTGGGCAAGTAAGACGGTGTGGCACTGACTCCAGTGCTTCGGTGGGTTCCGGTACTTCGTGCTGTGCGCGATTCGTCGTCGTCACTCGAATGACTGCTGGCCAATTCCAAACTGCGGCCGTCGGTCTCTGAGCCCGAGTCGGAGTCTTTTCGATGGCGCCGGGGCTTGTCCTCACGTCGGGTGCTGGACGATTCAAAGCCGCGCAGGTAGCTCGGAGCCTCACTCGCCGAGTTGTAGTTTGAAGTGGACGTTGAGGTCTGCCGGAGTTGGCCATCGCTAGGGAGAAAACAAAAAGAAGAAGTCAAAACCATCCCAAAGAGCACATATTCTCCATTTACCTGTAAGGACTTGAGCTAGTTTTAGCCGTGCTCCTCGACGTGGTGCTAGATGCACTGATCCCTATGTTCCTTCTGGCCGTATCGTAGTTTCCGGCCAGGAAGTTATTCGGTCGCGTTGCGTTGACATTGTGAGAACTATTGCTTACCACCAGTGATGAGTCAAGAAGCGGCACCTTCCGACCCATACACCGAAGGAAGGTTCGATGGAGGTTCTCGCGCACCCGCTTATTGATAATGCAGTAGCCAATTAAACAGAATATCGCGTGGAGGACCACTACAGCGGACAGGAGAATGCTGAGCAGTTGAGAGTTTTCCGATGCGGCCAGAACAGCTAGTACCCACATGACTCCCATCAGTGGCAGGGAAACCACTGACAGCCAGAGTAGGGTGCGTAGATTCCCAAAGCCCAGCACATGGTCTTTCAGGGTGAACGCCGCCTTAACCGACACGAAGAGGATCAACAGGTTGATGACTGACATTCCGGCGATCGGACCGACTAGCCACCAAACCACAGGCTCATACACCGACAACCAGCAGCTGAAAAAAGAGAGAGGGGTTCGCGTCAGTGGGGAAATTGACATTGCAACCTGAACAGTGTACTTACAACAAGCTGTTTCCATATTCATGCGCCCGCACTCCAACCGAGAGTCCGACGACTATCGCCGGAGCTCCGTAGCCCATTGAGAAGTAGAATCCCATCGGACCGTGATTGATGTCCCTCATCTCGGTCAGCATCCTGTACAGATGCACACAATCGACAGTGGTCCAGGCAAATGCCGCCAGCCACGTGTAGTGCAGGCAAATCGCAATCAACTTGCATGGGAACTCATTCTCGAGGAGGTTCCTGCGAGACTGCATCCCCACGAAGAACAGCATCTCCGCAAAGAACACACACAGAACGATGTTCTGGTGGATCGTGTTCGAGTTGGTCTGCATTCCGCGCAGTAGCCCAAGAGCTACAAGGACACTGAACAATATTGGCAGTGACAGCATAAAGGCGGAGTACGAAGTAATCTGCACCAGTAGCGATGGCTCTGGAATGTCCTCTGGATCGATGATGTCCACGATCACCGCGTAGTTGGAGATGTGCGAGCATGAACAGTTGATCATGATCGGTTCTCCCTCGACGATTGCTTCGTCGAAGTCGGGAATTTCGGTCTGACACCCCAGCCTCGTCCATTGGTTGGTGAAGGTGTTCCAGCGCACGCATTGTGGGTTGGAGCGCGGCCCAAATCTAGCCGGATCGATGTCAAGCCACATCTGCAGCTTGATCGGTTGCGAAAGGTGCGGTGAGCCCAGCGACCGGTAGGTCAAATGTTTCTCGTCAGTCTGCTGATGCTCCGAGGGGTAGATCACTTCGGCTTGTCGCTTTACCAGTCTTCGGTCGCGGTACGTGGACTCATTCTCGCGCGACATAGGTGTGTCGCTCTTTGTTTTATCGATTTCACTGGAGGACACCGCGTGCGAGGTGTCCTCTCCGCTGGATCCCTGAAACTCGATGTCACTCTCGTCAAAATGCACCCGAATGCCTGGATCGCCTTCGACCTCAACCTCTTCGGAGGCCTCGATCTCGTGCGCGATGATCTTTATGTTCTCGTTCATCTGCTCTTCACTGCTTCTCTCCTTGCTGCCGGGAACATCGAATACTTCGACTGGCGACTCAGGCATCGGCTTGGGCATCGCCTGAGTGGATATCTTTCGCGAGGGGATTTCCACACGCTTGTCTTCGTCGTTGCTGGGTACCAATATGGCGAGGGAGAGGATCGGTGTCGCCACCTGGATGTCCACACCCCACCGCCGGGTGATGGTCTCGTCGAACATCTCCGGGAAGAGCTCACCGACGTCCTTGTACTGCGCGTAGCTGACAATCGCCCGATAGTCGCTTGACCCTTGCGTAACCTCATTCTTCTCGGGCGGCTGAATGCCGAGCATGTCCAGCGGCACCAACACCTTCGTGTACTTGTCAAACTTATTCTTGTCCTGGATGTAGTTGTTGTATTTGGGGAACGTGATCACCGGCTTCTGCTTCGCCGAGTGCTGGAGGAAGCCGCTAGTGTCCGGCAGGACTACACTCTCAGTGGTGAACTGATTTGATTTCAGGAACTTCGTCTTGTGGTATTCGCTGAGTTGCTCCGGTTCGTAGCCGAAGAGCGACTCGGTGGTGACAATGTCCAAGCCCATCACCATGTTCTTCTGCACGATTTCGAAGGGATTCGTGTAGGTGTCGTGCTGGGATCGCGCCAGGACGATCATGTATTTGTTGAACGCATCGATGAGGTCGTCGGGACCTCGCTGGATCAGCTCCATAGCCCGCTTCCATTCGTTTTCGTATTTCTTGTCCAGGATCACACTTGCGCTGTCCACCAGGTTCTTTATAAAGTACTTGTCCTGGCTGTGGGAGAGGTTCAGGCCGCTCTGCATCAGCTCGTAGTTGATCAGTTCGTGCAGGATTCCCTCGGTGACCAGCAGATCGGCGCCATAGAGCCTGTCGTGGGTGAACTTGATCTCATCGGAGAGGTAATCCATCTCAAACTCGTCCGTCCACATGTTGTTCCCCTCGTTGAGCAGAAACGACGACTCCATCTTGTAGCGGCGGCCGTCTTTGATTTTCGGCATCTTCACAGTGCTTGACCGATCGACTGCCTCACATGCGTGCTGCAGATTTTCGGCCAGTTTGACGGACACAAAGGAGTTCAACTCCAGTTCCATCTTCTCGAGTTGGGAGAGCTGCTTCCGCAGTTCTACAAACGGCTCCGAGGTACAGTTGAACATGTCAGCGTGGCCCCAGCCGCCTGACGTTATGTCGCAGATCCGGCTGCCCTTCCCTCTGCTGGGTGTTGGACAGTTCTCAATCGTCGTGCTTCCAAGCGTTGTCCTTGGCCACCAAATCCCAGCTGAGAAAGACTTTGGGCATGCGTCGTAAACCACCTCGCATCCATTAAGCGTCACCTCAGCGTACGGATTCGAGCAGGAGTCACACCTTCGTCCGATGACACCCTCCCGACACTCACACTGCCCGGTTAGGCGATTGCACGCGCTGTTGAAGGACCCTGTCGGGTAGCAGTCGCACGGGATGCACGCTGCCTCATTCAGCGGCTGGTAGTGGTTGTTCTTGCAGTAGCACTGTCCAGTGGTTTTGTTGCAGTCGGGGTGGTAGCCCTGCTTCAGGTTGCAGTTGCACGGCCCACAGCCCTTCTCCCCCCACCAGCCTCCTGGGCATGGCTGCTGAACCACCTTCTCACAGTATTCGCCATGCTGCAGGGTGCTGTTGCACTCGCAGCGGTATCCTCGCGGCTCGTTGACATTTGCCCGACACACTCCTGCATAGCACGGCTTCACCGTGCAAATAGGAGCACAGTCAGGACCCACATAGCCGGTCAGACAGTCGCAGTGAGCCTCGTCCCAGCTCGTTAGGCAACTCGAGTGCATGGGACAGGTTTCGGGGCACTCTGCCCTAGACATACACCCGTCGTCGACGTTCTCGCGAATAGTTGGCCGACTCAAGACCGACTGCGGCGCTCCAATCCTCACGTCCTGGATACACCCTTCGAAGGGCATCAGTTCTGGGACGGTACCTAGAGACCCGTCGGGACTTCCGATAACGATTTTTCCCACATACAGTCCTTGCACCTTCTGGGACATCGGGACTACTCCCGCCCTCTGGCCATAGTCGACGGAGAACTGAATTTCCGCTCCAAGCCACTTGATTTCCACGCGATGCCAGACTCCGTCGGCTAAATCGGCGCCGGCGAGGTACATCGGCTCGTTGTCGTACATGTAGTACAGAATGCCGTCCTTTAGGCAGACAATCGCTGAGCTGTTCTGCCCGATCTGGATCTGAATAAGGAAGGCATCTCGCTGGCGCGTTCTTATCGAAAGCGACGTGATCCACGGGAGCTGAATCGGTCTTAGAAGGGGATTGAAGCTTAAACTGCCGTCGCCGCCAAACCTCCACGGCGCGGGGATTGGCTCTTGGCAGGCATTTCCGGCAAAGCCTTCGGGACACTCACAGGTGTACGTGTTCCATCCTTCTCGGCACACTCCGCCGTTGAAGCAGGGATCCGAGGAGCACAGCGGTGCTCGCTGCGGGCACCCTGAGATAGTCCCATTATCGGCTACGTACGAGTTGAGATCCACAAAACGGTCGTCGATTTTCAGGTCTGATATGCAGCCCACGAAGTCCTGATTCTCCACCGGGAAGTGCGCAGGTATTCTCGGAAGTCCGCCAAGTTGCAGCGGACCCGTCAAGTCCAGGAATCTGTGGCAGGTTTCGGTCAAAGAGGCGCATTTCTTGTCCAGCACCAGAGTTGTTTGATTGGCGCAACTCCACCGATCACCGAGGTTTCCCGCCAGAGCGATCGCGGTGTCGCACTCATCCAGGGAGAGGGTGACTGTCCGGTTTAAGTAGGAAACCTCCACGTGATGCCAGTTTCCATCGGATACCTTGGGATTGTGGCGCACAGTGACCGCCTGAATACGGTCACCCAGCGAAAATGAGAACGACACGTAGCCTTCGAGGATCTCTAGAGCGATAAAGTCGTGCAGCTCATTGTAGCGCCCGTTGTAGAGCAGCAGTCCGTTGTCATTCACGGTGGCAAAGCTCAGTTTTAGGTTGAACCGGTGTCGCTGCTTCAGGCTCTCGAAAGTGAGGAATGAGTTCCGTGAAAACGATCGCGATCTCAGCTCACAGGTTGCGGTGTATGGTGGGGGCTGGGAACTCGTCAGCAGCGTATTCATACAGGAATGTCCTCCGTCGCAGAGTTCCGCAGTGCATGGCTTCAGCTTGCCGATATTCGTTTCGCAGTTTACTCCGGTGAAAGAAGCGGTGCAGATGCAGGTGTAGGCGCCCTCCCTTCGATGGCATTTCCCTCCATTCAGGCAGGGGTCCGAGTAACAGAGGTCCACTTCAGTGTCGCAGAGATAGTGCTCCTTGCTGCCGGTGAAGCCCTCTGGACAGGAGCAGGCGAAGGTGTTCACCGGGTATATGGGACGGAACAACACGGTATCACTGTGGATGAAGTCAGACGCATTGCCAAACTTCAAGACCGTCAGGCACTCCTCGAAGTTCAGACACGGTTCACGAACACACAGGTTGTCATCGAACGGAAGCACTTCGACGGTCGCCAAGCGGGCCAAAATGGCACGGTTTAGATAGACCCTCTCCTGCAGATACTGCGGCGTATAGTACTCCTCGTGGGATACGTCGGGTCTTCTTGCGGAAAAGCTTACGTTGAGAATCCGCGACGTTACGTCGGTGTCATCTTGAATGGAGAACATGTAGATGTTCTCCTTGGGACAGGGAATGATAGCGGCTAGCCCGTCGAGGAAGAAGTTCAGTAAAGGCGACAGGAAGGCCTCCTCTGTCATCTCGTTCAGGCGGACTGTGACTGAGTTGAAGAGCATGTCCTCGGTGATAAGACGCACGGACAGTTGCATGATCGCTTTGGCTTCATTGATCCCATCCGAGACGGACACCTCCATCGTCGCAAATTTGGGCACATTCGTATTCAGCTGAGGGCTGAGGATCAGTCCTCCCGAGGTTGTGTTCAGTCTTAGTAGGTTTGCGTTGTTCCCAGAGAGGATCCTATAGGTAAGCTTGTCCGTCACATCGGCGTCAAAAGCCGGTATCCGACCGATCTCGCCGCTGGGAAAGTGATCGCGGAAGTTATTGAAGATCACTTGGAAGTCCCGTAGGACCGGTGCGTTGTCGTTTACGTCGGTAACTAAGATCTCCACATGTGCGTCGTTTCTAAGTGGCGGACTGGCGGCACGGATAACCAACTCAAACCTCTTCCTGGACGACTCATAGTCCAGCTCTGTCATGGTCAGCAGTTGGGCTCTCTCCGAACCAGGACGGGTTACTAGCGAAAAGGAGTTCGAGTCATCTCCGCCAATGATCGAGTAGTGAACGATCGCATTGACTCCCTCGTCGGGGTCGTGAGCGTGGATCTCTCCAACCACTGATCCTACGGGTGAGTTTTCCGGCACATAGAGGGTGATCTTGTCCGACGAGAATGTTGGCGGGGAATCATTGACGTCCTCCAATCGAATTTGCACCTCCACCGAACTGCTGAGGGGCGGAGAGCCCTTATCAACGGCGATCGCTGTCAGATGATACGTGGCGACAGACTCCCGGTCCAAGCCCTTGTTGGTTCTGATCGTGCCCGACGTTGGGTCGATAACAAACGAGCCATCCTCCTCGTCCTTGTCACTCAAAATGTACTTGATGCGGCCATTTAGGCCCATGTCAGGATCTGTGGCTGAAACTTGAACCACTGAAGTGCCCACCAAGGCGTCTTCCAAGATCGACGCCTGGTACAGCGGGTTCTTGAACACCGGCGGATTGTCATTCACATCCGTCACGCTGATCTCCACATCAGTGGTGTCGCTCAGCGAAGGGTTTCCTCCATCCTTTGCTGTCACGGTCAACAGATATCCACTGGTCGTTTCTCGATCGAGCAAGGCGTTGGTGACGATCGCGCCGGTCTGGGAATTGATCGAGAACGGATCCTGTGCTCCCAATCCGTTTATGCTCTCATCGTTAAGGGAGTAGGTTATCTGCGCGTTAATTCCCACATCGCTGTCAGTCGCCGATACCACAAGAACTGTGGTCCCAATGGGAGCGTCCTCAAAAACAGACGCACTGTACGGGGCGTTCTCAAAGATCGGCGCAAAATTGTTGGCATCGGTCACGTTGATATTCACCGTAGCCGTGTCAGTTCTGCCTCCGGAATCTGTTGCAGTCACCGTCAGCAGAAACCGCCGCTCCTGCTTGTAGTCCAAGGACTGCGCAATCGTGATCAGGCCTCGGCCATTTTGAGAGGTGATCGCGAACCGTCCCCTAGTATTGCCAGTGGTTATCTCGTAGTGCAGTCTCGAATCCTCGTCGGGATCTGTTGCAGTCACAGTTGTGACCGGAGTTCCTGGCGGCTGATCCTCGCCCACATTGGCTTCATAGTACTTTGGCCGGAAGGTGGGATCATTGTCGTTGACATCTTGAACCGTGATCACCACCGAGGAGCTCGCCGATTTTGGCGGAACTCCGCCATCCTTCGCGATCACTTGGAATGTGTAGCGATTCTGTTCCTCTCTGTCCAGCTGCTTTATTGTCTGCACCCATCCAGTGCGGGGATCAACGGCGAGTGGGAAGTTGTCGTCCCGCTCGGAGATACTGTATGTGATCTCCGCGTTTGCGCCTTCGTCCGAGTCGTAGGCCTGCACGCGAATAATGTTGTATCCAACAGGGACATTCTCGAGAACGGATTCCTGGAACTGCGACGTGTAAAACCGCGGTGCGTTGTCATTGGCATCGATCACGTTCACCAGCAGCTGCGTCGTGTTACTCCTCGAGGGGCTGCCGCCATCTTGAGCGCGAATCACCAACCGGTAGCTCCTTACGCTCTCATAGTCCAGCGGTTTGACCAGTGATACATCCCCGCTCATCGAATCTATGGAGAACTGCGACTGTGTATTGCCGCCAATGATCGCATAGCGAATCGCTGCGTTGTTTCCCTGATCAGCGTCTGTGGCTTTGATGTGAGCCACAGTGTTGTCGTCGCCCCACTGATCTTCGTTCACCTGGACGGTGTATGTCCGCTCGCTGAACTGCGGGTAGTTGTCGTTGTCGTCGAGGATCTTCACCAGAACCGTCGCGGTAGCAGTCTTTCTCTCGCTTTGTGGCGATGCCATATCTGTCGCGGTCACGATCAGTGTATAGCTATCCGATGCTTCTCGGTCCAAGGAGCTCCTTGTTGAAATAACCCCCGTTCTCCCGTCAATTCGAAACGTATTGGCGTCTTGTTCCTGCGAAGTGGTTCCACCACCTGTCACGCTCTCAATTCCATACTCGATCTCGGCGTTCTTTCCGATATCTTGATCGGTGGCGCGCAGCGTGATCACTGTCGAGCCCACAGTGGCGCCCTCTCGAATACTCGCCTCGAACTGCTCAGCCTCAAAAGTCGGACTATGATCGTTGCAATCGAGAACATTCACCTGGAGCGTGGTCGTTCCCGATCGTGGTGGAAAGCTGTCATCCGTGGCCACCACCCGAAAGTAATGCACGTCCATGAGTTCACGGTCCAAGCTGGCCGACGTGGTCACTATCCCCGACCGGGAGTCCACCTTAAACAGGGACTGCGATCGCGAATCCAACAGCGACACCATCGAGTAAACTACCGGAGAGTCCTCGGGATCTCTAGCACGCACAGTCGTCACCGTCGCCCCAGCAGGTTGCTCCTCCAGAACCGAAGCGACGTACAAAGCCTGCTCAAAGTACGGACTCTGATTACGCAGCTCCCTCCGAACCCGGCGTGCAATGTCCGTGTCGTTGAACTCCTGATGATGGTAGACGATCTTCAGTCGGTGATCCGAGTCCACAATATCGTTCCGGTTGCAGCGTATATTGAACGTTATGATCACCTTCCACATCGACTCGTGGATACACACATCCCGACTCGCCACTAGGTCACGGTTTTGCAGCTCAATCAGGAACCTCTCGTCGTTCACGTCCAAGAAGTTTACCTTGCAGTTCTGACACACCGACTTCGGCAGGAACGCGTTCAAATTGTTGATAAACTGCGACTTCTTCAGGCAGATCTTGTTCCACTTATCCGTCGTGTGGATCGCGTACGACGCGTACGTCTCCGAGATCCACTGCTTAGCGTCAGCCACCCGCCGATGCATTGATCCCTCTTCGGTGTCGAAATCCTTCGACCGCCTCTTGCGACTCAGAATCCGGTGTCGCATCTCATTGTCATAGCTGTCACCGAATATCAGATCGCCATCTTGAAACTTGCGACTGTCATTGTGATTGATCTCGTTGATCGCGTTATGACCTACATACTCCCCATAGAAGCGCTGATCGGGGTCCTCATACCCATCCACCTGGATGTACCGCCTCCTCCGTCTTCTCGAATATCCCGTATCCTCCTCCTCGAAGAGCCTGCCGTACATCTCCACTCGACGATCGTCGTTGCAATCGCTGCCCGAGACGAAAATTCGAATCGGCAGACTGTAGTAATCGATACTCCTCAACCGGTTCGACGTCGAGTCCACATAGAACGTGAACAAGTTCGGATAGTAAATTCCATCGCATTTCAGATGCTTCTTTAGTTTGATCTGCCCATCCTTGTGGTTCACCTCGACTAGATGGTGCACGAAGCGCGCCGACTTGTGGGCGTTGATTTTGTAATGCCGCTCCGAACCGAGCTTGTAAACCGAAGCGTTGAATATCACTGCGCCCGGCTCGATGGCCTCGTTCACGATTATCAGATACGAGGCGGTTTGTACTGTTAGTAGGCTTAGAACTATGCTAACTACGAACACTGGCAATGAGCCCTCAATGCGTGACCCTCGTCTGTGGCTCGACATGACTTTTGTGTGCTCGAGTGTGGTCGAGTGTTGTCTTTGTGACGGTGGTTCCGGTGCGAACATGCTTTTGTGTCTCTTCAGCTATTTCATGATCTGGAAAGATATAAGTGGGACGGCGTTAAAAGGCGTTTTAGGTGAGTGTTGTGATGGGAAGTCGATAAATAGAATTCGGCTAGTTCGACTCTGGTAGAAAAATTTAGACCACAGGTTAGGGGAAATCGAAACTCAGAGGGTTCCAACCAAACCAATCGAAGTGTCACAGCCAGATTTGCACATCCCTGGATTTGCATCGAGTGTATACCACTTTAGAGAGTTGGATCATCCTATCAGTGCCTTTCACCTTAAAATCGCTTCCAAAAGCCAGCGAGTAGAACGAAAGGCGTGCGTGTGTTTTTAGTTTACAATAATTTTTTTGTAATACTCGATTTGTCTGCCAGATGGCAGTGCCATTGAGCTTTAGTTCAAAAGTGGTTGGCACATCAAATAAAGTGTGTACACAAACCGCCTCCGCTTAAAGTTGTGTATCCATTCCTAACAAATCAATTTGACGACAAATTTCAATCAGATTCTCCTTCAGTCCTTCACAAAGGATTGGCAGTGCAATGTGCACCATTTTTATAATTGAAAAACTGTAACAAACTTTGCAACAGAAATTCTTACATCACGCGATTGCGTATTAATTACCGCCATAAGGACCCGGTACTTTTGATATCCCTTTTCAAGTGAAGTTGCGCGAAATTAAATACTTCCCCGGCGCCGTCACTCTTTATGATGTAACAAAACTTGGAAAAAAGAATCTTTTACAACCAATTAGCAGAAATGCAACCCCCTGCGTCCTTGTCACATAGAAACGTGAAACAACCTTTGGCTCTTTTTAATTGGAAGAACATGTTGTAATTACACGCTTTGATGGTGAATATTATTAAATGTTGAATCGAGTTTGTGCCACCAAGGGAGCAATAAAAATTCCACAGCCATATTGGAATTGGAATTGACTCGCTCTCTGTGTGCATCTCAAACTGAAACTCTTGCTCCGCTGCTCTTTGTATTCCCTGATAGATGTGTATGCAAACATTAATATGCGGCCAACCCTGTTTGGAGTATAATTATGGATTGCGTGGCTCTGCATAGTAGTTGCATCAGTTTGATTCTCCTGGAGATGAGAATCATAAAACCAACTGTTGGTCTCGGTAGGTGTAATTAAAAGACAAAAGTCTTGTTTTTCGTTTGCTCTTGAGTTTATCTTTGCTGATGAAAGTAGAAAATACGAAAAGGATATTGCACCGCAGATAAAATGAGTATATTGGGTGATATGACAGAAGGAGAAAATATTTATAGAGGTCTGGGCTTGTTCAGAGGCGAATGGTGGGATCGTGTCTTTGGTTTTTAAATGCCTTCATTTATTATGGGCCAATTCAACTGGTTGCTGGATATGGTGCAGAGGTTTTGCTGTCAGATACGTACCAGATAATTGGCGAAATCTAGTTCTTTCTGCTTTTTGATTGTCAAAAATTACACTTCAGACTGTGGCTGGCTATAGTCAGAATACTAACTCTCAGTGCAGATTGCGTTCAACAAGTTGAGAGTATTCTTGGTGATTGATTTAATTAAAATAAACTGTTTCAGTTTTGCATACAAAGTTGGGTATTGATCGTAATTCGTTGCAAACCCAGTTGACTGAAAGAGCTTTCACTAGTTTGATTGAATTATTTTGCATTTTAGCAAACGACAGCGCGTTTTCCGTCGACCGATGTCATGCTGCATAACAGCATAATTCTGCTTTTATATTTCTGAGATTCTTTTTTTTTTTGTTTTATTATAAATCCCATGCCCATTTGGCTGACACTTCGACCTCTAAGAGCTATTGTATCAATTCATGATTGTTACTTATCTTAAGCAGGAATTGTAATACGAAATGTCAAATACTAGGCGGAATTCATAGTCCACGTTGACAACTTCATGATGTGGGTGTGTTCAGGAAATTTCTACTGCGTGATACAAGCGAAAAAGTGTTCAGAAAAAAAGTCCTTGGGATAGTTTTATTGAGTAATTCTTTGGTTAACTTTACTGTGCTGAGGTGGATGGTGCATAAAAGAATCCTTACGTCAGAATATATCTTGAAGAAGTAACTTAGGGGATTATAATGGCTGACAACGGATTGAACTGCCCCAAAACCAAATAATACGAGTTTATTATTGGGGTCTAGAACTTTACATTTGTTGAAAAATATTATTAAAAAAAGTAGTACTTGTGGAACATTTTTCTAAGAAGAAGACGAAGACATGTATGGTATAACTCAATGGGACTTAATAATAATCACGCTTCACGTTAAATATTTTGTAGGTCACAATTTGTAATTTTACATGCAAAATTTCGCCGTGAGTTCATAAAATAAAGCCTGGAAAATAAATATGATTATTAGTATAGCGCAATATTTTTGTGGGGATAAATAAAGCCACCCTCGATAGGGAACGCATTTTCCTAAAGAGGTTTTTAACTCCAAAAAAGCCGTAAAAATATTAAGTCGATTTTAAAAACTTAGAACTTTGGAACGAAGCGTTCTTAACTTCTAAATTAGATACTCAGGTTTTGATGACACATCAGCATTATAAATTGATTTAATGTAAGCAGCATCCAGTTTAACAAGAGATGACGTAGTGGGATTTTTGTCCCGTATAAGAACTACGGTTGGACGTTCTCGAGGCAACAAAGGTCGCTTAATAAATCTAAAAAAAAATGGAGACAATAACTGGGTGCTTTGTTAGGGTTATTCGACAGGGAAGGTACAATAAGGTACTCCCATCCCAAGTCCCTTGTAGACATTAAAAAGAACAACTATTAAATTGACAGTTTTTTTAAAAAAAATATTGCAAATGTCATCAAAAGACTTGAGTATTGCCAAAACCAAGATGATGGACCTAGATCATTTCAACTGCAGAAGTAATACCATCTGTAAGCGTTTTAGGTTCACATTTCCCACCAGTGGTATTTAAAAAAAATAAAACAAAGTAGTAGCCCTTCAGTGGATTTCTTTTGTTTTCCGTAAACTATCACAAGCTTGCCCTTCAATGGATTTTTTTTTCCGGAAACTTTCACAAGCTATTAATAGACTTAGTACAGAAATTTAGGCGTTGGGTTTTCACGGAAGAAGTGTCCGACTGTCCTGTCAATTAAAATACTATTTTCGACATAAAAATCGTCTTATTTCAAAACCATTTCTGAAGTTCTAAAGTGTCATTTATTTTTCGGTTTCGTAAATGGCAAATATTCCACTAATATTATGACACTTCAAATGACAGCTCAGTTTGACAGGTGTCAAATGCCAGCGCGACCAACTTGAAACTACGAAATGAATGACCCGTTACTAAAACATTCGGAAAATCGATCAAAGGTAACCAGTCCATGTCATCCTTTCACGTTTTGACGTTTTCCTTCTGCTCACTATGTTAAGTTATGCAGAAAGAGCTTTTCAATACAGTTCTTTAAAAACGTAACTAAGCTGATGAAACACAAAATTACATCTAAAGGCTTTTTCCACTGCGCCACCTCGCGCGACCGTCTGACAAACATCCGAGAGTATAACTGTCATGAAAGAGCTTCCCAATTGGCTGTTTGGACTCGGTATAAAATTTTAGATCCCTTCTATTCGTCCTAAAAATAAAGAACTCACTCAAAACGAATTGTTGTGACAAGCTAGAACTATAGGATCCTCACGGACCTGTTGAGCCAACTATTTATTTTTATTCCGATGATACAATTGCTCGAAAAACGTTTCACATTCAGACTGTTAAACTGCTTTGATTATCAGGGAAATTTAAGGCCGCTGGCAAGTTTCACAAGTACCACTAAAATTCGTCTGCAAGTGCCGATAATTCAGCTTTCTAGTGGACTCTGTTTTATTGGTAAGGTATTTTGTGAAAAAATCACTTGCGTTTATTTTTTAAGAAGGGCGCCATAGAGCCCGAGGAGGTTACTGTCGACACATGTTTAGGCCTTGTTTTAAAGCAGCTTATTTAACTCGTGTCATGTGATTCAAATAATTATGAGTATGTTCATACCTACACCAACGTAAGTCTTCTTCTGGTGGATACAACAATCTAGCATATAATTTTCCAGCCCTCTAGTAGGTCAATTTATGTCCATAGCTCGACTTCATTTAGTCCCATTTAATGCGGCTTGCGTTCGTGTCAACTGAAATAAAATTCGTTGCCTATCGACCATTTGCTCCCATTAAAATGTCCCTTGCATGGCTTTTAAACATTTAAAACTCTCTGTAAAATTGAATCCCATCCACTAAAGTACTCTCATATACCCACCCTAAAAGCCCGTAAAAATTACAAAATACCAAACAGAAGTCTCAACTGCATGCGGTTGTGCAGAATGTTGCACCCAAAATGCTAGATGGAAATAAGCACACCTACCTACACGCTCCTTGTGTTTATTTTCCCATAAACAACTGAGAAGACCAAGGTGTTCAGTGTTCACCCCCAGAGGTGAACCCTGAAGCATTTATATGGCACTGGAGCTAATAGTTAAAAATTCATTTCACCAGTAGAGCCGTAGCGGAAAGCTTTACATTTCAGACAAACTCCACTAAAAGGAGTCCCGCAACAGCAAACATCAGCGTAAATAATTCAGTAAGCCTTTACTGTTCCACATTTGTGCCGTCTTTTTCCCATCCAAAGCCTAAGTTATACGACATTCTAAGGGATGTCAGTGTAAGACATCTTTAGAAAGAGAATTTGACGATGCAAGCAGAGGCAATTAGCGTAGCTGTTGCAACTCTAATTAAGTTGGATGTTGACTGCATGCGCCATATACGCCCCACCGACGAGAACAAGCTGACCTCGACCGCAACTTTCGATTTCGTTCGACAACGCGCCCCTTGCCCATATTCCAATTATCCACCAAAACACCTTTGAATGTTTTTCTGAAGTAGTTGCTACACCACGTTTTAGCACCTCCTTCGTATGCACCAAAGGCCAACTACAGTTGCTTGTTGCAAAATGCACTGGCACACCGACATTACCAGAACTCTACGTGTTGCACAACCATACTACAACACAACATGAACTTCTGAACTGCGCCCGAGCACCTCCATATAGACTCGCACCCAGCTCTAACTGGGTGCGGTTTGAGTTGCTTAGCGGTACCTAATCTGATAATCAACCTCTTCCGCAGCTCTTCATCCGGGGCCGTACTACACGCCACGCCGTTCCCTTTCGAACGCGGTAACGAGTCTTCGCACAGCAGCAGCCATATCCGTTGAAACAGAGCGTCCTAGTGGAAGGGTGTGTAGTGTGTACGGGCGGCGAGGTGCACCCCATTATTGAAGGACCAAAAGGAAAATGGAAATTTCAGGGGACCCGAGTTTATTGTCGGAAATGTGCGAAAATGGCTCCTAATAAAATGCGCTGCCTGGTAGCACGTTCATTATTTATTGAGTTGAGGCGGGTGCAAGCGATTTATCTTTGTACCGTAGATGGAGCGAATGGATGCCATCTACCGCGTGATTGAGGCGAGAATTTCACAAAAATTCAAATTTATATTGATTGGCGGTTCAAGGATGCAGGGAAACAAGTTTGTTGTGTTACGGTATATTGAACGAGAAATGAACGCCTTGTCAACAGCAGATGGGTGGGAGGAAGGTGACTGCTTCCAGGTGTGACATATCACATAAATGGGGATAGCATTTATTTTTGGGTGGAGGCGTCAGCAACCATGTTGATGTTGATGTTGATGGAAGAAGATCATGAGCTTGTCGCATGGGAAATTGGATTCTTTATTAGACAAAATTAGAATCTGACGGCTGTAATGAAGTGTTTGCAAATAAATTGGGCGGAATAATTTTGCGAAAGGGTGAACTTGTGTTACAAGCGAACGGGCGGACAGCTTGTTCACGATTGGATTTAAGGGTTTCTGCTTGACATGAAATGTAAATGGTTCACGTTTAGAAATGGTTGTTTAGTGCTGAAGTTTGAGCGGGAGCGGTGGAATGATTCACCTGGGATTGGGACACAGTGGGGTGTTGTTTGTTTTGTGAACAAAGCTATGGAGGCGGTTCTTTAGCGCGTTTTTCAGGGGAGGCAACTTGAATTTACTCAGCACTTTTGAAGTGGAAATACTCATTCTTTATATAAACAAATCAATTTGTAGTTGTTGCCAAAAACAAACGACTTTATAGTACTTTTCTCCTCCACGTGCGAGACCCTTCTATAACACCCAGACCCAGGTAGGCTAGCAAATAAATCAGTTGCAATTGAGAGGCACGTATTGTTGGCATGCAATTTGGTTGGCATTTCACTCTTTGTAAAGGCCCAACTTTTGGATTAGCTTCGCATATAAGTAGGCCATCATAGACTGTAAGAGGATCAGAAGATTACGCCTGGGAGCAGGTCACTAATCAATGTGACAACGAAGGTCCGGAAAAAAATCTTTTTATTGACGTTAAAAAATTTTTAAAACGATTTTTCCCAACGACAATTTGTAAGAAATTAACTTACCAACTGAGTTAGTATTTTTTACTATTTTTTCCATTTACATTTGGCGATAGATAATAATAAATAAATAAATAAAAAGTTGGCGCAACAGGGGCCCTACTCTACTCGTTTCGAAAGTCACATTTTTCGAAGATTAACTCTATTTCGAAAGCCGAATCAAATATACTACTACTCAAATTCAGAATTCCCAAAGTGTTACAGAGTACCAACTTAAAATCGGAACGGATAGGATTAACGATTCGGAACGAAATAGAGAGTATTGCCCCAGGTCAGTATAGGGAGAGACTTTTAATTTTAGAGACGAATGGAAGGGATCTACATTTTTATGCCGAGTCCAAACGGCTAATTGAGAAACTCTTTCGCTTTACCACTGTATCAACGGTAGCTTGGTGCTATTTCCACCGAAATCAATGGCTGCTATGGACAAAATCGCAAACCAACCTCGTAGAACTCCACTCGGGATCTCAATTTAGATCTCTGGGGCCCTACTCTGTATCTTGTTTCGAAAGTAACATTTTTTCGAAAATGAACGGTTTGTACTCTCAATTTCGAAAGCTGAATGAAATGTACTACTACTCCCATTTAGAATTCCGATAGTATTACAGAGTACCAACTTAAAAGCAATTTCGAATAGGATTGACTTTCGGAACGAAATAGAGAGTAGGGCCCCTGGCACCCTGGCAAAGGGTTTTCGTATTCAGCCCTCATTTCATTGATGGCGACAAGGAAACATAAGAATCCTGAACGGAAATCTGACAGTAGTTTTATGGTTTTGAATTGTCTTTGATAGTTCTTTTTTTAACACTTTGTCTAAGCCTTGATTAAACCTACGGAAAAGGGAATTTATTTATACCAAACTTTAGGTTGACTCTTTCTTTGAGACCGATAGCAAAATGAGGGGTAATTTTTTGGTTTACAGTGAATGGACTTTGACGCACCAGCCAGGTCAATAATCGACTGTCAGAGAAGGGACTACGCAACAGAAGAGGACCATAACTAAAATACCGATTTTAGGAGATGGATACCTCAACCTACCGAACAGAATTGTAACTGTTGGCAGAAGGGTCTGGCTCGAAATGGAGGATAGGGACATTAGTTATGTTATGGCGCAAAACCACCCTGGACTGTAGAAAATAAAGCGGTAAATGCTGAAAGTTTAGTGAAAATTCCACTTCTACCCATATAGAGCAACAGGAAGTGAAGATTTAAGATGCTTCACGCAAACAAATAAAGTGCACGACTGGGCCGCACAAAACTTTGTCGTTCATAAAAAGTTTGGTTGGTTGTTTTACTACTTAATTAGGTAGACAGGTAAGAATCCGAGAAGCTACATAAAAAAACGGTTCAGGAATTAAAAGAATAGGGTCATAAAAAATCCACTTTTGGGTTACTTATCTGATACGACAATACGTTCTCAAATAACAACGTGGGCTTATATAAGTTCCAACTATCAGTTTCAGTCAATAATTGTCGCAAGTTCTGGTTAGAGAGTTATTAGCGCTTATCTGCAATTTTAAAGCTCTCGCACCATACAAGATTTTTGAGTACAAGGAAAAGCGAGGCACGATTTCCTGCTTGTTTTTATTTTTGACTGGAATAGATTAGTGACGCTGGTTAAAAGTGTCGATAATTGATTAAGATTTATTTTTGAATTGGCATTCGCAGTTTTAAACTGAATATACCGATGGACGTGTGTGAGTGTTCAAATGAAGTTGGAGTTTCTGATTTTTAAAGCCCCAAATGCTTCTAATTATTTATGGGGCATGTTTAATACGGTTGCAAAAAAGAAGACGTGCGTAATATTTGCTGAAAATAAGTATTCGTAATTTTGAATGGGATTGGGCATCGAGCTTATTACAAAAAAAAAAAATGCCGTAGATATGAGAATACAGATGAGGATTTGTGTAGTCATTTTCGAAAAATAATTGAAAAACTGATTTATTTGAATTTTTTGAAAAACAAATCTTAGTACGGGATCTTATTAAGAATACTTATAAATGGTCTTTCATTAGCGACTTGACAACTTTCAACTTTCTGTGTGAACACACCCTTAAACCAATTACCGAACTGTCAATGTCAAATTTTCAGTTAAAATGAACATTTTTCATCATGCTGAGGTACACGTTAAAAATAATTAAAATTTATTCCGGGTCGGTGCTCGGTGGTCGCAACTTTAACAGCGTTAACGCCAATTTTCAATTTTCAGCGGTGACAGTTTTGAAACGGCTTCGTAAATAAGCAAAATATGAGTTACTGACAGGTGAGAACCATCATGAGCTTCATGAAACAGCACTTCATCCGCAAAAAGTCACTCTTTGGTGCGGTTTGCATGCCGGGGTTGCCATTGCGCCGTTTTTTTCTTCGATGAGAGTCACGTTTTGGTAAGAGGTATTCGCTGCAGAGACATGTTTGAGCGTAATTTCTTTGACCAATTGCATGAGTTGGACATCAGTGATATGTGGTTCCAACAAGGCGGTGCCACAAGCCACACAGCGGGGGAAACAATCGAGTTATTGAAGTCTCAGTTCGGTAAATGTGTTATCTCGAGAAACGGACCCGTCTATTGGCCGCCGAGATTGTGTGATTTAGCCTCTAGACTTTTTTGTTATGGGCTACATCAAATCATTTGTCTATGCCAACGAGCCGGAGCTCAGAGCCAATATTAAACAAAAAATAGCGGCCGTATCGGTCGAAATGTGCGGCCGAGTCATCGAAAATTGGGTTCAACGCATCGACCGCTGCATACGTTCCCCTGGTGGACATATGAACGAAGTCGCATTCCATTCATAAATGTTTTGATAGTAATTCAAGCCAATAAATTTAGTTTTTGACATATATCAAGTAGTTTGCATTTTATTTAAAAAATAAGTTGTCAAGTCCTTAATGAATGACCCTTTATCTTCTACCTGAAAATGACGGAATATGCAACATTATAGTTTCGCAGCGTTACACTCTGCTTAAATGACTGTAGACTGTAACAAAGAGTGCTCGACTGTGGGTCTGCTTGCCCAATACATAGCACAGTTCAGTTGAAATGTGCGACTCGATTTGCTCGACTTAAAATGAACAACAAACTCTCAACGGCAATTGTAAATTATTTCCAAAAATCCCACCTCCTCGCGATCTGGCTTACTTTCGTATCCTCGTCAGTATCCCTAGATAGCATCTCTCAAGTCCCTCTACGATAGATAGGCTCTTTAAAAATGTTATCGGTTTCCCTATTAATTTCCATTCCCATTGGAGACTTAAAATTGTTCCTATCCATTCGGCAAATTGCTCTATACCCATGCCGTCCCTGATCCAAATCGCTCACTTAATTTGTGTAAACTCCCCCATAAATCGGTTCAGCAAAAAAAAAATCCCTACTACAAGACAATGGGCGTGTAAATACAGTTGAGCTTCTTGTGTGACATTTTGAATTCTTTTTGAAATTCATTCCGACGACAAAATCAATTTCCTCAATCCCTCTTATCCATTTTACAGCAGTACCACCATCACCAAACCCAGCCACCCCATCCAGACACTTTCGAAAGATACTTATCATTAATCCTCATCATTACGGATTTGTCGAAAGTCTGACAGAGGAGACCTGCAAACCCTGAGATATGTAGGAACACGTAACACAAGTTGCCGAAAACCGTCCCAACGACACCATATCCACGTGCACTAATGGATGGATGGATGGAACGCAGAGACGATGATGATGATGATGATGATACTACACGTAGGGATATAGGGACACTCGAAAGGATTGTAAATTGCTCCTTTGGTTCGTGCAAAGAAGAAGATATGAGGGTCGTTATGATGGGCTACGTGATCAATATTGATTTTGTGAATTAAAGGAAATGCGAAAGGACGGATATATTGGTATTTTAACGTTCGGTTTGACATGCACTATAGGTGGACCAATAACCGTTGTTAGCTTAAGTGCGTACGACACTACATACGTGTGTATGAATTAGAGTATGAGTGCGGGTTATGTTGCCCTTGTTGTTGTTTAGTGTGTTTTACTCAATTGAAAATGAATTGATTTGAAAATGTTCGTCCCGAAGAAAAGGGAATCATCCCCAATAAGGCTAAGAGGTTTTTATAATATTGCTCGGCGATGTTTTATAATATGAGGGTGGAGTTGATTGAGAAGGGATTTTGATTTATCTTTGGTGAAATTCGATTCAGAGCTCAAATGGGGGCCGGACGTTTTTCTATCCAGTTTTGAATGGATTTTTAGGAGAAATTTATGCCAGGATTTGACAGGGACTTGCCAGTCAATAGAATGGAAATATTTGTCTGATGATTTCTTTCTAAATAACATTTTATTGTGATACTAATAACTTTATCTCTAGAAGAAATTTTTGATGAAATATTGTGACGGCCGAGTGGCACATTGAAAATCCATTCAAAATCTCAAATTCAGGTACACCCTGTGAATGATGTCAGCTATACCAATTATCCATGAATTACAAGTCTACTACAGATGGTGCTGTAAGTACCAGAAGAACATTAGACTACAAACCGTCGGGTATCGGTTGATGAAATGCTAGTTTTCGCAACTTTCTGTTACTACCGCCATCCGTGAGTCAGTTTGTGAAGCTTTCTTCCATTAGTTTGAAGGCAGTTGCAGCCATTTAAAGTTCTATTGCCAAATCATTACCTCGATGAGTACAATGATCATGGTACTTGTGATTCATACAACTGATCTATAAGACAATTGAACCTCAGGCCAATTCATCTATCGGACATTTCATCCACATTTATTTCGAGTCGCTTAGCTCCCTGCTAAGGTGTTGGACTATCGTAGGTGAGGTATATAATCATCTCATACGATTGACGCACTTTAGTTATCTATCAAAATGTACTAGGGTCCAGTTGTCTCACGTGACCAGAGTTGTAGGGTCATGACTTGGGTGTGGATCAGTTGCGACGAGTCCCGTTCGCCTGAATATTGAATCATTGTGGATCTGCTCAACTAGGTATTTTGCTCAACTTCCTCACTTGTTGACAAGGTTTTGTTTGTATTTTTTTTTTAAATTGTACAACATTCTCGTGTCCAGCACGTGCCTCGACAGAAGACAATTCAATTCTTCACACTGAACTAGAAAACACCCTCGATTATCCCGAACGTCATTACAGCCGTCAAAGTGTGACGCTCACAATTTGTATTTGTACATTCTTAAAGTGCAGTCAAGTCGATAACCTTTTACACACCATCTCCATCATTCAAACTGGAGACAGACAGACGTCTAAATCTCTATTCAATAGTGCGTTTCCAACCTCCATGTAATTATATATAGGAGATTCTTCACCCCTAATAAATTTTGCTGCCTCCTTCTAGGTGAATCCCAATGAAAACCTCCAACATAAACAACAATAGGTTAATCACCCTTCCAACTAAGGGTGGCTGTTATAGGTGGAAGACCAACGAGTGGAATTCCCTGTTTTATGTGTGTTGTGACTGCTCCATGGCATGCCAGTGGTTTTCTTCGTGACATACGCTGGGCTCTTTCCGGTGGTGTGTGTTAATAAAATTATATTACACACACTCCGACAGATGCCGAGTAAAAAATAAAGGACAGACACCGCGTGTACGAGTATAGCTCTGATCGATGCGTCTCGACTTTGCATGACTCAGAAACAGCCCCTGGCCGGAATTATTAATGTTCTTCAATTTATTTATCCACCGAGAGTGCTGCATGTGTATTTGTATAAATGGATTGGCTAAAATGTTAACCCCCAGGAACAGGGTTGATTTTACAGCAAAACAATCGAATCATTGCGGGGGATTGCTCATGTTCACCATATAGCCAGAGCATACTCGGAGGTGGCGCGTCAGTAAAAACGTGTTCGATCCCCTCTTATAGTGATGACCATTTCGGCGATGGGGATTCGTTTTTCCTCCAACGGGTTTATAGACGCAAAAACGGTCCGTTTTTTTTTTGTTGTTTATGTGGTAAATAGAGAGCTGAGGCTGGAATGGGCCGCAACCTCTGGACATCACGTTTTGGGTTTTTTCAAAAGACCAGAAGGGATGACCAGATGGCAAAAAAAACTCTGTTACCCCTTGGCCATCAGGAGGGATGAAGTGGTTATATCGTAAAAATTGTGGACGGGCGGTAATCGCATTCAGCGTGAACGCATCGGTCCTTTTGTGATGGATGGATATTGTAAATGGAGTTATGACCCATAAAACGAAATGAAAACGGTGATGAAAAAAGGAGTTTCGCTTAGACAGCTGGAATTTTAGTACACACGTCAGCGATTGGCAGGCGATAGTATTGTCACTGAGTTCGCCAAAAGATTAGTTGAAGCGAACGAATAAAGAAACTGATTCTGTTTGCTGGTTATTTTTGTGAAAATAATAGTAATCGCACGAGTAACCGCCGCCATGAGGAGGTGATGCACGTTAAGGCGTGTCAAACGAGTTTTCGAAAATTTTGGCTAAAAGTTTTGAATGTTCTCCATTGGGCCACTGTGTAAAGTTTTTTTTTATTTGCAGATCTACACGAACACAGTAGATCTGCAAGAAAAATAAAATCTTTTCTCGTGAGCCGTGAAACATAAGCCCCAAAATGTCCGCTCTTCCTCGCATTCTGTTTATATATTGTGATTGAGATTGTGAGTCGAAGTCACTAATATTTACCTCGCCCAAAATTAAATAAGTGAGTTCGAATAATTAAAATCCATCGATTCAATTAGTTAAGTAACTGATTTTAATTTTTACTGGTCATAAAATCATACTTCTTTTACACAAAGAAGTATGATTGATTAACTAGTGACTCACACTAATCACAATTGATACCTACTCTGTGGTGAGTTTCGAAGTGAAAAATGCTCCTACTGCGAAATGGACTATTAAAATCTCATTTGTTACTGTAGCTTTAATGGGAATTGCGATGTGATGAAGAAAAATAATAAATCTTGTCAGTTTTCAATGCGAAAATTGAATTTCGGAAAATTTATTTTTTTCGAAGACCCACTGGATGCCAAGTTTTTTCAATCAGGAACTGAATGCATGTTGTGAACTTTTCGCAAAGAGAATTGGAGCAACCAGAGGTAATAATTCGGTCAAACAAAATAGCAGGAAAATTGAAAATATTCACCCATATTTATTGAACAGTACTGGCCGCCAAATTCGACCGAGGTGAATGTAAAGTTTTTTTTTTCCGATGAGTTTAGGGTACTGGATGCAGTGAAACGTTATAGCTTGTTTGAGCAACCAGAGATAATAATTTATTTAAACCGGAAAATACCAGACTGAATGCGGAAAATATTCACCCATATTTATTGAACAGTAAGGACCGCCAAATATGACCAAGTTGGTTATTTAATTACACTTATTTAAGTTGCCATTTAATTACAAACATTTAGTCGAGAATTTAATTTAATTACTTCCATCCAACGGTGATGTGAGTCGTGCTATCCTTTTCTACTTCCCATGGCCACATTCCGAATAGAACTGAGCTTTTATCTAAATTGAAATGAAGAATTCACCACAAGTGGGCCATTTCAATGGAAATCAAAATAACCTACCTCCATAAATCTGAAGATATCTGTCAACATTTTGTTGGCATCCTTGCAGGTTCCCTTCTGCTGTTCAAATAGTCCCATAATTTCGTCCGCTGAACGCTTTCCCCAGTGTGGCGAAAATGTTAGCTAAAGTTGGTGTATAATGTTTGCACGAGACTTAAATTTATTTGTGATATTAACTTACTTGACAATGCACCATGGCACTGAGGCAAACAAGAACTACAACCGATACCAGAAGTCCACGAACTGAATTCATTGTGAAGGATTTGATGGGGTTTTACACAGCTGTAGTCCTTTTTATACCCGGCAGTCGGACTTGTATAGGGCTTCCATTAATGAAGCGGAAGACCCCCAAGTGATAATTTTAATTGAATTTGCTGTCTCTATGTTTTAGTATGACTGAAATTTGTATGCAAAGTTCAAAATCCTATTCCTTAATATTTTCTTTACATTTTCTCCTTCCAGCGCCCACTATCAGCGATTATTGGAGTTCACAATTTGCATTGCGGTAAGTTTTGCTTTTTGTTTCCATTTTACCAATTTTCTCCAAAAAAAAAGTCCCAAACTAAGCGAATTTCTTCGGATTAGATGCCATCACCAAATCGGACATCTCTCCCAATAACTAATGGGTTTCCAACAGCAAGGCTTATTAGTTCCACTTTTGACTTGTCCCCTTTGGGTATCTGTTCAAACCCATTGGTCTGGATTTTTAATTCGGTGTGTGCCTGTAGGCAAATATTTACATAAGCATTTTCCGCCTCTTCCTATCTCATAGAAAAGTGTACACCATTTCCATTTTGGGGTTATAAAATAATAACGATGGGAAAGCCTCTTATCAAAATTTAATGGAGTTCACATTGACTGTGTGGTTATGCAATAGATAAACTTTTATGGTGGAGGCAAACCTTTAAAGTGACCGTAAGTTGTTGCGAGTGGGCGGGGCGGACTTGTGGTAAATCGGTATAGTGACTTGGAATTTTGTTTACGTCTGTTGAAAGAATGGGAATACTGGCCGTAGATTGAAGGTAGGTGTGCACAACCGAAATATCATCACGAGAGAGGGAACAACACCTGCCGCACGCAAAGATGTCTTGACAGGTACTTTTTTTTTATTATTAAAATAACGATGGCACAAAAAGTTTTCATAAGGCACGTTTCCACATTGTTTTTTTGTAAATGTAATTTTGTTACGTTTCCACATTGTTTTTTGTTAATGTAATTTTGTAATCAATTTATCTTATTGTTTTTGTTTTTAATCTTTCCCTATTCATATACGTATTTTTTTTTGTACATATTGTAAGTAATTTTATGTTTCCATATATCGCTTAATGTAATCCTTATTCTTAATTGTACAAAGCACTTTATTTCAATTACATTAAATTAAAAATTGAATTAAATTAAATTATTTATTTATTAATTCAAATACTTTTATGTTATTTTAAGTGTTAACGTTTTGTTGATAATGAAGTTCAATTAAATTTCAGTTAATGGACAAAGTCCGAATGCTGTTGTCTATATTTGCTTGTGGCACTCTATGGCAGCTTTTTTGCCGTTGGCGGCAGGGAAAAATGTTTTTTTTTTAGTTTTTATTTGTGGCAACGCTGGTAGTGTAGGCATCAACTTTTTGGTGAGACTGTATCCACACATCACTGGTCCCCTTGAATTAGGACCTACAACGCGACAATTTGGCAAGTCCTATGTTTGTTGAATTTGTCTGGTGGTAGACACTCGTATAAGACTTGCACAGAGTTGCGTTACAGAATTGTGTAACACCTGTCAAAATTCAGTTGGAGTACAAAAATTCTCGAATTGCGTTACAGGCCTTAGACTTGCCTTGCAAAGCCTATTGGTGCAAGCTTTGAACATGAAGAAAATCCCAAAGAGTCTCCAAAAGTCGTGCTCTTGTCACCAGTCATTATGACAGATATTTTAAGGCGTCTAAACCAACTGTTTCGAACTGCGGTTAAAGTTAATTTTTTTAGAACGAACTAGTCTGAGTATGCTGAGAAGAAAATGGTGCCAAACGAACTCTTTTTGAACCAACAGCAACTCCTACATCCCTAAAGTGGGTTACTGATGGTTTTCCGTGTTAAGTTTGCACTCAGAAGTCGTGGAGTTCCACTGAAGCCGACTAACAACTATTCGAAATTTGAACACTGAAATCATCCTTCCTCCTCCTGCCTCCTTATTGCCATCGCTAATAATCGATTTGATTGGTTATTTGACCATATTTTCTTAAGTGAGCCAAACTGCTGTATGGATCGCTAAGCTTAGTATCGGGCTCGCGATAAATCTTAACGTGCCAAGTCTCAACTTTGCTTCCCCATGTTGTGAATACAAGTCGCAGCATTGAACCAAAAGTAGTTTTCGAACGCACCCGAAGATGCATAGATGGCGTCCAACGGACTATCCGGTTGTTTGCGATATTTTGACGTTTAGTCTTTTTTCCTTCCTTCTTCGCTTGGGAATGCGCTCTTCATTCTTTGGATCCCATCGTGGGCGAAGCGACTCCGCAACTTACTTGCCTCTAATCAATGAATGGTTTTTCGTTTTGGGCTGAAAAAAGTTACCTATTGAGTTATAATAAAGTTTAATTAATTCGAACCCTTGGAAATCTTATCAAATCGATGCAAATAAGCGAACTAAATACCAAAGATTTCCGAAATTATAAAAAAATCCATTGTAATTAAATTATCAATTATGTATCTGTATTTGTATTAAACAAAAATAAAAAATAAATAATTGGTGCAACAGGTCCGTATGGACCCAAGCCTAGCTTCTCACAACCATTCGTCTTGTGTGAGTTTTTATTTTTTGGGACGAATGGAAGGGATCTACAATTTTATGCCGAGTCCAAACGGCCAATTGAGAAGCTCTTTCATGGCAGTTATACTCGCGGATGTTTGTCAGACGTTCGCGAGAGGTGGCGCAGTGAAAAAACCTTAAGTTGGAATTTGGGTTTTTCTCGGGATTCGAACCTGGGACCCCTCGCTTAGTAGTCCAACACACTAACCACTAAGCCACTGCGCCGACATCTGTATTTGTATTAACATATTTAAACTATTTTGTCTTATGTATGTCTTTCTGTTACTTTTGAAAGCCTAGTTACTTCTTTCTCTTTCTCTGTGATGTTATAGTCAATTATTTATCATGACTTGTCTGTTTATTTACTTATTTGTTCAATATTTATTTATTTAATATTTATTTGTTTATTAATTTAGTCTTAACATATATCTATTCATCTATTTATTTATTTTTTTAATTATTAATATATTTATTTATTTATTTACTTATTTATCTGTCTTCATTAATTTATTTATTAAATTTGGTGTATATAATGTACAAGTAATACTATGTACTACCATAGCTTGTAGTCGAAAATCGACCATTCGAAATTTTATATGTAGAAAAATGTAATACTAAAAAAGGTACCACAATTATTTTCGTTATTTACGTTTATTCTTTTATTAACGAAAAGAGCGACATCTAAATATCGAAAAAATACGTAAATGAGCTGCTCCATTGGAAACAGGTTCCAATCTAAGATGATTTATGTTTGAATACGTTACTATGCTAATATGTCGGCGACAAATTGAATGTCGCCAAAATCCTTTCAATTACCTGTTTTGTATGGGGAATTCATAACTTATTTTTACAGGCCCTAATGGCGACATATACCAACGATTTTTGGTATGTGACATCTATGGCATACACCCAGAGAAAAAACAACGTAAAATCAAAGAAAACCACTTTGATTTAAATATTTTTCGGAATAATTTAGCATCGACTACGGAAATTTTTAAATCAAAGTGGCATAACATTAATTCTAAGGGTTTCCCTATTGTAAATGCATAAATTTTTAATTTGATCTAACCACGTATGCACCTTGATTTGACGTGGAATCATGCTTAATGTAAATGTGAATACGTTTCACTTTGAATCTACGATGACTTACTTTAAAATTACATTGCGTATTTAAATCAAGTATGTTTTTACGTGAAAAGGAATATTCTTTATTAAAGTTTATTCAACGTAAAATCAAATAGAACATATTACATTTTAGTTTGCATTTTTGACGCTAAATAATTACTATTATTTTTAATTTTACATTATTATCATTTTTATGTCAAAATTGATCGTCGATTTAATGAACCGGACATTTATTTCGAGAGCTAAATGAGTGAAGACTTGTCTCATCGACCGAGCCCAGATTTTGTGGGACCCATCTACTCTCGTACAAGCTTTCGCACTCAAAACTTTGTACGTTGTGTAGCAGGATCGATTAGTCCGTCGCCGTTACCTGCTTTCATGTCTACGCCAGTTAAAATTTACCCAACGCCTGTATTACCACTTCCCTAATTCACCTTTGATGACACAAAATAATAAAAGACTCTTATTAAGCTGTTATACCCAGAGAATGGTCTCCTCTAATCGCATGCATAATTCCGCCCCAAAAAAACTGGATATCAACAGACGAATTCACTTCCCATTCTTGAAAAATGCTTAAACACACAACACTTAAAGTGAACTCCACACGCATGCGCAGCGCACAACCTGCTTTTCTTTTTTATACCGCTGCTGGAATGACCAATTTTCTAGTTTCCACATACAAAAAAAAAATAAAAAAAAACTGGTACAAGAAACCAACACTCCGGCAGCGCATCAAATAACTTCACGGGTCACCGACCGACCGATCGGCCAGCATTCCTTCTCGCACTCGCACCTATAATACTTGCTCGCTCACTAGACCGCTGACAGATGCCTCCTCTTATGCCGGGCGTCTCCCCCGGCAGACGGCAGCACTATGCATATGAGGCCAGGCCACCAATATGAAGAGGAAAACGCGGCCATTAATCACAACCATAAGAGACATCATCATGATCATCATCATAGTCATCCAGAGATAGTATAGGTTGTTGATGCACTACACACGATGGGGCTGTTGGATTAATTAAACTCCAGTGAGGTACCACTGTTGAGACAATAAAACTGTTTATAATCGTTACTTTAACATCATCCGGTTCACAAAGAGCGCTCTGCGTCCTCGAGAACTTACTCGTTTGACGAAGATGGCATGTCCCACTTTCAACAGAAAAGAGAAGGAAAACGAAATTAGTCCTTTAAATCGAATTATGCACAAGTGGCCGATGGGCTGGAGCTGGCATCGCACCGGATAAAGCGAATCATCGCTCATCTAGCGCATGCAGCCAATTGAATTCCCATTCTATTGCAAAATTAAAATGTCAAAGCAGGCGAGCGAAAGCGTACCCGACGATGATTTATCTGGCTTGATGGGATTTCTTTCAAATTAGTTGTCGCACTCTAATTGCCGTTTGAATGATAGATGGTGCAAATCCCTGCAGCTGACGATTGAAATTGATTAGACGGTGACGAGTGTGAGCGGCAGTGTCAGGGCCGCCCTATGTCAGCGATCGATACGTCTTAATCATATGTGGATAAATTTTGGAAGCGCACAATTGGATTGGAATGACGTGCCAATGACAGTGGCAAATCAATGTAAACACGTCTCACGCATTAAGCCCACGTATGTGTCATTAGTCACGTGTAGGCGCGTTAAATTGTGTGCTCACACAGATTCGGCTACGTGCTGGGAGGTGATTAAATCTGGCAGGAAAGTCGTTTCACTTTTTTAGGAAATCGTGTAGCAGACCGTCATCTTCAAGACAAAAGAGGCCCGAAACTGGATCACTACTTCTACTTGGGCCGCTCTAAGGGATGCAAAAAAAAAAACCCCCTAAAACAATATTCCCTCACTTGTACCCACTAAATGGATGCACTTGTTATACTCGTTGCGAGTGTGATTCCCTTTCAGAGGCGTAGCGCAGCTCTTCCGCGTTGGTACTTGTTTCTTGGGCTTTTGTGTGCTGCCAAAGTTATTTGGAGCGCCTTTGTATGGTACTTCGTTGCCAACACCGGAAGTGTGTGACACTAAGTCAAACAACGTGCCCAGCAAGAGTGCGCCGATAGAAAGATGCTGCTTCTACACAACAATGTCTGGCATGAGGTCTTTTGTCAAAATGGCAATTGTTCTGGATGAAAACACCTTTTTGATTACAGAACTATAGGTAGATATACAACAGAGGCCAAAAGACAAAAGCGTTTTGTTTTTTATGCTTGCTCTTGCTTTTAGCCCTCGTCGTTGTTTGAATGGAAATTTTCTGCACAATTCCCTCGCGGAGCCGGTGTACATGGGATAGAATTGCAAAATATCTGTGGGAAAGTGTGCGCGCACAATGGGTATACGTTAAGTGAGGTTAGGGAACTCGCACCGAAAGGGACAATGAGAGGGAATTTTATGATTCGCAGTGGCGGGCTATTCAAATGGACTTTTGCAATGCAAGACAAACTGTTGCGTTTACAATTGAGGGGCGCGAAGGAGACTCAAAAATCGAGGAGAACCACAAAAAGGGGTTGCTATCATCAGTGAGACAGTGACTAATCTTGCAAAGTAATCATGTTAAGCCAAGGAGAACTCCTACCAAATCTGCGCAAATTAGAGTGGATGATCTTTTGTCACATGGCATGATCCTTTGTCACATGGCATGATCTTAAGGGCACTTATGGGTACATGTCCTTCTGTATTGAAAGTGTGCTCACCTTGAGAACTCAGTTCTTGAAACGACATGTCAACTCCGATCTTGAAACAGATCAAAAGTATCACAAGTTGCAGTCTGATTTGTAAAGACAAAAGGTTTCTTGGGGGCGCGTATTTTTGCGAACGGAAGGGCCTTGATAAACTTTTCTGCATTCACCAAATGAAGCCACAAGTGCGCCTTGTTGAAGGATATTTGAGGTGAAACAGCCGAGTTTCCTAGGGTATTTGCGGCCAAAGTGTTGAAATCAGTCATCGCTTGGCTTTATTTCTTGCACCAATTGAATCTAAGTGTATTTTTGGCAAGTTTTCGTTAAATAATGTGGAAGTGGACCAACAACTTGTTGACAAAACTTGTCAAATATACTTGTCAGAATACCGGGTTGACTATTACAAGGGCGAATAGTCTTGTAACTCCGTCGAATAGACCTCTTCCTTTGGATACAAGTTTTCACAACTTCAAAGCCTCATCACGGTGCAAGTGTTTGAAAAGTCGGCGTTTTTTATTTAACCCTCATGATCTATATAGATCAGTGATTTCGATGAGTTAAAACAGTAGTACAAGGTCCAACTGAGCTGTATAAATCATGTGGGTATTAAATGAGATTACAACCGGCAAAACGGCTCAGAACTACCCTCAGAAGAGTGTGATGAATTGGTAAGGGCTTAGTTGACCTTTCTAGTCTTTACGCTTCTTATAAATTTCTTAAAAACTAAACGCAGTCCGGCTGTGTTCAAGCTATCTATTGCGCCAGACAGCGAGCTATTCAATCCCGAGTTTTAAGAAACTTACGTGAGACGAGTGCCTAAACTTAAACTGAGATCAGAATGCCCTCTCTTAAGAGTACTTGCTGTCGGCTTGTCGGCTTAAATTTTGTACAGTCCACTTCGGTATGCTGAGGCGGCGACACGTCTATGCTGAAGCTAATTTGTTGTTGCACAAGGTGAGCAATATTCAGCGCTGTAAATAAGACCCACGGCGTGAATGCCTTGATTGGTGGTTTCGTCACAGCTAGCAGACATCTCATCCGTTGGACATCTCATCCACTCGTCATTTTGGAGGTGAAGTGCTTTGCTGAGGTGAAAGTCCTCATCAGCCTCCATCCTGTGCGATTAGGACAGACCTATTTTCTTGAAAACCTAACCTTATGCATTACCCAAAGCTGTATGAAATATTCATGGATGAGTTGTCCTAAAGTTCTGTTGTGGATATAAGATGAGTTCTATATGGGTATGGGGTGTCTGTTGATGCGTTGGCTTTAGGAGAGCTTCGTTTAGCCCCTCAAGCCATTTAGTCAGCAAATACCCTTTTCCATATAGTTGCACAACTTGGGCATCATATCGAACAAATCGCCGAGTTGGTCAGTTTCGTTGTCTGTGCAATTAACTGATCCACACGACCAAGCATCGGTCGCAGTGTACCGCTTTGATCGGATTCTGTAGCACATTATAAAAGTCAGTAACTTCGAAATAAATGTGAGCAACTATAAAGGAAGCAACGGCAGTAGAGTGGAAACGTATGAGTTGATCAAAACCGTATTTCCACTCGCATTGGCACCAATAGTTCCTTACGTTTAACTTAACACAACTTCATATTTGATTAAAATTGAAAAGCTGAGCAACGCGTTGAACACATAATATACAGCCCATGACAACTGCTTAACGCAACGCACAATGGTGCTCAACGAACAATACGAGCTCTTACACACGCAGTGAGCAACCAACTCCAAACATTTTCTTCTTGTTAGATGAAACCGTTCAAGATAAGCGTTGAATTTGAAATTGGTGGATCTCGCGCTCAGTGTCCAACCGGCATAAGCAGTTATTTCTTTTGGCCGCCCTAATTTTTGGTGTTGACGAAGACTCACGTGACAATGGACAGATATCATCATTAATTAAACTGCAATTTACCTTCGAATCGAATTTCTTAACCCTGTTCCTGCAACAAATTAAAAATTCCACACACAGCCCCAGTCGTTCCCTTTGAATACCCATATTACCAGTCAATCTATCAATCCACACCACACAATGTTGCGTATACAACCTCGACGAATTCCCCCCCGCAATCGAAATAGAAAATAATACAAAAAAAAAAACTCCCCAAGACTACTGGATCCTGTTTCATAAATTGCGCAACCAAACGAGTCGAGTTGGCGTGCTGGATTTGCCTCCCCCTTGGCGGAATCGGTTTTCTTCGTCATTGCCTACAATTTAACGGGAGTACAGCAAAACTAACAAACTGCCACCACGAGCAGAAGAGGTTACCCCCAATCTATCGAACTGACTGAAAATGAATAGCCTGCCACTGGCCACAGTCGAGTTTTGCCAGCAAAAGATGAACCATTTGCAACATTTTTTTCCGAAACAAGTTTCCAACGGCCGCCAGTGTCAGTGTGTGCGTGTGTGCTCCGAGTGAATGGTTTTAAGCTGAAAAGACCTTGCCCAACCACTCCCCACATTGAATGGTGCAAGAACGCAGTATACCATTCAAATGAAGACATGCAGTAAATTGGTTAGAACGCAAGACTGTGTTGCCGTCTGCAATGTGGTCATTCAGTTGTATTGCGGGTTGTCTATTTGCGGACCGTGTAAAGGACTCGAAAATGAGCTGAAAATTACAAAACTTGATTTTGTGTCGGCACAAATCAGCGTACAACTCCTCAAGACATTTGCCAGTTGGAATTGGAAAAGTTACAAACTTGGTTCAATGGGGAGCACTCCCGAACAATTGCAAACGGAGACAGAGACGGAGACGGAGAAGTTGCCATTCGAATTGGTATTCCATTCGAGTGCAACGAGTGCCTACACTGGGCGGCCGGCAGCGGGGGTATTCGCTTCGTGATTAGAATTTTAAGACGACCTGTTCGAAGGGGATTTCTGTGAAATTCTCTGAATGTGGCTGAGTGATTCTGCAGGCGATATGATAATCGAATTTATTGTTTTCAGTAGAAAATCAGTTTTTGGTAGAGGGTTCCAGGCAAGCGTACTTGATTGAGCAAGCTCAATTTAATGTGGATAGGCGAGAGAGTGAGAGACGAGAAGCGGAGTTAATGCACCTTCAGGGGGGGTGAGTTCGTGCCAGTTGTAGAGAGAGAGACGAGAAGCCGAGTTAATGCCAGTTGTAGTCTTGGACGAAGGGTAAAGTGGAGGCCCATAAAAACTACCAAACTGGGTCAGCAACTAAAAATGGGCGCCAATTGATTTGGCTTTATAGGCTGCCGTGTTTGTGTGACGCATATCCATAGTACTGAAGTCTAATAGATTGTGCTCCGTTCAGCCTATATATACCTAGTGCCCTAAGGTCCATTGTACCATTAGGGGAATTTGTTTCAGCCGTCTTTTACAAGACATTTTAAAGCTGCCATGCTTAAACGACTGCTAAGTTGCTGAAGCTTATAGATCGAATTTAGTGAAGACGTTCAAAGCTCCTTAGTAGTCCTAATATTTTCGGGCCATCTCTGTCAAATGGCCACCAATTTTAAAGTGATGTGAAAGCGGACCTCCATCAACTTATTGGAGTGCCCAACTGTGAGAGGCAGTTATCAAGACCGCGCTTACTGGAGATTAGTAAGGCTCAGATTCGCCCTGGACTGTAATCTGTAAGTATGAATCGGCTACCAATATTCGTCATTAATCCCAGTCGCAAGTTTGTACGGACCGCAGTCACATTTGACAGGTTTCGGAAATACATTGTTAAAGTTCAACCCCACTTTTATGACAGTCCGAGGCCTCAAAACCGTTCTGGTGCGAGCAATACAGTTTTCTGGTATAGCAAAGGGAGCAACATCTTAACAGAGAAGCCAGTTTACAAGCAGCTTATAGTCGAACTTTGAAAAAATTATTCTATCTTGTACTGGTCCGAACTTCGAAGTTAAAGCCTAACAGTTCCGTTCTGTGATTTGATACTGAAAACATTGTCTTCCCAAGACTTCACTTGCATTTTTAAAATGCTGCTTAAGCTTTCGCTACCAACTTTGCCTACGCAAGCCTGCCCTTTTAAAAAATTCTGCTAAAGCTTTTGCTGCCAACGGTCTTTTTTTCAACGATGAGTTGGGAGTTTAAAAAAAAATAAAGTTATATTTCGACCAAGTGCCCCCGCTTTCAGTTTTTGAATCTAGCTGATCTTATTAGTTCAATGTCAATCTATGCCTTAGGAAGAAGTTCTTCAGTAGAAAAGCTGCAGAAAATTTTGCTAAAAATGGCAAAACGTACAGAAGATCTTACCAAAAATATACCTCAGTGGAAAAAATGAAAAAAAATCATAGAATCTTCTAAATCGAATGCTTAAAAAAGGTGTCCGACAAAATGCTAAATGCTCTTGGAGATTCTCCTGTGAAAATGTTAAATGTTATGTTGACACATAACAAGATTCGCTAGGGTATAGATCGCCTTAAAGCCCCATGTCTTGACAACATAACACCATACGGATTTTAACTACCTCTTCCTACCTATAGTCCTACCCTGTCGGTGAATAATCTAACGTGTTGCTTGAAGTTATCATCGTTACCTAGCTGAACTATGAAAAGAGGTTGAACAAGTTTTTACTGAAAACTTGTAAAACATTGCAAGTAACACCAAAAGATCTCCGACCCAAATGCTTTCATTATTCCGGCTTTTACCTATTTACGTTCTAACCTTTACCTGGGGCTTTGCATTTTTATTTTCGACTGTTTAAGTGCTCGAATACTTCCTGTTTTGGTTTGGTTAACAGCTTGTGAACTACCAGAAGGGGTGAGAGAACGTTACCTTGTGGTATCCCTCAACTGACTTGTCATCTGATGCTCTCGTGTCACCTTTAGAAGTGACTTAATCTGGAGTAGGTTAAATCCAGTTAAAAAGGCTGCTTTTGGATGAGTACTTTTCTAGGATCTAGGAATCCACTCAAAATGTACTCCTCATGTTGCATTTTTTTTTACTTTTTACAATCGATACCACAACGCATATTGCTGCTTTTTACAAGTCCACTTTTATGTATGAGTGCTGACACTTTCTTTTTTAACGGAAAATCTATGCTACTGTGTTTAATTAAAATTAACTTTTGAGGGCCGAGGTAGGGACAACAATTGAGGAAGTCTGTTAAATCGGCAACCGCGAAGCACAAGCTGCAAAAAAGGTTCTGTCACACGACACAAGAATATTGTTCGATAAACAACAGCACGTGCGTGTTGCCGTCGATTTCCAACATGCACATTCAAGCTTCGATGCAAACACTCGATTAAAGTGCCCACCCTAGGTCATTCACTCAACGACCAGACTGTCGCCATTGACGGCATTGCACTGTCATCGCACATGCCATGCACAATGCAATCGGATCGTCTGCCCGATTTCTGGTAACCAGACAAATTTGTCGCTACAGGATATGCAAATTGCAGACAGAGAGGTAGCTGGCATCCTCCTTGTAATAATTCTGAGACTTTCTTTTGAACACAATCTCGGCCAATGCGATTGCAGGCCAATTTATTAATACAGCCAATCTAGCTGGAGATAAAATTAAATCCTTCCTATACCAGCACCAGCCATAAGCGGATTGAATAAAACGCTCCAACGAGTCACATGGCTTGAAGCCAATTTGTTAGCACAAGCGTGTACGCTTATCTTTTGCCACAAATCAGATACTCTTGCGGGCTGGGGAGGAGGGGGTTGGATTTATTAAAGTTTTAATTGCAGCCCGTTATACGATATTATAGAGAAGAAAGTTCATGCTATTCCTTAGCAGATGCCTGTGGAGCACTTGCAATAAAAGTTCGCAATGGCTGGTGGTGTGATTGTGTGCGCCTGCCTCCGCGCTTAATCCTTGCTAACAAAGTTTTACGAGCTGCGTAAAAATCATCGTACTGTTGTTGGCAGTGGCTCTATACAGAGTCACTCGTCTGTTTCGGATGGCTCAGGATGACATCTAAAAGCTGCATTTTGCTCTTTCCCATTGTCGTCCTGTGTGAGGTTTGTGAATTTTACACAAATGAAATTAATTTGGATTTTCCTTTCGTTTGTGGGGAGGAGTGCAAAGAAAACACAACAACCTGCCGACACGTACAAAATGGAGAGTGCATGGTGGCATTCAGTTTATATATCTGACTTTCAGACGATGGGGTGCAAGACACAATACAAAAGCTTCCTACAGCACCAAAGGGTTGTTCGGGTATGTTCAGGTGAAATAAAAAATCCAACGTCGTCGTCGTCGTCGTTGTTGTCGTTGTCTTTCCGTTGGGGTATCCGTTGACATTGGAAATAATTATACGCTTAAAGCACTTGTCGTTCTGTCTAACGAGTGTGTTGGAATTTCATTTGGCAGGGTGTTGGACTTAGAAGGGGGTACACACCGTACACGACAACGCGATACTCTGGCTGTGTCATGTCTCTAAGGACTTATGACTCAGAAAATGGGATTTATTTTTTGCATTTCCAAATGAAATTAAATTTCTGGAAGATGAAATATGAAATTGTGTTCCATTCGCCGGTGGAGGGCCGCTGCGAGTATATTTTGTAGAATGAGTGAAAAAAATAATCTTGTTTGATACGTGGTAGCACAAGGCGCAGTGTCTATTTTGAGTTATGGTGGTACCCAGTACAACAACCATCAAACTCTGTCTGGAGTTGTATAATAAGGGAGAGCGTTTTCTATATAAAATTACAACTAGGGGTGGGATTTTGTAAATAAAAAAAAACAAACGAAAACCACTTTCACATTAAAAAAAAAAAAAAACGAAAGAAATCATGCGAAAGTGAAAACGCTTTTCATGTAAGTAACTCCTTTTGGCCTTCTTTCACTTATAAAGTCTTCTTTCTCTTTCAAAAGAAGCACTCTACTTTGCATACTTCTAGGTTCATAAATTTAGGTACGGTTTGACTAACTTTGCAACTGATCGGGTGTAAACCGACTTTTCTGGTTCCATATTAAAATTTTAATGAAATTCGATTACTTTTGATTTTTTCGTTTAGAGAGCCACACTGAGCGAAAAAACCAAAACAAAACGAAAATAACTTTTGCGAAAACGAAAATTCCTTTCGTTTTAATCAAACGAAAGCGATCAATGAATCAAGTTTTCATCCTACAGAATCCCAACTCAGTTCTGCTTTCTTAATTCCATCCTCTGACTAAATCAAATTTACTCAGAGTTTTTAGGCCTCCGGTGTACAAATTTGTAGATCAATTAAAAAATGAGCGCAAAGTCAAGAAGGATTTTTCCAAAAGTGTAAAGCGTAAAATAGTTTTCTCCATTCGTATCAATGTTTTTTTTTTTTGTCAAGAACGAGAAAACCGAGCTTTTTTGAAAATATCTGGACTGCCATTGGCAGTGGATCAGTGGATTTTTAATTATTTTGTTGACTTAGACGATCTCTCTGATGGAGGTGCTTTGTAGTCCTTAAGGAAGCAAAATCTCTGTATAAAAAGGTGGCGTCCTCCTTGCAGCGCATAAAGCTATGCATCGCGATTTTATTGTCAAGTGAACATAATATCAGCTATAAGCTTGTAAGTTTGGTACCTCTGGAAAAATTGTGTCATATATAAGAGTATGCAAACAAGTTTTAGACCACTTTTTCGAGCAAATGGGGGCCATATATACCGCAAGTCTATACACATAGCGAAATGACAATCCAAATTGAGAGCAATTCAGCTGTCATCTTTCAAATTGGGCATCACTTGGAAAAAATGATGCCAATTTGAAAAACGAATCTCTAAAACATCACCCTCTACTTGATTTCAAATTTGCGATAACTTTTTCGAACAGCTGGGGGCCATATATACCGCAATTCTATACACATAGTGAAATGGCAACCCAAATTGAGCGAAAATCAGCTGTCATCTGTCAAATCGGGCATCACTGGGAAAAAATGATGCCAATTTGAAAAACGAATCTCTAAAAAATCACCTTCGGCGTGATTTCAAATTTTCGATAACTTTTTCGATCAGCTGGGGCCATATTATACCTTAAGTCTATACTCGATGAGATGGGAAGCAATAGTGAGCACAAATCAGCTGTCAGCTCTCACATTGCTTATCGCTGGAAGAAAAATGCTGCCAATTGAACCGAGAAACCTCTGAAAAATCACCCTTTAGGTATTTAAGTAGCAAGTAGCTCGTGCTATCTTTCCCTTTTTCGTTTTCATTTGACGGCTATTCCGCTACCTGTACGAGTCGCCGCCATGTTGCCAAAACTCACTGGATTTGGTACTGAACCTTAGCTCGGACACAATAAAAATAAAAATACCCCACGATACCATTTGCCATGAGGTCGTTGGCTTTGTCGAAACCATACCTTTAGCCCAATAAATTAATTTTAATTATTGTTGTAAAAGTTTGCACCTCTCTTAGGAGCAGCAAAACATTTCATTAACTCGTAAATCGTGCCTGTAATTATTTTTTTCCGCCACAGCAGATACTGTTTTATCTTAATTGGTTTATCTCTTGCGCTCTCTGTTATAAGCCTTAGCACAAAGGCTACCCAAAAATAATGCTCATTACATCAGCACACCTAACTAAACACAAGATGCTGACTGGCCCGTATATGTTGTTCCGAACCCTAGCCCTTTTCGGTGAACAAATTTCGACAGGAACACAGATCGGACATAGAGGAAATTTGCATAACCTTGACATTGGCTGACACGCATCGCGTCACATCTCATTATCTGCGGCCGCATTCCAGTTGAAATTTAATTGGCGCCTTTCCCGGTGGAAAGTCCCGCCTATACACACAGACACAGCAATGCAGCAAGAGTTTTCCTATTGTGAAAACTGTTCTGCCGTTTGTTTGTCATCGCCGTCGCCTGAGTGAAGTGTTTCTCACGCTTTTGTCTGTTTTTCTTGATTTTATTTCATTTTTCCGTTCCGACAGTTTGCACTGCATCATCAAATATGCATTCGGTGGAGGCAAGCACATTGAACTTGGTTGCCCTCTGTGCTATGTCGGGTGGTAGTTTGCTTCAAACGGACTGTCGTTCGAGTTTAGGAATCGAAAATATTCACTAAAATCGCTTCTGGCTCCGAGATAATTATAATGAATCTCTAGGTAATTACCCGTCAGTGCGGAGATGGATGCGTTTAAAGCAAATCTGGATGCAGTCAGAAATCAGGTTTATGTGATTATACACACTTGCCCCGATTGGTGGCCACAGCGCTGAGGATGTTGCGTGACGTTAATGATTAAGTAAATTGCTGCTGGGGAATGCCGATGCTGATGCTGATGCCGAATGCAATTATTTAGGGGAAAATTAACGACTTTTACAAATGGTAGGACGACAGCAGAGGAAGGAGTGTTTTTTTTTTTTGTATTTAAAATTTAAAATGGTGTAGCATATACATATGTAAAAAAAATGTAAAGTTCGTTGTCGGATCAATCTGCTGTCAGAAAGTGTATCTGGGTTAGCGTTCCACAAATGGGTTACTAACTTGCGGCAGAGTGCTCTGAAGTGAGATGAAATATGTAGTCCATCATTTTGCAGCAGCTCATTCCTTCCTTCCAAATCATAGTTCACAAGAGAAGACAAACAATCAAGATAAACAGCCCATATATCCGATCGGAAAGCATTAGCTAAATATTTGCGAGCGTTTTTCGCCTCATCGTCGCTGAACTTCCTTTGCCAGAGAAACCCCTTATCGCCTTTACGCAGTACGTATAATATTATCCCTCTGACAAAATTTATATATATCAAACGATAAATGAACAGCCATGCGATAAGTAATTACGAATATTTTCAGTATCGCACAGGGTTGACGAAAAAAAAAGAGGGAATATCACTTCCACCCCAGTCCATGCGGATGATTTACGTACACGAGATGCTTATGGGAGTGGGTGTCCCATTGAAAAAAATTAAAGAACCTAGCTCTTCAAAATTAAAGCAAAAACAAACCCTGTGTACCTTTATTTCCTTAAGGGTCTTTTTGAAGTGCGAATTACATCCTCCTAACGAATGTACATAATTAGAAAAAAATTAAGCACATTATATCAAACGACTGACGTAACTCAGCAGACGGACATCGTTTGTATGGATGCCCCCCACGGATGGTTCCACCCTGTCCAACAATTGCTTTCGTATTAATGTGAAATTGGCGTTTTATTTCCACGTCTTACTGGGTTTCTAAGGGGCGGTTATTGGGCGCACAGAAGTGACGCTGAAATTGAACTGAGTGAACTGAGTGGTTGGAGGTGTTTTCATTTTAGCTTTTACAGGTAAATGAGGGGTTTTTGCAACAGCTTAAGGAACTTCTGTCAAAAGGTGAATGAAGGGTTCTTGAAACAGCTTGGAAAACGACTGTCAAAAGTCTAGCTTAAGGCAATCTTGAATAGACTGTTTTAAATCTGCTTGAAAAAGTTCTGTCAAAAGTCTGAATGTGCCCTAAAATTCGTCCTTCATTAATGGAAACTGTATTTTGGCAAAAGTTTAAATTGCGACTGCATTCATTGTGAATGACCTTAAACCACGTTGAAAATTACCATCACGCTAATTTAGTTGTAAGCGACGTATGACACTCGGCACGGCATAGACGTTCCCTTCTGTTTAATTCAGACTCAATCGTCTTAAATTACAAATCACTCTCCACTACAATGGGAAACTTCTTAATGAATTTTGCTTCAATCACACAATCCCCTGTATGTCATTTCTGTAGCATATCCCTTTTTTCGGTTCTCACGCTCAACCAATCTTAGCAAATGAAGTGTCAAAAGAAAGACATTTTCCTTGGCCATAAGTATAAATATATTTACTTAAAATTAAAAAAAAAATGTTGAGCGGGTTTATAATAATTTTTTGATCGTGACTTTATTTGCGACAAAAAAAAATGCTTTCGGGAACTTACCTAGAGAGTTTCATCTTTCAATTGATCCATTTTGACAAATGGAAGTGAATTATAATGATTTTCGAATTAAAGAAATGCCAAAAATCCAAAAGGATAATCCCTAACCTTCTTGAGCCAAATCCAACCAAATTTTCTCGTTCTATTAAATCGATAACCAACATCAGACTTTATTTAATATTTTGACGTTACGACTTCCCTTTCTTTCTGTCTTTTTTTTGCCGGGATTCACTCTTCTCTGTTTGTTCTACAAAATCAAACTTAAATCGAATTCACAGAGAAGAGTTCATATTGATTGATGATGAAAATCATAAAATTATAAATTGTCGGATAGATGGCGTTATTTAGCAAATAATTCCCAATTCCCTGCGACCAATGCGCTTACCTTATGTTTGTGTTTATTTTTTTTTGTTTCGTTCCGCCCTTTTATTATCCTCATTTGTTCGAAAAGGAAACCTAACGTTGTTAATAAAATTTGACGCTTGCAAGGGATGGTGCGGCACACCCTCACAATACTACATTTCCATTTACATTAGTGCATACATAGACGAAGGGCCCAACGAGCAATGAATATGCCCAACACCGGGAATGAATTATTCAAACGCAATATACAGTATACACCTCTGCTTGCACTGCACAGCGGATCTCGGGGAAAATGCATATTAGATCCTTAAAAAGAAACAGACAGACTGAGATGCACAAACAAAGTGGGGTGTGTCAGGTCGTTAACGCAAAACTCACGAAGGATGTTGAGGAAATGCCTGCACCATTGGTGTGTTGAAGAGCACATGTGTCTAGTTCCGTAAGGGATACGCGCTTTAAGGACTGTGAAAATTCTTGCAATTATGGAATTGCATTTAATTTATTCCGTTTTGTTTTTTATAACAAACATTTTTTGTTTTAAATTGAACAATTGGTGTTGAAGTTTATTTCGAAAGAGCTAGTATCCACTATTAAACCTAATAATTCGTTTTTATATTTGAGTTTTAGTTTTATAGTCAAGTTTTGGGTTCACAATAAAAACAGTTTGACAAGCAGACAGCAGTAGCCCACCACAATTATGACGACACATTTTTTCTTCGAGTTCCAGTTATAAAATTATCCTTTTAATTATACTGAAATATCGATGGGTAACTATATTCTTTGACCAACTAGCACATATTTAAACGGGAATGTTTTTAGCGATCCAATCGTGCAAAAATATTCTTTTATTTTAAACCTAACTTTGGATTAGTTTTTTTTTTCACAAAACACCAAGCAAATTTAATAAACACATAATAGAGCGTACCTATGATTTCAAAATCAAAAGATCAAAAGTTGCCAATTTTAAACATAACTTTGGACAAATATACCGAAACACTGGAATGGAGAAATCATTATTGGGATAGTTAAATCTTTATATTTTCCAACTTAAATAATAAATTTTACACATAGTGTTCGGTTGGTAAACATTTTTTTTTATTAAAATGAAACAAAAATATATTGCTAATTCGTATTTTAATATACCTTAAAAAGTACTAGGTACCTTAAAATAATTTAAAAAATAAAAATAAATAATTGGCGCAGCAGGTCCGTAGGGACCCTAGGCCTGGCTTCTCACAAACATTCGTCGTGTGTGAGTTTTTATTTTTGGGACGAATGAAAGGGATCTACAAATTGATGCCGAGTCCAAACGGCCAATTGAGAAGCTCTTTCATGACAGTTATACTCTCGAATGTTTATCAGACGTTTGCGAGAGGTGGCGCAGGGAAAAATACCTTAAGTTGGAATTTGGGTTTTTCTCGGTATTCGAACCCTTGCTTAGTAGTCCAACACACAAACTACTAAGCCACTGCGCCGACATTTTCTCGAATAACCATGGTTAAATGTGCGTTCGCAATGTACGTTAAATAAATTAAATGTTGGATTAAACATTTTTTTTTAAATTAAGTTTGGGACTGAGAAATCGTCGGCAAGGGCAAAGTGCAGAGAAACTAGACTTGGTCATAAATGTACCGTACGGATTGCCAAGTACAAACAGACCAACATTTCTATTTAATTTTAATTATAAATATAAAATTCTAACAGAGGTTTTTTTTTTATTTTGCAGATTGCTCAGTGAGATTATAAGTCATGGTAAGTTAGACTTCTAGGAAACCATTTTCGTATGTTCGTCCAACTTTCGAATGCTCAAATTTTACAATACAAAGAAAATATCAAAATTTTAAAGTAGGAGCCACCAATATCTTTTTATAGGACCACATAAAGGTGGAACTATAACATTGATAAATTAACTAAAAAGACATACAACTTCAAGTTGGATGTGTCACTGTCTCTCTCTCTCGTTTTGACTTTTCAGGAAGGAGGTGGTAATTATTTAATCGCTTGGAAATAAAATCAAAAATCATTCAAGCAATTCATAAATATAAACATAAATAATTCTGTGATAAAAGAATGAAATTTTTTGAAACAATAAAATATATTTATTTGGGAACAAGTGAGTTCAAGCTTTTGCCCCGCGTTCCTTTTGATGTCTCATAACCGAGCTACACTCGACATTTTATCGCATTTATTTAACAAGATCTGCTCTAAATTTATTGTAGCTCAGCCTCCGAAAGGTGCAGAAAAATCAATGATACCACAAAATCTTTGGAGAAGAATTAGCTAAAAGAATCTTCAAGTTTTTGTTTGCGTAGATTTAGATTTATGAATATAATATCTTGCTAAGTCAAAATAATGAATTGGAGTAGGTATATCGGTTATCACGTCTACACCATCGCAGTTTCTTAATCTCGTGTAGTAAAATAAAAGCAAAAAGCCTAAAGCCTATAATACTCTAGGTATTCCGTAGCTTCTTTTAGTGAAAGCATTTTTCGAATCGGTCGTATAGTTTCAGAGCTTATGCCCCACAAACAAATATTACCTCTTAATAAATATGTTACATATTTTCACGAAGAAATAAGTCAAAACGTTTTTTTTTTTTTTTTCTAAAGTCAAACAAGTATTCCAGTTGCAACTTTCGAGGTATTCGTTGGTTAATTATTGTTTCAAAATTGATGTGGCTGTTCTCCTGACTTTCTCTCAATTCCAACTCAAATTTCCTCCTTTTGTTCTATGCACAAAATCGTTTGTAAAAGTTGTGCGTGCCCTAATAACACCCTTAATTATGGATGCGCTTCAATAGGCAGCGCTCTAGCCACAACCAAGCCAACTTTCGTTAAGCAAAATCGTCTATGCACAAGTTGAATTTGCAATAACTTGTTATATATATTTACGCGCTGAATGTACAGCATCAACCTCGCGCTCTAACAACTTGACCCCGCAACCATCCGTGAATACTGATCGTCTTTCGAATACACTTAGTTGCAACTACCACCAGCGGCGCGGCATAAACTGACGCAAATTGTGCTCCTCAGAACCTATTCAGCACCCGGACCCGGACCCCCAACAAGTGCTGGTTGTACAGTATATACATACAGAGATACCCCCATTGAAACATTTAATAACTTTAATCATTATGAAGCTGTTGATGAAATTGAGTGCTTAAAACAGGTTGGTGTGGCCGGTTTCGCTTTAACGTCATTGCCGTGATACAAATTTCGGACACGGTGAAACTTTGTTAAATCAGGAAGATATTATGTGAAAGAGAAAAATGGCAAAATGGGTTTTATCTGTGCCCATCCATATGTATAGACCAAAGGGCGATGAAATTACTTGCCTCATCTGTCTGTCTCATTTATTGGCAATGTCCTCGCCCTCTGTGTGTCTCTTTGGTACACGATACTAATTCTAGGTTGAGTCAACGCGGGCAGATCTATTTAAATTGCAAAAAAAAAAAAAAACAGATTTGCAAACGGACCTGACCTAATGCCTTTCTCAAGCCGCAGCAGTAGTGGCAATTTTCTCCCTTCAATTATGCAATTGAGGACAATTGGGTCTTTGTGCAGAGTGTTCTTGCAAATTGTCAGTTCTTGTTCTGCGTCCCCCTTTCACACCGCACTCGTGAACCTATAAATATTGGCTATCTATAAATCTGAATACTGTTGAGGGGCAGCATAACTGGAGCACACCTGCGGCAGTATGAATATACCAGTCGGATTCAGTTGAATGCTCTATGTGGCAGATTTGGGAGGATATTTTTTTTCTATCTCTGTCTACTGATTGCGATGGAATTTTCTCGATACTGGTGCCGGAAATTAAATTTTTAATTTCAAATCAATTCGGCATGGTATGGCCAACAGTGAGGGACGGGGTAATTAGCATTAGAGGGGAGTTTGTGAAGCCTTGAAAAGACTAATTGAACGATGCCAGCAACTGTCTGAATTTTAAATGCTTATAAAAAAAATTATACCAAACAACAGCCGAACAGCAAGCGTTTCTGTGTCAACGTCATTAAAATTGACGGTCTGTCTGGCTGGAACCAAACAAATTTGGGTCCTTAAGAGACGACTGTGGGAGCTATGTACATCCTTAATCGCATTCAAGTTTGTATGAAGTATGCTGTCCTATAACCAGAGATAAGGTTCAAACCTCCGTACCAAATTCCATCGAAATCGGTTCAGCCGTTTAGTAATCGATGTTCGGCTAAAATGCTCAGACAGGCAGACACATTTTTTCCACAATACGCAATTTGGTTTTACAAAAGCACTTACCATCGGGTTCACGAAAGAAAGACTCAGCAACCTAAATATTACTACACAAACGAAATATGGTCGTTCAAAGTGCTGAAACTGTTGAGACACCTTACAGCTGTCCAGTTGAATAATCCATTCAACCTGCGCCCACATTGCTAGATTCGCGAGAACCCAGTACGTAAAGTCTCGAGTTTATATTAGGCCTTTTTTATTATGCTTACATAATCTGTATAGATCACGGTTTACAACAACAGTACAACTTTTTGTTGTATACCATGGAAATCAATGATCTATACTGATCATGTGAGCATAATAAAAAAGGCCTAATATAAACTCGAGACTTTACGTACTGGGTTCTCGCGAATTTAATTGAAACAATTTCCGTCACACGTATTGCTTATTCTCGGATAACGTAGTTTGGGAGCTGAATAGAATCATCAGTGATGCAATTTCTGATGATACCATAGTGAGTCCCATCTCAGTATTGCGTTAAAAGTGTTAAATTAGGATGAAAAACGCCCACTAAAGGGGGGCGTGTCAGAAGAATTTATATCGAGGTATTGCTAAAGAGACCACCGTCTACCGAAAAAAGTAAATTAAGGAACACAAAGATTTTATCATCAAAAGGGTTTTAATAAGTGGGCGTTTGAGTGGGAGGACCTTCAAAATTTTTAGAGTCAGTATACTAAATATCTTGAAAATTTGTGGAAAAAACTTATGAAATCACGGTAAGAAAATTGTGTCCGTCGTAGGGATACGTATATCTATTCGCCTCGAGTGTTGAAAATGGCGTTTTTCACTTTTTTGAGTAGGAGAGGTGTCACGCCCCTTTGTTTACTACTGCCCACATCTTGTTAAATGCTTTCAACAGGCAGTTTACGTCCATTTAAAGCTAATTTCAACGATAATGTTGTCAGAAATATTAAGATATAGCGTTTTAAATGCCTTTGTTGCGTAGGAGGCGGGACGTGCCACGCCCATTTCTCAGATTTTGTCCGAAGAAACACTCCGATGAATATCAGAGAATGCCTGGAAAATTCAGCTCAATCGATTCAATGGTTATGTCAGTGCATTGAATAGTATTAAAGTTGATATTCCGCAGCGCCATCTAGGGGCGTGTTGCAACGAGGTGGATAGCCACAATTTTCCCCAGGAGTAAATACATATCAACTTTCGTTATGGTCGGTCAAACGGTGTCAGAGTGTATTTATGTAAAATCAGGTCCAACATACTTTTCATGTAGGTATGTAAATAAGGTATGACTTATGTCAAAAATTCAGTCTCACGGTTTAATTTTTTTATTTTTCCCCACTAGGCATTGAGTCAATACACTTCCCCGATGGCTCCAATCAAAATAGTCCTAGTGCCAAATAAATAAGTGCATCTATGAAAACATTCCTCACTGTGTAACGGAGCAATTTTCGCATTTGCATACTCCAGCAAATCTGAAAGTGTCCTCTCTATTCCAAGCAATAATTGCCTGTCCTTTTCTTAAACTGAAACATGCACTTTTGTTCTTCTCCTTTCAGGTGACATACTCAGAGAATGAAGTCATTAAATTGTTTCACAATTGAGCGGGTAAGCAGAATACCACTTTATTTTATTTCCCTTCGTGTCTCTGTTCCTATAACGAAATTTGTCACGAAGATACCGTTGTATATGAGACGTAAGTCATGGAATAAATATTTATTTCGTCTAAAGAATAAGAACTAAAGTTGACCTGTGTTGACCCACCTCCAGTTGCCGTTCCAATGGACAACATTTATGACTGCAGCACAGATGTTTGTTTGTTACATATATTAACAGCAAAAAAAAATGTATTCCCTTACTGTAGATAACATTCATCATTTTTATTTTCCCTCAAGTTCGTCGTTTGTATGGGTTAAAGTTAAACAAAGAGATAATATGCCTTTGGCTAGTTTAAAGTATAAAAGGACATCGCATGGAGGAAGCTCAACATAAATACTTTTTTTTTGTAAATTGAACAATGGTTGGCGCTCCATCGAGAGACAGTTTCCTTTTGATACAACTTTTGGCGATTGTGCAAGCATGAACTGTTGCTGTCGTCAGTGTAGTTGCTCAAAGGATTACGATATAAAAAAAATAGTTTCTCTCTGCTTTCCTACATCCTTTTCGCAAATAGATGGAAATTCACCAGAACAACTGTGGTTGGATATTGCGTCTGCGGGAGTGGAGTGAGATATCAATCTGTGCTTACAGATAAGAGACTGTATATGCGAGCAAAGGTTACAGGGTTCAATATCTTTTTGTGTGTCGGAGCAAATTGATGGCATTCTGGGATGAAGGACTTGGATTGCTTTAATCGGATGCGTATTGTGTGGGTCTGGCTTTGGTTTTAACTAGCGAAGACTGCTGCGAATTGGGACTGGGATTGTTATAGCTATATTCATCCGATTTTCGTTCACAGGGATGTGCGGCGAGTAGCTGGGAATAGTGGAAAAATGTGGTCTGATCTTGTCTTTAAGAAAAGTGTCAACCTTGGTTGTTTATTAATGAGTAAAATCGGCCTTTTTTCGGAAAATTCGTTTATCTTTTGAATGATAAAAATGCTGCTCCATTCAGCCCTTAAGTGTGTCTAATAAATTCATTCGTATTGGCTTAGAAATCTTATGGTAACTAGTCCAAACCCAAACCAAGGAGCATCATTGGTACTTTTACTTACTCTCTTCAAAAATTGTTCATTCACTCGATATCACTCTCCTATCATTGTCTTGACGCGATTTGTATTTTTAAAACAACTCTCTAAAGTCATTTATAGTCCGATGAAAAAGTGTCAACTCAAATGCCACACCTGGATTGAAAGGAGGACATAAAAACTGACTCAACTTTCTCTGACACCAAGCGTCGGTTATCCCACTTTCCTACAACTGTTAAAGTTTCTTTAAAAAAAAACCCTTTGCAATAATAATGATACCTAACCCGCAGCTTATCATAAGCAGTTGTAAAAAAGTTTGAAGGATTTCTCAAACTCTTCTAAGAGACTTTTCTTCCACAAAACCATTCAACCTTCTTCTTTGTGTTGAATTCCGCATGACTCTCAAAAGGAGAACTATCTAAATTTTCGCCTTTCAAGCGAAAGAAGCACACACATCCCCGAGGAGGTTGATCCTCGGCAGAATGTCTTGGATACTTGGCTCTTTATAGTTTCCCAGTGTCAATTTACATCAACCCCCCGGAGGCGAAAACTTTATCCATGAGACATCCCGAACTGTCACGAAAAAAGCCAGGAAGTCAGCCGACTTCGACAAAGTTAGATCACAAAGCGTGTTGTCCCACTTTGCCTAATTAACTTCAGCGCAACTATATGCGGGCTATTCTGAAATTGTTTTAGCTTATCCCACCACCTCCGACGGGAATGGAATTTTACATTTTAACATCGATTCCCGTGGCTGTTCCTCTTTCAATTAATTTCTGCAAGACGAACAGACATCGGGGGTTGGAGCTTTCTGGTGAATTTGTTACCAATCGCCTTTTGTGAGTTAGATGGTAATTAGGAAGCCATTCACAAGAATTTGTCCGTCACATAAAGAAAACGACAGTTTAGGGGATAGAGTTTCTAAGACACACGCGTGGTAAGAGGATTTACAAGTCCCCACATTGCAGCCCTTCCTAAGTGTTGCACTTAGTTTTCAGTTAACAAACCAGCAGGGCAACAGAAACAGGACAACGCGCACAGCGAGCAGTGGTAAGTGAAAGAACAAAGTACTTAAGAGGACACTCTGGGGCGAAGTATGTGTGTATATACATTGCCTCGGGAAAGTGGAAGGACGCCACAACAAAGGATCCAGCAGTACCGAACGCAAATAGTTTTCGTTCGTGTTTGTGTCTTAATCAAATGAATAACACAAATTTAAACGACTTGAACGGGAATGTTTCCGACTTCAAAGAGCTCGCAAACAATTGATTAAGTGTGTGGACTGTAATGGTGGGGGTGGTGTATTACATGCGATGTGAGTTACACGCGCGAGGTATAGACCCATCTGGATGGTGATGGGTGTCCTGTCTAGACAAAAGCAATTTGCTGGTGTAACTGCGGATGTGGTGTGCGCATTCTTTTTGGGCGAGTCAGTGCCGCCTGGTTGTCTATTTGGGGCTGAACTACAATGTGGGGTAGTTTTGTTGCATTATCCTTCGAATTGGCGGTATTTTTGTTTAATTACTGAGGAGTTTTCTAAGGAAAAGGGCTTTCGAGAGGTGTTGGTGAAGTGGATGCTGTTTCAATGAATTTATTTAGTTCGTCTTTTGTATGTGGATTTGAACAAGCATCAAGTTGAAACTACTCAGCCAATTTTTATGTTATTCTCAGGCGCAGTGAAGGACTCAATGGAGCTGCGTTTAGTTTTTATTTCATCGCAATTAGCCAATTCATTCAGAAGATGTTCAAATTTTAAGTTATGTAAAAGAAAGCAGTTGTTGAGCATCCTACTCACTTCAAAGAGTGTCTCAAACTTTATACGAAGGTCTTTGGTTTGGGGGCGTGGCACTTCTTATAGAGCAAATACTAATCTTGGAATAAAAAAAAATCTCCAAAGGTTTTTTTATAGTTGTACATGGATGCAGTGCTTCCGCTGAAAGGGCGAAGCCAAAAAATGGACCTCCACATGAAATGATATTAGTATTTTATGTGTGGGCCCCTTTTGTTCCCCTTTTTTTCACCGGCAACGTTGCATAGCAAAAAAAGAAACAGAACAGCAAAAATATTTATTTATTAAAAAAAAAACAGTACATCTGACAACTAGGTATATTATACCTTGTTCCCACCAACGTAATTTAGCCAAACTTTAAGTGATTTAGTGTGACATTTTTCTCAACTTTGACATTAGGTGTCGAACACCAGATAGTTTTTGTTTTTTGTTTCTGTTTTTTTGCTATACCTGCCAAGAATAAAACAATTTTTGATTGTATGTACTTAATAAAAAAACACAAAAAATTCGAAAAAATGAATGAAATATTTATTTGAATCGATAGTTTGAACTTTGCAATTTAATGTTTAAAGATAATTTCATGCAAATGTTGACCGCGGCTGCGTCTCAGGTAGCCCATCCGCTGAGTCCAATTTTGGCATACTCTTTCACACATATCGGCCGGTATCTCACGAATGAATGCATGGATGTTGGCTTCCAGTGCGTCAATCGAAGCGGGCTTGTCCCTATACACATTAGCCTTGGCATACCCCCACAAAAAATAATCTAATGGTGTCAAATCGCACGATCTAGGCGGCCAATTGACCGACCCGAAACGTGAAATTAACTGTTCACCAAACTCGCCTCGCAATTGCGCCATTGTTTCGCGTGCTGTGTGGCATGTGGCACCGTCTTGTTGAAACCACATATCATGCAAGTCAAGAACTTCCATTTCGGGCAAAAAAAAGTTTGTTATCATCGCTCGGTAGCGTTCACCATTGACAGTAACGCTGCGATTCGCATCATCTTTGAAGAAATATGGCCCAATAATGCCGCCGGCCCATAAACCGCACCAAACAGTGGCTTTTTCGGGATGCATTGGTAGCTGTTGCAATGCTTCTGGCTGATCTTCACTCCAAATGCGGCAATTTTGCTTATTTACGTACCCATTCAACCAAAAATGAGCCTCATCGCTGAACACAATTTTTCGATAAAAAAGCGGAAACTCGGCCAGCTTTCCAAGAGCCCATTCACCAAAAATTCGGCGTTGTGGTAGGTCGGCTGGCTTTAGTTCTTGCACCAGCTGTATCTTAAAAGGCTTTACGCCCAAATCCTTCCGCAAAATTTTCCACGTAGTGCTGTAACAAAGGCCTAACTGCTGGGAACGGCGCCGAATCGACATTTCGCGGTCTTCTGTCACACTAGCTGATACGGCCGCAATATTTTCTTCACTACGCACAGTACGTAAACGTGTTGGTGGTTTAATGTCCAACAAAGTAAATTTGGTGCGAAATTTGGTCACAATCTTCCGAATAGACTGCTCAGAAGGTCGAGAATGCCGATCATAAAATGGAAGCAGCGCGCGATGAACATTTCGAACCGAGCACGAATTTTGATAGTAAAATTCAATAATTTGCAAGCGTTGTTCATTTGTAAGACGATCCATGGTTAAATTGCAAACCAAACTGAAGCTGTTTGACAGTGACACAAGGTACTAAACACACGTCAGCTGTCAAAACCGGTGTTGCCAAAACCAAACCAGCTAAAAAATCACCCTTTATATTGTATAATAATAATAATAATAAATTGAAATTTAAATTTTCCAAATGTTGAATTTCAGTGAAATGTTAAATTTCGTCGCTGCATTTGTAAGTTTGTCAAATCGAACATACCTCTTTACAAATTCCGCACGTCATTTATTGACTTTTCAGCTCGCTGACAAAAAAAGCTGTCATAAAATCACTAATTTTTCATCGCGAACTCCAAACCTATATATATTTAATATATCTGAATAAGCACTTAAATTCATGTTTAAATTAATATACGTAGCTAAAAAAATGTTCTTTAGGTTCAACCACTTCTGACTTCTAAACGGAAAAAAAGACCAACAATGAATTCTGACACCAGCTGTCATTTGAAATGTTGAAGTTTCAGTGGGAACACCAAACTGGATTTCGAAAATTTTTCTCCGTAATGTTGAATTTAGGTGCGGTGTAAATGCACTATTAAACTGAAAACGGGTCCATTTTGATCATTTAAAAAAGGGGGGGCTCAAAAAGGGGCCAAACTGCAACGCTGCATGGATGTACAGCCAAACAGGGATCAAAAAATTGCTTCGTTATAAAGACGTTTATACAAAAGTCGTTAATTAGATAATTTGATTTACACTTACATACAGTGGTATCCTTTATGTGTTCGAAGAAAATTCGTACAAAAAATAACTCATTTTAAAGAAATTTATATCTTATTATTTTTTTCGTAAAAAATATATCAATTTTCTATTGCACATGAACAGTTTCTTTGTTATTCTTTTTTGGCTTCTGTTTGAACTTGCTTCGGCAGACTTTCTCCGCTTTTAACTTTTTCAATAATCAATAATTTCTCTGAAAGTGAAATAGCCTTGCGCTATGACATTTTTGTATAAACGTTTCACGAACTTAAAATGCAAACTCAAGCGATTAACCTGTTACGCGTCAAATTTCTACTACACATGTACACTTATATACATATACATCAAAAAAAAAAAAAACATTCATTTACTGTGAGAAATTTGTTGCCAAAAGGGGGAGTTCCCTCTTAAAATTAGGAAGAAAACATCATAGTAAGCTTCGTTTTCAAATTTGACATTTCGTTATAAAGAAACATTTTTGGGCCAATCAAATTGTTGCTTGTAAAGATAATTTCACTATAGAGACTTTCGTTATAAAGAACCTAATTCATATGAGATATTTTTGAAGAGGAATAGGAACAAAATGAAATTCGATATAGAGAGAATTACGTTATAAGGAAGGTCGTTATAAAGAAGTTTGGTTGCATATTATTTGTGCGAACCACTTTGCAAAAAGGTAGTAATATTGGAAAATGGGGCGTGGAATCTGAAATATGAGGAACATTTATAACCTTAGGATCAGAAACATTTAAAACCTTTTTTTTTCGTACTTATTTCAATGGCGAAATTTCGTATACATCGGTATTGTATGTTAAGAAAAACTTCCGAAATGTGGGCGGAATTCAACAAAGAGTCGTATCACCCACTTAGAAACGAGAACATTATCGCCTATCGCCAATCGCCAATCTCCCTCGAATTCGATTTCCCTCGGAAACCGAAATGTCTACTCGAAAAGAAAAATAACTAAATTAAGTACATGTTGGCGTCTTTTTGCTGAAGGCGACTTTATCAAAAAGGAGTTGGAAAGGATAGCGATGTGGGCCTGGCCCAATTAAGTTTTAGCGAAGTCCTTTCAGTGCTTTAAGCCATTTTTGAAACAATTCAAATATTGAACTGCTATTTATTAGTTGTTTTTGACATTCTAGTCACTTATTTTTTTTTTAATTTTTGAGAAAATAATCAACCAACTTGTCTTGCTTGTCATAAATTCTCCCACTAAATAATGGCGGAAATATCGGTGGGAAAATCCAACAAAAATTCCCCCGAATTCTCATTTACGATAGGTATTTTTTACAGGAAATAATTTTCCCTCATTCGAACATCATTCACGATAGGAATATGGGGAAGTACGAACAAATCCGAGGGAATTTTTATTCACGATAAGGCTAATTGTAAAAATTTGAAAGAGGTAAAATTGTAGAAATTCGAAACTTGAGAGCTTAAAATGTGAGCGCAATTGAAAGTGAGGTGAAGCGCCGCATTCATAAAGCAAAAAATTAATTTTTAAAATGCCTGATACTTTCAGAAATATGAAATTAGATAGAGATTTCGCTGGACTACCATCTGAGATAGCTGCCACGCTATTAGAAAGTTGAAAAAAAAAATGCAGTCTAAGTCTAAGACGACAATCTTTCAGGCTCCAAAGCCTCGTCTCGAGTATTATTCAAAGCTCTGAAAAATGTGCAAAGTAATTATTTTCGACGATTGAACTATGACTAACGAACAACTTTTGGAAAATGTCCACTTGGTGTTTTCCGCCTCATGTAAAACTGTTATTTAACGACTTTATCTTTTGACGTCATCTGCCAGCTAAAACGCTAATGAGGCCTTAGCTGACAAAGACAAACAAGACTAAGTGGGCAAGTGGGTCAAAATCAGGATAGGACCACCAGCAACCAAGTTGGATCAGTTCCCCTTAAGGTCACAAGGTCCAAACGTCTCAGGCAGAAGAAGTTTCAAAATCGATGCTAAACTCGTCAAATTTTTATTTTAATTTTTCGCAGATTCGTATGCTTAGCTCCCTCTGGCGCTCAGAATAATAGCCTGAGACGTTGGAATTGGAGATGGAGGAGATGTTGTAACCTTACTATTGAATTGAATTAAATCCTTATCCTTATATTAATGTACCGAGAAGCTTTTTTGGTACTGTTCGTCAGTCATGAGGTTATACCTTTTTATGTGTGACGTTTATAAAAAAAATGTAAATGATTATTGGGAAGTTAAAGGGTCAACTTTATTACTTCAAAATGTTACGTCAAATGTTGAACTTAACAGTCCACGATGGATATAAGAATCCTTTAAAATCTAAGAAAAACTGTTACTTACCTTATCCGAAGTGTAAAGTCTACACTGTTTCCACATGCGTTTCTTATAAGCGAAGTGTTCTTATATCCGTTGTGGACTATAATTAGAACAATTGGGACAGAGGTTGTAACTTTCCTTTTAAGGATTGTTTTCATCGTCACATTTTGATGAAAAAATCCTAAAAAAACGCGCCTAGAATACACTTGTTTATCAAAAGAAGTGAGTCATTCGTTGACATCTTTCTTCTCGCGAATGCAATTGCTAACAAAGCGAGTCATACAGTTGTCAGATGGACTTTCTTTCAATCCTTTTCAACTCGAACCCCTTTAAAATAATCACTTACCCCCGATTGCTCTGTAAAAGAAAAGTCATCTAGCAAAGCCATTGAGGTCGATCAATAGCGACCATCTGTACACCCGGGATAGAATTACACAGCACAGTTTGAGTACGCCTCAGTTTTGTGCCTGCATAATAATTTCCCTCAAAGATAATTAATTTCCCTTCTTTTTGCTAAAAGATTTTAATTTTCAACCCAAAAACAAGCAATAAATTAGACGGCATTAAGATGGCAGGGCCAAACTCATAACACACGACAATAGCTGCATTAGTTCCCCTCCAGGAGAACCAAAACAAAAAATTGAAAAAAAAAATGTAAGAAAAATATTAATTAATGCGATGGGAATTTTTCATTATTTTACCAGATGAGCGAGGGCCAAAGTCAATGGCTAATAAAGGCAACGAGCAATCTACAAACGATTTATTTTACGGCCAAGCGTTTGTTTTTCTTTGAAAAAGCTAACAAACGATTATGGGATAACAATTTGCACGCAGGATACGGCATGTGAACATGTGTGTTTCTGTTTCGTGATTGCAGTTAATTTGAAAATATAATTCCTCTGTTTGTATACATTTTTTGGGGAAACATTTACACAATTCCTGGATATCCTGAGTGGTTTCTGTTTATCCGGAGCTGATAATCCTGGATAAAGACCACTTAATTTTGATTGGATTGTGAAAACTATTTTTTGTTACAGCGCCGCAGCGTTGAGACGAGTCAATTATATCAAAGTCCCGGCGGGGAACGGCAAAATTGTTTCATTTTATTTCACTTGCGATTTATTAAGTACACGCAATCCCATAAAATTTAATTGAATTTGGAAATATTTATTTAAAAAACCACCGGATATAATGAGATCCTTGCATTAAACAATAATATTGGTGGATGTGTGCCACTTGGAAATAACAATTAACGTGGCGCTTATATGTGATTGCATGGTAATTAACATTCCTCAACAAAGCGATAGACTGAGAGAGAATGCAAGAGAAATGTACGAATAATTAAAGTGATGTACCGCCTCTCACCGGCTTTTTTCCTATGGTATACGCGATTCATTATCATCCAGACAGTCGGTTCATAATTTTTTTACGCAGCTGAGTATGGGAATGGGAACAGCGGGTAATTGGTAATTGTTTGAATCAGAAGCGCCAGCCACTGTGCGCTACCGGTAACAGCAGAGCAAACACTGGTTTGACTGGAGTGCACTGTTTCGGAGTCTAACACTTTCATGGTTCGTCAAGCCGAAAAGCAGAGTTTAGCAGATGGAAAAGATATATCACACGCAATCAAGATAGGCGGCAAGTGTATTAATTGGAGAGCGTCATGGGGTGCGGAGTTTTCGTCAGTAGATTGCTTCAATTAGCGAACATTTGCTTAGTCAAAGATCGAGATTGGATAGGACGACGAATGGGGAAAGTCGCACATTTTGACGTGCATTTGAAAGGAATTTTTTCTGAAGCTGTTGCGGGCAACATTATTTTTACTTGTTTGTATACCCAATGAAATGCGTTCTAATGAGGCAGCAGGCTTGTCTTCGAGCCAATCTAATTTTGGCTTCCTAGTTGAAGCATGTGCAAAATGCGCCTACGTTGCAAATGGGAAGATGTCACTCTTCCAAAAACCACATTTGGAAAAAGGAAAAGCTAACTTTTAACTCGATATTTGGAGACGTATTTCTCAAAGACTACAACTGACCTTATTTTAAGTACAGAAGCAATACATACGAAGCCTCTTAAGCGCTCTGAATGCGTTGATTGATGCGTTGAGAAAATTATTCAAAAATTTAGAACGCTGGCAATTGAAGCGACTGCACGAACTTTGTTTTTGATCTTACGATTTCTAACAATTTTCCTTCTTTTTTAAGGTGAACCTTGTTTTGATGGGTCTCGATTTAATTGAGATCATCCATCGAACACGAAGTATTCGTCACCTGCGTAGTCTACCTTGGTTTCTGAGACCTCGGGCTAAAGCACTCGTATTCAAGTTCAGAAGGTGTTAAGTATTTTTTTTATTTTTTGACGATATCGATGTCACAGTCCGCGCTCTGTTCAGTGATCCCGAGCCAGCATTTCCAGGCTGAACCCCAAAAAACAAACGATTGAACAAACGCATGCGTCCTCTTGACATGGACAACTGCGTTTAGATTATATAAGGCCCACTGCCACACACGATCATTCTTATAGCTGACGGCGCGCTGGTTAAAGTCTTCTCTACGGCTCCTTCCACAGAGCTTACCGGATCGCACAAATTCTGTCATAAACCTATGACAGTTGCTGGGTGGTTTATACACCTAGAAGTAAAAATGTTGTTACATATTATGAAGTTTGTCAAGGGAATCCATATATTTCGTGACTATTCATAATAAGAAACTTTGTGACTTCACATTTCTTAAGACAAATAAGTCAAACAGCACAAGGGAAGGGGCTTGGGCGAAGTTCGAAAGCTTCTCGTAAGTCAAAAATGCTCAGTTCAGTAGAGAACTTTTTCATACTGTATGTTAGTCAATTGACACATCAAAATAAAGCTGTGACATAACTAGAGCTCTTACTAACACTACCGAAGGTTTCATCAGAAGTTGTGTGGTATAGTTGTTTTAGGGACTGAGCTGTTTTAGAGCTGTGCTGTTTTAGGGACTGACCCTTCTTCGATGCAGTGAGGAAGTCTCAAGGTTTTCCAGTTTTCCACATCTTATTTTATTTATTTATTTATTGACTTAGGGCCTTACTAATAATAATTTTCAACCATCACACTAAATATTTTTTAGGTCACAATATGCAATTTTGTATGCAAAATTATGCCATTGTGAGTTCGAAAAATTTAGCCTGGACACTAAAAATGATTATTAGTATCGCGGTTAGAAAATAATGTTTTACAATAGACTTGAAATCCGTTTGTATGTCAAGACTGTTCTATTTAATAAACTTGAGCTGTAAAAACCCTTTAAAACTGAAAGGAGGAACTTTTAAAGTCCCTGAAGGTGGTAGATAGCTCACTGTATAAGGTTTTAATGCACTTAAACTAAGTGCTTTGATTTGAGTTTCTAATTTTGCGCAAAACTTTAAATAACAAAAAAATTAAACAAATATACAGATCCAGAAATAAAGCCTCCAAGTCCCAAATTATCGTTCTTTTCTTTAGGAGCAATTAAAAAGAACAACTCCACTAGCGCCATAGTGTATTTTTAACTATATTAAAAAGCGAGATGCGTACCCCCCATTTGAAATTGTTTGACCTGCAAATTCCGTCCATCAAGATGAACACCAATTCGAAAAACACCAAGTGCACACGACCAACTTAAGTGCGCACTCCAACTAAATCAAATTTCCGGAACACAAGCACCAACTAAATTGCACAGCGCACACCTACGCGGCATAAAAGGAGAACATCATATCAGTACTCAGTGCCTAGAATGCCTGTCTACCTACCCTTTTCAATTAGGTACTTAATAAAAAAGAAAAATCCCAAAAAAGCAACTGAGCTGAGCGGTTGTAATCCACTTGGCACGCACTTCTCCATCTGGACGCAAAAGAGAAACCGACAAGAACTTCCTCAACCACTATTTCCCCACTTGTTCGCTTTTTTTTTCTCTTTTATTTATTTCAATCCATTTGAACATGTTTTCGACGCAACGACAAGTGCCGCTTCGTGTACACACGCACACGTAGAGGGGAAGTCGCGTATAGAAGTGCAATTGAGTGCAGGCAGGCTTAATTCAATCGCTCTTTGAAACTTGTTCTTATCAATGGGTTGGGGGTTCTTCTGGGATGGCGCTTGCCATATAGAGTGTCCATATGCACACATGCCCACATGGTTTCGTGTGTAGATACTGAAAGTATGTATAGGGGCACAAGGGAGTTCATAATTTATAGGCCACTTGCATGCGGTTACTTCCCATCGTCCTTACAGGAGGATTGTATAAACAGCTTGATGCTTCTGTTCGTTTGTTAAAGGGCTATACAAATCGAATCCACACCGCGCTCATTCTTCGACTTCAGAGTGTGTGTGTTACTTAAATTTTATTATTTGCACGTTTCTTTCCGTATATTCGTATCTTATTTACATGGGCTAAAAGTATACAGTCGAGGAAATGAAACCAATGACTGATCCTTATGTGGCTTCGCATCGGATTTCATGTGAATAAAAAATAACCGAACATGAAGGATATTGGCAATCAAACGTCTTACGTGGGTAGAGTTTGAAATAAGTAGTCGGGGGCAGGTACGAAGTTTGTGTTCAAATTCCTTGGCGCCAAGAATTTGGAATGCTTTTGAAGAGCGAATCAACTTTTTAACTTGAACTGGGCGTTTAATAGATGACTTTTTGTTTTTTAACTTTCTCGAATACGTAGATAGATGGTAAGAGAAAAATATTGCATTCGTAGAAAATCTCGAACTCGAGATGGTAATCAATTCTGACAGTACGTTGATGGAGGAACTCATAAAAGTGATTCGCTCAACTCTGTTCGTCTGTCTGTCTGTCTGTCTGTCTGTCTGTTTGCATGATCCGGATGTCTACAACACAAACGGCTGCTCGAATTTAGTTCGACCTCAGGATTTGGAGTTTGTGGGCCGTTTATTATCTTGCACGGTAACCTCAATATTAATGGTACTTCCCATATAAAATATTCATACCAGTTTGATTTGTTCGAAAACGGTTCTAACGATTTCAACTTAAATTCATATTTGAGCTTAAGTAGGTGAGGTTAACAGGGCTGCATACCGATTTTTGGGGAAGTTTACACAAATTAAGTGAGCGATTTGGATCGGCGACGGAATGGGTATAGAGCTATCGAGGGATACTGGCGAGGATACCAAAGTAAGCCGGATCGCGAGGAGGTGGGATTTTTGGAAATAATTTACAATTGCCGTTGAGAGTTGGTTGTTCATTTTAAGTCGAGCAAATCGAGTCGCACTTTTCAACTGAACTGTGCTATGTATTGGGCAAGCAGACCCACAGTCGAGCACTCTTTGTTACAGTCTACAGTCATTTAAGCAGAGTGTAACGCTGCGAAACTTTAATGTTGCATATTCCGTCATTTTCAGGTAGAAGATAAAGGGTCATTCATTAAGGACTTGACAACTTATTTTTTAAATAAAATGCAAACTACTTGATATATGTCAAAAACTAAATTTATTGGCTTGAATTACTATCAAAACATTTATGAATGGAATGCGACTTCGTTCATATGTCCACCAGGGGAACGTATGCAGCGGTCGATGCGTTGAACCCAATTTTCGATGACTCGGCCGCACATTTCGACCGATACGGCCGCTATTTTTTGTTTAATATTGGCACTGAGCTCTGCCTTTGGCATAGACGAATGATTTAATGTAGGCCCATAAAAAAAAGTCTAGAGGCTAAATCACATCTCGGCGGCCAATAGACGGGTCCGTTTCTCGAGATAACACATTTACCGAACTGAGACTTCAATAACTCGCTGTGTGGCTTGTGGCACCGCCTTGTTGGAACCACACATAACTGAGGTCCAATTCATGCAATTGGTCAAAGAAATTAAGCTCCAACATGTCTCTGTACCTTTTATCAAAACGTGACTCTCATCGATGAAAAAAACGGCGCAATGGCAACCCCGGCATGAAAACCGCACCAAAGAGTGACTTCTTGCGGATGAAGTGCTGTTTCATGAAGCTGATGAGGGTTCTCATCTGTCCAATAACGCATATTTTGCTTATTTACGAAGCCGTTTCAAAACTGTCACCGCTGAAAATTGAAAATTGGCGTTAACGCTCTTAAAGTTGCGACCACCGACCCGGAATAAATTTTAATTAATTGTAACGTGTACTTCAACATGATGAAAAATGTTCATTTTAACTGAAAATTTGACATTGAGGGTTTTAGTGTGCCTGTCAAGTCGCTAATGAAATACCCTTCAGATATGCAAAATATGGACTACTACTGAATTGTGGTATACACATTTCTGCGTGGAAAAATTGCTCAAAAGCATCTCAGAAGTGCTCCTGATGGAAAGCGGATAAGTGCAGAAACATATGCCACCACAAAAAAATAAATAATTGGCGGAACAGGTCCGTATGGACCCAAGCCTAGCTTCTCACAACCATTCGTCTTGTGTGAGTTTTTATTTTTGGGACGAATGGAAGGGATCTACAATTTTATGCCGAGTCCAAACGGCCAATTGAGAAGCTCTTTCATGACAGTTATACTCTCGGATGTTTGTCAGACGTTCGCGAGAGGTGGCGCAGCGAAAAAAACCTTAAGTTGGAATTTGGGTTTTTCTCGGGATTCGAACCTGGGACCCCTCGCTTAGTAGTCCAACACACTAACCACTAAGCCACTGCGAGCTCCTCTATTGATCGGAATATCGGTAAGTGAAGTTGGCTGTAGTTGGATATCATAAAGTCAGCCAAACACCCAAAAAATATTCAGAAATATTTGATGAAATCAAAAATGTGAGTCCTGAATTGTACCAGATCAATGCAAGATAAAAGCGACATTGGGCACAGTCAAAAACCTAGTTATCTTAAGTCGACTAGATTGGTCTGAACTAGAAGTACCCTGAACGCAAAAACTAAATTGGTTGGTCACTTTTCCTACGTCGGCCACATATGTCAACTTAGTGCTAAGTCGCAAATTTCTTGACTGGATTCGTCGGCTACCCTTTTATCAATGTCAACTGAAAAAGCTGTTCATACGACCGACCGATCTAGACACATCGAGTCAGCCAGCTGTCAGACTTACTAAACGTAACTTACTAACTTACTGAACGTCCCCATTTTCCTATTTACTAAACCATAACCTTACAGACTTTGACATCACTCCGCGAATCCACAACAACCACGCGTTACATAATATAATAAAATTTGCAAAACTATTTGCAACCATTCCTTTTAAAATATTCATAGAACAACGCTCGCTCCGCTAATCACATTTAAAACGCATTCGCTCAATGAATACGGAGTATTTTCTGGCAGCAAATAAAGTAAAACGCTTACCCAAATCCAAACAGTCAAGAGTCACAGTTGATATTCATCCCAAGAGTGCAAATATAGAAACAAACAACATGCATGATCCGAAAGGCAACAGAATAAAAAAGTCAATACGCGTTCAACCGCATATGCAGCAGCATTTTCAGCGGATAACAACAAAAGGCAAGAAAAAAAAATAGAAAAACCAGCGAAAAAAAACATTGTAGGGAAATCCTCCGTGGCGCACGGTGTTTTCACAACTTTTCTGGTTTTTCTTCATATATTTGCTTTGAGCAAACGCTCGTCGTCCGCCAAAGCCCAACAACGGATAAAATCCATTTACGTCGAGTGGATACACTTGGTTGGGTTTTCGTGAATATTTGCCTCTCTCTCACATTGATTGTGGGAAATTTGTTTTATTTTTTTTTTACTCCGAAATAGCGCATTTTCCAATTTTTCGATTTCATCCTTTCAGCCAGTACAAAAAAAAAATATCAAATATCCTCCAACTAAATTGGGAAGTGAAAAACATGGGACTTGGTCAGACGCCAAGCTTTTTGCTACAGTGGGGAGCAAAGGTTTTGTAATGCTTCATAGTCTGAACTGTCTGAACGAAATGTCAAAAAAAAACAAAAAAATGTAAGAACGTTTGCAAATTTGTTTTTCTTAAAATCTGAAGTTCTTAAGTTTGGACAGCTAAACTTTGTTGCAACTAAAAAATAAAAATGAAGAAAAATCCACCACTGAATTTCGCTTGAAAAAGTAAACGTTTGGATTGTGCTTGTTTGAATAAAAACAAGCAACTCTTAAAACCAAAAGGATTGACAGGCTGAGATTTGGTTTGTCTATGATGAGTACTGAACACAGAGATCAAGTCAGTATATGTCATGGGGACAGAAATAATGACAGACTATAATGTGTATGAAAGAAATAATAGTTTTTAATAGAGTAACACAGAAGCGTCGCTCTATCGCGATAGCAATTAACTTTAAAGGTTTCAAAATTATAGCAAAAACGACATTGGAAACCGCATTCGGAAAAATTGTTATTCAAAGTGACCGCAGATTGATTGAATTTTGACTCTTTTTGAAACCGAGGGACAAGCTTAGAAAAGGGGAAACAAAATAAAAACGAAACAAATGAAACGTAAATTGTTTAAAAATAATATAAAAAAAAAACATTTAAAGAATGAGTTGAATGCTCATATCAAATATGAAAGAAAACAGCCCATCGAACGTCTACGTAAGAATTCACGTGCATTTGAATGCATTCACTCGTCTTGATATTATTTCAAATATTTAGAAAAGGAAATTATTTTATAATATTTATGTTTTTATGTAATATGCCTATTTTAAGTTTATTAATAAAAACGGTTACATTTTGTAATCTATGCATATGAAAAGAAGGGCAAATTTCACTTAGAGGAATAAAAGGGAATTTTTTCGAATTAAGGGGATAACTAATGCTTTGGCTGATAAAACGAGGGAAAAACTGTGTTCAAAGTCTGGCCGATACTAGTAGGATAATGCTCCCATCCATAGAGCCCAAAACAAAAATAAAAACTGGACCTAAGCTGAAAAATATTAGAATATTTTTAGGTATGGCCGACGCAAAAGTTGAACGAAGGCTGAACTGCCTCCAGTCTGAGTATTAAAAATAATTTGCTAAAACCATCAAAACCCGGGGCAAAATTGCCAAAAACAAATATGCGATTCAACGTCTAATAGTCATCATCATCAGTCATCGCTGCTTTGTCGTACAGATTACGGAATTATTTCGAAACCGAATTTAATGAAATATGGACCAAATGAAAAGTGAATTCTCGTTTCGAAACACAGAGTTTTTGATCTGCATAGGGTGGATGTCACCAGTAGTCCGCCTTTTAACTTTTTGTGTTTTATTGGACTTTAAAAAATCCCTTGTTCTACTACTTAATAAAGTATTTGGTTTCTCTGATTGTTTGATGTGTATGTTGCAGATTGGATAATACTTATCTAATAAGTATATTAGCTAAAAATTCATACTATTTTCAAAATAAGTAAAGTCGGTATGATTGTGGAGTTGGTGGCCTCTTAAAGTGTTCCAGTTGCCGGCAATGCAAGTATCCACTATTCAGCTCCAAATTAATTTACACATTTTCATAAGTACAGTGGGGCTGACAACTGGAGAATGTTTGAAGCTACCGTGTCTTTCATAGTCAGCCGCCATTTCTCTAGTAAATGTACTACTGAAAATCAAAGAGAATTGATCGAAACTTTTGCGTGAATCATACTGAAGTTTCCATTCATTTCGCATACTGGATTATAAAAAAAAAAGTATATTCAGGGCACTCATTCCGTAACTTTTTAGGCGATTATCGTCGAACCAAAACTTGCAACCAAGTGCTAAAATTACAAATTTGAGAGCTTCATCCAGTTCGTTTTCCAAAAATATAATGAAGGCTGAGGTTTGTCAAAAAAATTCGAGCAGAATATGACTTATTTTGGAGATCAAAGTTTCAAAAACGATATCGTTTAGACGATCGTTGATATATGGAATCTACACCCAGTAGTCAGCCGGAGGGAGCTGAGGGTAATCTTAAAAATAATGTCCCATAAGATCAGCCCCCTCGTAATAATTCAACAAAAAAAGTGGCACTCGTGTGTATTTTTTGAATTTTGTGTTAATTTTTTTATACTTGTGTTTAATTTTTGATTTATTGTTCCACTTTACCAACAAAAAATATTTTAGGCATTATAAAGTGTGATTTTTTAAGAGTTAAGTTTTTCAGATTGGCAGCACTGGTTAGTAATGGCGTCCAAACGTCATCTGTCAAAGTGAAAAGTTTTCAGTGCCATTTAATCATGGAAAGACTTTCAAACGAGCAAAGATTTCAAATTATTGAAATTTATTATAAAAATTCGTGCTCTGTGAAAAATGTGCACCGTTTGTTACGACCATATTATCGTCGTCGTAATCGACCTGGTGAATCCGTCAACGGCGAACGATATCGAGCCATGATAGGCGTCTTTTTTTTTCCCCAGTTGTTTGAGTTGAACTTGGTTGGCATGTGGTTTCATCAAGACGGTGCCACATGCCACACAGCTCGTGGAACAATGGAAATGTTGAAGGATGAATTTGGTGAGCAGCTTATATCTCGAGATGGCTCTGTGAGTTGGCAGCCAAGATCATGCGATTTAACGCCTCTTGATTATTTCTTGTGGGGTTATGTAAAGTCGTTAGCCTATGTGGACAAGCCGAACACGATTGAAGCCTTAAAGGATAACATAACACGCGTAATTCGTGGAATACAGGCCGAAATGCTCGAAAATGTGACGCAAAATTGGACCTTCCGAATGGACCATTCGAAAGGGAGCCGCGGACAACATTTACATGAAGTTATGTCTTTAAAACGTAAATGGCAATGGCCTATTTATCGATTACATTAAAAAATTTAAAAATTTTATTTGATTCGATTTTTAAAAAAACTACGCTTAAAAAATCACCCGTATTATGAAAAAGTAATTTTTTTTTTCAAATTAGGCATTTTTTTGTCAAAAGTGGTTGGCAACGCGAACACTGGTCTGGGAACATTGTTAACAGAACACTTATGTCTCGAGTTCACTGGTTGTATCCCATCTCAAAAATGCCAAGGGCGCCTAAAGAAGTTTTCACTAAAAAAAAGAGAAAAAAAACTGTCATTTCAATTATTAAAGAGCAACAACATTTTACGAAAGGAATATGTTCCCCCATTCAATTGGGTATACATATTTGCTCGCAATACTGTTCCGTCTACGTTTAGCGACACGTTGTATTGTCCAGCGGTAGGTGTATCCCTACCTGCACCAACTATGCTTTGACAAATTGAAACGTTCACTCAATATCAATGTGATTATGTCGGAAAGGACCATTTCAATGGAAAACACGAGAACAAACGAGCACAGTGATTGTTGTGTTAGTCCAGGCAGCTAATCTACTTAGCACTGCTCCATACAAAGTAAAATTATTGATCGACTGCGGAAGGGTGTATATATAATTTTATTATATCGTATGGACAGATTTGTGTATAATACATCGGAACCCCCACGGCCATTCTTTTGGCTTGGCTTTTGTGTGAGAATGGTGTTAATGTTTCTGATGCATATGAGTGGGTAGAGAACGCTCGTGGAAGGGGCAATGGAATTTTGATGAAAAAACAATTAGCAGCTGAAAGCGCAAAAAGGACTATATCATTTAGGCGATCCTTGGGCCAGATGTGGAATAAGTGAGTTATGTTGGGAAAGGGAATGGGAAAAAGGGAGTGGGAGAACACGTTGGCTTTTGAATAGATATTTTCATGTTACCGGATACTCGTATGTGTTGTGAAATGGATCTTGTGGATTTATTGAGCCAGGTGAAAGGTAGTTTGACTGTTTCAGAAGGCCTTGGTTGAAGACCCGCATTTCGTAGGTATGCCTGGTAGATAAGTTGATGGCATTGGATGGGTTGGTCTGTGAGTGGCAAACACTGGCAGAGACAATTTCCAAATTATTTTGTCGTTGGAAACTAATATGGTTGGTGTGGAAGAGTATTTGCGACTTTTATGTCATCAATCAAGGAGAGATTGTAAGCTTTCCCATATGAAAGTCAGCTCCCGGAGTGCGAGAAAATAAATAACGCCATAGACCCTCACCAGCTGCGTCAAAAATAAGTGATACATTACCCCGCCGTGTGCCACTAATTTATGTGGCTAATTAAAGCTTATCCCTACAAATGGCTACCTATATACCAGCCCAACCGCCCACCCATTCATCTCAATTAACCGCAGCCCCATTAAGCTCCGCACAACAGCATTACATGTGACTCGCATAGGTTCCCCTTTCCTAATTGAAATTATTAACTACCTCCAGTGAGTTTCCTCTGCAAAGTGCTCCACATTCGGAGTAATCCTTTTGCGGAACACGAAATTAAATTCCACAGAAATTGCTGCTGCGTGACCATTGAGAAAATGACTAACGCAACCGCTACACTGTGACCCTTCAAACAATGCGCTGTCAAAATGCTTATGTCATGTGTGTGGGTTTTGTCGGGTTAATTAAAAACCGTATCCTGCGACACCATTTCACTGGATTTGCGTTTTGTCGAATGTCCCTGGCTTGTCAGACAGCAGATGGGTTTTATTGAAGTCGGCAGAAGGCCTGATATGGTGCGGCGTGTGCCCCTAATTATTAGTTAGGCGAGGAGCTCTTTCAAAAATGCTCACTATACCGGGTGCGAGTAGTTGTAAGTATTGCCAGATTGTATCTGTAACTATAGTTAGGGAATACGACTGTGGGTATGGTTTCATTTTGCATTAATGCGAACCATGTAACGACTATAACACGTGCGCGTGAATGATGAGAGGGAGGAATTTTTAATTAACATGCCAGTGTGACAGCCCACCGACGAGATGCGGATGGCAGGAGCGAGATACGCAAATTGACGGATTAATATTTCCCTTTTAAGTATTTTTTTTTTGCGCTTGTTGTTCGGATACATTATTCAGCGAATGGAAGTAGGCCGTTATTTCGATTGCATTTCGGTGAGTCCATAAAATAAACATCCGTAAAATCCATAAGGAAGTGCTTCTTTTGAAGAACGACTACTAAAGGTTTGCTATACGTGAGCTTGAACATTTTATTCCAAATAAATGCAGCAGTCAGTATTTCAGAGTCGAAAGGAGGATGTGCAATCAAATAGACACTTGCATTAGCAGCCAGTGGATAATATCCATGCAGTGCTGATGTAAAAGTGCATTTGCTGGATGGAGGAAATCCACTTCCTTGAACAGCACTTTGGAAGATAATAGAATATTCAATTTGCCAGCTACTCGGCCGCCACTCGAAAGTTTTCTGCAACTGAATGAGAGGCAAGTGCATTATGCGAGTATTGCGAGATTGAATATATTTTCATTTTGTCTATTCATTACGAGTCCTTTTAATTGAGTGGAAGAAACGCCAGTAACACTTCCCGTAATAAAATAGGCTTCATCCTCAAAATTTCTAGAGAGAGCCAACGTCAGAGGCAGAAGGCTGACTAAAAGAGTCATACTTAGATAGAAAAACAGCAAACAACAACAACAACTGACGTGAAAAGAAATCGCCAAAATAACAGCGATCACCACAGGCCTACAGGAGAGCATGCAGCTAGACAGGGTATCCTTGTTGTGCGCCTGTCCAAAATTATCCATAACCAGACCTTGAGATTGAGGAAAATCCCCCTTTGGCTCTTCTGAGGAAATTTTAAACAAAAGCATTAGGGAAATAATTGCCTTCTTTTAATTCCAAAGGCTAGGTCTAGGCTCTCCTATCCAACAAACTCCAACAACCAGGTGCAATGAGTTGTGGCATCAAAAGTTGGATTTTACCAAAAACCACCACTCCAAACACCTACCCACCTATTTGTAGGTCGGTTGGTGCTTTTTCTTTGTCCACGCAATTAGATAGTTTTTAACCATCGAAAAGGGAAATATCCCAGGACTTCGAAACACAAATATAAAAGCGCGTGACAAGGACACAATGTTCCATCTGACGCAACTTGGAAAATAAAACATCCTCGAACTAAACGTTAAAATATTTAGGTATGCCCATCCCGAAATTGGATAATTTTTGACGTCTCTTTCTGTATTCACCACGGTAGTATGCTATAACTGTCGAGCTGTCGCAAACAAATTCCACCTTCCTAGCTGCCAGTAATTAAAAAACAAAAGACTGCGAGATCCAAATAATGGTGGTTTTTCTTTTTCCAAGCAATTACTGTTTTTCCCACCAAATATAGTTTTTAACCATCGAAAAGGGAAATATCCCAGGACTTCGAAACAGAAATATAAAAGCGCGTACTAGGTCACATTATTCCATATGAAAGAACTTGGAAAATAAAACATCCTCGAACCAAACCTTAAGAGATTTAGGTATGCCGTTCCGAAATTGGATAATTTCTGACGTCTCTTTCTGTATTCACCACAGAAGTAGTCTCTAACTGTCAAGCTGTCAGAAATCAGTTCCAATTTTACCACAATTACCACAAGACTTTGAATTCTAATTGTACCTTTGACAGATCTTTGTATTTACCACGGCAGCTGTCAAAAATTATGTTGAATTTTAATACGACTTAAACTGGGTCTTAAGCTGCATTTCATCCTTTTGCAAACAAATAAAAATGCTCTCGCAATAGATCTGTCCACTTACATGGCGAATAGTGGACTATGCTTGGTTGTAACAAGTCCCTTTTCCACTCTCAAGCCTATCAGGTAATGCTTCACTACACCACAATAAATTATTCATCACTTCACATCATTTCCTAGCTCAAACATTTTCGCATGAAAAGTTTTGGAAAAGTTTTACCAAAATGTAATAGCAAAATGCATTACCCCAAATACAAGTCATAGAGCAACTCATACTCCACCGTCAAGCTCATAACCATCTCAATTTCAGTTAACATTATGTAGGTACAAAGCAAGTTTGCATGATAACTAGAGAGGTTTTGGCAAAATCAAACTTTCCCCATCGCACATCACCATCCACAGTTGTTGGAAAAGTTTTTAATCAAATTTTCAAATCCAACATATGATTCTGGCAAACTATTTGCCAGCTAAAATAAGCATCACACCGCACATGCCTACATCTGCCACACCAGCTAATGGCTCGTAACTTCATGAGTAATCAAATCAGCCCCGAGTAGGGGTAAGTACATTTGTTGCATGAATTCCGGGAAAAAAGAAAACTTTGGGCACCCTCCATCTCTCAACCTGATTATGAGTCATCACTTAAATTTTCACCCACAAGCAAATACGCTTGCCTGCCTATGTGTGTGTGTTTGTGAAATTCAGATGGAGAAAGAAGCTGGAGAACAACAACCGAACTTTTACCTTTTTACCTACTACAGCCGGCGCGGTGTTAGGGTTACTCGTACGACGGGTATTTGCGGTGCAGACAAAGTTTGTTATTTCAAGGAACGTTACTCTATTTCCATCTCCAACTTGACGCATATTCAGGCAAATAAAACGCACACTGACTAACAAATCGGCAGCAATTAAATTTCCTATTTATATACGTATTTTTAACAAATGCACAGGACATGAACTTCTTGGCGGGGACTGATATCCATGCAGGTCCTTTTTGCTGTGTGTATGTCGTGCCGGCCGCTTTGGTGTCCGTTGGTGTGGATTTAATTCCGGCGACAAATTTATTGATTTTTTTCCACATCGCACGGGGTGAGTTTTTACTACGAAACCTACGCAAGGACTAACACACAGACAGTTGGATTGGAATGCATGGAGTAAGGAAATTCGCAGCGTAAACATTCATGCTTGATCCATGTGAAGGCGGATATGAACGTAGTCGTTGCCTTTTGTCGAGAGGGGTTTTTCATTTGATTTTATTATTTGACTATCCTCGAGGGAGTTGTTGTTGTATTTCCTTGGTCGAGCACAGTGTGGCCGAAAAGCATGAGTTCGAAAGAAAATGTTAATTTATCAAATCGAGGTAAATGGAGAAACAGCTTTTAAAGAGATTGCTAAATTAGAGTAAAAAAGTCCCTGTCCCTATCCGCATACACCCAATATAGGTACAGCTATATTCCCATACAAAGCACTATGACGATTTTTCTCGACTATCCGACTTTTTTAAAACCTTTTCCATCTTAAAACCTTCCACAGACGCAATAATGAACAATATAGAAAAATAATCAAACAAATCCGTCATAACTTTCATAAGCAATGTAGCCACAAACGAACAGCGTTCAATTTTTGTATTGGTTACGAACTCAGAATTTACTTTAACATCTCTGCAATTAATGGTGACACAGGAGTAACAATGTTCTCTTGTTGGCAGGAAGACGCAACGATTCCTGTAAATTAAACATGTAGAAGGTTCACCGACTTTACGGACAGATTTTGAGAACTCTATGCGATCACCAAAAAAAATCTATTTATCAAATGCAAACGCTGTTTCATTTCCTCAACTTGTTTCGAGAGCAGATCTAATCACCGCAAAAATTCCACATACCAACAACTTGGCCTAACTTCGGGTGCAAGCTTAAATTACGTATGCAAATATTTAAATAGAAGATCGCAGTGTATAGGGTCCTTAAAGACGTGCTGAATAATAGTTATGCTAGGTATGAAAAACATTTGCGGATAAGATCTTGCCTGGGTTAAGATCGTAAGCATGATGGATTAAATTTGCAAAATGCCAAACTGCGGGTACCTGCAAAAATCTCTGAAGAAGGGATATACTACCTAGGGATCTCTGAAAGTCGTACAAAATTCAATATGCCATTCAAAGGCAACAGAATGTAGAAGAAGAAATCGCAAACGACTTATCTGCTGTATTTAATTTAATGAAACCTTTTTTACGCCATTTTTCGGGAGCTTGAAAGAATTTTTGAACAAATCTTCGAGTCCTACTCGTTATGTTTAAAAAGAGAAGGACGACCAAACCTCCGTTTTAAGGATCAAAACATCGCAATTGCCAAAGCAGTTGATGTTGCAAATTCGAAGCTTGTCAGAAAATGGAAGGATGCAGCACCCTCTTAAAGGCAGAAGCTCTTCTTAAAAGCTGATGTGACAACTTGTCACTGATAGAAAACATTTATTGAAAAATGCGTTAGGGGCTTCCGAGTGAACAGTGTGAAGAGCAATGATTAACGTTTACTTACAGTGGCTATGCCTGCGACTAACATACTAAAGGTTAAACCACGCTTAGTAGCCGAGTAGACCAGCTCAAGAACAGCTCCGCTCAGTGTATAGTGGACAAATATACAACCGGACTGGTCCAAACTTGGCTGAAGCCTTTAACAGAAATTGGAAATCGCGATCCTGATATATGTTCGCACTCTTCTTATAACTTCAGTGAACCTTCGTCTGCGAATTGCGATATAGGCGGCTGAAGAGGACTGCGCTTTCGTTGTGCGCCTAAGACAAAGACTGCTTTGGAAGCAGCGCCAACGTTTGAAAAACTGCGAGATCTTGAAAAGGTTTAATTATGAGCCCGCCCAATATCTTTGACTAGCTTCCAACTTCTTATTCCGTCTGAAAACAAAGCTTGGCACAGGAAATTCATACCAAATTAAAAACAAGACAGCAGTCGCCATCTAGTCGCTTTGTTTGTATGGCTATACCAGTGTGTTTCGATTAAGCCCGCCAGCTCGGTTTTTAAACGCTGCTTTTAAAAGACTTTGAAGGTCTTTGACATTATGACTGAACTACTTCTTATGCTCACTTTGCAAAGACATTTAAGTCCGAATTTGAATTCAAGTTTGTCAAGTGTCATCGAAAGAATCTCTTTTCATTTCACACGTTCTTATCCCAAAAGGCATTTCTTTTCAAAGTTTATTTAAAACAAGAAATGTCAACGACTTTCGAACCACACTGTCTCGAACCGGCCAGTACGGAACTGACAGCCGAAAAATGGTTCGCCTCCACATTGTAAACGTATTGAAATTGGTGTTGTGTTTCGTATTAAACTTTTAAGAAGGGAAAAAAAATATTCCACCCTCCAGTATCATCGTCCTTGGTCTTCTTAATCCAACTTGAAATAATTTCCAAAAGGAAAAACCCACCAAACAAAAACCACCCCTCTAATGTATACATATGCACAAATACACAGCAATGCCACACCGCACTATGTAAACAAAATAACGGCAAAGAAACGTAACATAAAAGACACCCCATACAGCACCGTTACAGTGTCGACGAGACGTGCTGTTCACGTATAGCTGGGGGTGCACATTGCATCCCTTTGAGGGATGATTCCCGGCGCCACTAGACTCGGTGTATTCCCTTCCATGTTTGCGCTGCAGAAATACCAATCCACATAAACTCAACGAGAGTGTTTATGAAATTCACCCCCAAGAAAGTATGATGAAAAATTCCAACCAAAAAGCGGAGATATATAGGAAAAGGTACCTACCACGGACAAAGAAAACCTGCTTCTGGCTACATCAGACGAGGACAATAACAACAACTAGGGGCAAATTGACGGGAAACTTTACGCATCGACAGCGAGGGCAAGAACCAAAGATGTATCGACGTCAACGGCGACATGCGACAACAATTCCACATATGAATGGAAAGACAGTTTTTTTTTTTTCGGGGGTTGTTTTCGTTTTTTTTTCTCACCCGTTTTCACTATAAATCCATTACGGTATACAAACAGGAAAAATACAGAAAAAAAAACCGGTAAACCTCTGCTGGCGATAGGTAGGAACGTTGCAGTTGTAGCATCCTTGTGATGGTACTGGCTGAATGAATGGGATTCCCTTAGCTTGTGTAGTAAAAAATATTCGCCAAGAAAATCACATTGCGTTCAGTTTCAGACAGAATGTGCGGGCAACAAACTGTGAAGCGCACGTTGCCAGATAAGATGACGACGATGCCGATGCCAGCTGTAGCTGGATCTGTATGACGACGTCGCTGCACAGTGGGGGCGCGACTACAAATAAGGGGAACGTAACAAATTACGAACATTATACGAGGGAAATTAGGAAATTAATGCGTTCTGCAAGGGCTCGCCGATAGGACCCCATGGAATGTCGAAGATGTGTGTTTTAAATTTCATTGGGATTTATTTGGCATCTGCGGTTTGCTCTGCACCTTTCAAATATTGATGACGGCGGATACCTAAAGGAACTCAAATTGAAGGTGAAACGCTATAGCAAATACTATATCTACTTTGGACAAAATACCTGAATCGTTTTGAAGATCCACTTTAGTTCCAATTTGATATTTTTTGAAGAATTTGCAAAATTTGACATTCGATTGCACACTCAAACCACATGCGACACAATAAGAAATACAAACTGTAAGTGAGTAAGCATGTGAACGTCGTTATGAAGAGGCTTTGAACTTGAAGTTGAGAATCTTTTAAAAAGAGTTGTGTATTTGACAGTTAATGTTCCGTTTAACATAAAGGGTGGGCCATCTAGTGGTTTCTTTTTAAATCATAGGCTTTTTTGACACTGACAGCTGTTTCCCAATCGAAATCTTGACAGAAAGTCTGTATCATACCTCCGCGGAACGAAATGAGTCGCTTTACGCTTGGAAAACGTTGGGAAATATTGGAAACTTATTTCTGTGTAGCCGAAACAGTGTGTTTTTTTGAAAAGAAGTTTTGGCCGAAATGAACCACCCACCTGTACGCAGGTTTGTGCACACATTTCGTGAGACTTGTATGCTACTGGACAACACTCATGGTCCCCGTCGTTATTGTCGAGAAACGAATGCATCCACAGAGAGCGACAGTTTGGTGCGGTTTGTAGAGTGGTGGCTTCTTTGGACCACGTTTCTTCGAAAATGAGGCTTTTTGTTTCTTTTGGTTAACGGTGGGCGTTACAGAGCCATATTAACCGATTTTTTTTTTTACTGAAATTGAAGACATGGATTTTGACGATCTCTGGTTCATGCAGGATGTCGCGCCATGCCACACAGCCCATGCCACAATCGATCTTTTAAGCGCCGAAATTCCAAAATCGTGTTTTCAGCCGTCGATGCGATTTAACAGCCTCGGAGCTATGATTTGACCTCTTCGGATCCTTTTTTGTAGTGAACCGTGAAGGGCCGATGTTATACCCACAATCGGGAAAGGATTCAAGCACTTAACGCCAATATCATCCAAGGAATCCGTGAGCTCACGCCCGAAACCATCAACAAGGTTTTCGAAAATTGGAGTGACAGATTGCGCTACGGCGAAGCCAGTCGAGGCAGCCACTCGAACGACGTTGTGTTCCATAATTAATGGGAATGTTTGCTCTTACTAACAAAGCCATAATGCATGGAAAAAAAAATATTTTGTTCATTTTATTGCATTTTTAAAAGGAAACTTGTATTTGGCCCACCCTGTATATATTTGCCTTGGAAGGTTTTTGTTCCTTCCGCGGCAGCAACCACTTTATGGTCAATTGTGCCAAGCCCTTGCGCCTACAAATCAAATTTTTAACTGATTAGAAAGGGCAACATAACCTAAATGAGTTTTTACCACTTAGGAAGTAGGTATAATGGAACGTTCTATGAAAAATGTTCACGAAGCTCGTGATACAAAATGCCCTTTACTTCGTCACATCCCTTCTGCAATCCCCGGACTCCTTCGAACAATATCGACACTGCTAAGCCTTCATTAGAACCCATACAACATTGGTACACATACCTATCTACTTATATGCGATATGCTGAATGAGCATATGAAACTACATGCCCCTTCAAATTGTCGTCAAACGATCCCCCTTTTTCGCGAGCCATATGTCACAATACATCAGCAAAAAAATAAAAGCCTGCTACGTAAAATTGGAATTATTTGATTGATTCCTTAGAAGTCAAATCAAGTCCGCATTCTTGACAGACAAAGAGAACGCGCCTCCCTGCAAATTGTATCTATACAACCAGGACATACATCTGTGCGATAAAAACGAAATTGTGGCCGAACAACTCCTTGTGTAAGTAAATTTCTTATCCGAATTTGAATTACCAACTTGCGATGAGTACATTTCGGTGGTTAAACTAAAATTATTCACACACTGTTACCATGTCCTTGTGTATCAGCTTTGAGTTCCACAAGTACGTAACTTTGTTCCACGCGAAATTGTATGGTAGTGCTTGTTTGTGGGGTGGCGGATGGTGCTGCCTGACGGATAATATTACAGTTATCCCTATGCAAAATCCATAAAATCATCACTTGTTTCAGTCGTTTGGAATAATTGGATTGTTGCCAGCACAACACACTCATTCAACATCAAAACCATCCCCCTCGTGTTGTTTTCATTCGTTCCTTGTGTTCAGCTACCTTTTTTTCCCGTCCGTTTGTTACATTAAATTATACGAGCATTGTCTAACACTGTTGAGAAATACAGCTATGTTCGCACTGAACAGTGGGTTCGTTGGGTGTCAGAAGAAGGCTAAATTGATGTGTTATTTATTTTGATGTACGACAGCTTTTAAAAATGAATTTTTAGGAAATTATGCAGATAAGAGAAGTGCTACCTAACCTAAGACTAACATAAGGGACGCATTTGAAATAGAAAGATAATTTATTGGATCTACAATTTTCAACTGCGGAAATTGTTTAAATTACTTAATATTTATTGTTTAATAATTGCAGAGTTTCATTTACGACAGGAATGCACTGCGAATGTAGAGGTCAAATTGCCGCAACAGTCAACGTCACAGAAGTATGCCAAAAGCATAAATCAAAATAAGTCACGTGGTGCTCGACTAAATATGAGATGATTCGGCCCCAGATTTGGCATCCTTCCGATATTATTTATTGACGTAAGAGCTCAACGTAATGAATACATAATACTAGTTTGAAATCAATGAAGTTGTGGGTTCGTTGGTAGTTTGTTTCGCCATAATTTTGAAGTTTGGTGTCAAATTCCCCCGCATCGCCGTAAATATGGTCATAGGTGTAGGCGGCACTTAAGAATGTACTTACATTACGCAGTCATCGAGAATACTTTCTTACTCTCAAAAAATCTAGTACTTTCGTATAAAAAGTTCGTATATGACTACGGTGACCATCCGGTCATTATAAAAATGAACAGTTTTGTATTTGAAAATAAAGTTCATAACGAATTATTTTGTGTACAAAAATATATAAATGTTCTGTATTTTAGAAGTTGCTCATCATTTGTTCTGCATTTCTTTTAAATTCTTAAAAACAATAACATAAACATTAAGCAAACCAAAATTCAATGAACAAAATGATAATGCTTACGCGACCTAACTTGCTGAACGAGCAAACTAATCTAGTACTAAAAATTTAGTTTTATTTGTTTTTTTTTTATACAATTTAATTAAATATTGTTTTTAAATCTGTTTCTTTTTCAATTGTTCATTATTCGGAATTGTAAAGTATGGTCACCGTATATATGACTGTTCCTTTTCTTGGCGATAATTATACCCTGATATTAGCTTCTACAAAAAAGTTGTTTCAGTCAAAATTTTGGGCGTCGAAATTGATGTATTTTTTACATTTAAGGAAACAATTTGCAAGCCTGCTCAGGCAGCACGGTAAACATTAGACAAACATCGTGGACAGTGAAAAAATCTATAACTGTCACAGACTAGGTGTGCATCGTAGGTGTATGAATGAATTTAGTACAATAGGATTTTTGGCCGTATTACAGCAAGAAGGGGATGATTTGAATGTTATATCCAAAAGGCAAAATTAGTCGACAACTTTAACGAACACACATATCGAGCGGAGAAATAAGGATGCCCTAGTCAGGAGGGTATTCGAATAGCTTAATAAATAATTAAATATTTGCCGTATCAGGTGAGTAGGAACCCTACTCTAGCCTCTGACAGCCATTCGGTTAGTTTTTGCGTCAAATGGAAGCGGTCTACAATTTTAGCCGAATTGGAACGGCAATTGAGAAGCTCTTTCAAGACAGTTAAAAACTCTCGGATGTTGATGATGACGTTTGCGAGAGGTGGCGCACTGGAAAAAAAAACCTTAAGGTGGAAGTTGTGTTTTTGTCGGTGTTCGAACCGGGGATTCATCGTTTAGTAGTCCAACATACTCTCCACTAAGCAAGGACTACTCTGTCTTGGGATACTACCAGCACTATAATCTTAGGCACGTAGTCGTTAGTGTGCTCGACTAATGAACGACCAGTCTCCGGTTTGACCCCCAAAAAACAAAAATTTCAAAAAACAAAGTTTTCATGAGAAAACTTTTCAATGCGGACACGGCATAAGACTGAAGGTCTCTTCAATTCATTCCAAAGATAAATAAAAACGTAAGCAAACGACTGGTAGTAAGAAGCAGTGTCTGGGAGTGTTTTGCGAACCTGTTAAGTCAACTTTATTTATCACTTTATCGTCGGCAACAAAAAGAGCCTTATTTGTAACATCAAAACCTTTTCGCAAATTTTCAAAACGCTTCTAAAGTTGAACAGTTCAAGAAGTGATGCCGGTCCAACGTGTCCAATGCGACTTTTTAGTCGCCTTGTTGAACTCGTCTAGTAAATTTGGTGCAAAGATTTTTTGAGGCTTTTCACAAGGTACCACTTATAACAAAGCGTGAAACTTTCTCTCCCTCACCTTCTGCATAAACAAGTGACAACACAACTAAGTTAGGTATTGTCTCTGGTCCTTTCTAATAATCATGTTTAACCTTCGCCTTAGATATTTGGTAGGTCACAATATGCAATTTTGTATAGAAAATTTTTCCATTGTGGGTTCGAAAAATTTAGACTGGACTCTAAAAGTGATTATAAGTATCGCGGATTAACCGCACCGAACTTTAAAAGCCGATTTTGACGATTAATCGGGCTGAAATCGTTTGGAAATAAAAGTGCCATTTGACGTACATCTAGATATCGAGTTTCCTTGCCAAATTTTGAAAAGCATTTCATCTGTAGTATGTTGTTTGTCGTACGTGACTAAGGGATTGAATTAGCGTGATAAACAAATTTTATATCCGTACTTAGTCGCTCATTTTTTACGACAGACTTTAAGTGGTCTAAAAGTTCAACTCAATGTGGCGACAAGTTCTAAACAGTTGCTGGTCACCCAAGATCTTGTTTCCCCTCAACCGCAAGTCTGACTTGGCATACTTTTCGTGACAACGAAATAATGTTAATTACCCACAAACAGATGTAGGTTCGCCTCGTTTCGAGTAGAACAAAACCCACTACCATTCATAAATCATAATTTCACTCGCATCAATTATGCGGAAGAATATGTCAAAAAGCTATATCCAGCATCTGTTCCAACATTGTAACAGTGCGAGTGCAGACATGTACGACCAGAAATGTAATTTTCTCAATTTGCTGCAAGAGAAAATGTAATTACGACGAATGACTTAAGTGCACCGCCTGCTGTACTCTACACATACAACATACATGTAATGTAACGCGAAAGACTGAGTGAAATCACTTCACTTGAATGCTGATTGGAACTAATAATGTTTCCATGCAATTACCAGCGCAGTGCAGCTTCACTTCTGTCTAGGAGGTGGAGGAGGCCAAAGTGTTAATTAAGTCATAAAGCAGTAATTTTCTCATAAACCAAATTAATCGCTAGCGCCGTTCTAATTTTTTTTTTCCTTCACATCTGCCTAAAAATTTAAATTGGATCGTCGTCATGACAATGATGACACTGACAGCTACATAATTAGTAATAAGTGTTTCTGACATACTTGGCACAGTGATTAGGGGTAGAGTACCAACGTTCGATAGTAAGGGATGGTTTGGTCCACCTCTGCCCCAAAACAACATTTAGTAATTGAAAACTTTTCTTTAAAAAATGTTGCCCCTCCTTTGGGAAGTAACTTCTCTAATTAAGTATTAGGATGAAGAAAATTACGGCAAGGAGTCCATCACTTTTTTGGGTCACAACTTGGTATAGCAAATTAAAGAGAAATTTATTTCTTGAAATTGAAAAAGTAGTTATATTTAGTTTTGGTCGAACATTTAGGACTGAAACTGTGCCAAGTCGTCAACACGCAGTAATAGTTTGGTGTTGATGGATATTTGATGTTGGGAGGATTTAATTTTGACTTGAGGAGAATTTTGCGTCTGTCAGTTTATAGGGTTTCCGAAATAGTTGTCCCTCTGAAATTCTTGGTTTGAATTGACGAAGTGGATGCTGGCAATTGCGACATCTTTTTAAATGTGTCTCACATAGAGTTTATATAAAAACTGGGAGGTTTAGGTGGTAGGCCTTGTAATTCTTTGCTCCTCCATTCACAAAGTTTACATCCACTTCCTTGCACAGTTGTAAATGTTTTGTAAATGGTCTCCATAAGCGACATTATGTGGTTACTTTAAATTTCATTTCTATTGCCTTTCTCATAAAGTGGGAAGACTATCTATTTCTGGCAAGGGTTTGGCATGGTTTCCGTTAATGAATTTAAGCTCAAAGTACCTACGGAAGGAGAATACTTTTAAGATTCATGTGGTATGCCGTCAATCTAAAATAGTTATAAAATCTTTAAAGCCGTTCAGAGGTAAAGCATGTACCTCTTATGTGGTGTCACCCGATGAGGTAAACAAAATTTTTCTGACATTTTTGAGACATAAAACAAGTTGACGTTGGTCTACATTTGGAAACCGGTCTACCACCGTTACACTCGTATGTCGACACTACCTGCGGAGTTAGACTTTCTAGCCGTGTCCGCGAATTCTTAAGCATAGACTACTGAGATATGTTTCTTACTTACTTAAGGTGGCGCTACAGTCCGGGGTGGACCTGGGCCTCAACCAACAAGCGTCTCCAGCCAGACTGCATTGATAGATATGTATCAATGCAGTATTTTTTCGACTATTTGTCTCTTACCTAAGGGAAATGTTGACGAAAGGGACCACCACCCTATGTGAGCTGTGGCATCTAAAAAGTTAACTATGCGTGAATCAAAATGAACATGATGAAATATAACCTAAATGTTGCTCAACGCTAAGTTCTATATTTTTCAGAGAAATTCAGACGTATTGGGAGAGCAGTTTGAAGTGGTAAACAAACAGACGAACCTTCCAACGAAGCAAGCGGACCTTTATGGTAAATTAAAACTATGAAGTTCCCTGGAAAATCATTCTAATTCCACAGAGTACTGGAGGTTCTTACGAGCACCTGTATGTGTTCATCTGTTTCTTCCTATTGAAATCATAGCCTAGACAGTCGACAATTGATTTATTTTATTTAGGTAGTAAACCGTGGGAAACCGTGGTAGGTATTCTGTCAAAGTTTTTTAAACATTATGTCTTCTTAGGTTAAAGACTGTTTTAGCATTTTAGATCTGTAAAGTATGTCATCCGCAACAAAATAGCTGAGGAGGAGGAGTCCAACCCCCAACTTCTCTGTACCTGCTCTGCTCCCTTGAAAGAGGCGACAACTTCACTAACACCGACGTTTTAAGGCGACTTTGCTTTATTAGAAGCGTAAATTGCTTTTGCGAGTGAGGATACAGGGTTTTTAGTACAAAAACACGCAGAAAAATCAGTTAATCGGTTAAAAACTAACAAGTAATACTGGTTAATATAGCTCCAAAGAGTTAGTGGATTAAAAATAAACGAGTCAGCTTGTTGGAAACCTTTTACTCCAAATTTTATCAGCCGCGAACTTCTGACAAACATCCGAGAGTATAACTGTAAGCTTCTTAATTGGCTCGACATAAAATTGTGGATTCGTCCTAAAAATGGAAAACTCACCCAAGACGAATGGTTGCGAGAAGCTAGGGTAACGTCCCTACGGACGTCTTGTGCCCAATATATATTTTTTTTAAATAACAAACTACCTAACTCTGCAAAGTTGCTTACTGGTTCATATTAATCTAGAAACCTGGTTGATAACACCTGATAAAGTGTGATTTTTTAACAGTTTTATATCGTTAGTTTTTCACAACGAATACTCGTTTTATTCAACAGCGACTTAGTTTATTTTAGCTAATTTTTTGTTTAACCGAACAAACACCGCATTTGGTTAGAGCCACTCTTTGAGGATGCGGTATCACAATGGACCTATTAATATTTAAAGTGCGATGGCGTATAGCTGACAGCCTTTTTTAACCTAACCTAACCTACTTCTAGATCCGTAGGGTAAAGGTCTCGAAAAGTATTTTCTTGAACATCGTTCCAGTTAAAATCTAGAACCACTCCATTCGGAATATTTAACCTAAGTTTGTCTTTGTAGTTCGTCAATCCCTCATATGCCTATCTCGATCTTTAGTCAAACTAGATCGAATTGTCAATCCATTTGATCAACTCCACACAGTGAAGCCAGACTTTTCTGACTGACTTGCCCACGATTGCAGGTAACGAAAAAGCCACCTATGGCCGTTGCTGGAAGGGTTGTCCCCGAGAAAACCTCCAATAAAGCAGCCACAAGATGGTCACAGCTAGAAGGACAAAGGTCTCAGAGGCACTGTGGCCCGTTTTCAATTGGAAAAAAATCTGAAGAATTACTAAATCTCATTAGAACAAAGTTAAGATTAACGATAGGAATACTCTCTGGACACTGCCTTCTAAGGAAGAATGGCATGAGACTAGGCTTAGCTAATACGGATATATGTAGGTACTGTGAGGACCTCCAAGTCACGGAAGATATCTCCCACCTTCTTTTCGAGTGTTAAGCAATTGCTCGGAGTCGAAGGAAGCACCTAGGCAGGTACTTCTTTAACAACTTAGAGGAGGTTGGTTCCTCAAACAATAATTAAATAGAGAAATTGACTGGTTGGGCGATTTGGTTTAGGTTTATAACCGTAATGGTGCCTGGTCTTTTGTGACGATCTCACAACCCCACTCAACCTAACCTGCCCACGATGATTATCAAAAATACCCTTTTTGCTCATGCCGTTGTTAGAAAAACCCCACGATGCTCCCCACGAAACTACACATAAATAAATAATTATAGGCTACATATAAAAAGAACAAAAATTAACAAAATAAAAAAAATTAGGTCGTCTCTATTAATTATTAAATGTTTTTTTTTTTTTTCATATTCAGTATTTGAAAATCCTTTTTTTTTGTTCCGAGAGATATAAAAATGACTGAATTATTTGGAAAAGCAAAATGCCAACGTACCCCCGATCTGGCATCCCTTTTCCACATTTCAGAATCGATTGAAGAAAGTACTAGAAGCCAGATATATATAGCCAGATTGGCATTGGGATCCATTGGCAACAGCAATGAAGGCATATAGTAGACGCACCTAGCTTAGATGTCTATCACCTTCACCGTAGTTTCTGACGACGACACAGCTTTAGCCGACAACACATAAACCTTAGAAAGTATAGCACCCGAAATGTGCTGGTTTATTTATTGTTACACATAAATAAAGCTATTCGTCTATAATTGCTCCCAATTATTTGAAATATTTTATGGTCTTCGCTGCTTTATATCCCTCACCCACGGTCATTGTTGGACATTCTCCATTTTGAGGTAAAAAATATTGTAATAGAGCGCACTTCTACTATAACTTTAAATTAGGGCTGATGCTATTCGCACGACGTTAGGGACACGGATAAGGGCGACGGCTACGGCTAAACGCGGCAAATAGGGGTAATGTGGCTCGCTTCGCTCGCTTAAAGGGATCTAAACTCCAGTATTTCATTTTCGGACACGAGCCTGTACGTTTTAAGGTGCAACTTATTTCTTAAAATACTGTTTTTAATTCTTACGTTACGTCAAATACAGAGCCGTCGACCTAAGCCGTGTCCCTAACGTCGTGCGAATAGCCCCTTCGTTCGTTAAATTAAATATCCTCTCTGAACCTACTGAACTGCACACTTTTCTTATCTATTTATTTTTAAATGTCAAACTAGGTATAGGTTGTTGACTCGTGTTCTTATTCTTTGCTGCATTTTTAACAATAAATTCCATCTCCATTTGGGAAAATATATTTATCTCGGCTTATTGGGCCTTTAAAGCCACTACCATTACCAAATTCGGATTACTTCTACAAGCACGTAACTATTATTCAGTTACAGAAAAAGTCTAACAAAGACCCGTCTAGCCTTCGGCTTAACGATTAGAAGATCAGAAGCCCTCGTTCTTTCCCCCAAATCCTCATCATGCCCAAGATTCAATTCAAATTCAAAGATCAGCCTAAAACAAACAAAAAAAAACGAAATTAATAAAAAATATTCTCCCCAAAAAGCCACAATTGGAAAAGATTTCCATAATTTGCATAAAAACGATCGACAGCAAACCGATCAACCGATACATGTGTAGGTACCTAATTGATATTCATATCGCATCTCAAAATGCCCGGGACCTGACTAACGCACATTCCTGGCTTCTTGGCGGTGTTTGGCTGTCGCGCCGGATTAAAACTATTCGATTCATATTTATTTTTACCAGACCTAAATTCGAACGAGAAATAATTAATTTTAATTAAGCAACAAACTCACCATCATTTATGAGAGTCCATTCAAGTCAATCGCCCATAATCCAAAACCACGGTGTTTAATGAAATATATTCCGGCTCAAAGATACTCGTTTACACGGTATCAACCGATCGATGAAGAATTTATCTCTATGCGTACGTTGACTCCAGTCCCACGGAGTGGTTAGAGTAGATATTAGTCGTTTAGCCAGAGACAAAATCAGAGCAAAGCCCCCTCTCTAGACCAGGTGCATCCGCAACAGACACTTGTGCACGGTACAGATGTAGATTGGTTGGAAAACCAGTAGCTAAACTAGATTTAGACTCAGTTTCTAGCGAGTATCCTTTAGAGACTGCGCTTGACTATATTTTTCTTTTTCTTTTGTTTTCACTCTTCGCTCAGGTAATTATGACGTGCATTTTCATCCTCGTCGGTAGTTGGCATTGGTAATGGTAGGTACTTGTACTTGGGCATGGGAGAGTCAGTACATCGCTCTAAAGACCACTGTAACACGTTCACAATTTCAAATTGGAATTTACGAGAAAAGCCAAAACGAAAACAAACCGCTTTTGGTAGGCAAGAGGAAAACACCTCGAATTTACACACATACTCGCACTCACGCACACAGGTGAAATGCCACACATATGCATATGCCGCCGCACTGCTACCTTACTTCTTGGACATCGATGCCACTAGCAGCAGCAGCAGCAGGCAAGTAGCAGCACCACCAAAACCGCACTTCTTTGACTATTCCAATTCCACACGGTGTATCTACGAGACACGTTCGACTACTATCTCGCTCACACTACCGCGCACCCGATCACCGTCTTATTGTAACACAAAGGTGGGCAAATATAAATACAAAAACCTGACTTGACTTTTATTACACAAAGTATGGTTGGTTGTAAAAAAATATTTGATGAACACCATAAAAAGAGCGAACAAAAAAAAAACGCGACAAACAAAAAACGAAATGGAAAACACCAAGCGCACCACCAAAGTATCTATAGATACAATGGGCAACAAACTACACACGGCTTGAATGAGATTTTTTATTCGCACACTTACAGCTTGTATTTTTATTTTTATAGGTTTAACTTTTTCGGCTAATTTTTCTTTGAGAGTGCACAATTATTTTATATTTATTTTTATTTTCGAATTAAATCACTTGCTGATGAATTTATTGCACTATTTAGTATTAGTATGTGTGGATGGTTTTCTTTTTGTTGCTTAGCTGAGTGCAGACTTGTTTGTTGTTTGTATCTAGTAGGCAAAAGGGGTGCAGAAAAAAACCGGTAGGTGCGTGAAGAAACTATGCGCAGAAACGTCCTTCGCAAGCGACCATTTCTAACGAACTGAAACAACTTTTAACACTTGTTTCGCAGCACGGTAACGGTTCGGATGGATGGAAACTGTACGGTGGTGGATTACCAGCAACATGCTGACGAGTTTTCTACAACACGAGAAGAATGCTCTGCTGACGCTGTCTGCCTGTGCCTGCTCACGCTCGTAATACACGTTGATAAGTTCGAGTTCGAGTTCGAGTTGTGTGTAATAGAAAAGAGCACATATCCAACAGCCAACTCGAACGAACAGTGTGTCAAAAGCAAAACGTTAAACGCGGAACAGAAGGCAGACCTTAACTGTTCTGATTGGATGGTTGCTTTCTTGCTTCTTGCTTGCATCATGAATTCCATGAATCTGATTGATAGGGCTGTGCGACTTTGCAACGGACGATTGTAGTAGATTCGAGCATGAGCGAAAACTGCCAGCAGCATGTGTCTTTAATTTACGGTGTTGAAGCGGATTTTACACAAAAATCCAGTCTATTCAAATAAGGGCAGTCGTTTTTATTTGAATACTACGGAATGATTATCTTTGTAGTGCCGCACTATTTCGATTTGATTGGCCTACGTTCCATCTACAGAGTTACTGCTGGCAAAGTGTCGGTTAGGTAGGTTTGTAAACATGTCAGAGATCAAGAATTGGCCAAGCGGTTACAAACAATATGGGCGAAGTAATTCGAGCATACGTGCGCTGGGTTTGCCTGTAATTTTAATAGATATGCAAATTACCTACTAATCGCTCAATTACTTTATGTAGTACACCTTAGTATTTCGTACACAATCTAAGCAAAACTATGAAAAATTGTGTTCTAAAACTTGTAAAAAACGCTTTGAAAAAACGTCACAAAAACGCGTTGAAATGGTGTTAGAACTGTGTAAAAAAAACCGTTTAAAACGAGTCAAAAACTCATCCAAAAAGCGTCAAAAGCGTACAAAAACCACTTTAAAAATCATAAAAAAGGCGTTAAGAGGCGCGCCGAAAACCCTGTCGAAAACATGAAAAACGCGTCTAAAAAGCGTCGAAAGATAATTCAAAAAATTCACGAAAAAATTCCTAAAACAGGGTGTAAACTCGTGTCAAAAACCTCATCAAAAATTTGCCAAAACAAATGAATGGTAAATCTCGTTCAAAGAAGTCCCCACAGACGTGTTGAAATGTGCCAAAATGGTGTTTAAAAAATTTCCGAAACCAAAAAGCGTCGAAAGATGCATCGAAAAGTGGATGAACGGTCTCAAGAACGTAAAAAAAAACTCATCAAAATGTGCCATTAATAACGCACATAAAATAAAGTCAGAAAAACTTACAGAAAAATGCATATAATAAAAACCCGTCAACAAACAAAACTCATCAAAAAAATGCGTTCAGAACCAAGTCAAACATCCTTTTCAAAAACGCATCAAAAACGCATCAAAAACGCGATTCGAAAAAGCATAAAAAAAGCGTCACACAACCCGAGACGGGAATCCAAAAACCCATTTAAGAGCCAAAAATCTGTCAAGAAACCCATCAAAAACGTGTCGAAAATGCATACAAAAACGTTCAAAGCACTTTCGAAAAACGAGTTAATATTAAAAAAACGCGTCGAACCACAGAGAAACACATCATGTTCGAAAAACCCGTAAAATACTGTCAAAAATTGCACCAAAGGAGAGTCGTCAGGAGTCTAAAAAAGTTAGTGCAACATATGTCAAAAAAAACGGGTTGAAAAAAGTGCATACGTCAACGCATCGATAAACCCATTAAGAAACGTAGGAAAACTCACCTAAACACGCATCGGAAAACTCGTGAAAAACGGGCCAAAAAAACGTCCAACCAACTGGATGGAAAAAACGTCCAAATTTTCCTCAAGGAAACGGGTCGAAAATATATATAAAACAAAATAATCCAAAGCCTGTCGAACATTAGGCTTTTTTTTAGCTTCGATCTCAGCTAAGCAAAGTAAAGTAGGATTTTCAACAGGCAATTACAACAACTACGTTCTACTTGACACTTTCAGAACTCAGAGTAGTTGTTGTGATTGCGTGCTGAAAATCCTAATTTACTTTGCTTTGCTGAGATCGAAGCTAAAAAAAACACGACTATTATAGAAACATCAAAAAACGCGTTATCAAAAACCGTCGAAAAATGCAACAAAAAAGTATCAAAAACCGCGTCGAAAAACTCGTAAAAAACTGGTCAAAAAAGCGTCCAGAAACTCCTCTAAAACCGACTCAAATAACCCGATGCGTTTCATCTCCGAGAGCCAAAAGACCGATCACTTACTCAGTGAGTGACAGAACTACACACAAGCATATTTGAATGGTACTTATACGAAAGCTCTGTTCCACACGATTTTCCCTTTAAACGATTTTCGTGGAACGTATTCGAAAACCAAATATCAAACAAACTATTTTCCACAGATATCCACTTACACTCAACTAATACGGATTCACAGGTCCAGGTGGTTGCATAGCAAGTGTGCTTCGAGTCCACCCGCACAGTGTATCCCTGTTGTGCACGAAAAGCGCTGGAAATATTTGAAAAATTTCCCATAAAACCCCACGCTGTGCGAATTGTATAAGACCTTCCACCTGTCCAGTTCTGGGTGTACGCTATGGGGCTGGGTGAACCATTTTTTTTTTTTACTTGTATCCGTTCGAATGACAGTTTTATTTATAGGCGGTTGTTCATGAATTGCAAATACTCGGCCTGAAAGGGTGCTTCGCCGAGGGCTTTACATTGAAAACGCGACCATAGTAATGCAATGGCAATTTGTTAAAGTCTGTTGCCATACGACGTGAGGCACAAAAAAGGGACTGTCTAGACCGACCGCTAATGTTGCTCTGTGAGAATAATGTTCCTTCAATTGATAAGCGGTTCCGGGTTGGAGAGTGACTGGCGCGGTACCCGGCACGCTACTTCGATATTGTCGTTGTCGCATGTGCGGCTACATTCGGAGGTGGGGTTTCGGAATAATCCCAATGGCTCACCCTTAGTCGCTGCTAGTCAGTGCATCATTCATAGAGAATATGAATGTCGGTTAATTTATGTCTTCATTAGTGTATTGGGGTCACACCTATAGTGCACATTTGTAATTGCTATTAAACATGACTTTCTATTGAAATTGAATTTCGAACTCAAAGGTGGGAAATGTTTGAAGTCCTTTGAGAAATAATTTTTTGTAAAAGGGCGTTTCCGGGGACAAAGGGAAAATGAGTCATTGCTATGAGTGGATGTTAACGTACTTTGATCAAGAGTCGCACTCGATATGGAGTGGGGTTGAATGAACTTTCGAATTTTCACATGGGGCGGACTTACCAACTGGCCCACAATTTTTAACTAATAAATAAATGAGTGGATATGGATGTGGAGGTTCCAAGGGAAATTTTAAAGTAAATTTTACCATCGCAGCTCATTTTGATAGACGGAAGAAAAGTTTGGCCAACGAATCTTAAGTAGGCAGCTTAAGTTTCAGTTGCCCGAGTCTCACACAAAACGAATGGTCGTGGGAAGCTAGGCTACGAACCTTTTGGCGAGAACTATTTTCTTAGTTTTACCCGCAAAAAGCTAGATTTTTGAACCGCGTTCTTCAAATTTCTGCGGCTTCTAGAAATGGAAAAGAGTTAGCAAGATTCATGGTTCCAATTCAGTCGAGTATTAAAAGTCGCAAATATGTTTATGTATATGTATTTCATCGGTTTTCATCTCAAACCAATTCAATGAGTCAACTGAATTTCAGACGAAGCCATCGTAAGAAAATTTCATTCATCCTCCTTTTCGGTTACGCCTATCGCTTGGGTCGCTTCAAATGCTTTTATAAATCATTTTTGGACATCATCCTGTACGATTCACAACAATAAATCTTGTTTTCTAAAAGACTATCCACGGATCAGTTGTCCCGCCGTTCAGGGGTTTCGTATGGCTGGAAAACGTCCACGAATGACGCAGGTTTTGCCAGCTGCCCCCTTCGGAGTAAAGCAATAGGTACATCCATCTGTCTGCCTTCAAAGGCCTTAGTGAGACTTATTAACCCCTAACTCGTGAACGACAATTCAATCTCATTTACTACGAGAAAATTTGACTTCAACCTGTGTGCGAAAGATAACAGGTCTTGTTTTTTTGGTTTTGGGTTGAGTGCCTCCTCGAGAGCCGTTATTGCGCTCATTCTGCACTAAGAAATAAATCCCCAGCCAACAACCGAATGATGCGCAAAATTAGCCTCCAAAGGGAGAGAAAGCAAACCTTCCGGTTCAGTGGAAACACTGAATATTCATATTTCACCCAACCCGCGTCCTCCGTTATAGTAAAGCAAAGAGAAAATTGGTTCATGCACACCCACTTGACTGCGGGTGTCACAGGGAATGTGACACGATATCGTCTTCTTCAGATTGTTTCACTTGAAAGGAAGCGTGACACTTCACAGAGCATGTGTGTATGGGTTCCTCCCATTTGAATATCAAAGGTACCCCACATACAGACTGATGGCTGCACAAGAAGTCCTTTATCATGACTTTGTCAGCGTCCCGTCAATAGGCCCCTTTAATAAGAGAAACTTCTGTCACAACTGTGAACTGTGTGTAAGTGTAATGTCTGCTGCCTGGCACTCTTAATTAAAGATAATGCCTCACATCCTTTATATGCCAATGAGTCGTCGTCTGTGGGCCGTGTGCTGCTATCCTGTCATTGAGCAATCATCAGAAGCAATGCTGCTTGTGGTGGCTATTGAACTGAATGCATTCAATTGGAATGTTATGATATATCTGTATATGTGGTTTGCAGGAGCAGGATGTATGCACCAGTGTCAAGGACCTGTGGAAGCATTTGCAAAAGAAACCAACAACAACGCCTGAACGACTTTTCGGCTCCCAATTCATCTAGAACAGTGTTGACAACCAGCTCCATTCCTCATGCATCCTTGAGTAAGTTATGGTCACTGCATGTATGTTTCCAGATCCGACTGTCAGACATCTACCAAACAAAGCGTCGTAATAATTTAATCTAACCAAACAACCGTTCTCGGTGCGCAGCCATTGTGTTTCCTGTTCACACTTCTGATTGTGATACAACTTTCATTCCGTTTGCTGCATTTCATACTGTGTCGTCCTGATTGCATTTGACAAACGTGCGAACTTTCTCGAATAAATTCCAACAAAAGACAACAAACCGGCACACGTCCTGCTCCTTCTCGGGGGATATAACTTATCCTCCAATGGTATTGCACTAAATTTCTTAACTCCTTCCGAAGCGAATGCGGGTAGGTATTGCCCGACAACAACTGTTCCACTGGAAAATTTCCATAACACATTCACACTTTGTGGATTTGCTATCCTTGTTCGCCGTGAAGGATGCTGACTTATTTCAGGGCCACTTAACAGAGCACTGCATGAATGTGGCAGGTATCGGGTTATGAAAAAGTTTGCCCCTTGTGCCCTGTTCCCTGTGAAAGAATGCCACCACACCCAGAGAGAGGTATGTATAAATTTATGGCCATTCTAACCATAACACCTGACACAATGCACTTACTGTGCACCCTCCCCCGGTCCACGGCTGCACTCGGAGCCACAAGATGAATGTAGGGAAAATGTTGAGCGGCCCTGTGTTGCAAAGTACCGGAAACTTAAGACGCGACTGACTTACCCTTTCAAGGGTGTGCCTGTGCATGAAACGGCAAAACTGCATCCAACTTGGAGGCCGGCCTGCTGTCGTCGTTCGGTACCCACATTAAAATATTTTTCGACAGAGAACAATTGTGATAGGCCAGGATCGGGGGCCCGTTGAAAGCAATTACCTCGCTAACTGCTAGGGCGAGGGAAATTTATTATTAATTTATTATTTGCAAGGGTAAATTTCCTTTTGCCAAAGTGACAAAGCTGAACAATGAAGGAAAAACAAGTAATTCACCGGAAAAAAGTCCTTGGCGCGAAGGCGGAAATTAATCTATTGGTTGAGATGGTAAAAAGGCTTTTGACTTATGACTGACGGCTACGGTAAATTAGGTTACTCTTTCATAGTCACTACTATGAGGGAGAAAGATTTATTTTCTCTCGGTAAATTAGAACGGATGCGGATGTGACTAGAAAAAAGGAACCGTCAGGTGGGAATACATGCGGATATGGTTAAACTTTTTGTTTGCTTCTGGTGGTTTGACAGAAGATGATTAAAAGTGCGAAAGGCTCTCTGTCAATTCTTCAAAACAAAAAGTGTTATTATATACACTTGCTTCGGAACAGATTGGGGTCGCTGCCGAAAGGACATTGTTAAGTTGAGTCAATTCAATTTTTGGTAAAAAATTTAACAAAGCAAAGATTTAACGCATGAGGTCATGAGTCTAGCTTCCCACAACCTTTCGTCGCTTAGTTTTATTTTTATGATGAACAGAAGTTTGAAGATAACTGAATTCAGAATCATTTTCACAATAGTTATAGTAGATATCAGATGTTTGGTCAAACTTAAGCAAGTAAAGGCGCTGTAAAACAAACCTTCGGATGTCTTCCTGGGTGTTAAACCTAAGACCCCTCGCTCAGAAGTACAGTACATTCACCGACTCACAGCGCGCACATTTATCAAACAACCGCATTTTTCTAATTGATTAAAGAACTGCGAACACAACCCTCAGAACATGGTATCCATTATTTCGAAAACGACAAACGAAGAATATATTTTTTTGGAACACTCCGCAAGCATTACCTAAATATTGGCAAATAAAAAAACGCTTTGTGGCCAATTTTAAAGATTACCTACATCTGTTACAGTAAACAGGAAGTTGAATAGATTCACCAGCTTCAGGCATCGATAGTTTACTGTGAATGAACTGAAACAAACAAAAGACAAAGCACAAAGGGTTGGTGGTGTTTCACAGTGTGATCAGCAAGTATGTTTATAAGATAGGAAGTCTCAGAGAATGTCCAGTTAAGATATAAATTTGTGGTGAATAAATTTGGCCACATTGTTGCAAAATTTTAAGTCGAATTCTGAAATGTTGCCACACAAAAATTAGGACGCCCATTCGAAATTGAAACTTCATGCTATTTTTCTATACAGAATTACTTTTCAGGGCAATTCTTCTTAATCGAAAGAGCTTGCGGAAATCTATATCGAAACTTGGTTTTTAAGCTAAGAAAAGTATCAAAAGTAATCCTAATCGACTAGATTGGTCTGGCCTAGATGTAACTTGAGCCCAAAATCTAGATTGGTTGGAAAGGTCACTTCTCCTACGTCAGCCACATAACCGAACTGTCAACTTAGTACTCAGTTCAAATTTCTTGGCTATATTCGTCGGCTACCCCTCCATAAATGTCAACTACAATAGCTTACCGATCTAATACCTCAGTTATAGCCATACGTAAAATGCCACCGAATAAGTTGGAACAGTGTGAAACTGATTTTTTTTTTCGTTTAGGCGGTCATGGCCAAAAATGTGTCAGAACGTTTTTTCCCTACAACATAGTACCTACGCTGCTCGAGCTAAATTTTAGCTCCCATACAAAATTCTCTCCAAAATTTAGCTGGGCGAATCCCTTTAGCCGAGTGGTACGCTAAAAACTCAAACTTTTGTTTCAGAATGCACTTCATGTATCTGGCCATTTAATAGGCCGGCGCATTTTCTAAAGCTAAATTGTGACAGATCGTTGTGTTCTGTTGCGGAAGAGGATGCAAGGATGAGTTTTTTTTTATTATTACATGGACGAGAAGTACCTAGAATCTGAACTACGTTAAAATAAGGGAAAATTTCATTTTTGATTCAAACGAAGTTTTTTCTCCGACTTTATGTCAAAATTTAGCCAGGATCTTACCTAATATTTGGAGAGAACAGTTGGAGAGCAATCGTAAATTTAGTTTAGCTCAGGCAGAGTACTAAGTTTAAGAAAACAAATTCAATTAATCAACCATCACAGATTGGATTCCATGAGCAAACATTTTTTGACAGATGGAACAGTAATGAAATGAAATATTTCAGTGGATTGCTGAGAATTTCTTCGGAAACATTTTTTCGGACGGAAAAAAATAAATTATTTTTCTAGAAAATTTAAAGATTATTTGATTATTTTTTTTTCTTGATAAACTAAATTTATAATTCATAAGCAACATTTTAAGATCAAGATTGAGTTCAACCATTAGGTCTAAGTGGTCAAAAAAACCAAAAAAAAATTGTACGTTTCCGTATTAAGTAGGTCTGGCTATAACTAGGGTCTAAGTCAATCCAAACTGAAAAACATCAAGTCAGGCAGCTGTCAGACTTACTAAACTAGATACTTGACGTTGACCTTTCCCATTAGCACCCGACTTCGTGGATAATGCGCGTTGTTTGGCTACAAATTAAAACTTGTTCTTTTGACATAATTCCGTGCACAAGGTTTTACAATTTATACAAATTCATATTAACTGCTGTCACGAATCGTTAAAAAATGCCGTCTTCTTGACAAATTCGTAGCAAAAGTTTGTGAAAACAAGATGGCGGCCTCTCTTGTATGTGAATTTCAAAAATAACGTTTGACAGATATAAAATAAAGAAAGAAAAAGAAAATGCAGATTTCCACAAAAGATATTGATATTGATATATATTATATAACTTTTTTGTGAGGGCGCCAATCTTTCAGATAAAGGCCGTACAAACTTTCGGTAACTGTAAAAAGACGACTGACTGAAATTGGGTGCAGTTATTTATTAGTTAGGGAAACAAGCGAGGAGTTTAGGGTTTGACCACCGAAAAAAAAAGATTATGTGACTGTTGGATAAAATTGAAACTCAAAAGGTTTTCGACAGGTAACAATGCATACGACTCGTTGAGCAGTAATTTAAAACTCCAATGAAATGAAAAAAAGTGACAGGTCGTGGACTGTAATATCGAATAAAATTAAACAAAAAAGGGATAGTAGAGGCAGGTCAATGAGCACACATTTTATATACCGTCTCTCAAAAGTCAACAGGCATTTTGTGCGTGAAAATATTTTTGATTTTCGGTGCAAATTTTCGTTAGTTTTGATGAACTTCAAAAAAATCTGTCATCAAAAGTCTGAGCTTTTTCGTAAAAAAAAATCTTGTAAATCTCGAAAATGTCTCAACTGTTTCTTTCTTGCAAGCCATACTTTCTTATCGCATCGAAATTCCCGCCACACTGAAATTCCCGCACACCAGTACAGGACTCCTACGCCCTTGCATGCCTGCGCTTGTTTATGCAATTCCAACACATTTATACACTTCACTCTCTGCGATGTAACAATATTTGCACATCACCATACCCAGAGTCATTGTAAATCGCTCAGCACTATCACCGCGCCAACTCGAGCGTCTAACGATTCAAATCATCATAATGAGGATGAGGCTTTACGCTTTCGGTGTCCCCAGTGTTTACCGCTGTTCCTCGACTGCAAACTGTATATTTGCTGATGTTGTTTCGGGGCAGATACGACTGCGACATCATTTCGGATTTTACCAGCCCCAAAGAATTGTGGCCACGAGTGTGTTTATTCTGAAAATCTGCCTGCGATTTAGTCCTCGGAGGCATATTTTTGCGTATGCTCCCAGTCATATCTGTGTCTGTGCAAGACAACAACACTCACCATGAAAGTATAAGTGATGAGTTTTAATTCCCCAGACGATAGGATCTGCCGCATGAGTTCCGAGGACGAAATCCGTAAACTGCAAGCGAAACACGTTTTAGCAGATTAGTTCAGTGCTCTCGCATAGACAGTCGGTCCTTCCGGAGGGAAATTTCGGAAAAATCAATTCGCATCCCTGAACGGCGGCGAGCTGGGGGAGTAGGGTGATTAAGTCTCAGGGTACGCGCGGGTCAAATTGTTAACGAGAACAATTTTCACATAATAAATTGCAGAGTGAATCCCTGAGACAGATAAATGATTATTATTTTTGAGAACCTTCCCCTCGTTCATTTGTTTTTGAGCATTCGTCGATACGGATCTCTTGTGGGGGTTGGTTTTGAGCGAGGGAGAAGTGCTTCTTATTGTGCAGAGAGCGTGGATATATAGCACACCCCGCAGTTCAGTCCAATTGAAGATAATGTTTGGAGTTTTCGAAACTCGATCGTGTCCATAGGGTACAATTTAATTGCTGTAACTGTGCGCGGTTGATGAGAATTGAGTGTTTTGGTTTGGGCATTGGTTTTGCGGCATCTGGCCTCTTGTTTAGTGCGCTGGATGGGGGAGTTGACTTGCACTTTTTGGCACTGATTTAGTACTGATATGGATCTGGACATGAATGACTTAAAAGGAAACGTATCTCGGTGGTCTGGAGAGAAGTTGGCTGAATATGGGGTGACGCGTTGTGATGGGAATTTGTAATGCAGATTAATTTGACAGAATCGCTCGTTGCAATCGAGACTCACGAGTGCTGGAATTGATGAGTGAATGTAACGTGCTCTCAAAATCAGTTTTTCTTTTCAAAAGTTCAATTTAAATGTAAATTTGAATATCATCTGTGGAACAGAGGTTGATGGGCGACTTTGTCCGACTTGGTCCCCTAGGGAGAGGCTTCCAGTTCTCAGATGAGACTCAGCCTTCAATTCGACTTTGTTTCCCTGTTTTACTTTTAATTCAGCCACAGTCGGAAAGTGGCCCTCAACAGTAATGTGCTTCTTTAGAATTATAGCTGTTTAAGCTTCCGTATATCTTATTTAAGTACCGATCTACTGGAAACCTAGAAAAGACATACGTCAAAGATCGCTAGGGGAAACTCTGTCAATCTCAGAAGCCTTATACTCAGCACATCTTAAATGTGATTCAATTTCAGTTACCAAAAGTGTTTTAATGACGTCCTCGAAAACTATTAATTGTGATCACTGCGATCGACCTGGAAACGAGAAAGGCAGAAGAACTGCAAAGATGACTTTAAATGTCATCAAGTGTCAGTCGAAATCTGGTTTAGATTCCTCTGACATGGAGAAAAATAAACTCAGTTTTCACATGAAAGGGCGGTAGATGCTCTCGCATTTAAGTCCAAGATCTCTTACCTTTCATGGTCTTCCATTATCAACTATAGGCTCATTGAAATCCATTTACGCCAAACCATTGACAAACAACTTCCGAATGCTGCTCTGGGCATCTTAATCGGTGGAAAAAAAAACTTCATACTCCAAAATGTACAGTCGCCTTCATCACAAGGAGTATACATCAGTGGTTGTACTACTAGAGGTAGAGGGCGCTTTACTTTTCAAAACGTCAACTCATCAGCAATAGCTTTAAAGCGTCAACTGATCTGCAATAACTAATGCACTGTCAACTCCGAATCTATAGATATCTTAGGAGTCGCATCCTCAACTCGAATCTAGGTTGGATATCTCCCAGAAAATCTGTCAGTAAATGAATCCCACAGGGTTGCGTCGTATCCCTCCTTTTCTGATGGATCTTTTTGGTAAATGAACTGGCAACTTGCCTGGATAGTTTTTGGAATTGTTCCTATGTGTGTGTGTTGCTCGAAAGCTAAAAAACTGAAAATTTAACAGTTTTTTTCCAAATATTGTTCTTGTGTATTTTGAAATAAATCCAATAGGTGGCGCTGTTGCGTGTTCAGTGTGTATGACTGCACTTAACTCGAGTGCCACCGAACGGATTTCTATGCGGCTTTCAGTGTTTTAATTGGAGTTAGTTAATAATTTGTGCTAAAAATTGCTCTATCACCTACGGGAGCTGACTGTTCAAGGTCTGAGTGTCGAAAAGGGTGTCAAATCCGTCATTTTAAGGTGATTTCACAGCTCTAACTGGATTTTAGAAAATATCTCAGTTGATTCGTTTTGCTTATGGCGCAGGGACATTCACATAAATAGGACATAAGTCGCAAATTTTTCTTTCGGGACTTATGACCCATGGGCTTATGTCCCGCTCCTACTGAAGCTAAGCCATACCCCCACCGGTATTGATAAGAAATAATAAATTTAAACCAAAAGTTGCACACAGTTTCCACTCCACATTTCTATGATCTTTCGCACTGTCACAGTCCCTAGCTGAACTCAACGTGCGTTCACTTATTTCAGCCCCCATCTAAGAATTAAACACAATCATCAACCCTCTTCTGATGTATACCAATAAAATGTCAAAGCAAAAATTATAACATGTTTATCGCTCTGTCAAGCTGTCACGTAAAATATACTCTACCCAAATCAAAACAAAATTTAAATAAGCTCAGATACAAATCTCGGTTACATGTTGACGTCATAAAATCATGGAAACCGTTTGTCATTCTGGGTCCTATTCTCATTGCAATTATAACTTACCCAGTTGGGTTTTCAAATTAATTACACAAACAAAAGTCAATTAAACATGAACGTGCTTCCCACATTTTGGGCCGATTTCACAAAAAAAGAAACAAAAGAACTTCCACCTTTCCAAATGCATATACTCGTCGTTACCCTCGTAGTAGCAGTACCGAACGAAGCCGGTTCACCAAACCAAAACCACACTGACACCTTGTTTCAATGGGTTTGCCGCATTTCCTTTTTGTGGAAGCTCGTTAATGTTCATCATCCTGACTGGGCTTCTGCTGGGTTCCCTATGTGCACTGTTCGCCAGGGTCAAACTGGAGGGGTTGAGTAATGAGATGAGGTAAGTACTTTGTACCGTCTGCACAGAAGAAATCCAACCGCACTTGGCTGCGAATACTAAATGGTTGTGCAACACGAGGTTATGTGCAAAGCCAACGCATTCGTTATAATGCGGGCTTAATATTTTAGGGGATTGCTTTAGTTTTTTGTCCGACTGCGGTTTTGCTAAGTCGAAACAGAACAAAAAGGAACTGTCAAGAGTGTGTCGACTTTGAGCTCAGTAAACAGAATATGAAGAACTGTGATTTAGTGCCACCCCTATATGAATTTGTTTCTTCAATTAGAAAATAGATACTTTCAATATACAGTTGCAGACGTACCTATTGTTGTGCAGCCATAACTACCGAAGAAGGCATCTCCACTTACCTGACGTCGTCGTCCAATATTCAACAATGCTCTGATGATCCTTGTATTGTTTCTACATACACTACACCCTCATGTGGTTTCCCATCGCTGCTATATGTCAAAGAAATGCCATGCGAATGTGTGGTACATTTCAGAGATAGCTACCTCTCCTTAGGACAATGTATAAAATGCATAGTTTAAGTGAAGATTCCTCTCTTAGTCGTAGTATTCATATAACTTGTATGCAACTCTCTGCAGAAGGACGACAAAGTAGATATTCATGACTCTCTGTGCAAGCTTATCTGCAATTTTTGTGGTAGCTCACTTAAAGGAAGTGCTGCTGCTACTGAACACAGCTAGGAGTGGACTACGGAATAATAACTAATAGATGATAAACTCACAGATGGCTATTATTATTGACACATCCTTATCGATCCTTGTGGCAAAACTGAACCAAAAACAGCAAAAAGGTGGCAAATATTTCACTCGACAATGACCTGACCAGACAGAGGAAGGATACTTTTATTTTTATCGAAACAGTTTGTTGGCTGCCAGCCAAGGAGTACTGTAATTAGAAGGAAGTGACATTGGCGGTTTATTTTTCGTATTTGAGGCTCTCATGTGCATCCCACGCGCCAATCAATTTCGCTAAGTAGCCAATTTGTGCGGAGAAAATTGTGTCATTTGTTATATGTGGCTTTGTGAATATAGAGGTGGAGGAGAGAGCTTTCAGATATTTATTGTTGCACATTTTTCAACACTTAATTTTTAAATGTTATTGTTGAATATATATAGTTGATGTACCGGCAAATAATATCGACGGGGATTCGTGGAAACATATGCGGGAGAACGATATGCGAGCATCCAGGGGAAGTATATGCGAATGCATTGAATAAAATTGTGCAAACTTGCTGACGAACTATAGGCAAATTTACAAAGCGAGTTACTGCTAAACAAAATTCGAAATATGCATCAGGGATATATGAATTTGCAATCAAGTTGAATTTACTTACAGAAGAAGAAAACTCGGAGTATGCATCGAAAATTTACGAATTTTATATCAATTTTCTAGGAAACGCTGTGCGAATTTACGGAAGAGTTCAAAGAAGAAGATAACTCGGCGTAGGCATCTGTGAGAATTTACAGAACAGACCACAGAAAAAGAAAGTTCGATGTAGATAGAAGATATTTAAGAATTTCACCTCAACTTGCTGGGGAATGCTATGCAAACTTACGAAGGAGCTCACAAAAAGAAGAGAACTCACATCAAATTGCTGGGGAACGCTGTGCAAACTTACGGAAGAGCTCACAGAAGAAGAAAACTCACATCAAATTGCTGGGGAACGCTATGCAAATTTACGAAGGAGCTTACAGAAGAAGAAAACTCACATCAAATTGCTGGGGAACGCTATGCAAACTTACGGAAGAGCTCACAGAAGAAGACAACTCGGAGTAGGCATCTGTGCGAATTTATGAAACAGCCCACAGAAGAAGAAAACTCAGAGTAGGCATAAGGGATTTAAGAAGTTCACCTCAACTTGCTGGGGAATGCTATGCGAACTTACGAAGGAGCTCCCAGAAGAAGAAAACTCACATCAAATTGCTGGGTAATGGTATGCAAACTTACGGATGAGCTTACAGAAGAAGAAAACTCACATCAAATTGCTGGGGAACGCTATGAAAACTTACGGAAGAGCTCACAGAAGAAGACAACTCGGAGTAGGCATCTGTGCGAATTTATGAAACAGCCCACAGAAGAAGAAAACTCAGAGTAGGCATAAGGGATTTAAGAATTTCACCTCAACTTGCTGGGGAACGCTTTGAAAATTTACGGAAGAGCTTACAGAAGAAGAAAACGCGGAGTATGCATCGAAAATTTACGAATTTTATATCAATTTTCTGGGAAACGCTGTGCGAATTTACGGAAGAGTTCAAAGAAGAAGATAACTCGGCGTTGGCATCTGTGAGAATTTACAGAACAGCCCACAGAAGAAGAAAACTCAGAGTAGGCATAAGGGATTTAAGAATTTCACCTCAACTTTCTGGGGAATGCTATGCAAACTTACGGAAGAGCTTACAGAAGAAAAAAACTCGGGGTAGGCATCTGTGAGAATTTACGGAACAGCCCACAGAAGAAGAAAACTCAGAGTAGGCATAAGGGATTTAAGAATTTCACCTCAACTTGCTGGGGAATGCTATGCAAACTTACGAAGGAGCTCACAGAAGAAGAAAACTCACATCAAATTGCTGGGGAACGCTATGCAAATTTACGAAGGAGCTTACAGAAGAAGAAAACTCACATCAAATTGCTGGGGAACGCTATGCAAACTTACGGAAGAGCTCACAGAAGAAGACAACTCGGAGTAGGCATCTGTGCGAATTTATGAAACAGCCCACAGAAGAAGAAAACTCAGAGCAGGCATAAGGGATTTAAGAATTTCACCTCAACTTGCTGGGGAATGCTATGCAAATTTACGAAGGAGCTTACAGAAGAAGAAAACTCACATCAAATTGCTGGGGAACGCTATGCAAACTTACGGAAGAGCTCACAGAAGAAGACAACTCGGAGGATGCGACAGGCATTTCAAATCAATTTGAGAACTATACTTTCTTTCTTCCACAATATTACTGATAGCAATCAACTTGTTAAAATTCTTCGATTAGTAGTTCTGAACTATTTCGATAGACGAGTATTGTAAGAACATAAAAGAAAGAAAATTTTGCATAAAACTGTGCAGAGATGCCTAAGTCTTTCACAATCGCTGTGGTAAGTCTAGTAAATCAACAAAATACCAAACTATTGTTTGCCGCACCTCATCATGTGGAACAAAAATCACAACCATTATTAACTTTAATTAAATATACGAACAGGTTTAGCTATATCCATATCACATGACCATCTTATTATATAAAATTTATCAAAAGCCCCCATCCAATGGCCATTAGCTATCATCGTCCATAATCTATAATAACGGATTCTCTCAGCTCAGTGGCTCGGAAAGCTGAAATATGATACAATCTCCATCGCGCAGGTGAAATAATGAAAGCGCACAGACGTGGGCATAATGAAATCAAAAGAGAAAACTTCTTATCCTTCAGGGGGAGGGGTTGTATGTGGTTATATACGACAGCCAGAGTGTATAGGGCATCCTTGCTTTTGCTTGCTTATAAACCATTTATCGTGTGGACAGACACAGCACAGCCTTGATTGTTTGTTACGTTACGAGTATAATGCGTGTATAGTGTGCTGTGCCAACCGTCTATATAGTGGTCGGGGGATGATCTCATGTTTCTTCTCTCCTCGTGTGTTCATTGTATTAACTTGAATCTGGGTTTTTGCTTCCTAATCTTTTATTTTTATTAGAATTACTTTCACTCGAGTTCATAAATCTTCAGTAACTCGCTTTGAGGTAACTGAATCAGCCAACTGGGGGAGGGGTGTTCTTCTAAATTGATATTGAGTGGACTCGAGATGAATGAATGCTCCTAAAATGTGGATTATCCATTTTGGTGGAACTTGCGTTCACCGGTGTGGAAAGGTAACAACAAGTTGGTTGTTAGGATAGGTGGTCCAATTAATTTGATATAACACTACCAAGGAAATGTTTTTTTTAGGACTGGGTCAACGCTTGCTAACTGGTGACTGATACAATAAATAAAATAATTACTACTGCATTTTTCAAGTAAATAAAACGATCTGCCTCTAACAAAAAATCAAAGTGCACTTAATTTGAAATGAAAATATTCAGAACCAATCAACCTAAATGGTGAATGTAATTGGAAAATGTAATTATTACAAATTTTAGTGTTGGTTGCATAGCGTAAAATAATGTCCATAAAATAGTTCAATTAATTTTCATAAACACTCTAGGGCAACCGTTTTAGGTACACACTCGCTTTAAAAACGACCAAATTAATTACGTACATCGAATGTACTCGTATATAATCCAATTAATTTGGAATAGATTAGAGCGCCAAAATTAATGTGATTAACATGACTCGATGTGTAGTCAAATTGTTTCATAACCCTATTAGAGATAAATTGGATACATTGCGCTGCACATTGCGTGTATGTATTGGGTTGCATTTAATTTTTTGCATTTCTCTTTTTATTATGGGCAATTCTAACATTTCCTTGTTTGAGCGTAAATATTTTGATAGTCTGAATAGAATTTCGATGCAAGAGTGCGCATTTCAGACTACAATGATTTTTCTGGATGTAGGTGACATTTCAACTTTGAAAAATATAACATATATTATATCAGAGTCCCTCGAAGCCAGTTCCAAGCTAGCACTGCTTCTGCGAGGCAAGTTTTGATTGCATTTAAATACCGAAAGCACAATATAAGGTCGTTTCGCGTACTTTCCAGAGACACGCCCTAAAAATCTGTCAAACTCTAAAAATTGAGCAAAACTCGTACGTGGATAGACTTCCAGCTACTTTGAGCCACTTTCATATATTTGACATCGAATCCATATCATATAAATAAAATTGGTGTAGTTCTGTTCGCCTAAGATTGAATTTGACGGCATGTCTTTAAATGCAAAAATCTTAGAAACTGTCAATATATTCTGGTGCATTTTTCACAGGCCTGTAGAGGATACCTAGGCCTACAATCTCTACTTTGTTTCAACTCTATATCTCTATAAATTCCGGAAAAAATTGGACAAGAGTAATTTATTTTTTCGTTTCGTTTAGCTTTTTTCTTTGTCACGCTTTCCGTTCGAAAATACTGGGAGCATTTAAATATAGTTAACACCAGCTTATAGAGGACATCTGCAGGTACAACTTAGGATATCCAAAAACTCGATAACTTAAAAGGTTTTTAAATAAAAAGGCAAAATTTGAAACATTTCTACGATTTTCACATGAGTGAGTAGATATGCAATTCATTCTCAAATCAAACATAATAACTGCGCAATATTATATGGACATCGCTTTTAACCCTATTTTACTCCTGTGACGGAGAGGGAGACAGACAGAGGCAGTACGCTGTGTGGTTTGCTAAGAAAAAAAAATTAAAGAAATGGCAAATATGTAGGAAAGGTTTGTTTGCCTCTGATTTGATTATAAAATAAAGTGCCTAGAAAGAAATGTCAAATAGGTATAGGTACCAGTGATACCAGATCGTGGTATTATTACATTAGGGGATTTATATTAGGGGAAATTCCTGGTGATACACGTCGTACTATTTATAAATGATATTGGCAATCAAGACGAGGCAGTAAATTATCCGGTGGAGTTTTTATGTAGAATTACAGCCCATGGCCTTTTTGCTCATAAAATTGAATTAAAAGTTGGAGTTCCCATTATGTTGCTTCGCAATTTGAATCCCCCAAGCATTGTAATGGTACCAGAATGTGAGTGATTTCGTTACAGAAAAACGTTATAGATGCGTTCATTTTAACTGGGTGTGGTAAAGCAGATACGGTATTTATACCAAGAATACAAATCCATTTCAGTTTAAACGGATTCAATTTCCTATTAATATTTGTTCTGCCATGACAATCAATAAGTCACAGGGCCGAACTTTAAGAAAACTGGGAGTTGAATTCACGGGCAGTTATAGATAATTATATAGCGTGCTCCAGGGTAAATAATGCAGGAAATATCATATTCTTTCATTTTCATTGTCCAAAGAATATTAAATTGTTGCTGATTAGTCCAACGACCAGGTGCAATGCTATGAAGGCAGAGTGGACTCACTCTTTGGGATGTTTTTTAATACGGGCTCAAGTCCCTCACTATTGCCGACCGCTCCCTCGCGTTATACCTCTGCAATGTCTATCTATGATTTTTCTTTGAGCGATTATCAAAAAAAATTGTGTCCCCTACAAGACAGCAAATTTTTAAAAAAATTGTTTCCATCAATTGTTCTGAAACCACAAATAAATTTATGACTTACCTTTTAGCAACATATGAAACGTTTTATTTTTGTGCGCTATTAATTCTTAAGACAGATTTTGAATTTGTTTCTTGTCAAATTTGTGCTGTTGACATATTTATCAGTACTTGTTGGTTGAAACTCTCTGAGCTGTTTCGAACCATGAGACATGAGAAGAATTGCTCGTTACTCGGTGTTTTGCTAATTTTCTGTCATTTTTGATGAGAACCTATTGTAAAAAATCGTGTAAGTTTGTCTTTTATGAAAGTATTTACGTCCCAGAACAATAGAGTGTAGGGGTTGCCTGTTTTTTTTTTCTAAAGCGGCACTAATTAGTTTGCTGGAATGGGAAAGTCCTTGCGACTTACAATTTGAACTGAAAAACTGATTGGCTGAGCTCGAGAGCGGCAGCCATTTTGTTTTTTTTCAAACTTTTGGGTGCAAATGGAATGCAAAATGAGCATTTTTCTATTGCCATTTGTTAACATAAATTTCACATTTTAAAACCCAAGCACAGCTTCACACTTAACCCAACTTATGTCAAATAAAAGTCTTAAAATACTGGCAACGATTTGATAATATGATTTTGTTCGATTTCCCGAGGAGTATTATTTGCAGCTGAAAGAAGAAGCCATCCCATATCATTTTGTTTGTAGTGGCAACATTTATTTTATTTCCAGCACTATTCCATTTGATTATTTTACAATTTCGCAAATTCACAGCCTACAACTCAATACTCTACGGCCTAAATAAAAAAGTAAATAAGCAGCTTCCTGTCAAACTCCCCCACTGTCACTGTACTCTACACAGTCTGGCATTTTCCGTTCGGTGACATTTCAAATTATTATTAGCACATCTGTGAAAATAATGAAAACTTCCCAGCCCCATAGTTGGTTTGGTCATTTTTATCATGATTTTGCGAATTAATGTTTGAATAATGTCTTCCACCCTCATAATAAGGACATTATCGGCGTCGCTCAATTTTATGACCTCCCCATACACTTACTTCCGCCAAATTTACTGCTTATTGTCAACGTTTGTTTATCGTCTGTGTTTATACAGTATACAGAGAATAAAAGCGTTGATGGGAGGTCCTTCCGCCAAATGAATAATTTGCTAGAGAGCCAGTGAAGTGAGGAAAATAAAATCCAGTGACTAAGCACCTTCTCTTCTTTGGGTTTCATCAAATTTTCATTCCGGATTTTGTTTCGCAGTCAATTTTTGTAGTTGATGCGGGTGAGAAGGAAGTTGGTACACATTTTGCAATTCCCATCAGTGGGCGACTTCAGAGATTTAATTAAAATGACCCTCATTGTAGAAAGAACTGTACAATTTTATGGTACATAATTTAAAACCGAAGCAGATTTGTAGCGCATTAAGATTGATAGACCTGTCGATGTCATGCGCATGGATAAAGTCTATATTAGAGTAAACATAGTCTTCTAAGTTGTATATCTGGCTATGTAGTGAAGAATTGCCAGAGTCCCCAATGTTACAAGTGATTTCCCAGTAAGAGCAAGTACTGCGTTTTGAGCTCACTAATCGCAGACTCATTTACTTAGCCCACTTTGTCGCGCAGTCGTGTGCATTAGCTGAGTGTTTGCAGGGTACTACACTATAGGCTGTTTTGTCGCTAGTGGTTGAGTAGGATGTTAAAATAAGATCTGTAGCATAGTAGTGCATTTATACTTTTATAAAGCTGCATAGCTGCTGGTCTCTATCAGTATATATCGTGTGTAAGACTTTAATTCTTCAAGGTGTAGTTATTTAGAATTGTTGCATTGTAGCTTTGAAGCACATATCGTAGTTCACTTCACTTTGAGTTAGCAAAGTAATATGTAAATGTGCGAGTAAATACTTCTTATCCTAATATCGTTGCCCAAAAAAAAAAACCGAATGAAGCGTATACTACAAATTGTTGTACAGGAAATGTATCGTGACAGATTTTGTGGGTTGTGTAGCATAATACTTCTTCGTAGAGTAGACTAATTGACCCTAAATTTGTCGCATGATAGCATAAGTTTATTTTAGCTAACTAAATGAATTTTGTGTAGCTTGTAGTATAGTATGTATAAGTAGAGCAACATGTAGCTCATAAACCTTAAGATTTGTTGCATAGTAGTGAATAGTGAGGTTGCCATAAGCACAAGTAGTGCTTTTGTGTTATTGAAGCCCATAGAAGATTGTAGTTCTAGTATGTGTTTTCCAGTAGCATGCAAGAAAATAGAGTTTAACATGCAGTAAATAACCATAGAGAATGTTTCAAAGTCGCTTGTGTTTAATTTGTGGCTTTAAAGAGTGATGCAGCTTATGATATTGCAGATTAGTATCGTGTGTGTTTTACAGTGGGTGCAAATGACAGTTGACACAAATTTTCAACTACGCAGTCTTTAAATTATTTAAAAAAATATATGTTCAATTAGAGCGTAAAGGTTATAAGGAAATAATTGAACAATTCATTCGCCGCAAAATTAACACGTTCGATAAACACCTGCATACTGCAATCAGGATATTTTTTTAATAACTTCCGCCCACCTGAATTTTTTCAACCTCTTCTATGTTGATGTGTGAACAGTTGGTGCCAATGTTGTCGTTGATGAAATATTTATTGTAAAGGCCGAGATTGAATTATGCGATTCATAGGTCGGTACTTTTATTAATACTTTTCTGACGACTGACAAGTTTTTCAGTTTAATTGCTAACCACATTAATAAATTATTACATTCAGAAATAATTGTGAATTACCATGTATTCTGATTTAATAAAGTTCGCTTGAATAATTCCATTTAAATGCAGACACGTAATCAAAGCCTGCAAACTACCACGTCTGCAATCTGCAATATATTAGCCATATCATATCAGACAGGAAGAAATATGTTTAAGCCGGTCACAAGTAAAGACTATCAATTTGACCTTGATAGATCCCGTACGGTTCAATGATTTGCAGTAAACGGTCCGCTTGAACTTAAAAGAAGCTTGCTGCTGCCCACACCTGCCCTTGCATTCTATTCAAAATACTTCTAGGTGTGAACGATTTTATAAATGTTCGCATTACTTTCGCAAACAAAGAAAATACATTTTCATTCAAAAATAATGCTTCTTATGGAAAATGTAAATTTCCCTGAAAATCGCTGCCACGCACACAATGCGCTATCTCTTACGAACAATTAATTCGCGTAAAAGTATTTTATTCTCTAACCTTTTTTGATAACGCAAACGCGGTTTTTGTTCTCAAGTCATTTATATATAGCACTGGAGCAAGGAGCACTCTTCCTCACAAAAGGACGACCGCATCTACATTGGCAGTCACAATTGTTCCACAGCAAATAATTCAGCTTTCAGTTTAGCAAAGAACATTTAAAAGCTTTATGGTTATCCTTTGTAGGTATATACTCGTATCACAGCTAGAGCTAGCACCAGCAGCAGCAGCAACAGTTTGTACTTAATCTTTGTCGCTGTCGTGTTGTAACCGAACGAAGAAATTTACCAAAGGATCTCTTGGACTCGGGCAGCTATTGTTTCGAAGACAAAAGTGTTTATGTTGAATTATCCGTGGGGGATGTCCCTTTATTCTATGAAGGCAGTCGTTCTCTTATATTCATGTGTAACTCTGTGCTCGCAAAAAAACTCTTGCAAGATCTTAAATTTTAAAGTCAACTTTCCATTTAATTGTGTCTCGGAAGTGGATACCATCTGCTGGCGGCGACATTGCAATCTGCGCAAGCAAAGAAAAATGCAACAATGCGAATGCCCGTCCGAGCCATAAATATTGCCAACTGAATGGAATGAAAAATTCTCCAAGGGGTCAACGTAGTTCAATACTTTATTCTCAAAGGGGTGGCGGTAGTACGTAGATATGATTTTTTTCCCACTTGTTAGAAATCTGGGTTAAAGTGGGGTTGGGAGGTGCAGTATTTCATTGAACTGAAGTGAATTGTATATCTCTTCTGCAGCGCTGTTAGATGATTGGTCTCTTGACGAGATGGGGTCATCTGAGTGTGAATTAGAATATTGTGAGTTGTACTTGAGAAGCTTTTGATTATTTTCGCAAAACTTGAAATGAAAAATCATGTTTTAAATTTTTGTTTTTAATTGAGGAGGTCTGGAATCACAAAATCCAATTCACTGCCTCCCTTAATTCCCTGCATTTGTATTCCTGCCACTCTTGAGCGATTCTAATGGACATTGATCAATATTGTTTATAAACGGGGGTCAAACCGTGGGTCGCAAAGATGTGGTACAATATCAAAGGTAACATTTTTTAACCCCAATCAGCAGCTTTCTTTAAAAATTAGAGCAAAAGAACAAATTAGAGAAAAAGGGTAACGAGCAATTCCCTCTCCTGTTGGCTGAAATAAACACATCAGAGAATTTTAACCAGCGAATCCTAGTACAGATAAAGAGCAAAATCAAATAAACAGAAAGCATTCTAAAAGTTAGTTGCTCATAAAATAAATAAATAAATAAATATCCACAAATTAAAATGAGAAGATAAAAAAAGAGCGGTGGTGGTCAAATGTTTTCCTAGAACGTTTCGCTTCGCTGTTCTCTGTTCTCTAATATTTTTATTCAATAATTGGTTTGCTTACACTTGTTTGACGGCGGTATTTTTTAGTTTTCGACAGTAATTGGAAGCTCATTCATTCTTTTTACTCTGCTTACAAGACTTCATTTATATTTATATTCAATCAGTTACCTAACAAAACTTCTAGTACATTCTTGTGTCAAAATGGTTGGTTCGACGTTGGCATGTAAGCTAGTACCTTCTGAATTACCTATTCACTATTATTAGGAGTGTTTTTTTTTTGACTTTGTTCTCAGCAAAGCAAAGTAAAGTAAGATTTTCAGCACACAAATTACAATAACTACTGCGAGTCTCGAAGTGTCAAGTAGAGCGTAATTGTTGTAATTGCGTACTGAAAATCCTACTTAAGTTTGCTTTGCTGAGATCGAAGCTAAAAAGAAACAGGCCTATTGTTGGTGATTGGAAACAATTTATCAAAAAATTTGAATCAATATCTAATTTTAAAACTAAAATCTATTACAAATCTAGTACACTCCTTAAATTTGTTTGTGATATTGTTACGTCGCTTGACGTTACGCTTGGTGAAGTTTAATAATTGTCATGTACATAATGTGCAATGAGAACAAGAAAATTGATAATATAATCGACATTTTATAACGAGAAGTAGTAGTAGCATTTTTTACAATTAAAGGGGTTTGGAAACAACGCAAAAAAACGTTGGTCCTTCCTAGTAAAAGTAAATTATTGCTTTACAATAATTCGCTTTACCTTGTTACATGTTAACTAACGAACAGCCTGCGAAACGTCACAAATACTGTCATATGACGTTAATCAAATCACTTGTGTTATAATGTAATGACTATTCTTAAATTGGAAAATACTAAACGCAATATGTACACGTCTGCCATTCACGTGACACAACAATCATCTGTCACGTGTTTGGCGTTGCTTTTCTGTCAAAAAAAAAAAACAAAAACAACCAACTTAAAACATAATTAAAATTAAAAATGTATAACAGTGTCGCCTATTCGCTTAAATAATAATACACACATTATCTGCAAGCGTCTAATTGAAGGCAACGCTGATACAGAGTTTCACTTCTTCCATCATCCACTGATACTCGTACTCCGAATCCTTGAATTCCCCAAGGATACTGCTGCCTCGGCTTACAATTCCTCAATTCAGTGGAATATAATTTTCTACATTTATGACCTGCCAAATTCCATTTTGTGCGTTGCTACGTCCTGCGTCCGCACAACCGATCCATACAATCCACAGCCAATGTGCATTTCCCAAAAACTTTTATAGCACAATCCAAGCCTGAATAATTCATTCGGCGTTGGGTATTTCTTTTATTTTGTATCAGCTTCCTTTTCGAAACAGAATGCCCGTATGGCGTATATGCGGGGGTGTCGTCATCGTCTTCCCTTGCAGCCGCCATATACAGCCAAAGGAAAATTTATGTTTACAAGGTTAGCTTTCTTATTTCTTTGGCAGAAAATAAGGAAAACGATACAAAAGGAGATGCGGACAAAAACGGAGAAATAACAAAAATCGATGGGGCTGTTGATCCCATTAATGCGAAAGCAATTGTGTACAGTGGGCTGGGTGCCACAACAGTCCCATGTATGGGTGTAAAGGCGACTATAGAAATTGATGCACGAATTTATGGTCTGATGTTTTTACTTTTTTTCCATAATTTTTTCCTCTCTTTCAATTTCAACACAAAAGCTGAGTCGTTTCATTTTATGTGATTAAATTTTCTCCAATTACATATTTATATATGTACAGTGGATGAGAGAGGAGCCCGTAATCGTATAGGATGTTGGTACTTAAGCTTGAAAGCGGTGAAATGTGTATAGCGGTAGCTTTGTTTTTTTTATGATTTGCTTGAATTTTGTTCAAGTGACAGCCGCCAACGTTGGAACAGAAGATTTATTGATGTCTCGTCGGGAAGTCATTATAGAAAAAGGGTTGCTTTTCAAAGGGTTTCGAAACGCGCAAAGGATCAGCCACCATTTTGGGAGTGTTGGAGAGGTAAATGAATGTAATAAGCGCATTATATTTTACAACAAAATTTTAATTAGTGACGTGAAAGTCGGGCTTTGCTCATTTCCTCACCATCTGGATTGGGGTAGCTCGTTTGAAAAAAAAAATATAAAAAATTTATGTGGGGCTTCAGAAATGTAGTGAGGTTATTATTTTTTGGTTTTTATTTTCAAGCGACACGTGTCATTATTTATGTGGAAATTATCTTTCAAAAAGAGCAGGGAATGGAAGCTTGAGTAGAGCTACAAAAAGGGGGCGAGGTATCCAACTATATAGAGGGCACGGGTTTATTTGCTTAAGAAAATTGTAACTTTTTTTTTAAATACTCAATTAGGACAACTTTATTTCCCTTTAAAGTACATAAATGCCCTGATTTTTTAAAGTAATATGAAAACCATTCATATATATACGAGGATACAGTTTGATGGTATAATCTTGCTTATACTAATTTAAGCGACTTCCAGAAGTTTCTAGCTCACGCTCTTTCGACAAAAAGTTTCCAGCTCTTTCGACAAAACTTGTTTTTCAGACCATCCAAAGTATACAAATGTTTGGCATAGAAACACAAATGAGGAAGAAGTCTGACAGTGGCAAATTATACAATCTTGGTGCGCAATGTGAAGTTTTAGCGCGATGGATCGATTGTCTTAAGTGTTACGCCATTATTAAGAAATATGAAATCAAAAAACGTAGGACTCGTTGGGGTGATGCGTGATGACGATTTTCATGACAATCTTGTCGAAATTTACTCGTTAACTTTCTCTACACAGGTGTGATTGAACAGATGCAAGAGTGAAACGATTTTATTGTCTAAACACTCTGTCCCAATAAAAAAACACGACCACTAGCTAAGTAATAATACAAAATTTAGCTCCTAGAAAAACACATGTTACTTCTATAAAGCTTCTGAACAATGTGTAGCTGAATAGTTCTTTTAAATTGTGTGAAAGGCAATTGAACAATTTGTTGGAACTAACTGAGATCCGTTCCATTAAATTTGTTGCTTGCTTGTTGTGTCGACGTATGCATAAGCCCTGACATATTTTATGAAACGAACGGTCCCATAAAATCCATCCCAAATAAATTGCAGAATAATTTCACACTCAGAATGGGCACATTCAAAAATTTAGTTAACCTAAGCCGACTAGATTGGTCTGGACTAGATGTAATCTGAACGCACGTAAAAACCAGATTGGTCGGGAACGTCACTTCTGCTACATCAGCCACATATCGGAACTGTCAGTTTAGTACTCAGTCACGAATTTATTAACTAGATTCGTCGGATACCCCTTTATGGAGGGTCAGCTGTTCATCTAAGCCAATCGAAACTGAGATACATCAAGTCCGACAGCTGTCAGACTTACTAAACTAGAAACTTGGACGCTCTCAATATTTTGTGATTAAACTGTCGTCGGTGCTTTATTTTATTTTGTGACAACTGTCAATGTATACAATGGACCGAGATATAATAAGTAAATCTACGTTGTCCGTTACATCCGTCTTATGCGTTGCTTATGTGTCACCTAAAGCTAGCTTGTATATTCTACCCAGCTGTCAAATGCATGCGTTGCCGCTACGACGCATTTAATGCATTGAGTCATTTAGTTTTAGTTTTCGTTTTGAAAAGCAGGTGACATTAGCAAACCCGACCACCTAAAAATGGCCGCCAAGAACTCTGGAGATGATCGGATGGTTATAAATGACTTTATCACAAACAGGGCGTGCAACTGAAAAGGGAGTATCGACCCAAGCTGGCTGTGATAGGAGAATGTGATTTTTTCTGTTATTTTACCGAGTAAAACGGAAGGACTAGTTAAAGTTACACATTAAGTGCGCACCTACTCCAATACTATAACGACACTCTGAAGTAGGTTACCTACTACTATATCGAATAGTAATCAATATGAATCAGCAAGAGCAAGAGCACACACCCAACAAAGGAACCATTTAAAAGAAAATGACTCAATACGACGAACAGTCTCCGTTCGACTATCCATTCATCATATTCCATTAAATTGCAATTAGAGGCAAACACCGCCAAAGGAAGTTTGTGCCGAACACGGAACACCCCCTACCACCACCGGTCTTGGTTGCTTGCGCCCAACGGCTTGGTTCATCTCTTTGGATACATTTTTCACCATCCATTCGGCCTCCTTGTGTGCGCTTTTCCTTTTTTCATTTGCAAGGCATCCGACCAGTTGCCCTCCCTTGTTGCTCCTCGTATATAGTCGAATTAGTTGTTAGCGATTAGTAATCGTGTTATCTGAACGCGCTTGCACTCTGTCTTATTGCGAGATATTCTTCATCGCATCAGCGGGGTAAGTGGATCTGTTTTAATTGAATTTTAAGGACTTTTCCATCATCGTTTTGCCTATCCTCTGCCTCTCCCACCAACGATAATGGACTTTGGAGACTACAAGTTTATAACTCATTATTAGGAGATTCGACTAGAACTGGGTCGGATGCTGAGATTTAATTAAAACCAAGATGACAATGACGCTGAGGAACTTTAGCTTCAATTATTATTATTGTCGGCCGCATTTGAGCACCATCGACTGTGGAAAGTTAGCTCGTATAGTTTGGGAATAAACGGAAGAGGTCAGACGTCAGAGATAGAGTTTTGTAAAATTTGCATTGTCTCAACAGCTCTCTCTCTGTATAATGATGTCGAGTTGAAACTTGATTAAAATAATGGCTCCGGTCCAACGTCCACGGTGCTGGACAATATTCTGTTGCTGATCAAGTGGTGCAAGAGGGAGCTTATGAATTTTTAATAGATTGTGGGTTGTTCTGTCAGAACAGTGTGGGGCTTTTGATTGAAGGCGATACCCCGTATTATGAACAAACAGATTGAAGTAGGTGCTCATCTTCAAGATGAAGTGGTAAATATTCGTAGCAGGACAGTTTAAGGCTGTAATTCTATATTTCTCTACTGGCTTTGGAATTTATTTCTAATAATATGAGGAGGGGAACACTTCGCTGACAGTCAGCGGATATCGAGTTTCAAGTGAGTTTTTAAGCGGCTTTCACTTAAAGTTGTAGGGCTGAAAACCGCGTTCAAAAGCGGAAACGATCCTAATCGGATGGATAGCAGTTAATTAACTCAAAACTGACACACCGATGTCATTCAACAAATCCCACAAACATTTAGAGAAAAGAAGAGAAGAAGATGCCTACAATGAGTTCCTTCGTTAAAAGCTCTCTGCAGCTCACCTTTTTTTAACTGCATCATAGTTCGACAATGACGGAACAACCCCAAAGAATATTTTGATGTTTTTTCCACCTCTTGCGAACATCTGACAAACATTCGAGATTGCACTCATTAAAGAGCTTCTCAATTTAGTCATTTGGAATGGGTATATATTTTTTAGGTTGAAGGCGTCCTTGCCACAATGATACAAGAGTAACAAAAGTGTTTTATAATTTTGTTGCAATGTTACTTTTTTCGCTTTTTCCTATTAAAATCTTTTTTTGTTTTTCTCGTTAAAAAATATTGTAACGATTTTTGCTCCCATCTGCTCCCGCCTGTCAAACTGACTTGTGAAACAACGGCTGTCAAAAAGAAAAAAAAACGTGGAAATCGTTGGGGAAGGAAAAAAAAACAAAGAAGGAAATTGGATTTTTGAATAAAGGAATTTTTGATTAGTTTCGCGAATTAAAATTGTGGTTTCATTTTTAATCGTAACAATATTGAAAAGTTAACTGGCAGCACTTTTTTCTTTCGAACAAACATGTACCAATTTCTGTCAATGTATTTGTTTGTTTACACAGAGCACAAGATGTGCAAAACGACAAACTGCGAGTGAGAATGGTAATGGGAGGGAACAAGAAAATAAAACAATATTTTGCTGTCTCGCCGCGTCGCCGTTGGTAATGTTTGTTTTTTAGTTTGTTACATTTTTTTTTATTTATTACACTTTTTGAAAAAAAATTGTTACACTTTAAAAACATTGGGTGAAGGCGACCTACACATTTATGCAAAAAATATAAACTCGCAAAGAACGATTGTTTGTGCGAAACCAGGCCTTCACAGAAAGAAAATTATTTTCTGCAAAATCGAATTTAATTAAATTTTATTTAAACTTTAATTCTTGAATCAACAAAATAATTTCTATTGACAAACAAATATTAAGTTACTTAGTTATCACCACCCGATACAGCATATCCATAAAAACACATAACCGCGAATAAACCTGTTCCCACTGAGTCAGCAGGTCATTGGACACGTCCCATACGACAACGGAGTTAACACGATCGGACATGCGCATACCTTAAAAGTATGCATCAGCATCAGCATAAACCCAATGCACCCTGGACACCGGATACACGCGCCGCATTGTTCTGACGACTCAGCGGATTGGCCATGGTCAATGGGACTACCCATGGCACAATATTAGGAATAAGTTTTTAGTCTTAGTTTGGACTTGGAATAGAACGGTGAAATACAGTAAAATATTATAACGTCGAAATACAGTAAAGTATTATAACGTAGTCTTGTCTTTCTTTTACGCGAACAAGTTGGACCAGCCCTAGGTTTTATATTTTTTGATTTGAGTAAAGAAAGGAATTTTATATATAAGTTAAGAAATATATTTTAAAACCAAGAAGTAGCTATTTGACATGTACTATGAATTTTGAACTTAACTTTAAACTAGTACAACATTTTCTAATATCACGAAAATAATTGAAAACAGGATTAAATTCTACGATAGATCGGATCCAATGTATGTACATAAGATTATCGCGAATAGAAATAATTACAAAAAAAAAACGGTAAGTCCTTCTAAACTTATTTCCATATATGTAGTTCTAAATCCTTAATTGAGCGAAGAAAATTATTTCTATTAAAATCCAAACAAGTAACTATAACCAAATGAACTATATATTTTTATTACAAGAAAATTTCAGTTCCAACCCTAAATTAGTCTGAACAACGATATAAGAAAATAGTTATTGAAATAAAAGAAAAGTTCTTAAGGTAACATAAACATATTCTTTTTTTTATTAAGAATAATTGTTCTTGACTTAAGAAAATTGTTTCTGATAATTAAGCAAACAGTTTCTTTAGTGAAGAAAAACTATGAACGATTTAAGAACAAATCAATTCATGAGGCAAAACACCTTATTAAACACAGCGGTATTTATTAGATTTCCTTACGACGCCTCTACTATGATGTTTAGTTAAACATCGCGTAAAAATGAACGCAGTAGATTTCTTAAATCAAGAAAAACTTTCTAATTTTAGTATTTTTTTTAGTGTTGAAATAAGAAATAATTTGCTCGGACCATAACCGTACTTTATGTTCTCTTCTTAAGAAACGTTAGTTAATAAAGTATTTTGTTCCGTGTAGGTTACATGAATATAAATAACCCATTGTGCCAACTAATTATTTATTTAGTTCGTCAATGACAGAGGCAAAAATAATCCACTTCCACTTATGACTGAAAGCAATTTTTTAATAAACCGCTCGGCTCCCATCCTTACTTAAGCCTGACGACAAATCTAATGAAATTCCTCCAAAGCTTGTCGGAGATGGGTCGATTCGACACTGAAAAGCTAGATCTTATGAACATTTTCCTCACCGACATCGCAGTGACGGGCGAGTTATTCATATTTCGAACCACACATAGATTCAATATACAGCTTTGGCATATTTTTGAGCCTAAGAACGGTGGGCCCAACTGTTTTAAAAATTATAAAAATGGCCCCTTTTTTTCAGCTTAAGTAAGATTGAACAAAAAAGAATCCAAAAGTATGAAAAAAATATAAATAGTTTTGATGCTGTTTTTTTTTCTAATAATTTTTTAGTTTTTATTTTCGTTTTTGAAATTTTTCAGTTCCAACCCTACCTCCATATGGACCAGGAGCTTTGCGAATTATTATATCTGGGCGAATCACGTCGCGATGGAAGTACCTGTGGCTGATGACGGGAGCTCCACAGTCAATAAATCCAATGAAGAATCAATCAACTTTAGTTTGTTAAACCTTCTGATACGCGTAGTTACAGAGGTATGCTCCACATGCATTCTCTTTGACACAGACGGGCTTTCTATTCCTTTCATTAGAAGACTCTTTGAAGTCCAATGAGCTTCAAACTTAAGTAGTTCACACAAGAACGTTTTATTATTCCACTTTCAGATTAGTAGTGCATTGACAGCTGATGTCGTCTTGTGAATGAAGTCAACTGCAGTTTCGGTCTCGGTTAACAAACTTTTTAACGGACTTATTTTTTAGTGCAACCGTCATTTCTTTAGAGTAGTTTAATTTACACCGTAAGAACTACAAGGTGGCGCAAAAATAACCTTCCGATGTTTTTTGGCTGCAATTTAAAAAAAAAAATGAAAAATTTTGATTCTTCTTGTGGATTATTTTTATTTGGTCTATTAATTTTTTTTACTTCAAGTCGAGAATATGATGTCATGTAAATGGCCGCCGCCACAGTTGATTGTCATTTGAGCCCTTTTTATGGCGATAGGTCCTCACATTCTTGACGGATATTGTCTTTAAGAGCTGCAAGAGTCTGAGGCTTGTTGACATAAACCCGCAACTTCAAAAAGCCCCACAAGAAGAAGAAGATCAGGCGATCTTGAGGGCTAGTGCAAATCGCCAAAAACGACCCGGGAACACCGCTTTCAGAATATCAGTTGTGGCTCGCGCAGTGTGTGCAGTAGATCCGTCCTGTTGGAACCACATGTCCTCCAGTTCTAAATAGTCCAATTGCGGTAGAAAAAATCGGTAAACATGGCCCTATAGCGCGCACCGTTCACTGTTGTCGTTTGACCAGCGGCGTTCTCGAAAAAAAAAAATTTCCGCGTCAACAGAGGCGATATTCTCGGCACAACGGGCGCTCCGGGGCCCGCCACTCTTGGCAACGTCTTGTGTTGTGCCAGTCTCTTCGAGGCGAGCGGCTAAACGTCGCAGTGTTTCACCAGTAGGCGTTGGACGGCTAGGAAATCTGCGACGAAATTCACGTTGTGCCAAAGTCACCGACCGATTATTGCTCAAATAAATAGTCACCAATATTCCGCGTTCTGGAGCAGTGTAGCGTAACATTGTTTATTAACGTGTATTTCGCATGTGTTTACTACACAAATGTCAAAACAGAACTGACATTAGGGGCCAATCGCAAAATTTATAGCATTTTCTGATAAGAGGATTACTTTTGCGCCATCTTTTATATAGTTCCACAGAATATTAGGGCTACCACAGACCCTTAAGGAGCACCTTTATAAAGCTTTATAGCTGCTTTACCTACTTCCGTGGTGCGTATTGTAAATCATCACACAGAAGAGCATTACCAAATCTGTCAACACTACAGAACCCTGTGACCATTTTATCGCAAAAAAAGGATTCCATCCCTCATCCGTCGGTGTTCCTCACAAAGTAAATAAACAGCACAAACTTCTGTCTACCTTTAATCGCCAAACAATGTGAGTCTGAGTATCTATGCCAAAGGGGGAAAAAAAACGAAGCTCAGTGGAAGTAGCAACTACTAAATTCCCATCACCAACAAAGTGTCCCTTATCTCGCACACTATGTAAGAGCCTGTAACCATGTATACAAGTTCGAAAGAACCATCTTTTCGATGAAGCGCAGTCGTATCTATTGGGATAAAAAATTATGCTGATTTCCTCTTGTTACTTTGCATGCAGACGTATATCCTCAATTGAGTTTTGTTTGCCCGGGTTTCAAGTGTGTGCGATATTCTCACAGGGCTTTTAATATTCCCTCTTTGTAAACAGTGAGAGCGTTAGAATTTGATGGCAAAAGAAACAGACTATTCCAACGCATTTTATGGAAACATTTCGATTATGGAAATGTATATATGGCAATCAAACTTCCCTATAGATCTGAAGGATGTCTCAAGATGTATTTAAAAACAAATAATCCAATTAGGGAGTCCTTTGAAACCGAACTTGTGAACTTAGAGAAAGTCCTCAAATATGCGAAACAGCACGAGGGACAAATGTCCTGTGTAATCCAGAAACCTTTGCTAATACTCTACTTCCCTATGAGAAACCTTAAGGGATTCGTATAGATTTATATAACCTAGGAGTGTAATTAGGCCCAAGATGAATGTTCATTTAATGTCATCCCCATAAGGGATATACCCATAGTCGACTCAACTCAACTAAAGACCAATTGCGACTTCCACGTAATTAAATAATTGGATTCCACCCCCTCGTAGATTTATTACGGCCCAATCCCCGAGACTAAGGTGAGGTAAATCCCATTCTGGCACTGTGTTACAATAATAACGGAAATCACCCCTCTGTCCATCCGGTTGGACGAAATATGCACTCGGGAGTTCTTTGAGAAAAGCAAATATAGCTATAGGTATACCAGTAGCCCAATCTGTCGTGTCCTTTAATCCTGCAGTTGGTCTTGGTTCTCTAATGAGAAGGTGTACGAGAAAATCTATCTGAAGCTCTCATGCACTCGGTGCGGCTAAATCAAATTCACATATATCCGCCGCCGTAAAAGGGAATGACGGGGAACAACGCTACTCGGCGGACCAAATTGCATGAGTCACCCTCAAGGAATTATACATGAACTAAAGCACATTTTCACCTTCATCCATAACAATCCCAATCCCCTAATGGGGGAGGTGAACGTTTTCATGTTCGACTCTCGAAGGAGTGTGAAAAAACTTCTAGCAGATTGGATTTCGGGGTGCACACTGCACACGAGTATATCATGTACTTTCCCATAAAAGGGATATAAACCGACCGAGTGCACGGTCTGTTGGCGTTGTGTTTGATCCCGATGTACAGATGGCAATTTCGATTATGGAATGCATTCTTTTTTGTCCTTCCCGTATTAACAGAGCAACTGTTCCTTTCTGTGGGCACTGAAACGATCAGCCACATAAAATCAAACGAGAGGTGGTGCTGGTGGGTCGTTTTCGTTTCCATTTTTATTCAACAAAAAAACAAAAAAAAAATATTTGAATGTCCAGAATGGTTTATCTACAACACCAGGATAACGAGTCATAAAGCTTTGTTTATATTCACCGTGACACAAAATGGAAATGACAGCACGGAATGGAATTATAAAACAGGTAATGACCCATATATGTTCGTATAACGATGACAGAGTTTGCTGAAAGTGTTCATGAATCTAAAGGATTTTATTAAAAGCTGTGAATAAGTCAGAAAGAATGGATTTGCATTTTTTCGAAAAATGGACTACGGCTATCTATAAGGATATAACACGTTATTTTTCCAATTATGTGGGATGGTATCTACATTGCTTTCAATATTTTAATTTATGACAGAGAAAACAAAATGAGTGCGCAACATGTCCATGAAAATTACTGCAGTGAAATCTCAGAAAGCATTTTTGATGCATTTTTTCGCCATGTTTTTTTAAATACATTTCTAAGGAATTTTTTGAAGCTTTTTAGACGTGTTTTCGGCGATTCTTTTTTAGCACGTAGCAGACTGTTTTTTTTTTTTTAATGTCTTAAGTTGTTTTTCGACGAGTTTTGGCCGTTTTTTTTATGTAGTTTTGACGCGTTTTAACATGTCTTTGATGCGTTTCTGGTTGAGTTTTTGAATAATTTATGACTCGTTTCTAGGGTCGTATTTGAAAGCGTTTTTGACCCGTTCGTGGTTGTGTCTTTTTGAAGCATTTTCAACACATTTTCGGCGCGTTTTAAGACCGCCCTTTTCGCCTTTTTTTAATTGTTATTGATGTTTTTTTAAATACATTTTAAAGCCATTTTTTAAGATTTTAAGTTTTTATAGAGTGTTTTCACGCACTGTTTTTTTTGTAATTTGTTTTTTTTTTTTTTAACGAGCTCCGTACGTTTCTTAAGTTTAAGTTTTGACGCGTTTTTAACATATTTTTGAACTCGTTCAGGTTTTTGAATCGTTTTTTACTCCTTTATAGGAGTGGTTTCAAAGCGTTTTTGACCCGTTGAAGCATTTTCAACATATTTTCGTAGTGTTTTATGACGCTGCTCTGTTTTGATGTTTTTAAACGGTGCTAGGAAATATTTTCTGTTTTTTTTTTGATGTGTTATTGATGCTATTATAAATATAGATTTTTAAGGCATTTTTTTGAAGCGTTTTAGACGTGGTTTTTTGAGTCTTTGGACGTATTTTAAGTAGTTTTGACGGGTTTTTTAATATATCTTTGATGAGTTACTGGATTAGTTTTTAATCGTTTCTTACTCCTTTATAGAAGTGTTTTTCAATACGTTTTTGACCCGTTCATGGGTGTGTCTTTTTGAAGCATTTTCAACACATTTTCGACGCTGTGTTTTGATGTTTTTTTTTCATGAGTCTTTGAACTTTTTGACATTTTTTTCTGCTCGCTTTTTGACTTGTGTTTCGAAGCGCCTTTCAATAAGTTTTTCAACAAATTTTTAGAGTTGTTTTTCGACGGTTTTCGACTCGTATTTTTACTTGTTTTCGGAGCATTTTTCGACTAGTTTTTGGATTTGTTGTTCGGACCGTTTTTCCACATTTTGTTTACGCCCTTTCGAAAGCTTTTGTTTGTCCTATCCTTCTGATTAAGTGAAGAGTAGTTAATGGAGCTGGCCTGTCTTGTATCTTTCGTTCGATATCTTCGTTAGTATTGGTTGAGGAGGAGAGTCGTAAGCATTAAGTGAAAAGTAAATTCGAGAGACGAAAGGGAATATTATTTATAATATTCAAAATGTAATCCATCTAACTTCATTAGCATACTAGTTGACGCTTGTTAAACATTTAGCTAGCACAGATTAAACTTCCCATTCATTCTATTATGTACTATAAGGCAGTAGCTGTTTATTTCTGGAAGTAGTTCCTTAAACCACTCATCTTTATGTCTAGGAAGTTACCCTTTTTTTTGTTCTATTAATTTTTACAAGGGCACATAATGGTTAAGAATATTAAATTTTCAAACATCAAAGTGAATTATTAATTTTTCTGGTTGGGAGGACCACTTTACAAGCTGTGGTGACCTCATATGTTTGCATAATTTTACAGCTTATTTATGCCATGTTTGAATGAAATTCCCATTTGATCCTATAACCAATGAGGGTTTTCAATAAATCTAGTTTCTTTATGTCTTCACGTTTATTGATGACGAAAATATCCGCTAAATATTAATAACACAGAGGTAGAGCCAGAACAGAGAACTTATTATAAATGTGTGATTAAATTAGGTCAGAAAAATATAGGCCATTGAATGTAATATTGTCATAAAAATACTACAAATCGGATACAGGTTCTTCAAAGTTACCCATTTCCATGGCGAATATCCAATGAAGCAAACGTTATTAAATTAGGCAACTTTAATTTCAAGGAATGCCTTTCATTAATCATCACGTCAGTACATGCAAGTGAATGTGTATCACCATCTGTGTATTCCATGAGAAAACATAAAGCGCCTGTCACAAGAGCTACCATGTGTGTCTCTTCTCTATGAATGTCTCTATAGCTTTTTAAGTTGTTGTAATTGCATTTTCTCTAATTTGATTGACAAAATTACATTTCGTAATTCGGTTGACGTTGTGCAATCTCACATTCCATTGTACCGCATACATTTGCTGGTATCGTGTCAAACAGATGCTGTTCACTGTACGTACATCTGCATAATTGATGGTGATGATAAATTACAATTTAGTTAGAAGTTTCTATTGCAGCGAGTGAATGTGATCGCTGTCCATTATTTGTGAATGAAAACTATATACGGCGTGCTGGTGTAGCAGTCTGTGATGTAACACCATCCATTGGGTTGGGATTATTACGTGGTTTGTATTATGATTTCAAATGTAACCTGATGTTTTTATTATGCGATTAATTTGCATCCCATTGCATAACGCAGGGGTGGAACTTGTACTTATCCCTCGTATGAGACTACAATTTTGTTAGGTGTTTGAATTTGGGGTAGTCGATGCATGCATTTCAAGGGCTTTTAAGAGATCACATAAGGTTTGACTATAACTAAAGCAAATTGTCCCATAAACTTCTAAGTTACTGCATAATAACCTTCCTGAAAAATCATTAACTCGCACTCACTCTCTGTTAGAACGGGTAGAGACCAAGCCTTCAAGTGGTTAGCCACTAGGATCTTCCCTCTAGCCATTACATTATTTAATCAACTGTTATAAACAATAGCTACCTATTGAAAATGTTTTTCCACTTTATTTTGTGTTCAAGCTGAAAAAATAGAACCGACAATAGGACGACGTGTATTCATATATTTACAATCGCCAATCGGATGTGTTTTTGTTATTTAAATGTTTGCACACAGAACTCTGGATCAATTTTAAAACTCAAACAGTAAAGAGCAAAAACAGAGATAGATGCACACCATGGATATACCCGGCAGAGGGTCAGTTACAGTTTGTGAATGTGTGTATACAATTAGAGAACTGTTATCCGATTTAACATGAGAAAAAAATACACGATTTCACTTATGCCGCAGCTGAAAATCGGATTGTTATTTAATGGGTTTTGGAATCAGAATGACAGTCATGGAATAAATAATGGTTTGAGGTTATATCTCTTGTAAATTTTATATGCCCCTTTCATCATTGCAATTTGGAACACCAGTTGTAGATACAGTCGCTGACAATTAATTTCCCGCAACTCCAACTGAAAGAAAAACCCAAAAGTAAACTAATTTCCCGGCCCGTAGTTCGCTCCACTTATTACGTGGTTCTAAAACTGTCAGAAAATTATAAAAAAAAAACTCCAAGGTTCCCTTTCAAGTTATTGTGCACTTTGAGGTACCTATACCTGCATAGTTGCTGAATAAATGATTTCGTCCAAAAGTAACTTTTTTTTGTCGCAAAATTTCCAGAGCAAGTAAAGAGGGAAAATCAGCACTAAATGTTCGCCCTGTTGCTTTAGGGGGTGGTTTTGCGCTTTTTTTTTGTATGTTTGCTAAACTCTTGAAAGAGTGGAAGAGAAAACTTTTTCAATTAGTATAAGCTACCCGAATAGTATCTCACGGTTTACTACTCGCAATTGTAAGCATGAAGTGGTCTCTCCTCAGCATCACCTGCAAATTAAATTTGCTTTGGTATTAGTAGTACGAATACCAGTCTGGTACACTTCTGCTTTGAGCCTGTGTTTTCAACTGTGAAGACCGTTCTCTTGTATGGCAGAGACTGCCATCTGCCACATCATATTCAGTTCGTTTTAATTTGTCGCTGTAAAATGCGTTTTTTTTTTCATTTTATTCGAATCCACGGTGCAGAAATGTAAAGACATTATTTTAACAGGAACGTCAAAGTTTAGCATGATGGACAAATCAAGAGGTAGACATGATTTCATACAAAAAGCCCTTTTTGAGTGCAGTTAGAGAACCATATTTTAATTTTATTTTCAGAATGGGTTTCTACACACGTTATGGTAATATGTCGGTTTCATTTAAGATTACATGTCATTTTGACAGTGACAGTTACTTATCCTCAAAACGAAACGTTTTATCAGACACGAAGTGGGAGCTGTGCAAAATCCTACAAGAAATTTCACTTAAATTACCATAAACTAAGTATTGATTTTATAATACATATAACAAATATTTAAATTTTAGTTTAAGGGCACTGGTGGCGCGCAAGTTTGCAAACGCAACTCCTTAGATTTGCATGATGATTGATAGTATGTTTGTATGGGTTATTCTTGGATTTTCCCCGTCCTCAAAGTCGAGAATACTCATTATGTGACGGTTTGAACTGATTTTTTTATATATTGATGCTATTAACCAACATGAAAACCAAGATGGCGCCAACGATGAATGCTAAAGAGACACGATTTCTTTTCGGGACTGAGGTATTGCCCCGTTTGTGCATAAATAATCTATTCAGAGCATTTTTTTCATTCCGTTCTACGCATCTGTCAAAAAGGCAGGCTTTTCCATCAGTCATGACTCATGACATTTGTGCGCGTATGCTATTGCTAAATGTTTATCGTCAAAATCACATTGGGCGGCTAATGTGTACTGGAAAACATGTGTACTGGAAAATAGTTTAAGAGCGTAATCGAGTTAAGTGCAAGTTGCAAATACCGTCAAACAACTATCACCCAGAAGAGAAGAGCAAATACAATGGGACGTTCCTATCTAGTTTCGTAAGTCTAACAACTGGCTGACTTGATGTGTCTCATTTATTTTGATTTGCTTAGATCGGTCAGATGAACAACTTTTTCAGTTGACTTTTATGGAGGAGTAGCCGTCGAATCTAATCAAGAAATGCGAAACTGAGTTGGCAGTTGGCATATGTGGCTGACGTAATAAAAGTGACGTTTCAGACCAATCTAGTTTTTGCGTTCAGTTTACATTATAGTCGACCTGAGATGACAGGATTTTAGAATGTACCCAATGGCTCGAAACTTGCATACGATCATTATGAAGTTCGCGCACAAGAACACACTGACGTTTATTGCAAATGGCAGGCTCATTAAATGCTGGAAATGGAATGGAATGGAAACGGGTTTTCTATAACTATTTGGTAGTTTGATTGTTTTACCCGTTCGAAACCGAACAAACTTAGTCGCGAGAGGTTCAGTTTCAAAAATCTATTGAAACTGCATCTATCGCGACTAATTTCTAAATCTAGCTGACTAAAGTCGATAAATGTCAACACAAACAGTAACCAAAGCTGGCAAGTTGGAATATTAATCTAAGCGCCTGCTAATATTAATTGCACTGCCTTGCCGTCTTATTTGATGGCATATCTTCATCTCTCAAGTGCCACACTTAACAGATAGATAGCAATGTGCGAAATTTGGTCACAATCTTCCGAATAGACTGCTCAGAAGGTCGAGAATGCCGATCATAAAATGGAAGCAGCGCGCGATGAACATTTCGAACCGAGCACGAATTTTGATAGTAAAATTTAATAATTTGCAAGCGTTGTTCATTTGCAAGACGATCCATGGTTAAATTGCAAACCAAACTGAAGCTGTTTGACAGTGACACAAGGTACTAAACACACGTCAGCTGTCAAAACCGGTGTTGCCAAAACCAAACCAGCTAAAAAATCACCCTTTACAATCGCCAATCGGATGTGTTTTTGTTATTTAAATGTTTGCACACAGAACTCTGGATCAATTTTAAAACTCAAACAGTAAAGAGCAAAAACAGAGATAGATGCACACCATGGATATACCCGGCAGAGGGTCAGTTACAGTTTGTGAATGTGTGTATACAATTAGAGAACTGTTATCCGATTTAACATGAGAAAAAAATACACGATTTCACTTATGCCGCAGCTGAAAATCGGATTGTTATTTAATGGGTTTTGGAATCAGAATGACAGTCATGGAATAAATAATGGTTTGAGGTTATATCTCTTGTAAATTTTATATGCCCCTTTCATCATTGCAATTTGGAACACCAGTTGTAGATACAGTCGCTGACAATTAATTTCCCGCAACTCCAACTGAAAGAAAAACCCAAAAGTAAACTAATTTCCCGGCCCGTAGTTCGCTCCACTTATTACGTGGTTCTAAAACTGTCAGAAAATTATAAAAAAAAAACTCCAAGGTTCCCTTTCAAGTTATTGTGCACTTTGAGGTACCTATACCTGCATAGTTGCTGAATAAATGATTTCGTCCAAAAGTAACTTTTTTTTGTCGCAAAATTTCCAGAGCAAGTAAAGAGGGAAAATCAGCACTAAATGTTCGCCCTGTTGCTTTAGGGGGTGGTTTTGCGCTTTTTTTTTGTATGTTTGCTAAACTCTTGAAAGAGTGGAAGAGAAAACTTTTTCAATTAGTATAAGCTACCCGAATAGTATCTCACGGTTTACTACTCGCAATTGTAAGCATGAAGTGGTCTCTCCTCAGCATCACCTGCAAATTAAATTTGCTTTGGTATTAGTAGTACGAATACCAGTCTGGTACACTTCTGCTTTGAGCCTGTGTTTTCAACTGTGAAGACCGTTCTCTTGTATGGCAGAGACTGCCATCTGCCACATCATATTCAGTTCGTTTTAATTTGTCGCTGTAAAATGCGTTTTTTTTTTCATGAGGTATTCTGTCAAAAAGGCAGGCTTTTCCATCAGTCATGACTCATGACATTTGTGCGCGTATGCTATTGCTAAATGTTTATCGTCAAAATCACATTGGGCGGCTAATGTGTACTGGAAAACATGTGTACTGGAAAATAGTTTAAGAGCGTAATCGAGTTAAGTGCAAGTTGCAAATACCGTCAAACAACTATCACCCAGAAGAGAAGAGCAAATACAATGGGACGTTCCTATCTAGTTTCGTAAGTCTAACAACTGGCTGACTTGATGTGTCTCATTTATTTTGATTTGCTTAGATCGGTCAGATGAACAACTTTTTCAGTTGACTTTTATGGAGGAGTAGCCGTCGAATCTAATCAAGAAATGCGAAACTGAGTTGGCAGTTGGCATATGTGGCTGACGTAATAAAAGTGACGTTTCAGACCAATCTAGTTTTTGCGTTCAGTTTACATTATAGTCGACCTGAGATGACAGGATTTTAGAATGTACCCAATGGCTCGAAACTTGCATACGATCATTATGAAGTTCGCGCACAAGAACACACTGACGTTTATTGCAAATGGCAGGCTCATTAAATGCTGGAAATGGAATGGAATGGAAACGGGTTTTCTATAACTATTTGGTAGTTTGATTGTTTTACCCGTTCGAAACCGAACAAACTTAGTCGCGAGAGGTTCAGTTTCAAAAATCTATTGAAACTGCATCTATCGCGACTAATTTCTAAATCTAGCTGACTAAAGTCGATAAATGTCAACACAAACAGTAACCAAAGCTGGCAAGTTGGAATATTAATCTAAGCGCCTGCTAATATTAATTGCACTGCCTTGCCGTCTTATTTGATGGCATATCTTCATCTCTCAAGTGCCACACTTAACAGATAGATAGCAATGTGCAATAGATTGCGCATGGTGTCGGGAATGTCAGTGAAAATTTGCCAGCATCCGAGAAATGTACGTCTTTGCAACTATATCTCAGCCAGACATCAATTCCTCTTCTATGTTAATGCCACGGTGGGGAATTTTCTCTGCTGAGACAGCACTTGACACTCTTGCCAAGGAATGGTAAAATTTGTTTTCGGGGCAAGACGAAGAGTGCTCTTGCTCTATCCCCAGGGCTGTATCTTTTGAGTGAAATTTATTGAAATTCTCTTCGGGAAATCCTATTCTCGGAGAAAATTGGCTTGCTTTTGTGGAGTACTTCTCTATATAAACCTCGCTTCGCTATAGAACATAGCAGCTGATGCAGCTGGATGCATTCATTTTACATAGAACGACGCGACGATAGGGCCTCACCGAAGTAGATATCGTTCGGCATTTCCGAAGGATATACGTTTTAATGCATCTGCAGCTATTTGTGAACTATTATAAGCACCCGACGAAGCGAACCGATTTCGCATTCACATGATTTCATGCAGCCGATGATTATTCGATGATAGGATAACTAGACGTTCCCGTGACATTTGAATGTACAGCATTGGAGGTTAGGGGTTGTGTTTAATTAAAACCAAACACACAGGCACTTGCTCAGGGATGGGGTGCTTTTCTGTTTTCTTGCTGTCAAGTGCCTATTGACGGGTCGCTGACAAAGTCATGATAAAGGGGTTATTTTTTATTTTGCTGCTCTGTTCTTCCCCATGTACATGTGCTGCTGAGAGCTGAGCGATGAAGACTACATGGATGACGTTGATTTTGTTGGAAAAACATACCTATACACCTAGTTAGTCTCACTTTGAAACAATGTGCTAGATGGGAGATGGGGAAAGGAAGGATGACAGCCGATGTGAGCAGAGAATATTATTTCACTTCACATCCTTAGGCATTCTTCTACATTTTTTCCTGCATCACTCATGTATGGGCGATTTAACGAGGCATATACATACCCATATGTCGGAAATGGAAATGTCAAAATTACATGGAAGGATAAATACTCAGTGTTAGCAGATTGCAGTCAACTGGAACGCTCCATGTGTGAATGTGTGTTTCAGAGAGAATTTGAATTTTTCCATACTTTTTGCACACTCTAGGGAGTTTGGGTTGGGTTTATTGGCAGAACGTGTATATTGAATGGAATGTCAAGGCTTTTTAAGTGATCTCTAGGATAGAGCAACTGTTGTACAAAATAGTTAGGTATCTACTTTTAGCTGCAACAGAAGCCCTTGAAAATATTACAAAAAGTGCTTTAGAAAGCTAATAATAAGGGCACCAAAAAAGCAATCGATGAACGAAGCAATGTTTTGTTTTAGACTTGTTCGTATAAAAGTCGGAGCTTTTTATTGTTGACGCTTTTATGATCATGTTTCCTACCATAGCTTTTGTCGCATACCTTGGGCGGTTCTTGTCGCGTGCTAAAGAGCATGCTTTTCACGTTTTTTTTTTAACATCGTTTTAGCTGCCTTTGTTTTTAACTACCCAATTTTTGTCGCGTTTTCCGAAGCAGTTTCTAGCTTGTTCAACTTCAAATTTACGGAAGCTCTCAATTGCGGTATTTCTATGAAATATATAGCCACTGTGCCACTATTAAAATGTAGAGTCGAAACTAAAAATGTTTATTGTGTTTATTTTTGACTAGCTTTCATGCCATTTAATGCAACTCTTAACTGGTTATTTGGCATGGTTTTCGTACTTCTATTGATTTTTTTCTTTCGCTTTTATCTTGTTTCTGAACGTAGTTTTTTATCGCAATTTCGGTACAGTTATTTACTCGTTTCTGTTCCATTTTTCGACACGTTTTGTGACTAGTTGCATTTCGCATTTTTAACCTGGTTTCAGGTGCATTTTTTTATATAATTTTGACAAGTTTTTAGTCGTGTTTTAGTTGTCGATTCTGTCGCGTATTTCGGTGTATTTTTTTTAAAGTTTCAGCTGTTTTTTTTTACAACATTTTTAATGGGTTTCTGGTTCCGGCCTTTTGTTATTGATTTTTCATTGGCTTTTGGTGTTTTTTTTTCAGATTTCTTAATTCATTTTTTAATGACGTTTTGCCACGTTTTTTGTCTAATTAAAAAAGTTATTTATAAAGCATTTTCTCCAATTATTTTTTTTATTTATTTATTTAATATATATTTGTTACAGGTGTGCTAGTACTTTTTGTTGTCACAGTTGTCGCCGCATTTTCTGCTACGATGAGCACATTTAAAAATGTAGTTATTTTAAGATTGGTCTGAACTAAATGTACCTTGAACGCAATTCCTTGATTGGTCGGTAATTTCACGTTTCATGCACCAGCCATATATAAGAAATGCCAATCTAGTACTCAGCTACGAAATTCTGATCTAAATCTTTCGCCAACCGCTCCAGAAACGTCAACTGTGAAAACTGTTCACGTAACCAATCTACTGCAATCTACAAACTGAAACACATCAAATGAGACAGCTGTCAAACTTACTAATCAATATTTTTGAACGACCCCGATATATTTGAGGTTAAGCTACGCGTTTGTGGTCGCGTTTAAAATCCTTGCAATCAATGAATCAAAACAAGTAGCGACGATTCATCTAAAGCAAAAGGCACACCAAAACCATTTAAAGTTCTATTTAATATTCCATCTGGGAGAGAATCACTATATTCTCCGAGAGCAATTAACAGCCGTTCCTACAAGATTTCCACCCAAGCTGCTCTTTGGTCTCTAAATTCAGGTCTGTATTGAGGTTGTAGTCTTCATGTTCCTGTTCTTAAAATGTAGAGGGTGCCCAATACAGTATTAAGTGGAGAGTGAATGGGTTTTTGTTATCCTCATGGTGACTTACTTTCCCCGCATTTGTGAAGACCACTCAGTGGAAGTGGGTCGAAGTGGAATAGAAAACTGCACAAAACGTGTACAACTACTTCCTCCTTTGTCTTAAGCACTCTTGAAGTCATTGTGGCATTTTTAAATGTGATCCAGGATCACTGCATATGTATGTCTCCTCATTTTTATGAGAAGGAAAACATGAGACTGCTTCTTTAAAAATAGCTACTACCTACCCATTCAAATTGTCATTGCTTTGCGGTGCGCTACAATAATGTTAGACTTCGACGGGACTGCATCTCATCTATAGGTTCGTTTGACTACTCAATTAGTTTGCACACCATAACTTCACTTCTGCAACAATGCCAAGAACCCCCTTATCCAAGTCAAGTTGCACACAGGTTGCGAATCCCAAACTTAACCCCAAATGCGTAGGATACATCCTTCCAATTTATTTAAAACCCCATCGGGTAACAATTTCCATCCACCTCAATTTCTGCTAATTGAATTTGCCTGCGTTAGATAAATTCGATCAAATCACTCCAAGACACTCGCTCAGTGGGGCCAAAAAACCAGCCTCCTCCCGCTAATAGCAGTTTGTCGTTTCCTGACAAACAACAGTCTCATCTCAACCTACAGTGTTTGTTATATATGCATGTATGCTCAGCTGTGCGGTTTCAGTTGTCAACATGTGCGGCACGTATTTGTCCCCAATTGACATTCCCTATAACCTTTTGTGGTGACGGCGACCCAAGGATTTGGTATAGTGCGATTCTAAATGGTCTACCCAGAGTCACGACATGAATGCCTCGACCACATTATCCTGACCAGAAAATGTTCTAAAGAACACGTCTGTGAGTGTGTGTATCTGCTTTGAGATGCATTATTCAAATCTACCATTAAATACCAGGAATCAGGAAACAATGTGAGGCATTTGTTGGGAGATGGGACGAGCTCATACATATATCTATGGCATTTGAAGGGTAATACAGTTTCACTTGTTTTTGGTCTTCTGGAGTGCGTATAGTAGATTGCATAGGAGATTCGATATAATTCCCCCCTTGACTCTTCGCCTGAACCGGTATGATGGCTATTCAAAGCGAAAACAGGAATCAGATAATGAAACTCCTGATGAATTCAAGTATTGCCTCAGATAAGGATGCTTGAATTGTGATTTTGCAATTTATCTCGATTTGTGTGTTTATTAATTCAGAGCAGTAGTCGAGCAACAATCTTGAAATGGAATGTGGACTTTGCAGGCTTCTAAAGAGGGTACAGAGGCATGCAAACAAGTACAATTAGAACGAGCGAGGATTGCTAGGTATTGTTTTCGTTTTAATAAATATACTTACAAGTCAAAGAAGAAGAGAGTAAATATATTATGCCTACCCTCTATCTACACAGAAAAGGAAATTTGAAAATTGTTTATGAATATATCCGTCTACGACAAGAAATTCAATAAAATAACTTAAGCTAGGAAAATTCTTAAAACCTTGCCGCATCACTTGTCATTTACACGACGCCACTGTCGTCAACTATTCCATACAAAGCCCTCGACAAAACCTTCTCAAAACTACTCGTACTCGTACGTCCGTCTATTGGAAGATGCCGCGTGCCAGGTGACTTGTCATTATTGTCGCAAATACCGCTACATGAGAGCGACTGTCGCTGACAGCGATTTCACTAGCCCGTGTAGCTTTTCGTGTAGCATTTGTCACAGGGCAACTCGTTGTCGGTCGCAACTACCGCTATATTATGTCGCGAAATCAATGATGACAATTATTGTGGTAGCTGCTGACGTAGAGCAATATTCGCCAGCTCGCTGTCGGTCGCAACTACCTCTATATTGGAGCGGCCGATCAGTGACGTTAAATGCTACACATTGGTAAGTGTCGGTGCATTAAAGTGTGTGGTGCGATACGATATACGATACGAATAGCGCACTATTAGATGATACCTACCTACGTTTATTTTGCTGCAAAAAAGAGAAACAGATTTTACAGGGTGACGTTAGGTGGTATGGTGATTGGCAGAAAATTATGTCAACGATACAGCAACACTGTTTATTCTCGAATGGAGGTGGTTGTATGTAAAATCAGACAATTACCGACTGAGGGGCAATACGTACATATTTCCTCTCCAAAATCACAACTGCTTACAAAGAGCTCTCGGGTTTTCGATACAACTAGAAAACGTTAGTAAAACCACCTTTTACACGGAAAACTCATAAAAGCCCAACTCACCCCTAAACGCATCAGTGCACTTTTAATTTACGTTCCTCAATTAAAAATTCATTAAGCATGACCTATTTAAAAGAAAAACATGCAGCTCAAGTACCTTCAGTTCCCTAATCGACTCATTAATGTTATTGGAGCGTGACTGGGCTGCCTGACGTACGTATGTCCCGTTTCTACTAAAAGCAAACCTCTGCTATAGTTACTGTCGTCTAGACACGACCCTCTTTCGGACCACCGCTTAACTGTCTGTCCATCGGGAAAATTTTGAGCATTTCAAAAACACCGCAAATACGTAGAAATACCCTTTTCGACATAAACCAAAACCAGTCGTGGAGAATGGGATAACAAATTCCGCTGGGTATTTTAGCCGGAAATTTAATTCGTAAATTTCAAACACACGACATTCTCTATATAATTGTGCCGAGGATTCACGGAATAGACTTCCTAGAGTATGCGTGCAAAATGCCATTTATCATGTTGCCTTAAAAACACCAAACACAACAAACCCAAATAACCGGGGAAAGCCGAATAGGTAACTTCGAAAGCAGCCGCCTCCTCGTCCTTACGTTAGCGTTCCAGTCGAATGGCCAATGTTTGTCGGTTTCGGTAATGTTGTAGTTACCGACCGTGTATATATGGTAGGTGGTAGTGGCAGGTGAAAAGGACTAAGACCAAAACAACTGCGAGTACACGGATTTTATGAGTCTGCCATAAATCAACTCGATGCTTAAAAGTTTTCCTTGCGGGATAACGGAGGGATAAACAAGTAGGTATGTATGTACAACAACCACGACGGCTATGACGTGTCTTCACCACAATTCAGTTGGCTGAGTCATAGTATAGAATGGAAGCACAAGATTGAACGCTGGCGCTACGGCTACCGGGTTTATAGGAGCATCATTAAATATGCAATCACAAGGACTCGAAAGGTGTGGAGGTTTTCTCGTTATAATACGGACAGGGGATTGTGTTTGTCGGGCTAAGAGAGTTAATTAAAACGACTATGGCGGATATTGAAAGTCCGTTTAAACGTTCGCCCTTCAATCAAACCGCATGTTTGCTGAGCATTGACCTTGCCTATCCAAACAGGTTGGTTTAAGGCGAATCACCATTTATGCAGCAAATCAATCTATGCCGTGGCTTTTGCGGTAGTTGCAACGGGGTGCAATCGAGTTATATGCGAATATTAATCATTATAGTCATTGGGGAACGTTGAGTGTTTAATCTGCTAAAAGACTATATAACTTTTCAAAACTTCAAAACATCCAATGGCTTCATGGCATTCTTGGCTGTGAAACAGAGGCTATTGATTGGTGAAGAACTTGTTAGGGACCTTTAATTTTGGTTTAAATTAAATTTTTTCTAAAGTACACTGCTAAAGGTGTCTGTTTTTCAATTGGCAGCACTTTTTCCAGCGACAAACAATTTTAAGACTGACAGCTGATTTGAACTTATTATAGTTTGTAGTTTCATCATGAGTAAAGACATTTTTAGGGTCCAGGCTAACATTTTTTGGGACTTACAATGGCAAAATTTTCTGTACAAAATTGCATATTGTGACCTACAAAATGTACAAGATGGAGGCATATAGTCTCAGCTGCACAAAATCGATAATTTAAAACCATAAAGTGTTTTTCTTAAGGATTTGTTTTTCGAATTGGCAGCACTTTTTCCAGCAGAAAGCAATTTGATGGTTGACAGTTAATTTGTGCTCAATTTGGTTTTATTTTTTCCTATAAGTAGGCTTATTATGAAAAAGAGTAGGCTGATTGGCTAACCGTTCGTTCAAACTAATCAAAAATTAGAAACCCTGTAAAGAGTGTTCTAATTTTTGAAGTTTGTTCTTCGAATTGTCAGCACTTTTTCAGATTGTTGTTGTTTTCAGATTGTGCAGATTGTTTTTTAATAAGCTTGTAGGCGTAATAATAATGCTGGCCTCGTAATAAAGGTGTGAATGAATGGAGTCGATGACCAAGCTATTATGAATAAGTGTATGTAGTTCCACCGTTCGGTTTTACTCCCGAGGAAAAATGCATCAGTTACAGTAAAGTCTTATGAAAAGTGGCGACCTCAATCAATCACAAAATTTCATGACTAGTTTTTTAGGTCTGTCAAATATTATATCCCCATCTAATAAAATAAATTGTGTAAAACTTAATTTTAAAATCAAATTGCAGCAGCTTGCAATTTTTAATGCAAGCGGGTGGAAAAAATGACGAACTCGTTAAGTTTTAGGCGAAAAGTCTGAGAAAAAAAACAGAAATGTTATCCGACTTTGAAGTTGCTTTAAAAATGTTCACCTTTATGCATAAAGTTATCCTCTCAAATCGAGCTAAACCTTGTCCACACCCTTGCAATCGATAACATTGTTCTATCAAGTTCAGAGTCGATCTCATAATTGTATAATCTGCAACATTCCTTAAAACGAAACTTCTGTGCTAGCATACCAATATCAGAATTTACCCCCAAGGACGTAACAGACTACATACGCCACCATACCAAAAGCCTGCCGTCTGGGGAAGTAATTAAATTTCAATTTGCTTGCATTCAACCCAACCTACATATTTATGTCGAATGCAAATACTATACAGTAACACCGGATCTGGGCAAGTGCAGAAATATTCAAGCTCTGAAATTACAATTAACTTTCAACTCTTAACCGTACGAGTGCATAATAGTCCCGCAGGCCAGTATACAGTATGCATGCACCACACCGACTCCTGTATTTGGGTTCATAAAAGTGTCTGTAGTGTAAAATTAATTTGTGAGTACCAGACGTAAAAAAGTTGATGAAAATTGTTTAAATATGTCGACAGGGTATTAATACAGTCACGGACTCGTTACATTTCCAATGAAAAACGTTGTCAGCGTTGCCTTGATGAAGGTGTGGATTAATATGATTTGTTTGGTGTTTTTTTAAGGAACTTACGGGTTATGGGGTGCGTATATTTACACAAGGAATGACAATTCTAATCGAACAAATCTATGAAAAGGAATAAACTTCATAAATAAAAGAAGTAAATATGTTTTATTCATCATGGCATCGAAAATAACTATGAGACTCTTCCGTTTATATAATTAAGTTGAAGCTCAAACCTACCTCCTGCCGTTTTGTGTGCAACAAATCGAATAATTTGATTTCCAACAGGAAATAATCCGCTTTACGCTAACCTCGCCTTGCTCTTTGCGGCTTTGTAACATCAGTTGAACGTTTTACAATTCTCTCTCGTTTATATAAGTTGCCAGTAGCAGTCAATATCCGCAGCAAAAATGCAAGGACTTTAGTTGTTTTTTTTTTTACCCCTCAATGAAAAATGTGAAAAAATAACAACTCTACCCGTACTGACCAATTTCGTTTGTACGGGTACAACGAGAGCAGTTTTTATTGTCTGGTGTTGAATCCAACCATCGTGGTTCTGTTTTCGTTTTTCAATGGTCAGAGCTCAAGGGGAATAAAACGGTTTGGGTTGTTTTTTTTTAGCCACAGTCAATATAAAAAAACGATTTGAAATATTTTTACAATTTAACTGCCAAAATCTGGCTATGAGCATCCAAACGTTATGAATGGATTTAGTAAACGTACGAGAAGAGTGACTGCAAATCGAATGTAAAAGAAATTGAAATAAGCAAAACAAACGTTTTATTGTTGAAATACAAAATGCTGGTGGGTGAAGGGTTTCTTTGTGTTTTTTTGGTTTATGTGGACGTGAGTGTATTGGAAACTTAGAAGGGTAAATAGATTCAATAAGTTTGTATTTTTCCTAACATGAAATTGAAAGAAAATATTTTTTTCAAATTGTAAGCCCATAAAAATCTATCTAGCTCTCATTCATTCACTAATAAAAGTCATGTACTTGGCAAAAGGCAACCTTAAGGTTGAGATTTGAGACTAGCTATAGACCGTGATCGTTATTTAAAACTGCGATGATCACACATCCGTAAAAACCACAAGTTCCAATGAAATCTTTTTTAAAATGTGTCTCAGGCTATTTTTTGTATTACCACGCCCACTTTTTGTGGGCGTTTTTGACCAATATCTATTATTTTCTGCCTTCATTGCCTTTAACTTGCCATTTGTCAAGCGATTCTTATTGAACAAAAATCGAAAGGAATAGGTACTTTAAGCAGACAGCATTTCCTTAAATATTTTAGACCATCAATCGGCTTTCTGCTTCATCCAGAAGTTGAGCTATACCAAACAAGTTAAGTGTATTTTATCAAATCGAAAAATATTCTAAACGATTGTTTTTGATCGTGGTTCTGCTTTGGGCCCGTTTCGGATTATACCGAAAGTACACTTTCTGATTTCTTCACAAAGCAAGGTCACATATTGAAAGCGACACTGAATTCATTCATTCGGACTGACGTTTCATTTTCGTTTGTTTCCGTCAAAATAATTCGACTTCGTATTTTTTGTCTTGTAACTATCACTTCTGTTTGTAATTTGTTTTATTGTTTGTTGTTTGTCTGGAAGTTGTTTGTTCGTAGTTTTGGAAAGATTTTAAGTATATAATGGTTATTTCTTGTAATTCTTACTTACTTACTACTTAAGGTGGCGCTACAGTCCGGGGTGGACCTGGGCCTCAACCAACAAGCGTCTCCAGCCAGCGCGATCTTTAGCTAGCTGTCTACAGTTTCGCACGCTAAGTTGGTTAAGGTCCCCTTCCACTTGCGTGCGCCACCTGAGTCGCGGTCTTCCTCTACTGCGCCTTCCCACGGGTATGGATTCGAAGATCTTCCGAAGATCTTGTAATTCTACTATCGATTAATAAAATTTTATTCTTTCATAGATTCTACTATTCCATTTTAACCATTTTTATATTTTTTATTTAACAGCCATAAAGTATATACAGAATTAAAACAGTTGTGACAATATGAATAAATATTTATGCTTTATTAATTTTTTTTTAAGTTTTCTCTGAAGGGTACTGGCCCGCACTTTTTAGTAATGTCCCTCAGAAAGGCCCTCAGCAACACTGCTGAGCTTTCACCTGAATGTGGTGTGGTGTGAATACAAATTCCAGAATTTTAGAAAAAAATATTTTTATGAGTGGAAGTGAAAGTTGCTTTCGTCAATTTTACGCAGAACCAAAAATGAAAAATGATTATTGTAATAGTTGCTCCAACTTTTATTTCTTTATTTATTTAAAAGTATTATAAATGACTGTCAAAACTGACAAATAACATGTTTCTTCTATTTAAAGCTTGGACTATATTATTCCTGAATACAAAAATAAACCCATTAGGGTTGAAAAGGACCCACTTACTTTATGCCCTTCTCTACTGTTATTGGATAGTAACACTCATCGGAATGCGGCATGTATATTATATGAAAAAATTGTTTTATATTCGGAAATTGTGCTCACAGCCATGCACTGTAAAATTTTTTTAACCGCAGAAATATGAAAAGTTGTCAGTTGTAATAAATTTACACTGCGATCTGTGGCAATGGCAAGTCATAAATAAAAGCGATTCCCTGCTACAGCACCACATATGCTCGTACGTCATACGTTCATAAGTCAAAAGGACTTTACTTCCTGCAGAGAGATACTCATTTCCGGCACAAGTTTGTTACACTACCATATGCTGCAGATGTATTTTTTTCCTGCGCTTTCACTTCGTCAAAATAAAGATGAAAATTTGCATTTGAAAAATAGAAAACGAAGGGAAAAACGAAACAATTTACTCTCCAACAGATGGACGATGGTTGATATTTATCTACAACTTTTCAGTGCACAAGGACCAACTGAAATATGATAAATTTAGCTAAATGCACCCAGCAAGGCTTTAAATTAATACGGCTTTCCTTTGAATGCGTCTATACCTGCCTAAGCTGCACAGGTGTGATTTGCATAATTTCCAGATTCCAGAAACTTGCATCGCATCAAGGATGCAAACAGTACATCTGTACGGATTATACGGAATTGCCCAAGATGGGGCAATAGCGCAAAAGTGTTGATGCCGCATTTGTAGGTACTCAGGACTCGAAAGGATAAATTTATCCTCGTCTCTGGTGTTGTCATTCCGATGGTCATGTAAAGGAGAGTTCGAAAAGTAGGCAACACACAACATAACCTGCTCCATTTACTCACAGATCTGTTAAGCAGCAATGAAACGCAGTTCTGGATGGAGAAGGTGTGCCAAGCGACGAACAAATCCGCAGACATTTGCAAAAAGGGATTGAAGGAAGTGTTATGCAAAGTTCTGGCAATAAAAACATAGAAGATGTAGAAAGTTTTACGGGTATTAGTTTTCGCGCAATGCTCTACGTGAGTTGAAAGTTGAAATTTACTGCAATTGCACCGGAGGATGAGGTAATTCAAGTTGTTCAGAAGAGCGTGGCATGATTTACGTTTGTTTTAGGACTAGGAGACTTTTACTCAGTGTGTCTGTTGTTTTTTATTTTTTTTTACTGTGTTTGGAGGCATGGGCTGGATGAGTAATGAGTTATGGAGAAATGTAAAAGAATATAAATCTACTACTGATTTAATTTCAATCAGTAATAAGGGAGGGGGAGTGTATTTAAACCTGGTTTACATATGACAATAAAATGGGCTTGTTATTTGCATACTAATATGTATCAGCTATTTTATTTATTACCGTTTTATTCACTTATTGGTTATGTTTTTTAAAGAATTCAGAGTCGCATTTGTGAAAGTGAAGTGTACCTAGTTGTTGTAATTTCGTACTGAAAATTGTACTTAACTCTGTTTTGCCGATATAAAAGTTCAATAAAACACGCACAATATTCTACTATAGACCGAACCCATATGTAGCTACTCTCCTGTGGCTCTAGTTCGCCTTGAATTTGTGCTTTGTATGACAGATACGAGTAGCCTGTCGCTCTCATTTGTGGTACTGTCAAAGTTTGTGACAGTATGAATGCGATTTTAAATATGACGTGTACTGAAATACCTTGTGCAAACGTCTTACTCGCAGGCACAATTAGATACCACAACGAACAATGCCGCAGAATGTCAAAATGCACTCACGCGGAAAATCAAACCAAGGTTTTTAACTTCATGCAAACTTTCACGTTGCATTTCAAAGAACGTCTTCCGATGGCACTTGACACTCCCAAGGAAGTCCTTTCTGGGACATATATATACATATGAGAAGAATGCGTTACTTGCGGTTTCCTTTGTATAATCAGTCCGTTTATACAGAGCTGTTCCATCGAAGAGCATCCTGGCAAAGGCATTTTCCTGTTTAGCATAACTCCCCTCCTTCCATTGAACACATGTGTGCAGAGTAATGTAGTGATAATTTTCTATGCTACCGATTGCCATTCGATGACAAGACATCCTGACATGTTTTTCCGACATATTAAGGGTAGCAAATGTTGCGCTTAATTAAAATTTGCTTTGGGGTTGACAAACAAACTACACACACTCGCGTGTATCTGTTGAAACAAAGGAACAACGACTGCCTCTTGTTATAATGTGAAACGATGTGTAAAATTCTGAAGTTTCCAAAAAGGATAACATTTCAGCCGCTATTCATCATATCCTATATCCTAATTTAAATGCTTCAGGCGGAGGAGCTATTTTTTTACAGAAGGGTAAAGCTGCCTATATGGCTGCGGATAAACGAGGCGCATTCATTGTTTCGGAATGGAAATGTCAAAAATACCACGGAAGAAGGAACTTTTAGAATTTTCAGTGAAGCGGAAGGCTTATTATTCATTTCATTGCTAATTTATGCATATATTATATATGCCTTGCCTTTGTCTCAACTGCATGAGCTATATTTAAACGGACATGGTGTGGTGACTTTCGCTTATCAAGTTGACGTTTTACCTAAAGCTCAACACAGCACGAGATGACAGTGTGCGCTGTTCAAGTGATGTACAAATAATGCCAAAATTATGTGCGAAACTTGTATATATATAATGCATACATATATGCGGTGTACCTGTTATGAGGAAAAGTTTTCTAAAGTTTTAAGACTGATTTGGTGTAGTTTAAGGGACTTACAACTTCGGCGCCAACATTGACGGGGGAACGATTGGCTTTGCAATTTGTGGGTCTATTCTAAAATGGGATGTTCACCTTCTCTTAAATATAAGCAGTAGGTACAGTTTGGGCCTTACAAGTAATAATTTTTAACCTAAACCTTTTACATTTTGTAGGTCAGGATATGCAATGGAAAACTTCACCATGGTGGTTTGGAAAAATTTGACAACTAAGTAAATGAAAACAAAAATTATTATTAGCATCGCGGTTTGTGTTTGTAATTGGAAGTGGCTGAAGAAATCAACTGAAGTTAGGTTCATCCGTTTGCTTCTCTATTAGAGTTGCCTTTCCAACCTAATTTCCAACATAGTAGCAACAGTAAGTTGTCAAAAAATTGAAGGCGAGTTTGGCTGCAAATTAATCTTCAGTGCAGAATGCAGTGCTGCAAATAAAACAGATGTGCAGAAAATTGTTTGACACGCATTGCATGGGCTACTAGGGCATCTGTCATTCGCCGACTAAGCAGCTGATGTGTTTACAACTAAAGCAAAAACAAAAACGATCAGCAAATGTCAAAAGTCGATGATGCCAAATACTTCAAATTCTTTTGTGTGTTGAATATTGCAGCAAATTTAGAAATAGAGACATGTTGCAGTGCTGCGGTGATTGCAGAATTTACGTGTTCCTATGTCCATATAAACATGTGTATTCTAATCTTCCTGCACAGTGAATTCTGCACTGGTGTTTTGGGCATTAATTACTACGCAAAGCTGTAGAAAAGTGCTACCAAACCAATTAATTTATTTTATTAATAATGAATGCAGCTAAAATCTATCCAGACTTTCAAGCGGTGTATCATTTATTCTTATTATTATTATTTCAATAAAAACGCAAGAAATGTAAAAGTAAATGTTTTTCCATAATTTAAAAAATACCTAATAATTACAAAGTCGTAAGGAATATCGGGTACCTAAGTAAGAACATCCACTCAGGGAATACAAGTTGCCAGCTGTAGGCATAGTTTTGTTTTCCGTGAAGACCCCGAGTAACAATTTATAGCCATGCGACTAAAATGCGATTAGTGCTTATTCTTATAAAATATTCTTATAAAGCAATCCAAGAAATAAATCTGTTAAAAAGGAAACCTAATAGTATAACCTCTAAATTTCGTCTGTCACATTTATGGAAAAAAAAACTATCACATTCCCCCATTATTGGCAGCATTTTTTGTATGTTTTTGCACGTCACATGGATTCTAATCTCATTCTCATTTCCGAAAAGAAAACAAAATGGCGGACTTTGAAAATAAATACACGAATCAGCTGCAAGTTGATTGTGAGTTGGGCGTCTGAGGTGATTTGTCTATAGTGCATATATTGAGAAGTCAGAGCAGAAACAAACTGACTGTTTTATGAAATACAATCGGATATATTTTCTCCTAAAACGCAATACATGTACGATAAATGTACAGATGACACAACAAAATAGGTGGTGTCGACAAAATGAATATGGTTTGAAGTATTAGCATACTCTGGCAAAATCGCCATTTTGCATTGCAAGCTGCACATTTCAGTGCTGCCACATCATTCACTTATATGGCAGTTAGTTTGAAAATACAGTAGTACTCTTATTGTAGTATATTTAACTTAAAGTTATTAGCCAAATGTAAAGGTTTAGGTTTTACTGTGCATTCTTTGTTTAACTATGGTCATCAAACACAAAACTATTACTTATTTGATGTCGTGCAGAATATTGAATCTATAGATAACAATTTCTATTTCCTCTGAGAGAAGATCGATATATTTAAAGCGTTCGCAATTATTATTTATTTGATGAAATCCATGAGCCGCTGTGCATAAATTAGGGCAGTGAAAATATGAGCAGTTAATAGATTATTAAGTTACATTATTATGGAGTCATAGCTTTATAAGTGTTCATAAAAAGCTTTTGTGTCATCAGCTAATAGTTTAACGAGAACATGGCCACCGATTGATTACACATCTGCAGCGAACAAATATTTTCTTTTAATGAGAGTATCATTTTAATTGCAAAAACAAAAATTCTCATTGAATATTTTTTTTTGTAATTTACATTGGCATATCATCCAATATTGCAGGAGTCAATGAAAAAAAAAAATCAACAACGTCCGTCTACATGTCATGTTAATGTTTTATTTATGTTAAAATATATCACCGATAGCAATTTATTGGTTAAACTCCACCATGCACTTTATGATAATTAATTTTCATTAAAATACGAGAAAAATTTGTAAATTATAGTGCCCTACAGGCAAATAAGGAACATGTAGATACGCCAAGCGAATTGAACCAACCGTGGAAAGGTGATATTGAGTGATGTTCATATTATTGACGTTCCCAAAGAAATTTTTTTTTTTTTTTTCATTTTAAGTTGACATTAAAGATGACAATGTCATCGAGGGGTGTAATAAAATGATTGAGCGATGAGGTACGTGTTTAAAATGGCCGTTAAGCGTTTTGTACGTGTACAGGAAAGGTAGTATTTTCACTTGGTAGACTGATTGTCAATAAAATGTCACTTGTCACTTCGCTTTTGTACCGAAAATTAACCAAAGTCCATTATCAATCGAAATGATACCACGTACGATACAAACTATCATTGACTACGAAATTTAACGTTAAATAACGTTACACAAAGTTAAGCCGAGAAACAGACCACCGTATAACGTTGGTTTGTTTGATTTGTTGGACAACTTTATTGACCAATAGATTATTTGCCAATAGAACTGTCATCTTGCGGTTTGTATAATTAGATGTGGAGCCCATTTGTTGATGAAGTCTTTTATTCAGTGAAAAAAAAAAATGCAATAAATACGTTGAACAATCCGACAGCTGGGAAACAATGATTCCATTGACAGAAACGTAGAAAAACACGCATCGCTCTCCCACATAAATGTTGAAATCATCAGAGTCGGCAGATTGCAGATTGCAAACTGTAATTACTACAAAATACCCACATTGTTCAGCTCCTTAATAATAGTTACGTAGAAATGCATCCTCCGTCGGCACGTGTTTGTGGAACAGTTTTCCAAATCCATCCTGCTCGCACTGCTACAAGCAGCTAAGAACCAGCAAGATATTCATGACACGAACTCAGAAGTCAGAAACCATCCGGATCAGACTGTGTAGGCCAAACAAAAACAAAGCTCAGATATTCAAGTAAAGCTCAACAACTACTCCTATTAGTGGCACACACAGAGCTGCCACTAATGGGAATACTAGGAATTATTCTGATTTTCTGTGTGTGTGTGTGTGTGTGTAGTTTTTAATGCTTTGAATTTGTTCAAGACGCTCTGAGCAATTCAATACAACTATCGATTGGAGTCCAGAAGTGCATTGGCTATTCATTGTCATCTGTTGTATTTAGTGAATGTCAGCCTGTGAGGACGTTTTTCATTATTCGCATGTCAAGAAATGAAAGATGTCCAAAGCATAAACAACGTCCATCTCTCATTGTAATAATTCTGTCTCGACAGGCCGGCTGGCTTTCACTGGCATTTTGGGTTATAATTGCAATTCTTGGAAAATGAAGTTTCCCCAAAAAAACAATGTTGGTAACTGCAAATGCAATAGATGGTGGAAGCAGGCGTGTGTACAACATATAACAGACTTTTTGTGTCAACGACCTTTTGCCGGTATTCGCCATGGCCAACACGAGGCAATGAAAGGAGAGGAAAAAGTTAAACATCATGTTCGAGCGTTTTGTTTTGGACTTTGGCCAGAAACAAAGCCAACAAAAGTCCATGTAATTAATGAGATGTGACAGTTGGATTACAGTTACACCACCAAATAAGGGATATTTGGTCGTGCAAGTTGCTTTGGATTTGGTTTTTGTATACAATACTTCAAAAAAGGATAGTTTGGTTTCAGTTGCATGCGGTTTGGTGTTTGCTGTCTGCACAGGATCAGCCACAAATCCGCCAAAATGTTCCCCAAACCATTCATCAAAAATGTTCAATCTTGACAGCTCGCAGTGCATTAATCGAGGGCTGTATATCAATATACCCAAAGGAGTTTTCTTCCTGTGCCCCCCCCAAAATTCAACCTCCTAACCTCATTTTACATCGCCGTTCACACTGCACGAAAAAGTATGTTTCGGTGATTTGTTGATTTCGCTCCACAAACAGCTGCTGCGAAGCCGATGTTTCCCAGCTCCGAGGAGTATGACGAAACTTTTTCAATTAGTAGTGCACCCCCGCACCGACATCATCATTTTGTGGTTAACATCTGAGACCGTAAATGACTCTGAATCAGAATAGTTTTCAAAACGTTACACGTTTTCCCCCCACCATATGCAAAACAGTCACCACACGTACCTAAACCAAACTACGATGCCCGACTTTAGTATCGTCTGCAACTTCCAGTCCTACCTGTTTAAGCGCATCATCCCCTCACCCTGCGGGGGTGTATCTACATAGACCCGCTTACGAACAAACATTGTGTTCAGTTTGTTCAACTCGTGGCTGCACACCACGTTTGCATTTTTGCACATAAAAAGTGGTGTAACTTTTGCTTAAAACCTCATGGAAATATAAGGACTTTCCGCAAGAGGTAAGGTAGCGCTTTCATTTATGTGTACGTCTTTAATTACTCGCAGTTCGATAAATCCCAAAGACACAACAACGACTGCGACATCGTCGCACCTGTGCTCTCCGGATGCAATCGTTAATAATTATGATCTCCAACGAATACTCAACTGAGTCAAGGATGAATGCGGCACATCAGCTTTATCGATCCTTCCGCTACGCGGATACGCGGTATAGAAAGCAATCTGTAATTACGAAAGTTTTCGCAATTGAATTAGCGGGTGGGTGAATGTTTCCGCTTTTGCTAATTGGTTGCGAGCGATGCTGTAACGAAGCTGAGTGCAGCCTCCGCTTCTACGGTGTGTTGACGATGAAGTTAATTAAAATGATTTGCAGGTGCAGGCTCTTGAATTGAAATTATTATATTTTTTTTTTCCCGACAAAAAGTATAAACACGGATGTGCAACAAACCGAAGGTACATCGCAACATCGTACATTGGAAGAGGTTCGAGAGTTGGGGTGATTAATTATTAATAATGTCTACATATGGGATGAAAATGGGATATGTCTGCTTATATATAATGAGAGACTACCTTTTTCATCAGAATGGAAGTCCTGGCGGAGCTTGTCAAATGTTGTGTGTGGCGTAATTTATATTAAAAATAATGCCACTTTGGCGATTACATTTCTTTGGTTGTGGGCAATTCCAATTATTACTTTACAGCAGCACCAACATACTCAGCATTTGAATTCAAATTTCAAATATAATTTTGTATTTCTTTCATTAAAATGACGTTTGTTTCTGTTTAACTAGCTCTATTCGCGTACTTTCCCGAGTCAATCATTAAAAATGTGTCAACATCCAAAAATAGAGCGAAACTGTAGCAGAGAACGGAAAATATATTCAAAAGTAAAAAGTACGTGGAAATACTTTGAGCTTCTTTGAGGAGTCACTTTCATCTTTGGCGTTTAGTCCACATCACAGATAAATATGTAACTTACCTTTGAGCAACACATAAAACGATCTGCGAGAACATTCGACCACCACCGAATTTTCTTTATTTTCACAAATTTTGAATTTGTTTCTTGCCAATTTTGTGCGTTTGATATATTGGCCGCATTCAAGAATCTAGTTATCTTAAGTCGACTAGATTGGTCTGAATGAGATAAAACCTGACGTCATCCGCATACTCGAACTGTCAACTTAGTACTCGGTCACGAATTTCTTGACTAGATTCGTCGGCTACCCCTCCACAGACGTCAACTGAAATAGCTGCTCATATGACCGATTTCACCTAGATACATCTAGAGAGAGAGACATACTAAACTAGATAATTAAATAAAAAAATGGGGACGTCATTTATTTTGACGTATAAACAGTACTTGCGGGTTGAAATTCTCTGCGTTGTTTCGAGCCAAGAGAGTAACTTCTCGTTACTCGCTATTTTGCTAATTTTCTCTTTATCTGTCATTTTTGATGAGAACGTGTATAAATTTTGTGCGGTTGTGATCAGTGTTGCCACAATGATACAAGTGCAACAAAAGTGTTACACTTTTACCCATTAAAGTGTTTTTTGTTTTTCTCGTTTAAAAAATATTGAGAAGTTGAACTGGCCGCACTTTTTTCTTTCGACAAAAAATTTCTACCAATTTCTGTCAATGTATTTGTTTGTTTACACAGAGCACAAGTTGTGCAAAACGTCAAACTGCGAGTGGGAATGGAATTTGGAATATTTTTCGCCGTTGGAAATGTTTTACAGCTCGTGGTAATTATCGTGGTTTTAATTTTTTTTTTTCACTTTATTACATTTTTTTTCCATTTGTTACTCTTTTTGAAAAAAATTGTTACACTTTTAAAAAAAACTTCGGCAACATTGACTGTGAACGATTTATATCGCTGAAGTTCGATTTAAACCGCGCACGCGAATGAACCTAATATGTGATGAACGTCGCTTGCCTCTGTTTTCTGACGAAGTGGGTTACGCTCTATTGATTTCCATCCAATTCGAAAAATAACAACCAAACAATTAACCACAAATCAAATCCAATTCGATTCGATTTCATCGATTTAACTGAAAACTTTTGTCAATTGTTATTGGCGATTTGTTTAATTAAAAGCACACCTTCCTACAACATCCTGATTTAGAATAAATATCAACACCCGATGTCCTCGATATTCGTTCCTCCGCATCTAATGAGCTGTGGGCATAGCTGTGCCGCACTTTTGTCAAACTATATTCATTATCCGTTTGAAATTGCAGTGCAAATTGAATACCCAATTCGCTACTTTGCCTAATGCGATTATTGGGTAATATAATTCAAAAACAATTAGTTGAAATAGATTTGTGTGCTAAATGTGTTAATAGATTCCGAGCCAGAGTCGCAGCGTTTCATTATAGACTCAGTTGGAGCTTTAATCGGATTAGAGCTTTACTCGCCGGTATGACATTTTATAGAACACCCTCCATGAGCACACAATTAAATTTAATGCCACAACCTAACCGCGACTTCTTCTTTTGTCCTTGATGTCTGATGCTGCACTTAAACTCTCTCTCCTCCCTCTCTATGCGGCTGTGATCTCGTTCAGGTATACATGTGCACATAATGCCTTTGTCCACGCATCGCTCTACATCCAGCCAAATTAAATTCATTCGTCAGAGTCACAAACATCGCAAGAAAGAAAAAAACCGCCCCATAAAGAAAAAACCGTCAAACGTTATCCTGTCATAAAAAGCAAACGACTCCGACTGGAAAACCAAACATATGCCTATCCAGAGGACAAATTTCATGTATACGCATCTCGCAAAAACACATCCCCACAAAACTTGATAAGGCAAAGTGGATGACATTACTCCACCACACCACAGTTAACCGACAAACCGCTGTACAAAGTTTTATGACGACTTTTATAAAGGATTCAACGCGGCGACGACTTTGCGCCGAAAGAGGGAATTTTAAATGACACGCCACCGCATCATAAGCAGTCTCCTTAATATCCCGACAACAGCAATTAAGACTTCGACATATTCACCCACACCCGGATCACTGTGCTGACAGATAAGTGTATCTACATTTGGCATTCCGCATCCGTTGTCCTCCAATCCACTTAGAAAGAACTACTGTATATAGTCCTGCAGCCTGGAGGAAAGATTCAGTGTCATTCTACTTAAACGGCGCTGATACCGTCTGGTTGCTTGCGTGACCTCATCCAATGGACACTGCCAGCGGGGCGGAATGCGGAAAATGCTCAAGGAACGCCTAAGAAAAATGTTTACTGAATTCCACATCCCCGTCTGCGGACAGCGTTTCATTTGCATATTCCCCCATTGCAATATGGCGTTGGCGGACGGAACAGTGAGCCGAGCTGGTGGCGAAGGAAACAGAAAATAGCCCAGTCGGCGACAGACTCTACTTGGTGAATAGTTAAGACGCGTCGCTTGCATTTGAAATTGTTCTGGATATCCTTGAGGGTGATTTGCAGATTATATACACAAACGTGCCCTAGTACAAAATTAGACTGAGTGGCTTCGATTGATGCCTTTCAACGGTGAAACGTTTAGGGATTCATTATATATTAAATTTCCCCGAGGATGGTATTGTCGAGGTTTGTCGAGAAACGGGCGCGTGGTGGACTGAAATCTCAACTGTCTGCTGGGCATAGGGCGCAAAGGCGAATTGCTGCCAAGTACAGAGCAAATTGTTGTCATGTCAGTTGTTTGGTTATATGCAATGAGTGGTCTTTGCTTTGGATTGGGCTACAGTTTGGCTGGGCCTTGGGCGCAGCCCGCCTAAATGGGGCGCCTTTGCAAAGACATATATACCTAATTATAATTATATTAATATCTGTGGCTTTAGGTGTGCGATCTCCGCCGTTGGTGTGTGTGTTTTAGTTTTGGCAACAATTTTTAACTGAATTCTGAAGCTTTCTCCAAGAGAATTTTAAATGGATCAAAGGGAATTTTTATGTTTCCGGGGGTTGAACCGGGATCCCTGCCCAACAGAATTGCATTAAAAAAATCTACCAACTACCTGAATATCTCCTACAACACAAAGTCCAATTTATCCAACACAAGGCCACTAATAATTGTACACCCCCTTCATTACATTGACGAAGGGCCACCCGCTAAGAGGATTCCTTTTCGTTGTCCCTTTTCTGTGTCAATTTAATTCAATCAGCGAAAAGTTCATCCACAAAATTCTGCCCAAGGAGCAGAAAATAAAAGAACCACAACTATTTTCAACGTCTGGCAATTTATATCCCTTTTAAAAAAATAACAAAACTCGTACAACGAACAGGTTCTGTTTCACTTTACCTAATTAACTTTGCAACTTTGTTCTGAATGCGAATCCTTTTTTCTGTCAAATCACATAAACTTTCCTTTTTCCCTGATGGGCTATATAGGTACCTAGTCCGTTTCGTTTCTTTGAACTTTTCAATTTCGGAAAATCAATTCACTTCCACCGCAATAAGTTGTTCAATTCAGTTTGTGGGATAGTTTTGAGAATGAATTCTTTTGTGGGGGGGTCCTTATCCTGCCAAGCTGTCAATTGCAATGGATTCGTAGCCAAAAACGAATCCACATGAATTTTAACAGATTGATTTTGCACCAGAAACATATAAATGCACGAAGAAGTTCTCAGCACTTGCGGGGGTCTATGGGACTATTACAACAAGAGTCCTTTGGAAACTTGATGCACTTACTCTTACAAGTTAATAACCGAGGAGGTTGGGTGTAAGGGTTGTTGCGGCTGACGGCAAAACCCGTTGAGCAGACATCTATCTGAGTGAAGAATGCAGTACTTGGAAAGGATTCACTTTGGGGAAGTATGTCTATTTCGCCCCGCGGGACTTTCCACTCGCCTCCCCAACAAAGGCGATACAACATGAATAGTTGTTCGAGTGAAAAGAAACGAATTAAAATGGTTAAAATGGGAATACTTCCGGTAATTCCGGGGGAATTGCAGACATTTCATTAAGTGTAGCATGTAGTAAGAGTTGGCGGTTCGGTGGCGTATTCGCTTGCGCGTGCATTAGAGGGGCCGCGATGTTTTGTTCGAACGGAACTGGTAAAAAGTTTTCATTCCCCGGTCTAGACAAAAGCAATTTTCACCAACACACACACAAAAACGGATATCGTGTACATTTTCGGGACGCTATTTGAGGATCCTATCCATTCCGGTTAATCTACAACAGTCAGCTTAAGATTTCGTAATTACGTTGGGGAGTGTATCTGTATATGTGCATGTGCCTCGTGGGAATGAAAGGGAGTGAACTCCTTGGCGTAGCTAACTTCATTGCCAAGGGATAAATGGAAATTTGCTAATGGTGATGGCAGCACTTTTCAATGGAAACCACAATTAAACTGAAAAGTAATTGCATTGTGAACACTATTACATGGTGGATGCGTTCAAGTTTTGTGAGCGTTTTGTCAGCCATTCCTTGAGTACCTTAAGCTTGTTCGTATAGTGAAGTGAGCAGATGCAAGGAGTAATATTGACTCTATGTGTTTTTTACTGGATTAGGGTATGGCTTGCGGTGTTGACTTTATGGTCAGGGGGAGAAGCAAAGCGAACAAGAGACGAACTTGAAAGTTTCCTCTTAGATGATGATTCTTTAAATTCTGTCACTCATAAAAGACCAATTTCCTTGATGGAATCTCGTGTTTTAGTCCTTTATTGCTCATTCGACACAACTAAGTAATCCAATTCGAGAAGTGCTTTCTGCACAGTTTCGTTGAGCTTGCTGCCTGCAACGCTATCCAATTCCTTGTCCAAGACCTTGATGGCTCTGCTCAAGTGTTCGCGGGCCAGTTTAAATTTGTTTACAGCTTCATTTGGAGTGCTTTGAAGGAGACGTCTTCCTTCTTCCTTCAACACGTTTTGCATCTCCAATAAAATGATGCCGACATAGATTGACAGACGTATAGTAGGTGGATCCAGTTTATCGCAAATAGCAAGCAGCTCCTTGCACATTTGCATCTTCTTTTGCAGTAGTTCTTCGCTGAGCGTGTTAAGGGTGTATCCCTTTTCAGTTCCATACAGTTGAATCAGAGAGTGCTTCAGAGCGAAAATCTGATAATGATTTGGATGCAGGAATTGCGACAACTTTTGAATTACACCTTCCAACTGGCGAATGGTGGGCTTCATAGAAAGCACACCTTCTATGTCCTCATTTATTTGAGTTAAAAGAAAACGAACCTGAAAGTGAGTAATTTAAGAATGGTCATACATTTGGAAACCCCTCTATCGCTGCAAACCTCCTCGCCACTGATGACCATCGGGCACGTATCACACTTCCAATCAGTTGTCGACGACAGCGGATCCCTGGGCAACTGTATACCACCGCATTCCACTCCCACATCTCCCACACATATCATTCCACTGAAATAAGTGCCAAACTCTGTGGGATCTCGACAGCGTTCACATTTACACTGAAAATGCTTGGTAATCTGAAGATGCTCATGTCGCATCTGGGTGCCCCACAGCATGTTCGAGTACATGATCTGCAGGTGTTCACCTTTGCGAATGTCCCTTCCAGCGACGACAGATATCTTGAAACCATTCCGATGATCGAATTGAAAATAGCAATTCGGGTGACATGTATGCTCCATCATACAGGCTGTGTAGTAGACCCCGCTCAGCTCCAGCCCGCTGGGCAGATTAATGCACATGTAATTGGTTTCAATGATTCCCGAGATTTTATGCAGCACATCTGCGTCATTTTGCTGCAAGAATTTCTCCTTCTTTTTGTTTTCCAAATGCTTGAGTTTCTGAAGGTAATTGTTGTGCAGGTAGGTTACTATGCGTTCCTGGGCTTCCCTGGAAGATAGATAAATAAATTGTTGAGCTGCGTAGGTAATAGCGACTTACTGATATAGCTCCGTTTCGAGGCGTTCTTCTTCGTGGCTCTGCATGTCCATTAGTTCAGACCATTTCTTGGTATTCTGCACCTGAAGTAGCAGACACTTTAGGACGAACAGCGAATCACTTCTGTAGTAGTCTATCAGCGATTTGAGGTCGCGACTGGATGGACCTTGGCCAAGCATCAGCACCGAACACTCAACCGCATGGAGCTTGGGATTAACAAGTCCATCACAGTCGGGGGAACAACTTGGCCATTTGCACCTGGGAATAGAGTGAAATTCAGATGTGAATTATGAAGGAAAATTAAGGCAATGCATTGTGAATTACTAACAACAAATACTGCTCGCTCACAATTGCGTACATTTTTATGGAAAATGTAGCTATTGTGAACTGCTCATATTTAAAGCAAAAGTTTCTACTAGAAAGGCCCATTGAAATTGTTTTTGTAGGTCACAATAGCAAAGTAAAATAAATAAAACATCATTCTGAATTAGTAAAAATTATCCTGGATTCTGGATGAGTACCAAAGAATTTATTTTAGTACCACATATTGAACGTTACCTAATAATAGTCATTTCTAACCTTAACTTAATTTATTGTAAATCACAATAGACAATTTTACATCGACAATTTCGCAATTAGACATTAAACACGATTACTAGTAAGTAATACCCTTTGCTCGATACTAATAATCATATTAAATGCCAGGCTTGATTTGCCGATACTTTCAATCCGCGATACCAATAATCATTTTTAGTGGCCAGGCTAAATTTGGAGAACTCACAATGTAGAAATTTTTCATACAAAATTGTATATCGTGACAAAATATTTAGTGTTAAAAATTATGGCACAATGTAAAATTACAAATTTAGTGTGAAGAGTAAAAGCGATTATAAGAAAGTTAACATTGATAAACTAACTTAAAACTTTGGGTGAGTATAGGTTCTAAATGCGAAAAATGAACTCCTACTACTCCTTGTATTTCGACTATAGACCTCTTTACAGGTCGTTTATGGGCCTTACCAATAATCATTTTTAGTTTCGACTTTGAATTTTAGTAGTTCACAGTGGCTATATTTTCCATACAAATTTCGCAATTGTGAGCTTCCATAAATTTAAAGGCGAGACTTAAATTTATTATTAGTACGGCGCTATGCGTTTTTGTTTTTTAGTTAAGAGCTGAGCACTGAACTGAGCTCGAGCATGATGAGCGCACTCTGAACCGAGCATGCTCAGATCGTTCTTATGTATTTATGAAACACACTTGAGCACATAGCTGTCATTTGTAATGAAGTATAAATTGAATATTTATTAATTGCCGTTTATTAAATTGCTTCGTCCACCATTTCAACTATTTTATCTATCCTGTTTTTTTTTTTTCTGTCAAATGTCACTTTAAGTGTGTAATCAGCTTTTTAATCAGTCTTCTCAGTCAATTTATTCTGAGCTCATAGAGCGCGCTCTGATCATGCTCCGACCGAAAAAAGAAAAGCTCTGATGTGTTTGAGCTAAAAAGAAACACGAACCTTTTGTATAACAGTTGAGGTTCTGCTCTGAACTAAAAACGAAAAACACATTCTGTAGCGTCAATCTGTCATACACAAGTCCACAAACGAACGAATTTTCGACAACACCCATGGAAATCAGCTCCAACCTTTGCCATTAATGCGCACTCTACCCACGATTATTTTCCTAAACAAACAGTTCCAAAATCGGACATGAAATCTCTCAACCAATGGCACCAATGATGACATCATTTGAACACGTGCATCGTGCATATTGGTATTTATAACGAAATTGTGCAACAAATTTAGTAAATCGCGGCCCGCATCTCACCTCGGACAATGGTAACTATCCACTCGGCACGGCATATAACACCCGACACACGGCATCACTGGATTAGTTTCGTCTTTTTTACTGAGGTACCATTTCGGACCGACAACCAATGGAGCCTCTGTGAACACCACTTGATTCGCCTTAATGTCACGTGTTGCCAGCAAATACCGACCGAGCTCTTCACTGTGGCCGACTTTGAATGGTCGGCACTCATTTTTATGCGTTTTCCAGTGCGCCCTCTGATGGCTGGCACCACAGTACGAAACAATTTTACAAGCCGAACAGAATTGCTTTGCTGGTATGCAACACACCGCACAGTTGCCAGTTGTTTCTGACATGTTTTCAACTGTTAAAAGTATACTCTTTTAATTTTGAATTAGAAAAACAAAATAAACACAACGAAAAACCAACGTAGCGGCGAGCGTATAAAGTATTTTTCGGCAAAAAGAAAACTTTCTACTAAACCGTAAATTCAAATAAATTTTACGGTAGACCGAAATTTATTTTAAGAAAGTCGCCATCGGCCGCACTCAATATTGAGAAATCTTCATGTAAAATCGGAGAGCAACACTCTCCAAGTGTGAGATTATATTTTTAAACTTGCAAGCGATTTAATTTGTTTAAAAGTGACAAATGTTGTCACGCATCTGGACATGGACGCTGCAATGGGCTTTCATATTTCATAATCAGAATAAAATGTATAACGTGAAGATGGTGGTAATTGGGTCGACATCATTTTGTGGAATTTACAGCCTATGCCCGCAAAAGAGTTGATGTAACAATTTGTCTTTAAAAGTCTTTCCGATTACGTGACGTGCTTTGGTGAAGTGTTTTGTCATTCGTAGGGGAAGGCTGCCTCAACCTCCTTCTTGCCTAATTGAATTACTAAATCCGACATCCGAGTATAACATCGCTATACTCAATGGCAGCATATGAGATTCAGAAACTTTACAAAGAGCAGGGGTTATACCCGATGTCCATCAAATGCATCCGACTTCACTTATCGACACCTTCGGGTGGGGTGGTAAAACTTTTTTCAAAACACTGTGTTGGTGATTATTACTTTTGGCCAAAATTTATTCCGAAACTTGGAACGTCAGTAAAATATTCATTTCGGTGTGGATAGGTGTGTGCGGTCATTCATGTTGAGATTTACCTACTCGTTCTGGTTAGTGTGTAGTAGATCACTCAAAGTTTGTGCACAGAGTTTCATCTGCAACATAAACACTAGGCACCTAGTAATGGAGCCAAGTTTACTTGGATACAAAATATGGTAAAAGTTCTGCTCAGGGCAAACTCGTTGCCGACTAGGTATATGGTTTTTGCAACTTTTCGAGAGGTAGAAACTTTGGGGCCAGTCCTCGCGTGATGAACACGATATGCTTGTACTGCACACATTTAAGTTGTGTTGCAGCAGATTTTGAGCAGTTACCTATTGTGTGAAAATTATATTATCTTCCGGCATGCATAGGAATTCCTCTTTGAAAAATTACAATACCGCTCTACAAAATGTACATTTCCAACTGCTGTTAATTGCAAATAATCCAATGCAAATATTGATGTGGGGTAGATCCACTTTTTAGAACGTAAATAAACCAATTCACCTGATTTTGAGTGCAAAATTGAAACACCACCAAGGTGGACATTGCAAATTGCAGCTCATTGTCATTGGGCGGAAATCAAATTCAGCCGAATGTCCAGCATATGCCTCCCTTATCCCAGTTTTAGATGGACAACGCTCAACGGTATAAATACAGTTCGGAAGCTCAACAACATCATGTGCTGGCTTTGGTTGAGAATTTATTACGTCGCCTTAATTGCACAAGCGGCAACAGACTGAGACAAGCCAGGCCAACTACTGGAGCTCAAAGCAATTTAGAGTCAATGTCGTTCCACCGACATAACTGCAGTTGGAGTGTTTGCTTAAATTTATATGCCGCCAGATGTATGAAAGCAAAGGACTTTACAACCTGCGAGTACGAGTAGGTGGTCATAATTAAAATCTGTGACAGGGTAACCTACGCGCCATGCCCCCCTACCCGAAAAGTGACGCCACTACGAAATACAAGGATATAGGTGCTGAACTTGGGTGAATACACTTGCTGTGAAAGTAGGTATTCAACTTCAACGTATAAATATGACAGAACAGACAAATTAAGCGCAAACTGATGTTTGGCGTTTCCTTTTTTTGTATTTCAAATTATTGAAATCAGAGAGAATACATTTCTGTTTCCATATGTCAAAAAGCTGAATGTGACACATATCAGAAGTTGATTCCGTTCACACACTCAGTTACCCTCTATACGTTTGTGTATATTTTATTTTGAAAGCACTGCACGGTACTACCTACTACTGCACGTACAGTGGTAATAACCGTTAGTCAACACCGCTTAAAGCTTCTTTCCAATGAAAAAAGATTATATACAGCAAAGACAAAATAAAACACTGTCGCAATATACGAATGCTATTGAAATGAAATTATTTTTATCAATAATGACAGCAATGGCAACACCATAATTTTAATCCAATGAAAATGTTTGCAATGCAAAATTGTTTGTTATGTCATATTTGTGTCTTTTGTCCGATTATAGCTACATATATCTTGCTATTTGATAACATTTTACTGTTAAAGGGGACGTTCAAGTATCTAGTTTAGTAAGTCTCACAGCTCTTTCACTAGATGTATCTCGGTTTTGATTGGGATAAATCGGTCAAATGAGCAGCTGTTTCAGTTGATGTTTATGGAGGAGTAGCCGACGAATCTAGTCAAGAAATTCGTGACTGAGTACTAAGTTGACAGTTCGCATATGTGGCTGACGTAGGAAAAGTGACATTCCCGACCAATCTAGATTTTGCTTTCATGTTACATCTCATCCAGACCAATCTAGTCGACTTAAGATAACTAGATTCTTGAATGCGGTCAAAGTCAGGAAGATTTTGTGTCAGTGGGTCGTACTTCAATCGAGAACTTATTTTGACAGCTAGAAATTGTCATACTTTGTCACTTAACAAGTCGTCTTTCTTATGGCGTTTTTCATTGAAGATTCGAGATAATTGCCCGGAAATTCAGAGTTGCTCTTTCCAATGAAACTCTTTGGAGCACTTTTGCAGTAGAGGTAGATACCATTATGCACACCTTGTGTGAGATTTGATTTTCTGTTGCTACTTCTTTTTTTGCTTTCAGTAAATATGAGTGTTTTCTTTTAATGAACCAAATAAATTATATTTCTGTTAAAATTTACATTTGCACGAATAGTTGCATACTTTCAGATCACATATCGCAAAATTTGTTTTAAACAACACAAAACACATTTCGTTCTGACATTTTGCTAGTGTGTGTTGTTCAGGGAAATTCTTTAAAAATATTTCGGAAGTGCACTTTCTTTTTCAATAAAACATAGAAGAACACTTCTACATTTGCTCTTTTGATAGAAAGGCAATTACTTTCTCCAGTCGAAAATGCCATTATTTTGACAGCTAGCAATTGACATACTTTTCAACTTGACGTCTATTTTTTCTTTAAATAATCTGCCTTTGCAGACATTGTGCACAGAATGCGAGAATGAGAGCTAAATTATAAGAATCACGTCAAATTAGAGCAAACTAATTTGCGCTAGAGTTCTAACCATTTGTGGTGTCAATGTCAATTTCTTTTATCGAATAATACTCGTGGAACTCCACCGCGCTTATCACTGTTTTTATTGAGGCTGGTTTTCCGTTTCTTTGTATGATATGCTGTAATATTGGGTACTTGTACCGCGTATCTTATTACAACTAATTCCAGCTTCCTTTAACAGATGTAGCTATCCGTAATTTTTGTATTTTGTTTGAAAGTTCCATTGAGATTGTGAGCTAATTATGCAGTTGCAGACATTTTGAATATGCATGGCGAAAATCGGACACAGCCGCACCAGGGAAAGTAGGAAGTACTCGCATACAATGCTGAAAAGTCCTTATATTTTCCAGCAGCAACATACTACAATGAAAATGTGAATTATGATGCAAAGAAAACTTTTCCCAACTCTTCACCATTCTCCATTCTTATCCCTGATGAGTGTTGTCTTGTGGTGTTTGTTGTAGCATCCCAGCCATGCCAAACATGAACAGAACATGACTCTTTAGCTATAATGCATGCTAAAACACGACTGCCCTATATTCAATAGGATATGATGCCGTGGATAAGGATTCAAAGGATCAACTTGGAAAGTCCATTGAAATTATGGTGAATAGCTTACGTGTACGTATATACTTTTTTACTCTTCATTGTTTAAGTTGTAAAGTACGAGAACACTAAAAGAACGAAAGATGAAAGGATGATTGTTGTTTCGTGGGAGTCCTTAAAAGAGTATTAAAATGTTAAACAACTGTATTTTAATGAATTGAATATTTAATGTACTTCATGTTTAAAAATATATTTAAAGCTCGATAAGTTCTCGACAAATTTCAATTCTGTCTTCTTTTTGCACACAAGAGGTCTGTAATTGTCTTCGTATTTCAGCAATATTGTCATTTGCTGCAGAAAGTATGGACAACTAACAGACGTCCTTTCAAAATTAAAACAAGCAGTAATCACAAGGCATTGAGACTCTTTCCAGAAAACTGAAGCAATGAGAAATCGAACCAAAACCGACTGTGACATCCCAATCAGGATCAGGCGTATAGAGAGGGAGTAACTGAACAGCGGCGACAAGGTGAATGGGGTAGGAAAAATGCATGCTAATAACGTCGGATTTTTGTCCTGGTAATGACCTTCAAGCACCACTGCGGGACCTAGACAATGGAAAATTAAAAATGCTGTCGGAGCATTTTTGGAGTTGTGCCGAGGGGGTAGCCAAAGTGCAGGTAATTATGAAGTACTGACATTCAGTAGCGTTGCTGTTCGACAGTTTGCAAGCCGTGCATACACCACGTCTACCCCTTGAGGTCCTTTCAAAATCTTGATTAAAAAACCAGACGCAAAGTATTAAAAAAGAAAAGGAATCTCTCTGAACTATCTGCTCGCTCATCTTGCTGTATTGTTTTGATGCTGAAAGTGGTTCTTCTTCTTTAATTTGTCTTGGATGTCAATGGTCGGTCTTTGAAGTTGTTGTCTTTTGTGCACTTCAAACTAGAACTAAATGACTTTTTATTATCACTATTAGGAAAACGTATTTCGCTTTTTTGTTTTCTCAAGCCTCAAATGCGCTAGAGCCTAAGTTTAGAACAAATGGTGTAATTTGCCAAGTAGTGCTTGTGTTCATGGGAATTAGTACAAAACTAGGGCTTTGCTGTCAATCTCAGATGTCACTTATTGTATTGAACACATTTTTGAAGGTGCCCATTGGTGTGTGCTGCGTACATAATTGTAACCAGAAATGTATATTTCTTTATTCGAATTATTTATAAAATCAGTTAAAGTGATTCATTTCTATATAATACAGTCTCAAAGTGACAGTCAAATTGTTGAGGTTTTCTTGTGTATCTATTAAAGATATTTAGCTATTTAGCGAACAGCGTAGAACAAATCTAATTTCTATTCGCTTGTCAACATTTTCAAGTGTTGCTATTTTATTAACAAAAGCATTAGGTACTAATTTTTCTATAAAAAAAATCATTCAACGAAAGACTATCAAACAAAGTCACAATATATAGGACGTTCAACTTGTATGACGTTGCTGCTTTAATTTTACTTTTATTGGGCGCGAATCGCTTGTCAAGCTACCTTCATTGGGAGTCAATATACGTATACTCAAGCAAAAAATCACTGTGCCGCTGACAACGACAGCATAATCTATAGCCCTGCTTCTGCTTTTTGCACATGAATGTGTTGAGTGTAAATTTAAATAATGTAATCCGAATATTTAAATATTATCGTTATCGCTCACACAAGTGCTTGTTTGCACCGGGACAATAGCCACAACAGCAGATGTAAAGTGTCAATTATTCACATATAAATCGAAACCGGACTTCACACAACCGAAAGGACAATTATTGATTACAATCAATTATTTAATTGAAATGCTTTCATTTGTTCCCATTTCACTGACCTCACTGAATAAGGTGATGAAGATAAATTGATTGGAATCTTCTTCTTTTTTTTTATATGAAGTAGCCGTTGTTATTGGTGGTAAACCAATGACAGATACAATAATTAAAAAAATTAAATTGTATTTGTATTTAACTGTAAAGCATAGTTGTTAATTATTTCAATTGAATAATCATTAAGTATCAGTTTAATATGTGTACATCAAGGCGGAGGCAATACATGTCTATGAATACTTTACCTCTGTATTAAACGCTACATTACATGCATTTTGAAAACGCAATGACTCTATATGTTAAATAGATTCTTCGGCAAAATTAATACTCTATCTACAGCCACTTTCTGGATTCACTGCTTTTTGCTGGCGTGAACAAACACAGCATGAACAATACCAAGATTGACTTTGGGTTCAAGTTTTGTTACCACGACTTCTGCTGTTGATATTCTTAATTCTGTTACAATTTGTTAGTGATGTTACTGTAGATATTAATTGTTATAGTCTGAGCCATCTCACTCCAGATTTGAATGCCCTGCAAATGTGATGTTTGTTTTGTTCTTGTTTCGACCTTTGTAAGTCAACGGCCAGTGCTAATCTAAATACGAAAAGTAAATTCATAATAAATTCATTTATGTAGAAATATTTTAATATAAAATTTAACCAGTGTGTTCAAAACCAACAACTAGAAATTATACACAAAATTCACTATAGTATTTTAAAGTATCAACTCTGCCGACAAATATGTTTCTCAAATTATATTGTATTATTATTAACTCAAGAAAGTAAACAGTCCACCAGTTATCGAAACACAGTGAATGAAAAACGCTTAGAAATTAGTGTCGAAGGCTACATATATTCCAATCGCACGGATATCAACAAAAACAAGAGAAAGTGACGTTTTTATGTTCGATTCGACACGCGAAATCTCAAATCTGGCAACGAATCTGAAGAAGCCCAATCGAACACCACAATAATCTTCAAAAATGAAGAAGAACATATTTTTTATCCTAAGTTTGCTCTAAAATTTATTAATTATGGTATTTAATGTATCTGAGTTCAGTATTAACTTAAACGTAAGTTACTAAAGAAAGGAGAATACATCTTTTAGACAAAAGGATATGAAACCTGGCACCACTGTTTAAGCTACATTCCTTTTGAACACACTCCGCCTCCTGTCAAAACGAGAGCAAAAGAAAACGTCAAACGTGTCCAAACAAATTCGGGATAGGAGATTTTCCTTCGCATTTATCAAATGAAATTATAAGTATTTTGGGTGTATTTTCGCATTTGGCTGATACTTAGTTGATAAAAAATGTATACACGTATCTCATAATGGACTTGTCGCCATCAGAACCCATCGATAAAAAACAAATAATCAACCCCAACAGCGTTGCATCAGAATCCACAGGCATTTTGACAGTTGACCAGCTCGACATCGAGCTCTTGCCAGTAATCTACGATATCATCCGCTGGTAACTAATCTATTTTAATTTAATTATTCCGTCGGTTTCTTTGTTTTTCTATAGTTATTTTTGTCTTATGCGCCTTATTGTTTATTTGTCGAGTTTTGCAAAACTTTGACAAATTTGTTAGAAATGCTTCACACGCTGTTCTTATATAAGAGTGCACTGACCGGTGAATTTGTGTTTTCAGCGTCGAGAAGGATCCTTTAGATAACGCTGCCAAGGCAAAAGAGTCTCTGGAGTGCAGTCAGAAGGTAAGCGTTTTTTTGTTTTTTTTCATAACTGTCATTGCATTTGAAAATATTTAGATTCTGGAGCTGCAAAAGCGCTTCGAGAGTGCCCGCAATCAAATCAAACAACTTCCAGGAATCGACTATAATAAGGAGGAGCAACTGCAAAAGTTTGATCTGTTGAAAAGCCAACTTAAACTAAAACAGCAACTGATTCGCAAATACAAGAACATTCAATTCTAAGTGCAAAAACAATGGTTTTTCGAATTCTCTTCCGATATTTGGCCAATAATGAGCAGCTGATTCAGCGGATGGCCGAAAGCTATCCAATGCGAAGAGCTGCTCAGTTGGTTGTGGCAATGATGTATAAAGGGAAGAGTATAGCAGACCGCCGTGGCTTGTCTGACATGACCCCAGAAAAATTTAAGTGAGTATGCAGTTCACAGAGTAGAAATTTAATTATAATGCAAGCCTTGCGTTTAGGTCGTTCATTCGTTCTTTTAACAACAATCTAAAGCAGGAGATTGAAGGGGTTAAGGAGGAGTTCAAGCGAAGAAAATGACGATGCATTTAGATGTTGCTACTCAACTATTATTTATATTATAGATAAACAAATATATTTTCAACGTGAATTTGTTTGAGTTTGTTTTTTCTTTTGTGCAGTTGCACTCTGATGACATATGCTCTACAAATAAATCCAGAGTAACCTTCTCTGATTCAGCCTGAACCTGAAGGTATGAAGACAAGTGCCGAATTACAACATCTGCGATCGAGTACTAAGATACAGAGTTTGTTATTCTTTTTTTATGTAAAATTAACGCTCATGGATGCGCTATGAATTATCTTATCATCTTTTTTTGTATGCCTCGAATTTTGGTTTGATTTTGCAAAAATCCACAAAAGCAAAATCATAAAGGAGGAATGTAACAAACTTCCTTGTGCCAGTCTCATTTTTTTTGCTTGTGTGCTAGCATAAAGTTATTTTTTTTAGTTTGCAGTTTACTTACAATTTCCACCCACATTACCAGACAGGTTCCAACATAAGCTGCTGCTGTCAAGTCACTTCCATTTGGGATAAATACCTAAGTCTGAAAATCTGTAATGTCAAGTAGAACGTAGTTGTTGTAATTGCCTGCTGAAAATCCTACTTTACTCTGCTTTGCTGAGATCGAAGCTCAAAAAACAGGCCTAATGAATTCTCTCTTTTAAAAGTGTGCCATATTTTTCTTGTGCTTTGAACGCTGCCATTCACCCGCCACAAAAATTTCCCTTTTTGGCAAACAAAACAACCCTGACAACTTTCAGCCAACGTTTGACGTGTGACGACGCCAAACGGCCAAAGTGACAGATATACACAAACACGTCAAAGAAAAATTTTCCTCCAAATTGAAAAAATCTATTTTTGTTTTGAGGAAATTCAACAAAATAAAACTGAGAAAAATAACAAAGAACATCGGACGTGCCGTGTATATTTAACTTTGCCAGTAAGTTTAAAGAAATTTATCCTAAACACCCTCTATTGCGTGTATTGTCTGCAAAATGTATCCCTAAAACAGGAGAAGAAAAAAAATCCTTTCTCTTTTGTTTGCGGGAGGGGGCCTGCAGTGGATCAGCCCCGTGAAAATCAGAAGAAAAGTCTGAAAACTTGCCTTTCATTTATCCATCTACCAAACCAAGAAAGACCTTCATCTTCAATGTAAAATGAATTTTCGATTGCTATTCTTGTGTTTACTGTTTCGAAAAGAAAGTGAAATGTTCCTATTGTATTGACTACATTAGGACGTGCTTGTTATTATTTACGTTCTCTTTCTATTAATTTTTCAACTTGCAAGTATGTATACTATTTGTATTTAATTATGTAAAACAAACAATATGATGTAGCACGAGCGTTTCAACATTATGAAATGTTACTTCAAAGAAAGAGTACTCGTCTCTCTCTGGTGATGGTCTACGCTGAATTGGTGACGTCGCTGTTGTGCTGGCTGCTGTGCTGTCCGCTATGTGGAGTATGTATTTTGTTTACATGCCTTCCTCAACAGTTTGTTAACTGAGGCAACAATTTCATCATGCTTAGGATTGCGACAAAGAACATATTAATTTCATCAGTGCATTTTTGCATCCAATCGCAATCCAGAAGAGTATAAAATGGTAACGAGCCACTGCTGAACTATTCAGTTCTCAGTCGGTAATCCAACTCGATGGAAGTAACACGCGATTGCATTAAATATAATTATTACCATTTTTGCCGGAAACGGTTACGGACTTAATGTGAAGTATGTGAACTGTGTGCAACAAAATTACAAAAAAAAAATCATTGTGTTTCCTGGTGATTAGAATAGAAGTTATTATTTTTTAGGCGCATTCCCTAAACTGCGCCAGCATTCTCCAAATTGCGTCAGCATTCAGTAATATGAAATCGAAATGGAAACTTGAGCAGCACGTAGAAATTACAGTCGTTCACTATGGAGGTAACCACATGTTGTCTAGGCAATCCGTCTGACACAGTGTAATTATTTCCGCCAAGTACCCATATTTGTTACTTGGAAATGTGAGCTTTGCCAAACTTGTTTAAACCAGTTGCAGGATCATACACAGAAATTGCACCCGCATAATGCAATGACGTATGTGCAGTGCAAGACTTCAACTGAATGGTTTTTCCATTCACTGATAAAATGAGAAGGTCTGGAAAAAGAGAAAACCCTTTTGAGTTTTCCTAATTTTGTTTTTGTTGAGATCCCACCCAAGCCTTCCTATTGCGTCGGTTTATATTCGATCCTGTCCTGCCTTTTCTAATAAGATAACACATCACAGACAGCTTGTGCATTTTTCTTTGCTGTGTCGCACTGGCCATGACGCCTCGCGCCATCCATTTGAAGCTCGTGAAATTTCCACAATTGCACCCGATATTGCCGCATTAGTTTTTCTAGCTTCACTAAACCACTTGATCGTCAAAATACCTATTTCGATGCGTTTTCGTTTTAAAGCATCGGGTTTTTCAAACGACAAAGCCGTGCCCTGCTCAATGGTCAAAATTATCTGCGATATTTGTCGTAACGACCGTGTGAACTCCTGTGAGATGTATGGCTTCCATTGGAATTTTGGTAGCTAGATTATGCGCTGATTCATGCTTTCAGGAAAATAAAACGTCAGCTGGTAATCGTTGTCGCTATCAGTATATGCATGTAGCAAGTTTACACTGGATCTGCTATATGAACACTATAAAACTTCCGCACTGACCTGCCCTGCAACATACAGCCATAATCATCAACTCTTGTTTATTTAAGAAATAAAAATAAAAACCCTACAGACCTTCCCCCACGGGGACTCGAACCGCAATCCGTTTGCTGACGAGCGCCGGCCGACCCTACCAACCGAGCCAGTAGTTCCCATATTTATCTCCTGTCAAATTCGCGTGTGATGTGGTTGCCAATAAAATTCCAAAACTTGTTTTATTTTTTGCAGGAGCAAACAAGGAAATGAGCAATTTCGATAAAAAGTTCTTCAAGCGAAAATAGACACAAGGACTTTGAATTAAAGAGGAAAACATACAGAATACCATAATACAATGGACAGCGTCGGAACGCCCACTAAGAAGGCATTGGCCGAAGCACACGAAATGATGCATAATCCGCGAGTTGACTATACAATAATTCGTGGAAAAACCGTTCTCGTCAGTCCCACCGAGGAGCAATTTGAATTGCTTAAGAAGCGACTTGAGGAGCGTACGCTCGACAGCCGTGGAGAGACTATCTATGAGATTGGAGTTGGCGAAGGTGAGTAGTGAACATTTTATATTCCAAGCAGCACTAAAATGTCTTCATAAAGATGGCAGCGACAGCGGCCTGGATGAGGATGAATATGCAGCATCAGTTGCCACATTGCAATCGCTGGCGACAACCATAGACGCTGACATGGTTCTGCTGCGGCAGAGGAAGGGCGAAAAGGGGCTTACGGGACAGTATTTGATAAGGAAACGCGTCGACACCTCGGACTTTATGGAGATACGGTAAGCAAATCAACTCGAAAGTATGTGTTCGGATTTAATGTCCTCTTTTTAGAGTTGCTGTGGTTGGTAATGTCGATGCGGGCAAATCAACTTTGTTGGGTGTACTTACACATGGTGAACTGGATAATGGTCGGGGGCATGCCAGGCAGAGGCTATTCCGTCACAAACACGAGATGGAGAGCGGGCGGACCAGTTCTGTTGGCAATGACATCCTAGGTGAGTTGCATGTCAACAAATGTAATGTTCTTCCAATAAAGTAGCGTATGTTTTCCAGGATTTGATAGCATAGGCAATGTGGTCAACAAACCAGACCACGGCACTCTGGACTGGGTCAAGATCTGTGAGAAGTCGGCCAAGGTAATTACATTCATTGATTTAGCCGGACACGAGCGCTATTTGAAGACGACGGTGTTTGGAATGACTGGTCATGCACCAGACTTCGGGATGCTGATGGTACGGTACTCGCTCATTCGAAATAAATCTTTTGCTGACTGATTTCCGTCTCTAGATCGGAGCAAATGCCGGTATTGTGGGCATGACTAAGGAACATCTAGGCCTCGCACTCGCTCTCTCTGTTCCTGTATTTGTGGTGGTTACCAAAATCGACATGTGTCCTCCCAACGTGCTGCAGGACAATCTGAAGTTGCTCTTCAAAATTCTCAAGTCACAGGGTTGTCGAAAGGTGCCGGTTATGGTGAAAACTCCCGACGAGGTCGTCCTTAGTGCGACAAATTTCGTCTCCGAAAGGCTATGCCCCATTTTTCAGGTGTCCAATGTGTCCGGAGAGAACCTTCACCTGCTCAAGATGTTTCTGAACTTACTGACCACTCGAATGGCCGGCCAGGATGACCAGCCGGCCGAATTCCAAATCGACGATACATATTCGGTGCCAGGTGTAGGCACTGTGGTATCTGGCACTTGCCTGCAGGGCACAATCAAACTGAACGATCTACTAATGTTGGGCCCCGACCCACTGGGTCAGTTCATGCCGATTGCCATCAAGAGTATCCACCGCAAGCGGATGAATGTCAAAGAAGTTCGCGGCGGACAAACGGCCAGTTTCTCGCTGAAGAAAATCAAACGATCTCAGATAAGGAAAGGTATGGTAATGGTGAGCCCAGAGTTAAAACCGCACGCTTGCTGGGAGTTTGAGGGTGAAATCCTAGTTTTGCACCATCCCACTACGATATCTTCACGCTACCAGGCAATGGTGCACTGTGGCAGCATCCGCCAGACAGCATCCATTGTGACAATGTCCAAGGAATGTCTCCGCACCGGTGACAAAGCTCACGTGAAATTCCGCTTCATCAAGCACCCGGAGTATATTCGTCCGGGCCAGCGGATGGTCTTCCGCGAGGGACGAACCAAAGCCGTGGGCAACGTCTTGAAACCGATCACAAACTCTGTGGCGGTGCAGCACCGGCCAAAGCCGAATAAAATGCAAGCTCGCGGTCAAAATCAAAACCAGAACCCAAACGTACAGGCCGCTCACAAGGAACAGCAACCACCGCCCGGCGATCTCAAACAGAATCTGGATGGCGTCCTAGAGGTGAGTGTCGATAAGAGGGACTTTTCCAGCTCGAATGCACGAGGGGGAAAGCGTACGAAACGTACCACCACCACCGCCACCGCCAACGGCGGCAGTTCCAACAATGTAACTGCAACTTCACAAAACACGTCACAAACACAATCCACTTCACATATCGCTGGCAAGGTCCAGTAAACATAGAAAGCGAGGACAGTAGTTATTTTGATACAAGAAAAGGAAGCGAGTGTGGATTCCTTACGAACTAATGTAAGAAAATGTATTTCTTTGTTTTTTTCTCCCGTTTTGTGCATAATTTTTATGTACTTGGCTTAAAGTTAGTATTTTGATTGGTAGAACGCTAAATTTGTTTATTTTAATAATTTGTTGCTTACAACTCTCCGCGGAAGCTGTACATTCACAGACTCCGGTGAATTTGACTCGGAAATGAAATAAAATTTAATTTAACCAACATTGGACTAAAAATGTGTTTCGTAAATGTGCTTTCACCATATTTTTGGAGTTGAGAGCAAGCAGCTTTGCTAAATGAGGTTATGTCATAATGGTTGACTGCAATGCTGATAATGGTGGGGACATAATGGCATGGGCAGCGCTCATAACAAACAAGTTGGGCTCCATGCTGTGCAAATGAAATATTCTATTTGGATAGGTACCATAGGCAAACAATAAAACTCGATTTGTCTATGATGAATACCTTCTCTTCACACAGAAATGCACATGGTTCCGTCATGGGCTTTTGCAAAAATCGCGGACAGATTTCTTTGTGGTACTGTCGGGAACGTAAATGATGGTTTGTTATGCTCGCGTAGGTGAGGTCAAAGAGGTAACAGTGGCAAAGGGTTTAGAATTTGCACGGCATGCATCTAAAAAGTTTCAGCTGTCACAATAGTTGTAGGGAAGGAGAACATATTTGCGGAATCAAGTGACTAGGGCTAGATTACCGCATCCGTGAATTTGTTATTCTTTTTCCATATGAAGTCCACATATTTCAGTGACGGATGCCTCACTCACGGAAGCGGTAATTCGACCCCGGTGTTGGAAATGTATTTCACAACTGTTACCGCCTTTAGTCAGCCATAGAATAGTGTGAACTTATGCTAGTGTCCACAGCCCATTTCAATTCAGTTTCAAACAGTTGGTAATTTATAATGGACGCGCTATAATTTCTCCTTTCTTTCGTTGAATTTCACAAAAACGTAAACAAACTCTACTAGTTGTCAAACTCAATCGTACTTGTTTGGTAAATCTGAAGCAGATTCGAAAAAGTGCTCCGAAATCTGAAAAAGATTGTTTGTTTTTTGTACCAAATGCTCTGAAATGTGAAGAATATTGCTTTATTTTTGTACCAAACGAACATAAAATGTGCTCTGAGAGCTCCTAATCGAATACCACATTATCAAACATAAAAACGAGATTTGCCTTCTTTTTCCATCGATATTCGTGTGACAGGATTGGAATATGTGAAACCTTCGACACACTCGTTAAATTTGATATTAAATCATTCGAAATTAGCTCCAAGTTGATTTATAAAAATTTGTACATAAATAGAGTAACCACTATAGATCCACCCAATACAATGCGTTTATTTGCCTAAAACGTACCCAAACTCCGATAGTTGCTGTCAAAATCGAAGGCCCTTGAATTGTCAGAAGATATCCAGATTTTTTAAAAGTGCTCTGAATTTGGAAAAATTTTGCTTTAATTGTAACAATCGCACATGAAAAGGGGACATAAAAAAAGTATTCTGAAAAGTCCAGCCGAATACCACAGAAGACTTTGCGCGTTTGCATAAAATTATAGGGTTTTCAATTAAATTAAATTCCTATTAGGCGGAAGCCGTTCATGAATCCCAAGACTGAATAGTTTGTTGCTATTAAAGGGGTTGCTTATATCCAGGGAGTACTGTTCCCCTCAATCTGATGCAAAATGACATTCGACTCAAAGGACTCACAATGACTATTCGACGTGAAAGGCGAAAGTATGTACAACTATTGAAACAATTCCATATGCCAGTCATCAAATTCAATTGTCTCTGCAAAGTGATGCATTTAACCAAATAAACAGTTAAAATTTATGAGACTTTCCGACCGTAAATATGTGCAGCCCGCCAAGCAAAACCGATTCGATTGTTGCGGCTACCTGGATAGAGAGATAATCCTGGAAATTTTAAATATCTAAGAATAAATGTAATAAAAATAACACCTTACCTCCCATGTCTTACCACAGTCACCGGCATCTGTTCGTAGCCCATACGTATTTTTGTTATGTTGTTGTTTATATCACCTTGACACTTCTTAATGTTCGAATTCGAGCTCACAAAGTGCTTTAGATGGGTCCCTAAAACTATACTACATACGTTCTGTAGGACAAGAAATCTTATAGCATCACATTTTCTATCGGTAATGTTGTGATAGACATTGAAATTGAGAGAGGTTCCAATTGAAATTCTCTGAGGGTTCTCTTGGGGTATTGATGAAAACTGAATAGAAGGCGATAGATTCAATAGAAAAGAGAGATGTAACAAAGGATTGAATGATTAAGAATAATAATCAAAGGATAGGGTGCGATTACGACCCACTAACAAAGAACTGTTGAGCAATTGCTGAGACATTTAATCGCAAACAGTCGGCGAAATAAGATCGCGAACCAGTGTAGTATATAAATATATATCCAAAAAAAAGGAAGACTTTTGTGTGGAAAAGGCAGTAGTTATTCAAAAACAAAAAAAAAAGGAAAAAGAAGAAAGGTATAGGTACCAGGAAAATATAGTGACCGGTGAGTGAGATTTTTCTTTGAAAGTAAGAAGGAAAAGAAAAAAAAATAAGTTATGGTTTTAGGCTTCGTTTTCGAAAAAAAAGGACGGACTTGGCGAATTGGCGGTCATAGTTACATCGTGGCCGCCAACCGTTTTAAATCCCGCAGGAGTGACGTCACAACAAAATTAAGTCGCAGATTGCGTTGTCATCGCTATTAGAGGTGAAACAGAGGTGACTTAAAGTGAGTGACCTCTCAGTTACCAAAATTAAAGTTCACACATTATATACGTACTGCCGACACAGTGGGTGCAAAAAAATATGTACCGCAACAAGAAAACGTGTTGAATGAAGAAATAAATTTTCTTTTAAAGTATATACATGCTACCTGAAGCAATAATCATCCTATTTGTATAGAGTATAAAACGAAAGAAAATAAGCGTTATATATTCCTAAAATTACATACATATACGGTGCAACTTAGACAATCCGGACACATATAGTTTTGGGCACGTTCGGATTATCGAGTTGTCCGGACTATAGTAGTGAAAATTATTAAAATAATCTAAGTGAATTAAATACATATATATGTACGTATTAAATTATTACATCAAATTATTATATTAAATACATACTGCATATTATGGTTTATTAAAAAATGAAGTTATTTTGTGCTGACTAACTTTTAACATTAAATTATTACATCAAATTATTATATTAAATACATACTACATATTATGGTTTATTAAAAAATGAAGTTATTTTGTGCTGACTAACTTTGTTGAGTTGAATGATTTGTGCTTTTTGCTCTATCCTCTTCAACAATAGAATATCCTGCATATCTATATTATTCTCCTTAGCCCACTGAATACAAACTGAAAATGATTGCTTTGCACCTGCATTAGATATCTTTGTTTTAGCAGCCATTTCTACAAAGTCGTCTTCAGAGTCTGTAAGCAGCACTGGCGATTCTTTTAGTTAAGCGTGTTGTATAATTTTTTTTCATCGGAAAACTCCAATGAAAATTAATTTGCACCAGTTGCCCAATCATTGATATCTTTTTCAGTTAGGTCATTGCTGAAGTTCATAGCTCCAATCATATTTTGGATGGATTTTATGCCATCAGATGGTATCAGACTGCAGTTCTTGACGCAGAACCTGAAGCGGTATCATGTCTTCATCATCCCAGCACGATGCAGTTCTTGCAGACACAATGCAGACCAGCTTTTCTGAATATTTTTTTCACTAATGCTTTGCCATGCTAAATCCAATAAATAAGCCGCATCATAAGGCTAAACATTTTTAAAGTTTTAACTACGTCGACGTCATCATCATTTTCTGATAAAATATGCTGCAGTAATTGTTTTCTTTAAGTAACCTTTGAAAACAATTGAATGATTTTGATCCATTGGCTGTAATATTGCTGTACAATTTGGTGGTAAAAACATAACTTTGAAATTTGGGTCAAAATTAATTTCATCCGTTTTAGGATGTGAAGGAGCATTATCTAATATCAATAATGCTTTGAGTGGTCTGTTAACCTGTGTTAGAAACTCTTTTACTTCTGGAATAAAATGGTTTCTGAACCAGTCGAAGAAAAGAGACGTTGACATCCATCCTTTATTAGTTGCTTTATGTACCACTGGAATTTTATAACCTATAAAGGCTCTTGGATTGGCGGATTTGCCAATAACCAAAAGAGGCAGTTTATGTGTTCCCGCAGCATGTGAGCATGGCATAAATGTCACACGATCTTTGGAAATTTTTCTCCTGATTTTTCCTTTGCAGCAGATTCGTCTGCATTATAAACTTGCTCTTTACTCAAATCCACCTCAGCAACAATGTCAGCAAAGTTTTTCTTAAAAGGCTCTACGGCGCTTTCATCGCTGGAAACTTTTTCACCACCGCTGAAAAATCTGCCTTTCCCGTTATCTCTGCATAAAATAATTTGGCCTTTGCTTTTAAAATTTCTGATGAAATCGGGATATGATTGTTTCTTTGCTGCAAAAGCCATGTGTAAAGCGCGTCCTCTAACTTTGGATATTCTGCTTATTTCATAACTTTTCTATTTCCTAAAAAAAATATTTCATATGTTATGAAAATGGTTTATTACATTATTTTGGTTCAAATTTTAATGGGTCCATTATAGGTATTCGAAATAAATTGTTTTATTTTCTCCATATTTTTTTTTAATGTCGCAAATCGTTGATTTAGGAACATGGAATTTTTCGGCAACCTGCCTAATAGTTTTTCCCTCATCAAGACTTTGTAAAATATCACACTTTTCCTTTAAAGTTAGTGTTTTATTTTTGCCTTTATTATTTAAAGACTTGGCGCTTGGTATGAAATTAGTCAAACACGCTTGCGAAACAATGCACTGAAACTGAAGAAATGATAGTGCGAAATGTAAACAAAGGTAAGAATATAAAAACGGGAAACCCCCGAAATTAATTTTTTCTTCCATAAAAAAAAATTGTCCGGATTGTAGAGGTAAAAATTGTAAGTTGTCCGAAATGTAGAAGCGTCCGACTTATTGGAGTGTCCGGACTGGCGCATGTCCGGACTGTCGAAGTTGTACTGTACATACATATATACAACCCACACCAGAAATAAGTAAATATTTCTAAATACAGTCGGGTTAAAATAAAAAAAAAAAAAAAAAACAGTTGGGTCGAAAACCAAATATAACCCGAGAATTGTGAGAAGTTTTTTTATTGTTCATATTTATTTATTTATTTTTGGCGTGAATTTTTTTTTCGTAATTTTTGGGATTTTGTTGAATTACATAATAATTATTGGGTCGTTTTTTATTTTTATTTTGGCCTGTGTTTGTTATAAGTTTCCCCTTCCGTTCCTTTTTACTCGTTTTGAGCCCCTGTGGTGATGTGGTGAAAGTAGCCTCCTAAATAGAGCTCTTTTTAGGTAGGATCGCGAAGTACTAACTGAAAGAAAGGGTAAAAAAAAGAAAAAAAAAACATATATAAATATATATATTATATATAATTTACAGTTACCAGGTTTCTTTTCGTGACGGGGAGATTTACTTAACGTTATAATTCTGTGGTTCTTTCTTTTCCTTTAACTTAGTTTTTTTTGTATTCTTTATTTATCATTTATAAATTAATTACTTTTCAATATTAAAGTTCATATTTTTTTTTAGCATTAGTTTATAAGTGGAAAATAATATGCAACCCAATATACATTTCTTTGTTATATGAATAAATTTTATGTGCATCACGCCATATTGGGTGAAACGCGTTATTTTCTTTTTGATTTAGCTCGATTGAGCATCATGGCTTGTTAGTCAAATTTTCAGGGGTGCGGTAAGGTCTGCTACGGTTCTTTCGGCGAACATGGTCTAGAAAGCGGCAACTAGACAGTAGGGGAAGTTTAAAAATCGGCCGAAAACTTCCAGGAAGGGTGGGAACTGGCCCTAGCTGCCACAACACCAGCAGCCCCTCAGTATGGTGGAGGTCCGTCCGCTATCAAAAGGTAGGTTTGTTTTTTTGGCATGTTTAATGTTTTGTGGTAGGTCGTTAAAGGTGTGGGACAAGATCCCACCCATCCGGCGAGTAGAGCCGTGCTATACGCAAACATGCCACGCTCCTCGCACTTAACACTCCATCCCTTTCTATATCCGTTTCCTTCCTAAGGTCCCGTCCACATCCTTCCATCCTTTCATTCTTCCCAACGCCCTCTATATTTCCCTAACTTAGACCCATTACACGATAAAGACTCACCCTCGCTTCCAATCAACTGACAAACAGAAAAAAAAGAAACAATCACTCGTGTTTAATAATCTCACAATTTTGTTATTGTTTTCTTTGAATTAATTTGTCTCTTTAGAATATTTCAAAATATATCTTACTATCTATTATTATTCATTTTAAATACGATAAAATTTACCATTGAATACAAATAAATATACAGCTATCTTAGGGGGCAAAAGTCTTTTTTCTTTTTACATGCAATGTTAAAACCGATTATATTTTATTACACATTATAAAAGCATTAGGAAATGCTCGTTTTTGCTAACAACTAAAATAGGACTATGCTTCAAGTTGGAAATTAAAAACGAAAATAATAAATACAGAGTATATAACAAGAGAGGGTACAAAAAAAAAAACAAGTTGCACATTTGTTTTAAACTTAAATGTTGTGTTCGTTTTGTTTTAATGTTATAGGGTTATTAATATCACAATGAATTAATTTATTTATGTTTAATTTACTTTTTACTTGTATATTTGTTTCAAAAATATATATAATGCATTGTATACGTATGTATACTCGCTCATTCGAAATAAATCTTTTGCTGACTGATTTCCGTCTCTAGATCGGAGCAAATGCCGGTATTGTGGGCATGACTAAGGAACATCTGGGCCTCGCACTCGCTCTCTCTGTTCCTGTATTTGTGGTGGTTACCAAAAGGTGCCGGTTATGGTGAAAACTCCCGACGAGGTCGTATTTAGTGCGACAAATTTCGTCTCCGAAAGGCTATGCCCCATTTTTCAGGTGTCCAATGTGTCCGGAGAGAACCTTCACCTGCTCAAGATGTTTCTGAACTTACTGACCACTCGAATGGCCGGCCAGGATGACCAGCCGGCCGAATTCCAAATCGACGATACATATTCGGTGCCAGGTGTGGGCACTGTGGTATCTGGCACTTGCCTGCAGGGCACAATCAAACTGAACGATCTACTAATGTTGGGCCCCGACCCACTGGGTCAGTTCATGCCGATTGCCATCAAGAGTATCCACCGCAAGCGGATGAATGTCAAAGAAGTTCGCGGCGGACAAACGGCCAGTTTCTCGCTGAAGAAAATCAAACGATCTCAGATAAGGAAAGGTATGGTAATGGTGAGCCCAGAGTTAAAACCGCACGCTTGCTGGGAGTTTGAGGGTGAAATCCTAGTTTTGCACCATCCCACTACGATATCTTCACGCTACCAGGCAATGGTGCACTGTGGCAGCATCCGCCAGACAGCATCCATTGTGACAATGTCCAAGGAATGTCTCCGCACCGGTGACAAAGCTCACGTGAAATTCCGCTTCATCAAGCACCCGGAGTATATTCGTCCGGGCCAGCGGATGGTCTTCCGCGAGGGACGAACCAAAGCCGTGGGCAACGTCTTGAAACCGATCACAAACTCTGTGGCGGTGCAGCACCGGCCAAAGCCGAATAAAATGCAAGCTCGCGGTCAAAATCAAAACCAGAACCCAAACGTACAGGCCGCTCACAAGGAACAGCAGCCACCGCCCGGCGATCTCAAACAGAATCTGTATGGCGTCCTAGAGGTGAGTGTCGATAAGAGGGACTTTTCCAGCTCGAATGTACGAGGGGGAAAGCGTACGAAACGTACCACCATCACCACCACCACCGCCACCACCGCCGGCAGTTCCAACAATGTAATTGCAACTTCACAAAACACGTCACAAACACAATCCACTTCACATATCGCTGGCCAGGTCCAGTAAACATAGAAAGCCAGGACAGTAGTTATTTTGATATAAGAAAAGGAAACGAGTGCCGATTCCATAGGTAATTTAATCACAGGATTAATCATTAATATTTTAAATTATTAACCGTATTAATATATTATTATTTTTATTTATTTACTTTTTTTCCAAGATACTAACTTACACTCTAGCAAATGTAATACCTCACTTGTTGCGCTTCCTTTTCTAGATCTTCCAGCGATTTCTTCCCTTCCGCCAAACTTGCGATCATATCACCGTGACTGCCTAGATGTAACAGCGATCGCTTTACGGGTGTACCCTCTGTCAAATTGCTGTATCTTGTTCGTAGTGCCTCAATAAGATCCGAATGGTTAACTTTTGTTTGTTGGATCCTTACGCTTACATCCTGAACTTGTTCGTACGGTATGCGCATTTCCTTTGTACTTATTTCGCAAGGTCTCAAGATGTGTAGTATCCCGAAACCACTAAGTTCTGAAGCGTAGGATGTTCCATCACAATTAAAGTTCAAGACCAGTGATTCCTTGATGTTGAATAACCACTGATTTCGCGTTGATATCTTCGTGAGAGTCTTCGCTGTCCATAGACCCAAACGCCCAATGAAAGAAATTTCGAATCGTTTCAATGGCTCTTCTGTTTCTGCGTTGGACAACAATGTGTTGCAGGCGTATATTAGTCAGACGCAAGTTCTTCGCTATGACGCCTACTTCATCAGTCATCAGTTTGCACGAAAGTTGGAAACTGGGTGCTAACGACAAGCACAAGCGCGTTAACTTGGCGTCGCACATGTCGGTAAAATTCAAAACAGTCGAGTAGTCCATCGGTGTCATCTTGGAAAAAATCTCTCCACCCTTTCAAATAAAACTGGAGAGTGTGGTAGTTCGTCGAGTCGAAATGGTGCTGGTGGTGACGAGCTTTCAGTCAACGTGACTACATTTGCTTCGAGGACAACAAAAATTAATTTAAGTAAAAACCTATACATATCTATTTAAATTTAATATAATTTTAATACTGAGCAGAACAAGAAGGAAGTGGGTACATAGGTTTTCGGCAACTTTTATCTGAAATAAAAAGGTTTTCATTATTTGTTTAAAAGTTGCGATCAGTACTTCAATTAATTGCAAAAAGGCTTTAGTTGGTTGTTATGTACTCTCCTGGTTTTGTTACCTACTTTAATTACTGAATTAACCAGCCCGCTTATCGAAACTATCTCATAGGGGCCCAGCCAGATCGGTGAGAATTTTTTTTTCTGACTGGGTTTCGGAGCAGCACCTTTTGGCCGACCACAAACGAAACAGGATTTATATGACGATCGTAGTATTTCTTAGAAATTCTCTTAGCTTGATCTAAATTTTTCCTAGCTAATTCGTGCGACCTTTGTAGTTGGTATTTTAACCGTTGAGGGTAATCTTCTGCATTGTATAATGGGGCAGGGAGTCTTTTCAAATTCGTCGGCATTTCGAATTCGAAACCATACAAACTATTCAACGGTGTCTGTTTAGTGGCAGTATGCTTGGTATTATTGTGCACGTGCATTGCCTGGCTGAGCCATTGGTCCCAACTCTTTTCATCGTTGTCGACAAAACTTCTTAGATATTCCGCCAAGGGTCTGTGACTGCGTTCTAGAGATCCATTGGATTGTGGGTGGTAGGCAGTAATGTGGATTTTCTTTACACCCAACAGTTCACATGTCTCAGTAAACAACCTTGAGGTAAAGTTTGTCCCATTATCCGTAACAAGGGTTTCGGAAACGTGTAATAATTTCCTCATAAAAGGCTCTTGCTACAGTAGATGCTTCGGCATCCGGTATTGCAACACATGCCATATATTTCGTCAGATCATCCTGAAATGTTAGTATATATCTATTACCCGAATGAGTTAGAGGTAAATTACCAACCATGTCCATGTACAATTTTTCGAAGGGTAGGTGAGGAGTGTCAGTTACTGTCATGGGCATTTTAGTTAACCTTGTAAACTTATTCTTTTGGCACTTTTCGCACCTTTTAATATAATCATCGATATCCCTTTTCATATTTTTCCATCTAAACTGTTTCCGGATACGTGCACTTGTTCTTTGCACCCCCTGATGACCTCCAAAAGCTGAATTATGAAAATCGCGAAATACAGTTTGAATCTCCCCCGGATCCGTTAACAATTGGAATTGTGGGGTTCTGTTTCTACTATCACCGGGGCCAAGTGCGCCGTTGCCTTGTCGAGTGAATGAGATTTCGTTACTGTCAGCTTCGTGACTTTGCTTGGTCTTTCTTCTGGTTTGTACGGCATTTATCTCTTCGGTCGCATCGTTCTGTGGAATTCGGCTTAGCGCATCTGCGTGAGAGTTAGCCTTGCCCGGTTTATAAATAGTTTTGTAATCATACAAATCTTTAGCATGGAAGACGCCTATTAGAGGCCTGTGGTCCGTATAAACAGTAAAAGGTCGACCTAGAAGACACGTGCGAAAATATTTGTTTGCCCATACTATCGCTAGTAATTCCTTTTCTATAGTCGAGTACCTTTTTTCCGAACTGTTTAGTGATCGGCTGGCATAAGCTATGGGTTTGTTGTCAAAATAAAGGGTTGTGTAAAATCGGGATAGGATAGAATCGGCGGCGAAGAGATGGCGGTTTTAAGAAGTTGGAAAGATTGCTACTCCTCGGATCATTCGAACCTACTTTCCTTTTTAAGTAAATTGTTTATAGGAGCAGCAATCTTCGAAAAGCGTGGTATAAATTTTCAATAATAATTAGCTAGTCCTAAGAAAGATTGGATCTGTTTCACCGTTTTAGGTACAGGGAACTCTGCAACGCATTGCGTTTTAGCTGGGTCGGGTGACGCCGCTTCTTCTGAACATATATGGCCTAGGTAGGTCACTTCACGACATAAGAAATTACATTTCTCCGTATTCAACTTTAGGTTATATTGTCTTAACTTCGCAAGAACCTTCGCAAGTTTTTCGTTGTGGTGATCTAGGCTTTTACCATAGACCGAAATGTCATCTAAGAAACAGTCTATACCGTGGAGACCTGTAAGAATATGATTCATTATTCGTTGGAAGGTTGCCGGGGCACCCGTCAACCCGAAAGGCATTCGATTGAATTCATAATGTCCCTTGCTCGTACTAAACGCTGTTTTTAGTCGGTCAGTAGGGTCTATCAAAACCTGGTGGTAACCGCTCGCTAAATCCAGTGTTGAGAAATATTGGCAGTGCCCCAATTGGTCCAGAATTTCTTCGATTCTGGGAAGCGAAAATGCATCCTTTATTGTGACATCATTTAATTTCCTAAAATCTACTACTACCCTCCACCTTTTCTTACCGTCACTTCCCGCTTTTTTGGAAACTAGTAACAGGGGGGAGTTCCAGGGAGATTTACTGGCAGAAATTATATCCTGATCGAGAATTTCCTGCACTTGTTTCTCTATTTCTATTTTATGGACTTCGGCCGTTCTATACTGTTAAACAATTATTTTTACACAGATACAAATAAATTCGAATGTTAATGTAATCGCGACCACGTTCGATCCTACCGGCTGCGCCAAAAATGTAATGTTATCTCTACTATTAAAACTTCGTCCCTCTCGTCTCTCGTGATTTATAAAAATTTGTACATAAAAAGTAACCAATCTAGATCCACCCAATGCAATGCGTTTATTTGCCGAAAACGTACTTCGATACTGTCAAACTCGAATGCCCTTGAATTGTCAGAAAATATCCAGATTTTTTAAAAGTGCTCTGAATTTGGAAAAATATTGCTTTAATTGTAACAATCGCACATTAAAACGGGCCATAAAAAAAAGTATTCTGAAAAGTCCAGCCGAATACCACGTATGCACGTTTGCATAAAATTACAGGGTTTTCAATTAAATTAAATTCCTATTAGGCGGGGACCATTGTAGTGCATAGGAAGCCGTCCGTGAATCCCAAAACTGAATAGTTTGTTGCTATTAACGGGGTTGCTTATATCCAGAGAGTACTGTTCCCCTCAATCGGATGCAAAATGACGTACGACTGAAAGGACTCACAGTGAATATTCGACGTGAAAGTATGTACAACTATTGAAACAATTCCATAGGCCAGTCATCAAATGCAATTGTCTCTGCAAAGTGATGCATTTAACCAAATAACCAGTTCAAATTTGTGAGACTTTCCGACCGTAAATATTTGCAGCCCGCCAAGCAAAACCGATTCGATAAAGACTCACCCTCGCTTCCAATCAACTGACAAACAGAAAAAAAGAAACAATCACTCGTGTTTAATAATCTCACAATTTAGTTATTGTTTTCTTTGAATTAATATGTCTCTTTAGAATATTTCAAAATATATCTTACTATCTATTATTATTCATTTTAAATACGATAAAATTTACCATTGAATACAAATAAATATACAGCTATCTTAGGGGGCAAAAGTCTTTTTTCTTTTTACATGCAATGTTAAAACCGATTATATTTTATTACACATTATAAAAGCATTAGGAAATGCTCGTTATTGCTAACAACTAAAATAGGACTATGCTTCAAGTTGGAAATTAAAAACGAAAATAATAAATACAGAGTATATAACAAGAGAGGGTACAAAAAAAAAACAAGTTGCACATTTGTTTTAAACTTAAATGTTGTGTTCGTTTTGTTTTAATGTTATAGGGTTATTAATATCACAATGAATTAATTTATTTATGTTTAATTTACTTTTTACTTGTATATTTGTTTCAAAAATATATATAATGCATTAGATGAACCAAACCAGAGGTCTAAAGCGCAGTGGTTCCTGTGGTTCCTGTGTTGATCTGCAGTTTTTATTTCGCTTTAACTTTAGGTCTTCGAAAAACGTACGTCGGCCACTAATCATGGTTGTCAATAAGAGATTCTTGTTGTTCCTCATCGTTAATTCTGTAAGGAGAGTGCAAGTTGCTATGTAATAGAAGTTGGTCTTGAAGTGAATGTTTGGTCGTGTCCAGAGCACTTGTGATTTATGCCATCGAGTGCCGCACGATAAGTAGGGGGTTTGCTGGCACTGGCACCCTTTGAAGGGAAAATTCTTCGACGGATATTGAGTGCTGTACGTACGTACAGAAGATACAACCCGGAAGTCGTATTTATATAGGTGTGGAGATGTGGAGCACAAAACACGTCGACAACATTGGCTCAGTCGGTGATTGGACAATAATCCAAGAGCGACGATAATCCTTATCGGTCGAATCGCCGCATCCGTGAGCTATTCATACGTAAACTTAAAATGCAAAACAATGAAACGAATTCCGTCACGTATTACCCGTCGACAGTTGAAACGATTCGGCCCCAAGTTGGAGATGAAAACGCCGATACCAGTGCATCAGGTCTGCACAGTTAGAATACACATAAAACCGAGATGGCAGTGGATGGAAGGAGGCATTCCTTCTGATTGTATTCAGAAAAGCAGCCTGCATTGAGGCAATTGTCCACGGTGTCCTGGCTGCATAGGCAGCCAGTTATATCGGACTGCACCCCTGTACCAGACTCTATGAATGCATTTGCGAAACTCACCTTACTACGCTCGGCTTGCGACACCGGCACACTTTGCGATATATCAGTTTGAAGAAGCGGACTATTGGATCGGCATCATCGTTTTTGGTCAGCAACGCAACCAGCAGCAGTGCTATGAATATGGGAGCAGAACCTATATAAAAGAGTGACGAGTACGGTTTCCTTTCGAGAATGAGATCTAAAACAATTGACATTGGAATCTGCAATGTCATCGCAAGTGTTCCAATCAACGATGAGGTCAGAAAGCAGCCCCTGAAACAAAGGAAAAGAGATCAGATCAATTGGCCGACTGGCAATCATCAAACTTACCACAGCCACAGTGCTTCTGAGACGACAGTGCCAATGAGACCGTTGAGAAACAGCAGCGCAAATTGATTTTGATTGGGAAGCTCAAACGTTTCGATTTGAAGAAAATTCAAAACGAAAAATATCGGCCACATCAGCAGCAGATTCCACAGACCGACGAAACCTGCAAAAATGGACAATTATTACAAATGACCACCGTCAGCGGGAGGAGACAATTCAAATAGCTACCAAAAAATAATGGAATGTCCACTTTCTCCTCGGTGTCGCTTTTTCTTTTTACAAAGACCAGGTACGCCGCATAAAAGAATGCACTGAATAAAGCTAGGATAACACCACGGGAAAACTTGGAATCTGATATATCGGATATTGTCACAGTCACCTGCGGAAGAGGGAATATATCCATTCGTGGACACACATTTAATCTTTGATTAGAACTTACAACACCAGCAATGTTCATGGCCACGGCCAAGAACTTTGAGAATGTTAACTTATCGCCAGAGGACGAGGGAAAGAAGCCAGCTAATACTAGTGTAAAGAAACTCGACGATGAACTTAGTAGCACCACCATTGCACTCTCGCTTAGCTCTAGAGATAATTGATATAAATAATTTGCAATAAACCACTGAAACAAATGTAAAACAACAACTGTCAATGTGGTGGCACGCATGAGTGAAAAGTGTTTGTGTAGTGAATGCTTACCAGGACACAGAATAGGAGCGCCGTTTTCGCAGTCTTGTGGTGGGTCTTTTGTCGGCGTATTCTCAGGCTGGCCGCATAAGATAGTCGCGACATGAGTGCTTCGGTTGCTTCGTGGGCCGACATCTCACGGACTTCGGCCATTTTGTTGAAGCGTACACTGCGAATGCTGGAGTCATCGCTCTCTGTGCCGGACACGGTGCCGGGTGTGCGGATTGGAATGTACGTTGGATCACTCTGAAAGATGTGAGTTCGTTTAGCAATTTTGTTGTTGTGCACATTTTGTTGGCGACTTACTAGTGATCCTTGTGTTGCGTAGTAGTTCTCATCTTCAGCTGCTTGGTCCATGACCTGCGGTAAACAAGTAAATTGTGAGATAAACTCAGGAAATGCAGAGATTCCGAAAGATTCTCTAAGTGCTGGTGTCGTCCTAGCGCATGCGAACACCGGGTTTCAATATGATATTAAGTGGAAGTCAAAGAGCGGTTTCATATTTAAACTTGCTAACAATGATAGTAAATAAAAAGTGTATTCCTCTTCACCGAACATTCGCTTAATTTTCTTGGGCTTTGTGCGTCCCCGTACCTTCTTCGGTGAACAAAAATCGTCGGCGTGTTGCTACAAACAGAATCAGCACCGTAAACGTTCCGCGGTTACACAGAAAACAAAACCACTCATTGAAACCACGACCCCTCACAGCCAACTTCGCAACAGCATTCGTGCTTACCGAGTAATTTCCATTTTGCTCACACGACTCCTTCCACGGTGTTATCAGGCCGATGATAACCAGGTAAATGGTGAACATTGATGTCTTGAAGTACGTGCAAAAGAATGGTTTGTCATACTGCTCATCATCGTACAGATACTGCAAGCAAACAATTAAAAAACAAAAAAACATAACTTATGCGCTAAATGAAGAGGCAAACAGCTTACCTTGGTGAGCTCATTGGATGTTACCCAAATAATGTCGACGAGTATTAAAACAACTATACCTAGAATGAGTTTTTGTGTCTTGCTTAGCATATTGTGCGAGTTGACGGATTTGTTGCGTGTTTGTATGTGTTAAATGATTTTTATCCAGATTCGCATTTCGAGTTTCGTTCGAAGACGATGCATTGATGCGGGCGACTAGAACAATTTCAGATGGTCCTCTCTCCTCGGTACAGTTTTGCCAATCGTTCTTTGTGTGGTGGCTCATTCGAGTCAGAGCTGTTGTTAGAAATTCATAGTATTGCTGTTGACTTGCACACAACTGCTGTAATGTGTTACAATTTAAAAAAAAAAGCGAATAAGAAAAACGTTGATTGCGACGTTAGTTTTTTTTTTTTTTGTTGTGTTTTCCTGATTGTGTGTTGTGTAACTATTGTGAAGCGATAAGGTGTACTACTTGAGTCTAGGTCTCGTATTTGTGCAAAACATCCACAAACTATGGCGCTCGAGTAACAGAGCGAGAGAAACGTTAATTGGGGAGAAACAGATAAAAGCAGCCGCGCACTTGTTTGGGGGCGATTGAATCTCTTTAATTAGCGAAATAATAAAATTATAGATAAGCCATTGAAATGCAAATAACTTTCGTTTGTTTGCCACTGTGGATAGCGGCTTCAATATTTGCCCATGAATGCGATAGAGATAAGTACACTGACAGCTAGAGCTCTACAAATCAGTACAATTAGCGATAGGAATTTATTTCAATTAAAACTTTACTGCATCATCGAGCAAGAGGGTGGCAATCGAAATATTTCTTAAATAAAGGCTAAGCACGTCAATGGCCTGCCAATAAATTAACCGAAATCGCCCATTAGTCAGCTATTAGATTAGCTACTATTTAACGCGTTGAATGTGAAGCAATTTGTTAAACTTTTTATTAGGCAGCACATAAACATAAACTAATTTAATTCGGGATCATAGCTCAGAAGGTAATCAGTTCGGGTATACAATCGCGTCGGTGTATTGACGAACTTTAATGACTCATCGGCACAAACGTTGACATGTGAGCGATAGCAATGGTTTTATACTTGAAACGTGAAAATCAAGTTGAACGATTTGCATATTAATAGTAGCATTCGCTTATTCCGCGAGATGCGCTTGTTCTTTTTTGTCGCCAGTGATAGGTTAACATCGATTTTGTTCAATGTATTTGAAGCAAACTCCCGGCTTTCTTTGGTTGTCGGTGAACAGGCATTTGTCAGTTTAGAAATAGCTTTTTTGTGAGGTAATGAAAGTAGTGGATGTTAATACTGAACAAACTGAGTTAAGCGCCATAAGCTGGGGTCGAATCGCATCGTCCGTAATCAAATATTACTTGACGGAAATTGTTTTTGTGCGACATGTAAGATCAACTTAATTCCGTGGACGTATAGCTCGTTCACGGAAGTGTCGGTTCGACCCCTGATGTGGAAACGTTTGAAGACTCTTTCTTTGCAGTAGAATCTAAGGCTGTATGTACTAGGTACAAGGTAGAGAGGGCTACATTACAGGCTTCTCAGTTTGGTGCTGTTGTGTCAACCATTGCCGCCAGAAATTTGACGACTTTCATACGCCAGTTAATGTTCGATAACGCCACCCGTGGCAATTAGGGCGATACGATTTTTCAGAGGTGGCTGACTTGCTTTATAGATTAAAACCCATATTGTTGTTCAGTGTAGTCCTTTTGTATCAACATAGCCCGTTTTACGGAACACAACAAATACATCATTCCCATGTTTGTTTGAATTCAAATTAATCTTGAATCGAAATCACTCACACGGAAGGCACCCGGACGCGTCAACGACTAAAGCTTGTTGCAATCAGATTATAAGACGGATACACGCTCCGCTAAACTTTCGATATTGTTGGACAGAAGTTATAAGCACAAAGTCAAAGTTTTCACGGGTTAATTCAACTGGAACCTATCCCGAACTAATGGTACAAATGAAACAACAACTGTTTCGGTAACAATACTGCCATTCTTTAAACTAAAATATAACACTCCCAGTGCGACAGTAAAATTATATTTAGCTTAGTCTGAGTAGCGAAAAGAATATGTACCTCGGGTTTATACTTACTTCTACCGACTTCTCAAAGGTAATACTCATAATAAAGCTACTTGAATGCAAACATCTAGATAGAGTCACGGGAAGCGAATCTAATTAGCGTGAATATCTATTCTACAGTCGAACCGAACAACGACGACGATGATGATAATCGCGCACAATTGGCATAAGTATTAATATGGGAGCTACTGCCTTCCACTTCCACAGTGATACAGCAGAGAGAAGAAAAACAAATATAACAACCGAGAAAAAAAAAAAAACAGATAATCAGACCGCAATGAATCCGTTTTCATCAATTGACCTCCGAGTAATGGCTGTCGTTAGTATCATATGTAAATGAGCAGCAGGAGCATAGGGCAAAATCAATAAAACCACATAAACTAAGCAACAATGAAAAAAAAAAAAAAATGACGAACGTTATGTAGAGGCACAACAAGCACCTGTACCTATTCTCTTTCTGTATACAAAAAAAGGGCCAATTGGGGGAGGAAATGTGTCTACACAGAGGACCACCGACAATGTAGATAAAAGTGTTATCAACAACTGTAGGAGGAGGGTATGAAAAGGAACAAGTTCAGATTATATGCAACAATTGCGTCTGTTGTTTCCACAAACGAATCCAGCTGGCATGAGGAAGCACTATCGAATTTTCATAATGAAACTGTAAACTCGTCAAATCTGGGTCAGTGAGATTCTCATGGCAGTAATCTTGGATGATACAATGGATAGTCTTAAAAATTGATCGGATTCCAAAAGAAGACAGGTCAACGTCGATTTTACAAATACACTTTTCCTAATCGTACTAAAGTACAATTTATGGATTACCTTCAACTGATTTGCTTAATCGCTTTGCGATTTCCGACTGAGATAAATAAATTACTAATCTACGGACGTTTACCTTTGTGGTGCCCAAAATATGTTTGCAACTTTTTCTTGCTATAGTTTTTCGCTTTCTCGTTCGATATCTGGTTTGCGGTAACAAATAACTAGTCAGAAACACACTAAAATTTAATGTTATTGGAAAGGATTATAAGTTCTTATTTATTTATTGCAGGAAACTGCAATAGTTCTTAATGAATGTAAATAAAATAAATAATAAAAAAGCAATTATACGTACTCCACCCGAAAATGCGGCTGACAGATGACGGAAAAAACGAGAAAACTAGAGATGTCAAACATGTAGAAATTTGACGTTTTGTTGAAATTGTGGGGAAGAAATAAATTCCTTAAAATATGGGATATTTTGATGCGAAATTATATGTACAGCGGCTGATTTGAAGAAATTCAGGGTGTGTGTATATGCTAAGGAAAAATTGCAAATAAATGCCGATTCGTCAGGATTGTTACGATTTTCCTGGTGAGTTTCGTAAATGTTACGTTAATCCGGAGTTTTCTTTTTTGGTTTTTATTTTTGTCAGACGCCCCGGGTTTTTCCTCTTCGGTCCATTCAAAGATTAAGACTTTAACTCCTGGACTGACGGGGGTAGGAATTTTCAAAATATGGTCCATTTTCGATTGTTTTTTTTTTGTGTGGCTCAAATCACAGCCAAATTGAAGTTAAACAATCAATCTCAACTCCCTGAAGTTAATCTGATTGATATTATATTTATTATCGCGTCAGTTTGAAAAATGTCGTTTTTGCAATTTTTCACAATTTTCGTGAATTTTCGCCCTTAGGGCCCGATTCTGGAGTAAAAATCCGCGATTCCTGACGTTTCGGAACTTAGGATTTTGCGGTGGATGCTATAAGCGGATTGGTTATTTACAAATTACACAGCTCTATAAATTCCTTACGAAAATTTTCTTTACTTATTAAGTGGCTGTTACATTTAGTTTTAACTGGCGGGTTTTATTTTTTAACGTGTTTATTTATTATTTTTTGTTTTCCATTTCTCCTTCCGAGAAACTGTTTCAAACGCAACAACGTATTTTTTAAATGGTTTTCCTAATTTTATGTATTCAATTCACATAAAACAGTACCAATTGACAATAATGCCGCACCCTTGGCAACCGAAATAATATTGTGTTTTGACCGATTCCGTTGTTGGGGCAATCACTTTTCAATATATGCAATCATTGCAAGAGAATGGCTGCGGAAATCGTTTGCAACGGAAGAAATCCGTCCCTACCATCTTTAGAAGTTGTCAAAAAAAGTGGGTAACAGTGTTGTAATATATTTGCAAAGCTCCTAATAGGTTAATATCTTTCGGCAGCACCTCGGGCAACGATTTCCACGTCGGGAAACGTAGATTGGCTATTGCATATCTACTATGCACGCAGGGATTTCAAAACGTGCAAGGTGATGATTGAAAGGGAATTGCCTGAACACCTCAATCCAGAGTACTTGTATTTCGTCAAGGTGAGTGGCGACGGTTAGTCGATTTTGTATCTTCTTGATAGCCCAGCCGTTACGATTCCTTCTGCCGGTTATATTGTTCAGGCAGTATGAATTAAGAGGGCTACTAATCGTTACTTCTTATTTTATGCCATACCATATTTTCGAAATGGTCCTACTTTCCATTGAAGCATTTATTTTTCCCTTTCTTTGAATGAAAGTTTTGTTAAAACTGCAACACTAGTCTAACTTGAAATGATTCCCAAAACTATTAATCAAATTTAACTTCAGGGTCTAATAGCCAGAGAAGAGGAAAACTACTTGGACGCATTGCGAAACTTACAGAAAGCAATTGATTTGAATTCAAAGAACATAGAAACATACAAAGAGATTGGTAAAACTCTGTACGTAGTTAAACCCATTTTGGTATTCAAAATCTTTTCATATCTTTGCATTTCAATTTCCGGCTGTTCTTTATACAGGTTTCTTATGGGACGTTTCAATCAAGCATTAGGGGTGTTTCGTGAGGCGGAATCTCTCTCTCCTCGACCGGATCATGAAATTTTCCATTACATCGGAGAACTTCTATACCGCAAAGCCAGCAGCAGAGCTGCCGAAACCAGCAGTTCCGAAGAAGAAACAGAAGCTAAATGTTATTTTCAAAAAGCTGTGCAGACTGGTAGAAAATTGGAAAGTTTTCAACGTCTGGCGGAAATTCTCCGGAAGGAAAAGGACTACTTGAAAGCCATTGAAGTGCTAGAAAATTCTCTGCAGTATGTGAACCTGTAATCCCACATTTGTGACAACATTCAAATGAAAGTTTGTACATTCCCTAGAATTGCACCCGAAAACACTGAGATTTTGACTGAGATTGGCGTTTTATATTTGAAAATAAATGAAACCGAGCGTGCTTATGAGAGGCTTCTCGAAGTGACTAGCATCGATACGAACTCTCCTCGGGGTCTATTGGCTTTCGGCGCTATATTACAGGTATGTAAATGTGCATCACATTAAAATTTACATAAAAATGTCACAACATCTCAACGATGCAGTAATTCGAATTCGATTTGCAATAAATCATTCTGGAAAAAAAAAACTTTTCATGTGAAACTTTGTATCAGTGAAATGGGAACATCCTTGGAACTCTTGTGTATACTTGATATTTCTTGCGGGCACACATACATTATCTACGTTGAGCAAATAAAAAAAAACTGTCACATTTATGCACTGATATTTATTTATATATTTGAAGTTTATCCATTTCGAGGAAACGTCTGAATATGTTTCCCATTTGTATGTTTTATTACAGTCAAGGAACGATGTGGAGGGTGCCCTAGGGAAATATAACCAAATCACAGGTCCGCAACTGGAGAGTGCCGAAATTTGGAATAATATTGGCTTGTGTTTTTTTAAGAAGAAAAAATTCATAGTGGTAAGATATGATGTGGCCGCGGTCGCTTCATTTTATGTCAAATGTGGGTCACTGAAAGTGAGGAAATCCATATTTGAAGGAATATGGAATTCGTATGTCTCTTGTAGAGGCGCCTGTGATTTTCGGTGTCAGTAACTTTTCGTTTCGTTGCAGGCGATTTCCTGTCTTCGAAAATCTGTTTGGCAGTCACCACTGAACTACAATTCGCTATACAACTTGAGCTTGATTTATATTTCAGGTGAGATGATGATTTTGCTTTTGTTGTCTATTCTTGTTTACCATTTCATAGGAACGAAAACGTTATAAAAAGCAACTCAAAAGAATGTGCAGATGTCAGTTTTTTTTTATCCACAAGTTCGTATGCTCGCTCGGATGACATGGAATTTATAAGAAATTGCATCGCCCCTACTCCAGTCAGCTGCATTTATACGCTCTGTCGTGGTATTTCTTGTTCCGTCGTGGGGAAACCATACGTGATCAAAAATAGTAAAAAAGTTTAGATCCGTCATCTGGGTATGATTGGATGTCAGTTTTTTTCTTGCCCATAAGGATAAAAATTCACAAGAGTTTTAATCCATAAGGCTAAAAATTACTTTGAATTTGTGAGAAATTCAGTTTAATCTTTGTATTGTTGATGCATTTGATAAAACCGTGAAAAGCATAAACTCATAAAGTTTTTAAAAATCGGATTAAATCATTTCAGTCGACCAGTCGCCATTCGCGCTAAATTTTAACAACATTCTTTTCGGACTGTACATAAATATCGTCAGAATAAGTACGCTGCTCGAGCCAAACGGAGTTTTAGCTGCGCTTCAACTTTTCTCTCCAAACATTAGCTAAAATTTTTGCTAATTTTTGACATAGAGTGTGCTGTGGATATGTGCCACAGCTGTAGAAATAACTTGCTTCAATAATTCAAGTGAGCAATGGCCGCATTCAAGAATCTAGTTGTCTTAAGTCGACGAGATTCGTCTGGATGAGATGTAACTTGAACGCAAAAACTAGATTGGTCGGGAACGTAACTTTTCCTACTTCAGCCACGTACGCGAACTGTTAACTTAGTACTCAGTCACGAATTTCTTGACTAGATTCGTCGGCTACCCCTCCATAAACGTCAACTGAAACAGCTGCTCATTTGACAGATTTTCGTCAAACAAAACCGAGATACATCTAGTGAGAGAGCTGTCAGACTTACTTAACTAGATACTTGAACGACCCCATTCTCTGCTTTCATAACCTCTTCAGATTTCAGATATTCCTCGTCAAGGTACTCATTAAAAAAGTAAACGGTTCCTTGCTTCTTTTTTCGCAACACAACAATTTAAAATTTAGCCTGAGCAAATGAACCGACCATTAAATTTTGACAGATACATGAAGTTAATTCTGAAACTAAAACTCAATTTTTTAGCTAAAACTGCGTGCACTTGGCTTAAGAATTTCTCTTAAATTTAGCTCAGCTAAGTTTTGGTGTGAATTTCGTATGGGATGTGAGTACTCTCACATTAATTCGAAAAAAATGTAGTTCTCGATCCTTTTCGAAATTTTGAAGACAATCCATTGAGATCAAGAGCATGAGTGAACGCGTCCGCGTTCCATTGACATTCAAGAATGAAAATAAAATATTTGCTCTACCACAAATGGTTAAATTTTCCTCGAAGGAAATTTTCTTAATCTAGCCCAAATTAACCCGCTAAATTGAAAAGACGAGATAACATAACTTCTCAGTGAGAAAATATAAAATTAAACATATCGAAAATTCAAAATTCGCATGAGCTTAAATTCGAAACGAAATTAATTCATTATTGAAAAGGGTAAGACAGAATTTTTGACGGTTCATGACAGTCGTTGTATATAAAAACTCCTATGCATTTGAGCAATGTCAATTAAAGTTTAGAGAAGGCAAATATTAGCTTGTTGGAAAAGAACAAATTCCATTCCTCTATAATTTGGAAACATCAGTCTATTTTGTTCCTGATTAAAACAGGTATGCGAAGACGTCACTTTTTCTCTGCACGTCATTTAACATAAGACGCAACTACCTCCGCTATGAAGTCCAAAAATTATTTGTATGAAATTTCCTACCGTATAATTTGTCTCAAATGTTTCCTTTTTCGGTAAAGTTACGTTCATTATCAATCATGTTGTTTCGCACATTCATTATGGAAGGATAAGATTTATCCAGTACACTAAATCTGAAAGTTATAGCAAGAGATAACTTTCGGACAACTGCGTCCTCAATGTACCGTTTACATAAAATATAGTATTTGCACGTTCAGAAGAGTTATTATTTGCCTTTCATTTCTTATGACATTGCCTCACACAGTTATTAAAATAAATAAATTAGATTCCTCTGTCAGCATCAAGTAAAAAATGTTCGCGGTCACCACATGGACGTATGATTACAATAAATCAATTTATAATGTTTTTTTTTCGTATACCCATAGCGCAACAGTATGCCAGCGCTTTTCATACCCTTGCCGCGGCCATTAACTTACGTAAGGACAGCGCCGAGTGTTACATGCTCCTTGGAAGTAAGTGCATCCAACAAAGGATAGAATTTCCAAACTATTATACGTCATCTCTGGTTGCAGTTTGTCTGAGGAAACTCGAGGACCACGAGAATGCATTCACCGCCTTTGAAAGGTCGGTGCTGTTGTCCAAGGTCCCGTCCGTATCCCGTAACCCGTTGGTATATTTAAATTTTTCCGTTTTCTGCTACGAAGTCGGGAAACTCGAGCTGGCTACAGAAAATTTTAATAATTTTCTCAAGGACTCCCAGGATTTGATTCTGCCGACGGATGTAAGTTGTAATCGGTTTAGAAATTTACAGTGGCAGTATTCGATCGGAAATTGGAAATAAATTTTGTAGATATTGTATTTGAATTGGATTTTGTAAAAGTCCTTTGTGTGAATATATTTTCGTGTGTGCGATTTTAAACAAATCGTTTGCTTCTCTTAGTACAAATTCCAGGCAACAAAATTGAAATCATTGCTGCAGATCTCGTGGAGCGAAAATGATGCACTCAATTTTGCGGAAAGAGAAATGCCATTCGATGTGAACACCGTCGTGGAGGTACCAGAAGGCACTGCAGAAAGGACTGCGTCAGAGGGTAATAATGATAGTGCATAAGCGAAATAGTAGCAATGTTTAGATGACTATTTAAATTTGCGTTAATATAATATAATAAATAAACTACAGAAAGCGTATTCAAATTAGCTTTCCAATTATTCGGAACTGGCGTTTTTAACTTGAAATTGAAATATAAATTAATACTCAAAATTGAAATTATCCTTTAGGGAACAAGGGGAAAAATACTTTCCTTGGACTTGTTACTTAACTGCAAGACTTGATCACATGTAACAGACGCTCTTTCTCTAAACACGTACGCGATCAGTTTTATAGCGGAAATAAGCACTATGCATTGAAATAAATGCATACTTTTGGGGTTTGTTTTATTTTTCAGGCAACAGTTTTCTTGTTGTATACAATCCCAGCATTATGTTTTACAATAAGAGTATTCACCTTATCTCGTAATTTTATGCAGCTCGAAAATTCATAAATTTCTGCGGTGCTTTAATTGAACACCCCTCGGAAATATCATTACGTAAATCCACTGTCAAGTCGGTTGTCAAACTCAGGTGTTCAAATTATTTCCGAATTTATTTTTTTCGTTTTGCTACAAATCATAAATATTTTCATTTATGATATCTCAAAATCATTTGTTTATTTGAGTTCTTACCATTTTGAGATCTTCCTAAAACAAAACTCTGGAAACAAACAAACCACAGACGACTGTTTGTCAAAATTTGACATTTCTGATTTGCGCAATTTCCGCGCTTGATTTCCGAGCCTAAATCGGGTCGGAAAATGAGGTCTGCGTAAACTATTCTCCATACAAAATCTGATAGTTCATACCTGCAGTTTAAGCAGTTTATGAGGCTTTTACGCCCTTAATTTGAAAATAATTAAAGTTTCAACTTGTTTACTGTTGATTTTGGAAGTTAGTAAACATTTTTGTTACCAATGCAATTCTTTTGTCGTACGAATTTTCCTCGGTAAACGCGTCCTCCGAAACGAAAACTAACACAGCTCAAATTTATCGTTGCATTTTGGCCTTTTATCCTCATTTAAGAGTTCAATGGTAGTGACATCCATCTACAATCAACACTTGTAACGGAACTCAGATTTCTAAAAAGTTTTCTTTGAAACTTTTTGCCATTTTGACTATTGGGCTTTTTAAAAGATTTGCGGTCGTTTTTTTGGAGAGCAACTTTAATTGAAACCATTTACGTAGCATTTTGGGAGCAAGCAAAGTCGTATGCCTTTTTTGGCAAAACTATACACTTTTCACCCCGACTTTCCATTAGTTGAGCCTCTGTTCAAATGACCTCACGAACCGTCCCTGGTTTTATATCATAGCTCATTTGGGCTTCAGTTCACTGAATCCCGAAATCAATCGACTTTATTGTCCACGATGATATTTAGTTTAACTTTTTTTTAGCTGTATAACATAAACAAATGTATAAGCTTGCAAAGCAATATTAAATTCAACCATTATTTTCGATCCCGATTTCTAAAATTTTGATAAAGAAGGTCCATATCGTTGTGCAGCTTGTGTCGTTAAATTGTCTTTCTGAAAACCTGTCAAAGCAAACTGAAATATTCTATACAGATAGCATAAAGCAAGACTAAGTTAATAAGCGTGTTATAAAATGTAAAAAACAAAAATAATAATAACTGGCGCAACTGCCCCATTGGAAAGACTTAAATTGTGTCTATCCGCTAACCGAACCAGAGTCCGTTGTGATGCTTCAGATTTCCTACTTTCATCTCTACAAACAGACGTTTAAACGACAACCATTTATTTAAAACACAAATTTTATTATGAACTTTTTATTTAGTAAAAATATAACTTATATCATAAATAGTTTAAATTCTTTATTTTTACAAATCCTTTGTATTACATTCAATATTATCTTTGTATTTAACAATTTCTAAATAATCAACATTAAATATTGTACAATTGTTGTATATTAATCTTACGCATTGTTTTTTTTTACACAAACCCAAGAAAGTATTTCTCTAACAATATACATTTTAGGGGCTCATCAAAATGTATATTGAACAGAATACTTTAGACAAAATTAGGAATTTCTGTTTACATAAAATAAAAAAAATCGTACTTCGTTGTAAATCTATACACTACATTTCTAAGAAATTGAATTTGTATTGCAATAAGCTATAGCTATTTATTTTAATAAATTCTGACTTATATCCTCAATCCTCAATATAAAATATATAATTTTAATTTTTTTAATATTTTTCAAACCTGCACAATAAACACTTGTTTCTTGTGATTTACATCTAAATGTATTTAAATTTCATTTGCGTTTTATATAAAAAAAAAACAAAATAAAATATTTTCCTATACAGATGGCACTTTTGTAATTATTATATTTTAACCTTAAAATTTATAACATTCTTTTTTTTATTTGATATAATACAAATACAAAACACTTGGTTTTCATTCAAAATAAATAAATACACGTACAGACATTTTGAAAAGTTAATTGAAATTATTTTCATTTTTTTGCCTTGTTCTGCTTTATATCTTTACATGTTTACAAGAAAGAATTTAGGTAGCTTTAGTCAAACACACGTAGTGGTAACTCTTGTCATGCGAGTCATTTCGGTGCCACCAGTAAAGGGTTTTTTGAAAAACAACGATTTGAATGTCGTTCGAAATTGTTTCGACATTAGGCCATAGAGAACGAAACCAATGGCGGCATTTATAAGAGCCAGTAGATCCATTATTTCCCCAAACAAAGTATAGCAACGCACAAAAAAGCACTTTTGTAGAATACCGCTTAGAAGACCGAGAATCCCCTGTGGAAATTCTGTGATTAGGAAGAGGACTAGGACAGCTACTAAAAGCATAGTTGTCCTATCTGTACGACGTTCACATTTTGATGGGCTGTATTGTGTAAGAATGGGGCAAAAGGTTATAAAATTCATTTTTGAACACGACTGAGAATACTTACCGCACTCCGTGTCCATTTATGTGAGAACCTTTATTCGGATTGTTGTACTCTTTTAGTTTGAGTTTCCGTTTCGATGCATCACAAAGTACTCGAACGAGAGTAAAACTGATGACAGTCAGTATGCAACAGGGTAGCAATTTAATTATCACAGAATGTACCCAAAAGTTGAAGCTGTAAAGAGACAAGCAGAGATTTATATATTTACAGAGTTTGTGCAGAAAAAATATAAAACTTTTTGGGGAGACCCCGATTCCATAGTAAATTTAAAATTGGAAGCAGGAACGTAATCGTAACAGAATTCAGTCTCTATACCAAAAATGTTACCTACTTTTAATAATGCGTGTCATTGTGCAAATTGCTGCTTAATTAATTGTTGGTAATCCTCTTTTTAATAATAATTACATGGCTTGCATAATGCAATTAAATATTATGCGATCTAGGGAATTAGTTATAAAAAAATGGATTTTTTGTACAAGTTTTGACAGCCGTATAATTTCAAGCAGCGAAATTGCTAAAAGGAAAAAAATAGTTTTCTGCAAATCAGGTACCAACAACACGAATTCGAAGGAATAGACAATTTGCAAACCTGTAATAAAACATTTTAATTCAAAGCGAACACTTCTGAAAAGTACTAGATCAGATTTTTTTAATTACATGTTGCTTACTTCACTCTGAATTTGCATTTACAATTTACAAAGATTACAGAGATGAATGAATAAAAGAGATGGATATCTTTCGTACGTCTATCCCCCCAAAACCCATTTGTTTACATTGTTGTTTTTGTAATTTCAACCCCCGTCTGTGAATACGTGTGAGCTACAAAAAAGCATGTTTCTAATGGCCGGCCAACATTCCTTTTGCTTTTATGGGCATCGCGCTGTTCAATTGTTTTGTGTTTGGTATTGAACTTGTTTGATTTTTGTTAAGGATTCGATTAAAATAAATACACATTTCGGAATAGCGAATTCTTGCATCAAAGTCTAATTCATGAACTCACATATACTAGAAATGAAATGAGCATATGTGCGTGACTTCATGAATTTTTCAGGAAAACAACTTGTAGACAACCGCCATTCCACTGGAAAGTTATATATCTCTGTATTCCATTACCTTTGCTGCCTACAAGCCGAAAAATTCATTAAGTCAAGCACACATGATCATTTCTTTTCTAGTAGAAGCTCGTGAATTGGACTTTAATCCAAAAGTTCTGTATTCCATTTCGTATATTTTACTACTTATTTGTCAATTTAATTATAGCCTTAACACAAACCAAAACAAATTCAATACGAAACACGGAACGATTGAACAGCAATATGCCCATAAAAGCGAGAGGATTGGTGACCGGTCATTAGCAACATGCTATTTCGTAGCTCACACAGATGGAGATAAAAATTACAAAAAATAGCAATTTGAAGAATTGGGTTAAAGGGGGATAGATAACCATTTCTTTAAATTCATTTACCTATCTCTGGGGACGTTCAAGTTTCCAGTTCAGAAAGTCTGACAGCTGGCTGACTGGATATGTTTCTGTTTTGATTGGCTAGGATCGGTCATATAAACAATTTTTTTCAGTTGACGTCTATGTAGGGGTAGCCGACGAAGCTAGTAAACAATTTCCTGACTGAACACTAAGTTGACAGTTCGTATAATGTTGCTGACGTAGCAAAAGTGACGTTACCGGCACAACTAGTTTTTGAGTTCAAAAGGTACCTACATTTAGTCCAGATCAATCTAGTCGACTTATGATATTTAACTAGGTTTCTGAATATAACCAAAAAGTACCTAAACTTAAAATTAAGGTACCCACATTATCCTGGTGCTGTCTTCAATCATTAGCTGGTGAACACAGCACCGTCAGGTGCATTTTTAAAGTCAATAGCGTTACATAATTATCACCGGACAATTTTCTGATATAAATATACATCCAAAAAAAAATTGTCAACATGTACAATATGAATTCCTACGACAATTTGAAATAAACTAAATTCACCCCGTACAGAAAACCAACCAGCTTAAAACAGAAACACACGGAACCATTATGCTCTGTCGCGAATTATAATGACGCATAAGGCACTTCTAATCCCTACATTGTGCCTTTTCGATTAAATTACAAGAAAAAACAACATCAATGAAACATTAAGCTCTTTTCGCTTCGACGCCGTTTCGCACATAAACGCGAAAAAATTCATCCCGCATAGGGTGGATAATGACCGGGTTGACATTATCCTAGCATTTATATTTTTTTGAAATTATTCCAATCCCGCCCAGAGGAAAACAATTTATATCCAGCATCCTATTAAGTATGGACTCCTACGGGAAGAAAATAAATATAAATAAAATATTACCGTACTGCTTGCTACCAACCGAGTCCTTAAATATTGAATAACCCCTTCAAGGCGGATCCGGAGAAGTAGAATTACTTTTAATAGAAGTCCCTTTTCTCTCTCCGAATCCCATTCGGATCCTTTGACACCATTAGCACAAATATATTACCATGCCCAGGAAACCTAACATCAATTGTGTCCTTTTTCTGTTGGTTTCCTCGAATGCGATGGAACGCAACCAGAACAGACTTTCGCAATTCGGCAGCAGAAAAACAATTACTTTGCCCCATACACCAATCCTGTAGACCGGTGGCACATTCATGAAGTAAATTGAAATTTGCACCTTCGAAGGTTGGACACTAGGAAACTAAATATATTAAACTGGGTTTCTTCCCTATAAATGGCAGCCGTACATTAATTATTTCCTTAAAGTGCAACCTGCACAAACTGCACACAAAGGCATCCAAAACCCATTTGGTTGACAAGTCCATTCACACTGTATCCAGGTGGATATGTGCCCCCCTCCTTACCTGTACAAGGCCGTCTCCTCAGCAGCGTCCACATGGTAAACGGTATCCTCTCTATCGGGAAAATGTCGTTCCTTCACCTTGAACACGAAGTACGTCGGAAAGCATAGTATTGGCGAAATGATGAACGACAGCAGGATAGACTCACAGCAGTGCGATAATAGGAACGTAGCACACGCTCCATGGGGATGCCTGCAAGAATACAAAACAACATTTAGACACGTTTGCAGAAGCACAACTAAATGAACAGAGAGGCAAGAAAACATCAATAAATAGCAAATCTACCGAAGATAATCGTTATCCTATTGTTTTTGCCCTCACTCGGTAGTCAATGAGATGTTTGTTCTTACCTTATAGCGACGTAACGCCAAATAGCCAACGTGACCGTCAAACCAATGGATATTGTGTGAAGAATTTGCGAGAAATGCATGTGAAATAGCAAATAGACAGCCCATGCGTATCGGAAGTCCTTTTCTCCTGAGGGAAAAATTCAAGTTGAACAAAATGAAAAGCTTGCACTAAAATAACACTTAAACATGAAGGACTTTGGATACCTACCAGGCGATATTACATACATATATGTCGCGAACGGTATGTACTCGATCATGACGAACATATCAGCGACTGCAAGCCATTTGAGGATTTGATTGATTGGCGCCTTGGCCATGTCCTTTTTCGTCAGCACTATGATGTTCAGGATGTTTGCTATCGTTCCGAAAATGCATATCTGCAAGAATGCAAAGTGGATGACAGTTTTTAGACGTAGACAAAGTGGGTTTAGGTCATGTGATCAATGAGAAGCTGTCTAAAAGGTCTGCAGAGAATGTTTCAAATGGTTCATGTATTGGTGGTTTAAGAATTTATTGCATAAGCGTGTTCGAGACTCTAGTTTAGTGAATCTGACAGCTGGCTGGCTTGATGTGTTACAATTTTTATTGGCCACGAGAAAGTTATCCCAATTGACGTACACGAAAAGGTAGCTGACAAATTCTTGCATTTCTTGACTGAGCACTAAGTTGACATTTCGGTTAAGTTCCTAACTTAGGAATACTTACGCTACCGACCAACATAGTTTTTACGTTTAGGTAAGATCGAGTTGAAATAAAACTAGCCAACTTAAGAAAATAAGATCATTGATTGTGCCCATTTTCATGTCATTCAGTTCTCCTCGATGACTTATTTGATCCGTGTTGTTAAACAGACTTTAGATATTCGTCAGTTATTGAGAGTAGTTGAACGTCTCCAGAGTACACAATTCTGACAGTTGCCTTCTCGCTTTTACCGTACTGACTGAATGCAAAAACAATATTTGGGGCTAACGTAATTTGCCAACGTCAGCCACATACACAACCTGTCAAATTAGTACTCAGTCACAATTTTGAATAGATTCGTCAGTTACCCCTCGTCAACTTAAAAAAATAAACTGGTATTGTGACCGATCTAGGCCAATGAGAACTGAGACAAGCCTGCCACCCGTTTGGATTACTAAACTAAATTCTTGAACATCCCCAGTGGTAGGGAATGAGACGTGCTTACATTTTTCAACAAATCTGATATATTCAGGGCTTTTCAGGGACAATTAACACTGCAGTACAGTCCTATAGGTAAATTATCATTAACAACTGAACTAGTAACAGATAATCCGACTTGTCCCAAAGAAGTTTGGGAAATTTCTTTGCTAAATGTCAGTCAAAGTCAATGAGCTTCGGGCGGTAAATGGGTCAGACGTTACAACTAGATTTTTTGTTTAAACTGGCGTAGGACTAACTCAATTATTGTTATTTATCTATTTATCTACTCGTGTATTGGAAACCGTTAAATCCTGTGTGTAAAAATAACACGCCAATGTAGATTTAATGACATTAACTGTCAGCTGAAGTTACACAGAACATGTGGCTTATGCAAAGTATTGACATTTCGGCAATTTCTGTGTGAGATGCGATAGAATTGAGTTCCTGACTCAAAGAAAGCATGTCACTTTAAAAAAATATACCACCCTGTCAATACCACAAGCGATGATTCAGCTTAATAAAAACCCACCCAATGTCAATTCACCTCTTCCATTTCCAAATCTTGAACAATTTATATTTGAAAAAGGAAACATCACGCAAGACCAACCCACGTCGTACACATTAATCAAAGCCAGCATCCACAACCTTGAACGATGACCCACTTCAAAAATCTTCGTATGTCGGTTACAAGGAAACAACTTCTCATAACCACTTTTGAAGTACATATACTTTGTTAATCAGTCATTTTTAAAAGGAACTCTGAACTCGCCCACTTTGAGTTCCTTTTCTGAGTGGTTCGCGAATAAAATCCCTCTTTCCATCAGCGCCCTAAGCGGCTATAAATTGCTTATAATATTTCCATTGACGACAACCAAAGTAGAATGTCCTCTTTCATAACCCGAACGGCACGGAGACGACATTAATAAAAATGTCCAACAGAATAAATACTGTCAGCTAACTTTGGTCGTGCTGTTTGTCCACATGACAAGAGAATTCTTTTAATTGAGAACAAAATCTGTGAGGACATTTTCCATCTGATTAATTGCCAAGTCATCGGAGTTTTTATTAATTCTCCCCAGGGATGATTTCATGCATTTCTTTGGCTTGATTGATTGATTCTATTTTGGTAAAATATGAATGACGATGATGACATTGAACTGAATTCCATTCAAGGGGTTCTTGCCACCATTAGGTGAAATCTGAAATAGATACAATTTACCTAGTCCCGGTGGGGGGGAGGTGATATTTTAATATCAAAATTGGTGAATTTCAAGGATGTACGATAGTTTTGTTGTTTTGTTTTCTCCTTTATCGCTTGAAAGTGAAAACTGATATGGCTGCGAAACAAGAGGATTTATTGCGACATAATGTTTGCCTTCCGAAGGGATTGACTGACAGTTGGTAAGGGCTGTCACAATAACGACGGAAAGGACAAATAAGCGTTTTACGTCGTAGTCGTAGTCATATAAAATCGGAAAAGCAGTCCTTTGTTTCATGTGTCTGACAAAGGAGATTGAGTTGCGCCTCTATTTGATGAACCAAAGTCGAAGTCCTTCGATACGCTTAATGTTTTCTATATCATTTCGAGTTTAGTAGTGATTGCTGCGGGGCTGCTCGTTTAAATTCATAAAAGCGAGTCCTTGGGGCAGATACTATTGTTCTCGATTTGTTACCATGAGTGGGCGGCTTTGGGAGCTCCTAAAACAGAATTAAATCAGTAACCGACATTTGTCATAGCATAGGATTTCATTTCTTGTCCATTAACAGTCAGATTACATGCCATCCTTCGCAAATAAAGCTAATTAAGGTCAAACAACCAAATGGAAATATACTCGTAAATTCGATTTCGCCATCTGAAATGAGCAACTCATATATTTCGAAAGCATAACCCACGCACACATTAGCAAAAGTTCAGTCAACTGGCTGATTTATGGAGTCTATCGCAATAAAATGTCGCCCAATAAATCGAGTGTACTCACCAGCAGTGCAATGTATCCGTGTATACCTCTATAGCCGATCAAAAAGTCCCGGATATTGCCATTGCAGTAGTCCTCACACTCGTCGATAGTTGTGGCATTCAACCGATGCGGGTTGAACTGTTGCAGATACTTTTCCAAAAAGTCGTTCCAAATGTCGTGTGTCAGATTGAAGTCCTCCAGATACTTGGTGGCGTTCTGATGTTGCTGAAACGAGCCCGACTGTAGAATCAGACTGTATTCAGATAAATTGATTTCGTTCGTCATTGTGTCCGGTTGCGATGTTATTATCATTGTATTTCTTTACGGATGTCTCTCAGTTATATTTTTCCAACTATTTACTATGTCAATCCTTGGTGGCATTTTCCCATGAGACCAAAGACATCGGCTGGTATGTTACTTTGCTCATTCAACATATAATTCATTCCGGTAATTGTGTAATAGGAAGCGAAACGTTCTGCAAAACAAAGAAACAAATATGTAACGACGCATTTAATTACTTGTGAATAGCTCTACTCTAGAGATAGAAACGAGAATTCAGGATATATTTCCTTACAGTAAATAATTTTCAAGAAATGCCTTTCCTAACAGTGAATCTGTTTGTTTGCATTACACATTTTGCAGTCTTATTCGTAGAGTATTCATCATATTTCATATTATCGATCCGGCAACGTTATTGTCTTTATGAGTTTCGAGGAAAGAACAAACAAGCCAGGAGCAGTTTCAACAACCTAATATCCGGTTCGCAGAATCTTCAAATATTTTTATGTCCACATTTGTATTATTATAATTGCTCCCAAGCAGAGGCTGGAGTATCTATCAGGAAAATGCCATTGAGCGATGGTTCAACGAATAAATTTCTTACGTAGTAATTTTGATTAAGTTTTCATTCATTTATGAGTAAGTAAGATAACAGGAAACTTGTTTGGCATTTTCTCTTGAATCTGAATATGTATATACGCAAAAGTTGGGCAATTTATCAATACCTCATCGTAATTACACGAAGTAAACAATCATTGGTAATGTTGAGGAAAGGCTGAAAGTCCGACTCGATATCATAAAGATTTCTAGTGAACAAGGAAAAGCCAGCCTATCAATACGAATCAGAAATTGCTGACAAGTCAGCAACAATTCTCACTAACTAATAAGAAAAGCTCTGGCAATTGCGATGATACCTGTAAGTAATAAGTTGGAAATGCAGACCTATTTTGATGTAATTCAAAAACTACTACCAAACTAATTTAACTGAATTTTTTTAACAGTTGAATACTGACAGCCTATTCTCCGAGAGATTCGTCTTGGTAATGGGTACATTCATAAATCTAGTTGTATCAGAAATTGCTGACAAGTCAGCAACAATTCTCACTAACTAAAAAGAAAAGCTCTGGCAATTGCGATGATACCTGTAAGTAATAAGTTGGAAATGCAGACCTATTTTGATGTAATTCAAAAACTACTACCAAACTAATTTAACTGAATTTCTTTAACAGTTGAATACTGACAGCCTATTCTCCGAGAGATTCGTCTTGGTAATGGGTACATTCATAAATCTAGTTGTCGACTAGATTGGACTGGACTAGATGTTACCAGGGCACTTATTCCGCAACTTTTCAGACGATTATCGTCGAAACGATATACCTTCAAAACTAGCAACCAAGTGCTAAAATTACAAGTTTGAGACCTTAATCCAGTTCATTTTCCAAAAGCATAATGAAAGCGGACGTTTGTCAAAAGCATTTGAGCAGAATATTTTGGTGATCAAAGTTTCAAAAACGATATCGTTTAGACGATCGTTGATATACGGAATATACACCCTGAACGTCACTTTCCTACGTCAGCCACATATGCGAACTGTCAACTTAGTATTCAGGTCCGAATATCTTGAACAGATTCGGCGGCTACCCCTCCATAAATGTTAACTGAAACAGCTGTATGACCGGTCTAAGCGAATCAAAACTGAGATACGTCATGTCAGACAGCTGTCAGAAATATCAAACTAGATACTTGAACTTACCCAATGCCTTTGCTTTCCCCTGTCAGTTAACCTGCACTTCGCCTCGCCGTCAATTCTTGAAGCGACTTTAACTTTAATAACGGGTGTATTTAATAGTCAAAGTTGTGTTTTTTTTACCTAAATGTCATTGCTCACAAGTCACAAAATATGTTTAGTGAGCGGTCGCCATTTTATGTATTAAACATAATTTGCGCTGAACAGTCAAGTTAACAGCAGCGGTAATGCAATTTCTTGATAGGAACGGAAATGAACATATTGTCATCCCAGAGCGACCATTGAATTGATCACCATTAATGTTTCCGTATTGCTTTGACTCTTTGCATGGCTGAACGGTTAAAACCCAAAGAGCCAGCAGAGGTGTCAATATTCCATTTTATGTATTAAACATAATTTGCGCTGAACAGTCAAGTTAACAGCAGCGGTAATGCAATTTCTGCATGGCTGAACGGTAAAAACCCAAAGAGCCAGCAGAGGTATCAACATTTCTTTCTTTTCTGATGCTTCTCGTGCCAAATTGGTAGACGTAATTTCATAATCTCAATTCAACTAATCGGTTGTACGTTCGATTCATCTTCGCACAGCAGCGTAGCTTATTCCTATTCGAACCAATGCCAAATGCACAAATCCATCAACTGCTGCATTCATTTTGTTATCGACTGTCAATTTCTGTTGTCAAAGTCAGAGTATGAAAAATTGGTTTACAAATGAAAAAAAAAATTGATTTGTGCACGTCCAATTAAACTATCAATCGGTAGAAGAGAAAATATGCATTTTCTTAAGGAATATTTATTATATGCTTGAACAATTCCCAATGAGCGACACCTGTCGGCTGACACCAGATTTGCTAAGTTTGCGTCAGAATGGGCTGGCCGATATTAATGAAATAAAAACTAAATGTTGCTTCACAAGAGCGGTAAAGTCCAGAATGTCGCCAAGGATGGTGACTTATTGGTTGTTGAAGACCTCTGGTCTTCTACAGTCAGCCCTGGAGCTGCATCACTAACTAACTAAACGTTTTTGTACCCACCATCACATGTAAGCGGTTTATTAAGTTCCCAGTCTAGTAGCACTCCAACAGACTCCTCGACACGAAGAAATATATATAAGAAAATTATTTCAAATTGAAATTTTAAATCCGCTTATTAGGTCTTACATTTCAAAGGGAAATAACTTCAGATGTGCAGTTCTCGAATTCCCCGCAACTCACTAGCAAAATACTGAATAAGTGAAAGTAAGTGTTCCGCGGTAAAAGGTATACGAAAGTATTTGTGAAAGCAAGCGAATGCAAATACACAGCAATAGGTTATGTTTTCAAAAATTATGTTTTTCCCTAAAAAAAAAACCTTTGAGTTACCATTAAAATTCGTGATGGAAAATAAACCATTCAGATATTTCTGAGTAAACCCACACAAAAACACAAACGAAGCGTAACAAGATCAACAAAAATACCGCAAAGCATACAAGCTCTCAATAAATTGTTTAAAAATGCTCATGGTGATGAAGGATTTGTATTTAGGATGTACACCGACCCCCACCCACCGATTCCCAGTAATCCATTTCATCGGGAATCCAGAAGGAACCTATAAGCACTTCGGTCTTTAATATTTCTTCTCCTTCAACGGATTTAATCGAAAATGTGCTAAGGAGATGGATCCACTCCATATAGTTATGTTTGCATTTTCTTCGTCTTGGGAATCCATTCTCCTTTTGAATTATATAGAGAGTAGTTTGTCAATAGAAATTTGGGTTTCCTTGAGCAGTTCCCATGCGGTTTGGTCAGAATTGGTTCTGCAAAAATATGTCAAGCTGAATTATTTCTCAAGGTAAATGCGGTTGATGGTCAGGTATGTTTACGGTTTGGAAACAAAAAATCAACTTTCTTTATTTACAAGCATTTTTAATTGTTGTTGGCAAACTTAAATTTGTTTGTTTATCTAACCCGTATAGCCAGCGCGGGGAAAATTGTGGATCGCATCAAAATTAGTAGTATTTTCCACTGATTGTGGATCGCATCAAAATTAGTAGTGCAGGGAGTAGGCTGGAGCGTGGTGAAGAGCCAGTGGCGCATGGGCATAGACTGATCCATGTGACAGAAGTGGCGCATGGGATACTAATGGGCCATGGGATATCAATGGTGCATGCGATATCAATGGCGCATGTGATATCAGCGGAGCATGATTGATGTAGGACGATGAATGGACTACAGCTGCCGGTTGAACATACGAGTGTGACAATAGTGGAGCGTGCAGACCTAGAGCAATGCCGCGCTTTGCTTTTGGTGTTTCAGCGGGCGCAGCAAAGGCACCAGCGGCTACAATGAGGAGAATGATCTGTGGAGAGAGTAAATACAGTGTGTTAACAAATATGGGGTCTTACTCATTTTTAACCTTCACACTAAATATTTTGTAGGTCACAATGGCTAATTTTATATGGAAAATATCTCCATTGTGAGTTCGTAATATCGCACATAATATAAATCAACTGGTTACCAAAATATGGAGAGACTTACGATATTCATGGAATAGTCTTTCAGCGAAAATTCATGTAAATCTCAAACAAGTCCTTGTCCGTTTGTCAGTAATTTTTATATAAGTTCTGTTAAATTTTCTATAAATATTTAGCCAGGGCACTCATTCCGTAACCTTTCAGACGATTATCGTCGTCACGATAGACCTCAAAAAGTAGCAAAAGTGCCAAAATTAGGAGTTTGAGACCTTAATCCAATTCATTTTCCACAAATGTAATGAAGGCTGATGATAGTGAAACAAATTCGGGCAGAATATAACTTCTTAGGGTCATCAAAGTTTCAAAAACGATATTGTCCCGACGATTATTGTTATACGGAATCTGCCCCTAGGATACGAGCATGAGCAAGTAAACACGCTGGAGTTTAATTTTTTTTACTGCATACTCTTAGTTGTGAATATAACGAAACATGCCGGTTACATAATTCCACTTTAATATTCATTGCATACTTGTACAGCTATTTGCTATTACATGTCGCTATTATTACAGTTCACAGTATATTTAAAAATGTTTTTTGACTAAGCCTCTTTCTACGAAAATCACAAGATCGGTTTTAGAGAGTATCATAGAAATATTTAACTTAATTTAACTGAGAATGTCTGATAAAAATGCATATTTGTCGGAAATTGTACAGGAAAATGGAGTAAGCCGTCAGGATACAAACAATTGAATTAACTTACTATAGGCTTTCGTCAGAACGGTGTGTACCATTTACGGGTGACAGTTTTGAGCTCAATTTGTATTATTGGAACTTTTTTGGGAATTTCTTTCTGCACAACCATTTTTTGTACACAGAAGGTAACGCTGATATTGGGCTGACATTTTGTTTATTATGTTTGAAGAAGACTAGATTTTCATTTAATGGAAATTTCGATCAAAGCTAATGAGCACATTCAAGAATCTATTGTTATCTTAAGTCGACTAGATTGGTCTAGACGAGATGTAACCTGAACTCAAAAACTAGATTGGGCGGGAACGTCATTTTTTCTACGTTAGGCACATATGCGAACTGTCAACTTAGTTCTCAATCGCGAATTTCTCGACTAAATTCGTCGGCTACCCCTCCATAAACGTCAACTGAGACAGCTGCTCATATGACTGATTTCAGCCAATCAAAACCGAGATACATCTAGTCAGACAGCTGTCAGACTTACTAAACTAGATACTTGAACGTGCCCAATATCAGACATGCGTTGCTTATTCAGATTTCGAGACGCCTTGTCGATATGTCACGAGTTTTATTAAATTAATAACGGTCGGCAACAATATATTTTTGTGTTAAAGATAAAAAAGCTACGTAAGAGTTATTATTCAGTACACTGCAGTAATGTCAAATTTTGATACGCTCTCTGACGTCAGCTGGTTTTGTTACTCGTACAAAACATAATGCTTATCAAAACGGGCGGCTTTAAGTTCGAAGTGATTTAGACATGTTATTGCCACCATCACATTTATCCCAAAAATATTAACAGACAAATTTTGGAAAGCTTGGGCCCCAACGCCAACTATTTGTGTATTTACCGACTTCTTTAAATAAAGTTTTTTCCATAAAAAATATTTGCAAAACAATACTTATTCGATAAGTTGGTAACCGATTTCAATCACAAATTTCCACTTTTCCGAAGCACAAGTTCACTTACAGCGTATTTCATTGTGAAATAATATTTTGAATTTATTTAAGACTTCCTTAAGAACTGCAGTCCAATTTGGTGTCAAGTTGTTAACTGTTAAATTGGTCAATAGGCTCATGATATTTATAGGAGAACTTTTGGCCAAATCGTAATGGGTTAATAAAAAAAAAACTAAACCCATGCCTACGTACATTTTTTTTTTTATCCATGGGTACATGCTGTGTACAATATGCACCAAAAAACTAAAAACCAATTCTCTCCCTCTCTGTCAGCCTACAAACTCACTGGCTTTAAGTCGAAAGGAATCTCTTTGGGGGGAGCACCGCAGCTCAATCTGCATTGCACTTACCCAAGTTGTTTACATTTTCATCGGACGCGACGCCATTCTAATGTGGGGCAGTAAACAACTGCAGATATTTTTGCTAACGCTTGCGAAGTCGCCATATTTTGGTTTGTTTTGAACAACTTGCCCAGTTTAACAAACAAATTCTACAAATCAGACGATGAATTGCCGCAGCACTGGCAAATAGTGCGGACTAGTGGCAGCCATGCCGTCAAAAGTGAAATTTCATCGATTAAGCAACACCGCACCGCCAGTTAGATGGCAATTAATGGTAACCTATATCGTTGGTAAACATACAGCGCAACCATTGAGTGTATAGAGAACCGAATCGACATCGAAACAAAAAATAATCGAAATCCATTCCGGACTTGTTTATTTATAGGCTTTCAATCAAGAGCCGTTTCAATTATCATGAAAAATTTATTTTAATCGCAACAGCAACAAAAAAAAAAAAAAACAAAACCGCGCTCGACATAGGTACTAACTACAGTTGTTCGATGTCGACTTAGCAAAAACAAAAACAAAAATTGAAGTCGCTTACCAATCTGTATAGTCAGTAATTCATTTTTCTGGCTGCGTTCAACAGGATGTCGACAGGTTTCCTCTGCAAGAGAAAAATGAATTCCTTCAACCGAGTGAATAAATGATCTGTAAATGTTATTAATAGCAATCAGCGCATGGTTAATTTGATACAATCTCTGTGAGTGCATTGAAATGACCAAGTGCATCAGTCAAGATTTCGTTTAAAGGTGATTTATTTTTTTCCCCTTTTCGAAAAGCCTACTGACTTTGTATGCGAAGCAGTGTAAGGTGATACAGTAGCAGAAGTGTCGGTTTGAAATTTTTTACACAAATTGATTAAGTTGATAAGAGCCGAGACACCTGACCGAGTTTGTGAGTATATGGACAGCAAGCGATTGCTACAGAGACGTATGGACGTAGGAATAAGGCGACTGTGCTGAAGTCGGACATATCAGCCATTGTCATTTTGCAGCTGCAGATCAAGTTTGAAATGAGTGCATAGCCTTAGAGCTATCTTGTCAATATGACACGCAAAAGGTGCAATAAAAGGTCTGGGACTGTATGCGGGAATGGGAAAAGTGGGTTTTGTATTGGGATACTGACGGGTTGTATGGAATTATTAGATTAATCAGTAACCATTTGAACGAAATTTATAGGAACCAATCGTGTTCAACTGATTCACATAAATATAACAAGGAACATATTAAAAAAAAACAGTGGCACTCCGGGAGTGCCGCCAGAAGTGAAAACTTGAACAATTACGTGTATATTTTTTGAATCGTCAGGAAATATTTTATTTATTAACCCTAGAAAGATAATCCACGTCCACGAGACGTATGGCGCGGGACAATTGTGTGATAACTTTTAAATTCTAAACCGCAGCGCGTTGACTGTCTCAACTATATATAAAAAAATCATTAATTTAGTTTTTTTGAATAGTATCTATATAATTAAATAAATTAATTATAAATAATAATAAGTTCATATGTTTAATTAAATACACTAATTGGCGTATGAGATGTATGATTATCTTTTACGCTCTTTATTTTATGATTATCTTTCTAGGGTTAAATGAAGTGTTTTTTTATTCATTATTTATACTACAAAAAAAAATGCCAACTATGGCTTTTTCAAAGGTACCTTTAAATTTTTTTTTTTATCCAACATACTGACTTTTTAATTCTTTGAACATTCTTAAAAAATATTTGGCAAAAAAAAATTGAATGTTACCTCGGTCTTAAAGAATGTGTTTCCACCGTCAAACTCTGTCCACTTTATAATTCATTCTTTAAAAATAATTCCGTTGTCCACTTTTAGTAAGTGGAATGAAATTAGAAACAAATTTGAAAGCTATTTGTTGTATAAATAAAAATTGTTTAGTTTTTGATTTATTGTTCCACTTTACAAAAAAAAAAAAGTTTTGGCATTATATTACCTATTGAAAAAGGCATCTTTTCTTTCAAGTTGCGCATTTTTTCGTCAAAAGTGGTTGACATCGCGAACATTGATTGGTAACAGAACATTGGTGTCGCGAGTCTGACCTTTAGATTTCACCGTGTCACCGCCTGTGCTAGAGTGTGCGTATGTTTTTCCGCTTTTCCTAATTTTCTTTCGGAAAACCTTGTATTATTGACTTCTTCCTAAAAAAGTCCAAACTTCTTCTGCGATTAACTATTATGAAACCATTTAAACAATTTCCGTACAACTCTGGCCAAACGCAGGCGTTGGGTCTTTACATTTGAAATGTATTTGACAGAGTTTCGCATAGAGGTCTAAACTTTCAAAAATCCGTGCTAATGGATCGATGTGTCCTTAATTCGCTGGGTGCAAAACTACTCTGCAACTTAAGTTGTCTTGAATAGTTTCAAGTTTGCAGCTCATCGTATATTAATGCCGGTGTTCCTCAAAGATCCGATCTCTTGGCTGTCTCTTCTAATCCAATACACTAGATCATTTGCTGCACGTCCCTGTTATTCGCTTCGTCTGACAGTTGCGTTGAAGCCAAATTTTCAACAGACTTCCTTTTTTTCATTTTTGAAGAAGTCTACCTTGAAAACTTATGAACCAACTTTCCATATTTTCAAACTCAACTACGCGCGTGAAAAATTCAGTTCGATTTCACCGGAGAGCGTTCATATAGTATAGTAGTTTTGAATGCCTAAAAATAAAATATGAAATAAAATCACCAACTTGTGTTTTAATGAACACATCATTACTTAAAAATGATTTTAATTTTATACAACAGTCCAATGGTACTCCCCTCTGTCATTTAATTCAAATCATATTTCATAGAAAGCATATTTGCATATCTAGTCTACGAAGATAAATAGATGGTAATACATTTTGAAAACACACCCGCGTACTGTTACATATTCCACATAGCGGAATGGAAAAGTTTACCAATGAGTAAAACTAAAGTTTCCGTCGAATGCAAATAATATCCAACTTTTCCCGTGGCTTACATTACTATGGAATTTCCATTTCATACATTGACATATAATTTATGACAGAAGGAAAGTAACAAGAACCTGCGGCTACAGGAAATTTCCACATTAGCTTACAGCCTTGCAAATTGTAGAAGTTCGCAGAAAATAGATAAAAATAAACGTTACGTATACGCCCCCGATCCAATTCGTTTATCGAAATTCATCTAACAGTAGGTACATCTGTCATTCCAGATATAAGACACTAATTTAGTAAGCAATTTGCTAACAATTTTACAGCACGCCACCGCTAATTGTCAGTTCAATGTAACAAGCTGTCAGAGAAAAATGTTTCTCCGCCAGAACACAGCATGCAAGCGCCCTGGCCACATAATTCTTTCCAAATTATTCACGTGACAATATTAAAGCAATGATTACATCGAGTATGTGTACACACCAATAATATAGCTGATTTATTTGAATCGACCAGAGTTGTGGTTCTTGTGCTGCACACCTAATTGATTTAGTATAACTTCACTGGCTAGAATGTGTACTCGTGTTGGTTAAAGTTGAATGACAAAAAAAAAAATCATACACACAAAATTTGCATTCCCACTCGAAGCGAATTGACTTTCAAATTAAATCCCCGTTGTGGGAATTTAGAAAGAATTATTATCAAACTAATGCCTGAACGATAACTGACATGCGAGACAGCTTTGAGTTGGTTTTGATAAATGTATACGATTCCATTTAGATTGAAGGGGATAAATATGAATGATTTGCAAGGGAGTACGCAATAAAGTGAAGCATATTTTGTGCAAGGTCTTGGAGGAGAACACGAACCATGAGCTTAATCCAAATAATTAGTCAAAATTGATTACGCTACTTAGTAATGTGTTGTTAATTTTATTGGAATCAGTCTGATTGAGACGTATTACTTTGAACAGAATTACCTTGGTGATGCGAAATTGTTGCTGAAGGATTTGGACTTGACTTACATGGGTAGCCTTCGTTTTATTTAATTTAATGTCGGTATGGGGAATCAGTTACATGTGATGCTCATGTTAGGGAAATGTGCTTGAGGCGGGTTTTTATTTTGAAGTATGAACGATTATTTTAAGATTGGAGGCGGCTCGGATTACCCTCATCACTTAGAGATTTTTGTGTTTGAGTCATAGAGACAAATTCAATATTTTTCGAATATATATTATTCTGATTTGAAAGCGGAATCACTTTCATTCTGTGCTCGTTTATCACTTATTCTGCTTTGGGTCTTCCAATTTCGACAGGCTGTAAGTCCAATGAACAGTCGAACTTCAAGAATTTAATCTCATATTTCATAGGCAGAGGGATGTAACGTTTTGATTAGGCGGAAATTGTGAAAAATGGCGGGCTCTTCGCAATGTGTCAAAGTCTATCGTAAGGGATCTGTCACCAGTACTTGTGTTTGGCTTATCAACATTGGTAATCAGTGCAGCATCAACAAAAAACACGCCGAGAGTTTGCACCAGTTTATCACAAAGTGCTTGCAGAGTTTCAGGCTGTTTCGAAACTACTCACTGTTAGTAGTGTTATTGCGCATTTGCCTACTTTGCTGACAGCTGGTTGACTTGATGTGTCTCAATTTTGATTAGCCTAGATTGGTCACATGAACAGCTTTTTCGTTTGAGGTTTATGAAGGAGTAGCCGACAAATCTAGTCAAGAAATTCGTAACTGAGTACTAAGTTTACAGTTCGTATAATGTGGCTGACGTAGCAAAAGTGTCGTTTCCGAACAATCTAGTTTTTCTGTTAAGGTTATATCAAGACCAGAACAATCTAGTCGACTTAAGATTACTTTTGAATGTGCCAAATATCCTACTACGCAAACGGAATGATGTTTCTCTATCTTGCATCATTATCTGTTTGACATCTAGCGGCCAACTGAAAACGCTACTTATGGTTCTATACCAAGTTCATGTGAAGCCAATTTTTTGTCGAACCTAATTACAGCCTCCGAAAATAGATTGGGAATCAAATTACACAATAATAAAAGAAGAAGAAAAAACAATTAAAAACCAGAGATATGATATGTCTTCGATAGAAGCAAAAATCATTTGAATATCATGCATCATTTTCAGTTTCTCCATTAAGGGCACACTGCTGGAATCTAATCAAGAGTAATTCAATATATTCAAGTGTGTTCAATGACGCAGTCTAATTGACGTCTAATTTTGAATTGCGCTCAATTGGCCAGTAGCAGATCAAGTCGACAGCAGAGTTAAAACGAAAGAAATACTGGTATACCCTCCTCTAATGGTTTTTTAAGTACCAACCCTGTTGAGATATCAATGGGGATTTTCCTCGTTTTCATTTCGTATTCCCTTTAACTGCCTTTTAATATAAAGGCAAACAAGTAGCTGTGGAATAGAATCTAGTGATTAACAATAATGATGCTTACTTTACAGATTACACGATTTAACATCATTACACTGCAGCAGCTGATCTCTCCTTGTCGTCGCATTTTTGAAAATGTATTCCCATCAATTACATGCGCAGTTATGTGCATGAGCGAGCTTTCATTTCTTTGGAGCTACAGGGGGTTTCATTAGGGAAATATATGCAGAAAAGGATTTCTTGGAAATTGTTAGATGCAAGAGCATTTAATGTTTTTTAGTATACTGATTATTAAATATTTGTGTTTGCGTACCATTTGGTGTTCTTCTTTTTTTATTCTAGGAAGAGCAGTGAAAACAACTCGGGCACGTCGAGCATGCTTTGAACCGAACGAGTTTATTTAAAAAACACATTTTAGCAGAAGCTGACAGATAGTACTCTTTTTATTTCTTCAGTCTGTCAAACTTTTTGCAATCTTCTTTCTTTTTCTGTTCTAGCTGTCAAAAGAGGCTGTGTTCAAATTGTAAATTGTTCAGTCAATTATTCTTAGTTGAGAAAGTCCGATCATGTATCGAAGGATAACACAAATTCCATAGCGCAGAAAGAAACACATTTTTTTTGACAGCTCAAGCTCTGTTCTGAACTAAAAAAAAAGGAAAATGCCTATTATGTAGGTGCAGTTAAGAGTTTTTCCATTCAGGACTACATTGCGAATCGCTCAATTAGATTAAAGAAATCAACGAAGGACTTATTTAAATTTAAAGCAAAGCGATTCAGAGTGTTGACTAAGACTGTTATCTTACTCCACTACTAACCAAAAGTAGCGCTTCCTTCAAACGGCAATAATATGTTGGCAAAGGCAGTACCATTTAAGCTAAATCGTAAACGCCATCACAGGTTTTTGTATAATTGGTACTACGCCACCAAATAAGACACCTGTCATCTAAAATTGATTAACTCATTCTTTAACTAAACCGCCGGTGTAAATATAAAATATTTCTTACAAGCAATTTAACTTGCAAAATACTGTTTTGCCGATCCAATTAAATTCTACAATCAACGTTGGGCACAAATCAATTCAAATAAATTGGATTTGAAATACGAAAATTAATTAGCAAATGGAATTAATTGCGTACACAGTATACACACAGCGTTGCCAATACACTGTTACGGCGTACTGATGGATCGTAATGACACACAAAAAATCGTTGCAGCACAAACCCCCACTCGCAGTTGTAGTGTCGCGAAAGATCTATTCTGGGCAATACACAGCATGTGACTACTGGCTGGCATGCGTCGCTGTAAGTCAACGCCCAGCTTAGCGCCAAAGTGAGTGGTAAGTCGTAAGTGTCACCTGAAAGATCGATGATAAGTCAATTGGAAAATTGCGTTTTTTGACATAGCGCATGCACTCGGGGGCATGCATGCACATGCACATACAAAACTTTAAATTGAATTTGCATTTCGGACGTAATTGTAAGTAATCGAGTTGGACCTTTCACTCTGAAATGATACTGCCGATGTTCGATTTGAATGATGTATGTGTTTTTCTCTTCGGCTATAGTGTGGCAGTCCTTGACACAACATGTGTGTTTTTGAGAGTTTTATCAGGGTTGTTGCGAGTTCCGGCTGAATGTCTGTCAAGCTGTGCTTGGAAACTAGTTTAGCTGTCAGTTGAACAGATTGAGTTTAAGTAAATGAATGCAATTTAAAAATTTGATTGACAGTCTATATATATATTTGACACTAATGTTGCAAACTGTGATTTATAAATATATTTTTCTATGATTTTGCTCGCATCTGGTAGATCGATGCGTTGCACTCAACTACTGACAAGCGACAATACCCTTTGAAAAAGTCGCTGCTGATGTTGTACATATAATTTCATATGAATTATTATCCTGAAGTTGTTGCTGTTAATGTAGCTCTGTTTATCTGTTTTTTGCTCGCTCTTGATAGATGTCTCAGCTTACTTTTCTAATTACAATTAGCCATGAATTTGCAATCTCTTATAACCACACGAACAATAAGTCGAATATTTGCTGGTCCTCCAAATGACAGACGCTTCTTGTGTCGTTCCAAACCAAGTGAGGCGATGGGAGTGTTTGTTCTTCCTAAACTGTCTTTGCTTGTATTCATTTAAAATGTATGATTGAGTTCAGTATATTTTACAACACGAAAAACAAAGTATTATCCCTATGGCGCAGGGTGTAAAGTAATTGAAATTATGGCTTACGGCGTAAAACGGTACCAACGTTTGCCAATTAGAATATTATAGCAAAGAAAGCAATCGGGGATAAGCCAAAGGATAGGGCCGCTGCTCTCCCATTGTCATGACATTTCTGTCATAATAAAACATTTTGACTCTGTCGCATATTAACCTTTGGGTGAATGAATGCTGGGCGTACGATTTTATGGAAAGAGAAGTGTTAACCGTGGAATTTATTGTTTTTACTCTTGTTCGCACAAAACGTGCATACATACTGTCGAATGGCACTTCGTATTAAAAGCTAATAAAAATGATTGTTTTCGGATTACTCGGCTCGGATTACTTATGAAAAATGTAAGCTTTCATTGCGACATAGAATATGGGATGCAAGAGGTAATAAAAATAGGGACTCGATTTGAATTTGCGCTTTTTATTGATACAGTATTTGGTTTGAACTTTTTTTGGGTATGCAAAAAGGACAAGTTGTCTCTTAAACTACGCCATTAAAGAGTTTGACAAATAGTAAAGAAATAAAATCGTACAATTTCGCATTAACGAGATCGTTAGGTTTACGATTTAAGTTTTGAAAATTTCTAACAGTGGAAGTATGGTTACAGAATCGTTTTAATTGCCGGAGCTGAATAAGATTGTTTTTTTTATGAAATAAAAATGTTTGGCTCCAGAGTTTTTTCCAAAGGCAGAAGCAGATGGAAACTAAAAGTCCTTATTAAGTTTATTAAGTATTCTCCAGTGATGTCAATTGCTAGAATAGCACAAAAATAAGTATATGTATAATGTTAACTAACTATTCAATAGATTTGATGTTGTTTTGTTTGACTGTTCATTTGAGTTATAAAACGTGTGTACAAGAGTGATCTTTGCGAAGTGCATGCAAGTAACGAAACTGAATGTGATAAAATATAATGCGCGATTATTGCCATCTCATCACAGATGATTTTTATTGAATCGACTCTTCGGACATATCCGTAATATAAGTGAATTTACAATCATACCGTCCGTCATGTTCTGTACGCCGATCAATATGTCAAATATTAAAGTATTCGACGAAAAGAACAGTCTCATGAAATCCATCCCACAACAATTCAACTAAAACATTGGGTGCGTTCAAAAACCTTGTTATCTTAAGCCGACTATATTGATCTGGATTAAATGTACCTTGAACTCAAAAACCAGATTGGTCGGGAACTTCACTTATCCAACGTCCGCCACATATGCGAACTTTCTTGAGGACAATTCATTCCTTGGATTCATTAAACGGTTGTCAAAGGAGTTTTTCGAACCCTACGTGACCAGGTCTCTCTACACTAGTTTAGTCCGCCCCTTCCTCGAATACACCAGCCAAACGTGCTCACCCTTTCAGCGAATTCATGTAAGCAGAATCGAAAACATACAAAGACGTTTTTTTTTCGATTTGCCCTCCGCGGTATTTCTTGGAACGATCCCCAAATTCTTGCTCCCTACCAAGACCGCCTCAAACTTCAATAGTCTTGAGGATTGCAGGGATGCTGCAGACATTCTCTTTATTCATCAATTCCTATCAGGCTCTATCGATTGCCAGTCTCTGTTTACAACTCCATCTTCTTCAATACAAACCCTCGTAATTTAAGACACCCCTGCATCTTCTATATACCAAACCCCCGCACGTCCGACGGCTCCAACGAACCGATTTCCCCCAATTTCCCGTGTACGGAAGGTAAACTCAAACATTTCCATTATATTATTTCAACCGCGGCGATCCCTCCATTAAACTCAGTCTCCTTCACTCTAAAACCTAGCTTTAATACCTCGCTATAATTCTTAGTTTTTAGTTCTAGTATTTTAAGCTTGTACTAAGCCTAATAAATGTGGAAATTTTGCCCCCACCAAAATTCAAATTAAAAATTATAGCTCAGCTTTCATTCCATTGGATGAGGACTTATTGTCATTATCACTGTGCTGTCATTTCATATTTTGTTTCAAAATTACAATACCAATTGTAACAAACAAAATGTTTATTCAAAAGTACAAGAGACACCATACAAAAGGCTGCAATCAATTTAATTCTAAGTGCCGTACTTTTCAGATTCACGCTCGTTTTTCAAGGTTCCATGTAATCTAATCTCGATCAATATTGTCATCTTCACTTTCTTGCTTAATTGAGTGAGAATTCGAAATTTTATCGATGCCCAAGGGAATGCCAACTCAAAGTCAAAGTTGGTTAGATTTCGTTTCCCACACTTACCCTTTAAAAGTTTACTTTATACCTAACACATTCTCCTTAGACATAACACTTTATTCTTAATGAGTCGGAAACTCGAGATAGTGAATATGAAAATGTTGCAAAAATGCAGACGGTGTGAACTTAGTCGCATTCTTCCAAAAACAACAGTTAAAAGTACAGCATTAAGATTGTTCTTCAATCGTAACAAAGAAAAATCTTGCCAATCGCTCTGATGATTTCAGTTAGTTCGTGGGTGTACCGTGGGTGCATACCGTTATAATTTTTTAACGGTTGTATGGATAAAGCGGATAAAATGCGTCATCACAAAAATTGTTTAACGGCTGAGTTGAAGTTATTTATAATGACAGTAGTTAAGGGAGGATGTGTCTACAAACGAAAATAATTTTACCGTTGCATGACGCAGGACACTTAAAAATCTGATGGGCCCAGATGTATTCAGACTGGATAATCATGTAAATGGAATTTATGAATCGTGGCGCATAACGTCGGGGAACTAAATCCATGAGAGGTTCCCGTCGGTAATGAATTATGTATATGCCAATAGTCTACGTCTACGAAACCGAAACAGTAAAGGATTAGCAGGTTAGGTTAGATTAAATAGGGAGTAATGATTTTCATTCAATACTGAGAACCGTAGTGGGGAGCCATTGCGAACCCGTGGGAACCAAATTAAAAAAGTCAAAAGTGAACATATTTTCACTTGTCTCATTCAATGAAGGGGACAACCGTTAAGGAATTTCTTGGAAAACCCATTATTTATTAATTTTCTTTTCAGGTGCCTTCGCTAAACTTAAAAGACAGCAAGCTGAACTTTCTAACGAGAAAAATTCGCAGAACAATCGCCCATCAGCGCAAAAAGTATCGTGAATAATTAACTTTCCCCCATAAGTAATTAATTTTTAAGGGATTTTACAACGAATGATTTATTCTGGTGGTGACATGGTTGTCACCAAAGAATGTTTCACTGAGATATAATAGGCCAGGGAGCGCATATCATAATTAATGACTACGCTACAGAATGGGACTCCTTTTCTATGATTTTATATTTAAGCGAAGACACATTCACTGGACATTTTGAGATAAGGCTAGAATTTCTCATTTCACATATATCTATTTATTTCATAAAAAAGAAAACAGATTATTAACAATTCTGAGTCTATATATTAAGGCTTATATAATATAAACTAATGGTCGCAATATATTGAGACAGTAGAGGTTTTAAGAACGATACTAATTGTGAACAAATTTGGTTGGAAGACCATGTTTGTTTGTAGCCACGAAATATGTCAAACAAAACTGACGTTTACATTTTTTTTGTGCTTTAAAAAAATAAAACATTTCTTGAATTTCATATGTAAACCATGGCAAATGTTTTATGTCGTTTTCGATTTGGCTTTTTAGAATTTGATCTGAGATTTCAGATTTCTGCTGCCAAATCGAACATAAAGTCCGAATTTTATTGGTTCTTGTGTGTATTGAGTTGGCCGCATAAAGTAATTATTTTCTCTTGCATTGGAAATCCATTTCACATATTTTTTACACATTTTTAATAACGCATTTCGAAATAATTTAATGGAAAATATCGTTTCCATACTCGTAAAATGAATAATTCAGTTAAAAAAGCAATCCTTCCAACGATAAACAATTCAAAACCTCCAAATGTGTGTCAAACACATTGTTAAATATGTAAATCTGAGAAAAAAATCGAGGTTTCTCCAAACTGCCTTAGATAAAAAAAGATTGATTTTTTTTGGCAAATCGATATTACAAATACTGCTTGTTTTATATAGAAATTATTTTATTTTTAATTATAAGTTTAATATTATTTATTTGTGTTTTAGTAAGAGTTGCTTTTTTAACATTATTAGAACGTAACAATTTAGGATATATTCAAATTCGAAAGGGACCTAATAAAGTTGGGTTAAAAGGAATTTGTTTCTTCAATCAAAAACGCCATCAGACTACTCTCGTCAGCCACCTGTCAGATTTAGTAAACCAGAGAAAACTCTCGACCAAAACATCGATATTGGGGGAGTACATTTTTTTAATGGTCGCTTAATAAACGCTGCGTTCTCAAAACCCAGAGTTCTACTTCCGAAATATGTTTCCATTTGTCTTATTAATTTTATTTATAGAGCTTTACAACTGCAAAAAGGTCTCACCCGAGTCATAAAAGATCATTTGGCTGACCACCAGCATCTCCCCACTCAATTTTAGCTTCGCAATAAATCACAATAAAAAAGCCTAATATCGGATTTCATAATTGGATTCGAAGTCAATCTACCGAAAGAACGCATACGTCATATTTTTCGTACCTACCGACTGATTTCTTGAGTCCCAAAACTATAACTCATTCCGCCCTGACTACAATCGAATGTGTGTAGAATCGCATGTTGTTGTGGCGTTAATCATGTATCGGCCTTATCCTTGGATACCGAAAGTGTATTTTAAGGAAAGGAAATAGTTCGCTTGGGCATGAGGCGAACCAATGTCTTGGTTGTACTTCCGTTTTTGTGATTACAACATGGGATTAAGTAATTTGTTTTTCCATTCGCAAAATATTACACACGCACTGTGGTGCGGTCGTATATACCTACTTATATTTACTATTCGTCCACCACTGCTGACTGTGCATGTCCTTTGTGGTTTTGTTTTGGGGCGAAAAGGCATAATAATGCCGTTTGGACTGACACACTCAATGAAGATTGTTTTGTTTTTTTCAATCCCAGTGTCCATACCATATTCGGGATGTTCATCCATTTCCAAGAAAACTATGGAATGTGATTTTTACGACTGGCTGAATACATTCTGGGTAGGTGTATCGTGTGTTGGGACGCGTTTCCCTCTTTTCAGCACAAGGAGTTTGCTCGGCATTCGGTTGAAAAGTCATTTTATGATACTTGTATCTCGTATGCTTATTCCCAACAAAGTGTATGCGCCTTAACGAAGTGGAGCGTTATGGTTTTTGAGTAAAAGACCAGTAGAATCCTAGTTTAGCAAAGTGGAAGTTGCGATAATGGGCGAGCGTTTTGTAAATTGCCTATAGCTGGGGGATACGTTTTGTGTGTTTGCTATTTGTCAAGCAGATTGCGAATTGGTTCGGTTAATATCGATATGGGAGAAAGAGCGTTATTATAGCAATAGAATCGAATCGAAGGGTAATGGGTTTTATAGTAATAGTGTTTCGATTTTCTGCCTAAATGTATGCAATTTGAAAGAAGCCCATGGGGATGTTGAGAAATGATCTGATAATAGGAGTTCCCTTCCCATCAAGTTAATTCCAATACAACAATTTGGCTTTCAGAAGTACCGACTTTTTGACTTTTATGTTTACCACTGAAATGATTCTTTATGAATCAATAATGGAAGTAATAGAATCAGGCAGCAATTAAGTTTGATAGGCGTAGCAAGGTGCTCATTTTTAAACGGCAAATTTTAAATTTTTCGTATACAACTTAGAAGGTTGAAGACGAAGACCAATTAAGGCCAACATTAAGTAGGATTTATGATCGCCTTTACAGGAAGCATTTACTTTTCTTTACTGTATAAAATAAATGGATGCCAAATATCCTTACATGAAAATCATGTTTATAAATAAAATGGAAAAGCCATTATAATGATACTGATAAAACAATAAATATTGTTGAAGTGGAATAAATGATTTAGAGCATAAAAAGTAAAATAAGTTTTATTCAGTTTAGAGGAATTCACAAAAGGCCGCGTTGTTTTAAGTAAAGAGAAATTCGGATAGCAGTTGCATTTAAATAAAAAAAGACAAAGGATATTCAGTATCTTTATATACATCTGATCTCTTCTGTTGAGGGGTTGTGTCTTCTAGGCAGAGATGAATGAATAAAGTATTCCATTATCTTTTCTTCTAGGCGACAGTTGACAGCAAAGATAATGGAATACAGAGATATATAACTTTCCAGTGGAAAGGGGCTACCTACAAGCTGTTTTCCCGAAAAATTCATGAAGTCACGCACATATGCTCATTTCTTTTCTAGTATATGTGAGTTCATGAATTGGACTTTAATTCAAGAATTCGCTATTCCGATAATTGTATTTCACTATTTTTTTTTTATTTTAATCGAAGCCTCAACAAAAACCAAATAAGTTCAATACTTAACACAAAACAATTGAACAGCGCGATGCCCATAAAACCAAACAAAATTTTGGCTGGCCATTAACAACATGCTTTTTTGTACCTCACACGTATTCACAGACGGTGGTTGAAATTACAAAAACAACAATGTAAACAAATGGGTTTTGGAGGGATAGACGTACGAAAGATATCCATCTCTTTTATTCATTCATCTCTGGTTGACAGTATTACCGTGTGTTTGTTTATTACTTCAACAATTGTGCGTAAAAGGTCTGCATCAGAGACAAATGATACTGAGACCCCCAACTCACAATCCTCTTGCCGCTGGGCCCCTCAGTTTTTTTTAAAATTCGCCATTTTGTTTTCCTATCAGTGTTGTGTCAATTAAGAAACCGTGTGACATGCTAAAACATACAAAAAATACAAAAATAAATGCTGCCAACCTCGGCAACCGTGGGGAAATGTGCTAGAGTTCGGGAATACCACATTTTTACATTACTAAATGCCATTGGTTAGTAATTATATATTGTTAAAATGCGAATAATTCGATTTTGTTGGTCAATAAAACTATCCAATGGAGATGTTTTATATACTAGAAACTTATTAGGACAAACATGTTTGCGTATTTTCTGCATTTGAATATCTTTAACTTCGATTTCATGTCTAAATTTTTCTTAGATAACTGAAGAAAATTTGCTCAAAATGTTTTCATGTTTCTTCAACTAATCTGCATTGTTCATTTTTCATTAATATTTTAAGCAAAAGTACACTTATTCCTAAAAATATATATTATCCAAACGTAACGAATAATTTCAAATTTAACGGATAAAATTCTATGAACGCTGTCAGCATCTTTGCCCACAGCGGAAGTAACGTACACAAGGTGCGAGGGTGTTGGTGAGCCGGAATTTTGGAAGTTACATGACATTTGTCAATACGAATTTCTGTGTAGCAATACTAGCGCACTTAGCATTTGCCACCCCATAAAAATATAGCTTGTAGGCTAAGTAACGAGAGATCGGTCGGAGTTGGTGGTCTCAGTATTGTCTCTGGTCTGCATCGTGTACTCTTGGCTTACAGCTTTTCGCAAACAATGTTTCTCATGACATACCCCGCGTTGTACTTAGTACGCCAACTTCATAAAAGTCGTCACTCGTCAAGTAAAGAAACATCAAACTTGCATTCCAAGTCCCACCAGTTCAAAGAAGAGATTCTAGATATTTCAATAAAGAACAAAAGACGAAAGTGTGGTTAGCTACGTCCTGAACCTGACTGATATTTGTCTTCTCTTCATAAATGGATGCTGGTTATTATATTGGCTGGAATATGAATCGTCTTGCATTCCGTAATGGATATTTAATTAATTATAAAGTATGAATAATATACCCAGTCAGTGACTAAACCTTTTAAGTGATTTAACGCTCTCCAGTTTTATCACGTCTCTTTATCCTTATCGTTGCTATACTATAATTGTGCAGATTTAGCAAAATACCACTTTATCCTTGACTTTATCCTAACTCCTTGTAATCACAATCAATCTTATCATCCAACGCGAAGTTACTTCACATCAACAATAAAACTGAACTGACTTGCGATAAAACATTTATCTGGTACCTTGGAAAAGTAAATGCAGTAGAAATCACGTGCACGCATAATTTCACTTCGCATACTAATCGTTCTTACCATCTAATCCTACTTAAGCAACATGCAAAGCACGTCTGCGATGTAGAACGGCGGATGCATGTTGATGGAAGATAAGGCATCAACAGTAGAAAACCCAGCAAATAAAAGTGGAATTAAAATGCAACTCAATGTCATATTGGCCTCGAATTATATAAAGGCAATGGAAGCAGGATATTTAATGGATCTACCAACTGGCTTCTGTTCTTTCTCTGCTAAGAAATTCGAATCCAAAGTGCATCTTTTATAGTTCGAGCCACAGCACAACCGAGGGAAAAGAAATTAAGCAATAGGTACCCTGAGAGGATGCACAAATAGCTTGCAACAAAGGATTCAATTGCTCTGAGTAACGATGCGACGGGTTAATTGAGTTTGCACATTATCCTTTATTCGTCTGCAATTCCGTATAAGTACAACTGTCAATTATTAAGCTTAACTGGGTCATCAGTGACAGTATTACGGTGGCTGAGGTGTCAAAATAAAATTGAATCAATTTGCATTTGCCAATATTCTTACCTGACATTCCCTTCTTCCAACCATACAATAGGCAACTCCTTCGAGACACACTGTACTCCACTGCGCAGCCTCCATATCTGCGCATACAAAAACCCACATCCCCGCTAAAAGAACAAGTGAAACAAAGAAAACGCAAACTCCCTCGTTGTATCGCTTATAACATTTTAATTTTACAAACGTACTACACTCAAAACAGTTTCACACGTCGGTCATCTTCGCAAAAAAAAAAAAAATATATATATAAAAAAAATTAAATGTCGCCGGTAGCCCTTGCACTTGCACATCTGGTTCAATCGGAGAAGCTATCGCTCCAATATGTTGTTGTCAGCGGTGCTACACACTTGAACAAATCCTTACCCATGGCCATGGATTCCAGTTCACTCTTGTTCTTCTTTACATTTGATGTCTCGAATCCAGGACAGCGCGACTCATTGTGCTTTAATAACCGTAGCTCCGACGTGAACGTTCGCTTACACTTCTCACAGATATACTGAGCAGGCGACTCCTTGTGCACGTCTATCATGTGCTTCCGACGCTCGGTCTTATTGGCAAAATGCTTCTCGCATTGACCACACTTTAGATCCGACGACTTTGTGTGCTTTTCCATGTGCGACTTTAGACTGCACAGCATTCTAAACCTGCGACCACACAGTTCGCATTCGTGATCCGAATGCATGACTTTCTTGTGCTGTTTTAGTTCGTCCTTGGTGGTCATGGTCTCTTTGCAGATGCGACACGTGAGGGCGTCTCTTGGAGCTGCTGCTTTTGTGGCAGACTTCTGACGTCTCTTTTTCGGCGGTGAATAATCATCCTCGCTACCGGTGCTGAAACCAGTTGCTTCTAAGTCCGGCTCGGGAGACATACTCGTGTTGAAATCAGGATCTGCTTTGATGGCCCTCTTCGATGACGGTGTAAGTTTATTTTCTTTCGTTGGCGGTGAAGACTTTTCCTCCTTCATTGACTCCAGAGACTTTAATTCCTTCGTTGGCGACGCCGATTTAGCTTTCTTTGTTAGCGGCTTCGAATTGGGATTTTTCTCAGACTTAACTACTTTGGTCGACACTTTTCGGCTTCGACGACGTGTGCGTCGTTTTGCAAGTGGCTTGCCATAGTCCGAGTCAGAATCGTCGTCAGCAGATGGTGGCGTTGCATCTGACAGCTTAAAGTCTTGGTCCATGGGAGGATCGGGAAACTCATCAGGATCACTTTCCGGTGCCACATAGCTCTTAGCCACTGGTCGGCGCACTTTCTTGATTGACTTTTCCAGTCGTTCACGTAGTTCGGCATCTGTCCGCTCACACTGAGTCTTAAGAGCATATGCAGCGTTGACGCTACTCACGCATATCCGACAAATGAACTGCGGCAAGAAGTCCTTCCGCTGAATGCTGACCGATGGGCAAATCGCCATTAGCTTCTCGGCATATGTCTTAGTGTATTCCTTCTTGAAGGCGTTTATTAAGTCTTCGTCAGACCTGCAAACGCGACACTGGCTGTCATTTACGCTGACGTCTTCCTTTTTCGCAGGCTTTGGTACCGGCTTAAAGACAGATTTTGCCTTGGGAGTGCTTTTCGCAGGGGTGAATGCGTTTTCGTTATATTGATATACAACCTGCCCATTGACCACCTTGCAACCCGGCTTGCGTCCCCGACGCTTTTTAACTTTTTCGGGTGAGCTGTCTTCTGGTTCATACTTCACCATAATTGCATCGCGACGCTTCTTCGGCACCTGTGATGGAGTCCTCTTCGGTCTCTCTAAAATTACGGGATCTACTGTAACATTCGTACCCATCATTGGATCAAGCACTTGCTCCTCTTCCTGCAAGAATAGAGTACAAATAATTAATTAATATGAATGGAATACTGTATTTGAACTCACCTGTAGGAAGTCAGACGCATTAAATGATATTGCAGGGTCATCGGCATTTAACCCATTCTCTCCAGCCACTGGCAGAAGTATCGTATTTTCGTCGACGTTGATTTGTGGCGCCAATTCGACACTGCCATCATCATTGCTGTACACATGTTCCTGCAACATGTCAATCTCATTCGTGTTTATGTTGTTTTCTTCTTCATTATCATTAGCATTGGCGGCTACAGATTCGATTGCCGCTTCTGGTTCGGTAACATCCATCTCCATTTCCACCGCCTCTTTGGGGAGATCCTGAGACAACACACACTCCATTTCCATGGTCACTGTCACAACCTTCCACTTTTCTGCACTTTCAACGAGATTTCCTTTACCACCGTTTGTTCTCTTTGTCGTCTTTTATGGGTAAAAATATAAAATTTTTATATCGTTTTTGCAATTTACTGTCAATTGTGAACCCTGGAAATACACAACAACATTACCACGTTCACAATAGCTTGAGTTTATTGTTTTCGCGAATTAAATTTATTTCACTTTATTGCTCAACAATTATTTATTCAGTTAAATAGCACAATTAATTCACACGGTTGGTGAGGAAATTATAATGTAAAAACTCGCGGTGACGATGTTTGCACGTATGCAGTGTTATACGGCCATTTTGGATATAATGAATTAAAAGAAAATATGGAATGCGCACTATTGTGAATGTGACAGTACCCAAGCATGGGAGAGAGCAGTACAGCTGTAGCATGGTATTGATTTTTGTTTGAATATGAGAAGAGTGCAGAAGGTGTCATTGGCGCAAAAATGACAGCTATCAACTGGTATAAAGGAATGTTTACGTTGTTCGTCTTTGCTGTTTGTTTCTTGAAAATACATTATAATTGAATGCTTGCTGTTGAATTTACACAAAATAATTATGGAAAAATATGTGGATTTCCGTTCGCACAGATTGGTTTGGTGTTGGTTTGTATTTTATATATAGAAAATAAACGAAAATACTTCCGAATGCTCAACGAAACAAGTTTGGGGTGGATTTGGATTTATACCTGTCAGAGTACAGTCTGAGCAGAAAAATGAGGAACAGTTTGTTAAAATTTCAAAGCACACGCCCGAACGAAATATGAAAATGTCGAAAAAAATGTTGTGTATGTATGTAGGTAGATAGTTACAAACTTTGCGAAAAAATACTTTTTTTATGGGGAGAGAGATAGAATTTAAATTAATAAATTTAATGAGACGAAACTATTTTTTTTCCGTTCACTACTTTCGGTACCTAGTCATTTTCTATTATAGGAAAGCAAAAATCCGTAGACCGCCATAGATAAACATACATACATAAGTGTTTATTATGATACCATTTCCATTAAATTTAAAGCTTAATTTAACCTCAATAGTTGTCACATTTTTGAATGCCTTGATAAAGGTACCGAACCAATTAGCGAAATCGGTTGCAAATGTACGATTTTGTTGCTTTTAACAGGTAGGTACCAATTATGGTAGAAAACGCATAGGCGCAGAAAATCCTATTGAGTAAAACGTTTGCTGTTCAAACCCCAGAAACTAAATACATTTGGTATATAAGTATGGAGCATAACATAGATATTCTTATAGTCATGTTTTTTTTTTCTTGCATAGGTAGGTATTTTGTTTCATTATGCTCAAACGCTATTTGCTATGTACCTAGTATTAATTAAAAACATTGCATAATTCATAAAAAAGTCCTTGTTCTTCAATAGAATACTATAGCATTTCAGTAATTTAGATCTTCGCTTACCTTATAAAAATCGTCCAGAAATTACTTTTTATGAGAGCAGTGTTTAACCATTAAAATTCTGAAAAGAAAAAGAAAACTATTACAGGTAATATATATTGTGGGTAGGTAATAGTTTTTGGGGAATAATTCACAGTAATAATGATTAAACCATGAAAAGATAACATATTCCCAAATATGAAAAAAGCTATAAAGACAAATTTGTAAGTTTTAATTTTAGCAAGAACTGTCAAATTTATTTGGTCGGTATGTCAAAATGACTTCAATTTATAGGTCTGTACCTATATCTCAAAATTTGTGAAGATCAACACTGAAAAATAGATATCTACATTCAATATATAAAAACTATGCATTTGACAAAGTGAAATTGGAAAAAGATCTGTCAATCAAAAAGAGAAGAAACAATGGAAAAGTTTATTTCAATTAACTCACTTGACTCTAAAAAAAGATTTTAACAGTTAGGTAGGTAATATAATTTCAAACTGTAGCCGCGCTGGAAGCTCCAAAGCCCTACACCCCGCCTCAAATTGTCTGTAGTTAACAACAATAATAAATTATTTAGTTACCTTGGGAGCTTGGGGAATCCAAGCAATTTTCGATCATTTATGTAACAACTAGGAAAACACGCCATCACCAAATAGTTCTCGCTTATCTGATCTGGTCGTGTTTCACTCTGTGGAACCAACATACCCATGAAACCAACATACCCATGAAACCATAAATTATTCCGCACATTAGTACGACTAAATTTGTTGGGAAGAAATTAATTTCCAATCCAACCATCAGTATCCTAATCTTAACAAGTCTACTTCAATTACTGCAAAAAATGCAAAGCCAAATGTTTAAGGGATATTGTATAAGCACAAATTCACAATACAATGATGTCACTCTCTCCTTTGCCTATATAGCTACAGGATAAGAATGGTGTTAATTCAGCGATATCGTATAATTTAATTCACGATCTCTATTTCTAGATTGCTTAATGGTTGGGTTGAGACTGAAGTCCGCCCCGCACCCAGGTCGACGTGTGTTATGCGTGGTTAAACCATTGCGTGTAGCCTTAGCAGGCTTGTACACAATCCATCATTATTTCATATTATTAAAACGCAGTTTATCCTTTGATATGGCACATAAGCGGATCCAGCAAAGTTAGCAACATTAATTGGAAGTCATCGGAATAGGAAGTAACTTGAATTTCAAACGGAAATTCTTTATGGAGCCATATCCGTTTTATGTATAAAATTATTTCCCTCTGGCTGTACTCATAATAGACTGCCGCTCGTAGTTGAACACCCTCCGCCTTAAATTGCACGTCGTTTAAGGATATCTCTTGGGTTCACCGCTTTAATTAAACTACGGATTAGTCGACTCCATCAAGAGGGTGTCAGTGGCGAGTCAATTTATCAGTTACTCCCGCACCTGAAACCTACCACCGAATAATTTCCACCTCGTGCCCGGAATATAGGATTTGGCGAAAATACCGCGGCAAATAAGTGTGTGAGGTTCTAGTTGTCTGTGGTTTGGTCCATATTTACCACACCAGCATATAGGATTCCAAATTAATTTATATCGACTAAAGCGAATGCCTGGCATGTGAGAACGGTGGTTAAATTCTGTAGTTGAATGCGTTTCGATTCTCGGTCTTCAAATTAAAATGTAGCGCCGTGGCGTGCCGTACGCTCGTCCTCAAAGCCAGTGAGTATCATTTTTCCAAGCGAACGTGACTTTTTGGCGGCTTGCTTTCATGGGCTTTGGTGTTCCATTAATTTTAATAAATTCGAACTAAGTCGTGGACGACTTCTGTTTTTGTTGTGCTTTGTGCGCTTTCTTTGTCCATTGACTTTGGCAATGGCAAAGCGCAAAGTTGATGTAGGTATGGAAAGAGCATTTTTTTTCGTTCGTTTGATGGTTCACAAATTGCTATGTATAGCGAATCCATGTCCTGAATAATTGAATGGAGCGGCAACAATGGGAAAGTTGTGCCATGGCACACATTCAAGTGTTTGGTACTTTCGCAAGTGTAGTAGGTATAGGTTCACATAAACTCAAAGAAAGGTCGGTTTTTATATCGTAAAAACAAAAAATTGGGGCATATTGACAAGCGAACGAATATGATTTTCTTTTTTCCGTATAAAAGTTCTAGTGTTTTCGGTGTTAATTACAATAAATGTGTGTTGTTCTTAAATCATGACGCAGGTTTGACCAAGGTGCGATATGCGATTACATTGGAGTTATAAGTCGTGACTATTATAAGATATGTGGCGTTTAACTGACCTCAAGCTTTAATCTGTTAAGAAACCAATGAATTTCATTCCCAAAGCCGACGAATTTCGTCTATTTTCGAAACTACCTTAAGTCCATATAAGTTTTGAGTTGTTTCCCGATCAGTCTCATTCAACAATTTCTTTGTGGAAATGCTCAGCTTAACCAACTCCATGTCTGCAAATGTAAATCATTCATCAAGTAAGAAGCTTTTTTTCTAAAACAGGTACAGATCATAATCCTACATAAAAACTTTCGATATCTGCAGGCTCCGGTACGGCATTTTTAATCTCCCATTGTAAAAAATCACCTCCATAAATATTTTCAAATCCGTTGTATTCCTCATAAGAAGGCTGTCACAATACTATTCACATTGTTCGTTCCCGCCACAATGATGATTCAATTTGGGCAGATGTTGCGGAAGTAGTGAATTACTAATGTGGTTTTCGATTGGGCTTGATTTCGTGTGTCTAATCGAACATGGTCGAAAATCGTCAATTGCTCTTTTTTGTGTTAATATTCGTGCGTTACGAATATGTGTAGCCTTCGACACTTTTCTAAGCGTTTTGCATTCACTGTTTAAATTTTATATTAAAACATTCGAAGTTTGCGCCCAAATAGATTTCTAAACTTTTGTACATAAATAATTAAGAAAAATAGATCCTCCCGATGCAATGCGTTTCTTTGCAGTTGAAAATTTTCACGAAAACGTAAACAAACTCCACTAGTTGTCAAACTCAAACGTACTTGTATTGGTAAATCTGAGAAAAAATCCAGATTCGCAAAAGTGCTCTGAAATCTGAAAAAGATTGTTTTTTTTTTGTACCAAACGGACATAAAAATCGAATACCACACAAATTAAACATTTATGGTTATTTAGATAATTCTACCTCAATTTTTGTTTTATTAAAACTATCCCATCGCACATTACTATTGGAGACAAACGAGAAGATAAGTTTGACATGTCTAATTGAAATAATTTCAATTGGAGTAAAAATAAACCAAGAATGTGTGTTTCCCAAGATGTTTGCTCCCTCAAATCCACATCTTACACCTTGTATATTCGGAACTGTTCTCAAAAATAATGAAAATTTCCTAAAATCCCATTTTTTTCTAGAGCATAAACCATCCCATTTTCGGCTATTACTTCACCTAATAAAAATAAGAAGGAAAGGCCAAGATTTCAATCTCTGTTTATTATCAATTTAGACTTAATTTTTTTTCTTGGTCAAGGGTATTCCACTGGTTGTCCTTTAATTTCCGTATCCCATTTGAATCCCAACAGTAACGGCGGAAAATGTTGAATTTCCATAATCTCTTAATTCGGCTATGCTTTCAATAGATTTAAAACCACCAGACATAGATAGAGGCTTTCATTTTCCTTCCCCAGGGAAGAATATTTCACATCCCTAATTAGCAGTATCATCTGACTAAGTGGATAATGGGAAAACATTTTTTTTGTTTAAATTCCAAGCGATTATATTTGATTACGAAAATTTTAATGTAACTGATGACAGCAAGATGGCGCATGTAAAGTGTTTTTAGTCATTTGGCACATAACTTTAGTTATATCAGTCGTTTTTTTTTCTGCTTCGATCTCAGCAAAGCAAAGTAAAGTAAGATTTTCAGCACACAATTACAACAACTACTGTGAGTAGCGAAGTGTCAAGTAGAGCATAGTTGTTGTAACTGCGTGCAGAGAATCGAAGCTAAAAAAACAGGCCTATCATCAAATAACGGGTGGAACGCAATTCACATTCATACAATTAAAAAGAAAAAAGTGAATATGACGCTGGTCGCAGTTGAAAGTAACAGTAGTGACTTTTAACGTTTGGTACTTTTGTTTTCTATGGCAGATGACGGATGTATTCAAGTTATGTAGTTGCGAAACGCTTGTGGATAAAGTGCATTATAAGAGTTATCACATTTGAAATCTCAAAAGCTCGTTTTCGATAACTGAGTTGAAAAAATGTTTTGTTGAAAGAAGTGAAACGTCAACCACAGTGTATTTAAGTTAGAGTCAAATATGAACGAAGATCTACATAAGTTATATTAAACTGTCCAAATCACGAAATATATATCATAACACTTCTTGATACTTTGATTCTCCCTTAAGGCCTATTCACATGATGGCAGCGACGAACTAAACCTACAAACGAACGAATATTCGCAAATTTTGACAGTTGATTGACATAGTAGGTACTTTCATTTTGCGCATGTAACTGAGATTCAAATGGTTATATTACAAACAAATTAGAATTTTATTTCGATTTTGAGGTTAAGTTCAAACGTCTGTTTTGTTCACTGGTTTGCGGAACTATTTTTAATGTTGTGGATGTGAATCAACTGTGACAAGCAGCTTTGTCATTTCCTCTGATTTTGAGTTTTTTTGATGTCATTTTTGTCGAAGACCGTCGGATTCGGAATATAGACCTCAATAAATTACAAACAAACAATTCGATTTGCATTAGGTAATACATTCGTTTTCAGTTGATGAAAACAAGATTTCGTTCGCAGACAAGTTAATTTGCTACAGAAGCGGAACAAAACTGGGAATAGGTAACTAATGGCGTTTTCCATTGAAGATCCGAAAGAATTGCCCCGAAATTCAGAAATGCTCTTTTCAAAGTAATAGTGTGATACCATTTATGTGAAATTGGTTTTCTGTTGCTAGAGTAAATATGAACGTTTTAATAGGCAATTTTAGTTTACATTTTGCACGCATAATTGTATATTTTCGGCTCACAAGCGAAAAATTTGTTTATACGTAATAACACAAGAAACATTTCAATCTGACATTTTGCTAGTGTGTGTTGGTGAGTTCAGGGCAATTCTCTAAAATTTTTCCGGACACTTCTGTTGTGTTAAGAATTAACCTGGAAGTGCACTTTTTTTTAATGAAACCGAAAGAGCCCTTCTAGATTTGCTCTTTTCATAGAAAGGGCAATTCGTTTCTTCAATCGAAAACGCCATAAGATCGGCACACAGTGATTTGAGCGACAATGTGAAACGTGAACAGTAGGAAAGAATGGGGACGTTCGAGTATTTAGTTTAGTAAGTCTGACAGCTCTCTCACTAAGTGAATCTCGGTTTTGATTGGTAGAAATCGATCATGTGAGCAGCTGTTTCGAGTGACGTTTATGGAGGGGTAGCCGACGAATCTAGTCAAGAAATTCGTGACTGAGTACTAAGTTGACAGTTTGCGTATGTGGATGACGTAGGAAAAGTGACGTTTCCGACCAATCTAGTTTTTGCGTTCAGGTTACATCTCAGCCAGACCAATCTAGTCGACTTAAGATGACTAGATTCTTGAATGCGGCCAATATCTTAGCACCGCACGATGGATGAATCGTGATACAAATGGAGAAAATGAAATGAAATGAAAATGAAAAAAAAAAATCAGTACATTCATCTTTCCCATTATTTGTGTCGTAACAACAAGATGGCCGACAAAAATGCTTGTCACTCACACACCGTCAGTATAGAATATTTATGATTTATGTGGTATTCTATTGCGCGGTCTCAGAGCACTTTTTTTGCTCTGAGAGCAATTTTTATGTTGGTTTGGTACAAAAAAAGCAATCTTTTTCAGATTTCAGAGCACTTTTGCGAATCTGGATTTTTTCTCAGATTTAACAAAACAAATACGTTTGAGTTTGACAACTAGTGGAGTTTGTTTAATGTTTTCGCGAAATTTTACAACTGCAAAGAAACGCATTGCATCGGGTGGCTCTATTTTTGTACAAATGCAAATTTAGAATGTTTTAATACAAATTTTTAGCAGTGAATGCAAAATGCTTAGTAAAGTGTCGAAGGCTACACATATTTGAACCGTTCTACTATCAACACAAAAAAGAGCAAGTGACGTTTTTATGTTCGATTACACGAAATCTGAAATCTGACACCGAATCTGAAGAAGCCCAACCGAAACCCAGATTAGATTGAGTATGAGTACGAATTCAATGCCGTGTATTATTTGCATTTCATAACTTATGATTTAATTATCGGCTAACACAATTAAGGTCGGAAAATCATCAAAGTCTTATCCAGTCCTGGAAGTTGTAAATTTTTTTTTTATTGTTTTTTTAATTTGTGCCTGCTCTGCATCAATATTCGGCACTTCCACCAGTCAACACAAGTTATAAACTTTCGGCAGTGCCATTCCGATCCCATCAATTAAGCTCTCATGGCGCCTACTTGTTTCCAATCAATTTCACATTATTTTAAGTCAAATTAATGGTACAATTGCTTGATGTCGTTATGTACAAAGTCGCTGGTAGGTAGCCCCGTTTGAGCATCGCCACCCATTCTCTTTTCAAATAAACTTAATTAAATAGATGCTTCTTAAAATCCCCCAAATTCCATTTTAACGACCAGGTCCTCACATCGGTTCGGACAAAATAGTCTTCGCTTCGTCTCATTTTATGATGGCATCATTCCTCTATAGTTGTAATTCTCTCGACTTATTGTGTGTCATTATCAAAATATGATTTGTTAAAAACATACATCGCACATCTATACAATGACCAATTCCATACAGACAGCCAGACGGTATATAGGCGTAAATAGCACTTTGGCTATTGATGTGGTTCACTGATGAATTCCTGCTGCTTGAAAATCAATTTATGCGACTGCCCTACATATAACATCAATTATTTTAAGCCGATCATTATCGTTAGGAATCATTCAATTACCATGGTGAACATCGTTTGCCAGAGGGCGAACAACATCCTTGAGGTCGTATGATACGTTCGATGAGTGGAATGATTGTTGGTTTGAACTTTTCAAAAGAGTAAAGATATGTTTTTGTTAAGGACATGCTCAACAGATGTTCCTAATTGAAAATTTCCAAGAGGGACATTGATGTTACAAAATAAAGTACTCTTTTGAGTTGACATAGGTACTGGTGGTGTGTATGTATATTCGAGTCATGGTCTTTCTTTGTGAAAAAAATTTAACATACTGAACGATAAGTGGGTGTATCGTTGTGAGAATTCATAAGGACACTTGGAAGTTTGCAAATTTCTGTTGGCATTTATCCGCATCTGAATGTAAACATATCGGCAGGGAGTATTCTTCGTTTGGTAATACTATTTTAAAGACTTGTGTGTTCAATGTTCGCCGGAGAAGTATGATATTTAAGTTATGAAACATATTCTTGTTTATTGAACTTTGTTTTTCCCAGAATTCCAGCACTCGGTCTGGGGTATTTTTTAACAGTTTTTGATAACCAAGTTGACCACGTGGTCTTTGACATTTGAAAGCATTACTGCCTCTTCCTGTAGGAGGTGCAGATATTTATCTTCTGTATATTTCATGAAAGACCTTTTCCTACTCAAAACGGATTTCCACTTGGCATTTATTTGACAGTGTTTGACGAAGCGCGACACAATTTATAGTTCATTTTCATTTACGTCAATCACTGCCGAAAATCGTTTGTCTAAGTTGGATTCAAAGTTTAACTTAAGAACAGCTTTTATTACTAAAAGCATAGTTAAAATTAACCGACTCTTAATATTCTTGCATGTGTGAGTTCACGGGCAGCAATTTGTGAAGAGTTGTCAAATCAGACAGGCTTTTTGTTTTGACAGCAAAGCCAAAACTTTCTTCAGTAAAAGTTAAATACAACCTCTTTGAACTGTCCCAGCTGTCAATGTTGCGAATCATTTATCTTATAACGGTGACAGCTAAAATACATCCCTTTCCATTAGCAATGAAATTTTGGTTTTGCGGCCATTTTTTATTAGGGCTGTAGATTTGAAACTCATGTATTATCAATGAAATGTGAAGGATGGACGAGAAATTCAAACTTTAATTTATGTCGTTTTCCATTGGCCAAATAAAACGTCCGAAAATTTCCGGAATCAAATGCACTTCCGAACTCATTCTATTCATTTGCGCAACAAAATATTATTGCAATGATTCTAAGAAGAGGATTGTACTTCTCAATTTTAAGTCAGAATGCACTCAAGTGCAAATTACAAAAGAGCAAATTTTGTACACATTTATTTACACAGACCGACCTTCCAGTCGGTCATATTATTTACTTTGACGTTTAATTAATACATACGTACCTACGTACGAGTGAATTAAAAAAAAGGAAGGAATTTGCTGCAAATTTTAAGAATACATATTTTGCATAGACTCATAAAAAAAATCGTTGGAGTCAGACCATACCATATTTTTGGAGGCTAATTGATGCTGTCAAATAGAAATAATGACGCAAGACTACACATGTTGTCTGGGGCGTTTAACCAGGAGAATAGTCGCGCCTTTATAGTTCAAAAGTAGTTCGATCCCAGCACTTACGAACAGAACCCGCTAAACTGTCACTATGCAACGGGCTGTATGTAAACATCAGGCAAGCAAGCTACCCTTTGAATATTTGTCTTGCCAGGTGGGATTTTTGCCACAGCTTTCCAGTGCAAATAGGATTTCTCAAAATTTCGCCGATTTACTACTAAAATGCTATCAAATCTTTGCGTAACGAAACTCAGTCCCACCAAACCAACTGGGGATTGCAGAGCGAAGCGAAAGTTTCAAATTAATTAAAACTGTTCTGCTTAGAGCTTCTTAAATTCGTTTCTGCAACTCGGGCATGTTTTCCCAGAAATTACTATAAACCTAAATTAATAATACAGACTCTCTCGTACTAGTTTGTGTTTTGGGCAGATACCTTATGTGGGTCGGTAATAAAATATTGAATTTCCTTTAATTAATTACATTCAACGTGGAAGCAATAAATGTGAGCTTCATCCATTAATTAAGCATATTGCTCATACCTAAATTCTAGGAAGAATATTTTTTAATCGGCGAAATATTTAAAAGAAAATATTCTATGCCCCAACCCCACACACCGTGGTTAGTCGTACATCCCTGGGATGTCCTTCAGTTTCGTAGAGATAAAGGAGCAGCCGTAAACTTGAATTTGTTCAAGTGTCTATCTCTAACCGTTAGTTGGTTTACAAAAATAAAAAAAAAAAAAACAAGTCCGAGGACAAAGGGTTTTCTAGATTTACTCAGTGTTCTGCAAACAAGTTGATTTTAATCTCATTTAACTTGAGTTATGAATTTTTGTCCTACCATCTATTCTGCAGAAGGTCAAAAGTTCTACATTCACTAACAAAAGCGCGCAATCAACTTGAAAATAACAAGAGCGAGAAAAAGAAAAAGACAAGCAAAAAAAGCAAAAGAAAAAGGAGCAAGAACCAGCCGCCTTCGCCAGTATTAACTGCACTTTTTCAAGGACATTTTCACAGCATCTACGTGCACCGCACAGATGACGAATCAGTGTTAGTAGATCGCTGTAACACAGATGACGGGAAAAGGGAAAATACATGGGGATTTGTTTTATCGCATGCGATATTATGTGACTCACTATATAATTCCATTCTGCACTTAGAAGGATGAAGTGCAATGACGGGGTTGAAATAAGTGAGTAGTTTTCTACTTCGAGGAACAGCAAGAAAAAATATCCCCGGCGTCAGAAAGCGAATTATAATGATGGGTCAAAAGAAACCGCACTACAATCAGACGTGCGGTAGGAGACACATAGCTAATGAATTGTACACGAGAATACAGCAGGAGGGACGCAGGAGCTGATGATGTTAATGAGATTGGTATGTGCTTTGTTTTTCTTTCTTTTCAGTTCCTTTCCTTTCCCTTTTCCCATTATATCGGCTGGATTGTCAAATTTCCCAGAATAAAGAAAAACTATTTCCCTGGGCTCGCCGCATGTCGTCTACGAGTGGGTGACAAAGTGTCTTCTCAAAACCGTTGGACTTGGACACTGCTTGATGAAGTACACTGCCGACTTCTTGTTGATGCTTTGCCGATAAGTGTACATCATTGGGTGTTGGTGGTAACGTCGAGCTGAAGGAACTCCCCTCATTCTTCTGGTATCGGGCGGTATTGAAAGATATCGGAAATTCACAATATGTTGGATTTTGTGCTAAACCGCACTTGGAGGGTTATCATATCATCAGAGTATGGGCATCGCCCACGGCTGCAGACATAAATCACTCAGTTTGACAGTAAGGATATGGATTTATGGGACGCGTTCAATGCCAACAGAGTTGTTTTGGTCGTATGCCCAAATCCTTTTTGTAGGTACTTTTGGGGTGAAGGTTATAATAATACGTCTACTAGGATGTACTGACTAAATTGGAAACCACATCACAAAATATGACTTCACGTTGGTAAGCTACATTGTCCCTGAAAGCTCCGATCTTAAGTAAAATATCTTTCATTATAATAATTGCAGTTTGCGAAAAGTATTGACAGCAAACACGAACAGAATTCCAACAATTTACGGTCAAGTATCCGTTGAAGTATAGGGCATCCCTGACTTTACTAGAAAAGCGAAAACTGCTTGAAAGTTTGGGATGCGCCCCGTCATACGACTTCCATTTCCATATGCGACGTTACCTTGAACTATTTAAATGGAGGAGTTTTCCAAAGTTTTCCCCATCTTCCAAAGCATCTGCTCGCAGTATTCTCTTTCACTCTTTATAGCTATTGCTAACTTATTTAACAACAAAACAGCCCTTGACTATTTCATTAAATTTCTTTAAAGAGAAAAACACTCACAACTTCAAGTTGAGTTTCTATAATAATAAGGTAGTTTGATTACTAGAAGTATACTACTAGAGTGTTCGTAATGTACTGAGAAGTGGATTGTCATTTGGTGTACGTATGTTATTAAGAGTTGTTACTCTTATTAGTTGTAAAGTTCACACTGCTATCGTATGTATACTTACTTGTGCAGGTTTGTGTAGAGCAAGGAAATGAATATATTTTTTCTGATGTCTGACATAGTGACATGCGATGTTCTAGACACTTGCATTTGCATAAAGTATCACAGAAGTACCGATTCTTTCAACAAGGAGTTTATAAACTTGACAATTGATATTTTCATTGAGATTTGCTTGGCGGGTTTTGTGAATGCTCTATAAAGGGTTTTCCAATGAGAGGTGTTATTGAGTGACCCGCTATTTCGGTTGCTGTCACTTTTGAAGCTTTTATTCTTTGAACGATACACGCTTCAACAACGCATTGAAACTATTAAAATTCACTACAAAAATGGTGAAAATCTTGCAGTCACAGTTCGCAAAACTAAAGCATTTTTTGGTCGTCGTGAAGCACCTTGTCGGACCGCAATACAGAAATTGGTGGACAAAATTCGAGCTGTTGGGACAAGTTAGTGATGTGAACAATAAAACCCGTTCACGTCGCTCAAGAACAACTGAGAATATTGCTGCTGTAGCCCAAAGTGTTCAAGAATGTTTGTCAATTCCTCGTCGTTCTTTGGAATTGGGCATTCCACAAACGTCATTACAAAGATGATTAATGATTTTGTATGGTCGGAGTTGGATGGTATTGATCTGGAAAACGTTTTCAAAGAGGGCGCCACGTGCCACACAAGCAACGAAACCATTGATCTTTTATGGGAAAAGTTTCCGGACCGTGTTATCTCTCGAAGAGGTGATCACAATTGGCCACCGAGATCTTGTGATTTAACACCTTGCGACTTCTCCCTTTGGGGCCACGTGAAAGATAAGGTCTACGCCAACAGCCCAGCGTCGATTCAAGACCTCAAAGAAAAAAATCGTGAAGCTATCGAGGACATAGGGCAGCCAATTTGCGATTTGGTTATGGAAAATTTCATGAAAAGGATATGGTCCTGTATGCGTGCTCGTGGTGGCCATTTGGCTGATGTTGTTTTCCGTTATTAACGGCATACCTTCCTCTTTATTATGAAATAAACGTCCGATCATTTATCTCAAAAAATGTCATTTTTCTTTGAATACCAAAATAACACCTCTTATTGGAAAACCCTTTAGTAAACTCACCCATTTCAAGGGCAATTGCATGAGAAATTTGCAATCCACTCTCAATTCACACTCAATTCCTTGATCGTTTTTTTTTTTGTATGACAGCCGGGATAAGTACTCAATCTTGCAGCAAAGTGAACTCGCATAATCCGCGTACATAAAAAATTGAATTACAGCTTATTTTATGCATTTCAATAAGCTCTTCGCATTTTGTTCTTCCGCGTGGGTTTTTGCGGAATAGCAGCCGATTCATCCATTCATGCACTGGCATTTGCTGCGACGTTAACCATTTTATATAAAGCAAATATCGCCTGGAATTCGCGGGTAAACTTGCCCGCAAACGGGAGCAATAAATTGCGAAAATTGTGTAAAATGTAGCCACAATCTGTTTAAATTGAAGATCGAAACTAAAAATGCATAGTGGTAAGGCTCATTTTGTATATGTCTACTTCCTTTAGTAGGGATCAAAATGTCCCTTTCTCGTTTTGTATAACTTCCATACAGCGAAATCAAACAAATCTTTTACCGAATCCAATTTAAATACGCAACAATTCATCTCCACAGCAGTCAATAATGTCCTTACCCATATCTCGTCAGTTGAAAACATTTATTTATTTAACAGAGCACGATATCTCCAATAAAATATCCAATATTATCCCTTTTGTTATGCCAAACAGCACTATTAAGTAATTTGAATCCTTGCAAGAGTTTTCAGTTTTTTTTTTGTATCACATAAAACAAGTAGGTATCGAACGAACAGAGTAATCTCTGGAGACGTTTTCCTGTCCATTAAGTATTCAGATACCAAAGCTACCGTCTAGGACAACTTGTCCCTCACATCGATAAAAATCAGCAAATATTAAAGTCGACTAGTCACCATATTGAATTTAAGTTTGCCTCAATCTATATGGTGCTTTGTGCACGTATGAAGGGGGAAATCCAATATGCTAACAGGATTAAACGCAGTCCTTGGGTTAACTTAATCCGATTAGCATAATTTAAAGCGTGGCAAGCTTCCTGTTTTGTCAATAGTATTCAAAGGATATTTTCTATTCATGAAATACCATCCGATATTAATCCCAATCAAAGGTCGCAAATATTTGGAGTGTTGTGCAATGCGTTTGCGGGAATAAAAGGATTCCATTTGAAGCTGTATTTGCTTTTGGTACTCTTTTGAAATGTCTATTTTATTTGGGAAAAAAATGACTTGTAGATATGATGGCGTCAGCTTTATAAATGATTTGAATGATTTCCGAATTGTTCTACGTTTTTGTCAAATGGCCTCTTATCAAACTCGGTCTCATGTAAGCGATCAGGTCGCAATCAGCGTTGCCCCCTTGCTACAATTGTATCGTTTGTACTTAATTTTGTTGGTAAAAAAAGTGAGTATGTACAATTATTAATTGGGAACTTTGTATTTCAATTTCACACATTAAAAATAATAAGGAAAAAATTTCTCAAACATTTTGTTTAGTACGTTTTTTTTTCTACACGCTTGTGGTACCAAACTGACTTCTTGTACGTAAACGCAGCAGACTCAACTCAATTATTGGAAGCATATACAAACAATAGACAACCAGTCCTCTTGCCGCTGGCCACCTCATTTTTTTTTTGTTTTCAAATTCAGCCATTTTGTTTTCCTGTCAGTGTTATGTCAATAAGAATCCGTGTGACATGCAAAAACATACAAAATTAAATGCTGCAACCGCGACCAACCGTCGGTAAATGTGATAGAGTTCGGGAATACCATGTTTTAACATTAGTTACTGAATGCTTTTGGTAAGATATTATATATTTTTAAAAGGCGAATTGTTTGATTTGTGTGGTCAATAAAACTATCTTATGGAGATGCTTTATATATTAGACACAATATTAGGACAAACATGCTTGTGTATTTTCAGCTTTTGTGTATCATTAACTTCGATTTCGTTTGCAAATTTTAATGAAGAGAATTTGCTCAAAATGTTTGTTATTTACCCTCCAACAATCTACATTGTTAATTTTTCATACATATTTTAATTCCTAAAAAAAATACTAACGACCAATTTCAAATTAAATGTATACAATTCTATGAACGCTGCCAGCAACTTTGCACACAGCGGAAGTGGTTGATATTTTTTGCGAGTATTTGGTGAGCCCGAATTGCTGAAGTTACGTGACATTTGTCAATACGAATTTCTATGTAACAATACTACCACACCAAATCGTGACCACTCTGTAAAAATATAGCAAGTAACTGGAAATCAACCGGAGTTTGTGGTCTCAGTATGATTTGTCTGTGATTGGAAGTTTGGCTAATAGTTGTAAACTCGCAGTCGCAATACACAATATTGATCTGCGCTGTATATTTTTTTAATGGAGAATTAACACACAAACTTAGGTAATAGTATAGTATTTCACGATGGGTGCATTCAGCGAAAAAATTTTCCTTTTCTTAGATGTCCGACGACAGCTTGGCTTGGGTGCGTAAAGAAAAACGTAAAGTAAATGTGTAGCAAAATTCAGTCACAACATAGTTGATAACAAAAATTTTAAGCGATTGTAGTAGATCAATTATATATCAACCTGGCAAAGGCACAAAGGTGTTCTGCAGTATTTGACTCTGACTATGTGACCTACTTTATGTCACATTCCACATCGAACGTCATTGTCATTCTCATTATTTCTTAGCCAGAATTAATGTGCTGTTTTTGCCTTACGCAAAATATGTTCTACCACGCAGACGTTTGTGGGGCCTAAGGCGATCTTTTTCGGTAAAACCTACATTTGAACATGTCGGAATTGTATTTAATATCTCGCACATTTTTCAATCCAAATCACTTCCTGCGCTATTTTTCACAACAAGCTGAGCATTTAAATGCTCTTTCCACTATTTTTCGAATGAAACATGTTCAAATTACAACTATGTGCATCATTGCCGAATGGCTTGTGTATGAGTGTCCGACTTGCGCCACCAACAAAAAAACTATTATTATTGAGGACGTTCAAGTATCTAGTTTACTAAGTTTGACAGCTCTCTCACTAGATGTATGTCGGTTTTGATTGGGGGAAATTGATCATGCAGATGTTTCAGTTGACGTTCATGGAGGGGTAGCCGACGAATCTAAACAAGAAATTCATGACTGAGTACTAAGTTGACAGTTCGCATATGTGGCTGACGTAGGAAAAGTGACGTTTCCCACCAATCTAGTTTTTGCTTTCAGGTTGCATCTCATCCAGACCAATCTCGTCGACTTAAGATAACTAGATTCTTGAATACGGCCATTCTCATTGAGTTGCATATACAAATTTTATGTCTGTCTACCTCTTTCCAAATGATTTTGCTGATTTTGACACATTAATTGCATCCTTACCTACATATATCAATTATGTCAAGATGAAATCACAACTTATGACAAGACAATTGGCAGTTTTTTCTGTTGTTGTAAGTCATTGGAGACGTTTAAAATGCTAGTGCAGTAAGTTTGTCAGCTGGCTGATTTGTTGTGTTTCAGTTGTATTGGCCTAGATTGGTCACTTGAATAGTTTTTTTAGCTGACGTTTATGGGGGGTATCCGACAAATCTGGTCAAGGAAATCCTGCCTGTTTTCAACTGTCAAAAGACACTTATTTTTCGAAACTAGTCAACACGCCTGGGATGTCAACGTAAATATGTACATGGGAGCCACATATAAATAGAATTTATTTCAAAGAATCCCAGGTCCTTTGGCATTCCATATAAATACTTGTAGTAACGACGCACAGACAATGCTATTTGTATACCCATGTGAAATCTATAAAAAACACTTCCGTCGTCATTTCCTATGTCAGTAGATAACAACAGAAAAAAAACCAGCCCCCATTACGTTCGCTGAGAAGATTCATTTTTAACAGATGGGTAGACACATTGGGATTTAAATCATCTAGTACTATTTGTCGAATTCTTATACATACATATAGGAATTCGGTGATGAATCAAAATAATGACATTTAATGTTGAGGTGGTGCGCTTTTTCCTGCTCTGTATTCTCACAGCGTATTATTATCTCCCTTTAATGTTGTTTGATTAGGGAAGATTGTAGGATGTAGATATGGTGCGGTTTCTCGTAACACCCATAAATCTTGTACGCAACTCATCCGTGAATATTAATGGCTGATCTGAGTCTGTACCCACAATTGACAAAAAAAACGTTATACAAAGTATTTTTTTTTGGAAGAGTTCTCTGGCTTCTATTTTTTGTTTGCTGGTTTCCTTTGTTGTTTGTTCTGGCTTAATCAATTACTTGGCTTCTTGGGCTCTAACGCGCATGATTCTGTATTTATGGTGTGATAAATAATTTAGTTAAAAAATTGGCATGCTCCTACTTTTGGAATTTACAAGAATCTTTAGCACATGTGGGATAATAATGTGTTTGACATTGTGCTTATGACACTTGGAGTGGATGAAAGATGGGCATGCGAATTTTAAAAGAAGATGGCAACAATGTGAATAAAGTGAGAAGTATTGATTCTGTGGGGATTGATGGGCTGAAACCATGATGGTCGCTTTAAAATTTGCAAGTGGCTCAAGCTGAAAATGAAATATGACAAGATGCTGAAAAATTTATGTGTACTCGTATGTAGGTACTTTATTTACATTTAAAATCTTGAAGAGACTTGACAACTCATATTTAAAATTATTTTGGGCTTCATTGGCAGACCAACTAATCGTCGTTCGTCGATATCCTTGGTTTCTTGTTCTTGTTCAATTGCATTTCACAGTACTTCGTTGGCTGCCAAAGAAAAAAAAATTCAATTTATCGCAAACAGATTTTTAGAGCTCGAATGCTAGTAGTTACTGAATTAGAACAGATTGCAATAATTGCAGACAACTTGATATAAGAGTTACTCGTATCCAGTAACATTTGATCCTGATTAATTTCATAAGTTAGAAAATCCTACGCCATAAATTTATACTCCCCTCCAGCATGACAGCCATTCCCTTATAGGCAGTTTTCATTTTTGGACTCTGCATTGCAAACTCTGAATTAATATTTCATTTCGAAAGCCGTCCAGTGTGCTTGTTAACGTAGAAAAATTCATAAAGAAAAACCCCAATAAATTACACAGATGAGTCACCTGCTGTAATATTGTTAACAGCATTCTTCTATTTTGTTTTTGGATTTTAAAAGCAAAACCATTCCCAATTGTATTGTAAAAATAAAAACGACCGAGCAAATTCCGTATCAGCCTAAATTAAAGTCGTATTTCATTTCGGCAACATTTTGTGATATTAAAATGGAAAACAAATACCCAAATAACCCTGCAAGCGTCCGTTTTTAAGCCAACAACTTGCTAGCGCTGTGTATTGTCCCTTTGAGGAAAAAACTCGCTAAAAAAAAATCCCAACAAATATCTCACTCGTAAAAACTGATGCATCGCTCTCTAGTGAGTTCGCGTTGTAATTCCCAAATCCGCCCGATGCAACAAACAACAAACAACGAAAGCACGGCGTACTGCATCCGAGCACCGGAGCTGGAGCGCTCAAGCTCCCACACCATAAGTCCCAAATTCCAGGCATCGCTCTATTTCACTATATTTTACCCGCTTATGGTAAACTTTTATTGCTACACATGGATACGCGCTCAGAGTCCTGTTTTAATCTTCGTAAAAGATTACAATTTTTTTTTTGCGTATCATCAGTTTGGCTGTGCTATAATTTGTTAAGCGAAAAGAAAAAAAAAACACAAACAGAAAATACAATCCAGCCAATGAGACAGCGGATGAATGCAGAGTATACTCGTAACTCCCTTTCAAATGCAAATTTAAGCTCTGTCACATTATTCTTTGTCTTGAGAATACTGTTTGGATTACTGTTCGCAGAGAGATACCAAATGAAATAATGAGATACATCGGTGGAACTTTGCTGATATTTACAAAATTTTTCATTTTTTTTATCGATTTGCAAACATTTATTCAACAACTTGTTGGAGGGAAGTTTTTTTTTTTTTTTGATTATTACAGACAAGTCAGACAAGTGTGGACGACGGTGGAAATTCTTGATAGAATTACTGTCGGGGATTTCTGCTGGGGATTTGGACGAATAATTGTAACATTTGTAACCGATTAAAAAATAAATACGAAATTTAAGTGGTTTTTACGGAATGTATTTAAAAAATGTTCTGATTTTAAAATGTTGGTTATAAATATTCAGGTGCAGCCCCCAAAGTTGCATTACATATTTCCAAAAAATAAAATCTTCCTTCAGTGTTAATTTTTTTATTTAAATTTAGTGAGCCATAGATATCTTGGAAACTATGAAAATAAAACCGCAATTTAAAAGACTCAAGTAAATGAGTAAGTTCCTGTTGAGTAACAAATTCCTAGGCGGACTGCGACTGGGTTCAAAAAGATTTTTTAACTTGCATTTTGCTTCAGAAATGTGTACTAATATTATGTACACTCTTTTCAAACTCAGCGGGCACCTTTTTTTGACGTACCCATTATGGCGATATTTCAAAACCAATTTTTATCAAATATGCACCAAATGAAAGGTGAATTTCCGGAGGTTAATTCCCCAGCATGAGTTATTTTGCTTCCATTTGGCAATATGTTATTTGGTGAGTATTATTACAGCTTGTTCGTTTATTGAGGGATGAGGACGAGGGTGATTTCTAATTCAATGCGATGGAACTTAAATTTATCAAAAAAGGCCAAATGGATTTGAAATGAGATGTGAGGAACGGATTGGAAATTGAGAGAACAAAAGATGGACGGTTGCAGCGTTGCCGGAGAGAAATATTATTAAGGAGTACTGCAGCCAGAAAAGGGGAGTATTTAAAAAAAATAGGAGTACAGACATTTTTATTTTTATTTAAAAATCATAAAAAAAAATCAGTGTAAGAAAAAACAAAAAAAAAAGAAATGGAAAGAGGGAAATTCCATTAAATTTGAAGTGAACTAAATTTATTAATTTTGAAATTAAACTTTGCTGCAAGTGTAAGATATTTTAGGACTTTTAAAAAAAATAGGAGTACGAATGTGAAAGGAGGAGTACAGGAGTACGGGGGTGTTGAAAGTAGTACAATACTCCTATGGGAGTACTTTCGGCAACGCTGGACGGGTGTCAACAAAAATTAAGTGACAAGCGGAACACTTTGTATGATTGCACTGAAGCCATATAAACTCAAGGCGCGTCACTTCGGACATGCATGCATCTATCAAAATCCAAAGAAAAGAACACTTGAAGTTGCAGCGGTTGTGTAATGTGCAGCTTTTTGTTTTCGGTTTCGTTTTAAAACTTTTCAAGGAAAGTCGGGTAGGTGAGTGACAGCTGACAGCTGCATACAGAGCAAAATTGTAGCATACTGTAGGCTTATGGTCCAGTCAAATTGTCCAATGAAATCGAAAGCAACTATTTCTGGAACCAATCAATCGAGGTCTCGGGTGGACCCAAATTAGCATACGGCTTGCTATGAAAAGACGGTGGTGACATCATTTGAATCAAAGTCAGTGTTTGACAATCAGTGGAGGTCTTATAGAACATGTCTGTCAAACTCAAACTCCTTATGTGCGAATATTTTGTCTTAAACATGACAGCTTGCCATATAAAAAATAAAATGCGAACTATTTTACTATGTGTAAGCTTATTTAAGAAAAAATAATTTTTGTAGGGACGTAAGAAGTGGAAATATTATTTTGATGATCCAGAAATTGTTTCGAGGGCCGGTCATGGCCCGCGGGCCGTATCTTTGACATGCCTGCTATAGATGGTGTCTGGGAGACACTTTTCGCAAGTAGTGAAAGAAATCTGAAACTCACCTCGGTCTTGGATCGTTCTTTGACAGAGATGGGTTGCCGATTTTAGCAACGAACAGCGAGAGGTACCGCAGACAAAAATGACAGAAATTTCTTTGTAGGTATAAACATTTACATTTATCGTACTGTCACAGTGCAGACTATTTGAATTTACGTCAACTACATTGGCTGTTGAATCCACCTTTAACCAGGATCTCTGAGTCATATTCAACTTTGAAACGATAAAGGAAACCGAAACTTCATGTGAAAGCCGAAAGACAAACTGTCAGAGTGCTTGATCTAGATCTACATAATCGCAGATCGCATACTAAGTATCAAAGAGGATATTAACTTTCTGTTGCCCCCGAATTTGGATGCATAATTAGATATCGATGTTTCGAGTGCTGACGATGTTATACCCACTGGCGCTCAGATCTCTATTTTGAGCCCCTACTGTTAGATAAGGCTTTATGAAATCGACCAAAACAACACGTTTAGTTAAGCCAAATAAACGAAACGCTGAAGCGCTTTCCCAGACACACGTGATGGGCAATGTCAGTGACACACAGTCACACGGTGTATTTTCTCATTCTTAAAGAAATTGCTTAGATGATAGGATATTCCAAATTACGTCTCAGTCCATCGCATATATCCACAAATATGTGCAAGTTTAAGAACATGGAGCCTGAGGTAATGGAAGCATTTATGAGCTGCATCAGTCGACAATGTAATCGCGTTATACTTGCATGCTTGACAGTATAAATTTAGCAACCACATCGCATAACATGATGCTCTGATACTCATGGACTAGTGCCAAAGGCGGAACGGCAGCGGTTAACATGAAAGTCCATTTTATTGACGAATGCAGATACTGCAATTGACATTTTAAAATTTACAAAAACAGTTCGTTAACTATAGTTCAAAATGGACTCCTCAGTCGGAAGTTTAAACAAAGGAAAGCGGTTGAATTTAGTTTCCATTATACACATAATTTTTTTGGTCACAATATATCATTTTATATGGAAAATTTCAACGTGGACACTTAAAATGATGAAATATGAAATATTTTGGGTTTATCCTTGGAGGTTTGCCGGTTGAAGACCTGTATAAATTATTAACTAAAAAGCCTGCCACCAGATTCACAACTGAGTCCAAGCAAATGTGGTGTAGGTGTCTACAAGAGATCAGGGACAAGGTGTAATAGCGCCTAGCAATGACAGCGCTTCTACTTCTAAGCATCAGCATTCATTCGGCGTCCTTAAGTTTTCGCAGTCACATTTGTGCTAAAATTTGCATGATAGAAACTGGCTGTATGTGATGCTGGATCACATTATTTTTGAGAGATTAAAGCGGTACATTCATGCATGCTAGCCCGTCCTAAGCGAGCCATCGATGGCTTGTCAGCAAGGATTTTGAGACGTAACGGATGCTGTTTGAATTGGTTTTAAAAATAACCGTTGACTGTCAACTGTAAACAGTTTAAATTCATTTGGTATTAGAATTCCTCATTTTCTTTCACGGAAGTCAAATAAAAAACTCCTTGCATATAATTCATACAAAATTTAATTAGTAAAAAGTAACTGAAGGGATGAACCTGACAAAAGAAATAAGCTTTTCCCTTAATTAAATTAATGGCTGTATGGAAAGAAAAATTGTAAATGTAATAATACCACAAAAGCAGCAAAAAAAACTCATTTTGAAATTATTTTGTACCTCTAAAAAGGAATGAAAGAATTTTTCCTTAATTAAGGCAACCAAATTCAAACTGGAACAATAAAATAATAATAACTAAATACGTATACAGCTTGAGGGTTAAAAAAGGACGCATCCTAGTCCTATTATTCGCATCATTGTCATTGTTGAGAACTCATTGCCAGTTCGAAAAATGTTGCCTGCACACTAAAAATGATTTCTGCTATTGCGGTATGTATATAAATGCAAATTAAATTGAAATGATGGAAAAATACCGCTTTCTAGTTTTTCTCTTAAAAAAAAAAGAAACTCATCTCTTTTTGCAGAAATTCATTGAATTTCCAAGTTTTCTTGTTATATAAACAAAATTAAATGGGGAAAAATTTGGTTGTAAAAATTAATTGGAATTCTTTACTCAGCAAACAAACAAATGGTTTGCTTAGATGATTTTTCGAATTGGTTAATGAAATACATAGTAGAGCGTTTGGACGTTAATTAACAATAGTCTTACTCGCGTACTACAATTGGAAGTGTGTTGTAAATAGTTGCTTTTGCATTAAAATTAAATCAGTTCTTATTCGGGTTGCACGAAAAGATTAATAAAATTGAAGAGCGACTGTCAATTTTGTGCGTGGTGTCCCATTTTGTATTTTTTTGTTCACAGCAATAAAAGTACACACAACTAAAGTACAACTCATTTATCTGGACAACTCTATTATAAGTAATCAAGGCAGCAAAAGTGCTCCTTGAATGAAAGGAATTATTTCACACTGTGAGCTTGCTTTGTGCGAATTTATTACTGCTGTTCCTGATTAATTCTTATCGAATTCGCGCCACAAACAAAGTGCCACGCTGCCAAGTGCTGTTTTACGTAAGTGGTCTTTGTGAATATTATTTAATACCCTGTTATAGTGTACACATTCCATAGCCAAGATCTGGGTTCGTCCGTCAACCTTTGGTAGAGACAACTTACTTTGCGTTGTATAATCCTTGAAGTTGCTGAATACATTGAAAGGGTCGTCTGCCTCAAATATTTACTCCCTAGACAAACAAGTATAGACTTTAATTTAGGAAAGCGACCCCACTCTCAGTCATGGTCAAGGCATTCCCATAAGCCGGGGGGGTATTTGTTGGAGTGATCAGATGGGGGCCTACTTCTAAAATAAATACTCAAGGTAATGCGTCTTCTTCGAGGGGTCCCAGGTTCGAATCCCGAGAAAAAACCCCAAATTCCAACTTAAGGTTTTTTCACTGCGCCACCTCTCGCGAACGTCTGACAAACATCCGAGAGTATAACTGTCATGAAAGAGCTTCTCAATTGGCCGTTTGGACTCGGCATAAAATTGTAGATCCCTTCCATTCGTCCCAAAAAATAAAAACTCACACAAGACGAATGGTTGTGAGAAGCTATTCTTGGGTCCATACGGACCTGTTGCGCCAATTATTTATTTTATTATAATGCGTCTTCTTGAATAAAAAGAAACTGCAAATATCACCACTCACTGACATACATCAAGATCCCATTCTTTTGAACACAAATACTTATTATTTTCTAAACTCAGTTTGATCTGCCTATAAAAAAAATGAATGCTTCCCAACTTGTTTGAGGAACTTTTCTTATTCAAATTATTATTATTCTTGCTCGAGAGGTTGACCTACTTCGCTCAAATTTGTTCCTGTTAAGGGTCTTATGGAATTATAGACACAGGCAAGAAAAAGAGCACTGACAACTTTTTCTTTTCATGCGATGGACAGTGAAAAATTAATTAGAAATATTCAACAAGGAATACTTAAAAATGGTACCTAACGATTGAGTAGCTTGTGAAAGATATGAAGCTACACTGGTATGTTATTTCATTCATAAGAAGGCCTGCTTTTCAGATAGTTAGTTAGTTTGTTTACTGCCCACGCACTAAAAATTTTACAGAGAAACCCTTTAAAAAGGTTTTCATTATTTAGTAGTCAATATTCATTTTGATAGTGATGAAGGTAACTACGTTACGGAAGATGCCGGATCAAAGGACATTTTTTTACGAAACCTTGGGCTTGGTGTTTACCGTAAACTTGATGCTGGGTGACATTAAGAACAAGATTGTGAGTGAAGTTATTTTTATATGCATAATTGGGAAGAAGCCCGTTTAAGAAGCTAAAGTCAACTAATAGGCAGGTGGAAAATGAGTCTAAAATTATGTGGAAATTGAAATAAGTGCTGTGCATCCGTTGAGACTGAGGAGGCACGACATAGTCGCAAATGCTTTCCGCCATATCGATTAACTTTAAAATTTAGCAACAAGAGAGCTTGCCAATAAAATAAAAATACAAAATAGTTGGCGCAACAGCTCCGTATAGTTCCCTAGACCTAGCTCATAACAACGATTCGTTTTGTATTAATTTTTGGGACGGCCTACAGTTTGTTGAATAATATGGCTGTATTGAGAAACTTTCTCTGGGCAATTATGCCCTCGGATGTTTGCCAAATGTTCACCAGAGCTGGCGCTGCTATTATTTTAAAGTAATTTCAATTTTTGCTGGGGATCGAACCTGCGACCTTTCGCTCAGAAGATGTAATTGCAATTATTTCATTGGAATTACACAGTCTGCTGCATTAAATATTTTCAAGAACCGCATATTTATGGACAGATGTGAGCTTACCCTCAGCCACTCACTCGTTTCAGATCAATAAACAAAATAGCAACTATATTTGCATATACAACAAGAAAAGACAAACACACATACACAGCATTAAATTTGTATATTCAATCTTATTATCCGTCGCGAGCTACATAAAAAATTCAGCAATTTATTTCGATAAGTGTTTGCTGCGTTGCAATTTCATGGTATTCGAGGCAGCGTCTATGCTTTCACTTCTGTATTTATGTTTTTTTTTTTCATTTATTATTTTACGAATTGTATATATATTTATGCACCTGTAGCTTGTTTTATTTCATTCTTTTTGGATATACTCAAGATCAGAGTAGCATCTGAGGTTGGATAGTAATAAATTTATTGTGGTACATTTTTTAAATGCTCTGAAATGAATGGGTCTGCCTGCGCTTGAAGAGCTATATCTGCTTTTGATTTAATATTTAATTTATGCTCCCAATTTAATTGTAAGTGAAATCGAGCAATGAAAAATGCTTCATGCATGCCTTATCGTCAATTATGGATGTCCTGCATTGCTATATCCGCTTAAGCAAATTCCTAATTTGTCTCTCTATCGAAATGTCAAAGTGAATTTATTGAGAAGCAAACAAATGAAGAGACTGTTGTGGAGTCGGTTGGTCCAGCATTTGATAGAAGGGAAAAGTTTTAAAACGATTATTCCAACAACATATACAACCCCCAAAAGGGACAGCTCGAAGTAACACAGGTGTGAGTGAATGCAGCTCCGTTTTCTACTATGGGATTTTATTGGGTGGTCCTTAAATTATCTTTAGTTTCGGGGCTTATTTTTACGAACAGAAAATGGCGAAATATTCGACACACATCTTTTTAAAGAGATGGTTAAAAATGGTCACCGGAAAGGCCAAATATCATTGGTTAACTTAGCCTTTATCGAAAAAATAGAAGCAATTTAAAGAGAATTCGCGTTGGCCGCCAATTGATGCAATGAAATATGTATTTATATTAATTTGGGTGCCAAAAAATGGAACGTATCGCTAAACGAAATAAAAAGAAATTAAACGCAAATTGGGATTTACGTCAATAAACAGCTGGCGGAGTAGATTCGAATGGGGCCTATTCGAAGTTCACTGAATTTTGGTACCTGTCCCGTGTGTCTTTGAAACATTTAGCCCAAATACTGCAATATGCGTGCGACAGTTCGGTGTAAAATATATTTATACATTATGCCGTCATCTGCATCCCAAAATAATTATCGCCATAAATTGCAGCATTTAAGCTCCGATTTTATACAGAGACTACCAGTTGAACAGGTGTTAACCCTACGATATCCATTACCCACCTTAACGACGGGAGATATTAACTAAATAATATAATTCAAATAAGCTCTTAACAAATGTACACCTAATTAATTGTTATTTCATATTCTGAATAACAAAATTGACGCGCTAAATTTGCAGTAACAAAATTCGGCCATTAAAGACAAAAATTCAATTTTGAACAGGTTGATTTGGAGTAAATTAGCTCCGACTTATTATCTCTGACATACAAGTACGAACATATTTCCAGAAAAAAGAGGGATGCGGGGCTTTCAAATCAAAATAAAAGAAAAAACGGCATGTACGAGTATGTGCAGTGAATTTTCAAGCAATATAATATTGGAAGAACGGATGCGCAAGAGACATTTTACAACGTAGCAAATAGCAATTTTTTTTTGGCGCGTTGGGCATTTTTGATATGGGATAAAATCATTTAACTCGTGACATCAATGTTGCGACACCAGTGTTCGTGAAATTGGAACGGAAGTTGAGAGGGTATATAGAGTCATTCGGCCTTACCAATAAACATTTTTAGTCTCGACTTTAAATTTACGTAAGCTCACAATTGCAAAATTTGTATGGAAAATATATCCACTGTGAACCACTAAAATTTAGATTCGAAACTAAAAATGTTTATTGCTAAAGCCCATTGTATATAGAGAAATGTTTATATACAATGATAGAGTGGATAGATGTACCAACTACCAATTAAGATCCAGTGACACCAAATAACAGACCTATCATACCTCAAAGAGAACAACAGACGCCATTAATGGCGTCAGCGGAAACTTACCTTCTCACTATATCATTTGGGTTGTAGTCTATGGTATTTAATGTGGGAAATATGTGTTACCATATTACAAGAAATTTTGCATTATTGTTTTGGGAACCATTTTGTGTAATTACAGTAGGAGCTACAAACGCAGGATGAATGGATGAATATCTTTGCAGAATTTTGAAGATGAAACAATAAGTTTGTTGAGAAAATAAATTGACTTTCAGCTTCAGAGAATTTGAAAAAATTAAAAGTAAAAAGTAAAAAAGTAAAAAATGCTCGCTAATTTGAGAAGGTAAGTGTCCAGTTGCAGAGCTGAGATGTAGATGTCGCTAAGTGCAGAGAATGAGTTGAACTCGCAGCAAAAATGTTGTCTTAGTAATGTTGCGACACCAGTGTTCGCGTTGCCAACCACTTTTGACGAAAAAATGCCTAACTTGAGAAAAAAAAATGCCTTTTTCAATAATATAATGGCTAAAATATTATTTTTTTTTAAAGTGGGGCAATAAATCAAAAATTAAACATAATTATAAAAAAATAAACATAACATTTTGTATTTTTACAACAAACAGCTTTAAAATTTGTTTCCAATTTCATTCCACTTACCGAAAGTGGAAGCTGGAATTATTTTTAAGGAACGACAAATAAAGTGTTCGGGAAATGGGCAGAGTTTGAAGGTGGAAACACATTCTTTAAGACCGATGTCACATTTAATTTTTTTTGGCAAAGATTTTTTAAGAATGTTTGTTGTTCCACTTTACCTAAAAATATTTTTTTTTGTATTATTTTATTGAAAAAGGGACCCTTTTTTTAAGTTATGCATTTTTTCGTTAAAAAAGGTTAGCAACGTTGCCGCAAGCTCAGAAAACTTAAGAGAATTTGCCTACTACAAGCTGTTATCCCTGTTATTGTGGGATGGGAAAGTTTGTTTGCCAAGTTAAAGTAATTTAAGAGAGAATTTTAGGAGCACTGTTATGTTATTTCAAAACATAGTTTTGTTGTCAGTTGTCATTTTCGCACAGAAAATTCAAGGTAACCGTAATATAATACTAATATTGTAAATGCGAAAGTAAGATTGTTACATTTTAATGACCGCAAATCCGATTTTTATGAATTTTGGTATAAGGATAGATGGGACCTCTGAGAATGACATAGGCTACTATTTGTCGCGAAACCGAAACTTGAAGTGGATGAAGTAGTATATCCATGTTTAAATGACGGACCAATTATTTTTCAAGTAAGGGATAATAAAATTAACCATAGGTATTTATATTTGGTAAGAAATTAATATATTTGCTGGTCATTTCACCAATGAATTTCAATGTGTAGGGCTAATTGTTTAGCTTGAAATATAGAATAGTTTTTGACTAGATTGATATAAATATTTTAATGAGTTATTCGAAGTACCTACTAATTCTACGCAGACGAAGTCGCGGGTACCAACTAGTATGCATTATTTTTCATGTACAATACCGCATCAAAGGAAAATGAAAATTATAGTATAATATTTTTAGTACATAGTAGTTTATAATAATGAATAAGAAAACAATTCATTTGAAATAAATTCCTGTACATTAAAATATTTCCTGGCGATTCAAAAAATAAACACGTAATTTCAAGTTTTCACTTCTGTCGGCACTCCCGGAGTGCCATTGTTTTTTTTTTTATTATATTTGGAAAGACACCACATTGCCAACAAAGTAAGGAGAAATATATTCACTTTAAAATTGAGCGGTACTTATTTTGGATTTTACTGGTGGCACTTTGTGTTGGATGTGGTTACTGCGTGCAAACTTTATTGGCGGTATAATGTGCGCCCACGTGGCGCACCCTAAAATGTCACAAAAATGGTAGTAAAATTTATTTTCTCATATACGTGTGGGATTTAGCATCATTTTATACCACTAAATATTTTATTTGCATACGAGAAAGAAAACACGAATTTGGAGGGGCGTTACATAGGTTAACGTGCGTAAGTTGTTTTTTTTTTTAAATTTGTCAAGAAGATTTACTTGATTGATTGATTTTCTCATCAAAGAATAGGGTGTGCATGTATTTTATTTTTTTTTTTTCGAAAATATTGAATTGGGTGGGATGAATTCAATTTATTTTGAACTACCATACCTTTCTCTCGGATGTTCTGTAAAATAAACAATTTATTTCATTTGATTTTTTTTATTTGATTGTATTACAAAAAATTAAAATTATTAAATCTATTGAGAAGTCTGGCTGGGGAAATTATATTCACTTGTTGTGATAACTGTCTATTTATTTATTTTAATATGAAAGCAAAGCATTCTAGTTTATATTATTTTTCTTGATTTGATTTATTTGGAGGAAGCCACATATTTCCAGCTGGCGATTGATCAAATAAGCAGATGTCCCTAAATTCATCCTCAATTAACGCGAAACCGCATGTACATATATTTTCAGTGGAACCTAAAATATTAGCCTGATAATTTAGTTCTGACAAAAAAACTCGCACACTTTACGACTGACAAATCTGAATCAAATAATAAAAGTTGAATTTTACATTTCGCTTAACTTCGAGTTGACATCACAATGGAAAACTGCAGCATATGTAAGTAAATGACAGACGAAAGTGTTTTTTTTTGTTTCATTCATTCGGACGGCATAATCGCAACTAGACGATATGGACACCACGCAAACACAACCCTTGGGTTTTGTTTTACGGACACAGAGCTCGATGTGCACCCAACGAAAATAATCTTTTCTATCTTTTTTCTCGTTTTTTCATCTAAAAAGGACTGTTTTAAATTTACTGTAGCTCAACCTCTGAACGGAGAAGGAAAATAATTGATATCTCAAATTGTTCGGGAAGGAATGACGTAGAAAAAAAAATCTCGTTTATTAATTAAGACTAGTATCGCTTGTGGTCGAAAACCGACCATTCCTTTTATAAGTATGTAAAATGTAATACTAACAAACGTGCCACAATAACTTTCGTTATTTATGTTTTTTTTTTATTTACGTAAGGACCGGCATCTAGATATCGAAAAAATACGTAAAAGAGCTGCTCCATTGGAAACAAGTTCTAATCTAAGATGATTTATATTTGAATACGTTAGTATGGTAATTTATGGCGGCGAAAAATTGAATCCTTTCAATCACCTGTTTTTTTATGGGGAATTCATACTTAATTTTACCAGCCTTAATGGCGACATATTACCACGATTTTTGGTTTGTGCACATCTTCGGCACGGTACCTTTCGAATAATGTAAGTTTTATTCTCCTCATTTCATAATAAATACTTAAAAAGTGTACCGAATGTTTTGATGTTCACGTATTAATATAATGATCTTGTGAATATAATGGCAAGTTGAGTGACTTCACTCAAAACAATAAAAATATTCAGTCAGCAAAAATGATTTTTCAGTATAATTAAAGAAATAAAGCGCAATAATATATAACCTACCCTACGCAGAGGAAGCCGAAAAGTATTTCAGTAAACATAACTGCGCGTGTCATTATGTAGACATCGTAAGTTGTTTGACTAAATTACGAGCAAATTATACAATGAATTAAAAGATATTTTCAACTATTTCAGATTCGTCGCATACGTTGCATGAACTGGCGCCCAACGCTACCGCGTAAATTTAATTTTTCAATTTTAAACTTATTTTGTCAATATTTGCAGAAATACTCACTTATAGGTGAAGCGTTTTTCTATTTTCTGTGCGACATACTCGCGATTTTAAGCTGAAAATATGAAAAGAAATTTTATTGAAATTTGCCAATAAATTATATTGAAAATTATAATTTAATTTAAGCGCAGTGAACTATTGATGCTTCTTTAGTTCGAACCCCAGAGAAATAGAAATCACATCTGAAGAAGCGTCCCACTGCGCCACCTCTCGTGAACGTTAGACAAACATCCGAAAGTGTAAATTTCCTAAATCAGCTTTTTGAGTGATTAGTTTCATTCTCGTACCTATGAATAGTGATACGTTTGGTATTCTCCCAAATATCTTGAAATTGATTTGGAGAACCCAAAAAGAGCTTTAGGCATCCCTATAATAAGTTCAAAAGACGATGTTCTTTTAACAAAATCTGTTGCCATCTACACTTGGTTACACCCTCTTAATTGCGTTAGTTTTCATCGTCGGCTTTTGGTGGCTTACTTCCCATATTTCTATGTTTCTACTCCATGCTAAGACTTATCCCACGCATGTCGTACTGCGTCATTCCGTTGGTAACATTTCATTTGTATTCACTGTTTATTGGTATTTTCTCTTTTATTTTAAGATTCGCACATAATTTAATTTGCTCCGGCAAAGCAATAATATTCGGTCCTTGCCATTTTACAGTTATCAATCATCAACCCGATCCAACCACGACAAGCCTGGAAAATATCTTTAAAGCTTCTTCGCAGAATTCTGGTTGCCAAAAGCCATCTACCAAGAAACTATAAATGCCAGTATCAAAAGAAAGATTCATCGTAGGTCAGGAGCAAAATGAAATTTTAATTCAATTGCGTGTGTTCTAATCAAACAAATCTACGTCAAGATGTAATTAAAACTCTGCGTTCGCCTTTTCCATCCTTTCCATCCTCTTGTTTTCAAGAAGAAGGATGTTGTTAATTAAAAGAGTATCGTCTGCGGTCGGATGCCCTGGGCAAAAACAATGGACAAGGACTTATTCGTGTCACGGAAAATATGGAAAGATGATCCTTCCTTAAGAGAGAATGAAATTATTATTACGTAGAGACAATTATCTCGGATAGGTACCTATCCATTGAAATTGACGTTGAGGTAAGAATGTTCGTGAAGGTCTCCGGAGCACCATTTAAAATTCCTCTTCGCCCAAAAATGGTGGATCTTAAAATTATTTTAAAGGCATTTGAAGAGATACACAATCCACCTCAGGTGAAACGACTTGTGTCCAGGAGAGCGCCCCTAAACATTGTCTGCCTCTTCCATTAATTGGATTTAAGGCTAATGACTTGGAAAAACAAAAACGTTTAGTGTTAAGCGTAACTTGAGAATGTACTTGGTCGTGTAAAACGCGCTCAGCTTCCCCAAACAACATTTTATTTAATTTTTTGTTTGACAGATGATGACCCTTACGAAAATAGTTTTTTATTTGATCAATTATTTTCAAGGGAGGATGCCGTCGATGGACATTTAACTTTTGTTTTAACTCATAGCTATCATGTTTTTGTATTTATTTTCAATTTTTATAAAAAAAAAACATCCTAGAAAACTCCAACAGCAGGAAACACATTCCAAAACATGTATAAATAAATGGTATGCAAAACAAATCATAACAATCATTTCGCTAACCCCCTTATTTGTTGTTATCATTAACAGATTGTTATGTACGTTAGTTTGGAAAACAGATACTCGTACCTACCGCCACGATAGACATCTCACTTCAGAGTAAACCCTGTTTAAAAAGCTTTTCCCTACCATCATTCAATCAAGCTGTCAACAAGGCAGTTGTAAAATGTTTTATTATATTGGCGGGCTGTTCTACCCCCATTTGCGAATAGATCACCTTTCGTATATTCCCTGACAAGGTGAACAATACGTCAATCCTTTGAAAACTGGATTGGTAGACACACGCAGAATTACGTACAAAATGTCAAGTGACATTTAATGAGGTTTACCAAGTTGGAATGTGACTCAGAGGTTAAGTGTTCTCTTTTTTTTTATGCAAAGCCGTGAAATTGTGATGCCACCTACAACCATTTATGAATTGTACTCAGTTACAAATGTTGAAGGTGCATCTACATTCACGGTCTGATGGAAATGGTGTGCACATTATCTGTTCTCTCGAACATCATTCATTCAAACGGCTCAAGTTATGCAAACTGCAATTAAAATCCCTACTCCCTCTGTCCGAATGTGAAAGAAAATAGAAGCAATCAGACGCATTGTGTACTGGTTTTTTGGAGCTGTCATGTGAGGCAGAAGCCGATTTATTGCACAGGGTGAACAAACTGTGTATACAAATTTGAGCGGATGATACTTGTAACAAATTTTAAGTGTAGAGCTAATATTTTTAAAAGCATCAATGGCGGCATTTTCTAATTAAAAAATAGCCATTCTGACTTGCAATAAATTTAGGGTGGATGTTACAATTGTCACATTTGAATTTTTTCCTATTACAAAGGGTTTTAAAGTTGGTAGCAAATGGTTTGGTGTATAGTTCTGAAATAGCTCACGTTATCAGTAATGGTTTTTGCACAACTTAATTTTTCCAGTTCGCAATGGTGATTTTTTTTTTAAATATAAGAGAAAAAATTATAGCTCTTCTTTGTAGTCAAGGTAGAAACTTAATATAACCGAATTAGCTAATTTTAGTTTTGACCAGCCTTTAAAAATTAATTCAAAATGAAAGCAAACAAAAAGGCTTCAGTGCAAGTGGACCCTATCTTCAAATTCAAAATAAAGTTCGACATCAGCATCCGAACAGGGATGGTTTTTCTATTTCACGAAATATGTAGATAAATGCATTACAAAGATAACAGACACAGACGAATGATCGAATATATTTATCAGAGTAATCACTTGAGTCTTAAGATCTGTTTTTATATGGTGAAACTTTTAAGGAAGCAATCAATTTACGGTTGCCTAGTTCGATTCTAAAACACCTTAGGGGAATGTATACGCAAACCAAAGGGACACCTCCTCCTTTCTTAGTTTGCATACCTCCTCCTTGTTTTCGTTTTGATTTTTTTTTATGCTAATCCGTTTCTCTTTCGTTACATATCGAAAAATCCAAAATAAATCCTATCTACCATGGGGATGGGAAGAAGTGGAAATTGAAAACAGCCGTAGGCTTGGGATTGAGAAACTGCTGGTGTGAGCCTTTTTTCAAAGATTGGTGAACTCGTGGTGTCTAGAGTTGAGGGTGCCATTGAATGTTGAATTTCATCACCCAACATTACAAAGAGAAAATCAATGAAATCTGCGGTGAAATTTTTAAAGAGCACTTCCTTTTTTATCATCTTACAAGTCGATCACGTATTTCATCGGTAACTAGTTGATGTGTCTTAAGAACTTGTGACTGTAGCTCAGTGGTAAGCAAAGCTAACCTTAAACCTTTGACAAACATATCGCCCTGAGAAAGTTTCATGCTTTTCCTTTATTCACTCTCAGCCCTACGCATTTCAGCTTCACATATATATTCTTAAACTATGACCTTTGTATTTTACAATGCCATCAACTCAACTCAAACCAATTCCCCACATACTCCGAAAGTCGTTTTCAGTTTGAACCTCGGTAGCCAATAAATGTTGATTCATCAGAGTTTCGACGAAAACGGGAGCAGATCTGCGTTACCGTTACCACAACCGCCGGATTTACTCTCACGCATTGCAATTTGCCAAAAAGCGTATGCACAAATCTGTCCGTCATATATCCAGCTTATATGTGTATGCGGGAATGTAGTAAGGATTATCCTCTTTTCTTGGTTACATGCTCTGCTCATCTGCAGAAAACGAGGAGTACTAACAGAATTGTTCATGGACAGTTCCGAGGAAAACTCGCAGAAATTCATTCGCAAGCCCTACCGAACTGCAATTTAAAAAGACATGACAATTGACGTGTGTCTCCTGTCAATCGTGGCTCGTGGGACACCTAAAGGCTAAAGTGGCAATACAATACGGCTTAACGTCACTGAGAATTCAGGGAAATGCAAGTTGCGTGGATATTCATTATAGCAGGGTTGGTGTTGAAAGCGAATTCGGAAATTCCGCAACCTTAGAGGGCATATTTTGTTGTCGATGGACATGGGATGTCGTCAGAAATAATTACTTTCTGCAGTCGTAATTTTGTCCTTCAAGCGGCGTTCTGATCGGAAATAAGTTTGGTATATATATAAAATAATATGAGACTTAACGTCAGTCCTGTTATAAAATCATTTGCACGGTAGTCTGCTTCCTTTCTAAAGTAATGGGACTTTAAAATAATTTAAAGTTAAAATGTAGGTCGCTTTCATTGACGTGAGAAGGAAGACTGACGCTTGCAGGATTTTATTTTACTATGGTGTTTTTTTTAGAGAAAAAAAAAATCTAAAAATGCTAAGGTAAGGTAAGCGGTACAGCCGTCTGGAGTTGGTTCTGGGTTCCTGACGCTGGGTTTAACTTTCGCGTTATTCGCTGGTGAATACATATTACATTCGCTTGTGAATAAGAAAACAAGCATATGGACACTTTGACAAAGATAACACATAACCAGGCATTTGATAGTTTTGCTAGGATCAGGACTTTTCTTGTGTTTTGCCTACTAGTCGAACTAACATCGCGGATGCCGCTTTTTCAAGTGGATCCTTTATAACATTTTCACTATAAGCAATATGCTGGCAGTGCAATTCGGAAGATAAAGTGTAAACTAACTGGCGCCCAAACGTCGGTCACGTTTAAAAAATAAAATTCAAAATATCAGCTTAAATGGCAAATGGCCGTTTATTTAATGAACCCATTTGCAGTCGGATGGAAAAGAAAATATCCGGCACCCATCAAGTGTCTGGAAAGCACACTGAATGGATTTATTGCTTATCTCGTAAATTGCAAATCATACCTAATTAGTTTCATCAGTCAGAGGTGAGTTTCACATTCACAGCCCGTTTTGTGTGGAATCGTTAATTAATTTCACTTCAAAAGGCTAAGTTTGAAAAGACGAAAAACAAAATGGTTACAGTTTGCCTTCGTTTGCAAAGTGACGGGGAGCATAAACCAAGCTTAACTTTCATTCATTTTGCAAACATACGAATGGCAGGGTAATCAACACTTGGAAGCTTAATTAAAAGTTCGCACAAAGGTATAGCAGTCGCCCCATTTAAGTATTCCTTTTCATTGTGCTTAATTTTTCGGTGTGAATTTACCGCCAAGTTAGCGATATGTATATATTTTTCATCTCTTTTTTCCATTTATTTTCTCAACATTTTCGAAATATCCTGTTGAAGAATTTCTCACTATTATCCCTTCAGTTCCTTATCCGTTTGGTACCCGTGGGGATATTTGTTCGACCGTATAGTAAGTTGGGTGGAAATATGAAGAGAACTTTGGCAGCGAATTTCGTTTCGACACCGAACTATGTGTCGGTCTCATAAATTTATGAGTGGTTACGTCAAAGTGTGTGTTGTTGAATTTGGGATATGGAATAACATATTTGTCCTAACTTTGTCGATTTATTAGACTCCTCCTCTGGTGTGGCTTGTGGTGAGCGCATACAAGAACGTGGTGGTGAAAGTCGATCTAGTTATTTATTAATTATGTCGATTCAGTGGAAATGATTGAGGTTATGCGTCGGGACACATGTCGGGGATATTCGGATTTTTCCTTATCTTGCAGCACACACGTAAATCTCACTCATTGGTGTTGCTTCTAATTGGGCTGTCCTGTCTGTCCTTCGAACAATTCTCGATCTTCGCTGCCACTATAGGTATGCGCCTTTCGTCGATATTTGCAGTTGTCAAAAGAACACAGACTTCTTTGATTAGTCATACATATATGGATTTTGTTCTTTTGTCTGCGGGTAAATACCCATTTCCCATAGATTCTCTGAATATGGGATAGGATAACTTTTTGCTATGAATGGATGGGGTTTACATGTCATCGTTTAGGGGAGGCATTGTCGCGGTTGGTGTTTTGAACTGATGACCGAGCGATTAATGATTACATGAAGACACAAAATCACTATTCCACTTCTGGTCACCAACTGGTGTCCATAGGATATGGTTACCATTACGGGGTATTATGGGAGCAAGGTTCTTCTAAAAACCTTGGCTGGGGTACCTCTATCAGACGTAAAACTATTCCTCAACAGATCGAAGTGGTTTTGTTAGCCGCATATATTTACATGTACAAACAGGGTACTCACAATGGGCCTTCACGACTTCCGGGTGAAATTTGCATCTAATGGCAAACTGCCCTCCCAACCAAACCTAACCTAACCATGGCGTATTATTTCGGATACATCATTGGCCTGGAATCAGATTGGACGTACCCAGCACTTGACAAGGAGCAGCAATCATCAAAACAAAGCCATCGTTTACTTGTGTGGATGAAGTATATGAAATCCATTAAACGAGAAAATCGAGTATCCTGATGTAAAAGGCAAATCCGACGTAATAATCACTCTTCAGATAAATGGAGTTTGGCTGTTCATATTTATCCCATCAAAGGAATTATCGTGCTACTACATAATCTCGCTCAAGTACAAGCAATTATGAGTAATGGTCGGGATGAAATTTATACACAGGACTGAACGTCTTACTGAAGATAGTTTCTGGGGTAACTCTCATAAATGAGAATCGGTTCTCCTACTCAGATGAATGCACAATATACAAACTACATCAACACCCATTGAGATACAATATAAAAGAATGTGAATGGCATGCTTCCGGGCAACGGTCTCTATCTGCCTCTCTTTGGAAGATATCCGTGGCGGTTCGCATCTGCTGTCAATTAGAGCACAAACGAGAGCCCTTTAATCAAGGGCTGAGCTTAATTGCAAGGTAACACCCAATCGAATATTTCAAATGTGTTTCGGCAAAGTACAAATTTAACTTTGATGACTGAGCCGGATTCGACGGATAATTGGTGACTGGCAATTCGCAACTCCGGTGGTCAGGACGATGCTCAACTTGGTTGTTTGTCATTCAAGCGTCCGTTCTTTGTCCAAAGTTTTTTATTTGTTTCAATAAATTACCCGTGTTCGCAGGTGACGAAAATAAACTTCAAAACACACTTCCAATTACTCCCAAACAATTTCGATTAACATTTAAAAAAGATTTCAACCAATTAAAGAAAATTGGGTGTTGTGCAGTTTTCCGCTAGCTAAGTGCTTTTTTAATGTTTTTTCCTCTTTTTGATCCTCTCCATTGTGCTGGTTGAAAAATTTCAATTTTCCCTCAAACATCAACATGGTTTTATTGCACTCTTGTTAACTGACAGGAATCTGCTCCTGAAAGTTGAAAAAATGAAACAGTAATGAGTTCGCGAATGGGTTTAATTAATTTTTGCAGTTTCACAACAAGCGGGGCGTGGGCGTTCGCTTTTTCCTATTGGAAGTATTTATGGCTGATGATGGTCAGTTTATCAAATGGAAAAAGGATACTTGTTTGAATGCATAACAAAAAAAAAAAGCGAACCAAGCTGATCCTTCAACCGCATTCGTGCCACCCGGTGTGTTGGAGTAAATTACAGCTGGGAAATTCACGTCTACTCATCATCACAGCACTCATGCTGTTTGGTTGTCAAAATATGTCAAAATATGCTACGCATTATGTACAGAATGCCTTTTAGACACCGGGATAATACGTAACTCGAATAGATTTTGCTGTGAAAATTCATAACATTACCCTCTCTTTAACAGATCCATGAAATCCTTGAATTATCCACATGAGTGTTTGCGATTTTCCACATAAATCAATCAATCAGTCTGTGTTTATGCAAAAGCACAAAATCAACTGCAAAAGCCAAATAAAGCTGTCGTTATGGAGTAGAAATGTTTTCCCATAAAAACGAATTTCGAACACATGATGGGGGTGCAGACAAACATCTGCCAAAGTGTAAATAGGTTGCCTCTGTGTAGGCGCCATGTTATGCCAACGTTAAAAATGCATTGCAAGACGAGAATAGAGAGCATAAAATAAGTGTTTATACAATGCCATTTAAATGAAGGTAGATTTTTATTTAAATTCTAGGAAAGGAATCTTAAAATCACAGTTAATTTTTCAAACTATTTTAGTTAAATTTGTTTGCATTGTGCAAAATGTTGCAGATCATCTTTTTAATTTGAGTTAGTATTAACATTTTGCTGTGCAACTATGGAAGATAATTTAATTTGGGTCGAAAGCTAACAAGATAAAATATTCCCAGACAACTTTGACCAAAATTCATGAGCATTGCAATAGTTTCAAAATATTTGGGAAGAGAATACACGAATTAAATAGTTTGAACGGGAACACCAGTAAACATATTGCTTTACAATCCAAAAACTAATTTGTTTTGCGATATTAAAACACACTCTAAGGAATAGACTTGTAGTGCCTTTATAATTTTTTGGCACTTGGCGGAACGGTGAAAAATTACAAAACACAGAGCTGGATACAATACGCATTTAATAAAAGTGCTAATAAGTCAATTCATTGATTTAAAGCGATTTAAAAGAATAGCAAAGCAGATATTGATGTTAAAAATCATACTTGCCAGAGAAAGTCAATACAAAGTGTTGGAGTGTAATGGGAAATTTACACTATCGATGTTAAAAATCGCCTTGTAGAAAAAGGTGTCAAAAGGAGTCAGGGCTTTAAAATTAATTAAATATGTATCATGACACGAATACCATGGACCTGAGGAAGTTAATCAGAATTGTTGCTGAGTAGTGGGAAATTTACTTTTCTGATATTAAAATATCGTCAATGGAGCTCCTCATCAAATATTCAAAAAAAAAAAAAATAAACGAAAAACACTTACAAATTGTTGGTTTATTTAGTATTGCCTTTATTGCCCAAGAACAAAAAAAGAGTAATGAACTTCTCATGACTGCTGCAGTGGTAACTTCCGAAAGTTATTTTAAAGGTCCATTTCGAGTTTCTTTTTATTCAGAAATAGCTTATAGAAATTTCTTTGGGTAATTATGGGATTTCCAGTGGAATGCGCAGGGAAATCCAACTTAAAGACATAGCAACACTACGCCGGATATTATTTGTAGCGCTTTCCAGTCAGAGAATTTAAAATACCTTTAGTATAGGTTGGGCTGATATACATTAAGAATAGAACAACTAACACCAACTCTCAGGCTAAGTTTAAAATACATCAGATGGAAGATCGTCATATCGCACGATTTATAAAGCACTGTGCATTCAGAACTTTCAGTATGACTGCGTGGCAGTTCAATGCTACTTGGAAATCAATTTTCCCACGCATTGGCACAAAAAAAAAAAGGGAAACTTAAATGACAAATTATCGTTAAACCAAACTAAACATCTTCTCATCAGAAAAGAAAACAAACTCGGATTCTTCTGCCCTGCCTGCAGAAATTCACGGGACACCAATGTTCACTCGACTGACAGTCGAACGACAGGCACTTAGAATCTCTTTCACTGTCATCATTAAAGGTGCTTCCGTGAAAAATTCAAATATACCCTGACCCTTTTATGTTTTTTTTTTTTTTACAGCTGGATTTATTGCAGGAAAAGTTGCCACGATATTTAAATTGTCCTTGGTGCAATGCTTGTTAGCTGCCTATCTAAGATAATCATTTTCAAGGATTTTAAATGATTAACTTTCTACCAAACTTAAGTGCGAAACAAAGTTCTTAAATGTGTGAACCTATTCAAATGACACAGAAAAAGAGCCTTTTTTCGCAAAGCTCTGAGCACAAACAAATATGATGCCTAAATGAAAAGCTCTCAACAAAGCTCTGAACCTCTAAACCACTCACGGTTGCCACTTTGGTAATTTTTTTTTTTTTTTTTTTTGCTTTTTGAGTTTGGGTAATTTGGTATTTTTTATCTGGTTAGGGTAACTTTTTTAGCAGGAGCACCAAAAATACGATATCACCTCATTTAAATACTGCCTTACTATTTCTGAGTGAACGCATTGCATTTGCATATGCGTCAGCACCACCCATGTAAACCTGTTTATTACTGAACGCACTCATTTTCTTCTTTTGACAGATGGTAATCTTCGACATATTTTCGGTTTCTGTTTATAACTACAGTGATTTTAATTAAAACCAAGTTAATAGATAAACTTATTTTTAAAACTATAAATAATATAATTTTGGCTAAAGAGCTTAATAACGGGAAAAACGAAAACCATTCCGTTTGGTCAGCAAAAAAAATGCTTTAGTAAGTTTACTACCTCAGTTAGATGTTGTTTAGTTGCTTAAAGGCTGACAAAGTTCCTACTACGTTCCTTATTGAATTAATAAGTCTTATGTTTTATAAATGTTTGTTTTTAAACAAGCAATTTTAAAAATAAAATAAAATAACTTGAATGTACAAAATTGTGCTTTTGGTCAGCAAAAGTATTTAAATTAGATATTACTAATACATTAGCAAGTTAAGCCCCTTTGATTTTATTTTATTAAGTAGCCTTTGTTTAACTACTTAAAGACTGACTTATGTCGTTTTCCATTGGGACCACCATATATTTTTCTCAGATCTCAAATTTTACGCGGCTCATGGAACATGCAACTAAATTGATCTGCTTTTGTAAACGGATAAATGCATTAGTTTTTCGAAAAATCAACTATGGACATCGACTTGAAAATTGCTTCCCCCTTTGTAGACACAAATTTCGGTGATACGTAGTCTTCAGATGATGAGGAAGACGATGAAGATAATAATTCCTCCAAAATTATACCCATGACTATTTACGTATTTCTTTATTTTCACGAAACTTTGAGCATTTCTTTTGAAAGCATACATCTTAAAATGACGTAAACCAGCTGTGCAAAGCATATTGGTTACTGTGGCAGTATGTGTAAATCTGAAAAAATATCGAGATCTGCCTAAACCGATCCGAATAAAACAAAATGATAGATTGGAAATCCACATCAAGTTCCTACAAACCTAATGGAATATTTTAAATGACTTACTTTTTTTTTTTAAGTTTTTAAAATGTGTGTTTTAATAAATAAAAATAAAGTGATAAGAATTCTACACTTCTTTTTCTTTTAGTTTTCTCTGGACGTTTTTGCACTGCCTTGCGGTGTTTTTAAATTATGTTCGTAGATCAGAGAAATGTCTTAGTATAGTGATAAGCCATTTTCACATTGGCTCAAGACTATTTATATGTATGTTATTTTTTCTCCTTGTGTTTTATCAACGTCTCCAGATTTTTGGTAAATTCTAGGTTTCGTAACTTTTTATTAAATTTTGGTAGCTATTTTTTTTTTGCAAGTGGCAACCGTGATTCCACTGTCACCAAAACAAATACCAAGTATAGGCATTCATTCACAATTCAAACGATGGTACCTATTGGTGATTTAAATCGTCTCCTTGTTATTGCTGCAAAATCAGTGGTGGAGGAAACCGATTATACAGACAATGTGTCTCAACTGTCACGTTGGCATATAAATCACCCTAAAGCACATTATAATCTTCAATTTGTGAGAACTTATCGTGGCAGTAAATTTAATAAGAACAATGTACTCGAAACACTTCGGCTATGTCATTTTGTGTTTGAAGCGAGTAATTGCGGTTAAGCACGATAAACGAAACAGTGAACAAAGTTTCAGTCAAATTAATGTTCTCAATTTGGCCCGCTTTACCCAGTTTTTGAGAGCGCCATTTCCCAGGGGAAAAAATCGTTTGGTTCGAATTTATTACATTTGAGCAGCAACTTTTTTCCCCATTTTATTAAAGAATCATTCAAAGTGTTTTTTTTTTTTTTGAATAAACTGTCTGCCGTTTTGAGAGACAATATGAAAAATTACGCAGGTATAAATCCTCGTATTTGCATTTATTTTTTCTCTTAGTTAAACTTTGAAACTTTCCTTGCTTGCTCGATGGGAAATGGATTTCAATGCTAGGAGAAGTCCCTCCTTGAATCTAGCTTGTACGTAGCTTCTACCAACAATAATTGGATGAAAGTTAACAAATCTTTATAAATTTGTTTGCACTAGGCAAATTTATGAATAATGGAGTATTGAATAGTCCTTATGTTCAGGTAGACGGTAATAAATCAATACTTGAACGCGGGCGTTGAACTTCGGCGCGATTGGGTCCTTTTAATTTTGTATTTGGACGACTATGTGTTGCAGTACCGCCGTGTCGAATTGGGATGCCCAAGGCGACCTGCGCTTCCCTGAGGACTTGGTCATCGATGGATCCTCTTAGACTAAATATAGGAGACTTTGGCACGTGGTGTCAACTAGCAATAATTCGCAAGTGCTTGTTGGTTGCGGTTTGGCAAGTTTGTTACCTTCGACCATTGTCGATATAAAATTTAGTGTGTTCGCTTGTATATTCAAGGGACATATCTATTAATATAACTTTTTTAAGACAAAACCCATATCCGTAACCATCGGCTTATTAAGGAATTTGTACTCCGCGATGAGCAAATTTAAGCGAAATACGATGTTCCTTTAACACACCACTTACTTTAATGTCCTGTTTCCCCTTGGCGATCATCGCTATAGCTTAGCATACCAAGTGACTGCAAATTCGTCTAAAAGCCTTTGCACCTTTGTGCAAATAAACGGTCGCACGGACAGGCAATTATGTCAACATTTTAAGGTCATCCGTTCTCCTTACCAATCACTTCGGTCGAAGAAATTCCTCCGACAGCACACCTAATTTAAATCATACCACATAAATTTGTATCCTTATATGATCGATGAACTTCCATTTGAATCCCAAAATCACACTGTGAATGTATGGCAAAAATAATTGATGTGTTTGCCCTTGTCAACCGATGCTAAACAATCACAATCAGAAAAAAAAACATTCTGTGACAACCTACAGGAAAAGGTGCTCATGGCGTCCTTCAGATGCCTCCGTTCGCAACTTGATTCCACTTCTAGGTATTCAATGGTCAGGTTAGAGACGTGACCGAAAAAAAAAATCCGACAAAAAAAACCTCGTTAATAAAGGCAACTTTAGATAGGTAGATACCCTGCTTTTCCATGATATCCCCAACGCAGAACGAATGTTCATGTTGTGTTCTTGGTTGCTAGCTAAAATTTCCATTTTTTTGTTTTTGTAAGTGTTGAAGTCGGTGTAATGCCGAAATTGTCTGCATATAGCCACACTGTTGTTCTTATTTTTTATGTATCACGAGGGATATATCTTAATATCCCGCCGTAATGGGTTTTAGAGATTTTTCCACAGGATAACAGCAGAGGGAATTTTTTTGTAGATTTGATGCAGACCTTGACATACAAAAATGAACAAAGACAAACATACGAAAAGGTGAATTATGTATTAAATGTGTTAAAGCTTTAGGGAAAATTTAAGCAAAGTTGGAGACAAAAGAAATGTAAGTTTCTTCAAAGAATAAAATTAGAGGAATACGCGGAAAATATAAAGTGGGTTCTTTAAAAACGTTTTAAGTTTTGTAGCAGTGTTGTAATATAATCCAGTTCACGATCGCATTCCTTATTCCTAGAAAGTGGCAAATAGAGATCTGCCACAAAATATTGTGAATTTATTCTGTTTTAGGTTCTTTAATACTTGGAAATACTCATCAAATACAATTTGACAGCTACCCTGAGATACGATTTTTGTCCGTATTTTCAGCTTAAATCTGACGCAAGTGGTGACAAGCTGACTACATATGAAAACCGATAAAACGCGGCCCAAAAATTTGCAGTAAAAATAAAAAGAATAAAAAGAACAAATATCAGGATAGTGTCCCATCAATAATAAAGAAACAAAATTACTCCACAATATGCTAGACAGCTATGGGACTCGTTCATACGACGTAGTACTATAATGCGCAACTCTACACCGCTTTCTAGCGCTTCGAATATGAACGCTGAACGACATAGCTTAGAAATGTGCGCTAATTGCAACTGCGGCATTGAACTTTTGCATTTTTTTTAATAAGTTGTAAGTTTGATGAAAGAATTTTTTGGAAGGGACAGGTAATCTTGTGTTTACAGACAAGAATGGCGCACTGGAAAATGCGTTTACATCAGTAACTTTTTAAGTTGTTTTTCAACGTTTCCGCGTTTGACATGATTTCTAGGGCACCCCAGTTGTGCCCTCAACTGACCCCAGTTAATTTGTTGGGGGAAGAATTCAGTGCTGAGTTTGCTGTCATTTCGCTTGCTGTTATTCATTTTCAAACTCATCATTTATATTCCGAACGCTTTTATCAACTAATTGCATTATGGCAAACTTAAATTCTGAATTGAGTTCACTCATTTTTAACAATAATCGGAAAAAAAGTGTTACCAGAAGATAAATATTTGTCAATGTCAAATACTGGCAAGATTTTGCGTTCGATTTATGTCGTTTTCCATTGGTTTCACTCGGGGATCCACTCATTCTGAACAGCTTCTGAAAGAATCCACAATAGTATTGGTCAAATGCCAAACAAATTTAATCTACGGCTGCTGTGAGCTGACTTGTATAAAATACTTAAATTACACTTGTGTGAGTTCTTCTTTATTGGATTCTGACTTAAAATCGAGAAGCGAAATTATCTCCTCAGAATCTCCAGAAGAGTATTTTTTGTGCCAATGGAACGGTTTTAGAAGTGATTTTTTCGATTCCGGACTCTCCCGGACGCTTCTTTTTGCCCAATAGAAATCGACAAAATTAGGTGACACTTCCCATTGCGCACTAGTGGGCACTAGTGCTGGCATGTCAAACAAACCTAAAGGCTTTTCCATTTGGGAGGGGTTAATTTTAGCACCTGTCAAGTTTCTGCGTCGAGCAACGGGTGCAAATGATAAAAGTTTATTATCAAAATCGGTGTTCTCTTGTGGCAACGTTGCGTCTATATTATATGTGGTCGTTCTTCCCAGTTTGCTATTCAACGTTTTGGTGGCCAATTCCAATCGACCGGTTACCTGAACAAACGGCAAACACCCGTACGTCAAAGAAATGCGAATACAAGAGCTGACGAAAACATTTTCGCTGGCCGAGAGATTGTGTGCAGGTGAACCGGCGGCTGTCAGTTCCGTGGCTCGCATAAAACCGATCGATAACCAATTTCTTTTGACCCAAATTTATTGATATATGTGTGAGCGACATGTGTTTCGAAAATGACGACCTAAGTTAGGTTAGGTGAGGTTGAGTATCTATTTCCTTGACGATTGATTACTTCGCGTAATTATATGTCTGTTATTGGTGTCCTGTATATCCTAGATGAAGCGAGTGATATTTGGGAGTCTTGGAGTTTGACCCCATAACCGCTGATATGTCGCAATTTGGCCTGTAAAGCATCCACTACCGACAGCGTAATTTTGGTATATTTCTTCGCTAGCTTTCTTGATGGTTACCTCTGATTTTTTAAGACAGTTCTCGAGGCATTTGATATGAGACTCAAGACCTTGAGAGCCAAGCAAGTGGTCATCGGAATAGACACAGACATACTATGCAAACTAACTGATCTAGGGTTCCGCTTTCCAATGCCAAAGTCAAACAAAATTCATTTGTCCGCTTACTTGATCGACTTCCTTTTAAATTTTCTTTTTCAGAAGATCTCGTTTCGAAAACTTAATTGCGTATTCATCACAATTCGACTACACAGGTAATCGTGACCTCGAAGCATTTATTCCTAACGATGGATTTCGCAGCCCTGAAGTGGTTTGGGTGGTTTATAATTTGCTTCCCACTCCTCTTTGATATTCTGTCAGTTGCCATTCTGACAGCTGATTGTTTTAAGCTCCAGAACATTGTGTCAGCTGTTTTACTGGATACATTTTCACACCAATCCAATTATTTTTCTCATCAAATTTATCATTAGCATCCTCCTATGGGAATAAGTCTTCTTTTCTGTTAGGCAACATCCCCTTCATTTGTTTTATACGGAAATTTTATATCTTTTAGGACTGAATAAAGTTTTCACTCAGATGAATCGAAATAGAAATGAAAATCGGTTCGGTGGATATATAAATATATGTAAGTTTCTCCGGAATTCTTGACGAGCAAGGGATATGACTGAAATGGATTTTCATTAGCATAATATCATATTCCTATCAAAGGGCGTTGGTTGTGAATTTAATAACTCAACTTCTTAGTGGATTATTCGTAAGCAGGTATAAAGCTGTTCAAACGAAAGAGTTTCTATGGACTTGTGCACTTATCGCAGGCTGTGATACCTGCTGCTTATACTCCCAGAGCGGAATGATACTTCCATCAGTGATTGCTGTTCTGGACGAAAATGTTTAAATATTTGTATTTTCCGGAAACCAAGTGCCTTTAGTTTAGAATGATATAGTTTGACCCAACTTTTGATTAATATTGGGATGTAAGTAACAAAACAGAGGCAGCTGTACGAGACCCTAATTGCAACTACTATCTAGCCTTGTGCAGGACAAAATTCACCATTTAGTTCCTGGAACGATATCATGTACCAAAATGGGTTGAATGGACATCCGTTTTCTACCATATAGACTTGATGGACAACGTCCGACATATTTACTGTATAAATTTCATGCAACGATGGGGATGCCATCCAATTTGTATGAAAATATCGCAAAAAGAACAATATTATCAGTAATATTCTAGCAAAAGCAAAAGCTGTTTTTACTGCCTTAAAGTTGTACCCGCTTCAGTGAGGTTCGAGTAGGGCTTCTCTGCCTGTGACAGAAAATATTCCAATATTTTTGCATCCGCACTGGATATTCCTCGAACTCAATACTTTAACTCGAGTGAATAAACTGCATGTACTTCGAGAGAATGGGGTTCATTTTTCACTGGCGGGCAAAAGGAGTTCTCGAAATCGACTCTTTTGGTGTGTATTCATAATTTCTAGAAAAATCATCCTGATCGAATGAATTTTCACTGCAGACCAAGTTCGATCGAATCAGAATATTGAAAGAGAAATAAACAAATCGACTGTACGACCATCGTTTGAATAAAATCGAACTCACTATATTTCATATACATTTAAACAGCTTAATACGAGAAGCCTGCTTAAGGTTTCTGCGCGTATCGTGTCAAAGTTACCGAACCAAAAAAAATTACAATCATCAGAATTACAGAATTTACAAATCTTTTTTAAAGAGGATAGTGAAATGAACAAGAGCTAGCAAAGAGAAGAAAAGTTGGGAAATGCGCCTTAAGCGCTGAGCCTTCCGCCTTTTTAGGGTGCGAATGTGTTTTGCCAATATTGTAAACAGTTTTGCTTGTAAGCTTCGTTCCTGTTTATGGGAGCATGTAGAATGCTATGTACTTTCGTGTGTTGTATCAACCTTCAGGTACGAAACGGATCTTTCTTGATTATGAGATTATATCGCATTTGCCTTGAAGGCGAATTTCAAACACTGACATGTAATGTTATAACATGTTTTCCTTATTTTTGCAGCTGGATAACATCATTTCTTGCAAACAAATTGTTGAGAAATGCAAATACATACAGTCAGCGACGGAAGAAGCAAATCTGTTTGTTTTTATTCCAGAACTTGAGATGATGGAAAGCCATGAAGTAGTCAAAGCTGACAAGCCTTTCAAGTCAGGTACTTTCATTTACGAAATTGTGGTCGCTGTCAGATTGTGCGGCCCAATCTCAGACGTTGTATTTTGTATTGAAAAAAGGCTATACCTACTAAAATTCATATTTTGTATCCAGGCTAGATTTAACGAACTGGCGAAATTTTAGATATTAAATTAACCCAATGTGACCTTTAAAATATTGAGTGTAAAGTTTGGAAACTATTTTTAGTAAAGCCTCAAGTCGAAACCATTTTATATTCCATAAAGTTCGTCGTTGAATCTCCTTCTCAACAAGTCCGTTTATAAAATTGAACCAAATATCTATCGAAGAATCATTTTCTCTGAAAGTGTCTTAAATGGTTTACATCCGCTTTCGGCAGGGTCCGTGCTTTTTCAATTTTTAACATCTCCTTGACTACTTTGCTTTTTAACCCGACGTAGCAGCGATTGGCAAGAGTACTTCTTTGTTCAATCTTTCCAACGATGTAATTTTTTGCGAGGTTATAACAGAGCTCAGTGTCGGCATTCTGTAAGGTGACACGTTCAAACCCCAGCGCTGAATTTACGGGATCCTAAAACGCCATATAAATGCTGGGCCTTTGTAACACTCGCTTGTGTTTTCCATGTCCTATATCACTTTTTGAAGGCCTTTTATATATACCCGCTTTTGGGGCATTTAACAAGTTCATTAATTTCATTGATTCATTTCCAAAATTACCGTCTGTCCGTTTTAATGTTCGTGTAAGATGCTTTAGTACAGCCTGCATCACTCATAATTTTCCTACATAAATAATCAGGAGAAGACACCATATGGGAAGAGGAGAGATATCCGACTTAATCCAACCTTCTACCCAGATGACAATTCCCTGACGGCATGAATGTTATGCACATCTTTGGAACCGAGTGAATAAGCAATTCTGAACACAATTGTCAAAGAAGTGTCAAAAATTTCAAGACGCTTTAAAACTGACAGATCTATCAGTTAACAAAAAAACAGTAAGTATACTCGAAGCTATTTCAGACGACGCCTATTCAATTCTTTTACATGTGCAACTTTATCGAATACGTGACAACAGGTCCATTCGCGTACGCGGTTTAAATCAAACGCAATCGATATAAATCGACCGCAATCGCTCAAAGTCTACACACATTTTCATCACAAATGACAGAAAAAGAACAAGTTAGCAAAATAACGAGTAACGAGCAATTCCGCTCTTGGCTCGAAACAGCTCAGAGAATTTCAACCGGCAAGCAGTGTTGCTTTATTGGGCGCTTTATCATAGTTTGGGCTATCTTTTTTCTTCAAAAAACAATGGAAATTTCTGCAGCGATCGCCCAACAAAATCTTGGGCTTTATATTATTTACATCTGCTTTATCGCAGTTTGTATAAAAAAAAACAAACAGTTTTTTTTTCTTATCTTTATTTTTCAAATATTATTCAATTTATCATTATTGTTGAATGTGAGGGGAAGTGACGTGTCCGACGTAACTTATTGTTTTACAAATTTGGTTTCAATTTAGTTTGTTTTATTCCTTCTCAAAACTACACAAAAATAAATATTTTCGAACAAACCCACACTTTTAAAACTTGGCAGCACTTTTGCAGTCAAGCCACATCGAACAGTCGTTCAACTTGCAGGCATACCAATTTATTTTGTAGGCTTTTTGATTTGACACAACACATAAGCTACCCAGACCAATTGCAGACTATAGAACTCAAATAAAATTCGCGGCGGGCATCAGTGAGATGGTTAAGTGGGAAAAAATACCACAACAGTACCATTTTGAGCTTCTTTCTGGGCTTCATTAAAGTTTGGGCACTTAAATCAAATTAAATTCGAGCAACCCTGCCGGCAAGTACTGATAAATATGTCAAATGCACAAAAACATATTCAAACTACGTCTTAAAATCAATTGGATAATCAAAAATTAAATCTGTCAAATTAAAGAAAATTCGGTGGTGGTCGTATGTTCCAGAACGGTTCATATGTTGCAAAATAGTTAGTTGTATATTTTTTTCTGTGAAATGGATTTGATGTCAAAGATGTAAGTTGCTCAAAGTAGGTCGAAGTCTATCCATGTACATGTACTCCATCTTTGGATTTTGACAGATTATAATTTATTAGTGCTCGGGTAGAGGAAGTACTCGAATAGACCTAGCATTTCGCACGACGCCATTTTCCATTAAATTTGTTCTTACTATTAACACATGTGGCGATTTTCTTTTTTAGTTCAGATTAGAAGCTGAGCTGTTATACAAATCGTTCGTGTTTCTTTTTTAGCTCTGAATTTGTGTTCCTTTTTTCGTTCAGAGCATGATCAGAGCGCGCTCTATGATTTCAGAACGATCTGAGCATGCGCACTCATAATTCTCGAGCTGAGTGCGCAGCTCTGAACTGAACAAGAGAAACTCCTATGGACTCCAAGCGGACAACTTAATAAAATACTCACTACCACTGTTCTTTTCGATAAAATCGTGTCAGCAAAAATTTCGCCGATTGAACTTAATTTTTTTTCAGGTGAAACGAAAAATGTGGATATCAAAATTCGAGATTTTGTCCTTATGTTCATGGGCTCTCTGATTTGCTTTAAACTTTGTATATTTACACAACTTTTGATTTTTTCTATAACAGTTGTTTTTTTTCAGATTTCAAACAGTGAGATGAATAATTCTGTCCCATTTGGTGACTAAAACTTGCTGAGCCGATCAATGTTCATGTCGCTCACTGTAGATACAATGTAGCCACTTCCATATATACAAATATAATTTTTTGCCAGCAGACGACATTCATTGGCGTGACTGAGTATGAAATCGTATTAACAATTCATTTCCATGGATGAAAATCAAAAATGAAACTGTCCAGCGGTGTTGTGAAATTTTTGTATTTACTTGTGCATCCAATTGGTTATTGTTTTTATTTGAGTTTTATTCCCTCTCAGCAACTTCAGGACGATTTTCAATATGCACCTTAAATTGATTGTTGGTCACACTGGCTGTTATCTCGTCACCGTGAATTTTTAAAATTCAAGGCAGACACGCTGAATGGTTTTGCTAGCGCACATTATCGAAAAACGTGCGTGATTGGGGTCTTAGATGTCCGACAGGTACTTAAAATTGATTCAATTTACTGGAGATTATCCCAGTTTATTTGATTGTAGCAGGCGCTCGCAATGGCATTTAATATTGGGAATGTTGTTTGCCTATACATTCGCATTGTGGTCTTGTTCGATATGGGACGTAGCTAATCGCCTAATCAGACAAAGCTCACGAACACCAACAGACATTCGGTTGACACAAAATAAACAATCCCTACATGGAGTTGCTGATTATTTAGGGAGAATTCCTTTGTGCAAAATGTGTCGGTAATCTGGCCTGTCAATCTGGACCAGATGTCAAATCTTTTATCGTCACTTAGACAGAGACACTTGTGGTTTTTGTTATTTTGTGCGGATTTCTTATTTTCGTTTTTGGGAAAAACTTAAGTTGGGTCAATCCATAGATATGCGTGGGTGACAGACTTGAATAATGTTTCGACACTTTTTCATTTTCAGAGCGAAAGACGAATTGACCAGTTGGCAATCCAGGGGCATGATAACGGTGTCAATGGGAAGATTATAGCATGGCTAGAGATATGAATTGATTTAAACACATTTCGGAGTGGTGAAGTTATTCATATATTCAGAGCGAAATTTTATATGCGAGCTCCAATCTATTTATACAGGGACTATGGTTCTAATGTACTTCACTATTAGCAAGAAATGACAGCGTAAGAAATCAAACATAAATGCCTTCCCTGCTGTTATAAATCTTTGCGGAAGCAACATCAAAGGTTGGATACACAAAAGCATCAGAATGACTGTAGAATCCGCGACGCAAATAGGAGTTGAGAAGGATTTACATATAACTGAAAAACTGTCTCTGACAGACCGATTTATCAATGTCATATAAAGCGCCATCTATTGTATTTCAACACCATGTAGAGATGACACGTTGCGGAGTCTCTTTTGAAGATTGCGACGCAAAAAGAAAACCTAAATAGAGAACATTTCATAGCTGCCACTCAGGCACTAATCGCCCATTAGTCACAGAACATAAATTGACAAATAAAACCAAAGCGGGGCGCATAAACATGTGACGCTGTGATGGCAGGTGGACGGCCTCCACTGTCACAGTCAGTGAGTTTATGGGGTGAAAAGCTCTCCCGAGATACATTTATCAGTGAGGCCACTTACCCAAAGCCGAACATACCAAAGGAAGTAGAAATACATTGAGGTAACGGAAACAAAATATCCTCAGGATCAATTAACGTCGATTTTCTCTTCTTTTTTTTATTGGTTTTAGTGAGTTTTACATTTGTTGACTTTTATTTTGGGTGGCGGATATTTCGAAGACAAGTAATTGCTTTCGGAAGACAAAAGCCTGTCCGTGGGGGTTTTGGGAAACCGTAACAAAGACAAATACCTGTCCTAATGATGTCGTTTAGATATGTGTGTTTTAGGGAGGACGCATGTTAATGGTAATGGGCGCCGTTAATGAGGATTTGATATACGCTGTTGGCGGTATGCTTTGACTGTACATTCGGGTAGGTTAGAAGAGGTAAAAAGTGGTATGAGATAGTCGGTTCTCTAGGCAACATAAGGGCCCTTGGGAACAGATTGCAGTAAACCACAATGGAAGAACAAAACCTAAACATTTTCCCATCATAAACGACTCCAAATTTTAACAGTGGCTATATTTTCCATACAAATTTCCCAATTGTGAGCTTTGCGTAAATTTAAAGTGGGTACTTAAATTGATTATTAGTACGGCGCTTAATCACCTTACAATAATTAAGTAGCCCTTTTTCGTTTGTGTGGTCAGGTAGATGTTGGAAGAAGTCCCTACCCAGATGCTTCTTTTGGTTGCGAGATATAACTTCGTTTTGTATGTTTTCTTAGACGCATAGAGAGAGAAGACAGGACTTCTACCAATATTCTTTTGTTCCCTATACCTAGTTTTAGAATTTCCTTAGATCTCGAGCTGTCGAGTTGTGGCCAAAGTGCCTTGGACAGTTTACCCCCGGTGATGTTTGACCACTGTTTGATTTTTTATTTAGTATACATGGAGGTGATAGTTTTTGATGAATGATTTGGTGTTCAATGACTTTCGGGCTGTAAAATTGATGCACTTAAATAATTATGGTGCTTTAACATTTTTTCCTTCTATGGCTCCCCCAAATTCCTTTCGCAACGTATGAGAAGTTAATTGAGCAGCATCTTTAAGAACACATATTTGGCACAAGACATTTGCAAAGAGAAATATACCTACGTAGGTATGCTGTTTAACGCAGAATCTGTCGGAACAGAGCTGGGATGTTCTCCTACATAAAAACGAAGATTCCAAATACTTACTTATTTAAGGTCCGGGGTGGATCTGGGCATCAACCAAGAAGCTGTCGCCAGCGAACACGATCTCTAGCCAGCTGTCTCCAGTTTCGCACGCTAAGATGGTTGAGGAAGAGCAGGTAAAATTTAGTGTAGCTCGAGGAGCGTACTAAACAACATGTAGGTTGACTTGATTCAAAGAATCTCAGGTTGCTCATATATTGCGCACAAGACGGACGCCATTTTTTTACGCAAATAAATTTCGTTATTATGAAGTGAACAATTTCTGACATTAGGCAAACAGGGTTTGATATAATATATATATATTAAAGTATAAAGCAAATCAAATTAAAGTGCACTAAGGTTCAATAAAACAGGTGACAGCGATATTTGTTATAAAGTGGTTTAAAACTGGTTTATTTTATTTTATGTCTCGACTTTGAGTTTGATTGAATTTTGTCCAAGTACGCGTTCGCTGAAATTAAATGGCGCTGAAACCAATGTACTAGAAATGTCATCTGTCATGAGCACATTATCAGGAAGGTGTTAACATGAATTTGTGCTGTCAAGGCAGTCCTACTTGGGACAAATATCAAGTGTGAATTGCGTGCTGAAAATTCTGTTCAACTGGAATAGGAGTTAAATAAAACACACTAAATATTGTATTGAGTGTTAAGTGCATCTTATTTAGAAATAGGCGATGCCAAATATTTAAGAACCACTTTCGCTGCCTTGAACACAAAATATTCGCTTTGTAGTATAATCCGAAATCAAAGAAACAGAACCACGAAGTTTTGCTGCCTAGTGTTCCAAGCGATTGACAGAACGACAATGACAGTTTTGATTTGGTAATCGCTCGCTCTCTTTCTTTTTGGTCTTTGGTGAAAGAAGATTCTTCCCACGCAGCTGCTAAAACATACCTGTGATTAACTTTAACTTTAGACGATTTTGTAAAATAAATTGATAAAATGTAGTAAAACAAATATACTGCAGCTCGTTTTTTGAAAGATTGTGCAGAGATGGGTGTAATTTGTTTTCCAACATGTTGTGAATAAGCCAAGTCAGTATTTTTGTCACTAGGCGAACTCTAGACTAGAGTAAATATTTAAAAAACCTCTTTTATGTTGAGAGGATGTCTTATATGTTGAGGTCAGTTTGAATTTAACTACAACAAGTTGTGTTTGAGGCGTCGCAGATTACCATATCTAATTGGAGAGTTTTGGACTTCACTCTGTTTTGAAAATATAATCCTTCATCATATGGACCGCAGGGCAATGATCGTTTGTAAGGTCCACTTTTATTTATTAATTTATTTTGGATGATGCGAAGAACTTTGCTCAGAGTCATCAATTGTTACAGGTTCAACCCATTTAATATTACAGCAACTGGGCATCTTTGACGGCCAATTGACATCGAATCTTTGTGGGATTAACTTTCTATTATCCCTTGTGATTCTCTCTTATAATCTGCCATTGAACCGCGTTTGACAGCAGTGTTCCTTTTTAATATTACTTGTCCCTTCGATAGCAAGTGGAACACATAAATACCACAGCAGTTCAAACACAATATTCAAAAGCACCCAAAAGCCAGGATAAATATGGGCTTGGATATTATTTCAACCGTGGATGTTGAAAATTTACCAGCAAAAATAACCACACAAAATGAAAAAATTCGTTTACCATACAGACATACTAATCCCTCAAACGAAATTCGACTTCAATCTGTTTTTAATGAAAGTATTACAAGTAAGCCTATAAAAAAATGTCATTATACCAGAAACAAAACTCACAACGATGTCATCCCCCCTGACGACCTTCGCTTTCTTACTTTTAAGCAGAAAATCAATATTTACGAGTAGAGGTAGAGCTGTAAGGCAGAACAATCGCCATCAGTCCCAGAATTGCATTCTCCATTAAAGCCCTTCATATTTTCTATTATTTATTCAACTTATAGCTCGGAGCGGTTTTACCTTTTGCGGATTGGCTTAACTTTGCAGTGAGTACCTGTCTAATGTCATTCGATTATGCTCCTTATGAAATATCGTCGTTAAAGACGGTATATTTGGGTGCGACTTTAAGCAGAAAGGTTTAGGGTGTCCTCTTTTACCAGATCAATTTTCGGGGATACCTACTTTGATTAGGATTATCCCGCCGTCAGCGCAAGTTCTAGTCGATTCCCCTTTACGGCAATGACATGGGATAAACTGGCATAACGAGGAAAAGGCCGTTTTACGTTGTAAATAATAGTACAAGCTACAAGTTCTTCATTTCCAGGAATCCATTCTATGATTATCGACAGTAAGGTATACCGGAATAACGATGGGGGATGATTGACTTTAAATCCAGACCTCCTTTCATAAATAGCCCGTAATCTTGCCGTACAATATTGTAGAGATGCTTGCACTGGTTGTTCTACGTGGGCAGTCTAACATGATGTAGCATTTGGCACTCAGAGGAAGGAGGTTGGTATTAGCTTTATATGATGTTTTCTTGCAGTAGAATATGTATGGAAATCAACTAAAAGGAAATGCCAATCCAAAAAGGTGAAAATACCCTCTTCTGTGGAGCAAATAAATAACCAGCCAGAGATGCTGCTTTGAAAGCCTTCTGCTGGATAAAGCTTTTCGCAGTTAATCTAATTGATTCCGCTTTTTAGTCATTCCAATTTCGGTCCAACATTTTTCAAACGAACCTAATCTCAATAGCAATGGGGATGGCGACGGTTTCGCCTGGTATTTTGTGACGACTTCCACTCAACCGTACCTCAATAACATCTTTCTTTTATTCTAAATTATTAACCTTATATTATATTTCAGACTTCGTTGCATGGCTTCAGATCATTGATTTATTTCTTTTTCGTTGCTAAATCCTATTTAGGGTGTCAATTTGGCGATAATCCGATTTCTTTGCAAAATTCAATACGCTAGCGATATGTCACTATTAACAGTGACTGCGTGGAGTTCTATTTGAATGAGTATTCAGAATGGTCCTCGTCCTGAAAGTCCTCCATTTCAATCTCTGCCGATTGATTCAAATAAATCCATCTAAATTTTATTGTTTAGCGAACCGAAATATATTGATACGTTGAAAAACCGTTTTGGGTGACGACCTAGAATCAAACTGTTTTATTGATTTCCGTACCAAACGAGGTATCCTAGCAGGGTGTAAAATAAGCTTCGCTTAATTTTCCATATCAAACGAAATGCCATCTTTGATTTTGTCTCCCCCGTACTATTTATTGCCAAGTATGCATTAAATCTCTAGTGGTACATGTGTGATTTTTCAACGATACCCAAATTAACGGGTCGTTCATTTCGTGGTTGAAAATTGGTAGCACCGGCTTTTGCCACCTGTCAAACTCAGCTATCATTTGAAGTGTCATAATATTACATAGTTGAATGTTTGCCATTTACGATAATGGATCGTTTCACAATCGAACAACGCGATAAAATTAGTAAAACTTACTAAAAGACGGGGCAATAAGCCACACATCACCACCAATTATTGCTTTATTGTGTGATAAGTTTCCTGCTCGCGTAATTTCACGTTTTGACACCGTTAGAATTTCTTTCTGTGGGGCTACGCAAAAGGCCTTGTTTATGCGAATAATCCCCGAACTCTAGACGCATTAAAAGCCAAACTTTACTCAAGTTATGGCCATGGCCATGATACCGCCCGAAATGTGCGAAAAAGTGGTTAAAAATTACCTCGGAAGAATCGCATGCTGCGAATCTTTCTGAGGCGGCCATTTGAATGATATTCTATTTCACACTTAATGGCAAAGTCCAAACTTTATAATTAAATAAAATGCTCATCAAACATGTATCGTTGTGTGTGTTTTATTTAGATTCACTTGTGAAACTGACAAATGAATGACTCTTTATATGTACGAACGGAGAAGGGTGTAAGCGCAATGATATCACTCATATTCGTAATCCTCTGCGGGCATAATCGTCTGGTCACATTCAGTTAAAGTTCAAATACAGCTTGAACTTTTTTTTTTACATATATACTGCTTTGTTACTTTAGGTAATAGAATGTCTTGCTTGTCCAACAACTTTATTAGAAAAGTCCTTGCTCTGTTGCATTTAGAAAAAGAAAATAAAAACCAACAAGAAAATGTTACGTATACGCCACCGAAACACATTTTCATCACTGAACTGACTACTTAATAAGTAAACTTTAGTAAAACGATTCCTAATGAATATCCTTGATCCATGCAATTATAACATGGAATATGAAATATTCTTCCGCCATAAAAGAACAATTTCTCCCATCACCACGTCCCTCAAAACGCTTGCTAAGCTGCGGAAAATTTATAACACAAAACTTCCCCAACAATAGAATTGTTATCATTTTTCCTTTATTTTACAACATCGCGCATTTTTATTCGGGTAATATTTGTGAAACACTCCACTGCTAAGCTACTTTTCGCATTATCAATTATTGTTTGATAAAGCATTTATGTTTTAATGCGAGCCAAGCACGATTCGCCTCTCAAAAATCCCATAAATCCCCACAATCATTTCTACTAAAGTTTCCCGAAAAATAATCCACGCCCTTGAGTTATAAATTTCTGGAATAAAAACCATAAATAAATCTTTATCTGGGTGTGTGCCTCCGGCGCCCATACCTACTCCAGCAGCCGGATACTATTAACTGTTCTTTGTCACATTAAAGGGCTGTAAAGAAACGCGGGTCTGTGAGGCAGAAGTAAATCCATCGATATGTATACTCGTACTTCGCGAAAATGCGAGTTGGAGGCTGTGAAATTGGGACATCAATATGAAAATGAATTTCCAATTCGTTTCATGTCTGTGCTGTGGAAGTTTGAGATTCAATTTTATTTCAAATTTACTTTATTTCTATTGGCGAAAGTACTTTAGCTGACTGGGAGCAGATTGAGTGTGCATTTGAAGTTCAAACTTTGGACTGGGAGATGAAACACTATTTAGAGGAGGGTGAATAAACAAGGGCAGTACATTATTGGTGAGGGTGTTGCCCGTTGTGAGATCAATTGGCCATCGGAATTGTGAATTGGAAACAAAGTGAGCAGATATCAATTTCAATTTGGAAGTCTAGATTTAGTTGGATGATGTGGCCTTAGGGACTGATTGTAATTCATTGAATAATTCTTTACAAGCTCTTTAAGTAGGAAATTCGAATCGGCTGATATGCCAGGGTGTCCTCATTTAAACAAGCATCGATATCATAGTCAATTTTCCTCAAGATCCCTCTTCAACATCAGTGCACGAGACAAAATCTAGTGGCAATGGTTGAATCGGAGCCCCATGATCCACTCCACTCGTATGTCGAGGTTTAATCGCAATATATTCCTAAGGTGTATGAAATTTTCAGGAACACCCATCAGAATGTCTGAACGTCCCACTTCAAAATTGTTGTATTAGTTCTCCTATTACATAGGACTTGTCGTAAGCCAACAAGCTCACGGCATATAAAGTAATCGCAGACATTATCTAAGGTGGCACTTCTGCCGTGCGTCCTTTTTGGTTTTTCCCATAGTATTATTGATCCGCAGGGAACAGCTCTTTTCAACACGTTTTAAAATTTTCTTAAAAAAATCGAGTGCACTCCTGCAATGAAATATTCGCAATGGCCTCATCCGAGTGGCTCATCTTTTTATACACTTTTCAAGTAGTTCATTGTTTGATCGTGGGAAATTCCACACGTAGTTTTATATTTACCCTTTAATTTTATGACTTACTGTTGGGAAAATATGCACCTGTTGACAGGTAGTAAAAGTTTTCGGGTTAAACATTTTTAACAGGTATAAAGAGTGAAAAACGATTGCAAAATGTATTGCCTCATCCTAGTGATCGCCAGTGTATAACACAATCTACCGCGAGGAAGTGTTTTTAAAAATTTAATATGCGAACCAGTTTTCAAACGGTGCATTTATATTGCCAACTAATATCGTGTTACCTGACCTTCACTCTTTAGATAATAGAAAGAGCTTTTCAAGACACATTTTCAGAGGAATTATAGGAGGCTAATCAGTTGTACTTATGCATTACTTACCGTCTGCTAAAGGGAAACTCTTCGATCTTGTAAAATAGCCACACCTTGAATAAAAGCTGCTTTGAAATGGACAAAAATGGTACTTTTTGATCACCACTTACAAAAGATAGTATTTAACGTTAGTTCGGAAGTCACTATCAGGATTAGCCGATGACTCGGACCACCAATGTAAGAGCTCAATTTAATAACGTCATCCTGACTTGCTTCACAATGGGCGATTGCACCAAAAACTGTTTCCAAGAACTGTTAAATAAACCTACTAACAGTGCCTGAAGTTATGGCTTCAATATGTCCTTGGTATTTAAAAGCCAAGATCACTTTGCTCAATCGGAGTAGAAGACACGGTGCACTGTGGTCCAAAATACCAAGAGTGGTGACAAAAATAAAAAAGCGGATATATGTTTTCCATAGATATCTAATAGTTTTATACAAAGAACTTCAAAAACCGCCTAAAAACTATTTTTTTTTATAACTCGTTTGGGTGGGAAAGTTCTTCAATGTTGCTCCAGAGTAGATAAACAAAAAAACTAACTTTTTCATTTCCTTCCTTGCAATTGCAAGTTTAGCATTAAACAAAATATAATATTCAATGGTAATTATTAAATTTTACATCTTTTTTTAATGCAACTTTGTTTTTTAGGTTGTTAATAAATTAAAATTTTAAATATTAAACAAAAAACATATACACAATATTTTTAATTAATAAAGAAAGAAAAAACATTTTCTTGACCAGTTTTAGGGCTTTTAAATAGAGCTACAAACAAAGCCCTGAAAGCTCCATTTTAATCATATTTAGTGTCCAAGCTAGATTTTAGGAACTCACAAAATAGCGAAATTTTCAATACAAAATTACTCATTGTGACCTACAAAATATTGAGTGTGAAGATTTAAAATAATTATTAGTAAGGCGTACCTATTCCCGCTGTTAAACTTTTGGTATACTTGAGTTAATTCATTTCTCAAACTTACAATTTTGTTCCAATTTTAACTATAGGGCTTCTTATCACTATCTTAATTATCAGAAAAGAATCCACCCACTTACACGCCCCTTTTTGAATTAAGTTCCTCTTACTTTTAAACAAAAGTAGTTTTGTAAAAACAATGCGCCGTACTAAAAACATATTTCTGTTTCGACTTTAAATTCGCGAAAGCTCACAATTGCGAAATTTGTATTGAAAATATGGCCACTGTGAACTACTAAAATTTAGGGTCGAAATTAAAAATAAACATTTTTAGGTAAGGCCCAATTATTTTTAAACAAGTAATTGAGATTATTTTCTTTAATGCCTACTAAATAATAATAATAAAATAAATATAAGATTCTGAAAATAATTTCAGATCGTCCAAATTAAGTAGAAGAAAATGCTACCAAAATAGTAGCGTAAAATAAAATAATTATTTGTTTTTCTGATACAATTATATTTCCACTACACCCTGTGGAGTAGTTCTCTCAAATTTTACACTGCCAAAAGCCTCAGGAATTTTCTTTAAGAGGAAAATGATAGAGATCTTTTAAAAGTTATGATTACTGCAAAAAAACAAGTCACTTTGGCCCACAGTACGGCAGCGTCCGGAAACGGATTCACGAGTTACAAACCAAAACTGACACGGACACCCATTTCGACATAAAAGCTGCCGCGTAAATTGGCATGACCTGATTTCTAAATCCCACTTATAGCTGATACGAGAATAATTTACCGCTGCAATATCAACTGACAGTCGCAAGCACAATAAGCCCATAAATCGCAATGGTAGATAAATTGCTGTATTATATATATAGATTAACTACCTATTTGCACAACACTCGAAGCAGGAAGGCCCGATACACCAATTTTAATGGATTCGCTTTGCAATGAGTGCTTTAATCTGGACAGTACATTTTATTTTTCTTTCTGGTCCTTTAACAATTGTACCACTGTTTTACTCCCAGAACATTCTTCCGCAACTTTTCAGACGGTCATCGTCGAAACGATGGACCTCCAAAACTAGCCTCTAAGTGCAAAAGTTACCAACTTAATTCAGCTTATTTTCCACAAATGTTATGAAAGCTGACGATAGCCATCAAATTTCGCTAGAATATAACATTACATTTTTGAAAATGACCAGACGATTATTGCTAAACGAAATCTGCTCTCAGTACTTCATTAGGCGACACAATCGATGTAGCTGAAAACTTTTCTGGCACTCATGTCAAAGGTATTTTATTTTTGTCGTCATACTATGTGACAGGTCAAACGCAATCCACCCACCGCAGTCAGCTCATTAAATTCAAGTAAACTCCCCCAATTACTTAGTTCCCGACTAAGATGACTACACGAAAACATACACAAAAATCCAGATTGACAGGATAACCTTGGTGCGTCGCCGTTGTTAGTAATTTCACTCACCACCCATCGGCTTTAAGTTTGTTCAAGTTGTGAGCCCCCAAAAGGTTTAATCTAATATTAAGGACAAACTTATTATCGAGCGAAGACAATCGAATACACGACAGAAGTTGGGGACAAAAGGTCGACACAACCAAGTTTTGCTAAAACATTCCAGCAACTCGACCGCCATTCCACCAGCCAATACTTACCTCTGGCGTTTGTTGCTATTAGTAATAATAAATCAAGCATACAATCGAATTTTATTTATTAGATCTCAACATGAAAAAGTTCAAAAATGAACAACAACTGTGTGCGGTATGATTTGGAAATGAATAATGGCCGACCTCTGGGGGTGGCTCGTAAAATACCTCAGCAATGTTATTAGAGAGGTCATAATGATCGGACGAAGCCGGAGATATGTACGTTGTAGGCTGGGTTGACGATTTATTTGAATAATAATATGTAGTGCTGTCATTTTGTCATTTTCGGGGCGAAATCTCAATTTGACATCAGTTATCGTTATCTTGGTCAGATCCTGCAGGTATAGAAACGGATTATTGGAAACATTCTCTAAGAGGTGGAAGTGATTACATTTTTCCACTTGGCACAATCAGTAAGTTTTGTGGGTTGTTTTGGAAAATATCCTGTCATAAGTGGTTTTATGAGCAGACACAATGACATAATGTACGTCTCGTAATGAATGTCAAACAGGTTCATGGGCCATTATGTCGAGTATTTGAGGTAAGAACTGAACAATAGTGTTGGCCTAAGAAAAGCCAGAACTGAAGTGGGAGTGGCTCTTAAAGAGAGTGGAGTTTAATAGGGTGTGAGTTGGTAGAGAGCGTAACAGCTTCATCTAGTGCAAAATTTGTTTAAGATTAGAGTTGTGCAGAAAACACAATTTTCCATATTCCTTTAAAAAAAATTGTTGGGAAATATCTCCTGCTTTATTAGGTTAGGTAGCATAGCGAAATGCAGCTCTATGGATGTGGCAGGCAAATGGAGTTCATATAGTTCTTTTTTGCATTTGACCAGGAAGGGCGTCTTCCCGAGTTGGCATCCGCACAGATAGTTTCGATATTAAGTTTTTTTCACTGAGTTTTACACACCCTCGTCTTTTCTGGTGTCGTGCAAGGTAACCGCTTTGGTCTACTTATCTTCCAGTTATTTACCAACGATTTATGGCTTCGAAAACAGGCTGCTGAAAAAGTGGTTCATTTGTTGCGTTGTTAGGCTCACTTTCATAGATCGTGTGAAAGTAAACGGAAAAGAGAGCAATCAGCATTTCTTCGAACGGAGCTGTCAATGTTACGGTCCCAACTGGGTTTTAAAACGGTACAATGGAATCCGATCCACTGGCAGGGTTTCTCTTGAATGAGATGGTTTGCTCAAGTCCGACATCTCACCTCTGCCCACAACTGGGGTTGCTGAAGAACGAGAAAGATAGTCGGTCCCAAATTGACCTCATGCAAGGAAGCCGCTTAATCTCCACAAATGTAAATGCCAAGACCTTCTCGAGACGAATAATTATTAGCTCAAATTGTGTGCTCAATTATTTCGGTTATATGATGATTTCATTACTAGTGCGGATTGTTTTAGCTTTTACCTTCCAGTAAGAAATTCTACGATATAAAAAAAAATCCCAAGGGCTTGAAAAATTCCACAAGCCGAAGAAAGATAACAACTTTCAGCTTCAACAGGCAGTGGTCGAACATGTTTCGTGCGTCGCATTTTCATCTATTGATGAGCATAGGCATTTCAAATAAGACGTGTCTAATAGTGTTTACTGAGCGGAGCTCTCAGGTTCGTTCCCCGGAAAAACACAAATTGTATCTCAATCCCAATGCATGACCTCGCCCGCACGTCTAATAAATATACGAGTGTACAACTGTCAAGAAAGAGCTGCTCAATTCAGCGATTCGGCCTCGGCCTAAAATTGTAGATCCCTTTCATTTGTCCCACAAATAAAAACTCACACAAAACGAATGGTTTGCAGAAGTTAGGCCTATAATACTTGCATACCTGTTGCGGAAACTGAAAGACAGTAAGGGCCACAAAATAAACCAAACTTTTAATTATGGATTAAGTCATTCCGACACATGGTTGTGAAGAAACTGTGTGGAAAAAACTTGCAACAATTGTATTGACTTCAAAAGTCTAGAACCGCAGTGTATAAAAGTGATACACCGAGACCCCACAGTCTGGTTCCTCACAGCACCCTTCGTGCGCCTTAGCAATTTTCCCTTTTTGATGGATCTATCAAACACAATTATTTTCAAAATTGAATCGTGATGATCACTATGAATATTTGTATTCAAAAATCATTGAATTTGTTGAAAATTGTGTAAATCCATCCATCTTAGCTTATGGATGAATTAATATTCCCCCCACACCCATTTCGATTGCGAATAAGGACATTTGGAGAGAGACAACCCCCTAGAACGCCACCCAGGACATTGACGCGTCATAACTTCTTAATTAACAAGAAAATGATTGATGATCACATCACTTATTCAATAGGCAATGGTGACGCACACTTCCCCAACCATACCTATCTCCCTCGAGTCCTTTGTTAGTCCAGCACCTCTATTCCACAGCATGACACTGCATTTTTTAATTAATTACAATAGTTTGTGTTGTATATTCTCGATTTAATTATTTTCTATTTATCGATAAGGAAACAGCATCCCAACGCTGATTACGACTGTTTAAAATCAACTTAATGTCGCCATCAACTTTCATTAAAAAATCATCGTCCTGCCAGTCTGAGCCGAGCTACATAAATGGCGGCAACTATGAGAAATTATGTGTCAACCATAAAAATTGCGATAATGTGGCCTGATGGTGTTGGAGAGGGTGTATACTACTCCATTACCGGACCCTGCTTATGAACTGGAAATGGGCTATAATTGTAATTACACGTCCATTGCGGTGGCATTGTGGGGGGCTGGATGTTATATTTCCGTCAAGTGGTCTCTGGCGAGAATGAAACGTGCGCTTGGGATCGAACAGCAGAAAGGTGGATAGAATGTCAAATCCTGTTAATTACCGAACACGACCGCATCGTAGGAAAATATGAAATACTAGCCGTTGTTGACGAAGTAATTAAGTGGCCTTCGAAACATAATGGTGTATTGCCGAAGCCAGCGATCTTATCGATGTTTTGCTGGGTGGGTAATTTTGATATGTGCTGAACTGAACTATATCTAAGCTATTTACGTTATAAAAGTAATATTTGAAAACCCATGGCCCATTGTAATACGTATAGCGTAAGAAACTAAATCTAATCCTCGTCGATACCTATTACTGACACCAAGGGGTGCGCAAGTCGCTAAAATGATTTTTCATGCATCGAATAACCACGCCAGAAATTGTACCAGGTGTGGCTTTTTAAACTTCTTTCTAAGCAGACGTTTCCTTTCAATTGTTAAATATTCCATTTCTAATAAACATGCTTTGTGCTAATAACATTTCATTTACTGTTTGTTCGACTGACGTTTCGCACTAATTTATGTGACACACATATGGTTTCGATAGCATGGTAACGATACCATAAAATGAATAGTGATATATCTCTCCAACTAAATGTCTGATATATTTACCATGCAATTTTCTTTTATCTGTGATGGGCAAATAATGCCATGGAATTTCTTTTCATTTTGTATTGCAACAACAAGAGAGGTTGTAGGATTAAAAAATGACATTTCCAGAGGAAAAGCAAAAAAAAAAAAATAAAACATCTGTCAAACTCATGTCAGACATCCATGTCAAGATAATATAACAGAGAGCGATCGCTAACATCCAATCATGAGATGAAATAGAGTGACTCTACAAAATATTCCATCTCATGATAAGCATTATGGGGGAAAATTATCTGCTCTGGAGTCGGGGTGTCATGCACAGGTGACAAAACTGTGCAACGTAGTATAGTTTGACAGTTGCCATGCTCCGGCAGACAATAAATCCCGTGACACATATCTAGTATAGACACCATGCTATGACTTTTATAGAATTTTCTATGAAATTGACTGGTTGTTTAAGTAAAACACTTCATGTTAATGGCGCTGCTTTCGCTAGAGAGATGGATATAACAAGCAAAAAACCCTACTACCGATACGACGCTTCTTTGAAGATCTTTATGTCGGAACCTCTCAAAAGGTATCAACTATAGCCCCTTAGATATTTGAATGCTAAAGCGTTATTTGAAATTTTGCCGAGGCAATCAAAGTAAAAAAATGAAAAACCTCGGAACCCCCTACAACCATTAGGCTCTTATTCGATTGAAAGGAATTTTTGGCTCTCCTTTGTTATCGAATGCAGCAGCGATGTTCTTTTCAAATGGAAAATAGAGTTCAATTCCAACCGAAATCCCCGGCCGTAACCCTAGGAATGAAAATCCTAAACCTATGTCCACACCACAAATCCTTGCCAATCAGTTAGCACGATAAAAGCATACCTAGCTATCCGGAAATCAATTACATTGTGCGTAGAATTTGTACAAAGATGAAGCGAAGAACAAACAAACGAAAATATACCCCAAGATACCAATACCCTGGAAATATTGATTATCGCTTTGGAGTGAACAAAACCCTCAGTCGTATTAACGCTGATGCTCTGGTGATTAGCTTTTCATGTTTTTCTACAATTTTCGCCCCCCTCCCTGCAATCGCAAATCAAACATTCCTCAAAGGATAAGTCGGCAAATATAAATAGGCCAGCGGGATCTGTAAAGCAAGAACAATTACTAAATTTACGATAGCAATCTCGGAATATCAGCAAAACCGAGAGGTAAATGAGCAGTTTAATTCCGACTCCCCCTCCAAGAGCTCATTATGACAGGGCATCAATTTCCTTTGCAAAGCTATAGACTGTAGTATTAGAAATTGCTATTCACCTTCTGATGCGAAATAGTAGCACTCTCTCAGGTGTGCTTCCTGTCAAAATGCGATGTTCTGGCTAAATACATGTACCCAAACACAATTAACCAACAAAAGGATGGGCTTTTCATTTCGTACCCTCCGATAAGAGCAGCTGCTTCAAACAATGAAAAAGGTATGGGGAATCAAACGAAATGAAAAGGTCACTTGGTTAGTTGAAAATTTATTCAGCAAAATGTTAGGGAATTTTAGTTCTTGAATGCATGGAAATAACAGATTGAAATCAGTAGGTACATAACTGAGACTTGAGGTTCCATACGGCTATCCTACTGCCATGGTGGCTTTTCAGAGATTTTGCGAAAAGGCAATACTATGTTCGTATACAACCACTTCTATGGCAACATTTTGCGACAGGACCTTGTATTTTAATTAGAATCTTTTTGATGAAAAGGAAAATTTAAATAGATACCACCTTTGTTTCGGAAAGGTTTGTCTTTTGCAATCATGCAATAGGTCCGATGCTATTTTGAGTTTATACTTATCTAACAGATTGTCTGGAGTGCATTCACGGGACAGCTTTATTGAATTTTATGTTTACGTATAAAAATACGAGTATGTTGCAGTGCAGGGGTTTTATTGCGGGGTAGCTTTGTTTTACCTATTGCAAAAGATGAAGTGGAGTTGGCGTTTTTCGTTATCCTTGGAGAGACCGAACTTTCTTTAAACTCAAATTTCGGACGCATTTCTTCGCATTTTTAGTTTTAATATGGCTCTGAGATCTCAGACACTTCGAGATTCGCAGTAGTTATTGTAATTGTGTGCTGAAAATCTTACTTTACTCTGCTTTGCTGAGAACGAAGCTAAAAATAACACGCCTATTGTATCAATTGAACAATTTTATTGTTGAACCAGCTGTACCCGCTCGCACGTGCAAAATGTGGTTTCAGAACAATTGATGGAAAAAAATTTCAGAAAGAGCCTTCTGCAAAAGTGAGGCACTTGAACCAGTACTAACCTCCCGTAGACTTGGCCCACTCTGCCTTTATCTTCATGGCGTTGCACACGCTCGTTGGACTAATCGGCAATAATTTAATATTCTTTGGACAATGAAAATAATTTTATAATATTTGGCTCACTATTTTTTTAATAATGTAACGCTTCTTTGTATACTATATTAGCTGTACCCTGGAGCACGCTACATATAAGATATAACTGCCCGTGGCTGAAGCAATTCTTAATTAATTCAACTCCCGCTTTTCTTAAAGTTTGACCCTTTAACTTATTGATTGTCATGGCAGAACAAACATTAATAGGAAATTGAATCCGTTTAAACTGAAATGGTCGGCGCAGTGGCTTAGTGGTTAGTGTTTTGGACTACTAAGCGAGGGGTCGCAGGTTCGAATCCCGAGAAAAACCCGAAATTCCAACTTAAGGTTTTTTCACTGCGCCACCTCTCGCGAACGTCTGACAAACATCCGAGAGAATAACTGTCATGAAAGAGCTTCTCAATTGGCCGTTTGGACTCGGCATAAAATTGTAGATCCCTTCCATTCGTCCCAAAAAAATAAAAACTCACACAAGACGAATGGTTGTGAGAAGTTAGGCTTGGGTCCATACGGACCTGTTGCGCCAATTATTTATTTATTTATTATTATTAAACTGAAATGGATAATTGCTGGGAATTATTTGTATTCTTGGTATAAACACCGTATCTCCTTTACCAGACCCAGTTAAAATTAACGCCTCAATAACGTTTTTCTGCAACGACATCACTATCAATCTGGTTCCATTACAAAGCTTAGGGGATTCAAATTGCGAACCAACATAATGGGAACTCCAACTTTTAATTCCAGGCCATGGACTGTAATTCTATTTAAAAACTCGACTGGGTAATTTACTGCCTCATCTTGATTGCAAATAGCACAGGTACGACGTATATCATCAGGAATTTTTCCTAATGTAATAATACCACGATCTGGTATCACTGATACCTATACCTATTTGACATTCCTTTCCTACATATTTGACATTTCTTAACACACCAAACAGCATACTGCCTCTGTCTGTCTCCCTCTCCGTCACTGGAGTAAAATAAGGTTAAAAGAGATGTCAAAATATTGCGCGGTTAGTATTTTTGATTTGAGAATGAACTGCATGCAGTTGAAAATCGTAGAAATGTTTCAAATTTTGCCTATTTATTTAAAAACCTTTTAAGTTATCGAGTTATTGGATATCCTAAGTTGTACCTGCAGATGTCCCCTATAAGCTGCTGTTAACTATATTTAAATGCTCCCAGTATTTTCGAACGGAAAGCGTGACAACGAAAAAAGCAAAACGAAACGAAAAAATAAATTACTCTTGTCCAATTTTTTCCGGAATTTATAGAGATATTGTAGGCCTAGGTATCCTCTATAGGCCTGTGAAAAACGCACCAGAATATACTGAGCAGTTTCTAAGATTTTTGCATTTAAATACATGCAGTCAAATTCAATCTTAGTCGAACAGTACTACGCCAATTTTATTTATATGATTAAAAAAGTTTTTGTTATATCCATAAAAACAGAACCAAAAATCAGTTTTGTAAATGTTTGTGAAATTGACAAAACTTATGCAAAATATTTGTTAGCCAGACAAAATACATTCACGATCCGATGCAACTGGTCTAGTATTTTTGCGAAAGTGCAAAAGTGTAACTTTTTTTCGCACTACAACAACAAAATATACTGACTTAAATTTCGCTACACTTTTGCACTTTATCTATACCCCGACCCTATTGTAAACGAAAAATACAACAGAGTTAAGTGTAGCCTTGTCAAGTTGACAATTCGCTAAATTGTAAATTCCTTTGTGTAGCTATCGGAAAAAATAAAGAGAATGCAAAAAAACGTAAGCGCCGCCAAAGGGAAAATCCAGTCAAAAAATAGACAAAAAATGAGGTTTCTAATGATATCATCTTCGTCTTTACTCTCTCCATCATCTAAAAATTTTTTTTTTCGGCTTTTTTCGGCATAATAAAAAATTAAAAGCAAATTTTTCAGTTTCAGAAAACATTAAATTTTTTCTTCGAACATAATGTCAATTGTCAAACTGGATCTGTCATTTGTTTCAGTTTTGCAAGAGATGAGAAAAAGTGTGTTCACGATCTGATAAAGAAAATGAAAAATTTCGCAATTTTACTAGGTCTGTTACACCGAATCGTAAATACCCCTATTCTGGTAAAATGAACAATTTTGTTTGCAGATTCGACATAAATTTTGTTGAATTAAAAACACTTGTGTTGAATTGAAATAAATCGATTTCAATTCAATGCTCTTGATGGCGTCATTTATTATTTGGCACACGAAGAAAAGTAATTTGTGAATGTGCATACAAATTACGTAAAAAAAATGAGTTCAACATTTAATAATAGTAAATAAATCCGTTTATGGATGAGGACAGGAAAAATGGACAACATATAAGCGACCCCTTAAATATAAATTGGTTAGAATTGCAATTAGGAAACAAAGGAGTGTTTAATATACATTTTCTTATCTACAATTAAAGAGACCAAATTTGACTTCAAGGCTATATTTTCGGATTTTTTAACCGAAACTAAAAGACACAACTTAAGATAGTGAAATGGATGACTGATGATTTAAGGTATAGCGAATCTTTTTATTTAAAATTTAGATAAAAACCATTCGGTATCATTATGTGTTCAAAGTAATTGCAATTTCTATTTTTTTAATTTTATATTTATGCTTATTTTGATATTTTCTATGTTGTCCAGCAAAAATATTTTTTTTAATAAATGTAATTACTTATTGGTTTTGCGTATCATTTATAATGCTATACACATAACAATATTTATTTGTTGAATCAACAAATTAACATTATGGAACTGAGATAATAATTCTACATAAGCAGCTATATTCTTTTAGATATAAAACTGTAGTACTGAAAGATAATTTCTGCAATACCAACAATATTTTCTGTTGATTTAAGGAAGTGACAAAAAATGTTGATGGTATTAACAAATTCTTTTGTTAATTAAACAAAAAGAAAAGGTCGAATTGATAAATTTCTTCGCAAAATCAACAGAATTTTGGTAAATTTACCAAATAAATTTCACACGCACAATTAAACAATTTTGCTACCATAACATTTTTTTTTATTATCACAACAAAAGTTTTAAGACAAGATAAAACTTATTAAAATTTTGTCAATTTGATAGAAACATTTTGTTGGACGTATATTGACAAAGAAAATTGTTGAATCAAGCCTCAATTTTCTCAAATGTACCAGGGTTTTATTTTCAGTGACAGTCCGGGGTGTACCCGGGCCTAGCATTGGAAATAGAAATGTGATTTAGAACAAAAAAGGTTCTTGCGTTATGCTTAGCACTGTAGCTGTTTTATCTGAGCAAATTCAAAATATAATCGACCAACAGATTTTTTATGCAGCCAAACTAAAATCACACAATATTCTCTATACCGTCTGTGCTTTTGGAAACTTTGGTTTGATCTTACGGTTGGGCTACAGGTCAAACCAGACTTTGCCTTCTACAGCTTTTACATAACTAGTCCCCGCCTTGATTCGGTAAAAATGTTCCGTATTCTATTCAATTTTGGACAGCTCTAAAGTTGAGTCTCCAACTGGTATTTATGACACTCAATCACAGTCCAATTGGACGGTCTTATACTCTACTTTCATCAGGAATGTTGTTCAACCTCAAGTGATTTGGCTATTTCTTTTCTTAACTTGTAAATGGCTTGGCACATTTTTGTTCTATCCCAAACCTAACATCAAGTGAACAGTGAATTCTTAAATTTAATTTCTTTCGGTACCCCACAATGCTAATAAAAAAGACATTTTACAAAGGGAGTTTATATACAAATTTAATTTCGGGTTGTAAATTGTTTGAGTACTTTTTTTTTTTTTTTATCTATGTTCGGCAGCTGCCAGGGTTTACTGCACGTCTTTGAGTATCCTGATCTACTTCGCATTAAATGAAATTGAAAACAATTCGGGCAATTGAACAAATTTGCACTCAAGGACTTGTTCTTTTGGTGGACATTTTACTTTTGCTATAAAGTCAAACACATTTGGTAGAAGTGTAGGTATTTTCGTAAAGGAGCACAGGTGTAAAATTTTAAACCCGCTTTTATGCTGACGTGGAAAAATATCAGCGGTTTTGTTGAGTTTTATTTCTGAGAAAAGATAAAAGCTTTTAATTAAGAGACGTTAGGTTACATGTATGAATAAACCGTCCGCATTTTATGGATTTACATTTAAATAAAGCTGTACAGAGGCGATTCTTAAATATTTACATCATCTTCTCACTTGACCCGGTAGGAGACTCGACTTGACAAATTGCAACTGGTATGTATTTCGGTTATTGTACATGTATGGAACTAGCTCAGATTCTCGCGTTCCCGGTAACTATATTGCTTTAAATTGTAATTTTCAGTCAACATCGAAAGAAGAAAGTGCCAATATACTTTTCGTATTAGTTTCCTTTCTTGAAAGTACTCAATGTTGGGCCCCTTCACTTAATAAAGGAAACACATTCCTTTCATCCAAATAGCCAAATTTTGCTCCTCTTTAGTTTGCTCATTCTATGCCAACTGTCATGACTGTGCTGTGGTCTACAGGGTTTGAAGTTACCAGTGATTGGATGGAGTCTCTGAGAAGCCACTGCTTGCGAATCAAACACAGATTGGGTGAATGACTTAAAAGTGATGCCAATCACTTTGAAGCGGCGTGGACAAATGTCTTATTGGTCCAATGCGAAGTTTTATTAAGGCGAACAGCACAGAAAGATGAGTAACGTGAGAAACTTTTAGCAGAGAAGTGAAATAGGTGTTCACTTTATTTGCATCATTTTGTAAAGACTTCTAGTTTTACTGAAACACTGCACCAGAGACGAACAAGAATAACTTACTTTAGTATTTTACCAATGACCCAGATGTGAGTCATACGCAGCTATCGGCACTCAGCAGTAGGTTTTTAAAACTGGCATGAAAACTGAAAAAAAAGCCTGCCATCTGTTGGTGTCTTTATAAATTACACATTATTTTGACACTAAAAGCGTTCCCCCGCTCAAAAAGTGTCTAATCAAAATGCGCGACACTAACAATCATTTTTAGTGTCCAGGCTCGACTTTACGAACTCAAATTTGCGAAATTTTCTCAAAAATGACCCATTGTGACCTTTAAAATATTAAGTGTGAAGAATGAAGATGATTATTATTAAGGCCCAAAATCATTTTATATATTGATCGCTGTATACGCTTTCTAAATTGTTCATTTTTATAATTTTCCAGCCACTTTAGAATCCACTACGTCAAAGTGCAGGGTCAGCATTCTATGAGGCGAAAATGTTCAAATGTTCACGAAAAATTTGCTTTTATGACATGTAGCAAACCAATCGTGCACACGATACCAAATGCCAACCCAGCTACAGTGTTTAACCACATTTGGGTAGGAAACAAAATTTGCCACAAAGAGTACCAGTCTGTACAAATTAATTTAATCATACATTGATGCACTGATTCCATAAATAAAAAAATAATCATTGCTCAGTTCATCCTCGTCGAAAACAAATTTAAGAACCCCACATCCGCACAGTTGTTTCACCTCGATTTCAATGTAAAAGCACTGCAATTGATTCACGAAATTGTTCGCCCAATCATACACCGATTGAAACGTACTCAGCTGCTGTTGTGCTCACTGCATTCTGCGAATGTTTTAAATAGTATTCTGATGTTTCATGGAAAACCAGTTGCCTTTGCGACTTTCTCAAAGAATATCATGTTCATGTCATTGAATTATCAGCACCAATGCGAGTATGAAACCCGGTGGGGAGTACATTAAAAAAAAATGTTTAATTCGGAAAAAATAAAACACCATAAATTCGCATGTTTCACCATCTGCCGAAGATAATTAATTTCGACTTTTACGACTACAATGTCGATAATTCCAAATCCCAATGCTTTCATTACGAGCATGATTTTTATGTCAGATTGTAAAAAAAAACGTTCGCGACATGTACACACCTATTCGCTCTTTTTGTTATAGACGGAAAATTACCGCCATCAATTCTGAACATTCAATAAGCACTATAGCTCCCCAGTCCCCAATAATTATTCAAATTTCCCCCCCAGTAAAAGGAATTTCGTAGACCTTGCCCAAAGCCAGTCATGAATGCTCGAATGTACTATATACTTCGATTGAAATCTCCCTGTAGCAAACTTCCCATATTGAGGGGTGAAGTGAATTTTTCAAAGAAACCGTACTACAAGCACTAAGTTGATGCCACTAATCAATTGAAATATTCCTACTGCAGAACGAAAGTTACACCCCACAACTTGCCATATGCTTTCCACCGCTCATCGTTAATTACTAATGGCAGTTGAGGAAATAATAAACACATCAGCTGGCGGGCGAATTCCCACCCCCCTCAGGCAGTCGAAATAAATATACAATTATTTCGCAACATAGACGATTCACTTGTTCCAAGATATTGATTGGCCGACAAAAAATAAAGAAAGCATATTTTTAGACGGATTCATGGATCCATTGGCGTGTTTGTGTTTGATTTTTATTTGTGTTTACAATTCCAGTGCAAAATATGTACATATGGTGCGTCTACAGAAAAGATTTATGAAACATACAGTTAAATGCGAACAAAGTCAATAAGGAAAACCTTGTTAATGGGATAGATATTTGAAAGTTGAAAAATTGCCCGAGCAGAATTCCATAATGGGAATCGCTTAATTACCATGAATATCGGTTATCGGCGGGTTCATAGTCTTATTGGATCATGCCGCCAGTGAGAAGGTCAAATCTTTTGTAACGCACGACATATGGCGACTATTTGTGAAGTCTAAAATCCAGACGAAGTCTCAGATCGGAAAACATTCAAGCGAACATGGCGCAACTTCGAGAAAGATTATCACAAAACAACGTGCGGTCGTCCAAACTGGAGACCGAGATAGACAGCAATGCAAACGGAATCAGCAGTGAACAGCATATGCTTTTCTTAGTTTCTACATTTGTTCGAAAACAGATGACGCTGCGCAGCGACTTTGACATTTGTTGATGATTCGAAAAACCGCCAGGTGGCGTTGTTGATCCACTTGCCATTACGCATTTTGACAGGTGTCCCTTTCGTTTCGCCTTTCCAATTAAATTGGACTGACTTGCTATTGCGTGCGGTCGGATATTTATAAAAAAAAAATGCATTTGTGAGGAGTAAGGTTAACCAAATGCATTTGACTTCGTTGCGGTACAATTGGATTTGGGTAATTTGCCGCACAATTTGAAACTGAAAGTCGGCTCAGTATAATAATTTTGTTGCCCAACCTCAACGCACCGAAACGCATTTGATTGTGAAGAATCTCAAATCAAATTTTGAGGGGAAAATTCAAAGGCGAAGATGTTCTCATTCCGTGGATTCCGCTTATTCCGCTTGTTCCGTACTATTTGACATTCGTATTTAATAATTGGCGCAACAGGTCCTTATGGACCCAAGCCTAGCTTCTCACAACCATTCGTCTTGTGTGAGTTTTTTATTTTTTATTTTTGGGACGAATGGAAGGGATCTACAATTTTATGCCGAGTCCAAACGGCCAATTGAGAAGCTCTTTCATGACAGTTATACTCTCGGATGTTTGTCAGACGTTCGCGAGAGGTGGCGCAGTGAAAAAAACCTTAAGTTGGAATTTGGGTTTTTCTCGGGATTCGAACCTGGGACCCCTCGCTTAGTAGTCCAACACACTAACCACTAAGCCACTGCGCCACTTCGTATTTAAGCCTCTTAAATTGCCCGTGCGTTTCGCTCTCGCTATGGTAATTAATAAGTCGCAAGGACTATCGCTGTATGTTTGTGACATCAATGTCAGCGCGATATCAATAACAAATTTTAGTCTCGACTTTAAATTTATCGAGGCTCACAATTGGGAAATTTGTATGGAAAATATAACTACTTAAATTTAGAGGCGAAACTAAAAATGTTTATTGGTAAGGCCCTTAAATTCGCATGTTTCTCACATAGTCAATTGTATGTATCGTCGACAAACATCCCGCTTCGTACGTGAACGCGTCTGAGAATAGAACGAAAAATATACCATAAAGAAATTCAATGAATAGCGGAATGTTGGCCGCCAGCCGCCACAACAATTACTGCGATTTTATTGACACACATTGACATTTTTATAGCTCAGTTTTACTTTTGAATAAAGAACTTGAATTGACAGAATTACAAAAAGCAGCATGTGCTTGTACATGCTCGAAGTTATTATGTTCATTAAGTTAACGAATTTGGTCGGAACCAAGTTCGTCGGATTAGCTAGTATTACGGGTATATACATAATATACAAACAAAATAGAGTCTATCTACTGACTTACTTAATTAATGCAATTATTTTAATTTAGATAATTCTATTTTACAAATTTAAACATAATTTATTTGCAAGTCATGTGAAAAATTCAGTATTTTGTGCAGCATTAAACTCATCTTCTTACAATAGAAATAGGCGAAGGCAAATGGTTCACAACCACTTTCTGTGCCTTAAACACAACGGGCCTTACCAATAAACAGTTTAAGTTTCGACTCTAAATTTTAATAGTTCACAGTGGCTATATTTTCTATACAAATTTCGCAATTGTGAGCCCCGGTAAATTAAAAGTCGAGACTAAAATTTGTTATTAGTATCGCGCAACATCTTCCCTTTTGTCCTTTTTATTTTGCTATTATTATTTTTATGCAGATATGCAAATGCTGTGTGATTTGTTTTCCAATATGTTGTGTATAAATCAGGTAACTATAATGGTACAATTTCTACCACTGGGCGAACTCTATATTATAAGTGCCCACAATGAAAAACATTGGAAATACTCAAATAATATTTAAATTCAATTTAATTCAATTTATTTATTGATTTCCAATTGTTTCCACACTACATCTCTATAAATTCAGTGTAATTCTTTTCTCTGTTATTTATTTTTTTGTTTGTATCCAGCCTTGCGTATAAAAATACTGTGCACATTTAAATATAGTTATTTCAGCTTATTGAGGACATCTGCTATAGTACAGCTCCATTGATTGGGACGTTTTGAAAAAAAAAAATATGCAAAGTTAAAAGTGGTTCTGAGAGCTTATGCTGGGTGAGTTATTTTCAAATCAAACATGCACAGCATGCAACGTATTGATGTTTCTTTTACCCTTCTTTGGCTCCATTTTATGACGGAGAGGAGAGACGGAAACAAAAGCATCTTAGGGCTGCCACTGTACTCCAATTGTATTTTGCATAAAAAAATATCTGCTGCAACAAAATGAAATCTACTGCCAAAACTCAAAACCAACATTGTAAAATCATTCGCAACCGAAAACCTCGTTTAAAATATGATTATTTTTTGAACGCATCCATTTTTTCTAAGCACAGATAACGAACTCTTCTTATAAGACAAAATGTTGTCTTCTTATAGCTTTTAGTTAAAAAAATCAGATTTTGTTGTAAAATAATAATTACTGCGTAAAAGGCCAAACCAGTTTTAAGGAGGATAGTGTTTTCTAGACCAGGTTAAAGTCTCGCGCTATCTATATAATAAAAGCCCCACTCGCGTGATAGAGCAAGAATGTATGTAGAGGTTCTTTGCCGGAGGCTAGGGAAATCGGTAAAAAAAAACGTCTTTTTAACTTATTCTTTTTTCTTTTATTTAAAGAAATAATACAAATTACGCGGATCACGTTTTTTCCTTCTTCTTTTCGTCGTCGTCGTCCTCCTTCTCTTCCTCTTTTTTTCTCTTCATCTTCTGGTGTTGGCGGCCCTGAATGAATATGGGGTGGGGGAACCCACCCAAATGTATTTCAATGAGTATTCCGCCGGTGATTCTATGAAAAAGAAATTTGTTGTTGACTACAAATTTCTTCCAGGCAGATGTTTTTACATAAAATGTTTGGAAACTAAATTTCGCTTAGCCGAAGTCGGGGGCTAGTTAAAAATAAACACGGAAAATCTTCGCTTCATTTCATGAACCCACTTCATTTAAAAATATGCATGAAATGTGTGAATATTTTTAAATTTAAAAAATTAAATAAGTGAGGACCTTTGAGGTGTACACACTTCGTACCCCTGATAAAATATATATTCCTCCTCAGTAAAGTAGAAGTAAACGGAATATAAAATCACAATTTAAGAGGTGACAACATTACTGAACTAAGAAATTTATAAGCACTTGTTAAACTTACATCGAATGCATAATTCTTCTTCCAATAAATTGACTTTTCGAAGGTTACCCTCTGTAATTTAGACTTATAGCTATCATTCCGTAATTACTTCCTCTTCGAATTTCAACTTGATATCATTATATCCAGCATATGAGACTGTGCTGCCATTTAAATGAGTACGCGTGGCTGCTTGGAAATACCGCGCCCTGATTGAGAAACGTGCTTTTCCCATATGCATGTTCATTATTTACGTCTAAACTCATCATTTTTGACTGCTCCGAAAAGTGCCAAAACTTTTAATTAGTACATTTATGGCTTTTGAGTACACTCATTTGGATGTTTGTTGTTCCTTTTGTGTAATGGAATTTTTTTCAGTCGATTTCTGAATACATAGACACCGTGTCCGCGTTTTGTTTATTTACCTGTATCTGTTTAGCATCGTTTAGAGTGATATCTGGTGTGTAATAGAATTTCTGGTTTTGATGAGAAGGGTTTTATGGCATTTTGTCGTTCATGTCTTTGAGTTTTTTATTCAGTTTGGATCAGGAGCGTCTTTGGACAAATGGAAACTTAAAAATACTTTAAACGAAATTGAAGGCAATAACAGAAGGAGTTTAATATATTTAAAAAAATATTGTCCTTTTAAGAATTTTAATTTAATTTAATTTATATAAGTACAAGACTGGGTCGCGCGGAAATTTTCAAATTGCTGCCAATTTTGCTGGATGTTGGAAACTAACGAAAAAACTATTCAGGACTATATTACCGACTGCCTATAATTGTCTGAAATTGTTGCGACTCAAAATGAGACAAGAGAACTATGTACCTACAGTTGGAGTGAAGGGTGTCTTCAACTTGTATTTTTTAATCAATATATTTTCAATTTTTTTAACAGAGAAACCTAATCTAGATTTAGTAGAATCGGGACTTAAAGTTTGGCTTCAAGTTGCTCGTATTTTGCAGGAGACTTCGATTCTAATAATCATTTTTAGTGCCAGGCTAAATTTTTCAAACTCACAATGGCTTAATTTTCCATACAAAAATGCATATTGTGACATTAGTAAAATAATAAAAATAGAATTGTTGACGCTTTAGCTTTAGGTAAGTATTAATATTTTTTGTACCGATGTAACAAATTGTATATCAATTTTTCAATGCGGATAATTGCAGAAAGACATTTTAAATCCTCCTAAAGCGGGCTTAATTTCAAATGACTGTTTCCAAAAGACTGACCAAAACCAGTCCTTTGTTTTCCCTTGTTCGATGAAATGTTTTATTTTCTTACTGAGGGCTAACACTTTCCGTTTAAAGTTGTCGTAGAACTAAGGCAATTAGCTCTTAGATACATGGTAGTGGAAAACAATGGATTTTGAACTCTAAACACACTTTGAATGTACGAGTCTTTTAAGCTTTCTCGCTTTGGGAAATGTATAAGACATTTACTAATTTACTTTTGTTAATATGGATATTTTGTGTTTAAAAAAAAAAACAAAGGTTGCTGTACCAAATGTTTCTTATTTAAACGAATTTACACGAAAGTTTCGTGCTAGTTAATTTTAGTTGTACAATGTCCAAATTTATTTTGTCCCAACCTTTAATGTGGGCTTTCATTTGTGCTTTCGAGGGGTAAAGCATATGCATCACAGTTACAAAACAAAATTTTAGGGGCGTCGAATATTTGTGATAACAACTTTGTCCTATTGCACATTTCTAGTATGGCAAAGCATATTTTGGACACAGAAGCAACTTTCAAAGGACCACGAACAGCAGTTGCAACTTGATCTTCAGGGTTATAGTTCTGCTCTCATAATGTGCAATATTATTTTATTGCCTGTGAAGGAACTCGACCGCATACAACTGAAACCGAAACAAAAACTGAACAAATCCGTTATGAGTTTGGTTTTTGACCAAATAGCACATTGGGTTCCCAATATGAATGGAAATTCGCATGAACCCTCGCGCTTGTTATATGTTAAACTTTTAAAGTGATTTAATGAATTGAATTCCATGTAATAAATGTAAAACAGCGGGATTTGTGTTAATTTATTCAAATGAAAACTTTACGCAGGAACTCTGTGTTCCGGTTAATCGAATTATGATGAAATAGTTTTTCAATTTCACGGAAAGTTGTTTAAAATACTTTAAGCAAGTATGAGATAAACGGATCCTCGAGGAAAGTGAGGCATTGGCAAAATATACCCGAAGCTGTCGTGGTCAAAAATTGTGCAAAAAAGGACGATTTCCAGGTGAAAATGATTTTGATTTTGGTAGATCCAGTAATCCATTGTTAACTTTGGGGCTGTGTAATCGGCTTTTAGTGAAAAGAACACCGCAGGTTAGGATTTTCACCCTAACCCCATTGATGCACCCTCAAACCAAAATTTTTACAATAAAAGTAAATGTTAATACAAATGTACAAATTGCATAATACAACAGTGGAAGCCGCATCGAAATCCGTTAAGACCCGTCCAACTGTGCTGGCACTTAAAGAGAAATACTGTAAAAACAACCGCGCCACCCATCGGATTTTATCGAAAGCACCCTCATAATACTGTCAAAAATAATCAGAATAAACGACGCACACTTCAGCGAAACCGGTCGAGTAGTTTTTGAGTTTATAAACGACAAACATACTTACGAAGATTGCCCCACACTAATAACAAATTTCAGTCTCGACTTTAGATTTGCCGAAGCTGACAATTGCAAAATTTGTATGGAAAATATAGCCACTGGGAAATACTAAAATTCAGAGTGGAAACTAAAAATGTTTATAGAAGTGAGTGCAGATTTAGAAGTGACAAGCGACCTCACATATAATATTTGGAGTTCAATTTCAAAAGGTACAAATATGAAGAAGAACTGCAGCTTTGTAAAACTTGAACCATGGCTGAAATATTGCTTAAGTAAATAGAGATCGGCCCCAAAGCACTCACTTAACCTACATAACTTAGGATATCCCAAACGAACATAAAATCTTCAGTCGCTGGCATACGAAACCATATTCTCGAGGGGTTCGCATAGTGCCCCGAGCCTCTTAACGTGACTATTACTTGAACTAGGACATAGAAGGCGGTCTTGTAGGGCCACCAACCCACTTGTTCTGTCAGTATACTTGACAGCCAACCGCCTCCGGCTACGGAACAAGCACAGTTCAGAACTGACATTAGTAAAAGCATATTTTGAGAGCACTGCAACTTTATTTAATTGCGCAAGTAACACCAATCTGAAACTATCCTGCGGCGCTACAAGTTGGTCTTTTCCAGGAGTAGCGCTTAAAAACAAAAAGGAAGACCGAATGCGAAGTTTCACTAAATCTTTGAGTAACAACTTTAGAGCAATTTTCTCTGCATAAATTGTGGACACAAAGGAGTCCAAATTATTCTCCTCGTCAGTCCTCTTTCTTTGAAGTATAACATTCTGTTCTGTGTGCCTTTTTTGTGCACATCTTTTGGAAGCGGTGCTGTACTCTGAGGACCTGGGCTGTGTTTGCTGAAAGCACCCAAGCACGGCTATTAATTATTGAAGAGAGAAAAATTGCTCACGATACTAAAGATTTAATGCACACAACAGTAACCCCGCCGAACAACAGAAATCACAAAATCCATTTTTAACGTGAAAATTACAATAAATTGCTCAAAAATTAGCAGCAGTCTGTCATCGTAATCAAAGACTCACAATCAAGAGATAGACACAGTTGAATGCTCAACTTAAACACACCGGCCACCCCAACGAGTCCTTTTAATTTCGAAAACAACTTTGCCCACCGCATTTAAAACACTCATTTTTCATTATTCAAAATGTACGTATCAGCGCGTTCGAAGGTCGCTCTCCTCCACTGGGTCTTTGCACAGTTGCCGAGCTAAACGTCTCTCGTTAAGAGGATAAACACATCGCCCGACACACATATAGCTGGCCCACATTCATGAATCCATTTTAATGTCAAGCACCAGGGTTCACCTTCGAATCATGTTTGTGGTTTGTCGTTCTGTAAAGTTTTCGCCATTGAAAAATGCGACTCAACTGTAAAGTGTGCCGCAATTTAAATATCCTTCAACCCCCAAGCGATGTCTGCACAATGGCGAACATGTAAATTTCAGATATTATCGTAACGATAATATATCAAATGTCTACCCACCAAAAGCACCAAACACCGTGCTGCGTCAAGTATTTATTTTTCGAGTGACAAATAACCTCGAAATTAATAATTAAGACCTGCTCAAATTGAATACAAACACAAATCATGGTGTATGGAAGGATAATGGCTGCAGGAGAACACCGCAGCGTTGGCTGTTATGTGCGCGGTCACGGATGGAAATTTGTTTGTCCGTAGATTTATTCAAAACACGTTTCTCTTTCCTAACAAGGAAATTGGACCTTCGCATACTACCAATGGTTATAGATCCAAAACCAACGCAACGCAAACCTTTTGATTACAACATTCCTCGTTGCAGGACTTAGCCCTTGACAAATATTGGCGTAGGCACCCTCTCAGCACTTGTGTTATCATGATGAGTTTCGGATTTTTTTGGCGTGTGTCGTTAAAAGAGGTTTTTAAATTTATTAGCCGACATAGAGTCGTAACTGCGATTCATGCGTCAACTCATTTCGAACACGAGCACAATACCCAAGAGGGTCGTAAGTGGAAAACTTTTTGCAATCCAACAAGTTGTCAAACTGTTGTTCGTTCCGATAGAGCGGAGCGCACTTGAAATTAAATGAGGGGAAGACATTTTTATAAAGCTGTCTTCTGGAGTTATCATCTTATCATTCTTTGAAAAGAAAAAATTGGATAGATAATGGGGAGCAGGGCGGAGTAAAATTGAAAAATGAAGATTTAAGAAATGCGGTGCACACTCCTCCGGGGAGGTTTAAATAAGCGCAACCAATTGAAATATCACGACTATGAAGTATGATGGCTGATGATGCACGAAGGGGCAGGAAACGAATTAATAAATTTGTGTATGTAAATTCGATCCAAAAATAAGAAAAGGAGACACAAAGGAGCTACAGTTTCAGAATTTAACAGGATCTTAATGTATGCTGGTGACTGAATGTAATTTTCCTTCCTGTCTCATTTAAATTGCAAATTGAAGTAGGTGTCCTGATTTTATCAGGAGAAAAAATTTCACTGTTTGCAGTGAGGGTTTTAATTTTATCTGCCATACGCTTAAACAATCGTTACGTAAATGTGCGATGATGTTGTTTTTTTTTTATCTTATACAAGGCAAAAGCAATACGTGTCCTATATTTTGGGGGAAGCTTGTTTTCTGTGGATGGGGGTGGTAGTACTAAAGGTAGCATTAATCCTTCGCATTGGATTATTTAAAAGCTACCATGTACATTCGATATATAAGGTGCACAATAAGTTCGTAATTAAAAAACGACTACGCGTACAGTTCGAAGTGGACCACGACCCCAAAAAGAACATACAGGCAGCTCGTGTCCACATCGGTTTCCTTCATTCTTTAAAAGGTAGAAAAATAAAAATACCAGGTCTCTTGTGCAAATGATGTATTTTCCCAAAAACGGAAATTTGTTATGCTGCATTTACAACAACGCACATTCCTAACACGAAAGACTAAAGGGATGGCCAATACTAAACAGCCGAGTGACTGAACGGGGCAGCATTACCTAACGTGCAAAAATACGTGACAGTTACTTTGGTCGGCCATCTTGTTTACGTGGTAGGAATTATGGAAAAGTTCAGCATGTTGATATTTTTTATAGCGATGGCTTACGAATTGTCGCTTTCCAATAAAACAAAATGGTGATGAAAACTGTTTTTATTTCGCATAAATGATTGATGAATTACCGTTGGTTAAATTTACTGACACCAATTACCACACTTAGTCCACGTGTTTTAAAACAGAAATAGAAATATTTTCATGTGATTGCAGAAATGTTGGTCGCCGGGATTTGTGTTTATTTAAGTTTGAATTATCCATAATTATGGGTAGAACATCCATGACACTTGAGTCGACTGTGATCTCAATCTTACATCTTTATTAGCATTGACTGCGAACAAACGTTTCTCTCTGTCCCGTCTCGTGCAAAATTGCGTGTGCGTGATTTTGTTAATTCAGTATTATTTATCACTTGCTAGTTTGAGAGAGAAGGAGAGAAAGATAAGCTGGTCACTCGAATTCAATTGTAACAGTACCGTAATAATATCATAATTTTCTTTATATCATTAATCATAAAATATTTTGCCTACCTACCTTATAATTACATAAAGAATTTATAATTTTTTTATATTTTTGAAATTCTTAATCACTTTGCCTACGAAAAATTTAAATGTCAATCTGAAAACAGCATACAATTTTTTTTTTAAATTAAGTGTGAAAAGGACAGCCGAAATGTTGTTTATTTCATAATTCTTTCGACCAGCGATTAGGTAACAACTTCGAATTCTCTAAGGCCATTTTGAGGTTCTAAGTGATTGGGGACATTCAAGCATCTAGTTTAGTAAGTCTGACAGCTCTCTCACTAGATGTATCTCGGTTTTAATTGGAGTAAATCTGTCATATGAGCAGCTGTTTCAGTTGACGTTTATGGAGGAGTAGCCGACGAATCTAGTCAAGAAATTCGTGACTGAGTGCTAAGTTGACAGTTCGCATATGTGGCTGACGTAGGAAAAGTGACGTGCCCGACCAACTCTAGTTTTTGCGTTCAGGTGAGATGTAACCAGATGTAATCCAGACCAATCTAGTCGACTTAAGATAACTAAATTCTCGAATGCGGCCATTGCACTTACGCTGCAATTAACAATTCAGTGGACAGACAAGACCAATTAACCAGTCTTTAAACGCTCTTTATTTTTTTCTCTGCACATGCCACAAACCACAAATTTATTTTAAATAAAGTTAAAATTATACTTTTCAAGTAAAAAACCCACAACATCTTTTATTTTCCTTTCAAAAGGGAATTCAGGGCTGCAAAGTAAATTTAGCTATAGGAAAAAACTGAAAGCGGAGTTGATACGTGGTTTAAATCGATTGCGACTGAAAAGAATGACACCAAAATTCAAAATTAGCACAGTAAAAAGTAACGAGTAACGAGTTCCAAGAATTTGTGCTGACATGCGCTGATAACTTTGTAAAATGCAAATGTCGAAATAGAAACAAATTTATTTATCGAGAGAATGCAGCGATTTTACTTGTCTTCAATGTGACAAGTAAGGTGAAGGATAAATAAATTAATTCTCACTTTAAAAGTGCAAGACTTTCAAAATTCTACATTACATAGTCTGACAGCTGTTCCAACAGGTTGATATAATACCCAGCAGCTTATGGAAGGTAACCTATCCAATTGTGGAAAAGAATATATTACTTCTTGTCAACAAAAAAAAAACTAATTTCAAACCGAAGCACAATCTGAGAACATTTTTACTTTTTTACCATTCCAATGATCCTATTTCAGTGCAAATAAAAAAAAGGTCTCCGATTTCTTAAATTGTCACTTATTCATCAAAACGTCCGAGCATAATTCATTTAAATGAAAATATTTCCCTTGAGCTGAAAGCGAATTAACCTCTTATATTACGAAATTAAAACATTGAATGTGGAAAAAATACTGAAACAAACACACCACAGGAAATGAGAAACAGAAAATGTTTGTCAGGCAGGGATGGCCAGCTTGTCAAATCAGTATAGTTTCGGCTGAAGGGAAAAAGGTCAGCATATCATTTCTGGAAAGGGTTAGACATTATTACATTTACCCGAAGAACATCGGAGAACACACCCTCAGGGATGGAATAGAGACGGGACAATAAATACAAACAAAAAGAAAGAAAAAAAATGTACTCCATATATATATGTGATAACGAAAAATGGCAGCAACAAAAAAAATAACACCTCCAACTGCGACTTTATATGACAGCAGTGAAATGAGTGAACAAAAAATAAAATGCCTCCACCACTCGCCGTCGCCAGAGCAGGATGGGGCATGGGGAATGTTTACTCTCATGAAAATTGGGGACGGTGACAAGACACATTTAAGCTCGTACCATTTGTCACTTCCGAGTCTCAACCTCAGTATGGAGTAGCAGTCAAATGTATTTTTAATTCCACACTGTTTTTGACTGACACACATTTGTTGGGGTGAAAGTTAATGGGTGGGGTCTGTTTATCTGGTCGATATTTTTCGAAAATATTGAAGTTCGACAACAGCAATTCAGTAATCTATCACTGTAGGCCGAACCGCAAGTGCGTCGGCAAACTCTGCAGGAATGTTGGGATAATGCAAATTTTAAGCCGGCACACAGTTTACAGAATGGCAGGTCCAGTTTTGAGGCAGACGGCAGATAATAAAATACAAATTTGTCTGCGGTCAGCTATTTATTTTCTTGAAGTCATGGAGGGGATGTGCTGGGCTCATGTAGGCCGGATGACTGAGCTAGCCATCTTTGCCAGTCGCAGGCGAGTGCCAGGTGAGAATGAGAACTGTTTCGTATGCTGGGCAGGCCATGACTTAAGCGTGGAAAAACTTAAATAACCAGGCCACCTCTTGCGACAAATGATTGTTTTCTTACATGTATGAGTAAACAGTGAATGTGATGGGGAAATCCTACTTAAATGAGTTTTACTTTTTGTCGCATTTGCACCTGAGTCGGTATTTTGGGTCGTTGTTGGTTTTTGAAGGGGGAGAAGATTTATTTATTTAGTGGGAGAAGATTTATTTCTTTCAGAAATTCCATGGAATAAGGAGTATTCCGGATGGTGCTGTGCTGTGCAAGAACTCCAGCGCGTTCTGTAAAGCAGTCAATATCTGCTCCGAGAGATTTGCCTTATATGACGGCTTACTTTTTAAGATAGGTTCGTTACGGCAGCCATAAGAAGAATTTACAGAAGTAACGTTTACCTCAGTAAATTTAGTCAAACAAAAATGCAGTAGGTTAAATTAGACACGAGGCTGGTATGAATCTTGGATGCAGATTCCACCCAACTGCCAAGAAGATTTGGAGTTCACAAACGGTAATTGGTAGGACGTTTGACTTACATAGTCATTGACTTCCTAACGAATTTCATAAAAACAGTTTGATCTCAGCGAAGGAAGCAGCAATCCTGGAACTTCCTGAAGGATTGGTCACGCTGTAACCTCTTACGAATGTCTGATTTTTATTACTGGCTTGGAAAGGTTTTTCAACTCAGTTGCAGATCACTTTCATTCATTCCAAAAGTTGAAAATTAAAAATCTCCTATCTTCTGTCTTTGCCGTCTGCCACAGTGTTATTACAACGTGGGATTTATCCCTTTTGGCGCGAATTTCTATGTCCGATAAGTCTTCCGTGGGATAAAGGGACAAACACCAAAATCGTGGGAATTTCAGGAATCTGACAAAAAACATTCAAATTATAAAGTTTTGCTGAATTTTGTCAAACGTTTCATAGGATAAATGAAGAATGCTAACAACATTGATCTGCCATCTGGCTTCTGTCTTATATCCTCTGCCATCTGACTTTTGTCTTCAGTCTTCTGTATTCTGTCTTCTGTCCTCTGTATTCTGTATTTTGTCTTCCTTCGTCTGTCATCAGTCTTCTGTCTACTGTCTTTTGTGTTCTGTTTTCTGTTTTCTATCTTCTGTCTTCTGCCTTATGTGTTTTGTCTTCAGGCTTTTGTCTTCAGTCTGTCTTCTGTCTTCTATCGACTGTCTTCAGTCTTCTCTCCTCAGTCTTTTGTGTTCTGTTTTTTGTTTTCTATCTTCTGTCTTCTGCCTTATGTGTTTTGTCTTCAGGCTTTTGTCTTCAGTCTGTCTTCTGTCTTCTATCGACTGTCTTCAGTCTTCTTTCTTCAGTCTTTTGTGTTCTGTTTTCTGTTTTCTATCTTCTGTCTTCTGCCTTATGTGTTTTTTCTTCAGGCTTTTGTCTTCAGTCTGTCTTCTGTCTTCTATCGACTGTCTTCAGTCTTCTCTCTTCAGTCTTTTGTGTTCTGTTTTCCGTTTTCTGTCTTTTATCTTCTGTCCACTGGTAGATGGAATTTAGACTGATGCGTTCTGTTTTCCGTCGTTTGTCTTCGATCAACTGTCTTCAGTCTTCTCTCTTCTGTCTTTTGTCTTTTGTTTTCTCTGTTTTGTCTTCTCTATTTTTTCTTCTGTCGTGAATTTAAGTCGCGTATGACTTTTTCGGAGTTCAAAATTTGTCTAAAAATTTTGTATGACGCACAGTAAAAAGTTTCAAAAGCGGCTTAGATTCTGATGGATTAAGCCTCGCGGTCTAGTTTTGTTTTTGCTTGGCGTCCCAAATTCACGCGGTCAAAGTTCATGGAGCCAGCTAAACAATCAAATGACGGCACGAAGACGCTTTAAACATTTTTTTGAAAACAGACACAGCACCAAAAAGTCTTTCATTTCAAAATTCTTTACAATATAACACCAGAAACATTATTCCTTGGTCACTAGAAGGATTTTATTCAAATTTCCAACAATACACATGCATTCGCATTATTATACTTGATAGCTGCACTACTAAACCTCAAAAGGTACAATTTCATTCTTGTCCCTTGACAGCACAACAAAAGAAATTACCAAGTAAAATGTATACGAAAACACTACCGGCCGCAGACATTTTAAATGCAATCCTGTTCAACCACAACCAGAGCCTGATGGTGTAATATATGAGTGGAGTATACAAAACTAAGTTCTATAGTTCCACGTAATATAGTGTCAACTCTCCCCATCCATCTACAGAATGAGGTAACAAAAATTCATTCGTTTATAACGAATGCTGCAAAACGAAGGAGGAGTTTTGTAAATTATAACCTCAACTTTTTTACTATTGCACAAAAGATTTCGGTCCTAAACTTGATACATTCGGGGAAAACTTCTGCGACTGCACTCGGTCACTACAACGCTTTCCAATTAAAATCCCGAAACAAATAACTAAAAATGAAATTCTTCGCAAAAGAAAACCCTAGTCCGCAAAACCACAATTGATACGGTTCTCAAGTTCCAATTTCGACACAAATTTCATGTATTTCCGCAACCGTTTCGCTGCACGAAACTTTCAAGGACAATGGTTCCCACAACAAACTGCAAATAATTCCACAAGTAAACCCATTTCCAGAGGTCGCGCTACAGTCCTGCTGTGCGCAACGGAAAACTTTTCATTTCATTCTCATATGTAGCCGCATTTTCAAGAGGCACCAGTAGCAGCAGCACTCATCGTTATCAATTTTTTGCGATATAATCCTCTTTTGACCACCCGTTCGCACACACACATCACTTACCCTCTGAACGCTTTTAAGTTATCCTTGTCTCAACGAACGGCATAAGCTGGGCTACAAAACCCGGAAAGCACTTAGAGCGTTAAATTCAACAATCACTTGTCCACTTATGGTAGAAGGACGCTATCCTTGCTGGAATACAAACTCACAAGAACAACGACACAGCACACGCTTTTATTGACTCTTGGCGAACATTTTTAATGGAGGAGATCAATTGAGGCGATGTTCAGGTTCACCTGTGGCAATATTGACACTACACAAGCACACATACCGCACACCCACTGTCCGAATTCCTTGGGCAAACAAATTACATCAGTACCGAAATAAGGCGAAAAAATAAACACTCTGGCCTGGTGAGTGGAATCGCGAAATTGCGTCTATTATTGAAAGAAACACTTTCGGTAATTGTTACAAAGAGCATACGAGATACGAGGATTTACGGGGTTACGTGAGTTCTCTCCGGAGGTTAAGATGCTGACCGTGTTCCGCAATGCAAACCGTTCATTTCGAATTGAAATCATCAACTGAGTGCTCCACGTCCACGCCGGCCGGAGGAGCCAAAGTAGATTTTACTCTGTATTCCCCATCGTTTTTGGCTGGAATGGATGAGTGTTGCCGTGCGCATTGACGAGGTGTAGATTCAGGCAGACAACTGCGCGAAATCGGAATGCGCAATGGGGGCCGATGTGTTTGCTGACAAAGCATAGCCACGTGGTTTGTGTGGCTTCACGTGTTGAATGTCCGCATGGAGTTTTATGTGCACGGGGCCGAAAGATGAATGGGATGTTTACTTACAGTTCTAGGTCGCGCGGTGACAATATGTCGGCTTTTGGGATCCCGAGTACTCGCGTGATTTTGGCTCGTATGGGTATGGCTAGTCGGTGATAAATTAAGAGGTATGAAAGCTACAACTCTTTTAATTCGTTTAGCGAATTCCAACAGTGCTGTAGGTTATAGTGTTTCAAAAGTTGCCATAGAACACGGAACCTTACAAGCTCAAAATTCGAAAAAGTGTTCTATTATTTTTTTTTTGCTGCAAGCGGGACCTACATTCTCCCTACCTACTTATTTTGCTACAAGCGGTACTGGGATATGGAAAATGTAGTTGCTCGAGAAATCTAAAAGTGTTTTTACCCATCTTGGTCCAACTGCAAGCTCCTAGCCTAAAGAGGAATAAATACCTCAGCGTTGCCTTTGCGGCTGTACTGTGTCAATACCCTCAAAGTTTCGCCAGTAAGCTGATGGGCTTGGTCTTGGGGCAGGTTTTGTGAATTTAATGCAAGAGGGCCCAACTACAACAACTACAAGGCGAGATCTATTTGTGGTAGATTTTCTTTGTTTAACGGAGGGATGTGATGAGGGTCTATAGCAACCTCATTAGCACGTTTTTGGGTTCTATATCTATATATTCCACATTACAGCTTAGAAAAGCTCTTTGCATATTGCGAACTCTGCCTTTTGCTACAGACATTCACAGAGATTATGTCGACTGATCCTGCTTTCGGCAGAGTCTGCTAAGTCATTGAACAAAACTTAGCCATCACTATCCACTAGGTAACCGCTTTTTGTCCAAGTTCGAGTACCTTTTTGCTTTGCTACGAGCTGAGCTCATGCATCTCTTAGCCTGGCTCAGTACTCGAATTTGATACAGTATTCAGCATCAGTCATCCCCTGGATGTTTTAGTGCATCCGATTTGAAGGCACATCGTAGAATGATTCAGGACCGATGAGTGGCCGCGATGCGATAATTGTTCCTACACAATTCGATAGTTCGTTACCCTTGAAGCCTTTATAACCTTTGATCCATGCAACATTAGCTTAAGCCAGGTATTTGATGACATTTAAAGAGTCTGAAATTCCATTGAATACGATCCAAAGGATGCGGGACTGTCTGAAAGTATGTAGATGAAGGTCTTATCGAGTGATATTCCTAGATATTTATGCTGTGCTCATGCAGTTTAATCGATTTTAGTTCCAAATGTCAAGAATGGTGTCCTAACTGTTTCTGATGGATGAGTAGTCCAAGCCATTTGCATGGGTCCCTTTGCATGACCTTTGAAATAGTGTATCAATAACCACATCATCTGCACACTCTCTCGAGCCTTATGTGCAAAGCACTCGGCTATTTCCATGACCGTTCTCAGTATAAAACTCCTGTTTGTTAAATACCGAAGTACACTTATTTAGATTTGCTTCCTTTAGTATTTCCAAGAAGTCCACATCACATCCACACTGGATTGATTGAAAGTGAATCAGGCAAATAAATTTGCTAATGGACTCTTCAAAGTGTCCCACATCTCAAAGGATGATTATCGATAAACTTGATCTGTTTCTGTTTCATTTGATTTATTTCTTGTGGAATTGACAATTCACTGAAATTTGTAGCCAACTCATGCATTAGGTAGAACCTCGTTGAAACTATAGTCACGACATCCAATTTAAAAACATCCTTCAAGATGGCCACAAACGTATTCAAAGCACAAATAAAAGTGTAAAGTGATGAACCCAAAGGAGAAACGTGCGTGTGTTTTATAGCTTTCTATCCATATGCATGCAACTTGCTAGCGATATTCAATTAAAGAGTGTATCAAAGGTAAATAAAACTCAAGGACACTGAGCTGATCAATATTGAAACGCTGAGCAGAGACGACAACGATACGAAAATATGCACAGCGCAGCTATTCGAATACCTGAGGTGAAATATTGGAATTTCTGATGGGTGCCGACCGACCATTCGTTGGCGTGACTACAATTCTTGAACACAGTGTCGGAACGTTAGTTAATATTGGCTGCTTGATGTTTCAGATGTGTTATATGGAATCCTGGTTGTATCACAAAGATGTTTTATGCATTTAAGTAATTTGAAGCGATGTAATATTGGCGCCAACAGACTGACAATCATCAAGGATAAAATGAGTCAATAAAGGAGTGGCTTACTAACAGTAGAAAGCACTTAATGCAATTAGAGGATCAACAGGGTGTCAGATTTCAAACGCTACCATAAAAATATATTTTTTTAATTTATTTACACTTCGTTCCATATGGTTCAGGTGGTACTGTACGACTGCTTAATGTCCTTTCCACATAAATCAAGCTACATATATATTTTAAGAAACATTGTTAACGATGTTTGGCTTTTACAATATAAAAGGGGACAACGAGGGACAGCTTAAGAAAAGGAGAACAAATCAAAAATCCCCTGCGGAACATAAATTGTTCAAAAGTAAAATGAAAACGCATTTTCATTACAAACAAATTACAAAAAACATGAACGAAAACCCATCTATTTGCATATTTTTTAAGTTATATAATTATTATATGCTTGTTAAAAAAAATATTTATACTTTATAATTGTTTCGTATGAAAATAAATACAAATTTCACTTATTGGGAAAAATGCATTTGCTGCTTAAAAAAAGGGGTCTGGAAACACTGGCTCCTACTGCACGAACGTGTTCTCCCAGAAACCTAAATATATAGCGAACATCGATACATTAAGAAACAGATTAAATTATATCGTTTTGCTTATTAAACTATTTTGTACAGCACAAATCAATAAAAACTCTTAAAATTGCAGAGGATGTTATGTTGAAAATTGAACTTTAACTTTGACTTTATTAACTGTGCCAATAAAATAAATTTTTGTGTAAAAATGACATGTAATCGATAAAGAGACAGCGCCATCTTTTTTGTTGTATTCGATTAGCGTGGAGAGCACCTATTTTGCTTAAGTGACTTTTTATGTTCGTTTGGTACATCAATTACATTCCGATTTCAGATCACTTTAGCGTATCTGGGTTTTGTCCTCAGATTTGCTTCATATTTACCAATTCATGTGCGCTTAAGTTTGACAGATAATGTGCGCTTAAGTTTGACAGCTAATGGAGTTTGTTTAAGTTTTCGTGAAATTTTTCAACTGCAAAAAAACGCATTGCATCGGGTAGCAATAAAAGTATTTGCACACATATGCAATAATGACAAAACTAAATATCTGCAATGCATATTTCTATGGAATAATCTAACTTCACAATTTTTTTTTATTTAAGTAACAATAACAGAAAAAGAGAGCTGAATACGAAAATGATAGCATACAGCGAAAGAAAAGTGCAAAAAAAATTGAAACTATTTTTTTTAAAAAGGAACAAAATATATTATTGCGAATGCAGTCAAAATCTGAAGTGCATATTTCAAATTCAAATTCAAATTGTTCAAAGTCTGCAGCTAAGTTGTAAATCTGCATTTTGTAGACAAATCTGCACTTATGGCAACGCTTGGGGTGAATCTTTTTGTTTTAATTATTTATGTGCAATTGCTTAGAATCAAAGTTTTTGTGCAAAGTTTCGAATGCTTTAATATAAAATTTAACCAGTGAATGGAAAGCGCTTAGAAAAGGGTCGAAGGCTACACATATTCCAAACGTACGAAAATAAATGTAAAAAAAGAGAGTGACGTTTAGATTAGACACGCGAGATCTGAAAACTGAGAGATGAAGAAAGAAAGAACCCTAATCGAATACCACATTAGGATGTTCTTCATTGTCATGGAATGCACTCTGATGGACGAATTTAGCAAACCTGTTCATAGGAAACACAGAAAGCTGGACTATTGTTACATTTTTTTCGCATTTGACAGACAAACAGAATGTGATTATTTTGATGCAAAATAAAAGACAAATTTTTAATTTTGCGACGCATTTGTGTATGCATCACCGACTTTCAATTTTTGCTAATGAAGAATTAGTTTCAACATTTAAAATAACCTCAGAAAATATTTAAAGCTGTGAAGTAATTGTAGTAATTGACTTTATTTCATTATAAATGTTACAAAAAAAGTTTCTAACTCTATTTTGGTTTGGCCTGAGGTCGTCTTCCAGATTGACATTTAAACAAATATAATTTTGTCTATCATTTATATACATATTTTAAATTATACGGATGTTTTAGAAGTCTCCCTCGATGATGCATTTTCTGTAGCGAAGTGCGTTCTCTGTATAATTGAACAACAGATCCCAGCTTTGTTCTCCATTTAAGATTCCAATTGCAACTCCCTCATCCGGAATATAGGAACCGAAAAAGCTGTGAATTATTCGTGACATATATGGCCCATCGGAATGAACATTACGACCAAGAGAGCTCCTTTGCGAGCTTGCTTAATCGACCTCAGTTAGTTAGCATGTCGTTGCCTATAAACGTTGCATTATTTCTCTAAATTCGTTCAGTTACGCTTTCTTTAAATGTTCGCATTTAGTTCTTCCGCTTGGATTTTAGCAAATCGCTGTTAGTTCTTCCACCAGCCTTTGCCGTGATTTCGTCTTTTTCATACGTGATATGTTGTTTCGCCTTAGATTTTTCAGATGAACACGCCAGCGAACGAAATATTTTTACGGTGTACTACAAAAGATTATGCATTCTTGGTCATTTCTTGTGCGCGGGTTTGACTTCCATAATGTTCAGCAAACCTACTTTTTGTTTTTACGGATTGTTCTAAGCATGAATTCAGTTCTTTTTAACAATTAGTTCACTTTGTGTAAACAATATCTAGACAGTAGAAATTTTATATACTCCTGTTCTCTAGTCTGAGGGTTAGAGCACAATATATTCCATAAAAGTGTGCTTATAATCGTTTAACAACTTAAAAAATTGTACAATCTTTAAATATATCATTTATAAGTTAATTTGCACATGCGAATTAACAGTAAAGTGTATTCTGTAAATATTCCAAACTCTGCGCTTCAATTTCGAGAACCTCTACTCTGATGAATCTTTCAGGACAATAAATCCATTTTGTTGTTTGTTATTTAAATGAGACGAAATCCCCTTTGGATTTGCCTTTTCCTGACTGCGAATGCTACGATGCCGCACACTATGTTAATTACCAACCGCAGGATAAAGGACTCAACCGAACATCTACGATGATAAATGGCCTACTAGATGATGGATGACTGATAGGATTGTATTGGATTTCTGTAAGTGCAAATCACTGATGTGTTATGCGAAAACGTGCTCACACTGTATGAATATGAAATTCGAATTTTAAATTTAATTTTTTTTTTGTCTGTTGAACGCAATCCTGTTTTTAGTTACTCATTCTCTTTTCAATCATTTACCACTTTATCACCATTAGTATTGAATTTCTGTCACTGACACAAAATATTATTTTGTTTACAAATTTCCTGGGAATTATTCCTTCGAATTGCATAACTGAAATATGAGAAGGAGTTCAGTTAATTTAATTGCACGGCATTATGTGTGTCAAAAATCGAGTCCAATTCCATGAACATTAAATGAAAATTGTTTTCGATGGCATTCTGCTATGGGAAATATAAGAAAATTAAGTAAATAGCGGTGTGCCTCAAGGCTGGGTACTAAGAGCCATGCTTTTGAATGCGATACGAGTATATGACAAATGTATAAGAGAAGCGCCATTTATCGGCCGTATCCGATGACATCGCTGTTTTTGTTGTGGCAAAAATGATAGAACTTACTGCATCGAGAGAGTTTAATCTGTGAATGATTGGCTTAGGTTCAGCGTTGCCACTTTGCAGCAATTGCAGTAGAAACACTGCACTATTTTTCAAATTTAAATCTACTGCCAACAAACCAAATCTTCTGCATTTTTTTAATAGTTAGCACATCTAGATCGTGAAAATGTACCACTTTTAGCAAAAAAATGGGTAACGAACCTTGCGGTGGTTATTTACACTTTTTTTTAACCCCCAAATACCATCGGGAGAACGTCCTTAAAAGGTCATTAAAAACTGCAGTCGGAGTAAGGGATCTACCGGATCAATACTCATTTACGAGTTAAAGTATGAATTGTTTCGGAGGATAGGTCTTACACGCAGATATAACTAACTTAATCAACGCCTTTACTCGTTAGGAGTCGCCTTCGCATTTCGAACTCTTTCCTATCGACATACTGTGCTGAATAAATGGAAATTCAACCAAGAGAGTCCGAAATACCCGGGTAGATCAAACAAAAATTGAACGCATTGTTCAAGGGAGAATCCCGCATCTCTCATCAGATTGGACTCCTGTTCATAGGAGCTCCAGAGCTGCTACCTCATCTTTCAGGTCACCGCTTATCTCCAGGGAGTTTTCAAAAAAAAAAATTATTTAACGAGCCCAACACATGACACCCTATGCCTCGGTCCGTCATGCTTTCTCTCTCCTCTGCATCGTACAACTTGTCAGAAATAACTTTTTTAATAAGAGCTGCACAAGTTGCCCGTAATATAACCCAGTTGCGTGTACCATTCAGTTCATTATTTCTAAAAAAAAAATAGTTCAAAAAACAAAACAGCCAGAGAAAAAAAATCATCATTCTCATAAATAACATCCTTATGGACCTACGACCAACGTCAAACGATACAGCAAGAGCGAGACACATCCAATTTTTGTTCTCACAGTTCATCTGATATTAGCATTTGCACATAAATGCGATTCGCTAGCAAATTGGGAACGAGTGAGAGAGACACAATGAAAATTGCTCCCTGATTCAATATTTATTCCAATTTATAGCCCCCCCAAGTGCACGAAGGATTCCTATTAAACTGGCGATATGTGTGTACTAGGCTTCAGGTTTTTATTTTTAGGAGAGCACTGGGGCCAACAATCTCACTACAGCTGGCACTGCAGTGTGTGTATTTTGGTAAAAAAAAATTCAGTTTTACCAGCAAATTTGCAATAAAATTGAATAAATGTACCGTAAGTAATACACTCTGCTGCAGTGTCCTGCATGCATACACAAAAGTCCTAAACATGGATGCGAAATTGGATATTTTAATAGAATGGCCGCACAACTGGAATCCATTTGCAGTATAGGCGATACAAATCTAACAAACATGATGCACCCAGGCAGTTGCAGTTACGTGCGGTATCTGATGAGCGGATGTAATTAGGATATTTTGTAATATATATATTTTTATAATCAAAATGTGATGAAAGTAATATTAATTGTTGTAGGTTTAGCAATGACATTGTTCTGACAGCAAATTTTATCGAATTGTGGCTCACAATCGCAGAACAATATCAATACTTATGGCCACACAGAGGTTTTAAATCATAGTGCTGACATAACAAGCCGATTAAAGTGCGAGTATGTTCGGTGGCGGTTTTGAAAACATCAACTTGTTCATTAAAACCAATTTTAGACAGCTTTTTACTGTCAAATTCAGTTTGTAATATTACAAATGGAATTTTTTCAGTACAGCAACTAGTCTGGTGTGATCCGACCCTTTTGTTGTAAACTATTACTAAAGGGCAATCTCACTAAATGAAGTTAGCTGCAGTTCATCCATAATTTTTTTGGTGTCATACCTAATTATTACATATGGACTGCTAGTAGACAACTTCGCGTTGGTTCCAACATAAGCGCTAGCTCTCGTGTTTCGGAGCGGAATAAATTGGAAACTCACATCTGACGTTTCCATTTCGTTTTGCAGATAGTTTTGCATATGACTGTGTTATTTCGATTAATTGAATAAGGATTTAAAATTAAGTGTTGTATAATTGGTTGCAATTTGCAATATGATTCAAGTTTATCTGATATGATGAATTAAATTCTCATGTACTTGAATGTGATATTCTTGAAAATCATAAGTATTTATTGATCAGAAATGTGATTGAAATATACGCTTAAGTGTTATTACATCATATTTCTAAAATTAATAATGAAAAACAACATAAAGGACTAATTCTTTTTCCGTGCCATCGACGATACCAGCCGCCATATTGGGCACATTTTAAATTGTGAGTAAAAGTAAACAAAAAATTGGCTACCTTCACTGTACTTAAGGTGCGCACAAGGCATCACGAGGCACGACACTTTGTGACTGTTGTCTTCTTTCAGCAAATATGTCTTTTGGGCTTACTAAAGCCGTACGAAATGTCTGGAATAAAGAAGCCAACCATGCAAGTGGTTATAGGTGGTGGATATATATACAATTCGAACATTCTGCAACTAAAGAAATTTCATTGTAGGGTCGCCTAGAAGTCCACTACCCGGAATATCTGTTATTGAATATCTGTTCACATGGCCCTGAAACTCAGTTTAATCAACTTCTCACGAAGCACATTACTCGTGAACCTATGAACTTGCTTGCTTCCCATCAACTCATATCGATCCAGTTACACACCTGAACCCACACTTCAAATTAGAAGAAGACACCTACTTACCTCAAAATCTTTGTTTGTTTAACATTATAAATCAGTGTAGTAAGTTGTAGTTAGATTAAGCTTTGAGTTTTGTTTCAGTATCATTCCAATAAAGAGCCCTGTTCCAAAAAAATATATTTTTAATCGTGTTAATTTAAAGAAACGTAATTTGCATATAACTGTAACAAAAAGTCATTGGCAAGGACGTTAACTTCGAGCTATAGTACCTATACCTAGTACCCAATCCCTTGTCACACCACAAAGAGTCCTAATGTATGATCAGCTGACATTTAACTGGCCCTTTTTCTGTTCTGTCTTAGTCATAAACTAAGTATTAAATAGACCGTCAGCTCACCTAACTTAAGAGAATTTGCCTACAAGCTGTTTTCGATGTTACTATGTGGGAAAGTATGTGTGCCGTTTTAAAGTAAATTAGCAGCACGCATACACTTGCACGTAGCAACCTGACAGTTTGTTCAGTTTTTTTTGCTTTTATTAACCTCCCGCCATTAAGATTTTTTTTTTTTCATAGATAGACAATTTAAGAGCGAATTTTATTTTCAAAATCTGTGGGGGGAATCGGGTAGGTGCGCGGGAGCTGACGATCTATTTAATACTTAGTTTATGGTCTTAGTGGTGGCCACGTCTGTATCGCATGGTGGCAAATGTCAAAACTACGCCATCTTCCGTAATCATAGGCAATGCAATGAGGAGATCGACAGCATGTGGCTCCACTTTCGTATCTTCCTCGACTGGTTCGTCTGTTCTGTAGACGCCTTATATTTTCTATGGCAAGGGCATCGTGCCAGTTAATCGACTCACAGCAGTATGCAGGTTTAGATCTTACTGTTGGTGAACTGAAAGGTTTTGTGGCTGCCTTAACTGTCGAGTTGGAACTACAGACAGTGATGCCAGATTACAAGATATATTTTTATTTTTTTGTTTCAGATTTTTGAGCTCCAAAATATATACAAGACCTCAAATTCATCAAATTTCAAGATAAATCTAACAAATTAAAAGAAACTTTTCTATTGAAGAAAACCATTTTTTATTAATTCCATTATTATGTATAATGTGAGTCAAACAGAGCCCATGCACAACTTCCGTTTCACTACTGTTTCCATCAACTCTAAAGAAACATGCGTTTTAAAATACAGTAGTCCCTCGATAATGTGAACTAATTAAAACAAGGCGTTTTCGGATTTTAGAGGGATTCACATTGCTGGAACTTTTTTTCAGTACTTACTAAACTGATTGAAACGATTTTCAAATTTATTAAAAACAACACAAAATGATTTTTTAAAGCACAGTTTAAATGTTTATTAATTTAGAAGAAAAACCAAAATCGCACGCAAAACGATCAAGAGAAACAAGAGAAATATAAAAACTTTTACAAAGAAATTCACATTTTAAAGGTTGAAAATTTCGGAAGTTCACATTATAGACATGACAATGTAAAGTTTCGCCGATTCACATTTTAGAGAAATTCACATTATCGAGGGACTACAGTATTTGTTAAAATAACTGATGAAACGTGTTTTTGGAAAAATGTTTTACGAGTAAAAACAGCGGATATTTTATCTCTTCCACATTCCTCTGCAAATGTTGAAATAATATATGTTCTGGTGTAAATTTAAATAAAACAAAATTCGAAATCGTTGTTTTAATTTGAATCTTTACAAATCTTTTAATGAACCGAAATTCAATGATCTTAATCAAATTTTATGTCAATTTGATTCAAATATGTTCGAAAATTTCAAAAAGCATTAACTTTAATTTATGACCAATGTTTTTTTTTATAGATATTTATGTGACTTATGTATTAGTAATAAAGTTCTTCAAAATTGTATTTTGTGTTTCACTTTTTTTATATTTTGAACAATATGTTGAAAAAGACTTCCTAAAACTTCCCGGGCCATTGCAGTATGTTACAGGCAGTAGTTCTGGCTGTATTCATAAGTAACCATCAGATCTATTTCGTGAATATCTTTTTTCTTTCTGATTAAATTTTAAGTTGACATTTATTTTAGTTTGGAAATATGTTCCATTCTGTTTCGAAGACAATATCTCTCAAATTGAGCTCATTGTTTAGTTCGAACTTACAGTTCTCCTTCCAGAGAATTTTTCTTTGCTGTTCTTAGAATTACGCAATCATTTCTTCTGGTATATTGGCCTTAACGTGTTGCATTGTTCTTGGCTATAAAGACAAAAAATTGTTAAATCGGTCGAACCCGGATTGGTCAGCTAAAATCAACAAAATCGCAATATTATTCGATCGTCAAAAGTTTTCCTCAGGAGACACATAGTTGGACGAGCTGTGGCACCACTTTTTAAATTTCCAATCATTGCCCGGTATCGAATGACATCCAAATTTACTTCAACTTTTTCGGGGTTTTTAAAAAAAAAGGGGTTCCTTTCTGAGGTTATTTCACATCAAGTGAGTGCATTTGATGTTTTTTTTTTTTTGGTGCAATTGAGGTAAAAAAAACGGAACCCTGTCGTTAAATATGGGCTTAACCAATTAAAATAAATATAACCTGGGATTCCGCAGAAAATTAACGATTTTATTTGCAGGACTTAAATTGTGACTTTATTCTTTAAAAAAAAAAGGAGAGAGCAACAGTGACAGTTCCATTTACTTCCACCTCCGGTATTACTTTTTGGTGATGCCAAGTCACTGTTACAGTAAATATTTTTTGTTGCAACTTGAAATTTTATTATAGTTCAAAGTGCAACATTTTCCATACAAATTTCCCGTAAATTTAAAGTCGGGACTTAAATTGTTTATTAGTGGGGCGGTATTACTTTGTGAATAAACTCGGAACAGGTCTTGAAAACGTCGAGCATATTGAATGCCTTTTGCTTTTTAACTCGTAACCCAATTGAATCTTATACTGATAAAACTGTAACTGACGTAAAATTCTTTGCAAAGGCCATAAAACGACCGAAAACGTTGAAAAGGTACATTTTTGGATCACAGGGCGCATTTCGCAAATGAAAGAAATTTAGATATACCTTATCTCTCTGCCTAAATAATCAACTTTCAAAATAAATCTGAACAACTTTGGTATTTCTTTCTGCGCTGAGTATTTCAATTATTAATTTCCCAAGTTTTTCTCAATGTGTCAACTTTTACAGTATTCTCCATCAGGACTTTTTTCGCTACCCATTATCAGAGCGTAATAAATAACACTTTGCAGTATTGACGTCTTTCGATCGCCCGAAAATCTACTCATACCATGAAGACCAACATCTCTGTTTTACTTGGCCTACGCTGTCCTCTTCCACACGCACACTCTTCATGTCCGTTGTCCGTTGTCTTACATCCAACCCTCCCCTATGACTACGGCCATCAAATAACATGTCCCAAAACAAGTTAATCTCGAATTACAGTAAATATTATATAGCACGAAATATCCTCTCCATTCTGTAGTACATCCCTCTTAATACCCTTCAATGACATAAAGCACGCGATGGATTGATGGATTGATTTCCTAAGCCCACCTTCCGAAAGGGTCAAAACAGATTCTTATCACACACCGACCCGAATTACAGTTCTTGCGTAGCCCTTTTTATATCGCCCGCTTTTATGTCTGTACCTCATCTGTTTGGTTCTTTTTTTTAACGAAAGGCCTCATCATTTCCCCCCAGGGCAATAACTTAATGTCTATTACGGACCTAAATATAGATAAACATCTTGTCGGAGGATGTGTGCCGATTCCAGGACATTAAAGTCATGCGATATAGAAATGGGTAGGCACCTATACCGTGAGGATGCGTAGTGTACTTCTCCTCTATTTATCCAAATGAACAGCACTCTGAGGGCACTTAGTTGATAAATGAAAAATGAGGACGAAAAGAGTTCAGTCGCTCACTTAGGCACGCGTCGCTCTGTGTAATCTAAAGAAAAATGTCGCCGTCACAAGCTTTGATCATCCAGACAGTAAAGCATGCAAACAAATCGCTTGTCTAGCTTAAAGAAATTCTCCAATTGTCGTGTCAAAGGCGAGCTAACAAAATATTCCATTAACAGTGTCAAATGCAAACAAACCACCACCCACTCGGTGTCTGCACTCAATTACCGCCAATCGAAATAAAAAGTTATTAACCAAAACTATGGCGTGGATATTAATAAAGAAACGTCAACGCCAGTAATTAATCACCGATTGTCTGTTATTAATTATTGGTTAATTATTCTCGATAGGCTGGACGAAGGCGGAGGCCTTACCAATTGCAGAGTGCCAAGCGATTGAGTGCGGGCTTAAAAGTAGCAGTGTGCCGTGCAGGAAAGTGACAATGCCACAACTCTCCATTTTAATGGTCTGCTGAGCCGGTGTCCTTTTTACAAATTGGCTGATTATAAACAAAGCAATTAACTAATGAAATAACGTACCTTCTTCTGGGTGATTACACGACGATTGTTAAATCTCGAACCGACTTCGCCCAAACAGAATCAATGAACGTATAACATCTCAACTTTTGTGTGCGCCTCTAATTACACGACTGTCAAATAAAGCAGTCCTGGCAAGGACGCGAGTTATTTTCTCCGGCCAAGTGAGGCGTAAATCTTAACGTAACGAGGGCAGCACTGTGGTGGCTTTCTTGTTAATATCGATGACAATTAAAATGACATTTGATAGGCTCCGATTTTATTTTCGATTAATTTGTAGGTGGCAACGGATTCGAGGGTGAGTTTGACACTGGTAAGCTACGAAACGCTCTGCGTGCTGGGACATAATTAATCGTAACGTATACCATCTCTTTGCACAGGATTAATTAGGCAATTTCCTTATAGGAATCTCTAGAATTATCGTTTTTACATAGCTCAGAGATCAGGTCGGTGCACAGTCCTTTTTCAGAGGTGGGAAATTAGGTATTCTTTGTTGTTGTTTTTATAAGAGTGCGGAAGTGTGATTGAATGGATAGATTACTTCGAACTAAAGTGTTGGAATGGTTAATGTGAGGGAATGGTTTAGGGTGAATTTAATTTGTCAAATGGACTCGCCATGAGTAGGATTCAGTTGTATTCACATTTCAATACAGGGTACTCATTCCGTAACTTTTCAGACGATTATCGTCGAAACAAAACTAGTAACTAAATGCTAAAACTAAAAGTTTGAGAGCTTAATCCAATTAATTTTCCACAAATATTATGAAAGCTGACGTTTGTCAAACAAATTCGAGCAGGATATAAATTATTTTGATGATCAAAGTTTTAAAAACAATATCGTTAACACGATCGTTGATATACGGAATCTGCCCCATTGGCTTTCCGATTCTTGTCGAAGTTTAGTCCTTTTTTAGCTGTTCTTTGTTGGATTTTGCTGTCGCTCATGACAATTTTGGTGTTTTTTTTTTTTGGAAAAATTAGCCAAATCTGGTGGTTTTTCAGATTTATGTGGGGTGAAATATTTTGACCATCTGGCAACGCTGGTACTTGGGGGTATCTAGAAGTGAATTTGGAATTTTTCCAAATGATGCATCGTACCAATGCGTTTCTCTCATGCGATGCCTTCTTTTCCACACGTACGATTGTTGAGTTGTATTTGTGGACTCAGTGGACCCAGTGTCTCAGGATCTATCCCTGCAAATATACAAATAATATTCTAAAGATTTAACTACTGCCCCACTGCTGCTACCCAGAATTAATTATCTTTTCATTAATACGTGAGCACCCAAAGTTTGTGTACACTTTTTTAGTGTTTATTATGTAGAATGAAACTTATATCATTCGAAAGGCATTGTGCACAAACAATAAATTGTGGATATATGTCGCTTTAAGGGCCATTTGCTGATACGACTCATAGCGAATTAAGTGCCACATAAACTCTTATGTGACAGTTTATGCCCTACAAAAAGTAGCCCATAAGTATTTAAGTAGAACTTAAATCGTTAAGAGTCGTATGAGCAAACGGCCCTAAGATTGGTAAAATTAATTTAAAAATTTCCCATACATAAGTCTATCTGTTAAACGAAACCATTTTGGTGACCGTCAATTTGTCGCCGCCATATTTCTATAGCAACGTATACAAATATAATGTCACCTTAGATTAGAACCTATTTTTAAAGGAATGCAATTTGCCTTCCCCTAAAAGTAAGCAACATTACAAATAAAAATAATTGGCGCAACAGGTCCGTATGGACCCAAGCCTAGCTATTCACAACCATTCGTCTTGTGTGAGTTTTTATTTTTGGGACGAATGGAAGGGATCTACAATTTTATGCCGAGTCCAAACGGCCAATTGAGAAGCTCTTTCATGACAGTTATACTCTCGGATGTTTATCAGACGTTCGCGAGAGGCAACAGTACGTATAACTTAATTCCGGGGGCATTTGAAGTTGCTGATGGAAATATTTTGCGATAAATTCTTTGGTCTATGGACTAATTAAAACGTAAACAAAATGATGACTAAAACTTATTTTCAAAGGGACGTATTATTCTAGATGCCCCTTTTTCGTTTATAAAAAGAAAACAACAACAATCGATAATTTTTAGTGCTACAGTCCACGATGGATATAAGAAACCTTTAAAATCCAAAAAAAAATAAAGAATTTTCTTATATCCGAAGTGTTCTTAAGAAACAAAGTCTTCGGTGTTTCCACATGCGTTTCTTAAAGCAAAGTGTTCTTATATGAGTGTTTCTTATATCCGTCGTGGACTGTACAATGTACATATAAAAGGTACGATCAATTTTCGACCACAGGCGAAACTAGTTTAAATTATCTATTTTATTTAAAATTATTGGCGGGAAATTATAGTCGAATAAAGCTCCCTATAACATTATTTTAGTACATTACAATGTCAATATTAGTTTTGTTTATTATACTTGACATAAAACCCTCTTTGTCATTATTACCTGGTATTAAATTTAAAACCAAGTAAAGTATATTTAATCCCTAGTAGGGACTTTCAACCAACTGTCATATGTCAATTCTATTTAAAAATTGGAATTTTAAATTATTTTTAAAGATTTTTAAATAAATCTCCTCAGGATATTAATAGCTTTGAAGATATCGAAATTTTTAAGGAAGATTGGCTTTTAAGAAAAACAAAAGAATATAAAACCCAAACAAATCCTTTTTAAGATTTTGATGATGAAGAGTTTTACTCTCGCCACAGATTTAATAAAAAAAAGCTTGAATATTTAAGAGCTCTTAGAAAATCGCGTGTTTCCCATTTCTGCATTTTTGCAAGTTGTAGTTACTCTTAATTTTTTTTTTGTTCTTGCTGTCATTTCATTAAAATTTGATTGAACTGACATCCCCCAAACTGTGTTTGGTTTCTCAAAATGTCAATTCTTGGTTCTGTTTCCACCATTCTTCATTGTAAGTTCTCATTTAATGGAGCGTGCTAGTGTCAACCGGACACACTTTTGTAAGTAAAAAGATAATCATTTTCCATTTCTTTTATTATCACTATTTACTGAATTTCAAAATATTAAACCACTACATATGCGAATAAAAAAGGGCGTATGTCCGCAGTACAGCACCATTCGGAAACACCCACCTCTCTCGAAATTTTTCAAAACAGATACCTACTTTTTGGCATCCTCTAGTCTAGGATCTAACTGCTTGAGCCTCTGGTAAGCTATTGCTTGGTTTTGAGTTATTTTCTTCACCCGACATAGGGTGGTTTTGGTCGATTCGTCTAGGACTTCTGCTACAGCTTTTTCGTCGTCTTCAAACGCTGGCTTTAAGTGTTTTTTTCTCCTCAAACTTTGTCCATATCAAAAGCGCTGGCATATAAAAAGCAATACCACTCTTATGTGTGCTAGCGACGGACATCCCGGCCTTTTTTTAGCAAGGCTGGTATATACCAGCTGCCTTCGCCTAGTTCTTGCAAAAAAAATCTAATCAGTCATTCCAGTCTCATCTTGGACGTGAGGCTGTTTGCTGGCCTTCCATACGAAGTCTGATTAAACTAGTATCCGGTTCAAATAGTGCTAGTCTGCTAGTATATCAGCAGAGCCCTTGGATCCTCATTCTACACATGGCTATCATCTTTTTTTTCCTATACGTCGCCAAAAGTCCAAAAAGGCAATTCTCCTGCCAAAAATACTAAATTCAATGTTTGATTTCTAATAGAAATATAAACGGACCTTAAGAAACAGCTAACAAAATAATTTTCTACTTACTAGTTTGACTTGTAGAGCTTTTCAAAGTTGGTCAATTTTGTGCTAGAGTAAAAGAAAACAGACAGAATATTTTCTATTTGGTATTATGGCATATTAAACGAAAAATCTTAATTTTCTTGAATGTATTCTAGTTGTTTTATATTAAAGGAAAATTAAAATTTTAATGAAAATAAAAAAAAAAATAATTAATATTTTTCATAAATAAAAAACTAAAAAACATCTTTTTTTAGCACCTTTTTTGGTTTGAGTAGAGCTACAAAAAAGTGTTCGCGAGTTCCAGCGGAAAATTGACAACGATAGTTGACCCTAACTATTTGTTAACACATATGCACAATTTTAGCTGCAACTACATATTTGCAATGTTCGGGGAAATTGTAATTTGTTTAAAAAAAAAGTCGTGTTTCCGGTGCCACGCATTATTTCAATTATTTTGTTAATTAAAAGTGCTGATTGCGTGAAATTTCTTTCCTAGGTATATCAATTAAAAATATTTTTTTTTATTATTTTGATCGTTAAAAAATCGACCCACTTCCCCGCCTCTTTTTATATAAATGCCAATGGGTTTTGATAATCCGCCCACTTTAACGACTCTTTTTGAATAAATTCCTCCTTAACCGAAATGGCTTTTAAGGTATACTGTAACTGAGTTTATTCGAATTACTTAAATTATTGTTAATCATTATTGTTCTTATTTTTAAAGTATATATAAATATGGATTAACTTGCCAAAAGAAAGGGATTAATTGATTTATAGCCTAAACATTACAAAAAGTTGAAAGAAATATTAAATTGTGGATTATTATTTTATGATCTCCGTTAACCCAGATTGGGAAGCTTAAATTTCACAGGTAAAACAATCCTAGTGCATGTATCAATAAAAAATGTCGTATGTCCACAATGCAGCGCCGTTAGAAAACACCCACCTCCTCGAACTTTTGCAAAACAGATACCTAGTTTGTAGCATCGTCATTTAGTAGGTACCTATATAAATGCCAATGAATTTTTTTCTGAAAATTAAGGTAAAAATATATGTTATGTGTTACACATATTTTATTTTATAAATACTTATATATATGTATTTATTTTATTTTTGTTTCCTCCATTTACTCTTTTGCTACACTGTTTCATATAAAATATATCACTCAAACAATTTATAGTATATACTGATGCGCCTCAAAATGGAAAAAAATACTGTTTAAATAATTGCTAAAAACATTCAAAATTGGTTCGTTAATTTTATGCATCCACTGTTGTAAACAAAAATATTTTGGATCACTTTGTGAACAATTAAATAGCTTCAGACCTTTTTTCACAAGATTCGTAAAATTTAACCTGTGTTTTAAGAAAGAAGATCTTACTTCAAGATTTAGAAGCACCCTGTGAAGCGATTTAAAAAAAAAAAACACTAATATTATAGGAAATTTGGAAATTTCAAATTTTGCGTTCAAAAGTTTTGGTTTTTGCAACCATAAAAGCCATTTCAGACCACAGTGGACCACGAACCAATGTCTTGGATATTTAAGCAGATCTTGGACGCGCCTTACTGTGATTGCACATTTTTCTTTACTTATCCTCAGATATTAATATGGAAGAAGTATTTTACTATCCTCATTCGCTTGGCAAAAAGATCTCAATCTCATTTAAAGCATAACATTGAATTAATAGCACATTTACTACGTTAATACTCTAGATTAGGATCGGAAAAAAATTGGATTACTGCCCATTGAAATAACACAATCAAGGATCAAATTGCCCAGCGCACGAATGGAATAGTCGCTAAAAATATATATATATATATATCACACAAGTACCCCACTGAGTTTAATGATATATCCATTCATGCAGGCAGCACATCAGAACCATATCATTAAAATTACAATTACTAAACCAAATTACATTTGGTTATTGGTGAAGATATTACGACCACACGCACACACTGGGTCTTCATTATGCGATGCGAACAAAGCAACACCATAGCCCAACGAGTAGAGGCCCCTTCGTTCAAATAAATGAATTGTTCGGACCATAAATTGTATCAATAAACGTTTTATTGATGACCAAGACAGCAGATGTGCTGCTGTGTTGCCTGATGTATCGCCTGCGGGTGCTCCACGATGTCCTTTGTGGTTAATTCTTCTTTATCCGAATTAAATGACTTTCTAAACATAGGATCAAAAATTCTTTATTGCTCTGTGTCATCATTACAGTCATTCGTGGGTGGTTGTTTATCACCGCAACAATAATTGAACCATCTGCGTGTTACCTATGAAGGTAAAAACCAACATCAAATCAACGTGCTCTCCGGCAAATGCCGATCGACGCCACCACCCCTGTGGGAATAATTTAATTTAATTTCACTCAAGTTAAATCTATCACCGTGTCTCAGGTTCATTGCCAACCATCCAGCGAGTAAAATTTAAGTGATTGACGACATAGCCCTACTTTGTGAACAAAAGCTCATCACCCCACCGCTAGTGTGGAGACGAAAATTGATCCATTAACCATGGATCCCACGAAAATATGTTTTGTTTGTTTGTCGCTATCGGTTTTGAGGATTTCTATTCAATCTCTTTTGTTTCCCATGCTTTCAAGTTGAACCGAAGGTGTGGGTGGGTGGGCGCCATTGTAAGGGTACGCCCAAGGAAGCCCGCATAATTGAATGACTTAGCACTTGAGGTATTCTATTTCAAAGAAATTTCCACCGTTGGTATGTATCAAATTACCATATCGGATGAATTTCCACCGGGGGATGCTGTCGGTTGCGATTGTTATATGGAGTGGCAAGGTAGTCTATGTCTGGATTATAAATGAATAATAGGAATGAATAATACCTGCATTTTATCTATCGTCAGATTTGCAAACAAAATTTATCTAGGTCGGTATATAATTCTGCATGAACAACATCACAATTTTCATGTCAAATTTTGACATGCCGACGTCATTATGACGTAAACATTTGTCCTAAATATGTCACTACGTGTGATCGCTTGTCAAGCGTCTGGTCACGCGGTATGTCGCAGCGCACTCTCTCGAAAGACACACGAGTGACCGCACCGAATGGCCGAATTTTTGTGACGTCTACATGTCAGAATTCGCCAATATGAATGACACGTGCCCAATAGTAAATAGCCGTGTGACTAAAAGGGGCAGCATTACCTAGCACACAAAAATACATGACACGTATTTTGGTCGGCCATCTTGTTTACGTGGTAGGAATTATGGGAAACTTCTGAATGTTGATATTTTTATAGCGATGGCTTACGAAATTTCACTTTCCTATAAATCAAAATGGCTTCTGGGCGTAATGAACTGACAGTTGTTTATTTAATTCGTATAACTGATTGATGAATTGTTGGTTTAATTTACTTACACCAATTACAACGCTCATTTCACATGTTTTAAATCAGAAATACAAATGTTCGTCGCCCGGAACTTGTGTTTATTTATGTTTAATTATCCATAATTGTGGGTAGAACGTGCATGACACTTTGGTCGTCTGATTTATGATCTCATTCTTACGCTTTTATTAGCATTGACTGCGGATAAACCGATCTCTCTGTCCGGTATCGTGCGCTCGGGTGATAGTTTAAATGTAGTTCAATTCGCGATGGGTACGAGTCTCTAAGGCTCAGATGCCAATCCAAAAAATGTTTACGGAGAAGAGTGCAGAATTTTTTCAACAGTATATATGCAGATACCAGGGGCGTAAGAGCTCTGATTGGGATAGAGTTAAGGTACGATTACACGGCCATTTTTTCGAGTCATTTAAATGACACTGTTACGTCAGGAAAAAGTCTTGCTTTAGAGTGATTTTCAAGCTACGATTCGTCATTGGTCATTTGCGAAAAAATGATGATCACTCGAAATGACTATCATCGTCATTTTGGTCCCAAAATAAAATGGCGGACACTTCGCGTCTTTTAGAATTTTCCGTTATGGTGCCATTAAATGGCGAGCGAAAATGTGACGACGTGGTACTGACATGTCACATCAAAATGACAAATGTCACCTTTCGTATTATTTCGATTTCGCGTCACTTATCTATTTTGTGATCAGACGGTATTGATATTGACCTATGAGAAAAATATAGCTACTGCCATTTAGTGTTTTTCTGTCGGCGAAAACACCAGGTCCTAGTACGGTTCAAAGCTGTTGGCGGCCCACTTCAGTTTTTCCTCGCAAATGGTGATTGCATTTGGAAGGGTACCCAGAGGGACATCCTTGCTGAAGTAAGGTTTACCAGTGACAGGCGTGCAGCCGGGGAAGTGGGCATCCATGAGCAGATTCAACGATTGTTCTTCTGATTCTGCCCATTGGCCATTGGGATCTTTTAGTACGCAGGGTACAGGTGTGGATTTAGAAAGGACTTTTCGCAATCTGGAACACTCATTCGTGTTGTTAATGTTCTCACAGAAATTGCGCCAGGAGCTTCGTTGTGCCTTACGGACTTCCTTTTTAAAGAGTCTTAGGCTATCTTTGTAAGCTTCCCAGTCCGTGTCTAGCTTCGTTGTTTTGGCTCTGTTAAAGGCCTTCCTGCTCTTGCATCGAAGCACCACCGCGGTGGTTTCTTGCCTTCTCTCACTATGGTGGTAGGACAGGAACCCGTGAAAGCCTTATCCAGGGCTGAGGTGAGCATGTTGTTCAGCAAATCTAGCGCAGCCTGATCGCTAGGTGGAGAGGGTCTGTGGCTAGCTAGATTCGCAGAAAGGATTATGTTGTGGTCGACCCAGTTTGTTTTCCGCCGGTTGCGGTAAAAGCATTTTTTGGGGATGAAGCTACAATCCAGAGTGAAGTATATGTACCGATGGTCAGAGAAAGATGGACTGTCCGATAGTGCCCACTTAGCATGTATGCCGGAAAGCAGTGACGACGGTCCTGACACCAAGACAACGCAACGAAAGCGGAGTATTTGGCACAAGGAGTGGTTGAGCCGTCGCGAGAGGAGTGGATTTTATGCTGAATTACTGCTTGAATTGCGCGTAGAAGTACCTGAAATATATCGCAATGTCCTTGATTATTTGCTGAGGTTAATTTCTGGCTTCGGTTATATCGACTGCGTCGAACAACACAACCACAAAAAAAAAACAAATAAAAACCAATTTATGAATTTATAGGTCCTTTCGCAACGAGAAAAACACCAATTGAAAAAACAGATATCGTATTAAATGCTGCGTCATTTGCGTAGAAAATAGCATACAATGAATTTCGTATAAAGTCATTTTTTGGAGGCTGCCATTCAAATGACGCAACAGCCAAAAAGATTTGTAATTTGTCCTAGACGTCATTCAAGGGCGATCACACGGTCTTTTTTTTTCGTCATTTTAAAGGCACAAAATTCATGTCATTTGGTCTGCCATTTTCTTAGTCATTTAAATGACGCCGAAAATGTTATCCCAAAAATGGCGATCACGCACTACGACATTTAAATGAGGGGTTTGTGACGGGATTTTGACGTCAAAGTGCCATTTAAAGGACGCAAAAAAATTGGCCGTGTAATCGTAGCTAAGATGAGCCACTCAAGACATCTGTGGCGTTGATGTTAGTCGCAACAACATTCAAACGAACAAACCTTTTGCAAGTAGAATAAATTCAATTATTAACATCGCCGACCATCCACATCATTCGCAGCTCGATCTTTAGCTCCACGGAAGTGGCGCGACCATTTTGTTTTTCCCTCGGGTTTTAAGCCACGCAGCTTTGTAGTTCGACTTTCTTTTCGGTTGGCCTTCTCAACGTGCGGACATGAGACTGTTGATTAGCGTTTTAAAGTTAGTGTAAGTTAAGTGAATAAAATGAAGTATAATCTCCAAACGTCCATTATAAAAAACCAAAATATATTTCAATTAATGAGCACTTTCCTCTCGTTTTAACAATAAAAAGAAACTCCAATCGTCCAAAATCTTTCTGCATGGATATGCTCCATAACCCACAGATAGGACATCCGAAAAGTTGTTCCACAAGAACCCTGTCTCAGGGGCACTTAAGTAATTGGACGTGGGCAATACGCACTTCTTGCTATCAGTGCTTGTCGTAAAAATGAAAGCTCTATCTTCACCGCGAATCACTTTTCTTTCGTCGTCGAATTACACATAGCGCCACGCATCAACACATTGTCCTTAATTAATAAAGTGGTCGGCGGCTACCATTGCGCAACTTCTTGTTCGCAATTCATTATCAAAGTCTTTCTATTAAAATTTTGTTCCAAGATATAATATGTTGACCCATAAATTGTACGCGAAAGTTTTCCGCTGACTGGCAATATGAAACAAACTATTTGCCTCCCTTGGCATGAAGAAGGGGGAAACATCCGTCAAACGAAGGCCCCCTCCGCTCAAGCAAACGTAAGACCTGTTTACGTATGTGTCACTTCTTGGCTTTCACGCCATTCCCTGAATTTTCCTAACGCGAATATTTAAAGGATCGCTAAGTAACCAAACCGCACCCCGCCTATAAATCAAAACATATCGAACAGTCTCTGACTTAGGCAAACAACCGCTCACACACACGCTCTCACCGCTGGGATATAAATTTTCGATCTCAAATCATCGCTATAGCAAATAATGTCCTCATATATATAATATAATTCAATGAAAAGCGGGTATCGGCTTAAACAGCCGCCTTTGTGTTGTGCACATACTAGGCCCACCCAAATATCACCTTACACTCAAACACGCCTAAGCAATCAATCTTCCGGCAGCGTAAAGGATAATTGAAAGATGTTTCTGCTATTATACATATACAGAGAGTGTACTTGTACAGACATGAAATATCCTGAACGTATACCAACCTCCATCAAAATTTATGGTAAACCAATCTGCTTTAATTAATTACTGCAGCTGCTGGCTTTAAATAATTTGAAATTCATATCCTTTTCCAGTTTTTTGTATTCGCCTGATGCGCAGTTAGTGCGAATGACTGAAAGAATGAATATGTGCTGGCGTCACGTTTGATATGAGGGCGCCGAACAACCACTGTGCAGCTTCCTGGAAGTAATTCGCCAGCAGGGGAGGTGATTCGAGACATATTGTGTTGTAGGAAGTGTCCGTGTGAATTAATTACGATCCGTTTTACCAACGCATAATATGATTTACTGTTTTCATAGCGCCACAGTAGATAGTGATTATATTTTGCACAGGAAAAGCTGAATTGCGTAAGCTTACTTTGCATTCGATATCCAAAATGTTTGTCCAAATATATACAGCACGTTGTGGGGTAACCAAACCAACTGACCATTTATCCCTGCCTGCCATTGTGTGCCCTCGATTGTTACTCGTGCAAGTGAATATAACATCATGTACATCGTCACGCAACGTGATCCTCTGTCGACAACTATATCATTGCATATGGGCAGAGTCTAGAGTGGTTAGTGTGCTACTGGACAATAGACCCCAGGTTCAATCTCATACAACACATATAAATAACTGGCCCAATTCTCTCGAAACTTGGACAAAACCCAGGAGCCAGGACTATCACCAGTGTAAATTTAGCAGGATTATTTTATTTTTATCCTCTTTTTTTTTAAATAATGAAATGAAAACATCTTTAGGCCGTTGGGCATTTTTGAGATGGGCTTAAACCATTGAACTCGCGACCCCAATGTTCTGTTACCAATGTTCCGATACCAGTGTTCGCGTTGCCAACCACTTTTGACGAAAAAAAAGCCTAACTTGGAAAAAAAAAGATGCCTTTTTCAATAATATAATGCCTAAAATATTTTTTTTTGGTAAAGTGGAACAATAAATCAAAAACTAAACACAAATATGCATAAAACAAAATAAACAACAAGCAATTTATGTTTATACAACAAACAGCTTTCAAATTCGTTTCCAATTTTATTCCACTCACTGGAAGTGGGCGCTGGAATTATTTTTAAAGAATGGCAGATAAAGTGTTCCAAAAATGGACAGAGTTTGAAGGTGGAAACTTTTTAAGACCGAGGTTACGTATAATTTTTTTTTTGGGCAAATTAAATTTTAAAAAAATAAAAATTCAGTATTTTGAATCAAAAAAAAATAAAAACATATTTAAAATAAAAAACGATACCTCAGCTAATGAAATAATGCATAAAGGGCATGAAAAAGCCTTAGATGACATTTTTTCTGTATTAGTAGTCTATAACAATGCATAAAAAAAAACACTTCATTTGAGAGTATTTCCTACAAAGTAAAATATTTCCTGACGATTCAAAAAATACACACGTAATTGTTCCAGTTTTCACTGCTGTCAGCACTCCCGGAGTGCCACTGTTTTTTTTTTTTGCACGATTTCATGCTGTAGCAGGAAAAATTTAAAGGATTTTGATTTAGCCAAATTATGAGTTAAAATAATAAAATAAAATCAAAGCAGACGAACCTTAGTGTGAACAAGCCATTACAATTCTCTTCTGACATTAACATTCAACGAATTCAGCTAATCGTAATAATGGTTATTTTTATTCAACGAACAAAGACTGAACTTAATTGATTTAAAATATTTTTTTTATATAATACATAGTAAGCGTCACGAAGCTATTTTTATTTCATGATATTTTTTGTGAAATATATCTTTATTTTTCCTGAAAAACTGTTTTTTTTTTTTTTAATTTTTTGGGTTTCAGCAGGTTTTGATTTCAAAAAAAATATATATAGCATGATTTTTTGGCCCTTTTTTATACAAAAAAAGCATGCTATACAGCTGAACTTAGCACAATTTCAAATATTGAATTGGTCACACTGACTATAACTAAAATAAAATAAATAAATACAGTAAAACCCTTAAGAGAAACAGTAAAATGTCACAGTCTTTCTTTCCCTTAAACGGTTTTTTTTTTACTTAAACGAACCCCGCTTAGGTGAAAAAGCAGAGTCCGGATAAATGACAACAAAATGTCACTTAAGCGGGTTTTAAAATTCCATTAAGCGTACATTTAAAGCCAGAAAAATTTGTATTTATCTATTCTATTAAGTACTACAACAGTTCGAATATCTTACGAATATTTCAGTTGCGTTGCGGAAAATTGTTTAGATCTTCTCTTAAGCTTTTCGAATTTTCAATTTCGATTTAATGGGTTGCAAATTAGCAAGGTTGTTAGTGGGTCTTTCTCTTCCAATTTCTCTTGCAATTTTAGCCACCTGAATGAGTTGGATAAAATGTATATTCCGTACAGGCTTATAAGGCTGTACAAATTGAATGTGAGCTTACATCAAATAGTGGCTGTCATTTAGAAAACTCGACTTGTTGGGTAAAGCTATATGCTTTGTTAAAAAACGTCGCAAAAACTGCTCCAAAAACGATAACAGAATAACCCTTAAAAAAATAGCTCTAAATACTGAAAAATTTCCGAATTAGAAAAATTACGAAGCCCCGTAATTTAATTTGAACACGAAAAAAAAACGTTTAGCATAAAGTTAATATTGACAAAATAAAGTTTTCTATTTTACGACAGAATCGCATAACCGAATATAATTCTCAAAACTGATGCAACATGCGATGATTCTGCGAATGAGCGTGATTCACCTAACAGCAAGTCTAGCTATTTAAAATTAATAATGATGGCAGTTATACTGGGAAACCAGTATATTTTCACGAGAATTTCTGAATTGCACTGAAACCCGCAATTGAAAATTGCACCACTCATAAAAAGCTTTTCCACAAATCGAGCGTTTGTATATTGCAGAGAAATTATTTTATACATTTTCTGAAAGTCTTGTAAAATTCAAATACCTTCACTAACATTTGCTAAGAAAGGATTTTTGGATTGCGCGCTCTGCGGGAACGTAAACCGAAATTCCGAATGCTGGTTGGCATCGGGAATTATACGAATATAATTCGACATATAAATACTACTACACTTGTAGAATTTAGAAATTCTGAACTCAGTTAAATGAAATTCTGGGAAAATATGGAGTCGGAATGCTTTAACTCTCATGGAATGTTGATGATAAGCTAGCAGCTTGACTCAATGTTAATAAATGTTGCTGCTATATATTTAATGTAACCTTTGTCCATTTTAGGGACTTTCCATTTGTACTTCCTCGTAATTCGAACGTTATTCATTCACAAACATACGCAATATACTTCTGTTGTGTAGCCCACTCAATAAAAACTCCCCTGAAGCCTCATTCAGAAGTCTGCGTATGTGTAAGCCTGATGTTAATGATTCATGTACTCAACGAATATCGTTTTTCGTAGCTTTTTTATTCAATTTATATAAATGTAGATTTTGATTGCGGATAGCGAATATCAGTAACCAAAATCCACAATGTCAAGTAAGTTATTTGAATTAAACAGTTTTCAAAGAACTCTTATACATACTTAAGTTTTCATCACCAACACTTCGTCAAGTGCTTTCGTTTTTATTCTTGTCAACACTTCCGCGATAGCTTAATTCCGTAAAGAAAGAAAAACTTAAACTCGTAATAAAATTGGTGCCCCTCTTTCTTTTCTAATTCGTTTTATAGCGCGATTTTATTTCTTGATAAAATGACCTTCATCCCACTGAATTATGTGGCAACGAAATTTAAAATTTGCCACAGAGCCGTAAAATAACAGCTTCCCTTATGGCATATAAAACAATAAAAAGTATTTTCAATCGAATTGTAGCTATGCACGGACTTGGCTGTACCAAAGCTCAGGGGATGCTCTCATTTAAAAATGATGTGAATTCGGAGAATCCAGAATATGCGATCAGGATGTTAAATGCTGGCATTTTCGTTGACGAAAAGGAATTTTTGTGGCATTCTCGTATAAGACTGTGCTCTCAAGGACTGCGTAGATTTGATAAAATACCCCTAAAGTCAACCGTGCGGCAAGTGTATACTCAAGTCAATCATTATTTATATACAGTCATTATTTATAATTAATCTCTATCTCTATCTCTATCTCTATCTCTATCTCTATCTCTATTTCTATCTCTATGTCTATCTCTATATCTATCTCTATCTTTATCTCTATCTCTATCTCTATCTCTATCTCTATCTCTATCTCTATCTCTATCTCTATCTCTATCTCTATCTCTATCTCTATCTCTATCTCTATCTCTATCTCTATCTCTTTCTTTATCTCTATCTCTATCACTATCTCTATCTCTATCTCTTTCTTTATCTCTATCTCTATCACTATCTCTATCACCATCCCCATCTCCATCTCCACCTCCTTTGACCCAATAAAACTCACCCAATACTAATTCAACTGTCATCAATTATGAACTGAATTTATATATATAAAAAAGTTCTTGAACTTGTTAAAAATCAACCTTTTAATGCTAGTTTGTTGAAAAGTCGTTAAGTATGATATACAATGAGTAAAAACAACGCGACGGACGTTTTTATGTCCCATCACTTAAAGCTGTCTCGTTCACTGTTTATTGCCATAGGCTAGACTATTGTTTAAACTCCCTAAATCCAAGGATATAATGTCAGTTTACTGCTTTTAAGTTCATTAATGCACGACTTAGTCAGTAGATAGATAGTAAAAAAATAACTAAATAATTCAAAAGTCATTTTCCGCAGTCAAGAGTCGATTTTTTTTACTTGTTTCGCCTTTGGTCGGAGAGAAATATTTCTTTTTATCCCTTTGCGAAATTAAAAGAACATTTTCGCTGTCAGATATTAACAGAAATTAACCATAAGGAGCAATGTCATGCTTTACAATGGGCCAACATAAATAATACAATCTGCAATTTATTGCACGATATACTTACCCGAAAAAAGAATTCCCACAAGGATAACAATCATAGTTTACAGTAGTACATAATCAGCACATAAAACCATTGCTCCCATTTTGCAGAGCGTGGGTCTGGGTATTTTATTTTGTATTTTGTTATCAGTATTTCGTGCTGGAAAAGAGAGTCCTGGAATGCACTGAGTATTGCCAATTCAGTTTGTTTGGCCGTAGCTACTCACGAACTGCGCAGAATCGTCTTTCATTCAGAAAGCAACAGACTGTTACACCGTACACCTGACTGATATACACAACGACAACAGAGAGCATGCAGTTTAAGGCGATGCACAAGCATAACAGTGTCAAGACGCAATAACAACGCAATTGGTTTTAATGGGTTAACTTACAGAATGAGGTTAGGGTCAGGCTTGAGATAGAATTGACTTCCAGCAGATCTTAGCAATGTAGCGACTTGTTGGGTAACTCACAGAGGTGGCGAATGAAATGCCCGAAGCGAAGAACAAAGGAAACTTCAAAAGAACTGTGCGCTTGTAGAGGTAAGTAATTTGCTCGTTATAGGTCTTTGAGTAACGATTGTTCTGCGTTTGGCTTTGCAATTATGGATAACGCTTCAGGAGATTATAGGTATGGTCCCGTCGAAAGTCCTTGCTTACCTAACAAGATGATTGCGGTACCGCAAAGTAATACATGGGTTTTTAGTGTCTTCTTGTAGAGATTTAGGCATGAGTGAGAGGCAATTGTGAAAATTGCAGGAAATCACATTGGAAAACAAGCTGAATGGAAGAGACATTACAATCTCCCATCTCTCGTTTAGATTCAGACACAATAATAGGATTACGAACACTGATGGAGGAGTAATGCTGAGCGCGATTTTAATCAATAATAGGCGTTTTTCTTTTTTAGTTCAGAACTAAGCTCTGAACCGAGCTCGATCATTATGAGCGCGCTCTGAACCGAGCGTGCTCAGATCGTTCTGATGTATTTATGAAACGCACTTGAGCACATAGCTGTCATTTGAAATAAAGTATATGAATAAATTGAATATTTAACAATTGTCATTTATTGAATTGGTTAACCTTCAGTTTCAGAAGAACAAGGTTAGTCCGCCATTTCAATTATTTTGTTTATCCTGTTTTTTTTTCTGTCAAATGTGCCTGTAAGTATGTAATCAGCTTTATATTTAGCCTGCTCAGTCAATTTATTCTGAGCTCATAGAGCGCGCTCTGATCTGAGCTCTGATGTGTCTGAGCTAAAAAGAAACACGAACTTTTTGTATAACAGTTCAGGTTGTGCTCTGAACTAAAAAGAAAAACCCCTAATGTGACACTCCAAATAACGCAGTGATAAAATCGTTTACAAAATTAAAATAATGTCAAAAAACGCATAAACAACATTTAAAAAATTAAAAAAGAAAAACTCGTTGACAACCATTCTAAGTATCGCTCAAAGTAACGCGGTAATAAAATACATAAACAGCTTTTAAAAATATCAAAACGACATGTGAAAAACGCATTGACAACTACCCTAAGTAAAGCGGTGATAAAACGCATTAAAAACATTTACAAAATGACAAAACATGCGGCAATAAACTGCATAAATAACATTTAAAAAAATGTCAAACAACGTGTGAAAAATGCGTGCAAAACGCATTAAAAAACACTGTAAATAATGATCAAGTTACGAGGTGATAGAACGCATTAAGAACAAAGAGAGAAATGTCAAAAATTAATTAACAACGCATTGAAAACCACTTTAAATAACTCCCAAAGAAAATTATTTTAATTTATCATTAAAATAAAAAAACATAAACTTATACCGCTCAATGACAGTAGGCCTCTTTTTTGAGCTTCGATTTTAGCAATGTAAGCTTAGTACGCTGCTCGAGCTAAATTTTCGCTCCCATACAAAAATCTCTCCAAAATCCAGCTGAGCTAAATCTTAGCGAACACATTTAGCTGAGTGGTACGCAGCTCGAGCTAAATAATCAAACTTTTGTTTCAACATGTACTTCTTGTGTCTGTCAAAATTTAGCGTGGCGATTTAATGGGTCGGTACATTTTCTCAAGCTAAATTGTGGCAGATCGTTGTATATTTGTTGTTCTGTTGCGGAAAAGTATGCAAGGATGACCTTTTATAATTATTACGTGGACGAGAAGTACCTAGAATCAGCAATAGTTGAAATACGAGAGAATTAAATTTTTGAAAGAAGTTTTTTTTAAAGAACAGCTGTTTTCTGTGACGTTTATCCACAGCGTACTCTATGTCAAAATTTAGCTGGGACTTTAGCTGATGTTTGGAGAGAAAAGTTGGAGACCAGATAAAATTTAGTTTAGCTCGAGCAGCGTACTACGCTGTAAAGTAAAGTAGGATTTTCACGCAATAGTTGAAGCTCAAAAAAACACGCCTAATGTAGCTTTTTATTAGAGAATGAAATCTTGGAATAGGTTCAGAAGTTCTATGCATACTATACTATTTTACTGGACAACTTTTGCTTTCGAGTTAAAGTCGAACTTCATTGAATTATCGATAATAGCAGCGACTATTTTTAACAGAACAGATAACCAGTTCACATCCCTTTTTCACAAATGATTGCATACCCGCAGGCGGAATCGGAGTAAGTTCGAAGTGAGATTGAATTCTTTTCTGATCATTTTTATCTACTTTACTTCGCTTTGCTTTGCTGACACGGATAATCAACAAAACAAAACCTTTCACCGGTGACCTTTCACTCAATAGCTGAGTCTTATTTCACTCAGAGACAAATGATACTGAGACCCCCCACTCACAATCCTCTTGCCGCTGGGCCCCTCAGTTTTTTTTTCAAATTCGCCATTTTGTTTTCCTATCGGTGTTGTGTCAATTAAGAATCCGTGTGACATGCAAAAACATACAAAAAATACAAAAATAAATGCTGCCAACCTCGACAACCGTGGGGAAATGTGCTAGAATTCGGGAATACCACATTTTTACATTACTAACTGCCATTGGTTAGTTATTATTAATTGTTAAAAGGCGAATAATTTGATTTCTTTGGTTAATAAAACTAGTTAAATGAGATGTTCTATATACGAAAAACTTATTATGACAAACATGGTTGCTTATTTTGCGCTTTTGAATATCATTAACTTCGATTTCATGCGTAAATTTTTCTGAGAAAACTGACGAAAATTTGCTCAATATATTTCTATTTTACTTCAAACAATCTGCATTGTTCATTTTTCATATATATTTTAAGCAAATCTCCACTTATTCCTTAAAAAATATTATGCACACGTAACGAATAATTTCAAATTTAACGGATAAAATTCTATGAACGCTGTCAGCAATTTCGCCCACAGCGGAAGTGGCTTATGCAAGGTGCGAGTGTTTTTGTTAGTCGGAATTTTTGAAGTTAGGTGACATTTTGTCAATGCGAATTCCTATGCAACAATACAAGCGCACTTAGCATTTGCCACCCCATAAAAATATAGCTTGTAGGCTAAGTAACGGGAAATCGGCCGAAGTTGGTAGTCTCAGTATTGTCTCTGATTTCACTGGTCTCATATATTTATTTCTGCAAAGGTACAATCCGATTTAAAATGTTCTTTTTCCAATGGCGATCTCAATTCACGGAACGGGAAACAACTTGTCCTCACCCTCAGCACTGAGTCCTTCCCACAACAAGACCATCAAGAATTGAACATCACTCGGGTTCTTACTTACCGAAGCTCTTTTTTTGCTAATTATGCGAAGCCATGACAATATATGGAAGGCAGTACAGTGACAATAAAAATTAAAATATTAATACAAAAGAAAAGGGAAACCGTAAATTTGTTTTTTGTCTTCTTTCTTTTATACCTCACGGCTGACGCTGTAACCGTAACCAATGACATTTACACTCGTCTACGCAGTTCGTATGCTTCACCCGCTAAAACAGTCCGCTCAACAAGTATAAACAAAAAAGCTCCCGCTAACATCAAGGAAATATATTTTTGAATAATTTACACAAATACTTCATTTCTGTTTACCGAAGGCCCACACAAAATTCAGGTGAAGACTTTTGTTTGGTTGGATTGATTAGTTACAAAATGCGAACGCAGAGGAAGTCCTTTGTTTGGTTATCAAACAAATTTGTGTAAAGTAACGTTGCCATTAGAGATGTGTTGAAATTCCTGCCAGTTGTCCCGCATTTTCAACACGGCATTTTAGGGATTTTCCAACACCAAGCCAGTATGTACATGTATACCAGGTGTTGTTTTGCTTCATTGTTTTCAAATGTTTCCACCCTAGCAAACATGTTTCCGACGCGTTGCTATACTGATTCTCCTTTGAACTATAACAACCTGTATTGTATCAGGAGACATTTGACATATAAATTAAATAGACACAAAGTTGTCAGGTGTTATTGCCAGAGAAAAAATGTTCAAAAACAAACCAAACAAGTTGGATCATCTCAACAATGCCACTACGGTGTGCCAAGTTATGCTGAGCGAAATGCAGCGGAACTATCAGCGTCCGAACCTGAAAAAGCCGGCCGGTAAGTCAGACCTATTTCGGAAAGAACGAGGGATTTAAAAAATAAAAATCCTTGGCCTCTCCATTTGCATAGTCACACGTGCTAAACGAATGGAGCAGTTCTTTTGGCATGAATTCTACGACGAATATATCCGTTCTAAGGAACGATTGGAAGCAATGCGACCAGAAATACCTATCACGGAGTACTTTGAGGAATTCGGCAGGCCATCGACACATCTTGTGGAGCAAAGGAAAGAAATCGGCGAGGAGTTGAGGAATAAGTTTCCACTCTATTCTACGGCCGCCATATCCGTATGGAATCCGACAGGCGAATTCTCGTGCACCTTTAAAAGAACCGCATCCGTAACAACACCCACCTCAGCGCAACGTGGACAATTCGATGACTGATTGGTGCACATGAACAGCTTTGTCATTATTTTTTACCCAACTTTTTGATATGAACAAAAAAAATATACCTAATTGAAGTTTAAATAATTTTGTTTGGCACAATGGTTGCAGCTTATAACATAGCTTTACATAGGAAGGGTCGTTTTGCGTGATAATATATTTTTAGAAGGTGCATATGAGATATGACCGCCTCGGCTAGCCTGACAGTAGCCCATCCGACTCTGTTCGGGTGATGAACAAAGTACAGTGTTACGGGTTGCGATTTCTGTTTTGTGGCAACAACTGTGGTTTTTCGAAATCTGTTACAAAACGTTCCGTACAAAGAAAACCACTGATCTTCAAAACGTTATAAACAGAAGTAAAATTTATTCAATATTTTGTATTTCGTATTGACATTTGACACATTGGTGCAGTGTTGCCGTCGTCACCACTTAATATTTTAGGCGATAGACTTCCAAAACCTGGGCACTCGTTCCGTAACTTTTCAGACGATTATCGTCAAAACGATCGACCTCCAAAACTAGCAACTAGGTGCTAAAATTACAAGTTTGAGATCTCAAACCAGTTAACTTGCCACAAATGACGTTTGTCAAAAAAATTCGAGCAGAATATGACTTATTTTAGTGATCAAAGTTTTAAAAACGATATATCGTTTACACGATCGCTGATATACGGAACATGCCCCCTGTAATTAAGGGCGGAAATTACCAGTTTGAGAGCTTCCCGCTTATACACACAAAAAACGAGTGTGCTTTAGACCACACGACTGAAGTAAAACTTCTTTAGCTCCATCTATATTTATACATGTTTAGTTTATACAGGGTGTCCGCCGGGAAGGTATACTACTTTGTTTTGCCGCCATTTTGGTAAACATTAGTCTTGACAGTTCATATTTGGCAGTCGTGAAGTAGACACGTGGCAAATTTATTATGGAAAAAAATTCGATAAACCAATGTGTTTTAATCGTTAAAACATTTTATCAAAATCAATCATCGATTACTGTGAAAATGAGAAAGTAACGTGAAATTTTTTGGAGAAACAACATGCCAACAAAACGCACTATTTATCGTGTAGTGAATGATCTGTAGGTGATAGGCCCAAGCATGGATCACAACGTACTGCAAGATCGGCTGAAAACATTACTGCTGCTCAAGGAAGTGTTCAAAACAATCCATTAACATCAATTCAACCTCATAACTGTGAATGGGGAGCGATATCGTGATATGATTGAAAACTTTTTAACGCCACAACTTCATGCTTTGGGCTTGATTAACATGTGGTATCAACAAGACGGTGCCACATCGCATACAGCCAGGAAAGGATTTCATGTTCGTTGCCTGCAATACCTTGATGACCCGGCACCCAACCAAGCCTTACCTGGTTGTGTTTGGCAAGGGCTTGCAGAGCATCATGACAGCACTTAACTGTGTTGGAGTCCATTGTTTTGGATGCCAATGCTTGTAAAGCTGCCTGACTGTCTGAAAAGATTTGAGTGAAAGGTATGAAAGCCTTTATTGGAGATTAGACCAGCGCAAGTTTCGATCGCATGGATTTCCGTTCGAAAAACCTTGGGACACGTTCCCATGGGATTCTAGACTTTGGTGTTGGATCCGAACACACCAGCTCCAACTCCGGAATCCATTTTTGATCCGTCGGTGTACCATACTGAGCTTTTTGGGTTCAGTGTCGGAACTCCTTTGGGCCAACAAGCGCGCTCAAGTAGCTCTATCTCGTATAATTTACCGAAACGTACTCCCTAACCATAATCTCAGGTACGGAGCGGAACATGTCCAAGTTTGGTATTAGGTTAAGTATTTTCAGATGACCCACATGATCAACTGATTTAAACCTATTTTCTAGCTGCAGTTTAATGGCGCAAATTGCAACGCATAAAGTCCATCCCATCCAAGGCGCTCTGTCAACTTTTTGCTCCTCTTTGCTCGTTAAGACAATCTTTTCCCGCCAACTCCTTGGCAACGGATTAAGTTTTCCAAAATGTTAGCCACGGTCTGACGGTATTTCATAACACTTTCTTCTTAAATGCATCTAAGTTCAACGTGATTTTTATAAATGTTGTTGTAGTTCCAGTCAATTTGAATTTGGGCTGCTATTATTTAGAATCAACTGCTTCATGTAACAAACTTTGCCCTTATGATAACATTACGTAAGAGCAAAGTGTGTTAATAAATTAAAAAAAAAATTAACGCAATATGTCCGCAAGGACTCTAAGCCTAGCTTCTCACAACCACTCCTTTTGTGTGAGTTTTTCACTTTTAGGACGAATTAAAGGGAACTACAAATTCATGCCGAGTCCAAAGGGCTTTCTTTCTTTCTTTCATGACAGTTACCCCGATGTTTGTTAGGCGTTCGCAACAAAACCTTAAGATGTAATTGTGTGTCTACTAGCTGAGTCTTAGCTAAATATACCTCATGAAAATAACTCTTTAGCATTTCCCTAGAATGCGATCACATTTTGGACGCAAATTCTACGCCTTCCTAGTCTAATTTCGAGTGATGTCAAAGTTACCCACTTTTAAGAAGATTTCGTTCGAAAACCTTATCAACCATAACTAAAACATTAAAGAATTCGTAACCCAGTCGACCCACAAAATGGTGCTCGAAAGTATTTCCATCAGTGCAAGGAATGTGCCTACACCGCCTTTATACCCAGACTACTCCAAAATGTACCCATGGAGCATGCCAAACTAATAACCAAACCCACATGAATATCTACGGATATTCACAGATAGGACGGCATTTTAAGTAACCTCAATTTTCAACTCAAACAACTCTCTTCGCTGAGCAAAACTACCTTCGCCAGAAACCCGTACCCGCTCTTAATGGGGGTAAACAGAAAAAAACTTTTCACACCAAGTGCTTATCTTATCTGTAAACTTCACAGATACGATTTGTTTGGTCACCCGAATGTCGTGTGGGAAATAGACCTCAGTACAATATCGAATTTCGCGCAACATTTAACCGAAAGCTTAAGATTGTTTTGTGTCTCTGATTACTAACTTCAAAAGCGAAGGACTAGCCAGCCTACGTTATGGATGCCCGCGATGGCACTCCTCAGCACATCCTCGGTCTGGCAATCAGAAGTCATACGCGAATTTATGTGTCCTACCTCATACCATCGTGTCTGGAGTTGATGGTTTACATTGTTCAAACAATCGCTGACTGTGCAGTGTCCTACCAGCATTTCCGTTCCGGTCAGCCATTGTTCGGATGGCTGACATTGATGTTGGTGCTAGCACCACCAGTGCTGTGTTTCATATTCGTAATAACATCCAGTGAACAGTGGTCCAATCCCCTGCATGTCAATAAAAAACGATTCATTGGATATCAGTTGTTGAATTTGTTGTTGTTTCCCATTTGTGCTGCGTACAGGTAATTTTTAGTTTATGACAAAATTGCTGTATATTTTGCGATAAGGCCGGCAGAATGAGGTGCATGATTCACGAGACTGAAATTGTTCTGTGAAATAAACAACATGTAACCTTTGTCGTTTGAGGTGGTTTTGTGCTTACGATACTTGGAACTGTCAAGTTCAAATGACTTTACAAGGCACAATTGCCGCAGGTGCGGTATAATCTCTAGATTAGGTGTGCGGGGGTGTGGTGTAAATAGTTACTGTCAAGGGAATAACGAATAAGTCGTGTGGAAAAGGCATACGGGCTTTGGGAGAGAAAAGATACAGTTTTTAGTCATTCAAAATTTCACTTCCTTTGAAGCAGCTTTGTCAAAGTTGCACCACACAGCGGGACAGAGATAGTGCGGGTCTTGCGTATTTGCTAAATTTTGCGATCTATCTATTTTGATTTATTTTAACTATGGCCAGACTTGTTTTAGCAGCTTTTGACTCGACGTTTTATCGAAGAGACTCGCAGCAGTGACTACTCTCTTTTTTTTATACCAATGTAGTCTGCTTACAGATACGGATTTGAAAAAAAAAAATGATGCCAACGTATGATGTATGCTACAGAACCAACAGGATAATACTTTGTCATCTAATGGAGAAATGATATTTTTGGGTCTGAAACTACGGCGATCGTTTTCTATCGTCAAACAAGTGATGGGAGTACTACCCTTCACCTCTAACGATGGCTGCTCTATGTTCGCCCTTATAAAGTCTTAGGCAAGGAGTCTTATGTTTCAACCATGTGAAGGAGCGCATCAAGGCTAAATTCGCCAAAATTAGCCTAATTTGCGCGCACGCCCCCACGGAGGAGAAAGACGACGACACCAAAGAGTAGAACCTCTCTCGAGCCCTTGGACAAAACTTACGAGCAATGCCCTAGCTATGACATTAAATAAAATCGATTAATCCTCAGATGTATCGCCTTGCGGTTTTATTTATTTTGAGAGTAATTTAGGATGGATTTTGAAACTCTATATGCCAGAGCGCGGTTAGTAATTGAATTTTCTCTGTGCTCGTTCTGACTTTAGCGGGGCTTCACCTTGAGACATTAAGTCAGATTTTCTGCCCCATAAATGTTGTATACCCGTGTAGTGGGACTTAATTAATTCACCGCATGAATGAGTCACAGGTATTTCTTGAATTTGCACCCACGCCTCCCATATCCATTAATCACTTGTCGCCTTGTGTTCCCTCTGTAGGAGACCTAATCTTTGACAGCAAATCATGTTCGTCCTTGTGTCGTACAAAACTCCCAATGCTCCGTCTGTATACGAAACATTTTCGGAACGGCAACGATGAACCGCAAAAGTAATTAGCTAGCCTAACTCAAACCTACCTATCGTTCATTAACAGAGAATATAAAATTATGTGCAAGTCTGATTTGTTATTTGTATAATATACCCAGCTCTTTTACAGGTTGGCCAGACGGATATTTTGGTCCGTGGAGGCGCTCTTCCATGACCACGATGACACCGAACGCATGTACTGTCTGGCCAAGTCAGGTGAATGCTCAACATTCGAACTCTATCATCTGATTCAGGCCTTCGCACAGTCAGCGCCACAAATCATCCTCCAGCTGTACCATATGCTAACGCAGGATCTCTTCAGGAACTACAACACAAGTAAGTCCATACCTATGCAGGGAAACATAATAAAGAAAAAAAAAAACATTTTTGTTTTAACAACTCTCGTAGCCAAACACTTCTACCACGCTTCGACTGGTTTTACCGTAATTGTCGATGTTCTTTTCCCTTTCAGCTGACAACTGAGTTATAAGTGGGACAGTTTATTGCGGAAATCTGGAGTCCAACCATAGTTGGGCGAAAAATCGACTTGGGGAATTTAATTCCACTTTGGACACACGGATATTAGTTGTGGATTGTGGTCCCTCGGCTCAGAGGGACTGAGATTAATCAGCGAAAAGTTTCGGTGACACCGTTACAGTCAAAGCGGTCGAATGAGCAAACATACAGCTTGTCAAAAACGGAAAGATAAATCGATATTGCCAGTGGTCCTTGGCCAACTTGAATAGGCACTTAATAAGACCGATAAGAGGAGCTTCACTGATTTAGTTTCCCTTGGGGGATGTTAACTAGGCGGCGAAAATTAATTACGTTTTTGTTAGTCCAGGCAATCATTGGTCGATGGAGTGATAGGGAATATTTTACGATGCTTTTGACTAAATTGGAATGGAAGATCTTATGGGAGTGTATATTCCGGAAGTCATTAAGTCGAGGCTACTCCATTGAAAATTATTGCAAATTTAGTGCTTGTGAACGAGGGGGTATTAAATTAGTTGTGGCAGTCGAGAGCGTAGAACGGCCTGCAACAAGATATCTACGGAATTCGAATTCGTGGTGAAGGTGTGTTTGCTGATAATCATTTTGGATTTATTGTCGGTCATAGTGGCTAATTTGGTGTAGAAAATATCGCCATTGTGCGGTCGTTAAGTTTGAATAGGATTGCAAGTATAGAGCACGGTGAAAAGGCTTCTAACCTGAAGAAGGCTTAATAATCAGGGGGCAGATTCTGTAAGGCGAAAACTTTGAAATGTTTTCGTGCGCAAGAATGTAGCTCTAAGTTGTAGAAGTAAATCGTTCTTGCACACGAAAACGATTGAACGCTTCGCTTACAGAATGCCGACCCAGTTTTCGAAATATACATCGTTTTTGAAATATTGATGACCACAATAAGTTGTTTACAGGTAGATTTGTTTTTGAATATCGTAAATTTTCAATACATCTGTGAAGAATGAACTAGACAGAGCTGTCAAATTCGTATTTTTTTCCCCTAGTTTCGGAGGTCTATCGTTTGAAACAATGGTCGTCTCAAAAGTTACGTGATTAGGGCCCTACTTATGAGGTTCTAGTCCCATTGCGGAACAAGGGAAAAATGTCAACCTTGAGACTCAAATTTAATGAATAAGTAATTTTTTAGCCATAAACCCACATTGATTCTTGGAGGCATTCATGCCGAATTTACAATGTCGCGTTGAACGCGTGCGTGCGTCTGCGCGCTTCGAAACGCTTTATCGAAACTTTACGATTTTAAATGCCAAAGCACGCGAGCAACAATTTTGTAAAACGAAGTGCTGCTTTGAAGCGAATGCGCGTTGAGAGAGTAGAGTATGACAGATTAAAAGTTCGGTTTTGTTTTAACTAATGTACACAAATAGAGAGCAGAATTCAAACATCAAGTCTACTCTTTTTTCTTGTAGCTGTAATTGTTAAAAAATAATTCTGCAAAAGAGATTACAAAATCGTATTTAAAAGTTCAATAATACAAAGAACAACCTAAACATGGAAACAATACCAATGCTTATTTTTTTTTTTTTTAAGGAAACCTAAAGAAATAAGTATTAGGTCCACCAAAAAAAAAGATATTCATTATTTCCACACACTAAATTAATTAATTTGCATTAAAATATCATATTGCATTTTAAAACATGTGTGTAATAAATATTAGTGGTTCTGTGCTACTCCAACTATAACGGCACATTCTATGACCTCAAATTGAACAATTCAAAATTCTAAAGTTGTCAAACGCGCGTGAGAGTAGAGAGTAGGTTTATTTGTGAATTCGGCATCACATTTTTTCCAGTCAAAACAAGGCCCATTCAAAATGGAAGACACTGTCAAACTGTCTGTTTTTAATTGCGGTAAGCAAATGGGTATCTGTCCTTTGTTTAGGCGTTTTTCTTTTTTAGAGCGGAGCACCGAACTGCGCTCGAGCATTATGAGCGCGCTCTGAACAGAGAGTGCACTGATCGTTCTGATGTATTTATGAAACACACTTGAGCTGTCATTTGTAATGAAGTATGTTTATAAATTGAATTAATTGTTATTTATTAAATCGAATAACCGCCAGTTCCACAACAACAAGGTTCATCCGTCATTTAAACTTGTTTTTTTTTTCTGTCAAATGTGACTGCAAGTGTGTAATCAGCTTTTTACTCATCCTGCTCAGTCAATTTATTCTGACTTCATAAAGCGCGCTCTGATCATGATCTGAACGAAACACAGAAACACAAATTCTAAGCTCTGATGTAACTGAGCTAAAAAAGAAACACGAACTAACTTTTTGTATAACAGTTTAGGTTGTGATCTGAACTAAAAAAAACGTCTTATGAGGAGACTATTTTCACCTGTCACTCATTGATTGCTATTTATTTTAAATGCAGCTTTAAAGAACCAAGTCCCTTTTCAAAATATATTTTAAATTGTGCCATTAATTACAGAAGGCGCGTTTTATTGAACGATTATTTCAGCAAATTAAACCAAAGCAAAACGATTTTGCAATAAAACTACCCCACTTACGTTTGTGTTATATTTGTATAAAAGTGTTATAAACTGGTATAAATTATGGCGTCTCTCGATTTTTAGTTGATGATGAATGTTCTAATGAAAATTTCGCTAAAAGTGAATGACGCTGACGTCAGTTTAGTTATATATTCATGTACACATGAGTAATTTTTACGATAAACTGCTGCTGTCAAGTCACTGGGCATATTCAAGGATCTAGTTATCTGAAGTCGACTAGATTGGTCTGGACTAGATGTAACCTGAACGCAAAAACTAGATTGGTCGGGAACATCACTTTTCCTACGTCAACCCCATATAAGAACTGTCAACTTAGTACTCATACTCAGTCACGAATTTCTTGACTGGATTCGTCGGCTACCTCTCCATAGACGTCAACTGAAACAGTTCTTGATCTGACCGATCTAAGCCAATTAAAACTGATATACATCAAGTCAGTCAGCTGTCAGACTTACTAAACTAAACTCATAATTCACGCAAAATATAATTTTGATAGAAAATATAGATTTTTAATTAGAAAGCTTACATTTTTTTATTGATTCATGAGTATACATATTGGGGTTATGTATTGAATAACACATAGGATAAATGGCCGCCAAGGCTTTGCTGGCAAGTAAGAACTCTTTTATTGAAATTTTCTATGACTTTTTCGTATAAATGTGGCTGAATTTCATCACTGCACCTCCCATTGTTATTAGCCCCGAACTGTCAGCTGCCAGATTGTTATCTTTTTCTTTCGTTGGCATCGATGTAATATTAAATGGCACAAAATTTAAATTTTGCTTGAATTATGGGCCACCCTTTAGATACTTGAACGTTGCCACTATCACTTGAGTGAGTTGTGATATCTGTAAATTTCGGAAATGTCAGTAAAAATTATATGTTGAAATTGCCTGCTGACAATTCAACTTTACTTTGCTTTTCTGACATAGATGTTCAATAAAACACACCTACTGGTAAACAGTGGCTTTCTTCCATGAAGTTTTATATCTGATTCCAGATTTCAAAAACAGTTTAGTTTTATGAGAGCAGGCCTATTTATTGAGTTACCAAGGGCAGGATTATACCAGTCTTCAAGCTAAAATCTTTTAATCTCAGCGCCAGCTTACATCGGCTATCATTACATGTATTAGTCCAGAAGTGTGATTACTTTCAGCACCTCCGGAAGCTATGCTCAAAGGGTAATATTTCTTAGTCTAAAGTACTCAGTTTTAGGCTCAGTTTTTGCGCTGCTGTTGATATGTTTGTGGACCTAACAAAAATCAATTGACTGATTGCGCTGAAAGTCTACCAGTTTCTTTCTATAAGTGTCGGCAATTTTTATAGAGATTTCAATAAAATCCGATAGGTGGCGCTATCGTTTCCGCAGCTTTAACTCTTTAGTCCATTTCCATCTGTATATGACGGCGCCTATCTTGAGAACCACTGATCGGACTTGGATGCGCGTTTCACTATCGGAAATTTGTATACACATCAATAGATATATAAAGTCTGGTTAATTACTTCTCCGTTTGTAACAATTTTGTCGACTAGGAACTAGAATTTTAAGGAGTGCCTCAAAAGCTTGATAGAAACTGACCGTAGATTTGAAATCAGCAACATTAAGTTGGGTAAGAAACCAGATTGCCCTAGCCCAATTGACATTTTTTATTCCAGAATATGATTCACACTTGGTTCGTGACTAACAACTCCTATTGCATCGCATTAAGAACCCTCCTCCGATTTTAGTCTTTGCTTTTTCATCATAAAATACCTGCTCACTAACTTTCTTTCCACTTTCACTTCTCTTTGCAGCTACGGTCCAGAGTATTTCTTTGGTATTCTCCACCATCCACCTGGCAAGCATAACCGTCACCTACCAGCGTTTCGAGAGCCAAAAGCTCGCAGGTCGCCCCTATCCGTGGGCAGTTCCAAGTCAAATCGAGAGCCAAAAGCAGCGACTTATCGCTGCGGCACTTCTCCGTGACGAGAACGAACGCAAACGCCGTGAGTCCGAGCGTAAAATCTCCGACTTCCCGGAGAGCAATAAAATTATGGAAAACTTCAAGCTACGTCACAGTGACCTCGACTCGAACCGTCACAAAGGCGACACCGATAACGATGACCCGTCACCTGACATCATCGTGCACGTACATGGAATGGATGAGGTCGACAACGATATGGGATCTGATTCCACACGACCACTCATTTCGGTCCGTGCCTCTACAGGGACTGCGAAAAATTTCACAGACGATGAGAAAATCAAATCGAATAGCCCCCAGCCGTTGACACCGCATGCCCGTCAGGACTCAATAAACGCCATCGAGCAATGTGACGACATGGTACCCGAGAGCCCTCCGCCACCATTGCCAGGAGGATATCCTGTTCCAGAGTTCCGCACTCAGACATCAAACACTCTGACGACGCCGGCGGGACGCAACCGTTTCTCCACTACAGCAAATAGGATATCAACTTTCAAGGACATGCTGTGGCTTAATACACAGCTTTACATCAAGGCCAATGTGCCACGACCACCGAAAATGCTTACCGGACGAGTTGCCGAGAACCCCACAGCCGATTCGAGGGATGTTCCACCCAGACCCAGTCCCAGTCCGCCACCCATGCCACCGCCTAAGGATGAAGTTGACTTCTTCATCCCTCGGCCACGTCAAATTGTCAATGGCATCGAGCAGGATGATTTTGCAGCCAAAACTGTCGCCTTCCTAGGGTGGCTGGCATTCATCTGCATGCGGATGGCTGCCCTCTCAACGTTCTGTATCTTCTACACCCGGGCGTTCTTCATCCTCCTGGGGGTTCACTACGTGCTTATGCTCTTTTGGCTGGCACTCGAATCGAAATTTCATGACAAACTCAACAGGACACTCTTCTATGTGATGCTGGCCTATATCTATATCTTTGTCATCCTTGAGTTTCGCATTAAGTTCAAGCACATACGACTGTGGTATGTTGGCTTTTTCGTGGTCACAATGGCGGAGAATCTTGCCATGACTTTCACCTGGTGGCTGCATGCAGAGTTTGAGTCCTGGTGGTTTGGGTTCCTATTCGATGTAGTTATGTACTGTGGGGTTATATTCTCCATCACTCTGATAGTCTACTATCGCATCCTGAAGCCCAAAGATGTGGTGTACCTGCTTAAGGACGACGACAAATAAAGTGACCATCTGACGTGTTGTGGTTTTATTTCCTGACATTGTCTGGTGTGAACGAAAACTTTTCAAATGAATAATAATGGAATCGTTTTCCAATGGAAGTTTAACAGGTAGCGGCATATTGTTTCCTATAACAATAGCCATGGGAAACAGGCACTCACTCTGAAGCTGGTGATGAGGATATTGCTTTTCATGGGCCACTGAGAGTGCGTGTTAGATGAATACGAACAGACCGATACGAGAACAACTTTGACTGACTCAATATTTACCGAAGCATATGTGTGGGCACACATTTTACGAAGGAGGACTTTCAAAGGATTTCGAAATATAATACCACTCTTGAGGGTTGAGGGGTCTGATGATTGATCCGGGTAATTCTACGAATTCGGCATAAACCCTTTTAAGATCTCATTTGCTGCCGATACCATTGCACGATTATGAATTGTAAATATGAGTTCCAATAATAGGGACCTAAGCACACAATCTAAGCATTTACGAGTACATCCCGCAATCCAGATCAAGACAGCTCATCATAATGAGGTTTTCTTCTTTCTCTTTCTCTGTTTCGCCCCAGTATTTATCGATCCATTATCGAAAAGGCGCCAACTTTAGGAACATGAACACAACTGCAAGCAGGGAACTACTTTAACCTCATTTTCAGTTTTTCGGTCGCTAATAAAAATTATTAACAGGGAAAACAATTGGTTATTCGAAATATGTACTGCCAGTTTTAAAAAAATATATATATTTTAACCAATTGTGAAGAACGATTAAAACTACTCTTCTTATTTTGTTTATCGGTCGGCGAGGTCTGCATTTGTAACTTTCTATAATACGTTTGTTAGACGTTCGTGAGAGGTGGCACAGTGGAAAAAAATACCTTTAAACGGAGTTTGGGTTTTTTTCGGGATTCGAACCTGAGACCCCTCGCTTAGTATTCCAATACAATAACCACTAAGCCGACATAAGTTTCCACTTAAATTGAAAACAAAAATCACTTATTTTTCCTAAGTGAAATTTACAATTTTTTTTTAAAAGGAAAAAATTCAAAAATGTAACTGTCTTTATTAACAGCCATTATAACATAAAATTATACATATAAACAATATATTTTCCTTTTCTATTAGACAAAATATCAAAACGAGTGATTGCATTCAGATGCACAACAACTCTTACGTAGGCGTTCGATGGGCTGTTTTCTTTCGTCTTTAATATTAACAATTCATTCAGTGAATTTTTTTCCTAATGAAAATACACTTTCATTTAATTTTTAATTTTCCCTTCTTTTTAAAGCTTGTCCCTCGTTTTCCACATTTTCATTCAAAAAGCGGGATTTTAGATAATATTTCCCCCTTTTCAAAGATTGTCCCTCGTTTTTCACATTCACATTCAATAAGTGCCAAAAACTTTTTCTCTCAATCTGGAATTATTGCCCAAACGGCTGCCCTGATTTGGTTTTAACTTTTGAGTTTGTGGGAATACAATTCGGGCCGTTTCCTTTTTTTTTTGCACGGTAACCTCAATATTAATGGTACTCCCCATATAAAATGTTTATACCAGTTTGATTTATTCGAAAACGCCTTTCTACTAAAATTGATATTTCAGCTGAGGTAGATGAGGTATCTATGACTGCATACTCAGTTTTTTAAATACTTTTGAAATTTGGATATATATGCCTCTCGAAAACGGGTCATACAATTGTAACAAATGGTCATTTCTAACTTAACACGTTCGCGGACACATGATTTTCGGTTGGGAACGCTAGAATGACACACACATATCTCCGACATTTTTAGAGATATTTTATGTTTTGTAAAAAGATAAAAATGATTCCGCAGGTCACAGTGAAGTGAAAATTGGACTCCGGTAGGACAAATAATGCTGGTGTATGGACATATAATGTATTTCTAGTCGGGGTATCCCGTCTTGTCATAGCAGACCTAAAATTCTTTGACGGCATATGCCGTCATGACCCGTTACTTTCATTAACCATTGACGGCATATGCCGTCTTGTCCGCGAACGTGTTAATAGCAAACTTAGTTTTTCTCTATATCATTGTATAATGGATTTTTGAAAAATGGAATTTTTAAAAACTTTGTTTTCTTTAGTTTACCTGAAAACGGCACTAAAGATTTTGACCAAAATGCATACTTAGAGTGAAACTTTTTCAATTCGAATGCTAATTCAAGAAACCGCTCATATCTCGAGAACCAAACATTCGATTTGGATACAAATTTAAAAACCAAGAAATGCTTACATCCCGACCAATACTCTAATACTCTAATTTCAGCCAAATAATCGTTAGGCAATAGTATTTTTTCAAACTAAACTCTGCCATATTTGTTACTGTTTTTTCTGCATGATTTTTCAAAAACTGCTGCTATTTCGATCGAAATACATATTAAAAATAATTTAAGTACCTATTCTAAATATGATCAGCGTTTTTAAGTTTTTCTCAAAAAATTAAATAAATAAATCAGGGGTCGAATAGCCACTTCCGTGAACGAGCTATACGTTCACAAACAAAACGAAAACGTCTATGATTGGGAGTAGGAACCCTACTTCCAATCATAGACATCTTAAACCAGCGTTACAAATCTATTCCAGTTAAAAAAAAAAAGAAACTCGTGCTACACTTTGCATTGTACTAAAAAATCTTGTAAATTCTATAACTTCCCAATACCTCATTTACACCGAGTCGTAAACTGAGTTTTCGGGAAAACACTCGAAAAGTACATCGATAACAAAGTTTTCCCATACATAATCGTATTTCAGTTTTCAAAGCGAGTTCTTTAAAGTCGATTTCGACGACAACACCCCGAAAACTACTTCCAGCCGCTGGTTTGTTAAAAGACAAACACCTTTTGCAATATTCAGCAAATCCAGCAGAACAGATGTCAAAAATCACAACTTTAAATCATTTTCCACACTTCATTGATGGACTAATATTATTTTTGAATGCTCTGAAATCATTTTAATTAATGCGATCGAAATTTGTAACGAAAATAGTTTACACCTAAGTGTCACGACTAGTGTCTCACAGCTGATTGAAACGTCAAACGAAAACTAGTTGGTGTTCGGTATGAATGCATCACCGGCGGTCGGTGTGAATAGGGTATAAGAGCTTATAAATAGGACAGTAGGCACTTATAACCCTCTAAAGCCAGTATGACATTACATTTTTTTCTCAGTTTTTCCTCATATTTATCATGTTGAAAAGTCAGCGGTGTCTAAAAGAGACTGATGTCGTTTTCCATTGGTTTCACTCGGGGATCCACTCATTCTGTAATGCAATGGAACACCAAAACTGCTTCTGATTGAACCCACAAAAGTATTGGTGAAATGCCAAAAAATAATCTACGGCGGCTGTCAACTGACTTGTATAAAATACATTAATTACACTTGTGTGAGTGCTTCTTGAGTGGATTCTGACTTCAAATCGAGAAGCGAATTTCTCTGCTCAGAATCACCAGAAGAGTATTTTTTGTGCCAATGGAACGGTTTCAGAAGTAATTTTTTCGATTCCGGACTCTCCCGGACGCTTCTTTTTGCCCAATGGAAAACGATATAAAAGTGTATAAAGAAAGGGGTAGCAATTGTTTTCAAAGCAACCACAAATTTTTAAACAAATTTATTTTCAAATAATCTTGAATTGTCATAAAAAAAAATTTAATTCGAATACATTTTTAATGTATTATTTTTATGTTTCTACATTAATAAAGTTGGTGTGTACGGACTCACTCCTATCGGGAATTTTCGTTCTAAATTTTTCTTACTGCTCTAGTTTCATTTTAAAAGTCTGAAAAATGCAAAAATAAATGTAGTGTCATTCGGACTTAACTAAAACTTGCCTGTTACTTAGAGGTTCAACTTATAAAAGCTCACATTGTTATTTAATTTTTCATATACACTGCCATATCAGATGAATAACCTCAAAGTGGATTTTATTTAACACTATTCATTGCATTTTATGAACTGTTTCTGTTGCTGATTAAATTTGAATTTGTTAAATTTGATTTGAATTGTTAACGTCACCGAAGTGATGACTTGCTGAATACGACCTTTGAATATGTCACTGTCAAAAATAGAAAGAAGTTGATCCAAGTCCTCACTCCACAGATGTCCGTTGAAAAAGGAACACGAAGTAAGTTTTTTTTCTTTTGTCAAATAATTATTATAACTAATAATTTAAAATTTTAAGAAGATAATACACCATCCATTCTCCATCCTCGCTATAAAGGAAGCGTTTTATAATTGTTCTGGAAGAACCACAGTTTCCTTTATCTAGCATCGGTTCCTTAAATTTTTACCTACCTACCTATTAAAATAAGAAAACAATCGAACGTTTGATCAACGAGGGAGTTTCGTTCAACCCACTCGTGTGCTTTATTGAAAATCCATAAATCCAGACACCATTGTGTAAGGTCGGCATTTTGAAAACAAATTTCTATTAATAATTCTTAAAAATTGAGATTATAACAACTTAGAGCGGTGGATGAAAATGGTTGAAGTGCGAAATCCTTTCAGAGACTGCAGCAATATTCGTTGGATATTAAAAGACCCAGCGGTTACTCGGCGTGGAATAAAATATTAGGCAACCTTAAACTTTCTTTTTGCTTTTAAATATCTTAAAATATTTTGAAACTTCTTTTTAAGTTTTAAAAGGCGCACGCCACATCCGGCATTCCAACTTCCAACTTTTCCCTAAGCAACCATACAATATTTAAAGCACTTCACTCAGGAATTCACAATCCTGTCGCCTGCGGTTTTGTTTTTGCTTACGGGTTATATGAATAATTTCTGACCGCATCAGAATTCCGCAGGGTAATAATTACCGGTGACTATCATGCCAAAAAAAATATCCCAAACTTAAAACCGACATTATGGAGGTGATTACAGGAATATGTAGTCCATGTTGTATATGCATTTAATTAAGCGCTTGACCACAAAACTCCTGATGCCTGTTAATGGTATAAGCTGTTATCCTTACATGCGCCTGTACTCGATACATGCCGCAGCATCAGCAGGGCGTACACTATAATCCGTTCAGCTCAATATACAGATTCGAGAGGATACTGCAGGAAAAAAAAATGGCGGTTGAGTTAAGTAAGGCCAATAAAACCGTCTACATAGGGTAAGTGGGCATGTTCTTCGAAACGAGGATATACCATGAAGAATGCGTGTAGGGGAAGGTGTGTTGCCTGGCCTTAACCTCGGCAAAGGAAGGCTGCTTGCTTAATTTGTGTCCATGGTTGGTGTTGCGTCAACGATGCAGAAACCGAGTGGTTTGTTTAATTCTTGTGAGCTTCATACTTTTTTTCCTGCGTGAAATAAATCCTTAAATTTATGGCACAACTGGCCTGTGGGGTTATTAATGTCCATATTTGATGGGCACTCAAACAAATTCATTAGACATTCGGTCAATGTTCTTTCGCCAAGCGGAGTATACGAAGGCGGTTGCACCTGTAATTGTTGGGACTTTAAGGACGGCAGTAGAATTTTTATCGGACGCTGTCAGCACGGTCCGAAAATAACTTTTTTGACATGAGTTATGATCGTATAACCAACGCACCGGCACTCAAATGTTTACCTTCGAGGCGTCCATTTTAATTATGCTACACGAACTACTACATCGATATTTTGTTCAGCAATTAGGTGCAAGGATTTGCTTGAAAGGAAAACTTTTCGTCCATACAATTGAATAATTTGCTGGTCCAATATTTTCGTAACGGAATTACGGCAATATGAAACCATATCCAGAGATCAGATGAAAGTTCGTGCCAGCAGAGCAGTGATGGCCACACGTTGTGGCTGCCAATTGGTCGTAGTAACCATATTTAGTGCGGTATGTTGGAGAGATTATTTGCTGACAGCTTCGTCATAACCCAAATCATTCGCAAACAGATACGTAGACGGTCTCGGGGGATGCCACACGCGTAGACCGGTTTATGATTTTTGCTTTCAGGGTATGAACGAGCAATTGCTAAATGCGGGCATTTACCTCTAGCCGCGTATAGTCATGAGCTGTCACAAGATGTGGAATGTGTGAACGACTGATTGGAAGGTTATGCATTAAATCTATCGCCTTTAAGAGTGACAGAGTGATATTTCCATGTGTAGCTGTCTCAGATATTTGGTTTTTTTTTTGTCGGAGAAAGAAAGTCCTTCATGGTGAAGAATGTTCAAGAGCGCGAAGAGTAGCAGCGTTTATTCGGGTCCGAAGGTCTGTTGGGAAATTATCCGCTCTGGCTATGAATAATAATTTTAGCAACTGTCATTTTCAATAAGAATAGAAATTTGTATATACAAGGAATGACGAGGACGACTGCAGTAGAATTACTCAATGAGAGAAGATAAATGGGCATTTTTATTATAGCAGTCTTTTATTGGAAGAACTCGATTGAGGGTGTCATCTGCCGCCAACTGGCAAACCCCTCTGTATTTGTCTTCTCACATTATATGACTTTTTTCTTGCAGTTTTAGAAGCAACAACACCTAATCAATGGGTTAGGGTCGACGTGATCCAGGATCACACACCACTACTTGAAGTTTGAAGAGAGCAACCGATAGCTGCAAGCTTTTAAAAATTGTGCAATTCGATTTGAGACGAGCTCGTAAAAGCAGTCTTTAGCAGCGCACATCAGGCTAAGAAACAGACGTCTTTGTATAGATGACCTACCTCTCAAAGTTCATTTTTATACCACTGCGAATCGAAATAAAACGCCGTCTCCAATGAAATGTCTCAACAAGTTTTAATTGTACAGGCAGCACCACAATCCCAATCTAAACCTACGACTCATACCAGGACTTCTTCATCCAAGCGCTCTTCTTGCATGGTTCCTTCAAAACAACAAACGACTCCTTGTTGTCTTTTCTATTGGGAACCTCGATTTGCATTCGCGGTGCATATTTCGGATTGCCTTCGATAATCGATGTCTTGTCCCTCGTATTCGGCGCAATGGAAGCCCTTCGTCCGAATTTCGCCAGCTTCTTGGAGGAGCCAACACTCTCGAAGCTTTCCTGCTTTGCCTTCAGTTCGCCAATGGACGAAATTTGACGATGTCTAGAGGTGCGACGTTTTTGCGTTTTACCATTCAAATTTTGATTTTCCCTGCCCTTGGCTTTGGCTGGTTCAGGGAGCGAGTCTCCAATTCTTCGCGGCGGAGTTCGCTCGCGAATCTGATAGTTGTACTGTGCTCGACGGTACTCTGGTTGGTGGGCCAATGGCAGTGTCGGATCGGTGTCTGCGTATCGGTTGGGTGAACTGGATTTGAATTTCCGTCTAGGAGAAGTGGCGTTCGATAGGCGAATCAATGATGTGGCTTTCTTAACGACTGGCCGTGATCGGGGATAATCCAGGTAGGTGCTGCGATACTCCGGATTGAATTCGAGTTTGCCCTTTAACCGGAGGTAGGGCTCGCGACATTTTCCGCGTTCGGGTTTCTCCTTAATCTGTGGGTCACGGAAGCTCTCGAAATACTCTGGCACGTCCTTGGTGAATTCGCCCCGCGGGTGAAGATGATCCTCTGTTTTGAGAGGTTTATCTTTGGGAATCTTTGGGGGTTCCTGGAACTGTTCGCTATACTCCGGCACATCCTTGGTGCCACAAACTTCGCCAGAGATTGTTAGGTTGTCCACTTTTTTGATGGGGGCGCTCTTTGAGTAGCTGTCGTACATTTTATAGTTGTCGCGGTACTCGGGTATGCCCGTGAAGTCGCCGTGTATCTTTATGTGACTCAGTTGGGGTATAGAGTGCGCTTTTTCTATGGGAAACTGAATGTATTGTCGCCGGTACTCCGATGGAGCATAGGTCATGTCTCCGTCAAATTGGAGCACCGATTTTGGTGGTGGATGTTCGGGAGCGTTCAGGTCTCTTTTGAAACGGTCATCTGTGGTAGGCGCTTCGCACTCGGAAACTTTAAAGGCCTCTCGCGGTAAAATTGAGGCAGTTCGATCAATCATGGGATAGGAAATGAATGAAGAACGATATTCACCGTTCATTTCCGCTTCTCCGATTAGCTGGAGTGACTCTGGATTTCGAATGGGGTATGTTCGGCAGCTGGAAAGAGTTATGGTAACAAAATGTGTGTGCAATTGGTATTCGATTAACTGAGCTGCACCTTTGGATGTCCTCTTGTGAATATGGAAGATACTGTGATTGAGTTTCGGTTTGAGTGATCATTGAACCCTCTAGGTGAAGTGAGGTGGATCTTCTTAGTAAATCCCGACGAGGAGTTTGCTCTGGATTTTGGAATCGCTTTGTGTATTCGGTTTTGAGGGAGCCAAATGGAAGCATCGGTAGGTCTTCATTGTATAAACAAATCGTACTTCGTATGTAGGAATCTGTAAAAAAAAAAATAACGACATCAAATTGCACGTATGTACACCCAATACAAGGAAGCGGGCAAATTCTGCGTTTCGTATCTAAATCTGGGCAAAATTACCCTTATATTTAAAGTCAAAACTATCACTATCCTTCTTGGGGTTAATAAAATAAATTAAGACAACATTTGTGAGTTTCGCCCATAATTAATAATTTTTTAACTTGTTCTGGGCAGAACTCACTCAGTGAAATAACCCGGTTTTATCAATTTTCTTGGTCTTATGTACCTTAATAAGACAATTTAATCGGATTCGGGAAGAACTCAATTAGTATAACAACGATGCCTTTGAGTTCGAGTTGGGCCAATTTAATGAATCCAGCTCAAAAATATGAGACATATACCCCCATACGACCCCGTCAACAAGAATTGAATAATTGAATAAATTACCTGGTGGTTTCTTTCGTCGGTAAAACTTCAAATCATCAACTGATACGTGCTCGTGAATGTGACGAATCACAAATCGATCAAGAAGGTGGGAAGGTTCTGTCAAAAAGAAATATTAAAATCACTCAGAAATTGATGCCGATTTGCAAAAGTCATTCTACTTACCTGTCAAATCTGGCTCCGATATGGATCTATTCCAGTCAAACTCTGACAATGCGTTCTCCTTTTTTCTGAAAACAAAACAACAAGGGATGTCATCAAGTTGAATAACTAAACAATCGGGTTCGTGCCACAATAAGTAACTGTGTCAGGATATGTAAAGACTTTATTCCTAAGATAGCATTCCCTTGAGTAAAAGCCAAGCCAAACAAAAAGTTTGTTGAACTTTTTTATATATACGTTTCTCAGGGTCACCAAGTGAATGGACCGTAAATTAAAGAAACGGTTCAGCTCAGGGCATAAATAAGAAAAAACATCGTAGAAGGAGATGTTCAGGTGTTGCTATGATGAGTAAGTAGGAATATTAATTTTTCCTATAAAACTTTGTTTATGAGTTTTCCAATGATGGAGTGTTTTATTCATTTTCCTATGGTAAATTGATTTTCAAAGGAATTCTCATTTTCGAAGAAATTTCCTATACACCATTAAAATGATTTAGCACCAGATAAGGATGAAATTTACATTTTATCATTAATGGTTGTATTTGTACGCGATTGTCTGGGAAAGGAAGCCAATGGCCTGTAAAAAGTAAATGAATTTATTGATTCCATTGATTTTGTAGGTTAATGTCATTTACTGTGAAATTTGGTTGAGCTCCGTGGCTCACCACCACCGTAACTTACGACGGTCCATTTTTGTTAATTCTGAAGGAATGAAAAAAAAAATAATTGCATATTCATAGGCTGAACGATTTGTCCTAACTATTGTGAATGCACGCATTAGAATGAAACAAAAGAAAGAATCGTAATGTTCCAAAATCATGTTCCAATAGCAGAATTTTATTATTGCGTGATTGAAGGAGCGCCTCTGCATTTTATACTTATATCACTAAGAATAATGCGCCCTACCATTGTTACATAGTATCCCAAATTGTGTTTTTTATTTAATTTGTCTAAATAATTTTCTTGTTTCATATTTTCTACACTCAATTCTTCAGAAGCATTTTACTTTTGAGTCAAATTTTAAATCTCTATCCCATCACTTCGAAGTTAAAACAAAAACCTAAAGATGGCGCTTATTACAATGAAAAGAAAAGTTTTAGTACCTCCCAGTCGTTTATATTCTGAATATTTTTTTCATAAATATTCATGACTAAATTCTTACACATCCACAAAATCACCACCGTATTTCTTCGAATTGATCGTTTGGCGATTACATTTTACATAAAATGTTAGTAAAAAAAATCATATAAGCCAATATTTTGTATGGCGTCCGCGTTTTTATACCGTGGATTCTCCCGAAAGAACTACTTTTTGTTCATTTTTTTTTAATACTTAAATAAGGCTCTCAAAAACAAACCTTACCTAAAAATATTAACTCATTTAAATGTTTTTAGTATACATAATCCTACAAAAATGTTTGTAGGTGTTTTTCTTTTATTTAAACAAAAATGTCACAAACACTATTTCGTATGACTTATTTCATGATATTAACTTGCCAAATTTGGAATTCGCTATTTTCATTGTTTATCACACGTCCACGTTGTACTCACGTTTTATTCCCATAAACTCCCAGCCACAACTAAAACTATTCCTTGGCAAACGGCTTTAATTAGACGAACACAAAATTGCATGCTAAGAACGGTTTTTCTTGGGGGAAAAAAAACTTTGAAAATCTATGGAAACCCACATAAACAACTCAACCCCTTAGTAGGGGGTTGGGCGAGCCAGCTAGTTCGGGAGAACCGGGCAAATGGAAACATGGAATTGCATTTTTAGGGATAACTTGTCAGAAGTATATCCGTTTTAGGGAATTTCCAATCACTTTGCTAATCGATAAATTCGCTGCATACAATTTGTACATGTATCGACTTCCATTTCCATCCATAGTCATCATTTTACGATGTATATTCAATCGAAATTGTTTCCTGCTATGCATGCAGCATACGTTACATACATAATGCACACACAAACCGAACGACTCGACGCCAGCACGTGCCTTAGGGCGGGAAATTATAAAACTCTGAAATACATAGTAAAATGCAAAAATGATATACTAACTTCCATTTGACACGAAATGCAAAATTCCAAAGGATATTTATATTGCTTCAGATAGTTTCTCCTCATTTGCTATGCGCGCAATGGCACTTGCTGCGGAGCATGTGGGGGATCATGTTCATGGCGTCACGAACATCGTCTGTTTGGCTGAATGAAAGTAGCGCTTTTATTTTAGTCAGCAATTATGCAAATACAATTTTGTTCAGACGCTATGCGCTGAACTTGTTGCATTTGTGTTGAATTGGGGTGATGGTGAAATTGGCTGTATTATGCAGTGGATATATTTTTAGTCTGCTGTTATGCTAATTTGTAAATTTATGAAAATAATTAAAATGTAAAAATGGCTGTCGTCCTTCAAACACCAAAGACTAGTACGATGATTGCGCTCTCACATTCAATTCATTCCACAGACCTAGCAAATACCCAATTCTTGATAAAATTGTTATGACATTCTTGTCGGACTGTAGAAAATCAATTTTTTCAAAAGTTTATTTACGAAAATGTCAAACAAATTTATGAAAACATTGAGAGAAAGATGACGCATGTAGCACCTACTTTTGCTGGAAGTTTTGTACCGACTTATAGAGCACACTACATGAAAACTGCAAGTTAATGTGTTATTAGATCTGATCTCTGTTTAACTGAATAATTAAAGCGATACATTTTTCATACCGTTGCCAAAACCCACGCGAGATAGCGAAATTCGAGCATCTAGAGGAAGTCTGCGTGAATAAAATATGAAAATGTTTGAGTAAATAACAGGTATGCGGAATACAGGTCAGAAAATAATATTTTTTAAAAACAAAAACGTCGAAACGGATGTCGCTCATAAACTGGTTACATTCTTCTAGGTGAATGTTTCGCGAATAATCGATTTTCCGGAATTTTCTGTCTGCCTGAACATGAAATACAGCAATTCGAACAAAAAAAATGAAAATTGACCCACCGGTTATGGGCAGTGTTGCCACTAAAAAATAATGAATCTCCGGTGAATTTTAAATTCGGTCAAAAGATAAAATAAGAGTTTTTAATTCCGGTCAAAAATATTATATCTATGTATATAGGTTTTTTTTTTTTATTTTTTTAAACTAATCTTAATTAAAGCTAATAAAACAAAAAAAAATCCTTTAAAAACTTTGCATTACAACGTTTTGCAGAAAAAAGAACGTTCTACTCCATTTCGGCGTTTGAATTTGGTAAAACCAAAACCGAAATTATAAACTATTCTAAATGGTCGTCACTTTAGCCTTGTACAACCCCAGTCACACTTGGTGGGAGCATTCAAATGAAACTGCCGCGAGGAGCCCCTGTATTCTAGGATTATTCACAATTAATTCGTTTCTGTATGAAATTGTGAGTGTGTTCGTTAAGAACGGCCAAATATCATTTGAATTATAGAAATCTATCCTTTTTGTCTAGTCATAGAAAAATATTATCTTTCAGGTCAGAAAAGGGTTTTCCGGTTAAAGAATTTTTCGTTTCGGATAAAAATCCGGTCTAACCGGATTTCAAAATTTTCTCCGGTCAGACTGAAGAGATTACGGTCAGATATGACTGGAATCCGGTCAGAATGGCAACACTGGTTATGGGGTTATAACGTCATTGCGTTTCACCCCCGAAAGAATTAATATTTAAGATAAGTTGGCCCAACAGATTCTGCCGATTATTGTATAAGAGGTCAAACAGCCTTGAAAACAGGGTGTTGGTCTAATGAGCAAAATGCAATTTTTTGTTTTGCCATTACCTACTATACCAAGGGTAATCCGTTCTATCAGCAAAAAAAACCACGCTGTTACATATATTTTTTTGTTGTTAGCTCGTTTAGTTCCCAATTCCAACCTTAAAATTTACCTTCTTGAAAACGATTTGTGTAATCTTCCTGTTTGCATTCGCATAAGCTTCTTCTAGATGTTTGCATTTTGTTCTTGTGCGTTGCTTTCAATAAATTGCAGCCGAGTTTTCCATCGTCATTTGCCGCAACGTCAACTATTTTTAAAGAATTTATCTTTCGGCGATTACATTTTAAATCAAATGTAACTTAAAAAAGTCATAAACCTACTCGTCAGTTAAGATTTTGTATAGTATTTTCTATAGTGGATTCTCCCGAAAGAACTAGCCATGTAGTCTTTTGTTTAATGTTGTTGAAGACTTAAAGTAGGAACATGTATCGAATGGGATTCTTAAAAGAACTCGTGCGCGAAGCAAATAAACTTTCGGCGAACTTAAAGCGAATGGATTGCGAATTACCTGAGTTTGCTGGATTGGTCACACAAATTAATTTGAAGTGATATTCTTTAGCAGATACGGTTTTGAGTGTTTCACCATGTTCGCACCAACGTGATCTAGCTAAATCATCTCATAAATTACGTGATTTATCATACATTTTCGTGATTAATATTTACGTGATTTATACGTGTTTGAATTTTAATTACGAATCTTCATTGCAAATACACACAAAATAAAATCGAACATACCTGTTATTAACCTCAGCACTTTATTCAGCAATAAAAAAAAAGAAAACTGTCAAAAAAAATATTTCAAATTCAATTTTCTAATTTTGTTCGTGTTTCGGTGAGTTTTTAAGTTCATACAACCAAAAATACTTTATTCTTAGCAGGTATGACAAAAAAAAACAGAAAGAACAAAAAAAAGGACTATCTGGCGTTGGAGACCTAATGTCAAAGTTGACAAAAATGTCACACTAAAACAATTAAAGTTTGGTGGAGACGCCTTTCGTGATTAATAAATCACTTTAGCTAAATTACGATAAATAAATAAATTGCGATACTAAATGCCGTTGCTTTATCCTTATTCCATGATCCTTTTTTCATACGTGTAGTTCTTAATCCATTTCCCCTCTCTAACTGTCAATTGCTGACACTAAATTCGTCTGAAATGTAATCGATAACGAATGTCGACTTGGACACACTCCACAGCTTGTTAATTGATACCCATTCAAAAAATGCTCAAGAAAAACAATCCAATACAGGCACGCACAACATTTGGCTGTCAGAATGTCTTCAATTTTTAAGAACATCACTTGCAGAAGTGCTCAAAACCTCTATTTCCTCACTGTGCCTCGTGAAGACATCATCGCCTTGGATCGAATAACGATTATGTCAGCTACAGAACCAATGCCCATCAGATGGGGAATATTGTGCGAGCGCATTTCAAATCGAGCAATTGAAAACCAACGGCTACGAAGGTATTTCCACACCTCCGCGAAGCACACCGGCAATATGGCACACAAACACAACTTGGCAAACGATAAATGGAATCGGTGTCATGTCGTACCAGGACGCTTCATTCACAATCAGTGCCTACAAAAATAAAAAAAAAAAAACAATTCCTGGCACGTAGGCATGCTGTAAAAGGAATTTTCTTTGGTTTCCCTCCCCGTCACGTGAACAATAAAATAAGTTAACTTCGCCGCCGCCGCCGCAAAAGTAAAAGGATGGGGGAAGCTAACTGGCAAATCCCAGATAGACTTCACTGCAGTCCACATAGCCGGAGATGAAGTACAAACAGAGTGATATCGATTGGGTTAAATGAAAATAAATTCCTTTAAACTTGTCTCGATGGGATGATGATGACACTCGCGTCCCTCTATGCGGGCCTACTTCTGCCCGGGCTTTGGACGTGTTTTGCATTCGAAATATATATCACTGTCACATTTTGCTCGCCTTCAATTGTCCTGTTGTGCGAATCTTTTGACCGGCATTTTGTCATCATTTGCAATGATTATGATACCACCACCGAAAAGGGACATGCGAACGGATTTGCTGGATGGCCCAATATGGTGTGGCTTCGTGACGGCATTTTTAAACGTTTAAAACGACTGTCATTAAGTTTTGTTTATACATCCAATGATGTACCTATTGGATGGAGTGGAAATGTTTCTGTCTTGGAAACTCATGTTAATCGTTTTGCATGGGCAAGGACAACTTTAATCAAAATTACGCAACTGAAACGGGCGAAAAGAGACATAAATCTGAATGTAATGAAGGTCGATTTGCGTTTGCCTACGCATTTTGCCTTTGGGATATGATTGATTTTGGCTGACGTAATCATTTCGTAATATAGCTAGAAAAGATAACAGTGATTCATAGTATAAACTTAAATTTCCGGCGTGGATTAGACGTTTGTGATTAGTTTCCGCTATTAAATAGTTTTTAGTTCAGCTAGCAGAATGAACTTTATGGAAATTGACTAGTTGTGTAACGTACTCGTTGTCATTCGTTATACTTTTGGAAGTATCGAGTAAGTCACGATATCTTGTGCGAAAAATCTGAATAGAATCCAACTAGAAAAATCCGAAGTGGTGGATCTTTCCATTGTTTAAAATGGTCAAACGTCAGTCAATGGAAAGTTACTTCGAAAACGACAAAAAAAAAACTCGTTTTTCGCAAAACGAAAACAACGTCATCTGTTGAATTGGCGTTTTTCATGTTCTTTGATTATTTCCAGAGTATAAAGAAAGACACAAATGATTTCGCATGATTTCTTTCGTTTTTTTAAATGCGAAATTGGTTTTGGTTTCGTTTTTTGTAAAATAAATAAGAAAAATTGCAGCATAATCGCAACTCACTAAACAATTTGGAGAAGGTATTCAATGATCTGAGATACTTATATCTCCAACAGAGAATTTCGAAGAAGCATTTCCTGGCATAACATTTTTAAGACAAGCCTTGCTTGGACTTGTTATCTATTCACAAGTCCTGTGGCGTTTCGAAAAGACGTTTGAAATTTTCATCGGGAAGTTCAAAACCGTCCTCAATATGCATGTTCCATTGCAAAACATCCACTGGTCATCATAAAAAGTGCCCTTTGTAGGTCAGCTCTACGATGAGAACATACAAATAGCCACTGGTATTCAAAAGTCTGAAATAGACCTCCACAACGGGGTCAAACGTCAGTCAAATGGTATAGAGATGACTTTTGTTTTTGCTACAACATTCCACACTGAACTTGGTCCCTTTTTTGCCCCGCGAGCTCACACTTTTTCACACAAAGTGAGCTCAACGACAACAGCCGTCGTCAACTACAGGAGGTCAATAGTAACGACGAATTGGATTGCGTGACGGCTCAAGAGGGCTTCAAATAAATTTTCATTTCATGGTACCTTGTTCTGTAAGTTTAATCGCAATCGGGCTCGTTTGTAGGTGTACCTCTGGGGGTCGGGATATAGATTTGAATTGAATTCACAGTTTCATTAGTTCTAATGGATTGATTGTTTTGGCTATTCCCAACGAAGATGCAAATTGAATCCTTTCACGGAGAGCCACTTCATCTTCATTCAGGAATGATGAATGTGTGCTATTTACGGTGGCAATATATCAACTTGTGTGGTGAATAAGGTTAAAGTTTAAAAAGAGTCCCCCGTGTGGAGAGGATCAATTAAAAATCCATTAAATTTTTTAACTTGAATTGTGTTAGTCGGGTCGTATATATATGCGTGCCGTAAAGCGAATGGCTTGGTTTTAAAGGAAACGGATAATGGTTTCTGTTTGTGGAGGTCGAGCGAGTGGTATCCTTAGGAGTTGCGTGTTTGAAGAGTTTTTCCTTTGATCTGCGGCCAGCTGCGGTATACGAAAAGGTCGAAAGGTGAGCTGGTTGAATTCCATTTAGCACAAGGTGCTCGTAATCGAAATTTAAAACGATTTGTTGCATTGGGGTCGTTTGTAATTTATTATTGTTTTTTTACCAACAATTGATGGAGGGTTTTTAGGTGTTGTTATGCTCAGCGGAGCAGGTATGAGACATTTATTTAATATTTTCTGTAATAGGCTGCAATTGCTTAGTCTTGTTGTTTTATTTAAGTTTAGACATAATATAGTACTCAACTTGTGAGGTTGCTTTCGTACTCAATGTCAGTACTTTTATGTAAACAGAGTTGGGGTGTAATATGCACCGCTCACATTTTGTCATTAATTACTTCTTATCCAATTCCAAAGTTGTCAAAATTGAAGCAACAAACGAACGAAAACAGCGCAACATGATTACCATTCGGCACTAACTCTTGTGCAAGCGCTTCCCAATGAGAGACATCTATGAGTTGACATCTAAAACTTTGAAGTTTGATTGAATCTCCATTTTTCAATGAGAGACACCTATGAGCTGAGACCAAAAACTGTAAAGCTTGCATAAAAATATCACACAGTTGTTGGCCGATTGCGAAGAAAATTAAATAAATGGCTAAATGTTTTTTTTTTTGAAAACAGTTTTAAGGCGTTGGTTGCACAGATCCACATACAAAGAAACAAACTTTGCAATTTTCTTATATGCATATAAATATGGATGTAGATTGTATGTAAAAAAAAATGTTCGATCTCTCAACTGAATTTTAAGAGCGCATTGGGCGATCACATCAAAAAATTGGTTATCTTAAGTTTGGTTTGGACTAGATGTAACCTGAATGCAAAAACTAGGTTGGTCGGTAACGTCACTTTTCCTACATATGAGAACTCTCAACTTATCACTCAGTCAGGAATTTCTTGACTAGATTGGTCGGCTGCCGCCCCATCAACTGATAACTCAACAACTGTTTTTCATGTGATCGATCCAAGGCAATTAAAACTGAGACACATCAAAAAAAAAACTAGTATAGTAAGTCTGACAGCTCTCTGAGACTTACTATACTAGGTTTTTGAACGCCCCCTTTGATAAAGCTTAGTACGCTGCTCGAGCTAAACTAAATTTTATCTGGTCTCCAATTTATTTATCTTTCCAAACATCAGCTAAAGTCCTAGCTAAATTTTGACATAGAGTCGCCGTGGATAAGTGTCACAGAAAACAGCTGTTCTTTGAAAAAACTTCCTTCAAAATGTAATTCTCTCTTATTTCAACTATTTCTGATTTTTGATTCTTCTCGTCCTTGAAATAATTAAAAAAAAACTCATCCTTGCACACTGGATCTGTCACAATTTAGCTTTAGAAAATTATGCCGAATGGGCACGCTTGATTTTGACAGTAAGTACATGCTGAAACAAAAGTTTGATTATTTAGCTCGAGCCGCGTACCAATCAGCTAAATGGGTTCGCTAAAGTTTAGGTTAGCTAAATTTTGCAGAGAATTTTGTATGGGAGCGAAAATTTAGCTCGAGCAGCGTACTAAACTTAAAGCTTAGTATCCTGCTCGCGTCCGTAGTCTCCACTTCGATTCTCCACAACAAAGATAAATGGTCGCTAAATAAATATTTTGTATTTTGGTTTTGCGTTTTTTTATTTATTACGCTAACGTTCTCTGCGCTTTTCTCCGAAAAATCCATAATAATCGCAACACTAACTTTTCCCTCCTTTTTTTTCTGTCAACATTTATTTCGCCCGCTAAATGAGTGGAGACTTGTCATCGGCCCATATAGTTAAGAATTTAGCGAACGAACATGATACTGCTTTGCTAAACTGCCTCGCTAAATTTTATCTTTGTAGACATTTTTGTGTGGGAGATAAAATTCAGCGCGAGCAGGATACTTAGCTTAAGGCTTTAAAGATGACAACTACACTTCAGGTGTCAGCTTAAAGTTGATAATTTTTATGTGGCAAGTTTATTATTCCTTCGCAGAATGCGTACCTGTACTCGAGCGTTGAATTAAAAACTGCTTCCAAACACAGAGTTTGAGACTTGCTGCCACAATAGACCGTTACCCAATGAACATCTTCGCACTATTATTGATCACCTCACAGATTTATTGCTAAAATATGTACACCAGTCCTTGGTGCCCGTTCAATCTCATTAAATCGCAATAAAAAAAAGGAGCCCAAGCCGAAAACCGTTTAACAAGATTCCAAACAACAATCGATAACGGATTAACTTTTTAGGATGCTCCACAGGATTTCCACCTTTATTGTACATCCGACAATACTCAAGGATCTCACACTTAATCTCTTAATCGAAATTGTGATTCAGTCGATGCCTTCAGTATTTTTATGGCTCATAAAACCAACGCATCCTTGTGTTTCACACACATATCTACTGATTCCAGAGACGAAAAAAGTGTACTGACCTCGTCACGATTGGAATGATTTGTCGAAAGCCGATGAAGATAGAGTCAAAGGGATCTCCCTATTCCCTGTATTATTTTAAGGGTGCGATTGAAATAATAAAAGAAAACAAGCAAACAAAGTTTTAAAAGCCAATACTCTGTCGGATCCTTTTGTTCATTTTTAATGAATGACATGAAATGACTTGATGGAAGGTAAAAACTAATTGATTGTTTAGAGGTTGCCACGACGCTATGGTGGTGGTAGGTTACAAACAAATGGAATTAAGGTCAACTCGGGACCAACTAAGGAAACTCAAAAGTCAAACCCAGTTTCTAAGGAATAAACACGAATTAGGGGGTTTTGTTGCGTTTTGTTCTCTTTTCTTTATTTCTTTGTGTTGTTCTGTGTGGATGGTTACCTAATATTGTCTTACAGTTTAGGAAAAACTTTCACCAGGCGGAAAGGGTGTCTACGAATTTGATGGCACATTAGCTTTCAACCCCTCCCCCCAAAATAAAGGAGCTATAATTTCAAAGGCATTAGTTAGCTAGGTGTCTGGTATGCCACACCCGGTAAAGTTGAAAATTGAAAAAAGATTTCTGACTTGAGTTGGTTGAATTCAGGGTTTTAACTCAAAGTGACGGTGCTAATGGAAAAGACATTTACTTGCCAGTTAATGGGGCATTTTCACTCGGAAATAGTGGTGGCAATTGGCTCTTATTTTCTTTGAATGTAGTGGGACTAACATCTGCATTTGGATACAAATTTCGCACTCGAAATGCTCCTTTACAAACAACGAAGGCAAATATGATTGTCCACGTTCCATTAAGTAGTTAATTATGTTTATGGGAGGTTGACAATATTCCCCACTAGCAACTCCTCACCCATCCGCATATGGAATAGTGCAAATCTATTTCCATATCCAGCGAACCATTCTTCATCGGCCCAGACGCCATCTGTGCTATTTCCTGCCGCGTCGGCAAGAAATTCAAATTCATGACTGTACGACTTGTTTGTTTTTCATTTCTTGAATGAATGTCTGATTTATGAAGTCTGTCCAAGAAGTTTACCAATTCATTGAATTGCTTCCAACGCAGCGAGCACCGTAGTCCTTGTCTCAAGTCCAAATACGTTGACAGGGTGAATGTCAAGTCAACATGGTGGTGCATGTTGACCTTTTTGCATTTTCATTCAATCGAATGGGGCTTTGTTGACTTTGCGACCTTTCGCAGGGAGGCGCATTTGAACATACTTGCCGAGCATATAGGAAACCGTCACGTGAACACAATATGGGGATAATTTGCATATTCTAACTCTAAGTTGGTATTTGTTTGATGACGAGTGCCTTATTGTGTCTATGCCAAGGGTGGGCTGTATTCCGATGGAATGATAGCAGATGATGGAACTATTGGTGGGTTCATAGATCAATTTTTATTGTATTCTGGAGTTGAATGTGCGTGTCAGAGATAGAAGAGGCATACTCCTACTCTTCGTATTGATTTTGCCTTAGAGACAACCTTTTGTTGAGGATTTTGCCTAACTATATAAAATATAGTCATTTATAAAAGATGTTATTGCGATATCCATGTGAATCATTGTTGTAAAGGACTCACATCACAAAGACCAGCTTTCGTATTTTTGAATTTAAAAAATATTTAATTCGAAAATGAGCCTGTTTTCCGGACTTCTTTTCCAGTACGACTTCGGGGTGTACAAGACATAAATTAGTGACATAAATGGATGTACATTAATTTGGTGATGCCAAACCAATTGTTTGCGTTTTGTTTTTTTTTTTTTCTTGATAAGGAACGCAATAAGATTTTGAAAACTCAACTCAATAATTTACACTTTAACCTAAAACTGTTTTAGGTCACAAAAAGCTAGTTTTCTATGAAAAATGTCGCTATTGTGACCTGGCAAAACTTATGTCAAAAAAACACTTTTTTCAGAGTCAGCGCAATTTGGTGAATCCAGCTTTCTTAGCAAGATTTGCACCTACTTTCACTAGCACCCAGTGATGTCATGGCTTTTTCATGCCTTTTAGGCATTATTTCATTAGGTAAGGCTTGATTTTTTTCCAAAAAGGCATCTTTTATTTACTTCAAATATTTTTCTAATTGGACTAAAACTACGTTTCTTTTGTTCAATACTTTGTACCTACTTATGAAACGTAAACGTCATGAGTTTTGTTCATATTAAGAATTTCTTCTCTGATTTAAAATTATATTGTTTTTGTTTATTATATTTATATTTGTGTTAAATTTGTGATTTATTGTTCCAGTTTACCTAAAAAAAATATTTTAGGCATTATTTTATTGAAAAAGGCCTTTTTTCGTACAAATTGGTTGGCAACGCTGCTAGCACCAAAACCCTTGGCATTTGGCAATTTTTGAAGTGTGCTTTTATATACGTTTATAGACGACTAGTCTCTGAAAAATAGAGAAAAATATATACTTGGCCGCTGCAATGGATATCAACATAAATTGAATGGGTTTTTAAACACAAATTACAATTTCAGAACAGCTGACTTTTAAATCACAAATGAAAAAAATAATAACCTCAATTATGTTACATTGGGTACGAAAAATCTGACATCTGATAGCAAAATCTGAAAATCCCAATGAAAAACGAAATTAACCTCGAAACTATACATTATTAGACACCTACTTCGGCAAATATTTTTGAAAAGAGTTTTTTTATTATGGGATAAATGCTGGTTAAACTGATTACAGCAGTTACATAAAATGTTTGCATTCTATTTCTAACTGACGTCTGTGTACTAACTAACAGCTGCACATGTGTTTAACGGGAACTATGTACAAAATACTTTTCCTTATTTGTATAGTTCTCAAATTCGTAACCTCAAATATTCGTGCCATTTACCGTTGACTTTTGCACATTAATGTACCAAACATTTGCAATAATTGACGGCCGCTACATTTATCAAAAGGATGACAATTTTCTTTAAATATTTACGATAGTTAGCTTAATGCATTTACTTAAAATCGCTTGTACCTATATATATCCAGAAATTGTGGGCTTTAGGGCTTTTTTTTTTGGAAATGACATCTTGGCGCTATAAAAATATTAATAAAGTTTTATATTTTCCCTCCTTTTTCTATCTACGCCAAATACTTTGAACCTACTTAACAGATTTGAATACAGTTTTGTGAGAACGGCTTAGGAACCTGACAAATAGAGAGACACAGCATTGAGGACTTAAATTAAATCGGCGCAACAGGTCCACATACGACCGACAAAAAAGCCACTTTTAGCAATTCGTTTTGTGTGAGCCTTAATTTTGAAACTTTTATCAGGTTTTTACAAATTTGGCAGCACAAAAAGAAGAATTAAAAAATATAGTTGGCGTAATTCCGAGGATTACCTAATTTTTTCTAAACATAATTTTTGTCGGAAAAGACAGCTGAGGATATCATTCTCAGACCCTAAGTACGCACGCGGTCTACGTTAAAGACTCGCAAGGCTAACATCGCTAAAGATCAACCGATTTTTTACCATACGCATCTGTAGTGTCAGTATGTGATTATTATTTAGCAATTGACAGATAAACTTAATCTCCCAGCAATGTCTAAACTTCTCAAAAAAAAAAACAGGAAATAGAATTTTTTTGCCGAACTGCAGCAAATTCAGTGTTGAGGAGACAATCAGAACTGACGTTTCTTGTCTTAAACCGCCAAGTTTTTAGACGTCAAGTCTAAGATTTTGAATATGCACTAGAATTATTTTAAAACGGCTTTTTGATTGAGCTAAGGTAAGTCTCAATAGCTTAAATTTTACTGTTCCACCCACCTATCAGTCACTTATTTAAACAGAGAAAAGGTTTTCTTTGTACTTGTCAAGGAAAATACATTAATAAACTGGATCACACATGTCCAAATATGTATCTCAACTTTATAAACTAAATAAATCTGATAGAGCAGCCATCAACTCGAAACTGATTAAACAAACACGATAAGTGATACCAACCCCACGTCTCTGAAACGATATAAAAAAGTAAACAAAACCATATCAAGTCATTTTTCACCCCAAAACAGAGACTAATATCCTTGTTCTATCTTTTTGGGATAACACGCGATATACGATACCTCCGCAAACGCCGTCTTATGGAAATTCATTCATTTACGCAAAAATTTACCTTGAAACATTTTTCTGCGTCTTCTCGGTGTTCCAGTTGTTTGTCATTTCACATGAACGAGCAGCTCTTCGACCGACCCCACCCGCTCACATCAAAGCTTCCCGTAGTATAATATTAAGCGCCACACCACTATAAATCATTAAATCGGATAAAAATCCTTCCTATCGCTCTCTACACACGCAGCGGAGAAACACAAAACACATTTGTTGCCTACAGGGAGCTATGGCTCCTCTTTTAGTCTCTATATCTGCGCACACGATAATGGCGCAAACAATCGTTTTCGCCCTTTTTCCACACGTTCGACGGTGTTTCGGGCCAGGCACGTACCTAACTGAACTATAATTTTTTTCGAATGAGTTTGACACGTGTGCGCCCGTCTAGATCCTAAACCGAACTGCTGAACAGGGAAGAAATTCTTGTCCAATTGAGTCTGACGAGTGCGCTATACCTACAGTTGGTGGCCTGTTCCGTGTTAGTCCTTCTCCTTCCTTACCTGGCTAACATTTAATTTGCTTCGTGTATGGACGGACACTCGACAAACGGAAAGCGGAAAAATGTTGCCCAGTCTATTCTCTATTGTGATGTGTGATTTAGTAGGTCAGCCAATTTCTCGGTGTGGCAACAGGATAATTGTATCAGTGAGTGGACTCGAAATCGAATTATACAGAACCGGAATCGGGTTGTAAAACTACCAGCGAGGTGTCCCCTGAATTTATTATCAACAGGGAATGAGGTGAGTCTCCCGATTTTTCCAACAGTCCTTCAAGGGTAGGTACTCGTTCCATTAGTAGGTATTTTTCTATTTAATTTCGAGTACAAGTTCCAAGGATATCGATGCATGCCATCACGCAAGGCATTCACACTTCGCACAATCACGGATGTAACCCAGATTTCTGTAGGTCCTATTCCTCAGTTTGGCCACCAAAACAAAAACATGAATAACGGATGCAACATTTCGTCAGATATAATGCAAAAGTATTAAGGCTGCGGGGCACACCTTGCACGAGCATGGCCCGTCTTATCGAATTAGTGTTTTACAAATCGTTCGAAGGAATGCAGCTGACCGGATGGCAGGATGTTTATTTATAGCGTGTGTTTACAAGGTGTGTGTAGTCGAAATGGTGTATAAGTAGAAAGGGTAAGTTTTCAGTTCTGTTTTCGTTTGGTTAATAATTAAAGGACTAACTTAGACAGAAAGTTGTTCTCTGGTTACTGTTTTATTGACCCAAAGTCGGTTTGCTTCCTCAATTTAGGTTAATTTTACTCATCCTGCTGTCAGAAGTCACTTAATGAGGAAACTAATTTAGAGCAATTTTCCACTAAGTGAATGGATCGTGACTTTCTTAAGCAAGTGGAAAAGTTTTCCTCACAGATAGTGGGTAACTGTTATGACAGTAATGCGCAAAGTCGATGACGTGACAAGGAAGAGAACTCTTTCGCAAAGTAATGCGCGTATACTGGACAGAGTTTTGCGCGAATACTTCTTCGCAACTGCATTTCCAACTCTCTCATGTCAGGAATGGGTAGGTAGTAGGTACGTAAAATCAGTATTTTTTTAAATAGATGCAGGTAGGGTTTTTTCTTTAGACGCCATTCAAAGCTCGGAGTCGAAGGCTGGAATGAGCTCGCAATAAGTACTAACTGTCAAAATGAGAGAAATAAATTAAATAAATGATGAGAGTGAATAATAAGTTGCGTAACCTAACCAATAAAAAAAATGTTAACTGATGTGTGCGTCGTGTCGAGATTTGATCTAGAGTCCACTTAAGGGAGAAATCGTAATTTTGTCTTTTGATCTACTGAGTAAAAGTGTCGTTCGTTCACCTAAATAAGCAGCCCTTTTTATTTTCCAATATCAATCACACAGCAAAGTAAAGGGTCGAACTTGACTACGCATTCCCCATCGCACATTTCGAATACCTACGTCGATATGTCACTGCTCCCAACATGCGTTATAATGTTCGACAATTCAACGGGTGATTGACACCTGAATAGTGACTCCAGCGGCAACGTGGGGCGTAGTAATTGACGCTCATGTGTCTCATTGAGTGTATTTGTCCTTTTTGTTTGTTCGTGCAACAGTAGCTATGTCATTACTTGTTAAATGTAACGTAATTAATTACCAAAACAAGGAATTGTACACGAAGTGAAGGAATGAAGAGAAATCTCATCAACATCATTGCCATTGAACCGAATCGGATTGATATTTTTTTATTGCTTCTATATTTCGAGGGTGTGTGGAAACACCGACGCTAATGCTAAAATCATTTACACAATGCAATTTTTGTTATTGGAGTAGGGCGGCGGATTCGTTTATGCAGCTAATCTTGAAAGAGAAATGTTGGGACGGTTGTTAACAGGGGATTTCTCCCTACAATGTACTGTCAGTTCCATTTTGAGCTCATTGAACTTTATGCCGACAGCTGTAGTAGCAGTCTGCATCATAAAGTGGGGACGTTCAAGTACCTAGCTTATCAAGTCTGACAAGTGGTTGACTTATGGCGTTTTCGATTGAAGAAAATAATTGCGCTTTCTATGAAAAGAGCAAAACTGGAAGTGCTATTTCTATGTATTCTATGATTCTTTGAAAAAAGGGCACTTCCAGGTTAATTCTCAACACGACAGAAGTGTACGGGATATTTTTAGAGAATTGCCCTGACCTTACCAACACACACTAGCAAAATGTCAGATTGAAATGTTTGTTGTGTAGAAACAATTTTTTTGCCATGTGATCCGAAAATATTCAATTATCCGCGCAAATGTAAACTGAAATTGAAGTATGTAGGTATATTGATTTGGCCTGTAGAAAACAAAAAAAAAATAGCAACATAAAAACTAAATCTCACCACTATTACAAAAGTGCTCCAACGAATTTCATTGAAAAGAGCAATTCTGAATTTTAGGGCAATTCTGTCGGATTTTCAATGAAAAACGCCATCAGCTTTGATTTGCATAGATCGATCAGATGAACCGTTTTTTGTTTTTAGTTGACAGTTAGTGTATGTGACTGACGTTGGAAATGTCACGTTACCGACCAATCTAGTTTTAACGTTCAGAGGTTATCTACTCCATCTAGTCCAGGCTAAGGTTGTGGGCGCGGATAGTTTGCTGGACTACTAAGCGAGGATTTTCAATTTTATCCACTGGAAAGAACAAAACTGATTGTAAGAATAAGAATTTGCGTCGTATACATCACTATTATGTCAAAAAGTTTACCATAAACTGAAATCGCTTGATTTTGCAATTTTTGACTTGACCTTTAAAACAAGGACTGAGTAAAGTCATTAAAAAAAATATGTAAAACATCCCATTCTACTTGAGTATACCCTTCAAAAAGATTAATCTGACTACATAATTGAAAGCACCAATAACAACTGGGCCAGTGATGAAACTAATTGCGGTATAACCATCAAAAACATTGATAAAAACCACTATGATTGCGATAACTTTGTTATCGGTCCAAATACCTAAAAGGCTCTTGTCCCCTGTCACACTTTTTTGACATAATCTTGTATCCCTCAATTATGTAGTACAATAGATGAAGAATCGAAAAACAGTTCATTCTGTCAGCGCACCTGTGTGTTTCCAATTTCTTCTGTTTGCGAAAAATCATTATTATATTAAAAGGACGATATAAGCAAAATTTTAGCGAAATTAATCCTCGTAATCGTATTAGGAGTCGCGCGTAAGTCAAGAGTGTCGTTAACCTTATCGTAATTCGAACCCCAATGAAGGTCCACCTACAGTTAAGGTTATGTACATTGTCCTTTTGTCGGCGGTGTTTTATTTTATTTTATTTTTTCTGCCAGAGAGTTATTTCCAGATGAAATTAATTATCCCAAGCGAAGAATATCACACAGTCTTAATGATTTTTGGCACGTCGTCGTAGTCGTGCTTTCTAGGTAAACGCTGCTTGTGCGGGTCAATGCGGGTTTTTCCAGATGAGCTCAAGGGTGCAATTGTAGTTCCGTTATTTAAAAAGGGTTCAGCTGTGGATGTATGTAACTATAGGCCTATCTCACTTCTTCCAGTGATAAGTAAAGTTTTTGAAAAGCTTGTAAAGAACAGGTTAGTGAGCTATCTCACGAAAACTCAGTTTTTTAAACCAACGCAGTTTGGTTTTCAAAAGGGCAAATCAACCGAAGATGCACTTTTGCAGTTTTGTAGCAATATAATGTCAAACCTCGACGGTAAAAAGTGTACTGCTGGGTTATTTGTTGATATCACCAAAGCGTTTGATATGGTCGATCACCACATTCTACTGGATAAACTTGAAAAAGCAGGAATTCGTGGCTTCATGTTGGAATGGTTTAGATCTTACCTTAAAAATAGGTCACAGAGTGTGAAGGTTGATGATGTAATTAGTGATCCATTGATTATCAACTTAGGGGTACCCCAAGGTTCTGTCCTAGGTCCGATCCTCTTCCTTATTTACATTAACTCTCTTTTTATGCTTGATTTTAAAGGTGTTCCAACTGCGTTTGCAGATGATGTAGGTTTCGCATATGGTTCGGCTAGTCGCCTTGATCTGGTTTCCGACATAAATTGGGACCTTAGCCTTTTAAGAATTTGGTTTTCAAAACATAACTTGGTTATCAGCTCCAAGACTAAGATTATGATTTTTAGTTTGTCGTCTCTACTTGATTTTAATGTGAATGTTTACTTTCACGCATCTGATTGCAATAGATTTAAACTTGATTGCTGCAACTGTCGACCTGATTCGTCTTGTCCTAATTTTGATAGTAGCCTATGCTGCAGTGATAAATGTTTCCCCGTCGAGAAAGTTAAGGAATTCAAATACCTGGGTATAACTATTGATTCAAGAATGAGCTTCTCGAATCATGTAGAAGCTTTGAGGAAATATTTTCGTTGCACGCTAAGGCATTTTTTCTATTTAAGCAATATCTGTTCGACTACTTTGCTAAAAACTATTTACTATGGTATCGTTCATTCAAAATTACAATATGGAATTACGTGCTGGGGAGGCGCTTATAAAAATAAAATACAGCCGCTCTTGTTAATACAGAAATATATTCTACGGAAGCTATGCCGAAAACCTAGAAGGCACCCTACTTATCCTTTGTTCTGTGACTTAAAAATTCTCCCTGTGCGTCATTTGTATTGTTTTAAAGTTTTGAAGACCTTCTTTATGAAGTCTGGAAATCGCAACTTCCGACTGATCTCTAACTATAGTTTACGTGGAAACTCTTCGTACTCTTTATCCGTTCCTCAATTCCATACCACGGCTTATCGTAATTTTTATTATATATCGTCTATTCGTCTATTCAATAAACTTCCTCAATCGTTCAGGTCGTTATCTATACCTAAAAAGTTTCTCAAGCTCGTAAAAATATGGCTTTTTAATTTTAATTTCGCTGACATAGAGTCTGTTCTTTCTGACCATCTGATATAACTTAAGAATTATAATTTGAGTCTTAATTGTTAATTGATCTTAATGCATTCAAAGGAAAATTGTTTTGTTTTAAGACTGTTTAAACTTATTTTTTAAAGTAACGTAATTTTTTGATTTTTTAAGGGTCACCCCACCCACGCATAACTTTTTTTAAATGCCTAAATTGTAAATTGTAATGGCATTCATCACTATTATTATTACATAAGTAAAATAATATAGAATGTCAAATGAATTTCATACTTTAATTACATAATTTGAATTATTGTTCATATTGAATTATATTATTATATTTATGAAATCAATAAATCTAATCTAATCTAATCTAATCTAATCTTAATGTTATAGATAAGAATCACATAACGCGAATAAGCCTCCTTTAGAGGTTTTGCACGATTCTTTCATAAATCTCACAGTGCGGTGTAGTAAATCTGTCTAAATATAGCAGAGCGCTGTTGAAATATTTACCGACGAGGTAACATTGTTGATGTCAAATGCGGAACGGACTGTAGCAACTCAAACCTTTATTTTGTTTATTTTCTCAATTCCCGAAGGTTTCACTGGTATGTTTCCACTGAGGTCACACCTGCCTTTACATTCTGTAAAGATGGCTTCAATTGGCTTTCGTGAAATTTTCGCCGGGCATTGCCTTCAAAGAATCGTACGGAAATATTGAAATATTCCTTCGAAGCAGTCCTGCAAGGGTACACTAATAAAGCGCAAGGACAAATTCGGAATATCTCCTCCAGGAAAATTATTCAGTCGGAATCATTTTACAAGAAATCAAATTAGGGCACGTCGCACAGTCGAGCCCCCTTGTGGCTTCCTGACATTTCTCACACTGCGTTTGACTTATAATTCGTTAAAACGAGCAAACAAGTTAAAAAGCGCCAACCACTTACGATATACTCGTACGCTTCCCTCCTGTGAGGAATTAGTCTTCACCGTTGCTTCGTCATTGTCGGAAAAAGATGGTGAACTATACATCTTATTCAGAGTTCTATACCTTCACTGATGTGACGTGGCCGAAAATCAAGCAAACTTCAATGTTACCCGTTCATTAGTGTGAAGGAGTGCATGGGGAGAGCAACAAATTAGTTAGTTGGGGGAAGCAATAGCAAAACACGGACACGAAGGTCTTGTTAATGCTGATGTTGCAATGGGGGGGTGTGGAGTCAAACTAAGAATATCCCTCAAGGCAAGTTTGATGTCGAACTTACATTTAGGTTAGGTATGATGTAGTTAAGATTAAAGGCAAGGACATATTGTCCCACTGCTGCGAGTGTAGCTAACGTGACCAAGGCTGACGCTGACTTAGTTGATTTTAATACGGTTAACGTGAAGGTATTCGAAAACCGAATTCCAACAGTAATTTTACTCATTGATTTTTGTTGTGATGATCAGATTTTCCCACGGGTCACGTAAGAACCCGATTGAAAATTTCGCATCAGAATACGCATCAGTGATTTTTCTCCTTAGTTTAAAGGAGCCTTAACATAATAAGAAGTTTTTTGGCGAGTACCGGGGAGTACAGAATAAAAATTAAGAACACATTTTTTGGAACAGGTTTTTCAATTGGACGGGTTAATGTTGGCAGCCTGTGGCGGCCATTTTGTTTTGGTGGCATCCGTCTAATTTAATGTTTATTAATCAGTCGCTAATGCTAAATCACCATGGCAAGTTACATAATTGAGCAGAACGTCCAAATGATAAAACTTTGCATGTGCAAACTTTACGCGCGTTGTATCTATTGTATGGCAGACGTAATGGCCAAATCGGAAACTAACCAGTCAGGTAAAAATACGAGTAGAATTTATATTTGGGGAGTACGCGAATACGGCGGAAGAAAAAGGAGTAAAATATTCCTATTGTAGTACTTTCGGCAGCGCTGCTGATCACACAAACGGGATCTTAAAGAAAAAAAAAATATGGGCGCATGTGCGTAATCCAGCTTAAGGCAATGTGCAATGTTCTTCCAGCCGTTGGTTTTTATTAGTAAAATTTCTTGTATAACCTTGAATGCTTTTCTCACGGGTCTCATTCACTATGTCCGTGGCTTGAAATTAATCCAAATTCCACTCTGGCTGGATGTGAGAAACGTTGTGGTTGCTATTTTCAACGGTTTAGCTTTGGGCGACAGCTCAACCGTATATTTCATCAGCATTGTGGCAAGCCCAGCTTTGCTCTGTGTTAATCCAAATCGCATGCCTAAAATTGAGAGGTTTCATAATCCTAATATGTTAATGTGTTTTCCCGTCTCACCTGGACACATGCGTGGACCCTCGCCAAAGCCTAAGAAAGCACAGTTAGCCCTCTGGCGTTTGTTTTCTTCAGTAAAGCGCCCTGGATCAAACTTATACGGCTGTGGAAATATCTCCGGGTCACTGGAAGCAAGAAAAGGCTACAAGCTGTTATTTACAAAATTCAAATATACATACTAATGAACTGCCTTCACAGGAACAATAAAAACCGTTCCCTCGCCGATGATAACTTTTTCCTTGAGTTGGACCCCTTTGAACTGCGATGGCAGCTCGAATGGTTGCGTACAGTGCTTTAACAGAGCCAACATTGGAGGAAACAAACGAAGAGTTTCTGCCGAAATAAAATGTTTAAGTGAGGATAGTTATTCTTGTTTTACTTCAAACCATATAGAGCCGCTTCTAAGTGTGTCATCTCCAGTAATGCCTCATAGCAAAGCCGTCCGTTATACTTGCTTAGAACGCGGTCGATCTCACAATGAATTTGATCTTGTATGTGCGGATTGATTGCAAACTTCGCGTTTATAGGAGAAAATGGTAAATCACTCAATTTATGTTAACAAAACTTCCATTACCTCGTACAAAGCAAACGACATAAGCGCCGCAGATGTCTCGAATCCCTCTAAGAGAAAAGTACTACAGTGTCCGAGTATGATGAACTCGTCAACAGGCTCACCAGCTTTCTGCCTTGCCTCGATAAGCCACTGAATGAAGTCACTGCGATTATTTGTAAGGCCTTTTAACTCTCGTCGCTGAGACAGAACTCTACCAATAATTGTTGACAGCCAATGCTGCACCTTCGTCGGAATATACCTGTGGGGGTTTAAAGCCTTGCAAATGTATTTTCTAATTGTCAGCGCGTACCTACCGATAATTGATTAGGTTTCCAAGTTTTGGTAAGAACAGTAGAGCTGTCGTTTCGACTAAGCTGTACGGATTCGGCATGAAAAGATTCTCCACCAGCTGTGTAAAGTCCGAATTGGCATTTGTAAATGATTCCCCGTCCAGCCCACAAGCAGCTGAAGCTACCACATCTAAAGTGTACTTAGAGCAGAGCTGTAAAGAGCAGTTTTGGGAAGTATAATACAACTTTTAAGGCGAAACACATACATCCTTAGCTTCAAAGCTTTGCCGCCCTACGTTCTCGTCAAGATACGATTCCATTTTCTTACAAACCACTGCGATGTGGGGAAATGACATCTTAACCTACAAAAGGAAATTAGAAACAAAAACACACGTCTTCACTTCCACTCACTTTGTTTGGAGTAAAAATTGGAACAATTTCGTTTCGCATTACTCTCCATTTGTCCCCTTTGGCGACAAATGGATCACACATTATTATCGCATCGCGTCCTTCATCGATATATAGAACATTATCGCGGAAGCTAGAGAACTTCTTCACCATAATTTCCTTGATTATGTCCGGTTCACGTAACAAAATTGCTGGTTCGTTCAAAACTCGATACATTCCGACGTAGGATGCGGTTGGAAGTGATCTTCATTTTAAAAATAAATTACTGATGCGCTTGGCAGCAACACGGCAACTTACTTATAAATATCTTCATACACATATCCATAGTGTCTTCTTCCGATCAAGTAATTAAACATATTCCCCAATATTGGCATCCCCCTGGGTCCTTTGATCCCTCGACGCGACCAGTAAGTTGAAGTCCATATCGAATAGCAGGCAATAAGGATAACCAACGCAACGATCAGTATCAGTAGCACTGCTAGCATAACTGCGAGATGAACTTGTTCCGATGGAGCTTGATTTATAACTAACGACCAGTAGCGATCGTGGTATAGAATGCGTGTCGCATTTGCTACAGAATTATATACTGCATGCTAGTAATATGTTAACAATCAACTAAATGCTTCTATGATCGTGTATATCAAACTGCACTGAGTCGGGAAATTGAATAATTGCATCGAATGTTATTAAGGAGATAAATAAATACATTTTACTTGCGTGATGGTGCGATTATTTCAAGCTAATAGAAACCAGATTTAAATTGGCCGCAGATGTTTGAGTGTTTATTTTTATAAACAATTCTGGCTTGAGCAACAAATTATCCACCATATGAAGTGTGAACTTGATACCGTTCATCGTGAGCGATATTTGGCAATATTTTTACTCGAAAAAAAGTAATTAATATTTCCATCGGATTAATTGAAGTCTTAACTGGAAGACACTTAACCGATAAAACTCAATTGAAAGACGTGTTTTGTTTACAAAAATGTTAGTTTCCACTTTATTGTTTTCATATAAATAACTACTCAATTTTATGCACATTTGGTTTACATTTTTGATCTTATCAGTACAGCATTTCATTATTTATTTATTATTACAATATACATTTGTATACGCAAGCAAATATATAATTTTTTTAATCTACTTCCCTAAATACAGTACATATAAATATCCAGTACGTCCAACGAACAATATTGTGTATATAATTTTTGTTGTTAATTGTTTAATGTTACGAAATAATTTAAAATCGTAAAGGAAATGTGTTTTTACAAAATCTACAAAACAAAAGCTCACAATTGAGAAATTAAATGCATAATAATAATCATAGTAAGGAATATAAATGGTAAATGGTAAAAAAGGAGTTCTACACTTAATAATGTCAAAACAATTTACAATAAATGCTTGCACTTTTTTTGCTTTTTAGTTACACTTTGTAGGTTTAAATTCTAAAACTATTATTATCATTCCTTGTTAGGTTTAAGGTTTTGGTCCTATACAGCGCAGCATGTGTGAGAGTGTGCTTAGTGATTACTAGATGTCATCAACTAAGTGTCCCTGGACGAGCGATGAATGGTGATATCTTCGGCGCTGTGGGAAATCTTCATTGTCGTCGTTGAGCTGCGTTGGTGAGAGATCAACACCCGGACAAGAGGGTGTCACCACAATCTGTTCATAGCCGTGAATTCGTTTGCTGGAAGGATGGAAGGATGGTTAAAATTGCAGCAGATAAGTTTGGACACAAAATGAAGATTCCGTACTTCATACACGCAGGTTTTTGTAAACTTACCCAAAACATCTGAAAACAACGCTCTTCAGCCATCCGAACAGGTTGAATTCGGCGGTCACACCCGGTTTCACAGCCGGATTGGCTGTGCCCACGTAGACCCACACGAAGAATACGACAACGAAGCACGTCAACGCATAATACCAGTTGACCAGAAGCATCACTATCAGTTTGGTTACTGCCTATAAAATCGAAAATTAGAAAAAATGCATCGCCTCGTGCTTGAGAGAAACTCACTCCCAATAGAGAAGCCCATCGATTGCAAAAGCCCGAGTACCAGTTCTTCGTTTTCGAATGGATTGGCGGACGGATGGGTGCAATGGGCTCGGCATCTTCTTCGTTATCTGCGTCTCCAAGGCCAGAAATGTTTGTACTGTTCGTTCCGTCGCGGAATATCACTGCATCAGTGTTGTTGCTGCTACTGCTGGTGGTGTTTTCCAATTGTATATGGTTTGTGTTGTTGCTATCAGTCTCGTTGGTACAATTGTTTGGAATTGTTGCTGGGGTAGTTGTAGAAGGCACATGAAGTGGTGTGTTTTGTTGCGATGTAGTGGGGCTCTGCAAGGGACATGTGAGTATACAATTTCAAAGAGTCAACACCCTACTGACCTGTAAATTTTTGTGACGCACTCGATCGGGAAAGAGTAGATCCAAGTCATTTTCACCGTGGACAGCGCCATAGCGGCGGGTCTCGTACGAAGGACTGGATGCCTGAATGCGGAATCGTTCCTCGCGTTGTTCTTGGATGTCAAAAGTTTGAGCCAGTGCGAAGTATGAGTAGTCAATGCAGGCATAGGTCAACAGAAAAGGCATTGTGACAATGGGGGCAAGAAAATTGATGTCGCCGACCATGATGAAAGTGATCGTGATAGCTGCGACTACTGCCATCGAGTAGAGGGGGACTTTGTTTGGGCCGCGCTATTAATGAACTGGTGAGAGAATTTTCCAGATGATAGAAAATTTTGTACACTTACTCCCTTGCCGAGGATGTCGATTCCTGGTATCACGCTCTCCTTGGCAATGCTTTGCAGGACCCTGGGAGTTCCATACATGGCACCCAAGCACGAGGACATACTCGACACATATATCCCGGCCAATAAAAGGAATTGCACTGCAGACACTTTCACAGAGATCATGAAATCCGTGAGTAGAGTCTCCCGCGTACATGTTGAGCCGAGGAACAACACGAAAACCATGTACAGGAAGGTTCTGTAATAAAAAGTATTAGTCAACGTTCTAGTCCAACTCTTTCAGCTTTTTTACGAAGTTCCAAATGCGGCTAGTGTTCCATTGGGGATGTCGGTTGAGGGCGCACGCAAATCGCCACTCATATTAATTCCAGACAGCACACCAGTCACTGTGGGGAAAAAGACGCCAAACACCCGGAACCATGAGTAGCCATCTTCATACTTCTGCCACAAATTGTCAAAGAAGTTGCTGCTGACCCAACCATCAAAGCCGTTCCCTAAAAAAAAAAACACCAGAAATTATTTCTTTTTTTTCCATAACATTGGGATTTTATATGCGACTTACTTGGATCCTCTCCAACGAAGCTGCCGACCATGAAATCCAACGCCGACATCAACAGAATCATAAGCAACACAAACTGCAGCTTAATGACCCACTTTACGCCAGCCACATTGATGACACCCAACAACAGTACAGCAGCTGCTGCAAATCCTCTAATAGCCCAGGTGTTTCCCTCTAGGCCGACTAGTCCGGCCATGGACTCGCCGAAACCCATCACATTTAGGGCGCAACCGACAGCCTGTCCAAAGCAATACAGCAGACCCAGTGACCCGCCAAATCTGGAGCCCAGCGTATGAGCAATTAAAAAGTAAACGCCACCACTCTCAACGCGACATCGTTCGCAGATGCCAACCGCCGACAAAACAGACACCAGGGCAATGACCACGGTACAGAAAATAATAAGAACCGCGTTAATAATGCCCGCTTGAGCGACAATCCAACCAGAACGGAGGAACACTATCACCCCGAACACGTTGATCAGGCACGAGGTGAATACACCGTCCCATGTACCGAATAATACTGGTTGTGAGATAAAGAAGTTTGTTCGCCACCTGAAAGGAAAATGGTTGTAAGGATTGTGTTGGGGATATCTGTTCATCCTTACCATGGCTTATCACCTTGTTCGCCGGCAAATATTTCATTCGCTCCAGAAGCATGATGGCCGCCAGCTGCATAAGTGTACTCATTTCCGAGATCAACAAAGCCGCCAGTGTTGGATCTTTGACGGAAATTCGGTTCGTCGTCGTCGCCGAGACCGTAGCTGGAATGAAAAGATAGTAAGGGTTATAGTTCGCTAAAGTTATTGTTGTGGAAGTGAGGCTGACATCATAGAACAGCACTAAAAGATGCGAAAGGCTTTTAGAAGGTTGCACTAGATTTCCTACTTGCAATGACGTGGAACTGTGATGTTTTTGAATTTATATCAAATGCATTTCCAGGTTACACGTTTAACAAACATTTATTGTCAAATAAGTTTTTTCTCAATTTCCCTATTTAACCAAACTGTAGACGAAACCGGTTTTGTTCCTAGCCAAACTTTCGGTTGCCTTAATCAGTTGGATGTTGTTAAATTAGGTAGACGTTTTTGTATGGCTAATATGAGTCATAATTAATATCGCTATGGAATGTGCATATCATAGGTGAAAATCAATCTTAATGAGTAGGTAGGTGTACATGCAGATCTTTTTCTTAAGGATTGTCAAAAGGCTTACAAACCCCAAAACATAATCCACCTTCAAACATTCCTATATTAACACACTCTCCCCTAATCTATAAAGATAAACATTCGTGAACACGCACAAGATTCGAATGGGTTTACCACTTTCAGATTGTTGCATGCAACAATATGTTCCATAGAATTTACAAACAGAAAAACATAACACATCTTACCGATTCCAATCGACCTCGGCACGTCGATAACCCGCCCTCGTACCATTCTCACTTGGCATTCTGCTGCGTCGTCTTTCACCTTTACTATGTCGCTTCTGCTTTCTTCTCTAGTCAAATGCACTTGACTAACTCTGAATTGGTGTGTTGTATATTACGAATGCAGAACGAATAAATATCAACAGAAAAATGTGTGTATGGTATTCCTATTTCTATTGTTACGCGGAGATGAAGAAAGTAGTTATCAGCTCATTCCACAATATGCGGTGAATCAATTTTGTTTTTGCATTCAATCAAAGGATTCTTCACTATCCGTACATTTCATCGAATTGTTTTTTATTTATTCGATTCGACCGAATTATTATTTTTAATAAATTTTCAACGATTTTAATTGGAAAATGGACTATTTTCACGTCGTTTTGATAAATTTTCGTGGCAACACAGAGAAAAAGAACTTGCGTTTGTGGAAATTCTTCGCCAACTTGTCAGCATGACGTAAACATCGTAGAAAGTTGACAGTTGCGTTGCCAAGAAACGAAGAACGACCAAAACAAAAACATTAACCAAGGCATGAACCGGTTGCATACAAAAAGTTAAGGGTTGTGTGTTGTTTTGTTAAAGCGATGTATAGAGGAAGAACAAGCATCACAATTGTGTCTATGGGCCTCATGAACATTTCGTTTGCATTTTTTTCAATTGAACACGTTCATAGTAATTGACGTTCAAATTCTAGTTCTGACATGATGTACCTACCTATCTGCATTTTTTGTTTGTTTAGATGGATCACATAAACAATTTTATTTCATTTGAAAAGAATTCAAAGAACATTATTGTCGTTTCTGCTAGGTATTAAACTTTAAATCGGCTTGGTCATGGGCGATTTTATTTTCGTCTCGAATGATTTATTTCCGGTTCTTTTTGTTCTGCAAAACAACTGTGAATTACGAAAAATATTCGTATCAGTAATAGGTAGTTGTTTTCACATATTGGACCCGAAAACTAAAACTGAAAAATGCTTCTTGGCAACTCAGACGGGTATAAAATTCATAATAAACTAGTAGGTTGAGATGAATGAATAAAATGTATTCCATTATCTTTGCTAGTAGATACCCGAGCTGAGGCTGCCTCGTCCTCCACGAAGCCGAATCATTTATCCCCACCAATCTGTAAATGTACACAACAAAACACACGTTTACACACTATCTGTGGTTTACGACACCCCACGAAATTTAATGCTGGCAAAGAACAAACTTATCTAAATTTATATGACCTAACCCTACTGCCTGCTACTTCTTATTCGTTTTCTTTTTAACTGGTTCCGGAATTTCTTCCTCGCTCTCCGATGACGTCTCATCAGTTTCCCTATCATCCGCGATAATCTCTTTGAATTCCTTTACTGTAATTTTTTGTGGAACTATTTGCAGCAGAAACTCTAGTGAATCATCTTCGCTAACGAATGCCGACAGATGCTCATACTTTAGCATGTTTCCCTGTTTGCATTTTTTATAAGCATTCCTTGCCATGTGCTGTATAAACAATTCCTAAAAAAATAATAAACAATTTGTTATGCGTCGGGTTATTCAAGGCTTTTGGCAAAACTTACCGCAGACTTTTCGACAACAAACAAAACTTCATTGGAGATATTTCCTGTGTCCACGGAACTTTTCATTATTGTTCGTATTCTGCTTAGTGGCAAAGTCGTTTCACCTTGTTTACTTTTACCGGATTTCGGTTCAACCATTATTGATTGTTAAATTAATTTGCCTTAGCTTCGACAAATAAATATTTCGCATAAAACTTGAGCGAAAAGCGGGAATAGTGGAAAAGTGTCAGTTTTTATTCGGTAGTAAACAATAGTGAAGTTAGGTGTAGTTCGGAATTATTTAAATGAAGCCAGACCACTCAAATAGACTGCGTTATTTCTATGTGGTATTCGATTACTTTTGTTTGGATTCGCTCTCAGATTTCAGATTTTGATCGTGTGATCATTTATTATTATTATAGTTTTTTTTATTAGTAAGTTAATTACAAAATTAATAACTAAGATAGCACTAGCTGCCAGGGCTTACGGATAATCGAAAGTACCTTAAATGATTAAATCGAACATAAAAACGTCACTTGCTCTTTTTTGTTGATAATATGTCCAGCCTCCGACACTTTTCTACGGGCCTTACCAATAAACATTTTTATTTTCGACTCTAAATTTTTGTAGTTCACAGTGGCTATATTTTCCATACAAATTTCGCATTTGTGAGCTTCCGTAAATTTAAAGTCGAGACTACATTTGGTTATTGGTATCGCCCTACGTGTTTTCCATTCTTTTAACTTTAAACCACTAGTTGTCAAAAATACTGGCATCACTTAGAACTATATGACATTATGATGTCATGACAACATAATCCTCATTCGGACGTGTACAAATTCCGTCGGTCAATCCACAAATGGAACAATTTGAACACAGTTAATCCTACTTAATACTAAATTAAAAGCAATCGAAATGCCTAGCATAGACGACCGAGTTGTTGAAAAGTTAAATAATGAAATTGGCAAAGATTTCAAGAAATTATATCGTGCCTCATGCCTTGTGGATAGTTATAAACAACGTTATGCTGAGATCGAACAGAAGGTGCTGACAAAAATTAACTGTATTTCAATTTTAATCAAATCTTTTCTAGTTAAACTACGACGATGAGAAGAACACGTCCAGCATTCGTGCAGCCCTGCAAAGTGGCGAGGAAGCGATCAAAAGCATTGATTTCCAAATGGAAAAACTGAATCGATTCGAGAAGAAACTCGCCACGAAAATTCAAGCTTCCAGTCGGATCCTTAGCGGTGTGCGGCCATACCTTAACAAAGTGCGGCAACTGCAAAGATTGGTGGAATACTTGAATATCGTCCGAGATATTCAGGATATAGGGTAGGGCCCTGCGAATATCATGTGTGTCGTAATGTAACGTTTTTTGTGTTTTCAGCACTTTGCTGACTTTCGCTATGAATGGGAGGGACGACACGAAGATGATGAACTTGTATTTGTCATTGAGCGGGGAGCATAATTCGGGGAATAGTATTATAGGACGACTGGAGGCTGTGGAGGCTCAATTTTTAAAATCGTTTGCCACAAGAACTGCCGTTTATTGTCATGGACTGTTGATGGAGAAGTTTTCCAAGTAGGTCTGCCTTTGCAGATTCGTTGGATGTGTTTCTAGATTACGATTTATTTTAGTGAATTCGAAACCATCCTTAAGAACATCAGATGGGCAAATCAGGGAAATGATCTTACATTCACTCCGTCAAAGGACAACTTGACAAAATTAACGATGTTCGCTGAATATCTGTTTCTGGTATGGTTAGCTTCCCAATGTCAGCAGACAACCGTTATTTGTCTACTTGTGTATTGCAGCTCAAATCGCCAATAGATGAAATTGTACCTCTGCAAGTAATCACTCCAAGCATCCTCCTACAGCCCATTAGCACTGTGACCAAACTCCTGCTGAAGCAGTTTAGGCAGCGCTTTTTGTTCCATTTCACTGGCACAAAGCAAACCAACCGTTTGGACAAACCCGAGTGGTACTACACAGAAATCCTAAGCTGGATCAAGCAGACGCATTTGTTTGTCGGCAGAAGCTTCCAGACCGCTGTTGTCAAGGCAGGTCGTGTCGATTTAAACATTCGGGTAAGCATCATTCTTTGTATCTCTTTCCATCTGGAACTTGAAATGTTTCTGGGATTGCTTTCAGCTTGAGTTTATCCGTGGCCTTGTCCAACTGACAATCGAGAAACTGTCCACCGATATCGAAGAGATCATTCAAGATGATAATCTTTTCGCGCATTTGCTGGACGAAACTCTAGCTTTTGAGGCTGAAATTCGTGAAACCTTTGGCTATCCGGCGAGTTTTCCCAGCGCAATAACAGTGATTACACAACCGACATATCTCCTGAAGTGGATTTCGCTCGAGGAACAATGTGAGTGCCTACTTTCTACCGTTGCCCATCATATTCATATTTTGCTCTCCAGTTTGCGCCGATAAAATGGATCAAATTCTGCAAGGTTGCGATCCATGGGCGCTCATCGATCCGGGGATACATGATGACCTGAAAATTCCCAAATGCGCCGATCAATTTATTCGATTGTTGGAGGCGATCAAAGATCGCTACTACTCCCTCATTCAGCCCGGACACCAACTGCAATTTTTGAACCTTCAACTGGAGTTGGTCGACAATTTCCGGCGGAGATTAGTGCAGCTACACAGCAGCTCGGTGGTTGACAGTATTCAGGTGCTGAACGCGATTAACTACATCAATTCGGTTCTCCGGGAGTGGGGTGAGAATGTTGTGAGTTCAGGTGCCTCTTTGAGGGAACCAGTAATGAAGTCTGTATTGTCTTGTAGCACTATTTGCATCTGCATGCGGCTCTGGTGGGTCCAAATGCAAACGAAATCAATTCGGTATTTCAACATCCAGTTGATGAACTTGAACACTGGCAACAGAAGCTCATCAAGAGCCTAGCCACAAAGGCGGTGAGTGATATTAAAGCGAAATCAATGTCGTACCGGCACGACAACTGGCAATCGCTGCCGGCCAATGTGTCCAGAGAGCCCTTCATGCTATCCACAAGCGCCGGAGAGATGTTCCAGGTGAGTTTTGTAAACATTTTGCGGGTTCACAACCGCATCTTACCTGTTTATTTGTTCTCATCCAGGTAATGGTAACCACACTGCACAACCTAGAGAAGGATTTGTCGAGCAACCTGTTCAACCTGGCACTTCGACTGATTGCCAAACAAATGGACGACTACTTCCTCGACAGTATGGTGATGAACACAAAGTTCTCGTTCGCTGGCTCTGCGCAATTCAACTACGACATGACAAGAAACCTATTCGCTCTATTCGGACAATACTCAAGGCGCCCGGATTTGCTGTTCAAAAAGTAAAACAAATCGACAGACAAAGAATGGCCCTTTTGAAAAAATTTGCTTTTCTTCCACAGAGTGCACGATATCTGCAAACTGTTGACAATTCCTCGTGGTCCGGCGATGCTTCTTCGCGAAACACTAAACGGTGATTATCCCTTGGTGGAGAAACAGAAAGCGCTGAACGAGCTCGGAGTGGACCACTTCAACCCCAGCACCAGCGTCGATGTTATCGAGCGTCGAACAGACATTTGTCTTTTCTAATGGATTCCCAAGCATGTGATCGGTTCAATATTTATATATATATTTTGTAAGTCAAATAAACGAAAGTTAATAGAACACTACGTCCTTTTTATTGGTTATCATTATGCGTGTGTTGTCTTATATCGAACTGATAAATCTGTAAACTAGGTCTAGCAACGTTCAGTACAACAATAGTACTTGTGTTGATAAAATTAACCTAATCAGAGGGGAAAATAATAAAATAGAAAATACAATAGAACTGGCACCTAAATGCCTTTTCGCAGTTTCTCGCCGACGGTGAACTCAGTCATGCCCTTGCCGGCAACACCACAGGTGCCAATGCCGACACGTCCCTCGACGTTCTCGGGCGACGCAAATATACTCTTCACTTTCATTCCGGGCTTTTTGGAATTCTTGGTGGTAAAGTTAAGCCATTTGTTCTTGTCGTGCTCGCGTTCCTCCTCAAGCTCCTTGAAGCGTTGCTGTTTCTTTTGTTTACGTTTCTTAAGGTATTCCTTTTGATTCGGTCGATGTCGCCTAGAAATACATGAGGAAAATTAGGAACCTGTCTTGGCTGTGCTAAGGCTCTTTACAACTCACTTTGTAGATGGGAAGACTTCGTTGCGGGTCGTTCGTTCCTTGAGCTCTTTTAGCGTGGTCGTTGAACGATTTTGATATGCCTCGAATATGACACTAACCTCGCCCTCATCAGTGATGCCCTCAATTGTGGCGTCATAGTACTGGCCATCCTCGGTCCATTTTGCTTGGCACTTGTCGCCAATTTTCCAAACTTTGGCAGGACAAACAAGCTTCTCCGCCTCAAGCAGAGCTGCTTCAATCTCATCGTAATAGGATGTTGAGGTGGCTGGTTCTACGTAAGCGGATTTCTTTTGCTCCTCGAGTTGTGTCTTGATTAGATCGCGCGTTAGATCTATAACCTCTTCGAGATCCTTTTTCAGCTTGAGAAGCTCCGAGTTTTCGGGATCTGTTAGGAGAGCTGCCTCAACCTGTGCGGGGGAGAGGTGTGGTCTTAAAAAATGTTTTCTCAAATATATGGATATGTACGCACCTGTTGTAGTTGTAGTTTATAACTTTGCAAATCATCGGCCATCGTTGAGTTTTAAATTGAAATTAAACAATTTAATTTTCGCAAATAAAAAACGAAAAATTTTCCAAAACACGTCCTTCCTTTGACATACGCTGCCAATTGTTTGTTGACTGTTGTTTGAAAGGGAAATTCTTCCCTTTTATAGTGAAGTCAATTCCCAAAGATAATGGAATACAGAGATGATAACTTACCAGTAAAAAAATATAATGGAATACAGAGATGTATAACTTACCAGGGAAAGATAATGGAATACAGAGATGTATAACTTACCAGTGAAAGATAATGGAATACAGGGATGTATAACTTTCCAGTGGAAAAGCGGCTGCCTACAAGCTGTTTTCCCGAAAAATTCATGAAGTCACGCACATATGCTCATTTCTTTTCTAGTATATGTGAGTTCATGCATTGGACTTAAATGCAAAAATTCGCTATTCCGAAATGTGTATTTCACTATTTCTTGTATTCTAATCGAAGCCTTAACAAAAACTAAAAAAATTCAACACCGTGCGTCACTTCATGATTTTTTCGGGAAAACAGCTTGTAGGCAGCCGCCTTTCCACTGGAAAGATATAGATCTCTGTATTCCATTATCGTTGCTGGTAAGTTATACATCTCTGTATTCCATTATCTTTCACTGGTAAGTTATACCTCTCTGTATTCCATTATTTTTTTTTACTGGTAAGTTATACATCTCTGTATTCCATTATCTTTGCTTCGTGTATACTACCATTGCGCTACTGGTGTCAGTAGAGTGAAGCTCAAATATTTTAGAGCGGTGAAGATCATAACTTTTGTTGGTTTTCATCAGGAGACGCAGTGCGCAGAAACCTCGATGGTGGGGGTTGCGTTGGTGTCAGCGCTGATGGCTGATATATTTTTTTAAGGGAAAAGCTACCCAAATGTAACGCGACATCCTTACTTGATTGAATGCGTATACATTTGCATTGCTGTTTGCTGATATGATTTCCCTTTCCGATTTCAGAGTCTGGATGAGGGGTGTGTTTTTTATTCTATTCTTTCTCTCCCTTTTTGGTTCGATTTCATAATTTCTCAGGTTTGTCGCCTGTTGCTTTTTTGGAAGAATTTACGATTTATGAGATTCTTTAATTCTGCTCAAAACGCAGATGAATTGAGAATTGGATTTCTTTCTTCTATGGACAAATGATTGATTATCCTGATTTGCTCGATTTATTTAATTGGTTATGGTGGTCGGATCTTGTAGGTATTTAAAAAAAAAAAGTCATGTGCTTTGAGTAGGATGCTTTAAGTTATTAATAAGAAGCACGGATTTTTGTTTTTAAATATGTACTTAGAAACAGTCAGTTACAGTTACAAAACTACGATGAAGTTTACATAATATACACCGTACGGGTGGATAGGTCATCATTACTGAAAGTTTTTTAAATTAATTTTAACTTTTTTATCTCTCTTCCAACGTTATTTTGCATACTTCTTTATTTAACTAAAGACTCGTTTCAAAATACTTCATAAAGCCATGCAATACTAATTCATAATGTCATTCTTTGGAAATTTCGAAATAACAGAAAGCTACAGCATGTCCTACCTATATCTTTTACATCCGAGTGCTAATCTATATTACTGGTATAAAAACTATAATTTCGACGCTATCCAAGCCATTATGGTCCATTTACTGAATTCAAACAATCATTCCAAAAAAAACGGACAATTTGCCGAATAAGTATCGCCGGCCAACCGCATATGTTTTGTATTTTAGTTTTATATGGGGCCATAAATCTTAAAATCAAGAAATTGTCAGCCTAATTGGATTTCTCCATAACTTTACATTTTTAGAAAATGTAGAAAAACCAAAATTTATAATAGGTATTAAATTGAATACGGTAAGGTTTTCGGAAGAATTGTGAATGCAGGTAATTCGTTTATAAATTTAACCCTCTTTTTTTAGAATTTGCAGAAGCAATAAATATAACTTCGAATTCAGGTAGATGATGGTTAGTTTTCCTTTTTTTTACAGTTTTGTGTAATAAAATATACAGGCCTAATGTAAACAAATGGGTTTTGGGGGAATAGACGTACGGAAGATATCCATCTCTTTTATTCATTCATCTCTGCTTATAAGGGTTTGTTATTTTTAATTGTTCCTGAAGATTTTTCCAGATTAACGATTTTCAGAGTTTTTACAACAGAACTACTTGTGGGATCTATTGTAATATGAAAATTAGAGGAATATAAATGAATATATGAATTTTAAGAAAAAAGTGTATAACAACGGACATGATACACATTTTGTATGAATCTCTCATAAGCGCGCGGAATCTCAAAATTCCCGGAAAATGTAACGCATTCGCAAATATTTACTTATTGTTTTAACATTCGTTTATCAATGAATATTATCTTTCTAAAATTGTGACTGACTTCTTTTCTCTATCTGAATACAGTTTAACCGTTCAGGCAACAATATACAATAGTTTGTGATGCTCTGTGGAAGGAAACGCGGCTGTCAGAAGAAACGTCACATTTTTGGTACAACAAAAAAGAAAAGCTTGGTTATTAATGCCCCAAAAAGCAAATTTTTTGTTTTAATTATTTTCCCGCACATAAAAACTATGTTTATGTTGTTTTGAAATTTAAAATCAACTGTTAACATTAAAATGGAAAAGAGTATCGCAAAAGCGTCTCCGGAAAAAGGATCAACTTGCAGTGATGTTACGACAAGCATACAGCATGGGGAAAAGTCTCCTTCAAGTGATGTTTCTCCATCGAAAAGTCATGAAAATTCGGGAAAAGTTTTAACCAAGGACGTAGATATCCCTACCGCACCTGCGCATTATAAATCCCTCGCATTGGATGTAGTTTCTCAAGACGACAATGAAGAAGAGGAAATTAATTTGCGTTTGCAGTCAAGCGATGAGGAGATATTTGAGGACACCGTGGATGATGTTTCTGAATTAATTGAAAACGAAACCTCTGCGGTGGAAAAATATTTCTCTGATATCGAAAGTTCGGACAATAGCCAAGTATATGAACCGAACGCCAAAAAGGCGTCATCAAAAGTATGGAAAGTCATAGATACTAAGGGGCTTAATAAAGAAAAGAGTGAACTCGATTTTGAGCCAGTTGAGTCGGAGGAAGATTTTGAAGAGTCTCGTTCGCAGGAAGAAGCTCCCTTAGTGCTACAAATGGAAGAAGACTCTTGCGAAACACGGTCTCGAGTCGAAGAGGAAAGTAATATAGCATTGGAAACTGCAATCAGTACAATGCTATCGTCCGATAAAGAAGGTAGTAAAGGTAGTAAGAACGAGACGAACAATGAATCTACTTCAAGTGCAGATGTACTACCTGAAAACGAGAAAAAAGCCGCAAAAGAATGTGGACAAGAAACTCCGTCGGTTTTAAAATCTGTTGATGGTAAAAGTGATGACATACCGGAAACTACCATGCCGGACATACCACTAGAGAGTCCGACTGAGAGTCTAGAGTCAATGAAAGACACTGACAGCTTGGCACCATTGGAAATGAATGTGATTTTGGCAGATGAGCGAGAGCTGGCTGAAGAAGGTGGGAACATCTCTGAAAAAACTGAGAAAGACGATTCATTTAATGTTAAAGACAAAGTGTTAGTTGAAGATTATGAATCAAGAAAATCAATGAACGAAGTGGTAGAATCTCAGGAAGCGATTGAAGTTGACAGTAGAGAAGTTGATTCCAATAAGAAGCATACTGCAGTTGGAGATGACGAAAAATCTCAAACGCAGAGAAGAAATCAATCGCTTGGCGAGACAAAGGAACTCGTAAACGAAGAGAAAACGAGCAAATCCCTGGAAACAGTCGAAAAATCGGCTACGGCAACAGGGGCATCCAATGAAGACGAGAAAAATGCGCCTGAAGATAATAAATCTCTAGGTAGTCCTGCACAGTCGTCGACGTCCTTTAAAAACGCAGACATTTCAGTTGATGTCCACGCACCTACGGAAATGTCTATTGAATCATCAAAGGCCGCAGAGAAGTTAGAAGCGAGCGCAGATCCCACTGAAAACGAGCAAAAGTCTCAAGTTGCCGTTGATGTCGTTGAAAAATCTCAAGGAAACCAAGAACATGTAACAGGAACCCAAAAATCATTAAATGAAGTTGAAAAGATTCCAAATGAAGCTAAAACATCTCCAGATGTTGTATCCAAGAAAGAGGACTCCATCGAGGATGAGGCAAACTCCCAACTTAATCTGGCGACAGCCAAGAATTCAATGCAGAAGGACGAAGAGTGCGAGGACGTTTTAATCGAAACCGAGAAATCCAAGGTCATAGCCGAAGAACAAAAGAAATCTCTTGAAAAATCTGTGGTAACAGCTGGAAATTTCTTAGATAAAACTGAATCCCCTGCAAATGCAGCAAAATCATTGGAAGCTGTAAAATTACAGGAAATGGAACAGATCGAGGAGTATCCAACGAGCACAGCAACTTCAAGCGAAATTTCGATGGACACGGATTTAAACTCAGTGAAAGTCGTTGATGCGTGCGCAAATGATTCAACTGTTCCTGACGAATTGCCGAATAAAACGGAGAAGTCGGTGGATACTGATGATGAGGGTTCTGATAAAGCTAAGAAACACACAAGTGAATCAGCAAAGGCTTCTGAAATGCCTCAGAATGTTGAAGCAAATGTGGAAGATTCAGCTAAGCCTGACAAATCACTGGACAGTGCTGATGAAAAATCTAAGAAAGCTGACGAGCGCACAACTGACTCAGCACAGACTCTGGAGTCTACACAGGAACTTGACAAAAATCTAGAAGACTCGACTAAAGCTGATAAATCTAGGCAATTGGACGAAGAAAAGTCTGCCGTGGAGTCTGATAAATCCGACGAATTAAGTGAAAAGTCAAGCGGAGAGAGGTCTCGTGAAAAAACAAAGGGAGCGGAAACGAATAGTTCAGAGCAAACATTAAAAGATGTTGGCGAGGTTAGTAAGGAGGCTGTGCCTGTATCAATTGGCAACAGTTCTCAAAACGATGCGGAAGCAAAAGTGTCCAAGCCAGAAGATGGAGCAGATATTAAAGGGATTGTTGCTAAAGATGGTTCCGATCTTTCAAAAGAAGAGAACGGTGCAAAGCAGCCAGTATCAATCGACCCTGAAATCATTGAAATTGATGATGACGATCTGGAAGGCACCAAAATAAAAGACCATACCACAGCAAGTGATAAAAACCCACCGCCAATCGAAGGTAAAGAAGACGACGCACCAGCTGAAGTTAATAGCAAACAAGTGGTTGGAGATAAACTGCAACTTGAACAGGACAAACCTCTAACTGCAGTTGCTGTTCCTATTGAAAAGACAACAGAAAAAGGATCAATAGAAAAACCATCAAACACAGCCGAAGTTGCTAAAGTCATCGAAAGTCAGGATATTGAAATGCGGGAAATTATTGATAAAGTCAAGACTGACGACCATAAGCAACCAACTGATGACGCAACAATGAAAGCTCCTGAAACTGCTTCCGTACAGGCTCCTCCCGACGACGACGAATCTCTGCTAATGATAGACACATCACACAAGGAGGACAACGAGCCCGACGACAATGATATGGACACCGAAACAGAACAAACCGCCACATCCGCACCGACTACAACTGACTCGAGTAGTGAGGGCTCACTGGAGATCTTCTACGACAAGGAATGCGTGCACTACGAGTGCAAGCATGGTAGTAAGAATTTTTACCGAGCAACACTGTTTACTCTGAATTACTATAAGATCTCAAGGAAGCGCAACAAGGCACAGTATGTGTGTGAGGAGTGCTATGATCGGGCGCTGAGTTCATACGAGGTAAGCGTGCCAGAAAGATGAAATGCCAAGATCATTGCATGTATTTTCTTGTTCCAGGAAATGTGTAAAACGCTCACGAAGAAGCAGCCCCTGTTGCACGGTGCCACATTCAAGGGACAGGAATTCGTGGAAATCATCGACAGCAGTGAAGAAGACGACGACGAAGGCGCCGCAGATAATTTCAATGGTGAGTGGGGTTATAGCATTGAAGGGAATTCTCAATGCAAATGTTTTGCCCCCGACCAGACAACGCAAACAAGCCAAAACCTATTTCGATGACAGAAAGCATTCTACATTCAATTCAATTGTGAACGGTGGAAAAAATACGAGAGTAGTAAAGAGCCAACAAATAATTCCTGTCCTTCTATAGCTCACACGAATGAGAGGCATATCCAGGCACATCTTGCAGTTCCCCACTTTTCTTACACATACATATGTTTTGTATTTTTATCTCTGCGCATGATCTCGCTGTTTGGTATTTTAAAATAACAAACGAGTTTAACCAGAGAAGCAACAAAACTGAGAGAGATCTGCATGTTAGTGGGTCGGGGTCCACGACCAGTGTTATATCCAATTTTGACTTCCCAACCAACTGACTGGGGCACTCGAGGACATTTTTTTCTAATCACAACTTTTTATTTAACCTCAATTTTAGACGAGAATGCACTTCCCAAGGACAGCATTGAACTTCTCGAGGCCGAGCTGGAGGGCGCTATCCGCAAAGTAATGCACAATGTCGACATCCAGAATCAGTTGTCGTGGACAAAGCAAATATTGCAACAGCGCCTGAACAATCTGCAAGAAGACACTGAATTCGTGAGCGTTCAACTGCGGCAACTGCAAAAGAAGGCCGACAACATGCACAATTCGCTGTACCAGTGTCCGAAAATAAAAATTCGCCAACTAACACCCTTGGACTTGAACAGTGGCCGAACGTATAATCCAGAAACCGAATCTACTGTGAGTCATATATTTAATAGCCGAACGTCATCTGTTTCAATAGGATTTCTTCTTTTTTTAAGATACCTCCAATGGGAGAGGTACTTCGAGCAAGCATTCATGTGAATGAAACGTATTACGCTGTCAAGAACAAGGCTATTGCCAGCTGGGTACCATGTAAAGTCATTGAAGCAGTGGATAGCTACAGTCCATATACGAAGAGTCAAAAGCATTTCAAAATCAAATTTCTCAAATCGAAGTATCCCATGCTTAAGACTGTTTCCGCAAAGCACATGGCGTTCTTCAATCCCCCGAAAGTAAGACTGCCAATTGGTAAGCGGGTGTTGAGCGATGTCTCCCTGTAGAATCAGTTGTGATACCTTCTCTTTGTGCAGGAACACGAGTTATCGCCTACTTCGATGTTACATCACTGTCAAGAGGCAAGGAGAAAATGCTGATACCAAGCGCTTTCTATCCCGGAATCATTGCAGAACCATTGAAGCAAAGCAATAAGTTTAGGTATGTGTTCCTTGTTTAACCTGCGTGATTGAATTTTAAATGACCAAATGATATTTGCAGATATTTGGTGTTCTATGACGACGGTTACTTCCAGTATGTCTACCACAAGGATGTGCGGCTAGTTTGTCAGGCCTCTGAGAATGTGTGGGAGGATGTTCATCACCAGTCGCGGGAATTCATACACAACTATCTGACACAGTATGCGGTCAATAGGCCAATGGTACAGACCCAGAAGGGTCAGAGTATGCTGGTCGATTACAACGGTAAATGGATCTATGCCCGTGTAATTGACGTCGACTGTAGTTTGGTGCAGATGCTGTTCGAAGGACAAAGTCGCTCCGAATGGATTTACCGCGGATCAACGCGCCTGGGACCAGTTTACAAGGAGTCAAATAGTTTGGTGCAGAAGAACCAAACGAACACGTCTCGAATATCAAGGGTAAGTCGTCAGAAATTCTTCTCAGTTAGCAGACGAGCCCACGTGTAGGTATGTTAATGGATTTCTTTACAGCGCACCGAACCCTTCATTCGGTACATCAATGGAGATGACTCCTCATCATCGCAACAATCACAGGAGCAACTTCCGCAACAGAGTCAACCGAAAACCGGTGAAGTTCGTTCTGTGGCCAAGAAGAGTGTCAGTAAAATTGACAACTCACACCAGAGTTCACAGCCTGTGCCCACTGTGCGTCATCTGAACAACTCAACGATCTTTGTCGACGACGATAACAAACCCAAGGGCAAGGTACATGTTTCAAAGCCCATCCATTATAGCACAAGCAGTAATGGGTTTATATGATTTTACAGGTGGTTTACTACACAGCGAGGAAGAATCTACCGCCACGTGACTATGTGCCACACATTTGCAGTCCAACATGTCCGTTCACCGTTACACACAATTTGTCGTTTTACAGTCCGCTGGCAAAGCCATTGCTCTCTGGGTGGGAGCGACAAGTGTTCCGTCAAAAATCGAAGAAATTTATAGTATATCGTGGACCGTGTGGCAAACGTTTGCGTTCCATGGAGGAACTTCACAGATACCTGCGCGTCACCGAGAACGAACTCAATGTGGATAATTTCGATTTCAGCGCGGAGACAAACTGCCTGGCAGAATATGTCATCGAGAGCTGTATCGTCCAGAAGAAGGTGAGTGCAGTTGGTTTCCAGAGATACAACAATTTCTTGATGCACAAATGAATTCATTGTTACTCTAGGACATCTCCAACGGAAAGGAAAAAATGCCAATACCCTGCGTAAACTATTATGACAACACAATGCCGCCAGACTGTATATATTCGAGCAGGCGGATCCCCACCGAGGGTGTTCCTTTGAACTTAGACAAGGACTTCTTGGTGGGCTGTGATTGCGAGGATGATTGTTCGGTTAGTATGGTATTGCCTTTAATATTCCCTCAACTTATTGTTAATCTACCGCCAAAAGGACAAATCGAAATGTTCCTGCTGGGGGCTGACATATGCTGGAGCAAAATACGGTATGCCGAATGTGCCCAACGAGATGGTTGGCTATCAATACAAGCGGCTGTACGAGCATGTCCCTACTGGGATCTACGAATGCAATGCGAGGTGGGTTCTTATTCCATTTGATGTCTTGTACATTTGTAAACAAATCCCCGATTCAGGTGCAAGTGCAAAGCGAATTGCGTAAACCGCGTAGTGCAACAACCGCTTCAGTCGAAGCTGCAGGTCTTCAAAACCTCCAATCGTGGCTGGGGTTTGCGCTGCATAAATGACGTCCCACGTGGGAGCTTCATTTGCATCTATGCCGGTCATCTGCTTAACGAACAAAAGGCCAACGAGGTGAGGCTGTTTAAAGACATGTCTGCCATATGATATTTAGCTAATGTGTCTCTTTAGGGCGGTCTCGACGCCGGCGATGAGTACTTTGCCGAATTGGACTACATCGAAGTGGCCGAACAAATCAAGGAGGGCTACGAGTCTGATGTGATTGAACCAGATGAGGATGAGGTTGGTCGAGGAATTGCCAAACCTGGGCGCTTAATAATTGCTTGCATTTTATAGGACCTCTACAATCCCGATAAGGACGACGAAGATGATGATGAGTTCGTTGCACCGGGTGAATCGCATCGCAACAGATCATTTAACACTCGATCCAGGTCGAGGAGATCGACGAAAACCAGTTCAGATGTTGAACACGATTCCCAGGAAAGGCAGGTGATCAGCTTTGAACCCAACAAGACAATGGGTCAGCCGGACAATTCCACTTCTGAGAAACCGTAACTATGATTGCGCTTGTTGCTAATGTGAATTAAAATGATTTTTCTGTTTTTGTTTTTTTTAAGAACAATACGAAAACTTTTTGGCAAAGACGAGGCCTGCTACATTATGGACGCAAAGATCACCGGCAATTTGGGAAGATACTTTAATGTAAGACCTTACTTTGAACTACTGATTAGGTGTGCTAAATGACTTCGTTTTCAGCATTCCTGTTCGCCGAATCTTTTCGTGCAAAACGTGTTCGTTGACACCCATGATCTGAGGTTCCCTTGGGTTGCGTTTTTCGCATTCACTCACATTAGAGCTGGCACTGAACTGACGTGGAACTACAACTACGAAGTGGGCGTTGTACCGGGCAAAGTATTGTACTGTCAATGTGGGGCACCAAACTGTCGTCAGCGATTACTTTAGGTTTTTATTGCCAGAAGGACGATTAGTTTAGTGTACCTGGAGTTGACATTAAGTTCGAATAAATATTTTAACATCTACATGACTGTTTCGTTGTTTTTTTCATATGAAATGGGTGCGGATATCTTACTTTGCAAACGTACAGACCTATTTCGCTAACGATCCTACAAGTAAATTACTCAAAGAAGCACCAATTGCACAAACTTAGCTACTGACGTATCGGTTTTGTAAACAACTGCAGTTTTTCGTTGCAAACAGAAATAGTTCAATTTCAATTTCAGTTGTACACAGATATACGAAGAAGAAGAACAAAAAAAAAACAGACAATCTTAAGCAAGAAATGCGCTAAAAAATTGTGTACAATAGGCGGCAGGAAAATCAGTTCAATTTAACCTCATTACCGAATGTGACTTCGTTTGTGTATTAGCTACGCGCCTTTTTTTATAGGGCTGTTCCAACAGTGAAGCGATTACCTAAAACTAAATAGTGCAATACGCCTGAATATTTATGATACTGAAACTGCTACTGAATCCCGAAGCGCTTAATGGCGTCCATGGCTCGTCAGAATGTTCCAAAGCAATCTAGTCTATATTTTAGACTTGATTGGAATCCTCTTACGGTGTTTTGCATGAAGTTTCGGAAACAAAACAGGAAAATACAAATTTTTCATCAATAAGTTTCCCTACAAACTAAAGCTGAGCAGGTTGAATTTGTTTAATATTCCCAACATCCAGGGTAATTGCTCTATTGTTCTACGCATCTTCCTCGCAACTGTAAACCAAGACGATTAGTCCAAACCAAACAGCTCATTGTTAACTGAATGACGCTGTTTGGTATGCCACTTAACCCAGACATTGCGCCCAGTTCTTGCGCATGCAGTATTTGCTTCATTTTTCTTAGCTTTTGGATGTAACATTTTGGATGCGGTACATCACATACAACACCTATGTATATGGTGGACAGTCAACATTTTAAATGAAGATTGCTCACCCTCCTACGCAATTTCAAAATACCTCACAGTCATCTTTCATCACATCGAGTACCTACTTGTAATGAATTGAAGAATTGAAACAACGAAACAAGTATATCTGGTTTTTTGTTTAACTTTTATTTCTAATAAATCTTGAGTGAAAGTCTAACCGACCAATAATAACATTATACTACAAGTATTGTTTTTTTTATAATTTTCGCTCTCTTCGCCCGGACCTACAATTGTAGAAGTAAACGAAGAAGAAGACGACGACAACGACGACGAAATAATAATAAAAACCATTTGATACTAAATTGCGTTTAAAAAATATTACAACTTTTGAAATTCCTTTAAAATAAATATCTATATAATTTATAATATTTTATTTTTATGCATAGTTATGTTTTAATAAACTGTTTAAAATCCATTTTATTGTTGAAGAAAATTAAAAAAAACGAAAAACAAATAGAAATACTTGCGAATTAGACGAGAATAAAAAAAAAAAAAAACTGTGCTTATCGTGGGAATATCAACTGTTGTATATATCACCTAAGAAAGGGGATTGGAAATAATCTCAGCTACGAAATTTTCCAGCGGCTTGTCGCCGATTATACGGAAAAAGAACAAATGATCGAGACACTTGAGACTGATGGACCGCAGTGCGGGCAGTCTCAGCAGCAACTGGGCGAATCGGCTTTCATCGCCGGGATGCTCGGTACGGCAATGCTCGTCTAGACAGGCGTACACCTTCTCTCTGCACATCTCGACGTCGTTGCGGCTCTTCAGGCCACGAATGTCCGGGTTGAAGAGTATAATGGCCCGCAGGCATGATAACTCTGAGCGGTCAATATTCATACGCTTCATCTTCACACTTAGCTCCGAGAGTATTCGGTCAAAGATCGTCGCCACCCCAGCTTGGATGGCGCTGTTGCGATGATAAGTAAAGTTCGGTGCCAAACACAGCTGCTGTGGCGGCCTTATAGGCGTCCGCCGATCAATCGTTCCATCAGCATTTGTGCATTCGATGTCCAAGTACTCGATACTGCGCCATGCGACACTGGCAATCAGAAGTTCATTCCAATTAGACTTGAGCAGCAAAATCTGATCCTCACGATGCAACTGTGAGAAGTGCGGCATGCGACGAGCATACTCAACCATCTGGAATAGCTGCTTGTTCACCATTTGGCATAGATGAGACACGGCTCCTTTGTAGTCGGGCTGAACCATTGAGTTGTGTCCTACCCTGAGGAAGGGAATCGCATTGTCGCCACATCTGCTTTCGGCCTTCTGTTCGGATTCGATGATTCTTTCAATGGTGAGATCTCTTACAGAGCTCGTTGGATTCAGGTCCTCGTTGCGAGCGTTGGCAATCTTTGCGCCGCGTTGCCTTTCTTCTTGTACTGCTTCGCGTTTCATTCCGCACGTCAGACACTTTTGGTAGCGGCAGTATTGGCATCGATTTCGTTGTCTCTTGTCAATTATACAGTTCTTGTCCTCGCGACATGCGTAGGTGAGGTCCTTGCGGACGGTTCGTTTGAAAAAACCCTTGCAACCTTCACAGCTGTATACGCCATAGTGTTTTCCACTGGCTCGATCTCCACATATGGAGCACAAGTGCTTCGATCCACTGAGCGGGTGATTAGGTGGATACTGCGGTTGTTGCTGATGCGGATGCTGTTGCTGTGAAAGTAAACGATTCTGATTCGTTGGAGATTCATTCATTGCAGTTACTGCCTGCAGACTGCTAATGGAAACAAATTGCCCTGGACTACCGGGACCTGGGGAGAATCCTTCAGCACTGTTACCATTGAGAAGGGAAATGTCTGGTTTGATTTCAGGCGGAGAGATGGGTCCCATATGTCCAAAGGAAGATTCTCTATCTGTTCCGTCCATTTTGAGTTTCTATTTTTTTTTCTTCGCTTCTAATTGTTGAATGTGGTACAACACTTTGTCAAGATTTTGAACACAAGTTTGGAAATTATTTGGTCAATTTATCTTGTTACGCACTTTTGAGTTTATCACTACAAAACTTGAACGTTTTTTCTTATGGAAATATGCGATTTTACGGCAACACACTCGCAGTCAAGTATCAGCCATTTTTCTTCCCCGAACAAAAGTATACAAAAAGAAAAAAGAAAATGACCAAGTCGAAGTGAGACGTAGACACTTGTCACTTTGTGTACAAAGAGATCTGTCATCGTACCTGGTGCCGTTCAGGCATAGGTCGATTTTTTGTTATAACTCATTTAGGCGGAGTTTAGATTTCAGGTTTTTCATTAGGCCTGTTTTTTTGAGCTTCATTCTCAGCAAAACAATGTAAAGTAGGATTTTCAGCACGCAATTACAACAACTACGCACTACTTAACACTTCGAGACTCGCAGTAGTTATTGTAATTTGTGTGCTGAAAATCTTACTTTACTTTGCTTTGCTGAGAACGAAGCTCAAAAAAACAGGGCTATTGCTATACATTCAACAAAAAAATAATTGATAAATGAAACATATTTTATTTATTTTCTTATACGTTCCCACCAACGTGATTTATCATACATTTTCGTGATTTATATTTACGTGATTTATTTGTGTTTAAATTTTAATTACGTATCTGTCATAGCAAATTCACTCAAAATAAAATCGAATATACCTGTTCTTAACTTCAGCACTTTATTCAGCAAACAAAAAAGAAAGAAAAACTGTCAAAAAAATTTTTTCAAATTCAATTTTCTAATTTTGTGCGTGTTTCGGTGAGTTTTTGATATTTTTATTAAGTTCATGCAATGAAAAATTGTTTTATTCTTGGCAGGTATGGCAAAAAAACAGAAAGAACAACAAAAAACTAGCTATCTGGTGGTGGACACCTAATGTCAAAGTCGACAAAAATGTCACACTAAATCACTTAAGGTTCGGTGGAGACGCCTTTCGTGATTTATAAATCACTTTAGCTAAATTACGTTGGTGGGAACATAGTATTAGTATTATAAAGCCAAATCTGTTAGTAGGTACTCCGTATATTTGATAATAGGCCTGTTTTTTGAGCTTCAAACTCAGCAAAGCAAAGTAAAGTATGATTTTCAGCAGGCAATTACAACAACTGAGCTGTACTTGAAACTTCGAGGACTCACAGAAGTTGCTGCAATTGCATGCTGAATGTTCTACTTTACTTTGCTTTACTGGGATCGAAGCTGAAAAAACACGGCTATATGCCAAATTTACTAAATTGTACGGTGGTTTTTGAGAGGTTAGCAGTGAGTATTGTATTTATACTCGGGCAAAATACGTGATTCAGGTACTACTACATCGTGCGAGTTTGTAGTGAAATCTTTCTATTATATATTAAAACAAGTGAATCTGTCAAAAATCCATTCATGGTAAATGTCCACCAGTTTAACAAAACCCAAGCGAAGGAACAAAATACGAATATTTATGGAAAATGTATGAATAGAGTAATATAGTTTTCGATTGGACTTCTTCAGATTTCAAATTTCGTGTGTCTAATCGAACATAAAAATGTCACTTGCTCTTTTTTTTTCTGATATTCGTGCGATTCGATGTAGCCTTCGACACTTTTCTAAGCGTTTTGTATCCACTGGTTAAAATTTATATTAAAACATTCTAAATTTTCGCCTAAATTGATTTGTAAACATTTGTACATAAATAATTAACACAAATAGATACACCCGATGCAATGCATTTCTTTGCAGTTGATTTCATGAAAACGTAAACAAACTCCACTAGTTTTCAAACTCAAAAGTTTGTATAGGAAAATCTGAAGCAAATCTGAAATCGTAATTATGCATCACTAAAAGGCCAATATTTCTGTACCTATTTTTAATGTTGTTTAGTATTGTTTTCTATCCCAAACTTTAAAAATTTCGTTTCTATCCGAAACTTTCATTTGTGAAATGTAAGGGCAATTGCCCTTACAGCTACCTACATCCATTATAAGGAAAACGATTTTCCATCAAAGTTTGCTGAAAGAAAACCGTACAGCAGAATTTATTGTTTACAAGCTATATTTTATTACTATTTCCGCACTTTTATTAAATAGGTATTATTAATACATAGTTACACTTACTATAAATTATATAGATTTATATACAACACTTAATATTTGTATAAAAAACAAAACATTACAATTAATTTTAATATATACTTCTATCATATATTTACTAATTTCCCTTAAAAGGAATTTCATTACCGTCTGAAAAACTTGGCTTTTCAAACCTACAAAGACGACTTTAAATATATTTGTTTTATTCTATTTTAGTTATAATTTAATTACATTGAGAGATAAATATTTGCGGCTATTTACATTAAATTAATATACATAACGGCAGTGTCATCCAAAAATCCTTGAAAACAGCATAACTTAATTTTATGATGACTTTAGGCGGAGTTTATTTATTAGAAGATGCTCCTTGAAACTATGTTCCTATTTCTAGTTGCACAAGTGACTAAATTATCGCAGCCTTTTGTGACTCTAATCCAAAGACAAAAACGACGTTAATATGTTGGTAGACCAATGTCAAATATTTGATATTTGAACAAAAGTGAAGAAAGTTACGCGATCGAACTTCAAATTAGAGTTGCGAGTCATTCGTCGGTGAAAAAAATTGCATTTAAATATTTATGCAAATGCCTGAGGAAACGAATCAGTCCAAATACAGGGTTGGATAAATCCCTGCCATATGTCCGACAATTTGATAAAACCGCCTTCGGATTGTATAAAATGCGCTGACATTCGCTTAACGTCTCCAAAGTTTAAAAATGACAAAGTTTATTATGTAGTCGTTGTTAATCCTCACGAGCTCATATGCAAACATCTAAATCCATTCGATTCGATGTTATAACCCATTTGTTCCTGAATGGCATCCATACAAAGCTTCCGAAAAGTGAAGCATAGGTTTGTTCATTTCATATAATAACTGCTCGGCGCTCTCCCCGACGTATACGTGCTCATTGGTATACCCTGTGGCCCGGGCATATGCGTTGACATATGACTTTGACTCTGTGAACCGTATATGTCTACTCCACCTAAACCGCCACCGTTTCTTGATGGCTCATAATCCACATCATAGTATATACCCGATTGGTTCTGAAAATGAAACTTGTTATATATTTTTCAGACTCAAAGGACGCGTATCAAACTCACTGCTATACTATTGTTGCTGCGACTTTTTGGGCGAGGAACTTGAAAGTTTCTACCCAGGAGATCGGTTCGATCTTCTTCATCACTCGAACTGGAGTTCTCCAGCGTGCGCATTCCACTCGACCGTGATCCCAGACCTAGTCTGCTAAGGAATGACATTTAGAATTTGCCTTTTAGGATTGGGGTTGGGACAGGGGAACTTAAAGCCTTACCTTGGTAGAGGAACTGGTGGAAGTGTTCCATTTTGATGCATCTGCAATGTGCTGCCCATGTGCGACATACCACCTAGAATTCGAATTGGAAATTACACAACGCCGTTGTCAATGGTTTGAAATCATACCCATAGTTCCCAGTCCCATGGCATGGAGGTTGGGATATCCAAACATCGCCGATGATGGTCTTGTCTGGGCAATCGGTTCAGCCTTAAAAAGAAAGTATAAAATCAGACGCATTAAAAAGAAGGTATATTTTAACGTCAACGCACGCCATAGTGGTTAGTTTGGGCCATGACATCTGCAATTTGAGCCCATCTCATTCGGTCTTCCAGTGTGACTTGATAACCAGGCTGTAGCATACCGGCCGATTTTAGCGGCGCTGTATTCATGTATCCAAAAACAGGTGAACCAATCGCGTTCTTTTGCTCACGCTGCCATCTTCTTGACCACATTATCAGGCAAACAAGGGTCAGAACAATGATAATAATCGCCGCCACAGATGCTCCAATAGCAACTCCGAGTACTTCGCCGTCGATTTCGCATTGCCCACCATAGTGACTACTATCGCAGGCACAGACTTGCGCGCCCTCCTCTGTGTAACTACAAATACCCCGGTTATTGCAGTACGCGTCCGGGCATGATTGACACTCTCGTCCGGAACGTTGGAACTGGTCAGCCCAGGGATCACGGAAACCGGCTTCACAAGCACATCTAAAACTACCCCAGATGTTCGTGCATTGAGCGTGCTCATGACAGTCGTTCAGCTCATTCGATTGACATTCGTCGAGATCCTGAATATTGGAGATAGCCCCTTGTGGCGACTCCACATACAGGACAGAATTACCGATGTTATTGTTTCGACGGTGAATCACTCCGAGCAGATGTTTTTGAACATCAGTCCGTAGGTTGGGCCTCAGCGTTTCAGCATTTTCTTCGATCTGTAAATACAGAAGTGTGATCTCATTTTAGAAAAAGTAGGAAGTAGGATTTTCATTTTTCGTTCAAAATGTGGCGCCATCTATGTGAAACCAACAATAGGTGTGTTTTTTTGAGCTTCGATCTCAGCAAAGCAAAGTAAAGTAAGATTTTCAGCACACAATTACAACAACTACTGTGAGTCTCGAAGTGTCAATTAGAGCGTAGTTGTTGTAATTGCGTGCAGAAAATCCTACTTTACTTTGCTTTGGTGAGATCGAAGCTCAAAAAAACAGGCCTAATGTCCTAAGACCTCCTATCGACTCACCTTTAGCGTTAAATTAACGAATACTCCGGGAGTTCCTTGATTTGGATCGCCGCGATAGATATTGTTTACTCTCGCTTCCATAAACTCGTCCGAATAGGGAGTCATTGACATGGCTGAATCCATCTAAGTAAAGACAGGTGTGGTTAAAAAAAGCAATTTTGTAATCTAATAATTGCGAGAAGCAATCATCTATTACAATAAGGAACAATAATCGTAATCCCAAAGTGATTACCAGTTATGTCAACAGTGCAAATACTTACGGCTCTTGCGGATTCATAACTCAGCTGACTGAATGGCTCACTATTTCTATCGAGCAGCTTACTATCCCAAACAATTCTATGTTCGTAGAATCGATCTACACGAAGCCCCATAAAGAATGAGACCACTTTTCTACAAGGTTCCCGGTGCTTCCGACGAGAGTATCCTGCACAGAAAGAAAGAATGAAAAAGTAAGTATGATGTATGTATTTGGTTTAGCAGATCAAAAATGAATTGTCTGCAGTTTTTAGTATTTATGTTGAATGTTACAAGCGCACAAGTTTCCATTTAAACTATCTAAAGACCTACAATTACGAGGACTAAAAAATAATTGTTGGTACAGTTCATGGTCAGCTGTCAAAACAGACAGATCGAAACGACATCGAAATCTGGTACAATATTATTTACTAATTTTTACTCAATGCCATCCCTGAATTCAAAAAGTTCGCAACAGAGAGCGTCGTCGACAGCGAAAAATATTACATCGCCACTATGAGCATTAACAGTATTTATTTCTACGCAGCTGTACCAAACCTTGCAAATTAATAGCTTTGTCTTCTTTTTATTTGAACACGATGAAAGAAATGAAACTGTCCCTACTGTCTGTGGTTTTGTACGCCTTAAAAGAACTAATTGAATTTTCCACTTACCAGGTCGACAATGACAACTGGAGACGCCATTCTCCGTCTTGCATCGTTCATGCTGCGCCTGATCACACGTAGAGTCATCACCCACTATACACGTATCTATGCGCACCGGTGGCTGAGTGGTTCTTGGCCGATAGTGTGGTCTCTGTGCCGGGGTTTGATTCGTCTGCCCAATTGGCTTAGTGTTTGCCTTCGACGGGGTCACATCGACCACTTCTGTCTCTGGGATCGCATAACCTGTTCCAAGGACTGGCGGCTGATTAGACGGCTTCGGTGGTGGACTAGAATTATTTAGGATCTGCGGTGTAGCTGTCGATGGGGTTGTGGGAACAGTTGTAGTCGCCGCAACTGCGGGTGCATCTGTGGGATCTCCAAGCAAGTTGATATACGTTCTTTTACCATCAATTGACACAAAACCATCGTCGCCAGAAGGCGAAATAATGATATCCCCGTTGCCGGCTCCTCCCTGTTGTCCGCCATAGCCGTATGGCTTGATGTTAATGGTCTGTTGAGAGCCGCTGCCCGAGCCAGGTCCTTGGATAGCGGACAGGGTGACATCGAAGATTTCGCCATACCCCGGAGGCAATTGCTGCCGAGTGGGTTGAATATGTGGCGGCTGAGGACGGTGGGGTCTAGCTATTGGCGGTCGGCCATGGCTACCCGGCTTGAACTCAGGATCGTCCAAAACGATACCGGGTCTTGGATGATATGGAATGGAAGCCGGGTTGGGTGTTGTCGACGTGCTGTGGGCTTGTTCTGTGCTTGAACTGGAAATGACTTCCACTTGAATATCGGACGTTGTTGTGGTCTCTACGGGCTTTATTGAGATGCTCGGAGAGGTAGTGGCAGAAGCTGTACTAACTTCCAGAGATGGCGTTCTCTTGGGGATGGATGTGGTCATGAAAATTACGTCCTCCGATGACGCATTGATTACATCCTCGTTTGACATTGGTTCATAGTTCGAGGAGGAGGACGATGCTACTTCAGAGGACAAAGTGTTCACCACTGATGTGGTTTCAATGATTGTTGTAAAGTCCTCAGTGGCGGTGGGGATTACTTTCTTCTCGGAGGACTTTGTTTTCGAAGTTGGCTTCTTTTTGGAACTTTCATCCTTCTTGACTGGTATCTCTTCGGTTACTATGGAAGGGAGTTCCAAATCTAGCTCGCTTGAATTGCCCTGCTCGCCATTGTTGTTAGAGTACTCACCGATGGGTAGATCATTGTCGTAGGTCGTGTCAGTTGGAGCAACTTCCACAGTTTCATTATTTTCACTATCGAGAGTCGTCACTTGAACTTCTTCGACGGGTTCAAGCAGTGGACGAACCGGCTGATCGGGCAGCTCAGAGTGTTGCGATGGCTCGGGGTGTTCATTTAGATTTGCAGGTGGCTTGTACTGCGGAATTGGCCGACGTCCACCACTGCTAGTGGATATCGGAGGCCTTGGACGATTTCTATGCCATGGCGGTCTATTGCTCACGAATCCCGGCCTGTACGGTGGGACTATTTGCTCTGGAATCGGCACCCCTGTGATAAATGGTCTCTCCGGTCTGTCAAAGGGATATGGTGGCGGACGCATCGAGCTTCCCGGCAAGGGCTTTTGAATATCATAATCCAACGGAAGTGTCTGCACATCCGAGATCCTGGGCGGTCCACGATTGTTGATGCGACTAGCGGTCGGTCTTCGCTGACCAACCTGAGTATTTGCGTGCACGTTGACATTCCCATTGAGTAACTTCACTATGCCCGTGATGATGTCCTGAATGTCGGGATTGGGGTTTTGTCGCGCATGATTAGGCACCGGCGCAGTCGCTGAGATCGGTGTAACAGAACTCGGAGCTATATGTTCGTTGGGGGACCCCGATGAAACCGATCGTAGGTCCCCGTTCAATAAAAAAGAACCATCCACAGTAAGGCCCTTAGCCTCACGGGAGCTCTTCGTTATTTGAGCGTTCTCGGACAGCTCGCCGAGGGTCTCTGTTGGCTTTATGTTGTATTGAAAGTAACGACCCGCTTCAAACTTTTGCGTGTCTAAATCGCCGTCGTCCAACTCGTTTGGACCTAGTTTCGGCCGATTTAGGTCGTTGAGGATTGGTAACGCGGATCTTTCGATCCGCACATGCCCTCTTGTTTCATTTTCATCGTTCTCGATGCTTGGATCAAGCAGGGTACTTTCAAGCTTTAGAATGCCTCTCGATGTGTCTTCGCCCTTGCCTGCGTTTGTTGACTTTGGTGAGATCTGCGAAACCGACGGCAGGTAGTTCAGGCAGTCTGCAAAGAAACAAAATGATGGTCATCAGCAAAAAGTCATCAAAAGTGTGAGTAACGGAAATGTTTGTTAAATTTTGGCCTAAATCCTCGAATATAGGTTATTTCTTATTCGATCGACTTCACATCCATTAACAGAGAAATGGGCTCGCTAATCACGATCGTTGGCTCATTAGCTACTATACTGCTATTTAACTTTAATAAGCCGCTTTGGGTTCTACACTTGAATACACAAAATCTTAGCCATTGTCGCTGGTCATTAAGAAAGCACTCTAGTGCACCTGATGGCAAGCAGAGAACTGCCAATACCACACCGCAATTAAGAACATGTTCATGAGATAGAGAGAAGATAGATGCGGGTATGATTATGTAAATATTTATTTTTAATTGGATCTTGCAGCAACTATACAACGTTGCACGCGAGTCGATTGATTGTGCGGATGTGTGTTTAAGCGCTTTCAATGTATACGGTCAATAACGATTGCTGCCCATAATAATTGCAATCTGAGACGATTACTAACTGTTAAAATAAGTGGCATGATACTTGTTCTGACAGTTCATTAAAAGCGTATTAATTTGTATTTCATACACGAAGGCGTCTTCACGCATTGAGCAACTGGAGTTCTATTACGCTTATGTTAGATAACTGGAAAATAGACCAATAGTTCTGCTCTCTTCCTAAATAATAAACCTGATAGATTGTAACGTAAGGAATTATATTTTCTGTCAATTAGACAAGTGAACCAATATTACCTCCTGTCTAATTGACAGAAAACATAATTCCTTACGTTGCAGAACTATTGGTCTATTGTGTGTCAGATAAATGTAAACCTTTTGCCCACTACATTGATTTTGACAGTGAATGGCAGCTGGAAGAAAATATGAATGCATATGAGGTAGCCTAATGGATTATTACAGATGACCAGGGCTCGAACTTCAAGCACCACATCGAGCAGAGCTTATTTAAAAGGATCAGATTCATTTACTGAACACATTTTGTTATAAGCTGTCGTATGACTATAAAAATACACCGTATGAACAGTACTTGTTGTATTTCTTAAGTCGGCTGAAATCATTAACAATCTACAATATTTTTGCAAATCATACGGTTAGGTGTCAAAATATGCTGGGTGGGCATTATGTAAGTCAAAACATAGGGGAAATCATTCGTGCCCCTGTGTTCAGATTTTTACCCAGTCTGCTCAGTCAATTAATATACAGAGTGCTCTGAACAAGATGAAAATAGAATTCATGCTCGACATATCTGAACGACAAATTACCAAAAAAACATTTTTTCTGACACTTCAGTTTCTGCTCGGAACTAAAAAACATAAACGCATATCAAAGTGTTTCTTAAGCAGTGACTCGCACAGCGAATTCTATAAAAATGTGAACATAAACTTATTGTTGTGTGAACTTTAAAAGAGTCAAGTGCTTTGTTTTCAAAGCACACGTATGTTGGTCTCTTTTATAATTTCTCCCATCTGTCATTGTCAAGTTGATACGGAAAGTGAAAATTTGCAAAGGCATTTTAAAGAAAAAAAACGTTTGGGAACTCAACACATTGCTAATTCAATACTTTTTCACATTTTCCCTCATTATGTCTCTTAGGTAAACACTTGACATTTGCCGTGTGACTCCACAAACAATGAACACGAGCAGGTTAACTCCACATGGACGCATTAGTTCGTAATTAACAGTAAATGAGGCGTGATTATCATTACTTTCCTACCCACGGACACAAAAGCAAAATCCTTACGATACATTCCCACTTTTACTAAACTTCAGACCATAAAATTGAGCATGTGGAAATTCTTCACTTCCGTCAAGTTGCTTCGATTACTTTCACTTTTTAAAGTATACCTACACGCGAGCATGTAGGACCGGCTGTCAAAAAAGTCGTATATCCCTTTCTAGCCACTTTTTCCCCTTTGAGCAAAAACCAGTTTCCATTTCAGGAGTGTATTTACCGTCATTAATCAATTGTGCGCACTTGTCGTTGCTGTGCATCAAGTCAGTGGGGTCGTCCTTTAACCTACACCCAACTCAGTTTTGATCGGAATTTGCATTTTCTTGTAACTTTCACGTATACTATAATAAATCAGCATTCCACAGAGAAACGCTTTAGGGAAAGAGAATGTTCATCTCGGCAAAATTCGTTGCCCATATGTTAGGCTGATAATGATAAGAGCCATTAATTCCAGTTACCACCTTATATACGGATCATAAGAAAAATGCAATTCAAACCAGTTCCACTTCCAGTCTGAGTCTAACCATCTATATTTGAAGTAGGTCATCGTTATAATAACTTCCAGGAGTCGTCGTCGTCTCCCCCAAACAAGACCTGATTGTCGTTCTGTAGGTGAGGTTGATGGTGACTGCAACTACTACTACTCAGTTAATTATAGAAAACGACTATAACGACAACACTGACGTTGTGCGTTCAATCAGACACATTCAGCCATTCAGTGGACAGTGGGTCAGTCAACTTGTTTCTCCGCGTGGATTTAATTTTTATTCGTTTTTGGTTTTTCATTTTTATCTCGATATAGCGGTATCATCAGATCAAGTTTTGTCATACATTTTACGATGTTTTTTTGGTGTAGTAGTTGTTGTTGCACCAGCAAATTGGAGTAGCAGATGGGAAGTGGTGTAGTGGTTGTCATCATTACAGTTCTCGAACGGCGCGGCGGAAACAGGTGAAGTCAACGGCAACTTAGTTTTGTATACTGGTAATATGATTTATTATAGGCTACAGTCGAAGTCTTCTTTTTTTTGTTTTGTTTTTCTTGTCTGTGTCTACACCTTCTAGTGGTTAAGACCTAATTTGTATTGAAAAGAGTTACCTTTAAGAATTGTGGTTGGCCACTGTAAATGGGAAGTTGTTTGATAGATGTTTAGGAGATTATTTATGCAGTGGTTTGAAAGTAGTCTTTGAAGAAATAATGACAGCAAAAGACCAGTTTAGGTGCATGTTAGGTTAGATTAACGAACCGATTTTTGGTTAATAATGGAAGATAATTTACACTAGGTATAGTAAAAAGAAGAAGAAGAAGAATGCAAAAAAACAATTAAGTTCCCAGCAAAAGAGGCGATTCGCATTTTGTTAGCTTTGAGTCCCCCGAAAGAAGATTTGATTCGTCGTCGAGTTCATCTGCGATTCGCAGATGTGTGTGCAATCGTGTTAAATGGTTGACGTCGCGGTAAATTTGGGAAGAATCTTAAGTAATCCGCCACAACCCATGCGAAAGTACAAAATGCAATGAAAGAAGGTTTTGCATGTTTGGAAACGATAAATTTATTGGAATGGTTTTGGTGATAAGCTTCGAGTTTTTAATATATGAATAAAATTGCTTGATTCATCAGTAACACTAATAAAATTCTGTTACAAAAATTGCCCCCAAATGGTAAAATATCCGTAACACATTTATTTTGAAATTTTCCACCACTTTCCTATTGTTCTCCACAATACAATCTCTTATGTCGTTTTCCATTGGGCAAAAAGAAGCGTCCGGGAGAGTCCGGAATCGAAAAAATTACCTCTGAAACCGTTCCATTGGCACAAAAAACACTCTTCTGGTGATTCTGAGAAGAGATTTTCGCTTTTCGATTTGAAGTCAGAATCCACTCAAGAAGCACTCATACAAGTGTAATTTTATGTATTTTATACAAGTCAGCTGACAGCCGCCGTAGATTATTTTTTGGCATTTCACCAATACTTTTGTGAATTCAATCAGAAGCAGTTTTGTTGTTCCACTGGATCACAGATTATAACTTCTATCTTCTGCAATTGGCTGTTATGGCTTATGTCAAATCAAAAGGCCTGCAAAATAAATTGGTATGACTGCTAGTTGAACTGTTAACTGTGCGATGTCACTTTCCTGCAAGAGTGCTGCCAAGTTTAAAATTGCGAGTTTGTTCGAAAATATTTTTTTTTTAGTTTTGTAAAGGAATAAAACAAACAAAATTTGGAAAAAAAATTGTAAAACGATATAAATCCCGAGATTGTGTTGGGCGCTTACGGAAGAGATTTCCATCGCTTTTTAAGAAAAAATATATCCGAAAATACAATCTGGTGACACTGCGAGCAAGTATAGTTCACATGCAAACTCTTGTCTTTTAAAGAAAGTCGCATGCTGAATCACTGAACTTGCTCGCATTTAATCTTGATTCAACAGACCTTTGCATAACAGTGTTCTGAACAAAGATGGACCTAATTTGTTATAGTTTCCTCTTCAACTTCTCTTTATTCTTAGAACTGTTGACTGTCTCAATAAAAAGTGTTTAATAGTTATTTGTTTAAGTTATTCAAATTATGTAACGGTATCAACTTGAAGTAACCAAGCTAATTATCATTCGAATTTTTTCAAAAATTCGACCAAACGAGACGCAGCAAATGAAACACAGATCCACTAACCGTTGGTTTATTATAATAAACGCTCGTCGGTGTTGAGCGTCTTTTATGCCACTATATTTCTAGTTTTAATTCCATTCACTTTACATTACAACGCTACCCCAGCTTAATTGGCCAAAAAATGCATTTGTAATTAGTCAAAATAAACCAAAAATCTGACAAGAACTCAAATGCTTTCGTTGATTACCGCGCTGAGCGTTTGTTAGTATCCATATGTCGCGTTCCCACCCCAGCGCAATGACTTCAAACAAACTCACTGTCATAGTACCTACTGCCTTTCGAACTGATACGTTTTGTTTTTATATCTAACAACACCTTCTACAATAAAAGTGTTTGCTGCTATAGAGATAGCACACTGAAGACTGGAGTTCAATGGCACTGGTAGTGGCATAAGTTCCACATCCAATTAGTTACACTTCTAAGCAGTTGTGTTGGCTCGGGAAAGGTAAACGGCTTTTCACTTTCTAAAGCACTTCGATGCAGGTAAAGGTAGACTACACACGAGTTCTACAATTCGAGTTGTTAGGTTTATGTAGGTACTTGGGATGCCCAGGCCCACACACCGATACTGGTTCAACGATGGCCGTTGCATTTATAGGCTTTGGAGTATTCCAGCTCCAACTCCAAGTGGCTTATGCTATGCATGACGCCAGGGAAACACTGGAGAGTGGTGTAATATAGAGTGGTCTTTGGTTTAATTAATAGCACACTACATTGAAGTGCACTCACCAACGATGGGGAGTGTGTTGTAGTCTATTCTTAGGTTTTGGTTGGTTACATAAATTGTGTTTGCGGCGTATATAGGGATACCTACAACGAAGTACGTATACTAAAAGGTTTAATTTTGTATGCAAATGAAGGAATATGGTAGTATGAATGAAATTTGGTGAAAGGACTTATTTTTATCGTCGTTAGGTTGATATTGAAAATGGGCTATGTAGGTAAAGTAGTTCTGGTACCTCCCATACAAAATCAGTATTAGACCCATGTGTCTCTCTTTCGGTGGAAAACACGATAGCGTCCAAAGGAATCAACCTAGGCGAATGAAGTTTGGTGAAAGGACTTCTTTTTATCGTCGTTAGGTTGGTGTTAAAAATGGGCTATGTCGGTCAAGTAGTTCTGGTAGCTCCCATACAAAATCAATATTAGGCCTGTGTCTCTCTGTCTGTTGAAAACAGGATAGCGTCGAAACAATCCCAATTTTTGGACTATATCGCTGTCATAAAATAGTATTGCCTAATGAACGATATAGTCTCAAGCCCTCTAAGAGCGTCAGAGCCTAACGTATATCAAAAAAAGGTTCATCGAAATCTGCAGTTTTCAAGTCAACCGCGACCTGACATAAAACCCTCTAGACTAATTATTATACTAGTATGTACCTATAGATATGCAGAAATGTTAACTCGTATTCACTTTCACAGTATATATAATATTACTAACAAATATTTCATTGACAAACCGGTAAGCACAAAACACAAATCTCTAATTTTCCCAAACTCCCTCTTTCTGCGACCCATAAAGATCAATCATTTCTGCTGTCAGATTTCTATATCCGATTGTCACTGCATACACACGATCATTGAATGTGAGTTACCAGGATTGTGCGCTAATGATCAGAGAAAGTGTTTGGTTATCGAAGGTCAAAATCGTTGGCAGTGCTAGTACTGACCTAAAAACGAATTCTCAAATAGCACGAATACGTGTCTTTCATATGAGTAACTTAACGAGATGAAAAATTGATGGAACTTTTACTCTTGTTTGTTTGTTTACAAATCGTTTGCATAACTTGTTACAATTTTCATTTGGTTCAGTAAAAAAAAATTAATTGATCTGCTTGACTCACGAAACCATTCGACTTAGTCACAGCAAATTGCAACACAGGGGAGTGACTCACGTACGTTGTAATCACATTGCCAACGCGGATATCCAGGCGTACATAATATACATATGCGTACCTTATTGGTGTGGAATTACGAACGTTTTCGTGCCCGCAGCTGAAAATAACGCTTTCAACAAAAGCCACCTCAATATAGCGGCTAGTGTCGTTATATATTTAGCTTGATGTGCAGTGGCTAAAAACTTCAAAACTGGTATGCCGGTACAAATCACCATAAAAACATGGAGATTGTGACAAATGAAAGTTGCAAATGGGTATGCAGACGACAATTGTTTTGACTTGAGTGATTGTCGATTGATATAAAGCCATAGTAGTAAAGAATGTGATAGTTAAACGAAATGGCGTCATTAATGAATAATTGTATAAGTGGGTTGGTTGCTGTCATTTTGACATTATGGATGTTTTTCTGTTTCCATTTATGACCACCTCGTACAAAATGTGGGCATACATATATTGACATTTTAAAAATAAGTTTGCACATCAACTATTGTTTTTTACGACTGTTTTGAAAATGATTTGGGCTCTGTATAATGTAGGCAAAAGCAGGCACTGTCCAAATAGTACTAGAAAATAACCCCACTGTGGGTCGGAATTGAAAATGTTCCTAAATAAATACAGCACAGTGAAGTGGAATTAGACATCAGCGCCAGTTTCACTCATCAATCTACAAATACATTGAATGGATGCATTCTGATAGGAAAGTCAAACTGAGACAACCAACTAAGAGAAGAAATACAGTTCCTTTTATTGAAATAAAGGGTTTTCCAATAAGAGGTGTTATTTTGGTATTCAAAGAAAAATGCCATTTTTTGAGATAAATGATCGGATGTTTATTTCATCATAAAGAGGAAGGTATGCCGTTAATAATGAAAAACAACATCAGCCAAATGGCCACCACGAGCACGCATACAGGATCATATCCTTTTCATGAAATTTTCCATAACCAAATCGCAAAGTGGCTGCCCTATGTCCTCGATAAGCCTCACGAATTTTATCTTTGAGGTCTTGAATCGACGCTGGGCTGTTGGCGTAGACCTTATCTTTCACGTGGCCCCAAAGGAAGAAGTCGCAAGGTGCTAAATCACAAGATCTCGGTGGCCAATTGTGATCACCTCTTCGAGAGATAAAACGGTCCGGAAACATTTCCCGTAAAAGATCAATGGTTTCGTTGCTTGTGTTTTACCATTTTTGTAGTGAATTTTAATAATTTCAATGCTTTGTCGAAGAGTGCATCGTTCCATTTTTAGTAATGGCGTAGTTTCTACTTGTCAAATGTCAAAGAATAAAAGCTTCATAAGTGACAACTACCGAAATAGCAGTAACACTTCTTATTGGAAAACCCTTCAGTTAACCTATGAAATGTTAAACTTTAAGGTCTGTTACCCACGCTGTGAGTCCAACAGTAATCATAACCTTTAAAAAATATAAGCTAGCGAATAAAATACACTATTCCATAACTTAATTTTGACAGATCAGAGAATATATCGGTGTTAAAGATGCGAAACAATACTTTATCCTTTGAAATGGAAGGCTAAAGATAACTAAAATAAAAACAAAACAGTTTCTCGATAATTACCAATATTCAACTCATTTAAAAAAAGGGATATTAAAGCGGGTAATATTTAAAGAACGTGATGTAGAAAAAACAAGGAAATCGAAATCAAATCGAAAAATGGAGAATATCCAGACTGTGCAGGTTTTGTTTGGTTTTCTCCAAACGTTAAGCTGTCAAAATTAAGTGTACATTTAGCAAGTAGTGTAGGGAGGCTCTTAAATTTAGCTCACCCAAAACAGCATACTAGGCTTAAGCTGTCATCTGGTATTTAGTATTCAAATGTATTCCAGTCTTATGCTAAAGTCGGAGAAAATGAATTACTTAATTTGTCGTTAGTTTTTGGTATATCAATGATATACAAATACAATACCTTTCACAGAATTTAACAAAAGACATGCAAGCCGTCAAGTCGAAATCTTTGCACGTTTTCTGTCTGTTTTTTGCAGATTTTAGATATAAGGTTTGAGCCAAGTCAATTTTTGCAAAATTTTTAAAAAAATATGTTTGATAGCGTCATCACTTCATTCTTAATTGCAGTTCTAAAATACGGTTTTTAACTTGATACAACCCGATACTGGCCAATTTTTTTTAAATCGTACCTACTTCTGACATGTTCTATTTGTTAAACAATTACTTGTATGTTTGTTTTGCAAGTACATACTTAGTTTTTATTTCATAAGCACTCTTGGTGTTTTTAAAACAAAGTCAAAGCAAAAATTTTCTTTCGGCACCAGAATTATTCTACTTAAATTGCGGACGATTCCGTTTCGAAAACTTCTGATTAGTGCCACAGTGTGTATTAACGGTCTTTTCATTTAATTTTTATATTCGTATAGGCTCTTACTCATCCAACAGTATTGCGCTCCAAAGAAGCTTGACCCAAATTTCCCTAAAAGGTAATCACTTTGCACTTCACCACCAAATAATATTGAACTGAACTCCTACTACTCTTCGCACCTCGATGCTTGTATCCAACAAACTTCGGAATTTGGGTCGAAGAACTCAACGATTAATATCATCCACCCATTGACCCTCACTACATACTCCCGTTCATCGAACTATTTCATTTTCCAATGGAATTAGAAAAAAAATAGTTTATGCTGCGCCCACAAGCTTAACAGCAAATTTCTGCAAAAGCGAAGATAAAAGGCCGGTGAAAGCATTCTCCTCGGCTGTTGATTTAAGTATTTAATAAGTATTTTAGAAAAGCTGCGAGTAAGTATGGGTATTTTGCCAATCAATTTGACAGTGATGTCCCCAATCCCAAGTCAAGTAAGCCGATTACAAACTTAAAGATCGTCTTGACTTTAGTTCAAATTCCAAAGCCAGAGCGAATCGAACAAATTGAAGTATGTAGTTGTTAAATCATGGAATCCTAACACAACGGGAGAAAAACCAAAAGCCAAGAAAAACAATATACATACCTACCTATTATCTGGTGAAAATGAGAAAAAAGTGAAATTTTCGCTCCAAAAGGAAAACCAAGTGGAAACAAAAAAAAATTTCACCGCGTTGAGACAGTGATGATGGAAATGAAGATGTTAATGATGCCCCAATGGAAATGTGGAAACAATAAGAAGTGGAAACGAAGAGATCACGTTGCGGCACAAACAAGCGATGTATACACACGATGGAATATAATACACTTTACGTATTCCGTGTCATAAGCAAGTAATATTAATGTTGTTATCCGACTGTGATCGAACATGATATGCATATTTTCCTTTGATATCATTTTTCTAGCACTACCTACAGTAAGAAAAAAATGTGAGGGACTAATGAAATCTCTATACTTACATCTTCTGCTTTGACAGCCTGACATATTGGTAATAGTTAGTTTTGACATTTTTTTTTATTCATGTTTCATTTCATATTTTTGTATACATTGCTGAAATCAGAAATTTGACTGGCTTTTATCACACACGCTTTGGCGACCAGTTTATGGAAAAAATATGCCTTAATAATCAAAAATGATATTTGTTCATTATTATAATGTTCAAACTTCAAATAAAAACCAGAAAACAATGCAATTGTTTAATTTAACTCGAAAGTTTAGAAACTTACAAATGAATTCAAAATTACGCCATAAAAGCCAAACATGTTTTAGTACAATTTTCGTTGAAACATTTTCTTTGCTTTATTACTTTTATCACTGACAGGGTTAATCTTTCTCGATCCGTTTAAGTCTGTTAATACAGAAAGAGATCTCCTTTTTCGTTCGAAAAGGATATTTACATAGAAAAGAGCAAAGTACTTGTAAATTTAAGTACAAAAAGTGATTTTGTTGACAGAAATGTCTATCAAATATCTCATAGTTAATAAATATCTTAAATTGTAGGTGCTGCTTTTTATACTCTCGGACAACAGTTTAAAGCTCGCAAATACTGTAATCTTACATAAACCAGAAGTCGAGACCAAAAAAAATGTATTATTAACAGTCATTAAAAAATGGGAAACATTAGAAAAAATGTTGAATCCTTTAATTTGTTAAGTGAGTTTATTAAAATATGAATTGAAACATACTCTCAAAATTCAGATACACAAAAAGAAACCGTACCATTACTCCTTGCACTCACTGTACAATTACATGCAGTAACCGCATTACAAGTATATTATCCCCGTCTCGAATCGGATACATAATCTCGATAAGTTTTCCCTCGTCTACATTTCTTCGCACAACACACTTTCTAGATTCAGTTCATTCTGCTGCAACTGAATGGGACTGCTGGCTGACACGATTTTCTGCATGCAAGTGTGCATTTTTTTGTGCCAAAGACATAACATTTACATTTTGATCACGAAACCATATACAAATTTGCTTCTTTCTGGATATCCATACACGAGTGCAGAGGGCAAAACAAAATTACGAACAAAATAAAATAATAATAATTAGGGGCATGCCACACTATTATTTCTTGCAGTGAAATGCGTGATCTCTCAATGCATGCTCAAGATAAACAGCAGCAGTTGCATCCCATAATCTTTGCAGTCTGTGGAATATGAAATCGGAATAAGCACGCGACATTAAAGTAAATTGTAAGCATTTTATCGTTAAAATTTGAAGTCAATTTTAATTGCGTCTAATGAGGAAAATTTTTTGTTCTTTACCGCCACCTGTGAAAGACCGCGCTCATTGTGCATGCACGCCGTCTTTGCAATTTTAAGCTGAGTTTAACTATCGATTTGACCGAGCCTCAGAAAAATATTTTCAACTTGTAATGGGGGGACGAACTAGGTCATGTAAAGAGCGTAAAGCCATTAAAATGCGATAATATTCGAATAGATTTCTTTAACTACACCACAACAAACTATCGCGGACCACCTGGCGGGCACTTAATTTTAATAGGGTTTACATTTCCAATGCTCATGCTGTAAGGTGCGTAAAAGCTCATTAAAATTTCTCGAAATACGATATTGAATAAATATTACGGTTAATGAGATCGTGGCACTGACGTTTGGAATTGTGTGTTAAATTTGTTGCGGTTTAAATAATTTGAAAGTAGAAATTTCTGAAAGATTTTATAAATAGATCTTGCGAATGGAAAGACAGTCCGCGATACCAATAATCATTTTTAGTGTCCCGGCTAAATATTTCGAACTCACAAGGGCGAAATTTTCCGTACAAAGTTGCATATTGTGACCTACAAAATATTTAGTGTGGAGTTTTAAAATGATTATTAGTAGGGCACTCATAAGACATTTCAAAAGGAAAAGAGTACGCGAATTTTGTTGGCATTAAAATCGCAGCAACACTATTTGCAAAGTCATATAAAACTATGTACAGATCTTCGTCACTCTGACGGAAATAGTATTTTTCTTTCCACAAAAAGACATTTACAGGGGGTGTAAATAACAAAAACGGAAGTGCTATTATCTGTCAGCTGATTTTATAAATTATTTACAAATATGGAAGTAGACAATTATTTAACTATAATCGTTACTTTTCCATTTTACTCATTTTCTGTCATTTTTGATTAAAACATATTCGATCGGTTTTGATTTTCGATCAATAATAGGTTTGTTTGACGTGGCAGCACTAGTGACCACTAGTGCCCATTGAGAAGTGTCAGCTAATTTCCACGCCTGTCAAAAACCCTGCACAACCCTGAAAATTCGGCTTCTATATCGAACGCAAAATGTTGCCAGTGTTTGGCATTGACAAATATTTATGTTTTGGTAACACTTTTTTCCGATTATTGTTAAAAATGACTGAACTTATTTCAGAATTTGAGTTTGCCATAATGCAATTAGTTAATAAAAGCATTCGGAATATAGATGATGAGTTTGAAAATAAATAACAATAAGCGAAATGACAGAAAACTCAGCACTGAATTCTTGCCCCGACAAAGTTCAGTTCAGCGCACAACTAGGGTTCCCTAGAAGTCATGTCAAACAAAGGTTTTCAGTACCAGGGCGAGTTCAGTACTACATCGAACACATTAGGGTCATCCCAGTGCGCACTAGTATGCACTACAGCCCATGTCAAACAAACCTAATACATATCTGCCATTTTTAAACCTATCGCTTGCTATCATATTTCAGATTGAAGTTGGTATGCAAATTATAATTTTAAACACAAATGGTTACAGTATGAACAAAATAAAGTTAAATATTTATACAACCACAAAAAACATTAAGAACCACTCTAGAGCTTTCCATTAATATTTGCAAAATGGCGCCTTCTGTCAACAAAACCAGTAGGTAAGTGCTATAAAGTGACCATTTCACTTCATTTTGACATTTCATTGATTTATGTCAAGAGTATCGTGTATTCATCGCAGGGTCAACGACTTCAGAGTTTGTTTTCTTAAGAACTATACACCGTTATCCAACAAGCTAACTAAAATGCTTTAATTAGCAAAATGACACATACTTATGAATAAATATAGCTAAACCTGACGCAACTACACAACAAAGAAATATAAAAAGAATTGGCGAACCAGTTTCATAATCTGCTGGACCAAAAAGCTCTTTAAAATGTTTCCTAGCAAAATAGTCTAGTTTTCAAACTTTCGTAGATTTAAAAGACCTTGATGACAATTATTAATGGCTGTGTTCTAGAAACACCCAAAATTTTCAGAGGAACTCAGTGCTGGAAAATTCCGATAAAAAAAAGATAAACAAACCATTTTGCAAGAAATGACTCTCAAGTAGCTATATATAAGACAAAATCATCATTAGATAACCCGTTCTGTATAAACAACTACCAACAGAAGCATTTTTCAGTGAATGGTCACCATTCTATCATTACCGCAACGACGACATGTCGCGGCCGTAGTAGTTCTCAATAATAATAATTGTCTAAGAACACTTCAAGCAGATGCAAACAACATCGCGCTCTCTCGCTCTGCGTCTAGCTGGACAAACCTGAAATAGAATTCCGTTAAGAGATTCCTACGGAAACCGAACCGAAAGCATGACACAATATTGCAAAGAAGTCGGACACAGATTCTTTGGGCCACCAAGTTTGGAATGTTGCGTCTATGTTGTTGGTTGTTGTGTAGCTGGTTTATGACATTTGATTTCGCATCGAAGATAAATGACCAATTGGTGTACGTGTGCTGACACACTTACCGCTTACTTGGTGAAGACCTAAATTTTGCAGTTGCGGGATTTGGTATAGCTTTTTCTGGATGTATAGCGGGAAAACAAAGACGAACACATTTACGCGTACGGGGTCAGGAAAACACTTCTAGTTTGTTATTTATGACGTATACAAGTTTTGTTGACTTTTTGGCCCGAAAACTTAAACTAAAAAAGCAATAATTAATATCGAAGAAATTCAAACAAGTTGCAGCGAATTAGAAAGGTGAAAACTTTCGCTTTTTCTGATCGTAAGATGTTTTTATTCGGAATAGTTATGTTAAGTAGCAGTTTCAGTATTACGCAAGTAAATTGCAAATGCTAATAAAATAAGTATAACAGAGAGAAAGATCGGTGTGGCGATTATTGCAAAGAATTGTGATTTGTGAATGCATTATGCATGAAGTGTGCGATACTATTTTTAGTTATGAATGGATAGCGAAAATGGAAGTCGTTTCAATATGCGACAGGTAGATTAGAAAAGCGCTTTAGATCAAAACTTGAATGACTAGATCTATCTTTCGTCACAAATCAACAGAAGGTCAGAGACCTTAATAAGGCTCTGTTCACATACACAAAAATAAAGCAGAGAGCCACAAGTTGCAATATATTGCTGGTGCATGAAAATACCGGCAGATGGATGTAAAATCCGTCAAATGTCACTTTGAAATGAAGCGACTCTTTTATTTTATTTATTTATTTATTTCTGATGCTTCCTTCGCATCAAAATGTATTTAGTACATTACATGTCACAGGTTTATCAGTAAAAGCTGTAAAATGTAATTTTATATTTGGATAAATTGTTATGTAATTTGTGCGTTCACGAAGAATGCTTTCGCTTTTTTTTTGGTTATTCTACGAAACCCGATTAGCTAATTCTGTCGCCTTAATGTGGTATTCGATTGGGCTTTTTCAAATTCGCTCTCAGATTTTAGATTTCTTGTGTATAATCGAACATAAAAACGTCACTAGCTGTTTTTTTTTTTGTTGATATTCCTTTTGATGATACTCCACTATAGCTGTCAAACTTAAGCGCTAATAAAATTCGCAAATTCGCAACAGGGCACTGAAATAAAAAAACGATTGTTTTTTAAGTTCCAATCGAACTTAAAAAGTGACATAGGGCAAAAAAATAAGTGCTCTGAGAGTGCTGTACTGGAACGGACCCAACCATTTTGGTTATTTATTTGCACGCACATTTGTTCTTATCACTGATCTTATCATAACCAAGTTTGTCCAAGAGCAAACTATAAATAGAACTCAAACTAACCGTCATCACAAATGTCAACTTACTTTAATAGCAGTAATTATTCATTCTCAGTTGGGCATACCATGACAAGTAAAAGAACAAATAATCAGAAAAAAGCGTCCTCATTGTTTCAATTTATATACCAATCTGGGTAATTATTTAAAATGTCCACAGGCGACCACATCCATGTCCTTAAATACCAAACCAGCACTATTATATGCTCTGGGTCGAAGTTAATACATTCTTGCTGGTCGGCCATGACACTCAACCTACTGTAAAGGATTTAACAAGATCTCGCTTATAGGACATAATCCGTCTAATCGCAACAAGTTCTTTGTGGTCCGATGGCGATGGCAGTTAGGTGCATTTCCACAACACCGTGATTTAACTTTTCCTCTGCCGATCGCCTGTCTCATTCTCCTTCGTCGCTGCCCAGTCTTAGTTTTCTTCTGATATTAGATCAGACCTTGATTAAGGTCATTCGCTCTGGTGGACGTCTGGCATGGCTAAATAGCTCCGAAGTAAGCAATATACACATGTGCGACTGCGCTGTGGCAGTGAGATAGTTATGCAGACATCTCGAGTAGAGTTTGCATGTTGTTCTGCTATTGTATAGAGCTCGAAGTCATTTATCTGCTCCCCTCGTGCTCTGGTATTATATTCGTATCGTGAAATGGATAAAGCTGAAGCAGTCTGAAGTAGAATTTGAGGCTAAGGTTGCACATTTCTTCGATGAATAATAAAGTAAATGCAATTTAATCGAAGAAAAAGTATACCAAGCTGGCGAATGAAGAGGAATAGGATGTAATGCTTATTGTGCGAGTTCATGACCAACAATACTTTTGTTTGTGATGTAAAATATAAATTGCAGCATCCGTGGAAGATACCGAGTAGGTGCAAGGTCTAAAAATATTAGGGATTTCGAGCGAATTTGTATGACAATTTCATGAGTCTAACTCATGGTTTATGAACGAGCTCATGAAAAAATATAGAAACGGAATGTTATTAATACACATGTCGACCATTTGGGCCAGTTTGGATGCAAAATATGCACTTATATATTAAGGTCATGTTGTTGGTCATACAATTTTTTTTTTATTTATTTAGTTGTCAGTATGAAAAACGTCAGTGTTTTTCTTTAATATTTCCATTTTATTATAAACTTCTTTGCTATTTTTCGGTACACATTTTTAGCTGTCACTTGATTGTTTTCTTCCTTTCGTTTGACAATAGGTAGTCGTGTTTTTTTGAGCTTCGTTCTCAGCAAAGCACAGCAAAGTAAGATTTTCAGCACACAAATACTGCGAGTCTCGAAGTGTCAAGTGAGCGTAGTTGTTGTAATTGCGTGCTGAAAAGACTAGTTTACTTTGCTTTGCTGAGAACGAAGCTCAAAAATACAGGCCTAATGATGTTGTTGAAAACTAATCCTATGTCTTTTGCCAGATGACACTTTATTGACAAAAGTCAAAGATAGGCCAGAAGTTGAAAATGAATATGTTCAATTGTGCCTAACGGAACATTTTGCTCACGTCAAAAAAAAAATCCCAATATAGACATTGCTGAGGGCAATATAGACATTGCCCAAGTGGGTAAGAAATCAGTCTGACAGAACTTTACTATATACCTGTCACTTATGTAAATTTCGCCGCCACACGGCTGATGAGTGTTTTCGCTAGAAAGGTATTTTCTCAATTTGCTTTCATTTAATACAACCAAAAGTGTCAACCAAAAGATATCAGGTATTATTGCACTGCTTGTAAATTAAAGTTCCGGAGCTCGCACCGGCATGTACAATTGATACAAGTTGTAGAAACTCAATTAGGTTAACACTCGCAGTAGAGCGTGTTAGATTACAATTTTTTTCTCCATATTTGGCAAATGTAATATGAATAAAAGTATGAAAAACTAGAGTCAATCTCTAGTGCAATTTTGCGGTTTAATTCATGCTGTGCAGCAGACGCCTCCGCGGAGAAATGTTACCAATTCTATGTGAATGCAGTATCGCATGTCAAAATGAATTGCTATGCTTCAAGAGTCGCTACTGGATTTCATTTATTTATATTTATTTTATATGGGAGCTGTCTTAGTTTGTGCTTTAATGGTTAGGGTGAAAGCATTCTGTGATTATTATTTCTATCTAAATGTTTAAATGTCAATTTGGACGCTAGAAATAGGTGGAAGAAAGGAACATACAAAATGGTTTAATGGGGGCATATCGTTGGAGATATTTTGAAATTTCTTCATGCTTGGCAGCACTCTTTTACAAAATTATTAGACAATTGCTATGCTACGCTAGACCTTCAGGTGCAATACTATTCATTTAAACACAGTTAACTGTCGTGCAATCTGTATTTACCACACACAATGGCGATTGTCTGGTCTGGTCAACACTAAAGGCCATCAGCATCCACCTTTTGTAACATCAACAAGTGCGACACATGCGCATTTACCTTGATCTTTGAGTAGATCCAAGTGACACCAGAAATATTTTCTAGGTTAAGTCAATTGCCTTAAGAATGAGCTGAAATTTTCTCTCCTCTACAGCTAGGGTCTTTCAATTTAGTATGCACCATGGCCTTGCGCATAAACCCGACAACCTGAATTCCTAAGTTCATCACACATGTTTGTTTGTTAGCACTTCAGGTACATATCTATATTTTCTGAACGTTTCCCATTGAAAAATATGTAAATGAAAAAGAGAAATGGTAAAACACCTTATTAGTTATTCTATAGGAGACTTGTTTCCCAATCTGTTGGTTTATTCTTTTTAAAATAAAACAAAAAAACACAAAAACTGGTAAAAGGAAAAACACTTACCGCAGCAGACCAACAGTAAAGCCGTACAAACTGTTATTCTCGTCCAAATCCAATTATTCGTCGACATTTTAAGAAGCTGGTATATATTTTCAGCGGAGTTGTAGTTTGGGTGCATACAAATGCAAAGGTTGACAAAATTTCTTTTTGTATTCCTTTCAGATTTATCACAACACTTTGAAAAGTAAACACTAATTTAATAGATTAAACACTGTGTGGGCACTATTTGCTTTTGTAAATTATTTTCAAACAAAAATATACTTTGCTTGCACTTGAACCATTCACAATAGGTGATATCAAAAAGTTATTTTAAAGTTGGAAGATAATTTATCCATTTTTGATTGATGATGATATCCAGTCTGAAAATTAGAGAAAAAATTTGTAAAGTATTTTGATTGCGTTAATTGCGGTATGAATAGATCATTGACGTTAGAGATTAGACTTGGATAGGCTTTGTTGAGGTGTTAAAAAAACATACGTAATTCACATGTGGCGCAAAAAAAAACAAATTTGAAGTTATTTGTCGATGGTGACACGAGATTGAATGGAGAAGTTCAAAAATCTAGTTTAGTATGTCTGACAGCTGACTGACTTGATATGTTTCGGTTTTTATTGGCCTAGATTGGCTGTGCGTTTTTATACCCTCCAGAGGAAGGTATATTGACTTTGTCATTACATTTGTAACGCCAAGAAGGAGTCACCGGAGACCTCATAAAGTATATATATTCTGAATCAGGATCACATTCTGAATCGATTTAGCCATGTCTGTCTGTCTGTCTGTCTGTCCGTCTGTCTATTGGAAGCACGATAGCGCCCAAAGCAATTGACATAGACGAATGAAATTTGGTGAATGGACTTATTTTTATCGTCGTCAGGTTGGTATTGAAAATGGTCTATGTCGGTCAAGTAGTTCTGGTAGCTCCCATACAAAATCAATATTAGGTCCATATGTCTCTCTGTCAGTTGAAAACAGGATATCGTCAAAACAAATCGACCTAGGCAAGTCAAATTTGGTGATTTTATCGTCGTCAGGTTTATATTAAATTTGTACTATGTCGGTCAAGTAGTTCTGGTACCTCCCATACAAAACCAAATTTCATGACTTCTATGCAGTGGAGGGTATCAAAGCATCGACCAGGCCGATTATAACACTTTTACTTGTTTTAGTTGACGTTTATCCAGGCGTCTACATTTTCAAAGTGCTGAGATGTTTTAGCAGCGTTACAAAATATTTAAAAAAATGACAAAAAGCACATGCTTGACGTTAGTTTTTTAACGATTATTGCTCATGCATGTATTAATTAAATCACAACAAGTACCCACAGTATTTCTTGTCATTGTTTTAACGTTTTGCAGATTGTTTGAAATGGGCCTGCAGTCGCACAATTGTTGTTCTCGATGGCTGATATCTACGTAACGACTTATTTTTTCTTAAATAACTTTTCGACTTTTCGTCTTACGTTAAACTATGCATCCATTTGACTTGATTAATCGTTCGCCATTATATTACTAACCCATTTGATAAAACTTTTAAACCGGATATAAGTTTTGTAAGGCAAACACACACCCCACCTTAACTTAGTCTTTCTATTCACAGCCATGTCGGTCGTAAATTCTTACAAAATCAATACACAATGCAATGACACACTATTCACAAAAATTTAAATAAAACAAATGAGGGCGCTGCTGCAGCTGATTTGTCAGAAGTATGCCCCATTGAGGGAAACAAGGAAAAAAACAACAATCATCAATTTTCTACTCTTGCATGCATTTCATAATTAACATCGAAACAATTAATTTTCTTTAGATTTTCGCTTTCATTTCCAAATTAAATTAAAATCACAAAAGCGGCCATTTTCTATACACAGTTCATGGGCATAACCAAAAATCGACTTATATCCAAGAATTTTGTTGTATTTTTTTTCGGGGGAAAGCGTAAGATCAAAATGTAAAAGTGAAACTTTATTGAATCATACGCACTAAATCACACATATTATATCGCATCGAGAGTTCGCTTTGCTTGCGTTCGATAGACTTGATGTCTTTTATTAGCGTTGATTTTTTTTCGAATGCGGGAATTAGAAGATTTTTAGTTTAGATGCGTGAAAGGTGTGATGTGCGAGTAGAAAGCTCAATTAAATTAAAAGAGAATTCCAGAATGCTATGCTAATGTGTGGGAAGGGAGTGATCATGTACTCCATATACAGGTGTGACCAGGGAGTGAAATGAGGTTCTATTGATTTTTCAAATTGATTTCAAAATGATTTGAAGGTGAAGGTGTTGTTGGAATTTATCCATATTTTCTATTGAAATTAGGAAGGCGTTTAACTTGCTATATTGACAGGTAGGCCCGCCTACTCAGAGCTTATTCTTTTCCGTTATCGTTTGAGGAATGAGATGCTTCGATTTCTATTCACGATCGCTTCTATTCCACATTTTTGACAATAAATCATATAGGCCAAGGCGGAGAAGATGGATTAACCTGGTTGTTGGTAAACAAATTGAGCTCAATTATAGTACATTTGATAGTAAAATTGTACGTTGTTATTGCGTATTTTTCGGACAAAATATAACCAACTAGCTAAATATTTGCAAGGTAAAAACTGAAAGCCTAAATCTCGTAATCTCGGTATTTGAAGTAAGTGTTCAACATTATATTTCTGCAAATGTTTTCCTTAAAATCAACCCACGTTTTAAGTTTTTCATAGGGAGGTAGAGATTTTGAAAAGAAAATACTGGGAAGAAATGAAAAGGCATGAAATTTTGTCTCACTGTCATCTGTTGGTTATGACTTTTATCAAGCAACATAAAAATCGTTGCAAAATATACAATAGTTCCATTTCCAAAATTATTTGGTCAAGAGACACAAAAAGAAAAGAATGCCACTACCAACAAAATATTAGCAAATTCAATTTTAAACGAAAATTTGACAGATTTTCTGTTAAATTTATCAAATGCTAAAGTTACTTCGCATTTTAATTGCTTGTAGACATTTTTTTTTTTCTGTAAAAGAAGCAATCACTTAAAAGCTGGTATGCTAAAGAAAATTCCACATTTAAAAAAGTGCGGCTTAAAGCTTATTCTGTCACCTATAAAGGAGAAATACCTTGAATTTGGCCACAAAATGCATGTAAACGAAGCCAAAATGCGTAACCAATACAAAATAAATCGACTCAAAGCCGCAATATACATCCCATGAACACTTATTCATCCGTTTAAGAACTTGACATGTCAAAAATGTCTATTTTAAAACGCTAAACACGATCATTGGGGTTTTTTTTTTATATAAATTTAATGAATCGACAAAGAACGCAAACAAATGCAGGGCTATTCACTTTGGGATGTAACAAATGGAATTTATTAGAATGAATGAATTTTGAACTTAGATCTACGCCTTAGTTTTAAGACCTAAGCGATGAGGGTTCAAATTAAGACCACATTTTTTCTAAACCGCATAAATCCAACAATCATATAAAAAGACTGCTCAAAGCGCTAAACAAAATGCATCAGGAATGGCAGCATTGCCATCACCAAATCGCAATGAAATGAATTTAGTGCTTGCCTGTTATTCGTGCTACTGTTCGATGGTACTGCATTTGTCTGCCAAAATCAGTTGGTTCATTATTATAAAGGGTGATTTTTTAGCTGGTTTGGTTTTGGCAACACCGGTTTTGACAGCTGACGTGTGTTTAGTACCTTGTGTCCCTGTCAAACAGCTTCAGTTTGGTTTGCAATTTAACCATGGATCGTCTTACAAATGAACAACGCTTGCAAATTATTGAATTTTACTATCAAAATTCGTGCTCGGTTCGAAATGTTCATCGCGCGCTGCTTCCATTTTATGATCGGCATTCTCGACCTTCTGAGCAGTCTATTCGGAAGATTGTGACCAAATTTCGCACCAAATTTACTTTGTTGGACATTAAACCACCAACACGTTTACGTACTGTGCGTAGTGAAGAAAATATTGCGGCCGTATCAGCTAGTGTGACAGAAGACCGCGAAATGTCGATTCGGCGCCGTTCCCAGCAGTTAGGCCTTTGTTACAGCACTACGTGGAAAATTTTGCGGAAGGATTTGGGCGTAAAGCCTTTTAAGATACAGCTGGTGCAAGAACTAAAGCCAGCCGACCTACCACAACGCCGAATTTTTGGTGAATGGGCTCTTGGAAAGCTGGCCGAGGATCCGCTTTTTTATCGAAAAATTGTGTTCAGCGATGAGGCTCATTTTTGGTTGAATGGGTACGTAAATAAGCAAAATTGCCGCATTTGGAGTGAAGATCAGCCAGAAGCATTGCAACAGCTACCAATGCACCCCGAAAAAGCCACTGTTGGGTGCGGTTTATGGGCCGGCGGCATTATTGGGCCATATTTCTTCAAAGATGATGCGAATCGCAGCGTTACTGTCAATGGTAAACGCTACCGAGCGATGATAACAAACTTTTTTTTTGCCCGAAATGGAAGTTCTTGACTTGCATGATATGTGGTTTCAACAAGACGGTGCCACATGCCACACAGCACGCGAAACAATGGCGCAATTGCGAGGCGAGTTTGGTGAACAGTAATTTCATGTTTCGGGCCGGTCAATTGGCCGCCTAGATCGTGCGATTTGACACCATTAGATTATTTTTTGTGGGGGTATGCCAAGGCTAATGTGTATAGGGACAAGCCCGCTTCGATTGACGCACTGGAAGCCAACATCCATGCATTCATTCGTGAGATACCGGCCGATATGTGTGAAAGAGTATGCCAAAATTGGACTCAGCGGATGGGCTACCTGAGACGCAGCCGCGGTCAACATTTGCATGAAATTATCTTTAAACATTAAATTGCAAGGTTCAAACTATCGATTCAAATAAATATTTCATTCATTTTTTCGAATTTTTTGTGTTTTTTTTTTAAAAAAAGTTCTAAACCTCTTAAAAAATCATCCTTTACTATGCGAATGAGTATTAAAATAAATGCGTTTATTTTGAGCTGTCAATTTGGTTGTAGTTTTATGCATTTCATCAAGAAATTCATTAAATTTAATCATTAACTCGAAATAGCAATTTCATTCAAAAAATTAACGAAAATTACCGCAAATCATCTGAGGAATCACCCACCATGCAGAATTTACGTAACGTTACGAAATTACGACCAAGATCGCTATAATAGCCATTTACTTATTTATTTATTTTATATATACCCCCGCCCTGGTGTGAGGCAATCACACAATTTTACTCGCTACCATTATACATATTCCAAGGAAATTAATGTGCAATACTGTTTTTTTTTTTTGGAAAAAGCCCCAGTTCACCACTCAAAACTACAAGCTGTAACGAATAGCTTTACTTGTGTCTTGCTTCGTCAAATTTGCATTGTCTCTTTCTCTCTGTTGGCTGGTGGTAGTGGGGAAACTTTCTATTTCGTTGAACTTAACATGAGGTTAATCGACCAAATTACAGATTACACGACAACGACACATAAAAACAAATCTCCCAAACCAAACATAAAGGGTAAATAAACCTAATCTCTGCCGAAGATCGCCTTACATTTAGAGAAAAACCAAACGTATTCACGTGCTCCAACATGCACAAAAAACAATTACTTTTGCTGAACCGAAAAATCCAAAGAAACGAAAACAGAAATCTTCCACAAATCATTGCGTGTATACCTTCGAAATGCTTTCACTTTCACGGAAAGATCTCTCAGTCACAGCGCCGAAGAAGGGAATTCCATTCAGATGAATTAATTGATCTCCGTTTCGTAATGCGTATGTGTAAGCGTGTGAAATCCTTAAGTTTTGATTTACCTTAAAATAAGCGTTACTGCTATTCCAAAGATGAAGCTACTAGAGCGTGTTTTATTGAAACGGGTGCGCAATAGAAATAATACACAAAACGGTTTCCCATCAACGCAATAGTATCTACACCGTCCACGTCCGGGAGGTGGAATTCAACTTTTTAATGTGCGTATCCCCAGTGTCCATGTCCATGTCCAGTGTCCAGTATCCAGTAACTTGTGGTTACCAGTTTGTCTTCTTCAATTACTCTGATATAGATCAGCGCAGAAGGTAGGGGAAGGGGTTGCCGTGCGCATTCCTTATTAGCACTCGTTATATACTTGTATATGCAGTCGTGTGTTTCATAGGAGAACCGAACGGCAATTCGCGCAATTCAACAGGTAAAAGATATCCGGAATGCGCGCACAGCTTCACACGAAGGAGACACTTTTTTCAGCAATATTTTTTGCTTTCAACTTTTTTTTTCACATAACTTTCTTGGATCACTCGCAGTCGCAGTGATGACGAGGTTCACTTTGCAAACTTTTTTCACACTGACTTGTGCACCTATCTCGCAATGAAAAGTAAGACGAAAGCTGAGGAGGTATGAAAAGTGTGGTCTTGTGGCGGAGCAATTCACATTCACTGGGTAAGTAGGCAAATTGTTTTCACCAATAAAAAATTTAAAATACGAATTATTCGCGATGCACTTTCATTATCACTTGTGTATTTGATTTGAAGATATCTATTGATGTGCGAGATGTACTAAGGCACTATTCAATAATTTTCAAAACAGAGATGGAAAGTTGGCAATTAATTTATGCATAGCACTCTTTCAGATCACGCGACGGCTTCAACTGTATCAAGTAGATCGTATATCCAAGCCTCTGCTCAACACGATGGTTCGGAAAAAACTGACGCTTGGCAATTGGATTTCTTTAAGCAGACCCGCCTCATGGCCTAAAGATACACGCATACACTTGCAAACCAATTGCTTCTTTTCTTTCTTGGTAGGTTTTGTGCTGTGGTGAATGTGGTCGTGCGGCGTATAGTGTCTTCTGTCTTGTGAATGAGAGTAAATGGCATAAGAGAGCCAGTAAGTTGGTTCGGCTATGGAATGGTTACTTCTTGCTTTTTGTCTTTTCTTTGGGCCCGAGACCAAGATCAAGATATTGTAGTTGCTGCCTCGTCTACTAAGTGCAAAGTTGTTTTTCACTTTTTTTTTTCGTTTTTGCGCCATTTGTGTAGTGTCTTGTCGTATTTGAAGTTTCAATGGATTCGCTTAGGAAACTGCCATTCAAAATATTTAATTTTTTTCTTTTTGTGAGTCTTAATGAGGTGAAATGGTAATTAAGGGAGTGTCTCTTTCTTGTCCTCTCATGCTGATAAGTGGAAAATGTCTTCATGGGGCATGTTCCCGCATGCGGGAGCATGAGCTTATATGTATGAGCGGCATGACACTTGATATTGATTCTTAGCATAGATTACTGGCTAACCTTGAAAATGAGAAGAAGTGAGAAAGAGCTGCTGATGGGAATAAGTGGTATTTGAAGAAGCCCATTCAGTGGCAGGCCACCAAAAAATGATGGTTATGTAGCTTATACGAATCAGATATAGGTTCATCAAACTTAAGTTGATTTAAAGCAGCTATTCCAATAGTAATTTTTGTTGTGGTAAGTTTCATGGACAGTTGAATGACTTATAGAAAATTCAATCGAAAAACAACTTGCTAAGTGCCGGCTTTTTAGCAATCGGATAATCTCTACAACAACTGTCCACTGCGTGGCGTAATTGCTTAAGAATCGTGTGTAAATCTCAACAAATGCGTCAATTTATTATTTTTGCTGTCGTTTTTCGGCCTAGTTGGCTTTGAAAACTCTGCCCTATTAAACATATCTACCTTAGTGCCCAGATATATTTATGTAAAACAGAGTAACGTCTTCTTTTACCATATCATGACCACAATCACAGGTTATGTCATTCAGCTTATCAGTGCAACCACATGATCCACTCGTTTTCCTTATTATTATACTGATGAAAACCACAGTTTTCTGTGCAACTCTTTTGTTTTAAAGTCAAATATAAGAGGAAATTTGACCACAAAATTAAACATTTAGCTTCTTGCTACAGCCTAAAAACATCCGTTGGATCTTTGATGGATGTTTCTAAGGTGCATTAATTGTTTGTTTAGTCAAATACGCGACAGAATGCTTGGTATGGTGGGACTGAGTTCTGCATTGTTTCAAAAATGGTTTTCTTCTTTTTAGGAAGAGTAGGGCACGCATTTTCTCCTTAACCATTATTTTTAGTGTTCCTGCTTTGCATTGGCTAGTTCGTCTTCTTAATCTTAATATTGAATTGAGAAAGTCCCGCGAGACCCAATCATCAACTTTTTCTATTTCTGCAACAACTTACGAGTGTATATGGTGGTAAGTAAATATCAATCAGTGAAGGAACGCCGCGTTTCAGTAACAGCTTGTACATATTATTTATTAGTTTTGTGCTGAAAATGATTATAAAAAGCGACGGATATGGCTGTTCTCTATTCTTTAAAAAAAAAACAACTCAGCTCAACTTCAAAATAATTCAAAATTGATATCAAAAATATAGGTAAATCAAGTTAAAATTGTTCCTTTTACATTATATTGATGTGTGATACCGAAATTCATACAAAAAGCCTCATCTAAGAATGATTATAAATCGTCTTGTTAATTAAAATTAAATGCATGCTTACCTCTTAACTTTAAAGTTTTTGAGCAGTATAACAGTCTTAAAAAAGAAAGCATCAGCACGCAATTTCCAAACCAACACGTAGCTAATTGAGACGGGAGAATTTTCCACGGCAAAGGACAGAAAACTGAATAAACTATCATTTGTAATTGAAGCAATTACAAACAATTATCGCCATAAGTAGGTGCTTTGGCATCTACTATTTTTATTGAAAAACCTACCCACAATCACATCGAATGAGTCTTTAAATTTTGTTTCTCTGTTTTTACTTTCAATGTGATTATCTAATGCCGCAGTGCACATTAGTGTAAACTGTCCTCTCTCATTCTTTTAGCAGTGAAAGTTATACTTGTTGTAATACAAATAACAAGCGAAGAAACAAATTATAAAACAGTAAAGTTACGCAAATGTCATCGGTGCCATTGGGCGCTGATTGGTAGGAATACCTAATAAAAATTATTGTTGCGGAGTCATTGAACGTGAGTATAATTTTACTGAGTATCGTCTCGGCTGTGCAACGGTCGGTGTACCTATTGACAAAACTTTGTGGGGCTACTCCAAAAATGCTATTACAGCTAGACAGAGAGTGCGTTGGGTGTCGGTTCATAGGTGGGCATGAAGATGTAGGGTATTACTCAATGAAATTATTATCTATAAACGAATTTCAATCGAAGATGACATGAATAACGATTTTCCTTTCATCAATAAACGTATTCGATTGTGGAAAGAATAATGTATAAAAAATGGTGGGTGCGGAATCAGTTTTTGAAACCATATGTTTTTGAACAGATTTTATTAAATTTAAGATTGCCATTAAGCAAATAAAAGAAACTCATTCATTTCCCTAAACAGAAAAATCCATATGGGTCAGAACTGCCTCAATAAAGTTAAAGGTTACGTGTACAAAATCGAGGTAGCTCATGTCAAGTATCTATTTCTCTGAATAAAATATATAAAAATGTGAAGCTCTTGCATGAAGGATCACATATGTCGGTAATGTAGTACGTAGGGCTTAAAAAGCTTAATGCAAACTTTACTCAATTGCCAAATTATATTATTATTAAATACTTGTTCAACATTTTAAAAGCTGCTGAGACTGATAGTATTTATTGCTGACCCTACTATCACCATTTTCGCCAAACAAACATTTCATTAAACAATTTCTTTGATCAATTGCCATGAGAAAGCATGCACCTTTCTTCAGCTCAATACAAATTCCATGCATCAGCGCTAATATTACCATTGTTCAGCACATTCGAGTACGAGTTGTTGCTGTTGCAGCAAATTCTAACTCATTCTCATTTCTTTTGCGTGTCATAGATACAGAAAGGTAGGTACTATCTGCATGGTATGCAGTATGCACCACATGCACTAGCAGAAGTATCATTTTTTTTTAACCCAATTTAAGTCGGAGGTCGTTTGTTGTAGTTGTTGTGTCCATTGTTGCTTTTGTAGTTATTGTGGCTGTTTACGCGATCGCTCGTCAAGGCAATTAGGTTGCTTCTTATTCTTATATTGTCTTCCAGATAAGCCTAGTGATCTGCTTTTGTTAGCTTCCATGGAAATGGCAAACAACACGCACGAATACGAAATACTCTCGATTGGCAATCATTCTTTTCAGGTACTCATTGTTCTCTTCTTTTGCCATTACTCAACAGTGAACCTATTTATAGGTTATTCCTTTTTGTGATATATCCGATCGGTAGCATCGAACCCAATTTAATCGAATAGTGAAGCTTCCACTACCAATCGCGAATCGTATTAATAAAAAATCATACTTAACTTAATGGGTAACCTTAATCTCTGATTTTTGTTGCATTGTCATGGGGTGCGCTTAATAAGGCTTTAGTCCTATGTGTGTTAAGTGCCACAGACATACCGAGATAATGTTAGTAAATTTCGCTACTTTTTTTACCAATAAAATCAAAACAAATCAACTGTTTTTAAGCTTAAACTTTATTTATTATGATAACCACTGTCTGATGCTTAAAATTACAGTATTTCTTCTTCTCTGCTGATTAATTCTTAAAAAAAAAACGAATGACATGATTTTCGACGCTTTGTATTTCCTTGGTCAGTTAACGGTTTTACCCATCGAAGATTGCAAGTAATGGTTTCGTTGTAAACGATTTTTAGTTTTAGATAGACCAATTTATAATTGTTTTTTACGCAATTTGGTTTATTTATGGCAATGAAGAAGAACAGATAAAAAACTAATGTATACAAGTTTTTTTTTTAATGAAAAACATTTGATTCGAAATAGAAGAATACTGCAAAAGTTGGCTTACTCAGAAAATGTTTTTATCATGAAATAATTGTCGAATATATTTTGCAGGAAGCACACTGAGCTTGACCCAAAAGTTTCGATAGTAAAACAACTAACGAATGCGGGTCGAATTTGAAAACTTATTACTATTCGATATTCGAATACTTCACTCGATTGTGGAATAAGTAAGAATAAGCACACACACAATTGTGTATTAGATCGAGGAAGGGAAATATCTGCGCATAAATTAATTTAATGAAATACACAGCCTTTCAGCTGAATAAAGTAAAGTCTTATTACCAACTACAAACTACACATAATTTTAAAAACTTAAAATCTAATCACTAGAACTAGAATAGTCACATACAAGGGACAACCCGCTTTTATTTACTACGATGCCTACATCTGACGCACTTTTTACTGCTGCATTGCTATTTGTTTTATCACTCTCGATAGCTTCCTTTGCTTTGGCTTGTTCAAGTGCTTCATCTTCTTTTCTCTTCTTGATGCCCAAGTCTTTTAAACTCAATTTGCTATTAATAAGCTTCTGTCGTTTCAAACCACCAAATGTTGTTTGCGTTGAACCGGGCAATGCTGGTCTCATTAATATATCCAACCTCTTCTCATCCTCTCGCTCCTTGGCGGGTTTCGATTGTAATTTCATTAAAGACGCCATTTGCCGATCCTGATCACTCTCCGGAAGTAAACTTATTTCCAAGCTGCTCCTATGCAATAGTTTGTCATCCTGTTCCTTCTGTATTTTCAATTCCTTTTTTTGTTTCTAAACAAAAAAAAAAAAAAACAAAGTTGCAAAGTTAGACAGATTAATTTGTCAGGCTTTATATACAAACTTACTCTAAACTCTGCTCTCAGCTTACAATTCGCTTCATAGCAGTCCTCCCAAAGGTTTTCATTCCTCTCGTATAGCTTTTCAAGTACTGGTTTCGCGTCTTCACCCGCCCTAATATCCTTCGCAAGATGATCCAACTTGTACATAGGATCATCAAACAGGCGCTTCTGCACTTCTTTCGTTTCAGGCACAACCTGTTCATTCTGTAGTGGATCCCAACGGTTTTCTTGCCGTCTGGCCCCTGATAGTATGACATAATCCAAGTTGCCTGGATCGGTTTTGATTTCAAAGTGGTTGTCGCACAAGTGGCATTTCATACGGAACTGGTACACCGGAGTGGAGTAGTACATTCCAACTTTTTTCTTTTCGGCGTTGTAGCGGACACCCATGCCAATGTGATTGTTACATCCTTCGCACCAAATGTTGTAGGGCATTTCAAAACGTATGATGAGAATTCCCATATGGAGCTTACGAGCCCTCTCACGCAGGGCATGGGTTCCGAGGAATTTATTGAGGCCGCCCTTCTTTGGATCATAGTCCGGCGGATAGTATTTGTTTTGACCCTTGCGTTCACCCATTTTTAATTAAAAATAATTTAAAAAAAACAATCGCAGTTGAACCCGACCAAAAGAATGTAAATAAAAAAATTCTTATTTTAAACTTCAATCTTCAAGTGTCATTGAAGCGGATTTCAGTGAATACAAACCAAACATTTTGTATTTCAACTGCAGGAATGGGGAACAATCGACAAAAATATTAGGTAACAAATAAAATTTTTAAAACAAAAGGAAGTTTTTATTTGTTTATTTTGTTCGCAGCTAAAAGCATTACTGATAATAGGCCTGTTTTCATAACTTCGATCTCCGCAAAGCAAAGTAAAGTAGGATTTTCACATTGATATTGAAAATAAAATCTTGTTTATCATTTATCATAGACGCGTAGATTTGCGCTCCATATTTTTCTATATCAAGGTGTTTATATGTACCTCCCTCCTGTGACCTGTGAGCTTTACCTATTTTGTAAATCTGCTATCTATTCGAAAGCAAGCGCAGAGTACAGAGTTCTCTAGTTTGATATTGGTAGGTATCTGGTACCTACTGGTTTGACTTGGTTATGATTCGATTTCTATCCGTTTAGGTATAACACATCGAGTTATTTATTTTCATTGACTTGGCATGACTTTAAAACTCACAGTTTTACCTGTCAGCGATGACAGCTTCAAATTCACTTTGACAACCCTCGAAGATCACAAATTTGCAAGGGCAAATCGCGTGCTAGTTAAAAGTAGACGAAGATCTCTTTTCAACTTTGCCACGTAAAATAAGTTGAAAAATACCAACGAAATAATAAAAGCAGTTAAATAAAATGATTATTTATACAAACGATGGAAATCCTTTCGGCTTGCAACTACAAGTGTTGGCAAAGTTTGCCCAAAAAGAAGCGGCAGTAAAGAAAATTAACCTCAATGGTATTGAATTAACAAAATTGTTCTTAATGTTAGCTTTAAGAAATCACGTTCTATCTTTTAAGATCCAGTAATAAAAGGTATGAAACAGTTACCAATCCTTGAGCTGGACTCCGGTACACAACTTTTTTCGACATCAGCGGCAGCCAGGTATCTATTTCCTGACGAAGGTCTCGCTAGGGATGAAGTAAGTAGATAATTAGATTTCATCAGCGTTACAGTTTAAATTAACTATAACATCATGGTACACTTTGATAGTGGTTAGAATGGTCAGCAGCTCAATTAGCACCGGCCTTAGCTCACAACATGGGCGTTGGTCACCGTGCCGATCCAAATGCTCTTCCAGTTTTGAACTCCCTGGTTAAGAAGCTTGATAATCGTTTGAAAGAGTCACCTTTTCTTGCTGGAGATAAAATAACAAGTGCAGATCTGTCTGTATGGAGTCTACTTGCTCCTGATGGTACCCTGAAAGGAGCGCATAACATTGAAAATCTGCTTGCTTGGTATCGCAAAATCACTGCACTTCCTGTGGTGAAGGCTGCTCTCGTTGAACATCCTCTAAAGCAGTTGAGTTTCAATTCGTTGCAGCAGTCAAATCGCTTCGGTGGTCTTCACCACATTGTTCTAGCTCCACCAAGCGAAGAATCATCAAAATTGCTCGTGGAGACTGGGGCAAACATCGCCGAAACGGTCACCGAAGAGGAAATGGAAGCAGCTCGAGCTGCGTTTGTGTTTAATGAAGTTCCTAAGCGCAAGGAAGTGCGGACTGTCTTACCAAAGAAGGGCGAGCGTAATATTCTCATCACTTCAGCGTTACCTTATGTGAATAATGTCCCCCATCTGGGCAACATTATAGGGTGCGTTCTATCGGCAGATATCTTTGCGAGATATGCCCGCATTTGCGGATACAATACTCTCTTTATGTGTGGTACCGATGAATACGGTACAGCCACCGAGAACAAGGCTCTGGCCGAAGGCCTAACACCAAAGGAAATCTGCGATAAGTATTTTGAGTTGCATAACTCAATCTATCGGTGGTTTGGCATTGGATTCGATTACTTTGGCAGGACAACCACTGCCGAGCAGACCGAGTAAGTGGCTGTGTGAGAAGGGCTTGGCTGAATTTGAATCGGTTCCTCTTTTCAGAATTGTTCAGGAGGCTTTCCACCACCTCTATAATGCGGACTACATCCTCACTGAGAGTGTGGAGCAACTTCTATGTCAGAAGTGTGATCGCTTCTTAGCCGATCGGTTAGTGGTCGACGGTTTGGCTTCAGAAAAACATCTGAAACAATTTTTTTTTTTTGCAGTTTTGTTGAAGGAACATGTCCCCATCCTGGTTGTGGCTACGCAGATGCTCGTGGCGATCAATGCGACAAATGTGGCAAACTAGTCAACGCTATCGAACTTATCCGTCCGCGCTGCAAAGTGTGCAACGAATCGCCAGTGATTCGCAGCTCCGAGCATCTGTTTATCGATTTGCCAAAGATCGAACCAAAACTCAGGGAATGGATTGACACAGCAGAGAACGGCTGGACAAACAATGCCCGAGTTATCACCCGCTCTTGGTTGCGAGAGGGTCTCAAGCCACGGTGCATTACTCGTGATTTGAAGTGGGGCATTCCGGTGCCCCTTAAAGGCTTTGAATCGAAAGTCTTCTATGTGTGGTTTGACGCTCCATACGGTTACGTGTCCATCACAAAGCGTTACAGCAAGGAACACTACACTGAATGGTGGCAGCCAGCTGCGGGCGTTAAAGTTGAACTGTTCCAGTTCATGGCAAAGGACAATGTACCCTTCCATTCGGTAATGTTCCCCTCAATGTTGCTGGCAACTAACAAGGGACACACCTTGGTATCGCACATCATGGCCACCGAGTATTTGAACTATGAAGACGGCAAATTCAGCAAGAGTCGAGGAATTGGTGTCTTCGGCAATGATGCCCAGGAAACTGGTATTCCTGCAGATGTGTGGCGGTTCTACTTGGCTTCTGCCCGTCCTGAAGGTCAAGATTCCAGCTTCAGCTGGAATGATCTTGGTGCCCGAAATAACTCGGAACTGCTCAACAACTTTGGCAACTTTGTCAATCGGGCATTGATGTTCTGCGAGAAGAATTATAACTCAGCCATCCCACCGATGACTTTGACCAAAGATGAGTTGATTCTCCTTTCTTTGGTCAATCGTGAGCTGAAGGGATATATTCAATCGATGGAGAAGGCTCGCCTGAGGGATGGTGTGCGACATATTCTCTCTGTGTCTAGGCATGGAAATGGCTACATGCAAGCGCAACAGCCTTGGGTCCTGCTTAAGGGAACAGATGATGAGAAGGCGCGTGCCGCCACAATCATAGGAGTCTGCTGCAACATTGCCAATCTGTTGGCCAATCTCTTGTTCCCGTATATGCCATCGACGGCTAGAACTCTCTTTGATCAGCTCAACTCGGCGCAGGCGCACATTAATCCAGAGTAAGTGTACTAGTTCGACTGCATTTCGACTGCATTCTATCATGTCTTTCTCAGAGAACCGTACGCCAGTATTCTCCTCCCGGCTGGTCACAAAATCGGCAAACCTGCACCTCTCTTTGCCAAAATCGAGCAGTTCCGTATCGATGAACTCAAAAAGAAATACGCCGGCCCACAGGTTGTGAGCTCTAGCTCGGGTGGTCCCTTGACTGCCGCTGATCTGGAGAAAGCTGTTGCTGAGCAGGGTGAAAAGGTTCGCACTCTAAAGCAGAGCAAAGCAGACAAGTCAGTGTGGCAGCCTGAAGTCAACATATTGCTCGATTTAAAGAAACAATTAGCCGCCGCTCAGGCTACACCCGCACCAGTTGTAAGCGCCAACCCCAGTGCACCGCTAACAGCAGCTGAACTGGAAAAGGCAGTGGCTCAGCAGGGTGACAAAGTCCGTGCTCTGAAGCAGAGCAAAGCCGATAAGTCTGTATGGCAACCCGAGGTCAACATTTTGCTGGACTTAAAAAAGCAATTGGCTACTGCTCAAGCGGCTCCAGCTACTCCAGCTACTCCTTCCAACTCCAATCAAGGAGGTGATGCAAAACTCAAGGAACTCGAAGAGAAAATCGCCAAGCAGGTAGTACCCCTCCGCATGTAATAGTCCCTTCATCTGAATTTCCCTTCTCTTTCAGGGCGAAAAAGTCCGCGATCTGAAAAAGTCATCCGACGCCTCCATCTGGAAGCCGGAAGTTGAAGCACTACTAGCGCTCAAAAAGGAACTATCTGCCATAACTGGTGTCACCGAAACACCCGCAAGCGGAAAGAACAAGAAGAAGAAATGATATCCGGTAATCGGTTTTATTTCGACGTTATACGCACCGCGCTATTGAGTCTTTTGTCAAATTCGTATTCTCTTCCGCCATCCTGTGCGGCTCCCTATTACTCTTCTAATTTATTTTATTGTTTGCTTCATACACCTTATGGTTTCTTTATAAAAAGAAAGAAAGAAAAAAAAAGACGTTTTCTACATTTTTGCATTTATTGTGTGAAATAAACAAATATTTCGCAGCCAGTTTTTGTTTTCGTTTTCGTTTCATATTCACTTTCCTATTCATTTTGGTTTTAGTTTTGTTGCTCCTCGTGATGTCCCTATTGGTCTATGATTTGGTATCCCTCTTCAGCAGTCGCCCCGATTCTAAATTGGATTTTCTGTGTAACCTTATTCATAAATGTAAGCTCCTAGCAGCAAACGAGATAATTCTCCAATATTTCAGAATAATTATATATAACCAAGACAAATTGTGTGTAATGTTGTAATTCCTATCGTACAGTAAAAAACATATTTAATAAACTATCACAGTATTAGATGTTTTACAAGCAGTTTTGTAGTGTTTTTAACTGAAGCGCCCCGCGAGTATTCCAGTGTCTTGTGGGCAGTAATAGCAGCTATAACTGAGGCTGCCAAGGACACAAAGTACCGGTTAAAAATGAGTTGTTGCAACTTAAAATCACTCTGTTCCAATGCGTATGAACTGACTTACACTTGATCTAACCGCAACTTCTGTAGGAAGCTTTTCCGACCAATATCTGTTTGAACATTTTCTGCCCGAATTTGTTTAGAAATCACAGCAAAAATAAAAACGCAATTATGCAGCCTTAAAAGTTAGAAAAAGTGCTTAATTTTATTACTTTTAAAATGGTAAAAATAAATGCGACTCCAGACACGGGCATCATTTCTTAACACCTTGCGCCGGTGCCATACAGTTACCATCAGGATACCGTTTCTGAAATTGCGTTATCAGCTCTGGATCAACCAATCGAATTCCGTCTAATTGATTGCCAAGCGTTATCCAATTCGGCTGCACATTGTGTGGTCGTCCGAAGAGCTCGATTTTGCGTGTTCCCGGACTCAGTCGCTCAATGATGCCGTATATTTCGTCTGGCTTGTGACTGGTCGCCCGTACCTCCGCAACAATAACGTCACAGTCAAGGCCACGATTCAAATTCGTGGGGTTACCTTTCATACCGACGAGGCAGTGCTCTTTGCCATGATTCAACCAATGGCCAGTTCGTCCGGTACGAATTATTCGTTGCAGTTGATTGGTTTTTACCCAAATTAGCTCATCGACACGTTCGTAGCTGGGAAGGAAACAGAGTAAAGCCTTGCTTCATAATAAATTGGTGAGTTCAAATACCCCCAGAGCTTTAAACATTCTCTGCCTAGTTCCATGGCTCTGCCGGTGACCCATAGGAAGATTAAACCGTCGTCTTGCAGAGCTGGAACGCCTAGTTGCCTCATCTCATCGTCGGACATGGTTCCTGTGGGGGTAAAATATAAGACGAGAAAGCGGATAATGAACAGCGTTACCATAAGGCAGTTCCATGTGAATATCCCAGGGCGGATCGGCCATAACCACAGCGAATTTGCCTAAAACAGTCATATCCAAGTACCTGCGGGGAGAAATTATCAATTTTCCAATTGACTGCTTCACAGGAAGTGTGTATGCAAGTACCTTAAGTCGCACTGTATCCACTGAGGAGGATACAGGCTCACACTGGGATCCGTGTTCCTTTTTATGCAGAGGTTGGTCTTTACGTCTTCGTGTTTGTTGTTGTTTATGTTTGGATGTGCATCCACCTCGTAATGGACATATCTGGCGTCAAGCATAAAGCATCAAGTTTGGGAATAATGCGACAAAAAACAGAACTTACTTGCAAGTGGCCATATGGAAGCACGTGTTCAAGAAGCTACAATCGCCCAGTGACTCATCAGTGTGCGATTGGATGATCTTTTTGAAATGCAATTTAGTACATTTATCTGTGTTCTCGATGATCTCCTCAATCGGAGTGGATACCAACTGAACGGGATCCTCTTTCTTACACTCTTCAGGGATTATGGAAGACTCATCTGTCGTGCCTATAGAGTTCGTTTCGGCACTTGAATCTTCAGCTTTTTCAGACGACTGTTCGATTTCGCGGCGCTTCTTAGCGGCCATTTCCGCCGTAGCTTGCTGCGCCTTTAGGCATTCAATTTTCGTTCCATACGGACAGAATTCCATCACTTGGGCTCCACCGTGCGACTTGAACTTCTCCGCGAGAGACCTCTCCTTGGCAGTGGGTTTTGTTAGCAGTTCAAGTATCTCTTCACCGACTTGTTTACTTTGTTTTTCGCGTGTCGAAGGCATTGACAAAAGGGACTGTAGAAGGGAACATTTTATACAAATTATCTTTCGATGATCACCAACGATTTTACCATGATATCATCGGAGGCATCGTTGCTACTGCTGTCCTTATTGATTTTCTTTTCGGAATCAGTTTTGTTTGCTTTTCTCGAGTTGCTATCATCGTCGTCGTCTTCATTTTCATCTGAAAATCATAGATTCAAGTCGAATTTGGAAATTTCTGAAGAGCAACACTCACATTTGCGCTTAAATTCATCTTTAACATTATACGACTCGGAGACGAACTCCTTGTACAGACTCAGAAGTGCCGTCTGCTGGACACGGATTACCTCGCAGCCAACCTCCTTTCCAATGGTCACACTTTTAATTCTAATAAAGGAGCACTACTGTTAAGCATCGCATTGGAACCGTCAATCTTGTTACTCACCCAATAGCCCCTTGATTGGACAACTTATTCAAAATGTAATTTACCAGCTCCTTTGGGGCGGATTTCTCCAGATTCCTTTCAAGTTTCTCGGTAAGATGTGTTGAAATAATAGGAAGGACTAATGAGCTAGACGAAAGCATTTGAAGGATTGTCTTCTCAATTTCGGTGTCAGATTCTAAAAAGAAGAAGTAGGTATTTTCGTTTGATGGGTACACCTCAAAACAGGTCATCTTACCGGTTTCTGTTTTAATAGGCGCTTGGGAATCCTCGGATGTTTCATTTTTTATGCTTGTTCCCATATTTGGCGACGACAACAATGTGGCAGTAGACGATAGAATATCATGACGTTCCTTCTTACGTTTCTCTAGTTTTTCACGGTAAGTATTGCGTTTATTTTTTATTGCTTTGATTTCCATATCCCATGCTTCGGACATTTTTTTCTAAACAACGGGATCCTAACAAAATTTGCGATATATTGATGGAAAATAAGGCGAAAAACTATTCTTCGGCGATGAACACAGACAACACAAAACCGACGCTAATGACACTCGGAAATTGTAAACATGTCAGTCATTTCACTACAAAGTATAAGACTTTGTTTATTAGAGCCTTTCAAACTGTTTATAGGGTCCATTTGCCCATTATCTGGTCTGTTCGTTGGGCATTCATTGATATTAATTTTACTTGAGATCGATACTTCTCCGAAAAATGTTTTCTATTGCATTTTTTATAAGGAATTACAAATTTAAATATGAGATTTCAGACTTCTGCTGCGTAATAGACCATAAGTACTTAACTTTTTGGAGCTTGACGCCAAAAACATTAAATTCTCGTATATTATTTAATTTTGAAAATTGTATTCCAAGCAAAATGTGTAGCCATGTAGGTCCAAAATTTAAATCGGCGAAAGAAAGTATCATTACAGGGTAAAATGTAAGCAATACCTAACTACTGCTTTTAATTATTTAGAACTGAATTCATTCATTATCAAATGTCACTGTTTTATGTTCGTTGCAAAATAAAGTGTCACGAATCGTAAATATTTTTATAGCCGCAGTGTTTTTGTAAGATTTTATGAAATATACTTCTGCTTTTATTAATTTGTTATTTTTTTCCAGAATACAATGGATATATCAGCTCTGTCCGAAGTAAATTTCAATTCACCTGACTGGATAAACAGTAATTTCCGCAACTTTGATGGCAAAGATGACAAACATCTCTTTATCTCTTCGTTTGTATCGAAGCTGCAACTCTACGTACAACAAGTAAATTTTGCCGTTGAGGACACCAGCCAACAGCTCATTGGAAACCTTCCACGCATAATTAAAGATGTTAAAAATTTACACTCGGACGTGCAATCGCTTCAGAAAAGAATGGGCCAGGTGCGATCCGAAGTGCAGGCTGTGCAAGAAGAAACCGGCGATTGTATGGAATCTCTCGAAAAATTAAACAAACTTCAAACAAAACTTCAAGTAGCCAAGGAGAGTCTTCAAGAATCCGATGGCTGGGGTAATCTTATATCCGAACTGGAGGATAGTTTTGAGAGGAATGACTTGATGACAGTTTGCGAGAAGTTGGTTTCCTTGCAAAAGTCTTTAGTCGCCCAGGAGAAGTTATCGGGCCACTCGGAAAGGGTGAGCCAGGTGGAGGACTTCAAGAACAGACTAGAGGCATTGGCTAGTCCGAGTGTTGTATTAGCTTTCACGGTGGGAGATGTCGAGAACTCTAAAAAGTATGTTAAGATATTTGAAGGGATTTATAGGCTACCACAACTCAAGCAGTACTACCGAGCTGTTCAGAAGACATCGATTCAGCAGCAGTGGAAGGAGACTATTGAACTAGCTGATAATTCGAATAATTTCCTGATGAATTTCTATGAATTCCTTTCGGAAAACTGCCAAAAGCAGGCCAAATGGTGTGAGCACGTTTTCGGTGATAATTCAGGCGATCAACCTTTTGTCATTCTGACGGAAGTACTTCCGGCACTGCAGCCACCTAGGGATGCGCAGATCCTGCAAATTCTCAAGAATTCCAATGAAAAACTTGAAGTGTTGGAAAAGTTTGCCAACGCCAACAAAACATTTGTGAACCATCTTAATTCTGTGCTAAAAAGCAATGCGGTGTCGTTATCCCGTGAGCAAAGAAACGCTCTAGCCGAGTCAGTGTTCGACTATTTCCAGAAATTTATTCAACAGTATCCGCGAATTGAGGAGACTAACCTCTTTAGTCAGATCGAAAGAATAACAGTGGCTCAGACGAATGCTGGGGATTCCATTCACCAGTTGGAGGATTCCAATCGCAAAACATTCGAATGGCTTCTGGAGACATGCCACCGCTGTGAGGTCATCACAAGTGACCTCAGCCTCTGCAAGCTCATTTCAATTCTCGGCGGAGTTTTCAGAAAACTTCTCGAAAATTACGTGAAAACCCAGCGCCAATTAAATCTTAGCATCCATTCTGAGCAGAATTGGATTCTTCTCCAGAACTGTATGTCCCTACTGCAATGCCTAAGCGATTTCCAGGCAAGGCTTACCAAATTTGAAAAGTTTCTCCATGAAAAGATGTCCTTGTTGGAGGAGAAACTGTCAAAAATGACAAAAGCCACAGATTTGACCATCTTTTCTATATGTGACAAGTCAGAGCTTAAGCGGCTCCTAGCTACCATCAAGGAATATCAGCAGAAGCGTAGTGACTCTTCTCAAACTGCAAATATGCTTGGTATATTCCCCTCGATATATGAGGCGCTTAAAGGCAGTTTCATTGAAACTCACGACATTAGCCTGACCATTTTGTTGTCACCAATTGAGCAGCAACTGAGGAACATTCAGCCACTGGACAACTCCAGCAATCAAGTCGAAATGGATTTGCCCGCCTTCAGTTTTGCTCCACAAGAGTGCATCACTCAGATCGGACAGTATCTGTTGACGCTGCCACAGCATTTGGAACCGCTCCTGCTTTCTCCATCTCCGCTATTGAAAACCGGTTTGGAGATGTGCAACATCAAGTACACGCAGAGTATACCCTGTGCCGATGTCTTGCTCTCGTTGGTCGTTGAACAGTGCTGCGTCATGTACCAGAGTCAAATCCTGCAGATTAAGTCAATGCCTGCTGGCGCTGCTAAGCAGCTCTCGGTTGACATTGAATACTTGGGTAATGTAGTTGAGGAGCTTGGACTGTCCATCACCCTGCATTTGAGTCAGATTTTGAATTTGTTGAAAGCATCGCCCGAGAACTATTTGTCACTCAGTGCTGGATGCGAGCCGAGGTTGGTTACTGCGGTCAGGCAAATGAGGAATATTATTTCAACCGAGTAGGGGAGTCTGTCGGGTCGTGCAATTTTATCTTTTATGTACTATTATAGGTTATGTTATGCAATAAAGAATAACCATTAAATATAAAGCTTTATTGGTCGATCTTTAAAAAGGAATTGGTTTTAGAAACCTGGTGACTTTGATGCATTCCTTGCAATAATTGTTTATTTTTTCAGCAATCACTTAGAAAGCACAATTGCTCATAAGTGTCGTTATGAGGGGCGCCATTTTAGTAGTAATGCGAACCGCTTATAACTTCGTCAATTTATTTGTTGTAAAGCGTTTTGAAATGCATCAAATAGAAACAATTGTTGTCTCTTTGTCTGAGTTGGTACGGTTGTTATTGCTCAATGTTATTTTAAGAGAATTCCGCTGGTCCATAAGCCATAAAGCAGCGAAGCGATTTGACTGAGTTCTAAAATAAAACACATGCATAAAAAAAATAAAATAAAACACATACTGAACTCGGATCCATTCACACATAGCTTCTATGAAATTTCGGATGTCCTAAATTAAGCAATTTAACACTGAATTTGTCAGTGTCATTCATTAGGCATGATTAACAAGCGGTACCAAGTTTTGATCACGAAAATTGCTCTTTAATCAAATGCTATAGGAATGAATGCGTGCGAAATTTCAGTGGACATTTCCATTGTAAACTCCCACGGCCAGTGGCGGTCTTTTAATGAGTAAGTTTATTAATAAAAAAAAAACACGTCTAGGTCTAGATATAAATAAGCATTTCTATTCGCACAAAGCTTTTTTTACCATGCTTATTCGCAGAATAGTTTCAGGGGAGGTTCCGTTTAAAACGGGTGGCGGATGATGAAAAATTGAAAGTTATGCACTGCACATTATGAATCATTTTTTGGGGCGGCATTGGTATCCTTTACAGAGCAGTTTTTTGGCCATTTGAAAGATAATATCGCACTATTTATACATACCAGTTATAATTGGAAGGCAGTCTAATTCCTCTTTAAGTTAAACTATGCGGAATGCATAAATAGTTGCTCATAGGTAAAATTATCAATTCATTATTTAAAACAGATGATAGGTTAGGTTATGTAAGCTTTTGCGAAATGTGCTGTCAAGCCCGATCGCGCTTCCTCTTTTGTATCGTGATTTTCACAGAATACAAGTTTTGATAGCTGTGTGCGTGAGCCTAAAGGTGTTACGAATAAACGTTTTCAGTTTCAATGAGTCTTCAAGGGTTTATTTTCCATACAGATCTTTTACTTAAAAAGAGTGCTAGGGCTAGCATCTTTTATTTCCCCAAAATATTCATGCTAATCAACCCATTCCAATTTTTTTTCCATTCACACAGGCGTCTTAGTATTTTCAGTAGCACAATTCCGGCCCTGGGCTGCTGTACGAAATCAAATCAACCCAATCCCATTTGCAGTACTGATACTGAATAAACTTATAAACATAGCCGCATGAACTTGGTCGTCTCAGTAGCTATTTCACAGGCATTCAGTTCACACGTTGGCAATACGTTTCGTTCGGTATCTGACGACAACTGCACGTGCGCGATTAAAGTTTACTGGAGAAAAAAACTTGCACTCTTTTCCTAATCGTTGGCTCTCTTCGGATTGGATACACAACACAGAACACACTATACTCTTTTCCGGTGTCGACGTCGTCGCTTGTCGTTTGGGGGGGGTAAAGTTTTCATCAAATGCAGTATACCTACATTCACTAATCCGACGGTCTAAACTCGGGAGAATCGATAGAGATCCATCGTCATCGGCTGAGTGCGGTTCAAGTACGAGTATTCGATTTCAAGTGGAAAACTTGTTTTTCTTTCCCTCAATCACAAAGTGTACAATCAAAGGAGGAAAAAGGATAATTCGACATATACCCACATAGTTCGTGCGTGTAGTGCAAGTTTAAAAAAAAAAATAGTGTTTTCCTGTAGCCCCGCCTAATCGTCATACCAACGAATCCCGATTGATTAAACCGCAGCAAAAGCTGTTAAAAGTGAAGGTAAAACTTTTCCAGATAAGTAGTTATATTTGGGTGCTGTATATAGTGAAAACGATACAATTGCATGATTGGCATGATGTAGCTAACTGCAGTTTTTATTTAACACAACAACGAACACCAAAATCAGAGCAATGCGCCAAATTTTCTAAACTTCAATGGGTAGGAACAGGTTTCTTTTTCCGCTATGACGATTCGCGTTTGTCATGCATTTGTTTTATGGCAATTACGAGAATTTTGCGAAATTTGGAGGGCATTCCACTCAGTCTCAAGGTCAACTCTAAAATCGCAGTCTCATAGTTGGTACACAAAATCATTTAGTCCAAATTTTGCATATATATTCGCACGCCAAAATCAGCAACGGAAGGAAGGCAAGTGCAAAAAGCCTTATAGATACTTTTCATCGCCAGTATATTGCCTTTCTCTTTCTATTGACGCACTGTCAATGCCAGTCGTCGCGGTGTCAAATTGGAACTCTGGAGTAGCTGTGCCTATTTATATTGCTATAGGTTAGTTACACAGAGCCATTTATGTATGTACACTCCATGGCCAAGATGTGAATTGAAGGTGAAAACAAGAGTTGATTAAGTCAGGAAAGCAAAAGAGTTCGGTTGAGTGGGGGTGCGCTAAAATCATTTGACTGGGATGTATAGGCAAAGCTTTGCTCTGAGATACTCGTGGTGTTCCATTTTTCCAGGTGAGTCGCCCGAAGTGGATCATTGATTATTTAATACAATTTCCATGGCATGGCTTAGTTTTCCTTGAAACTCACTGGCGCTGTTGGGGTATTTCTTGTTTTTGCCAACGAAAGGAACTCCAACCGCAAGGAGTGAGAATGGCGGAATAACGGTGTTCGGTGGAGGAGTGTACATCTGTGTGCGCTAAATTATTAACACAAAGAGGGTAATTTTATTTCACCATGGATAGTGCAAAAGTTAATTAAAAAGTCCTTGACATTAACTAGAGTGGTGTGGTGTAATAATTGGGTCGTATTTCAACATCAAAGCAACAGACAGGAAATTAAGGGCACGACAATCAATTCAACTTCATCCAATGTACCCCCTAGGATACAAGGGTTCATTATGGGTCGTTGGGATCTCCCCAGGGGACTGAAAAGTAAAAGCATCGGTTTTTTTTTTGCACATCAAATATTCTGCATACTATGTATTTTATACGAAGTTGGCCTTGTCACCGGATGATGGCATATTCCAAATGTAATATAATGTAATGGTTTTTTAACATAGGGACAAAGAGACATGCATTTTTAGTTTATTTTTTAATCCAACCCCGACTGGGAAATTTTTTAATTCAATAGCCCAAGGAGCGAATCCGTACAACAGTCTTTAGATTGTTGTATTTAAGAATCTCGGGTGTATCTTCTTTCTGAATGGGTTGGGGTCTTAGTTAATTTTACCACTCAACTGATAAATGTGAATATGAAACATCGAAATGCTTCAAAGAAGCAGACAACGTTATTGTTTTCATGATTGAATGGCTCTTGACAGCTACAAATAGATACAGTATTCCATAACGTTAACTGATTATAATCACATTCAAATCAGTTGGGTAAATAAGCCGCCTAAGCGCTCACCCGCTAACTGATCGTGCTAGCTGCTAATACGTCTTAAATGGCTGCTGACTGACATCATAAAAAAACCTGCTTAGAGCGGAAGAAATGTTGTGGATAAACACTTTAATAGTTCTGTCTGGTTGTAGTCGCAGTGTTTCCACGTGAAAAATCTGAAAATTTTTGTTTTCCGAAATAAAAAATGTTTTTTTTTCGAGATTTAATTCGCAATATTTAATACACAGACATAAATTATTTAATACCGTTACACGTATAGTGTATTGGTGGCATCGAGTTCAATCGGCTATGGTAAATGTCAATTTAACACTTATATTATACGAAAAACAATTTCCTTACTTAAGAGTTGATGCAAACGTTAGTAAAACGGAAGTTGTGCATGTGTTTTTTCTATTTTGTTGAATTTGAATGAATTTAAGGTAAAAAGTCGTATATATATTTTGGAGCTCAAAAATCTTAAAAAAAAAGATATATCTTGTAGACTGGTATCACTGGTAGTTAAAGCAAGCCAATAATGAATATTTGGATGACGTCTAAGAAGTATTTCGAATGCGTTGTATTTAATGCGTGACTAAGCCGTTGGTAGGAAAGTCTTTGGCAAAAACGTCACAGTTACTTCTATCTTAAAGAAAAGTTTATGGAGAATAGGGTAACAAAGTAAGGAAAAGAGTAGATCCCTCAGGTCCCATTTATTTGGTTGTCTCTAAATGGAGCTGCCAAAGAATTAATCATTGATTACTCTGGTTACAGCAAATATATTTGCAAGTATTAACCTTTGTAGAAGTAAGTTGAGTTGAATAAGTTTTAATGTTATTGAAGTCTTTGTCAATTAAAAACCACAAAGAATCGATTTCTGGTCTATTGTGCTACCAAATAGAGAGCGGTGAGTGATGAGCACCTCCAATATTATTCATTCCTTGAATGTTGTGACTACGATGAAAATATAATGAAATATGTATTTAAAATGCCAGAAGATTTTAGCACAGAGATGCTTGGTAGAGATTTGCGGGTTAAGTCAGTTTAACTTGTTTTGGGGTATAAATAAAAACTTACCCTTAAACCGGATGTCGGATGTAGTTTCAAGTGTGAGGCCACTTTTCAAAATACAGCAGAGCTTCTATCTTATAGTTCTGAATGCCACCTAGGTCTAAATATAAGAAAATCTTTAAATCTATTTCACTTTGGCAGATACATAACTCTTATTAAGCTGACCACATGAAACATTTCAGATCATACTTGCATGATCCAACATGATGATCGAAACCCCAAAGCCAAGTAGCTAATTCTATTTTTTGTCGATTGTCCGGTTCTTTTTTTTTTATTTCAACGAGCTTAATTTATACAAATGCCAGTCAGTTAGTGAGCCCTGCGAAAGAAACCATAAAAACAATATTCCGCACGAATATAAAAAAAAATCCTTCGCCATTATCTCTATACCCGAAGAATGATGTCACTCACTTAAAGCGATTTAATGGCAATTGGTTTTCTTCTGGTACACAAAACAACCAGTTGAATCTTGAATAGACTTCAGAAATGAGAGGGCGCTCATTCCAGCGCTAAGTGCTCATTCAATAACACTTCAGCTACCAATCTATAATAGACTTATGTAGCATTGAAAGCTTCATAATCGACAGCTAACAATTGACCCACTCAAACAGACTGCACAAATTGATTTAACTGCTTACCAACAGTCACAGTAGTTTTTTCCATAACCTATTTAATCGACTTTTCAGTTGGAAAAAAACCCAAAAACGAAAATCTTCCATTAAAAATCCGCACATCCCTTTGTAGGTATATTAAGACTTTATCTTATTTAATAATTTTATGCAAAAATTTCAAACAAATGCACACAAAGTTTTAACTCAATTATTTGCGATTTTTAATACCCTATAGCTGAAGTAGTCCATTTGCAGAAATTTCGAAAAAAGTTGATAACTTAATTGCGAATACATTTTTTTTCCAAGCCGTTCGCCTAACTTTCCAAACGGAAGAGCGAATTAAACTGCGAACGAAATCAAATTTCCAGAAGACTCAATCGGGAGCATTTGCGTTGGAAATTGAATAAAATCGTCATCATCATCATTCGCTTTTTATCAAAGGCAAAATAATTTTGTTGGGGCAATTCACTTCCCCCATACCATCAATCGAAAATGTCGTTGTGCGTCGTAATGTAAATTGAAGTGCGAAAAAAATCCGCAATCCGCACCGCCAACACTGTGTCAACATGATGTACATAAAAAAAAGAAGAAACATTAAATGTTCTCCCCCTCACTGGTGTACTGTTCCAGCTAAAGGTGCTCATCCAATGGGATAATTGAGAAGATACGTCTCTTATTACAGTATTACTAAATTTCATTACTGACGGAAGCGGTATTAATGTGTCATGGCTTCTGATTCCATCTGGATTGCTGCCATGGATTCTGATTGAATTAATAATGCATTCGGATAACCGGCTGAGAAGTTCTGTGGAGTGTGTATAAGAAATTGGAGATTTTCGCATTAAACTGAAATATCGTAAAAAATGTTACGTATTCGCCCCCTATTCGGGCGGACGATTTATTGTGTACCCAGGCTTATACGTATACGTGCGAGACAACCGATAACACAACAGTATCGAATGATTTTTCCACGATTAATTACTCAATCAGTTAGTCGTATAGCGGGTGTTTAACATATCTTTGGGCGTACTATACGCGACGCCCATGATTTGGCTATTAATGGTGCATGCAAAGTAATTGAAAAAATAATATGTCTTACGCACACACACCTCTCCCCGTCGAGACAAATTTTATTTCAGGTTATATCAGTGGATTCAGTGAGCGACTTCCTTTCAACTGCTGTGTAACACTTTTGTCAAAAGCCGCCTTCAGCCTTAATGTATGAAGAACACTGTACCGTTTTTTTTTAAATTTTGTGAACGGACACTTTCCCATCCGAAACCAATGAACGCCCCTGTCCCGACTGCCGATTAAGTGTCACAAGTGTCAATCTCACAAGTTTCTATTCATCATGATTCTGTTCTTTTTTTTTGTGTTTAGACAGCCGCTTTAAAAAAACTCTTTTCTCGTTGGTGGTGCTCGCAATAGGCCTTTTTGCTGTCGCTTTGATTTCGGATTTCATCCCACCGCATCAACCTATTTATCTGTCTATCTAGTGGTTGCCTACGATACAGTTCAAGTGGGCAATCTAGGGAAACAAGTTCAATTTTGAGGCAGTGGGTGTTTAACCTGTGTGAGTACAGAAGAAATCGATTTTCTCAAGTGTGTGCCGTTTTACACCATTCGAAACTTACAAGTCCACAGATGACCTAAAAAAACAAGAAGGAACACATTGAAAAGAACCTGTTAACCAGATTTTCAATACCAATTTCTAACCCCTTTATACGGACAGTAGTATGTCACAAAGTTTGTTCAACACAACTTTATTGTGTCATTTTTGACATCGCAACACAAAAGAACAACAAGGTGGAAGTGTAGACATTATTGTGAGTTGTTGTATAAGTTCAGGTTCACACTCTGTCAAATTAATTGGGAAAGACCACAATGGCCGCCCACCTAGTGCTAATAACTGTATGTTGGTACATACGAGCATCGCTAATAACTGTATGTTGGTACATACGAGCATCCATGTCGCAAAAAAAGGCTTCTTGCAAAACTGTCATTAACACACACGGTTGTTGGTTATATAGTTGGATGCTGAGGTTAAGGTGGACATCTATTCATAGGAAGAAGCTATAGCAAGGACAGATTATACATTTTACTTGGATTATGGGGTTTTCTGAACTTTTTCATTTTCACCTTTGAAGAGTAGAACTCCATTCAATTACGGTTTCTCCTTAAAATGAGTGTGCAGTGGGTGGATACAATTATGACACTACACCTCCTTTTTGGTGTTTGCGGCCAAAGTCCTTGACTTTAGAAGGTGTAAATCGTTTTTGTTTCTGGAAATATGTGATATTCCCCTCAAAACAGCGTCAGCAGAATACACACTTCGTGCGGTTGTGTTGGTATATCCATTTGTGGCCTTCAAACACGAAATTGTGGTTAGATAAAAATTGTATTGTCCACTACTTTGGAGTGGTGAGAATAATGGAAAACTCTTTTCGTGGAAAATTCTATTGATGTTGTTATTGGTAGCGAATTGCAATGCAAAACGAATGGTTACAACGAAGAAAATGAATGAATGAAATGAAACCCTAAAGTGCATCTTTTCTGTTTATCTCGCGCCAATGTCAACCGACTTTTCTTTCCAGATTTGTATACAGTTCTGGACGTTGAATACAGTTCTCCTTTCTTATGTAGTAATATCATTTTCATAAATAACGCGCACCCAACTAATAAACGGTCATTTGATTTTGATTTTCGTTTTTGAACGCTTTCTCTAGGTATATTTTTAGATATGTTTGTTTGTAAAATGTGATCGGCATATAGGTTTACAAGAAAAACAAACATGACCGTAAACATAACGCAAACCACATAGTCATATTGTTCATTTAAACAAAACAAAAACAGTAACGTATCCTATTCCAATTATTGAATTTTGCTCATCCGTTTAGTCTTATATTAATGACGCTATCCCGCTTAAAAAAGCTGTAGTGTGGAACTTTGTATATACGGCATCAAATGAAAGAACTTAATTTATTATTAGTTTCTTTATGAGTAATTGCAGAAATGACTGCTATAATTTACTTTTATTGATGTTCCATAAAATCAAACAATTGCATAAAAATTCCGAAAAGTGTAACTGCAACCGCAAGTGTATACAGTTTACTCATCAACTTTGGGGATATAATTCACTTGCTAACATCTTCATTATCATCTCAGGACATTGTAATCAAAGCCATCTGGCTGTACAGATGTTGCACAGAATTATATGTGAGCACACATTCTCGTTTTGAATAGGTGTCACTTATATCATTAGGTACAAAAGAACATGGCGAATATTTGTTATGCATATAGCGCTACATTTGCCATTTATGAAATGTATATCTATATTTATATTCCAGTGTTTTTGTGACTCGAATCCCAAATGAGGGAAGTCTCACTTACTCATTTACTCACTCCTACTTTCACTGAATTCGGGTTTGTTTGCTTATAAAATCAAATTACCAGTCCACAATCCACAGCAATATAAATCAATTCCGTGTTGTACACACAAATACACTAGGCCATAAAACAAACCGCGTACCGCGCGTTGTGCGATTATGGTCAACATCATCACAATGTGCTGTCAGCCTCGTTTGTTTGCAATAATTATATTAATTAAAAATGATTTTATTTACCGAACTACTTAGAGGTAGAGTGTACCTTGCATATTATATTAATCATGATACCTGATATCGAATAACGCTGTTGTGGCGCGCGAATAAATGCTTGCTGCGGTTACATTAGACCGAATATTTACCAATAGGGAGGGGTGACCAAACGTTGGTGTCTTATTTATGATGGAGAATTCTGAAAACAGTGAATGGGAAAATGATTGAAGCAGTCATATTAAGTGTTCGTTTTAATTTGGATTCGTGGAAAGTCGTTTTAAGTGGACAGCATTATGACTGAAATGTTTATTGGCATATAAAAATTCATTCAATATTGTTTTCCATAAAAAAGAGTATTAAGGTTATATCCCAAGGGCTGTATTTTTTTTTAATTTGATTTGACTCATACCTCAAACGTATTTCAGATCAAGCCAAATCGCCAATTCAGAAGTTCGATCGAAATTCTTTGAATTGAAAACATTTAGTCGAATGACGGGCCTGAATTCTTAGTTTCGAGGAAATCTTGTTCATTATTAAATGAATATACTGGAGTACTCAGTAATTCAGTAAAATCCTCTGAATTGTATACGTGTATTCACAATTTTACGAATTTGGTCTCGTTCGAATGTAATTTGACACTAAACTCATTCCAGTCGCATGACAATCTAGTCGATCGCGTGCTCCTTTTTAGATATTCACGAATAGTTGTATAGGTGTATTGTGTTTGTTAATAAATATTATACATCATCCTTCAAACATTATTTAAAATATTCCAGAATTTAAACGCTATCAATGTTAAAGCAAAGTAAAGCGAAAATTAAACGTCAATAGGTGTAGTGTCAGAGTAAGTAGGTGTAACTCTTAAGTTGAAATCTAGATTCGCTAAAACTGATCTAGATCATAAAAAAGTATTGCACTTTCTGTCTAATGGAAAACTAACACGTGATTGATTTAATCAGAAAAAAAATCTGAGGACTTCTATAATTTCCGTATTAATTTGTTCACCTGTCCGAAATATTCCGTCACCTAATGTCATTCTTTGAGTTCAATATAACATCGAATGTTAGATAGTAAAAAACAAAACCACTCATTTATACCCAACATACAGAAATTTATTTACCACTTGAATGCACATACTGCTGCTATTTTCTTTTCCTTATAATCAAACTGACTCACAGAGCTGTCAATCATGGCGCATATAGATAATAGTCTTAATAATGAAACGCATCAAATATTCCAAAGTCTGCAACAAATATGATAAGCTGGCTTCAGTCTAATCGCAATGTCTTCTTCTTCAACTCGTACATAGTTGCACCCATACAACGGTCGTCATTTTTGACAGTGACTTCTAAATTATAAACTTATTTGTGTGTTGTTATTAAATTAAATAAATTTCTCCTCATGTGATTTAAATTTAGAAACGTTAATGCATATTTCTCTTGTACAAAATGAATATTGACGCGATCTTGTGAATGAACTTGATCTAATAATGCGCTCGGACCTTGACTTTGAATTTGACATTAGACAACGAAAAAATAAATCAGACACTCCTTCAATACACAATAGGCAAGTACATAACAACAAAGCAAATAAGTAAATAAATAAATATACACTTAAACTAAGTGAACGGAATTGAAAACAACATACTACATAATATATCTAAGCTTTTTTTTCGCAACACTTTGCAACGCGTTAAATTTGCAAGTGCTTTCGTCTGAAGCGGTATTCCGAGCGCGCGCTCGGGTTGCACTGTGTTGCAATGCTCGTTATCGACATACGCTGATTGTTTATAAAAGACAAACTCTGAATTTTATTTTGGTTGCTTGATTATTTAATAGAATCTTACTTTGTGTGTTGTATTATATAGCTCCTTCCTATCTACCAGCTGAATAACCAAAAACAAGTAGTCTCGTTTTAGATGTGATTAGTTTTTGCTGCAAAGCAATAAAACAATGCAGAGATTTATTTAGTGAGTTGATTTGTGATATAGTTTTTTTTAGTTAGTTACAAAGATATATTTACTTGTTTTCAGTTAATTAAGTTTTACTGCTTTCATTGTGAATTTGTTATGGATTGGATTTTATTAAACGTGATATTTTCTGAATAAATTTCATATTCGTTCTTTCATGTCTGAGGAGTTGAGACAAGTGTTTTGTGATTTCGAAAAAATATGGTAATTTCTTAATATTGCCGTTTACATTGGATAGTTAAATATCGTTCATATTAAACTCACTACCAATACGAGTAGTAATTATTTTTGCAATAAAAAGTTATGTACAAACTGGTGTTTACGACCATCTGGAGCCTTCGATTTTGTTTTCTTGCTTTTGGTAACATTTGTTAATCGCGTCTTATGTCTAGAGGTTAGATATCAAGGCAAGTTGATAACGTATAAAGTACATTATTATTTAAAACATGTTGATAGCGATCGGTCACTGCAAAAATTATGTTCTAAAACATATAAACTATATCTCGTCCAATGAACTTGAAAAGATCATCAAGTGTTGTATGTATTTATATGCAGACGCACCAGTAAAAAGCACCAAGAACAACGGTTGACTGTTTGACATTTCGTTTATGTTTTGGAAACATGAAACTTTTTATTTTCAATATCATTTGTCTCTTAATGAGATGTACATTATTTTCATTTTAATATATATTTATTAACCATATCTGAGTTATGAAACTTTGAAGAGTACCATCTACAAACGATCATCCCTATACAGTTTGACAGCTCAAAATAGAAACAGTGTTGAATCGGAACTATTCTCGGACTATTTTTAAGGAATATAACTTTAAAATGGACTCGTTAAATATGCCGATCTAACAAGTAACTATAATTACTGTACCACAAAAGAAAATCGTTTCACTTGTTAAATATGCAAATTTCCCTTCTTTGTTCCGTGACGGCTAGAAGATACGCAGGCAAATTAGCTTAGCTGGCAAGCAAAGCTTGCTAATAAAAATCCACGAAAATAAAACGGTGCTTTTTGCTGCTTTTAATGAAAGCATAACAAATTTTTCGAGAAATATATTTTCGCCAGGTTCAAAATGAATACGGGGTCTATAAACTTTAAAAACGCAATGTTGCTGTTCATCATCATCGCTTTCATTTGAATCGAAAAAGAACATTTTATTTTTTAAATAGTCTGCAATTGACGCACGCAAATATGAACTGATTTATAAGTTAAAACAACATGTTAAGAGTATTCAACGAGAGCAGTAGGTACATATCGCTCTCGTTCTCGTTGATATACTGGTGGAAAAAAAGATTTACTTACACAATTGGTCCTTCTATGATACTAAAGTAATTTAGTTACTATTTTCTGAAGATTAATGGTTCAAAGTCTAATTTGAAGCCACATAAAATGTGACTTGTAAACACTTAACAATTTTCAATTTGCACGCTAAGTTTTACTATCTTTATAAGAATGGTTTGTTAAATTGTTCCTACACTTGTACCTTTGTGGTACAGAAAGTGGGGAAATTTAGAATTTCCTACTTGTTAAGGTTTGCTTGTACAAGTGTTAATTGTTAAATTCACTTGTAGCTTTGTGGTACAAAAACCATTGCTAATTGTTAAAATTCGCCTGTTGTACAAGACTTGTAGTTTTGTGGTACAGGCGCCTGGAGGCTTGCTCCTCAGAACTGAAACTCTGTCGGTACCTGTGTCCGAAAGTGATACCAACGCACTGTTTCCATAGTTGGACTTTTTTTTATTATTTTCCCAAATATTTTTAGTTCCATTGCATAATTTTTTTAGTAAGTTTTCAAAGTTTTGATATTACTTAACAATAGTAGTAGAAAAAGCGAACTGGTGGTTGAGTAGTTTGTGCGAAAAATTTATGGCTCATGCTAATGTTGCTGAAAATGTCAAAATCCATTTCGTCAGTAAATACAAATAAACATACAACATAATAAGATATTGTGGCAGTTATAAATAAAATTTCATAGATATGAACAATTTAGTGTTCTGTTTGTTTCTGCTGAATTACGTGCTGAATGCTGTGTTGGTAGCGATAAGAGATAAGTTAATATTTTATTTATATTAAATAGCGTGATATAGAAATCTTTAAAATATACTATGAATCTCGAGACTAAAATAAGTGAATTCATTTTGACATTTGCAAGGATAAAAATCTCCCTCTTTCTAATACTTTCGCTCTTTTTAATTTTAAATAAATAATTCAATACAATAATGCAACTGTTTCATAATACATAGATGCGTTTAAGATGGCTATGACAGATTGGTAATTTAAACAAAAACAAATATCAAAATTTTTATGCTGAAATTTTGTCAGTGGTATAAATAATTGTAAAAGTTGGGGAATCGTCACAAGCCTCACGACCTTAGTTACTGAACGAGGAATATTCTCTAAAAGATATTAATTTTTAGCTAAACGTTTCTTTTTTTCCGACAACTTTCTTCTTAATACAATAAACAAATCGTCCTCTCAAACACTTACAATAGCGACTCTATAAATCGAAAGTAAAGTTTCTTAAGACTCTACTAAGCATGAGTTGTATTTTTTACTTGATTCCTAATTTTTAAAAAAAACCGATACACAATTCTTGTCTTAACTTCCAGATATGAATAAAAAATTACTTTCTTATAAAATGCTTTACTTGAATTAGAAAAGAATTTATAAAATTTAAAAAACAAAATTGAACAAAAACAAAATTCTTATTAATATTGTTATTTAATACAGTATAATGGCAGAAATAACATCACAATCAGGACTCCGATCAAAATTGGGTGATTTGGTTGAAAATAGCTCTACGGCTCTCACAGAAGCAACTGAAGTAACAAAAGGTCTTAGAAATGTTGTTGGATGGTTGAAACAGGTCACTTGCATTTGAAATTTATTTTCCTAAAAATTATATAAATGTTGTTAAAGAAATAAAAAATTTTAAGTTGGGCTTTATCTGTTTTATGTCGTTATTCAATTATTACAATTGGATTAATTTGTTTGTGTCTTTATAATTTTATTTATTGCGTTCTCCCTAAAATGCTTTAAACCCTGTATAAAATGCACATGCCTATATTGAGTATTAAAATATCGTTTTTTTAGATGTGTGAATTAATTTGATGATTTCATTAGGAAGCACAATTCAAATTTTATAAGGACTGTCTAGTGTAGACGTCATTATCATATTTTGAAAATTTCGTTTGTTTGCATAGTTTGTTTTATGTTCACAAAACTACATACGATTTATGCTTTCCAAATACTATTGACATAAAATCTATATCTATCATACTATTTCTGTTGACTGTTTATAAGTTTTAAACCACCCCATTTTTGTAGTTACTTTTATTATTTTAATCATATGATAAGAACTTTTGATTTCTATGTGCCCTTTGTCACTATGTACTCTTAAATTTGTTCAGCACATATTTGGTGCGAATTTAAGGACATATCTTGTATTTAAGGGCATATCTTGTACCAAGTACTGTAACTTTGCAAGAACTTCCCAGTGAGTGTTTAAGAACTTTGTTGTTTTCGTCAAAAAAATCTACTACTTTCTGTTTCCTCTCAAACAAAAACAACTTTATCTTTTGCAAATTTGTAAGTAAATCCGTTCGTATGCAGAGGAACATTATTGTCAGTAACTATTTCCGATAGTTACGATTCATGATTGGAAGCTGCTAAAACGACTGAGTTCAAAAGCCTTTGCCTTTTAAAAAGCTGCGACTTTCTGCTGCTAAGAGATGAGATATCCTTGTTTAGCGTGTACCTATGCAAAAATTACAAATTTCTCACTGGATACAGCCACTGGTACAATAGCCTTATTTCAGTTAAGTTACTTTCGAGAATGATTCAATTTTCAATCTCTCTCAGTGCGAGAGGATTTCGCATAGTTATAGAAACTGGCTTCCTATATATTTTCAAAGTATAAATATGCTGCATTTTTAAATCCGTCCATCAAACGTTCTATAGCCGTTATCCGCGCAGTGGCTTAGTGGTTTTTGTGTTGGATTACTAATAAAGGAGTCTCAGTTTCAACTCCTGCAAAAACGACCCAAGCCCTAGGATCAGTTGTGATTTTTACAGCCCCTTGCCTACTTTCAAACACTCTCAATCTAAAATCCACCTGTTTACTAAATAGAATCATTCATAAAATCAAGTCATACTTTCTGTTTGCTATCAAATAAAATCTCTTTTCATCGACTATTTTCAACACACAAGGACGTGCGTAATATTTTTGCTTTTGTCTTAAATGCTTCTGTGTTATTCGACGGCATATACTCGTACTTTACCTGTTAAGAAAGGATTACAAACAATTGCAACTTGTTCCACGTTATAGTTTATTAATAATAAACCCAATTCACATTTAGGCTTCAATAGAAGTTCGCGAGGCTGGCAAACGAGCCGTATCACAAATACAAAGCACAAATCCGAATTTTATGTCCCACGATCTTGACTCAAGCAGTGTCGAGGAATTACCCCATCAAAACAGTCATCAGCCATCGAATCAACTGATATCGAGTCACAAGTCTGCGTCTTGTGATTCCCCAAAGCAAATCCATCGAAATAATTCAATCATCAGTCAATTGGAGAAGTCCAGAACCAGCAACATGAAGGATCTCAAGCCATTGACCATTTTGCATTACAACGATGTCTATAACATAGATGCGAATTCGGATATTGAACCGGTTGGTGGTGCTGCGAGATTTTGCACTGCAATAAGATCATTTAAGGAACAGGATCCGTTGATTCTCTTCAGCGGGGATATATTCTCGCCTAGCATGTGTAAGTTGGAATTGAATTTGTTTTTAAAAAATAGTCTTATGTGAATATTTGAATTTCAGTAAGCACCTTTACTCAAGGCGAACAAATGGTACCGGTACTGAATGCGGTTGGAACACATTGTGCCGTCTTTGGAAATCATGATTTCGGTAAGTTTATCAATTTTACTATCGCACTCTTTGTTAAGCCACAACCTAGTGACATTGCGCAGTAGTTATACTAACAATCACGTTGTGTCCAGCCTAAGTTTTACGAACTTGCAATGCCAACATTTTTCACATTAAACACACTATTGTGACCCACAAAAAAAATATTATAAGTAAGGCCCATTCATTGGCCTACATGTGGAAATTTTAGAAACTTCATACCTTTAATTCTAATAGCGCGGGTCACAATAGCAACATTTCCTACGCAAAATTCGTAATTGTGAACCTCTGTAGATTGAATCACACTAGAATTTGTTTTTAATGCGCAATGCTTTGTAACGCGGGGATTTGTCAACTTTAATTCGAAATTTGTGTTTAAGAGTTGGTTTCTCTAATAAGCATCTACGAACCCTTAATTCGTAGAGAGCAGCACATGTTTTATTAAAAACTTTCAATTACAGTTATCGAGACTAGTTGAAGTTAAGTTTGGAAAATAAATCCATTTGTCGTTAAAATCAGTTTAGAAATAGTTAGCTTTATCTATTCCCATTGTAAAAGTTTTTTCTAAATTCTAAGTTTCGGTGAAATTCAATGTGACGCTGAGGATTTGCCCTAGTTATTTGTTAAGCCGTGTTATGTCTTACCAATTGTCATTTGGTTATGTTTACATTTATTTTTCCTTAAGAATAAAATAAATTCCAATAGTATTTATTTCGAATTTTATTAAAACATGTGCTGGGCTAAATTATAGAACAGAAATAAATGTGACGTCTACTTGTCAAACAGAAAGTTCACGCTTGTCAAACAGAACGAATTTGAAAATTCAATAAAGACATTGCCTTAATTCAACAGTGAAAACGTAGAAATTATTCACTCCCTTGTTGATATAAACACCGGATATCGAGCAAGATACAAACATAACTTTTCTAATTTTTTCCAGATCACGGCCTAGATGTACTCAGCGAATTAATCAAAAAGACAAATTTCCCTTGGCTAATGTCGAACGTAGTGGATAATGAAACTGGGCGCCCATTGGGAGGAGGAAAGATAACTCATTTCATTTTCCACAATGAAACCTCAATTGGTCTCATTGGACTGGTTGAAAAGGAATGGCTTGAGACCTTGCCAACAATCGATCCCAAAGAAGTCACATATATTGATTACGTCGAGGCTGGCAATAAGCTAGCCGAGGAGCTGCGCAATGAAGGCTGTGAAATTGTTATTGCACTAACACATATGCGTACACCAAATGACATTAATCTAGCACAGCATTGTCCCGGTATTGATCTAATCTTAGGCGGACATGACCACGTTTATGAGATTAAGGAAATAAACGGTATTAAAATAGTTAAATCAGGAACGGATTTCCGTCAGTTTTCGAAAATCACACTAAACAAGAACAAAAATGACAATGGAAAAGTTAAGGTCGAAGTGGAGCCTGTTGATGTGACCTCAGCCTATGAAGAAGAACCAGAATTGAAGGCTGAATTGGCTAAGTATTCTGGTGAGTTTGGATTTGTTTAAAAAAAGGGGAATAGTATAGTCGCTCCATTGCCTGAACGCAATAGAATCTGCAGCACGTACGAGCTGTCAAAATAAATATTGAATACTAATAAATTCGATGTTGCGAATTTATTTGATTACATTTTCAGAGGCAATATAATTATACGTATAGTATACCCTGCCTCTGACAATTGTTTACGTGAAGCTGCAGCTGAATTACCTTGCGTTCAGGCATTTAATTTGGAAATTTTTAAGTTCGAATTTAATTTTAATTAAATTTTTTGTTTGGCGCATGCATCCTTTACAGATGTAATTGAAGCAAAAATGACCGACGTACTGGGTAACTTTAGCGTAGAGCTGGACGGTCGATTTTCTGCCATTCGAACACAAGAAACAAATCTCGGCGACTGGGTATGCGATGTCGTATTAGCCGCTACCGGTGCCGATGTGGTTGTTATAAACTCTGGTACATTCCGATCCGATCAAATCCATCCACCAGGTCCATTTACAATGAAGGATCTTGTCAATATTATTCCAATGAGGGATCCTCTTATACTGTTGGAAATCACTGGCAAATGTTTATTGTCCACACTGGAGAATGCTGTCTCGAGTTATCCAAAGTTGGAGGGACGTTTTCCACAGGTGAGTAAATATTGGCGTCGAGATTCTTTCCCAGGATCTTATCTTTTATTCTCTTTTAGGTCTCAGGTGTAACTTTTGCATTTGATCCGTCAAAATCTCCGGGTCAGCGGATAGACCCACAATTAGTTCAAATTGCTGACGAGTTCCTAAATATGGACCAAATATACAAAATATGTGTTAAAAGTTACATGCATGGCGGTTGTGATGGTTTTACTATGTTTAAGGATGCTAAAGTTTTGGTAGGTCACAGAAATGATTTCTTTTTTTTAATTGATTTAAAATGAGTTTTTGATTTTCTTCTTAGATGGATGATGATTCCTGCCCTGAACTGGGAATTGTGATACAAAATCACTTTAAGGCGATCAACATGCGAACAGGAAAATGTCGCAATTCGAAGCACAGACAATCTTTAATAACATTATCACGAAGACATAGCATGGTACAAATGTTAGATAGTTTAGACTTAGACGGACCATCGCCGATAAGAAAGTTATCCAGCGGACATGCTTCAAAGTCCATTGATCATAGCACAAGTGCTTCGAAGGTAAAAATTAAGTTTAAGTTAAGCAAAAACTGATAGGCAATAAAGTTTTCCCATTGATTCCGTTTACTATCATCGTAAGATCCTTTTAAAGAAACCATCTAAAAAGCGTTTAAAATATTTGACTACTGATGGGTAGATGGGAACATTTTTGAGAAATGATATGCAAATTTGCAGGGGTGGATAATGCGAGCCCATAGAAGGAAAATATTCAGCTTCATAATTTTCTATGTTGCAAAAAGATGATTAAAGAGGCTTGGGGTGTATTGCTAGGCATCAAATTTATTTTACCAACTAATCACTGATTACTCATTTATTTCTCTTTCAGATGTTAAGAAGAGCTTCTCTTGATGACCTTGAGCAAATCAGCTGTCAACTCGCCCCCAAAATACAACACAGAATAATCCAAATCAAAAACGAAGAGGTATGTTTCAGAAATTCGTTTAGTACTCATATCAAAAACAAACTTACCAATACCCTCGCTTTACTCTCTCACAAACAGCACTACAATCAGCTCATCCTAAAGAAAGAGACGACGATTAAAAACTCGATAATCACAGAAGCCGATGATGAGTAAACAAATCGAATACAAACAAATTAAAACCATCTCAATTATTGAGAAAGAAAAAGTATTTTACAACTTCGTTAATCAGTTCAATCATCATAGTTTTATTTAGAAATAAAAGAAATAATTTAGTAAAATCTAGGTAATGAAACCTAAACAGCTTTAAAACAAAAGTACATATACGACTATCCCCTTCATATAACCCTATACGTTTTTTTGGTTCCCTCTTGTGGTACGATATTTACTTCTGTTTCTTTTGTTTTTATCTTAGAGGGACTTTGCACGAAAAAATGAAAATGTTATTTGTTGAATCAAAAAAATTGCTAAGGATATAAGAAATTAGTTCGTATAGTTGAAGCAATACTATTTCCTGAAAATACAGCTTTATACCTTAAAAAGATTTAAGATACAGATAAAATTACTAGTTAATTAAATTAAAATGGTGAAAAAAATCAGAGGCGACAGAGAAGCGACAAAAAAAAAACAGGAACGCAAAAGACTAAACATTAATTTTAAAGAAACCAAACTCACGCACTTGTTGTATTTATTGTTTTTTCTATTTCATTAATTGACACACAGTTTGTGTTATCTCATTAAATTTAAACAAACATTTATGTGCATTTGATGTCACAAATCTATTAATTTATTTATCAAACAAAATACCTTAGATAGTTATTTTAAGATATATCTTGCAACGAGGATAACTATTTTGTTTTTTTTTTTCGTTTTTATGGTTGTTAATGCGAAAAAAAGAATTAATTTTTAATTTGACTTCTGTTCAGTTAGTGAATACATTTTATGTCATGGTATTGCCTGTATTTAGGAAGCAATTTTTGGGAACATATAAAGTACCTAACTAAGCGATACCTCGTATCTACAAAATCCATTTATTTGTGTTCATTCTTTACAGTTTGTATTTTTTTATTATTTATATTAGAAAATAATATATAATATATCATACTATCAAAATAAAGATGTAAGAAATACTATACCAATAAAATTGCGTTTTCTTTTGAATCGAAGAGGCGTCTACCTACCTCACTTATGAACGTGCATTTTAAATCAAAATAAAAGCGTTATAGGATAAAATAAGTAAAGCGTTTTATATAGCAACTTCTTCGCTTTCGAGGAGGAACAGCGGTTGGTGCAGTGCCATGTAGCTTTAAGGAGAGATATTCTCTCTCACATATCTACAAATCTCCGTGGCTGTCTTTTAAGGTAGATGCTCATATGACACATTTCAAGGAATAATTTCATTATGTCCACTGAAGATTTACCATTCAAGTATCTATATTTTAGCCCATTGGTCAGCAACTAATCTTCTGACTACAATTTAGTCGCGTCCTTAAATCGACGAAAGAATTTGGGTTCTCCAAGCCAACGGCTCTGAGTTCTGCATTTTGTTTCGATTGCCTAGTTCCATAACTTATTTTCGTTTTAATATGAAATGGGTCGTGTGAATAAAACGTAGCAATTGCTTTAACTCCAGAGAAATATCAAAATCGAAGCATTTGCTATATTTCGTATGAATAAAAACCAATTTGAGTTAGTTCCAACTTTTGACATATTCGAAAAGCAGCGGCACTGAACTTTTACTCTGATCGGTATGAGTAGAACTTATCGGACAAAGCAAATGCTATGAAAATTCTGAGTCTGCTAATTAGTTGACTCAGACCTTTTGCTAAATATTTTGTACGCACATTTTTTACATAAAACAATCCACGCATTGTGAGTTTTCGATGTTTTGTTTATAAATAATTAAATTAAGTTTTGTTCGTGCAGGAAAACCAAACAAAATATGGATGTGATAAGTTTTTTTTAACGTTTTGATAATTATTGGAGTTTGGGATTTGCTAAGCAAAATCTTTCCTACAGCTTCTATGGCCTGGACAAACACCAACTCATTTTGATCACTCTTGGGATTGGGAGTAGACGTGGTAGATGGAAGTTCCTCATCGTCTGCTAAAATTCAGAAGAGTCAATTCAAAATCGAATATAGTTGTACTTATGCTTACCATAAAGCTCTTCCAAATAGTCCTTTCGTCGCTCTGCATATTTTTTTTCATATTTATTTATTTTCACTTTTTCACTAAACAAACCCCAAGCGCGTTTAGCTTATACAAGCTCTATACAACGTTAAATAATTTTTATGAATAAGGTTTTTGCGTATAGAGGCATTATAAGGGGTACCCAAATGTATGCTATCTTTATAATACGTTTATAAATAAGGCTGTAGAAATAAAGAAATGACACTTTATTAATACGACTAAGATGCTGTAAACTTTTACAACGGTAGGTAGGTATATCCCATTTTTAGAACTGAGTAACGGTCACAATATTATTTACTTTTGTCCTTTCCGAATACTTTCACCAAATCCAATTGGCATCTCCATCATTATTGCCACTGTCGTTCAACTGCCATATATTAATCACAGCCAACTTCAGGGTTAGAAATTTCTTGTTTATTGTTGACAGATGGGTTAAGAGGTTTATTTTTTTTTTACAAAATTCGAAGAAAATACATACTTTACATGAAATAAATGAAAAACAAACTATTATCAAACAAGTTTTTTAGTTTTTCCTTATAAAAAAACGTTCTATTTGTATTATGTTGACGCACAAAGGTTGTCAAGGGGCGCGTAAGAAAATGCAGGTAAATGAAGAAAACTTTTCTTTTTCGGTGAATTCGCCCAACATTTTAACCTCAACTCGCAAATGCAACGCAAAATATTTTCAAAATCTGTGAACTCTCCATGGAAAAATGTTTTCTACGACTAATTCAATTTAAAGACTTGTTAAATAGCCTAATGTCGAATGACGAACCTATTTTGTGAGGTTTGAGTGTTTGTCTAGGTGCTCCCAATATCGTTCACCCATTGGGTCGTAGCGGGGCAATTTTTATGTTTCTGTTGAATTCCCTTTGGGGGGTGCTTAATGGAAGTCTTATTCATATTAACGTTATCACTTATTGACACAGGTATCATTTGTCATACGAGATGCCGAGGAGAAGCAACACAGGAATGGAGTCAATGCACTACAATTGGATCAGAATAATGGAAAACTCTATTCGGCTGGTGAGTAAAGAGTGGTTTGGTCTTTGGTGGTCTATAATAAGTGTGTTTTCACCTATAGGGAGGGATGCAATCATCAGGGTATGGAATACAAAAGAAACGGAATCACAGAACAAATATATCAAAAGTATGGAACATCACAACGACTGGGTCAACGATATTGTCTTGTGCTGCAATGGACGAAACTGTAAGTGAATATGAGTTATAAATGGCTACAAGAATTGAAAATCGATTTCATGTCTGCTATCTATGCGTTACGGCTAAAGTGACGTAAACATTGTTCAGCAGCGAAAGAGTTACGTATCTAGTAGAATTGAACGTTCATGTGCTTTCAAAAATAGAACGACTCATAACAAGTGGAAATGTAAATTAAGGCTTTACGGCCTACCTACAGTTTGTAAGGAATTACAGACCTCGACAGCCTGTAAACAGATGGGTTCCTATGCTAAGTTGTTCAAGCACTCTTACATAACTCTTGACTCTCATTCATCGCCATCACGGGGTCTCTCAGACTCTTGTTCCCACAGTCCCTTTTCCGCATATAAATTTTTAATTTATTTAACAGTGATAAGTGCCAGCTGTGATACAACTGTAAAAGTGTGGAATGCGCACCAAGGCTTCTGTATGTCCACATTGAAAACTCACCGAGATTATGTGCAAGCACTGGCCTACGCCAAAGACAGAGAGCAGGTAAGTTCCCGTTCACATTTGGCAGGCGATCTGTTTAACATTTCTCCCAACGTACAGGTGGCCAGTGCGGGACTTGATAAATCAATCTTCTTGTGGGACGTCAATACCTTAACAGCTCTGACTGCCAGTAACAATACCGTATCAAGTAGGTTCCATCCCTATATCATTGTAGCCAGTTTCTTTTAACTGAAATCTCCTTCTGAATAGCATCAAACCTCTTGGGCTCCAGGGACTCAATATACAGCCTGGCTATGAACCCATCGGGCACTGTGATTGTTAGCGGCTCCACCGAGAACGTCCTTCGAATATGGGATCCGCGAATGTGCAAAAAGATTATGAAGCTTCGCGGTCACGCTGAAAACGTTCGAGCTCTGGTCGTTTCGCCCGATGGCACGCAAGTCGTGTCTGGCAGTTCAGATGGCACCATCAAGCTGTGGCATCTGGGCCAACAGGGTTGCATTCAAACGATAAATGTCCACACAGAAGGTGTCTGGGCGCTGCTGATGAGTGAAAACTTTCAATACGTCATTTCCGGCAGTCGGGATAAGAAAATCTTCGCCACCGAACTGCGAAACCCAAGCAATAGCACCTTGGTGTGTGAGGAAAAAGCGCCTGTTCTGAGTCTATGCTACGACATTGACAAGACGGGTGTGTGGGCGACTACGTGGAACTCGGACATTCGATGTTGGAAACTGCCGCACTACGACAAGAGCACGCTGAACTCGACGACGCCCGCCGAAGGCTGTGGGAAGGGCGTCGAACTTGCTTCTATTAAGGGTAAGCTATCAGGCGGAGGTAAAGTAGCTGCAACTCAACAAGTCTTTCCTTAGGTGGTGCAGCAATCAAGAAGTCAACTGTGTTAAATGATAAACGGCATATCGTGACAAAGGACACAGAGGAAAACGTAACCATATACGATGTACTGCGTGTAGTCAAGAAGGAGGACCTCGGCAAAGTCGACTACGAGGAGGAGATTAAGAAGCGTAATTACAAAGTATACATTCCAAATTGGTTTACAGTGGATCTCAAAACCGGCGTAAGATTTTTTCGACTCATGTATGAATCTGTGTCCTAACTGTGGGTGATTGTTTTTCTTTCGCAGATGCCAACGATTGTCTTAGGCCAAGATGAGGTCGATTGCTTTGCAGCGTGGGTATCAATAGAAGCTGGTCTTCCTGAGTTAGCTGAACCAACATCAGACATTAAGGTGGGTCTCTGTAGAAAGCACAAATAAAATCTTTAAATGGCTGCATTTCTAGATAAACTACGGTAAACTGCTGTTGGAAGCCTTACTCGAGTACTGGAGACCACCGCATAGCTTACCCGCCGATGAATTGGATTCGGATATCAAGGGAAACGGTTATTTTCAAGTTCCAAAACACACTCCCGTCATATTCAGGTGAGTACCAGTCTTAATCGCGAACAAACCAGAAAGATGGCTGCATTCCCGTGCGTAGTAGAGTTCATATGCAGTTTTAATATCTCTAAAACATTTCTCAATCTGTCTTTCCAGTGAAGTGGCTGGTCGAACGACATGCCGCCTACTAGTACGGGACGCAGCTGGAGAAAATGAAAGTACCGGCCTACACGAAACTGTTCCTCAATGGGTCACAGATGTAGTCATCGAAAAGAATACTCCTAAGTTTATAAAGATATCGTTCTTCCTGCAGCCACATCCTTCAATGGTCAAACCAGAACGAACTAAAAAGGTATTTTCCCCTTACCACTTCATATCGCACTGTCCCACTTCTAATTTGATCTCCTTGCAGGATCGACTGGTCGCCAATGAGTTCATCCAGTGTAGAAAAGTGTGCGAGCATGTTTTGGAGAAAGTGCTGGGCGCCGAAACCACACCAAGTGGGGGCAATGCATCGAACTCATCGCAGAATAGTCAAAGTGATGCCAACTCGGAGGGTTCACAAATTCCACCGGAGGATCGAATCGAGTTGCAATGCAACGATGTGGTGAGTTTTCCCAGCCCAATATTCCATCTCTCAGTAGGTGTATCATGTTTTCATTTAGGTTGTCGATCCAAACATGGACCTGCGCACCGTACGTCACTTCATCTGGAAGCAATCAGCCGACCTGACTTTCCAATACAAAACCAAGCCAAACTTTAGCTACGATGCTAAGATCTAAAACGCAAAGAAACCCCAGCTTTATAAGTTTAATTTCAGTTTCTTTCGGTACAAACATACATCAATGCAGATTGGAAATCAGAGATGATATACCCCCAAGTTATAGCCTTAAATGGCATATTTACCCCGCTATCCGAAATCGTTAATATTTCATTTATTGTTATATAAGTTATGTAGTCGTATGAGTTTGTCGTTTCAGCTGAAATTGAGACTGTCCTGCGGAAGTGATTGGCATCTGTCCGATGGAATTAAATTCCATATAGAGAGTCTACTAAGTGATCTTTACAAAAGATCACAATCGCTTCCAAAAAAAACAGAGCGCTCTTGTCAGTGTTGTATTTCTTTTAATTCGAAATCCCATTCCACTTATCTAGATTAACGCCATCACAAACCCTTCGTATGCTTTATGTTACTGAATTTAGGTCTGCATAAACGCACCAGTAATGGTGTGATCGTCACGTTGGGAGCTCAATCGATCCGTCGACTGGGATCACATCGTTCCTTCCTTTAATGACGCTGTAATTGCAGTACAGTAGTTGGTTTGGTTTTTCATTTCCAGTAGCCCAGTATTCTATTATATTTTACCCAAAACACGTAAACAAAAGCCAATCAATCGACAGAGAAAAGTCAAAGTAAGAAACAAAAATGTTTAAGAAACGTGAAAAGCATTTAACCTTTTTAGTAATATCATAATGTCATTCTTAAAGAGTACACATACTCGAACATATTTAATAAACAAAACATGAAAGCGCTAAAGAAATTAATAAAAAAAATAAAACAAGAAAGTTTGTAAATAACAACAGTATTCCTTTTCTTATTTCTTTTATTCTGATTTTTCGTAGCACCCTGTCGATGATGATGATTGTTCCGCCACCCACTGAGGAGACGCACAATCAAAACGTCTTTAGCATGATTCGTACTTCTATTTGACAGTATTTCTTACTTCTTAATTAATGTCATTTTCCATTGGGACAAAAAATCAATCTTTTTTTTTGATTTGGATCACTTTTTGCAGATCTCGATATTTTTTCAGATTTACACATACTACCACAAATACAGCACAGCTGTTTTACGTCATTTAAAGAAGTTTGTTTTAAAACAAATGTGCAAAGTTTCGTGAAAACCAAAATAAACCAATCCATTATAAGAATATAATGTAACCACAACCCCCGACACTTGGTGAACGCACTCAATATCTGTAGCTCGAGTTGCGCCACCTAGTTGTTCTCTCTAGTTTTAAGTGATGAGGAAAAAACGAAGTAGCCGTGGCTAACTTCATTTTTAAGAAGGAAATAAAGAGAAAAAGACACGAGGTTTTGTTCCACCATTAAATAAGTTTACACCATAAACAGCAATGGACATAGTTTTGGAGGAATTATCTTCATTGTCTTTCTCGACATCTGGAAACTACGAATCACCAAAACTACTCCATTTGTATCTACAACAGAGGAAACATTTTTCAAACCGATTTCCATGGTTGATTTTACCAAAACAAATGCAATTTGAACAGCTGATATTGTTGTCAAATAACGCACTAATCCATTTACAAAAGCAGATCAATTTCACTACATGTTCCATGAGCCGCATAAAATCTGAGATCTAAAAAAGATTTTTGGTGGTCCCAATGGAAAACGACATAAGTAACCTTAATAGTTGGCACCAAAGATAATGGAATATTCATTCATTCATTTATTCATTCATCTATATATAAGCTGTCATATTTTGCAACAAAACCAAGGAACCAATGAAATGTCGTAATCTTTTATTTCTTTGGTTTATGAATTCCATTTTATGTATTTAACTTAACATTTTCAAAACTGTATTCACTCAACGTTATTTTTTTACATAATCCAATTTGTTCAGTGTTCACAGACTAAAATCAAGAGTATAGCAAATTTCGGAAAAAATCTACAAGACCCAACAAAAGTCAACAAAGAAAATTATTTTATTTTAAAAACATGCAAACCTAACTACACAACGGCTTAGGCAAATACAAAATCGATACCAGTGCGGTATTCAATGAGTTTCTTTAAAATTAATATCAAGTCATCCTTCAGGGTTTTTGGCAAATCACACTGATTAATTGCGTCCTCAGAGGTGCTTTTCAGTTTACGCACCACGTACCAAAGTGTAAGTTCGCGCAGGGTTCTCAGCGGAAAATGTACTTGTAGGCGCCGCCGCGCCGGAATTATTTCGTCCTGATTGCGAGGATTTCTAGTAAAATATGGTTGCGCCCAAAATACGCTCTGCCTTTGTACTTGAAACCTCTCACCGCTGTAGGCATCTCGAAAAACCCATGCATGCGATCGAAATGTATTGATTTCAACTACCGCATTTGGCCGCAGGCGTATATAAAGTTTGGGATTTCCATTAAAATCGATCCAATAGATCGCTACAATTCGACCGGTTCCATTAACGAACATTAAAAATGCCTTCTCCATTGAATTTGCTGAACGAATAATTTCATTGCGATTTGTGTTTCCAGCTTCTGGTTCCATTGTGTTTGTGACGAGTTTTTGTTTTTATGATACATAGGTGGCGGTGCGATAGTTAGATTGTTTTAGACGTTAGTTATCTCTCTCTCATCTGACAGATGATTGTAAATTAACGAGTAAATGAAAATTTTATCAGACTTTTGAGATGGCTGTTTGTATTTCGATTATTGGAAAGGATGTAAGTTATTTGGGTGATTTGATAGTTCGTATGGGTAACTTACCAGGTGGGCAATTGGTGATTTTATGTTTTATGTAGTTATTGTCAAAAGTGCCCGAAATATTCGATATAAACCAAGAGGATAGAATTCCAATGCTGTGATGAACTCTTCCTTACTCTCCGGACTTGATGACATTCGGGAAGTGAGAGAAAGATGAGTTGTGTGATTGTTTATTTTCGTGTGTGCCTTTTTTAAATGCGAATTTTCTGTGTTTTTGATTAATTTTTGTGGCCTATGTTGTGTTGTGATTGAAATAAGAGTTTTCGAAACTATGTGTGTGATTTGACTGAAAGTTGAACGAGTGGTTTTTGTGACTAGAATCACGGAAAAAAAATATTGGGTTTGATTTTGTTTTGTGCCTGTCAGCTGGTTTTGTTTTGACAACCGGCCTACAATATCGACATTTTCTAATAGGGTGATGCTTTCAAGATATGGCAAATAAATTTTGAAATTATCTCTTGTTAAGTTTGTGATTTATTTTGAATTAACAGAACGCCCCGCTATATTTGGCAACAACTGATTTGGATAAAGAATTAGAACTTCAGTATCGAGTACATGCCGCTTTGGATGTTGTCGAGGAAAAGTGCTTGCCGCAGCCAAAGGCTACCCCTGAATCTAAGGAGCTCTATTTGGGCCTTTTGTACTCTACAGAAACTCATAAAATGTAAGTAATAGTTTAAATGTCTTCTTTTTTTTTTAAATATTCTTGTTAACTTTCCTTGCAGCTATGGATTCGTAACGAATACCAAGATAAAATTTATAATTGTTGTTGACTCAGGAAACATCGCTTTGAGAGAAAACGAAGTCAGATCGGTAAGAAGTGTAGGGTCGATTGTTAATTGCTTTGACGATTGTTTATGCGAATTTCTTTCAGATGTTTCGTAATCTCCACATTCTTTATACTGATGCTGTTTGTAATCCGTTTTACGCCCCCGGTGAAGCGCTTACTTCGAGGTACTAATTTCAATCATTACGACTGTTTGAATGTTCTTATGGTTTTGTTTAACAAATTTTCAGGAAGTTTGATAAAACTTTGAGGAACATAATGAGCGGCAATTCATAAGTGTTTTATGTAACGAAACTTTGTTAATGCTTAAGATTGTAGTTCACAAATTGAATACATTATTTATATAAGAAATGGTGACGTAAAGCGTTTTCTTTTGTTCGCACCGTTGTTGTAAATAAACCACGGAAATAAAATATACTATTTAGCAAGTGGAAGCTTGATATATTGTATGCTTTGGTATAAATTGATTTTTGAAAACCACTCGCATGTAGCTTACAGCCCTATTATGGCTATCAAATATCAATTATTTGATAACCTCTATCAATTCGTCGATGATTTGGTATTATGAGTATCAATTGATCATTTTTACCCCATTGTGAATGCTAATCAAAATATCATTGAGAATGGGTAATTTTGAAGTCTAATTTTGGTGAAATAATGTAAGTTGTTTTTATTAAACAAAATCCGCCTTTTTCTTAACAATTTTTTATTTATTTAGGAGTAGAGTGGTAAGCAATAAGAAACAAATCGAAAAATTGATTGAATTGATGGAAGAAAGTCCGGACATTTCGGTCTAAAGTTTTTTTTTTAATAATAGGCACAAGGAAATAATTTGTATGATTCGATATCAATAGAAATTTTGAACCGCCCGAATATTTGATATGTATCAACAAGTAATTTGTGGTTGATAGAAAATTTGATGAATATCAATTTTTTTGACGATCGTAAACCAAGTTTACAGATAAAACTATTCACAATAGATCTTAAATCGAATACAATTCACAATTCATCAAAAATGTTGATAGATTGATAACCATAATACCGATTCGTTCATTTTGTTGATACGTATCAATTATTATCAAATATCGTGTTGATATTTGATAGCCATAATAGGGCTGTTACTTTGCTCGATTTGGATCACCTAGATCTACAAGCACACTACAACTGCCGTAGGTATCTATTATTTCATTATCGACTTCCGTGATTTCTTTTAAAGACTTGCTAAGAAAAAATATTTTAACAAAGAATATGAATAAAAACAAAGCACAATTCAAACAACCACAGTCGATAACGTGAAAGTCTAATGATTCGAATAAAGAAGTCATCACTGGCTTAGTAATTAAAAAAAAGGAATCTTAAGTAATAGTGGCAAACTAAATTCAATTGCTTTCCTTCCTTACCGACATGATTTTCATTTATGTCCTCGCGACCTTTGTATTTTTCTTGTTGGCGGACTGAACTACTTCCTACTTTGAAATGAGTGGATTGCATTTCTTCCCTTGAATTTTAAGAATTCGTGATGTTTTTGCCGGATAACTATAATTGTTTCGCAAATCCGACAATCTCACAAAAAATCCCCTACCCAATATATCGGCTTAGGGGATTTAAACCGCACCATACAAGCTAAGAATAACCGCACGGTTTGCTTTACGTATGACTGTTCCCATCCGGTTTTGAAAATATCCCCCCTTTTGTTCGTGTATCATTGTTCAAAAAAGCAAACACGTTTCCTGTTTGCGTTCGCATTGTTCTCTGTTTCCAATGCAATTGGCATCATTTACCTACCTTCTCTTTCTCCATACCAGCGGATTTGCATTTTACTGACCAATAACATATCATAAACGGTCATACCACAGAGACATTCGGAGTAGTCGTGACATTTCTGCTAATGATGCCGACGTAACGCTGCTGTGTTCCATAGCGCCTACCTGTTTTTCCATTCATGCTATCAAAGTCGGTCATGGACGCACTTTAAGTTGTTTCCGTTTCACATTTAAACCCATTGCATTGGATACACGATGGACTTGGTGTGTGCATGAGTGCAGAAGGGGCACGATACACCAGCGACGCGACGTAAGAAGGAACAATATCAAAACCTAATAATAAATCAATGAACTGAGAACATTGCACAAGGGACGAAAAAAAAAAAAAAAAATGCCCCATCCAACGAAACTATGACCCAACGAAGTGGAAGAGAATTGTTGGAGCTCACCTTATCAAATGGATATGAAACTTAATGAAGCGAATTCAAATGTTTCAACATCAATAATTTACTTTTTATTTAATTATCAATAAAAAAGACTAAAAATCTAGATGGCACAGCTCTAGAAGATCCATCGCTCGTAGGAGCTTGGCCACTCCATGACATAAGCGAATGATGGAAAACTTTGGATGAACGCCTTATTTGCTAGGCTTCGTTTGTGTTCAGAGCTGACGTAGTGCCCACCGATGCCTAACTCCAATATGGCACTCGTGCTATTCGTATCGATTTTGTATGGTGTCTGTAAATGATGACAGGGAAACGATTATGATTGCGATAGAGATATGCTTTCGCACTCACCTCGACAACGACGTAGAACTCGAGGGGAGACTTATTCGCATAGCCCGTGGAGAAGTATATGAAATATGGCGGACTCCAATTTTCCCGAATCATGTTATCCAGGAAAGACCAATCGGTTATCCTCGTCTTGTTCAGTGGGTTCAGATAAATGCCCATGTGAGATGGCCCAGAGAGCTCAAAGTCATACCGAATCGAAGATGTAGAAACGTTCTTACCGAGAAGGACTAGTTTCGGAGATCCAGGGATTGCATTATCATCAGACGGTAGCCATTGGGATGAGAACCTTTCGGCGAGAGATTAAAATCTATATTCGAAACATAAAGCTTGGGTTAAATTTACTTAGCCTTGTTCCAGCGGTGATTGAACACAGGAAAGCCGCAGAATATCCGCTTGTTGCACTCATTGGACATGTCCACCAGCTTGGAGGCATCAAAGACATCTGGAAAGGAAGATTTTAATAAGGCTTTCCGTATCCAGTTCGATAGTGGAAAGGAACCTTTTATGCTGTTGAATTGCCTGCGATCTTGCAAGTCGAAATAATATCCCGAATCGTTGAGACTAACGGATAAATCAGCTTCGTGGAACACTCTCTGGATGTGCTGGATATGGGTAGGTGTATAAATGAGACAAACTCATAGAATTGTGCTGTTGTCAAACTTACCTGCAAGTTAAATCGCTCGACGTTGGTTTTCTCGCGGAATGGAAAACCAATCGGTGTTACAGTAAATATGAGGAAAATAACCGCCACAGTCAGGAGGGAAGTTATGATCGTCTTCGATTTGCGGAACAAATTGAACAGTGGCACCTGAAAATGAGGTTAGGTGACATCAGGCGTGTTTCATTAAACATCTAACACAGCAAAGCAGGATAAAATAGGAAAGTAGTAGCAATCTTTATAATATCAATATCGCAGTGGAATATGTTAACAAGGAAAGACAGGAAATCCAATCGACTTGGGAAAGGCAGTCACCATGTTATATGAGAATGGTAATAAAAAAAAAAATACTCACGATGTACCCAAGCGATAGTACAGCTGTGAAAGTTGTAACACCGCCAATTACTAGATCAGGATTCCACGATGAACCAAACCGTCCCATCATCGGTATTAAGCTCAAAAAGAAAATATTCGACAAGTAGGTGACATACAAGAACGCAGGAATCTGGCAGGCAACCACAACAAGTGCCCATTGGTATCCTAAAAGAAGACACAACCATCAAATCACGATTCGCATTCAAAAATCTCCACACTTTCTAGGAAATTTCTTACCTACTCGGTACAAGCCACTCGCAGTGTTTACAATCAATGGCACCAAATAGAACAGCACTCCAATCATCAGTACATAGGAAGACCGTATCCTTAAGACCGTTCCAACGATCGTCAACACCGACAGCAGTATGCATTGGGAATGCAGAACCATCTGAGTCTTAAAGGATACATTTAGTTTATCCTGAATAGGGTGAGAGTTTGAATTAAAATCCCCAACCACTAATATAGGTAACAACAAACCTTAGCTGACCCAATAAATATGGCGGTCGGAATAGCCAGACCAAACAGAGTGGGACACCCGTACAAACCAATAATCATCCATTTATTTGTGAACCATGTCATCGATAGTCCCAGTAAATCCAGCCCAACTGCTATACAAATTGGCAGTCCAACGGCCACAACAAAAGCAAAAACATGCACACAGTATATGCAGAGGAATGTGCCGAGGACATTGCCAAAGGAGACCTCACCCACTTTTGCCATGCGCCACAGGGAGAACACGACAACAAGTATCGCCAGTGCGGACACGATGCAATTGATTTGCAATGCCTGCGACTCGGTATAGTACACAAGGAATGTACCGAAAATGTCGTAAAAGACCGTGTGTCCCTTGGCATACAACTGCAAAAGAAAAGGATTATTTTGGGGAAATCATCAGATGTTTATTTGCTCGCCAACTTACCGAAGGATCTTCCAGTTCGGGGGCATTAGCAAACGCCTTAGCGAGGGATAGGACGTTGTCGCCGGTATTCTGGAGGGTCTCACGTGGAATGATGTCCATTGTGTCGAATTTTGTATGATACACGTAGCCGTTGTAGGCATGAGCCATATCCAGACCTGGGGGGAAAAATAAATTTGTACAAAAGTTGGACAGGTGCTGCCGCCATATGGCCTTACCAGGAATGCCGCCAAAGTTTTTAAAAATTCGGAAATCAGTGTCTGATGGAATCACATTCGCCTGGAAGAGTTCCTCAGCAATTGTATTGCCAAACGGATGAACCGCATGCTTCTTGTAGTACTTCAGAAGCCATGGATTGTTGGGACCGGTTTGGAATAGTAGTTCTCGGTTGCCACTGCCAGCTGAGTCCAGGTTGATAACGGCTCTATTTGGAGAAAGCAAGTAAAATTAACACTCAGCAAATGACACTAGGCATGAAAAACCGACGAGCAGGCTAAACTTCTGCAACAAGGAACTCCATAAAGTTACATTTATAACTGTCTGAGGTGTCATACTCGAAATCTATGATGTACCCTATTTATCTACAATAAGAACTGGAAAAGGGGCCTAACAAGAATACCTAGGCAAGGGACATCATTTCATTTTGAGCGGAGCGGATCTCATACGTGATCCACTTAGCACTTTTTTTGACCTGTTGAACTATTTCCCTCAAGGTCCTTCTTCGTATTTCTTCGGCCTGTTAGAACCGTAAGTTTACGTATTTAAAATTGGCATAGTTATTTGCGTATTAATCCATTGAAAGTTCGCAATTTCTTCTTCGGCGTATGTTATGGGAAATCGCCGGCGATTACACTTTCAGCATTTGCGGCGAAGTAAAGCATTTTTATTTTACTTGCCAAGTAATTTCGGGATGACAGAGAATGTAAAGGAACACAGTAAGGTATAGAGTAGCCAAAATATGACAAAAAAGATAAGTACAGTTTCTGAAACAGTTGTAAGAGTCCGGTAGGTACATTAAAAGCAGGTTCACTAAATGTTTCAAAAAGGTGCGTTTCTCTTAATAACCTTAAATATGCCAGTGGGTCTCATTTTTGACAAGTGTATCGAGTAGCTGGGGTAAGCCTATACTAACGATGAAACGAAAATCAGCTGTCAAGTAGATTGGCCGCATTCAATAGTTATCTTAAGTCGACTAGATTGGTCTGGATGAGATGTATCCTGAAAGCAAAAACTTGATTGGTCGGGAACGTCACTTTTCCTACGCCAGCCACATACGCGAACTGTCAACTTAGTACTCGGTCACGAATTTCTTGACTAGATTCGTCGGCTACCCCTCCATAAACGTCAACTGAAACAGCTGCTCATATGACCGATTTCCCCCAATCAATACCGAGATTCATCTATAGTCAGAGAGCTGTCAGACTTACTTAACTAGGTACTTGAACGGTCCGCATTGTCTTTGGAAAAAGTCACTGGGTGGTACAGGAACCTCGGACGAGCAAGCCCATCCTTAGAAGAAAAAATAAATCTTACACTAATTACACGTACTTGCAATTTTTGGCCCACTTATGCTGCGTTATGAAGCCGTGTGAAGCCTGCAAGGGATTCTCCTCCCCCCCATTGAATAGAAACACAATCGGATGGTCGAATGTCTGCCGACCGACGGCCAAGACTCTTAGAACTTCCAGCATCACTGCAACCATGGCTCCAGCATCACCAGATCCTGCAAAAACATTTCAAATAACTGCGGGTAAGGTTTCGGCCTTTCTAAACAAACCTGGAGATCCGGGCTTCGAATCAAAATGCGTATTGATCAACAAATACGACGAGCTATTCGAATAGTTGGACGCAAACTTGACGACAACATTCTGCAATCCTTGATACATATTCACCATGTCCCAGTGAATATACGCTCCGGAAACTTGCTGCACAACAACTTCCAGTGTGAAGAGCTCCTTGTTCAGCGCCCTTAGTACCTTTTCCACTTCGCTGACTATGAGATTAACAGCGTCCACTCCATTAGCAGAACTGCCAACCACCTTTGGGCCAATAGCCTCAAGTTTGGCTAACGTTTGTTCAGCTCGTTCGGCAATAAAGCGGTCATGTTTGATGTGCTCATCCTTAATGGTAAGTGCATCTGGCAGATGATGATAGAGTGGCAGAACTACTCCGAAATAGAGTATTACCCAAAATCCGATGAAGGGTGCGGCCCAGAACCAGGGGATGCGACGACTCCTCCTTTTCTTGCCATTTGCTACTCTTGTGTAACGCATTTCACCTTCGCATTCCTCCTGCAAAGTGTGTGAATACAATTTATTAGCTTTCTTCTTTCCCAAGTGAGATTCTATTATAATTTATTTAATAACTTTTCGTGCAGTGCTACTCAGAGTTCGACTATGGTATCGTACTAATTTTCTAAGATCTGAGTTGGGCTGAATATAGTTTGCTTTCAGTTATCAGTGGTAGCCGGGCAGACTTTTGGTCTGTTACGTCATGACTCTAATGCCGTTATCTATGTTCCTTTGCTAGTAGTTCCTCTGATAAACTTTATTCAAGTGTAAACGGGTCATTTACGTGAGTTAACTTTATCTTTATCTTGCTTTAGTCTTTGCATGTACTCATTGTATCTACCTGCCTAATATAAGTCTGCATACTCGACTACTTTCGCTACTGATAAGAATGATCAAACATTTTGTTAAAAAAAAAGGAACACACCGGGAAGCTATGTAGTGGATTACGGTAAGAACGTTTCATTGTGGTTTCTATATTTAGCGTATTTTTTTTTTAGAAAAATGCACTGGTGCTGACATCTAGTGGGATAGTATTTGAAGATGGTGGGTAATTACATTTCCTAAATGTACATTTTATGACATTTCTAAAGAAAATTCTTACGAGTTTCATAATCCCTGTCATTTAATGAATTAATATGAGCTTTTTTTAATTTTTTGCACATTTATATCATTCAAACTTGTAACCCCTTGACTTCCTTCAGGAAATGCAGTCAATTTCATAAGTGACACATTCACAAACGTCGAGTTGAGTGAAGAGAGAGTTTTTTTTTTTTAAATTCCTACCACCAACAGAAGATATCATAAAATAGACATCAATGCATATGCCGATGTATAGACCTTATTGTCCATTGAAAAATCATGCGACATATTTGACATCAGTAACAGTTAGTTGCGTATTTTAGACGTCTATCTTTGTCGCTTTCAGGGAACAGTTTTCTTTTTTAATGCGTACACAAGGAAAAAGTCATAGCGAAAAACGATCTGTCAATTTGTCAAAAGGTATCATAAATCATTTTTAAATGCATATGAAAGCCACATGGCTTAAATTCTCGTAAAGTAGCATTTAGTATTACAGCAGTCTGATAGTGTTTAAGCACATTCAAGAATGTAGTTATCTTAAGTCCACTAGATGTAACCTGATCGCTCAAACTAGATTGGACAGAAACGTCACTTTTTCTACACGAGCCTTATATGCGAGCTGTCAACTTATGTCGTTTTCCATTGGGACCACCAAAAATCATTTTCAGATCTCAGATTTTATGCGGCTCATGGAACATGCAATGAAATTGATCTGCTTTTGTAAATGGATTAGAGCGTTATTTGACAACAATATCAGCTGTTCGAATTGCATTTGTTTTTGGTAAAATCAACTATGGAAATTGGCTTGAAAAATGTTTCCTCTGTTGTAGATACAAATAGAGTAGTTGCGGTGATTCGTAGTTTCCAGATGATGAGGAAGACAATGAATATAATAACTCTTCCAAAATGATATCCATCGCTATTTCTTTATTTTGGTTTTCACTAAACTGTGCACCTTTCTTAAAATGACGTAAAACAGCTGTGGAAATTATATTGGGATTTGTGGCAGTATGTGTAAATCTCAAAAATATAGAATTCTGCAAAAAGTGATCCGAATCATGAAAAAGATGGATTTTTTTTTGCCAACGGAAAACCACATCAAGTAAGCCAGCTGTCAGACCTACTAAACTAAATTGACCACGATTGATCAAGTGACAGAGTTCTTACTTTTAGAAATTTAATGGTAGTGACTTGCCTTAAAATTGCTAACACACCCTATACAGGAAAGGAAGATTATTTATCAAAATTTAATTCCTATTGTTATTCCTCGTTATACAAAAATCTCTCATATATTTACATTAGAGATAAAATGCAACTCGGTAGAACAAAGTTGCATTGCCTATTGTGAAAAATATTCCACGATACTAATAATCATTTTTACTTTCCAGGCTAATTTTTCTCACAATGGCGACATTTTTCATACAAAATCGCATATTGTGACCTACAAAATATTTAGTGTGAAGGTTAAAAATTATTATTAGTAGACTCTCGAAAGCGCGTCAAAAAATATCCGCTATTAATTTAACATAATGAGTAGGTTAACTATGACTGCATAATCTTAGGCGAATAATTTCTATTCTAACTCTTTTTCAATTTGTTTGTAAACAATGACAATTTATGTTACGATTATCGAATACCGGTTGGTTGCTTTGTTTATACTCGCAGTTCGACTTCTCTCAGGCGAACACTGGAAAAATGACAGTGACACATTAACTCTAACTGTTTTATATGAGAATTATCGAATCGAAGAACCTAACCCCTAAAACAAAACAAAATAATAATTAATATTTCGATGAGGTAATCACTTTTCTTCGCAAACAATATCTACAGTAAGAGTCATAATGGATAAGCCAGATTGTTAGAGACCTCTAAGATCCAAGTTCAAGAATGCACAAACACGACTTGAATAATAATTTAGCATTCGTTAAGGTTTTACTGATGATGTTTAGGTAGACGAGCTCGTAAAGTTTGCTGGCCTGAAAATAGTTATTGTGTTTCTATTTCTGTACCTATATTTAATTATGACAGACAAAGTGACTGCTGTCTGTTGATAGTTGATGATTTATGTTCGAATCTTTGAAATGGAGTTCTTATGACCAATTGTCAAGTGTCGGAGATTATGTACGTAGATGTCAGATCTAATTCTATTACATTTAAGCACTTATTGCATTATTTTTTTTAAATCTGTGGATTACAAATCGTAGATTGAATAAATAAATAAATTAAATGGCTTGAGTATGTTTTTACCAGCCTGTCTTAGAAGTTATTGAACTCCACCAAGCCTATATGGATAACACCGTCGCTCCGCCAAAAATGACACATTTCACTACAATTTTATTATTTTTTTGGCACCTTGTAAGCAATACACTTTTTGCTGTTTTTCAATCACTTCAAGTCCATTTAAAAAAAAATCACTTGCGTCATTCCATGCGTACCACAGACAGGCGCATGCCCAAAATTCCCCAAAAACAAGAAGAACATTTTGCAAAAAAAAAGCACTCGCACATTAATCACAATTGTTTATATATCACCTACTTACGAATGCAACACAATAATTTTACAGGGAATTAGTCTTCCGCCAGAGTTTCCAAAACAGCACGAGCGGTTTATTCTTCACAAATGCGTATAAACGAAGGAATATGTATTTTTGACCTCAAGTAAGTTGGAATTACTATTAATTAAACCGACTGAATGTCACTGACGAACAGCGCGATGCACGATTTAAGCATGACTCGAGATATTCGCACACAGAATCTGGTCAAGTGTGGCGCACCAAGCACCACCAACAGACAAGTATTACAAACGAGTTTCTCTGATTACCTCTATCACAAAACGGTGTGCATCAATTGGAAACAGTGGTGTCACCCTTAGACAGTTTTTTTTTTCTTTCGGCCAAAAAGTGACGAAAATAACTAATAAATTCCGTAGAGTATAAAGAACATTGAATATTTTTTTATTTTATTTTTCGCAAGATCTTCCACTAGATGGGCAGTAATATAATTCAACGCCGAAACGGTGGCGGCATGATCAGTGTGATCTTACTACTAAAACTCAAGTAATCTCCGAGCAGAAGCCAAACCCGGAGAGTAAGAGCGCCACCATCGTCATATTATAGCGTATGCCGCCGCAATAGAAATGTATCTCATCTAAAATTAGGAAGACCAACAAAATAAAACAAAAACAATTGACTTTTAAACAGCAACAAAAGCATTAGATACGAATAGTTTGTAGGTCACGAACTTAAAAGTCTACGGGGTGTGTTTCTGTGTTTGTTTTGCAAGAAAATATCGGGCCTGACTGTAAGCATTGAACTTTGAAGACAAAAACTAGCAAACAACTTACTTAAAGACTGTATTTTGAAGTTAATTAGGTAAAGCCATTGAATTAAATTGGCTGCTTGAGGGAGTGTGACTCAGCGAGTTAAATATATGCAACAATTAGCTACAAGAACACCAGCGACATAACGTTTTGATACATTTTTTGTTTGCAATAAACTGAGTATTCAAAGTAACTTTGTGTAAGAATATGATGTTTCTGTATTTAGATTTATTTTCTATTTTTGGTTTTTAGTGAGCAGAGGAAAGTGAGTTTGAAATTTTACTTTTCCTGGACTTCTTTCCAGTGCAGCAATGTCTGCGCACTTAGTAGAACACAACAAAGCTGACTAAAGTAAAGGTGAGGAACGCGAATTAAAAATGGAGGATTTCTTTTATAATTATTATTACTATATTATTTTACTAACAGAACAATTGTAGACTTTGTTCTAATTTAGAGAGCACTGGCTGCAGAGAAAGATAAAGTGACATATTCCATACAGAAATAGAGGAAGACGACATCCACATGATTCCTTGTTTTTTACCCGACTGCACACAGAGAGGGCTATGTGTTTCGCGCGTATCCTATGTACGTTCCTACGTGACGCCGTGTAGCCTAAACGGCTTGACCGATTTCAAATAGTGAGGTGTCATTAGATTCGTATTCTTCCCCGGAGTGTCATAGGCTAAAAAACCAAAAAAACAAAAAAAAGAATTATAAAGATATGAACAAGACAAATTCAAGTACCTATACCTTACTATTTAGCGCTTTTTAACATTTTTGTTAGCAGAATTTTGTAAAATTCGCTTTTTTACACGCGTTTTTCCGCTCGTTTTTTGACGGGTTTTTGGAAGCGTTTTTTTGCGAGTTCTATGAAGCGCTTTACGAAAATTATGATCTGGCGAGGAAACGAAATCAAATTCTGCCGAATTTTAATTCACAAATAAAAAAAATTCAGTTTTACCGGGAAATAAACCTGAGACTGTGAAATTTATTTAAATTTGTTTTTTTAATACAAATTGATCAGTGATCACAAAGATTTGAATAAGAAATCTGTATCAAATATCATCAACATTTATTTAACTTATAATTTTAAAGACTAGCAAAGCAGGCGAGGGTCCGCTAGTATTTGAATATTCCTCTGGTACTTTGCCTTTTTGCCAATGAACGTCGTCTTGCAGAGTGTCTCTAAGACTCAGATTTCCCGGCTCTTCGGTTTGATCACTTTTTTGCTTTTACCATTTAAAACTTAAGTGAGCAGCTACCTCATAGAAATTTGTAAAATGCACGATAATATTTTCAATATATACTTATACATACTACTACTTGACCGACATAGCCCAATTTTAATATCAACCTGGCTACGATAAAAGTAAGTCCTTTCACAAAATTTCACTTGCCTAGGTCGATTTGCTTCGACGCTATCCTGTTTTCAACAGACAGAGAGACACATGGGCCTAATGTTGATTTTGTATGGGAGGTACCAGAACTACTTGACCGACATAACCCATTTTTAATTACAACCTAACGACGATAAAAAGATGTCTTTTCACCAAACTTCATTTGCCTACGTTGATTCCATTGGACTCTATCGTGTTTTCAACAGACAGATGGGTCTAATATTGATTTTGTATGGGAGGTACCAGAGCTACTTGACCGAAATAGCCCATTTTCAATACCAACCTGAAGACGACAAAAGGAAGTCCTTTCACCAAATTTCATTCGCCGATGTCAATCTCTTTGGGCGCTTTCAACAGGCAGACGGACATGGCTAAATCGATTCAGAATGTGATCCTGATTCAGAGTTTATATACTTTATGTGGTCTCCGGTGACTCCTTCTTCGATTTAGAAATATAATGACACAGTGAATATACCTTCCTGTGGAGGGTATAATAATGAACCTGTGATCGTTCTGGCTCAGTATATAGTTGGTTCTGTCTTCAGTAGTGTTTTTCTTTTTAGTGCATGAAAGTCTCACACTTCTGTGGTCCAAGACCAAGACTTATAGAAAGTGTCCAACTAAGCTCCTAGTTATTTTTTATTTTAGAATAACTATTTTAGAAAATAATAAAACACCGTACAGTGCACAGTTGTTTAACGAAAGCGATTTGCAGGTTGCAAGCAAAAGATTCCAAAGGTCTTCGAGTCGGCTATGGTTTATTAGACGATGAATTTAAAGTCCTTATCACGGAACTTCGCACTCCTAGTCAATATTCATGACAGCTAACAATAAAGTTGCATAACAATCAATAATCCTTATTTTTACGGTAAAAACCACACATCTCGATAACGGACAATTAACAACCGCGAGTCTAAAGTTTTCGTACACCCTAAAATTTAATAATATGTTGTTCTACTTTGACATAGCCAGAGAGTGGTGAAAGGAATGGTATGAGCTTTTCAATTAGGTTATGAACAACTGTTAAGCTTCAGCAACATCTAAGTTTGAATCTTTCAAATTTTCAATATTTTAGAGCTATTATAAACTTAAGGTGAACATTAGGTAATAAGCTTTTTTAGATCGTTGTAGGCCCATTATGGTGCCCAGTGTTTTAAGAGAGTCTTCATACCATGTTTTACCTAACTAATGCTTTCTTTAAAAGGAGTTGTACAAAGAGTTTTCATTTTGTAGATCTCTATTAAATACCAACTTTACAGGGTATGAAATGGACCTTATCTAATCACAATTAAGTCGATATGCATAAGGGCAGACTTTGTTATTGCATTTGACATGATAGGGAAATTGGAAATAAATCAATAAGTCGCTACAAAGTTATTGTGTTTTTATATTCTTCCAAATTATTTATCCCGCATTGCCCAGCTCTAAATCTAAGTACATACCATTAATTTTTGTTATATTGTTTTTATTTAAATTATTATATTTTTTTTATTTTAGAATATCAATAATCAATACAAAAAAAATCTCTATACTCTACTTACACACTCACACTCCGTCTCTTGGCGATAGAGTAATAAATGTTTCAGATTGTCCAAGTACATAGTTGAATTTTCAATGTTTTTATTTGAGAAAATGTATTCAAGTATTAAGTATTTAATTAAACACAATGGACTTCCCTTGAACTAGAATGTCAGTTTATATACACAATCGATGCACAAATTCATTGTGCACTTTGTATGTAAACAATACCTACCCAATATCGATTCTGAGTTATAGCATTGCCAAGTGGTAGTAAATGGAAATGTCAAATGGTTCAGTTGAAATTTGCAGTTCAGTTGCTCTCTTTCAGAACCTTTGAGAAACAAAAAATTTACAAAATATAGCAAGAATACAAATTATTTACACCACGGAAATGGTTCGAACAAAATGTTCTCCAAATTTCAAACGTTTTCAAAGCTGAAACAATAAGAAGTGTCAGTTCATTGGTTTCATTTGACAGATTACTGAAACTAAGCAATACATTTTTGGCTAATTATTCATGTACAATTTTTCACTCATCAGTTTATAACTCTTTCACGAAATATTTTGTATTGAATAAAATTAATTAAAATTTTGCAAAACATTGCAAGATTTTGTTAAATGCGTCAAGTACGGGAACACGCGTTTTGTACAAAGATATTCAGAATTTAAATTCCAGGCAACGATTGGACATAATAAAAAGTTATAAACGCTTGGACACCACAATAAAAAGTTTTAAATGCTTTTTGTATATTTGCCTTCGTATCGATTTTGCAATTTCTAGTGATATATTTTGGATATTCAGGCCAAGGGTGATAAAATTTCTCATGCGGATGATATCAGCGTTCACAACCTATGAATAAAATCTAGTGTCACCCTTCGCTGTATATCCAACTCGCTTTCTTTTCAGTATACACATCACTCAGATCCTCTGGCCATATAAATTTGAAAGTTCAGCCAAAAATGTCAGCGTTATCCGAACGGTTTTACAATTCACTATACGACCCACGTTGTCTAGGTGGATTTTCCCACTATATTCTGGGTAGGTTAGATTGCTATTTCATTAGCTGGCACACTTCCTTTATGCAAAAAAAAAAACCCAACCCATTTAAAAGACTTCTTCAAAATAATCGCAAGCGTCTAATAAAAGTACTTATTTTCGCCTTTTGATATCAAAACTCTTTCGGATAAAGAACAATCTGCAAGCTGGTATATGGGATCCATAAAGTCATAACCTCTGCATAGTTATATCTGAGAAAGGCCAATAAACATCACTCGCCTATAAATTCGGTCACTCAGATACATTGAGTTCATTTTGTAACCCGATCGCGTCTTGAGAGTAACGATTAACTGAGAAATGGCCAAGGACACCGAGCGAGTAGTAAGGATCAGTTCTAACCGTGTGATTGTCCGATTCTAATTTGTGTGCTCTAATTTTTTTAGTTACCTTCGTCGAGTGATTCAGACTCGGATTTGGAAGCACCGGTAAAGAAAAAGTCGAAAAAACAAAAGAAACCGCAAAAGGATCACACTCTCGCATTCGAACTTTCGGTGGCGTTCATTGCGCTCTGGTTTGTAATTTACTATGTTTTAGTTTTGCGATTTGCCACAGCCCTACCGGAACCGCTGAAAATTCAAACCGAACATCTCAATCATGGTCGTTTTATTGGCGAAAGAGCTGAACAAATTTTAGTTAAAATCGAAAATCTCGGCGAGCGAGTTGTCAGCAGCGATGCCAATGAAGTGCAGATGGTTAAGCTGTTGTTCGATGAACTGGACAAAATCAAAGCTGTTCTTAATACGGAGCTATTTGATATGGAGGTCGATTACCAACAAGCATCGGGGGCGTATGTGCACTGGGAGCTGTTGAACATGTATCAGGGAATACAGAATATTGCGGTGAAATTGAGCTGGAAGAATTGCCCAAGTGAATCGTATTTTCTCGTGAATGCGCATTTCGATTCGAAGCCAGGAAGTACAGGTACGTTGGCAGAGGTTTTTATTCGAATTCCGAATTTTTTTATGGAAGTGTTTGCATTAGTGTGAAAATCGTTGAACAAAAGTTTTCGTGAAGATAGATATCGTAAATATCGTAGATTTGAAAAATGTTAGAAATAACTTTTCTAGAGTGTGATTAATACAACTAATATAATATTTTTAGTAAGTGCGATGAAACTCGTAAAGTTTTAAATAATTTCGGTAATATCGTAGCAATGTCAAAAAAGCAAAAATGTCAGAAGATTGCCTTAAACTTTGCATTATTTGTACATTACTCTGAAGGACATCTAAAAACCGCATTTTTTAAGTGACTTCATTTATAAAAAGCTGTATCGTAAATATAGCTAATGTTAAAAATGATAGAAACACGAAGTAAACGTAATGAAGACGATGTACTTTATATATATTTAATGAAATGTCAATATCTTAATTTAATAACATGTCTTGGATATATTGTAAATATCGTAGATTTTAAAAATCCCATAAAGCCAAAATCCCTTATTTCTAGATTGCATTTTGGGAATAGAAACCGCTGATTGTAGGAGTATATCAAAATATTTCTTATATCGTAGATATATCGTAAATACGAACGTTTCTAAATTTAATATTTGAGAATAAAAAGCGCTGATTGTAGGAGTAATAAAATTAAACTCATTTTCGTTAGATAGATCAAAATATTTCTTATATCGTAAATATCGTAGATATATCGTAAATGTCGTAAATACGAAAAATTTTAAAATTTACTTTTGACTAGTTTAGTGCTAGTTAATATGTCTCAAATTAGACTACAGTTAAAATAGTTAATATCGTAAGTCTCAAAAACCCATAGTATTGTTTGTTACAAACTAAAAGTCATGCCTTATATACATACTTATCTACAATAAGTGATTTTTATTCGAGCCAAAATTATCCATATCAATCAAAATCTTTCATGTGCCTCACCCTGCCTACCCCCTGTGACGACTTTTATCGAGAATTCAATCTTATCGATATCAGCAAAATCATAATAGAGGGCACTAATTACTTATATCCTTAAACACTTCAATATATTTCGGATAATAAAGACAACAACTTGATTGATTGTTGATAGGTCGTATTTTTGTTCTGCCTTCTGCCTGATAACAAAACATTTTCATGCGTGTCGACGGTATGACAATGAATAGAATCACATAAAACAATTGGTGTTATCGGTAATATTTAGGATTTAATATATTTACTAGATGATAGTTCGGACTGTAGTTGTGAGCTGTGGTAAATGCCAGCGCAAGATGGGTGAAATGTCCGTGGATTAGCTGGCATTTAGTTTACAGCTTATCCACAATGTGAATATGGTTATGGATGACTTGGCTGTGGATGAGATGCGTTAACTCCCATTTACTGATACAATTTTTTTCAGGCTCTGGCGATGACGGTGCTATGGTTGTCGCAGCCTTAGAGGTTCTACGTATTTTGGCCAGCGGCAAGCAAACATTCAAGCATCCAATTGTGTTTCTGTTCAACGGAGCCGAAGAAAATCCCCTGCATTCCACTCACGGCTTCATCACTCAGCACAGGTGGTTCGCTAATTGCAAGTAAGTTAGTCTCACCAAATATCGATGACACGGTCTTATTTTCCTTACTATCTCCAAAGAGCCTTCATAAACTTGGAATCAGCTGGCAGTAGTAACAGAGATGCCGTTTTCCAAGCTGGCCCCAACCATCCGTGGCTCATGAAGTACTATAAGCAATATGCGGTCCATCCCCACTGCACCTCACTGGCTGAGGAAATTTTTCAAACTGGCCTCGTTCCATCTGACTCTGATTTTAGGATTTTCAGAGATTTCGGAAAAATTCCCGGTAAGAGTGTGGGCGCGCCCCTTTTCTTAATTCGATCTACATGATAGCTTTTTCCCAGGACTTGATATGGCCCACACCTATGGAGGCTACGTGTACCATACGCAGTATGACAAAATAAGCAGCATTCCCAAGGGAACAATCCAGAATAGTGGTGAAAATCTACTTGCCCTATGCAGGGGTTTTGCCAATGCTCCAGAATTAGAAGATCCATCGGTAAGACAACATTAGATCATCGGCCATGAAGATTTATGCCCAACGATCTCATTTCAGAAATACGCATCTGGTCACACTATTTTCTACGATGTCTTTGGCAAATTCGTAATCCTTTATTCCGAAGCGGAGGGTGTACAAATCAATTACGTTGTGGCCCTAGTATCTCTGGTTGCGGTTCTCGTATCCGTGCTTGCCATTAGTAGCAACACCAAAGCCTCTCAAGGTGAAGTTATTTGTGAATTCTTTCTCACATTCATATGGCATCTGGTCGGTATCGCACTCGGTTTCGGTTTGGCAATCCTGATGGCAGTGCAGTTGGACAACTTCAACCTAACACTGTCGTGGTTCAGCAACAAATGGATATTATTTGGACTATATTTCTGTCCGGTAATTTTCGGAGTGGGCCTGCCGACTGCGATCCTTATAGGCAACGCGCGCAAGGATAAAATCAACCTGTCATATCGCATACAATTGCTTTTGAATGCCCACCTCGTGGTGATGGCCATTTTGACAGCTGCGATCACCTACATAGGCTACAGGTCGGCCTACTTGCTCATGTTGTCAGCACTGTTCTACACTGCAACTTTGATATTTAATACTTTCACCACTCTGTACAAACGGGACCTGAATTGGTCCATTGCAGTGATTATTGGACAGGTCATTCCATTCACGTACTTTATGTACTTATCGTATTTCATTTACTTAACAATTATGCCGATGATGGCGCGCTTTGGAGACGATCGCAATCCGGAGCTGGTTTTGGCAGTACTCTCAGTGGCGATTGTAATTCTTAGCTTGGGATTTGTGGTAAGGATGACGGTTTATTTTATGGGACCATTCTGATTTTATTTGTCAATATAGGTTCCACTCATCAATTTGTTCCGTCAGTCGAAAACTGTACTTTCGTTGTTCCTCATAACCGCTGTTGTGTTTGTTGGTATTGCTGTCAGTCCGTATGGATTCCCATTCCGTAAGGCGACTGCTTCTGAGAGGTTCAATTGGCTGGTATTTTTTGCAATTCAAATCAAGTAACTGCTCTCTTAGGGAATATGTTTTTGCAGCACGTTCGTCGGGTGTTCCACGGACCGGATAATTCGGTCGTCAAGAGCGATTCAGGCTTCTACTTTGACCCTCAGGATAGGAGACGTTTCACAACACTTGAAGGCAATATGGACACCAGTTTAATTGTACCAATGGCTGATAAGTGCTACGAAGAGATGTACTGCGGACTGCCAGTGTTCAATCATCGATGGAACAGAGCCAAGTGAGTGGAAAAACATTTGTAGTGATTTTATGGACTGCCAACTGTCAGGCGATTGTGACATTCTATAGGTTTGGTCTTTATTTATGAACATGTATGATTGGCAATTATTAGTCCATCGATCATAACCGATCTAGTTCCTCTACTCAGTGAATCAGTTCAATAAATCTTCTGTCAGTGACCGGTGATCTTCGTAAGCTTACTCTAAGTGATCGCGTGATGCCTCTTATTTGATTTAATTGAAACCGTAGATTGAATTTACACAAGAATGACCTTCAAAACTTTAATTGGACCAAAAATAATTTCTCTATGTGTTTACGTCCCTCACGATCCTCGATTTATACATAATCGCGTTCAAAGATTTCCATCGCTTTTTCAGTGTGCTCTAAATTCAACTGATCATAGAAATTTGCTCTTTTTCATCCCAATGGATATAGGAAACAGAAAAAAACTGTTAGAAACTGAAAGAAAAGACTGATCGGTACGGCTCCTGATCTTTGGAAATTATCACTTACGAATCCACTTTAAATCTACGCACATCCATATTCATTTGGCATGAACAGATTCTTAGCTTTAAGATTAAACTGTCAAGTGATCGTCGCCCGAAAACGATCCTCATTTTCAAATACTTACTGTCTGTAGCAATTGATCGGCTGATCCTATTCCGATCCTAGCAACTTAAGCCCATTCTCTCTGAAAGATAACAATCTTCCTTTAAAACGATCACTTATATTAACTTGATCTTTCGTTAATAATAGTCGTCGATTGAGGCTATTCAACTGGTCTTAAGCTGCTTATCAATTCATGTTCAGTGATCGCAGCTATTTCTTTAGATGATCCGGTTTAGAACAATATTTCCTATAAACAAAAATTACGCCGAGCACGGTCAGTGGCAGATATTTGCGATCAATCTCCTTTAACACTTGATCTTGCTCCCAATAGTTCATTGCAAATATTTCATTAAACAAATTTAAATGTTCTGCTTAAAACAAGCTTACACGCGGTGAACCATTCTGCCTTTCATTAAACTGATCTTGCAAAAAATCATCACTAATTTTGAAAGCGTGTGCCGTAACCATCAGTAACGCATTGTCAAATCCAAGCGGTCGTGAAAGCCCTTCTTGATATCGAATTAAAAACGATCCCTTCTCTTTATGCCACTGATCGACAACTGCCCATCTACCCCATTTAAGTTGGACTTTCTAACAAATCCCTTTACAACTACTATCCAGAGTGCAATCGTACTGGCTGCCATCGGAGCACGCAGAATTGCCAGGAGCGGTTCCCGAACTAAGACTGATCACAAAGGATGTCGATACTGAAAAGCGTACAGTTCGTTTTGACTACGAGTTAGATGGTCCACCGCACATGGGAATCTATCTTGGACCACTGGATGGCGTTAAAATTATCGATTGGTCATTCATTGACAATATGCTGAAGGACAACATGGATCCACCATTCTTTATCTTCTTCTCCAAGGCAAATGATCAGTCAACACTGAAGTTCCAGGTTGTTGTTGAGGTGAGTTTCATTACAGCGGTCATTGAATCGAACATCAGTTAATTGTGTTTGTTTATTCTTTACAGAAAAAGACGGGCAGCCTTGAAGTACCAGTACTGCAGGTTGCAATCGGAGGGCATTGGCTTAGTGCCGAAAATAAGCGAAGTGCTCAACTCAAGGCATTTAAAGAGAGCTTCCCCGACTTTGTGCATAGCATGGAATGGCCAAGCTCGTACGAGAGTTGGTATTTCTAAAGGATTTTTTTTTGTACAATATCCTCTTAATATTTCAAAGGATTTTTAAATAAATTCCGTTGTTACAAAAGTTTTCGCATTTCTTTTATCGATTTGAACCCTTCATGACACCTGACTTCAACTCGATGTTCAGTCCACCAAGTACCTCTACTAGACAGATGACGACGATGACATTTGTTTGTTGTCATCAGAGACAACTCTGGTTGTTATTGTGCGTCTCTACCATATACAGCTACTGGAATGCGACTTGTAGTTGGATTTGTCATAGAGCAAATGCAATATTTGTCAGTTAGTAGTCTTATCTCTTATGTTTTGCTCTCTCAATGACACTCTCTTTTACGAATTTTTCGAGTTAAGGAAAGGCATTGAATTAAAATTCGTAAGAATACGTATCATTCCACGGATTCTGCATATTCCATACGATTTGACATTTGTATTTAAGCGTCTTATGCCCAAAACACATGCGCAGAATTCACTACGCAGCAAGATAAGAATACACATGTTTACATGGATATAGGCCAGAGATGAATGAATAAAAGAGATGGATATCTTTCGTACGTCTATCCCCCCAAAATCCATTTGTGAACATTGTTGTTTCTGTAATCCAATTCATGAACTCACATATACTAAAAAAGAAATGAGCATACGTGCGTGACTTTATGAATTTTATGGGAAAACAGCTTGTAGGCAGCCGCCTTTCCACTGGAAAGTTATACATCTCTGTATTCCATTATCTTTGATATAAGCACACGTAAATTCACCGTAGCACTGCAACATGTCTCTATTTATAAATTTGCTTCAAAATTCAAGCGTACCACGACAAAAAAGAAAATAAATTGCAATTTCAATAATTTGGCTTCATCGGCTTTTGACATTTGCTGATTTTGTCTCACCCATGCTAGAGTTCGGGAATACCACCTTTTTGCATAACTGAATGCTATTGGTTAGTTATTATATATTGTTAAAAGGCGAATAATCTAATTTCTAGAAGGCTAATGTTCGTCGATTCGACGACGTCGCTTCTTAGTTTGCCTGTCTCTTTTCAACGCAGGCACATAGTAACTTATGCTCAACAACTAACTCAGTCGCCGATGCGTTCTTGCGAAAGACGGTTGTGTCCGGCAGGTAAAAACAGTATTTCTATTTTTATTTATATTTTTAAATGTAATATTGGAATTTGTGGTCGAATTGACTTTTGCGGATTTTGCGCCAAGAAAAATTAGTTCCTTTATCTTTTTTTTCTTATCACCTGTTATTATTAATTTTATATTGCCAAAGAAGGAATGTTTTTTTTTCAGTTTTTTTAAATATTGTGAAGACATGTTCATTTTAGACTGAAAAATGCTGCGTTTTTTAAAAGACTGCTTAATAATAAAGAATATACTTAGTAAAATCAAGTTTTTTATTTAGGAATACAATCTTAATGTTTCAGAAAAAAATAGAACCATATGTATTAAACAAAGCTTAAAAAAACATATTTTAGTACAGATCGTCGAATCGACGAATGTTTAGCTTATTAGGCGTAGTCAGCAACATTAGCCTACTAGGGTTAATAAAACTATCTAAACGAGAAGTTCTATATACTAGAAACTTATTAGGACAAACTTGGTTGCGTATTTTCTGCTTTTAAATAACTTTCACTTCGATTTCATGTGTATATTTTTCTTAGATAACTGAAGAAAATTTGTTCAAAATACTTTCATTTTCCTTCAACCAATCTACATTGTTAATTTTTCACTAATATTTTAAGCAAATGTAAACTTGTTCCTAAAAAAAACTAATATCCACACGTAACGAATAATTTCAAATTTAACGGATAAAATTCAATGAACGCTATCAGCAACTTTTCCCACAGCGGAAGTGGCATATGCAAGGTGCGAGTGTGTTGGTGAGCCGGAATTTTTGAAGTTACATGACATTTGTCCATACAAATTTCTTTGTAGCAATACTAGCGCACTTAGCATTTGCCACCCCATAAAAATATAGCTTGTAGGCAAGTAACGGGAAATCACCCGAAGTTGGTGGTCTCAGTATTGTCTCTGTTCATTACATTACCGATTTTGGGCGGACCGAAGTTCGTCGGGTCAGCTATTAATTTTATAAAAATTAAGTTATACTTTTCCATTGCGTCCTTGCCGTCTTCCGCGCTTAAATTACCAATAGCTGTCAGTGTCACTGTTCACAAAGGTAGATACAATACAAGCCAAATTAATATCAATTAAAAAAAATAGTGTTGGGCACAAAAAAAAAGTGCTGCCAAATTGTTCGCATTCTACTGCATTGCCAATTTAAAGGTTTTTCAATGCAAACAACACTCTAATACAATTTGTAATAAACTGAAAATAAAAATTATTAAATACAAACATTGAATTGTATCTAATGTACTTTTTATTTGAAAAAGATCGGGAAAACGTACAAATGTGTCTACAAAATCAACCCTGACGTGGGTTGTAGTGAAACACAATTGTGCTGCTGCTCTTTTGGTCGATGCTGTTTCGATGATACGGTTATTGTGCGACAAATCAAAATGAAGCCAGTCTATAGGGTGACTCTGCAGAGATTGGGAGACTATGATGTAAGGAATACAGAATTAGGTAGATTGTAGTGCTAACGCCTCGGTAGTAAAATTAGGGACCGCATCGTTGGGCTGCATTGATGAGGATCGGTCAGCTTCGCCAATTGTCGTGGTCACTCCGGCATGACAATAGAAAGATACCACCAGTCCCTGGAAATAATTGTTTTGCTGTTTTGTCCACACACACACATTTTTGTGGCAAAATTTAGTCCCGAGAATATTTCCGAATTTTCTTTTTTCGTTTTGGTCCCACTGTGGTCCATGTGTCAAGTTCCGACCACGGCCATCGTACCATGCCACGGCAGATGGCACCCCAAGCAAACATACCAGGCAGAAAACGGAAGGAAAGAAAAGGAATAACAACGACACAGAAATCAGTTCATGTGGAAGTTGCAACGCAAACTCACCCGAATAGGAATGGAATTTTCCACACGATCATGGGTGAGTGGTAATTTTGCTTGTGCGCAGTGTATGAAAGCAAGTAGGTTGCGGGGAGGGTGTTTGTTCGTTTGGCATCGAGACAATGGAGAATGGACATTGGTGTGGTGGTATTGGCAAGTGTGAATATAATATAATATAATATAGACTTTTTTTTCATATACGAATCAAGCTTAAATATATTTACTCCAAGTAAAGTCTACATTTTGCCGAACTTTAATAGTACCATCTTTCATAAGAGCTGGGCCATTCCATTACGAATGTATAAGGGGGGAAACTCTTAAGGAAAGCTGTATTTGCGGCGCCCCTGTCATGTTCACCACTGACAAAGTGTCCAGCGATTCCTAACTCAACTGACGGCTCCAGCAAAGTCTCATTGGTCTTCTCGAATGTCACAAAGAACTTCAATGTTGACTGGTCTTTTCCCTTGGAGAAATAAATGAAATATGGCGGTGGAGTCTTTTTTTCCAACCAAGTGTTCAAGAATGTCCAACTGGTTATGTTTGCGCCCTTCAATGGCCCTAAAAAGATGCCCATGTGAGGTGGTCCATCGAGTTTAAAATCATATCGCACCGTCAAAAAGTCCGTGTCAACCTTTTTGCTAACGAGTGTCAGTTTTGGAGTTGATGGAAGTTCGACATCACCCGACGGAAGCCACTGGGCTAAGGCTCTAAAATATTCCAGTTAGATCAGTGAGAGAGCTATGAAGGAGGTACTTACCTTGCTCTGTTCCAACGATGGTTGAAAACTGGTAGACCGCAGACCATGTATTGGGAGCATTGGTCGGCCATGGGGACAAGTTTCTTCGTGTCAAAGACGGCTGCGGAAAGAACGGGTTTTTATTGAATTGGTAAATAAGAATGTTGAAAAAGCCTACTCGATACAGCTGTGAATCCCTTTCTATCCTGCGGGTCAAAGTAGTATCCGGACTCGTTCTTGCTGACGCTGCCATCAACCTCATGGAATACACGACGCGCATGCTGTGGAGGACGGGGTTGTAGCTGCTATATACTGACAAACAGGCGAAGGACTTACCAACACGTTGAATCGCTCCACATTGGTAGCTGGTCGGAATGGGAAGCCGTATGGACTGAAGGCGATACCAACAAATACAGCGGCAAGCACTAAGCAAAAACCGAGTGCCCTCTTTGGCTTACGGAAGAGGTTTACCAGTGGTACGATGAAACCAAGAGCAAGAATGCCAATCAGTGCCGTGAGACCAGAAATGTAAAGATCGGGGTTTGTTGTCGGACCAAAACGTCCCATCATTGGCATCAGGGTATAGAAGAAAATGTATCCAATGTAGGTGAAATATATGAAGGCTGGGATCTGGAACAGCAGCACAACGTAGAACCATGCGAAGCCTTTGGAAGTCAAAGTGTGTTGAGACTCGATGCGAATAGTCGAGAGTTTTGGGAAACCTACCTCTCCTGTATAAGGTCGTCAAAGTGTTGAAAATCGAGGAAACGGTGTACAGTAGGGTTGCCAACATTAACAAATAAGCCGACTTAATGCCATAGTACGTAACAGCAGCTGACAATAGAGCCACAACAAGGGCTTGCGAGTTGAGCACCAACTGTACTCTGAACGATAGACTCAGTTTGTCCTAGGCGAAAGAAGTCGTGAAATAACCTACAACTGGGGCTACTTTTATTTAAACCTACCTTCTTCATGGCTCCAATGAGAATCGCAGTGGGCAGTCCGAGTCCAAAAATGAGCGGACAGAAGTACAATCCAATCACCATCCACTTGAAGGTGAACCATGATAGGGGCACACCGAATTTGTCGAGATAAGTTCCCAAGCCGACTGTCAGAAGAACTCCCAACACCAACCCAATTAGATGAACGAGCAAGGTCAATATGAAGCGACTGACAACACCGACGAAGGTGGTCTTGGAGTTGGCACTCATGGCGGATATGGAGAAGAATATGGCAATCACAGCTACGATGGAGACTCCATAGTTAAGCTCTATGGCTTGATCGTTGGTATAGATCACAAGGTACTGGCCGAGGATGTCATAGAAGACCGTTGATCCCGCAGAGTATTTCTATCAAAAAAATATTGAGGTCCCTAAATATGAAATGTCTATAATAAGTGAGTCTCACCGATGGGTCCTCGAGTTCTGGAGCTTCAGCGAAAGCCTTGGCTAACGATAATATGTTATCACCGGTATTTTGTAAGGTTTCACGTGGTATAACGTTCGCCTTGTCGTGCTTGGTGTGATATACGTAGCCGTTATAACTGTGAGCCATGTCCAAGCCATAGACTGGTCCGAAATTCTGGAAATTCCTGAAATCCGTGTCGGATGGAATCAGGTTCAGTTGGAATAGTTCCTCTGCCAGGGTGGTAGCATAGGGGTGTACAACAGCTTTCTTGTAGTACTTCATCAGCCATGGGTTCCTGGGACTGGACTGGAAAAGAATTTCCCGGTTGCCGCTACCGGCGGAGTCCAAGTTGAAGAGAGCTCTATAGAATGATGGGCGAATGTTAGAGACGGAAATATAGTGGCGCAAGGAAAAGATCGAAAAGATATTCGTTGCGGAGATTCTGATCCGCTCGGAAAAGGCGGGCATTTAAGAACCACCAGCAGACAAATAAATTGTATTCACTTACTTGCAGTTCTTGGCCCACTTGTGTTGGGTGATGAACCCATGGGACGCTTGCAGGGGATTCTCTTCAGCACCATTGAACAGAAACACGATTGGATGAGTGAAAGACTTGCCACTGGTTGCCAAAACTCGGAGGACCTCCAGCATGACAACAACCATCGCTCCGGGATCACCGGAACCTTAAAGGAAACCCACATCAGAACTAGGTTCAACAAATACACTCGTACTCCGTGCCATACCTGGACTGCCTGGCTTGCTGTCAAAATGAGTGTTGATCAGTAGGTACGACGAACTGTCCGAAATCTTTGAACTAAGTTTGACAACCACATTCTGAACGCCCTGGTACATGTTTACCATGTCCCAGTGTATATAGGCACCGGATACTTCCTGTACGTCCACTTCCAACTTGAACAGGTCCGTATTGAGAACACTTTTGATCGCCTTAAATTCATTCAGCAGATAATTCACAGTCACCACTTCATTAGCGGCACTGCCGACAACTTTTGGTCCAATTGCTTCATACTTTTTCAATAAAATTTCTGCCCTCTCAGCGATAAAACGATCCTTGTTGAGGTGTTCCGTTCGGATGGTCAAAGCTGTTGGTAGCTTGTTGGCATATCGAATCACTACTCCGAAGAAGAGTGCCAACCACAGCAGGGCGAATGGCACAACCCATCCCCAGGAGAATTGTTTCTCCTGACGTGCGGCCTTTTGCGACTTCTTTGAGTTTTTACTCCTTTTCGGTTTCACCTCGATATCGGAATCGGAATCCGATGATGACGATGAGCTCAGCTGCAAGGGAATAGTTAATTACTTGCGGATATCCCAACGGGATGGGGCGGAATGCTTACGATTTTCTCCTTGTCCGTCATTTTGTAGAAATGAAATTTGCACTTTTAACGGATTCTTGATCGCGGTTTACTTCCTCGGAGGTAGCGATGTAGAGTGGCTTTCATTTTTTTCGCAGACACCATTTATAGCTAGTTAAGTCTTGTAAACGAATTATATCAGCGGCGTATCTAACTTTATTTTTTTATTTTTTTGTTTTTTTATTAAACATCAATATAGTATATTACTATCAGATATATGGCGTCGGATAGAGAGAATACCTATCATAAAACGCTAGAACTAAGCCAAACACAAATAAATTGTATATCTCGTGTGCCGAAATGTGGAATATAAGCAAACATTAATTAGCCAGGTTTGACAAGCTTGACAACTAAGAGATATCGTACAGATGGTGGATTTGGGACGTTTGACACAGTTTATTGCAGATGGAGATTGACATTCACAAACATCGATTTGAGTGAAGAGAGAGTTTTTTTTTTAAAAAAATCCTACCACCCTTTTCAACAGAAGATGTCAAAAATAGACATCAATGTAGATGCCGCTATAGACCTTATTGTCCATTGAAAAATCATGCGACATATTTGACATCAGTAACAGTTAGTTGCATATTTTGGAAGTCTATTTTTTCGCTTTGAGGAACTGTTTTCTTTTTTAATACGTACACAAGGAAAAAGTCATAGTCATAGTGAAAAACGATCTGTCAATCTGTCAAAAGGTATCATAAATCGTTTTTAAATGTATATGAAAGCCACATGGCTTTTTTCCGTAAAATGGCCTTAAGTATTACAGCAGTCGGCTAGTGTTTGGCCACATTCGAGATTCTTCTTATCTTGAGTCGACTAGATGTAACCTGAACCCAAAAACGATATTGATCGAGAACGTCACTTTTTCTCCGCCAGCCGCATATGCGAACTGTCAAACTTAGTACACAATCTTGAATTTCTTGACTAGATTCATCGACTACTGAAACAGCTGTTCATTTGACCGATCTATGCCAAACAAAACTGAGATACGTCAGGTTACAGACCTACTAAACTAGATACTTGAACGTCCTCCTTGTCTCTGTTTTAATTGACCACAATTTATCAAGTGGCAAAGTTCTCACTTTTAGAAATTTTGACACGGAATTTAATTGTGGTGACTTGCCTTAAAATTTCTAACACACCCTATAAGGTTAGGAAGAATATTTATCAATATTTAACTCCTTTTGTTTATCCTCGTTAGTGCAAACCAAAAATCTCTCATATATTTACATTAGAGATAAAATGCAAGGCAGAAAAAAGTTGCATTGCCTGTTCCGAAAAAAATATTGACTCTCAACTGAAGGCGCGTCAAAAAATACCCGCTATTAATTTAACATAACGAGTTGGTTAACTATGACTGCATAATCTTAGGCGAATAATTTCTATTTCAACTCTTCTTCAATTTGTTTGTAAACAATGGCAATTTATGTAACGATTACCTAATACCGGTTGGTTTCTTTGTTTATTATATTTTTTAATAATAATAGGTTCGTTCGTGTACTTTCCGAATAGAAAAACGAAAAACGTCAAATATCAAAAATCGAGAGAGAAATCTCTCAATTTTAAGAGAAGTACCTGACTGGTTTTCTTACAAAAAGGTTTAAGAAATGTCATTTGTGACATTATCGTAAAATGCAGCATCTACAAAATAAGTTGGAATTGAATTTTTTATAAGGCCAGTAACTTAACATTATAAATGCGCTGATATTTTTAGGAGAACATTCAATTACAACTTCTTCCTCCGACATCGTTGAAGACGAAAATAAATAGAGTTTTACTAGTAAAACTTTTGAGGTGTCACTTAGTTGTCAGTTTTCATTTTTCATTTTTCAGTCGCAATTCGGCGAGTAGAAAATTACGAAAAAATGAAAAGAGGGGAAATGGATTTCTCTCTCATTTTATCTCCTTCTTTTGACATATAACTTGCTGAGATTGTTTGATTTTGAGTGTGAAAACCGCAAACGGATCTATACAACAAAAAAAAAATGTAAAAGACATTCAGTTGTTAAAAGTGTTTTTCAAAGAAGACAACAAGAATACTGCTGCTAGAACTAAGAGGAAATAAACAAACATAATGAGCCATCAATTTATGTTTGTGTTAACTAAACAATTGCTATTGGGACGTTCAAGAATCTAGTTTATTAAGTTTGACAGCTGGCGGACTTGATGTGTTTCACTTTCATGGAGAAGTTTTGTTCATTTGGCGTTTATGGAGGGGTATCCAACGAATTAAGTGAAAAATTTCATGACAGTTCGTAAGTATATATGGGTAACGTAGGAAAATTCACGTTACCGACCAATCTAGTTTTTGCGTTCAGGTTACATCTCACCCAGACCAATCTAGTCGATTTAAGATAACTAGATTCTTGAATGCGGCCAATTGCTATTGTGATGTTCAAGAATCTAGTTTAATAAGTTTGACAGCTGGCTGACTTGATGTGTTTCACTTTCTATTGGCTTCGATTGGTGATATGAATAGTTTTATTCATTCGGCGTTTATGGAGTGTTGTCCAACGAATTTAGTGAAGAATTTCATGACATTTCATAAGTATTTATGGGTAACGTAGCAAAAGTGACGTTACCGACCAATATGGTTTTTCCGCTCAATTTACACCTAGTCCAGACCAATCTAGTTCACTCAAGATAACTGGATTTTTGAATTCGTGCCCATTCGTGTACCTAAAATACAGTCTAGAAGGGAAGCGCTTGACGATATGTGAACAGTTCTAAGCATTCTGTAGGAATGCAAGGAAAAAAAAAGACACATTGACATCATCGAGACAATCACGGCACATACATATTTTTGTTACTAGACTTAATAGCGCCATTATACTTAAATTACATAAAGCGAAGAAGACAGTCTAGCAAATGTTTGTTGCAATTAAAGAATTCTAAATTTTATGAATCAGTTTGATAAGCTTATAGCAGCACGCTTTCTCATACATGTGATAACATACATAAGTGCGATTTATACGTGAACAGATGCTTCTTAGTACAAAATATACGGTTATCTTGAGTTTAACTAAATACGAAAAATGTTGGCACAGCCGCACCATACGGGAACAGATAAAGTCGTGCAAACTTCTTATAGGATCCTCTGAACTGATAACACTCCGCCTGAATCTAATCTTTTGTCTTACCCTATCGAATCGAATTTATTAACAATTATTGCAGTCTTATCGATGAAACATCTAGTTATTGTGTTTGCCCTTAAAGATTTGTAAACATAGGGGCAATATACCTTAGTTACCATATGTCCACATAATACACACATTACCAGAAGAACTGTGGTGGTAGTAGACAATTTTGTGGGAACAATTTTTTTTCCTCCATTTATTGAAACTATGACATCATAGTTTGCAATGTGATTTCAACCTTAGATCGTTAGCTTTTCCGAGAAAGTGAAAATAGTTACGACTACCTCAAACTTTAATACTTGTGGTAGACCCTCGTTCATCTTTCCACTATCGTGGACACGTCTAAGAACGAATTTGATGAAACATATCTAACAACAGCAATCATGAAACATGACACAATTTCATTTTGACCAATTATTTGATAAATAGAAAAAGAAATTGTCCTGTTTATGCTTCATTTTCCGTGGTCTAATGAAAGATAAATATGATGCACATTACTCGTGTGTACATATGTATAAAAGGGTACGCACAATAGATAGAAACATTCATCTGACATGTCATGCAGAATGTTCTTACAAACAAACTAATTGTAGATATAGAAAGGTCAGGCCATGTCTGAAATAATAAACAGGATATGAAAGGATAGAAGAATAAATTAATTCAATTAACAGAATAGGTCATCGGATGTGGATAGATTCAGTGACAGTCGACAAAAAAATGAAGCAATAACAACTACGAGTATCGAAGGAGTCGGATGGGAGTGTCATTAGCTTTATTCAAGTATGGTGGTAATGGACTGGTCATTTGCCTTTAAATATCCGTAAATTTTTATTGGACTTTCCTTTTGATTTGAAAATGTTTTAGATAATCCGTTGCGCCTTCAATTACTTACTCTATCTTTTCCTGACCCTAACCAATTTGACAGATTACAATTTAACTGTTGACAATTTAACAATGACAGCAAGTAATCTTCCGTTTTCCATTTCACCTTTAATATAGAGTATAGACTTACGATACACTATACACGGACATTATCTACTCTAAAAACTAGATTTCCAGGTGGCTCTTTATTCATCCAAGCTGATGTGACGTATGTCCGAAATCATGCTTAATAAGTATGATGTATGACATAAGAAGTCAATACCATAGGCACAACTGTGATTTGCATGAGTTATATTTCAATTTAAAATCTCTGTGATACTGAAAAAAAATTCAAAAATTCCATCCCTGAAGGGAATGTTCTTTCTTATGAATGAAGTTGGCTGTGGTGTAAAAATCTATATGTGTACAATCTATATTGCAGAAACTATTGTTGAGGTGAGCGTTTTTACTTTTTTAATTAACTTCATTTCAAACTGTTCTAATGCTCATCTTTGACAGGTCGCAAATCGCCATTAGCCCCATTCAAAGACTTATTATCGAATGGCGATCTTCATTAAGGATCCGAGAGAATTGCCCTAAAATTCATAATTGGTCTTCTCAATTAAATTCGTTAGAGCACTTTTGTAGGCAACATACGTGAGATTTGTTTTTCTGTTTCTACTATTTTTTTTTGGTTTCTACAATAAATATAAATGTTTTAGACCAAGCCAATACATTTTAATATAAGTTTAAATGTTGCACGCATAATTGTATATTTTCGGATCATATAACGAACAATTTGTTTTTAATAACATAACAAATATTTCACTCTGACATTTTGCTAGTGTGCCTTGGTGAGTGCAGGGCAATTCTTTAAATATAACACGGACACTTCTGTCGTATTGACTTGGAAGTGCACTTTTTTTTCAATGAAAAATACAAAACTAAAAAAAACATTTCTAGATTTCCTCTTTTGACAGAAAGGTCAATTTTTTTTCTTAAATCGAAAATGCATGTGCCTTGAACGCATAAACTAGACTTATGTGGTTTTCGATTGGGCTTCTTCAGATTCGCTTTCAGATTTCAGATTTCGTGTGTCTGATCGAACATAAAAACGTCACTTGCTCTTTTTTGTGTTGATATTAGTGCGGTTCGAATATGTGTAGCCTTCGACACTTTTCTAAGCGTTTTTCATTCACTGGTTAAACTTTATATTAAAACATTCGAAGTTTGCGCGCAAATTGATTTCTTAACATTTGTACATAAAGAACAAACAAAAGTAGATCCTCCCGATGCAATGCATTTCTTTGCAGTTGAAAATTTTCACGAAAACGTAAACAAACTCCACTAGTTGTCAAACTCAAACGTATTTGTATTGGTAAATCTGAACAAATTTGAGAAAAATCCAGATTCGCAAAAGTGCTCTGAAATCTGAAAAAGATTGCTTTTTTTTTGTACCAAACGAACATAAAAAATGCTCTGAGAACAAAAATCGTGATTTAAGAGGGCCCAATCGAATACCACATTAGATTGGTTGGTATCGACACTTCCTACGTCATCTATATGCACTGTCAACTTATGTCGCTTTCCATTGCGAAAAAAAATCAATCTTTTTTTTGATTCGAATCACTTTTTGCAAATCTCGATATTTTATCAGATTTACATCCATTAATCCATTCACAAAAGCAGATCAATTTCGTTGCATGTTCCATGAAGCGCATAAAATCTGAGATCTGAAAAAGATTTTTGGTGGTCCCAATGGAAAACGACATTAGTACTCAGTCAAGGAATGCATGACTAGATTCGTCAGCTACCCCTCCTTAATATACATTTACTATTCGCATCAGACAGAGATGTCAGACTTACTAAACTAGATGATCGTTCCGATAATATCTTTAATTATTTGTTAACATCTTGGTTCATTTTATAGGATGATTGATGGTGGCCAAAGTTATTTGTTTTACAATAGAAAGAACGCCTTACAAATAATGAATTTGCTTAAGAGAAGCAGTACATGAACACTCATTTTGCCTCCGCCTATATATATGCAATTATTTTTGATTTTTCGATGTTCGTACATTTCTGTACAAAAGTTGTTTTAAATTTTTTTGGATTTTTTATTTTACATTTGACAGTACAGTGACAAACCTTGCATGAAGGCGATTACGATTTAATTAATTTTTCATGTTTACACGCATACTCATCAAAATTGACCGAAAAAGAGAAAATTAGCAAAATAACGAGTAACGAGTGGTTCCTCTCTCTTGGCTCGAAACAGCTCAGAGATAAATATATCAAATGATAAGTATGCGAAATGCACAAAGTTGTCAATAAACAAATTAAAAATCCGTCTTAAAAATGAATTGCACAGAACAATAAAATCTGTAAAAATAAAGAAAATTCGGTGGTGGTCAAATGTTGTCTTAGAACGTTTTATATGTTGCCAAAAGGTAAGTTATATATATATTTGTGATATGGATTAGATGTCAAAGATGAAAGTTGCTCAAAGTAGCTCCAAGTCTATCCAAATACTTTGGCGTATTTGGATAGAACTCTTTCAGCTCTCTGAGAGAGTTTTGCTCATTTTTTTAAGTTTGACAGACTTGTAGTGTCTTGCTCGGGAAAGTACGCGAATAGATCTATTGTATATAGATAGTTTTTGACAGCTTATACTTATAGTCATTTGATATACCTAATGGTGAAAGGAAGAATAAAGTCGATTTTGCTGTGTCGTGTCGCGCTGTCAAATCAAGTATATACTCGTAAAAAACTACGCTTTCTATGTGTCAAATGACACGCGCCAGGAATTAAAAGTTTATCAACTTAAACTTTTGGTACTTAATTTTGGCAGCGCAATAGACTTCACTTTTTTTTTGTAGGTAACAATCTGAGACTTTTTTATGGATAATGTCGCCATTTTAAGTTCGAAGAATTTAGCTTGGACATGATTATTTGTATCGAGGAACCTGATTTTGGGGTAGTTAACTCACAATTAGGTGGAGACTTCGTTTTAGATAAAAGGTTAATTTACGTCCGAAAATTTCCCTACAACACTTTTATGTTCTATAATCCGGCCGAGTAGCTACATAAAAGGTCACAAGCAATTTTCGTACCCATAAACTGTGTAAAAAGTTGACAACTTTTTTAATTCACAACACCAACCATCCGCCATTTTCTTTTTGAAATAATAATTTACACAGCATTTATTTATAATATATTATGTACATTTGAAAAAAAAAAACAAGTCAAAATAATAACCGAGATTGTTACAATCCAACTCCTACAAGTCCGCTCCATTTTGCTAACTCGTTAGTATTCTGCATTCCCCGCCATTAGAATATCCAGGTTTCGTATGACGCCACCCAGCTAGTCACCACTGACCATACCGGAAACGAGTCCAAGAACTCTTGATACTCCTTAATTGGAGGAATATTCTGATGCACCCAATGTCCTCCGATTCCGATTTCCAGACTTGCATCTGTAAAAGTGCCCTCCGTTTTCTATTTAAAAAAATCAAAAAAATTATTCGAATGGTAGAGTCAGACACAACAACTTCCTCTCACCTCAACTTCGATGAAGAACTCCAAAGGCGTGGAATCCTTTCCGTACGAGTAGTACACAAAATAAGGCTGCTCCCATTTTTCGCGCAGCATAGTGTCGTTGAAGGACCAGCTGCGCACTGCTGCACCATTTTGTGTTCCAATGAATAACGTCATATGATCGGTTCCGGTGAGTTTGAATTCAAATCGAGCCGCGGTAGCGTTCTGGACTTCCTTTGAAAGCAGTTCGAGCTTGGGGGTAATCGGAAGCTCAGGGTCTGCAAATGGTATCCAAAAACTGCGCTCTCTGCAATGGGAAATCCAAAAATCAAGTTGATACACAGGAAATTCACCGAAATGCATACCTCGCCTTGAACCATCTGTGGTTGTAGAGTGGAATGCCACAGAACATCTCTGTGTCGCAGAAGCTACTGAGCTGTTGTCGCGCAGCGTAGCCGGGCACAATGTCTAAAATGGGGAAACTTTCCCTGAAGCGAGCTGAACCGAAAGTTATATTTCTTACCATTGACGGTGGAAACTCTTCTGTCCTGTGGGTAAATATAGATCCCAGAGCCATTGTTTCTAACAGATGAATCGATGTCGTGGAAGATTCGCTTAGTGTGCTGCAAAATAGGCATAGTTAGGAATTTCTTTGGGACTCTCACACAGTTTCAGCTTACAATCAGATTAAACCGCTGTGCGGCAAGCTTCGGTTCATAGGGGAATCCAGCCGGCGTCACGGCGATAATGATGAATATGAAAGCCGTGACCAAGAAGACAGAAATCAAGGTTCTGGTCTTGCGGAAGAAAAGGAACAGCGGGATCTGCAAAAGGAAAGATTCGTTCATAAGTTTTTTGCGCACCTCATTCTCAATAGCTTACCAAAAATCCAGCAAACAAGACCGACATGAATATAGTCATGCCCGCCATCATGATGTCCGGGTTGACCGCAGAACCATTCCTGCCCATCATCGGGATGATCGTATAAAAGACCGTGTAGGTCATGTTGGTGAAATATATAAACGGCAGGATCTGACACACCATGACTGCTCCAGCAAAGAGATAACCTTCAAACGAAATACATCATTAAACCTCACGCTTCCATAACACCCTATCAAAGTCCTCACCCCTTCGATGCCACTTGGTTAACAAATTCACAATCAATGCGCAGATGTCAAAGAAGACAGCAATCATTGGCATGAAAGCCGACCGAACGCCAATGCACGTCAGGATAATTGTCAGAAGCACCAGCAAGATGCAATGGGCATGCATGAACATCTGGATCCGGAAGCCCAAGCCCAGTTTGTCTCTCTTCATGTACTGCGAATAGATGGCCGGAATGATTCCCATCCCGAAGAACATCGGACAAAAGTACAACCCGAAGATGAGCCACGTTTCGGACAACCATGTCAGGGATCGGTCGACGCCGTCCATGAATACAGCCATCAAGAGCGTCAGTCCGGCTCCAAGGAGCAGAGAAACAATCTGCAGGCCAATTGTAGCGCCAAATCGCTTGGTGATCTCCAATGCACCCAGCCCGGAGCGTGCAGTCATGAAAAACATCGATACGCCAATTGCAACCAGTCCAACACAACAGACAACCACGTTGATGATACTGCTCACCGTCAGCGAGTAAAACATCATGAACCATCCGGCAAAGTCATAGAAGACCACATGACCCTCTTCGTGTTCCTGAGGGAAGAGCAAAAGTTGTTCAGTTAGGTTTCGGGTAAACGTGGAGGGTACCTACAGCAGTGTTGTACATTTCTGGTGCATTGGCAATCGCTTTGGCGATAGCGAGGATGTTGTCGCCGGTGTTTTGTAAACTCCCCAGCGGCACAATGTTGAAGCGATCGTATTTGGTGTGGTAGACGTAGCCGTTGTAGATGTAGGCCATATCCAGACCTAAGGGGATTCGGTTAGCCAAAGTTTGCGATATGAACCTGTTTGATTACCTGGAACTCCTCCGAAGTCGCGGAAGATCCGAAAGTCCGTGTCAGACGGTATGAGGTCAGCCTGGAAGATTTCTTCGCCCATTGTCGTAGCGAAGGGGTGATAGGCGTTCTCCCGGTAGTACTGCAAAGGGAATGGTATTAAGCTTATAAGAATGCTTCATCGAATCAATAGCCTCACCCTCATGAGCCACGGATGATTGGGTCCCGATTGAAAGAGAACCTCCTTCCCACTGTTTCCGGCAGCGTCCAAATTTATGAGTGCCCTGTAAAATGGCTTCACTCATAAATCTTTGTCACGCAATATAACCCTCCCCGACTTACTTGCAGTTCTTTGCCCACTTGTGCTGCGTTATGAATCCATGCGACGCTTGCAAAGGATTCTCTTCCGCCCCATTGAAAAGGAACACAATTGGATGTTCCAACGGACCATCCGACTTTGCAATCACTCTCATAATCTCCAGCATAACAGACACCATACTTCCGTCGTCGCCACCGCCATTGCTCTCCGGCACGGTATCAAAATGACTATTGATCAGCAGGTAGTTGTCACTTTTCGTTCCCTTGGCGCTCAATTTGACAACCACATTCTGGACCCCCTGATACATGTTTATCATCTCCCAGTGCATATAGTTTCCCGTCACCACCTGTACATCGGTTTCGATCTCGAAATATTCACTAGCTTGGGCACGAACCTTTTCGACTTCGTCCAGCAAAAAGTTGACGGTACGCACTTCATTCGCTTCGCTGCCCACAACACGTGGGCCGAGCTGTGTCAAACCCAATAGCACCGATTGAGCTCTCTCGGCGATAAATCGATCGGGGGCGTTCGCTTCATCTTTTAATTTTAATGGCGTCGGCAGGTTGTTGGATAAAGTCAGGACAATGGCCACAAATATTATCGTCCAAAATGTGGTGAAAATTGGCGCATACCACCAGGCTAACTTCTCCGGAACTTCATAGATGACGTCCAGGTGGTATTTTGATTTCTTCTCGAAGAGGTGAGTCTGCAAGGTTGAGAGGGAAATGCAATATTAGTGCTGTTGAACTTAGGTCGGACTGAATTAGTAGATGGCCACACTAACTAACAGTTTATTGTACATCTGTACAACAACGACAGCAGTTGCAGAGATGTATTGAGGTTCATTGTTTCTCTGTTGGCTCTGAACCGAGCGTGCTCAGATCGTTCTGATGTATTTATGAAACACACTTGAACACTAGCTGTCATTTGTAATAAATATGTGTTTAAATTAAATATTTATTAATTGTTATTTATTAAATCGGTTCACCTTCAGTTTCAGAACAACAAGGTTCATCCGCCATTTCAACTATTTTGTTTATCCTGTTTTTTTTTCTGTGAAATTAGCTTTTTACTCAGCCGGCTCAGTCAATTTATTCTGAGAGAAAAAAGAAACACAAATTCTGAGCTCTGATGTATCTGAGCTAAAAAAGAAACACGAACTTTGTGTATAACAGTTCAGGTTGTGCTCTGAACTAAAAAAGAAAATCGCCTATAGAAACCGAATTTTCAGGGTTGTCCAGGGTTTTTGACAGGCTAGTCACGTCAAACAAACCTAATGAAAAGAAGAAAGAGATTCCCCAATAGCAATTTCCAGAGCAGCTAGAAACACATATAGTCCTTGCTTTTCCGAATTATAATTTCAAATGGTATCTCAAAATGATGTCACACGTGCTCTTCAAGTGTCGAAAAAAAACAGGTGCTATTTACCAAAATTGTATTTTTAGTAAAAATATTCGTCATTTTCTCGCGGCATTTTATATAAAGTCTTAGATCGATAGCGCGATTGTTATTGCCATCGCTGACATTGACATTTTATTGCCGTACACTAAAAATAATAATAATAATATGCCGAACAATTTGCAGCAATAACGTCCAAAGGGGTATTACAGTCTTTGATAAAGTTTTCCAGATAAAAAAAAATGCCAATAAGCGTGTTCTTTGTTGCCAAAAACGCATCGTCACTATACTTCCCCTCTTGACGACCAGCTGAAGTAGTAGATGTCATAGCAGATAGGCGAGGGCTGTATAAAATATTTGCACTATCTGCAATCAGATCGGATGACATTTGAAGGTAGCGAATTGTCACGGATAATGTCAAAATGGATTTTCAAAACCAGCACTGAACGCTTGTCGTAAATAAATCAGCTAACTGTGTCTTTTCGGAAGTTGAACCTGAGGCCCATCATTTAGTAGTGATTTGGCAGCATTGGAATTTGAAGTTAAGCTCGATTTGTGAAAATGTTGTTTTCACACTGGAACGGTTGGATTTCCAGTTTTGTAAGTCTGACAGTCACGTGAAAAGTTTTTTTTCGAAGCGTCAAAGTACAAAATAAATCGCGAGAATGGAATAACATTTTATTTTGATTACTCAACGTATCACATGTAGTCGAACGTCCCCTTGTCAGCAACCGATTTGAAGCGTGTCAAACTGCATAATCTTAATTATTCCGCGTCCACATCGCAGCCCATCATTTAGAACTGCTTTTGCACTTTGGAACATCTTACAAAGTGTCGAAAGAAAATATATCAATTAAGCCATTTGGACGGACTAGGCATAAAATGGTTGATCCCTTCGATTTGACATAAAAATACAATTCATAGAAACGAATCGTTGAGAGGACGTAGGTGCCCACTACTTCTTCTTTTTTTTTTTTTATTAATTTAGCTTTGCATCCATTTTTTTTGACTTTCGTTTTAATCGAAAAGATCTCTTTATTTATTATAAATACTTTTCGCAATCTGAGTGGAAAATTCTGTGCAAGGTTGAGTTGTAAGACTGTTCGACGTTGACGTACTCTTTCTATACTTTAAATATTTAATTATTAGGAAAAGATTCAGTATCAGATCCATTCATTGCACGAAAAAGTAGTTCAAGAAGTTTCAAAGCCCTTAACGCACCAATGCACAAAGCAGATGCCAAGGGCAACTTGTCAGATGTCAGATTGTGGAGCAAATTTTATTCTATATGATACGAAAACGCAAATTAATAATTTTGTTAATTTAAAAACTTTTATAGTCGTGTTTTTTTGAGCTTCGATCTCAGCAAAGCAAACTAAAGTAAGATTTTCAGCATGCGATTACAACAACTACTGCGAGTCTCGAAGTGTCAAGTAGAGCGTATTAACTTAAGAAATAAATGTCTTGTGAACACCTTAAAATAATTTAATTGAAAATAACACATTTGACTGAACTTAAGGGGACCTTCTTTTGATATTATTTTCGTTGCGAAGTTCTCTGCTGCAGAATATTAATTTTTTTTTTCTTCACAGATGAATTTTGATTTTGACGGCCCACTGGCATACATTTTGTCGAAATAGTGTGCAGTATAGTTTTGAGGCAAAGCGAAAATTAAGTGACTGACAACTGTCATTTGTCACATTGAAATAATGTAAAACAGAGTGCTTTGACTAACTTCTGAGTCAGAGGAGCTTTATTTTTTAACTTATTTTCCCTAAATTTCAACTACAAACCTGAGTGATAAAAACTGTCAATCAAGTGTCAGACTGAGTAAACTGGAACTGAAAGTACGAACGCAGCTGAATTCTTGCTGAAATGTTACCAAATTTTAAACGCGTAGTTGATTTCCTTCAAATTAATATTTTTTCGGCTTAGGCAACAACATTTTTTACGCACCGTCTGCTAGTCTGTCTGAATCGAAACAATTTTATCGTCCTTATCGCATGCATAATTCAAGTACCAATTATTTGATTGCGGCAATATTTTTTTTGATCACCTACGAGTAAGTCAGTTTCGTTGATAAAAAAAATATGGAATTGAGTGGGCAACTATGAGAAGTGCTTAAAATCGTTCTATATAATTTTAACTCATTTATAATTTACTCCTATGACATTGTATCTAATGACAGAAGACAGAAATAAGAAGACAGAAATAAGAAGACAAAAGACAGGCGGCAGAAAGTAAGACACAGAATACAGAGGGCAGAATATAGATGACAAAGGACAAAGGAAATAATACTGAAGTCATGACAGAAGAAAGAAGATGCAAACAAGAAGATAAAAGACAGATGAAAGAAAATTGGCTACAAAGGACAAAGGAAAGAAGCCAGAAACAAAAAGACAAACAAGAAAACACAGAATAGCAGACAAAGGACTAAGAAGACAAAATGCAGCAGGCAGAAGACAAACAAGAAGACCAAATATAGATGACAGTAAATGGACGAAAAAGGACAAAGACAAGACGACTGTAGACAAGACGAAGACAGAAACATGAAGACAGACGAGAGAATACAGAAGATAGCAGACCAAGGACAAAGAAAAGAAGACAGATGACAAAAGGCCGTAGGCAGAAGACAGAAACAAGAAGACCAAAGACAGATGGCAGAAAATGGACAAAAAAGGACAAAGGCAAGAAAACTGAAGACATAATTTCATGCCGAAAGAAGACCACTAAAAATCAACTAGATTAGATAGTTTTGACTTCGAAAAGTAAAAGGAAGTCTTTGGCTGGTAATTCGTACGATCGTACCAGCTGAGAGAAAAGATTTTATTTTTCTATATCGAAGTCTGCACACTTTTTATTATTTGCTTTGGTATCCAGTAAATTTAGGATATGACGCGAAGGTTAATTTTTCCTAGCACACACATCCGTCCTAAGTCCTGGGAGAAATATGCATATAACAAAGAAAAGGAGTCACGGCAATTCGGAAGTTTTTCTATACAGCTGACGCATATTGGTAAAAATTGAAAGAAGATAAAAAATGCCCCGAGACCCACAAGGGTAAGCGGGATATAAGTTAACCCCAGACCAATAAAAAGTAATAAAACATACTTCCAAGTCCATGGAAAATCCATTCCTGAACTTACTTTGAATATGTTCATCTGGAGACAGAATAGTTTTCAGCATAAAAAATCGCAACTTCAGTAAAAGTGAACTACGCCAAAACTCTTATATATATGTACCAAAGGACACTGGTAAACTTTGAAAATTTCACAACAGTTACCACTCAAAAACGTCGCGTCGCGTTGGATTCAGAGGAGAGCCACTCCTTGACACTTTCAACTCTCTAAACCGAAGAGCTTTGTGCGTGAATACAATATTATCACAAGGAAGCAGACCGTCTTCCACGCGACTTCATATCGAATTGAATCTCAACTCGAGCTGCTATTCTATTGAAACTGCCGGCGCGGCACAAAACTAAAGAATTTATCTAAAAATTTACCGATTGCACGACTACCGATACAGTGGGTAAAACATTTTAGATACATTACGGTTTCAGTTTCACCTATACATGTGAGTATATAGGTGAGTGCCAGCTCGGAATGGTATATCACATGCATTCGGGGACACGTTTTGGTTTATCTTTATTGTAACACTGGATGTTGTCGAATAGTAAAGATACACGCTACATAGGTAAACAGTGTTGAATAGGTACTCGTCGAGCACGAGAACCAACCAATTATGGTTTACGCCTTGGAAAACGACGGTACTTTTTTTTTTTGGATAATTATGGTAGAGTTGGTTTGGTCCCGATTCTAATCAAATCGTCAGTGAATGTACAGAAAACGAAGAAAAACAAAAACGTACTTGTCGAAAAATCTATCTAAAGCGCGAACTTTGATTTTGAGCAATTATGGAGAGGCGTTGGTATGCCCAGTTGTATAAATAGGATGACGTACGTCGGTGACAACTAGTAGTGGATAAACAATTTAATGGGGCATTAGATATAAGCGGTGGTCTTTATAATGGGCAATAGATTGCCCGTAGATAATACAGCAATGTGTAGAGCTGTAATATCTGTTACTTGGACAAACTTATTGCAAATTTATTGGAACAGAATACGATATAAAACAAAAGATAGAAGACAGAACGCAGGACACAGAAAGCAGAAGATAGAAGTCAAAAGGTAGAATACATAAGATAGAAGATAGAACCAGCAGACAGAAGGTGGTAAGACGGAAGACAGAAGCCAGAAGGTAGAAGATAGGAGATAGAAGTCAAAAGATCGAAGGTAGAAGACAGAAGACAGAAGCCAGAACCAGAAAACAGAACGTAAGAACCTGGAAGACAGAAGGTAAGAATACGGAAGACGCAAGTTAGAAGACAGAAGGCAGAAGACTGAAGTTAGAAGACAGAAGCCAGAACCAGAAGACAGAAGTTAGACGACAGAAGACAGAAGTTAGAAGACAGAAGATAGAAGACAGAACCAGAAGACAAAAGACAGAAGATAACAAGACGGAAGACGGAAGTTAGAAGACAGTAGTTAGAAGACAGAAGGTAAGAAGACGGAACTTAGAAGACAGAAGTTAAAAGATAGCAGACAGAAGACAGAAGACAGAACACAGAAGACAGAACAAGAAGGCAAAAGACAGAAGATAACAAGACGGAAGACGGAAGTTAGAAGACAGTAGTTAGAAGACAGAAGGTAAGAAGACGGAACTTAGAAGACAGAAGACAGAAAACAGAAGCCAGAACCAGAAGACAGAACGTAAGAACCTGGAAGACAGAAGGTAAGAATACGGAAGACGCAAGTTAGAAGACAGAAGGCAGAAGACTGAAGTTAGAAGACAGAAGCCAGAACCAGAAGACAGAAGTTAGACGACAGAAGACAGAAGTTAGAAGACAGAAGATAGAAGACAGAACCAGAAGACAAAAGACAGAAGATAACAAGACGGAAGACGGAAGTTAGAAGACAATAGTTAGAAGACAGAAGGTAAGAAGACGGAACTTAGAAGACAGAAGTTAAAAGATAGCAGACAGAAGACAGAAGACAGAACACAGAAGACAGAACAAGAAGGCAAAAGACAGAAGACAGAAGATAACAAGACGGAAGACGGAAGTTAGAAGACAGTAGTTAGAAGACAGAAGGTAAGAAGACGGAACTTAGAAGACAGAAGTTAAAAGATATCAGACAGAAGACAGAAGACAGAAGACAGAAGACAGAAGACAGAAGACAGAAGACAGAAGACAGAAGACAGAAGACAGAAGACAGAAGACAGAAGACAGAAGACAGAAGACAGAAGACAGAAGACAGAAGACAGAAGACAGAAGACAAAAGACAAAAGACAAAAGACAAAAGACAGAAGACAGAAGACAGAAGATAGGAGACAAAAGACAGAACCAGAAGACAGAAGGTAAGAAGACGGAAGTTAGAAGACAGAAGACAGAACACAGAAGTTAGAAGACTGAAACTCTGGTTATTGAAAATTTTAATAAAATGTTTTAACTACAGAAGCTGTATCCACGCAGCTACCTTAGCTATGTATGTCACTTCAAGATGTGTCACATGTTATCTTAGATTAGGCAACTAATAAAAAATTGTCAAAGATAACTTGTGTGTTCCGCGATGAGTCATACTTTCATTTAAACATGAATAATTGCCAAAAAATGGCGCGAGAAAAGCCCATGAATACATGATCCAATGTCATACAATGCCAACGTTACGCTTGGGTTCAGTTTTTGAACTGGAGGCGTCATCGCAGTAGTCAATCAAATATGATGGAAGAAATTTAATTGCGATCAATAAAGTAAGCCAATGCTTTGCGGATGCGGAATTGGCAGACTGTTTCATTGTATGTTTTAGACCCAAAGCTTTGAGATTTCACGATTTGACACCGATTGTCTTTTGATAGGTGTTTTTAAAAGGGGCGCATAAATTTTAACCATTCACTTAGCCCAGTCACGGTCACAGGTAATTTTATATGTTCTTTGAGTGGACAACAACGGTTGCTTATAAATTCTTTGATCTATTTAAATCACTTAAACTTTTGCTCAGAAGCAGCTTCCAGGTCTGTGATTACATCATCTAGATAAAACTCACACCTACTCGGTAAATTTAAATTGACAAGACGGATGAATACTCTTGATTTTACAAATGAAATCGAAAACACTCACAATATCGAATAAAATTCCCATATTTCGTCAAGCCAGGTAGCTACTCAAAGATATGATAGGCAAGCTTGTTCAACACGGCACTTGTTTCCAGAATCACTGACAAAATAAACGTTTATTTTCCGTTGGATACACTCCTACTATCCATCCGATCACCGGAAGACTACCCACGAATGAATGCCTGTAGCGATTTTTAATTTGGCATTAAGTTCGAGAGAAATATCATTCAATTCGCTAATTACACGTAACGCATGACTGACTGCGTACACAGATTGATGGGCACATCGTCGCTGTGACCTAGACACGATAGAGGCTTCCAATGAACTGCGATTGCTGCCTCTATAATGGGTGGCGTTATGTACCCACCACTCGGAGGTATATGTCACATCCCTGTGTGATAATAGATTCTCGTTCAATCTCAACGTGTTGTCACCGTTTGTCTATTGTTTACAAAACTCGATGATTGAACAAATACAAAGTTTGGCAGACAAGTGGGCTGTATGTGTGCTTAACTAGCTTAAGCTACGAACTGCTTAGTGCTTTCGATTTATTTACTTTTACTTTTGTAAAAGATTGCAGGGCCATAAATACCATAAAGTGCACGGCTGGGTTGCGTTCAATTTTCTGGCATCTTTCTAGAAGTAGCTGTCGCCTCGTAGTGTGATCAGAGAAGTCGATTTGATGCAAGAGTCATTTATCGAAACCAATTAGCCCGCAACAATGCACCTTATCAGGGCTGTTGCAATATATTTGGTGTTCCTTTAAATTTGCTTGTAACCTCCGTCAAGTTCCCCGAAGATAAGTTCAACGTTTTTCAATTGAGTCACCTATACCGATGGAGCATCAAAAGGTACAATTGATTCACATTTGGAACGCATTTATCAAGATAAAGCTGCTTATCTACCTACGGCAGGTTGTTGTCTTGAATTTTCTGGAGAATCTCTCAACGGTAATCGCCAGAGATATTGGGAAAGCAAAAACAAAGGGATACATTAATTGAACAGAGGGAGAGAACACTATTTTGCAAAGCCCCGATGCGCATTTATTTACAATCCCTGCCAAAATGGAAGTCTGTCTCAATTTTGACTTTTAGTCAGTGCTAAGTGTTTGGCTAGATGGGCGAGGTTTTGTTATTGATTTTACTGAAGAAGCATTTTTAATCGTGTAATCTTTGTTCAGTTTATCTATTTTTTTTTGTGGTGACAGTCACTGTCGCGCCGTGGAATTTGTCAATGCAATAGCAATTCTTCGAAGTCAATGGTTAAATATTTCACTCACAAAAGTACCTCCTGCCCTATTTTGAACAACAATCGCGGTTATAACATGTTGAAGACATTTTCTTTTCCATCACTTAAAACGTCAAAGGTAAGTTTAGATATGTTTGCAACAATTTCTGAATTTGGTGTGGCGCCCAATGTGATGCCACTTTGACAACTTCTGGTGGTTGCATCGAAAGCAGCGGTGCTATAAAGTTCATCGCAGATCAAAGTTAATAGTTATTGAAAGCTATAATGGGCTGACTCCAGAAGCTCATAGAAACATGGTCTTCGGAGCTGTCGTTCTTAACTCGGCTTATGACGTATGCTGCCTTTTAAAGCTGACACAGTTCGCGATAGACGATTTTCTCACAGATGAGAAGAAACCTATTGTTACGTTCATGAAGTGACGCGACGAATAGACTGCTGAATACAATTACTCACTGATTAACTAGCTACCTATAAGAGACATCCCTGTGTTCTTTAATGGAAAATCGTTCTTTAACGCCACGGATGTCTCTCTTACAGCTAACTAGTAAATGAGTGAGTAAATACATTCTCCTAAATAAAAACCGCTAAATTTGATGACAGTAGAAAGGGACAGAATGCTATACAAATTTTGTAGGTCGCGCCAATTACTATGGAATAGCTTTTTTAATTCAATAATCCATTCATTCGATGATTGAAAATGTTGACAAATAAAATAAAATGCTATGACATCCCAGTAAACTTGCATATCGTTGACTAGAAAGTTTGCACAAACTTCCTGTTTGCATTAGCATAAGCCTCTGCTATGTATGCAATATATTATTATAGTACTTTTCGTTTATACATTTATTTTCTAGACGTACTCTTAGAGTCTTCGAAAATATTAAACTAAGTATATGTCATCAGTCATTGAATAAACTTCCATTCTGTTTAAAGAATCAAGCGTAGAACACAAACGTTCGTATTTTGTTCATCCGCGTTCATTTGGCGAATCGCAGCTGATTCTTCCACCGCCATTCGCTGCGGTTTTATCTCTTTTGCATGAAACAACGATCGGCTGGGAGTTATAGTTGAATTTGCCGGCCAAAATGAATTGCTAACTCGAAGTGAAGAATATTCGAATCGTTTGCTGGGTAACGATAAAGTGCATAGCTAAACTCAACTTTTGTGGGTATGACAGCCGAATTGAGGGCACATTGAGTTTCGCTGAAAGCCTTTATGTTATTTTAATACATTCAACTTTGCTGCCTTGTCTGATGGTTATCTTAAACTAAACACACTGTACATTGCAAAATAGATCCTGTCTTCAGTCGAAGAGGATCCCTTTCTTATACTGTGTGGGCCAAATACAAGTTTCTTTTTCAAAATGCAATAAAATGAATAAAATTACATTTTTTCCATGTATTATCGCGGTATTGGTAGGAGCAAACAAACCTATTAATTATGGAACACAACGTCGTTCAAGTGGCTGCACCAGTTGGCTTCGCAGTAGTGCATTCTGTCACTTCAATTTTCCATGACCTTTTTGAAGGCTTCGGGCTGTAGCTCACGGATTGATTGATATTGGCCTTAAGTGCATGAATAGTTTCTGGATCCCCTTCACGGTTCCCCGCATAAAAAAGGGGTCAAATCGCAACTCCGAAGCGGCCAATTGACATCGCCAAGACGGCTGATAACACGATTTGGGAATTTGCTTGACAAAAGATCGATGGCGGCATGGTGCGCCATCCAGCATCAACCAGAGGTCGTCCAAATCCATGTCTTCAATTTCAGTAAAAAAACAAGTCGGTTAACATGGCTTTGTAATGCCCTCCGTTGACCGAAACGTTGTTCCCAGCCTCTAAATTGGTCCAATGATGCCACAACTCCACAACCCGCACCAAACTGTCACTCTCTGTGGATGCATTGGCTTCTCTACGACGGGGACCAACACTATAATACAAGTCTCACGAACTTTTGCACAAAGTTACGTACAGCAGGCGCGGTGGGTGCTTCAGTTCGGCTAAAACTTCTTTTCAAAAAACCCTCTGTTTGGGCTACACAACACTCACTTTGGAAATAAGTTCTCAATATTTCCCAACATTGTTCAAGCGTAAAGCGACGAGGTATGAAACTGACTTTCTGTCAAAATTTCAAGCGGGAAACAGCTGTCATTGTCAAAATAAGTTATGATTTAAAGAGAAACTACTAGATGGTCCACCCTTTACACTGCATTTGCTGAACTATTGTTGTAAATTTTAGTACAAATTAGCACGCAAATGTTTTGCAACATCTTATAGGGCCCACATCGCTACACTCCTCCGCCTTCGCTATCATTATAATTAACTCTTGATTGTTCATCTTTCGGAAGAACAAAGTTCAATACTCTGAACTCAATCGCCTTATTTAGAACATATGTTGTACAACGCTGACAGCGCTATATCGTCTTGCTCGTATTTTGTCATTCAAATGAGAATTAACCAATTTACACTCGCGTGGGCGCCGCTTCCAACTGTCAAGCGATTTGTTACTCTTTTTAAAGCGTCAAAACGACAACATCGCATCAATTAGCGGCTGCAGAGACCGATTAAATATGTTCCATCATCCCTTTTACGATTTAGTTTTCAAATACACTCCTAAGAGAACCGTACCCTCGCTCATTTTCTTCTCTTAAGCACTTTGGCTCTCTTTCTCCTTAAACTTAATTTTCTTAAAATCGTTTAATAAATACAGAATGCTATCCTACACTCTATTAGCTTGTGTGTTAAATGCCGCTACTTATTTATAGAGACCCACTTGAAGTCGCCACCCTTTTGCACGACAACAAAAAAATAAACACAACAGTCGACAAAATCGAATAAGAAATGAATGCCGCAGATAAAGGGAACATAAAAATCGAATTATAGATTAAACCTACTGTTTCTACTACCGAAATTTATTGGCTCTACCACCTAATATAAATTACAAACTGGCCACGATCGAACGTTCAAACATCGGAGCGCATTACTCGCTGGTGGTACTGCAGCTATACCTAGTCAAGTCACTCAAAGCAGAGGCACACAGCCATCACCCGCCGCCAACGCCTTCATACCGCAAAATAAGAATCCCAATCCGAATCCATTCTAGATCGAAAGATACTCAGCGACCTTAGATTCGAACAGGATCCACCACGACGCAACTTCGAACGTGGTTGCATCTCCGAAGCCGAGCGGAACTGCAACATCAAGCTGTAGCGCCATCTTCATCTTAATCATCATTAGCGGTGTGTTGAGTGTTGTGTCTTGTGTCGCCCTGATCGTCTCGCGATCGTTGCTCGGCCATTTAGTTATGTCTGACATCTAGAGACCTTTGGAGATCCATTCGTTTCAAAAGCAAATTTCTGTAATTATTTGTCGCGCGTCGCGAGTGTTGGCCAAAGTGTGCGTGCTTGCGTGTGTATACACTGTATACGGTTGTGGTTGCTGATCTGATCAGTTGGGGGGAAATTACACAAAACAAATAGTGTCGTGATCGCATCAGTGAATTTGAGAAGGAAACCGATAAATATAAGTGCGTTCCAGATATTGCCGTCTCCACGAGAACAGCAAACGATCCAAAGTGAGTAAAACGATACAGTAACTGTATCTAGATCTGTGACCACAGAATGGAATTTCAGGAAGTCTTCTTGTTCTAGAGCGATGGGTGGGTTATTGACTTTCCCGCAAGTAAGAGTGAACCTGACGACTTGTTGCAATAGATGCGAAAGACATTCCTGCTTTGAGGTTCTTTCCAAGTCCATCTGTCTGTCGTGTAATTGTTTTGGCTATAAATTCGACAAGAAGTGCATGTTAATTGGCTCTGGCTTCTGCATCACAGTCCGAAATGTAAACACGTACTCGCTTTGCGCGATCCCCTTGTTATTGTAACGTCTTCGCGTTCAATTTATCTTTTTGCGATGAACAACTGCACTTGGCGCATAAAAATAGATACTAAGGAGAATTGTGTAAATATTTTCGGATTGTGCACCCTGTCTGAGTTGAGATGCATCTGTGTTAATGCTTAGCATGTGTGCCTGTGCAGTGCATCTAAAATTTGAATTTAGGTCGGTCTACACGAGACGGGTAAAGAATTTAAAGACAGGCGGTGCTGGTGCTGTATTTGTTGGGTAGGCGGTTGGGGTTCTGAACTTTTGCTGACAACAGATTGTCTTATCTCTGGAATGGCAGTTCGTTTTTAAGTGCGGTTGGATTTTTACACAATGTACTCTGATTATGTTGAATAGTGTTTAAAGCTTATTTGAGGGGGGGGAATATCCTAAGGCTATATATACCTTCTGAAATTAGTAGGGTTATGACTTCGCTCTGCTAATTGATGAGGTCATCTTGTGCGGCTGTAGAGGAGGCCTTGAAAAATTTATATTTGCGATAACGTTGAGCGGCTATTCAACGCAAAAATTATGTGTGCAGTATATTTGATAGACGGTGAGTAGATTATGGGGTTATTTATGAACAGTTTAGAGATTTCTTTCGCCTGTAGCTATCAGTGTTGCCGCTAAACAGATTTCATGAGGGGAGTAAAAAGGGGCCCGACTTAAAAAGGGTCCGAAACACTTTGTTTCACATTTTTATTCTTCTTCGTTCCATAAAAAAATAAAATTTTACTTAAACTGAGAAAGGGGGCATAATTTTTAAAAAAGTGGGGGCTTGATCAAATTTGTATGAAATTGATTGAATCTTATCCGCGAGAGTTATACTGTCATACACCTTTGACGGATTTGTCGGGTTCTGCTATAAAATTTCTGATTCTGTTGAGTGAATAGTGACATAAAACTGTCCTGAAAGTGTTTTTCGATGTCATGGCATATTCTCCTCAATCCAATGGTTAGGCTTTTATGGAGAAATAGGGGCCACACCTTAAAGCTCACACATTCTAGCCTTCGATATGAAGTATGACAAAGACCTGTTACATTCGGGTCTCATATCGCAGTCTGAATCATTGGCAGCTTCCACACGAACGCCATTTAAAAACTTTTTTTTCCAATTTTTTTTCGTGTGCACGAGCGATTTACCTCTGTAGCTTGGAGCAGATTAATCGTGCGACGAAAACGTTTCAACGTTCTGACACCATATTTAAGTAAATTTTACATCCGACCATTTAATCTGCATTTTTCATACCCGACAATTTAAGTCTGTATCCAGAAAATTCACTCAAACAAATTTATTAAACCCGCAGGACTACAGACGGATTCAAAAGCGGATTTAAAACAATTTTAAACGATTTTAAACCGATTTTGACGTTATGTCAAATGACATTTGTCTTTTTTTTATTGCTTGTCACTTGGAAATAGATTTGATTTGTATTGTGCCGAGTTTCATTTTTTCTCTCTTCTTTTATTAGTTGAAAATATTCCCGAAAATCTTCGCATCGCATTCTTCGAGGCAAGCCCGCTTGGGCATTCGAAATATTCGACAACGTGGAAGACTGTGATTTACGACTACTGGTATCAAAATTTCATTCTTTTCACTAAAGAAATCCATTTTTTTGATCTGGTTTTTTCTTATTTTCTTTCTTATTCCAATTTTCTACTTTTCTTATTTCCTTCACACAATTCGAGGCGCCGAATTTGACCATTTCTTGTAGCAGCTAAGCTTGGAAACTTTTTAACCGACAGATGAGAATAAAATTTAAAATGTCTAGCTGAATGCTTCCATTGTAGCGGCATTATCAAAATGGTGGCCGAAATCGTAGTAGGTTCCCCATCTACATCAGAAAATGTTCACCAGGACGACAGTATGTCGGACTAGGAGAAGGGAAGGAAAAAATCAGAAAAAAATAAGTTTTTACTTCAAAAAACTACTCAGTCGAATTTCTCTATATTTTGTATTAAATTTGTTCAATGCTGCTTAACCCTTTAACCAAACTTTAAGACTGATGAAGTCTGAGCTTAAGAACTCGCTTTAAATTTTGGTCACGAAACCATAATTTAAGACTTTTCTTTTTGAGTTTGATTTCCATGAGGCACACTGCCATTTGGGGTAACGAATTTGCCGACTAACTTGCTAGACAAGGTTTGGGGGGGCTTTCGAAGGCCGGGACTTGTGCTGCGCTGCAATTAGAAGCTCCATTGGCGAGTGGATTTCTCTTGCTCACAGAAGTCGATGGTGCAACTCTGCTGAATATAGAAAAGCAAATCAGTTTAGCACGGATGTCGGTCATCGTCTGTCAACGTTTTCTTCTGTCTGTATAGTTAAAAGGACTAGTATCCCCACGGGCTACCTCACTTTCGCCAAAAAATTGAATAAATCAATAAATAAAATAATAGTCTGTAAATCCTCCAAAAAAAAGCGACTTGCAGTGACTGAGGTATTAGATTTGCTGTTTTCCTGCTGTCTGTTTGTAGCTGCAGGTTGAAATTATTCGCCCAATTCAAACGGATTTCTCAGAACAATTTACGACTCGATGTGGATCAAAATTTGTTTTTTATTTCATCGGAATTGGCACGCTTTAAGATCTTCGATGTCAGCTCACAGGTTTCTCTCAGTTCGAAAATGTTTACCCATTAACTGACTTTTGTTCGTCTGTCGCTTCCTTTTCGACGACGTTTAAAGCGGGGAAGCAGAAGATAAAACGAAAAATGTGTGCGTTAGAAGTCTGCGTTTAAGAACTGTGTAAGTAACTCTGTCATATTTAGGAACATAGCCTGTTAATAACGCTGCATACTGCGAGAATTTTAGCAAACAACTCGGGCAAACTTTTGCTGCAAGTTGTACTTTTGTCACAGGCACAGCCCCAAAGGTTGTACAGCTGTCCTATTGAAAACTTCTTTATTTAGAAGACATCCAGTACGCGATGTCCCTTCAATTCATCACACAAAAGACTCATTTTGAGACGTTAGTCATAGGTTATGGTATTTCTATCCATCCACCACTCGGTCCTCTGTTAATCTGTCAAATGCAGTCATTCAAACGAGTATGTATTCGATAAACTCACAATGAAAACCATGTAACATCCTCAATCTACAGACGGCACCACATTATCCACATGTAAATAAACTTCAAAGACAGTGTAGTCCCATGTAAAGCCACAACCGATTCCGTCACACCTTTGACAATAATACCCCACCACCCGAGTAACAAAACAGTAACATTAAAATGTTTACAATCTTCCATACATATGTCAAGTAAATCCAGCACCCTGTTCGACCAACAGATTTAACATATCACAAGCAAGATCAAACACACACTCCCGACCGATTGGAATGGGCTCCTGAATTGAAAAACCCCAAACATGTGAATAATTATCCCGCCTTCCGATGGAGACCGCACATACAAGGTCAATGATAGTTCTCCGAAATAGAATCCCTTTGGCTTGACAAAGATAGAATTTACACGGATTATATCAGGCGAACCTTTCCCAATATATTCTAAACGCAAACAATGTGCGATGGGTGTAGGAGCTATCGATGGGTATTTTTAGAATTACTCATCTTTTAGATTTGAGATCTTTTTTTAGCGTTTGGGTTGTTTTCAACAATAACGGGAGTCGACCACATTTTTTTTTTCGTAAATATTATTATTATGAGACAATAATAGCGCATGACAGGCTGACCCTGAAACGGTACAAATATTTGTTTTTCATTTCTCATGCGTTGAAGTTTTTAATCGCAATAAAATTCTTCAAGTCGTGAACGACTGGACACAAATCAATTGGTTATGGATATGGATATAACTTTGTTGTGTATTTTAGGTGACACATTTCTCCGGGGGCCCCATTTAATTTAGGAAGCCATAACAATTTAATTGGATTTGTACAGTGTGAAGAAAAAGGATGAGATCCTTAAATTGTGGACAACTTTACAGAACAAGAAGGTCTATGCGAAAATTGCAAGCTTTAGAGAAGCACTGTCTTTAGTTGAGTCCCGTCAAATAGGAAAAACAAAACTGTCAGTTATCGAAAAATCATTTAGGAAATAGCTTTTTACGGTAGTCAAAAATCCTATTGTTCAGGCGATCACTGTCATACGTAATCGGTATGAAAAGTGCAAGATAATCCGTCTTACTAATAACAAAATCTGGTCTCGATTTTGAATTTGTCGAACCCTACGATTCCAAAATTTTTATAGAAAATACTTCGATTGTAAATTTCTCAAATTTAGAGTCGAAACTAAAGGTACAAGGGGCCTTACCTATAAAAAATTTGAGTTCCTAATTTAAATTTTAGTAGTTCACAGTGGCTTTATTTTCCATAGAAATTTTGGAATTGTAAGCTTCCCCTATTATTAATGCGGCGCAATGTGACTTAAAAAAGCAAAAACCTAGGGAACTTTATTGAGCTGGATTTGGCTGAAAATGCTTCAGGTCAGAAGCCCAAACGGCAAAATTTGGGAAGAAAGACCTGAAAGATAACACAGCCTCTGTTGGAAGTTTGCGCTCAATTTCTTTGCCTCAAAAAATCGAGCTGATTCTAATAACGATCTGCGCTAAACGCTCTTCTTAGGAACACCAGCTTTTAATTTTGACGATTGAGTTTCTCCGCTATAGACGTTATTATATAGCTACGGCCATTTTTCGTTATTTCAAAAAAACAAATTCAATGCAATCAGTTCTTAAATATTTTTACATATTCGTTGCCTGATATTTATTTGACTTCTCTTTGTGGCATTTGTATAATATGGCCAACGGTCCCTCATCTGTCTGCAGAATAACGGATCGTGGGCTAAAAATCTTTTCGAGTCGTATATCGACATCAACTGTCTTGACTTTTGTAACAAATCGTTTCAGTTTCGACATATTCTTGACTAGCTTGCTACTTTGCTAGACCCTCAAGGAACCTTATCTCTACAGCTCTGCATTTGTTAGTCGCTTTCGAGTGTGAGCATTTTTAACATAAAAGTTTCCCAGTCGAAAAGAGCTCAAAACATGTTAATCGTTTAAGTTTTTGACTAACCTGTGGAGCATTTATAAAAGACTCCCAACTCTCTTTAGTTATTGATATATATTTTTTTTTAATGCCCCGCATGTTTTTTTTTTTGTTATAAATAATTTCAAATAGTTATAAATAATACAATAAATAAAAATATACATATATAAATGTTCTCCCAATTTTCCTGAAAACATTTTTAATACAGACGTTGGGAATTACCATAAAATGTTGGTCCCTTTCTATTTAATACAAAAAAAAAAACCGTTAAACTTTATGCTAAGTAATTTTTGTGCAGAGTTCTATATTTTCTAAGTCTTAAGTTGTAGTCTGTTAATTAGATTTACAAAATTTGTCTAGGAACTGAAAAAAAACAAACACTTCTTACCCCCGTAGATATTTATAAGGGCTGCGTAAAATTTATCAACTTTCTACACACAAGTTAATAAGATTTGAAGAGCATATTTGCTTTGCACTATACTAATAATCATAATTAGTGTCCATGCTAGATTTTGCGAAGTTTTGGGGAAATTGTTGATATAAAATTGTCCATGTCCATTATGATCTACGAAATATTTAGTGTGAAGGTTAAAAATGATTGTTAGTAAGGCCCTTTTTCTTTATTTATTTTTATTTTCTATTTAACAAAGAAATACCGTTTTGGTCAATCCAAATTTTTTCATCGATTATATTGTAAAAATGTTTTTTAGGAAATATACCTTAAAACCACAGTTTGAATCTTCTGCGGTCAGGCGCAGTGATTGAATCTTCCAAACAAAACCCCAGACCCTCTTTCTCTTTTGAGAATATTCCGCATACAGCCGTCTTTTATTTACATTACATTTGCTTTAAATGAATTTTTGACTTAAACTAGGTAACAAATGCTGGTGAATAGTTAATATTTAAATGCGTATTTAAATGTTTGTTTTCTTATATCTATTTTACATAAATTGTAGTTGTCTTCTCGGATTCATACTCGTAGTATGCATCGTTGGCTGGGTTTACCTCAGGGTGTTCAAGTCAGGGCGTTGATGTCCGTCTTTTATCAAGAGTGACAGGACTTTCATTGACACAACCATTTGTATTTTTTTTCGTTCAGGTAAGGAACAAACATTTGCCTTTTATTTGTCAAAAAATTAAGACGAATGTTATATTTGAGTCTACCTCCTACCAAAGTCTAAAATAGATCATTTGCAGTCAATATTAAATTCTCCTTCAATACTGACCAGAACCGTGTGTCAAAACAACTATTAAGCGTGGGAACTCCCTCAGACCCATAAATTAAGTATCAAATAGATCGACCTCTGAAAATTTGCAGAAAGAAAAAAATATGAAAAAAAAGAGTCCCATTCCGATCTTAATATTTTCTTTTCTGTTTTTGAGACACAAACTGTTATTTGTTACCGATATAATTGTAATTCAAATTCAGGTAAAAACAAATTCTTTCGAATTCAACTAAATAGGTTAAAACATTTTGTAAAAAGGTTCTACATTCTTAAAAGGAGTCCGAATTCACTGATTTTGAAAAAGATAAGTTCGGAGTCCAGGCGTTTAAAAAAAGAGTCAAAAAGACCCTAAAGCGCCCCGAAGGTAACGCTGCCTACAAACTGTTCTTCTTGTTTCTATGTGGGAAAGTATGTGTTCCATGTTAAAATAAATTAGTTCGTTTTGTATTTTTCTTATATTACACCTCCATTTATATATTTTTTTGCTGCTTTATTTAAGCAATTATCTTCACAGATATGAAATTTAAGAGATAATATATATATTTAAAATTTGCGGGCGGAGTCTGGTTGGTGCTGACAGTCTATTTAGTACTTGGTACGCCTCAGACGATTAAGCGCATTCAGACTTGTCCCTATGTCACGTACCCCACGCCACATAAGCACGTGGAAGACCATGTTTGATTTTTAGATTTCCTCTTTAAAATTCACCACCACATGGTAATTACAATTTAAAGCATGACAAACCATCATAAAGAAGAAACGTTTTCCATTTATTTTCTCATCGTTCCAAGAGCTGGTTAGATCATCTTTGATTTGATAAAGCCAACAACGAGTGGGCTTCTTCCCAATAATCACAAACGCTGCTGCTGCGCCTATTGAACTATGTAAACCCAACCAAGCGGCAATAAAAATCATAATTACATTTCAATAACGAAGCTCTCATCAGCTAACAGCTACAAGACAACCATCTGACCTTACGTCAGCATTGCGACGGCACCGCGACCGGATGTACCATGCGACATATGTTTTCCATTCGAAGACTTTTAATGGTCCACAAATAAGCATCTGTTGTCTGTCAATAAACAGACGAAAATCCGTTCCGCTGGTGGTACTTGTTGAGAATGAAATCAGAGAAAGGCAGAGGGCAACCTACAACTGTTTATTGATCTTGCATTTGAATCGCAGGCGGAAAAACAATTTATGGCCGTTGTGCGGTTTATCCATGATTTTACCACATCGGTAAATTTCTCCCGAGACTTTTCCAAATAAATTTCCAAATAAATTCGCGATAACTTGCATTACATTGTAGAGCGCGAATGCGTGACTTTATTGAGTTCTGCCCCGGCTAGGGGATTGTTTACGCAATTAGTCATCCCTTGTGTGCGCAAATAGAGCATAATCATTTTTACAATATTTATCGGGCGCACTCGCCCACGCTTCGAAGTCCCACTTACATGATTCACTTGAACTTTCGATAGGAACAGGCAACGGCAATGCGGAAGAATGCTTATAGCTGATGATGGCGTGTGCAGAGTTCTCTTCTGAATGCCTGACATTTATTTCCTGCGATTGATAAAACGATTAAGTGAATAAAATGGCCGATAATTGCCAGCCAGTTGTAAAGATTGGCAAACCAATTTTGTTTGTACATTGTTTTTGTTATCCGTTCGAAGTTCGCTTTGGTAGTTCACCATACATTATTGAATGAGTTCTACTTTGGTATTGTTCTTAAGGTCAATTTTAGAGCAACAGAGATGTACGGCAGACTTTAGTTCTAAGGTCGTAGTCTTAGTGATGAGGTTCAAGAAGTCTCAGTGACCCCCTTAAAGCCTGTAGTACTATGGAACTCATATAAATCTTATCAAACCCGTTTGTTTTTAAACAAAAGCGCAGCTGCTCGACGAAGATTCACGTAAGAGCAGACTTAGCTGTTGAAAAATGAGTATAAATGAGACATAAGTCAGTGAAACTCTCCATGAATGGTAGCTTACGTAATATGGAAATCTTGGCACAGAATACTGCGATCATCATCTCTGAACAGTAATTAACGATTTTATGTATTTATGTCACGCACGCCAGCTTAGGGCGCGTATAAATCCATAGATGACTTGAGCCTAACCAAGTTCGGCTTGTGTATAGATTCTATTGCGGTAACAGTCGTATGTGGTTTTAAAATAATATTTCAAAGGCTTTGCGAGAACGTGTGAGGAATAAAGACTCGTTCCAGGTACTGACAGATTTTGCCAAGATTTGGACCTTTTAACGATTTAAGTTATTGGCGGAATCGCACCTCAATTGCAACCAGCCATCTTCAGCAGACAGATTCACTCAAATAAAGGGAAGGAAAGAATTAAAGCAACAAGTTTGATCTCAAATAACTCATGTAAATCTCAGTGGTAAACTTAAGAAGCTTCCATCGAGCCTATTCAAACCCCTGTCTCTTTCTGTTCACTTATTTAACGAAGGAGTATAAGTACAAGTTGCCACTTGGGTGATAGTTGCAGTCAACTTTTTAATTAAGTTTTACAAAAATCCCTGAATTATAAACAAAGATTCAGGAAAGCCAAGCGAATATCGTAAAAACCCTCAAGGCAAGTGAAAGAAGCTTCGCGGCTATGAAAGACCCTCTCCATTTGATCAAGCTAGAGCCGCGTATCGTAAGTCAACTTCTGGCAATTAATGATGAGCTCAAATCCGCCATCAGCTGTTAAATTAGTTGTCGCTAGTAAAAGTGCTGCCAAATTACAAAAAAAAAGGTCTAATGCCCAAAATACATGTGCAGAATTCACTGCGCAGCAAAATTAGAATATACACATGTTTACATGGATATAGGCACACGTAAATTCTGCACTCGTCGCAACACTGCAACATGTCTCTATTTCTAAATTTGCTGCAAAATTCAAGCGTACCACAACACAAAAGAAAATAAATTGCTCTTTCCAGCATTTGGCATCATCGGCTTTTGACATTTGCTGATCGTGTTTGTTTTTGTTTTGGTTGTAAACACATCAGCTGCTTAGTCGGCGAATGTCAGTAGCCATATTGTCAAAAAATTGTCTTTTTTACTTTCAACACTGCTTTCTGTGCTGCGTCCAAAATTTCTGCACATGTGTTTTGGGCATAAGAAAAATACTCTTTACTTTGATTTTCGAGCTGCTGCGGGCGCGTTTTGTGAGTGAACTCACAGTGAAATTGCAAAACAAAGCGGTCACATGCGAGCTAACAGTCGAGTTTGCTTGTCGCTGGAAAAATTTTTGCCGTCTTGTTAAACAAAGATACTTTTAATTTTCGACTACTTTTACGAGCAGTTGAAAATATGAAAATGCAAAATGAAAATAAGTGAATTGTCAAACCAAGGTCAGCTCAAATCAGAAATAGGCGGTCATTTCGGTCATCCATAGAAAAAGTGATACCAACTCGAAAACCGAACCTTACAAAAAAAAACACAATTAACTCGGTTTTCCAATCTCGAGCCGTCGAGTCTGTAATCATGGTATAATGTCAGTTGTCAAATTGGTTATCGCTAGTAAAAGCGTTGCCAAATCGAAAGACTAATCGCTTAAGAAATGGTTTCAAAATTTCGACTAGTTTTTCAACACAATTCTCTCTCTAGCAACAGTGCGGCCTTAAGCACAGTGGGGCTCCATTCAATTATGCTACCTTTTTGGCGCGAACTGCAAACACTTTGACGGCATCAGAATTACTTGTCAAAAAGTACAAACAAATGTACACCACTTTGGATGCAGATTTACGAACTTGACCTTTCAACACTTTTCGCTTTGTCAACCAAACGCCTTGACGACCTTCAATGTCAGATATTCAATATCTGCTGCAATACTTCGGCGTGATAAACAGTTTAAAAATCTACAGCCCAATAATATCATGCTTAACTGCCATTAAAAAATAAAATACCAGCTAACTGTTGCAATTCACTGCCAATATCAACATTTTATTAACAAAGTATTTTGAAAATGTACAAACAAACATACAAAAAAAAAAAAAACTGCGGTCCGAAAAGTTATTTTATCACAAGACTTATACGATGTCCAATAAAAATGAATGATAAGTTGATACGGGCGAATTCATAATCAAAAGAAAAACAGCCTTGTAATTCGATAAACCCGAGGGTAGACAGATAGGTACCCCACCTAAACACGGTTTAGTTGTCAAGTAGTATACGAACCGGAACAATAACCAAACGCTCGGTTTATTGTTACAGACACTCGAATACGTGTATCGAAATCCAATATCGACGAGTGCACTCCAAATCAGTTATAAACCACTTAGCTGAATGATCGTCTTTATCCTTGTCTTGTATCTTGAAGGTTATAGTTAGATATCGAAATGATAAGTTGATAATTCAGAATTAAATACGAGAATAATTATTTGGGCTGCTATTAGGTTGTAAAGATTGGCCATTGGCCAGTTCAATCGAAGCCGAAATATTTTTTTGCTAAAACCAAAACACACACGCAGAAGAAAGAAAATGATAAGACGGCGCTATATTGGTGCATATGTATAGGTAGGTGGTTGTTGTTTATTGTACCGAAGAAGTTGGTGAATCATTCGCTCGGGTTTAAAGGCTTTTGTTACAATCTAACTATCTGGACATGTTCAGTGGAACTCTACAATCGCTAGATGATGCGACGATAGAGTTCTTAATAATTTCAGACTAAGGCTTTTATAGTTCAAGAGTGTATTCAAGTTTGCTACTTTGGTCAAGCATTATTTACTCTCTTAAGGGCCCAGTTCGAAGTATCCAACCGATAGAGATAGAGTAGGAAAGAGTATAGGTCTACATTGTACTTCTCTTTCAGTTGAAGTCTCTGCACAGTTTTCACAAATTAATAGTCGAAAATATTGAGGGAATGATAGAAACTGACAGGACTGACATTAATTTGTGGAAACTTTGAAACGCCGATAACAGTTCCACAACAAAACCTCCTGTCTGTGGAATTATTCAGATCCAGATATGTGACAGATTTTATGAGGCTATTTCTTTCGTTAAATACGTTAACGTTGACGCAACTTGGCGTTTACATCGGCGAAGAAAATTGAAGTATAAGACATACGACTTCGGCAAATTTGGTCCTCTCAAGTTTGCCATTAGTCTGCTCATTGCTGTGTCGATCCTTGCAGCCTTTTAGTCGTCAACTTTGTACCCAGCTTTACTTAAAAAAAACTCAGTGGGACTAGGTCTAGGGCTATCTCTGCGCCATATAATAATAGGCTGCATAGGATTGGGTGCACCTCTTTAATTGTTTTAGTCGTCATTCGGCATCTTCTAGGTCTTGTGTGCTTCTGTCACCTTTGCTAAACGGGTTTAACTTTTCATTTCAAAGTTTGTTGCCAATCGACTGTTTCGTTGAATGATAGTGCTTGTGATCCGTTAAGTTCATCGAGACAGTATTTTTAGTACAATATTTTCAAGATGTACGAAGTCAGATTCGTAGGTATCTCATCTAAAAGCTTGGATTCAACTTTGAAACTTTGAATATTTAATAATAAGTTCTACCTTCAGTCAAGACCAAAGTTGAGGATGCTTACAACTTTCTCTACCGATTGTCCAGCGTCACATACGGCAGCTATAGTTAGGAACTTGTATATGTGACATCTCCGATGCTAGCCAGATTTGAGGTTAGTCAAGGCTGCAAAGGCTTAACATTTAAGTTTTTCCGGCTGCAATACCGAGAATACTTTTTTTTTTGGAAAGGCTTGTTGTTTTACCATTAAATATCCATTATTCTCAGACAGGCACATCGTCTCGACTCATCAGAGATCACAACTATGTCGATTCTATAAAAAAAGAAGTCCAATATTTTTACATATGAGGGAGAATTTTAGAGATCTTACTCAGCTACGTAGAGCTGTAAAAAAATAAATTTCTTCTAAACTTAAACACCCCGAGGTTGGCAGTGACAAAGCTCGGTCAAACTCGTCCCTATATACGTCAGCAAAAGCAGGTCTAATAGCGCTGGTGTCGACTTGTAACTGCAGTATTTTTATAGAGGTATGTTTGATGGAAAAATTTGGGACCGTCCGATAGAAGTAGGCAATTCTCAAGTGAATCTCGTTATAAAAGAGTAAAATTTTGCCTAGAGTGTCAAAAACTATTGGAAATTAATACTTGGTTACCGAAAATTTTATTTGACAAATAGGCTGGGTCCAAGTCTTACAGGTTGATGTCAGCTTGATATACTAAGGCTCCGCGAGCCAACACTCCAACCATAAATCTAGACAGTCCAGTCTTTGATATTTGTAGACTTTCCCCTTTTTCTGTCGTTCAGGTTTTTAGAACAGTCTTTCGAATTGTAGCTAAACAACTCAGTTATTTTGGTACTTGGGACTCCCAAAAAGGGTCACAAAGAGTTCAGACTTCCTCTTTTCAGACTCCTTGCATGGTCACTTCAAATAGAAGAACTTGAACATGTTCTGGGAAGGGTTTGATTGCATCCATCGCAGCTACCAAATAATTGGAGCCCCATTTTATTTTCATTCTTAATGACCACATCCAACTGAATGTACATAATTAAAATAATGGCCCCACTCCCTCGTTGCAGATGAAGTCGAAATACGAGAACCTGAAAATCATCTACAATCGAAACAAGTTCGGTTGGTATTGGGCGCCCGTGTTTGCGGCCTTTTGGTTTCTGCTCTTCTATTTGACGGCCATAACGAGTTTCAACTACGCTCCCGATACGCTCGGTTTGAAGGATGAGGCGAACAACCCGACGCGGTTCATTGGCGAGCGGGCAGAGAAGACGCTGCTGAATTTGTCGAAAATCGGTCCAAAGGTGGTGGGAAGTGCTGGCAACGAACAGGCTGCCGTTTATTTTTTGCACGACCAAGTGGAGAAGATACGCAGTGAGGCACGCACTGACATCTTCGACATTGAAATCGATGTCCAAGTCGGATCTGGAAGCTATGTCCTGTGGGAAAAGATGGTCAACATATACCAGAGCGTGCAGAACGTTGTGGTGAAGGTGACTCGAGTGGATTCGCATAGTTCGGCGTGTCTGTTGGTCAACAGCCATTTTGACTCAGTGCCGGCGAGTTCAGGTAAGAAATCGGTTTTCAAAATGGTATAGCACGTGTTGTAAGTGTTGTTGTAGGTGCTGGTGACGCTGGACTGATGATCGCCATTATGTTGGAAACGATGCGAGTCATAACCAAGAACGACACCCCGCTAGACCACTGTGTGATATTCCTGTTCAACGGTGCCGAAGAGAATCCCCTGCAGGGGTCGCATGCCTTCATCACAAGTCACAAGTGGGCCAAGTATGCCAAGTAAGTTTAGATGGAGGGGTTTCTAATCCATTTTGAGGGACTAAAGTACGTATTCTTCCAGAGCGCTGATCAACTTGGATTCGGCGGGCAGTGGCGGTCGGGAAATCCTCTTCCAGTCCGGTCCCGATCACCCGTGGCTGATGAGGGTATAATTCCATTCAGCACAAGAGCGAATACACTTGAAACTAATTGACGTTTTCTCTTCTAGTACTATGGACAGTACATCGAGCATCCCTATGCGTCGACGATCGGCGAGGAACTCTTCCAGAATGACTTCATTCCATCGGACACGGATTTTAGAATTTTTCGCGATTTCGGTCATCTACCTGGTGAGTGTTGTGGCCCGGTAAACAATCGGACGATCTTTTGAAATATTTCCGGGCTTTGGCTTATCGGCAGTAGATTATTCGGAATATAATTTATTTCCAAACGATTGCGATAATCGTTGAACTGCTCAACCGATTAGTAGATTCGGACAATTTCTTTCATAGGCGTGTGTCTGAATTCCAGTTGAGATTAGCGGTTGGAGAAGTGTGTCCGATTAATTGATTGATGTATATGAACGCAAAAGTCAGTTATTTGCAACGTGAACTTTGAGTGGGATCGTGGTTGTTTTAAGCCTACAGGCGTTTGGTAGTGGACATCAAAATTGTGGGTTCCTAAAATAAAAACTCACACAAACAGTCGGCCAAGGTTCCTACATTATATAAAATTTCTTATAAGCTCTGAGTTTAATAATGTTTAATAGCGGACATTCCTATACAGATAAAAAGTCAACGAAAATCGTTTTCGCATTTAAAAAAAAAACGAAAAAATCATACGTATGGTTTTATTTTTGGAAGATGAAAGCGATCAATTGTTCTTTTTTTCACAACCGTTTCACTTTATAAAATACTGCTCCTTTAATTTTTGCGAATGGAAGATGAAAACGAAAGGAGTTACCTGAAGCAAATTTTAGCTTTGGCACGGTCTATTTCGTTTTTTTTGGAATGCGAAAGTTCTTTTCCTTCTCGTTTTTTTACGAAACCCCATTCCAAATGCTCGAATTCTTCGAGGAACAGAGCTTGGGTAGCGAATCTATGCAAAAAATAAAACGAAAATCACCTTCGCATTTAAAAAAGAATAACAAAAAATCATGCAAAAGCGAAACTAAAGGGGTTCGGTAGAAAAAAACGTTCCATTGTCTCTTAAAAGGGAAAATAAAGAGGTTTGGAAGATGAAAACGTTCAATTGTTTCATAAAATACTGCTCTTTAGCACTTGCAATTCAGAAGATAAAAACGAAAGTATCTATTTGAAATTTTCAATAGTTTTAAAATTTTCGTTTTGACACGGTTTCTTTCGTTTTGGGTATTTAAGAGAATCCCAGCCCAGCTTTATGTTATTCCTTTCGTTTTCCACTTTTTCTTCCTAAATGTTTAGGACGCTGTATGCTCTGCAGAAGAAAACGAAAGGAGTTACATGAAATTAAGTTTCCGTTTTCGCACAATCTCAAATACGAAAGCAGGGGTCAGATTCTGTAAGGTGAAACGATCAAACGTTTTCGTGCACACAAATGATTTGCCCTACGTTACACAAGCAAATTTCTTCGTTCACACGAAATCGTTTGAACGTTTCGCCTTATAGAAAGTTGGCCCAGTTTTCGTTTATTTTTTTTCGAAAATTGAGTGCATACGTACTTTTAGTGTTACTTCGACAAGTTCGACAAAGATTGGCGAGGTTGGGAAAGCCGCAAGAAAAATGTGAAACGTTTCTAAATACCTTTCTTGCACCCGAAACGAAAATGTCGTTCGTTTTTCGAGTTTCATTAATCGGAAAAGAAAACGAAAATTAAATATCATTAATTTTTTTGCTATCGCAAAAACGAAAATTTCTTTCGTTTTCAAAGTTCCTTGAAGTAAAATGTTCGTGCAAGTGAAACTATCTTGCGGAATACCACAGCTGCCTAAGTTCACCGATTTTTTCCAATCTTTGGTAAAAATTTCCATAGTTAAAAGTAGAGTTTGGTACCGCAAACAAGTACGACGAAGGTGTCTTCTGAAAGAATTATTTCCTTGTTCGGTCACTAGGTTGAATTGACAGGAACCTTTTGCTTTAAGCGGTACAGTCGGAGAGTACATAGAAAAAAGCGTCCTTAACACCAGCAACCCAAAGGGCTAAATGTGGAGTTACTCATTGTTTCAGAAGGCCACACAATCTTCTTCGTCTGAAAAGCTCGACTGAGCTGTCGCGTGCGTAGGAGGAGTGTTCTCCACGTTGTTCTCTTTCAAAAGATTGAAGCCATTGTCCTCCTTCAAAAACTATAGTCCAATAAAAAAAATCTTCCCACAGGCTTGGACATGGCACACACCCACAACGGCTTTGTTTACCACACCAAGTACGACAAATTCAATGTGATACCAAGGCACACATACCAGCTGACCGGTGACAACATCCTAGCCTTGACGAAAGCGCTCGCCAATGCTCCAGAACTGGAAGACCCTTCGGTAGCTAGGCACAGTTTATTGGAAATCTCTTTCTAAATAGAATCCCCCATAGAAACACGCAGAGGGCCACACAATCTTCTTCGACGTCCTCGGCTGGGGCATGGTCTACTACAGCGAGACGACTGGCCTGATCCTCAACATAGTTGTCAGCGTGGTAGCGCTAATAAGTATTTTCACATTCGTGTGGCTCCTGCCCAAGCACATGGGACTGAGACGTTCCCGCACCTTCATCCACTTTGGCATCATCTTCGGAATCCAACTGATGTCAGTTGTCATCAGCATGGTGCTCACCATGTGCATTGGTCTGTTCATGGACGCTGTTGGTCTACCCCTGTCGTGGTTCTCACAGCCCTGGCTCATCTTCGGCCTGTACTTCTGCCCGATGTTTTTCTTTTTGGGCATTTTTGCGGCCATCTACATGCAGCGGACGAAGGAGGTAAGTCATCCCGAAACAGACGAAGAAACAGTGTAGACCTGTGTTATCCTTTCAGTATGGGATCCCGCTGGGCATAGCTGTGCAGCTGTTCATGCATGCCCACTGCCTGATTCTGATCATCGTCACCATCCTGATGGTGAGCTTTGGAATTCGCTCGGGCTTCGTCGTCATGATTTGCATTTTGTTCTACACAATATCGGTCATCATTAATCTGGCCACATGCCTGCACAGAAAATGTTTGTATTTGGTATATTGTCCTGCGGCAGGATACAAGAAGTAATGAGCTGTTCCCTTGTTTTCTAGCGTTCCTTTGGGCGATCCCACACGTTGTGTGTCAGATAATGCCTTTCCTCTTCTACACGTACATTTGCTACGCGTTCTACGACACGTTTATCCCGATGGAAGGACGCGACGGCGCCGAGAGTAATCCTGAAATAATGATTAGCGGCTTTACGGCGATTATGTGTTTGTTGTTCGCTGCATTCCTGGTAGGTGTACAGACAGAAAGTGCGGGCTGGTGGTGGAAATTAATGCGAACTTCTTGCAGATTCCACTGTTCCTGCTTTTCCGCAAGACGAAGACTATCCTGTCGATATTTGCCGGCATCTGTGTGGTGTTCGTTATACTTGCTGCCACACCAGTCGGATTTCCGTATGTTGCCAAAACAGCGCCGCAGAGGTTCTATGCAGTGGTAAGTAGGTCGGCAATTTATGCGAGAGCGTGAAGTGTGCTTAAGGGGTCTTGATTTGCAGCACACGGGGAGGACGTTCTTTGACGCGGATATGACCATCAGGAGGGAGGACTCTGGCTACTATGTTGTGCCAGTCGACCGGAGGCCCGACTCCCTCAATGGTGAGTAGTGTGCTTATTGTCTGACCCGCTCTGTAATGAGTCCCCTTGCAGACATCATATTCAACCAGAATTTCACGAGAAGCACCGACGACGACTGCGCCAACGAGGTTGTGTGCGGCTATCCAATCTACAACTCGCGATGGTTGGGATGGAAGTATGATCACAGACAGAGAAGCACCCCGCTCAGCATAAGCTAACGACTTCGTTTGTTCTACCGTTTTAGGGGCCAAAGCTTTTGGATTCCCGGTCCGGCGCCACAGAAAATTGGAGTCCCCACCATGAGAATCCTGTCGAAGGATGCAATTTCAGCAACAAACGTGCAGTACCAGATAGAGGTGTCGGGACCCGATCACATTGGACTGTTCATCCAGCCGTTGGCAGACTCCAAGCTAGTCGATTGGTCCTTCGACAAGGAGCCTATAGACAAGCAATTTACGCCGCCCTACTTTGTGTACTTTTCGTACGGCGTGGATCCGACGCCGCTTAGGTTCACTTTGGAGTTTGAGGTAAGTTTTAGCTACCGCGTCAAAAGGCCCACTCTTCTAAGCCTGTCTTACAGAGAAACAGCACCCATTGGTCGGGGCCAGCATTCGATATGGCAGTCATCGGACACTTGATTCACCATGACATTCACTATACGAGCGAGTTTAAAGAGTTTCTGAACAGCTTCCCCGAGTGGGCGTATCCTACATCGTGGACAAGCTCCTACGAAAGTTGGAGGCTGTAAAAAGGCCCGCGGTTGCTGCGTGCGGATGAAGCCATTTAACGAACAAACATTTGATACAAAATATTTATATAAAGTGCACATTGGAGTCGATGTAAATCTGTTGAATTTATTTTGTAACTTGATTATATTTTTTTTTAAAAACATTTAGTTCGTAGTTGTTGTAATTTATTTTTATTATTTTGTAATTCCTATAAAGTTAGATAAATAATAAAATAATTATGCGTTGCAGTGGTAACGAGAAGAAAGCTTATTTTTTTTGGAAGGACAAGGCTACACTTACTTTTGAGCTGTTTCTCTTATTTTTTTTCCTATCGACGAGGTTGTGTCTGGCAATGCTGTTCCGCTTTATTAACTCCCTATTGGTCCTAACTGGGCCTTAACTTTGACCAGCTATCACGAACTGCACGAAATAGCAAATGACTATGAGACGACTTGCATTGCGACCTCTTTGGCGATTATCAATCGAAAATGTTTCCTTATAATCAGCGGTGTCAGAAAGAACAAAATATTGAGGGCCATTTCCAAAAAGTGCGGACCACTACCCTTCAGAGAAAATTATAAAAAAAAAAATTAAAAAAGCAATAAGGCAACATAAATATAAGGTGTCAGGTACAAGACAAAAAATACGAAGTTGCATTATTATGACCGGAACAAACGAAAATGAAACGTCAGTCAGAATGAATGAATTCAGTGTCGCTTTCACTATGTGCACTTGGTTATTGCTAATTTTTGTGATGAATTAAGAAAGTGTGCTTTTTAGAATATTTTGTTTAAGGAATACAAAAATTATGATATGCGGGTTATTCAGTCTGTGGTTGATTTTTTGACAGCAAATCAATCAGCTGACAGCGGACCATCGCATACCCATGTATTGTAATGGGTAAGTGTCGCAACATTTCGCAACGGGTGTCGCCTTTCCATTTTACATCCCAACATATTAAAGGCGAGAAGGTACCATAAACCTAATATCTCTGTGTTTTTTTTTTGAACTCTCACTTGGTTGGTTGGAAATTTTCCAATACTACTTTTTCTTCCTTGGAAAAATTTTATACTCGAGCATTCCCAGCAAATCAAACAGAAGATTCGGATTTCGTTCGCCTGCGAACTTATCTAAGAATCGCATTCTAAACAGAATGCTTCGAGTGAAATTCTGGATGTTGCTGAGAATACCGGTTCACGAATTAGTTACGGTTTGACAAAGCCTACGCGGAGGAATATTCTGCGAATATTAAGAAGAAGTTTTTCATAAAGCAGTTGACGTTGCGGCGAATACATTTAAAAGAATCGTTAGGGGTTCGTTATTTACGCGAAAGAACAGAACGCGAACATTGAAACAAGCGATATGCGAATTTTTTAAATTTATCTAAGAATCGCATTCTAAACAGAATGCTTCGAGTGAAATTCTGGATGTTGCTGAGAATACCGGTTCACGAATTAGTTACGGTTTGACAAAGCCTACGCGGAGGAATATTCTGCGAATATTAAGAAGAAGTTTTTCATGAAACAGTTGACGTTGCGGCGAATACATTTAAAAGAATCGTAAGGGGTTCGTTGTCGGTACAATTACAGCATCATTTCAAAACCGATCTTAATGAAACATGAAACAAGCAAAAAATTCATTTTCAGAAGTAAATTCCAGCATTTGTTGTTGGAATTTAAACCGGCCGGATTTCGTAGTGAAATTCAAAACGATATTCCCTGGACTTCTCATCTGCTTTAAAACACTTTTCACACTGCGATTTCACTCGTCTTATATTCAAGTATAAAATACACAAATAAATAAATTAAAAAGAATATAAATTATATCCTGTTAGAACAGCCAACTATGATGGCTTGCCACCCATGCCGTAGGATATGCCCATTCTGGAAAGTTAGCTAAATACTCGTTGTACGCTTCTGTGTTGTAGTTCTCGTGATAAAGAAAGTGTCCACCAACGGCCAGTTCAAATGTTGGTCCTTCCCAGGTCTCCGTGTCGCGCTGCAAATAAAAAAAAACACACACAAAAACATATCAACGTTGAATACGATTTTTAGAGCAAACGTCAAAATCGAACCTCCAGTTCAATCCAAAATTCCAACGGCTTCCTGTCCACCGAATACAAATAATAAATAAAGTATGGCGGCTCGTAGTCCTCATCTAATGGCGTTCGATTGAAGGACCAGTCTGTAACTTTCGCCCCGGGTACTGGTTCAACGTACATCACAATCCGATCGGGACCGGTTAGTGTGTAGGTGAAATTGACTCTTGTCGGTGACAGGAGAGTTTTTGAATCGAACTTCAGTTCGGTTGTCACGGGTATTCGTGCGTTTTCGAACGGTATCCAGCGGCTGGATTTTCTGAAAAATTGATACAGCACTTAGCAATAAGATTTTCTGTTTCTTGACAGATCTAACTAACACCCAGGTAAGCCATCTTGTGTTGTAGAGCGGCAAACCGCAGTGAATTTCCTTGTCACAGTTCTCGTGGGTGTAGCTAAGGGGTTTGGCGTTTTTGTAAACCGAATCTTGTGTTGTGGTTAAGAGTGGTTTTCATTTTTAAAGGGCAAAATACAAAATTTGAAACTCATACCATGAACGTTGTCGTTCCTCGGGTCGATAGGTTGCACGTAAATTCCCGATTCGCTGCGTAGCGTTTGGCCATCATACCCATGGAAGACGCGATTTGTGTGCTAAAAAATTGGTCCTCAATTAGCTAGTATGAATTGGGCTTGAAAAGACTTACGAGGACGTAAAACCGCTTGGCTGCCACATCTTTCTCGAATGGAAACCCTACTCCTGTTGCGGCAATAATCACAAAGACGACTGTCAGGACACCAAAGAGTGAGAAAAAGATTTTCGATTTCCGGAAGTACAGCAGGATGGGGATCTGAAAAGATGAAGTCGCTTTGACAAAACATATTGATCGGATTTTTTTCTTTTAACTTTCTCCACTGCTTCGTTCACGCACTCAATCACTAGACAATGCGTATACTTTTTGATGTAGCTACTTGATATTTTTGTGATTTAATTTTAGGGTCCTTAAGTTCAGACCCACAAATGGAGGTAGAATCGGATATCGTGGATGAATACATCGCGATGGTTTTTAACGAAGAGACTAGTGCTTTAAAGCCCATACCCACGAATGGCTGTAAGAAGCTAGGTCTACGGTCCAAAGACTAGATGGGTTCTTCACAAGCTCAAATCCGGAATCTATAGATCGATTTAGGACTAGAACTTGTGATGCAGTTTATGAAATCAGTTTTGGCTTAAAACGATTTGTGCCAGAATTTTGAGTTAAAAGTGAGGTCCGGAGGGGTTTACATTGAACATTCTTAAAAGTTGTAAGTAAAAAAGGGCCAATGGCCTTATTAGCGGCTACTTCCGCATCGGCCACGTCTTTATGAGTAATCTGGGCTCCACTAAGTTGTTTCGCAAGTGTAAATTTGACAGGAGATTTTGAAAAATTGACTGCCCCTAAAGAGTTGGTTACAAGGCAACCATAGGAGCCTCAATATTAATGGATTTGGTGTTGATAGCGTTGTATGTGATAAAAAAAAATTTAACGTCATTCAGACTTGTGTCAGACTGCAGACTGCTACAAAGCAGATGCTATCCAATTGGTCATCTTTTACGGTGCCCTAGGAACGACCACGTATTTCGACGAGAATTTCTTATAATCGGCAGACTTGAGGTGTCTATACGTCCGAGGACAATCCGCATTAGTCCTTGGATAAAAACTTCCATTCCCATAGGGCAAACAGATAAACTGATGATGCTACCTACCAAAGACTGGTGTTTGGTCTAATTGGTCGAAATAATATGTCCTCAGTGATATTAATGCCAACATTAGAAGGATAATATCTTTGGCAGTACAAACGGCAATCAAAGCCTACAATACCTCACATCTGGAAACAGTCTCTTAGACTACGGGACGGAGTGCTATCAACTCAAACTCATAGAGAAGGTCTAAATGGTTTAAATAAAATGTCCTCAGTGAATATCTTTGTTAGTACAAACGGCAATCAAAGCCTACAAGACCTCACATCTGGAAACAGTCTCGTTGGCTACGGGACGGAGTGCTATCAACTCAAACTCATTCTTGTTGCTTCTGAAGCCTAAAGTTTTGGAACGAAGAGTTTTGAACTTCAATCTAAAGGGGCAACTCAGGAGAGAAACCCCTTGATTTTTGTGGCTTGTACCTAGTGTCAATTGAATGTTAATCACTCAATACTCGAGGCATCTTCGCGCTGACTGGAGATGCTTATTTTTTGAGGACCAGGTCCCACCAGACTTTGGTAAGAAGCAAAGTATATTGGCGGCCCACGTGGGAACCTTATAATATTTTTGAAATCTTCTTACTGATAGTTGCAGTCAAAAGTCGGTCAAAAATCGCTGCGACAGCTCTAAAACGATGGGTGCAGAGACATGTTACACCCTATTAGTGATCGGAGGATTACGTCAACATTGCAACTTGTTCAAACAAGGTTTGTGATCAACAATATCTATCGCCAAAATGAACTCATTCATAAGAGCTTCACGCACCTCAACGGGCTTTGATATAAAAGTTACATAGACCGATGGCTGTGTTTCTAAGACCATTGGAGGCCCTAGCTTTTTGCGAAAGAGCTCCCTCTAAGATCTTCAACTACTTACGATAAAACCGGACAGCATGGCGCACATAAAGGCAGTGACTACACTGATGAACAGCTCCGGAGTGCTGTCGGGTCCATCCCGACCCTGCATAGCATTGAACATGTTATAAAACATATACACCATGTATGTGTAGAACCAGAACGTAGGTATTGTGCAGATCAAATGTATCGGTATCAACAGGGAGTCTGGAAATATTGGAGGCGGATGATTCGAACTCCACATGGCGACCAATTGTCTGCTTACGCTTTTTGAAGACGATGGTCATGATTATGGCCAACAAGACTGAGATTGTATAGAAGAACAACCCGATCATCGGCAGGAACGCGGACCTAATACCCAGTATAGTCAGCACAATTGTCAGGGTGGTCAGCAATAAAGCCTGCGAATGCAGCAACAGGAGCACAGAGTGATGAAGCCTCATCTCCGACTGAAAGTTAAGCAAACAGTAAGAATAACCTTCTAGACTTGGAGCATACAAGACTCGCCGATTTTTTAGTCCATCCGAGGTAGAGAGCTGGAAGCATGCCCATGAAAAAGAACATGGGGCAGTAGTACAAGCCAAAGACCATCCAATACGACTTGAACCAGGACAAGGTCAGGCCCATTGCGTCCACAATGACTGCGACCAGAACCGTCAGTCCAATGCCACCAAGGACTGCCACCCACTGAACGCCGAAAATATTCAGAAACCTAAATATGGAACTCCTGACATTGTAACCTGTTTCCTTGATCATCAGCAGGAAGGAGGCGGCGATGGCCAGAATGGCACACACGGACACCACAGAGTTGATTTTAATGCCAGTGGTGTCAGTGTAGTACATCGTAAACCAGCCCAGGTAGTCGTAGTAAACAGTGTGTCCTTCGGAGTATTTCTAAAGGGAAACCGTTTAGTTTTAGGACTGCTAAGGGAAAAAGTTGGTCGTACCTCTGGCTCTTTCAACTCTGGTGCGTTCGCCAAGGCTCTGGTCAGGGCCAGTATGTTGTCGCCAGTGTTCTGGTAGGTGCCGCGCGGCAGGACGCTGAATCGATCGTATTTGGTGTGGTAGACGTACCCGTTGTTGATGTGGGCCAAGTCAAGACCAGGTACGCCCTTAAAGTCGCGGAAAATCCGGAAGTCCGTGTCCGACGGAACGAAGTCGCTTTGGAACAGCTCCTCTGCTATGGTCGTGGCAAAGGGATGGGGCACACTCCTACCGTAGTACTAGAACGGGATTTTTTTTTAGTACATCCTACACTTTTAATACGCGCAACATACTCCCATCAGCCAGGGGTGGTTGGGTCCGGATTGGAACAGAATCTCCCGGCCGCCGGAGCCTGCCGAGTCCAGGTTAATAAGAGCCCTAAACCGATAAGTTACTCGCACATCAACTTGATGTTTCGTAAAGACCCCACTTACTTGCAGTTCTTCGCCCACTTGTGCTGCGTGATGAAGCCATGGGAGCCCAGAAAGTTCGCCTCCTCAGCACCGTTGAGTAGGAATACCACCGGATTCTTAAGGGGCGTTGTCGATATCGAAATAACCCTAAGGGTCTCCAGCATCACGACTATCATCACCCCGGCATCACCAGCACCTAGGACAAACATCGGTCAAAGAGTAGGACAACCTTATAGGCACGTGCGCTCACCAGGTGATGACACCTCGGAGTCGAAGTGGCTGTTCACCAGCAGGAAGGATGTGCTCGCCGAGCCCTTCGGACCGATTTTCACGATGATATTCTGGACGTTGTGATAGAGCACGGCCATGCCCCAAACCATGAACTCACCCGATGCGAACTGCACCTCCACTTCGATGTCATAGAGGTCTAGTCGGGCGTTGCTCTTGATAACATCGATCTCGTTGAGCAGGAACCGAACGGCCTGCACCTCATTTTCGTACGAGCCCGTCAGCTTGAGGCCTATGCTCGATAGTCCCAGCAGTTGGACCTCTGCACGTTCGCCGATAAATCTATCTGGGTGGTGGTGTTCGTCCTTGATAGACAGGACCTCAGGGTAGGTATTATAACTGGGTATCACCGCAGCGTAGAAGACCAGAAACCAACATGCGCAGAATACCGGCGCCCAGTACCATTCGAGTTTTTTCTCTTTCTCCTGCTTAACGGTGTCTAGCTCGAAGTCTGCCACAAAAGTCATCTGGAAACGAGAGCTTCTTTAAAAATCCTACTCACGAAGTAAATTAATAAATAAATAAAGAAATTAATAAATAAATAAAAAACAAAAAAAAAAAAAAAAAAAATAAATAAATAAATAAATAAATAAATAAATAAATAAATAAATAAATAAATAAATAAATAAATAAATAAATAAATAAATAAATAAATAAATAAATAAATAAATAAATAAATAAATAAATAAATAAATAAATAAATAAATAAATAAATAAATAAAAAATAAATAAATAAATAAATAAATAAATAAATAAATAAATAAATAAATCAATAAATAAATAAATAAATAAATAAATAAATAAATAAATAAATAAATAAATAACTAAATAAATAAATAAATAAATAAATAAATAAATAAATAATTAAATAAATACATAAATAAATAAATAAATAATAAGCGCAACAGGTCCGTAGGGACCCTAGGTTTAGCTTTTCACAACCATTCGTTTTGTGTGAATTTTATTTTCCATTTTTGGGACGAATGGAAGGAATCTACTATTTTAGGCCAAGTCCAAACGGCTAATTGAGAAGCTCTTTCATGACAGTTATACTCTCGGATGTCTGTCAGACGTTCGCGAGAGGTGGCGCAGTGGAAAAAGCATTTAGTTGGAATTTGTTTTTTTTTTTGGATTGGATCCCCTCCCTTAGTAGTCCAACACACTAACCACTGTCACTGTGCCGACTCACGAACCGAGGTCGTAAAAAATGACGGAAAGTTCAAAGGCAGTCGTTTTCTAATGAAAGCACGCGGTTTGAAAGGAAGCGTTTCAGACTCTCTCCATGACTTTATTGTGGGTCATATATCCCATGTATAACAAACTGCAGTTTCACATGGGAAATGCCACGCTATTCCGAGTTCGTAAGGCTCATGGTGGGCACTTAAAGTGATTATCAGCACCTCGCCGATCGAGACTGAAATCGTGCTGCGATCGAAATCAAATCGATCCAAACTACCAATCATAGTTAAAGTACAGCTAACGATGTCCTTCCGAGGACACTAGAAACACATACCGAACACCAACCTTAAGTTGTTCGAATGAAAGAAAAATAACAAAAATTTCAGTTAACAATATCAATCTCCTCTAGAGCTAACCTAAAACTAACTCTGCTGCTGCACATTTCGCCTTAGGTAACCTCTGCTCCATTCGCCCAAAGTTGCATTGTCATGAGTTTCCCACGTCGAGCAGCACACACGCATCCGTTTTATTGGCATTGAAACGCGATCCCTTCGTTCCCGAACTGTGGGAACAAGTTCGCACCTGAATAACAGTAATCTGATCAATCAGCAAGTAGAGCAACGATAAGCTGATGATGGGAGCGTATTAGTTCGTTAACTAGTACCATGTCAAAGTGTTATTATCACTTCCAATCGTGCATAGAGATTATCAAATTTTTTCTAGGTGCCCTATTCGCCTGCACAGTCTGTGGGACAAGTATGCAAGTGGGTTATTCGCAGAAATGAAGTTTGAACGATTTTTTTTTCTGTACTCTAATTCAATTTAGTTAAAGACTAAAAAACAATTCATGCCACAGTAATTTAATTATGTTATGTTATGTTAAAGTGGCTCTTAATTTAATTAGAGTGTGAAAACAAATGAAATGATTTAGCAGGACGTTGATATAGTAATCATTTTGGGTTCGCTCGCAAACGCGTTTATGGATCGCCAATGAGTGCGTCCAAGTCATTGAAAGTTTAGATGAATTTGGCGGAATTTCTGCTGTGCAAATGAAGAGAGAGTACTAAGCCCTTTTCAGCATTATTCCATGTTCCGGCTGCAGACTAAATGTAAACATGGGCAATGGAGTTAAAGTTAACATTATAAGCTTAGGATTCACAAACGCAGCTACAGGTTTGTTTTATTAGAGGAAATGCCAATCGAACTTTGACAGCTCGCCCAAAGAAGTTCAAGGTCCCAGTGGCTATCTAAAGCCATTAAGTAATACCATATCCCATGCCGATTAGAGGTACATACAATTAATTTGACATTTAATGAAAATTACCTTAATCTTAATCACAGATTATGGTAAAGATAAAACTAAAAATATTTGTGTTCAAAAAGGAGTGATTAACGTAATGCTTGTGTATTTTTTGTGGGTCGTTGGTAAAAAATTACATTGTCCTCCATCGCATCCCGTATGCCAAACCCAAGCGTCCTATAAACGCGATGGTCTCATTAGAGGAAATTTGAGCGGGCTACTTCGCGGTCTCATTAGAGGAAATTTGAGCGGGCTACTTCGGGCAGTGAATGACTTTTAAGAATCGATAACAAGACTGGTCTTCAATTGCATTTAGTTAGGTCTTAAAAGCCCATACGTTAAGTATGAAAGAAACGATTTAATAAACATCTTGATAGAAGCTTCTTTTGAGAACTTCTAAATCACCAACTGCGATCTTTTGCGGGAGGCTTACGTCAACAAAAAGTTATGCTCATACGGAACTCTCTGCCAAGATATGTAAACGTTGTTATAGTTCTTAGTTTGTGGTCGCTCACTGTAGAACAATAAAAAAAAGGGAACAGATATCAACGGGTTGATCCCCTATTATTGCACTCGAGTTCTTTTTTAGGATACGATGGAAAGAGTTTACGAAAAAAGCACTTAATTTGGGCAGAGTTGTAAGACTTCAGCTGCCTCAATTTTGGGAGTCCCAAAAATTAGTTGACCCCGTGAATATTTTAATATGAATTCAAAGACTTAAACTTACATCGGACTTTTACACCTTTTGCACTTAAAACTATTTCTTTCGAATGAAAAAAATGAAAAAAAAAACGTTACAATGGAACCGACCAATGGTTTCAAACTCGAGCGTTAATGTGGAAATTTTTTCCGATCGACTATTTTATAATAACGATAGCCCACAACGAATGTTGGTATTTTCGTTTTATTTTCTTTTAATCACGGGTAATCTAGATTAGCTGTACAATATGCTTTAGGTTACATCTGATTGATTGTTATCATAATTCTTTTGTTTCTCTTTCTGGTATATTTTAGTGGTAGCAAGCGAATGAAGTTCTCGATACGGTTATCTTGATGTTATCGATAGTTAAGAAAAGCCAGTACTAGAAAGAGTAGATTTGTTATCTGTGGGTGGGTGATGCCATAGCGATAGCAACGATTATCGTAGTAAAATATGTGTATGTGCCAGTGTTGCCACTTAAAGACTATTTTGTCTGCAGTACATTTATTTTTCAAACAAAACAAAAAATAACATTAACAGCACAAAACTAATAAAAACGAGAATTTAAACAGAACAGACAAATTCAATAATTTACTAATTTTGTTATGTTTTCTGCTAAAAGGGATACATTTTCTCGATCTAGATGTTAGTACAAAATTGCAGTAGATTTAATTTTTCGGTAATCAATTTACATTTCGAAAAAAATTCACATATCTACTGAAATTCCAGCAAAGTGGCAACGCCGGTAGGTGCCCATTAAAAAAAATATTTCCTATAAAGCTGAAATTTCAAACTTTTCTTAATACTCAGGCGCAGGATTGCCAACTTGTGAGCTTCTTCTGAAAGTGGGTGCGGTTAGATTATTCAGTTAAATTAAACTAAATTATATAAATATTAAAATATTAATCTTTGGTTAACGATATCACATAATATCTGTACTATTTAATCAGTAACTACATTTCGGTATTGATATATTCTGTTGCCATAATATTTTCTCTTGGGTGGTCTTACTAGAACTTCATGGGGAATTTATCTGAATCGTTTTTAGGACCGTTTTTGGGTCGTTTTTGGAGCGTTTTGTTTATTGTTTTTGCGACGCATACCGCTGTGTTTCTTTTCTTATATAGTTTTGTGGCGTTTAATCGGACATTTTAATTTTTTGGCTGGCTTTCCGTGCGTTTTTACGGGACGCTTTTTAAGTGCATTCCCATAAAGGGGCCCATTTCGATGCGTTTTTGAGTGACTCTTAAAGCGTTTTTTTTGGACATTCTCGGGTCATTTATGAATGGTATTCTGGGCGTTATAATGACAGCTTTCGTGAATTTCTACTACGAGATTTTCCGCTGTGTTTTTGGACCATTTTGTATTAAAATTTTTGGATGCATTTTTGGTCACGGTTTTTGGACATTCTCGGGTTATTTATGAATGGTTTTCTGGGCGTTATAATGACAGCTTTCGTGAATTTCTACTACGAGATTTTCCGCTGTGTTTTTGGGACATTTTGTATAAACATTTTTGGATGCATGTTTGGTGCCGTTTTTCAGTTAATTTTTTTACTATCTTTTTTTGATGTTTAGTGAATTTTTGTTGAAGTTTTCTTCTGACCGTTTTCTGGGGCGTATTTCTGGTCTTTTTTGTCAAACTATTTCGGACGCTTTCCGAGGCCTTTTTGGTGCGGTTCTTGATATGTTTCTAAGGGCATTTATTGAGAGTCTTGCATTTTTCGAGAAGATTTTCATCCCATAACTGGGATTGATTTCAAGACCATTTTTATGGAGCTATTTTAAACGTTTTTTTATTTTAATTTTTTGTTAGTTCTTGGGGTATTCCTAAAGTGATTGTGGGACGGTTTTTCGGTGCGTTTTTTTGTTGGCTAATTTGCTTTTTTTTTCGGAGTTTATAGTAGGCCTTTTTTGTATTCGTTAAGGAGCATTTTTTTGCGGTGGCTTGAAGTGTTTCTGAAGAATTTGTTTGCAATGTAATTTGGCTCTTAGTTTGGGGCGATTTTTTGGCGAGCCATTTGAAATGTTTTGAGGAGAGTTTTTCGGAAGAAAGGCTTTTTTTTTAATATCTTTTTGGAGCGTTTTTTTGGTATATTTTGTTGGTGCTTTTCTTAAGCGTTTTTTTAGTGCTTTTCAGTGCGATCTTTTAACCGTACTTACAATTTTTCTTGAGGATTTTATTTCCTTTGAAGTTGTGTCATTTAAGTTTTTTTTTTGGGGTTTGTTTTTGCAGCCTAACCTAATGCTAATATCTAAATAGGATGGAAGTTCCTTTACAACCAAGAACCAAGTAAATCTCTTAAAAAGAATAGAGAAAATATTTTTTTAAGAAAATTATTGTCTTGCGATTATTTCCAAATGGGTGCAAGAGGAAGGTATGCACGATAAATTGATCATTTGGTGCGTGGTTCACTTTTAAGAGAAAATTCTCCCAGAATTCGAGTACTGAAAGAGCCACTTAAATAAGTTTTGCAGTAAATTACTGCTTCAACTGCAAAAATTGGCGGAGTTTTCGAAACTCATCATTGCCGAAGCATGTAAGAACGGTCTCAAGTCACAAAATCTTTATGACTGAAAATACTAGGCGCCTGTTGGACCCACATGTCGAAAAATAGACACAACTTTCTAACAAAATTTGCCCAGGAGTATATATCCTGTTATTTATCCCAACGCCAACGAATAAAGCGAAACAGCTCGTTGTACTCACCAAGTCCTTATAAACAAATCACACAACACACATGTATTACAAAAATTATTTATTGTATCTTTTCTTACTTCTTAAAATTAAAATCTGTACAGCAAATAAAAATACTATCGATTCGCCCGTTAGTATTTCCATGACTCATACGAACTGGGCCAGGCTGTAGCATCTACGTATTTCGGGAAACTTCCCAAGAACTTTTTAAAGTCGGCAGTTTTCATTTCTTCATGGTGATTCCAGTGTCCGCTGATGCCAATCTCTAAGTTCTCCTTACTCCAATCCTTGTTGGTTTTCTACAATAAGAACAACAAAAAAATCAATACATATTCAAAGAGGGCACTTATCTCCAAAGGATAACAAGCAGGATATTAATATTCATTAAGTACATCCCCATCAGTGTCTCCCCCAATTAGCCCATAGAAAGACAAACATTTTTCGCCAGCCTCAATCAATAAAACTTTACAACGGAAATACTAAAGTTCTCCTGAATCCGAAACACTGTATAGGCGTACAATCAAATCCGGTACCAGCCTACAAACGAACAGACTTTACAAAGTCAATTCACAAAATATACAGTGGCAGGTTCTAAGAAATTAATAGTCGCTCAGGACCATCAGTTTAGGCTGACGAAAATGTTGTTATTTATAACAATGATTGTTGACAGTGCCGGGCACTTTGGGGTGGCAGCGAGGCCAGCAAACCCATGTGTATTCAAAATGTAGACGACAAGACGTCCCTAACCAACCCTACTGTCGAAACAATTAATCACAAAGGCGAATACCTGCCACGTTGAAAATTGTAATCCCTTTCACCTACCTCAAGATCAATGAAGAAACTCAGCGGCTTCGGGTCAATGCCATAGGAGAAGTATATGAAGAATGGAGCCTTCCACCCCATTCGCAGTGGAGTCTTATGGAAGGTCCAATCGGAGACGTTTGCCCCATGCAACGGAGTGATGAAAATGCTCATGTGATCTGGGCCAGAAAGTTGCAGTTCGTAGCGAATCCTCTTCTTCGAGATTTGGTTCTTGGAAATCACCTTCAGCTCGGGCAGTTTGTCGAACACTGGGTCCGGTCCAGGAATCCATATACTCGATGCTCTGCAAAGAAAAAAAAAAAAAAAATACCAACTTGTGGTCAACTTATTCGGAAGCAAGTTTCATACAAATTACCTGGACTTGTGCCACCTGTGGTTGTAAACAGGCAGGCCGCAGAACACCTCGCTTGCACAATCGTTTGTCAAAGATCGTGCCTGGGAGACGTTGAGAGCATGCTCTGTAAAAATGGGTTCGAATTAGAAACGAATATCAAACTGTGCGGTTTGTCTTACTTTCCACCGAATATGTGCGTCTATCCTGTGGCAGGATGAAGTACCCCGTTTCGACTCTACGCACTGATAAATCGGTTTCATGGAATACACGCCTCGTGTGCTGAAAGTGGATTGAAATTGGTTTTCATTTGCAGAACTAATAAATGGATAAATCCTTGGAATAGTACTTACCAAAATCGAGAATCGTTGAACTGATGTTTCGGGTCGGTATGGGAAACCAATAGGTGTTGCTGCCAGTATGATGTACAGCAGGGTTATGACTAGCAACGATGAGATGACTGTTTTTGACTTTTTGAACAGGTTCAGCACTGGAATCTGAAATGGAAATTTTTGTAATTAATTTGTGGGCAGATGCAGTTCGCAAGAGCAAACTGTGTTTATTGGTCCTTGAATTTGCCGTTGAATATTTTGTGTAGTGGTTGCAGATATAACATGATGTTGTGCCTGTACCTGGAGGAAAGGGAATATTGTGATTTGCAGTGTGTAAATGAAACACTCCTCAGGATCTGGTCACAGGACATATAATGTGGCAAAATGTGTTCAGAATAACCATTGGTAATACTTTTTTTTTTTAAATATTTCTTGAGACCCCAAGACTCATTGCCACGTCTACTTTTCGGAGGCTTTTTTGGCCAACAATTAAGATAGCAATATTTCCAAAGCCTCCGAAATAAGTGTAGTCCTATTTTTTTGGAGGCGTTTTTGACCGAAATGACGTGAAAAATATTTCCAAAGACTCCGAGATAACTATAGGCAATGTCGTTTATTGCCTCGCCTACTTTTTGTAGGTTTTTTTTTGATGAAAATTAAGTTCAAATATTTCTTACAACCTCAGGATAAGTATTCGCCTACTTGGAGGTGTTTTTGACCAAAAAGGAGTTGAAATATTTCTTAGGACTCTCTGAGATAACGATAGGCAGTGTCGTTTATTGCCACGCCTACTTTATGGAGGCGTTTTTGACCGAGATGAAATTCAAAATACTTCCAAGTACTCCGAGATAACTATAGGCAATGTCGTTTATTGCCACGCCTACTTTTTGGAGGTATTTTTAATGAAAATTAAGTTGAAATATTTCTTACGACTCTGAGATAAGTATGGGTGTACTTTTTGGAGGTGTTTTTGGGCAAATAGAAGTTTTTTGTTCTCCCTTGTCAGCCTTGAACTTGCCATGAACTTGGATGTACTCAAATTCAACTTAATGAATTTTTTTCGCTGTTGGAATGGAACGAAAAAGAGGTATACAATGTGCATATGTGTGAGAAGATAACAGAGACAATATTTTTGAGATTAATTGATCAGATACTTAAAAACAAATAGAGTGATTTATTTTTTTGAAAGGCTTTCGGAATTATATTTCGTGCAATGGAAAATTGTTTTCGTCAACTTGAACGAGAGAATGTCACTCACTCACTCAGAGAATGTTGAAAAGACTGGGATTTTCCTAGAATTTTGTCAGCACAACTCGTAGACTGACTCAGTAGTCACAGCTTGCTTGCTTGAGTCACCAACCCAAACCGCAACATCCACAACCTAAATGGACATCCCACATTCAAAATGTCTCGCAGCCCTCTCATAACTGACCTTTCCGCGAAAAAAAAACACAAAACGAAACCCCGCCACCACAAATACAAAAATCTTACCATAAACGCTCCACAAAGGATGCCAACGCCCACAGTAAATGCGCATATAATCAAATCCGGATTCACATCCGAGCCAAAGCGTCCCGTCATCGGAATGAAGGTAACGAAAAATCCATGCGACAGGTAGGCGTAGAATAGGAATGGACATATCTGGCACACAACGTGCGGAATCAACCAAGATAGTGCTGCAAGAACGTACAGAAAGGATGAAGTAAAAAAACAAACAACCCCCCAACTGTGTATATACTTACGTCGATTGTGCAACTGGGTGGCCAAATTGATTATCAGCGCCATGGTGTAGAACAAAATTGTCAGCATAAACATGAACGCTGACCGAATGCTGCAGATGGTCATAATCAGGGTCAGCAGGACGAGGAACAGGCAATGGCAATGCAGTAGCATGTGCACCCTAAAGAAAGTCGGCAGACGATCCTGCAATAGTGCAATCAATGTTAGAGCAAATTATTGGATTGGTATCACTCCATCGGGCAACCTACCTCCTTGGTGGTGGCGATATACAAAGCTGGAACGATGCCCAGGCCAAAGAAGAGCGGACAGAAGTACAGGCCGAATATTAGCCATGAATTGGTGAACCATGACATTGGCAGGTGGACCAGATCCATGAATATGCCCGTTAGAAAGGTGAGAGTGGCTGCGGCAATACAGGCGAGGATTTGAATACCGAACATGATGAGGGCGCGTTTGAGAACTTTGCCAATGGGCAGGCCGGTTAATTTGGACATGAAATGGAATGAGATTCCAATGGAGACGATAGCACCGATGCAGACTAGAACGTTGAGAATGATGCCCTCCGTTTCGGAGTAGAAGACCAGGAAGGAACCGAGCACATCGAAGAATACCGTGTTTCCTTCAGCGTATTCCTGCAAAGATGAGGTTGTCAGAAGGTGACCTAGTGGCACTGTTTCGAATATATACTCACTGATGAATTTTCCAGTTCGGGGGCATTGGCTATGGCTCTAGTAAGAGCGAGGACATTGTCGCCGGTGTTTTGGAACGTACCTCGCGGTATGATTTCAGCGCGGTCGTACCGGGTGTGGTATACGTAACCGTTGTACTGATGGGCCATATCGAGACCTGGAAGGGGGCTGTTATTTCGAGGAAGACTTTTTTTTTTGTAAAGTATGACTTACCAGGAACACGACCGTGATCGCGGAATATTCTGAAATCGGTGTCCGATGGGATGAAATGTCTCTGGAACATCTCTTCGGCAACTGTCGACGCATAGGGATGCATGACACTCTTGCGGTAGTACTGCAAGGAAAGTATTTTATGAAAAAGCAGTGAAATTTGAGGGATCCATTGTCATACCTTCATAAGCCATGGATGATTGGGTCCGGATTGGAAGAGAATCTCGCGCCCACCACTTCCAGCCGAGTCCAAGTTGATCAGGGCTCTGAAAGACGAACAAAATTATTAGAGAAGGGCTCTTCATATCCTCACATTTGATGTATTTGAAGTGTTTATCAATACAACGAAAATGTGCAGCGGTTTTGCAGTGAGAGAACGTAGGTGCAAAAATTACAGGGTGCTCCCTGAGTGATTTCTATTATTTTTTTTTTTTTCAGTCTATCTAGTCTACAATATCGACAAGATATATTAATATACCTAGACTTAGCTCGAAAACGACTCATTCATGAATATTTTAGCTTACGAATACAGGGTGGTAGCAGAAATTTTTTTTATAAATATTTCTTACAGCTTACATTCGGTACTATTCTCATTGAGTTTAAAATCCAACTATCTCTGGTAATGTCAATTGGAAAACTGCTACAAAATTGATTATACAGGGTGACAAAAAAAAAGTGTCCAACTCATATAAATGCGAAATAAAATATTAATGCAAGGCAGTGAAATTTGTACATAAATTTAAATACATTTGTACGGTTTGCCCGCAGTGCGACTTAAGGTTGGCTTTGCTCTCTTTTTTTAATGCAAATCGCATTTTTAATTTCTACCCTGAACACTAAAAATTTGAATTTCTGACACTGATTAACTAAATTTTGATTTTTGACCCGGACACATGTATTTTGATAAATATATATCAAATATGAACAAATTTTACCCTTGAAAAATGAGATTTCCATTATTTACCTGGATATAAAAAGAGATCTGAACAAATTTTCGTTTCCCAAGGCATGATTTTTGACCCAAACATAGAAACACTTCGAAATTTAGATTTACTGATTTGAAAATTAAAAATTTTTAGTGTTGAACCGGATTAGAATATGAAAAATCTTTCGACGTAAATAGGAAATAAAATCCAAATTTTAACCGCAATACAAATATTTTCATTTTTGACTCGGATATAGGAAACTTTTATTTTGAAGCCAATTTTAATTTTAAATATTAAATTTTGCCCCAGGCATATTTACCTACGAGATTTTGATTTCTAACCCGGATATGAACAATTTCTGAATTTTGCCCCCGACAAAAAAAAAAGTATTTTGCTCCGGACAAAGTCCGATCCGAACAAATTTGGTATTTTGTCCAAGCAAATTTGATTTTTGATCCAAACATAGAAGAAATTTAGATTTACTGATGTGCATATTTAAAATTTTGAGTTTTGAACAGGATGTACCATAAAACTTAGATTTTCGATCAGCATATAAAAAATGTTGGCTTCTGTTATTACCAGAACATAAATTTTTTGATTTTTGACCCGTATATGAAAGATTTTGTCTTTTGTCCCGGACATGTAAACTTTTGATCTGATGTACATGTAAATTTTTGAACAAATTTGATTTTTGACTTAAAAAAAATAAATGAAATTTTGTGACTTCGGCAAGACAAATTTTGACCAAGGTAAATACGAAGTAGATTATTTTGTGCTACGTAACCTGCTATACCACAAAAAGAAGCTTAAAAACGCTTCCAAGACTTGTTCAAAAATCGAACAAATTTGATAACGATACGTCAAAGTGAACCACTTTCTTAGTAAGTATGTCAGTCACTTTTGCAACAAAAAAAAAAAAGGTTATCTAAATTACGTAATTTTGGAACCGCTGGAGAGCAGTTGAGCAGTTGGACATGGCTAATACGAGTATCTACACAAATTTACATGTGACCAACATCATTTTCAAACATTCTAAACCCTCTCAAAACAATCCAAAAAGCTGAATTTCTAAGATGCAAAAGATACAAGAAACTCACTTAGCAAACTGAGCCCACTTGTGCTGGGTAATGAAAGCATGCGATGCCTGCAGTGGATTCTCCTCAGCGCCGTTGAACAAAAACAATACCGGATTCCGCAACGGCTTAGACTTGGAGAGCACACGTATTACCTCCAACATAATAGCAACCATAGTCCCATCATCACCAGCACCTAAAACGAAATTCCATAAATACCGTCCCCCACACTCAATCACCCGCCTTACCTGGCCCACCGGGCACCGAATCATAATGAGCATTCACCAACAAATACGACGTACTGTTGCTGTTCTTCGGCCCGATTTTCACCACAAAATTCTGTATACTCTGGTACATGTTCACCATCTCCCAGTGGATATAGCTGCCCGATGCCACCTGCACATCCGTTTCGATCTCAATGTCCTGATTCGCCTCCTTTCTCACCTTTCGTATGGCATCAAAGAAATAGCTTATTGTGTCCTGTTCATTCGCTTTGCTGCCGACAACTCGCGGCCCAATGTCAACCAGGCGGCGCATATTGATCTCCGCACGCTCGGCGATAAAGCGATCCGGGTACTTGGCTTCATCTTTGATGTTTATTGGCTTGGGCAGGCTGTGATAGGCCGGAATCGATATGCAGTAGTACAGCAGAAACCAGAAGCCCAAAAACACTGGCGCCCAGTAGTAGTGGATTTTGTTTCTCGACGCTAAGAACTTAAAGTATGTTGGTTCGTCCTAAAACGGGTCGAAAGTGTTAGTTCAAGTTTCATGCGTAATACACAAATTGCTACTGTGTTGCTATCTAATCAGTGATTAGCCAAATATTTTGTCGGCTACTATTTATTTTAATCGGGGCTGTAGTGCTATTTATCAATTTACGTCATTTTTGGGACAACCCCTATCAGTCTGATCAATATTTTTTTTTTTCTAGGAAAATTGTGCGTGACTATGGAAAATTCTAAACTTAGATGTCTCTGACTAATATTGAGAATCGCAGGCAGGAAGCGATTGTATGCATAGTTTGGTTGGCACTGGAAGTGTGAAGGAGTTGGTTGTGAAAAGACCCATTCATGGTTTGTAAAAATAAAAGCAACCACTGAGTTGAGCAGCTGACCAATCTGAAAAGTTATATCAAGGCTGTTGCCGTTTTTTATTGCTTAATTTTTTAGCTAACAACTGAGTATAAGGTATTGTTCAAGGGGCACATTCCGTATAACAATAATCGTCGGGACGATATCGTTTTTGAGACTCTGATGACCCTCAGAAGTTATATTCTGCCCGAATTTGTTTCACTATCGTCAGCTTTCATTACATTTGGGGAAAATGAATTGGATTAAGGTCTCGTAATTTTGGCACTTAATTGCTACTTTTGGAGGTCTATCGTTTCGACGATAAACGTCTGAAAAGTTACGGACTGTGTGCCCAAGATGTAGGCATAACTTGGTTTTGAAAGTTTTAACCATTCCGAAAATGGGGTTTTCGAGATGTGTACCGTTTTCGGGGACTCGAATGAAAGACGAAGGACGTTAGGGCCCATGACCGAATTTAAAAAAAATCCTTGTTTTCAAAAATACTTTCTACGATAATTTAGAGAAAAACTGAATTTGCTTTCAAACTAGGAGTGCCCATAAATTACCTTGAGAATGAAATGGTTGCTAAAATCGTATGGACCGTTTTTGAGATATGTTCAATTTTCAAAAGTACCGGTTGTTGAGTTTTTAGGAAAAAACTGGGTATGCAGCGACGTTAACCCCATCAACTAAAGCTCAAATATAAATTTTGGTTTAAATCGTTGCAGCCGTTTTCGAACAAATGAACATTTTATATGGAAAGTACTATTAATTTTGAGGTTAAATAAACATAAAAAATAATTGAATAAATTGTTGGCATAGGCCGCGCTTCTCACATTCGTGTTGTGTGAGTTTTTCATTTTTGGGACTAATGGAAAGAAATCCGCTATTTTATGCCGAGTCCGAATGGTCAATTGAGAAGTTCTTTCTTGGCAGTGATTAACTCGGATGTTTGTAAGGCGTTCGCGAGAGGTGGCGCAGTGGATATAAACTTTAGGATGGCATTTGTCTTTTTTCGGGAATCGAAATATTGAGGTTACTCAGAAAAAAAAAAACGGCCCCGAACTGTTATCTTCGGATTTGAACCAAATCCGGGCCGCCGTTTAGACTGTTGGCATTGGGAGCATACGGGCAGACGCAATGACGATTACACAGGCAGAAGAATGGAACTGCGAGACCAACTTTTTTTAATTCCCCTATCATCGAAATGTCAGTTTAAATTCTCGAGTTTGAAATTTTGTACAAATACAACATTTTTCTACTATAGGTACTACGTTTAGGGAAAGTTAAAAAAAGTTTATTGAAAATTCAGCGCGGTTTTTACTATTTATGTATATAAACTTAAAACTCCGTAACTCCGTAAATTGTGAGAAAATTTATAAAAAAAAAATACATCCCTCGCTTCTTTGAAACTTCACCTTTCATTTGTTTGAAATTTTATCAAGTTCAAAATAACGGCCTGATCAGTACGAAAAAAAATCTGGATATGTATACCCTAATCTATTGAAACATTGGCGGGATAAGTACTCAAAAAGAATAGTTTAACGAAGTGCGTATACAAGTTTGTAAATATTTGCCTTCTTTGCAGGAAACGTTGACCGTTTTCAAAACAGCTGGAAGTTAGAAGCACAAATCCAATCAATTTTTCAAAAAAAATGTACACCCAATTTCTTCTACTGTAGGCAAATGGCGTTTGATGATGGAGTTTTACAAGTATTATGCAAATAGGGTTAGGAACAGTGCTGTCGAATGTATACTTCAGAACTTATAGCCGTATTGCTTTTGGGCTCTGCATACCTACTGTCGAACTGATCACTTCTGTTTTGTACTGATTTTTATATTGCACTTTTGTGTAGCTATTTGTTATTTGTTGTAAGTAAATAAATGTTTCAAAGCAAAGCTGACGCCACTTTTCATATTCTTCGAGTAGATAGGTACACTTCCGCGCTTCAGAATCCACATTTCATTTCAATTTGTAATATTTATTTTTAATTGTTATTAGAGCAAGAACCAAGCCAGTCTTAACTTGATAAAAATTCATTGTGTGAGAAAATGGAAACAGATTTGGCTCTGGTTTTTTTTTTAGAATGTTTCATAACAATTTATTCTAGCCACAATGAAAGATTTGAAAAATTAATGAATTAATGAAATTTTGTTGCCCTTGTCTTCAAGATGGTAGTGTAAGACTTTTGCTTTTTAAATCGAGTGTATATTTTATAAATAACTATCAAACAAAAGCCGTGTTTTTTTTTAGCTTCGTTCTCAGCAAAGCAAAGTAAAGTTAAATTTTCAGCACACAATTTACAATAACTACTGCGAGTTTCGAAGTGTCAAGTAGATCGTAGTTGTTGTAATTGCGTGCTGAAAATCCTACTTTACTTTGCTTTGCTGAGAACGAAGTTCAAAAAAACATGCGTAGAGATGGAAAAAACTTTAAAAATCCCGCATTGAAAATTGACGGCTAAAAAATATACTGTCTTGGTCGGAAGCCATTTAAAATTGTGTTTAAGAGTCAAAATAATAATATAAGGGGAATATTATCGAAATTTGAACGGATGAAAAAAAATCTGATTTTCGAACGAAAAACTCCCAATCATTATATTAAATCTATACCAAACCTATTACTGTCAGTTTGGTAGTATTTTTGTGCAGTGTTACCGTTGCAGAGTTCTGAAAAGTCGCAAGAAAAAGGCCCAATTGGGGAAAAGTGTCATTTTTAAAGCAGAATGCTTATTTAGAAATTTTGAACGATATTTAACAAGTATTGGTTCATGGTAGTTGGGGAACTACCATTTAGTAGGGGAACTACCATTCATTTAAAAGGTTTTCATATGGAAATAACAGCATTTGAAAAATGTTCAACTAAAAAAGGGCCAAAATGGCAAAAAATTGTGGCGGGCTCTTGGAAAAAGTGCCAAATAGCTACTTTTGTCGCGAAATGGTCATGCTGCTCGTGAGGTAATTGAGGACCTCAAGTAGTTATTTATATTATTTATTTCAACATATCTGTGGCCACAAGTAATAACAGCTTAAGTCTGTTTTACTCATTGTTCAGGAGAGCAGTTTAAAGTTTTTTTTACTCCATTGACTCAAGTGACTTAAGCTGTTGTTTTTTTGAAATTGTGACCACTTTTTTAAAGATATAAAGCTGAAAAAAATTTACAAAATAGATTTGGGTACGCTGAATTTAATGGCATCAAAATCTCAATTTCGTCTTAAGTCGACTTAAGCTGTTATTGCTTGTGGCCACAGATATATCTAAATACCTTTGCCCGAAAATTATGGCAAAAAATGTTATGTTATTTTAAAAACGACAGCACTGATTAGGGATCAACATGGAACAACAACTCGCTCGTTCAATGAACACCTGTGTACATAGAATGTCAGTTTCTAACTCACATTTCAGTTCGCAAAGTCAGTTCCGACAAATTTACTATCTCTCCCGTTGACGGTCTTATCTCTGCTGTCACTACGTTTCTTGCGATTCGAAACATTCTAATAACTTCGAAATTGTTCCTTCCAAACTGTTCAGTGTGTGTTCCACTAACAAACGTTTCATTAGAACACATAAAGTCACACATCCGAGCATACCTACACCAATGAGTGGCCTGTTGTTACATCACGATGCCAATTTTTCCCGGCCACCAAACGGTGTCAGCGTTTCAATTGCCCAAATAATGTCACATAACCCAGTTGCCCTTATCGATCAGTTACAGTGCAATAGATACCAGGTAAAACTACAAAGTCCACCATATACAATTACCTCATCGTACTGATAGGCATGCGCCAGCAATGGGTCCGCATTGTGTGCATCGCTCGTCGGCGTTATTATCCGCCGTCTAACTTTCCGGTTGTCCTGCATCTTTGCACCGAATCTTAAATCACTTTGAATTTCGGAAACTATCAACTTTCACCGGCACGAATAAAAATCACAAACTTTGGGCGTCGGCGTTCACCTCCAGACTGTTGTGCGATTTTGATTGAGTCCAAAACGGTGGCAGGTGGTGCCGATAATAAATTTGGAAATAGATATCTTATCTGTAAATATATATTTTGAGGCTTTATATTTTGTATGGGAGTACAATTTTCTAATAAATACGAGTACTTGTATCAACAGATAATGCTTAATCGGCTTTTGGACAAATCGCCAGCGCGCAATCTGCGGTGGAACGCATTCATTTTCACCACACACCAGACACCACTTGAGAAGAGCGCGTGTATCTTTAGTGGAATAACTTATCGGCAGGCACTCTGGAAACCATGAGGTGAGATCTCAGTTGCGATATATTTCCGTTCTGTACTTGGTTTAGACTGATTCAACTGCTATTTTAGTATTGTTTACATTTTTAAGTTGTTTGCGGTGATCACAAACATTTAGTACGCCGCTTTGATTAATTGAATCCAAATAAGAAAATTGAGCCGAACCTGATGGTTTGAGGGGGGGTTTCATTAGAAAAACAAACGCCGACTGGTACTGATCGCTGTCGAGGCTGGACAAGTGTTGTTTGCTTAGCGATATTCTTTGAAAAGGTCGTTGATAGAGGAAATGGTATCTTTAAGAACTTTTTAGATGGCAATGCGTGCCTTACTTTGTGCCACGAACAATCAGCAGAAGCCGTAAAGCCAGAGGCTAAGAGCAGCGTTCCCTCCCTTGTCGTTAGCCAGAGTTCTTATTGCGGTAGAAAATGGTACTCAAATGGGTCTGAAGGTAGAACGCAATAATATACTTAAAACGGCTTTATTGTATTTTTCAATTAGAATCGGATTTTTTTTTTAAATTCAAATAAATCCATTTTTTGAACACACATTTTTTATTCAATAAAAAAATGTCACAAACAAAAGCTTATTTTAATTCAACGTAAATTATTTCAGTTCAGTTATATATCAAAGTTTAAAAATAAATTAAAAGTTATATAATTCTATATATGTATAAAAAAACGAGAAATTGAATTGAAACAGGTATCTTATAGATTAAGGCCTGGTTTGTTCAATCTTGGTTACATTTAATCATCGGTTATTCCAGCTATAACCAGAGAATGTACGATTTGGTTAGTTAACTCAAGGAATCGATAAACAGCCGATTTTGCGCGTTTAACGAGATCCAAGCAATGATTTTCTAGAATTTAGTTGATTCAAGATTTTGTAAGGACTTCGTAAGAATTCATTTTGACGTATATCTGCTATACAACAATTTTTTTGTAGAATATTGCGAGCAATCTTGTGCGAAAAAAAATACAATTAATAAAATAAATAAACTTATATTTAGGTAACGCAAGTTGGAGCGAAGGCCCTGAACAATAAAAGCTGTTAGGTTAAGCTAACGCTTTCAACTGACAGATGAATACAATACACTGCACGCCAATCTATGGAAGCTGATGGAACAGACAGGTTCCCAACTTCAGCCGGATGAATTAAGATTACTTTCAACATTTTTGTCTTTTGACAGTGTTCATAAATTGAGGAAATATTGAAAGAATGAGAAAATTATTGCGACGTTCGAACCGAAATTGAGATGAGGCCCAATAATGGGTCAACAATTTTAATTGCTTGTTGTACTGATTCAGTTTTTTTTATTCTCAATTGCTAACTTATTGTCTCACACCAACAAAATTTTGTTCCTCTGTTTAAAAAAATAAAAATCCTGTATCATTTGATTTTGACCTACTAAACAGTGAAATTATATTCATTAACAAATTACCTAGACAAAAACACAAGGAGCCAGAAAAAAATGCAACCAAACATTCGGCTAATCACTGAATTGACAAATGAACTGGGAAAATTGGAACGATTTGTCACAAATCAATGGTTTGGTGACCGAAGTGAAAAAAAACGGTGAACAAACACTCATTGGTTATCACCGATTTGGAATCATCGGTTAAACTAAATCGATGGTAACCTAACCAAGGATTTGACTGTTGTTACAAACTATTTTGGAAAAATTAGAAATGAGTTATTGATATGCATTTACAAAAAGTAGTACGCAGTGGATCCAAGGCAGTACCGTACTCAGTTAGCAAAAATGTACTCAAAAACGAGAAAACACTACAATTGTAGCACGGGAGAGAACGCTGGCTATGAGGTCGATTTGATCTATACGTCTATGTATTTTATAAAGCGTCTTGACGACTTCAAACTTTCAATGTGAATGCACCCCATAACGACCAGACCGACACGCTTCACATTCTATCAGGTGACTTCCATAGCTTCATACATAAAGTACTGTTTGAAACTCGCAGCCGAAAAGAACATTTTAAAAGTCTTTTCAATACCTAAAGCTGTCGAAAATACAGACTTGCTAGCCTAAGGTGGTAGTTGAATAGTAAGGCCTTGTCGAAAAATGCTACAGACATTCCGCGATTATCATTTTTAGTGTACCTTAAATGGCGAAATTTTCCACAGAAAACTGCATACTGTGACCTACCAAATATTTAGTGCGAAGGTTTAAAATGATTATTGGTAAGGCCTTACCAATAAACATTTTTAGTTCCGACTTTAAATTTCAGTAGTTCACAGTCCGCCATACTAATAATCATTTTTAGTGTCCAGACTACATTTTCTAACTCACAGTAGCGACATTTTCCATACAAAATTTCATATTGTGACCTACAAAATATTTAGTGTGAAGGTAAAAAATGTGGCTATATTAAAATTTCGCTATTGTGAGCTTCCGCAAATTAAAAGTCGAGACTAAAATTTGTTTGTCCCACTGGGACTTACTAATAATCATTTAAAACTTTTAAACCATTTAAATGTTTTGTAGGTCACAATGGGTGATTTTATATGGAAAATTTCACCATTGTGAGTGTGAGTATGAACAAATTGGAATTAAATTATTAGTATAGTATATATTTTAGTCTTGATCTCAACTGCCAACTGTTTAGGCAGTTTAGCAAAGGCAGATGTTGAGTTCCTTGGCCTTTTTGAATGTACAATATTCGCCTGATTTTCTATAGATTTTCAACTCCGTGTTTTAAGGACTGACTTTTGGAAAATGAATAGTAAACCCTTCCAGCTGTACTGCGTCCTGATTATGGAGTGGGAACGTGTCAGCATCTGTAATTTTCCATCAAACTTTTCCCTGACTCTTTTCCTTTGTTGACATTTTCACATTCAAACTAAATATTCCTTCGTATTTGCTCGGAATGAGTTTGGTTTGCCAGAAAATTGCACACTCGAATTCCTTTCCTCTGCTCGATCTCTGTGGGAAGGAATATCTGAATTTTGCTTTAGGTAGAACAAGAATTTTGTATTTCTATTCTTATTCTTTTGAGTTGTAAGAAGACTCTAAGTCATATTTTTAAGACGTTACTGTAAATGGCTGATTTGTTGAAGACGGATAATTAAAATTGGTTTTTAAAGCTGTCAGTTTCAAACAAAAGAGGACTTATAAGTGAGCAGTGCCATCTCCATCATCTCTCTAACATATTTTCACCAAAAATTCATTCGCATTGACCTCATATGAAAAATGTGTTGTATCCTTTCACTAAAAGACACTTTTTAATCGAAGCCTTCCATTCCCTATCTCAGCACCGTAGTCTATTACTGGACCGAAAACCAAAAGTCTGTTGCGAAATATCACATCTTCCCAGTGCAAGGACAGATGCCTAGCTACACACAAAACAGTAGACAATACCCTTTGAAATGCTACGTCTTTCCTAATGAAATGTTTGGTGCTCAATTTACGGCAAAATATTAAGCTGTCGAAAAAAAGTCAACCCCCCTTCAACGGATGCCCCATTGATTGATCAAAGCAACCATTAAGTACTCCCAGATCTTAGAACAGTTCACTTGCTTTTCATATGAAAATACCTATCCACTCTTTCGAGGTATTATACCGGTTAACCTATATTTCAAATTCAGCTTATCCTCTCCACGATGTAGGAGTCTATTGCGTTTCATACAATCCTATAAGTGACCTAAAAATTCCTACGCACACACACACGGGATGAAAAGTTCATTGGTATACATACACAGCCCATTGCTACACTGGTGTCATTCAACTTGAGTGTCCTTTTCTGCAGTACTTCGGAATAGCGAAAATCGATAAGGCTATGAAAATGAGTCGCTCGCAGTGAATTTACTCATTTCTCTTTGAATAAGATGAAAGAGACGTTTCGTAAAGAGACGATTGTTTATGTCGAGTCGGGGGTTCAAGAAGTACAACTCAAACTCACCCCACAATTGGCGCGGCAGCGGATGACAAGGATGAGTAGTGATATGAAAAAATTTAACGATTTGTATATGTGTGATGTATTTACACTTCCAATTGGGGAAAAGGTCTACTAAACTGCGCAATCACGCACGTACTATCATGAGATAGTTGTGTAACTTTGTGTGTTTTGCACATACAGTATGTTGCTAAAGGAGGGTCACAACTGATGATAGAAATTTTTAGCTAGGCTATTATGGAAAAGCTGCAAGATGTTTGGCCTACAATTTGTGACGCTTTTGAAAAGTGTTAACATCTCGAAAATATTTTCAACGTTTTTTGTTTTTCATTTCATGTTTAGCTTGAGAAGTTTTAATATCTGGAAAAAGACTCGGAGGGCTTTATTTAAAAATTTAGTACTAAGACTAGTAAGTAAGTAAGTAAGACTAGAACCATTTTTTACGTTGAATAGTCTCAAATACGTATTAACAGACTACAATAAACTTTAGTATAGCCAAGAGGATTTTAGAGCAACAGAAGCGAGTTTCGAGCCCACGAAAAAAAATACCGAAACTCTCAAGCCACTGCTGGTGTTCAAGTGGTCGGCACAAACAACGGGAAGAAAAGTGCACGTGAAGGGTCTCAGGGAGAAGCTTTTTATCTCTCGAAAGTCTGTTTAGCAAGCGAGTTAATTTTCAGAGATGCAAATATCCATCTTCACCAATGACATTTGAATAAAATTCAGCTTAGAATGAGGTGTTAAATATAGAGTGGATAGGCACCAACGTATGGCTTGAAAAGTCTTCAATTACATGCAAAGTGAAAGGCTTACATAAAAAAGGGGACTTGAACAAACTTGGAGCTAGCTCTCTGCTCGTAAACTATAATGCCGATACAAGAGGTAGAAACTGGAAAGACCAGAAGACACCTTTCAAAGGGTTCCTAGACCATATTAGCATAGAAGGAAAGAACGGAGCTCAGGAGCTTGACTGACAGACTTGGCTCAGCTTTGTCAAACTCTTGTGGAGGTAGTCACCCTTCGCTTGGACTCGTTTTGATAATATATTTTATAACTCTGCAAAGCAGACCTTACGTTCAAGCAAACGGCCACCTCTCCCTACGCAGCTGAATTCTTGGGATTGACTTAGGACTTTACGTGCACAGTGGCTCATTGGTAACTGTGCTGGATTAATGAGCCAGAGCTTTCAGGTTGAATTCTGGGACAAAACAGATTTTTAAGCGTATACCGAGCTCATACAGAGCTGTCTTGCGTTGTGGACCTAACCATTGTTTTTATCGCCTAAGCTTGATTTAGGCTTGATATGCTGATGCACAGGTCCAAAAGGAAGCAGGTTCCACAGCCTAAAACAGGAAGTCATCAGATTATTTAATCGGATTTAATGGAAGCCCTTTCTAGTAAAGGTCTTTTCATTTGATAAGACTTTATTCTTATCAACTCCGCCAGTAAGAAGCTAGAAAGCAACTGGAAATTTTGATGTTAGCTAAACATATTTTTTTCTGGGGCTTTGCTAATATGCCCCTTCAAGACTGCTATCAAAACTCTTTGAATATTGCGATAGGCAGATTTTTTCTAGGTTTCATATTCTTATTGTGGGATGTTAGTAAATCGAGTCTTCGAGCACTGGTAGAGCGTCCACCTTAGTAAAGACATTCTAAATAGGTTATTTGGCCAAAATTTTGCGATCTTTGCAGATGGAAAAGATCGAAAAATACTTCCTGTAAACACTTTTTAAATCCTCAGTGCAAGTTGTGAGTTTATGGAGCACTAAGAACATCAAAAAAAATCGGTCTTCAGCTTGGAACTCATTTCCGAGGTCAAGTCTCTAGAGAGTCTACCTATTGGCTCTAGTAACTTAAACTATATCGAACAGCAAACGAACAACATACTACCTCATATTACCAAGCTCAAAGTGCACGCAAATAACTAACACCCTGATTGTCACCAAACAAACTCGTATATGCAGCTCTCTTTAAGCAGCCACCACGTGGTAGTTCTACAAATGTAAACAAACAGCACCCCCTTAGACTAAAAATTTCTGGCGAAAGACCAGCAAAACATTGTGGACACCCACACGGCGCATGTCTGCAGTACAGTTCCCCAGCTATGTAGGAAATCTGTTCCCGAAACTAGGTCTCTGAACTGCGTCTGCGAGTGTCAAAATTGTATATACCCTTGTGCTACCCCTACTATTCGCATTGTCTGCTGACTGAGGGTTGTAGCGACGGCGAGTGGTGATGCACATTCCATTGTATCGCACTACACCGGCACCACAACGACTCACATACAGACCTTTCAACTGTCTGTATGTCTGTACACCAGTCTCGGCCAACTTTCATCGAAGAGAAACCAACAGTCGCAGTTCAGTTTGCCGCAGGAACTTTCCGTGAAAAGTCGTGTTGTTTTCCTTCGAACAAAAAAAAAAAAAATAAAAATAAAAACACCAAATCGTCTTCGGAAGAACAGATACAAGGAAAAAAAAAACCAACCGCAACCAAAACAAAGGGGTCGGGCCTTTCCAGTTATTGTGCTTTCTTCTCTTTCGAAAACAAAACCAATTCCAAGTGTCACCCAGTTGTGTTGTCTTTTCCCATCGTTCTCGTAGCGGTTTCTATGTGTTTTTGCAGTTATTTTACCCGCAACCCTAAATACTCTCGATATTGATTTTATTTTCCTCTAAAATTTTCATCGCATCGCCAATTATCCTTTGCCGTCGGTCGAAGGAATATAAAGTCTTGAACTTACACTCGGTCGTATACGTAACCTATTCTTCGTTCGTTTTTCTTCACTCGTGTGTGCTGATCCGCATAGGAGATTTGGCTTTCAAAGCTGCCTAGTGGAGCATGGCTTCTTTCAGAGTGTTATTTGTCAATTAAAAAGGAATAAAGTGTCGTCGTGTTTGTGTGTAGCTCGTAACCTACATTTGGTAGCCCTCCGGAAAAGGAGAAAAAAAATCGCCAAGCTAAATAAACGAATTGTGTTATCTATTCTCGAGTTTTCGTTTCTATTTCGGGTTTTGTTTTGTTCCTGCGGTTTGCTTGTGTTTGTGAGGCCCGAAGGGTTCTCTCATTCGATACAGCCGAAGAGGACAATACAAAGAAGTCGTCGGAATATTTGGGAGGCCTAATGAAATCGTTTTGTTTGATGACACAGTAGCTTCGGCGTGAATTGAAATAAGGCACACTTGTCACAGCAGAAGGCAAACAAATACAGAAATTCAAACAGCCAAGCAAACAGAAGGGAAAGCAAGCCCCGCTCCTGCCGGAGGAGTGTAGAATGAACAACGGACAATTCGAGGTAAGCAATTCCACTAAAAAGGGGATTCCTTTTCGCTTCCATCTCTCTTTGGAAAAGAATTGTTCTAAGTACACATGGGGTTTTTCTTTTATTTTTCTTTTCGTTTGTCCTTTTGTAATTCCATTCACTAAAGCCAGATACAGATAGTGAGTAGATTAGTGTTAGTGTAATGGATATGTGCGCTCGTTGTGCGAGAAGAGTTATCGCCTTGGCGGCTATACGTATATGCACATGTATTTGAATCCACCTTCGTGCCAGTGTCGGTGAGGATAATTCGACACTTTAAGTTTCACCTTAAAGAGCCCGACCGACACCGGAAGAAGTTCTACTTACAATTACGTTTCATGCCACACACGTTAGATTTAACTTCGGAGAGGATATAGGATTTCCCTAAATGTGGGTACACACAGAGCTGGTGGCGAAGGTCTTTGTTTACTTTGGAAGGACGCCTTGTATTTGGAGGAGGTAAAAGGTACTTAAAATTGAATGTAGCAGAGACGTAATTAATTTTGGCTTTATTAAGCTGGCTGAGTGCCATTTTGAGTGCTAGTTTGAATGATTTAAATGCGATTGAAGGATGGCGCCTTTTACATCATTTGTCTGCTGTGGGTAACCATAATAAGCAAACTCCCGTGAGGCTTTTATGGTTAACTTTATAAGTTGGAATTGAAATGTCGAAAGGTTGTTTGTTGTGAACCAAACAAATGGTAAACAAAAACAAGATGAATCCACCTTTTGTTGGTTATGGCGTGCTATAGCATAAAAATGGGATCATATGAAATGTGCTCGTATGTTGTGTGAGGTTGTCGATAGGTACTAGCCTCATGTTGGGCATTTAAGTAAACGCATTTCTGTATAAGGGTGAATGTGAAATTTTAATAAATCTGTTTCAGAAAAAAATGTTGATTTCTAAAACAGAAATATAACCATCCAAAATTTGAGTCTTTTTGTTGGCCACCCTAAAAATTTGTGAAGTGCATATTAAAAATCGAAAGTTTAACAAAATATTTCTACGGCAACCAAAAATAACAACTGAATTTATCTGTCTTTGATCTATAGAGGAAAAAGAGTCCTACTGTCATGGTTTTAACATATGTTACCACTTTTTTTTTTATAAAAAATCAATAAAATTATTTGTCTGAATTGCTCCTCAATGGTTTTTTCTCACACTGTAACACAAACAAGTCAGCTAAAATATTTTTAACTTAGAACAAACGATGGTCAGTGGTTCCAGATCGTTGGAATTTTAGTAGGAACTGTCGGTTTAAAAATGAGCTAAAAAGAATATTTGTTTCTTATTATTTCAAAAGCTCCTACAGATTATGATGTGATTTTTTAGTCAACTTAGTTTAGATTTGTCACGTACTAAAATAATGTCAATGACTGTTTATTCTTGACCCCAGTTTTTAATATTCTCCGTTACGTAGTAGGAGAAAGATATTGTATTCGTAAACAATGTTAATCAATTCTGACATTACTATGATAGAGGAACTCAAAAAAGTGGGTCGCAAAATTCTGTCCGTCTTTCTGTCTGTCTGTCTCTCTATCCCGAGGCCTACAGCCTAAACACCAGCCCGGATTTCCTTCAAACTTAGGATTTGCAGTTTGGGGGCTTACAGTTCGAGGCCGTTTTTTTTTTTTGCACGGTTACCTTAATATTAATGGCACTTCCCACACAAAATTTTCATACCAGTTTGATTTGTTCAAAAACGGTTCTAACGATTTCAAACAAAATTGATATTTAAGCTTAAGTGGGTGAGGTTACCACGACTGTATACTCAGTTTTCCGCTAAAAAAATCGAATAACGGTACTTTTGAAATTTCGACATATCGCAAAAACGGTCCATACGATTGTAACGAAAATTAATTTCTAAGGTAATATGGTCATTTTCAACATAATATAAAACTCAGTTTTTCTCTGTTTTATCGTGAAAGGGATTTTTGAAAAAAGCCATTTTTTTTTAAATTTAGTTTTCTTTAGTCTACATCAAAACGGCAGCATCGATTTAAACGAAAATGCAAACTTAGAGTAGAATTGATGTTTTCAAAACTATTGCGTCCTTAACTTTTAATTCGATTCATCGAAAACGCTAATTTGAGAAGCTGCTGATATCTCGAAAACCTCATTTTCGATTTAAAAAAAGAACTTTAAAAACCTACGCTTACACCCCCAACAATAACTTGTACTCGGTTTTCAGCTAAATACTTAAGCAATAGTGTTTTTCAAACTAAACATTGCAATGTTTGGTACGTTTGCCAAATTTTACACAAACCGCTCTAACGATTTTGATCAAAATGATTATAAGGATAATGAAATTATTCTAAATAAAATCCCGTACTCAGTTTTTCTCCAAAAATTAGAATAAATCAGATTAATAATTATTCCCAAAAGTTACTGCACAAAATCCCGATTTGTATTCACATATCTACGGTATATTTTTGTAATAATCTCAATGTTCCACTTCTAATAAAAATGCAATAACAGCTAAGCAAAACTTATGTTTTAACAAATATAACGTACTTATTTTTTTTGTTTAACCATATTGCACCTTAAAATAATACCAACCGCAGTCAGAAACTCCCACTTAATTTTCATACCACACACGTCAATAGATATTGGGATATTCCGATTAAAACGCATATTCAAAAACAAATCTCCGAACTCTTATAATATACATATATTTAAAGCGATATATATATATCACGAACCCTGCTTCGAATCATAGACACCTTATACCAGCGTTACTAATCAAAATAAAAAACATGACCTAACAGATGAGAAAACAGAATTTCCTACTGCACTTCTTGTCCTCGTTATCAAAAATCTTGTAAAATGTTAGAGCTTATGAAATAGTACAGTAGGCCCTTATAACTCTCTAACCAGAACTTGTAACAATTCCCTTTTACTGAGAGCTTTAACTTTTAAAAACTCACATTTTTATTTATATTTATGTGCCGCCTATGAAATGAAGTGAATTTTATTTAACACTATTCCTTTTCCTATATTCTCTCTATGCACTGATAAAATCTAGTATTGTTTTTCAGTTTTTTACCAACATATACCTTCATAATAAAATAAGAAAACAACCAAGCAAATTGTTGATGAACAAGAAAGTTTCGTTCGACCCAGTCGTGCGCACTTTATTTTATTCATTAGACACGCGTGAAAATATATTTTTCCACTTTGTACAGGCTCCAGTGATGATTTAATTTTGTACTGATTTGCAATAAATCATATAAATAAAATCGGTGTAGTTCTGTTCGACTTAGATTGAATTTGACGGCATGTCTTTAAATGCAAAAATCTTAGAAACCATTCAATATATACTGGTGAATTTTTCACAGGCCTATAGAGGATACCTAGGGCTACAATCTCTACTTTGTTCTATATCTCTTTAAATTCCGGAAAAAATTGGACAAGAGTAATTTATTTTTTCGTTTCGTTTTGCTTTTTTCTTTGTCACGCTTTCCGTTCGAAAATACTGGAAGCATTTAAGTATACTAAATACCAGCTTATAGAGGACATCTGCAGGTACAACATAGGATATCCAATAACTTGATAACTTAAAAGGTTTTTGAATGAAAAGGCAAAATTTGAAACATTTCTACGATTTTCACATGAGTGAGTAGATATGCAATTCATTCTCAAATCAAACATACTAACTGCGCAATATTATATTGACATCTCTTTTAACCCTATTTTACTCCTGTGACGGAGGGGGAGGCAGACAGAGGCAGTACGCTGTGTGGTTTGCTAAGAAAAAAAAAACAAAAAAAATGGCAAATATGTATGAAAGGTTTGTTTGCCTCTGATTTACTTACATAATAAAGTGTCTAGAAAGAAATGTCAAATAGGTATAGGTACCAGTGATACCAGATCGTAGTATTATTACATTAGGGGATTTATATTAGGGAAAATTCCTGGTGATACACGTCGTACTATTTACGAATGTTATTTGCTATTAAGATGAGGCAATAAATTAAAAGGTGCATTTTTTAAATAGCATTACAACCAATGGACTTTTTGCTCATAAAATTGAATTAAAAGTTGGAGTTTCCATTATGTTGCTTCGCAATTTGAATCCCCCAAGCTTTGTAATGAAACCAGATTGAGAGTGATTTCGTTGCAGAAAAACGTTAATGAGGCGTTAAGTTTAACTGGGTCTGGTAAAAGAGATACGGTGTTTATACCAAGAATACAAATAATTTCCAGCAATTATCCATTTCAGTTTAAACGGATTCAATTTCCTATTTATGTTTGTTCTGCCATGACAATCAATAAGTCACAGGGTCAAACTTTAAGAAAACTGGGAGTTGAATTCACGGGTAGTTATAGATAATTATGTAGAGTGCTCCAGGGTAAATAATATCACTATCTCAGCCGATAAAAACAAAACTTCTAATTATTTTCTTTCATTTTCATTGTCCAAAGAATACTAAATTGTTGCTGATTTGTCCAATGACCAGGTGTAATGCCATAAAGGCAGAGTGGACCCAGTCTTTGGGATGTTTTTTAATACGCGCTCAAGTCCCTCACTATTGCAGACCGCTCCCTTGCGTTATACCTCTGCAATGTCTGTCGATGATTTTTCTTTGAGCGATTATCAAAAAAAAAATTGTGTCCCCTACAAGACAGCAAATTTTTAAATAAATTGTTTCCATCAATTGTTCTGAAACCACATTTGGCACGGGCGAAGCCGGGCGGGTACAGCTATTATATATATATAACAAACTGTTTGTCTCCTTAACTGCAGTTTCTACTTGCTGATAATCAATTTTTGTGTTAACCTTTACTTTGAAGATAGGGAATTATAAAAGTTCTATGTGGATCACAATTGTTAGTTAGCTAACAATAAAAGTGATTTTTAGTGCCCTAATCTCTCTCTTTTATTTCCCAACGCCCATTAATAACAATAAAACCCTGTACTCCAAATGGGCTTCAATAAAAAAAAAAAAATAATAATCTCTCTAGAGTCAGTTGCACAATATCTGATTTCCTCAATAGGGGAGGCTAAATCGTGCAATTTAAAACTCCGACATAATATTTGAACTCGAATTACATACAAACCCGAGTGTATATCCTCACTTATCGCGTATATGTTGTCATACACTTATTCATGTGTGCATATCGTGTGACTCAAGTGCCCTAAATCATTGCCAGACACATCAACTTCCGTTTGGGTCCAACTGCTCCCCCCCTTTCCCCCAGAACTTTGTCATCGATTCCATGCATATACACAAACTGGCGACTATTTTATTTGGAGTTTTGTTTCTTTCATCTCGAGTAGGCCGAAGGATATTACATGAACTGTGAACTGCCCTTCGTCATTATCATTTGAAGTCATCATAGCACTCTTTTCGCTGGAAACCTTTATAAATTTTAGAATGTGATACATTATATCTGCTTTTTTGGGTACGGTCTATATTTATGGATAACTGTGCCCCCTTCAGTTTGGTGTCGCCCTTGTTCATTCAATTTACCTCCACCCATGTACAACACTTCATATACACATAGGACCTACAGAAACTTGTATTTAATTTGCAAAGGCAGTGGAATTTATTGAAATAGAAAATCAAAAAACGGAATAGGGGCAAACAAGTCCGCCCTAGAGTTGAGCACATTAACCCCATTTCGAACAAAGGAAAGGCAAAAATATTACTCAAGCGTGGCGAGGTTGACAGCTACTCACTGTCTCCGTTTCTGTCCATACTATCGATTGGTTGAGAAAGCATAATTTTTATGGTGCCGCTGTTCTTTGTTTTCAGACAATGGCGAGTTGCTTTGTAGTAGTCGCAGATAAAGGGATATTTCGGTTTAATAATTTAATCTAGTGAATGCGGACATAAAACAGGATTGTATGTCGCAGTCCGTATCGTATGGACTAAACGCTTGACATGGGAGAGCGGCATTGACTGTTGGCACTGTGTGAAGGAAGTGAATGGAATCCTATTAAGAATTTGGTGCTGAGCAACAGTGATTCACCTCAAACAAAGGCGATGACTGACCTTGTTTTGGGAAGGTATCTTCTTGCGTTTTGAGTCACTGAAAGTGCTAAGGTGTGAGAAGACTATTGACTGTCCCATCGCGTCGATTTAGTTAACATCAAGTGACGTCAGAAAAGAGTTGCAGTAAAATTAAATCCAAAGTCTGCCGCTTGGACTATGAAAAAGGGTTCTCCGTAAATCATTATGTACCATATGGATGCAGAAGTGTAGATTAGGTTGGGTTAGAGGGGCAGTTTGCATTATAGGGCATTTTCTTCCAGTTGCCATTGAGGCCCATTGTGATTATTTTTTCATAGTGCGTTATAGGACAGACATGCACCTAACAAAACCAATTGGATCTGTTGATGAATCTTCTTAAACCTGGTAGAGGTGTCGTTGGGAGATCTTCCAAGCAGTCAAATAACCATGCTCCCATACAATAGTAGCAGCATTCTTGGAACGTTTGCCAGTGACACAGGACATTTTTCAAAGATTCCATTTCCCCTTTCTCCCTGCAGCTTCTATTGAAGTCATTTATAAAAAGAACCGCGATCGAATACAAGAAGCGGCGTTCTTGGAACGCTGGACAGTGACACAGGACATGTTCCACAGAATCTATTTCCTATTCATTCCTACAGCAGTCATTTTTTATATATCCAGCGTTTTGGGCTTGTCCCATTCGGATTTGGTTTCTATCAAAAGATGTTAGGATCTTTGATCATTTAGGGTCAATTGCGGGCCAAAAGCTGCGAGTTATGGTGCAAACGTATATGTTCTTCCATCGTTCTTTAAGAATATTTTAAGTGACATCAATGAAGCTCTTAGCTGCGTTAAAAGCTGGTAATACTTGTCTGCGAGATAATAGTTTGTCTGGAGTGTATATCCGCTGCCTCGTTCACTTCACACCAACATTTCCAGGAACCCAGAAAACCAGTAGTTAATGATTTTAACTGCTCTCAATGTCGCAATACCCCGAGCCTAATAATCATTTTTAACCTTCAAACTAATTATTTTAGAGGTCGAAATTTTGTATGGGAAAATTCGCCATTTTGTGTTCGCAAAATGCACATTAGACACTAAACATGAATATTGTTTTCGGCACAATAGATTTTCTTGGTCGACGTGCCTCTTCATCGCCTTGGCGGACTGTCTTTCTTGAAGCATACCCGATTGGAGTTACCTGGTTTAATTGCTTGGCAAAAGATGTTTTACATTGGCGGTAGTTCCATCGCTAGCACAGTTTGAGCCGCTTTCTTAACCGTGTAGATGTCTGCGTAAAAAACGCAGCAGTGATACGAGACTGACGTATAGTGAGGTTGATTCCAATTGGCAGTCGCCTTATGCGTATGGGCGGATGTTGGCAGTCACTAGCCTTTCATAAGCATAAATGTTTAAAGTATGACACGACTGTTTAAGCCATTGCTCGGGCTGTAATAAAATGTATTTTCATAGCAAGGACTTTTCTAATTCACAGACCCCTCAACTGCAAGTGTTTGTGAATATTCTTTCTGTGGCGACCCGAGAGCGGCCAGCTCTGAGCTGTGTACACTCTCGCTCTCTCGCGATCTCATTTACAGCTTGCACATGCACATTCGAGGTCGCAGTCAGTCGTTAGTAAGTGATCGAAGTGTAAGGTTCTCTGGGCTAATAAAGAGTTATAAACAAATACTAAACTTGTTGTCTTACTTATTTATATTGACAGTTTAGGCTATTACACTTTCTATTTTAAAAATACGTTTGGCCTACTCGTCCTTGGCTAAGGTATCAAGTGCTCTTCGTCTTGACATACAATGCCGTGTCGTACAGACAAATATTGCGCCCCACAAGGACATAAGGACATTTTCGTTTAAAAAATTGTATGCCATCGGTAATTGCCCATTTTCAGTGGGAAGTAACTTCAGAATAAAAAAGTAAAATTACTACCCACTCGGGGTAAAGTTTTTTTCCATATGAAGTTGTTGTCCGTGAAGTTATTTTCCAGCACTAAAAAACTAACTGACCATAACAATGCCCTTAGAACCACCGCAACCAACCATCATATGGGGTAAATAAATTTCACACTTACCATGCCCGAAAGAGTCACTCTCCTTTGTACCAACCTTCAACGATTTTACCACACAACACCTTCAAGTATCTAGTATGTAAAGGGTGATTTTTTAGCTGGTTTGGTTTTGGCAACATCGGTTTTGACAGCTGACGTGTGTTTAGTACCTTGTGTCACTGTCAAACAGCTTCAGTTTGGTTTGCAATTTAACCATGGATCGTCTTACAAATGAACAACGCTTGCAAATTATTGAATTTTACTATCAAAATTCGTGCTCGGTTCGAAATGTTCATCGCGCGCTGCTTCCATTTTATGATCGGCATTCTCGACCTTCTGAGCAGTCTATTCGGAAGATTGTGACCAAATTTCGCACCAAATTTACTTTGTTGGACATTAAACCACCAACACGTTTACGTACTGTGCGTAGTGAAGAAAATATTGCGGCCGTATCAGCTAGTGTGACAGAAGACCGCGAAATGTCGATTCGGCGCCGTTCCCAGCAGTTAGGCCTTTGTTACAGCACTACGTGGAAAATTTTGCGGAAGGATTTGGGCGTAAAGCCTTTTAAGATACAGCTGGTGCAAGAACTAAAGCCAGCCGACCTACCACAACGCCGAATTTTTGGTGAATGGGCTCTTGGAAAGCTGGCCGAGGATCCGCTTTTTTATCGAAAAATTGTGTTCAGCGATGAGGCTCATTTTTGGTTGAATGGGTACGTAAATAAGCAAAATTGCCGCATTTGGAGTGAAGATCAGCCAGAACCATTGCAACAGCTACCAATGCATCCCGAAAAAACCACTGTTTGGTGCGGTTTATGGGCCGGCGGCATTATTGGGCCATATTTCTTCAAAGATGATGCGAATCGCAGCGTTACTGTCAATGGTGAACGCTACCGAGCGATGATAACAAACTTTTTTTTACCCTAAATGGAAGTTCTTGACTTGCATGATATGTGGTTTCAACAAGACGGTGCCACATGCCACACAGCACGCGAAACAATGGCGCAATTGCGAGGCGAGTTTGGTGAACAGTTAATTTCACGTTTCGGGCCGGTTAATTGGCCGCCTAGATCGTGCGATTTGACACCATTAGATTATTTTTTGTGGGGGTATGCCAAGGCTAATGTGTATAGGGACAAGCCCGCTTCGATTGACGCACTGGAAGCCAACATCCATGCATTCATTCGTGAGATACCGGCCGATATGTGTGAAAGAGTATGCCAAAATTGGACTCAGCGGATGGGCTACCTGAGACGCAGCCGCGGTCAACATTTGCATGAAATTATCTTTAAACATTAAATTGTAAGGTTCAAACTATCGATTCAAATAAATATTTCATTCATTTTTTCGAATTTTTTGTGTTTTTTTTTTTAACAAAAGTTCTAAACCTCTTAAAAAATCACCCTTTATAAGAATATCTTATAGTGTACAACAATAACGCACATTATCCTGCCACCTTCAACCTCACCCCAGTATCATTTCTGCTACTTTAAGTACGACAAAGAATGGCTGGTTGTTTACTTCTCAAGCAAGTAAATAAATTCCGAGACTCTTCCCTTTTTATTCCCAATAAACCCGAGGGCATATCAAATACCAATTTACGTTATTTTCTGTTGAAATACTCCTTTAACTTTATTTTTACAAAAGCAAACGGATGTTTCGGAACTTTTTTTGGTTGCCTGATAAAATAACTGCAAATATTATCACTCTGTTTCTTTGGCTCTTCCCCTTGTGCGTAAGGGAATATTCAAATAGAAAAAAAGGGTGGAATCCTTTCAACGACAATTTCCGTAAAGATTTAGAGAGAGGATCTGCTGCGTGCCATTTCATGAGAGGTTTGATATTCTTTCCATTACAATCACTTAAAAAAATCGTCTCCCACTTGGCACAATGGGTAATAAAATAAGGGTCAATTTCGAATTGGTATACAATATAATTAGGTCGGGCGGCAAAAACGGTCGATTTGTAATAAATTTATTTTTTCTTTTATGGGGGACTCTAATATTACATTTCTTAAGCAAGAGTGGTCGGAAGGGCATTCGTTTAAATAAACTTGGCACCCAGTTGCTAGTTAATTTTCAGTTCCAAATGAATGGCCTACAGTTCCAGGGTTCCGCGTATGAATTTTATAAAGTTCTACACTTTTGAGAGAATTTTATGTTTAAGGGACATTATTGTTCTTTTTTGAAAAAAAGTTATTCTGTGGACATTTTTTTTTAAGAAAGTTCCACCGAACTGTGATAACTTGCATAAATATCCCTTGAACGGGTTTTCAATTTCTTATTCCAGAAGATAAAAGTCCATAAAAATGTTGAGTCCTTTTTTTAAAAGTTAAAATGTTTTGGAAAGTGCTAGAGTAAGGAATTGACCTTGATTGATGAATTCTGATCAGGGTTTTGAGAAAAAAAGCTCAAAAAACCTTTTAATTGGACCCTTATAAAAAAAAACTCTTCTGAAACCGAATCCAAACTTAGACCGCTTTTTAATTTATAGTTAATCGTAGTGGCTTGGATGCTGGATTACTGAGCACGGGGTCTTTCGGAAAACAACACAATTTACACTCCAAAAGCAAAAACTCATAGAAACGGTTCGTTGTGTTTATGAGAATATTAACTTAGTATGCTTTATAGACCTGGTACGGCAATTATTTATTTATTATTTTCAAAATTTTAAACGATGAAGTTATCGTAACATTTTGCCCAGCTGGTTGCTGTGAAAGTTTAGACAATAATTTATATTTCTAACTCGTAAATCATAAAGTTACAAAACAAAATTTTATAGTCCAACAAAGACGTTACGAATTTATATCGATAAGTAAACATTTCGCCTGTAATACGAAAAGCTTGATGTAGATTACTCACGCGAAAAAAACATTAAACGCTCCAATTAGCCTTGTGTCAATTAGCAAATGCACCTGCGGATATCCTCTTTTTCTTTCGACGCGGATACCATTTACTGGAAGTAATATTCACTACTCGAGGGAAACCTCTATCGAGGCAGTAAGAAAGTCCATTCATCCATGCACTAGCAGGTGATAACATTTTACTGCACCATTGCATGTTGCATTTGGAATGGATTCCCTTGAAGATAGTAATGGTTATCCGCTAATTGCTCTTTGTTGTCTGTTGTTTTATGTGCTTTAAAATTAATTAGATTGAGTAGGCGACAGCGGAGGGGCATTGTAATGTCCTTTGCAATGATTCACAAGTCGTCTTCTGACTGAATTTGATTTGATTTTTGTTTTATTTTTAGTTTAGCAAATGAAAGGATTATTTATTTAGTATTGGCGCCCAACACGAGGTCGAATCGGTATTTCGTTTATTCTTCATTATAAGTTGTCATTATGCAGACTCAATTCAGTTAAATTGAGGAAATTTGTTGCTAGTAATCGATGTACAGTCTTTTTTGTTGTTGCAAGATTTCTAAGTGGCGCTCAATGAGAGGTCTGAATTTTAAAAATGCCTACAAAAACTACATTTGTGAATTGATTAAATCAAAAGATGAGGGGAATAGTTTATTTGAATATCACTAAATAACAAATAATTTCAAAGTGGCGCCCAGTATGATGTAAAAAAAACTACCAATGGGTTAGGCCACTGAATCAGCAGAAGAACTGGGTTTGAGGTTTAAGTGAATATTATTAACAAGTAATAAAATAAGCGACAGGTTTGATCGCCGGAAAAACACAAATAACACCTTAAGGTTTTTTCCACAGCGCCCCCTCTCGCGAACGTCTGGCAAATATCCGGGAGTATAACTGTCATGAAAGAGCTTCTCAATTGCCGTTTGGGCACGGCATAAAATTGTAGATCCCTTGCCTCAGTCTCAAATATCAAAAACTCACACAAAACGCATATGAGAAGTGAGTTCTAGGGGACTTCCGGAACTGTTCCGTATAGTTTTTGTTTTTAAGATCCTGTCAAGAGGATACATTCCATTCTGCCATTTAGTTGACAGATGTAGTCCTGTCATTGACTGTACAGAGTCCATGCGACATGAGGCGTAGCAACTTCAATAAATCATCGTTTATAAGACCGAACTTCAAAATAACTCTTTTTAGAACAACATTTGTTGATACAGTAGTCCCCCGATAATGTGATCTAATTAAAACAAGGCGTTTTCGGATTTAAGAGGGATTCACATTACTGGAACTTTTTTTCAGTACTTACTAAACTGGTTGAAACGATTTTCAAATTTATTAAAAATAACACAAAATTATTATTATTATTATTATTTTTTAAAGCCCAGTTTAAATGTTTATTAATTTAGAAGGAAAACGAAAATCGCAAGAGAAACAAGAGAAATATAAAAACTTTTACAAAAAAATTCACATTTTAGAGGTTGAAAATTTCGGAAGTTAATATTATAGACATGACAATATAAAGTTTTGCAGATTCACATTTTAGAGAAACTCACATTATCGGTAATTCACACTATCGAGGGACTACTGTATTTCAAAGTGGCGCCCAATGTGAGGTTTTGTGCTTAAAATGCCGTCATGTTTACTTCAATTCGATTTAATGAGACCAAAATTAGGTGTACGATGCCACTCAAAATCATCGAATCAGCCAGAACGTCAAAATAGAAAGCTGAAACTTTGAAGCGTTTACGAGCTTCTGCCCGTTTAACTATAGCTTGTCATATTAAAAATTATATTTCATCAGAAATTCAGCGGAGAACAACTACACAAAATAGCTGCTGCGTTAGATTAGCAAGCAACTGAGGAGGCAGTTGTGTACGAGTCAGCCATTTCTGGTGTGATATATACCAACCATATAAATGGCGCCCAATGTAAGGCCCAACATGTTTTCAATCGAACAAATGCTAATTCTGTTTATTATTTATTATTATTTCCTCAAACATTGGACGACAGCCCTTATTTACGCCAAACTAAGACCAACAAAACCGAAATATAATTGGACCTGTACTATGTTCACAAGTTAAATGGCGCGTGCACCGTTTCCTTGAGTACATAACCCCATTTCCAATACAAGACTCCTGCCCACACACGACAGACCATCATCGTCATGTCGTCGAGCCTCATGTGTATTGTGCTCCTGCCTTGACACAATTTCCAGTGGAACTATGCAAATAGATGTCTCGGTGTCTGATCTTAAGCTACATATGCCCCGGAACGTAGGATTAGCTGCGGGTTCAGAGTGCCCACGTCGACCTTACGCTACCATGTGCACAAAGTCGACACATTCTTGGCTGTAATTATGTGTAGGCATTCGGAACAATGTACTGATGATTGAATTGTTTTCGCCTGCCTTGTGCAAATTTCAATTATTTTGAACAAACGGGTGTCACTCTGCGCAAAGAGGAGGGCTTAACAGGGCAAGTCACTCGCCTGTGACAGCTCTTTGATTTTCTTGAGTTCACCAATCAATCCATTGATATGGAACAGTCAGGAGTTGTGTTTGTTTTATGGCATTTTGCTGCCGACAGCGATTTGACAAATTTCAAGCAACGCATGGGGTTGAATGTAACAAGTAGCGGTCGAGGATCGAAATGAGGGGAGGTGTGGTAAGCGTAACCAGTGGAGAGGTGTAGTGGTTGTTGCAATTTATTGGCATACAGTCTTTGGAAAGAAAGTCACATGGAGTGTGACAGGAGGGAGATTAATTATTGTTGGGTAGCCAGCTGAGCGAAATGTTGAACTTTGGAGTTCTTGGGTTGGGTGTACCATGCTGCTTGTAAATGGAACCAGACTTGAAAGAACAATGTCGCCACATTTTAAAATTTGAGCCAAAGCCTAGTGGAAGTCCAGTTGAATCCTAATTTCGACAAAAATAAAATAGGTTCCATGGTTTTACTTTGGTATAAACCAGAAAAGGCAGCTTTACCACTGAAAAACATGCATCCAGCTGCTAAGACTGGACTCGTACCAAATTGTCACCACCGGTCTGAACTTCTACCCTTGCAGCAAAGAAATAGTTGGAGGATCTACCAGAACTTCTATCGATCCCTTCAAACAGTCACATTCGAGTCCTTATCAACCTTTGTCTTACATTTTTTGCTTGTCATTCGCATATTTCTACACCCCCCGTTTGGGTGACGGAAAGAATTCCTTTCACTTTCATTTTAAGTCACAGGAGCATGCAACTAAAATACTGTCACAGAAAATATTCTCAATCTAGATCATCGGTCTATTGAAGCCTTAAATTGAATGGTATGCCACCGAATCTCCTCGCAACTCATATGGGTGCTGTACAAACGAGAAGCAGACGCCTCCATTCAATACGAATAATTTTCCGGCATACTGCACACAGTCACCTCCTTTGCTTCCGCCATCATCATCATCATCACTGTGTCCCGGAAGTCAACATTAAACTTTGTTCCGGTTCATCGTTCCTTAATGATTTACCACTTCGATAAAGGATATACAAACCGTCAAGTCGCAAGAAAAGCCAAATTCCACTTGTCTGGATGAAAGGCACACTCCCTCTCCATTGTTCTTAGCTCACCTTCAATCTTTCGCTCCCGGCAGATAGCACTTGTGTAGGAATACAAAACAAAAAATCGCAGCTGGATGCATTTTTACTTAGCAGCATATACGAGTACGTACGTAGAAAGAACACAAACCCAAACCCTAAAATATCCGCGTAGTAGATTCACTTTGGGTGGAAAAAAGTCCCCCTCTCCACATTTAACCACCTTTCGAGTGAAGTGAATGTTTGTCTTGAGTTGGGTATGCTGATGGCACCTGGCATGGGTAAAAAAACACAAAAGCTCCTTGCAGCCTTGAGTTAGAAAAAAATCGAAACACAACAGCGAACGTACATCCTCAATCGGGTGTGTAAAAGGTGTTTGTGAACGTTCTGTGTGCACGTGATACAGATACACCTGTACGAGGTGTTTCTCTTCACGAAACCCAAACACTGTTCCACACTAAACTTGTGTGTGTATACATACATGGGGGTCCGGCTCTCGTTTTGGTTTCCCTCTTTGAGAAAAAATAGCTCGGCCAAGGATATTGCTATGCGGGTATATCTACTGACGGGGAAAAGGGAAACAAATTCTGTGAAGCATTTCTGGTTGAAAATCGGTCAAACAGAATTGAAGGTGCAGCTTCAAGGAGTGCAGTTGTTATGACACTCACATTTCAGGGAACATGAATAATGGACCTCTGCCTGGTGAGTGCCGTAAGGCGTTCTTAGTAATTTCTCAAACGATAACGAATTGGTAAAGTGGAGAAGGCTAGGCCTTAGGCATTGGTTGCTCTAGATGCCATTTGAAAAGCTACTCGAGGCGTCCATTTTACAGGGTGCATCATTTTTTTTTTATTACTCAAGAGCGATAGACGGAGCAATGCTGGGGCAGTGTTACCTTTGAGTATTTTCAGAAAGAGTCCCGGGTGAAAATGGGAGTCCCATTCCGACCTTACATTTTTTTTTTTAAAGAAACACACTGTTATTTATTACCGTTAGGTATAATTGTAATTCAAATTCAGGTAAAAACAAATTCCTTCGAATTTACTTAAATAGGCTAAGCAATTTTGAATCTTAGCAAAAACGTTCCACATTTTTAAAAGGATTCCGAATTCACTGATTTTTAGAAAGTTGAGTCCGGAGTCCAGGCGTTCAAAAAGAAGTCAAAAAGACTCTTAAGCGTCCCAAAGGTAACGCTGATGCTGATGCAGTTAGGCCATTCTTTTAGCACGAGCGCCGAAGTTTTTAAAAAGTTTCTTGAAAATTAAAAAACAAAACAAATATATATTGATAGATTTAAGGCCGAAAGGCAATAGTTTTAAGCATATTGTTAAGTTTAGAGCGCTCGCTAAGGGCCAGTAAGCTAGAATAAGATAAATGTTAGTTTAAATTAGATTTAATCGTTTTTGTCTAGTAGATAAGTATAAAGAATGAATAAATAAAAATGAATTTAAAAGGAAAAGCGCGGCTCCCAAGTTTTTTTTTACATATACTTAGCACGTTTCTGTGTTATTTGCACCTTTTAAAATAAAAGTTACCTCAAAATTCGTTGGGCGTAAAATTACCTCCACCCGTCCAAAAAACGGGACAGAAGAATGCTTCCAAAAATGCGTTGGAAAACAGTTTAGAAATTTTGTCCAAAAGCCCGTCAAAAAATGCGTTATAAAACAGTTTCGAAATTGTGTCTAAGAGCCCGTCAAAAATGTGTCGAATAACGCTTCCAAAAACTGTCGAAAAACAAGTCAACAAATATTTTAAAGAAACCTTCAATACGTCAAAAAAAAAAGGATCCAAAAGTGTAAAGCATCACCTCAAAAAAACAAGTTGAAATCGAAAAAATATGCCTTCTTTGGGGCAGTCTGCTATGTAATCCGCATTATCGAGTAGGCGACCTCTAAAGTGACCAATCAGTATGATATAGTTAGATCAAGTTCGAAGTCTCTTCTCTTCTCGTATGGTGGTTGCCACTGATCACTTAGAGTCGGTGGCGGAAGATCAGAAGTTGAGGAGGGTTCGCTTCAAACATCATCCACCCGCGTCTCTCTTAATGGATAAGTGGGACATTGAAAATGAATAATTGCGACCATTTGTCGATATGGAGAAGACTCTTTCAGTCATCTTAGTCGATTAATTCTGCACCTTTGATTAAGTCTATGTCGCTCTAAATTTCATACATCCACCCATTGGGTCTCCTCTTTTAAGCTCTTTGAACTAAAATTCGACTAAAAACCGGAAATCAGTACCAAAACCTGGCATAGCTGCAGATGGAGATGGGTTTCAATGGAAAAGTATTTAAATTAAACATTTAATAGATTTGTATTAGATTTAAATAAACTGCAGATTGATACTTTAACCAGAAAAAAAAAACGAAAATCAGTACCAAAACCTGGCATAGCTGCATAGTTAGGACGGCTATTTAAGCGCTTAATCAGAGGAAACCCTAAAATTGGGAGTCGTCTTTTAACTTCTGTGTATTGACCAAGATTTGGCCCAAATTTGTAACCAGTCGTCCAAAAAGTCGCTGATAAAAGTTACATAGTGTAAACACCGTTAAAAATCCGAGTGTAAAATTTGATAGATTAAAATATTCGAATTTAGTTTTTAGCATGCATTAAAAGTAAAAAAAAAACTAATAAAAGTTTTATTGAATTAAAGTAATGCCTGCTTTTAGAAAATATGTTCGAAATATTTAATTCTAATAAAGATGGAGATGGGTTTCAATGAAAAAGTATTTAAATTAAACCCTTATTTATATTGAAAAGTTATTCAATTTTATTAGATTTGTATTCGATTTAAATAAACTGCAGATTGATACTTTTACCACAAATTTAATACTTCTTCTGCTATTTACAAACCTAAGGAGTAATAAAATGTAATGCAATCTTATTACATTTTTATAGGTACTTATTTAGATTTTTCTTTTTAAATTTAATGAGATATATTTGAACACGAACAAAAATTTATTTTAATACGAAATTCTTTTTTGTTTTAATACTTATTTTTATTATGATTATTACGCGTTTATGCGTTCAAAAATTACTCAAGGCTCCTATTTCGGGCAACCCATGTGATCTCAAAAGTAGATACGATTAGATTCCGACTTTCTTGCATTCATCCGAAGTGTTGGTGTTAAAATTTGATTACCATCGGTGAATCTATTGCAATGTTGGCCCGTTTGTCTTCGCCATTGGGGTAGGTAGCATTTATTTTAGGGGCAGACCTAGGACGGGACAGTTTACTACCAACGTTTTCACTTCTTTGTAGCAATGTTGGTCGGTCCTAAGCGCAGCAGACATTCCCATATCACTCTCAATCACGCGTTAGAAGGGGCAATACGATCTGCGCTGCGATGTCGTCGTCTATAACGCTGTCCCTCTGGTTTAGAGTCGAATTTAGCGTCAATATAAACATGTCGCGGAGTCATTCGTTGACTTTCCGCCTAAATGTGCTTCGGCTTACCAAATCGACATCCAAATATGAGCCGCGTTAGCCTCTGCATATAGGAGTTGCCGTTGTCGCTAAATGCGCAAAGTCTTCAATATTCCTCCGCCTCGTCCATCCCACCCCAATGCTGATATCTGCATTGACAGCTATGAGTGCCTTCATTAGAATGAAGTTGATGTCATGGTCCCCACGTACAAGTCCCATCGCCATTGTCCTTTTTTCATTTGCATGGGTCGCCAACAGTCAATTAATCTAGTCCGTTGCTGCTCTTTGCCTGTTTGACAATTAGTCTCCGCTTCTGAGCCGTGGGGGTGGTTATGCCCATTCTTGGATTTTCTAATAGCACGTCGACTGTTTTTCCCACATGGTTTTCGCTGCGACTTTTAAGTCGCAATTGTAGCCACGAGGAGGAGCGACGAATGGTTTTGACTATACTCCCATTCTGTAAGAAGTGTGGAGACAGTTGTATATACTGACACGCAAATGTTTTCTTTCTGCGGAAGCTATGCACAAAGCCTACCCCGAGTTCATAGTATCCTTTGATGTTTCTTTCCGCCATTCTTTTGACTAACATTCGAAGATATACCTAAAATTTGTAAGCTCATTCAACCATTTCATTCTGCCATCGCTCTGGATATAGAAAACGCAATCAAATCCATCTCTGCCGAGGTGAATTTAATTAATCAACGAATTATTCATAGACGCCATAAATAGCTGTCAGAAAAAATTCACAACAGACGGAGAGGCCCCAGCTCGGCAATGGAAATGCCAGACCTTATCCGCAGTCCCATATAGCCAAGGATGCCAAGGAAAAAAACTCCAATGCCCTTCTAATTTTCTCTATTTGCGCAACACAACTGCTACTCCCGACTAAGTGGAGGAATTATCGAAGCACCAGCACACACTGGCAAATCATCACTAAACACCCGAGCTTAACCGTCCGCACTTTGTACGCCCACAGCATTATTATGCCCCAGGGTTGACTGGTGTTAGTGTTGCTGCTAAAAAGGACATGCTATCCGCATCTAATACGCCATGCACATCACGTACTTGACGCTGTGTATTCAATTGCTCTGTTTGTGTGCACTCCTTCGATAGCTATCACAAATGTTGAACAGTGTGTTCATTTGAAGGAAGAAAATAATAATAAAAAAAAAAAACCAACAGCCCCTTGTTGGGTTAATGTATCTTATCAGATGCGACCGTGTTGAACGTTGCAATAAAGGGACGCCGTTGCTAAAGGTGAGGTCTGTCCAAGGACCTGCTCCTTTCGAATCATCATTCATCTGCAAGTCGCAGATATAAATCAGTCATAATATGCAAAATCCAATCTCCAGGATGGCAGTAATCAATCGGCAGTAAAGTGGAATTTTTATGACGCCCCGCAGCGGATTTATATCGCAACCATAAACCTCTCCTGCGCCACAAATTCCCATTCAAATGAAATAAAATCTGCCGCCCAACGCGAACGCGATACAAGGATAACGAAAAATACACGAGAATGCAATTTAATCGCACTCCACAGCGAACGCAATCGTCTGGAATCTAGATACACCAAATGATTCCACCACCAGTCACATGTCCTGGGCGAGTTAGTGGCAAGAGCTGCTTTTATTACAGCGAAGCATGCGGATCCACGGTGCAGCTGCAATGCACGCACACTGCGAAGAAATATCGCTTATCTGTTCGAAATGCTGCTGTAATGCCAAAAATAAATTACAAACGCGCAAGAAGCAGCCACTCAAATGATAGTTCACCCAACAGCTACTACGGGTGCGTCCAACTTTTGTTGCAAAAGCTGGTCGGAGGAATGGGACGTGGAATCTCGTTGTCCTCTGGAATCTTGCAATGACTTCTTTGGAATGCTCGTCGTCGTTGTCTTTATGTCAGCGGATAATCGTTAAGGATATAATAAGTAAATGGACTTTGTGCAGAAGAAAGAAACTATAGTAGCGAATCGGTGGGCGGTGATTGCGTCAACGGGTGGTTGGTGTCGTGTCACGTTGCGGTGTCAAATCAATAGTTTGGGGGAAAAAAGAGCCACCGAGTCTGTGAGTCTGACAGTGAACCGAAACCAAATGTGTAATCAAACGTGTGCAACGTGAATGTCATTTGCTGTCGGGAGGATATTGAACTTTAAGGATGACTGTTTGATTGTGTGTCTGCGACAGGACTATTGTTCAAGAGAGATGTCGTAAAAAGATGTTAAGTGGTATTTCGGTTTAGAACTAAGGAGATTGGGCATTGATAGCGAATCGAAGGTGACTTGGAAAAGCTAGTGAAATTGAAAGGAGACTTTTGTCATGCCTCTGTCGGTGGAGATAACTGTTTCTTGTATTGCAGTTGACAAAAAGCTCAACGAGAAAATAAACATAACCGAAGGGAGGAAAAACCTACAAAAGTCGGGAAACAATTCAGAAAGCTATGCGGAGCGGAGCTCCAAGGCGCAAGAAGCTCAATGAATGCGACAGCGTACCCCTATAATCAGAACTTTGGATGAGATTTTAATGGCCTCCTCATGAAATATTCTTTAATCATGTCAAATTACCTTAAGGTGTACGCGAGTGAACGAAGCCATGACTCTACGTATGCATACTTATACTTCAACCTGTCATTTCATCGCGGGTCGTATACGAGTACATGTACCTGCCCAACGGCCCATAAAAGCTATCGACCTTAGAACACTCCCAAATTCCATATCTGGATGTACACGGCTACATTAAGACTCAAACTGACCAATAAAGCCCCATTTAGACGATTAGTTTCAGTTTTGGTTGAGCTTTCAGTTATGCTTTGACATAAACTGATGTCTAAATGCAAAAATTGAAGCGTTTAACTGCGCCTGAAACTGAAACTGATGGAATTCCAAAAAGCTGTCCAATATGTCGAAACGGAGTGATAATTTGGTCGTCTAAATGGGGCTTAAGACATCAGTTTAACTGAAAGCTGAACTGAAAGCTCAACTGAATTTGAAACTGGAATGATCGTCTAAATAGGGCCTTATGGTAGTCTTGTATGGTATTTGAGAGTCGAAAAAGGGACTTACCTATTACCCATCACAATAGTTCAAGCGCTATCGTGCATCGGTGACATTACTAGATTCAAGTGCTCCAACACTACCTCCAAGGTTAGCTAGGTTAGGTTGGGAGGGCAGTTTTGCATCAGATGCAAATTTCACCTGGAAGCCATGAAGGCCCATTGTGAGTACCCTGTTTGTACATGTAAGGACATGTGGCTAACAAAACCACTTCGATCTGTTGAGAAATAGTTGTATGTCTGATAGAGGTACCCCCGCCAAGTCTTCTAAACTTTCGAAGAACCTTGCTCCCCTACAGGATGAGCGGCGTTCCTGTAAAGTAGATGTTCCACGGACACTATTTCCTCTTCGTCTCTGCAGCTTCTGCAGAAGTCATTTGCAAAAAGTCCTAGCCTTTTAGCCATGTTTCCTATGGTGCAGTGTCCGGTTAAAATCCCGGCGAGCATCCGGATTTGACTTCTATTAAGGGAGACTAGGAACTTTGATCTTTTGGTGTCAATCACAGGCCACAGACATCGGGCTATGACGCAACCGATGGTGTTGCTCCATTGTTCCTTAGCCAGTTGTGTGGTGACGCCCTCAATGAAATACTTACTAGTGTTGCGATAGCACCTCTCCGTCCGCTAGTTGAGGGTTCATATCAGAGCCGTATCTGGCCAATTCGTTCGCTTTTTCATCCCCTTCCAACCCAACGTGTCCAGGAACCCAGCAGAGTAGAACTGAGTGATGACGTATAGCACTGAGCGCCAAGAGGCAATATGTAACACATTTCGCATTAGCAAGGTTGGAGCCGATTGCTGTTAGTGCTGCTTGACTGTCCACACAGATGGTTATTTCCAGTGCTGGTAGTCCCATCGATAAGATAGTCTGTGCTGCTTTCTTCACCGCATAGATCTCAGCTTGGAAGACACTGCAGTGATCAGTCAGTCGAAACGACTGGTTAATAGCAAGTCTTTCTGAGAATACGCCGGCTCCTGTACCATTTTCTGTTTTTGAACCATCCGTATTGACAAATGTACCTTCAATGATGGTACTGGGTGAGTTCCAGTCCTGTCTTTTGGGTATAGTGATTATGAAATTTTTCTTGAAGTCATATCTGGGTTTCTCGTAATCGGTGAGTGACATGAGTCCCTTCCGATCAACGATTTCAACCTAGCTCCAAAGGCGTGAAGCTTTTCTCAATCTGCTCTCGCAAGGTAGCCGACTTTAAAAAAAGGATTTTTTTTAAAACATTTCATTTTTCAATTTGACAACACTTTTGGCAGTGACAGCTGACAGTCAATTGGAAAGCTGTAACCAAATTCGTAAGAGAGACATAATTGTTAGGGTTTTAATAGACTCTACTCTTAAGTTTAACAAACTTCTCAGAATTATGTTCAATGGGGAGTAATACCACCTGCGGAGTTCTTCTTCTATCACGTGGAGCCAGTGGTCCCAGATTGAGGGAAAAAGCTCCAAATTTGGTGCGTCTTGAATGAAAAATGGGAAAACGAGGGACAAGCTTAAAAAGGGGAAGAAATAAAAAATCTCTTTGAAACTTAAATTGTTTAAAAAGAAAATTGAGACGAATTTTGGGAAAAAAATTCAAAGAATGAATTGTTCATATTGAACATGAAGGAAAACTGCCCATCAAAAGCAAGCATTTTTTGTGTATCTGAAATCTGAATGCATTCACTCGTGATGTCATTATATGTTTAATAAAATAATAAATTTATGTATATTTTTATGTTATATGCATATTTTAAGTATTTTAATAAAATTTTAATAATTAAATGCAAAGGGAGGGAAAAGTTCGTGTTGTGAGTATTATGGATTTTTCGGAGGAAACCGCAGAGAACGTTAGCGTAATAAATAAAAAAAAACACAAAACCAAAATACGAAATAATTATTTAGTGACCATTTATCTTTGTTGTGGAGAATCGAAGTGGCGACTAAAATAAATAAATAATTGACGCAACAGGTCCGTATGGACCTTAGGCCTAGTTTCTCACAACCATTCGTCTTGTGTGAGTTTTTATTTTTGGGACGAATGGAAGGGATCTACAATTTTATGCCGAGTCCAAACGGCCAATTGAGAAGCTCTTTCATGACAGTTATACTCTCGGATGTTTGTCAGACGTTCGCGAGAGGTGGCGCAGTAAAAAAATCTTGTTGGAATTTGGGTTTTCTCGGGATTCGAACCTGGGACCCTTCGCTTAGTAGTCCAACAGACTAACAACTAGAACGAAGTCGAGACTAGAACGCTAAAATTTAGCGCGAGCAGGATACTAAGCCTTACGTGCGACAAATAATTTCCTTACTTTAGAGTTGATGGAAATGTTAGTAAAACGGAAGTTGTGCATGGGCTCTAGTAATGGAATTAATAGAAAACGTTTTTCTACAATAGAAAAAAAAATATTTCAATTTGTTAGCAAATTGAGAAAATTATTTACATACAAAATTTTGAAATTAGATAAATTTGAGGTAAAAAATAAGTAAACATTTTGGAGGTTAAAATTTTCATCAAATTTCAATCATTTTAGTTACAGGCAGCGTAGAAGCGGAGCTTCAATTAAATCCTCTGTCATTTATTTGTCTTTTTATTTAATTTTTATTTTTAAGCTTTTGTTTATTTTTTCTTGTTGTATACTTTTTAGTTTCCTTTTTATTATTATTACAATTTTGATTTAGACGTTTTATGTGTTTTTTTAATTATTTTTCGCAATGGAATTATATCAGGATTTCAGAAGCAAATAAAAGCAGGAAAAATACAGTCCACAAGGCAAAACTGGCCATTGAACAGATATATCTGGCATCACTGATAATAATTAGCACTATGCGACATAGAAAATCGTTCAAGCTCTGGATAAAATATTTTCATTCCCTTGAAAGTTGGATACAGGCTTGAATGGTGACTGACGGCAATCTGACCACCGACGCCAAGGTATACTGCCTCGGCAGTGATACCAACTGGCTGTTCTATATATCTATATCTATATATATATATATATAGATCAGTCGACATTCCTTGGGGCAAGAACGCGTCATTGCCTTTTGTGTGATCTTCGGCGCGGCCTCCTGTTGCTTACCAGTTTGCGGTATACCCGCAGTATTATTGGCACTCCCTTAAAATGTTTTTCAGGCTCGGCTGATTGACTCTCAATTCCTGAATTCATGGAAATTTGTTTGCTCGAATAAGATCGCATTCAATGGTTCCAATGGACATGGTTCCCGAAGTACATGTATAGGATCCACTACTGGTAGAAGTGGCTGTGCATTGTGCCGACACACTTAGGCCATTGTAATGTCCCTTATGATTCAACAACTGGTAACTTATTTGATTTCCAATAACCCAGCGTTGTCACCTCTCCTTAACTCGGCCATCCCCCGGACCGTGATTGCTGAGCTCTATAATTAAGACCTCCCCTCATGCATCTTCAAATAGCAATCACAATTTAAGTCTCCCATCATGCAAAGTTATTCGGACCAACAACTCGAACGGCAATTAGTCTCCATACCTCCATTAGTGAGATGGAGTAAATTAACCCACGCCTTGCCTCTGTCGTTGCCTCATTCAAAATTCAAAGCAATATGAATTAATGAGCTCCAATGTTATTATTGCATCAAGTGCCACATGTGTGAGTGCGACAAACAGGAGCAGACATCCTCCCCGGCTCGAATCCATTAGCCGGTGTGGTAGTGCGGTACACATATGGTAGCAACCAATTTATGTTAAATTTAACATCAAAGCAATACACTCCCCCAATCTGTGTGTGAATCGAATTTATCAACGAAATATGCATATGGGCTTCACCTGGCGTCGTATCCCCCTGGGCGGTATAATGTATCCAGTATCCACCATCCAAAGGACATGGGGGGAGAAACATTTGAATTTCATCATCGAAATCATGTAAATTCAATTTTGACGATCCATAGTCACAAACTGTCTCAAAAGTGGATGCGATTCAATTAGCAGTCACTCGACTCCAATCACAAAGTGTCCTGTCGCAGTTCGCAATCAAATTTTAACTCCGAATTTGAGTGCGATATTTTGCCGTTCGATTTTGTGAAATTGTCAAATTGTAGTTGAAACAAAAATACAAACATGAGTGGGTGGGGACTGGTGGTTGAATATTTATGTACCGCTTCAGTTTTTGGGAGCGGCATTCCATCAAAGAGCGACTCGGCCCAAATCAATCACCTCAACATTGGGTACACGATCCAGCCATTCATCAATCAAACGCCCAGCGGCAGTCTATTCCACATATATTACACCCGATGCACGTATTCCCGTGTATAACTATAGTACATGTCCCGTAAAGAAGGAATACAATCTGGGAAGTCAATTAATTTCCAATTACACTTCGGACGCACTAAAGGTATTGGCAACCGTCTCCGCCTGCCGCTGTGCAAAGCTTATTAGGTAGTCGGGGCGCGTTCTATACGTGCCCATCGAGAGGACGTCTCACCATCAACACGCAGCAGCTTATAGCTGCAACAAACTTATTCAATAAATGGTTTCTGAGAGTTTATTGATTTTCCGCCACTCAGTAGACTGGATCTTTCTGGTGTGGTCATAAGTCGGATGGGTTCCTGCGAAGCATAACTGGGTGCGACCAAGTTTAAAGCGTAGCCACGCATATGCGAATGTTGGAAAAGGCACCTACCTTGCTATGGGCATTCACCTCGCGAAAGTGGGCGAGTCACGCAAAGCAAGCACTGCCGTGAATACAGCTACAGGAATTTCTTCAAACAAAAGGATTACCACCACCAATTAGCTCAAAAAACTTTGCTCGACTCACTCTAGTGCTCGCTGGTTTACTCAATCACAGATCCAGCTAATTTAAGTCTGAAACTCTGGTAGTCAGAATTGGCAAATGATTCTAGGCCGCCTGATTACTGGAGATGAGAAGTGAACCTAACTAACTTTGACGTACCTAAAGAGCAGAAGATGCATTGTTTCTTAAATTAAAAAGGACAACCAACCCAAGGATGTGCGCACCTTTTTGAAGTCACAGCGCGACTTCAGTGTCCAGGCTAAATTTTTCAAACTCAGATTAGATTAGATTCGATGATGAAGCGGGAGAGCCGTTAAGGGGCTCTGGCACTGCGGCTTCTTAGAGGAGCCTATTGTGCCTTCTCTGGTCAATTCCTAGAGCCAACTTTTAACTCCACAGGTAGTTAGGAAGACAAGAATCTTCTCTGGGTGTATGTCAGCAAGGGCTGCTGGATTGACAATTTCATCGCCAAGGATGTTCTTTCTGAGATGACAAAGAGCCGGACATTCTATTAGTATGTGAAGAGAGGATTCGTCACTCTCAAGACAGAGTCTGCAAATGGGATCCGGTGAGACACCCATGCGGTGGAGATGTTTTTTCACGAGTCCATATCCGCTGATTATTCCTGTTAGGATTCTCAGGCTATTCCTGTTCAGGAAGAGTGATTTTCCGGAGCAGAATTTTGGGACAAATTGTCTGGCGCAGTTTTGCCCAGCTATGCTGTACCAGATCTCGTTAGATTTGGTGCGAGATAGGTTCTTTGTATAGTTCCGGAAATGATGTTTGCTGACTCCGCAGAAGGTTCAGGAAAGGTTGCTCCGATTTTAGCCAGTGAGTCAGCTGATTCGTTACCCTCAAATCCTCTATGAGCTGGGAATCCAGTGGAGGATGACGAGGTTTTTCTTAGAAAGTTCGTAGATAATTGTGAATGTTTCTTAAACGATTTTGTGACAGATGAGTCAAGACCTTTGAGAGCTGCTTGGCTATCTGAAAAGATAAATATGGTTTTTCCACGTGTGTTAGAACATAGATTTATTCTAGCGCAATGGTTGATTGCAAGGACTTCAGCCTGAAATATTGATAAGTTTTTCCCGAGGCTGACTGATAAGTTCACCTGCGGCGACTCACAGTAGATTCCAGAGCCAGTCCCTGACTCCATCTTAGAACCGTCTGTGTACAAGATGATGTCAAGTAGTGATGGGTTGAGTTTGTATTTTTCCCAGTCTTCCCTAGGGGAGATGATTAGGGAGAAAATTTTATGGAAGCCGTATTTCGGAAGCATGTCATCATTCATGCTGAATGGGCTTGAAGGCTCCATGGTGTCGAGTAAGGACAGATGACCTCCCTGAGGGGAATGTGGGTCAAGGTTGTTCGAATGGAACAGCCGGTGAGTACTTAGTCTAGCCTCCATTTGAATATGTGTTTGAAGAAGAGTTAGACCTAGGATCACATTGAGTGCCATGGTCGGAGTGGAGCGAAGACATCCCGTCATACAGATTCCGGCTAAACGTTGAACTCGGTCTAGCTTTTTGACTGTGGGGACTTAGCTAGTCTTCGTCCACCAGACCACGGCGGCATAGGTAACCGCTGGTCTTACGACAAGCGAATAAAGCCGGAATATCATCCGAGGTCCAAGGCCCCAGTTCTTACCGCAGACTCGGCGACAGATCCATAAAGATCTGGTGGCTCTGTTCACGGTTCGTTTAATCTGCTGGTTCTATGAAAGTTTTCTGTCAGGGATAAGTCCCAGGAATTTGACTTCTCGGGAGAATTCAATGGTTTCGCCAGACAAGGAAGGGCGAATAAGGATATCTAGTTTTCTCCGTTTTGTAAAAGGGACAACAGTTGTCTACTTTGGATTAACAGAAAGACCTTCTTTATTACACCATCTCTGGACAACAGATAGGGCGTATTTCTGTGACCGTGCTTTAGAAAATACCACTGAAAACGATTGCTACGTCGTCGGCATATCCTATACCACAGATCCCTTGATTTGCCAAGGACTGAAGTAAATCGTCAATGACAAGAGACCATAAGAGGGGCGAGAGGACACCCCCTCTAGTTGTGAGTGCCGAGATTTCCACATCATCAATGCGGGTCTTAATTATTCTGTCATTCAGCATTCACATTATCCATTTCCCAATGATAGGAGATAGATTCATATTGTTGAGAGCCCTGTTGGTAGACTCAAAAGATGTGTAGTTGAAAGCTCCTTCAATGTCAAGGAAAGCGACAAGACAGACTTCCTTACGATTGAATGAGGATTCAATTTTGGTTACTAAGTCATTAAGTGTTGACTTGGTGGATTTACCACGTTGATAGGCATGTTGAGACTTGCTGAGCGGAAAAAGTTTCAGGGCTACATCTCTCATATGTCTACAAGTTAGTTTTTCCATGCTTTTAAGAATAAAAGACATGAGACTGATGGGACGAAAGGATTTCGGGCTTGAATCCAAATTCCTTCCTGCCTTAGGTAGGTATTTGACTGTTCAAACTCAGACTCACTGTGGCGAAATTTTGCATTTTGGTGACCTACAAAGCATTTATTGTGAAGGTTAAAAAAGATTATTAGTAAGGCCCATAGTCATGTCGGGCTTTACATGGCAAGGCCCCCTAATATTCAAAATCGCAAGATAAGTTGAGTTACTTATTAAGAGAAAAGTGGTCGATGTAGATCCTCATGCTTTCTATGAAGACGAGGCCTCGAATATTGCTTCCATATGTTGAGTTGGTCCGCAAAATATTCACTTAACCTCCTTGGGCTCAGTGCGGTAACTGAGCAGGACTACTGAGGGGCAAGGGGCCTCAGGTTCGATACATCTGGAGATATTTTCCACTGCATTGAAAGTCCGACAAACACCCGGGAGAATAGCTGTCATAGGTGGGTTCCTCACGTTACCAGCCGCATTTTCCTCACTATACGCATCTGGCCTACAGTGGAGGTCACAGGCGATGTTGGCGGTTAGCTCAGGGATGGTAGTTCAAACTGCGTATGCGATATGTCCAAATTCATGTTTTATGGTCAGCAACAAATCACCCAACCACGCAGTGCACTTCTAACGAGCTATCCCCGATTACAACTCACAAATGAACAGCTGCCATGACTTTTACTAGAATTAACATCCATTCTGCGATTACACGCATTCATCAATCACGCCGCGGGTAATATTCCCGAGCATCTGCGACTGAACTTCCTTTGATTTATGCGACGAAGAGTAGGTATGTCCGTGTCCACGATCCCATATTATACCAGAAACTATATACTCGTATCTACGTTTATATTTATTTCCACAGCATTGCTTCGTGACGGACAGGTTTGGCTAAATGACTTCCATCGCAGCGGATGCATTGGCCCGATTGTTGTCCCCCATTAGGATAATAAGTCAATCAGTTGGAAGATCAAGGATCAATCCCCTAATGTATGGCTATATAATAAATAGACGCCCAGGAAATTCGAACTCATTTCGCACTCAAATCAGGCGTAGAAGATTGCGGCTGCAGTTTAACCGTCCCCCTTTTGCTTGTTTTGGTATTTTTTCCTACCCTTCAGAAAAGGATTCGTCGACTCGATTTCATTGTTGTTGAGGGAGCTCCATTCCATGAAAACAAATCGGGGGGTGAAAAGCTGAGGAATTCCATGGAATTCCTACAGCACCACTCTTCAAATTTACTAAATCGATAAAAAGCAAACACCAAAGCTGGCGAATTATTCTACGACGACGAGACCGAAGACGTCGATGACAAAAGACCAAAAGGATTTCCTTTCGCAAAGCTTGCGGTGTTTGGCTTCGAATGGGTTTTGTTGTTGTTCTTAAAGTGTTTGAGATTATAGACTGCCATTTTTGCTGTCGACTTTCCTGCGAGAGTATGTGTTTGGAAGCAAAATTGATGATTTGCGGCACATAGCCAATGGACGAGAGAGGTGACGAAAGTCTGGCGACTAAAACCCACTAATTAATTAAGTGTGTCATTAGACTGTGGCCGGTCTGAGACAGAGCAGACCACAAGAAACTTTTGAGAAGAAGTAGTAGTAGTAGTAATTGACTTTATTTCATTATAAATTTTACAAAAAAAGTTTCTAAGTCTATTTTGGTTTTTGACAAGGACATTCACTTGTATGGTGTGCAAATCTATAAACTTGGGGTGGGTTTGCTAAAATGGTGACAATCCATAGAAGGTATACGTATTTTTGAAGCATTTACCGAACCATTACTGTCGCTCCAAAAATACGACTTAACCTTCTTCCGACATACACGAAATTAAAGTGAGAGGCTTTAGAATTTCCAATCTGTAAATATTGGTGGATGTTTATCCCTTTCCATTTGAAATACTTCTCTCGGAAAAGGCGAACCTATAACGGCTTAACAGAGCCCCGAGATGCATGTACCATGTAGGTGTTTGTTGGTTCTTCACTGAAATCTTTATAAGTCCTTTAAAAGTGAGTTCCAAAATTTAGTTGTCTTCTAGCCACTGGGGTCTTAGAAAAGTGATGCCCTCGAGGTTGTCAAGCTACCCACAGATAGATGATGTACTGTCTGTCTGCTTGTAGGGAGGTACCTTTACAGGAAAAAAGCGCCTAGCTTTATGAACGTCCGGGAGTTTAGATTTGATGTTAGAGTGAGAGCTCCTATTATAGTGCTCGTCTGTACCAATAGGCTGTCAGTTAAGTTACGTTAAGTTCAAATTTTGGCCCCGATACCTTTAGAAGAAGTAGAATGGGAGCAGTATTTTAGGCCTGGGGGCAGACAAAAAGCTTCTGTATGCTATCATTTTCGAAACTCTCATTACCATAATAGGTTACATTCCTCCGGAATATTTTTGACTTTCGTCAGCTTTTATTGAATTTGTGGAAAATTAACTGGATTAGGCTCTAAAACTAGCAATTTTTTCTCTAAGTTGATACTTTTGGAGGTCTATCGATTCGACTACAATCGCCTAAAAAGTTACGGAATGGGTGCCCTACTCTGTATCTCGTTTCGAGAGTAACATATTTCGAATATGAACGTTTTGTACACTCTATTTCGAAAGCAGAATGAAATGTACTACTACTCCGATTTAGAAGTCCTAAAGTCTTACAGAGTACCAATAGGATTGACTATCGGAACGAAATAGAGAGTAGGGCCTCTGGTCTTGTAGAAAGTATGAGAACCGTCTTCGGTCTGGCGTATTCCTTTGCTCTAAATAAGTAACTCGACTTTGAGAACCGTGATCTGTGATATTGGATAAGGGACCTTGCCACGTAATTCCCGACTTGACTGTGGGCCGTACTAATAATCATTTTTAATCTTCCCAATAAATGCTTTGTAGGTCACCAAAAGGCAAAATTTCGCCACTGTGAGTTTGAAAAATTTAGCCTTGACACTAAAAATGATTATTAGTTTCGCGCTGCGAATTCAAAAAGGTTCGGAGATCCCTTGGGTTGGTTGTCCTTTTCAATTTACGAAACAATGCATATTCTGCTCTTTGGATATGACCAAATTTTCCTTTTTCTAGTTAGTTAGGTTCACTTCTCATCTCCAGAAACCAGGCGGCCTTAAATCGTTTTTCAATTCTGACAACCAGGGTTTGAGACTTGAGTTACCTTCATCTGTGATTGAGTAAACCAGCGAGCAATAGAGTGAGTCAGCCATTCAAACATGGGCTTCAAGATGGTATTGAAACTTGTTTTTATAATGTCTAAAAAAGGCCTACTACTTTATTGACAAACAAACAAAAAATAAATAAATAATGTAGCGAACTTCTTGTACAAAGTTTGGTTCGGTTTGCTGATATTAAATGATTCAAAATGAACTGTCAATCGAATGGAGTTCTAATTATTTGAAGCTCCCAATGAATGTGAAAGTTCTGGGCCACCCGAATCGTGAACATTTTTCCTTAGTTTTTCCAACATAAAACTACTCCCATTATATAACCAAACGGCGCACCTCTTGAATATTTGACCGCATTTCGCCTGAATGTGCCGCCATTTCGTTCCCATACAAGCCAACAAATTCCAAACAGAATCAACGGCTAAGCTAATATTGCGAAATTGACTGAATAATTGATTCATTCCGCTGCACTGCACTATGCCACTGACACACATGGCCAATGGCTACTTTTGCAATATCATTATAAATTCTACGTGCGGTCTCCGAACACTGGATGGTTACCGTCGGTTATGAAATCCTGCAAATACCCCTCTTTATTGATTCGAAACACACACATTATTCTGCTTATAATGAATTATAAAAAAATGCGTTTCCACCCTTAATGGCGTCTTTTTTTAGTTTTACAATTTTATCCGCCCTTAGCCGTTTTGCCTACATTCGGAACAGTTCACTTGGAAATCGATAAGCTGCAGCTAGCACAGGTTTGGTCTGTTGTCTGTATGATTGGTCAAGGAAAAGCCGCAAAACTATCAGCGCGACACCCAACGTCAATTCGAATCAAAAGCGCGCACACAATTTGATCTCGCCCGCACAATTGGTTGACGAAAATTTAAACCCAAAACCCAAAAGCCAAAAGCCAAACTAGCCGATATGACTTTTCAAGTGGCATATACGCTACAGTAAATGGCGGTGGCAGCGGCAGGTGCGAGTGACAGTATTTTTCGAGTTAAAATAGTGTCGCGCAGTATTTGGGTTCCGAATGAATGAATTTCAATGGCCTGGCGGTTTTCAATTACGGTAATGTCCTTTCGCAGCGACCAAACGAATGGAATCTGACAAGCGATTGATGGATGTGGGGATTTGAATTGTTGGCAGGAGGTTCTTTCTTTTTCGCTCTCACTTTGTGCTGTGTTTGGGTTCCTCTTCCTAGTCCCCCCGATAGGGCAATTTACATAACAAAAATGCAATTACAAAGCGTTTACTCATGTTGGGCGGGTTCGTTGCTTTTTATTTTTTTTTTTCGGGAAAGGGGCAATTTATTGATTTGGCTTTTGTTGACCCTCACCGTGATTTATTGAAGTGTTTGGGTCTCCTCTGTATGTTGCCACATCTTCAAGGCCAAGTGAGTGAAGCCTTTTGCGCCGGAAATAATGTCACGCGAGAGTGGGACAAGTTGCAAAATTATTTTGCGTATATTTGCCTCGCCCTTGAAGGCAAAGGTAGGCATAAAATAAATTAATAGCGAAGGGTGATTCTGCCAACAGAGAACGAGATCCAATAATTACGAATTGCGATGTTGCCGGTGATGGAGCCAAAACAAAGAAAAACGGTTGTGCAGGCGTACAAATATTTGGACAATTTTATCTGCAATTATGACAAAAAAATCTTCAATCTGCAGATTCCTATAGAAGATTGTTTGATTTTACAATAGGAGAAAAAAAGAGCTGAATACTAAAATGATACCATACAGCGAGGGTATAAAAAATTTTGAAATTATTTTTGAAAAAAAAAAAACAAAAAGAAGTTAATAAAGTAACATTAGACGAAATAAATTTGAAGAGCAGATTTCTGGTTGTTAAGAGCCTGCAGCTACATTAAGAATCTGCAAATTGCAGACAAATCTGCACTCATGGCAACGCTGATGGCGGCTAAACTCGGACTCGTACTTATCACACCAATCCAGTGTTCTTAGCACCCTCTCTTCATTTATCCCACGAGACGTGGTCATTTTTCCCTTTTCACTGTACTCAAATTCCCTTTTAAAAACCCACGATACTTTTTTGCGTTAAAATCGAGTTTTTAAAAGGAAAGTTTGTATTACACGAAAGAAAATCACGTTAAATTAACCTTTAGTACAAAATCCGCAGTTTTTAATTTAACACTGCAATGATTATTTTTTGGTACTAGACAATTTTGACAAATACGGTTAACATGAGCTGTTTTTTTATGGACATGGCGTGTTGATAATCATGGTGAAATATAGGTTATGGCTTTGATAGAATTTCACTAAAAAATTGTAGTTTTGTTAGATTTATGAAATTCCCACGATTTTTGTGCTTTTTTTTATCCCATTTAAAAGGCTTTCTGGACATCGAAATTCCCACAAAAAGGGATAAATCCCACGATATATAACACTGTTCCAATTTCGAAGCAACCAGCTTCCAGCCGACTTTCAGATATACTGGAAGTCGGCTGGAATTAATAGAGAGTCGGGTGGAAAGTCGGTGCGTGACAGGGTGTGTTCTGTTCAGTCAAGTGAAGTAGCTTTCTCTTTGAAGTTTCTAACACAAATTGGAAGATGAATGAGTGGTCGATATATATATATATATGACAAATAGCTTTAGAAAAATCTAGCACAACTGTGAACTACTGTGATTTTCAAAGTATTTTAAGTTTTCCTGAATAACGAGAGTTGGCGTTGGAAAGGTGAATTATTACATTTGAGTGAGTTGATTGATCAATCGTGAACCCTCTGCTAAACGAAGAAATTGCTTAAAAGTCAAAAATAATAATTATTTACGTTAGGCAAAAAGGTCTTAAGTAAAAAAATTCATTTTGGGTATTTGATTGGGTTTAACTAAATTTTTTATTTTCTTTCGTTTGATACTAACGACTTAAGTCTATAGCACAACTGCATCCTGTCGTGAAAGTTTAGTATTTTTTTGTCAAACAAATTGAATCCCGATTTGCTAATAATTAAACTATTTTCAATTTGGTTTTACTTAAGACCTTTTTGCCTAACATCATTGTCATCAGAGACAAATAATACTGAGACCCCCAACTCACAATCCTCTTGCCGCTGGGCCCCTCAGTTGTTTTTCAAATTCGCCATTTTGTTTTCCTATCGGTGTTGTGTCAATTAAGAATCCGTGTGACATGTAAAAACGTACAAAAAAAACAAAAATAAATGCTGCCAACCTCGACAACCGTGGGGAAATGTGATAGAATTCGGGAATACCACATTTTTACATTACTGAATGCCATTGGTTAGTTATTATTAATTGTTAAAAGGCGAATAATTTGATTTCTTTGGTTAATAAAACTAGCTAAATGAGATGTTCTATATACTAAAAACTTATTGTGACAAACACGGTTGCGTATTTTCTGCTTTTGAATATTTTTAACTTCGATTTCATGCGTAAATTTTTCTTAGAAAACTGAATAAAATTTGCTCAATATATTTCTATTTTACTTCAAATAATCTGCATTGTTCATTTTTCATATATATTTTAAGCAAATCTCCACTTATTCCTTAAAAAATATTATAATGCACACGTAACGAATAATTTCAAATTAAACGGATAAAATTCTATGAACGCTGTCAGCAACTTTGCCCACAGCGGAAGTGACATATGCAAAGTGCGAGTGTGTTGGTGAGTCGGAATTTTTGAAGTTAGGTGACATTTGTCAATACGAATCGGTCGGAGTTGGTGGTCTCAGTATTGTCTCTGATTGTCATTTACACAAAGGTTGGGGTGATGCATCATTTTATGAATCAAAGACAGCACACGAGTATAGAATAAACCCGTCAATAGGGACTTAATAATCTTTTAGTACGTATAGGTACGCTTAAGGAGTACCATTTAACAACACGACGGTCATTACGTATTATACTGATCCTTGCAATGTGAGCATCAGCATTTATTTGATGAGTGTTTGATGTACACAGCTGCCTTTATTAATGACAAACCTGCATTAGTAGTCCCCTTAAGAGTTTATGACACACTTGGCGAATTTTGCTGCGTGTTATATGATTCAAAATAATTAGCTTATCAATCAATCTCTGCTTGATCTCGGACACATGCCACTCAATAGGTGACGTTAAATAAATAGAAATGGCAAAGTACCAACACACCCTCCAGGACAAAGGATTACGCCTCTAACGACAATCGTCATCTTCATGACGATGATGGCATCCTAACACTCCAACTTTAACACACTAAAACCAAATATACCGTTCGATTCATATACAGAAAGCACATTACAATTGCTATGCACAAACACACCCAGCAGAATCCCATTAATTTTAATTGATATATGTATACATAAATATTTTCACACTTATCTGCTCCCGGTCCCGTGTCATTACCGCACTAAAAGTCCCCAATGAAACATAAACCCAAAGCCGAACCGAATCTGTGTTGTTAATACGCTCTTCTCTCTCTCTTGTTTCATTTCAGGATCCTCATCTACATTTAATCATCAACCATTATCCAACGGCTCATTCGGATGGATCTATGCATCTTCTGGATCCGTTGATATAGCTCTTGCGAGAAAAAAACAACAAAATTGATTTCCGGATGAGTATTCGTGAATCATCTCATGCACGCAAATTCACGTTCACATCACACACAGAAACACAACACTATAGCAGCACAACAGCAACTGAATCATTATCCTTATCCTTAGCCATAAACAAAAACAGCCATAACGACGACGACAACCCTGGCAGTGGCGGCAGCTGGTTTGGTTTCGCGTGTTAGAATGCTATCTCTGAACTTTGGTTTCTAATTAGAAACTGATATTTCAATGGAATTCCGGGATGTTTATCCAGCAGAAGTGACGATAGAGCCTCGGGCGGGAAGTGTGAACAAGCTAAAATTGTGTGAAACATAAAAGACTGTGCGGCGGGTACATCCTTGATAGAACAATTGCAGTGCCAATTTGAATGATGCTGAGATATATTTTGCCGAAATTTAGATAAAGGAAAAGCGTTCCGAACTTTCCGCTCAGTTTGTGTGTTTTCCATTTGACAGCGGTCTTTTACTGTTGTGTGTACAAAGTGAGATAACATTTTTGACGGGAACGTGTTTTGGAAACGCCTTCAAAGTGTTTTGTGTATGCATTTTGTTTGGAAAGGGGCCCGACAACAACAATACGGAGGGCCTCAGGAGTGCATTGGCCCGTCTACGCAACAGAACGGGCCCCTCACTTCCTTCCAATAACCCCTCCAATGGACAACCCCAAAGTGTGAGTATCTCTTAGTGATATGGTTGTTTTTTTTTATCTAAAATTTGTGACAAATTTGTTGTCCTGGATGAATGTCCCGATTTTTGGAAAATATACAGGGTGCTCATTAAAAATTATTTTTAAATGAAAGTTTTTTTCATAAAAGGTTCTAATACTATGTTCCCACCAACGTAATTTAGCTAAAGTGATTTATAAATCACGAAAGGCGTCTCCACCGAGCTTAAATGATTTAGTTGGAAATTTTTGTCGACTTTGACATTAGGTGTCCAACACCAGATAGTTAGTTTTTTGTTGTTCTTTCTGTTTTTTTGCCATACCTGCCAAGGAATAAAACAATTTTTAATTGCATGAATTTAATAAAAATATCAAAAACTCACCGAAACACGAACAAAATTAGAAAATTGAATTTGAAATAATTTTTTTGACAGTTTTTCTTTCTTTTTTGTTTGCTAAATAAAGCACTGAAGTTAAGAACAGGTATGTTCGATTTTATTTTGTGTGGATTTGCGATGACAGATTCGTAATTAGAATTTAAACACGTATAAATCACGTAATTTATGAGTTGATTTCGCTAAATCACGTTGGTGGGAACATGGTATAAGTCGAAGTAAGATTCGACCTCGCGGTTTCGTTTGGGGGGAACATCGCATTACAGAATGACCACCCTGGTTTCCCTCAATTGACGTTTCATACCCTGACAGTGAGAACGTTCATGAATCTAGTTTAGTTATATCGTTTTCTATTGGTTTCACTCGGGGATCCACTCATTCTCTAATCCAGTGGAAAAAGAAAACTGCTTCTGATTGAATCCACAAAAGTATTGGTGAAATGCCAAAAAATAATCTACGGCTGCACTGCTGCTGTCAGCTGACTTCTCCAAAGTACATAAATTACATTTGTGCGAGTGCTCTTGAGCGGATTCTGACTTCAAATCGAGAAGCGAAATTCTCTACTCAGAATCAGCAGAAGAGTATGTTTTGTGACAATAGAACCGTGTCAGACAGAAGTGATTTTTTTCGATTCCGGACTCTTCTTTATTCCCAATGGAAAACGACATTAGTCTGACGGTTGGTTGACTTGATGTGTTTCAGGTTTTATTGGTGTAGATGGAACGTAAGTCTTATTTTTAGTTGACTTTTATAGCGGTGTAAGTGCGACAAATCAATTCAAACATTTCGTGACTGAGTATTAATTTGACAGATTGTATAATATGTGACTGTCACCAGTCAGCTCAATTTACTTTTTGAGTGGAATTTTTTCAGGTTGAATAAAATTTTAACCAAGTTAAAACTAAAAATTCTTGTGTATAGTAAACATAAGTATTTTAAAGTTTACATAAATAGACTCGAAGAATATATTTATAATCGCAATATGACTTGGTATCACTAAAATAAGTACCGATGATGTGTAGATTTTTGATTTTCGGTTATTTTGAAACCGAAAGTGGATTTAATCGAGTTGGCTTTGTTATATGCTGATAGTATTGATTGATTATTTCTAGACGATAGGCAGTTATTTTTACACGTCATGATTTTCTGGCTGTTCCAGTCCAAAACGCAGATGAACGTCTTTTATAAGAAGTGGGTAGATATTGGTTGTAAAAGCCAAGTAAAAGGTGCAGTCAACGTCACTCCTACAATAAATTACAGCGACGGCAACACTTGTGCTTGTAAAACATTTTACGCAGAATTCCCAAGCGCACCTGGTGGGCTGACATCTAAATTAGGAAGCAAAGTAAGGAAAGCAAAAGCGGATGTCTCTCCTTTAGATTAGGAACCTCCAAAAATTTAACGAGCGTAGAGTTACCAGGGTACCTGTGACGTGGTCCTTTAATCATAGGTGGCTTATAATTAGAAACCAATAATGAAATTTTTCCAAAATAAGCTGAAGCAAATGGGCTTTGCTACAGCCAAACTTCAAATGGTAAACGCGAAAAGAAAATCAGAATGGGAAACTTCAGTTACAGGTTGTCATATCTTTTTAAAAGACTTTGGAACACAATCAAGAAAAGGCACTTTTTTTAGCATTGACTAGAACCATTTTGGCTAGCGAAATGCGACTTTCTTTATCACAACCTCAGTTCATATGTTTTTTTTTGTGAGAGTTTCTGTCCCCAAAATAAAAGCGCAACTCTTTTCCACCTTAAGTAAGTTTTTGCTCACATTTCTAGGGCCAAATGTTTGATAGCTATGGTAACACTTAAAATTGTTTCTATATAATATTTGGGAAAAATCATTCGTAAAACCACTTATTCACGTGTTTTGCGACTGTTGACCTCAAAAATACTCACCACTTTTATATACTTCCTAGTTCGAAATACCAATTTTGAAAAGTGCTAAGGGCTTAGAAATGAACAACTCTAACTTGGCACCGCTTAGCTGGTGTTTACGTTCACTGAATAAACTTACACTGCAATTCCATATCCTGCGGCTCGAGCACACAGCTTGTGTGCAGGAGTTTTCTCAAAAGCCCTGCCTTCTGTACCTAGGCACGATCCAATTGGGAAGTAAACACAACCACTTCAACGCACAAGAGGTCTGAGTGTGAATCCCAGTTCCGGCGAAAAATACCCTCCACATCATAGGTATGGCAATGAAACTCAACTCTGCACAAAAGATGATAGGGTGGATACGGTACACATACCCTCGCATAGAGCACGACAGTGTTCCGTTCAATGCAAGTCTGTTGCACAACTTCAATGGGAGCAATAGTGCCATCAGTGCGCAACAATGAACGGCATAAGACTAAGTCCCTTGTTTGGAATGGAGGGAAGGCACTTCTGCCACGAGCCCAAGCGCAGAGGAGTCGAGCAGAAATTTATTGCTCGCTGCCCCTGTGAGCACTTGCTGCCCGTTTGCCACCGCTGCTGTACAGGGTCTTTGTGTGCAGATATTTTTCAAGTGTAGTGCGGCACTTCATGGTGTTCCACCTTGTAATTGTAACACCCTTGAACAATGTATACTTATACTCGTACAACAGTCCTGCAGTTACACACACAAAGGGTGTGGTGGGTGTGAATGAGATATAGGACGGGGCACTGCTGTGTTGGGTTATTTACTTTCCAGTCTTGGTTCTTGAGGTGTAGGTTTGTCGAGTGCGGTCTTTTACCTTTTCAGATTATGTAACTTTTTATCCCGGGTCGGGGCTTGTAAGGCTGTTGGTGGTCAAAGCGGCACTTGGGGAGGGAATTATTTTTTTCCTTAAATCTCATTAACTCGACATCGTCACAAAGAGCTTCAATGGAGCCTACGTAGCTTAGTGGCGTTCACTTGGTGCAACTGAATGTGAAGTTGTTTCGCTTACATGAACAGATGGTCGGAATTGCGAAAAGAACAACCGATGTAGGTAGTGAATTTTAGCGATAAAGTTGGCTAAATATTTCGTCCGTAATGAAGTGTGCTGATTATTATACCAATAACGAGCCCACCTCACACTTCCAATGCACGGTTATAAACGAAAGGACTGCGGCAAATATTTGTGAAGTTGTGCAAACGATGTTGTAAAACGCAGGGAGGGAGAAAAGTGTGTTCCACTTTGATAAACGATTTTGTTCCTTTCGAACAACACATGTGGAACGTGGAACATGAGTAGCGACAGCTGCCATGGACTGTGTTTTTGATCGAATTGGCAATCAATTTTAAGCACAGAATATGGTCTCTTTTAAATATCCTCTATAGAAGAACGACAGAATTGCGTTAGAGCTAGATGTAATTTCTTTTTGTCCCTGTCATCGGAAAGGGCGGGATTTCAACTACCATCACCACTTTTAATTTTATGAAATTAATTGCCTTCGACGAAAACGTGGCACAATCGCAGTTGCGTACGCCTCTTCTAGCCCAAGGGCTCAGAGAGCTGTGAAAAACTCTTTGAGGGACTCCATTGGCAAACATTTCTTCACAAAATTAAGTCTCAGCCGGCCTCAAGAAAAATCCTGCGCAGTGTGACCGTTCAGAGTTCTGAAAAGTCGCAAGAAAATGTGCCAACGAAGTGTCATTTCTGAAGCAGAATAGCTTATCCAGAATTTTTGAACGATATAAACCCAGTATTGCTTAGCTAAACACTATAAAAGTGTTGTGATAGGCAGAAGGATTTTATTTGGAATAGGCAGCATTCGAAAATTTTTAGAAACGACTTCTACAACTAAAAATGGGGCTAAAATAGCAAAAAATTGTTGTAGGCTCTCAAAAAATGCCAAATTGCAACTTTAGTCGCACAACGGTCAAGCAGTCGCGAATAATCTTCGATTTGAAGTGCAGTGTTGCAAGCCCGTTTAATAATATTTCCCCCGAGTAGTAGCATTTAGTTCCTTCTTTTGTCAAAAAGCTCAAAAAGTTATTGCTTATTTATTATAAAAAGACCAAGTCTTATTGTACAACTCAAAACTAAATATGTTAGGTAATATATTAGAATTGTTATTGAAATTGAACAATTTTTTTCCTTACGCCAAATATAAATATTTGTTCAACATAAACCCCAACAATTCAATGTCAACAAATCAAAGTCGGCCAATAAATTTCCATAATTACTCAGTTATTTCCCATCAAGTTGAAATGAAATAAACATTTGTCATCACCTCGTGCCATTCATCAGAAATTCCCCTGAGAAAAGGTGCACCCCTGCTCCCATTATAAAACAGTCTCAGTTCCTACCGCTTAACCCGTAATCGCATCCCTTTTGGCAAAAACATCAACGCCGCTGCGAATACCCATCTAACCTCATGATAAATCGTCGCACCTCTAAACCAACACTATACATGCCAATGTGTCTGTGTGTGTACTGCAATTAAGAGAGCGATTTATATGCTTTAATTGAATGGCAGAGACGAACCTCTTAAGACCACTTAACTAAAAGCCACCATCTCGTCTCGGCAATATGCTGTCAGCCACCCTGGCGGTAGTTGGTATTACTAGTGGAAAGCTATTCATTATGGTCATAAAAATAATTGCTACTACCCCTGCAACAAGGACTAGAGGTCCTCTACTCTTCTTTGTGGTGTCGACTTTTGACCTTTGGCGCGGTGAAAGTGGGGCTCAACTCTTTGCCTCGCAAATCGGTGGGACTTCATCGGCTGTATACCACTCAACCTCTCTTCGCCTAAGAGCTCGATTATGCGCGACTTTTGTAAAATTATTTCGGAAGGTTTCCCCGAAAAAAGGGGACTCGAGGACACAAGTCTGGCGTTGAAAAATTTGCTCGTAATTAAAGTCCTCTCCAGGCGCATTTCTTCTTTCCATAGGCGAATGTATATTTCACACCTCCCGCTGTCAAAATTAAACACAGGGAATTTAATTATTAAAATTGTTGGTACCTTTCCATGTATAAATCGGGGCGCCAAATTGATTGGACGGGGAGCAATTAAAAATTCAATTTAAAGTTCTGACGGGAAATTGTATGCGATCGAAGGTGAACACAACATAAGTGTAAGTGACGAATTGAGTGGAAAGTCGCTTAAGAGGGAAATATTTCCTATTATGCTTACATATGAAACACCTTCCCTCTTTAATTTCATTCTACTTTGTATACTTTGTAGTTAATTCAGGAATCCACCTACTGAGAGTCAACTTTCATGTGGTTCGAATTTCGGCACGACAAACAATTGCCTTGCCCAGTGATACAGTGATGATTAGTGGAGCGCAAAAACCAATGAAAGTCATTCCATAAGCTAGGAACAATAAAATCAATCCAATAATATATTTTATTATATAGTATCTTATATACTTATACTCAAATCAAAGAGTACAGAACCGATTTTATGGCCAATCGAAGCAGTGTGACCATCAGCTTCTCTCAAAAATAATTATTAATATTTAAGTATTCCACTTGAGCATTTTTTTCTGTAATACAAATAAAATAAATAAAACGAATTTTAGGGTATGAATGCAAAACAAATAAACTTTTATTTCAAACAAAGTTAAAATATAAAACTTTAAAACTATAATTGCAACAAAAAATATTATTTAATTTGTATTATATACAAAAAGAAAAAAAGAAAAACTACCTCACATGTGTGCACATGTTTCCATAATGACATGTAACAGACTATAAGCATGAGTGTTACCAGAGCTCAAAACTTCGTGCATTTTGCGATTGATTTCTAGAGAATATTTTGTTATTTGAAAATTCCTTTTGGAGCAAAATATTCCACTTTTATATATTTCGGCAGAAACTTATATTCCCTGCAGTTTAAAAATATTCCACAAATGGAATATTATTTTCCACAAGTGGAATATTATATTCCACTATGGTCACACTGAATCGAAGTTAACAAGAATTTTTTTTTATTTATTTTTTTCTTAATTCAAAAGTGGCTGATATTGCATTAGTGACTTCTGACTTTGAAGTCATCTCTCCGTAGCCTCAAATTCGTATTAATCCAATCGAAACCCCCACTCCAATACAATACCTACAATTTAAATGGATTTGTCGATAGACGAAGGAGACAAACTGATGAACAAAATCGAGTCAATCAGAAAATGGCATTTTACTAATTTGTGTCCAACCAAATTGGACGGATGTTGGCTGATAGTGTGTCTGCCATGGTCCCATGGCAAATTAACAAGAGCTTCTGCATTGGATCGGTAGAGACTATACAAGCACAACATAATCAACGATGGCGTGAACATTTTCCTTTTCCGAATGAAAGCAGCAAAACTGGTGCCATGTTCCTTGGCGATTTTATAGCTATAGATCCGAAGATGGATGCTGCGCTTGTGTATCTTTGAAATGAAAGAGCAAAGTTGCGTAATTTTATTTAACAAATTATTGAGCAGCCTTGCGAGAGTGCTTTAGGGACTAGCAGCGTAGTCTGTGATAATCTGCAACAGCTTGTTTACTGATAAAGAATAATGACGGTTTTTGCGACGTGAATGGCTTTTCGTTTGGCAAGCAGCCGAAGTTTGTTTTCGGTTAGTGTAAAGTTTGCATTTGGCGATGCGTTGTAAATTGAGCTCATTAACTGAGTTCTGGTTTTTGTGAGGGATTGCCAAATATTTTTTTTTAATTTATGAAATAGTCAAGGACTATTTTGCCTTAAATCCTTTGACTAGGTCTCTTAAAGCGAAACAAAATTGCGAGAAATTTAAGTGCTGCGTTCCCTGCTAGTTTTTTCTGCATGAAAAGGGAAAAAATAAAACGAATTCATAGAGTTGAAAGATCAAGCTATTTCGAAAAAGAAAGACATGGCCTAAGCAAGTTATGTTGAGCAACGTTTCGTAAGTCTCAAACTTATACCTCGGGCGATTATTTTCAATACTAAACGATAAACTTACAAAAAATTGGCTTTTGGTTAAAAAAATTAGTAGCTGGCCCGAGAGGGTTAACCCTTTTTTTATAAAACAACCGTTCTTATGAGTTGAGGTTTTGGTTTTAAGGGACCAACAATCGGAACTGTCGAATTAGGAAGACTTCAGTTATGCTCTTGGATATTTGTCAGACGTAGAAAGGGTTAAAGAACTCTGAAGGTCTGACATGAAGGTCTTGCATGTATGCATCGCAAGTTTTTCCATCGGACCATATACGGACAATATACACGCACACTTTGACGCGTCCCATAAAAAAGAAAAATAGATTAGAGACTTACAAAGTAGACGATGTTTGTAAAATTTTAGTCACGGACTTTGTTATTAAAACAATTGCTGACATTGGGTCTGTTTTAATGAACATTTTTCTCAGTCAAGCACAGCAAAATTGAATCTTTAGCGATATATTTTGCACACTGCATTTATCCCAAAGCAGTATATAAAGGATAAGGCTAATCCTGTCTTTTAATAGTGCGAATTTTAATTGCAACTGTGGAAAATTGTGTCGGGAGGGATTATCTACTTTACTTTCATTTGTTCAGGGCACTCATTCTGTAATTTTTCAGACGAATATCGTCGAAACGATATGATTTCCAAAAGTAGCAATTAAGTGCCAAAATAACGAGTTTGAGACCTTAATCCAATTCATTTTCCACAAATGTAATGAAAGCTAACGATAGTGAAATAAATTCGGGCAAAATATAACTTCTTATGGTCATCAAAGTTTAAAAAACAATATCGTCCCGACGATTACTGTTATACAGAATCTGCTCCCACATATATTTCCACAAAAAAATTCTGCTAATCCATTAAACTTAACAATTTAACAAACATTTTAGAAAACGTGTTTTTTGAGTCAACTGTCAAAAAACTGTCTTTTTTTGTGTGTTTTTTTGAAGCTGTAAGAAACTGTAAAAAACTAATCTTACAAGGTACTTTCCGTCCGTAACTAAATCATAATTCGTTGTTTTTGTAACTAAAAAGTATTGGGGACGTTCAAGTATCTAGTTTAGTAAATCTGACAGCTGGCTGACTTAGTGTAGGTATCTCTTTTTTGATTGGCTTAAATCGGTCACACGAACATCTGTTTAAGTTGACGTTTATGGTGGGATAGCCGACGAATGTCGTCAAAAAATTCTCTATTGAGTACTAAGTTAACAGTTCGCATATGTGGCTCACAGTAGGAAAAGTGACGTTCCTGACCAATCAAGTTTTAGCGTTCAGGTTACATCTTATCCACACCAATATAGTCTTCTTTAGATTAGTATATTCTTGAATGTGGCCATTTTCTTATATACGCAAAAATGACATTACAATATAAACTTCAACATGTCAAACTGACATATTGGTTTTCTTAACTTTAATCTTTTAATATCAATAGGACATTTTTGCTACTCATATAGTTAAAAATTTTATAATAAATTGTTTAGAAAATACATTCTCACTTTTTGTTTGATTTTTTATTGATTAGCTTGGCAAAATTCTTCTCCTTTGAAATCACTTGCCAACATTTTATTATTCAACGGGTTGGTGGGATTCCATTTCTATAGGTTGCTTTAGTGAAAAAAGTATATATTCAAGTGCAAGAAATGAGAGTTTAAATAAAAATGGATAGATATATATTTTTCCTTCCAACTGGCTTTAAAATAAATTTCGCACCAAGAATGCGATGGAAAATTTCATCAAATTGAAAATTCACAATAAGAAGCCAGGTGGAGGGATTTTCGTAAAGTAGAAACGTAGATAATGCTTTCAATTCGTATATGGAAACCCATTGGGACTCTTTCGAGCTTAAGCGGATCGTAAAGGGAGCTATGCATTTATTCCAATGGCGGTAATCCATTCGATACGTATATTTTAAGCATTTAAAAATTTGGTTCATTGGGATTTGGTTCATAAAGTATTTTCAACAGACCGAGAAGATGAAAGGCGAATTTTTACATTTACGAAGGAAAATACCTCCCAAAAAAACAATACAAAATATGGCAAGGGAAAGATGATACATTTCTTTGAGGCAGATAAATAGGAACAGGGCTTCATTGTCCCAGTGGATTTTGTCCAAAGAGACTGGTTTAAAGAAATTTATACGGCTGTGGTCCAATACGAAAAGAGGCCGGGCGACCATTTCCGAATTTCATTTAAAAACCTTTTTCTAATAATATTAAATATAAAAAGGGATATTTCAAGGAAATTTTGCTTACATTATACGTTCGAAATGAATTTTAAGCCAATTCACAATTGCAACAATATTTAAGATTTTAATTTTCATGTAGTTTTAGTTTTTCGATAGAGATCTAAGTTTAAATTAAATGTGAATTATTAGCATTCATGAAGAATTTAATGTGGCACAAGTTAACACAACAAAAAAAATCCAAAACCGTCGACAGTATCAAAGCAACCTCCATATAGTAGATCAGCGACTCCAACATCCACTTGGACGAGTTTCTGAGAATGCAATAACTCCTACATCCGCTTCGCATTTTTATACCCACCGCATTAAGGTATATTCACTTTCGGCCTTACCAATAATCAACTTTAGTCTGGCAGTTTGCGCAAAGACTCCACACTTTTCAAAATCCCTTTACCAATAAACAAATATAGTTGCCAGAATATCACTAATTGTGGGGTTAAATGTTAATTTTCAGAAAACCATGTTTATCTCGGGCTTTAGCTAAATAAATCCTCCCTAAATGTCATTTTCAAGAGGAGTGTTGCCCAACTACCAAAAATGGTGGCATGGAATTTCGTAATAGGAGCGAATTTAAATACACTTTTGTTCAGCCTGAACAATTCAATTATTAACTAATTTTAGTAAATTGTAAAAGTTTTCGGACTTTATTCGTTGGGATACAACATTGCAAGTTGTTTTTAAGTTTAGCAAAGACAAATTTTTACAAATGCATGCACAAATTGGAAAATATTGCATTTTTCTTTTATTTCTAAACACTTGAAATATATATTTCGAATATTTTCAATATTAGGCCTGTCTTTTTGAGCTTCGATCTCAGCAAAGCAAAGTAAAGTAGGATTTTCAGTTGGCAATTACAACAACTACGTTCTACTTGACACCTTGAGAATTCAGAGTAGTTGTTGTGATTGCGTGCTGAAAATCCTACTTTACTTTGCTTTGCTGAGATCGAAGCTCAAAAAAACACGCCTATTATAAGCTAGCGCTTTTCGATTGGTTGTCAATTTTTAATAGTTTGCAAGTTACGAATGCATACGTAGTAAAAAATAAATTTGATATAAGCTTAGGATGTTTCTAAGACTTTCTTGAGAGTCGTCGAGAAGAGAATAAAATATCGGTTCACTTAAGATTGGACAGCTCATACCCGAATACTAATATTTTTCTACAACTCTCAGTTTCTTCGGCGGCTCAGGTAGATATTTGGCTGCAACCAAATGGAGTTTGTTCCCAGAAAATGGGAATTTCTAATGAATAATGAATCAGAAACACAAACTCTGTTCCGACACAAATTCACTCATAAATCAATCGTGAAGTATTAGAAAACAAAGCAAAGTGTACTATAAAAAGTACCGAACAATTGTGTCCGATCGAAGGCGAGGGCATCACTGATTTGCATATGATATTTGACAGATCAGCTGATATTTTGTGCATTTCCTAATTTGTGTTTTGTTTTTTGCTTATAATAAGCTTCAAAAGACCTATGAAAGATATCTGTTGGGCAAATTAATTTGCGATTTATATATTCCTTTTCTTAGAATAAAATCCTCGTTCTGAAATAAAACATTGACCTTGTTTTTCACGAAAACAAATTATGAAATTTGAATTCTGCAATGACAAAAATGGAATAGATTCTAAGAAAGTTGTCGCACTAGCAAATGTGGAGGTCTAATTGTTTACTGGTACCGTTTCACTAATGCTGTACATTTTTACTAAAGCTGGCAACTAGCTAATCGTCGACATTAGTGTTTGATTATTAGTAAGGCCGTTTGTCATTACATTTGTAACGCCAAGAAGGAGTCACCGGAGACCTCAAAAAATATATATATTCTGAATCGATCTAGCCATGTTCGTCTGTCTGTCCCAAAGTAATTGACATAGGCGAATGAAATTTGGTGAAAGGACATCTTTTTATCGTCGTCAGGTTGCTATTGAAAATGGGCTTTGTCGGTCAAGTAGTTCTGGTACTTCCTATACCAAACCAATTTTGCATGACTTGTATGCACCGAAAACTCGTCGATGCATTCACACCGAAAACCAACTAGTTTCGTTTGACGTTTCAATCAGCTGTGGGGCACCTGTCGTGAAACGTCTGTGTGTACTATTTTGGTTACATATTTCGATCGCATTAATTAACAAATAGAGTGAATTCAGAGCATTGAAAAATAATTAGCGATTCAACTAAGTATTGAAAATGAGTTCAGGTTGTGAGTTGTGACATTTGTTAGGTCAGCTGTTCTAGTGAATTTGCTGATTATTGCAAAAGGTGTGTTTCTTTCAATAGCCCAACGATTGGAAGTCGTTTTCCTGGTGTTTCGTAGAAAACGACTTTAAACAACTCTTTTGAAAACTGAAATATGTATGGGAAAACTTCTGATTTCGATGAAGTTTTTGAGTGTTTTCGCGAAAGCCCAGTTTTCGGCTCGGTGTGAATAGGGTATTGAGTTGAGTTGTCAAGCTGATGTACTCTTATGCGGAATAATAACGACGTCAGCCCACTTATCTGGTAGAAATTAATGAACGATTTGTCCACGAGATGGAAACAATTTTGACCCATAGCACAATACTGCACTCGGATAGAAAAATGAATCTGGAATCGGAATTGTGTTCAAGTGCGGATGGAAATCCTTACAAGTTTCACTGTCTCCATATTTCCGTCGATACTTCTTATATTTTTACTGCCTCAATTCGAATAAATATCCGTTCACTTGGAAAACCACTCAGCTAGATATTTTTGTCAAAGAAATATCCGTTTGCCATTTCCCTCTGGCCATTTATGTCAAGTATATTCCGTTCTATCCGAGTATATCCTCGGTACAAAGTACAATAGTAAAAAGAATATTAATACCACGCCATTCCACATTCAAATGAAGTCATTTGTTGTGTTCATCAGCTGACAGGAAAACCCCATCAATCGCCAACTTCAGGATGAACTATGGAAACTGCAAAGAACTTAATTTCTAATGCTGTTGATGTATTCAGTATTCACCATCGTACCAGCACGCATAAATTGGCTTCTGCGGCCAATTGACTGGGTACAGTTTGTTTGGTTAACTCAAGAGGGTTACCCCTTACCCCGGTCTGCCGCAGAGCCAACTGAATACATTGCTTACTCACTTGAGTAGAGCAAACATTTTCTATTACGAAGTTGCTCTGTGACATGAGGAGGATGGGTAATTGTATTTCAGGTGGATATCCATTTGGCAATTTATACAGCAGATATCCTTTGAGAAAGAGTTGATGAGCTTGGGTGGGTGAGTGTATTGCTGGCTACCTGTGTGTTTGGCACTTAATTCTGTTTTCATATCATTATTGTTTTGGTTGTTGAAGGACACGAGTGGTGGTTGCCAAATGAGTGGCAGGATTCGGTTTCGAATAGCACACAATTCGAGTATCTTACCAACGGAAATGAGGTGCGGACGGCAGGGTGACAGCTCAACTTAATGCGTCTTTGGTGTTAAATGTTAATGAGTTCCTGACACATGCACAATGGACATGTGCTTGTTGACATAAACAATTAAAACGAAGACATGTCGATGGGATGTGATTTTTCATATTATGTTTTTTTTTTTTTGGTTTCGGTAAAATGATTTTTAGGCCGAGGGGTGTGGCTGTCACTTTGGGCAGTGCGATGAGATAGTGTGGAAGGATTTGAGTCATTTTTTTTGCTATTTACCTGAAGGCTATACCCATCTGTCGGGAGTTTACTTTAATTGCATCTGCATCAAGGACGTACTGGCCTTGAAAGGGGGAACACTTCTTTTTACTTTATTTCCTTTGTCTCATTCCTTTGTGTGGATATACAAACTCGCTGTTTTTTTTTTTATTAATATTAATCAACTGTGAACGATTAATATATGTGGGAATTTACCTCCGGAAATTTACCTTTTATCTGGTCCATTTTTCGTATAAAAATCGGTTTTGAAATGATTCCGTAATCGGTACGCTAAAAGAAGTGGAGCCTATTAATTTAATGATGATAATCGTAGGTGCGAACGTTTGTTATCCTGCAACTTTTGAACGACTTGACGGATTGGACACATTTTCACACGATGTATTTACTTTTTCGAGGCAATGGTTCGTAGCAATGGTTCGTAGCTATGTGGGGAGTCGATAGGTGGCGCTCTAGTCAAATTATTTACAATTTTCCGATTTATTGACCAAAATGACTCATATTCCCAATATATGTTGGTTTAGTGTCAAAAAAGAAGAAATTCTGTGCCCGATAGGTGTCGCTATAGTCGAACTATTAAACCTATATAACTGAAAAAATTAAACGGCGTGAAAGCGCAATAAATGCAGAGGCAGTACGGAGCAGAGGTCAATTAGTCGCCCGCAAGTTCTTAGAATAAGGCAGACTTAATCACAAAAGTTAGACTCCACCTGTATGAAATATGCCAGGTGATACCAACAACACAAAGCAACATGCATCCTATAGCTAGAAGTAGGTAATTCCTAGAAAACTACACCTCACCGCCAGGAATTAGGTAAAATAATTATTTTCCGACACCAGCAACATTCCCACAGATAATTGAAAAAAACCGAATTACTTTGCCGCACTTGGAAGACATTATAACACATTTATCGGTGTTGATTACACTCAATTCAGAAAACGGCACTGCGGCAATTCCGGGAGGCCATAATTTTCAATTAACAGAAAATGATGTCTTCCGCACAGTTTGCCAGGCAAAATTGAATTCTAAAGCACGTCCTTTTCTCCACCTCAGATTGCCTTTCACACGGGTAAGCATTTTGGCCGTAGAAACTCACCCCAGCCCACTTGATGTTGGCACATTAATAACGACAGGTACATATCTCTAGTCAAGTCATTATCGCCTACGTAGAGCGACGTAACGTGCCATCAAAGGCTTTTTACACTCAATTGGGCATAAAATTCATCCCTAACCTTATTAGCAACACCCAAATTTGTTCAATTTGCCAGCAGCCGAGAGCCAATGAGCCAGCCGGGGCAAGTCAACGGCACCAATCTATAGAAGCACCCAACACTAAGCACCAAGCATTGAACCCTGTCAAACCTTGTTATCGATGAGTTCCCATCGGTAAGGGCGCGAGGAAGGGCAGTGAACAAAAATATGGACAACCTCTCATCAGCAGAGGGAGCAAATTAAATGTTTTTCAAACCGCCACCCTTTGACTTTGACGATAACGCCCAAAAGCCCGTCCATTACTGTCAATATCGCCACCATCGCAGTCACAGTCGGTATTGAATGTGGCATAAACTGCCATGGCCGCCGAATGCATTAACTGAGTCACATAATTCCATTTAATCCTGTAATGCGTTCGCATAAATTTACAAAAAATAGGGCGACTATCATGGATGGGTGTACACTGTGCAATAGTACTTGCTCCTAGAAGGACGACATTCCCTTTTATAATACTTCGCAGCACTTGGGAAATGCGCGTATGCGAGAAATCATCATTCAAAACAAATTGTTCTGTCTCTGTGTAGTCGCTTGTGGCCCACAACAACCATGCTTGAACTGTCGTCATTGTATGTCCCGTTTTATTTTGGATTTCTGAGAATTTATACGTACAAACGTGTGTCCTTGATCTTCGTGCCCAACGAATGTGTAAATAATGTCCACTCGAACTCGATGGCAACAAAGTCTGGCGTAGCGACAACAATCAAGTGCAGATTGCGCCCTCCCTCTGGTCGAAAGGTTAATGAAATTGGAACCTTTTCAAAGCGGTATTCAAAACATTTTGTCGCTGGTTGTTTAGAGGAGGGTATTGATAACCACAATGCAAGGGGAGAAGGATGTTTCCACTTTTGCCGAAATCTTATGCAAATCGATTCGATTCCATTGACGAACAAAACTGCTGTCAGAAATCGGATATTTTTTGGAGGGAGTGCCTTGGCATTTCCTTAACGAGGACGCCGGCGATTGGCGCCTTAGCTGGAATATTACTGATTCGTAGAGGGTCGTGGTCATTATATGATTTATGATGGGGTCGAGTAATGTTGCTGAATTGTGACTTTTTGCTCTCGAATTTCTGACGACGCTGCCATTACTTTGATGTGGCAAAAAAGTTAAGCCGCCCTAGGCAAGATGTACGTTTTGTACGTTTTGTCGTTCTTGATGCTTTAGTGGAAATAAATCTGCCATAAGCTTTCTAATAAATGTGACCAGCAAAATTAAAATATTTGTTTAGAGCTCCAAATACACTGCAAGCTGCTGGCTTTATACACGCCCTCTTGTGCGGTTATAGGCTTATTGCGCTTGCAATATTTCAATGCAGCTACATCGAGGTAGACCATTTTCGTCAGGCCTTATTTTAGTTTATGCAGATGCAGTTGCAGTTGTCAATAGGCCCGATCGAATGAACGTTTATTTCAGTGTAAAGCAAAGTAAAGAATAAGAAGTTAAAACAAGAACACTCTACTCTACTCTCTCACTGGGTTCTTTTCTGATTTTATAGCAGCAGCTTTCGTGTGAGGTATTTATCAGACTTCTAGTAAACTGCTTTCTGAGCCATTCTCTTCTAGCGGGAACTAATTGAACTAAAAGCCAACACACACAAACAAAAAGAATCCACCTTATTGCAAATGAGCTGTTTTATTGAGCTTGTAGTCACTCGAACTTGCTGAGATAGGTATTCAATAAAACAGGCCTTATAAAGTATGTTTTATTTGTTTGGTTCATGCATTAGCTAAGTAAATATAGAAAGAGTAGAAATTTTAAACAGGGTAGAGTTTTCTTCGGGTTAATGATCTGCGGCCTGTCACCGGCTTTTTAACCCGAAGCTGTGATCACCAATTAAATTTCTTTGACAATTCTGTGGACTTTTTCACCGCGGGCTTTACTTACTACGTTTTGCTTTGTGGTGAGCTTGGTCCTTAACCTATTAGCCTCTCTAGATAGCAGAGTGCATTGGTGGTGTCTTTTTACTTGTGAGCGCCTTCTGGCAATAAAACTCTGGGCCGTTATCGATGACTTTTCTAAACCGATTTGTTGATGCTGCGAGTACATTCATTCATTTTAGTACACTTTAGTACTTTTATTCGTGCCAAAAATAAGAAGCTTAGTTCTATTAAGAACTGGTTGTGGCAACTATTATTTGTAACTCCTTTTGAAAGATGACACCTTCTCTGTTTAAGCTTGTAGGTTTCGAACTTTTGAAACGTGTTCACTTTTTATGAAGAATTTTCTGACAAATATATAATCTAAGGATACCCTCCTCTGTTAGTACTGCTTTAAGGCTTCCAAGCACTAGACAATAAGCGAGATATGCGATCAAAAATTCCATCAGTGGATTTATTGGTCTTGACTGCATGGAGAGCCATTCGTAAATGGTAAGACAACTAACTAACTTTGTGAGCTGTACCAAGACGTGGATGGACGATGAAAATTTAAGACCCGTTGGCTACAAATCATGGTCAGTAATGCTGTAGCCATGAGGATCTTCGACTCCCAGACCCTCGGTTAGAAATAAGGAGCCCTCATGTCAAAGGTCAAACCATTGCGGTTTGAACTAGCAGGGCGCCAGTTCTAGAAAACTGAGAGCAATGCGCCCTGGATCGCAAACTATAGAAGACTGCAATATTTCGGCCATATACCACATGTCATGTCAACATATTTTAAAGGTACTTTCCACCACAAGCTATCAGGTCGACAGCCTACCACCCCATTGACCATAATTGTTCGACCGTGGAATTTTTACTTAACCCAGCGGCTGCCGTTAAAATCGCCCCCGCTCTCATCAAGAGAAGCCCTAAACTGTCGTCTCTTAATGATGTGTCACAGCAATTTGGCTTTCAGCTCTAACGGGCGGACGGGCTATTGAAGCATTCCACACGCCAAACAATTAATCATGTGCCAAGGACCCCTTTCTTTTGACACTCATAAAATGTAGACTTGCCGAGTTTTGTAGTGCAAAAATTACATTCCCATTCAAGTGGAAAATTGTTTCGTTAATTGACGAAAAGCTTACACCGAAGCAGTCCTTCCAACTTTACACAAAAAAAATTATGCAAATTTAGGACAAAAACGAGGACACCCATGGCTACCGCACATCAATCAAAATAATGTCAATTTTTGAATTTTCTAAAGTTACAGCGAACACGTTTATTAATTACTGCACCAAAAGGCACGGCACTCTCGGTCTTCATAACTAATTGACATCCACTTATGTTGTGAAACAAAACTTCAAGACGCACAATATTATCGCCTAACGAATCTGTGTCATGGCAACTATATATAACAATGGCAGCCACCATCATCAATCAATATGTACTCGACAGCTCATGGAAATCAAATTCACTGAGCCAAGCCAAAGCCCAAATTAATGGTGAATCATTTTCTGGTTATTTTTCTGCATAAGTTGCCAAACTAGCATCATTATCGCTGATTGCCTGCCCCGCACTCCCTGGCCCAGCCTTGGGCCATATACACTCAATATGCAACGACACAAAGTGGTATGGACAACACAAGAACACACCCCGCAAATCCCGTCGTCGGTTGAGATCTTCGTCTAATTGTTGGATGCTGCTCCATTGTCATGGAATGCGGGATGTTTAGAGGACGCTCACTCGATGGAAATGGAAGTGCGGAACCACCTCCACGGACAAGTACAAGTTATCCCAGTTTGTTGGGGGTGGTGGTGGTTGTTTATCTTTTTTTTTTGTATTTTAAAGGTAATGGCAGACAAACAATAATAATTTATTATTGAGCCTCTACACGAAATAGAAGACAACAGCTGCAGAAAAATGCCGGAAATATGGATTTTCTAAACTAAGAAAGGACCTACAGAATGCAGACGATGGGGTATGTATGTGGGGGCATTAAGTCCCAATATACATGCATGCAGTTCAAGGCAGTCAAATTGCACTTGGCACTCTCTCAATGTATGTTTATGCGGCTGTACCGTATATGCCAACTTGATTTTTGTAGTGGTGGTGGTTATGGAAAATAATTATACAGAATACCAAGATTTCTCACTTCCCCAGCAGCAGAATCATTGGCGTATTTGTAAATGTGGATACAAAGCGCATATCATGTACAGAGGAATGCTGAAGGACGTCTTTTAACTGCCAAGTGAGATGAAAGTTATTCTTCTCAGTGTTTAGGATGGAAGTGTATGCTTGGGGTGGTCACTTTGGTTTATTATTTTCGAATTTAAAATTTAGACAAGAAAATAAAGTATACCCAGTTTCAGTGACATTTCATTGAAATTGTGGCGCTGAAAAAACAACTAGGCAACTCTCTTGAAGACCACCGAAGGTCACATCGAATGAAATGCACGTGCAACCTTAAAACTACAGTCTTGACAGCTCAAAAATCCAACAATTCAATTAATCTTTCAAGGAGGCTAAAATCTGTCAAAAAGAGGCCTTGTTTATTGAACATGAACATCTATCTCATTTTCATCAAAAGTCAAGCGAAGCAAATTAAAATAAGGCAGATAAGTGCCCAATAAAACAGTTTACAGCCGAATTCGCTAAAGTGGTATAAAATTATATATTTTGTTGTTTCTCGTCGTTTAGTTTAATTCAAAGTTCTCTTGGCTCCCTGTCGCTAAAAGTAAATACCGCTGAAAGCAGTTTCATGATCACCAAAAAAAAACGTGAAAATGAACTACAACTGTCGAGTCACTTCTACTTGGGATAAATAATTAGAGTCTTAGAAGTAGTTGTTGTAATTGCGTGCTGAAGGTTCAATTTCACTTTGCTTTTCTGAAAGAGATGTTCAATAAAAAATAACGCCGGATGTTTAGTTAAAACTTTCACATACAAAATTATTGACATTGACAAGCTAAAATAAGGCACATCAGAGAAGCCATCTTAAAATCTCACACATGATTGTTTGAAATTGATTGACTTCGTGGCGATTGGCAGAAAAATTTAAAAAAAAAAAAATCTCGCATGACTCGCCAAACCCCACGCGGAGGAACAAAATGCATACATTTATAATGGTCCTATGCGAATGCCTACTGGAAGAATATGCAAACTTTTTAGAGAAGTAGCCTTAAGTATTAATTTTCGGAGAATGCTTCAAGAAAAAGATTCACCTTATTCTGTCATTTATGAAAAAAAATCGGGGGTGTTCATGACACTGGTTACTAAGTCTGTTGTCTGAATGGCTTAACGTGTCCGAATATGAGTTTGACTGGCTACATATTTCGAGTTTATTGTCCTGCGGGAATTGTTATAAAAAATAAAAATATAGGTTTCTCCAATGCTCTTTGTAAATATGAACACCTCCCAATATATGAATCTTGAAAAACATTCCCAAGCACAATTATTTTTTAAGCTGGCGTAATAATAAAGCTTACGTGAACCTACTACCGTCTTAAATAAATATAATACACCTTCAAAGTTCGACGTATTCTATCACTCTTCAAATAAAACGCATTACCGACAGTCATTCACAATTTTTTATTGGCGCCGCCAAGAACGTAATTCCAAATGTGAAACTAATTCCCCAACTTCTCGAATACCAGGCGAATCCTCAGGCTTACCTTTTCTTGTTCACTGTCATTTTTGCGCTTCAAGTTGTCTCCTTTCGCAAATGAAATCTCAGCAACAATGATGCTTTCATTTTCTACCAAAATTCTGGTCACGCACTTGCTTTCTGTTCGCTTCTTTTCGGACCTAAATTCGTTTGCTAAATGTGATTAATAAACAAAAAGTCCTTATATCCATTGTGCAATTTTTGCTTCCCCTTCCAAACCGTGCAATTATCTGAAGGCAAAAGATAAACACCAAACAAAGTGGGCGAACTTTGACGGTCAACTGAACACACCTCCGCACTGAGCAGGAGCACTGCCTGTGCCTTTGAATCGATTTACAAATCGGCTCATCCAAGGATCTGATTACGGCTATGCGGGGCGGGGGTTATTAGCTTTATCTTTACACAAGATCAACACAGTAAATTTAACAAAAACTTCTTTAATATTATTTGTACTCGTCCCTGTGCAGGCGGCTCCTCTGTCCTATCCCCAATGCAATAAAATCCCATCATTGTTCACTTTATGGTTCGTCAATATCCTTGGGGGCTGTATACGAGTATTGTACGCAGTATCCTGGAATGTACACCATAACTCTTTTGGATTTCTGGCTGCTTGTCAGAATGTGCAATCGAGCCTGAGGGGCTAATAAAAAAAAGCCTGGTACACCTTTCGTTTCATACGAAATAACTCATCGGGAAAAGTAAATTAGGATTTTATTGGATACCTGTGGGCTGGAGGAGGAAATTCGCTCCGAATCTGGTTTATTGTGACCATAAATCGCAGCATGTCCCCTGCCCATTAAGGGACGACTACTTATGAGAGCATATCAAAATGAAATGTCCAATTTAGATTGCTGATAAGGTCGTCTGTATTCGATTTGGCCAATTGGATTTTGTTTAATATCATCATCATTATCTCCTTCAAGAGAATGGGTCGAAATACAATGGGGCACCTTTCGTTTTGGAGGTCACAAAAAGAGCTTTATTTTTTTTTTTGTGTAAAGGAAGAAAAACATTTATTCTAGCATTCCAGTCAATTGTGGAACATGAAACAAAATTTCTAAATATCCTAAGCGCACAAAACTTGTTCAACTAATTTCATTTGACTACATTCATAATTTATAATTTTTTTTTGCTGTTCAAATATTGTGTAAAAGCTCAGTCGAAAATATTCAACGCCACTGCAATCGTTTTTGTGGAAACTTTTTTCGTTACACCTTTTCGAGGATAGGACCCCCGCCATCGATCACTAACTTTTGGCAGGGGGAAATTTAACTGGATGCACGTCTACTGTGTGCAATCCCAACATGCAAACATCTGCTTCGACTTTTTAAATGTACTATAGGTAAGTTTTTGTTTTTGTGGTATAAATGGAAACCCGTCTCAACTAGAAAATGTCCACGAGCGTTATGTTGGGTGAATGGAATTTCTCGAACAAAAAGTTGGGCAGAGGTAAGAAAAAAGAAAAAAAATATCGGGAACGCTTGAAATTTGCCACTGAAAATCACAACTCCAGATGAATGAAAGAAAAATTGCAACAAGGAACTAGTAAACAATAAGCAAGTTGCTTTCGTTGAAGCCGGCCGAGTGTCCCGCGTTGCGTACGATGAAGCACGATCCGTCGAAATGCATCCGCTTTTCGCCACGTCTGTAATGAAAGAGGAGAGTGTCACTTGATGGTGGCTGAATATAGGACCAAGTGTAGTTACCTCACAAACAGATGCGAAGTCTTGCCCAGCGATGCTGTACAATGGATGGCTGGTGTGGTTAAGGTGGCCGATCCGTTGGTGGGGCTTGTGCGGACGAGACATTTGTTGTGGGTCCTTGTCAATCTGTCAAAAGGGTTTTAAATAGTTTCCGCCTAGATGCAAGGGATTTATGATTTATACTTAACCAAGCCATCGGCGGCCTGCGAAATGCGAAATCCATTTAGCTCGTAGGTTTCGGTGCCATCATCGGAGCAGGTGAACACGCAATTTTGCACAATGGAAGCGGCCTCTTCTACACAGGCTGGTCCGTGGCGCGAGTCACTGGGGGTAGGGAATGCAAATTGAATTTTGTGCAGGAAATACTTTTCTAAAGTGAACTCAAGTGAGTCAAAGTTAAAGGTAGTGGTAGCTTCTACATGACGCCGGACTGTTTGAATTCGGCTAAGATATGGCATTCTGTCAGCCCAAATGCGGTGCAAATGGGAAGTAGGTATTTCGGCTATAGGTACCCTATGAAATGCTATTCGACGCTGCTGAATTATTTTCTGTGCAGACATGTAATGAACGTCAATGCATGACTTGGAAGCCGAGACTGTGGCGCCTTAAACGGGTGAAATTATTTCGAAATGCGGTCGAAACTAAAACACCCCCATTGGACTTGAGCAAAGTAGCTCCTCTACGAAAATTCTTGAACTTTTAACCATCAAAACGCAACTCTCATCAACAAAAACATAAAAATGCTCGTCCTTTTTTTATGGGCTTTGTTATGAAAAAATATATTGTGGCTTCTAGAGCGTTTTGATGATCAAATGATGACGCTGTCCAAATTTTGATTGTTCATAATTGTATTTATTTAATTTAAATTGATCGTCCAATGTGCATCAAATTTTGTTTTACGAAATCTGACAGTTAAAAAAAAAACCGACGGAACGAAAATGGGGGGGACATGGTTGAATGGTCTGACCGATTTCTATCTAAATTATAATGTGTAAAATGCAAAATCTAAAATGCTAAAAATGTATTAAATCTGTCCAAAAAATGTAACATGACCTAGTGCAGGATTCTGTAAAAAAGGATTTAAAAAAATAAATGTTGAATTTGGAAAATCTGGACCTCCAAGCAACTATTCAAATTTGTTTTTTTTTTTTAAATCTGGACCTCCAAAGCAACTATTCAAATTTGTTTTTTTTTAAATAGTATGAGGGCAACTAAAACCATTGCTCCGTACTAATATCAAATTTTAGTTTCGACTTTAAATTGAAGTGAGCTCCATATCCATATCCACTGTGAACCACTAAAGCTTAGAGTCGAAACTAAAAATATTTATTGGTAGGGCCCATTGTAAATAGATAATGTTTATTATAAAAATATTTATACTAGGCTAAAACGACACCGAGAATATGGGTGAATATTAAAGCCAAAATTGGGATTTATGTTGAACAAACCACTTAAGACAATTCAAAAAAGGAAAAACATCAACGAAAACGAAACGTTTCAGCAAAAAAACGAAAATGTCTATCATTTTTAAAGTTGCAAAAAGTTAAGTTTAATAAATTATTTACTTTTTTCGTAGGTAATTTTGTCTCTTACAGAAAATATTTACTTTTAGCTACCCTTTTTCAAAACTAAAAATTCTACTGAGAAAAAAAAACGGCAACAACCGAAATTATATCTTCGTACATGCGATATGTTGTAGCATTCTTCCTGAGTGTAATGGGCCACTATTCACAATTATAATCGGTTAATGAAAATTGTATGAGGCTGATTGAGCACCATCAATTTAGCGACTGTAAATTATTACCGAACTTGACAGTTTTCCTTCCAAATATCTGCTAGATGGCACTGTGTTCGCTTTATTTTGTTCTCTTAGCTTGAATCTATTTCGACCATTGACATACTATATTGACTGCTAGTGATTATGTCAGTTCCGTACAAGCTCTACCCAAAAAATTAACTAGCGCTCTTGGTTCAAAGCGAATAAAAAGTGTAACAAAATGCCAACCATCTTGGATTTCTCCATAGAATGCAAGAGACACCTTTTGGGTGTTGATAGGTTTTCTAAGTAAAACGTTTGAAATTCAAACTCTTGCGGAATGTTTTCCAATAGATGTCGCTGTATTAAAGTAGATGGAAGCAAACAAGAAATTTAATAAAAAATCGCATCGTAATGCATTTGTTGCCCCATAAATTAAACAGTTTTTGTTAATTTACGACGAATGCATTTTTCAGTTGTTTTAATTTTTTGGAAATATTTTGCAACACCACTTTCGCATATATATTTCAATCAACAACGTTTTCTGAGCAGTTATACAAATTTTCAAAATTACATTTTGGGTAAATTCATACCTCTAATATGATAAATCCTAAGCTAGATTTAAAAGCTTAAAAAGCTACACCTTAGTGATGGACTGTTTGTGTATAAATATTTCAGCAAGACTGCGCTATGGTTTTGCAGTCTTTTCAAATACTTTTTCATCCTCTTTAGACATCATGGGGCTTGCTTTAAGTTCTAAACACGTTGGTACAATTTGGGCATAATACAGAAGAGCCCATTTAGAAGTTCAAATTTTAAAAGTATTTGTCGGGGTGTTTCTTTTTTTTCTATGAAGCCAAATGCAAGCAACCCAGCATTGTGAATGAACCCCATAATCAATATTTTTCATTGTTCTCATAGCTGCACTAAACAAAATATAAAGACAGACCGACGGTTAATGACAAAATAACGAAGCTGTGCAGCGAGTTCTGGATGACACAGAGCAAAATTTTGTCAATATAATTTCCCACTTTCGTGCCGTTTTATCGAAAAAGAAATTGAGAAGCAACATTTTCCATACGTATACATCGTAAAAAAAATTTCATGCATCATTTCCTGCGCAGTTAAGATCGGATCCTACTGAGTACTGACTGCCCTTACAGCCGAGGCTCAGTATTTCTAGCCTCTGCGGACTGTTCCGCACAGTCTCATTAAAATTGAAGCACATTCATCCGTACGGTTAGTACTCGCAAGCAGTGTTGCCATATAAACATTTGGACAGATCTGCAACTATGACAAAAAAAAATGCTTATTTTAATGGAAAAATCCTACTTCATAAAATTTTTAAGTAAAACTAACGAAAAGAAAATAATTCTATTTGTTAAAGTCTGCAAAATGCACACAAATCTGCACTTATCGCAACGCTGCTCGCATGGGTACCAATTACCGACTGTGTTTTGAGTTTAGAGCTATTGACACCAACCGAAACGATACTCCCAACTTACTCGCCGTACCGCAGCCGGCACCGTCAAATCAGCGAGCGACCACAGTGGAAAGTTTCCAATTTATTTCAAGTACAGTTCAATCTCGAGCGATGATACAACTGAACGAAGTTTTGCCAATAAGTAAATCAAGGACTGCGTTTGTGTTAGTAATATTGTCCAAAAAGGCAGCCTGCTTAGTTCTGATATTAAATTCGAACTGTTTAATATTGCAAGCATTATGGAAGAAATTATGTTTTCCATTCACGGGTAACAAGAATCCTACTTTTGAAACATGCACTTGTATCTCCTAAAAAACAACACAATTCTACGTAGGCACTTGAGTGCCGGCCAATAAATCAATTGGTTCAACGTTCAATCATCCAATTTGGAAGTAAATTTGGATTGCCTGTACCTCGAAAGGGAAACAGTCTGATTGCCAACTATCAATGGTGGATAGTGGTGGGTTAATGGCCGTAAACAAAAAAATTTAAATCCTGATATAATCAGATTTGGAAGGATGAAGGAACACTCCCTCTAGGGAGACGCAAATCCACCAAAAATATACGGCAACTGTTTGAACGAACCTTTTACGAAATTTTAACTCATCAGAGTTGGAATGGAATGCGAAATATAATTTTCACTTCAATAATTGTTTAACATTAAACGGATTTATATAAGTTTGCCAAAAGAAATTTACGGAGAAAAATTCGTAAGATTTTTCATTATCATTTCATTACGTGGACATCATAAGTTGGGTTCTCTTTTTCGAAATTTTGGTATGGCAATAGTAATTATTTCAAAACTGTTGTATATGTACGGTGACCATTCGTCCTCTTTTTGATTTTTGACCATTCGTCCTCTCTGATTTTTTTTACTAAAAGAAAACAATGCATTGTCCTCTCTTTACTCAACTGAACTCCAAATGTCCTCGTTTTCTTCTAAAACCATCTCTCTGCTATAAGAAATATGCAACTAGCAGGATACGTTCTCAATCCTTATAAAAATGGGAAATATTTATTTGTTCGTTTTCAAGCACTAGGTCAATTTCTTTGGTCTAACTTACAAACTAAGGCTTTTTTTTAACATTTCAACTGAATTTTTACTCACAAAAAAAAGTTTTCTTTTAAGTGATTTAAAAAAATGGTCACCCTGTATATATGGCAATATTTTTTAGCGTACGGGAATCGACATTTTACAACAGCAATCTGTCAGTTGAAGCATTTTAACCAAAGAAAGCTTTTGTACTTAAATTAGAAGGATTTTTGTTTTGTCAAAAAGTGCGTGGGGCTGTTTTGAGTGCGAAAATGGAACACAACTTTTGAAATGGATTCTCTAAAGCTTATTGTGAAACATGTCGTATGAACTGCCTTTGCCACTCAAATGGTCATGCGACTTTTACGAGTGTTGAGAATTTCTCACTTTTGACAGTTCATGCGACAAATATGCGGAACAATAGCAGGAATTCAGTGGATGGCTCTAGTTGCATCTTTCAGCATTTTGTTGAAAGTAAAAGCTTGCAAATGCTTTGAAAGGTATAGGTATACGACCTAATTTCGTATTGAAATGTGGAGCCATTTCTTTTCAAAGTGTCAATTGTCAAAATCGGTTTTAGGGACGCAGGGAAGCAGGGACCATAAATTTTAAGTCAGTTCCGAACCGGCTGAATTGATGAACCCCTACCAGAGTTGATACCCGTGGATGGTTGTCCGACGTTCACAAAAGGTGGAGGAAAACAAATTTTGGGGGTTGAACCTAGACTTCTCGTTAAAAATTCCCGAACACGATTCCACTGAACCACTGCTGCGTTAATTAAAATTTTCCGAGGGGTATCAATTCCTGTGGCGAAATTCCACGCAAGCGACCAAATTCCAAAAACCTTGATCAAAGTAGTTGGCAGTTTACTGTGAAACTTACCAAATCACCCCACGGTAGGTAAATATCTATCGGCTGTTAAAAACTCACTTGTAAAAGACGAAAATCGTGTAATCCTTGCTCATGTCGATGAAACTGTCCGTGGTCGTCCTTGTCCCAGCCGTGTCTACCAGATAGGTCAGAGCACAGTTCTCGCTGGTGAAACTCACCCCCTTGTACCACATTTTCGCGTAGCGCCTGAAATCGAACCAACATTCCATTACCCCATCCAGTCGTCGGCGATTCACCAACTCACACATAATTGTTGCTCTTCATGCCGTCGTACGTAACTATTTCCACTCTGGATCCGTTCTGATAGACCCTGCCATTCGGATGGATCATTGCGGATGAGCTGCCATTGCTGGACAGTGCCATGGCAACCATGCTACGTGTGTTGAATACACGCACCGCCTTGTCGAGCGTCATATCGATACTGCGCCAAAATAGGGGGTGGTTTTTACAATTGGACACATTCAAGAAAGGCTAACCTACCAGACACCCTCCCTCAGGCGAATTTGGATGGTTCCATTTGGCAGTGCCACCGGTCCGGCTGGATACGAGTTCTCGTAATCACGGCTACTGATGCGACTCGAGTACGGTGACATGGACGGCGATATGCTGCCAGGCTACAAGGATATTTTACCAAAATTTATTCTGCGAAGCCAACGCCGCCCTAATGACTTACCATTATCACAATGGGTCGCATGTCATTGGCGGCACTTTTCATCGCAGCCGGCGAGCCATACATTGGCGATGGATTGTAACGTGCCGACAGGCTTCTCATCATCCTTGCCGCCGAGTGGTCGTAAGCTGTTTGCGGCGAACCGAGATGGGTCGGCATGTTGACCGACGGCTGCCGCATATGGTATTGACTCGAAATGGGAACCTCCTTCATCACACTCTGTGCTTGTACCCGCTGTTGTAGGGTTGATGACATTGCCGATGACGACGAAGCCGACGATGCGACAAATGGTGGTGCGCTTACGTTGAATTTTGTCTGCAAAATTAATTTAAAAAAAATATAAATAAAATAAAATCATTTCTCGGACCATTTGTGTGCAACTCAACCGTTGATGGAGGATTCGCTGTGAAGACAGAACGCTGCCGCACACCCGGTGGCGACCTCAGGATGTTCTTAATCTTTTCGTTGTTCCAGTTGCAGCGGCTTATGAAGACGCTATCGTCGTCATGGGGGACGCGATACGGCGCAGATGTTGAGGGTTCATTCCGATCCTCGACGATGGGGATGTTGCTGGCAGGTGGTGCATCATCTGGGTTTTCCATGGCGGCGAAGGATTTCTCTCCACAAACGGGGACAAAGAATTGAACTCAATTTTTTTTTTCTCCAAATTCGATCGAACAAAAAGAACGACAGGTCGGCAGCTGAGGCGATTTTCAAGTGAAAATGTTTTCGTTGCTCGCTGGGAAAATTTACTGATATCATTTGCAAGGCTGACTAGAGGGAAGTTGAGTGCGAGTGGTGTTGTTTTTTTTTTAGCAGGTAGTGTGCAAGGTTTCTGGTCTGGTTTTTGTCCGAAAGGGGTCTTGAAGCATGGGCTTGCAAGAAGTTAAAGCGTAATTTTTGAGAGGGCTGCTGGATTTCGGGTGGAAAACCAATGATTTCACTGCTGGAACTTATTACAGGACTTCTGGATTTGATAGAAAAAATATCTGCATCTGTGGCTATTTTCACAGATTCAGCAGCCACAAGACCAACCTTTTACCTTCCTATTTGGTAATCAAATTTCGTCTAAAATTGAAAGTCAAGCTGTTGTGTCCGTCGTAAGATCGTTATACCTTCTTTAAGTAACTTCCCAAGTATTTAAAAATTTGACTTCGGTAAGGCACTATTTCCCCTCCCGCAATATTGACGGCATAAGGCCAAATGGAAACACACCTGGATCACTCTTATAATGGCATTTACTTGTATAGAGCCTTATACAGAATATAACTTAAACAGAAAATACAACTGCTTCCTCTGAAAGGCAATTAACATCCACGGTATTGCTTCAGCATCTCCCTTACCTGCTTTCCGATAGAATATTCGGCCAATTATATTTTCAACTATAGCAGTCCCTGAAGCTCCACAAAATTCGACTTACCTTTCCAAAGAATAAAAGTGAATGGTTAGGGACCTTCAAAAATAAAACTTCTCATTTGCATTTACCCGAATGCTAGATTGTATTTCAAGAATGCGATGCGCTGTCATATGAATTCTTCAACAACGTTCTTGAAAGAATAGTGAAAAACTCAAACGTTAACAGCAAAGGGCACGATCTTTCAGAAGTCCGATGATATTGGCATGATTGGCAGAACGCAGCTTGCTGTCAATGGCGCATTTGTGAAGAGGGCAAGCAAAGTATATACTGGCAACTGAAAACGACACCCAACACCGACATCTCTTACACCGTAGACAGATAAAACTTTGAGGTGGTTAGGGACTGTGTCTACCTCAGAATTCAGTCACAGATACCAGGGCAGAGGTCAACAGTAGAAAAACTCTTGCCAATCGCTGTTTCAGTAGGCTAAAAAGGCAAGGGGTTTCAAGTGACCCTTTAAAATACCCTAATTGCCCCGTCCTGCTCTATGGCGCAGAGGTTTCGACTCTATGAAAAGTGGATAAGGTTACTCTTGGTTGTTTCGAGAGGAAAATTCTTCGTGCCATTTTCGGTCCCGGAATGGAGGAAGAAATATTACTATGAACGGCGGCATCGACCAAGCCAGAAGAGTGAAGGTCCTAAGGAAGGTGGCTGCGGGTCATGCAGAGCGAATGAACAGGAATGCTCCGGTCCGAAAGGTCTTCGAGTCCACACCCGAGGGACGGAGCAGTAGAGGAAGACCGCGGCTCTGGTGGCGCACGCAAGTGCAAGGGGACCGTAAACTACTTAGCTAAAGATCGAGCTGGCTGGAGGCGCTTGTTGGTCGAGGCCCAGGTCAAGCCCGAATTGTAGCGCCACCTTTTAAGACTGGTAGTTATAAGCTTCAAGTTCTTGAAAGATGTCAATTTCCTATATCCTTTTTATGCGATTTCTCCTGCTTAGTGGTCATGGATACAGCTTTTTCCCAGTCCCAGAGACCTCAAACTCTCCCAATTTATTTGCTCGCATTCGACATCAAATTTCAAGTCGCTTTTAGCAAAAAAATCACACAAACAAATGGCTCCGGAATGCAAATAGTTTTTTTCAATTTTTTGTTCACCTATTTCGTAACAGCATCAATGAAAAAGTCATGTGAGGGCTATCCAGTTGGACATCCAAAAACTATAATCCCCTCCACGGAGACCATCCAAAAAGTTGTCCACTCCTACAAATGGAACACAGAAGGACTTTCTGACATAACATTGACTTGTGTGCCTGGTGGTAAATTGCATCACCCAAATTTATGTGACAATGCATTTAAGCGACTAACACTTTCATGTACATCCTTGTACAGTTTATAGTTGTTCGAATGAAATACAACACAGTATAATCCAGAAGTCACATGTGTTTTAGGGGCTTCGGTATCCTTCTCCCTTCCGATGGGAAATTGGCAACTTTTCGATATGTACCCCAATACAGGGGGGCGGCCATTAAAATTCTAAAAGCCGGTTTATGTTGTCCTTCTACACATACACATGCTGTGTGACATTTAAATCAGGGACAGTGGCAAAAGTTAGTAACTGTCTACGTACGAGCATGCCAACTCAATTAATACATCCAACAACAACTATTTGAACGGAAGTCCAAATTCTCTCGCATGTACATGGACTTATGTGTCAGCCCAGCTTAGAGGTATAAACAATCCATTTTGCTGGGGAATTAACCTGGAGGCGACCTGTTTTCTGTATTTTTTTCTTTGCCCACTTAGCATGTAATTGAAACTGGTCTGCCCACCCTCTTAGTTTGGGTGTAATGCGAAAAGCTGGATCATCATCATGTGACATCAAATTCTTCATTCACATTCGGTTTCGTTTTCTTCGTCTTTCGCTCTGATAGTGTTGGGGGAACCAATGACAAGGACTCTGGGGTCACTCAATTGATGATGATATCGACTAATGTCGTAAGACTATTGCCGAGGGTGGTTATAGGAATTAGGGGGACTCATTATTGGCACCCGCCTTTTTACTAGACGATGAAATGAAACTCAAATCCTCCTCAACTTTGACGAGATATAGTTTCCCTGGCCAGGTATTGTTGGGTAGTTCATAAATGCGGCTACTTAATTCCAAGGCTTACATTGGGGTTTTCAAAAACAATTTCCCATAATTCCCACAAAATTTAAACTCATCCCCTTTATCCTCGAAACAATAAAGCAAACTGTCTGTAAACTCATTGCCCAAGAACGGCAGTAAATTCTCTTGACCTAGTTGGTCTTGGTGGGGCAAGGCTTAACCTTCGTACTAAAACACATTTCGGTTTGGATTTATGGCAATTTTTAATTATTATACCCACTTTGTGCGGAATTCTGCAAAATACCACAATTTTGCAACAGAGTAGCCACAAAGTACGGGCAACTAGGATGGGGGAGTCAGATCAGGATCGATTTTATGCGGGGCGGGACTTGGTAATAATGCTCTAGAAAATCGCTCTTATGGGTTATATGGTTGCAGGTCAAAATAATTACACTCATGTGTACTACACCAGATGGGAAGAACATTGTTTTTATTGAAATTAAACAGAGATATGTACCTATCGAAATTATTATTTGGATGAGATACAACAGGAGTTGTGGCAGAGTGCAGTCTTTGTGGTGCGAAGGAGGTATTTTAATGGAATTATTTGCAGAAATAGTTGCGGTGGCTTTTCTCATGAAGTTCAGTTGCAAATGGGGTTTTTTGGAGTTCAATATTAAGAGATTATTTGGCAGTTTTTTGTGCCCTAATGCGTATCAAAGTCATGTCTAGGTTCACTTGCTCGCATCGTGAGGAAGACAAAAACGTCTCTTCGAAAAGTGTATATTTTACGAATTGACTGTCAAAATTCAACTGTTACAACAACCATTCATAATACCGAAAACCCGGCTAACTTTTTTCATAAAAATATTCTGCAATTGCTGCACAATTTCATTGATAATCGTCGAAACTTCTAGCTTTCCCCACCTATTCACATATTTGGCCATCTACTCCGAATTTGGATAGTCTACACAAAGGGAACTTAAACAGATCTTTAGGACGAACTACAACAGGAAATTGTGAGTCCATTGGTTCATGGAGAGTGCTTTAATCGTTGAAGAGAACTTCGTGTTGAGGACGATCTCTTACTGCTCACAAATGAGCTCACTAGAAGCAAGACTCATCATCAGAGAGCCAGATCAATACGGCCGCGTCGTTCGCTCCTCAACCTATGTAACTTTAGAAAGAAGACACTGAATCGTAAGAACCGATTTGCATTTCGACTCCTAGGAAGAATTGTCGCTAAAAGGCAAAAAAGAACTGATGCAAATTTCCAAAGAAAAAACCAAACTGTCACTCTCTGCGGATGCATTGGCTTTTCGACAATAAAGTGCGGGTTTTCCGAGCCCCAGGTGCGGGAATTTTGTTTGTTAACGTAGCCGCCGAGATTGCGCAGTGGGTGCTTCATTACGGCTATTACTTCTTTTCAAAAGACCCACTGTTTGGGCTGTCACTCACTTTGGAAAAAGGTTTTAATTATTTCCCAACGTTGTTCAAGCTAAAAGCGACTCATTTCTTTCCGCGGAGGTACGATACTGACCATAAACTAAGTATTATATAGACCGTCAGCTCTTTCAACTTAAGAGAATTTGCCTACAAGCTGTTTTCCGTGTTACTATATGGCAAAGTATGTGTGCCATGTTAAAGTAGATTAGACGCACGCATACACTCGCACCTAGGAACCTGACAGATGCCTTACAGTTCATTCTGTGATAGCATTGGCAAAAATTCAAATAATTGACCGTTATCGGGTCGTGTTAAGAAAACGGTGGGTAGTGTGGTGAATTTAGTACCAAATTTATTAAAACGCATAGGTATAGAGGATTTCTCTCATTTTACCAGGATAATGTATATAGTACGGGATGTTTACATTTATGTTGTAAACAATGAAAATCGATGAACTATATGAATCATCGACAAAAATAAAAAAAAAAACCGTTTATGAATAAAAAGAAAATTGAAGGTACGCAGCAAAACTTAAATGCGTGAGACATATCAGGATACAAATCAGCAAACATGTTTATTTCAAATTTTGCTTATATACATTTTGAGTTTAGGTCTTTCCCGCACATTTTAAAGAAAATAAATTTTCGTTGATTGTGTCTTATAGACTTTTTTTTTCTTATAAATGCACATTATTCATATTCTCGACATTTTATTTCAAATGTAATTTCATAATTAATAATTTCATTTGTTTCAAATTTTCTAATAAATTTAATTTGTTTTATTTTCAATACAATTTTCGCAATTGTGAGCTTCCGTAAATTTAAAGTCGATACTAAACTCTATAACTCAAAAATTATACCCGAACAGAAATATTTATAGCTTTTCCCTGAAACATATTTTAAATTTTAATATTCTTAATCAATTTTTCTCTTTATATTGGTTGCATTTTTTCCATCGACATTCGCCGGTGAAATAATTTTTCGTCAAAAACAACAAACAAACAGACATAATAATTATAGGAAACAAATATTTTATTTTATTTCAACGAATGAATTTTCACACTTTACTCTTTCATTTATTTATGTTGATTACGTTCGCTATTCTGCATTTGGTAGAATACATGTTTCCGTGGTGAAATACAACAACGAATATAAACTCTCAGAACGCATCCGTCAGCTGATAGAAACTCACCAAATACACTAACTCTCAGTCAGTGTTCTTAGCAATCTGTCTTTATTTTTCCCACTAAGGGTGTTCATTTACTCTTTTCACTAAACTCAAATTACCTCGATTTTTTTATGAAAAAGACATACTTTCAAAAGTATTTGTATTGTTCGAAAAAAAAATCACACAAAATTAATCTTCAATATAAAAATCGCAGTTTCCTAACATTATAATGATAATTTTTTGGTACTAGAAATTGCTGCTAAAGGCAAATCTCCATTTTGTGTACATTAAGTGCGTTAATATTTATGGTGAAATGTAGTTTGAATGTTTTTTTGTCAGATTATTGATATTCCCACAATTTTGATGTTTTTTCCTTGGACGCACAGAAAGTTTGTGAAAAAATTTAATTTCCCTCAAAAAGGTAGAGATCCCACGATGTAGGAACACTGCTAATTGTCAGTATATTATTACACTTCCCGCCATTTAGAATTTAATTTTTTGCTGCTTAACACGCATTCACAGATAGGAAATTTAAGAGAGAATTTTCTATTCAAAATTTGCGGGGGGAATCGGGTAGGTGCGCGGGAGCTGACGGTCTTAATACTTAGATTATGATACTGATTTTTTGTCAATATTCCGAGCGGGAAACAGCAGTCAGTGTCAAAATAACATATGATTTAAAATGAAACCACTAGATGGCCCACTCTTTATTTAAAGTAAAAGTAATTGTTAACTACCTGCCTTCGCCATTTTATATAAAAGATTCCATAGAAACTTCGCAAAAAAGTGACTTATCACAGTGATAGCAAGAAATTTTACTGTCATAGGTACTCGTATAACAAGTAGTTTGTAATAATCTTCAACAAAGAATCAACTATCGCAAATCACTATAGAGTTGCACCCCTAGGCTACGAGTCCCACGGTGCGTTTTTGGCTTATATAGAGGCAAGATACGAACAAATTGGAGTCCACCTATTAGTCAGCGTTGCCATTTTGGGGGTTTTCCCCCCAGAACTAGAGGTTTTTAACCGGCGAGGGGATGTCTGGGGTATTTTTCTTGGAATTGTGTTCAACAAATTTCTTGTTCTCACTAAAAGGATCGTTTTTTTTTTTTAAATAGCTAAATCTGGGGATTTTTCAGATTTGTTTAGGGGGAAATATTTGAACCGTCTGGTAACACTGCTGTTAGTTGACAAAATAATACTGCTCTTGAAAGGAGCACAGCACCCATTTCTATATGCCATTTAGCGCCATACTAATAACAAATTTTAATCTCGACTTTAAATTTATGGAAGCTCACAATTGCGAAATTTGTATGGAAAATACACCCACTGTGAACTACTAAGATTTAAATTCGAAACTAGAAATGTTTATTGGTAAGGGACTTAGTAACAACCATTTTTTAATTTAATTTTCACACTAAATATTTTGTAGGTCACAATTAGTAAATTTATATGAAAATTTTCGCCATTGTGAGTACAACTAATGATGCACTTACAACATCACTCATTCGCGATAAATATTTCCAGCTTCGACCTCAAATTTAAGTAGTTCGCAGTGGCTAGATTTTCCATATGAATTTCGCAATTGTGAGCTTCCGCAAGTTTAAAGTCAAGATTTTAATTTGTTATATTTTATTTTTTAAATATTTTTTCTCTTATGTTAAGAGTTTTTTTGTTTTTTTTAATTTATCTAATTATATAGTCTGTAAATTTTAAAATGGTAGACTTAAATAAATAAGCAAATAAACAAATATTAATGCGGCGCTTTGCCTCTTCCCAAATGAACAAATTAATTTGCTCGTACGTCTGTAAAATAACCAATTCTCTTTAATCTTTAAAATATTATAATATATCCCACAAAATCCCCCGAGTATGCAACATCTTTGGTCAGGTTCACAATTTCCCCCCAAATAAAAGGAAAAATTTCCCACCCCGAAAAATTATCAAAATCGAAACCCATCTTCAGGCGCACAGTGCGAGCAATGATAACGTTGGCGAAAAGTAATGAAATTCTCATTTTCTCTTGTCCAGTGTGCTGCCACTTTAAACGGAAATTGAAAATCCCCCCCGAGAATTTGAGAACATTTTTCAACACAACTACAACAGTTTTCCTCTTGAATGGTTAATGACATCGGTAGCGGTTCAGAAACAGATAAAAAAAGCGTTACATCAGTAATACGATTTAAGTAGAAGAAGAACAAAATTCAAACAAAAACTACCCCAATCTTTAAGCTCGAATGCGAATGCAAACGACGTTAGAAATAATCTAGTTTTCCACTCACATGGTGTATCACTGGATAGTGATTACTGGCAGCCTCATTCAATTTGAATTCATAAACTGATGTCTGTGCTCTGTGGTGAGGAATTCAATCCGAGAAAAAAAAAATTAAATCCAATTTTGTACCATCAAAAAGATAGTTTCTCGTCAACTCACACACAGTCGAGAAGACGTATACTCAACTAGATTTTCTCAAATTGAAACAAAGCGAGAAAATGGAAGAACAACTAAAAAGGACGAACGCAAACGCGCAAAATGGGTAAAAGAGTCGGATCGGGTTGCCATAAATTTCTCGTTAGCCTTATCCACAAAGTAAAGTTTAATTGAATCCGAGCTTAATCGAAAAATAATGACATAGGTAGATCTAGATACTTGAATCGATTGTGCTCCGCTCTCCTGCAAACGGAATGGTCCAGTCCTTGCGCTTTGTATAGGCAATGGCCTACTATTGGTCTTGATCAAATGGGATAAGGATACGAGTATATCATTTGTAGTGGCAGTGGGACTTGAATTTAGACCTCATATACCGTCTGGTTTTATTGGAAAAAGTTTAATTAGGTCAATTCGAGTTGGCATAATTGCTTCGAAATAAGCCGTAATTGTGCACACAAACTACCCCTGATTGGATGGCATTTAAGGACATGAAGGCAACTTTCGTGGACTGAGAATGATGCCGCTATTAGCAAATTGAAGCCGGTACCATGCAATGCGTCCACGTGCGGTGCGAGATAATTGATTCCATTACAGATAATTGATTGATTAATGGATTCGAATTGTGTGTACCTGATTTTCGTATTAAAATTGCCGTAATCCAATAATGTACACAAATAAGAGCGGACGCAGGCATGCAATTCCGTAAGTGGATAGAAAGATTAATTCGCATCCGGATATGGAAACAGTGTTCCCACGTTTACAAAGCCAGTAGATTAACTCTGGCATGTGGAAGTTCATTGATTAGATACGTGCGGTTATTTGTTGGAATTAATTCATTTATAGCTGTCCAATTGACGGAGATGGAAAAGGGCTATCATGAAACTTTGTCGGTTATAATGACTATTCATTTGACAGCTGAAAAATCAAATGGGATACGTTTATTTATGTAAGAAGGAATTACGGCTATGGCGGTACTTAAAGCCGAAAGCGACAAGTTGGGAATATATCTCACTGGTCTCTGCAACAATTGTTTCAATTGAACCTGTTTAGAGATTTACTTTTCACTGTTGTTATAGATTTTCTTATGCAGGATAATTGAAAGATCCAGCTGTTCGTATAAGCCAGCTTAATGGTCCGTCGCTCTGTAGCTAGAGAGGGTGTTCGACTATTTTGCTGCAAAATTCTGGTTTATTAAAAGAAATTAAAAAAAAATCTCCCTTCAAATCTCTTCTAATAACACTATCCGGCCCAAGGATATTTTTACCCACTGTGTCGCGTAACGAATCCGCCTACGTGAAGTGTAAAAACCCGTAAAATTGACCGACTCAGAGAGAGTTTATTGCCACCCACTTCTGGGATTATGCAGTCCCAAAATGAGACATACGGCTAAAAAAAAAATTTAAAATAAATCCCATCTGGTATTCCAAGGACATTTTCCATTTTTCGTTTACCAACTCAATAAATTGTAAATCAATCAACTGAAGAACTGATCCATGCCGAGCCCTCTTATTTTTGCACAGAATTTCTGTAGCGAAAAAAATGTTGCGCACAAAATTCGAGCACACGCAAAACATAAAACAAAAAAAACACGCTTGACAATTTATTATGACATCTACTAAAAATATTTGCCGCCCACTATCACTGCCGCCACCATATCAAGTGCGCCCACCTAGAACATGCATTTTATTGCAGGCAATTATTATCGCTTGCATGCATGCACGCAAAATAACTGCACTGCGTGTTTATTTATAAACACTCCATCCACTGACACCGAATCAAAAAAAAAAAAAATCTTTCCGTTGCACCAAAACGAAAACGAAAGTGTTACTGTGTGCGATGCATGTGCTTGTGCAGTTTCCTCTCTAAATTTACTCGTTAAGTTTAAATTTATTTTTAAATGTTCATAATTTGTTAGATAAAATACCAAAAATACGCCAAGTACAGATAGTTTTGGGAGAAAAACTTTATTTAGCTTCGGTTGGGGCTATTTTTGTTTAATTTTCCCGCGTGAAAGTATTCCGACCGATGGGGGTTGCCAAGAAATAATGCGTGTTGCGTGGAAGAAAATGCATCGCAAAGTGGGTGGGAAACACATGTAGCTATAGCTTAAAAATATAAAGTCTGTTGACATGTGACCCATTTGCGGGTCATGCTTTTTTTAATTTTAAGTTATGGTGGGCATTGGCTATATTTCACTTTTGTGTTTGTTTGTTTGTCGGTGGGTTTGTTGCTTTGTTGCGCATAAATTAATGAGGGCATTTTGTTTAAGTTGTATGTACAATAACCAGCTGGAAGCGGAGTACTTAATACAGTAACTAAGCAAATATTTTATTTCAACCGCATTATTGAGTAAATTTTGAAATTTCATATTTGTTGCTTCGTTGTGAAAAAAAAATTGGCATCCATTTTTGGGGACATTTTTTTTATTGCTTAGTCCTCGTCGGGGACATGGGACATTTTTTATGCTAAGTGGAAAATCGTTTTATCATACCTTTTTTTTTGTCTAAAAACCTTGAAAGTTGGTTTAATCTCAAGGTGCCCTCACACGGAGGCGAATGCTGGGATTTTGTTTAAATTTTTTTAGCGAGGCCTTGGAACATCTCCTACCCGAAAAATTATATTTCGTCAGCTATTTTAGTAAATTAAATGCATTATACATTTTGAAGAAAGAGTGCCTATATCCTGACGTTGGGTTCCCATCCTAGTATGTTTTACTGATCCACTCCACGGATTTTAGAAAACGCTTAGCATCGCTTTGAAAGCACAACTCTCGAGGCCTGTAAATGAAAAAGAAGTCGAGCTCATAACCATCCTTTGAAGTTGAAGAAGTTGTAGCATGATTTTGATGCCTGAGATGTCATCAAACTGCGGCGTATCCTTTACAGAACGTGTAGTTCTACATGTGAAAGCATCAGCGATAGGAATAGGAAATATGGGCGATTTTCTTGGTTGCGTAGGTGCGTGCCTAGTCGCCAGTGGATGTACTTATGGTCTAGCGACGTTTGCATTTGTTTTAAAAATGAGATTCCTTGATCTAGTTCTGTTGTAAACTGGCCGAAAGTTTCTGGAAATGACGCTTTTCATCAGAATATTTGACAGACTTGGTCTATCTTTGGCCTTTGAGGTAAATTAGAAGAACATTTTTCTCTTCGTGTATATTCTAGGGGGGATTGGACTTTCTCCGCTGGTGATGCGACGTCTAGCCAATTCGTCCGCTCTCTCATTTTCCCCTGTGTTCCTATGGCCGAGATCTTATATATGTCTGCCTGTGTGACAGAGCAGAGGTTGTGGTTGCCTATAACCTTTGATTTGGCGACGAAAAGTTCCTTGAGAATTACCCAACCGTTCGGCAGGTGTGAAGATCGTTGGTATGCTTCCTCCCTAGCAGTCATGGACTTGTATTAAATACAAAATAATTTCCAACCATATACGAACTTTTGTATTTTTCTTTGCTAAATGTGTACCTCGCTGTATTCCATAAATGTCCTGAACACTTTAGATTAAAAGTGAGTTGGCCTCGTTTTAAGAAGAGAGACTCATCATGCAATTTTGTAATCTGTGATATTCACTCGGGTATAGAGTGACTTCAAGGCATTGAAAAGCCACACACCACTCATCTGGATGATGATGGTTGTCAAATAATGCGTCCCTTCCATTTCATTTAAACCCTAATTTTTTCCCAATATCGAGACCGATTTCGCTGACTGATGATTTTCATTGCCTTTTCACTGCAATTTGTCGACTTTTTTGTTCCAATGCTGTTCCTATTCCACTTGCAGCTTGCTGGAGTGCAGACATCCTGACAATACGCAAATTTTAATTAAATTCCCATCTCCGTCATAACAAAACTAACACATTGTTCACATGGCTTGCTGAGGTTGCAGGTACCTATCTCGGGTTATGTGCGCGAGAGATAGATAGATATGTACATTGTACAACTCAATCGCAAGTGGTGACATTTTAGTTAATTAAAAACGAGTTGGTACTTTATAATTAAATCAGAAGTGAAATACTGCGCAAAGGATTATTCTTGATGTTCATACATAAATGAGAAAAGCTACGCTCTTATACATATTTAAATTTTGGCTGTCGTGTAGAATGCTGCTTTACCTATGCGAGTTTTCGGGGAAGAACTATTATATTAGAGTAAAACTTGTTCTCTCAGCGGAATGGTGCGATGGGGTTTTTAGTTAAATCCCAAATTTAAGTCGGATATTTTGAAAACGGAAGAGAAAACATGAATGGTTTGCATTCGGAGAGGATAGCTAAATATGCCTGCATCTTTCTTGAACTATTTGTAAGTGGAATATGCAAACGCAGGATGTATTTTAATTGTTGTTGTCATTGTGTTGTATTCTATTACTCTCTCTCTCTCTCTTAATGTAAATTAAGCCGTTGACATGATACATTACAGTATACTTGTCAAAGACAGTTAATAAAGTCACATTGCTGAAGCAACACGTCTCTTGTCATTCGTAGAACGTAGAAACAGAACACATTGAATATATCCCAGATGAAAAGAAAAAAATTACCCTTATTTTTAACACCAAAACGATATTTTTTCCCTTTTCCAAAAATAAAAATCCCTTTTTTTCCCTCAAAAACAGAAACGCTTCTTTAAGTTTTATTTTAACATTTTCTGTTTTATTTAAATATCTTAGAACTTAGCAAACAAAAAAAATAAATAATAGGAACGCATTAAATTCAGTCAGTATTATGAACTACTAAAAAAAACTTTCTCGCTTATGATATCGATATGAAACGCCAAATGATGAATGCATTCAAGATGAAACAAAAAAAATATCCCTTTCCCCTTTTTTCCCCCTTAGGAAAAATCGACAAAATTGCCGACTTTCCCCCCAATCTGGGATCACTGCTCCGACCTCCAGGCAGCATCTATCAAAATGGACAAGTTTGTAAGAGTGAAACCACTACAGTGACAGCCAGAGATTTGGAACAAATCGAGATAAAGAGACTCCGCGATACTAATAATCATTTTTAGGTTCCAGAATAAAGTTTTCGCACTCACAATAGTGAAATTTTCCATACAAAATTGCGACCTACAAAATATATAAAGTAAAGGTTAAAAAAAATTATTAGTAAGGCCCACTATTTCTAGATCTTTTAAAAGTCGAAGAAACCAAAAAAAAACAAAAAAACCTACCACAAGAGCAGGGGTGGGATTCTTAATTATGAAAACGTTCTTTCGTTTTCGATTACACGAACGTTTTAACTTCGAAAGCGTAAAAATTGCTCGTTTCCACGAAAACAAGAAAACAAAATTAAAACGGATTCTTTTTTAAAGGAAAATATTTTCGTTTTTTTTAAATGCTTGTTCTCCAAATTGGCAACACTTTTATCAGAAACTTCCAACTTTGGATATTTCACCATGAATGCAGACCCACTTCACAAATTGATCGATAATTAGACTTCCAGATCTAGATCTAGAGCCGAGCTATGTCAGAAATAAATTTTTTTATAAAGCATTTTCAACAGTGGCGGCACAAAATCACCTTCGGTGAAATAATAAGAACATTTTTCTACAGCTCTTAGGTTTTGTTGAATTATTTCGTACGCGGTATATGCTGCTAAGTTGTTGTTTATTTTGCTGTCGTTGTTACTATTTTTGTTCTTGTTGTTGTCGTTGTTATTGTAATTATCGTCGTTATTGTTGTTGCTAATGTCGATCGGCGGAAGTATTCTTAAAGTCAAACAGTTCCAAACATTATTTGATTGGGAACATTGGCCTCGTTTCACGGAAGTCTCCCGACAGTCATCATTTAATTTTCAACTACCACTCAAAAGATAAATCTAAATTTCCGCCAAAATGTCAAATTGACTTATAACACCTCATTCTACTACTGTTCTCCCCTGTACCTTCCCCTCTGTCAACTTAACTCATTTGACACAAAGCTGTTTTATGTTTTCCTAGAAAATATCATCGCAGCAAATTAAATCCGCACTTCCGGTGGATCTTGATCAAATCTGATAATTTTCACACCAGTTTCCACGAGTGAGAAATGATTAATTATTTATGCAGAAGTTCAAGGGAATTAATTTCGAAATACCCATCATCAGCGAAATCATATTTTACGGCCCTTTATCCGGCCAGAGTCCCATGTATAAGCGCAGCGGTTTTATGGGCCCATCAAATTTTTACATTGAACTTAAAAATATATAGAAGTTGACGGCCATCGCTAGTATCCTTTGCCACTTGGTCTTTCAACGGTTTTTTTTTAATTGTTCTCGCCAAGGTCAGCATACTCTTAATAGCTCACCCTTCAACGGGCATGCTATTGCACTCGATAGCGAAATTTCATTATACACAAATAATGTCGAAGGCATCTTGCTATATACCCGTAGAATTGGTAGCCGTTTCTAGCATAAGGCCGTTCGATGCTACCGCGCTGCGACACATGAAAATAGATTTCAATTGACATCTGTCTACCGCTCATAAGCACCCTCATTACAATGAACGGATTCAATGTCGAAACAACCACAAAAATGTTGACACGAACATTACTCAATATTCAAAACAAAGTGTCGATGCGTAATGAGGCTGTGCAAAAGTGCGAGTATATGATGATGACAGGTGGGTGGTGAACTACCCAAAGACTACCACGCGTATATTCGTGTGAGTAAACCGAGCAAGAGAAGTGGCGATGAAAAAGTCGTATTTTGACCGGGGTAGTGCCAAAACACAAGTGTCGATGTCGAGTGTTGCGACTGAGTTGCCTTGACTTTTTGCCACAATTTTGCAAGTACATTGTGTTGCTGAATATTGTTTTGATTTTTTTTTGTTTTTAACATTTTGGCAAGGCTGAAGGAAGTTTTAAATGCAGTAGTTTTCGGAATTTTGTCATTCCTGTGAAATGGAAACTGAATTAGAAACGTCATTTATTCTTTAGTTGGTAGTCTTGCAGTGGGTTGATTGATGATGATGACTAACATTTGGGACATGAATAGTGGCCTAAGCGACTACGACAGAAAAAAAGTTGAAAGAGAGCAATGCGATGACCTTATTTCTGAAAGAATTTTTTTTTTTTTATATAAAGGAGCGTAATAGGAAGCATCTGAGAATTTTTACGGCCAACTTCAGCTTCAAGTTATTTAACGACCGAAGATGGAATGTACATTCACTTTGAATCTACAAGCACATTTTTTTGTGAATATCTCGCACTGCATTCAAAAAAAGTCGTATTTTCCACCAATATTTATGTTAGCTGTTAACGAGTTTTACTACTAATACTGTGAGCAACGCATTAATATTTCGAATCACACTATAATAACATGACATCTTAATGAATCCATTGTGTCCATTGCGTTGGCAGATACGTCATCGTGTACGTTTTCAATGGAAGGAACAGTCTTTTATAATCTGTTTCATACCGCTGTACAAATACTTTTTGTAGAACAATTCCGCAGACAGCTGACAGCATGTTTTGCGATTAAACTGTCAACTGTTAAATAATTAAACGACAGTGACAGTTTCTCTCATTCTCGCAATAATTCCATCAATGAATGTGCTTACTCTCAGATTGTGAAAACTGTCAAAGTGTCAACGTATTCAACCCACACAGAAATAGATGCATTGTTTGTGGGTCAGCCTCAATAATCTATCCATCTGTCAGTTGAATGCATATTGAGGTTTGTATCAGCTCGAACCATACAACTATGTCAAACCATCACGATTGATATCGTTACTTAAGGCGGCGTGCAACATGTGTTCGATTTATATCTGGGCTTGTGTGTTGCTAACTGGCATTGCGCATAGTCCTTCTATTGCTATCGTCACTGCAGTTGCCTTCGTCTCGTATTGGGCGTTTTTATTTTCTGCAAAACCTGAACTGTCAAAAAAAAGTTAGTGTTTATTTTTCAGCTCACACAAACACGAGATCTGAAATTTTGCTTCCTTTTAAATTCAGAACACGACTAGAGTGCACTCTATTTGCTCAGAGTAAACTGACTGAACAGTCAGAGTAGAAATCAGAACACAGCTTATTTTGACAGCTCACTATACGGTTGCTTATGATGAATGCAAATGCCGGTATAGAAAGGGAAATTCAACCAAACAGATTTAAGAAATACGACAATTACTGTTAGGATGACAGTTACTGATGAAATGGCTTTCATAAATAATTTAGTTCGGTTTGAATACGCGCGGTTGATAAGAGCATGGACGTGTTCGAGCTCTGTTCAGTTTATTTTAGATGGGAAAAGAAAACCGCTCGTTGTGGTCACTCGCGCTGATATCAGTCAACGTCCGTTGGTTGGTATAGGTTACACCAACGGATAGTTCCAACTTCTTACCCTACTACACCGAAAACGCTGTTTACCAAATCGATCGTGATGGACCAACTTGTGGCACTAAATTAAATCCAAGGCGTGTCGTCAATACCAGTTATCAAGAGAGTAGCTAACACTATTTTCGACACCACTTGAAGAGCCAGACTTTCCTTAACCTATTTGTCCACATAAAATAGGGACATATTGCTTATAACTCTGGCGTTCGTCTTGAAGACATATTTTTCAAAGTTTTATTGGACGGATGGAGCTATTTTCTGAATAATTTCGCTTTTGCTTTTGGGAGACTTCTCCTTGCCAGAGAGAACCGTATAAGTTGCATTGATTGATTAGATGAAAGTATTTTCCTGATTGGAACCCAACTCTATAAGAACTCTTCCTGAGCAGTGTGTTTTTGAGATAATTATATGCTATACATCATGAATTTTTTTGCTTCTTAACTCAAGCCGAAAGCCCCCCCAAAAGGCAAATGGCATCAACCCCAAATTCAAATACTCAGCAAAAGTTTATCCATTCAAACCGAAATAATAGAACAAAAAAAATCTATTTCCTCTACCAAATTGAGTTGCACAAAAAACCCCCCGAACTAAAGACTCTCCCCGATCAGATTATCGATTGACTTCATCAATCTCTGTGCGGATTCATAGCCCATTGAACATCATCAGACTGAGAGTATCTGTGGACACATTAGAGTGCCAGAGGATATGCGATGAAATATACTCCTCCACAAATCGCATCGAACCAGAACCCCTCCCTCACCCTCGATTCGTGTATAGATAATTGTAAATATATAGAAAGCTAGCGTCTCAGCGTCTCTTCGAATCACTTTGTCGCCACCCGCGCTATGCCCTCGCTGACTCCTATGAATCATGGTTTTTGCCAATGAAAAAAAAAAAATACGAAAAGTAATCCACTTCGTTGTCATAGCTGAAAATATCAAACTCATTCGGGGAAAATTCACTTTTCATTTCTTATTTTTACCTCTTTGTTGTATTTTTGTTTTTTTTTTTTAACATTTTATAGACTCTCCCTACCTTCTGCCGCTGCTGTGTCTATCTATTGTCGCTTTGATTTCCGTGGAATAGGAAAATTAAATCGCGCCAATTAAAATAAAAATCCAAATAGAAAACGAATGGGTAAATATTTTTTTAAAAGTAGAAGTGATGAATATGTTGCGGTCGGTTTTTGTTTTCACACCAAATATTGATGAGACAGATTTTCTGATTATTTTTTCGTACGCGATCGCCGGATCCAAGGCAAAGACCGCACCTAATGAATCAAACGAATCAAAATGTTCGTATAAAAATTATATCTTTTGCTTTTCGGCGGAACTGGCCCACAAATTAAACACGAAGGCAACGACGAAAGTGTGCCATGACGCGGGTGATCATAAAATTTAATTTGAACATCGTGATTATGGGGAAATTAGTGGACTCGGGCTGTAGGTGATCCTTAACACGTATGCTGTATACCCATCATTAGGTGGGTGGGGTTCTTGAGTAAAATAATGAATTTGCGGTCGAAAAAGATGAATTTAATTTGAGAGAAACTCTTATGACTCCGCTTGGGAATAGGATGGTATTTTAACCTGGATTTAAATTAGTTACCTGAATAAATCATATTGGCCTTTGAAGTGTACACTGGACTTTTATAGCTTTGCTGCGATAGGCGACCTTCTCAAGTAAGTTCAGATAGGAAGAAGAACCCATCGCAAACTTCTGGAGGAAGCAAATGCAAGTTCATTGAGGAAGAAAATGCGAACGTACACTCGTACGTTCGCATTTTCTTCTTCTTTGCTTTCTCTAGAAGTTTGTAATGGGTTCTTCTGAGTGGATTTTAATGAATTACCGGTGATTCTTCTACAAAAGTTGCGACGACGGCAACTTTTTTACATACATTACATTGTATCGTCTGGGATTAGTAAATGAATTCGGCGGCGAATGAAAATCTTCTTGGGGGAACTAAATATGATTCACTTGGTTTGAAAGGAGCATATTAACTTTTTATAACTAACTAAGTTTCGCAGTAGTACACGTTGGAAACCGTTTACATGCTTTTTAGGAGCTTTTGATTTGGTGCCGTATTGAGGCATTGGAAGAACATATTTTCGTGGAATGGGGGTTATCAAAAATGGCGAGCAGTCACTAATTTATTATCAGATTTTCGAAACAAACGTAGTCAATTTTAGACTTCTGCAGTTTCGAATGTGGTCATTGTTGGTATGCAGTTGAATTCTGACTGTCAATTCTCGATATCAGTTCCTCTCAAAGTCTCAACAAAACTCCTACCACTAACGCCAACTCAGCGATGAACACTGGTCCGAACCAGAAGTTATTGAATACAACAGATTAGTGACAACCGTCCTAATGCATATTTGATCCTTACTATAATAAAACTGTAACTTTTTTTCCGGCCGTAAGGTGTTTGCCTGGAATAGATTTAAAACGTACTGCACGAAATTCATTCCGGTTTTCACAGGTGCATTGAAAATTATCGAGATTAAAAGATAGGATTATGTTTTATCATTGTGCGCTGTCCGGAAGCGGAGATCTAAGCTGATGTCTAAGAAGAGTTGTAATTCTCGAATGCCTTCTAGGTCCTAGCTTTGGAATGACTCATCCAAATGAAATAGGATTTTTTTTAAATAAATACGTGATCCTGAAGTTGAACAATAAGCAATAAACTATAAATTTTATATAATTCAAAAAAGTAAAATGTTCGATTGAAGCTAAATCGTTGGATTTTTCCAGTGTTGAGTCGAGGACATTTTGTGTGTGTGTGCGACAAAATCTGTTTCTCTCTCTGTACCTTTTGTTCTATCGCTGTGTGCTTTTTCTTTATTTCTTTTACGCATCTTTTGTGCTTTTTGTTGTTTTTCGTTTTTCAAATTGAACTGGAAATTATATGAGTATATGACAAGAGTAGTCGAGTAGAGCGAATGTGGCGCATGAGATTGAGAGAGAGTACTGCTCAATTGTGATTTAAATTTAAATGCGCTGGAGAAGCCAGGCGAGCACGGGTCAGCTAGTTGTGAATAAAAATGTTTTTTTTTTCTGTCTTCTGAGTCTTCTACTAATTGTTTCGTCTTTGGCGCAAGCTTTAATCATTCATCTGTTCAGTTTGGCATATTTTTCTCCTCTTATTCTCTCTTATTCTGCAACGTGTGCAAAAGCCCTCTACCGGGACAATGAAGCATACTTACATATTGAACTGGAACAGTGGCTGAATTTTTAGTTAAACTGATTGGATGGAACTGAGCAATTTTTTGACTTTGGGATGTTATTTTCCTGTAAGGGTATGATATTTACAACTCGCCGGTTGCGTGCTCTCTTGAAGAAACATTGTCATTGGATAAAATTTATTTATTTATTTATTTCATTATCCTCATACGACAGTTTTCAAAACTTCAAAATAGTAAATATTGCAGCTAAAACTATTGAGAATAGTTAGTGGCATTTTATATTAATTGACATAACTTATATATACAAAAATAAAGAAAAATTCATTCTTTATAATAGAATTTAAATTTGTCCGTATCAGCGCCAATTTTTATTACTCTTGTATATAAAAATAAAAAATGTCACTAACTTTTTTCTTAAATTTTCCTAGGTATTGAATAAATTGTATAACTATCAAATTGTTATTGTACTAAAAAATAAAAAAATAAATATTGTATCTATCTATCGTTTGAATATTAAAAATGATTACAACAAAGGATCATTATATTGATACGTGAATATCAAAAGTTTCGGTACACTTTTTAAATATTTATTATAAAATAAGGAGAATGAAACTTGTATCATTCGAAAGGTACTGTGCCATAGATGTGCACAAACCAAAAATCGTGGATATATGTCGCCATTAAGGCTGGTAAAATTAAGTTATAATTTCCCCATACAAAACAAGTGATTGAAAGGATTTTGGGGACATTTAATTTGCCGCCGACATATTACCATAGTAACGTATCCAAATATAAATCATCGTAGATTAGAACCTGTTTGCAATGGAGAAGCTCATTTACTTATTTTTTCGATATCTAGATTTCGCTCTTTTCGTTAATAAAAAAATAAACTTGAATAACGAAAATAATTGTGGTACGTTTTACATACTTATAAAAGGAATGGTCGATTTTCGACCACAAACGATACTAGTAAAACATTAAACGATGAACAAAAGATTCGACTTACATTCTACCTACATATATAAGACCTTTTTAAAAAGTTTTAGATTGATGTGCTTATTGTGGGTTGGTTAAGAGAAAAGAAAGCGGCCGCCTAACAGCAGAATTCCGGTTCTATCAAGCCCTTAGGAAAGGCATGGTGGTGAGACTAGATGCTGTAGTTCCGTGAGGTCCTACGAGAAAAGTGAGGTCCTATCGACTGCAAATGACTTCTGTTGAGAATTTCCTGAATTACTCGCACTCATATAAAATTTCCTGCATAGTGCGAGTGCGTGATCTGTATGAACGGTCCAATCATTGTTTGGTATACTCCTCTTGCAAATGACGGACATTTCACTCTTAAACAGTGACGAGACAGCCGCGAAGACAGTTTATAGTTCTACACTTAAATTATTTCATGTTGTAGTCCCGTGGAAATATGTTCCACGGAAGCGAGTTTCAAAGGAGCTTTTAAAACTCTACGCACTTGCGCTGCATTTATTTTCGTAGAAGTCCTTTCCACATAATTTTCAATTTCGGGGCTACAAAATTTTCTTTTTCGGCGTTAATACATATTTGAAGTTACTGCTTTGTCTACGATTTCATTAGAATTTACTTCAAACGATATTTGTTCAAATAATTCAAAGAAAACCCCAATTCCTAGAATCCCTAAAAGGTACCTAACCTATGCATCAATGTTTAAAAAAATTAATATTTTCCTCTATATCTCGAAAGTGGGAAAATGTAAGTTATGACCTTTACAAAGTTATCCGTTATCAAGTGTACTGACTGGTACTGTTTGTTGGTCTTCTGTCTTTTATACCCTACTATATCGGTTTTGATCCATGACGGTGTGCCCCCTATGTATATGTAACATAACATACGAGTATACATTAAAGAGTCAAAGTATGACAACTGACGAAGGGCAAATTTATTTTTAAAATAAGCGACCGCTATACCACAGTTGGTACTGACTTCCTGCTGATAAACAGTAAGTTGATCCGTCAAGGTCTTAAATAGAAATCCAAATCTGATTTGTTGGCAAAATTATCTCACCCTCACCCCCAGTCAATCTAAAGCACCCTAGACTACAATCAAGATATTAAACAGCAACCGCTTTATTTTGAAATTTTCCCGCTTCGTCGAAATTAAATTGGCAATTTATCCCGCCATTTAACATTACATTAGCCGGCCAGACAATTCCATTCTGTATATATAATCGGACTGGTCGGTAACGCGAGACCGAGCACCGCATTTCCCCAGCGCTATTCTCTTGAACCAGGAAAAAAAATAATTATTATTATCACTTTACTCCATTTCCCGAAATAACATCTCACACAGAGCTCACCGAGGGGATGAATCCAACTTAATTAAGTATCTTGTGCCGCGCGAGTAAACATCTACAATACGACCATACCCGCTACACTACATCCACACCTCGTCCTGGTTGCTGTAACTGTAAGTTGCTGCTGTAATTATTCTGTAGGTACCTGGAAACGGCCGACAATAAAAAAGTACCACCGTTTAAAATGCTATAAAATCTTGTACACAAAATATTAACAATAACAATGCTGCAGTGAATTAAATAAAATGTGCCGGTAGAGAGTTGATGTTGTTGTTGTTTACATCTTTGGCTAAGTGAAGAGGACCCAGATCTGGCGGGCAGAGTTCATTGCACTCTCAGGAGATTGTCCTAAATGTGATGGATATATATCAGAAAAGCGATGATTCGAACATGAAGTTCAAGAATGCGGACTGTATTTTTTTTTAATTTTTAATTTTTTCCTGTGGGGTCGCACAATTAATCAGCGGGACAGAGTGAGAATGTTTGTGTTTCGATGAGAGTTGTTAATTCGATTGACCCAAATTTTGAAATGCCATGCAGTACTTTTGTTTAACGAGGAGCGAGTTGAGTTTATGATCGAGAATCAGACTGAAGAATATTTTGCGGCGACCAATTTGGGCCTGTAGGTCATTATGTCGACAAATGGGAACGTTCCCATGTGTCATCGTATTCGTGTAAAGCTATCGGATAAAGAGGGCGTTTTTTTTGTTTTTAGAATGATCTACTTTTCTCTGCAAAATGCCAAAATGAGAGCAAGTTCAAGATGACTTCAGGCTTCAGGCTGAGAATACTCTGGTTAGTGCATTGAAATCTCCGCGGGAGAGAGTGTTTGTCTGCCGAAATGAATTGGCCACCCCAAATTTGAAGAACAAGTGGAATGGGTGTGTTTTCTTAGTTGAAATTTTATCTAAATGTGTTTAAAAGACAACAAAATGTGTTCACAAGACAACATGAAGCTGAAGTCTCAAACTGAGGGTCTTTTATGTCCGTCTGAGGGAATTAACTGAAATAATTTGGGACTAACATAAAACCTACTGACCCAGGGAGTATGCGCCTGAGGAAACATGCGACTTTTGAATAGAGATTAATAAATGCCCGGTTAAAAATTTGTTTCCGTTTTATAGATCTCTCCGCCCAATGGAGAAGTCAAAAGTTTACAATTTTTAGACCTGTCAGCTTTGTGAAAGTTCATTTGCAAAATTTGCGCTTTGTTAGACAAGTTTTGTTAGTTTTTGGTCCGTTTTGAAAATACATTTACAATTAGTCAAGATTTTGTTAGAAAGGTTCGCGTTCAGTTGACTCAATTGAACATCAATTGGTTGGCAAACGAAAGTTCCGCATTGATCGAATCGAGGCCATGTGAACTGAAAATGAAACTTTGTCCACTTTTATGTCGAGAATTTTGTGAAATTCCAAATTTGATTTATACAAAACATAAATCGATAAGACCCAAAACTTTATAAGACCTCTTAAAATTCGACTTTGGGACATGCGTTAAATGTGTCCAAATAACTGAAGAATAGGTAGCTAATCGGCTTCGACTACACCGAGTCACCCCAGCAATACAAAGAATGAGTTTGACTTCGGAAGCTTGTGTCCGCAGTCTAATTCTTAAGCTTTGCAGAACAATCCCTTGACCATTTATTGGAGTAGGGATCAGTTAGTTTTATTGACTAAATATTTATAAATAAGTGTTTGTGTATAGATTACAAAAGTTAGCTTATAGTCTAGTTGGTTTGTCATTATGCCGTCTACCAGAATGACGTTTGTTCATATATATTCGACGGAATCAGATAAAATGAAGTGCATAATTTCAAAATTCGCCTTCAATGATGCGTGTTCTACAGCGTAGTGCGTTCAAAGCATATTTGTATAGCACGTCCCAACCGCGGTCGCCATTTCGAATGGACAATGTTTCTTCTTTTTCCAGCTGATTTACTCCAAAGAACATTCTCCGTAGTTCTCTCTAAATCGGGCATTTTGCTATAAAATGGAAGACGTCTTCTCTTTCTGTAAGATTGCAGAGATTACATTCGATTGGAAGATCAGGCCGGTGTGGTATATAATTTAAGTTCATTAATTCGCCTCTGATTTTAAATAGCATGTTTATTTTTTCAGTTGAGTTGGTGTTCACAAAATATGACTTCTCCTGCAGATTGTGACTTAGTTTGCTGTAATACGCTCGGTAATGTGATGACTGAGCTTCAATCACATACGATTCGTATAGAAGATTACCTGTTTTTTGGAGAATTTTCGGGAATTTTATTTTACTCGGTATAGCCTGTTCGTCGATTCCAATAATTGGATTTAGCTCACAATTACGTGCCAAAATATTCCATTCGTGTACACAGTTAGCTCTTTTCGAAATTATGTAAGAGAGGACTATTTTTGGCAACCTACGATCATCCATTCCCAAAACTTTAATTACGTAGTCAAAATGTAATTTAATTGTTTCCAGAAAGAGGGCAGCCATTCCTGTCTCCAGATATATCATATAATTGGGGCCTGAACACTCGTTTAATGTAGTACCGCAGAAATGTTTCGACAGGTGCAAACTGTTGGTATCCCCATATCTGAGCGCCATATAGCAAGATGGAAGTTGCAGTTGCACGTATAATTTTTTGCTTTGCACTTAAAAACCTATTTTTCATACACATTCCCCATACTGAGCCGATCGCTCTGTTTGCTTCTGATAATTTGGCTTTAAAGTGTTTCTCCATACTAAGGTTAGCTGTGATTAAGACTCCTAGATATTTATATTCTCTTACGATATCGACGCGTTCCCCATCATAAGTTCACTTCTCGTTTCTAGAGAACCTTCCGCCACCATTTGTGAATATCATAATTTTGGTCTTCGACAGGTTAACATATTCAAAATAGAAATGCCGAAAAATTTTGTTCCCCCCTGCTAACTGTCTCAAAACTGACTCAACTTGATTAGCCTCGCCAAAGCAAAGCTTAACACTGCTTAACACTGCATTTAGTGGCTAAAACACGCAAACGTGTTCCATTCTTCATTTGGATTCATGGCTTCCAAATACTGCTTGTTTTTTTTTTTTTTTTTATTAGACAGTTTAAAGGTGAACACTCAATAAAGCTGGCTAACATTTCACCAGATTCTCGTAACAAAGGACTCAAGTTAGTCGAGTCGTATATTTGAATTATTGAAGCACACTATCTCCTCCTTCCTTAAATTTATTCAGCGGAAAATCTCTTTTCATGTAACTCATCGCAGTCCATTTATTTTATGCAGGAAGAAAAATTTTATTTCATTTCCCCAAAGTACCTCGAAAATGTGATCCCAAACGTACGAGTACATACCGCATGCAAATGTCATTCCATAAGTTCGTGCAGTAAGTGGAAATTTTTCTCGGTATTGTTGAAGTAACTCAACAACATCAGGATGTCAATGTTTTCTCTTGAGTACAGTTGTACATCCTGATTACGTGTTCCCTCCCAGAGAGCATTAGGTAAACGAACGTTGCTTCTGTATCTCAAAAGTGGACCGCTTTTCCCCCCATACTGATGTTAATTGTCGACACAATTTGTTTTCTTTGCTAATATTTTTATGGACTTTTGGAAAATGCCATAAGTTATGGAATTGCTCATGTGGGACATGTTCGAATCTAGGCACAGTCCTCATCCTGTGTTGCACAGTTCGTCTCTGGGCACATGCCAAATTGATGTTATCCAATCCATCAGTTAGTCATGGTTGGTGGATGATGTGAAAACAAACCAAAAATGCACAACAACTGCTATAGTGGCAGATACTGTTTTTTTTTTTGTTTGTTTTTTCTTTGGATGCGGAAGACACTGTCTCACAGTAGGGTGCAACACCTTGTGCTGTGGTAGAAATGGTGTCAGAAATGACGACGTCGTCAGTGGCACAGACAAAGATAGACACAGACAGATTGTTGATGGGGCTATGGGTGGCTTTCGGTGCCTTGGACATGGTCTTTTCGAGGCAGTATACCATTTCTTGGAAGGGTGCTAGCCGCGTTCCTTGTGTTATTTATGGATAATGAAGAATAAATTAAATTTGCCTCAATAGTTTTGCGTTACTGTGCGTCCTGTGGTCTTGTGTTTTCTCAGGCCAATATATAATGCCTGTCACTATGGCTGGATAGATATGCCGGAGAGACAGTGCGAAACTATGTGGTGACAGGAAAGGAAAGGCGAACGACCGCTAATGGTGTTGAAACAACGGCAACAAATGTGTCGGGGTTTTTCCGCGGGCGAGATAATTTGTTGGAATCAAACTGGAACAAGAAACAATGGGTGGCTGACTGTAAAATTTGTTGATGTGACGTGGTGTGGTTAATACTTTTAAACAAGAATAGGAACAAGGAAGACATTTGCAGGCAATTTGTAGTCGGTCCACCATCGTTTATCCTTGTCCTAAGACGGACGGTGTCCTTGGATGATGATGGGTAGAATTTAAATTCTTCCAACTGTTTGTAGGGATTGTAGCGTATAATTACACATTTCATTTATATAGAAGTGACGGTTGGCCCAGCAGCAACTTCTGAAAATCACTCTCATTAGCATATCCAAAGCTCAAGGTGGAAGTAGGTGATCCGTATAATTTCAGGAAGGAAATTCTTCCACAACCTTCCTTCAGTTCTGATTTTTCTATACGGGTACATCATTGTAAACCCTTTCCACTTAGCAAAATGTTTGTTCGATAACGAAAACAAGTTTGAATTTAGGAATATGGGCAAAGGCTCACAATAGAAAATATTCCCCGAAGGAGGAAGCAAATACAAGCTGGCTGGTCTAGGGTAGGTTATGATGGTAACACATATTATGCTCACAAAAATAAAAACCAAAACATATATCACTATTGCTCATATTTTTTTAAATAACGTGTGTAAAATGTTTAACTTTATTTTAAGCTTTAACTCTTTCCGTTGACAAATATCGGGAAAGCTGATTTCTTACAAATGAGGGTATTCATTGGTACGTCCACACTAAAGGGAGGTAGGCCATAAATATTGGGCTTAAAATAGTCGCAAAAAGTAATACAAGATAATGCCAAAGAGGCTGGTTTAATTTATATTAATATTTTAGTCCTCTTTGACATGTTGTCAGTACCACTGAAATAAGAAATAATCTGATGACCACAAAATGAAAGTAGGTAAAGTAGTAAAAAGTAGGTACTTCCCAAAAGGGAAAATAGTTCGTTAATTTTATGCGTCTATTGTTGGAGTCAGTTTTATTGCGGAACACCCTGTTGACAGTAAAAAAGCTACTACCCCTTTGGGCACGAACCCCATTTATATGTCGGGCAGTTTTTAAAGATACAAATTCTGCTGTTTTTTTTTTTTAACGATATCTTAGTTTAACTAGATATTCCGGAACACCCTGTGAAGTAATTTTGTCAAAATTTTCAATTTTATGACTTTGGAAATTTTCTTTAAGTTAAAGAAAGTATTGGAGCGATGCGATTAAAAGTTATGATTTTTAAAAGAGAGTAAAGACTCCCTCATGCGAAAGCTCGACACTTGAGCTTCTTTCTGACTTGTAAACTCATTTTGAAGAACAATCGCGCACTTAAACCAAACCCACCCTAAAAATACCTAGAAAAGCCGTATCGCTAAAATTTACTTACACTCTGGGGGAAAAAACGGGAAGCCTAATGATATGCAATGAATTATTTCGTAATTTTTTTATTCTATTGTGTAGCTGTTTGTACAGCTATGCGGAAATCCACCTTTCATCTAGTTCATATTTCATAAAAAAAACACTTTTTAAATAACGCCGTAATGGGTAACATTGTTTGTTGTCAAAAATGAGTTTCAGCGATTTGTCCTTGATTATTCAAACCTTATTTAGAATGAAATATTTTTTTAAAAAATATTGATGAGATACAAGGGATAAATGAAAGACGAATATAATTTTAGCAAAATTAAACTCGTATTTTATTGGTGAAGGCTGGAATAGAACGGAAGAATTTTTCTCTTCTTTTATAATAACTATAGACGTCATCAAAATATTAACGAATGATGGTAGACGTCAAAATAAAATATATATTCACGATAATAGTGGTGCCAAGTTTTGTAAAGGCCCCAACAACGAGCTTGCAGTAAGTCTTTCTTTTATGTTTATCCAAATAGAGAGAATATTTGTTTGACAAGGACTACTTTGAAACTCAACTCAAGTCAACTATGTCTACTACCCCCAATAAAGGTAGTATATAGTATATCAACAACCTGTCTATTTAGCGTCTCAAATTCGAGACTTATTTCGACTCCAACCCAGCAGTCTGTTAAAATCCTTTGCACTGAAAGAAAGCCTACATAATTGTTGAATGAGCTCTACCCATATCCAAATGATTGGTAGAGTGCTGCCTTTATTTTCCAAAAACAGACGCAATTGTCGCTTTTGCAAAAATAGCCGAGGCCAGAATGTCGCCCACTCAATTCCTGACAATAAAAATAGAACGAGACACATGTTGTTGGTGTCATTTGGATTTACACCGCAACAACACAAAACAAATGCAACAATGAAAATAATTAATTCAAGCCCCCCGGAAATTGTACTCTTTGACAAAATATTTAAGTCCAACACTCATTCACAAGAACGGAAGGAAAAAGCGTCCACAAAACGGCATTCATTCAGACATTCCGGCTCCGCCGCTAGACAAGGGTTCAATATCCGATTATGAGATGCGGCAAAACAAAAAAATATGTCGCATATGGACGAAAATCCCCTCGTTCAATGCACCCAGTTCAACGAACCTCAACTGTGACATCACCACGTACGAATGACAGCACCGGCTTCGTATTGAATCACTTGCAGCATTACACTGAACTTTGTGGTAACTCCTCGTAAAGGATCAAGCTCGACCCATCATCAGTACGACAGTAGATTGATATTTCTTATTCGTTCTGCTGAAAACAATAGCTCACAAGAGCACTTCCTCGTTACTGAGTGCGAGATGTGAATGAACCTCAGGGCAACACACAGGCGGCTTCTGCAGATTTTTGCATATATGTATGTACACTGAGCGCTCAGTCCTATGTAAGCAAATTATCATATTTCACAATAAAATTAAATTGCTTCCCCGTATGTGCGTTTGATGTTATTTTTAAAGGGCAAATAAAAATCGATAAACCATCGTAAACCCGGTGGAACAATGCTTGCTGGAACACCTTGCATGATGGGGTGCTATGTAGCGGTACTGTGCCTATGTACATGTAAATGTTTTGCCTATCTCCTTGTCCGCATGTTTGTTCCCTCTCATTACAAGTCGTTGAACGATTTCACAATAATTTCCAATGGAAAACTTTCAAGTATTCTATCGATAGCACAAGTTATCAATTGCATGGGAGGGCTGTCCACAAATGCTGCCCTTCCAATTTGGGTCAAAATAAAAATTCAATTTCAGTACACAATGCGATTACGACGAGCACTCCTTCAGTGCATCCTTATTAGACATGAGTACCTGCGGCAAAGTGCTTATAAGAACTATGTCAATTGTATCGATGGATGAAAGTAGATCAGCTCTTCGGCACGTTGATGGCAACAAGTTCATACATTCATAGTCGCATCTCGATTGTCATTGTCTTGCAAGGGGGGAGTAAAAAAATTCTTAAGGACGATGTTATGTATTGCAATGATTGCAAGGAGGGGGCGATAAAATCAAATCAAATCAAATAAAGAATAGATTGAGCGCCATAAATGTCATATCTTGCCAATGAAATGCATTATAAGCTTTCAGGAAACATAAAAACTGTGCATGTGCGCCACGATACTCAAGAGTGCCGAGTGGCTTAAGGGCAGGACGATTCATTGCACTTTTTGCGACTATACAGAGTTTGAAAGGAGGTCGATGGGACGACGGTGATTTAATTTTGCAGAATGGCTTTTGTCACTTTATAAGCGAAAAAATATACGACGTAGGCGATAGATGGCGTCAGCTATTTCAGTCATTGATCGATGGATAGTGTGACCAACTGCACTGACATTGTCTACTCAAATACTATGGGGAGAGTTGCGAGGCTGAAAAAGTAAAACAAGTACAAAGGTCTTTTAGAAATCGGTGAAATAAAACTAGCTGTGTACTTTATAATTAAAATTAATAAGGAGCAGCACGCTTCTTCCTTGTTAAAGAAAATTGCTGTACATTTATCAACATTTTTAACTTTCTCCTTGAGCATAAAAAAAAAGAAAGTAGTTGATGCAACTCGTCCGTGTAGGCACCATATGCTTATGTTATCACAGCAATTCGTTTTGTGTGTGTGTTTTTTTTTTCTGGGACGAATGCAGGGCTGCCAGTTTGGGGGTTTTCCCCCTAGGAAATCTGGAGAGAAAAAGGGGGGAATGTGTGTCTTTTTTTAAATTCTATTTTATTTGTAATTCGTCCATTTTGGCAACCTTAACGTGTGCTACCGCAGACAAATTATATTCATAGGCATTCATAAGGAAAGCTGAGTAACTTATACTTAAGAATGAGGTAGCGAAGAGAGTTTTCGTTCTGTTCTGTCCACCAGCAGTCATTTGAGCATGACAATCGAGGATAAAATAAATAATTGTGTTTTATTTAAATATGCTTTTTAATAATCCGTCGATCTTCCAAAGCAGTATTTACCTGTGAAAATTATTTGTTCTAATAATATCTTTGGACTATTTAAAAAAAAAAACAAGTCTTTCAAAAGAAAAAAACTAATGCTAGTTACATTAGGCGTAGGTAACAGTCTTTTGCAATAGTTCCTTAAATATTTTTCCGGATTCAATCACCAACCTCATCTCTAAGTTTTATAAACAACCTCATATGTAAATTTTATACACAAAATATTTCATCAAAGTTGCGAAAGTGCTGGGTAACTGTTTCAAAATTCAACATTTTGCCTTGTTTTCAAACTCATAGATGTTAGCGTTTTAAATTCGAAATTCATACTTTTAAGTCAAACATAAAGTGTCCAAAAATTAATGACAACAATTTGGGTGTTTATTTTTTAGAAAAAATAACCAAATCTGAGTGTTTTTTTTTCAGATTTAGTTGGGAGGAATATTTTGACCTTCTGGCAACGCTGAACTAATGGAAACGACTTACAATTTTATGCCAAGTTTGATCGGCTGATTTGATAAGCTCTTTCATGCCACTTTCACAAAGGGGCTATCCTCTTGATTCAATAAAAAAAAAAAAAACATGTAGCAAAACGAGGATTATTAGCAATCTCTCAAATTTTACAAATTGAGCTCCCATAAGTGTCGAAAAAGTTTTAACTGCTATTTTTATATGGAAGGTGCCACCCCCCTTTGTTTGAATTTGACCAAACTTCACGGAAACTCTTACGAACCAAAGACGCTCAATTGGATGGGTGGTTTTTGAGATTTAAGATTAATAATATTTGAATACATTTTTTTTGCATGGGAGTTGCCACACACCTTCAATTTTGACCAAATTCATCATTTTCATTCGCTTTTATATTCAAAGAATTGCACAAACTTTTGAAACTATTCAAAATTGTCCACCCTATGTTGTGAAAGAGGCACAACAATTCAAATCATCGAATTTATATCTCGAGGCTCATCCAAACCGGCGCGACAATTTCGCACAAACGATGGTAATTTTGACTTTGAAAACGACAAAAATCCACAAAAAATCGCGAGTCCCCCCAACGCAGGCGTCAGCTTGTGTCAATGATAATTCTTTTTCAATTAAAACCAAAAAAAAAAAAAAATATTCTCATCTGACGGAGAAGATGAACCAATTCTTCTTCATTGTCAACCTTAAGGGTGCACTCAGTAATCCACTGCACAATGACCTTAAAAGCCTACAAATAACCGTTTTGTACCTTCGTCTTCGATTTGCTAATGACCAAAATAACTGATTTCGGGACTCAACACTAACAAAACTACCGCGAAGTAAACCCTCCAACACTTGCCCTATTTTGAGTTCGAGACAAAACTTGTGATGGTGTTGTTGACATCCTTCGGGGAAAGCAAAATATTTACCGCTACCAATACGCACCACATACTGACATATACTGTGCCTTCAGACTTTGTGCCAAAACGTCTTCAACAGGGAATTGCTGTTCATAAGTCACTGAAATGAAATTTGTCTGGCAACTTTTCGTTCCAACCATAATCGGCGAGTGTCTAATTAGCAAACTTGCGTTAGGAGCCATCCTATGCCTTACAGGGGGTACCATCGTTTTCATAAAGTTTCCCACATTTCAAACGCTTCCATCAATTCCATACGCTGCGTATAAAGTTTGCAAATATGCACTTTTGTGCTGCCTCAATCACTCGGCCAGGTTCGTGATCGAATTTGCCAGCGCCTGTGCTGTTGAAAACTTAAATTCTACTCTGCAAACAAAAACAGATTTCCTCGAACCGGAACGGACTTAATTAATTTCCAAGTTATATTGAGTGCCGCTATAGGGCTTGCGACGAGGCTTTTGTAACCCTGGCGATTATGTATCGTACATATTTTTCTGTTCTTTATTTTTTTCCGATTAAATTCAGTGAAAGCAATTAAAAGTTTGCAACGGCCGCAGCACTCACTGCGAACTATGCCCTTCAAGTGTAGGGGGGACAGTATCGAACTGTTGGCAGATTTTTGCGATTTCCGACAGCCGCCACGTGCGCCACATGCACAGTACGTAACAAGCAGTCAATCTTGCTTCAGATCAACTAATCGACAGCCGGGCATATACCTCTCATCATTAATAGTGTAAACATAGAGTACTTGTATTCCCAGCAGCTGTCTCAAAGGACAACAGAATTAATTAACTACAACATTCGCTTGTTGTTGTAATTTGTTCTGGGGACTTGACACATACACCGTCGAGCAATTACCAGGTTCCCTGTTGGCCAGAGGGTGGCGAATCATTAATGAGAGAACAAAACACATCCACCCTTGTTTGTGTATGCTCAACATGTATTTATATTTTATTGAGTTTAATCCTTTTGGTGATTGTTCAATGGACTAGTAGCTACATTGTTATATTGACTGAGGGGGAAAAACAGTTCAAGGATTTTCCTGTTGCTCCTCTCAACACAGTATGAGAACGCACGCTCCAAGGATTAACAACACGGATGCTTGCAGTGATGTTGATGCACTTTTGCCCTCCACGATGAGGTTCTCGCCAGCTCCAAAGTCCGGATCGGCCGAGGAAGTTATCTGCAGGCCATCGCCATGATTGCACAAGTCCGCCGTACAGGATCGATAATACACTTTGAAGGTGGAGTCCGTTTGAATGTCATTGAGGTACTGAAAAGAGAAGGACGTTGTGATAAGTAGTTTGGAAAGGTTTGGGATTAGTTTAAAAATATGAGTGCATAAGCAGTGGCGGCTTTAGGGGAGGCCAATTCAGGCGCGCCAGTGTAAGGGGGCGCCTTATCCCGTGCATTATAGTAAAAAAAGGAATTAGTTTTTGCGATAAATCCATATATGATCTTAGTCCAAACTTAATCGAAAATAGAGACTGATATGCATCAGAAGAGAAAATTGTGCGGTTTGTGGGACCCCACTAAGGCCGGGTCCACTTTGAGGTTTGAGCTGCCTATCCGTCTTCTTATTACAAATAAAATTGACTGCAACCTGGATTTATCCAATGTTTCCAGATCCATTTAATTCATTTATTTAATATTTCCATTTTTTGTACTTCAGTTTTTGGATCGAGGGGCGTGGCACCAATCATGAAACATTCTTTAATCTATTAACAAAAAATAAAACAGTACGTTTTAGCACAACTGTTGCAACTACAGCTGCAAAAGTTGGTTCATAGAGCTGTATTGACTGATGTTGCCCTTTCGGAGGCGACTCAAAAATATAACCTCGTTTGGATTTAATGTGGAAGGGGGGTTTATTTCTAAAGAATATAAATTACAAAGGTAATACAAGTAATTAAAAAACAATTGAAATCTTACTTCACTTGTTGCTCCTCCTAAGGTTAAAGGGACAATCAGATTATAGAGCGTGGCAACGTTTGACATTTGACAGATGACAGATAATCTATATGGAATTCGTGATCGAGGGAACTAAGGTCAGTTTACATTCATGCGTTTATGTTTTCGGAATCGCAACAACTGAGGTACTTTCTGAAATGTCGGCGGCATTAAAGGGGCGTCGCATCTTCTGTACAGCAAACGTATTTAAAACGCTGAACATGTGGGTAAAAGCTGTCAAAATTAACGACCCAGAATAAAGAGAGTCGCCACACTTACATTTGGTGAAAAAACGGTCCACTTAGAACCAACACTTTCACTAAAGTATACAACTACCGATGATCCTGTCGATAAGAGTAAGAGCTCTATCATTGACACAGCTGACAGGTCTTACAAGGTTCCAACTAATTTTATTTCATATGCGTACACTATGACTTACACAACAGACTTAAGAAGCCCCATACGCAGAGCTCTATTGTTTCTGAGGAAGCATTTGTCTGAGAGCTGTTACAAATATTTTTAAATATTTAAGAAAGTTACATTTTTCGGTTGTACAAAGTAAGCCTAAGCTTCAGGACTGCCCAAGTAGATAGTAAGTGTTTTTCTTAATTTTCAGCAAATTTTGACTTGCTAATTTAATTTTTCTTTTTGTTGGCATAAAATTGTAAACTTTTGAAGATTGGGGTGGTCTTATTTTAGGAGTAAATACTGACAGTAATTATATATAGTCAGCTTTATGTTTCGCATACAGAAATCAAGCTAACGCGTCCATCTTTGAGCAGCAGAGGTGTTTAATTGCGGTAACGCTGGACTGGACAGCCCTTAAAAATTCCAGCTTAGAGTTACAATTTTTTGGCTAGCTACCATTGATGTTGCGCGTATACCGATTACCGATCTTCAGTGAGTTTTTTTTACGAAACTAGTATTTGAATTTTGAGGAAGTCCAATCGCCAGTCGAATATTTTTTGCCAGGCGTTCGTTTAAAAAAAGTAAGAGTTTTACAAGCAGCCTTAACCAAAAAAGACAAAAAAAATCTCTACTACAATAAAACTCTTATTGACTACTGTAAGGCGTTTGTCCGGCATAGATTCAAAAGCTACTGCACGAAGTTTACTCCACTTCCCACAGACGCATTACTAAATGTCCCGAATAAAAGATAGGATTGTGTTTAACGTTATCCGCTGTTCAAAATAGGAGTTCTTTTATCTTAGCAGAAAGTATTTCACCAATAGAGGTCCTTGCTTTTGAACGCCATTGCCAAGGTAAAAAATTATTTTTATTAGAAAATTTCAATTTTTTACAAATTTTCTAAGATGCAATCATCGTTATTCTGAATGTAAGATGTAAAAATTGCAGAAGCTGTATATATATTGTAGGCCAATGAGTCGGAGTTTTGCCACTTTGTTTATAAAATATTTTATTTACGTTCTTAAAAACGCAAAAAAATGATTTTTTCTTACAAACATCGGCTCTCCATAGTGTACTAGACCGGTTCTGCGTTTTCAAGTAATTTTCCGACGGTTTTAACACAATCCCTCCGACAGTATTTACTATTTGTGTTTCTTCAATATTGTCGAAACGATTTTAATTTATAAAATTTTAAGTAAATTTTCTGCCTTAAGACTTTTAACATTTTTGTTCTTTTACAAAAAGAAAAAAAAGTCCGCTTAAATTACAAACGGAATAAATCCGTTTGCTTTTAAAGAAAAGTGCTTTTCGTGTCTTTCAACACAAACAATATTTCGTAAGCTACTTCAGTGCACTCGCAATCCCAACATGAAATGCGTTTACTTTTACAAACAATGACTCTTCATTGTGAGCCAGAAAAACACATTACATTTCCAAAATATTTAGCACTTACCAATGGCTTGTCTTGACAGTCCCTGATGAATGACACAACCTTTCCAGGTGGATTCTGTAAAAGATAAAAAAATGTAAAAGCGCACAAATCAACAAATAAACATTTCACTCTGCATTAAGGAAGTTTTTTTTTTTTTAATATTTTCAATGCGGAAAAGAATTTTTTTTTCATATTAAAAAAACAAATCATGCATCCAAACAGCTTGTTGTGGATGGAAACACCTCTGTTGTAGATAATTCATCTTTAACCTGACAGAATTATTACAAAAACGTCCAAAATTTATTTTTTTCAATTTGGAACGATTTATTCCTGTTTTTTTTTAGAGTCATACCGGCAGAAGGGGATGGCGTCGAAACGAGGTACGAACGAAATAGACTTGGCATTTCCGGTCTCGAGTAGAAGAAGAAGAACAGGAGTGGCTAGGTTCTATTTTAATGTGCGCACGGTAGAAGTATATTAATCACAAAAGGAGGGAATTTTCACTTGCAAGTCATTTTTGTGTGAGGTAGCTACTTGCAGCTTTTTTCGAAATTAAAATTGCAATTAGATTTATGGCAGTGGGAGTGGAGTCGCGCTGGAGGGATAAGTTAGACGGAAGTATGGGTGAAGGCAGGTTGAGATGGAATTATTATTTTTAGGAAAAGATTTAGCTGCACCTGCGAAAGTGACTCAGCAAAGGAAGGTGGGATTTATGCAATGCAATGTTGGAAGGGTAGGTACATTTTTATATGGACTACCTATATAAGCAGTGACTTGGGTAGGAACCATAACGTATCTAACTGTGTAAGAGGCTTTGGGCAATTAAATTGTTTTCTTATGTGTTCTTTCACTTGAACACCTTTTAGCTTTACAGCCAAAGTGAGGACTGGACTGGTTTCTGGTTATATTGTGAAATATATATATATATTCGTTTAGGTCGGGATAATAAAGCAGGTAAACACTAGCAACATGACAGTCTAAAAGCAGAAACGATCCAATATCACTGGCTTACAGGACTTTATCAAAAATTCTTGTATACATTTAGGATGATTCGAAGTAAGTTAGTCTGAAGCCTGAATATTGAGGATTGTTCTACTTTAGTTTGCTTTGATGAGATATACTTTCAATAAAACAAACCCGACGTCCGGAGCACAGGGGTAGAAGAGATATTTTTTTAAATATAACCTTCCGCGTTGGCACCTCTACAATATCTGTTGCATGAAGTTCACATCACAGGCCATTTTCTTGTCAAAGTCTGCTGCTTGCTTAGAATAGTTGGTGGAGCTTCATCAAAATTTTGCATTGCAAGTCGTGTATTTAGGTGTCCTTAAATCGACAATCACCACAGGGGGCCACAAGGACGAATAAATTACATCGTCCGCTTCTTGCCGAACAAATAGTCGAAACTGGTTGATTGTTTCCAGCTCTTTTCTAGGGGTAATCTATGGCCCGGAAGCCACAAAGGTTCTTATAGTGTATTATAAAACGGTTTAAAACGTTCGTACTGTAAGATTGGATAGCCTTTTACATAGACAGGCTATAAAGAGTGTGTATTCTTTTACATATTCAAATTTTGTACTTAAAAAAATAGGTTCTCTAGGGTTTTGCTGTGTGAATTGTAAGCCTTTCAGGGCCGTTTGCTGATACGACTCACATCGAATTTAAGTGCCACATAAACTCTTATGTGACAGTTTATGCCCTGAAAAAAGTAGCCCATAAGTATTTAAATAGAACTTAAATCAATAAAAGTCGTATGAGCAAACGGTCCTCAAACTTTAATAATTTAATTTTGTTTGTTTTTTAGGTTCACTGGGTCTTAATTTGCTTGAAAAAATTATTATTTTATCGGAAAGGTTATACCTTAAATGCTACAACAGTTTGCAAGTTGTTTTAAGTAGCTAGGTAAATTTTAGCCTTCGAAAAACATAGCTCGAGAAAATGCGTTCAAAATGTTGGCAAAGAGGATGTTCAAGCGAAAGCGTCATTACTTTTGCTAAGCTTCAATGATGATGAAAAAACGAGTGTACCTTTGAAACTGTTGTCAAATTTTTCGCACCATGTTCGCATTTTCCCGCACTAATTTGGAGGGCATTTAAGTCTAGTAACATATGTACATATTTCCAAATCTTATCTTCATTAAATTGAAAGGCTTCCCCTTTTTTATCGTACCGATTGCTGCGTTGTTTCAGAACCCAATTTTATGTAACATTGACCAAATGAAAGATTTTTTTCATATATTTCGTCACAAATCGTAAATTATAATACAAAAAAAAAAACATAAAGTTGTTGATATACATATACCTAGAAAATAGCAAAATACGTTGCATATTTATAGGTTGTAGGGTTCTTTTTCCGCACCGATAATAGAAAAAAAAAAAACACAAAAGAAATATTATACTCATCATATCTGAGGACAGTTGCTAATCAATTGAATTGAATGGAAGATATGGGAATACTGGAATTTTGTACTCTAAATTATCACGGCTTTATAAATGGAAACGAATACATTTTGACAGTGGGGTTTCAATCAAAAATTGAAACAATGGAAAAACGTCTAAATAACATTCAAAGCAATGTTCCCTTTACACAAAAGAGCAAGCTCTTAATCTGTCCTTTCCGTAACTATTTTTATTCACTATCTCAAGTAATTCTGCACCAAATGAACTCCGCTTTTCTTCCCACAATTGTCTGCACTTCCTTTTCCTGTCACGAAAGTAAGAAACTTGTCTCGCCTTCCGCTCCGCTGTTCATTAGGTTAATTCATCCTTTATCTCGATCCCAAAAGCATACCCTTGGCCATTCAGCAAGCTGCTGCTGCATTCCCCTCACCCATAAAACTTTATTTCCTCTTAATGAATACAATAACACCGCAGTCTGCAGTCACTTCGAATGTAATTCCAAAACTTTCCCATTAACCACTTTATTACGCCCGCATTACGAGCACTTTAGATTAAAAATCTCCGATAGCATTTTGCTCGCATAATTTAACACAACGGTCTGCCTCTGCCCACACAAATACAACAAAAAAAAATACTCCAATATAAGTTTCATCATTATCCTGGCCAAATCTCATTTTACTGCCCTGTCGTGCAATATTCACTTGCTTCTCCCGGCGTGTTTCACTGTTAAAACAACTAAATTGACATTTGACTTCCGCCCCGCCCAGTCTGTCGAACTGGCACAGCAAAGGGAGTGAGAAATAAAATTATGATCCCCAGAAGGACATTGGAAAGTGGAAAAAAAATAAATTACACAGGACAGCAGCAGAATTGCAGTCCATTCTCTGGTCGGCGGTAGGTGGATGATGGATTCCCAAACATCCCTGTGTCCTCCGAATTACCATAATTTAATTGAGAATTCAGAGAGCGTGTAAAATTCAAGAGTCGCGTGTCCCGACACCGCATCCAGACCCAGAATAACTCGGCGAATTTAAATCCGCTGTCCGTTCTCTCCCGGTGTATGTACAAAAGCACCTTTCGCGATGTGACAACAATCGGGTGGGCGGAGTTTGAAAATTTCGGATAAACGACGCGACGTTCCGTGCATCCCCATCAGGACCCGCTTGGTTTATTTCAATTTTATATCGTAAGGTGTTTGATGTTTTATGCTCGGCAAAGAGCATAAAAAAAAGGAATTCCCGCAAACACTGAGTTGGCGAATTTGCACCTATGCGAATACGTATTCAAGTCGTTTTACGCTTTGATGTTTGCCAAAAGTATCGAATGCCTTTGTTTAGCGCTGTTAATCAAGTTTTCGTATACACATCTGAGCACATATATTTTTGTTATTTTACGACTAACGACTACCACTTAGGAGTGTAATCAGAACGTGCTGATGAAGCAAATGACCTTAGTCTGATTTTGTGATAGGTGTAGGCTATTGTATTGCGCCTCTTCGTTATTGGCACAATGGCTCTTTTATGGGCCAAGGCCGATCTGTGGTGCGATATATCGACGATATTAGTTTGCCGTCTAATACATTATTTTAAAATTGGATTTGGACCAACCAACCTGTTGAATAGCCTTCAACTGGGCGAAGCCATTGAACTTAGCATCGTATCATTGGCAATTTGCGAAAAGTATTTTTGGGGTGTTTGATTATAATTTGACAGATGGCCGCAGATAAATAGGTATTTAGGTAAAATGAAAATTCGGCTAAGAATTAATTGGGCATTGAAAATGTTTGAAATAACTTTTGGCTTTGTGGGTGGAAGGCGTGTGAGATTTGACTGACAAAATGACGGGTGCATTCTTCCTTTAAGGACTTACAAACTAAAAGTGCACAGGAAATAGAAAAATATTATGGATGGGAATGGTGGTCCACTTCTTGCTAATTCACTCAAAATGGTTGTAAGAAAGATAAGACTTATTTTCCATACAAAAGTCCCGGAAGTACTAATGAATAGATTCATTGGAGTTGCTACTTTACAAAAAACGTATCAATAATGTCACACGACAATTGGTTTCAGATGCAACTAAACATCGCTCCGACTTCGAGGTCCCAGCTTCAGTGCGGGGTGAAGTAGGGCTCTAACTGACAAGCCTACGTATTTAACCCCATTCCGGAGGAACTTGTTACAGAATGTACAGCGTTGCCGGAGAGAAATATTATTAGGGAGTACTGCAGCCAGAAAAGGGGATTATTTAAAAAAAAATAGGAGCACAGAAATTTTTTTTTAAATTCCCTTTTTGACGACAGTTTGGAAGATAAAAATGCTGACAAATATGCATTAAATTTGAGGTGAATTCAATTTTTTAATGTTGAAATTACACTTTGCGGCCCCTACACCGTTTGCTGATACGACTCATAGCGAATTCAAGTGCCACATAAACTCTTATGTGACAGTTTATGCCCTGAAAAAAGTAGCCCATAAGTATTTAAGCAGAACTTTAATCGTTAAGAGTCGTATGAGCAAACGGCCCTAAGATATTTTAGGACTCTAACAAAAATAGGAGTACGAATGTGAAAGGAGGAGTACGGGAGTACGGAGGTGTTGAAAGTAGTACAATACTCCTATGGGAGTACTTTCGGCAACGCTGATAGGAACTACAAGTCAGGAGAGGTCTTTTTTGCAGACACCATCTTAAGCTAGATTTTTGTCTACTTCGTTGACGCCCTGAGTTCGAATAGACCATCCGGCCTGGATTATTGATGCACTTCCAGTTAGGATTAACTTAACTGGGAAAAATTTCCGATCTCGCAACAAAATTTGTTGGCCATAAATTCTAGTTAAAACGAATAGGCCGCCATAAATATGAGTTTGACTCCGTGTTACTGTACTAAATCTTTCCAGATACCACCACCAATAGGGTTGCCAGATTAAAAAAATACGAAAAGGGGGACATAGCGAGAGTTTTCTAGGGGGGACAAGTGTTCAAAAAGTGGCGCAAATTTTTTTTTATTTTTGAACACCAGAGTCAAAAAAAAATGCGAAGCAAAAATACCTTTTATTAGATACATATGTAGTAAAATTTGGTTTCAAAACAAAAACTTAAAGAGACAGATGACAGTACAAAACAAAAACGAAGAGGAGATCAACTTTAGCACGTGAAGTGAGATGTAGATCGTAAGTTGATGCATTCAGCTTTGAAAGTTTTCTGGCAATTCAAATGGATGTGTTCACAGAGAAACTATTTAAAAATATTAAAAAGTATTTTCAAAATTTTCAATTGAATGTTTTCTTTTATTGAATTTTGACTTAATAAGGGGGACAGTGATTTGTATTAGGGGGAAGAAACAGAATTTTTGTATGAAAAAAAGGGACTGTCCCACCCAAAGGGGGACGTCTGGCATCCCTAACCACCAAGGGTATGCAATGCAATTTGTATATCAAATTATAATTTTCATTGCATACTCTTAAGTGTGTAGTTACTTTAGGTGGTGATTTATTTCCCCTGCATACTCCTAGTTGTGACACTGACAAAACATGAGGGCTGACGAATTTTAATCTCTACCCCCGTTTACTTCGCTGCAGCTCTATAAATGTGAAAGTCCATAGGGATCTCAAATGTTGCGTGTCGGGAAATAATCCTATTAAAATCGTCGGGGCAACTACGATTAAAATCATGTTAGAGAGGAATTGTAGTAATGCGACCAAGTACCAAGTAGTTTAATTTTCTGACAAAAACAAATCAATGCATCACGTGCATCGAAAATGGCTCCAACTTTGCTGAAAACTAGTACCCAGGCTTGAAAGATGTAAACACATTTCTAAAACGATAAAATAAGGCTTCCAAAATTAGAAACTTTAAAAGAAACACTTCAATTTGTATCCCTAAATTTATAGAGCTAGAGTCCTTCGTCTTGTTGATCGTGAACCGTAGTGAGCATTTAAACAAACAATCCGTGGCATTTTTTGACAACTTTTGGCCTCGTAATGTCAGCTGGATAATCAAGATAAAAACATTGCGGATATAATCAGCCTTAATTGTGAATGAAAATTGCCTCGGATTTGTTCGTACTTCCCCATACTCCTATCGTGACTGATGTTCGAATGAGGCAAAAATAATTCCCTGGAAAAAAAAACTATTGTAAATGATAATTCGGGGGAATTTTTGTTGGATTTTCCCTCCGATATTTCCGCCATTATTTAGTTGGAGAATTTATGACAAGTGAATAGAATGTCAAAAACAACTAATAAACAGCAATTCAATATTTCATTTGTTTCAAAAATGGCTTAAACCTCTGAAAGGACTTTGCTAAAACTTGATTGCGCCAAACCCACATCGCTATCTTTTCCAACTCCTTTTTGATAGCCGCCTACAGCAAAAAATACCAAAGAATTTTTTATGCTGTGGCGAAGAAGTTTATTAACCATGTAATATTATTGGAACCTAAAAGCAGAGAGATTCTATTCCTTACAAAATTAAGAGATACCATGTTTGGATACAGTGATTGCGTTAGTTCCAACGGATTTGAACAATCTCTTAAGCGTCTTCTAATTGAACGTTGGCGCTTAAATTCCATCTCATCCAATTCCTCAGCCACAACTCTTAACATTATTTTTTAAAAATTTGTTTCATCGAAATAAAATGTTAATCTTTGATTCTAACCAAATATAAGTGACAGAACATTTTCGAAATCAGCTGTTTTTCTTTTCGAGGGGACATTTCGGTTTCCGAGGGAAATCGAATTCGAGGGAGATTGGCGATAGGCGGATTTTTTTTCCCGGGAAAACACAAATTCGGGGGAAAGCAGTATTCCCTCGGAATTCACGATAAGACTGAGTATTGCTACCGTAACTAAAAGAGTATGGAACACGATCATAATTTGTCCACCAAAAGGGCTTATAATTGAGTATATTTCTTAAAGCCTCTTTTGAACGACTTTAAAAAACGAAGTCCACACAAAAGTCAAAGATGGAGAAAAGTTGGACGCAGTGTCACGTGTGTATTTTTGTTACTAAAAGTTTTAAATGATTTAAGTGGTTCAGTTGATACCTGATCAGGGTTAACCTTCGGAAATCAATTCTTCTTTTTTTTCACTACATCTCGCAAATGTCTGATAAACTTCCAAGAGAACAACTGTTTTGAAAAGGCTTCACAATGCAGGCATTCGTATTGAGTACACAAAGTTTAATTTTGAATACAAATATATGAGCCATGGTTACCCATTACCTATTTGGGGTACTTTTTTTTACCTCAGGCACGACTTTTCAATAACTCTCTGTTTTCGGGACACTACTTCTACAAAAAAAAATTCACACAACCGTTAAACAACTTCCAGTGCCCATACAAAGTGCCCACATTTAATGATATATTATATGTACCCATAAGTATAGTTTACCTGTTTCCCAATGCGGAGTAGCTATTATGTTCCCTTGTTATTCCATCACTCGTCAATCTTTGATTATGCATTTGGATATTTTTATTTATGATCTACAGTTTGCTTCGATATTTATGTGTATTTGTAGCAGGCCCCTTTTTAAATTCTCGGCCATATTTTTTGACGACTTTAGCATTTTAGCCATCGGTAGAGGCGGCCATTTGTCATTTTGATAGAAGCACAGAATAACTCAGTTATGGTTACAGATCTTCTCCACCCACGAAATTACCTCTGACAATTACTCCCATAAAATAGATCACCTATCCCAAAAAAATAAAACACAACACCTGATCCAATACACGTCCCAGCAGCGCAAATATTGATTTACCTAATGCTATTTCGTAAATAAATTATAACCTTCCTAAATGCCGTCCAAAGAGGCCATTATCCATTCATCGTCTTTCGTTAATCTATCACTCGAGACACTTTTTCAATCAATTCCTACCCTCCATTCAGATTAGGAAATTGCTTTCAATAAGAGCCGAACAAAAAGCATTTGGGCTCTGTGGCGACTCTAACCGCCACCAAGTGGTATATTTACACATGACTCATCAGTTCACTGTCCTTCAGCAGATTTTTTTGTAGTGAAATAAAAACAAACAACGAATTTCTTTATCAGCAGATTTTCATAAAAACTTTCCCTAAGTGGGTACGATGTGAAAATTTGCATGGGCCCCATCAAATTTGCATAATAAAGAAGATATGCCAACGGATTTGGTCTCAGCCGTAACTATGACTTCTCCTTCAAGTGGTGACTTGGCCATAGTTGTAAGAAAAACAAAAATGCTTAATACGCATAGGCCCCCGTGGGCCGTTGCAAGAAGGGCCGGTATTGGATTGATTTTCCAACCGACCGGTGGCGGCCGAAGCGTTGCTTTGCTGTGTGTGGCTGTGTAATATGACTGCCAGCACTAACTGCAGCGTCGTTTATGTGCGCCACAATTAATTTAACCAGTCCACATGGCTCTGATTGTTGTTTATATTCCACAAATAAAATATTTTTCAAAAATAGACGGTTTTATTGCGTGTACAAGGAGATAGATACTTTTCGCATTTTTATGTAGGTAGTGTTCTTCGTATGTTTATTATTAATATTTTATTGACTATTAATTAAATAGTTGTAAGTTCTTTTGATATTTTATTTTTACTTCTGTGACAACAGACAAATGGTCGCCTTCAAGTGACTGTGTTGAATGCGTTGGTGGGAGTCCCAATTGGTCTCCAATCTAGAGTGATGTGTTTTTTCCTTGAGAGTATTGGCACTACGAAAAATGGAACAGTAGCAGCACATTTAGCATTAAAGAGAATCTAGGGGGTGGTTGAATTGAATGTTTCGAGTTCTATTCAGTATTTGATAGGACGCCCACAATTTTTTCCCAGTAATCCAAAAGAAAAACTGGAGTACTTTCTATTTGTAAAAATAAACTTGAGTATTTTGACCCCCAAATTGATTTGAACGGTTTATTCTTAAACGGCAGAGAAAGGAAAGCCAGCCTCTGATCCTTCCGAGATAAGTGATTGAATTCTTGAGAGAGGTATCTGTGAGCGAGTAACCGAGTGAATTCAAAAATTTCTATTACGTGACAGAGAGCTTATAATGAAAATTATTTTTTCTTAGATTATAAATTTACTTTTAATTATATTTAAATAAAGTGGAATAAATTTAAGCAAAGGTTTTTCAGAGAAGAAAAATATTTTTTTAGAGACTTGTTATGACTGTTTTAAACAGGCAAAATGTGGAAAAACTACGACACAAATATACAAAAAAAAAATAATCATAACCTTGTATAAACAAGTGAAGCCAACAAGTGATTTCGTTTTCTATGTTAAGTGTAGGGAGTCTATACTTTAACAATTAAAAGAAGAAGCGGCCCAAATGTGGGCCCCTGATGGTAATCCACATTTCATGTTTCCTACGTTGTAAAAACGTTTATAATAACTCCAATTGATAAATTTACTTAAAAAAAGTGCGCGTTCATGAATTTTAAAAATGAGTGCTAGTATCGTGTTTTGGAAGCGAGTTTTCTTAAAATGTTTTTTTGGAAGCCAGTTTTCGTTTAAAAAAAATGTATATGCTTATTTCATTTATTTGTTTTGTGTCCGTTTTTAATCGATAAATAGACGATTTAGAAAATCTGCTCGTTAAAACATGTAGCAATATCATTTTTCAGAGCACCTTCAAAGCATGGAGGTAGTTATTTTACCAAAAATTTGACGGGACACGTCAAGTATACTGCTATAAAATAGGGGAAATTGTCTTTGGCTCAGTATTTCAGAAATGATCAATGGGGCTCAGTTGATCAGTGGTTAGTTTGGCGGACTACTGACCCATTGGTCTGGGGCTTAACCACCTTAGTACAGAATGACGATAAAGATCGCTCGGAAACAATCCCATACTGATACCTTTCATGTTGGAAATGGAATTTGAGAAAGCGATGCGCTATCGTGTGACTTCTTAAACATCCATCCCTATCGAGGTATCCGTTCGGAAGGGAATTTCGGAGATCGGAGCAATTCCAATCGACGTATCCGTTCCGATGCAACTTTCGGAAAAATTCTCCGATGGCATGTAGCGTACCTTGTCGCATAGCGAGGAACCGCGTTATACCACTTACTTTTGATAGCTACACTGCACAGTTTTTCCGAAGCTCTCCGACAATATTATTGTGAAATGAATGCGTTTATATGCTTCATTTATTTTGTTCCGAAACGGATACTTCGAACGCAAATTGAGTTCCGATCAGATTTGACTTTCGTATCGGCATTTTTGCGAAACTAATAGGTTAACCCACAAGGTTCATATCTTATATGATTGGCTCGCGGTTGATCTTGCCAATATTTGTAGAAGATAGCAAGCTTTCACTGGCTGGTTTGCAACAGAAGCGGTTAAAATGGGTTAAGCTATTAAACTATTGCTAAAACCAAATATACATTGCCAACAAGTATTGCTACCTAAGATCCAACATTGACTGATCGAACAAAACGCCACAACCGACAGCTCAGCTTAGCTATGCAAAAATTCTGAAAATAACATCTCGGCAAAAATTAAAAGGATGAATAACTCTCAAAAGGCTCAAAAGGTAAATGACTAGTTGACCCCAATCTCGAACAACTAAATAAATTCTGTGTAAAAGCTTGATCTTTACGGTCCTACCTCCTACTTTAGCGCCAAGATTTGATATTGAGTTCTTTCCAATGATATCCATGATTGATTTGGGAAGAAAAGTCTTTGTTAAATGATCGGTCCCGTTTGCATTGACTGCTTTTGAAGGAGGAGATTCAACTCTGCGAGCAGTACATGCGGCACAAAATTAGTCACAAAATTGCCTGTCATTCGCTTAAATTGGCTTAGAAAAAGCGGATGGCCACTGTAGTTTCGCCCCGTAGAGTCTTCAACTTCAAGCTGTCATACAGTGCATTAGAGAAAGACTGTCTCTGTCTTATGGCTCGACACGCGAACCCAGTTTTTAACAAACAATTTTTGCTATCACTTTGGAACCGTTTTAAAAATTTGTTTTCATTGTTTTTGGAATGGAAACTTCTAGCTGGTTAAGGACCAGGTCCAACCCGGACTGTAGCGCCACCTATGAGTTAAGCAAGTATGCAAGTAATTACTAGCCCTAAGGTCGTCGCAAAATTTCCACTAAACACCGCTTTGCCAGCTAAATCTGAATACGTAGTCTAAATTGTGGAAGCACCAAATGTAATTATATCAATTTCATTAATTTATATCAAAGATTGTCCAACAATTTTTCAGGAAGATGTGAATCAGTGCCATTCCCCAACTAAGGCGTATAATCTTAAAAAAATATTATTTTTAAAGCCAGACTATCGGTCCAAAAGAGAAAATCCATACAGATAACCGTTTATGGATCATTAAGATAAATTTATCGACTTTTGTGAACACATTAGTCCCTAATCGGGGCTCATATATCCTCGCAAGCTGTATACACTATATCCATGTGACAAGTTAACCTTCGCTTACACTATAAAGGACGTGGCGTCCATCGCAATCGCACACCCCCTCGCAACGCCAAACAAGGTTTAATAAATTCCTCTTCGGAAACTTGCAATTTAGCCGGCAATAAATTTCCATTAAATCGCAATCAGTCCACCCCAACAGCCACTCCCTTTTCTGACACCCTCGCGTAAGCCGCATATAGTAGGTAATAGAAAAACAACACAGAAACCGCTAAAACAAAACAACCCAAAGTAGTACACACACATACCAAAGTTTCCTGGCGCTGTATGGTGCAGTATTTTTTCGAGCACAAGGTCGTTCGTTGTCCCCCCGACTCAGAGTTCGTAATGCACGACTTATCCGGACTGGGATCGACATAGGTACAGGTGTAGCAGCGTATACCTACAAGTAGAAAAAAAAATGTATTACACTCATTTGCACAGAATGCATTTGAATGTGATTCCGCGTCTATGCCGACGTCGTCGTCGTTGTTGTCGTTCTTGTGCTGTAATTTGCACACTAATCTCAGCCCCCATCCACCAGATATGGATACAATATGCAGAAGCAGATACAGTTTTTAATTCGAGCGAACTATGATGAAAAGCACCGATGACGTCAATGCAGTGGTTCGGATGAAAACAAAAACAAACAGAAATACATGAGTAACCTCGATCGAATCAAAGAAAAAAATAAAACACACACAGGATGGGGATTTTAGCATTACAACGACAACGACAACGACGACGACAGCGACGTTTGTTACAAGTGAAATTTGGATGACTTCATTAGAAGTATTTTTAGATGAGCTGTATCCACGCCATACAACACTATGTAATGATGAGCACGAAATATATTTCGTGAGGTTGCAATGGCACTCAAAAGGTGTATAGAAGAAGCGACAACGCGACACCCCATGCACACTCGTACAATATGATATATCTATGTGTCGCGTCCTCGCCAGTTTTTCTAATTAATGCAAGGCGAAGGCGGTGTAGCGGTTGACACACAATTCCGTTTGATTGATATCGTTAATTATCGTCGATGTTTTTATTTTTATTCGGATCACTCACAGTGAACTTGATGAAACGCTACCGCGATTAGTAGAAGAATTATGACACTGATTGTATTTGACATTGTGCGAAGTGATTCGTATAAAGTATATCCGCGGGCCACCTGTGAACTCAGTCAGTAATTGCTGTTTATTATTGGCGTCGTCGTATGTGACCAAAGCAGATACCCAGTTTATGATCTTATCATCTTATCAGTTAGTTAGTTGATCAGATAAAGTACTTCCGATTGATTTTTTTTATCGATAAACAGTTGATAAGTGAATGATGGTCGTGGAAGTGACAAAGAGGGATGTAGATGTTAATGGAGGCACCGCACAAATAAGTGTTTCCAACTTATGGTGACCATATTTTTGAAATCCAAATAATGAGCAATAGAAAAAAACAAAACTTTCCCACACAATTTTTTCAATTCTTCCCTATTTCATAATTAGGTAGGCATACTTTAACAAAATCAATAAGAACAATTTTTTAAGTACTAGATTACTTGTTTGCACGTTCAGCAAATTATTTTACCTTGGCGTTATCAGTTTCCTAATCGAAACTTTGTTTTCTTATTGTTAACGTTATTGTTTTTTGTTTTAAATCTAAATAGAATACAGAATAAATAATTAACAACTTTTCAACATTTAAATGTTTTGAATACCAAATAATTCATAATGAATATCGTATTTAAATATACACAACTGGTCATTATTAAAATGATCGGATGGTCACCGTAGTTGTACTGTTTGTATTGACAAGAACTATAATGGTTTTTTTTCGTTGTTTCTTTGTAGAGTTTGTATCCAGAAGTTTAATGATTTTGTATATGATGGCTATATCTACTCATTCAATACCCAAAAGCACAGATGACGCCTCTATTCAATCTATGTGACAAATGGACCGACTTTTCAAGAACACAACTTCAAACTGTGATTCAAACCTTTTTCACAAACATCAATCCCTTGCAGGTTTATCAATTCGAACTGAAATTTTCATTCAAACTTTGTAAAGTTTCTTTTCAATGCGAGGCAGTTAACAGCCGTTTGCAGATCAGTCGGTGGTTTTTACTAGCAGCTTTTTGGAAATCATTTGCTAAATATGTCAATGTAACTATGAAGCTATGAAGTGTTCCCAGACTCTTAATAGTGTTTTCCCTAGTTTCATTAGCAAAGGCATTAAATTTCCTATTTCCCCTATATTTGAAAAAAATTCCCCTGTTTTCCTGTACACATAAAAAAAAATTAAAAAATGTAAAAATAATCATATAACATAAAAATATTATACAATAATTTCCTTTTCTATTAAAAACACACTAAAAGACCTCATTACGAGGAGGTTGCAACACTAAAACACTGAGAAATAAAACACAACTTGGTATTTTTCTATCAAAACGAGTGAATGCATTCAGATACACAAATAATTCTTACGTAGATGTTCGATGGGCTATTTTCTTTCATACACTAAATACGATCAATTAATTCTTTGAATTTATTCGTGATGAACATACGTTTTATTTTTATTTCTAAGCAATTCACGTTTCGCAGAGATTTTTGTATTTATTTATTTTTATATTTATATATTTTATATTTATTTATTTATTATTTTTTATTTATTTCTTCTCCTTTTTTAAGCTTGTCCCCTTTTTCAGTCAAAAGGCGCCAACATTGGCGAATCGTGCGTTAAAACCAACCGGTGATACAAATATTCTGAACCTTATAAATCCAATTGAACTAAAATGCCAAATGTCTCTCGCTGTTCTATTTTTTTGGCAAACAAAAATAAAAATGCCCAATAAAACAGCTCACAGTCACTTTTGTGACAAAGTGGTATATTTTGTTTTGTGTTCCATTTTTTTTAGGTCGACTTAATCCTCTCCTACTTCCCTCTTGCTAAAGGTGAATGACGTTGGAAATAGGTTTGTTGAGCAGCGTCATGAACCCATCACCAAAAAGGTGTCAACATGAACTGCAACTGTCAAGTCACTTCTACTTGGGATGTATGCCACTGTGTCAATCTAGTGTAGTAGGTAGTTGCATTTGCGTACTGAAAATTATATTAAGCTGAGATTGATGTGCAATAAAACATTTCTAAATAAAATCCATAGAGTTAGTAGTGGAAGCTGATAACTAGGGTACGGGCTTTTCTGAGCTATAACCCTGCCTTAGGCTGGGAGATGGAATTGTTTTTCTAAACAACTGTGAGAAAATCGCAATTAAGCATTTGAACTTGAACTTATAGCTCTTTATTGAGAAACTAACTACTTAAATTTACAAATATAACCAAACTTGTACTTGGACTCATTTTCTGGAAAAATGGCGGTCCAAGATGTCCCGCTCTTTATAATGACGTATTCAACATACCTAATTGTGAATTTTAAGAAACAGTTTTCACTCCAGGTTTTGCCCGCTATAATAGTTTTTATTTTCCACAGACTCCTGTTTAAGTAACCAAATATCGATTATTAATTTTAAAACAAATTACTGCCACCGACTTGTAGCAAATAAAACATTTATTCCTTTTAAGGCAATCGATGTACAACTTTCTTTGTACCTATAGTAACTGAGGTAAAAACGCTGACAACACAAAACCACCTGTGCTGAGGGTCGTAATAAAATATTCTCAACAAAACTCCGACAGCTGGAAAATCAAGTTGTTGCTCACCCATGTCGGGGTGATAGAGACACCACACTAGTACGAGAAACAAGAGATATGCGTGTTCAGTAAATGTAACACTATTGACAAGGTGATGAGCAATGAAACGCTTACCGAAATGAGGAGAAGATTACGTATTAAAACCGCAATTAGCATATCCGAAGTTGACAGTCACATACCCCCGAGGATTAGGAGGACTTAATACAACTGCGCTTCACTGTCATCGCCAAAATATTATAATCCACTGCCAACAAACGGAAATTTGCATACAAAATTAGCAGTAAATCTGAAATTTCCATTTGGTATTACATTCCTCATCTGTGGATAAATCGTTATACTGTTGGAACTTTTTGTTGGCAATAACTTTTCATCTTTTTTTTTATTACGATTACGTTCCACCATTTACATCTATCCTAAAAGAGGTTTTTGTCTTGTTTTTCATTGCAGAGCGATCGATTTGAACCAAGATCCCCTCTGTTCCACGACGAAAGGAAAACGCCACCATTAACACCAGCTCCACCGTCTACTCCTAGAAGTAAGACTAAAGGTTCGTATATAATGCCAAAGCACCCTTGAAATTTATTCAAACATCCGCCTATATAATATATCGTCCTCCTCCTCCTGCTGATTATCATAAATTACAAATTTTAAGACTACTTTCCTTTGTGTCCTTGCTGCTTTATACAGCTGCCTCTTGTAATCATTTTCCTCATAAATCCGATTACTAATATTCATATATACCCACACAGTTGAGGACGTCTTTATGTTTAATTCACTCGATTTCATATCTTCCTCATTTGGGTGGGGTTGACCGGAGGTATTTTTTTTTTGTCTTTGTTTTCAATGAGGTGGGAGAATTGTTTTTTGAAGGCATATTCCTGTGAGGGTATTAAGTTCACCTTTTGCACCTTAGCCAACAAGGTGGACATTTGCCGCGATGGCGATTTTGCTTAACATTTGAATGACTTTATCATGCAAATCGGGCATTGTTAGGGAATTGAATATGGCTTAGTTTTGAAAAGGTCCTTATTGAGTTTCACAAGAAAAGGAGACTGATATGCATTTTGCATGAATTTTCGCAGGAAGACAAGAAGTTTATTAATGTCAGGATATGATTTTTAGGGCTGCCGTTTATTTGGCTGACCTTATAATGTCAGCGGTAGTTGGAAAATGAACGACAATGAAAAAAAAAACCAAGTAAAAGTGTTATCATCGGCCTGGCCGATGCTTTGACACCCTCCACTTCATACAAGTCATGCAAAACTGGTTTTGTATGGGAGGTACCAGAACTACTTGACCGACATTGCCCAAATTTAATATCAACCTGACGGCGATAAAAGTAAGTTCTCTCACAAAATTTAACTTGCCTACGTGGATCGTGGATTCTTTTGGACGCTATCGTGTTTTCAACAAACAGAGAGACACATGGGTCTAATATTGATTTTGTATGGGAGGTACCCGAAATACTTGACCGACATAGTCCATTTTTAATACCAACCTAACGACGATAAAAAGAAGTCCATTCACCAAACTTTCTTCGCATAGGTTGATTCCTTTGGACGCTATCGAGTTTTCAACCGACAAAGAGACAGACAGACAGACAGACGGACATGGCTAAATCGATTCAGAATGTGATCCTGATTCAGAATATATGTACTTTATGAGGTCTCCGGTGACTCCTTCTTGGCGTTAAAAATGTAATGACAAAGTAAATATACCTTCCTGCGGAGAGTATAAAAAAAAAATCAAAAACTACTCTGGAAGGAAAAGTTAACTTGATCCTTCAATGAACAATTAAGAAGCCTCAACGCGAAACAGATGGAGCTCACGATATACAAAGAGCGATGTTTAAATTTGAGACTCCGTTTATTTTAAATCTCTGATTAGGAATCCGAAAAGATGGGAATGGCAATTCCGTCTGTTATTTCCTTTAAGCCCGTGAGATTTAGTTCTATAATCGATTGTAGGAACTTACCATATAATGAATTTAATTTTAATTAGTGCACAAAATGGCGGTGTTCGCAGCAGCAACAAAAATAACGAGTTAAAGCTTAAAGCTATACCTTTAAAGACTTTAACACAATCTCGTAATATATTAAAATACATAATGAAAAGTGCAATGTAAAAAGCTTTAATTTGTTCACTAACTTAAGAACTTTTTAAAATCGCGATCACAGAGAAATGAAGATCATTCCTTTTTCGCTTTATTTTTTTCTTTGTTTATAAAATATGTGGTGCGGCGGCGTTAAAAAAAAACTACCAACTTACCTTACTAATAATCGTTCTTGTGTTTACTATTTTCTTGGGTCACAATTGATAATTTTTTAAGGTAAATATCACCATTGTGAGTTCATTAAATTAGACCTGAACATTTGAAAATATTAATAGTAGCGCTAAAAAATGTTTGCCTGTGGTCTATTAGTAACCACTTCGTGTCCCAGATATTGATGCAGATAACTGGAAGTGTTTTTTTTTTACTTCTTACTGTTGTAATCCCAAAACTAAATATTTGCCAACTGCAGCCTTAATCAGTGCTACCACAAAATTAACTCACTGAAAACAAAAATTTCCCTTTCTCCCATCTTTAGATAGAGAGATAAATTTTTATATTATTTCTTAAAATGTATTACACTATTTAAGTTAGATACAATATTTGCCTGCAAATGCAGCTTAAAAAGAAATAATAGTGACTATTGTATTTCTTGAACAAAATAGAGATAATGCCAGTTAGGTCATATAATACGGTACTTACTTGAAAAAATGCACTACTTCAGAAAATAGTTTTAGAATTTTTTTCCAGGGTTCTTGTATTTTTTTTTGCTTGAAGTTGCAGACTTTTTTAAAAGGCTAGTTGGTTAAAAGCGAACAATAAATTTAATTAAATTGCTATACCAATTCAACTATAATTGGTGAAATAATATTCATGGAAATCAAAACGACACGGGAAGAAATTCATGAACAACTTCCATCCATAAATTCAATGAAAAGTTGTTCCAAACTGAATCACTTGAAAACCAAAGGAAAACATAAAGTTTTCCTATCGTCCATCATACAACATTTCCATGTTCTTTTCAAGCCACATACCTGTGCACGTTACGCAAAATTCAAAGCAAACAAACTTGTTACAGAATGGGGGGAAGCATTCTCGCCCACAATGTATGCAACAAACAGGTCACGTTGGTAACCGAAATTTGTTCAGGGAAACCGAGTAAAATTCATGAAATAGAAAACTTTCCCCTTGGAAAAGTTATTTCTCTCGAGGAGTTTATACAGCGTGCTGTCTGTTACATGTGCGGTTACACGCACTTTTTGTGATTACACAATCGAATAGGAATAAGTTTACAGCGGGTTACGGCGACAATCGATTTTGGTGATGAAAAGTTTTACTTTTTTTATATTATTTTATTATATGTATTGTTATTTCATTCAAGAAAAAATTGAAGCCGCACAAACGATATTCCAAATTTTATTTAACAAAGGATTCTGGGCGTAGTTTGTTAGGTTAGGAGTTGTTCAGAAATTTCTTGAGTAAGCCAAGCTTATTGGAAAATCTTCACGACTGATTCGCAAGTAACTTGCTCCTACATTCGGACGGACACTTATTTTCCAAATTGTTTTAATAGATTAAAAAGTAATTCACAAATCAGTATCCGTTTCAGGGTGGGAGCCTTGGGTAGGTTGTGCGGGAAGTTCACAACATTTACCGAAACTTCAAAAACTGATATCGTATAATATATAACACAAATATTTGGAATTAAGAGATTTGTTAGTGATAAAAAATCTTCAAAGGCTAGTTGTATACAAAAAAGATTTTCCGAAATATTCTCCTCCCATTTTACTTCTGCTTAAGCGAAATATCAAGGTGGAGGTCTTTTAAGGTCATTATTTGCTGAAATGGTATTTATTTACCATTTCATTTCATTACACACACGAGTATCTCTATTTGCAATTCAGTGCATTTTTATCTATTTTTTTCTGTAGAGAATGACAAACACTTTCTTCTTGCCATTCTCGCCCATTCGAGTAGGAATTGTTGATACACATGATTTGATAAATTACTCTTCGAAATACAAAGTCTATTGGTAGACAGACACAAATATTCGCATAACTGTAACAGGTATTGGATTTATAATTTTATTACTTTTTCCTTTGGATTAGGTATCTACTTTTGCTGACTCAACCTTGCCGGTGACGAAGCCATAAACTTTTCCAATTAGAATTGTTTAACGATTTTATTTATATCTACGCATATAATGTGAACTGAATCGTAAAGGCAAAGTTTTTGTGGTTCGCACACAAAGATGTATGCAATACAGAGTCGACGTTTGAAATGGAAATCCTTGATTTGGGAATAAAATTTTGGAATGTTCTTTTTTTGTTTGAGTGCTGAAAGTGATGTCTTTGATGTAGGTACTTGTTTTTTTAGTGCTAAAAGTGTGATGGGATGTGTTGGACCATTAAGAGAAAGGTGCAGCGTGTATGTCGCGGGAACCTCAAAACTAACATTTAGAATTGTTTTTCTATAGCTTTTTATGAAGGTATTTTGGGCATCACCCTGTTAAATGATATTTTTCGACATCAAAGGGTTCGGTGATATACTACAGAGTAGCACAAGTTCTACTGGAGGTGATTCTGTTTAGCTTGTCTCTATTAATATCATTATTAAATAGCTGGTTATTTTCGATTTTGGATATCCAAGTCTTTTCTAAATTCTGCCGACCTTAAGATATTGAAAAACTTTCGAAGATTTTTAAAGCTCAAAACCTCATTGACAATGCCCACTCAGATTGCGAATACCTTCCCAGATTGCTAAAGATCAGATTTTTACAGACAGGTCACCTTTAATATGATGCTGCTTGAGACTTATGACTCTGCAGTTGATAGGTACAGTTGATCAAAGGATTTTCCTTTTCAGGGCAGAATTTGCATTCATCGAGCATACTTACAAAATAAATAAATAAATAGTTGGCGCAACAGGTCCGTAGGGACCCTAGGTTTAGCTTCTCACAAACATTCGTTTTGTGTGAGTTTTTTTATAACATTTTTGGGAGGGATCAACAATTTTATGCCGAGTCCAAACGGCTAATTGAGAAGCTCTTTCATGACAGTTATACTGTCGGATATTTGTGAGATATTCGCGAGAGGTGGCGCTGTGGAAAAAATCTTAAGCATACTTTCACCGAACAAAATTGAATAAAGACTGCGTGCATACACCTCCTTTTGGTTTGTAAAGGTTAAGGGGATTCTTGTCTTCGTCAATAACCTTTAAGAATGATCTTGATCGCAGTCGTCGTTCATCTCCGGCAGTGGGAATACTGCAACATTTCCCTTTTTATCCCTGCAGGCTTCAATTTGGGCCGCGATGTTTGTTTTTTTTTTTTTTATTTTTACATTTTTTGAACTTTCTTCCATAACATAACCCGACTTATCGACAAGTACCTGTTAAAATTCTATTAAAGCTCCGATAACATCAGCAACGGACTTGTAATTCTGTGTTACAAATATGCGCTACATCTGTTAAGTACTAGTTTGTTCTTTAAATGCCTTGTCAAGATGTGACTCTGAGTACTTATCATACAACGCTAGTAGCTTTTACGTTTTTCTACAAGCTATGGCAAGATCAGCAATAGGCTTGTAACTCTGTGTTGCAGAAATTCGTTACACTTGTAAAAATGTACCTGCTTATGAGTACTTGATGTTGTAGGCCCTAAGAGTAAAGCCGGAACAAGACTTATAACGTATCGTGTGTTGTGGTGTGGTGCGCCAACATAACAAGTGTGGTTCCGGCTTAATACCTCTCTATCGACTTAAACGTGGAGCTCTTTCATCTCGGGCTTTCTGAGGCCACGACAAGATGTTGTAGTACAAGGGAGCTACTACAAGTGGGCGCACATTTCTGAAACACAGTGTAACAAGTCCGATCTCTTGAAAAGAAATTCAGCAGGTAATTTTAAAACTTGTTGGCAAGTGCTAAAGGTCCCAGATTTCTTCTCAATACCGCTGCCCAACTTTTCGGCAATTCTAGATTTATTAAGAGGCTATGGGTTACACAGCCGGCATCAAAATAGATTTCTTCAATCCCTTGAACTTTAACACAGCATTTTTTCGGTGATAGATTCTTCACCTCCATAAATGTACCTTGGCTCCCTTAGGCGAACGTCGCACTTCATGTTGGCGCCTCAGAATGTGCCGTCGTCTAAAATGCGGTCCGTTGACAGCCACGTCACTTTTGCACATCGAAATATGGGAAACATTTTGAATTGATTTTCGACGCCACAGCGAAGTCTACAAGCCTCTGTCCCTTCGAGTACTCTTTTAAATCATTATTGCCTAAACAGGGCTCTCCTCCCATATTTAACCATAAAAGTCTACGACTTTGTGATCTATTTAACGTCACCTTTAGATGTCAGTCGAGTTGATAAAGTCAAATATCATGGGCTCAGATTCCGCGAATACATACATGCAAATTAAACTGCTTGTCATCTTGTGGATTACAACAACTTCAATGCAAACATCACCAGACAGGATTCCATTGACGTTTCTTAGGAAATCCAATTTACTACCCATATGCCATTCAGTAGGTATAACCTCCCGCTACAACCGCCGCTGTGTCAACCCAGGATAACATGACAGCAATGAATCAAAATCGATACGACCTCTTCCACTTGAAGAATCCACCTCAACAGCACCACAAAGACCGTCAACCATCCACTGCGCCATTCTCGCACAAAAAATAAAATAAAATCCCTTGAAATTTGTAAACAGCCCGAACAAGGACTCATCCCTCATTTCCCATCTTCCCGTTCGAAATCCCCTTTCGTCGACAACCCATTTTATTACAATTCCCAAATAGGTAGTTGTGTGTTGTGTGCAGTGGGCTTAATCGACTCTTCCCAGCCCATTGGTTTCACCTTCCACTTATTCAAAAATACACGTCCTTCCCTCTAGTCCGGAACTAATAAGGAAAATATACAAATAGATTGATCTGGTCCGGTGAGTCCGAATAATGATGAGGTCGCTCGCTTCCTCATAATCCCCAATATGTAACCAATTCTCGAAAAGATACACCATCCAAAGGTTAAAAATACACTTCCCCAGCAGCGAACGAGTGTATCTTTCATCTGTGTAGATGGACAGCTCGATGAAGTGGTGTATTTGACCAATTTGATTAGTGTGTGTCTATGGAATCTGAGTGGCTGCCGATGAATGGAGTTGATTCGCGAAAATTCGCCTGTTCATGCGAATCGAAAACAGTGTTCCGCCTTGATGAAGATGAATGACTGGTGATCGTGTGATTATGGAAATCTGAATGCTAAATAAACAACCGACTGAATTTGGATTGTTATTGTTTTTTTGTTCGCCCCTTCTATTTGTATCTGGGGTGTTTATTTTTAAGCGCCGAAAAGTGATGTAAAATCAGCGATGGGTATTACTTTCGGCCCCGAATGGGTGAAAAAAAAATTGCATTGATGAAAATTCGATTGAAACAGAGGCAGAGCGGGCGAGGGAATAAGTTAATGAGAAAAATGACTCGCACTCGAATACTTGCTGTTCCAAGGACACAGCACATATATAAACGTTTTAGAGAGATTTATGGCAAGTGTTACAGGCGCAAGTGGCTATTGATGGAGCAGAGACGGTCTGTTTGAAAATACTTTGGAAGTTGCGAATTCCAAAATTATTGTGGCACTTGTAAGACAATGTATTTGACAGCGGGTAGACGACGGAAGTATGTGCAGTTGCCGAAGTGAGGAGGTGTGACCAGCATCAAACACTCTGAGCAGGATTTCATTGGGGTCCACGACAAGTGTACCTATTCAAATCAGCCAATAAAGAAAATTTATATGAGTGTTAAAGGACAGATAAAAATATCGTCAAAGTCTTGCCTATGAAAAAAGAACGACATATTATTTTAAAAGAAAAGATTTGACACATGAAAAACAACAAAGTGTGCGTTCACCAGCGTGGAATATAGGTAAGCTCAACGTGGGCGCAGTTTTGTCTTACTTCTAAGAAATAGAATACCCAATCTGTCCCAATCCGATTAGCTATGCCATCGAAAATGTTGCCCGGAGCTACCTTTGTGCTACTGAAATATCTGATACTTAATGTATTTCTTTTATTTAGTAGATTTTCGAGTTCAGTTACAGTTTACAAAAACTGTTGTTTAGCTCTTATACAAATCTGTATTTCCTCCAGGTGGTTCATTTATCCCAAGGCAATGGTGTTTTTAATTTTTCGGCTCAAAGTGTGTTGGAATAAACTGTACAAAAGAATGGATGTGTCTGTTATTTTAGTTTTGAAGTAACCGACGGTTCGTTCAATGAAGTTTCTGTAGCGGAATGTCCTCTTAAACTGCACGATCTAAGTGTAGGATTTACACAGACAAGTTGCGTTTTGCGTAGTTCATTTTAACGCAGTTTAGTTAACTATGCGAATTTTACTATGCTAACTATGCAATTCCTTTACCAACTTAGACCTATTTTTTTACAAATTGACTTTGAGGTTTCAGAATAATTTTATTTTACTCTTTACACTTCTTTTTTCCTTATTTTCTTCCCTTCTTTTATTTTTCTATTAATCCAAACCCAAACCCTGCCAGTCTTCACAAATTTTAGTTTTTATTTTAATATTTCATTAGATAAATTTATTTCTTACCTTTACCTTGTTTTTCTTTGCTCATTCTGTGTATTAATGTACATTTAAAGTTTATCTGTTGAGCTTTAATATATATATAAAAATTGAGCATTAAAATTGTGTTCGTTTGTCGCCGATTCACGCCTTAACGCATATACCGATATTAATCAAATTTTCACACATTTCTGGTATTGGTGTATAAATGGTTTTTGTAAAATTTGGTTGATATCGGAAAACGTATGTGTGTGTTGTGCATGCGTGAAAAAACACATGAATTTGAGTACATTTTGGTTTTTTTCCACACATTATAAATATAAAAACCTATTGCTGTGCGTTATTGGGGTAAAAACTCCAGAACGGCTCGACGGATTTGAATGATTAAATAAAAAATCGGAAAATTCTCAACAGATGGCGCTGTTGGCATATTTCGTTTTTCATCTATCTCCTTCTATAAATATATATCAAAATGAGTCGCATTGTGTTTGAATTGGATGTCTCTTAACCGATTTTGTTTCTGGAAATTTCAAATGAAAGGTGACGTCAACACCAAGGTTTGTATGGATATAAGGTTTTAGTATGTTTATTGGTAATAGGAGTTATAGGCATTTTAGTGAACATTAAATGAAATTTTGTGGATGTGCATGGTTGATTGCAGCTTAAAGGATAGGATAGTCTCCGAAACCACTCAACTGATTTCAATTTTGTGGATGAGTATGTTTATTTTCAGTTGGGAGGCTAGGATAGTTTTTGACCCGATAGGTGGCGCTGTTGTAGATGCCTCTTTTCTTTGGGGTGGTGGGGGCAAATCACAACCATTTATGAATATGTGATGTGGCATGTGGCCTATGAGTGCGTAGGCCTTGCGGCACATATCGCTTGGTAGAATGAAGTGGAGGTATATTGTGTTCATTATTCGTATACTAACATTTTTACAAATTGACCACTCGCCCAAGTAGTCCAGCATTCTAATCACTGAGCCACTGTGTTAACAAGTCGCAACTACTGATATTTAATATTTTATGGCACCTTTATCGAATGTCAAGTGGGAACAAAGTTATCTGAACGGTGATTCTTACTTCCCGGGAAAACTTCGGACGACTGCCATATTAAAAATAAAATGCAAATGTAGTACTATTCATAAGTAAAAAATTAATTAAAAAAATATTTTATTTAAGAAAAAATATTTTATTTAAGAAAAAACATTTATTATCTTAAGTAGAGATGTAATAAGCTGATATATTATTTTAAAAACACATGCTAATGTAGGTAGCAGCGTTAGCTTCGGGACGCTTTAAAGTCAGTTTGACTCGTTTTTGAACGCCGAAACACCCGATTCAACTTTTTGGAAATCTGTGAATTCGAACTCCTTTTAAAAATGTAGAACATTTTTGGTAAAATTAAAAATTAGCCTATTTAGTTGAATTCGAAAGAATTTGTTTTTACCTGCATTTTTATTACAATTATTACCGTGATAAATAACAGTGCATTTTTTTAAAAGAGAAAAGAAAATATTATGATCGGAATGGGACTCTTTTTTTATCCGGGACTCTTTTTGGATTCTTTCTGAAAATTTTCAGAGGTAGGTAGCTTTACGATGGAAATTTCCATCAATATAACGCAAACCTCGTCTCCCTTGTTCATAATGTCTAGGTTGGTTGGTTGGTTAAAGTGGCTGTATTTCCCGTTTCATGACGAGGGAAAAACACAAATAACGCATTTAGCGGCGTTTTGAGACCACAATTCACAGAACCTGAAGACAAAGAGGGAGATGGACGTTAAGGGAGCTCACAACCAGCCTGAGGGGACCTAGGTACCTACAGGTCGATTGTTGTGTTCACTGTTCTATTTTTCTCTTACCCTACACTCTTATTTCTCTTTCCAACAGTCGTCTCACTAGTGGTCCCAGACCACTTTCCCCTTTTTTTTTATCAGCAAAGGCAATCATTTTCCCCTAAATTCGAAAGAAGTTCCGCTTTTTTCCCCCTAAGTGAAATTTGCCTTTATTTTTATATGAAAAAATTAACAAAAAATTTAAGTCGTTTTATAACTGTCTTTATCAACAAGCTATAACATAAAACTATACAATATACATATTATACGAGGACAAGTTAGATAATTCTATAAAAACCTAAAATTAAATTAAAACTTCATAAAGAAATAAAGATAAATTCATAAATTAAATCACAAAAATTCGTACCTAGACGTTCGATGGGCTGTTTTCTTTCAAATTTAGTGTGAACATTTCATTCTGAGTAAAGTTTGAAATTTATTTGTAATGGAAGTGCGTTTAAATTTTACTTTTAAGCAATTCAAGTTTCAAAGAGGTTTTTGATTTATTCCCCTCATTTTCTCTATTTTCATCGAAAAAGCGCCAAAATTTGCGCTTTTCCCCTTAATCTGGGACTACTGCTTCTCACAGTCACAGGCGCATGATCTTTCATACAGTACAGTTCCCATTTGATTACTTTTGAGTTCTTGTGTCTTTTCTTCCACTTAATGTAAGAAAGGGTTCAAATTATTGTTTGCATAGAACATACACTAGATCCAAAAGCAAGCATTTAAAATACACATGAAATTTATATATTGAATTGATGTCGCGGGCCATAGATGCATAGCTTCCATACCGCCTATCGGTTTTCGTGCAGTTCGCGGCACTCTTTCGGGACGATTTGTAGAAACCGTCTTTCCCTACATTACCTTTGAAAAGCTGCCAGATGTGTTCGCCTCCATATATTTAGTTCACTGTCATCAGCTCGCCCCTTGAATACAATCATAATATCATATCAAATCGCAGGCATATCATTTCAAAGTTCAATGCACCTCAAACAGATGGCCATTAGGGCGTCTTCCTGTTCATGTCGTCTTGAAAATTTAGAAATCTTTTCTCCCGTATACAACGTTGATCTAACATTATTTGCGTAGGCGCACTTCATTTGCTCGAATCGAATAAAACAGCGGGATGAAAACCGTTTGGACATGAATTCCAAGTAAGTGCATCAAATAAAGTTTACAAGCATGTAAACACATTCGGAGGCTGCATTCTGGAAATTTCTGACCATCTGGGTGCCCTCGGAATACTAAGAATTTATTAGCAGATTTATTGGGGAATGTTTTCGAATAGTTCGTCGTGCTATGCATTTTTATCCGCTTTGGATGAGCAAATATTCCGTGGCAAATCTGGTTTTAGGCGATTGCCACAGAAAATATTAATTGGAAACTCGAAACCAAATAAAAGTAATTCTTCTGAATAAGAAACATTCGGAGAATCGCTAATGAGATCCAATTACATCGATCCCCTTTCTGTTTAATAGTCTGCCATTTATCAGAAACCTTGCCATCAAACGAATGCCCTTAAAAACTGCCTGACAGATACACAACGTGCAGCCATCCAAGAAGGAAGAATACCTACCCATTTCATAATTATTGCGTAATCCATTGTTAATTGTTCACCCCATCCCACTTTACAATTATGGCAGCTCGTGCAGAACGACCACCAATCACGAATTCCACCTGAATGCACCCTCAAATTAACTTCAAAAGCTGTTACTTTAGTTAACTCACCAACTTCATGAAGTTGAGGTTATGTTGCCATAACAATGGCGGATGCTCCTCTGTCTGTTATTGACTGGAGGAATTAATACTATTGACTGAACGCTGCCCCTTCACTTGTAAATTGTGTAACTAATAATGAACATCCACATGTGTGTGTTTTTATCTTTCACAGGAATTCAATCCCCAGCTGCAATGACAGTGTCGGTAACGCATGCCACTCATGGTGCATCAGGCGTTACCACCAGAACCACCACCTCGGCCACGGCCACAACAACAACCCAACAGCCAAAAACAACCGGTCAGTCTAAGGCCACAGCAATGATGGCCCTCGCCATGGGTCGACCACCAAGTCCAGGCAACTCAAGTGGATCGGATACCGATGGTTTTGCTAGTTCCTCTGCTACTACGACAGCACTTAGACGGTTGTACTTCAAAAGTGGTCGCAGTGCCAAGACAAAACCCAACTCGACCATGCCGTGCAATAATACGGCGGCTGCGGCGGCTGCTTCCTCGAATCGTACCACCGCCCAATATAATTCAGTTGCAGCCACAGTCAATGCATCGGGAACGTTGTCTAACTCTTCGAATGTACCTAAGGTAAGTGGGAATTTTTTAGTAGTAAGGGTTTTGGGATGGGGTTTGTCTTTTACGATTTTAACGCCGACGGTTTGCAGTTTAGTTTTGCAGACGCAGAGTGACATGGACTCTTTTATCTGTGTCCCGCTTTTGTATAAAGTTACGGCGCAATCAGGCGAGTTCCAAAAAGGAAGTATTGTGTTTCTGGTTTCAGAAAGGCGCATTCAATTTGTATTTCAGGACTTTTGGTCGAGAGATATTCTGAAAATAGGTAGCTAAAAGGGTGCCATATGGAAAAAAGGTTCCTTTCAGTAGAAGCTGTTGTGTCAGTTTCTCAGAACCCGATTTGGCTTTGCGGCAGTTGCCACGTGGAAACTAAAATCGGTTAACTGTTTACACTAGTTCTTTATTTAAACAAGAAAGTACTGGATCTATAGTGGGACACCCAAAGTACAACGAGTTTTTTTATTTAATCACCGCCAGATCCCTATAGACCAGCTGTGTATATGTTCACGGAACTAAGTAAACTTAATAATAAAACAATCCATCCCATATTGCTTGCTAAATATGGTACCGCTTTTTGGCTTTCGATAGCACTTTCCAAGTTTTAAGACGTACAAAATGTTAGGCACCGAATTTGTGTTTCTAAGGGAATGCGATTGTCAACAGGACTTTGGCAGAGTACGCTATTGAAGCTGTTCTAATCGATATTGTAGCAAATATACCACGTATTCAGATGATTTTCCGATCCCAAAGTGATTAATCTGAGATGGATTCTATAAAATGGAAACGTTCACTCGTTTTCGCATGCACTAACGTTTCGCTTCGAATACGTTTGAAAACGAAAGGAATTTTCCGTTGCGCGGAAGCAACAAAGCTATTTCACTGACGTTCTTCATTTACGCACATTTTCTTTCGTTTGTTGAAGTGCTTTTTCGTTTCATTTTTTCTTTACAAATTCCCACCCCAGATGTTCAGTTGCTGCTGCTAAGAACTTCCAACTGTCAAAATGTGCTCTTAAAGAATGCAGTCTAAACTGAACTACATTTTATATGAATAAAACTGTATAAATGATCGAATTCCCGCTTTGTATGATTCCTTTCGTTTTTCTAAATGCGAAAGTGCTTTTCTTTTACAAAATATCACCATTTGTTCTTTTTTTTTTATCCGGTGAATTCCTTATGGAACTTCAGTCTTTCTATGACGACGTTCTGTCTTGGCGGCTTCGATTACCTATTGCGCGTTTCTGTTTACAGAGTTTTGTCCAGCACAAGGATATAAGGAAGAATATACCATACATTGAACTCTCCAAGTGCAATTTACCTTTAGCTTCTTGCCTGGAAAATGATACTAAAGTTGATGTTACTTAGCTACCTATGCACAATAGGCTCCTTTTAGAAGCCACAGTGCCAGAGCCCCTTGAAGGCTCTCCCGCTTCATAATCTAGTCCTCCTGAAGTTCACTACAGGTCCAGATAACATTTTTGTAACCTTTTTGCTAAGTTCACTAAGTTTTTGAAAAAAAATGTTTGTTAAAGATTTTTGTATTAGCCCTTAACATTTTCGGGATTTAAAATTGCTCTAATTGGGTATTCTTAAAAAATCCAGAGAACTATATTCAGAACTCATGACAACTACCGAGAACAGTATTTTAAGTTTTTTATTCGTATCTTACTTTTTTGGATAAGGTCTAAGAAAAATTGTTTTCGGCGTGCATTTTTGTGAGTTCCATAAAATTTTCTATAACTTTGAAAAGAACTGATTAGTTTCAGAGTTGCCGTATAGAACTTCAGAGAACTTTGAACAGAACTAATGGAAAATAAGAAATCAGACAAATTTTGTTAAATGTCCATTTGGAAACCTTTTTTCCACTCGCTTGAAACTTCTTTTTGATCTGGTTATAGATTTTGTTATGCCAGAGCACCATAAAGTACTTTAAATACTTTCTTAAAATTTTATTGATAACAAACTCAAGGGAACTCCACAGAACACAAACTTGGGTCTCTGTCAAACTTATTTACATTCTTTTTCAGGCGATATGTTCAATTAGATTTTTTGTTGAGTTCCTAAAACAATTTCCAACAACTTCAATCACAACTAGTGAACATTTTGAAAAATGAACATTTTATAAAATTCATTTAAAAATAGTTTACATTTGTTTCGTTGCGTTTCCACCTTTAACTTCAAAGGAGATGATTTGATTTTTTTTGGAAAAAATTGTAGAATTTGTCAGGAACATTAGAGAAATGTGATAATAAGTCTTAAAAGGTTTTTGTTCGAGGCGATTTTCGTTTTCATGTACACTTTTAAGAACCAATATCAAAACTCATGAAAACTTTGAAAAACATAACTATTTTTCAAGTTATCGATTTCAGCCTTTGAATTCGCAACTAAATTTGTGGAGTCTTAAAATATTTAATTCCATGAAAAGGTTTTAGAAATTTCTTATCACTATTCAGAACTTAAAGAAGAATTCATAATAATTTCAAATGACGATAGTATTAGTGTTGGAGAGGCTCAAATAATGTCGTCTTTCAAATTTCTTGTAAGGTTTTTCGATGACATTCTCAAATTCTGATATTCAGCAGTTTCTGTTTACGTTATTAGTTTTTAAATCGCCGAGTGCTTTCTAGATGTCTTAAGAACTGAAGAAGAACTGAAGCAAAATGAAATATGGATTATCTACATTTTCAATCGTTTTCTTTAATACAGGTTAAAACCGTCACTGTCTTGTTAACATTCTTTTATTACAGCATAATTCAAAGTCCCCTCTTTTGTCTTTATTACAGGTCGTCATCATGGGCTCTTCATCGGCCTCCATGACCGACACGAATATTAATACATCAACGGATTCCGCGTCCACCCTTGTAACCAGCGTGGCTACGACAGATACCTCGGAGACATTCGACTCTCTAGACATGGGTAAGACGAATGGTGGCGACAAGTGTAAGTCCGGTCTTCTTTTCTAATAGTAACCGCCTGCAGCCAGTATACTCGTGTATGTTTTTATATAGCCTGACCCGACCCTATATAGTTTTGGACAATGGGACATTCATACTCCCAGCAGTTTGCACAAGGGATGAGAACTAGAACTGTATTTGTATTGTAAGCACGCATAAATATAATTTGTGTGTACAAGTCTGCGCCTTTCCTTCCCTTCCTTTGTCAGAAGTTTATTTTCATAAATGACACCGGAAGGAATTCCGTTTCGAGGGACCTAGACTCAGAGTTGTGTGGTTTAGTTAGGGGTTGGATTTTTTTTTAACCCGGTTCTTTTGATTTCTAGAGTTGGCCTCGATTATGCACGGTTTGTGGACAGTTGGAGTTTATTAGCCCCATGGGAGAGTAAACTTGTTGGCGAACAAATTACCAAAAGTTAATACCATGACTGTAATTGACTTTATATGGTGTAGCTAGTTAGTTGGTCTTGTAAACGATTGTTACTGATGGGCGATAGTTTGAAAACTTTGAGTGCGGTTTCGTGCGGCCAGAATACGGTGAATGGTTATAAGAAGTGCCACTTTTTAGGGTTGGCCCAATAACTTTGGTGCTAAAGAATTTCTACAAGCTCGACACATTTTTCAAACAAAAAGTATCAAGTGGAATTGCGTATCATCTGAATTTTCATAACTTTGATGATAAGTGCAGCATTGGACTTGATACAAACTTGTTACAAAAATGTGCCAAACTTGTAGGGATTCATTTGAGACTTGTCGTATTGCTGTTACAATCCCAAAGTGGTCATTATTTTTCAATGAAATTTGAATGCCAGGAAACCCAAAACTGTTGCTAAAGCTTCATGTATGATTTAGGTTTTTCAGTCCATTGTAGAAACTTTAACTTAGAAATGTCGTAATTACCCACACAAAGAACGTCAATTGGCATAAATTTGAAGCTAATATTAAGTAGACGCTTCTATGTGCCCGCCAAAAGTCATAAGACCGAAAAACTAATCTGTGCATTTTTTTTCTGAAATTTAAACTTGCAGCTAATTAGATTTTGTTTTAACCAAAATTTGCCTTGCTAATGACGACATTCTTCCCCTTTTTTCACAGATGGAATATTTTCCAATGGAAATGGAATATTTTTCAATTTTTTAAAAGCAATTTTCCACCCAATTTATTTTCCATAAAATAATATAAAAAAAAAACAAACAAATTGGCATCACTGCGGTGCCACTTGTTCGTCAGGGTGCTTCAATAGAAAACCACTTGCAAATAAGTTTTCGTTTAGTTCTTCTCGTGTGCCATGCAAAATGTGCGTCATGTCCTCGTTTCTTTGAAGGATGAATGAGATTTGATTTTTATTAGTGGAAGTGGAAAACTAAAACGATAAATGACAAACAAGTTGTTGGAAATGAAATGCCGGCGCTAATCATGCGTCACATATAATGAAATTAGAAACAATATAAACTCGCATGTGCAGACTCATACCTACAAAGAACTTTTGCGAATTGGGTTGACGACGTGAGTGAGTGATCGAAAATTATCACACAATTCATAGGTTATTGGAATGGGATTGCAATGACACAGTTCGTTGGGGCTGGGTATAGACCACTAATTCGGAGAACTTTAGTTGATTACTTATAAAATTTGAGGTAAAGATAGGACAGATGTGCGTGTAATTATTGCAATTTGAGACCGTTTTAGTTCAGTGGTTGGGGTTGCTCAGTGGTCGGTCCACCGGTTTAAGGTCTCAAGTTCGATACCCGGAAAAAATGGAAATTATTCAATTTTTTCCACTTTGTCAATATTTCGAGAACGTCTGAGGTTTGACAAATTTCACATGAGTAGCCTTGAGAAAGAGCTTCTCACTTCAACCATGCGGATTCGGCATAAAGTTGTGGGTCCTTTTCAAAATCAAATATACGCAGACGAATGGATGTGAGAAGCTAGCTCTGGGGCTTGCAAATCATGCTGATGCTGAAGGTTCTTAAGCTCGGCCTCATGTAGATGCCTAAGATGCCCTCGTGGTAATGTTGTGGGCTGCGACATCTATTTAAATGTTAGGTTTCGATGAATGACTGCAGGTGGTGAGAAAAGCTGCTTCCGGCCAGGTCACGTTTACCTCTCTACCTGCACCAAGGCGCCGCTTATGACGATTCGGAAAATGCTATAAGTTCGACCGAAACCTACACTTTAGTGCGTCAAAAATAGCGGAATATTTTATTTACATACAAGGCGCACTATTTTAGTTATCACCTTGAAATCAGAGACTAGGCCACATTAAAAGCAGGCGAGCTGCAGCCTATGGTATTTTATGGAAACCCAATAAAAATAACTTCATGATTCAACTCCGGATAGAGCTTTAACTTTACAACGACAAGGTACACCTCTCTGTTTTCCCACCGACACTTGTCCTACTTAATACTGCTTATTCACGTCGCATAACTTAAAAGAAAATACAAAAATTAGCTTCACCCAAAAATAGATTTAAAGTAGGTATAGGTACAAATTAAAGTCTGAAAAAGCTTGTCTTGACGGATTTGCCTCTCTGTAGGAACCCTGTTTAGCCTGCTGCTTTGCATTTTTTAATCAAATTCCTAGGAAATCTCACCCACCGCAAAATGTTCGCCACACATACACCTACTCAACTCGCATGAGAATTCCATTATCCAGAAAAAAAATTAAAAATTCCAAACCTTCACACACAGAGTCCTGGTAAAGCAAAAACCCTTCCGAATAAATTACCCAAGCATAGTAATAATAAATTTCCATCCGAATTGATAAATGCTTGCGGACAATGCGCCTGTAATACGATTATCCTCGGATCTTTGTTGCCAAAATATTATAAGGTTCCACCATGAAAACCACATATGCCCAGACCAACACCACAAGCCGTTTGTAAGCATCCTTTTTGTTGTGTTAATTCGACTGTTTGATTGGGTTTTTCGATGGGAATGTGTAAGACACATCCATAATCTGTCCTACATAACAACCCAACTTGTATGTTTCTTTTCATAGGTGATACATCCGGACAGAGTGAACCTATTTTCAGTTCATTAGAGGAACCCCTCCTCACAGCCATCCACGGTGGGGACTCTGAGCACGACGGCACTGAAATGGAACTAAGTTCAATGTATTCTCGTCCCGATGTTAATCCCCAAGAGAGCACAGAGGTAATCATTTGTCCCACCACTGATTTGCACATCATTATAGATTTCGACTAAAATTGGTCTCCTTTCAGAGTCAGGAATCCTCGCTATCGATCCAGGTGGAGCCGACAGCTGCCACGCCACTCCTGTCACAGAAAATCCCCCGCACGGCCCCCATATCCAGCAACACATCTGTTCACTTCCCCTTTGATCCGCCGACATCGCCGAAGAGTGTACGCACCACGGAGAAGAACAAAACGCTTTTTACCTTTGTGGAGGCCGATGTGTACCTGGAGCAGCAACGACGCCAGTCGATGCACGATGGGCAAAGACCGGAGAGGGAAAAGAGCTATGGGAGCAGACGATGGGACAATGACAAGGAGAAGCGGCGTTCCATCAGGGAGACCTCGCCGAGTAAGTACAAGACGTACAAGCGGCCTGAGGAGGGGCCCAACGAGACGCGAAACCGCAACAATCGCTGCATTGAGGACGAAATCACCTACGACCACGACTACTCGAACGAGGACGATGTCAAGAAACAGAAGCGTGACACCAAGTATCGCACAAAGTCGGCCAGTCGCTATGCGGGCAACATGAAGACCAGCCCCAAGAAAGAGCGCCGACAAATCAACTCCGCTCCAGCTGTAACGTCCAAGGAGAAGTTCTTTAGCAAGCAGCAGCAACTGTCACCGTCCAGCGGTATTCATCACCAGCAACAGCACTCCAATCGAAAGTATTCCTCGTCGTCTTCGTCCAGCAGCGATCGGAAGGACATCACCATGTTCCCGTTCGACAGGGAGGCCATCGACTACGAGCGAATCCAAAGGGAGTGCTTTGCAGTCGACGAAGACCCGAACGACTCCAGTTCCACGACCAGTTCCACCGACAGCGACGAGCACAACCCCTCGGTGTACGAACGCAAGCCGATGTATGTGTCCCCCTCCAAAGCGATCCTTAACGCCTGCTCAGCCAAGAGCAACGACATCTTCCAACAGTACACGTTGCTCTCGCAGCAAGAAACCTTCCACTCGTACGAACGTCGCAGCTCCAAACGAAACCGTCCCGATCTAGTGCACTCCAAGTACCACGATCACCGCTCCAAATCAGATGCCTTCTATCCAAAGCCACCGACCAATGGTGGCGACACCGCACCAAATTCCGCCAGCATCTCACCCAAGTCACACGCCGACCTCAGCCGTTTCGAGCAGATCGCCTCGAAATTCGATCAGATCCCCCCCAAGCCATATGCTGCCTCCACCGAGCAGCAGTACCACGGGTCCAATGCCAACGTTTATGGCAGCACAAACACCAGCAGCAGCAACACCATCCTCAACAATAACAACAACAACCGGTGTTCTTCCCCGCAAAATATCGCCTCAGCCAACAGCCCGACCGGGTCAATGCGCGGAACTCCTCCGCTACCTGATCTACGGGTGGACTTCTTCTTGGAAGCGTCCAAAATGCACTCCAAGTCGTCATCATCACACAACAATCACAGTCCCCAACCTGACAAGGACCAGGTACAGTATCTACACCAACAGCAGCAGCACGACAATTTGGGCGATTGCCAGCGATTATCGCAAAACGCTGCCGCCGCCGCCGCCGGTGGAGGTCCTATAAATGTGACTGCCAATCCCATGGAAGCGGCAGTATGTACGCAACCGCGAGCAACTATAGTCGTTCAGCAAGTACGTAGAACGAGATAGATTCTAATTTTTTTGTATTCTTAAAACCAAAAAAAAAATCCCACCACACTTGCGCACGTTTGTATATTTCGGGAGAATCACATTCAAATTGAAAACCATAACAGAGAAAAAACTCTTAAGAGTATCTTTCGCTGTGGATGCCCTGCAGTTTAACGCGATCCATTATAGCGTGCGAGCGTGTTTCGTTTATGATCTTTTGAAGATCGTTTTGTGTTGAAAAGCGATTTCGTTGTTCTTCGAATTATTGTTGATCGGTAATTATCGAGTATAATTAAATTTTTTCCAATCGTTTTTTTTTTCTGGAAACATTTTCAAAATATTATGTGAGCCGATTTTATTTCTTGTTATTCGAAGAAGAAAAAAGTGCTTATAGTGATTTCTTATTTAGAAAGTAAAATTCAAAAGAAATACAATTTGAGGAACAATATTCACACCGCAATGGCACCTTTCTATAAAAGGCTCTGCAGAAGCTTCTCCAAGCACTACATAAAGGTATGGTCATTTCACGGAAGAGTGACGAATTTTAAAGGCGAAATGTGTAGATTTTTAATTTTTAATTTTAAAATGTAAATTTAAAAAAGATATACTTAGAAAGTGGCCAAGTTTTATGTGAAATGTCGGAAGGATATTTTAGGACAGTGTTGGCATTAACTAACTTTGGCATTAGGATTTTATTTACAAAGGAACTTTAGAAAGTTAACGTTAGGAGTTATTAAATTTTTAGTTAAAAAGTCTGTGACTAGAAAACATTTTTCGAACGCCATACATAAACTAAATTTTCCGATTTCGCGGGGACTAAAAATATTTCAATAATTAAGTGGCTCTATTTTCTATGCAGATTTTTCAACCATTTCGACTTTTAAGAGGGTTAAGTTCTAGTAGAAATCATTAAATTATATTTTAAGCTGACGTAACTGACGGAGCTTGGTAGTCAAAAATTTATTTTTATCTGCCCAAAAAGAGTTTAACATTTTTTTATTTTGCAATGGGCAACTAAAACTAGGAACTTCTCTCACTATTTTCAGTTCTTGGCGCTGGTTTTATTTCTGCTGTTTTGCATAACGTTTTTACTGTGCGACCAAATTTTATGAGAGAATGTTCAGAGATCGTATACGTTTTTTTTTATAATACAGTGCCAGGGCGAGCTAGGCCTGCAAATTACAAGAGTATTTTAATTTCGTTTTCGTCCTCGTACTCCTGGGGATGGTAACGATAGTTGCATAAAGGCTTACTATTTAATTCAGTAGTACCTGACTTTCCGGAGTACGCAAGTACCATCCAACCAACCACTCCTCAAGTTTCAGTACTATTTATACCATTTTTAATTTTATAAATATATCGGACATGAGAGCTTATCTTAGATTTAATAAAATTACCTTTTCTTTGGCTTTACCAAGATATTTACTCTTAATGTTTGTGTTTGGTCTCATACTTTCTAAAAATTAAGTACTATTTTGTACGTCTCAGTACTATTTTCTTAGTTTTCAGTAGAATTGTGAAAGGCCGAATTTCATCGCTAAATCAGTACATTTTAAGAAATTTTCAGCAGGACAAGTAATGCGAGCTTGTAGCTTGTCAATGGCAATATAATTGTATTATTTCTAAAGCTACGCAATTTTTTTTAAAACATACGTCCGATTTTGTTAAAGGTAGAGCGACATCGCACATTCGCTCAGTCGATCACTGCGTGGTCTGGCCGAAGCCTAACGCTTCCGCAGTACTTCAAGGTTTTTTATGTGTAGTAATAACTAAAAAAATTGGCGCGTGGAATAATGAATCCTGACAAAAATATATTTCCACGATGCTAGTTTCACACAGTCTTGTAAGCGAAGAAGGAAGTTTTAAAGTGCACTGTTACCTCGAATATCTACGGTAGAGGGTCCAAAACCTGGTAAAATTTTGTATCTAGCTGACACCTCAGGCCTCGACAGTTTTATGAAACTTCTTGAATTCGAAGTCCAATAAAATAATACAAACCTAGTACTAATTTAACTGCGTGGTATCGTGTGCGTTTAAAAAATTGCGACATAGCATTCAGACATCTGTTACAAAAAAAACATCGTGAAAAATTACTGGTAAAATCCAAGGATATGGCTGCAGTCGAAATTTTTGTTAAATTTTTGATTTGTTTAACATTTTAAATTTAATGGTTACTGGTAAAGTTTTTAAAACAATTAAACCAAACAATAAAATAATTCTTACTCCAATCCGCAAAAGCATTTCAAAGCTGGGAGGGACGAGGTATATTTTTAAAAATACTCTATGCTTAGATATCAGGCTAGAACTGCGCTTGTGGACAGCAGTTTATTACAAATCTTATTCTATATTTCAATCACGACATCTTGCAATAACACTAGGAAAAGACAAGTCAATTTGGCGCACTGGTTTCAAAATCTATTCTGGCCAAACACCTTGCAGTCGAAAAATAGTTACAGATTATTTAATAGCAGTTTCTGCTCCGCTCACGTTTTATGCCTAAAGCAGCCATCATATCTTTGACAATATAGCAAATAATTATTTTCAGGACCCGTGTGTTTGCTCGAGCGGGATGGGAATCATAAAAATTATAAATATGCCAAAACACTTTTCAATTAATTTTACCATAATTTTTTCAAGCCAAAAGACTTGAAATAGTAACCGTGGGCAGGCAACACCTTGGGGCTTAAAAATGTGGAAATAGGTGTTAGATTAATGATATTTGTACAGTGCGATTACTGAGTTTTAATTAAATAAGAAATAATACAGAAAAAATTTGAATAAGTTTTAAAAACAACCAAAAAATCGAACAATGTCCACAAAATAAACGACGTCTTTTTATTCAATACAACAAAAATATACATATACAGCTATCAGCTTTACATGCACAATAAATTTCTTTTACACCCATCGTCCACGCAAATAAAATATTACGCATCATAATTAATTAAAGCAGCCGTCGGGTGAATTTATTGGCTCTTTTGTTTGATTCATTGGAAAAATCATTCCACGCTTTCTTTTAGTGCAGATAATAATGCACTTACAAACAAGTCGACTACTTATATTGTGAATGGACATTTTGTATTCCATAAAGTAGCAGTTCATTCTTTTTGTTGATAACTTTTGAAATTAATTAAAAATAATGCTGCCACACGCTGAGTGGACATTTTGAAAGCAGGAAATCAATTCGATAGCTGCACGAATGATGTATTGCAATGCAAGTTAGTGTTGTTGGCTGTCTTTGTTGGTCAGTTACAATGACAGATAAGTTGTGTCCTGTCGTGGGAACAAATTTAGCCGGGGAGTGCTGTGCGATATTCTTGTTTGTATTTGTTTGTTTCTGACTAATTGCAGCTGGCTGGTAAATAAGAACGCAAGACAATGGGGAATTCAAATTGAAATGAGTCTTTAATGCGCTAATGGATTTGAAATCGTTTTTTTCCTCATAAATACCAGTTGGATGCCTGAAAAATGTTACAACTGTTGTGCGAAAAACTGGCAAATACTGAAGGGCACAGCAACTGCCATGAGACAGGTCATTGGATCAAACAGGACGAGGAGCTCCTTGCATAAAAAACATTCCCAAAATTGATGGCATTTGCTAAAATGTTAAATCACAATAGTCAAATTTAGGACGATCCAGTTTCAAAATATTTTACATTAATTGGACTTTGAAAAGGTTTGGATTCCCCTCTGTCCCCCTTTTGACAATGTGACATTGACATTGAAAAAAATGGACGCAACTGAGAACAATGTATAGTCAACAGTGCAACAGTGTTCAATGAGCAGCTTTTTACAAACGACCTCGAAGTAGGTACCTATTTGCTTCGGCATACAAAGGAAACATAACATACCTACCAAACTAAGTGATACTCGAAAAGCTCCTCGTAATCGTTACCATGAACCAATTTCTTTGCATGAATGATTAGAGTGATCCACCCTTAACCCAGATCCATGGTTGCACTTGAATTCTTCGCCAGACAATTAAAATCAAAGACCTTCTACAATATCTGAGAGCCACATGATAGCACTCCCTCTCAACAGCCAATTTAAAAGTCATCATTCAACTTACCACGTTCAACTCTCAGCATTTTTAAAAGCACACAATGTCAGACGTATGAGTCATAAATCGAACCTCCTGTAGATTGACCTATTTTGTAAATATTGGCCTCCACAAAAAAAAAAAAACGAAAAAAAACCTCCCTGACATTCTAGGTCATCATAGAACACTAAAAATTATCTTGCGGTGGTCATTCGCCTTTATACGGTTTGAGTAATAAAATAAAAATAAAATCACTTTCCGCTTTGAGTAGGCGCAGAGTAGTTTATCCATTGCGGCTAATTAAAGTTTATGCCAATGATATTACCAAATTGCCCGTTAAAGCCACAGGTAGCCCACCGATTTAATGTACCATCAATACTTAATTAGTATTAATTACTACCCCAGAGATGGGTTGGAGCAGGGTGACGCAAGGCCAAGTTTCTGCTAATTTGATTGGCTTATCCTCGATCTCAGATATTTTGCAGGTGTAACGTCCTTGCATTATGCGCCATTAACACAATCAAACCGATTAAACTGTTATTGCGATTTGATTTCGGAATTTCGATTAATTGCGCATTTAAAATGTTGGTGCTTTTCGAAAGCAATTTCGGTGGCTATTTCTAAAATACAAATCAATTGAGCAGGATGTTTGTAGAATGTAATTGTATACAAAACTGAACAGGGTATGAGTGCACAGGGCAAACATGCGCGCCCACTTAAATATGCAGTTCGGTGTGGCGTTTGTTGGATATACAGAACATGTCAATGATTTATTTACTGGATGGTCAGAAGGCATTGCCGAAACAATGGAAAACTATATTGACCCACAAAACACACCCTAATGCTGTGCAATATTTAATTTAGAGCTGTATTTGTAGGTGTAGCCCTTTGTCATCGGAATTGGATAAAGGTCAATCGAGTCGTTAGGTTCTGGTCTCTTTCGGTTGTTAACAAGGTTTGCTTAATCCAGTTTGGTGTAGACAAAGATGGATTGATTTAATGGTGAAAATTAGTTTTAAACTCGTATCTTTGAACTGTATATCATATCCATGCTTTGATGATTGTCGTCATTTCAGGCAAGAATTATCAACTGTCCTATTTGTTGGGCGGCTGTACATTTTGTCTACGAAAATGTCCATAAATTGTACCGACATTTTTGAGCGTACTTCAATGAATACTATTACTGCCAATAGCTGGTAAAATATTTAAAATTTTCCATACTCAGCTGTTTAACATTTTTGCTACCCTAAAAGCCATAAAGCCTTGCAAACATATTAAGCGCCTTCTGTTCCATAAAGAGTTCTGGGTGTATCTTCTCGCAATAAATCGTCTGCGCAAGTTTTTAATTTTATACCTAGTAAGGGGACAAAGAACTGACGTCTTAGTCGAAGTCCGAACGTCTGAGTTTCTCTTCTCTTTGTATTTCAACGGCGGCGCCAAATACTTGCAGATAGACGATAGTTTAAATTTTGTCATAAGTTGTAGTCTTCTTCAAAGGGATTATGGGTCTTCCAGAAACGTTTTCCAAAGCTTGAACGTATTTTTAAGAGCGAAACTAGGAACAAACAGAAATTAAAATCAATAATGTTGAACTCTTTTGGGAAGAAAAAAAATTGAGGAAAAAGAACTGCAATTCGTAAAGGCACAATAAAAAAAAAATAATGAGGTCTTCACGATCTTAAATTTAAAATGTATATTCTTAGGTCTTTCGCACACAGTGCAACATAAAACGCACAAGAAACGTTGCAAACATTTGTCGGACACATGCCTAGAACAGGCGCTCCGCGAAAGGTAAAATATTAAGTGGTGGAAAACGTCGGCCAGTGACCTCTTAAGTCCTTCTATACTTTTCCAAATAATTCTAGAAACCCACCAATTCGCAACCGCAATCACCACGCCAAAGTCATTAAATAGTTGTTCATCCTTTGCTGTTCAGAAAATTATAGTCCCAATATAGGGTATCTCTGTGGATGAAACTAAGCAAAGTAGTTCATGTGAGCCTCGGCGGTATTTAAGTAACCACAAAAGGTCTCGACAGAATTTATGCGATCTAATTTCATAATATGCTTCGACCTCCCGCTCTCGGACCGTCTAATGTTTTCGTCTGCACCTCATCTTTAAGCGATTTCTTCTCATAAGAAAGGGGCTGCCCTATTCAAAGCACAGTGGTCTTATGTGCGGCACCTTCAGGGATCATTTGCATCCCTTTAAGCGTATTAAACCATTTTTGACTGCCACCCACTCCGTCACAAAGTGCGTAACGTCTCATCCACTGAGAAATCAATTTATACCCAAGAGCATTTGTGCTTGCGTCCTTAATCTATGCATCCCAGGGCGAGAACCCCCATTAGCATTTCTTTAGTTAAAGTACTCGTGTAATCCTTGGGTCGCCGCCTATTTCCACGCTCGTACCGAGTATGCAAATTGAATGTTTATTTGAGTCGTTTGCACGCACATGGCACTGCTGGACTGGAAAGTACACAACTCACAAAAAGAATGGAGGATTTAGGTTAACATTCATGAGACCAAAAAGTCTGAGTATCTCTCAGAGGACTATGACAGCGACACGCTTAGGAGATTGTTCGATTCATTTGAGTCCACGAGTGGGCGGCTAGCTGGAACCCAATTGCTTGCACTCAATTAAATCCAAGTAAATGGTGCCTACGCAGCGCGACTCTCCGACGCGTACTCCAATTTGCATAGATGCCACCTCCTAGCGGCGCACTATTCTAACCTAAATGAATATTTCATCGACACATAAACAATGATCGGCCAACTGTCATTTTGGCTACATGGTGCTGAGTGCACGATAATTCACCGCCCAGAGGCCGATCTCATTTTGCCAATCAAAACTCAAACAAATTATGATCGCGTTTTGGGTAAACATCAACACACTCCTGCTCTTCGCTATCAAAATATTAGAATTCGAAAATGACGGCCACCCACCCGAAATAGGCCCGCAAAAGATCAAGCGTTTCTAAAATTAGCCCCGCCGCTGAGCGCTGAGTATCGAAAATAGAACTGCAATGTGCGGCTCGATGTCAAACAAGTTTCACGATACAAAACATCTGCGAGCGAGTATTTCTTTCAAACAGATCCGTAAACAGTGAGGCTGTTTCTTATGAGAACACACACCCGAGCGTGCGGCTGCAAATTCGATTTTTATGAATTGTTAATTGCAAATAAAATATGCGAGAGGTGGAGGCGATGATTTAATTATTTTGCTGGTGCGAGTCCGAAATAGAAAGGATTTTCTATTTCAAAAAAAAAAAAAACACACACACACCAAATGCAAGAGTGATCTGGTACACATTGTGGATGCCTGGAGGAGCATACAACACTCCGGTTCGCGTCGCGCCGCAATGAGGATTGTTTATTTGTTTTAACTTGTTTATGGTTTTCAACAATTCGCATTTGAAATGTAAACGCTCCGGTGAACACTAGAAATAGTAATTTAATGAAGGTGTCTGGTGGCAAGTTAAAAAAACGCCTCAGTACAGGCGAGCTGTTTATTCTCGGTTTTTATTGATCGTAAACAAGTGGATGATGGAACTATCCAAACAAATGGTTCGGGCAGGATGTGTAATCCTATGCAGTTGATGTTGGTTTCTTCTTTCGAACAAGTGCACTTCCTTTGTTGGCAGTGATTCAAGTGGCAGGACAGTCGTCAGGGGCTTTGCTATATATCTAGCAGTTGTACCATCCGGTAAATCGCAATGGCCTTTGGGTGAAATTGCATCTAACGCAAACTGGCCCTCTAACCATCCGGCAAACAGAGGAATGTCTGAGGTATCTGCACTTGAGGTCTATCGAACTTCTTACAGACACATGCCTAAGCTATTTCCAAAAATGATTTATAGAACTTGGCACAGATGTTTGGCTTATGTATCTGCATCAAAAGTCCACAAAACTTCTTACAGACGATACCGGGCTATAGACCTAAATTCAGCTGCATGTCAGATACTCGTGTATCTGCAGAAAAGGTATATAGAACTAATCTTTTCTATCTTCACATAAGCAGTGTGACACACACCTACCTACCTAGGAAGAAGTTTTTAATGAACTGTTTGGAGTACTAGAGGAAAATCCTCAAAAAGGGACTATCTTTCGGTGGAATTATCGACTTTCGTCAGAACGATACATATCCCTGTTCGAAATGACAGCCTCTTTACTGATCTGTATTATATGTCATCTGATTGAGCGATTAAATAATTTTTGCTAAACTTGGAGAGACAATTTTTACTCCCACTAAATTTAATTTATTTCCAGAGTGATACGGTGGAAATGGCTCTAAAATGTGTTTTTTCCGACGACCGAACCTAAGACTCATCGTGAGTAGTCCAACACACTAACCACTCATATATCTGCCTATTTTCATAAAAAAATTTGTCGCTGTTCATACATTCACGAACACAGCATTCACGAGCACCTTCTTTCGTTCTGTTCCAACAGAAAAAACGACACCCAGTACTTTCATTTCATTTCATTTTCATTTGATCGTGTTCAATTTTGGTCTGTAGCGAAGCTTCAGGATAAAACAGCAAGCTTATTGATAGCTCTTAAAATTAAGGGAAGCATTGCCTTCCTTAATTTCTTTTAACAGTCATAGAGAATTATTTGAGTAAAGGCAGCGAAGTCAGAAAAACTAAGGATTTTACTCAAAAACGCCCTCAAGAAGTAGGCGTGGCAATGCACGACATCGCATTCTTAGTCATCGGTTATAGTTAATAGGTTTTATTTCATTTTTGCAAGGTCAGTGTTACTTTTCAATTTTTATTTTATTAGATAGATGTGAACTAACAAGTTCCACAAGTTAACTTATGAAAAGTCCAAGGCATTCATTGCCTAACTTTCCAGACGATTATCGTCGAAACGATAGACCTCCAAAACTAGCAACCAAGTGCTAAAATTACAAGTTTGAGAGCTTAATCCATTTCATTTTCCAAAAGTATAATGAAAGCTGACTTTTGTCAAAAACAATCGAACAGAATATGACTTATTTTGTTGATCAAAGTTTCAAAAACGATATCGTTTAGACGATCGTTGATATACGGAATCTGCCCCCAGCTTAGCTAAGCACATTGATTGAAAAAAAAATTATCAAAAACACTTTGAGCCTTACTAATAATCATTTTTAACCTCCACAATAAATATTTTATAGGTCACAATATGCATTTGAGCATTTAAATAGTGCAATCGTCTCTTAAAATAATCCTTTTTAGTTTTAAGATAATCACGACTGATAAAGTTTACAAGTGCTAAATCCAAAATTGAAATATTTGTATTTCGATGTAGGAAAACTTTGCAAAGAATTGCCGTACTTGCCCGACAATTTCTTAAATAAAAAAAAAAGATTTTCCCGACTCCTTCGTGCAATATAAACTCCCTTTTCGATTCCCCATTCAACATTTAAATACAAAACCATTTCCCTCGCATTAATTTTGAACCGCTCACAACCAACGCTCGCTGCCAAGTATCTAACCATGAATTTTATGTACGAACTAATTCCCAAAAAAAAAACCTTTTAACTTGCCCTTGACGTATTAATTAATCCTTTTTCGACTGATGATCCTTTTGTTCAATTAAAAACTTTTACACTGTTAATGCGTACATACTCCAGACAAAACAAAGTTAATCAAATCAAATATCCTTCGAGAGTCCCTTGACGAGAATCTATTAGCCCGCGCGCGTAATTTCATTAAGGCCTGCATTTTAAATGTTGTCAACGTCGTGTCGCGGTTTTTTTGCCAGTACCACTCTGAGCATCAAGAAAAAGTTTCAATGCCGCAAAAAAAAATCAGGCAGCCTTCATTGTTCCTTGCATGCATTAATTCAATTACGCAAGCCATTATTTTTTTAAATTAAAACTATATTGTTGCGGTTTTTTTGCCCAACCTCTCATTGGGTTCACAATATTTTTCATGTCCTTTTTATAGCTATCTCCCTAGCAGGTGGGAGATTAATTTCATTGTGGTAAATAGTAATGTACACTTCTTTTTTTTTTTGTACCGCAATGCAGAATGAGTCCATACAAAAAGAAAAGAAGAGGACCCCTCCACATAGTATATCTGAATGATTGATGTGATTCCTATATACCCCTTTCAGTCGCTTATCTTTCCGTTCAACATCTATTTTGTTGACCCTTTTCATTTATCCTATGACAGTTTTCATTATTCCGTTTTCATGTTGATTTTTTTTTTGTATTTTATTTACAGCCGTCCTTAAGCTTAGATAACACCGTCGAAACGCTACTCATAAAAAGCGAGGGTGATTTCGTTAGCGTTGAGCAAGGCAAGGACTCTCGCAAGAGGAACTCACAACAGCTACACATCCAACAGCAATTGAACCATCATCATCAACAACCGCAATCACAGTCACAGTTACAACAGCAGCAGCAACAGAAACGGGACGAAAATATGAGGCAATTACTGGATGTTACCAACACATTAACCTTCGAAGAGTTGAGGGATTTCGAAATGAGGTAAGTCTTTGCACAGTTGAAATATGTATACTCCTCATGCCCGTGGACTTGAATTTGCTAAAGGGTATTATTACAACAGGGACCTGGAATGTGGTACACCCTGATTAGGGTATTTCAATTCAGGCAGTTCATACAGTGTATAGAGTTAGATTATGTACAACAGGAAGTTGTTACTAGGATACTCGTAAAGAGGGGTTAGCTTGCCAGGAAATGAACGTCAAATTTTCAGATGGGCTCATTTCTTTGTCATCAATTGTGCAAGCAGGGTCTTGTAGCTTACACGCGTTATTAACTCGTGTCTGGTTGAGGATATGGGGGAGCTTTGTAGAGTTTTAAGAGCTTCTTCTGTCGTAACGCGATTTTAGTGTTTTCTAGTTAATCTGGGGTAAGGAAGCATTCACTGGATGCAGTTGTAGTTGCTGCTTAGATGAAAATATGTAGGGATTACTGAGTTGGGTTTCGGCGTGTCTTTTATTTAGGGTTATTGTGCTTCACGACAACAAAAACAGGGGCGGCTTAACAGCAACTGTTGGAATTTATGAGTTCAACTGATGACAGAGTATGTTAATCATCTTCATTAAAAGGACTATTTAGGGGCAGACGTTAGACATTTGACCGAAGGACCCAGTGGCCATTCTTCGTACTCTATTTATTATTGTTGTATTGCACAGGGCACTCATTCCGTAATTTTTCAGACGATTATCGTCGAAACGATAGACTTCCAAAAGTAGCAGCTAAGTGCCAAAATTACGAGTTTGCGACCTTAATCCAATTCATTTTCCACAAATGTAATGAAAGCTGACGATAGTGAAACAAATTCGGGCAGAATATAACTTCTTATGGGCATCAAAGTTTCTGAATCGATATCGTCCCGACGACTATTGTTGTACGGAATCTGCCCCCAGTTCTTTAAAGGTAGACTTCAATAGACCGTAGGTGGCAATGGAGCGACGGGTATACAAAATTCGGTTGACGGTCGTACCCAATGTTTTATGAGCTTCAATTTGTTTGGCGAATTTTTCGCAAAAGATGTCAAAATCTATGTTCTTTAATTTTTCGTTTTATTCGCACATAAGTCTAGTTGCAATCGCTTTAATAAGAACAAATAAAAGTAAGATGAGATGTGAAAAAATTAATGCATTTTTTTATTACATCGTATTATGCTTATTTGAAAGGTTTTCCTTATTAAATTTTGCATCTTTAATGTCAGGTGTAAATATTTTTAATCCTTCTGAGCCTTTGACAAAATACCATATCCAAATGCCATCAGTGAGTTTAAAGCATTGGCAGCAAAACCAAAAAAATATATTCGAGACAAAACCACCATCTGTCATTCAATTCCAATACCACAGCTTGTTAGCACTCAACGAACAAACATAAACAAATGCCTGACCTTGTCGTCATTTCAACTATATCACTTCCTATAAATACAGTTATAAATCGCCAATTAAACTGATTCCTCGATTTTGCTGAAAATCACGTACCACATATACCACCATGGCCACATGTTATTATTCGCATAGCAAAAATATTGCTAAACAATTATTTTCCAAAACAGGCCTGACCTCGCCTAACAAAGAGCATTTGCCACCCCTATTAAGCTTATGCTTCTTCGTCGATAGGATGGAGGAAGGAGCACAATACAAATCTCGGAAACAAACAACCGTCAGACACACCACTGAAAGTATCCTTCTAACAAACTATGAGTGTGGAGATTAGGAGATTCGATTCGTTTTGCACCTCTTTACTGCATTCGCAGTTCCATTTACCCCGCACTTATTTTCCACAAGAATCATAAACAAAGGATAATCGGGAGGAGTATCGCCTACTCCTTTTGAAACGAAAAGCAGGAACGAATTGCATTGAAAGTTTTCAATTTGTTTTCCATCGATTGAGAATGTTTACAAAAGTGATTACGTTTCTCTGATTCGAACTCAAAGGAATCAAATGACCATGCTGATGGATGGAATGGGAATGCAATTGAATTGCAGAAAAACAAACCAACAAAACTCTCAGGTGTAAGCCTTGACTTTGACTGATAAATAAATGAGGTTGTTGATACTTTAAATATATACGAGTGGGTGTTTCTTTTCTAAATAGTTGTTGTTTTCTATTTATTTGTTTAAGGATTTCTATTGAAATAATAGAATTGTTTTTGCCTTTGAAGAAAATGTTTGTTGCTATAAATTTTCTACAATATTGATGAGTATGGCAAAAAGATATACAAACGGATTTTGTTTTGTGGAATGTAAATAAATTGTAGTGTACATTTGTAAATGTGCTTGGCTGTCAATTGGGGATTTTTTCGCAAGCTCGTAATGTAAGCAGACAGGATTTTATAATAAAATTCAGAGGTGTATAATGAATACCACGCGGTGTTAGTGTGGGGTTAAGAAATTTACCTCTTTGTATTCTCAACGTACGCTTCACAAATTAGTTGCTACAAATCCTACTAAATCCTATAGGCAGAGCTCCCTCAATGTTCCAAGCCAATTTTGTCGTGTCATCGGGACCATTCGTAAATCCATACCTCTGTGGGTTATTTTTCCATTTTAGTCCCATCATTGCAAAGCATCCATTACACTCTAATGGCACAGGGACCTGTGTGTGTTTGTTCTTACGATGAAAATACCTGATGGAAGGGGGAATTATTTTTTAACTGGCTGAAAGGGATTTGCCTTGGAAAAAGGTTATCATTCGCTTAAGTGAAAAGGAATTATTTCCTGGATTAGATGCGGTCATCAAAAATGAATGTTTTTTATATTTCACTTCCAAATTTAGGGTGGTTTTAGCACACAAGGACTTAGGGTACATGCTGACATGGTACAGAACTTGTATCACTTTGTAGGGAAGACCTTTACTTGGTGTCTGTTTTGAGGTTTTCTTACAAGCCCAGACCAAAAAACTCCTCCTTTAAATACATAAACTGTGTCTTTAACCAACTGAAATGATATCCTTGTCACTTTTTAAAACACTGTTATTGTCAGTTCTTGGGGTGGATGTCGCAAGGAGTTGTTCAGTTAATTTTACTTGAAAAATGCGCAAAGTGTTTAGAAACTTCGAAAGATTGTCATAATTATCAGAAGGATATCTCTTTGGAGTTGGCGTTGTTTTCCAATATAGTCCGCTGTTCTTCGAGATAAGTTCGATCACCGAAGAACCCCACCCGCGGTAAGCTACTTTCAGGAACAAAGAGGAGTTGTGATTTTTGCCGGAAGTAGGTCTCTTTACGAAGCTTGCCGATTACTGCAATTTTTTTATTTTTTCAAAAGCGAGCAAGGGATAGTGCACATTTTACATTTAGGTAGATGAATATTTGGGTACACTCCTCAGTAGAAGGACCCCGCATATTTTACTACATTTCGTCTACTTTCTGAATAAACAGTAGATTTAGTATTATGAGGTTTAAAAACCACAAGCGTTATTGATCGCCCAATCCATCCATGTGTCGTCACATTATTGTGTCAAATAATTAAATGCGTAAGAATTATTTCACAAAAGCCAACCAAGTCTTTAATGTTAATCGCAAATGACATTGATCGCGGATAATTCCCTCATGATGATTTATTTGCGACAAATTGCATGTACGTCAACTCCGAGTGACCTATGAATCAATCGCTTAAAATAGTAAACGGATCACGATTTCGGTGGAAAACACTTTGCATCACCGAAGTGTGTCTATAAATCCACTTAAATAAATTGGTTTTCCCATTAAATAAAAATAAAATACACAAGCCAACCCACAAATATAGCCACAGACACTCAGCAGACGGCTGTCTTGAGGCCCACATAAAATTCCATCTTGTTGCCATTGTGATGAAAGCAGAACCTGCGAACCTGTGATAATAATTTTCTACAACAATATTCACATGCAGGAGTAGGTATGTATCTAGATACAGTACAGACATTTTTACGGAGAAATCGATTTTGTATTACTACAGCATACTCTACTATCACGTCCCATTGGAAGGATACAACCTTCTAAGTGCAAGTCAAACTTAAAATACTAGTTGACTCGGGAGGAGCACACTCGTATGTAGTTTCCAAAAAATAGAGCTATTTCCTTTAATTCCGTCGTTGTCAACAGTCAGCGTGCATTTTTAAGTGCCACTATAAAATGTTGTTCGTGGGCGTCAGTGAAAATATCTATTGAGCACAACTTTGTGATACTGTTTCGTCTGCTATTGACTTGTCACTTAAAAATATGCACAAGTAGGTACTACAAACCACTTGTCATTGAAAAGTCGTCGAAAATGATGAACGCTCCGTGTTGAATGCTCCTCATTTCCTGAGGCGCATGTTGGTGTGCTTTGCCACTTCCACGTCATTGAATTGAACATTTGACTTAAAGAAAAATTAATTAAAAAAAAAGTTCCAAATGCTATATCCGCACCGTTATGTTATCTAAAATATTTAGATGCGAATAGCTTCGTCCTAGAAAATAACGCAGGTGTAAGTTTCTTCGATTAGCCGATGTTTGTGTATTTTAATTGCTAAAAAATATTAACATACAGCAAAGGAATGTTAGAATGTTGCAATATAAGTCAGACAGCTCAACATGGCATGTCTGGAGCTATTAGTTTCAGAGAAGGACCCATCCAATCAATGTCTCCGATTTTCTTAGACTACTCTGGTTGGGATTGTTTCGAAAAGAATAGTCAACGTTCTATTTCTGGCTTAAAAAAAATATCAAACTTTAGTCCATTATTTAAACAGTGTGCGGTGGAATAATACTTGACTTCTATTTTCTATATTTTCCGGCGGGCACTTGTACTATTGCAAATAAATTCAAGATAATAGTTCCATTTACAAAGCTCAACCGCCCTGTCCACCCGTCCGTGTCCCCCAAATTTAAAATCCTATTAAACTGATTAAAAAAAATTGTTTCACAAACAAAAAACAATGCACGCAAATAATGGAATAGAGTCATCATTGCCATTGTTACTATGACCCCAACTCATAAATGGAACAATTCCATACATTGTTGTTTTTTGCTCAGAGTTTAGAGGATTATGGATCTCGGACTATGGATGATGAGTCCGATGGATGAATAATTTAAAATTAATCCGCAACAAAACAATATTTACACGCCCATTAGGCAGATGGTGTTTTCATTTGGAGCTCACAATCAAGCTTACGTAAATATTTCTTACAAATATATACCGCAGTTTTTAAATAAAATAAATGCTTTTGTTGAGGTGCTATTGTTGATTTTAGTGAACTGTAGTAAAATGACGGCAGACAAAGCTCTAAATAAATAGCGCTTAATGGCAATTAGCGATTTTTTGTTGAGCTAAAATGTAAACAGATTTTAACTGAGGGAGAAGTTTGTAAACAAACTCGATTGGAAATAGAAGTGAAGGATTCGCAGTCAGAAGGGGGCCATTGGAACAGAAGATGCGATGTAGTCATATGGAACATATTTTCAGTTTTCGTAGACGACCATTGGCAAAAATATCGTACTCAGTCAAAGAAAGCTGATCTCCAGTAGCCTTACTTGGTATAAGTCCAAGACAAGTACTAGTACTCGTACATACATCTAGAGGCTCTAGAGGATTAATTTTATGTTCTATCTATAATCGATTTAAACTTTCTATCTGGAAACTAATTCACAATGTACAAAAACGACGCAAAAAACTGGCGCCATCTATATTCGTTGAAGCCCTTTCAATGCTATCCGTCCTAAGTCCCTGAGGGCAAATCCTTCAAAACTCACTTCCGTGGATTGGTTACACTTTGGGGAATCATCTTTTTAGTCCCAAATATTTTGGAAAGTCATTTAAATTTTGAAATAACTCACGTTTATCGAAGCGCATACAACAACTGAGTTTATATGATGCGTAGGGCGTATACGTAACATTTTTTTATTTTTTTTTTTTTAATTTTTCGCTCATCTCAATATTTAAACTAAAACTAAAAATGCCAATCGAAAAAACGAAAGAGTCTTCAAATCATGTGCCCACAAAGATCCTTCAAAATGTGTGTAAATCCGTCTATGAAAACCTTCGCCCTAACAGACCCCTCAAAGTCTGACAATCTGCCCAGTTGAAAAACAATCCATCTTCCATTATCAAACATCCATATTCAGAACTCGAAATATTTCTACCACATTACATTATTTTTGGCAGAGCGTTTTATTTTTATTTTCTATAAATATTTCCACTGTCGGTGTGCCCCCATCATCATCACTGTCATGCCGAAAGAAATTCTCTATAAACTGATTACGTTCCCATTAACACGTAACATAATAACATTTATTTTATAAGACATTCCACGCATCAAATAAACACTTCAAAAGAGATGCGAAAATTCTTAGAAAATTTATATAAAAACAAAAGTCGAATATACTCATTGGCACTCGTTGACAGAATTTTCTTATTCATTAAGCGATCTCGTCACGTGTGCACAGTTTTGTCCTCTTGACATACATTTGAATACGTTTTCGTCGCACTGTGATATGTCATGTTTAGAACAGCTTTAGCCATTCATACGAAAATATTTTAATGACGACAGAGTTTACCTCTATCGGCCCTTGTTCATATAGAGTCCTTCCCTGGCTACCTTACGCAAGGTGATTTGCTACAAATATTTTTCGAAAAGTTGTACGTCACCAGGAGACAATGCGCAGATTAAATAGAGCGCAAAATAGAAAACTATACCGACAAACAAATGCAATAGTGATGCTGATGACGATAAGAACAACCTTAATGCGCGGATCATATTGTTTTGTCACATGAAAGCGAGGTTATTAGAATGTTGTTTTTAGAAACTCTATTTGTACTATGTTTTCTAATTTTAGTCTGAGGGTATAGTACACCCACCCAGATGTTTAGCGTCTGAATGTTTTGATTGCGAAAATGTCGGTGAGGTAGGCTGTGCTTTCAAAGGCATCTAAATGCGGAACGAAGATGTGAAAGCAGAATATGGTTTAACTTTGGGGAATCATTCTTTTATTGTTAATTTTTTATTGAAAATCGTTTCAAGTTACTCATGTGCAATGGAGGACGTGTTGTGAGATTGTACGGTACCGAGGCGTAGGGCGTATACGTAACATTTGTTTATTGAGAATTTTTCTCTCGTGTGAATATTTATCCCCCGTAGGTATTTCTTTCAAGGAACAGCATGCATATTGGATTAAAGTGCTAACGAAATGGAATCTGCTAATAAGGTGCCGTACATGGTTTTCTTTTTCCAGATACGGATCACCACACCACAGTCGCTCACAATCGGTTAAGACGCCTGGCAGTAGAGCATCGGGGAGACCGAACCAATTATGCCTGCCCCAACAGAGATCTCGGTGAGTTGTTCCCCTTCTCTTTGAAGTATTAAAAGGAATTTCATGTTGCGGAACGGAGACTAATTTGGGTTCGCTTTTCTTTAATTCAATGTAGGGTGGCGTCAATGCCAAATACGGGCGTCGAGGAGGAGTACTATAGACTGAGACATTTTTCCATAACCGGCAAGGGTGTCGTTAATCGGGGGGATTCGTTGAAGAGTCGTCGCAGTCGATCCAACAACAGTGTGGCCAGTTCAAATTCAAGGTGGGTTCGTGAACAATTTATGCGTGAACTTGGAAAATGTGAATTAGAAAATCATTCCAATATCCTTTTTTTTATTTATTTCTGCTAACAACACTGATCTAATTTTAGTACTGAACATCTGACGGCGACACAGATTCCCGCACCAAATTCAGCGCGCACATCAGCTACCTGCAGTCTAGCCTCTAGCCGAGAGAGCAGCACATCAAATCCTGGAAGTGGACCTTACAGGTATGGAAATTGGGAGTTGTTTTCTTTTTCCGAAAACAGAAACAATAAACCTTTCCTTTGTTACACTTTAGAGTTCTAATGCTGGGTGGACCAGCTGTTGGAAAGAGTTCTCTAGTATCACAGTTCATGACCTCAGAGTATTTGCATGCCTACGACACAAGTATTGGTAAGTTTGGTTATGATTTATCTTTATTTGAACAATTGATCAGAAAATATGTATTGTTTTTTTAACATGCTCAGTTTTACACTATGCTTAAACGGAATAAAGAACAACTAACTGTTGAACATTTTTTCCATGGGTGCGGATCCGACACTGGGCTATGATTTTTCCAAAAAAATTGTATTTGTCATTAATAATATTTTCCCGAATTTCAATTGGAAATATTGAGACTTTCTTGACTTTATGGCTCAATGACATTCACTTGGTGCTACAATTTTTGAGGTTTTGCATTTTCTTACCGATTAATTTACGGATTGTGAAGCAAGTCAAGTAATCCCCAGTCAAATACATATTTACAATCAAGTAATGTGGCTTTTATTCTGTAGCTACAGTTCCTAAGCTTCGGATTGCCTTGTACATCTCTGGCAGGCAATTTCAAAACCTATTTAAAAATGAATTTTAGTACCGAAAAAACGTCTTGCTAAAAGGAGTCTCCTCTAAAAAAAACTGACTCATCGACATAGTCGATGAAAGGCAACAAGTGGCTATAGGGTATTTCATCATCAGAAGTTCCAAATGTCGACCTCAATTTCAATACTGATGATCACATAATTTCGCAAGGCAGTTATTTTGCTAGTATACAATAAAACTACGATTTATCTCGGGGTTTATTTGTGACCCATGCCACATCTGTTTCCTTTCCAATACCTTCATCAGCGTCATAAAACAGCGAGTTCAATTAGATTTTCAACATCAGAAGTAGCCCAATCTTACAATGCTTTCAAAAAATCCTCTCACACTCAGAGGAAAGACTCTTTAAAATCAGATGAATCTTCCAAACAACCAAAATTTATTTAAATGGAATCCTCCAAAACCTAAAAAAAATCCTTCCGAATAGGCAGACTCAAGGACTTTTATTGTTCCCCAAATATACTAAACTACGGCGGGTCCTTCTGCATCAAAAAGCACATAAAAAGTGCATAATTAGGTAAATGAGAAACAAACCGCTTTTAAGAAGGCCATATCGAAACGATAACAACTTTCTCCTAAGGTCTGCCTTCGAGGAAAAGTTCAAATAATTTATTGGAAGTGTTCCACAAAAAGGAGATTAATATGACATAAGGAATTATACGATTTTTTTCTAAACAGCAACAAAAAGGAGAAAACTTTTCAAATTACGAGTATGAAGTTGAATTGGTACTCGTAGATTGCCTTATGTCAGCGTTTGGTTATTAGGATGAATGTCCTCTTCATTTTGGCTTGGTAACTTCTTTGTTGATGGGGCTATAATAATGGCGCGTTTCGTATGAGTGCTTGGGCATTTCGGATTGCTTACAAGACGAATTCCTCGAGCTAGGTAAATAAATCTCGTAAAAAAAATCACAGAATACAACTCATTGTTATCGTTTAAGTAACTCAAAGAATTATTTTTTGTAAATGCGGTAAACTCATTTCTTCCCAAGAGACTGTTACTCCAAATAGAGTACGACATTGGCAAATAATTATATACCGAACGTCGAAGAAGAACTGTCCACGTGGAATTTCTGTCATATTTCAGCATTCACATTCAATTTATTTAATCCTTTTTTGAATATTTATCTACCAAGTCAATGCAAATTTGCTTCATGTTGTTTGTGCTCTCTTTTTCTCTATTCATATCTCCATTCTCTGTCCTGTTGTTTTGTATGTGTGTGTGTTCTTTTTTCTGATTGTTTTGTTATTTTCTTTTTCTTTCTATGTGCGAATTCGTGTAGGCAACACCGAAATTAAAATCCATATTGAAAAACCGTCGGATGGTAACAAAATAAAACATTCATTGTATATTTTCTTTCCCAAATACTTCCACAAATCACACACATGTAGGATACAAAATAAAAGAACACCATATTTAAAGTAAATCTCTATAAAAGAGATTCAATTTTTGTTCATTAAAATTTTTAATATTATTTTTTTTTTCTTTTGATTTTTTACAAAATGCAAGAGTCCCAAACCAAGTTTCGTTGAAGCCAAATAAAATTTAGCAATTTGCTACAAAGGTTTTGCGAATGCAGTTTGTCTAGCAAGATTTTGAGTTACTAATATATTTTAAACAGTTTTTTTTTGCCGACTGCACACAGAGAGGGTTATCTGTTTCGCGCGTATCCTATGTACGTTCCATCGGGACACCCTGGGGCCTAAACGGCTTGAACGATTTTAAAGAGTGAGGTGTCATAAGATTCGCATTCTTCCCCGGAGTGTCATAGGCTAAAAAGATAAAAATAAAAAAAGTTAGTTTAAGAAACCAAAAAACCCGACTGACTGTAAAAAAGAATTAAAAAAATATGGACAAGACACATTTAAGTACCTGTGTTTTTTCAAAGACAATTTGGGGACGTGCAACATTTTGATCTCCCCGAATTTATTTGCTACCCCAGATGATGACAGATATTCAACACTGCCTATTGAATCTCTTTTGTATATGACAGCGCTTGAAGGTGTTCAAACTTGGTAAATGTTATACCAAAACGAGAGTTCTTCCATTACATTTTATAGTTCCAGCTTCATTAATGGCAAATTCTGTATCAAGCTTTAGCAATTCCCAAAATATTCAAATTAATAATATTAGAGTCTTTTATTCCTCGCAAATCCCTTCTGCCGACAAGAGACATTTGCATGGAAGTTGAGTAATGTAAGCCTTCTCTAGATTCTGTCATACATTTAGAAACACAATGAAGCACTTTTCAATTTCAAGACAACACAATTCTCTATTAAGTCCTTCCGTTTAGCCCATTCATAACCGTTGATGTAAATCCATCCCCCTTGGGACAAATTGTAAGCTTCTCTGCAACATCTTATTACTTTCTTGTTAGGCAAGCTGTAAACAACAAACTCTTGCAAATAAGACAAATGCATTTGTAATCTCTTAAGTATTCGCTCACCATATCCGTTTACCTGCAGTAAAGTCTCCGTCCTAAACGACGTGCATTTAAAATGCGCTCTAAAAAAAAAACCCCTAAGCCACCCTTAAATTCTACCCAAGATTGTTCGATAAGAAACGCCATGCCATGGCCGGGACTACCTCATCCCATGTCTTCCATTAGTAACCCCCTTTGTTTTGCATACAATCTTGCATTAATTTGGTTTAGACTCTCAACTACACACCTCCAAGTACACACGTTTATAACTCAATCTATCCCCTGCAACAATGTGCAGTATATACCACCTACATTTACTTTAAGCACGTTCCGCGCTGTTCGTTCTATTGTTTCCTTTTTTTGTCAGCTCTTTCTCCTCGGCGCTGCATCCTTGCCCTAAATACATTGTCCTTTCTGCAACCGCATTTCGTATAGAAAACGAACAACTTCTTTGCGAAACACCTTTGCTCGGGCTGCAGATAGTGTATCCTTTTTGTATGCAAATCCCTTTTTTAACACCCTTTTGATTTTTTCTTCTGCCTTTTTCTTTCTTCTTTGATATAATCTACGAAAGTTTAAAAAAAAACATAAACATAAAACGAAAGTATCTCTCTGTAAGAGCTCAACTAGCACTTAAAGCACATAATACGTTTTTGAATGTCCTCACGCAATGCTATGCTAATGGCTTCAATAAATCTCTCATTGGTCCTTTTCTTATAGATGATGATTCTGGTGAAAAATCCGTATCGGTCCTGCTGAGCGGAGAGGAATCCGAGCTGATTTTCATCGACCATCCTTTCACAGAGATGACGGTGAGTTTAATCGATTTTATGCGATAAATGGTCGTATCCATGTCAGTCCTTGCGTCCTAATTTAAATGCAGTCCTTGCAAAGTAACGATCCAAACTGTGTGTTTATTTTTATATTTCCAGCCAGATGACTGCTTGACCAGCTATGATCCCCACGGTTATTGTGTTATTTATTCATCTGCTGACCGCAGTAGCTTCACTGTTGCCGAAAGGGTATTGCAGGTATTGTGGACAAATGAAAATATCGCACAAAAGGCTGTTATTCTGGTTGGCAACAAGGCAGACCTTGCCCGGAGCAGACATATAACATCTGAAGGTAAGCAAATAATATTGTTTCGTTCTCCTTTGTGTCGCTCTGATAAAGTGATAGACTCGCTTATTAGCATGAGGGGGATGCAAATAAATTAGTTTTTCCTTCAAAATGGGGGAAGGATAATTAAATGGGTTTTATTATTCGTCGTGTACTATTTTTTTTTTTGTTTACAACAATTTATTTGTTGCATTTGACATCGCAAACAATTTTATATTGCCCAACATTTTTGACAACTTTCAAAGTTGGAATAAAATACCCAAAATTAAATTTTATTTTATTTTTATTCATAACTATAAGTTCTACGCCGAAATATATTTCTACCACAAACAAAAATTGTCCACCATATTGTTAAACAAGTCTCTAAAAGATGCTGAAATTCTTAAAAAAAAATATATAAATTTGCAGTATCCTGAAAATTGTCGGAATTGCAGAAAGTAGCAACTTTCTTGCTGAAAATGTATTGGACCCGCTGCTCTCTAGTATCCATTCCGACAGCAAGGACACATAGCTTATATTTTCGATTGATTTGTTCAGATGTTGAAAGATCTTCGAGCACTGTACATTTTTGTTTGTATACCTACCTTGTAAAAAAATAAAAAAAAAAATAGGTGTCTTGCGCAGGTCCGTAGGGACAACCATTCTCACAACCATTCGCTTTTTGGGAGTTCTTCATTTTTGGGACGAATGGAAGGGTTATACAATTTTATGCCGAGTCCAAACGGCTAATTGAGAAGCTCTTTCATATCAGTTTTACTCTCGGATGTTTGTCAGACGTTCGCGAGAGGTGGCGCAGTGGAAAAGTTGGTACTTTTAATGAGATCAAACTAATCTTGACTCTTAGTTAAGCGTTTTTTATATATTAACTTTCAATAGCGATTGTTCAAAACTTGGTCCCGTAGATTCATACGTTATCTTAACCCAGCTTGTCGCAATTTTTTTTTACACTCGATGGGAGTTGTTTGAATTTTCTGAGGAACCAACGAGGCTGGAGACGTTTGTTGGTTGAGGCCCAGGTCCACCCCGGGCTGTAGCGCCACCTTAAGTAAGTAAATAAGTAACGAGCAATTGACTCGGCAGTCAGACACACCAACCACCTGAATTAGTGCGTCCGAAAATGACAAATGCAATAAGTTTCTTCCATGCTAACACTAAATTGAGGAAATTATATGAAAGTTGATAGGATAGATGGGACATAATGAGGCTGATGATGTAACGAGTTAAATTTGCACCAGTTTATTTGACCTCTATCGAATTTTCAAGCCTGCAGCAGTTGGGTTTTCAATTTACGGATTTTTCGGCATATTTCTCAGTTCGGATATTTTTTTTTTTACTTTTGGGGATTTTTGTTAAAAATATAATTCCTAAAGGTATAAACAATTTTCCCAGCGTTGATATGATTTACATTATTTAGAGGTTGGTGCATCTGGTTCAGTAGTTGTTATTTGTCATCTTGAAATACGAATAACAATTGAAGTCAGATTTGTGCTCCGCAGTTGACTGTCTCAACACAACATTTATCCGACATGTACATACTGGAGTCATATTTCATAACGAAACCAATAGTAATCTAATCGTGTCCCGATGCATTATTCAATGTAATCCCATGCCTACGCTACAACACTAAACATGGCTACAAAACGTGCCCGAAATCTCAATGTTTGTGGCGCCACATTGAAGGCGCATGAGATCATTGCTCTTACTTCCTTTGAACTTCCTTTCAACTGAATAAATTTTGTGTGCGTGTGTATTTTCCTTGCGAGAAAACCCATTCACCTACTCTGATTTTGAAACAGAAGCTTGCATGTCTTACACCGATATCTTGATAAATTTACACAGAATTTCCTGTGAAAATCACTTCTCAGAAAAAGATTGCAGTAGAAGGCCGTATACAGTATTTAAGAATCCGTTTAGGAATTTCCTTCAAGTCTACTGGTGCGTGCTTTTCGTTTCACACAATTTTGTGAATCTTCAAAGGCAGCGTTTTACGCACATCCGTTTCGAAGTTGAAGGACACATTGTCTGAGTAGCAAGTAGGGGATAAGTGAAATGTAGCGTCATATATACAGTATAGTGTTAGTTAGTATACCATACGGAGAGTTGTACGTGAATAACTTTTTTATCGTCCTGACTGACACCGATTGGAAAGGGAAAATTCTTTTTGATTGAAAGGAAATGACATGCCGTCAGAGACAAAAAATAAAGCCGGATATAAAATATACACGCGGCAACTTAATTTCATTGGATTGGAAGTGCTTCTTAAGTGAGGTGCTCCACAAATGAAAAGGAAGATAACATGATTTCTTTTTTTCCCCATATGAATTTGAGTGAACGCGTTCAAGTTGAGCGATTGAGACAGGTTAACGCAATTTCTTGGCAAAGCCATGATGAGATATATTTTCCACTTCAGTTCGGCAGGGGACTTTTAAAAGCAACTAAATGGTTTTGCGTGTGTAAACGAAACTCCGGTTTGGTAACGTATCTATGAAGATTAAGGAGGTTTTTTTTCCAATTCCTTGAGCTTGCAAGTGTTTTTTGTTAAGATGCAAAGGCCATTTGTTGAGTGGGACTTATGTAGTGGAGGTATTACTTGTAGCTATGTAAAATGGACTCAATGACAGTCAAGAGCTGCTACAATAAATAACAAATCAAAACTTTGTCTTTCAATGCGTATGTTTTTTTTTCGAGCAAGCTATAGTTGATAACAGCCAAAGTATATACCAAAATGCAGTATAAAGTAAGAGAATCTCACTTGACGTCATATCGGTCCAAAACAGCGACACTTCAAAATAATATTTTTCGTCATCAGAATTCATTCAGTGACAAATGAATTTAGTGTCATTGTCATGGGATTTTTTTTACAAATCAACTTGTAGTTTTCTGAAATATTTGCTTACTTGAAATTATTTTTTCCTACGTCATTTGTTCAGATTAGTTGGGTGTGAGTGGTTCTTTGAATAATTTTGTGTACGATTTCAATCCAATTTTCAGGTATGGTGCCTTTTTTTTAGGAAAACATTCTCAGATAATCGCTCTGTCGAAACAAAAGAGGCCCTTTGACGTCAAATTGTACCGAAAAAGCGTCACTTGGAGACAATTGTCTTTTAGTTCGTTGGTACAGTCCATCTTTTTGTAGAATAATTTATTTTCCTCTCGCTTTTATTCAAATCTTCAATAAATGAGATTTTCATTCGTTTTACAATAGGATCCTTACATCCCCCATTACTAAACACAATTTCACAAACATTTTCCACATCTCTTTTAATTACAGAGGGCAAAGCAATGGCAACCGCATATGATTGTAAATTTATTGAAACCTCGGTTGGAATTAATCACAACGTTGATGAATTGCTCGTTGGCCTACTCTCGCAAATTCGCCTTAAATTAGAAAATCCAGAAAAATCAAGGTAAGCTACACCATTCCCCACTTTGAAATTTCATTTCATTTATCGGCCACTTGAATCCCTCTTTCTAAATAATATGTACAAACGAAATTTCGGTTTTGCAATTCAATTGTGTGTCGTCTTTTTGAGGTGCCTCTCCTCTTTCAGGACGAAAAACCCCTCCAAAGACCCTCTTGAATTTAATTCATTTGCAACGCATATAAATATATTCTGCGTGACATTAATCGACTTTTCTTACAGGGATTTGTTCAGAAAACGCTCCACAAGGAAATCAAAGCGAAGAGCCTGCTCACCATTGGGGAGTGCATGTCTTACTGGCAACGGTGGCACAAATCCTAACACCCCTCTGGGACCGGCAAATACTGTGATTACAGATGTCAGTACGCCACCAGGAAGTTCACATAGCAGGTAAAATTATTCATATCGGAACTTATAAATCCTATAAGTCGCTAACGTATTTCTTCATTTAGTCCTAGAAAATATCGTGGATCACGCACATCGGCAAGTCTTAAAGTCAAAGGTCTCCTAGGACGGGTCTGGGCAAGAGATTCCAAGTCAAAAAGCTGCGAGAATTTGCATGTTCTTTAAGCGGTCCTGTGGAAAGGTGCAAATACCCATGAAGAATAGGATTTTGTCTGTGTGCATATTTATGGTTTCATCACAGCTGCCATACCATCTTCGAAAATAAATAAACAGCCCAGCAAAATTTACCTAAGTACGTCGTCTAAATGTGGTGTCTTTTGTATTTAACATTTATCACATGTATATATGTGTACGTCTCTGAGTGTATATTTAGGATAACTTTCAGTCACTTTTTTTCTAAGGATATTGTAAAAGCAAAAACTGGAAATCCTTCTACGCGCGACAGTATATTTTACATTTTAAAACACTACTCTATAGCATTTACTTTCTACTTTAGCTTAGTACATTGTTTCGAATACAATATTTTTAATTCCTGAAATGTAAGATTTATTTTTGTACATTAATTAATTTTACTTTTAATTTTGTTTAAGGTATATAATGTATAAAAAAAACAAAAATATATAACACAATGTATTCTATTTTAATAAGTTGGTTTTGTTTTATTTTTTTACTCAAATCATTTGTTTATGCTTTAGGATGTTTTGTTTATTTTAATTTTGTTTATAAGGGATGCACTGTTTTTTGAAACACCGTGAAATAAAATAATCATAATCAAGGTGTTCGAAGTCCAGCTATGTATCGTTATAGAGATGTCTGTAAAATCAGCTATTAGATCTGTTCATTTACATGGTAATTCAAACGAATTCGCACGATTTCATTTTAAAAAATTGTACCCGAAGTAAATGTATTACTAAAAGCGATCGACTTCGAGAGAGAAGGCTATAACCTCACCAATAAGAATCTTACTACGATTTACATGGCAAATCTCTTGTAGTTCGAAACGAATTAAATAAACTGTCAAATTCCTGACAGCTGTCATTTGTTTTAGCTTACACGTATAATGGGAACTCTTTTAAAAGAGATTAAAAAAGCGGGAAGTCAAATATTAATAATTCTTCTCAAATATTAAGCCGGATTCAAAGTCATGGAAAATTGAAAAATCGGTGAGAGGACTTCAAGGAGTGTCGGTACCCACTCGTCAGGAGAACGAAAATAACTATCAAAAGGCGATGTGGGCGGATGTGTCCACCGAAAGTAATGTCATTTTAAAAGCTGGTAATGCCTATACAAAATTTTTTTCCAACCAACAATTTTTTTTTACTTTAACCGATAATAGAAGTAGATTAAAGCCCCCCAAAATTTAAGGTGAATGACAGCTCTCTGCTTCAAAGCTATAAGCTATACTCTTTGCGTGTATTGTCACTTTAAATTGTTTCCGGCAATTGAAGTTGCGCATAGTATTAGCGTTTCTCACTTGACAACTTCCGTTGGGAAATTTTTGAGGAAATTTCATTTGAAGTTTGGTCTAAGAAAACTGCTCTATCCAACAACGTCACTTATTTTTATCATCAGATTCCTTTTCAGTTTAAGAAAAACTATTTTCAACAGTCTATTCTTAGCGCATATTTCTGTTAGAAATGCATTTCTTGTTTTCACTGACAGAGAGTGAACCAATCGCTTCGCTTCGACGTCAGTTGATTGGCCACTTGCTCCAACTGAGTGGTGATCACTAGGCAACTAAATACAACACAGAGAATGTCAACTGCAATGCGTTTGGGTAGCCGCAAATTTTGAATTATTTTAAGGAATCAACATCTCATACTTACCGACTAGCTTTAAGTTCGACCTTCAAAAAGAAAACAGAAATAATGTTTTTTGTACTGCCAAAATGTCTCCTCGCTAGTTCTGGGTAATCTGTCAACTAAAATAAAACATCTGATGTTTATTTGGATGAGGATATAGCTGGTGAAACCAATTCGTTGACACGATTTAACTCGGTGCATTAAGCATGGTCTAACCTTTGTTAATAGCATTGATAAAGAAGGTCGCACATTCATTAATGGATTCAAACAGCAAGCGATATTACTTATAATTTTTAAGGTGATCATTTACTTTATTTAGTATTTTTAAAACTATTTATTTTATTTTCAAATTGTGTCAATAATTTTTCCAGCATTTGAGTAAATTTGCTAAGGAAATTAGGCATTCATGAAATTCCAAAATATTGTCCATTACCCGCAGAGAATTGATGAGAAGAAACAGATTTTGAACTATAACACAAAGTTCCATATATAGTTACCATAATAAAATTAAGAAAGTAATACCTAAAATAATTCAATAAGAATGCAACAATTATATAAATTACAAATTACAATTTACCAATAGATTATAAGTAAAACTTATAAACAAAAGATTAAATATATGTAACGTATTCACCAGCAAAAAGCTAACAATATGCACATTGGGTCCATTTAAAATTTAAACAATTAAACAAATTATAATAGTAAAATAAATGTGTAGCATTTTTTTTAAATAACACTAGATGTAATTCGAATTTTATAAATTTTATTATCGGTGTAGTAAAACTAATGAAACTTAAATAGATATTTCAAACAAAAAGTCAATGTTTTGTAAAACAAACCACACAATATATATACTATACAAGCATTCAAATTCAGCAGTTATTATAAAATCGCATTAAGAAGATACATCACATATTGAACAAAGAAGAAATAAAATTAATAAGAAATTATGACTAAGAAATATTTAAAAATAAATATTATTTACATTACTGCGTTACTGCAAAAAATAAACAAACAATTATTACAAGCAATATTTTTCGTAATTGAAAATTAAAACTAATAGTATTAGTTAGTTATTATTTAATTGATGGTTTGGTTTTCTATATTTTAGTGAAAGACATAAGTCACTTATAATTTTAAAAGTCTAGATAATAATTAAAAGACGTTGAAATCAAATTTAAGCTGAGATGAAAATCAAATTTTAGTTAAGTAAACAAAACAGTTTGCAAGACACTGAATTAGTTTTTATAAACTGTAATCTTTTCTGCATCTAGGGCACGCTCAACTAACGCAACATAACTATGTTTACTATATAAAAACAAATAATCCAAACACCCAACAAAAAAAATCAACTACTGTCAGATTGAGTTTGCTCCCAGCCATACAATATCAAAGGCTGGCAGTCATCATTGACATTTTAATTGAATTGCTTTATCTTTTGTTCAGTCTGTTTGTCACTTTTTACATCTGATCTGGATTTTGCTCATAGTTTTTGTTTTGTGGAGAGACTTTAATATCAGCTACAAGGATGTGTTTCGTTTTGTTTGTTATTTTAGTGAATTCCCTTATACTTTAAAACCAACAAAGCTATTGACATTCTATTATTAACAAATGATGTCGTATTCGACATCAATAAAGTGCTTGTGGTTGTCTGCAGTTTAGAAAAACACACCAAAGTTCTTTTACTGCATGCACTAAGGCCATGTCACAATTGAAATGCCATCCCTGTTTTATGCCCAACTTAAGTCAAACAAATTCAAAATGGGTTTCTAAGACAATTGTAACATTACTGCAGTTTCACCGGCTATAAAAACGAGACGAACCATTCAAATAAATGTCCTTATGTTTTCCTACGATTATGTCAGTTGGAGTTGGTTGCAAAGTATCTGTGCAAATGCGCCACATGTTAAGTTGTACTTCATTATAGTAGCTTGCGCTGGGTGAATGGAATAGCTTAGTTTTAAATGTGTTGGACCGAGAAAATCCAGATTCAATTCCCGCAAAATGGAAATTCAGATTTGGAAATGTAAATGGGCACAATCAAAAACCTAGTTATTTTAAGTCGACTTGAATAGTCTGGACTCTATGTACGCTGAACGCAAAAACTAGACCGATCGGTTACGTCACTTTTCCTTTCCTTTCAGCTTTGTACTTAGTCTCGAATTTCTTGATTAGATTCGTCGGCTGTACCTCCATAAACGTCAACTGTAAAATCTCTTTATGAAACCGATCTAGGCCAATCAAAACGGAGACACATCAAGTCCGGCAACTGTCAAACTTACTGAAGTAAGTAAATGAACGTACTTGATCATCTGTCAAAAGCAAATACGTTACTGGGCACACTTATTGACTGCAAGCTGTTAAATTATGCAACATGTCAAACTTAAATGAACTTTGAATTTATGTCGGTTGGCATTTTTGTTCTTAAAATTCATATGAAGTTTTTGATTTATACTTGGCATGTCAACAGATTTTTTTTTTGTAATTTTATCTATTTTTAAAGTTTACAGATCAAGTGCAGGTCATCTGTAAATGAGCTTCTACATGATGATCTAGAAAAAGTACATCTGTCCAAAATAAATTATATGGATATCAGCAGAAATTGTCACAAATATTTGTCGCTGACTTGACCACAAGAAAAGCATTAAAAAAAATACTTTTCTCGGTAGTTCCGCAAATATTGCAAAAACTTCGATCACGGTTAACCATTCGTAGTATTGCACTCAAACTTTAAACAGACTTTGCGTCTTTCGATATTGAAACCTGAAGAACTGCTCTCAGCGTCATTCACTTTTACAGAAAGCCAGGTTGTCAAATGTTAAAATGTGCCACTGTATTATCCAAAGTGACATCTAAGAATTTGACTTGAGAAGTAGGTACCAAAAATGAATGATTTGTTGACACGTCCGTGGGGAACCCAGAAAACTCAAAAGTGAGGTGTCAATACATTATAAAGTTTGACAAATATCACTCTTTTTTTTTAGATTAAACCGTTAAGCGCTATAGTTGATGGCAACCGTTCGTATTATTCCTATTTCCTTTACTTGCGCATTGCGTGCCATTTTATCTTATACTCAACTATAATGTTTTTTTCATTCTTTCTTCATTTTGTGGTGCAGATATTTAACCCGCCCTTAAAACAGTAGACCACGTCATAGAACACACAGAAAATTGACTTCTGTGTAACCTGTTGATGACCACAACGCACCATTTATCAAGCTCCGCTCAAAATTCAAAATTCTCTTAAACGCCGCCGTAAATACCACTACGAGTTGCGTATAGTTTTGAAACCATAAATCGCCTAATGACACCCCGATTCAACGACATTATAAAAATTGAAAAGAGATTTTTTATTTGAATGTGATTTTTCATATAATATACAATTAGGATTTTAGAATTTATTAGACTTTAAATGTAAAACTAAAAGAAGAGTAAATTATATTTGAACATTATAACATGCTGCACAATGGAATTTATAAAGAAACAATAATATTGTAGTTATTATGTAAGTATGGTCAAAAGGATATACATAAACATATGTTTACTAAACTCATGCATAGTATATGTATACAAATATGTAATGCCATTACGTTTATATTTATATTGTTAATTATATTATATATAACAAAAATTTTATTATCTTGAAGTGATATTTTCCAATTTAATCATCATAATAAGAACAATACGTTTTTTGGTGTTTTTTATTATTAATTCATGTATAGCTAAGGAATGCAAAATTACGAAGAAAACCAAAATAGTGTTTTATTGACAGTAGTCAGTTGCATAACTAATTGAGGCCGATAAGATGGCTTAAATTGCAAAATGATTGTTGGGGGATAGATAAATTCAAACTTATAGTCGAATGAAACGTTTAGTACGTGTGTGTACCGTTTTGTATTTTAAATTTTATTAGTCATGTATGTACATAAGCCATATAAGCAAATTGTATGTTGTTTGATTATATATATATATATTTAAAACTGTTCTCAAAACGTGGAAATTATAACTATAAATGTGAAGAATTTATATTATACATACATCATAAAGTGTATTTAACGAGAAAATTAAGACATCATTTAAAATTTAACATAACAACAAAATATTTTCCGAAATACAAATAAAACAAGAGAATATAGAAGACGTAACCGAAGTATTACTTGACGTTTAATTTATTTTATTTTAATGGTTGCATTTTGCGTGAAAGATGGTAGGTATCCTTTCATCCATCATATGAGCTCGGATTCGAAAAGATAAAACGCAATTCTGTTGAACTTTTCTAATAAAATCATTTTTATTACACTATTTATTCTAATAATTCACTTCGAAGCAATATTTCTTTTATATCCGCTCCGCCATCTGTCGAGAACTTTTTAGTGAATTCATGTTTGTCCCGAAAAAACTCGATGGTTCTCGAATTAGCTCACTGAACTCTCCACTTATTTGACAGATTCGAGTCTCCAATTAGAAGTGGAACTTGTTTGGTGACTAATGGGTTGTTTACATTTTAGGTTCCACGCTACAATAGTTATAGTTTGTAAATAAGGAAAATGGATCTGTCAAAATAGAAACGAACAGCCTCGCGCATTGACGTCAATAGACGACGAGCTACGGTTCTACTTTTCAGCTGTTGAAATGCAATATCAATTGGGTTTGCAAAAAATTCTGTTCAAAATTGGCAACAACAGCTATTTCATAAATTTTGCAACTCAATATCAATACAGTGAAAGTCAATTTAAACTAAAATGGAATTCACAGCATGTAGGGGACCGGTCTAGTCTAGATCATTGAATCCAAAATTAGGCGCTTTTCCTTTTTAGTTCAGGCAGAACTTTCGAAGAAAAAATGATTATTAATTTGGTAACAGCTCTGCATTTAGTTTTCGTTCAGAGTATGATATCAGACAGAACTCTTGGAGTGCAACAGAGTCTGGGTATAAATCTGGGCACAGCTTATTTCGACAGCTAATCATAAATGGGTACGCTTGGATTTCGGCTTCCTATTCATATAGAAGTCAACTGTATTTGTCTGGACTAGGTATACGAACGGGTTGTAATAAACTTGAATTGTATTTGTATTCTCGCGGTTTGTTTTAACAGATTTGAAGTTTTTGGTTCTAATACACGAACAAATATTGGACAATTGACAAAAAATTCTGAAAACTTACCTCATCAAACAAAAACGACCCGATGCACCAAGAAAGCCCAACGACAAACAAAATGTAAGTAAGTACTTCATCAGGAAATACGGATATTTGACCCAGCATCGCGCCCTAAGGGCAAGATTCAAGAGAATCACCGCAAATTGAGATAAAAACAAAAACAGGGATAATTAGCAAGCTCTTAATCAAAGGCTTGGATAATTTCAGACTGACTCGGAGGAGGTGAGGTTGATGGTTGTACTTTGGCTGAGATAGGATGATTGGTTTAAGTCGTAGAAGAAAAACAAACAAAAATGGACCAATCTTTAAAATTTCATATTTCTGTCGGTTTAGGGGTTAGAATCTTAATTTTTGCATGGACCAAAGTGGAAAAAACAAAAAGAAATAAAAAAAAATCCTGGATTAAAGTATTTTTTTTATAAATTCACCAGGAATGTATTGAATTATTGGTGAATGATGCGAATATTTGCTGTCAATTTCTGAGTTGAAATGTAGATGGCGGTGAGTTGTTCCTACCCGAAACATAATGCCTCACATCCCAGACAGCATCCATTATGTTCGCCATCTACGAATCATACCGCATACCACTTCCAGCACCTATATGTAACTCAAACTCCATTCAAAATTTTCCAATTGTCATCACCTCTACCAAATGTCAAAATCCAGTTGATTTCTGCCGAAACGTCAAAATTCCACCACAAATCAGAAAAAAAAATCATTTTCACTGTGTCACAGCCGATAAGAGAATTTTATAATTTCTTCGTGCATATTAATTACTTTGCATTTTTGTCCACCCAAATCGTGCGTTTTCGTGATAATTGCTGAGCTAGCAAAACTATGGTAAGTTTGCGTTGCTACTAGCAGCGCACCCGATAGAAACAAAGACCAAACGCCATTCCCCCGGAAAGGTAACGAAAAACTAATAAAAAAAATGTACCCGTGGAGTTCACCATCCTATAACAGCACCAATTTTGCATCCGCCGCAACAAGGGTAATCTCTACGTAAATTATTTTTTCACATTTACAAAACACTCGACCAACATAACGTCAATCACCAAAATTGTACACACCACTGGCACTGGGACATGGGATTTGGAATTGGGAATTAATGGGTGGTAATTTCCATTCGTTTGCTGCTGCAAAAAAAAAAAAAAAAATAAAAATTATTGTAGACCAAAATCACTGTCTGTGCTTTAACTACTAATATTTGTTTTGTCGTCGCAGTGCATTGTGATAAGACACCCCTTAATTAATTTGATCGACTCGATTGTAATGTGTGTGCAAATATTTAGTTGAAACAAAGGTCAGGTCCTGTGGAGAGGGCATTTCAAGTGCAATGTGATTTCGCAGAAGAAAACATCAAACGATTTGATTTAATCTCCATTGGCATTGCAAGTGTAACTGAAAATAGCACCCAGAAGTCAGCCGAACAGGTTGTTTATACGAATGCGTTGTATTAGTCAGCGCGATGTGATAATTAACGAGAAGTGCGACACCGAGAGGTGGAAGTGCAAAAGTTTCGTCATTTATTCAACTATCTGCGATAAAGTGATGTGATTGATGGGTGGAAGTTGAAGTAGGTATAGGTTATGGACTTGGCGAATGCGAAATTTGGCAGCAAACTGAACTTTCCTTCCCTTGCAGGCATTATGCAACTTTGAGTAGGGCAGTAGTATTCCAGGCAATTGCGTGTGAGTTGCATTTTTGTTTTGAGGAGGAATGCATTTCTGCATGGCCTGTGGTAGTTGTTTCATTTTTTGATGTACTTAGTTGGGAGCTACTTCCCTGATCTCGTGAATGTAGTTGCTCTTTAAAATGGTTGAAAGCGTCAAGAATCCGTCATGCAGAAGGGACAATAATTGATATGTTAAACACGCACGAGAGTCGTGAACAGTCCCAATTTCTTTACGGAGTCCTGCTAATTGGCTCCGCTTGCTACTTTTCAGTTGTGCACACCGCCACCGAAGATAATTCCGCTGAGCGTTGGTTGTCTCAACGGCGACAATGGACTCTTAGTTGTTCGTTGTTTTTGCGACGAGATAGAGTGTTTGATCTCGTTTAGCGTTATCTATTGTGGTAGAGTAGCAAAGTTTTACCAACATAGCAGACAAATGCATATTTATTTATGACAGTACCTAGGACTACACAGTTGATCTATCTACAGTGAGCTGTAATCTATAAACGAGCTACGAACGGTTCTGCACCACCATTCAACACGAAGCGCTCCAAATAAATGCGGTTTACTTCATCAATTGTTTTAAAAACCTGGTTGACACGCGTTAAGACGAAGAAAGGAAAGAAAGCCATCAGATAAAAAATAAGCTCAAGCTCATCTGCTTAAGAAGCACAAATGTGACCTACTACTTACTAATGCGGCTGAGAAATGTTTGTTGTCCGCATCTGAAGACAGCAGTCCCTGTCGTACTACTCAGATATATTTCTTTTGTAAAATCGATCGGCACTCTATTTACACCATCCGCAGAGTATTGGAGCCCTATCACAATGCATTGTCGCATCTGTATGTCTTATGTTCTGTTAGCTCTCTCTGTGACTGTCATCGCTTTTGTCCGCGCACCAACCCCTTGACTGCTATAAATATCCTCTATTTCGCCTACTTTCAGACCATGCCAAATGGTTTGGATGAACAAGAGAAACTCCTCAGCGAGGTCATCGGCAATGTGCGGAAGCAGGCCTTCCAAATGAAACACTTCCTCGACAAAAACCGCATGATGGAGGCCATTAAATGCGCCAGCACAATGCTCACCGAGTTGAGGACTTCACAGCTATCGCCGAAGAGCTACTACGAGTTGTGTAAGTCAAATCGATTCCTAACCAGATTCTGTTTAAAACTACCCATTTTCTCCTACAGATATGGCCATCACAGATGAACTCTGCCACCTGGAGTTATCCCTAATAGATGACTTTCAAAAGAGTCGCAAGGACACAGACCTATACGAGCTGGTGCAGTACTCTGCAAACATAGTGCCGCGCCTCTATTTGCTAATAACAGTCGGCCTGGTGTACATTAAGAGCAACTCGGCGCTGAAGCGCAGCATCCTAAAGGATCTAGTTGAAATGTGCCGTGGCGTACAGCATCCATTGCGTGGTCTCTTTCTGCGCAACTATCTGTTGCAGTGTACTCGCAATATACTGCCCGATGTCGTGGTGGCTGACGATGAGAACGAGGGCAATGTGCTTGATGCCATCGAATTTGTACTGATGAATTTCGCCGAAATGAACAAATTGTGGGTGCGTATGCAGCACCAGGGACACTCCAGTGAGAAGACACGCAGGGAGAAGGAGCGCGAAGAATTGAAAATTTTGGTGGGAACGAATTTGGTGCGATTGTCACAGTTGGAGTCTGCGTCCTTGGATACGTATCAGCGGTTGATTTTGCCCGGCATTCTCGAACAGGTTGTCAGTTGTCGTGATGCAATTGCCCAGGAATATCTGATGGAGTGCATCATACAGGTATTCCCCGATGAATTCCATTTGCAGACGCTGGATCCGTTTCTGAAGTCGTGTGCGCAACTGGAGACTGGCGTCAATGTGAAGAATATCATTATTTCGCTAATCGATAGACTGGCTGCTTATAATCAACGGAACGCTAAGGTGGGTGTAGATGTCCTTTTCACAGATCTAATTTGACGTGTTTGCTTTTACAGCCGACTGAGACTGGCTCAGCGATTCCTGCAGAAGTCGAACTATTTGAAGTCTTCAGTGTCCAGGTGGCCAACATTGTTCAGGTGAGTTGGAAAAGAGAGTTGACTTTGATGACACATCCTGTAGGTTACATCACTTCGCGAGGAAAACCTTGCTACGAATGAGGCATACTGAGCTCGCCACACGTTGGGCGGGCAGTGATTATTCGAAAAATTTCCGAATATTTCACTACTCATCGATAGATGTCTATTGACTAGATTGGGAATTTTATGCCGAGCTTAATTCTGAGGTTAGAACTCAGTTAGTCAGCTTCATTTTGTTATGACCCCTAGGTTGGGGTGTAGGCAGAGGTTAGGACGTAACTCCTGCCATAAAACTGTGATGGGATGCGCCGGACATAAAGCGGATCGAAAAATCTGTATTCCGAACATTTAATTCCATTTCAGACGCGAACTGACATGCCTCTGGAGGACACCATTTCCTTGCAAGTGGCTCTGCTTAGTCTGGCCCAAAAAGTATATCAAGATCGAGTTGATTACGTCGATAAGGTGTTGGAAACAACCACTCAAATTCTCGAACGGATGAACATGAACAAGTGAGTATCCATTTGGAAAAACCGTCCCGCACCCTTCAACTACATATATGGTACCTTTCAGTATCTCTCACTTGCTAACCGTGAATCAGGAGCTCTCTCGCCTCCTACGCATCTGTATTGATTTCTACAACAACGTCCTAACAATAATCCAACTGAGAAACTTTTGTCCGCTGCTAGAGAAATTCGACTACACTTCTCGCAAATCTCTAGCCTTGTACCTCATCATGAATATCCTCGAATACGAGACACTTGTACCGACTGCTGACGAGGCCGACAAAGTCCTAACAATGATCGCACCGCTCATCAAAGACGAAGAGGGCATTCCAGCTGCCAGCAATGTCGAAGACAAATACGATCCCGAGGAGTTTGCCGAGGAGCAGGGAATCGTCGCAAGGTTTGTTCATCTAATGAAATCCGACGATCCCGACATGCAGTACAAGATCCTTCAGAATGCCCGAAAACACCTGGGCATCGGTGGACCACAAAGAATCAAACATGTCCTCCCACCTTTGATATTCTCCGCCTATCAGCTGGCCTACAAATACAAGACTATCGCCGAGGAGGACGAGAACTGGAATAAAAAGTGTCAAAAAATACTGCAATACTGCCACAGCACAATTGCAGTTCTCGCCAAGGCTGACTTGCCGGAGCTCGCTCTAAGGTTGTATTTACAGGGAGCCTTGGTGATCGGTGAGATTGGCTATTCCAATCACGAAACGGTCGCCTATGACTTTATGACACAAGCATTTTCCCTGTACGAGGATGAGATATCTGACTCCAAGTCACAGTTGGCGGCCATAACACTCATCATGTCCACCTTCGAACAAATGACCTGCTTCGACGAGGAAAACGCCGAACCACTGCGAACGAATTGCGCCCTGGCCGCGTCGAAGTTGCTGAAAAAGCCCGACCAGTGTAGGGGTGTCGTCTCCTGTGCGAGCCTCTTCTGGAGCGGAAAGTGAGTTTGTCAATTATTCACACCCCCGACAAGATTGTCACGCGATTGTTTCTCTTTCTAGGAAAAACGGCGAGGAAATGCGTGACGAAAAGCGCACTCTGGAATGTCTCAAGAAGGGCGCCCGCATCGCATCTCAGTGCCTAGATACTGGTGTACAAGTTCAATTATATGTCGAACTCCTCAATCACTATCTCTTCTATTTCGAGCGCGGCAATTCACTGATTACAGTCGCCATGCTGAATCAAGTAAGTTCCCTTCCCTCACAAATATCCGTTCGCACAACTAACTTGCTTGTCTTGCAGTTGATAGCCAAGGTTAACGAAGAACTTCCCAATCTGGAGCCCAGCGAAGAGACAAAACAAATCGAAATGCACTACAAGAACACGGCGGCCCATATAAAGAGTCGCATAGAATCAAACGACGCCGGCTTGGAAGTATCCTTCGCTGGCATTTCTATTAATTAGTACATTATCTCCTGTGTTCACCCTGTATTCCTGTGAGCGAGCCCTATTGTCCACATCCCCTTCTCCCAGTTGTTCCCACCCCTCTCCCCGTCTAAAGTTTTATATTATCTATAATTTTGTTTGTTATTTTTGAAAATTCTTTACAAGAAACCAACCAATTATGTTCAAGAAACAACAAGCATACTTATTACCATTGTATTGAAACAAGTTTATTCCAAGCCCCAAATGTACGTTTAAGTTTGAAACACATTCTTGAAATTATAGTATTTACATTCTATAACTAACTGACTTATATAAAAAACAAAACAAGAGAATATTACAAATTAATTAATAAAAAAGAAACACGAACGTTAAACATTGGTAACGATGCTTTTCGAATTTGTGCTAAAGAAGGCAGTCTTCTTACTTTTAATTCGAGTTTGCATTAGAAGTTTCCCGCCATCTGCTGGTGAAAACGAACATGCAACTGCATAATACAATCCTGCGGCCCTTTTGAGGCGGAACTGGAAGTCTTAGCCAAATTAAGTAGGGTGAGCTTCTCATAAGGCAGACACGGCATTATCAAGCCTCTGGTTTATTGTCTATAACCCTTAAGCTATATGCAAATAAAAATCGATGCTGCAATTACTCAGTAAAGCGGGTTATAAAACCACAGCAAAGTGGATGCATTAGTTCGTATAAACATGTATACCACCCAAACGCAAAATAGTTGGCCCGTTTACTTTCCGTCTTATGAAATTCAAAAAAAAGATTGGCACTCCAAAGTAAACAAACAAACTCAAAATTTATTTCGATATTGTGAAAGTGTTAGACATATACATTTAAAAGTAATTCTTCATAAAATAATTACAGTTCAATTAATGAATAAATAAACGAAATTATTGTAACTCATATAACGCGAAATAGTTGGCCCACTCTTTTATCGACGCAAAACAGTTGGCCTAACACAAAAATAACTGTCTTTTACCACTGAGTGACGTCACCTTTGTTTTTAATAACGGTTGTAATTCGACTTGGAAGAGTTTCCACTAAATTAAAGCAGTATTCAGGAGTTATGCCATTCCAAACTTCTTGGATATTTTTCTTCCATTCATTCAAGTTTTTAGCCGGATTTGTTCTTAATTCTTTTTTCATTTTCTCCACAAAGTCTTAATTGGAGACAGGTCCGGGCTATTTGGAGGCCACGTTAGAACTGGAATGGTGTGTTCTCGAAGCCAGCTCATATTTTGATTGGATGTATGACATGATGCGCCATCTTGCTGAAATGTAAAACTGCCATCTTCTGTTTGCAGCCTCGGACTCGAAGGTAGGAGTTTGGGCTCGTATAAATAATACAGGAATAGTTTGACTTGCGAAAAACTAGGTTAGGTATTGATACTTGGATAGTAAAATGCTATGGTAGTCGCTTCTTCGCGATCGGGTTTCTATGGATCGTACGATCATCTTCCATAGAACAGTGGGAGCCAATATATATTTTTTTTTTGTTTCAAATTCGGAATTCCCATTCTCAGGTCGACCATGACATATAATTCATGCCCGATGGAAGTCTAAAATCCCTTTGATGTCCGCATCGAGGGCAATACTCATTTCATGTCAGCATCAGTGTCAAATATCGTTTAAAGTTCTGGCCAGTTCTGCAATTCGCTCATGTCTGTGTCAAGGTCAATATTTCTGTCATGCCTAGTAATGATAAAGACGCGTTAAGTTTTTCAGAAATTTATAATCAATAGTTGTACTCGTCGATGTGACGAAAGGAAATATCAAACACGATATAACAGAGATAGCTCTACAGGTCGGTTAATGGGCTGAGAGCAATTTACTAGCAGCCAAGAACACTTACACAGTGGTGTCAATATGACCTGCTTCTGTCGAGTGACTTTGACTTCGTAAATAAATACCTAATCTAGTTTGAATCACGGAAGTGTCAAGTAGATGGCAGTTATAGTAATTGCCATAAAGGTTTTTTTTTTTTATTTTGCCCACATGATCTATATAGATCATTGGTTTCCACGTTTTCAACACCAGGGTCCTTACTCTGTATCTCGTTTCGAAAGTAACACTGTTCGAAAATGGACGTTTTGTACTCTCTATTTCGAAAGCCGTATGAAATGTACTACTGCTCCGATTTAGAATTACAAAAGTGTAACAGAGTACCAACTTAAAAGCAATTTCGAATTTAATTTATAAACAATTTATCTTATAAACTTTCGGAACGAAATAGAGGGTGGGGCCCCAGTGCGATATCCAACTGTTGTTGTAAACCATTGACATCGATGATCTGTATAGATCATGTGAGCATAAAAAAAAAGCCCAAAAGACGAAAGAAAAGACAGCAATCTCTGTACAAATTGCTTCGTGGTACAATCGTACCCTCCAAAACGCAAACCGCGCTCATGGAATTCCATGGAGAGGTCGTTTTTCTTTGAATTGTTCTAAGAGTCAGGCTTAACTCTTATAGCCGCAAGACAATATCAAGTGAAGAAACACCTCATGACTGTTAGAGTAATCCAAGAAAACACTTGCAGAACGCAGTCTATGAAAACACATTCTGTGTCGCTGCAACTGCTTTAACAGAATATCTACTACGTCAACACCATATATGTAAACTCATTGAGGCAGAGCACGTATCTGACAGCCTACTCATAGATCTACTAGTATTCATCATACCCAGCCCGGTTTCTAATTTGAGGAAATGCTATATCAATGCGGCCACTAGGAGGCTTCCACCTACCCCAAATAATCATATCTGATCTAATCTTACGCTCTGTCCGATCACTCCCGCGATTTAGGTTCGTTCAAGCTTGGTTTCACTTGAAGTTAATAGTCTTGTGTGTTCGTCATACATCATATAGAAAAGAGGCAAGATACCTACGCTGAGAGATCACAATCACTTCAATTTTTGACGGAATCATTTTGTTTGCGCTCCTTTTCGTCGTTTCCGTGTGTGCAGGTGCCGCACGTCGAATGTTCGTATTGTTACATCCGAGCTGGGATTCGAAACGATAAAACGCTATTCTGTTGAAGTTTTCTAATAAAATCATTTTTATTACACTATTTATTCTAATAATCCACTTCAGAACAATATTTCTTTAAACAATTCTTATCCGACTTAAACCAATCACTTAATTCACTACATACTTTCCACTTCTTTATCTTGACAATCGATTACTATCACGAACTTTATCAATCACTGTTTAAAAGTCAACTGTCCCTCCTTGTTCTCGAATCTACCCGTTTATATTCGCTCCGCCATCTATCGGGAACTTTCTAGTGAATTACGGTTCGTCCCAAACAAACTCGATGGCTCTAGAATTAGCTCACTTAACTCCCCACTTATTTGACAAATTCGAGTCTCCAATTGGAAGTGGATCTTGTTTGGTAACTAATGGGTTGTTTACATTTTAGGTTCCACGCTACAGTATTAATGTGAACGCAACCCGCACGAACGTATTATCGTCTTGAAGTTGGACACTTCCGCATTCCCCGCACACAAATGTGGTGCATGCGGGCATCGCATCGCACGCAAAAAAAAATCGTACGCTGGACACAGCGTAACAGAATGCCGACCCAGATAAATAGTAAATCTGCCTAAATTGAAAATTTTGCCTCTGATCTAGAATGTCAAAAAATTGCTGTCAGTGTCACATGTATGTGAAAATGGGTATTAGGCAAAGATAATTGAATACAGAGATATATAACTTTCCAGTGGAAAGGCGGCTGCCTACAAGCTGTTTTCCCGAAAAACTCATGAAGTCACGCACATATGCTCATATCTTTTCTAGTATATGTGAGTTCATGAATTGAACTTTAATGCAATAATTCGCTACTCCGAAATGCGTATTTCATTATTTTTTTATTTTAATCGAAACCTTAACAAAAACCAAACAAGTTCAATACCAAACACAAAACAATTGAACAGCGCGATGCCTATAAAAGCAAAAGGAATGTTGGCCGGCCATTAGCAACATGTTTTTGTAGCTCACACGTATTCACAGACGGGGGTTCAAATTACAAAAACAACAATGTAAACAAATGGGGTTTGGGGGGATAGACGTACGAAAGATATCCATCTCTTTTATTCATTCATCTCTGGTATTAGGGCAACTACCTCTGTGCCCAGTTCTATACAAGACAATGGATTGCCTATGTTCACACTCAAACAAATACCTTTCTATTTATGTTATAGAATTTTGCGTACTACGCCGAGAAATTTATAGCTACCGATAAAAACACTTACAGCTATTAAATTATATGGCTGGTTTTGGTTCTCATTTTTCATTTTATTTCGCAATGTAAATTCTTCATTAATGAGTAGGCACTTATACGACTATAATTTACATTTATAAAATCCTTATCAACTAAACATTGATTTTTTTAACACATTGTTCCTATTTTATTTATAACCTCGCGCAAGTGCACGTATAGGTACACTAGACATATACAAATTAAATAAAAAATATATTCCAAAGGATAAAGGGGGTTGAACAATTTACGGTTTTTGGCAGTTGATGTTTCCACATGAACGCTTTATTTCATTTATTTTAGATTCATTAAATAAAATAATTACTTAATATATTTTTGCGTATACACAGTTATATACATAAATCATCACAAATTACCAAGTAAAATTAAATTTAAAACACAAATAAAAAAGAAACACTAATAATACACTTTTCTGTTTTTAACAAATGTTCTTTTTGTTTTGTTTTGGAAGATACTCGTAAAACTACTGCTAGTATTCGGATTACGATTTTAATGTAATTTTTAGAGAATGTCTTACAGATCTAACTTAAGCTGAGGATTTTATTTTTTGTTTTCGTTCTAACTTAAAAGAGTAACCTTTCTGTTTGAAGGCGGAGAAACTTAAGTGCTATCGTTTTTCACATGATAGTGGTTGTAAACATTTGGCCATGCGGCTAATACGTAGTCTTCGATACCGCATTCGTTTTTACCACGCAGGATGCGGAAATAGCCGTGCTCACCCCACCATGGACCCCACGAGTTGGCAGCAATCTGTGAATGGAAGGGTATTTTTTATTTCAAATGCTTTTTTGGTAATTTCAAAATGTAAACTCACCCAATACTTGTCGCCGTGGCGTTCCTCACCCCAGCCGACGAGTTTCACTGAGTGGAATCCATGTTCGCTGCCACGAGTGGCAGCTGTCTTGCGGTATATACCACCGGAGTAGGAGAAGAAATCCCTGTAAACGTACATTGTCGCTTGGACCGGACCGGATCGCATAATTTCAATCATCATGTCGGTCTCGTTGTTCACGGCATAGGCTGGGCCTACTCTGTAGAACTCGTCACGATCCGTTGTTGGAGGTGCACGACAGCCAGCGGCACGAAGCGATTTATTGTGACGAATTTTGCAGACAGTTCTTTGGGCAGAGTATGGATAGCAGTCTTCATCGACAACACTGTGGAAGAGAGCGGTCGTTTTAGAGATGCTGTAGGGTGTCTAAATGGGTCTCAGTGAAAACGTGGTTAGAAATAGGGATACCAAGGTTGGGAAAACAGATTGTGGGGATGAGGTGTTAAAAGGTCGTTGGTAAAGGCTCCAACAGAAGCGATATAGGGGATGTATTAACTAGTATAACATTGGAGACAGAGCAAACTAGATGTACAGGACTAGATCCAAGTCCTTTATAAATTCGCAGAGCTATTTTTATTACAATTGTCACTCTTGAGTTTTAGAAGACTGAAAGTAGTTTTTGAGATTGCTGAAATATGGTTATCAGTAAAATAGGACAGCATGTGCAACAAGTTTAATAGCCACAAAGTTAAAAAAAAAAAACAATTTAGTAGTGGTGGAAAGAGGGCAAGTTGATGCATGTGTGAGAATGGGGTAGATTGCCCTTCTAATTGACTTAATATTTGAAAAATGGGTTCACATAGGTGAAAATCTACAGCCTACAGTGACAACTTACCCCTGTTTGTGCAGGTATCTCCAGGCAGCGTCTAAATGACCTCCATCACATCCACGTTGTCTTCGCGTACACGACAAAATATTCTGTGGTGATAGATTCACGACTTCCCTGCCCTGTGATTGAATAGCGTAACGATCAGATGCCACGGATGTAGTTGAGACGACCCACGACGAACCACACCAACCTGCAAACAAATCACAACATTTAGCCCATTCCCTGGGGGTAAATAAATTCCTCTGTACTTCTTACCCTGATCTGGGACGTCAGAAATGTAACTGGACCACTTTTCGACGGCATTGAAAGCCTTCGGGAGGCTCGTCTGATGGCTGGACAGCCTTGTCATAGATTTGACTCGATAGCTTGGCTCCAATGTACCTATAAAATTGTCAATTGTCATTGACTATCAATTGTAAGGCCAACTTATACCGAACTTACCTAAGCGCAATGTCAATCCCTCCTTGTATTTCCTGCCCCAGAATTCATCGTACTTAATCGCCGACCAGCCCAAGTCCGAGATTGAGTTAACGTTATGGATGAGATCGTTGTCCACCAGACAGAGGTCCTGTTCGCATATAACCTGGCCATTCAGGTGGCACTTGCAAACGTTGCAGTTGTCCTTGACGGTTTCCAAGGGGTGCATATGTCGACCATTGTGTAAGCAGGTCGTAATCGGATCGGGTGCATTCAGGCAGTATGGCTTGTAATCTGGACAACAATCGCCAGGATTCCAGTCACAAAACTGATCACAATAGCAAAGGGTATCTAAAGGAGAAAACCTCGTTTAAATCAAGAAATTTATGAGACTCTTATACAACTCCTATACTTACTTGAAATTGGCACCGAACAATTGTCCTGTCGATTGTTACAACAGCGATTGTCTCTCGCACAGTACGGACCGGGGAAGTCTAGCCGCAGGTCATTTGCGGCGATCACAGCGACCAAAATGGCCGTCACAAGCAGCTGTGACGGTATGCGTTGCCGTCTGAGATTCATCGTTTAGGTTAAGAAAACTGTAATGAAAAAGGGAGGCGGCTGTTAGTTTTGGTGTAGGTACATCTGCAATCTGTTACAGCTTCTATGAAAAGTAGAATACATTCAATTATTTATGTTATCGCGGCGGTCTTTGTTTCTGATTAGATAAAGACCGAGGGCATAATTTGTGCAAACTAATTTTGCCAGTGCCCCGATTTCCACGCAATTGTTTGTTGGCGCTATTAACATCTTATCGAGGATTTAAGCGCGATAAGTGGTTTAAGGTAGGCAAATGTTTTTGTGTACCTATAAATCTTATCCTTGGGATTAACAATTTGTTTTGCCGGCCGACTGGAATTTTTATAATCGCTTTCTGTATTTGCGTGCCCGAAGATAGCATATAACATTTTTGCAAAATGATGTCACACGAATTGCATCGTCAAACTGAAGGCCAAACAAGTCGGCTTATCATATGCTTGAGAATCGCTTTATATGGTAATAAGGTATTTGGCCAATTTAGCAGAGATATGGGGGATTCAAAAATAATAACATATGTCAATAATAAGATGAAAACAATTGCGTAGTTATTTTTTTTTGGTTTTCAAATAAGCGAACATCAAACATTTGTGGACCAAATGTCTTTTATACAGAAATGGATCTTCGGAGGCTTTGTATACTGAAAGGAATATCGATCGTCCCAGAGTTACCTTACACCAGATCTACTAGTATACGCTCTACTCAGAACTAGCACGCTTTCCTCAATAAAGCAATGTAGAAGACAACCTTAAATACTGCGTACTGTAGGTGTGAAGAGTGTGAAAGCAACGATATCTGTTGAAGTAATGCCGAAGCGGAATTTTTGTGAATAAGACTTTTTCGAACACCCATCGTTTGCTTCATCATTTTCTGCCTATGGACCTTTTTTGGACTCTTGCAGGTCTTCTAAGTGCGCGAAATAAAGGTTAATGGAACCTACCACATCTAACCGTAGTCGGAAATCACAAAAATATTGGATTACGACATGCGTATGCTTCCTTTAGTTGACAGTAAAATGTGCGCAAGATTATATTACAACGAAGTAATTTCTACATTGTGACGTAACTGCGCAGAGGGCGACAGAATGCAAGCCGTAGTTAAGTGGCGCAATTGTTAACACAAAACTACGCCATTTAAATTTTTGTTCATCCTACGTTAATCTTAGGAAAGACTTGATTTTTAGTAACTTTTTGCAATTAAATTGCCCTTCATTTACCTTCTACTTACCATACACAATACTAAGGATGCCTACGTTGATGCTTATGCGGGTTATGCATGGCAGCACTCTTAAATGTCAACTTATATACAAAGTAAGAAATCATTTTGAAAACCCCAAATAAGCAACAGCTATAAGTATACAAATTCTCTTTGATTTGTCATTCGTGGGTACTTTCTGTTACCAACTTTGGTTGCAATGCAAGTGCCCAATTTCTTATCAATGAAACTGAGTTAAATCTGTTCACAAATCAAATATAGTCATATCTATGGGATGGAAAATACTCAAGCAAGTAATTCTTAATTGAAAACAACCAGAGTTACATACGACCTTGTTAGATAGTAGATATAGAACAAAACACATTCATAACCCACTTCCTTATCAACCCGTTTGTCATCAATAGGTTTTACACAATAAGTACATAAATACCAATCAAATGGTATTAAAATATCAAATTTTCTGGCAGATGTCCAGTCGACTATTTGACCTTGCCGCAAAGCGGTTAGAATTTATCTTTCGTAAGACTAGGTCAATAGGTACAAAGCTCCTAATGGGTGCTATCGGTGGTCTAACTCTATGCTTTTAAAAGGCGCACATTTGCGCATTACAGTCTGGTTGATTGACAAACTTATGAATTTATTAATAGATATCTGAGTACATAATCAATCAATTCAGGCTGATGGCTGATTTAGACTTTAATAACGTTTTTAACGTATTTATATTTATTTTCTTCAATGTCGTAACAAAAGCAAATTCATATTGTAAATGTTATGAAAAGAAAAACTCATCAAGAGGGGTTAGAAGAATAAATAAATAATTAATTGGCGAAATGCACGTTTTGCTTCATTTGTGCATCCCTTTTCGTTACCTAGATCTTTCGTGGGACTTTTATTGGCGTATGCACTTTTGTATTTTAATTTTTCATATAAGTACTGTTACATCCGAGCTGAGATTCGAAAAGATGAAACGCTATTCTGATGAACTTTTCTAATAAAATCCTTTTCATTACTTATTCTAATAATTCACTTCAAAAAATATTTCTTTAAAAAATTCATATCCGGCTTAAACCAAACACTTAATTCACTACATATTTTACACTTCTTTATCTTCACAACCGACTACTATTTCGAACTTTACCAATCACTGTTTAAAAATCAACTGTTGCCGTGTTCTCAAGTCTGATCTTTTATATCCGCTCCGCCATCTATCGGGAAACTATAGTAAATTCCTGTTCCTCCCGAACAAACTCGATGGTTCTAGATTTAGCTCACTTAACTCTCCACTTATTTGACAGATTCAAATTCAAAACAGAGTCTATTTCAATAGCAATGTCAGTTTTTCTTCCCTCGGTCTAGTCAATGATCAAAAATTGGAAGTGGAACTTGTTTGGTGTCTAATGGGTTGTTTATACTTTAGGTTCCACGCTACAATACATTAAGGTATATGAAGGGACAACCTAATAATCATTTTTAACCTTTACACTAAATGCTTTGAAACACACAATATGCAATTTTGTATGGAAAATGTCAACCTTGTGAGTTCGAAAAATTAAGCCCGGACACTAAAAATGATTACCAGTAGGTACCGCGGAAAATGTGTTTGCAGATAAAATCAGCGGGGTTTTTCTAGTTCCTGTAATATTATAAAGTTTCAAAAATTTGACATAAATATTCGCGTCATTTGATTGAGTTTGTAAAAAGTAAAATAAAATAGATACCTAGTTGGCGCAACAGGTCTGTAAGAGACCCTAGATCCAGCTACTCACAAGCATTCGTTGACCTAATTTGTGCTTTTTCCGGAAATCAAACATGTGACCCCTCGCTTAGTAGTCCATCACACCATAACCATAACCACTAAGCCACTGCGCCTTGAATTGAGGTTAAAAAAAGGTAGAAATTTCGAATGTGGAATCGGATCCCCGCTTTACAACAGTGTATAAAGGCAGCAAATATTTTTTCAAGCTGTGTCCAAAAGCATGTGCGAGGATTAAATAGCCCACTCCGAATCACGTGTTATAATATGAATAAGAAGTTAAGTGATTTACTACAGAATTTTGAGCATTGATTAGACCGAGGGAAGAAAAACAGACATTGCTATCGAAATAGACTCTGTTTTGAAATTGGGTGGAGATAAGGGTAACTGGCTGACATACATTTGCTTCGCCGAGCACAGTTATAATTAAAAACCATAATAAGCCCACCTGTAGAATAAACTTACCGTTCGAAAGCAATAATATGTCAACAGTTGAATATTTAATTACCGTTACGCATTAACTTGGTTTCTTTAAATGTCATAGCATGTTTCTTAATCGTCTCGGGTTATTATATTATTATATTATTTTGTTCTTGTTGTTAAAAATAAATAATTTAGACTCTGAGATTCAGGGTGAATCACCGGTCAATTTGCAATTTAGATTTCAAAACCAATGAACTTTGAGATAATATCCATTTGTAGACAGACATCATTTTAGTGAATAACAATTTTCAAACAAAACGCTTCATATGTATATAAATACATATATAAAGTCGCAATCAAATATCAATAGAACGAATTTGTTTGTTAAATGTACTCGATGAGAAATTTGTCATCAAACCAACAGTTGATTAGATAACGTTTTGAATTTCGAAAATATTTTCATCCAACTAATTGGCCAATTCATTATTGCTGTGCCTATTATCATAATCATGCGCCAAAACAACAATAGAGTTCCAGAAATTATGCTAATAAAATATGTTTAATTAAACATTCTGAATGAAGATGAGAAAAATAAACATGTTTGCAAAAGTCTTAGAGCGTTCTAAGAACATTGCTTGCGTCATTCGAAAGGGAGTTTGAAAACTTTGTCAAACAAAATTAAAATTAATCAATAGCCTACGCTAAAAAAGTTTAAAGGTCAAGGAAGCAGACTACATACTTCCGAAAACCACTGTTAGATATTGTCTTTAAAATAAGTTTTTTTTACTCATTTACCAAGTACAATTCCATCGATTTTTACGGACAATATAGACAGATCAACACGGATTTGCATTAGTAGTGTCGGTCTTTTTTGAATTCGTACTCAACTGTTAGCTAAAGTAGAAAGATTGATATACATTGTAGGCCTATTGCCGACATTCAATTAAACTGTTGAGGTATACTTTCTAAGGAATCTATAAAAATGTAAAGCAGAAAATTGTATGATTTATTTCACGAGCCAAATTCTGAATTTCAAAGACATCTAAATTACTACTCCATATTTCGATACTTTAAAATTTGTTTCCCAGAACCTTACAGTGTAGTTCAAAGTTGTATCGGGTCCTTTTACTAGCGTTTTTGTAGGTTTGCCATTTGTAGATTATGACACCTAAACAAATTAAACTTTGACCAAAATTCTAAATTTAGCTAAATTTTCACACTTATCTCAAGATCACAAATTTTCCGACTTACAAAATCCAATACTAGGTCTTGATGTGGCGGTGGGCCCAATCGCCCACTAACCAGATTTAGCAAACAAAAAATCAAACTAAACTTATAAACCTTTTTGTTCATAAAGATCGCATAAAGCTCTCACTTGGTTGATCCAATATTTGTCTGAGGTATTCATTACTCCATCCAAAGGTGAGCAAGAAAGGTCGACAATGTGCAAGATAATAAGTATATCCGCTTTCGTGATTAGGAAGGTAGAATGCTTTCTAAATATATCATTTTATGTTGAACGCATTACCTTCGAAATGATCCATTTGTGTTGTTGTAAATGAAGTATGCGTAGAACGCATAGAAAAACTTTACAAAAAAATATGTGATATGCATATTTCGCATAGCTTATTCATCTAATCCAAAGTTAGCATAATCTTTCTGAACGAAAGCAAAATATTTACAAGCCCAAAGATATTTTAAGACCAAACTCAACTACGATCAAAAAAACCAAATTAGATTTTAGATAAAAGATGAGTTTCATCGCAAAAGTTGTCAACGGTCACTGACCTACTGAAAACGAAGCACTGAACTAAGCTTCTATAACACCTTATATCGAAGTTGCCAGAAAACGGTGATGAATAGTCTCTGGATCATTTCCTGGTTGGCCCACCATTTGCGATTTTAACTCACATCTAAAAGTTTAAGTACCTGTTGCTTTTGCTAAAACTATGTCAGTCGAATTAGAAATGATATTCAATTATTGAGCAGCGAGGTGGCATTGACAAATCATAGTATTGTCTCTGGAGTGGGTCTGTTAATAAATGTTTTGCAAAATTTAGGCTATGAAATGTGAGGCCGTCAAATTGCCCATCAACTTCTTGAGGCTGAATCAAGAACTCTTTTCAAGGCGGCTATAAATAATCTAGTTATAACAAAAATTTACAGCAACGGCTAGGAAAGTTTTAGGTATTATCAGATTGAGTCAGACGTTTCCGCGCTTAGTACTAGGACAATACAATCCAAGATGAAAATTCTGCTCTCAACAGTTTCAAAATATTATTTTTTTGTCAAATGTTTTTGTGAAAAAAAATACATACATTTTTGAATAGATGAATAAAAAAATTTAAACCTCTTCACAGACAAAACTTTTCAGAGTTTACAAGAACGGCTTGATTTCTTAAATAATTGATATACATTCTTAAATGTTTTACGGAAGCTTGAGAATGTTTCACCCAGTCCGGGAGTAAAATCTGGAATCTCAGTCTTATTTATTTTAAACGTTGCAAAAAGCTAGAACCTTCAAACCAAAAATTCAAAAATTGCTCTAAATATGATTTAAAAGAATTATTAGAGCAATGATCTATAGCCCATTTTTAATGCGTCCACAAAACATCGTCTGATATACCAAACATCTTTTCTCTTTACAGTAAATCCGTAATTGCCTTTTCCTTATTTAAAAAAATCTCTTGAGTTGCCCTTAGTTTGGTACGTGACTTTACCAAAGCCCTAAACACTTAAGATGTCGTTCAACCATGGCTGCAAATAATTTCAATTCGTCATTAAATAATATGGAGTTTCTCAGTTTAGTACGTTCATTTTAAAATATTACCCCTTTTTATTTTAAAAACTGTTTTCCTCAAAAATCGTAATTCAATCCTATTCATCAATTATTTACTGTATTTTGACCTTTCTATCATCCAAAAAACATTTGATTCTTATACCAACGATTTATTCCTTAAATTACATTGCCACATGACATTGAATTGAAAGCCTAACCTACTTTCCGACATAGAGTCCAAAGTACAACAACTCCTACAGTCTGTCACTGTCACCTCTCTGCTTATTATCTAATTACCTACGAAGGTAGCGCACTAAAAAAAAAACAAGCAAATACAAAACGCGCAGACGAAGCCCGTTTCGTACAAGTTGCTAAAATTCCTACGACTCAAATAACCCTATGACCAGAAACGAGAAATATTTTTTATTTTTTTAATAATAACGCCAACCACACTTACTTGACTTTATGAAGAAGAGAAAAATGTGTTTCCTTCAGCAAATAAATATCACAAACAATGTATAAAGAGGATCTCCTCAAATTTCACCGAATCATCAGAATTATGCTCTTCAAATCTTCAGCGCACGACAGTTGCTTCTGAAGAAATCTTCACGCAAGGATTTATTGCCGTTTAAAAAAATTAACTTATATTTGTTTCCCTTCTGAAATATTTATTTATTCTTTTCCACGATCACTTGAAATAAATTTCGCCAAAAAAAAAAATAAAATGCATTAAACACTAAAAGTACTTTTCAAATTTATTTCGTTAACTGAAATTTATCAGTGTACACCGAAGAGTACGAGCGAAGATAAGGAAATTCACATCCGCGCTGTTGGTGGAACACAACCCGTTTAGTTCGCTTCTAGATTGAAACTGAAATTTTGAAAACATTCTGTAACACATGAAAGCCCCAACACAGCACCCGTCGTCGTCACCTTAATAACATTTTTTATTTTTGCAGATATATTCACACTACACACAATAAGAGCAGAACTTATAAGAACTTTTTTTTTTGCTGTATCGCTAGATCGTGCAGAGGGGTGCTCTGCCAATAAAGATCTGCTTGGCAAAACTTAGGTACGCGCCGGCCCCAGCAGCGTCTTCTGTGGTGCGGCGTACAGTGACATCGTTTTGGGGGAAGGAAAATGGGGAATTTATTGATCTGCAATAGCGGGTGACGAGCGGACGCGCTGAGGAAGAAAGCCAAGAAACGGTAACTATTGCTCTGCATACCATACTAATGAAGAGTCCGCAAATAAATTGGCCCACCAAAATACAATGGGACGATGACGACGCGTCGGTCGGTGGTGCCCTGAACTGCTACAAGTGTACAGTGTACACCTTGCGCGATCGCTCTGCAAAGTTTACATTTGTATGGGGAAGCTTTTTGCGAAGCTTTCTGCAAAATCTAGCTGAATCATCAGAGCTATGTGGCTGCGGAGGGCGCAACGGATTTTGTTTGCATTTTTAATCGATTGTGGGTGAAAAGATGCCTTTCTATCTTTTTGACGTCATTTTGTTTGTTGTGGGGGTTGTTGAAGAGCCAGGAGTGAATTGGAATTTTCCTGGTTTCGCATGGAACAAAGGCAAGAAATATTTTCATTTATGAGGTCATTCGCAATATTTTCATCTGCATGGTGGATGGAGGTATTTCATTTGCAATAAGTGAATGAGTTAACGGATGTTTTTAAATTTTCCTATAGCATTTAGATTGAAAATTGAAAACCCATATAAATGCTTGAAGATATCGATCGTTTATTAAGATATGACGGAACGCGGAAAATGTTTTGGCATAAATTAATTGACGTAGGTATACTACTGATGGTGGGTGTGCATGAGCATACGCACAGCAAGGTTTGAACTTGGCAAGTGGGATTGAGCATACCAGTTTGTCAGATATACATTATACCCTGACTCATTTGGCAGGAATTTGTAAATGTATCCATTATTGGTCTGGACTAGATGTACTAGAGCGTGCAAAAACTAGATTAGTCTGAAACGTCACTTTTGCTACGTCATCCACATATGCGATCTGTCAACTTAGTACTCAGTCATGAATTTCTTGACACCTCCATAAACGTCAACTTGTTGTATAACGCTGGGCCTGACAACTATTAATTTATTTTACTGAAAGCGCTATAATCAGATTGAATACTTTATCAGTGAGTCTCTTCTATTCAGCAGATTGTATGTCTTTTCAAATCAACACCGCATGCACATGACCCCCCGCTTGAAGAATTATTCGAATAATTTAAGGTGGTGGCTTTCAGAATTAAGACAACTGGCATTGTTAATGGGGGACTACCCGCAAAATGTGAAAATTTGCCAAGATAGACACAAAGGTGTCTACTTAGTAAAATAGTAAAAAAAAATCTGTTCGAAATTCTACCGTTGAGTTAAATATTGGGGAACCCAATTCTTATTCTTCATCACGTTGAATATTTCCATTTAAACATTAGCAATACTGTGAAAAATTTATGAATGAAAAGCTTCTCATTAAAATATTTAATGGCAAAACGTAGATGATGCAGTTTTAGTATTTAACGATGACGCATGCGAATGCTTGCAGTTCCGTGAATTCATTTAATTTTTCATTCATCATTTCCAATTGATATTATGCCAGTTGCACTGAGTAATTTTCTAGCCTTGATTGTTTATAATTTATGTGCGAATTGCTAAAATTAACATCATATATACAAATTTCCATGAAATTGGGATATCAACTGCATTGCAGCCGCCATCTGAATTCTGAATATTCTTTGAAGTTGATTCATTCGACTTGAGCACTTATAGTTGGTAACTTTGGTTGAATGCAACGCGATTATTTCCAGTACAAGTCACTCAAAAATGCTCATACAGCTCTATTTACAGTTGTCAAGAAACCTCTTGGTTTGTAATGCTCTGTCAAAAGGTAACTACAATTCGGACACTTCCTATTATGATGCAATCACTTTCATACGATTCCCCCTACTATCAGGCAGATATCACTTGAGTACCTACTTTGATTTCTATTATCAGTTGGCGACAACAATGCGGAATTGCAATTGAAATGGTGTTTGCTATTTAATTGTTAATAATTAAAAGTGTAACGATTCCATTAGTCATCTGATTTGTGTACATCTTTTAAATTTCACAGTGGGCAACCGCAGATGTTTTTAATAGATTCGCATACGGTAGGTAGTGACATCTGTTTTAGTAATGAAATGTCAATTACTAAATGCAATGCAAATAGAGCGAAGTATTCTCTGACCAGCATTTAAATGTACCCACGCTATAAAAGTACATATAACCAACACTATTCACCTCAGTTGTGTAGATTTGACATTACTGATGTTTGCTATATTTCATACAGTTACTAACTTCACGCTGCCTTTAAACATTTATGCTATCAAGAAGAAATACATTTCATCTTATATAACTTCTCGGTTATTTGAAATGTACACTCTACGAACACACCCATTTGCTTCTTTTCATTGCATTTGAACGAGGTGCCTATGGTTGTTTCTAGAATGTGTCTACCAAGTTATCGATAACAGAGAGCATGTGCATTATTGGTGATGTCATTTTTGTTCAATTAAATTATCGACAAATGTCGACTGAAAATTGGCCAAAAATCAAACCCTTCCCTACCAAATTAGCAGCATTTGGATCGCGCCAATCAATTTTCTCGAATTGACCTGATTCATTGAGATATGGGGCGAACTCAATTCGAAAGTATAAATAAAACAACTGAGACACAAATTCTGCAAAATTGCCAATGTGACCCAATTTTCACATACAACACATCATGCGGACCGGACCCACTCAGTTATTGCAGTCCGATATGGAGTTGAGGTCAAGTTAATCATCCCCCGTATTTTGCATGGGGCGAAAATGCACTGTACAATAAATACTACTTCTTGATAACGTTTTTAATTAATTGTCGACATATCGTTGTTTTCAGTTGCAAAATACTGCTCCTGGCGATTTTTTACAACACACGCCATATAATCGCTGAATGATTTTTAATTGGCATAATTATTTATGGCAATCTGATGTGTAGATCGATTAAGTGAATGGATTTTATGATATCACTGAAAGGTCCTCCAGCAATTAATGTGCGACTGCATAGAGCGAATATTGACTATGCAGTTCTGGATTTTACTAATTATTTCAACTACAGCAATTATATTACCTACCTACATATATAATAGGAGCTTGCAATTTTTTAGGCTACCTAAGTGATATCCTTCTAGTTTTTTTTTGATTGGCAACACATTTTTCCTGTGAGAGAAAATTTGACAGCTGACACATGATTTTTGTACTCACCTTAATTTGTCATTTCACTATGAACATATAAATCTTATGGCGTTTTCGATTGAAGAAAAGAATTGCCCTTTCTATGAAAAGAACAAATCTAGAAGTACTCTTTCTATGTTTTCTATGTTTCATTGAAAAAAATGTGCACTTCCAGGTCAATCATTAATACGACAGAAGTGTCCGGGATATTTTTTTTAAGAATTGCCCGTAAAATACGCCTCTTTTTTTGACCTTCTATATCAGCAAAACAATGTAAAGTATGAGTTTCGGTACACAATTACAACAATTACATCCTAGTTGACATTTTTCAGTTTCACGCTACGAATTTATCACCTCCCCAGTGGAAGTGAATTGACAACAGCGGCTTATTTTGGAAACTTCCTGGTGATGTGTGTGGAAATTACTTGTAAACTGTAAACTAAAAGTTGAGGAAAGTCAATAAAAGGATACCGCACTCAAGCACAAATGTGACTGCAGCCGTTTTTGCCGCATTTGTCTACTTTATTTTACATTTCTGAGATAGGTGTTCAAAAAATCACGCCTTACATACGGCCTAGTCAAAAATAAGACTTCCTGCGTTCTAACGCAACTGCGATTATGCAGTTAAATTCTCAATCCTAATTTTTAGATAGGTACAACTAGAACAAGAGAAACTCTGTTGGCGTTGACACACGTGACACGTGAGTCAGAAAAGTGATTTTGTACAATTTCGCAGACTCTTTCAATTTCATAAAGCATAATCATCACCATCAGTTTCTAAGAATTTCAAATCTATTGCTGGAATTTACCAAGAAATAGAAACCTACACCCATAATTACCACATCCAAGAAATGTTTGGTACAGAGGATGACTCAACAAAGGCCCAAAGGTCTGCCGCAGATGGTAGCGCCATCAAAATTAAACTACGTGAAGTATGACACATCGACCGATCTAAAAGAGTACACTCTTTTCTTTCACGTCGAAAAGAAATTTCCCAAAATCGATGGCACAATCCTGAGAAGAGTACTCGTCTTAATATGTGCCTCATCGTCACATGATTAGATATACAAACCCCCACCAAATCACAATTGAGCTACATTGTGACATAAAGAATGCACATGCTCCAATTGAATTATTACGTATTCCCTCTGACCAAGACCAATGTCACTGTTCGATGACATTGCGTCAAGAGCATCTCCGGCTTCAAAACACATTCGCCTTCACATTCACATTAACATTGTATCGGTTTAAGCACAAATTCTGTTCGTCAATCAATAACAAATAAAAATAAACAAGAAATCAAATCAAATTCATAAAAAAAGCATAAAAAACCACACAACCCCGTTGCGCCTCATTCATTGTTGTGTGCGATGGCCGATGGGTATCTTTATGGAATTTTTTCTATCGCTTTTTATTTATGGAAAAGTTGCGGCTGTGTTGTCCGCAAGAGCGCCACTACTTTAATTTTTGATTTTCAATTGTTGTTATGATTATTATGATTATTGTTTTGTTTAGTCTTCGTTCTTCCATATGACATCATAACTTAATTTGCGAACCACAATGATTAAACTCATTTTTATGATAGGTACCACCAACCATATGAACCGCCTGGTGCTGATATATGGAATTCTGTTTGCGATTTGTGTGAAGTCGATTTTATGAAACATATAATGGAGATCGTAAAGAGCGCCAAAATGTTGTGCTTGTGATCAACAGAAACTTTACAATGTGCGTGCTATTGAATTCTTCATGACTATGCGAGGATTAGCATATAATTTATGACATGTCGCATTGACACAAAGTCCAAGTCGCCTTTAATATAGCGAGTGGATTTTGGGTGGTAGAATAGGTTTCTGTTTCGATCTCTCTAAATAAAGTCGAATGTAAATTATGTGCTGGGTGGAAACTATAGTGGCAAATTGTGTTTTAAATGTATTTCGTTAAAATGCTTCGTTAATGCGTGAATTGGAGATGTCAAACTAATAATCCGTTCAAAAGCATTGTAAACAAGCACATTTTTATTTTTTGATGTTTTATTTAAACTGCCGCCGAAATGACTTTGACTAGTTTCCGTTGGGAGGTAGCCACCAATATGCTCTCAGTTTTTTTGAATTTGGACACTATTCGACATCAGCCACCAGCTGAATCCAATTTATTTTCTACAAATCTAATAAAAGTGAAATATAGTTAAAAAAAACTTCGGTCAGAATATAACTGAGTATGGTCATCAAAATTTCAAAAACGATACTATTCCAGACGGTTATTTTTATACGGAATTTCTATTGACATACTCGTACATTGATTTTAAAAAATATCAAGGACATGCCTAATAATGTGTTTAAGTACAACCTATAAAAGAACACTCTTTTGAATTCATTATATAGAAGAACAAATCAGTTGGTGTTGCGTTTTGTCAAACTTTTCAATTGATCGAATCAACCGCCAATGACAATATTTTCTTGCGCATTGGTAAAACGTCAAATTAAGTATTTTTTCTTCAATGGGTACACTTCAAAATTTGGTGAAATCATATCTAAAGGTAGATCACTTTTTATGTTAGCCATTGCTGGAGTTTGGAGACTTTTACTGTAAATTCACATTTAAAATTAAACTTCCGAAACTCAGTCGAATGAAAACACTTACAAATGGTATGCTTTCATTGGCTCTGAAAAATAAAAAAAAATGCATCTATTACATTATTCAAAACACGCTTCGGGAGCCATAATTTCATCTTGATTCCCTTGACGTGATGCATTTTAATTGGACAGAGAAGAACGCTTTTTTATCCTGCCGGTATTGGTCATAAAATACTATTTTATGGCACATTAAATTAACAAAGAAAAGAATAAAATATGATTTTATGACACCCGTCAAAAAGTTTATGTTTTTTTTTTGTTCTACAGTAATCCCAATTAAATTCAATTGCGGCTACCCTATTTTATATAGTTTGGGAGACGAAATGTTTGCAAAGGGAGAAGATAAAAGGGTTTGTAAGTATAACGTTAAAGACTTTGACATCAATAAAATAGTGTAATGTAGTTCATGACATATGTGGCTTTGTAATGGGTAATTTATTAAACAACTTCCACTAACGCCAAAACATTTGGTATTGGTCAAACTTTGAAGTGTGTCATTCCGTTTTCTAGACGAGTCTGTGAAAGGTAGAGAAAACATTGCATTTGGCAAAAGTAATTAAAAATAGTGCAAGCTAAACAATATAACATAAACAGATAGATAGAAAGAATGAGCGAATAAAATATTCGGTTGCCTTAAAAAATTATAAAAATTCTTTATACGAATTTTGAGCATATACATGTTATAGTTGAAAATTACTTTGTAGTAAACAACTCACTGTTTTAATGCTAGAGATATCATTGAATTATTTTTTATGAAATGTCATTGAGAAAAAGTATAAAAGGAAGAATCTATTCTCCTGGAGTTTAAATCTGTTTCTGGACTGTGAATGGAGTAAGCCAATAAAAGTGTATTTGGCACAGAATCTGATTTCCTTTTATCTAACATACATATAGCTAAGCTGGGCTGAAAAAATTTAACTGACCCTTAGGTAAATTCCGCTTTCTCAGCATTATCTTCTTTATTTATACAGGTACTACCATCACATCTTTTGTGTCTACATCTATACGCAAACATTTAAAACTTCTTCATAAAGAACAATTTATATATTTAAAAATTGATAGCAATCACATGCAGTACGATAGCCGAATGGCCCTGAATAATGTTGATTGCATTCTTGAAATTCCATTCATATCTTACCTATATCGATCTCATAATCAATTCTTATATACTCTTTTGCCTACTTCTACTTGGTGCATACCTACCTATACCAAATGCGACTTGTCTGAAATACATCATGAATCGGGCGCCAGTTTCAATAATGACTCATAAAGCTATAAATAGTATACTGAATAAAAAGCTTCCTCGACACAATTCTGGCTAAAACAATAACAATCAGTTTGTATTTATGAATTGCAATGACTTTATCATTTCTCTGGAACAATTTTGATAAGCATTTTAATATAGTTTTCAATGTTACTTGCTATTTTAAGAACACAAACAAATTATTATCATCTGATTTAGTTATGTTACTCGCTTTGATAATCCGAAGAAACTGTCTTGCCAAGCGTTATTTCGGATAACCAAAGGGTCAACCATTCTACAGAATTATATCGGCTTTAACCAGTGTCAAAAATGGACGAAATCCTACTTAAGCCGCACAACATTTATCCGCATGTAATAACCTGTCAGTTCATAATAATGATCAAGGTCGCACCCTAAAATTTCAATGTAATCACAGTTTGGCTTACATGGAATCCCATTACAATCACAGAACCACTCATTTTTCACAAATTTTATTTCTATGTTCGTGACTTATTCTTCCCCGTAGATTTTAGCGAATCACCGATGATTTTTCCATTGGATTCACCGGCGAAGGAAATGCGAAAAGCATGGTCTACTCTTGGTTAATGACACAAGACAGCAGGAAACGTAGAGAATTTTTTGGATAGTCTCTTATTCCTGCTACTATTTCAATATTCAATATTTTTTTAACTTTTTGATTGATTGCTGCGTAACATTTCATCCTCAGGCTTCAATAAAAAAAGTAAATTTGTGAGATTTAGACAGAAAGACCCAAAGTGTGGAACTTTTTCATGGGTTGAGGGTGACGTTACCAAAAGTACTGCTTGTAATATCAGGATTATAAATGGTAACCTTTTTTCTATAGATAAACCTTTGCTAGATTATTTTGAGCCGCTGACAAAAGTTTGTCTCAGTCAAGATCAAAACGTAATGTTGCTGATGGTTTTAATTCAGCACTTGAAAATTGGAAAAAGACGACTCGGTAAGTATCATTTAAAGAACAATACAAAATGTATACTTTTGAGTCTGTCGTTGATGTTGATCTTACTGTTGCTGGGGTAATGTATTTCAAGCCTTTAAAAACCAGATGCTGTAAAACGTGTGCTGCTGCTTTTGTTGTGTCAATCTTTGAATCGATCCACGTCTGTTTTAGTTGCACAAAATGAGCCTTAATAATGATAATTTTTAACTATATCATTACATCACTATATGCAATTTTTTATCCACAATTTCGCCATTGTAAGTTCCAAAAATTTAGGCCGGACACTAAAAATGATTATTAGTATCGCGGAACGACTCGAATAGTTGATAAAAAGTTCAAAGGACAACCTGTAGTCAGCTCCTCCCTTCGAATGTTTCTAAAATGCTTAAACCTCAACTCAATATATTTACAGAACACCCAACTAAGTTTAAAAAAAAACTCCACATACAAATTTAAATAAACGAAACACCTTTTCGCATGAATTCCGCCCTGAGTCCGACCGCGTGCATGTTATACGTTTTCTAGTGCATCGCATCACTCTTGCAAGTGTTTGTTTAAAATTTCCGCAATTCGGACATTTGTCTGTGTCAATATTTAAGCAATTGCAATAAATTTGCATATTGATTACGACACTAGACCGATTCGAAGTAAACGTAATTAATTACGTTCGGCGTTTGCCATATGCACGCGTGCTGAACGATTATGTCAGCACACAGAGCATTACGTATAGAACAGTACAGAGTGTACGACGTCTGTCAGCAGAGGGTGTTTCCAGCATTACGTTGCGTGCTTTATTAATTATACTCATGGACGGACGTTTCGCATGCATTTACGATGTACATCCAGGTGTTTACATCACGGCTATTTGGAATAACGGGCTAATAATGCAAGGATGAGCGGTTTTTCAATGTTCGCCAATAATTTTGCATTTATGGTGTTCAAGGTTGATGTGTGAGCTGGGAGGAAATGCAACTAAAATAAATAAATAAAGTCGAATTAACACGATGACAGAAGGCAAACTTCAATTTCACAAAATCGATGGTCTGAACGCACTCATACAACTCATGTCATTGCAATTTCAAATGAGCTAGATATGGCATTTTTGGACTTAGAACTGTGGCTATGACTTTAAGAAGTCCCATCGAATTATGGGATTTCTGTAGGTATGTGTAGCGCGCTCTCACGGATAGGTATATCATACGTCATTTATAAATTCTTCTATATCATCACATGACTTCTGTAACTATCGTGCCTTAAGTGGGCGCAAAGGTCCCTAGTATAAGCCGATCTTTAAAAAAATGCCCAACGCGATTGTCAGTTCCGCCGCGGTCGCCTTCGAATTCGCCGAGAAAAAAATTAAGAAAATGTCAATTTAAGTAACACTGACAATCGATCATGATATCGGTGGGAGTAATCAGCTTGATATACATATATCGGGCTTGGGCAAGCACAAGTAGTTATCAAAAATCTACGGCAATCAATCACTGCGCAGACCTTGAGGTAGTACACAAAAATGTACCCAAGTACCTCTTTGGAATGCCTGCACAAAAACTCAAATTTGAATTCCCAAAAGAACGTTATCACAACTACCGATTTTATTTATTCCAATCAGTGACAACGGTTTGTGTCGCAAACAAAACCACTGCCCTATACACAATATCTCACCTGGCCTGACATTGATTGTGCCCAGAATTGGAAATTTCCACGCCATGCACAGTGAACTCGAATCGGGTAAATGTCTATGCCAATGACGACGTGTGATGTTCGCTCTCATCGAATATCCATTTCTACCTAAAAGTACGCCCAAAAGCAACTGGACTGTGTATAGGATCCTGCGCCAAGCATCCATCTTAGCTTGGGGTGATTAATATGCGCTTCCGCAGCGATCTACGCAAACATGTGCTGAAAATAGATTCAATTTGCTCTTATCGTGGTTTTGCGGAGCACATTTCAAGTGAAGTATGGTACGAGTACCTACAAATAAGTACGCAAGCATTGTGGGTATACTTTCGGCTTTCGGGGCTCTGGACATGAACCAGTTCCAATGTTGCGCCTCTGTTAGCTCAGTGTTGTTTCGTGGAACTGTGAGTGAGTGGATTTCCAACGAAACCTTATCCAAACTCGACCAAAATAAAAGCGAACGCCGATCAAAACGGTAGCCAATTTCGCTATCGATTGTTTTGATCTTGAATTTGTTGTTGCTATACATATGGATGGAATGTCAGTTAAATTAACAGCATGACATGGTAAATAATGCGGACACACTGACATACGCATAGTGGAATATCTGTGGAATGCGAGGAGTTGTCAAATGAATATCAATGTATACTCAGAGTCTTAACGAGGTTACCCATAATAAAAACGAAATCATCGTTGCCTGTCAGTGAGCGCACTGCCAAATAGACGACTCTTAAGTTTAAGTGTTTTTTATTTATCGGCGGGAGTGTACGAGTACACCAATTTGGAAGGTCCTCTTGTAAGAATTCTATAAAGTATCTACGAGTTTGTGGAAATGAAAACTTGGAATACAAGTTTTGAGATAGGTATGCCTCTTTTTCAAAATGTGCCATCATATTTAAGGAGTTTTGTTCTTTAGAGTGGACGTCCATTTTTTTTTCTTAACTAACATCGCTGAGTAAGTAAATAAGCGGCCACATTTAAAAATCTAGTTATCTCAAGTCAACTTGATTGGTCCGGACAGATGTTCCCTGAACGCATAAACTAAATTGGTCGGTAACATCGTTTTTCTTACGTCAACCACATATACGAACTGTCAACTAGTACTCAGTAACGAAATTCTTGACCAGATTCGTAGGCTACCCCTTCATAAACGTCAACTGAGTAAAACTGTTCATATGACCGATGCCAATTAAAACTGAAACACGTCAAGCCAGCAACTGTCTGACTTACTAAACTAGACTACTGAACGGTGCAAACATATTTTGCAAGAGCGTGTGCGGGGATTTAGGAATTATAGTAGCCCCTCACCCCAAAATAAATAGGCACGCGTGTAACAAAGTTGAAAATCATTTTCAAACTGCATATCTTCAAACTGTTGATATTTTAATTTCCTTTCAATCAGTAGTCGCATGCAAATATATCAACTACTCTGTATTCAAAACGCATGCGGACCGCATCGCCTCAGATTAGGTGTCTTCAATCGATCAACTTGACAAATTACTCTGTTCGCATAATCATTTCAGCGCATAGAAGCATTATTGATTTCCATTCTATACATAGCCACTCACAATATCAATGAGCAAAAGGACATCTATTCATGGATGCATATGCAGTGCCGCCACACAAGTATCCGTGTTGTCTTCATCGGGTTTGCATTAAGTCGTTCATCTATTTAATCGCTTATATCTGTCAGTCATTTGACACAAAACAAGCTATTATAGCAAAACAAAGTTGTCAACACAGTGCGTGCCAAGTCAATTACGATTACGGGTAAGTAGCAATGTGATATGGAAATGGTGTGCTCACAATAATTACAGTGCAGGAAAGGGACAACACGAATAATGGCAATGGATAAGGGGAGTATCTTTACGTTGAGCTGTATGTGCACTGCATGTCAAAGCGAATGTGCAATTACACTCGTGTCGGTTGCATTGATTTTGGCAGATGTTGTTTTCAGTTGGGAAATACCCACTACTGCGACTGACACAGTCGTTTGGCATTGTTCTGGATGGGACTAGGTGTGGTTGGTTACTTGAAGCAGGACAAGGCTGACATGGCAGGTGGCGCCAGTGGATGTAGCTTCAAAGGAAGTCTGTGTGTACTTATAGGGTTTATTAATAATGATTTTAAGCCATAAAAAAAAAGGAAATTGGGGGCAACAGATGTAGAATTGAATGTTACGACGCTCATAACGTCATAAACATCCTTCTTGTGTGGGTTATTTTTGTTTGTTTGTTTTGGAACTGCCATCCTTAGCTCAAATACAAGGTAAGAGTAGCTCGTTTTGCTGGAGAAACAATGCGATTCGAACGATTACAAGTAGCGTTCAAAATGTTCCCTTTTTACTGTAGCTGACTTCACATATGTAGGGCTACCTCAGGGCGGTAGTTTTACACCGATCTTGCTTCTATTTATGCCACTTTTATTTTTCCTTGTACAATGTGGAGCAAAATTATTCACCTTATGGAATATGTTATAATTTTTGCAAATGGCGTCGTACGTCAATCGTATTTGACATTTGTGAACAAGACAGATGTAGTATAAAACAGACAGCAATAGACCACTATACGTGTTTTCAAAAATTGATATAAATATTGCTGGTCGCGTAATCTCCCGTTTTGTTATTCAATTTACAATTTAAAAACAAGATTGGATGATTAATTTTGCCACCCTGTGTAAGTGTCAAAAATCGCATTCCATCTAATATTAAAACAACAAGCTGGTTCAACTTCAAATTCAAACTCACCTATTTCTCATCGCCTTTAGCCGATATCTGGTGCGCAAAATTATTAATCTTCACACCTCAACCAATAGAGCCTCAAGTCCCACTGATTTATGTTCGGAAAGGTTCCCAGTCGCCCGGGAACACAATCCATTAAAAATCATTTTACTTGGAATCATTATTACCGTCGCACGGCGCCAAGTCCAAACTCCTCACAAAATAAAACCGTGACTTCTACAAGAGCCTATGAAAGAGGTATACTCGTATGTAGTTATAGACTGACCTTTTGCGGGCACCGCACTTCATAAAAGTCCCATAGACCCACACCGATTGGCAACAAATCAGCAAATACGATTTGTATCTGACACTTGAATGGGAATCGGAGAGTTTTCATGATTTTTGCAAGCCTAAACAGAATCGTCGAGGGATTTTTATTTTCATTTTTGTTTATTGTTTTGCGATCCGTATCTAAACACGATCGCGGCCAATATTCAATATGAGATTGAAACGAATTTGTAGATACGTATCTCAATCTCTATATGGCAGCCAATTTGGTGATCGTTACGAAGTAGAGCACAAGATTGTCGTTGGTGGATCAAGCTGTTATAGATCACTTCTGGATGACGCAATTGGGTTATAGTCCGGTGATTGTAGCACAATAAATAATTGGTGGTACATGACACAGTCTCAACAGCTTATAACAGAGTTAGCTTCGAGTGTTAACAAGTTGTGTTAAATTCAGAATGGGATTTCCACTAATTGGGATAATTGACAGGCCTCTTAAGGAATCACAATAATAAGGTCAGAATTGCGTGTCATGCTGTGTATTTGCGAAAAGTTTGCTATAGAAATGTTTAAAATGTTCCACTTAGTAAAAAGAGAACTCTGATATTTTTTTCTTATATTTAATCAATCCTGTAGCATTTTTTTTAAAGAAAAAATTACCCAAATATTTATTTTTGCAAAGTTAATGTTATAAAAAAATCGTTGAACTGGTATTTTGCCGATTTTCTCTTTTCTCTGACATTTTTCTGCAGGACGTTTATAGAATCTGCGATCTATTGAAACTGTGAACGCGAAATACACATTTAATGATTAGAAGTCATTATATTTATAGATACACTTACCGATTACGATTATAAAACTGGGGGCAGATGACGTAAGAAGATGTTCGTGTGGACGACATCGTTTTTGAAATTTTTATGACCACATGAGTTGTTTTCGAGCCGATTATTTTTAATAACACACTTAACGGCTACCTTCCTCCCATATCTGTAACCCAGCAGATAAAATAGATAAAACAGAAGTGAGTGCCCCCGCATAAGCCAATTTTATTTAAACCCCCATTGCATCGGCACGCGCCTCCCCAAGGCCTCTCCCCGTGTCTGTTGCGCTTCAGCAAACATGCGGATATTTACTGCTCGTCCGCCCACAGTTACAAATAAACACCTGCGATGTAACACAGCAAAAACCAGATGCACTTGCTCGTTTTTCAAAACAGCAAAAATTTCAAACAAATTTCCGCTACACCTCTGCTTTCCGCTAACTCAAACGAAAACAAATTCAGTTCTGTTCGCCTCACCAATTCATTCCGAAGTTGGCGCCAGCAATAACAAAACGGGGTATGTTCCAGAAATCTATCATCACACTGACCTTGGCATCTCTCTAGTTCTCTGTCTCTGTTTGGAATTCAACAAGCAATGTAAGAATACAGAAACATGCAAGGAATTCTGTTCAAGGCCAAAACGTGAAATTTGTTCGATCTTCCGCGTCTGGTTGGAGGAAATTTCGGTCTTACGTATGTTGTTTGACGTTATTAGCTCTATTACCGAGTTCAAGATCAACACTCACGGTATAGTTGAACTGACAAAACAAAAGTCGTAGACAAACATTTTCAAAAAAATGTATGTATGGATATTTTTATAAATTAATGAACGGGGCCGGTGGATGCGGTTTTGATCTCGGCCAGCCTCTACGTTGACATGCCACTCGTTTTCAGGTTCTTTATTGGGCCCCAATGATGGGCTTTAATAAATTTCTATTGCCAGTGACAGTTGGCGGGCGGTGACGCCTTTGCCACCCAACACTACTGGCCTTGGCAATAAAAATTCCATAAACTTTATTAGAACGCGTAAATATATAATATACGCAGCATGGTATTCCGTCCGACGAGATGACACTATTTTGGCCATATGAGCGGAGCCGATGATTGAAATGACATCGGGGTAATTACGATGCGAAACAAAACCACAACCGCCGACGCGACCGCAATGTGGCTTGTGTTTGTTTGGGTGCCATTTTGTGAATTTGTGACATGCAAACTTTTTGCGTTTTGGAATTTCATTGAAACGAAAGTTATTGTACAGGGTACATGTTTCCATTGTCATGTGTGAAGCAATTTGGATGACCTCATAGTATGGTGGTTTGTATTCGTCGTAGGTATCCATATGTCATTTAAAACACCGACGTTTAATTGTCAATTGTCATTTGTTTGATAGATGGTTTTATTTAGTGGTACATGGAGAGAAACACAAACAAATTTGATTACATAATTGAAATCGTTTGACAGGTCTGCTTTGGGCATTGATTTACCGAAATTTCAATTTCAATGCTAAATGTAAAATTTCAAAAATAAATCAGTCGAATTTTAATTGTTGCCCATGAAGAAGGCGGCGCCATCACGAGTCGTCTAAATTATATTCATTTAAAGGACGGAAAGATACAGATATATAATTACTTAACTAGGTGACGTCTGAATTAAAAATATGATCAAGAGCCTTGAGTGCCCACAATTTTAGTACTCTCTAGGTGTCATTGTAGTGCAATGTTTAATAAAATTCAAAAAATTATAAGTGGCGCAGTTACGATTATGTACAGACCTAAGTACAAACTGTATCTGTCTGCTTATTTAAAAATACAATCACTTTATTCAATGAATGCATTAAAATTATAAAAAAATTAAAACAATACATTAAAAATTTAAAAATTAATTAAAAATTTGATAAATGTAGCAAACGCTCAGTTTTCATGGACAAACTATTCGATATTAAAAAAATGTTTTCCTCGAAAGAACAATATGTTTTTTAATACAAAAACTAATGCAAAAAAAAATTGACAAAGTTCATTTAGAATCGTTTCTAATGACTTTTAGCACAGCAACTTCGAAATCAATTTTACACCTTAATCCGAAATTCGATGTCTTTGTGCAAATGTTACCAAACCGTATAGTGGCCTTTTTTCAGTTTTTTTTTAAGTTGAACTTCAGCAGCAGAGTAACTATACAAACCTTAAGTAAGGTATAGAACTGCAGTCGAATTTATTCGCATTTTAGTAAATTTCAGAACTTTACGAATTATTTAAAAACAAATATTTAATAACAAACATTTTTTGGTTATATGTTTTCGTTTTTACTAAAGGCACACAAACTATTTTGATAACGTGAATCACTTGCTTACTAACGACATGTAAATTAATGCACTCTCCTTATATTATAATGAACCTCAATGCTTAATTGATTGGTATTTCTAATACAAAAATAAAATTGATCGCACTGACATTATTTGTTTACTGTCCGTGTCCATCAAATACATAGTTTCCGGCAATAGTTTCGGTCTTTAAAAAAAATACTTTTGACCCGGAGCCGGAGGTTGTTAATACCATAAACTAAGTTTTAAATAGACCATCTCGGTCTTTCGGTCTTTAAAAAACTATTTTTGACCCGGAGCCGGAGGTTGTTAATACCATAAACTAAGTTTTAAATAGACCGTCAGTTCAGCCAACTTAAGATAATTTGTCTACAAGTCCTTTTCCGTGTTACTATGTGGGAAAGTATGCGTGTCATGTTAAAGTAAATTAGTCGCACGCATACTCTTGCACATAGTAACCTGACTGGTCATTCAGTACTTTTCTTTTATTACACCTCCCGCTATTAAGATTTTTTTTTGCTGCTTGACATGTATTCACAAATGGGAAATTTAAGAGAGAATTTAATTTTAAAAATTTACGGAGGGAATCGGATACAGGTGCACGGGAACACTGTCTATTTAATACTTAATTTATGGTTAATACTGTCAAAGTAGCTGTGGATCTTAATCTACTTATCTGTTTTTTCCCTAATAAAACAGAACAGAAAATTCTTATCAGTCCACGACCAAATATATTCTCAATTTTAGTGCATTACATTTTTCTAAAAACCCTAAGAATCTTAAGTCTTAAATAGTTTTATAAAAAATGCTTATTTAAAAAAAAAAAAACATTTGTCGAAAAATACCCATATATATTTTCCTCAAACTTATACGCAAAATGCGTACTAATGAAACTCTTCTCCAACAATGAATGGATAAAACCAAAAGGTTTACATTTTTTTCTGAATTTTTTTGTTTAATGTTTATACCCAGGCCTCATTCTGGGAACACTTATCGTAAATACATATTTATAATTAAAATCGAACATTCCAGTTAGTCGATATATTTAGCATCAATTCAAACAAAGAACTAACAAGATACATTCGCTTATTCGTAATGAATTCAAATGATAAATACATTACCCACCTCAATTAAGCTGCTTTTATGACGTCAATAACGTTTTAATTAAAAAAAAAAGTAAACAGAAAAACTCCAGCTGAAGACTGCTTCGCAATCGTTGAGGGATGTCCATTTATTTAGGCGATAATGACCTCAGCATTTTTTTTTTTCTGTTTACTTATAATGTATTTTTAAAGATTTTTACTTGAAAAATAACAGCAGACACTTTTTTTTAGCTCTCACTGTGCTTAAATAGAATAATGGGATTGTTACTCTTTTGATGTGTAGTGTAGGATTTGGCTGAGAGCTTAGGTGGATAAGTACCTACTTTAAAAGTGACCAATGTTAGGGTTTTGGTTTTTTGAATGGACTGCAGGGTTTAGGTAAGGTTAGGTTGAATGGGGTTGTGAGATCGTCACAAAAGACGAGGTACCATAGCGGGCCCATTGCCATCCCCGGAACTGGAGGGTTTACTGTGCTGTCTGATTTTACGTCCTTATCAATCTCCTTCTAAAGCATCAGCATAGAACGAGGTACCACAATAATTAAGCAAAACAAATATCCGCCTTCAAACTGTTCACCTCTCAAAAACTAATGATTCATAAACTCCCTGCAGTGTTAGGTCACCATACAATTTGTTTACATTTGACCCGCCAGACGTAGGCAGTTCCAATCAAAACATATGCAAACTAACCACCAAGTGATTAATTTCATCTTTATCGGATTACCAAAAACAGAAATGATCTCAACTACATTATACTTAAAATGGTTTATATGTGAAACTAATATTTAATTCGCAATTAATCAAAAATTGATTCCGTGACGGACTGCACACAGCCGGACTTTGTATGGGTGTCATCTGCGCTGTACGTGAGAACTCATTTGCGGATTTTGTCTACCAAAACACAATTCAATGACTCAAAAGCTCATTATCATCTTATGCGTCTATGACTTACCATTGTCCATTTTGACACCTCAAGCGTTACGATAAAAAATAGTTGAAATGATCACATAAAGCAGTTTTGATTAGTTTCCATTGCCCGGAGCAGCTAGCACCATTTGACGGTAATTTAAGTCCACGGTAGCAGTATGCGTCATTTTTTCGTGTATTATTCATCGAACTGAAAGCATCATGAATCGATACAGTATTTGCCATTTTTTTGGGATAACAACTAGTCGGTGATGACTACCAAATTGGTTAAACAAAGTTTTTATGGATCAATATCAGTTGTTCTGTTGATCATATTTTTTTCGGTTTTTTTTTTTTTTGTTGGGTGTGGATGTATGAATGGGCACAGAAATGTTTATGGGAATTCTATGCTAAATGCGGCCCAATCAATTGGTGTGGCAAAATTATGATTCCGAACATATAGGCGTTTTATTTTTATTGGAATTTAATAGCGAATAACAAAATGTGGGAGGGGAAAACCTCGGGGCTTTTGTAAGCAATGTAGAAAACCATAAAAAAAAAATTATCAATAATCAAAGGAATCGAATTTTAAATATCTATTGAATACCAACCCAACCCGTTGACATTCCGAAGTATATATTCGTAGTAACAGCGCTTCTATGTTTGAATTTCATAAAAAAAAACTTTGGATTGTCCTAGTTCTTAAACGTATATTGCTCTGTAACGGATTAGACGATTCGACCGCTGCTGATTGGCATATGATCTTAACACTTTATGTCAGTTTCTTATTCTTAATTTTATTTCGTTAAAAGCACCAATTGCCCGGGAAATAGTGACATTTCAAATGTGAGAAGAAATTTTTAGAAAGTCTGAAAGTGTCATCCGAGAAGACACCGTCTTATGTGAATTTATTTAAAAAAAAAACAACTGTAGAAGCCATTTTGTATTTCAAACAGCGCTTATACATCAAATGTCAAACCCAGTTTAAGCCGATTGTGATCCGCTTTAAACCTGCGTAATGTCAAGTTTTACAAAAAATACGTTCGCTGTTTGTCACTTGAGAATTTATTTCATTTCTTTTGGGCCCAGTTATATTTTAAGGTGCATTAATAATAACGAAATTTCTGTCGAATCATCGAATGTCGCCTCAAAAATGTCTCTTTTTCAGCCGGAAATATTTCGGAAAATATACCACATCGTAATCGTCGACGCAAGCCTGCTTGTGCATTCGATATAATTCAACGACAAGGACGACGTTGATTTACCATCAGCTTCCTTTCCATCAATTTAATTTAATTTAATTTCGTCCATTTCATGAATGAAGTCCTTTTTAGTTTCTTGCCATTTTTTTTCTATTCCCCTTTTCTACTTTTCTAACTTCTTGCGAGCGAAGACACGTGTCAATATTATGAAATTGAGTCTTAACCCGCGTTAAAGTACTTAAACTGGTCTCCGGAGTCCGTTCAAATCCAATCGGACTAAACGCTGTCAAGTTTAAAAAACTGGGATTATGTTCGGTTTTAACGACTGAATATTATGGACTTGGGTTTAGTTTTTGGGTTAAACTTACTTAAACCCGGGTGTTACCTTTAACCCGGATTAAAGGGAGTGAATAATATGGCCGTTAAAGTAGGTACTGCGAAAATCAAAACGCTCCTCGTTCTTGTTATGTCATTCATATAACCACATCTGTGGCCACAAGCAATAACAGCTTAAGTCGACTTAAGACGAAATTGAGATTTTGATGCCATTAAATTCAGCGTACCCAAATCTATTTTGTAAATTTTTTTCAGCTTTATATCTTTAAAAAAGTGGTCACAATTTCAAAAAAACAACAGCTTAAGTCACTTGAGTCAATGGAGTAAAAAAAACTTTAAACTGCTCTCCTGAACAATGAGTAAAACAGACTTAAGCTGTTATTACTTGTGGCCACAGACATAATAAAGGAAAAATTAAATCCCCTCCAAAATTTGTTGAGTTTCGACAAATTTCATAATCAAGTAAAAAGTCAAACAAACTTAAAATTCTCTTAATATTTTGGTGACACCCTTTTGGTAGGTATACCAAATGGGTATACCACATTCAAAAATTTATATATCCTCAAACTCGATTGGTCTGGACTAGAAGTACTCTGAATGCCAAAACTTAATTGGTCGACATAACTTTTCCTATAGCAGCCACGTATGCGAACTGTCAACTTAGTACTCAGTCTTACCTAGAATTGGCGTCAACTAAAAGGCTGTTCGCATTTGGCCAATCTAGGTCAATCAAAACTGAGAGACATTTAGTCAGCAAGCTGTCCCCTAAGATTATGATCCCACTTGACACCACCAATGCCTATTAAAACCATATTCCAATGTCAAACTGTCAATGCAACCGAATGAATATACCTACTGTGTTTAGCCAGTGATAAGAAAATTATCAAAAATATTAGCAAAATGTAGACATTCATTGAATGAGCAAGCATTCAAGTGGCATTTACACATTTACGCATTCTTTTGGTAAATGTCACTAACTTCTCCACAGAGATAAGAAAATGTATGTCAAACGAAAAATCGGTAGGTATACATTTCAACAGAAAGTCGACAATTAAAAATTCCACGCGAGCAAATTTAAAAGCAAATTTTAATATTTGTAGAATGACCCACATTGTAAGAAGTATTATAATATGTACTCGCACAAATTTAAGAGATCTCTAGAGCCAAAAGTACCCACCGTTCCATTGTTTCTTTATTACGTAGGTATTTACGGTTGGTTGACCCATTCTCCAGAAGCGCACTTTTATAGATAGGTAGGTATACAAAATTCGGACTAATAATATTTTTCCTTGAATTTATTTTGGGCTGCTCTAAGATGTACATACCTACATTTACAGAATTACCAAGAAAATTGTATGCGTCGTATCTGAAGCATAATAAATTTGCAATCTGCTGGCCCTGCCGCAGCAAAAACTCAAAAGAATTCTCGTGGCATGAAGGCGTTAATTAGTACAATTACGTAGTTAGAAATAGGAGACCAAGAAAAATGAATGAAAAGTCTAGCCCTACAATGGTGGACCATTCCAAATCTCTTTACGCCACCCCCTGAATGGATAAGAAACAGTAGTCCAGGACTACCAAATTTCTTTACGTCCTTGACGGGAGACTACCTACCTACTAGTTTTTCCTTCACTTAGTACAAAAGAATCCTGTCTAAAATCCAAAATATTTGTTTCTTATATCCAAGTTGTTTCTTATAAGCGATTTGTTGTTTTATGATTGTTTCTCAGGTGTATCCATTGCGGACTGTAGGTATTTCGCATTGAAAGCGGTTTCAATTAAATCGCAAAGGTACCTATACCTTTCCAATAGGTACCTACTTTTTTACCTTTGGTAGGCAGGTAGGTACCTATCTGCTACGTTCCTGACGAGGACGTTTGTTTTATTGACAAGCTTAAATAATTATTCTTTATGCAATGGACAGGGACACTAGTCTACTAATGTCTGTTATGTCTCATTTTATAAACGATATAATAAACTGCTAGTGTGAATACCCTTGCCGGGGTAGTTGGTAGCATTCCCAGAAAACCAATTAAAACCAAAAATGGGTCTCATTTGATTAAAGCAGACACACACCTTCACCAAGCTAATATCTACCTATCCGCATCTGTAGTTTAATTTTTATTAATTATTTGTCTCCCAATACTAGACATACCTACAATCTACCACAAAGTGGAAAATTATCATAACAAAACGCCCACTCTTAACCATTAGCACCTATATCAACGATAATACGCACAAACAAAAACATAAACACAGTATAGCCACCGATCTGCGTCACTTGATTTCTGACAGCATGTTCCGACCCAGTCCATAGTTCATTCATGATTCCTAAATACAATTTAGTCATCGTAATGGTATGCGACGCATGAATTGTTTACAACTAATTAGCCAACAAAAAAAAAAACACTACCTAACCTACGCTCAGCGTCAGATCTACTATATACCCCTTCTAAAATCAAGGTTCAATAATAATTAAGCCATCTATGCGATCACCGCTGTTATCACTTTATTGTTCCATTCTTATCGGTTTCGTCTTTCGTATAGGTACCTAGCCTTGAAAGGCGCAAATTATTGTTATGTATAGAACCAACAATAAACGATTAACAATTCATTTGATTGCACTATTAGCATAGCTTTTGGTTTTTAATAATTCATACATCATCATCGACGTCAATTTTGATGGGAGAAATAAACCTGAATACCCATTCCCCTGCCCCAATTCGAATTATTCACAAAAATACAATTTCTACTCTTTAATAAATTATGAGAATATAAATTTAGCGATGACGTCGCTGTTATCGCTTCGATTAGCACGAACGAACGCTTAGACACGTAATTACTATGCACAGGTAGAATTATTATTAATTCAAATTAAATTGTCAAATTGGCACAACACAAACATTAAATTGATTTGATTGGCTCTGAAATGATGCCCATGTCATTAATTGAAAAGCTATCGAAAACCAATATTGATCATCCTCAGGTAGCAGCACTTCACAGTGGATTACCCCCACTTCATCCCTTTTCAGAAGTGTCTCGTTAGCACCAGCAGAATCTGCATTTAATTCAATAATAAGAATAACTGTCGTAGGGCTAGGTATACAGTATATGATGCCTATTTTCTACGCCATTCGTAGGTAGTCACAGTTTCGTCGTCTCATCGTATATTTTGTATTATGTACCTATTTCAGATCTGAGTCTGATGGAAAAATAATTCATTCTAAACAACAACAACAACTTGTGCGTTTTTCAATGTTGGAATCTTGTGTAAACACCGTCTATTTTTGAATGTTACACGATTCACACTTGCTTACTGTAGAAAATAATACGAGTACCAGATGGGGTGCTACACGAACGGTGTTCATAGTGGGAAATGAAGATTGGGTTGTACACTTGCTTGTGCTTGATAGCTGTTAGCCCAACAGTTTTTACTTGTTACGAAATATTAACAGAAGAAAACAGTCTGATCCTATTTTGAATCCAGAAAGATAAAGAAAATAACTTGCCGCTTTGCTAGCTAAGTGGCGTTGCCGCCATTGCTAGTAGTGATGCGCGAAAATCCAAAATCGATGTAGAAAAGAAATTGGTGGAGTGTGAAAATGTTTTTGCGTCGTCACGTTACAGTGGTGTTTGAGTGCAAAAAATCGTTGGTAAATATCGATAACATCGGAAATAAAATATCGATATTTTTTTTATGAAAATATCGATGAATCGAGTTATTCGATATATACCGCGCGCGTCACTAATTTGCCTAGTTGCTGATAGGGAATAGGGTACAGGGACCATGGAGCCGACAGCAGAGCAGATAAATTTAGAAACAGAGAAAGAGGACAAAATACACACTTTGAGAGCAGAGAGATGCCAGATTGGGCGCTTTATCGTATATCTTTTTTCCTTAATAAAAGATACAAATTTCTTCCATGAGCGCCCAACGCAATTTTGGGTAACATATCGTTGTATTTTCTGTTTTGTTCTTTTTGATTGTTTTATTCTTTCACAAAACTAAAAAAAAAAAATATTTTCCAACGAATCCGCATTTTTTTAAATTTGGCAGCACTTGCCTTCATATGACATCGTGCACGTACAGCAATCTCTTTTGCATGACATTTGGATTTGACACAACCAATCAAAAGATAAATAGATATACATATTATGTAGCTTGTTTATGGCTTTATGGTTTATGTAGCGGCGCATGAAATGGGAAAGTGGGAAAAGTACAAAAAAAAACATTAAAAATTGGGAAAAAAACTTGTATTTTTAATGATTATTGGGCTACATTTTTTCAAGGTTTGGGCGCCTAAAGCCAACAAACTTCTGGCAACCCTGCTTGAGAGTTGAGACTTGACTTCAGTATTTATCAGTCAGTTGTCAGTTCATGAAAACAAGATGACGCACATTTTCTTTTAAAATTTACATATTGTAATACTAATAATGTACAGTAACAGCCTTATTTATTAGAATTTGCTAAACGCGTCTAATCATCTGTATAGTTATGCAGTCGCAGTGTATAAGTATTTATATAGCCTTTATACACCCTCCCAAAAATTCTTATTTATAAAACATTTTCCCATGCATACTAGTTATAATACAGGGCTTGCGTCATAAAAGGTCTGAAAAGGAGAAATCTATTACATATAACTGTCCGAAAAGATGAAAAAAAAAACATAGCAGCTTTGTGAGAAATGCAAATTCAAATACAAATAGGAATAAAAAATGGAAAAGTAAAAAGAAAAAGTTGGGAATTTTGGGACTCCTATAAAATGTTAGTCTTATGCAAATTAAACCAAATTTTTAAAACAATTCAAAATATCTTATACAAGGTGGGCCAAAAGAGATCACCCTATTGGAAGATGCTCTTATTTTTGCAAATGGCCGCCAATGTCAAATCTGTTTTGACATTTGTGGACTAGACAGATGTAGATTCCAAGTGAACTAGCCATGGAGCGATACACTCCCCAAGAACGCGGAATAATCGTGTCTATTTTTTTGCGTAACAACTCGTCTGTAGTATTGGCGCGGCCAATTCCACGGCCGTCCGACACCTATTGCGCAAACTGAAGGACATGTGGTTCCAACAGGACGGAGCTACGGCACACACTGCGCCGATATTCTGAAGGCGGCGTTTCCGGGTCGCCTCATCTCTCGTTTTGGCGATTTCCACTGGCTCGCCCGATTTAACCGTTCCAGACTTTTTTTGTGGGTTTTTTTGAAGTCCCGTGTTTACGTGAACAAGCCTGAGACCCTAGAAGCCCTTAAGGACAACATTCCACACGAGTGCGAGAATATGTCGCCCGAAGTTCTCGCCGAAGTGATGAAAAATGCCATAAAACGAGCCCTTAGGGCAATTAATTGTGACGGCGCCCATTTGGCCGATATCATCTACTCGGCTTAACCAATAAAATTCTAAAGGTTCAAACAAACATAATCAAAAACCAGAATCGAAGTTTTTCATTTAGAAAAAAAATGAGAGCCAAACAACATCGGATACTTCTTTTGGCCCACCTTGTATGCATATATTTCTTATCGATAATACTTTTAGAATCTTTAAAATTGAAAAAAAAACTCGATACAATTCTATCAAATTCGTGTTTGATTTTATTTAAAATAAAATGTGACTGGCACAACGTCCAAGCGCATTTAGCTTATACAAGCTCTATGCAACGTTGAATAATATTTATAAATAAGATTTTTGCGTTAAGAGGCATTATAAAGGGTGCATAACTTTATACGCTCTTTATAATACATTTGTATATAAGGCTGTAACTGATTATTTGCAATGGGTTTCTAAAAATATACTAAGAAACGAAAATGTGTAAATATATTCAATTTTGATTTAAGATTTCCGAAATTCACATAAATTGACATCAGTTTAACTGAAAGCTCAATTAAAACTGAAATGTTCGTCTAAATGGGGCTTTATTAACAAACTTGTGTTAGCCTTCGTTGACATGAAATACCGAGCGGATAAATTTACTCGGCGATCGGCGTTTAGAGTAGAGAGCGAATAACTTTTTAAAACAGAGAGGATCTTGACATAATTTTGATTTCTTTTCACGTTGCATTCAATTTGTGAACCCCAAAAAACAATTTTTTTTAATAAAGCTTGCAAATGCTTATAAATAAATTAGGCTGTGCATTTCGTAATTAAATAGAAAATAAGGCCTGGGAATAGAAAACATTTTAAGAAGTCTCGATCGCAACATCACGATCATGACGTGACATTGACGTTCGATTGAACGCTTAAAATCTGAAATCTGAATGAGAACCTGAGAGAGAACACTCCGTAGGTCTGTTCGTTTGATTTATGTGTTTCGGTTCACACGCTGTTTAGTTTTTTTTTATTTACATATTACCCCGCCTCGGAGAGGTTAAATTATATTTTTTTTCTCCACACCTAAAATATACATAACTTCTAAAAAAAAGACAAAATCCACAACAATACTAGCGATCATGTCAAGATATAAAAAAATATTAAATGTGTAATAAATCTGAATACATTTTTTTTTTGTAGGAATTAAAACACCACCCCCTTAATATTCGCCGACCTTAGAATACGTTTCAGCACCAAGCTTACATCTGATCTTTGTAAACATGCAAATTTATTTAAGGTTAACAACATGTTAAACAGTTTTTACTATCGGAACCGAGTCTGGTACACATTACCAGCTTTGAGCTCCAACATTGCGTCATTGTATGACAATTTGACCGTTAAAACGATCTTTTGATGACTGCTAAGAACGAGAAACTAATCTCAATACAGAAACCAACTTAAAGAATATTCCTTCCAGTTCAAGCAAAGCAAACTGACTCACTTAGATCAATTTGCATAATCGTAAAATTACGAGCGATTATTCAACAAATGTCAAAGCAAAACGGCATAGTGCCGTGCAAAATTTTACCGGTATACCAACCTAAGCATGACATCAGCTCACGGAAATGTCAAAATCGTCTAATCTTTAGCTGGCAGAATTTGATTAGTTTGCAAACACACCTGTAGAAAATTAGGCAAAGTAAACTGACATCGGCCAGACACTGACCTTGGTCAAGAGCTAAGGCGTCACATTCGCAATCGATTATTGAATAAAAGTTTAAAATGGCGCCACCGTTTTTGGGCTCCTATTTTCACTTGACTGTTATCTATTTTTATTTGCATATAACATATTTTCGTGACGGGTGACCGAATATCGCACGGCGTTTGAAGTGGTCGACTCAAGTGGAACTTCCTCCTTTTAGGATCATAATCACTTTTCGCCAAATTGGTGGATGTTAATAGATCTTAATGGGACGTTGATTAGTCAGTTTTTTTGTGGACGTGCGTACAAAACATTTTCTTCTTTTCTTTCCGTGTCATCGACGTTACCATGGCGGCTCGACAAAACCGCCATATTGGGCACATTTCTTATTTTGTGAATAAATTAAACTAAAAAGACCAAACATTGTTGTGCTTCATTGTGCTCAAAGACCATAAATAAACATTTGACCCGTGTGATGGGTTTGTTTACTTTTAAAGATGTATGTATGTCAACATTTTTGTAAGCTGTCATCGTACATTTTATTCAAGACTTCCTTGCGACAATTTGAAAAAGAAAGTGCACTTATATTGATAGATTTGCATAAAACAATTGGTAAATGTAAACGGTTTGTCTGTCAAACTTCTGGAATGACAGCGATAACTTCAAACTTTCAAACTGACATCACAGATCAACCATTGCAGAACTTAACTTAATGCACCGCCAATGGATCAAAGTTTCAATAAAAATTCCTCTGTCAGTGTCAAAACGCTATCAATATCAATCTACTCATTAACTTCATTTGCAAGTTTTTATTAAATTGCATCGCTATTAAGCAGCGTCAATTATCCTCGCAAATTCATCTCCATCAAGCCATGTGCCTGCATCAACTGTCAGATGTGACGGCCACCCGACGAACACCACAGTCGTCGAGCTGTCAACATTTCAGCGACAAACGATAAATCATCTCACAGACAATTAGTCGACTTTGCAATTACAAATTACGCTGTGTAGTGCTCGCGGACATTAATCTCGTACGGATCGTTACAGCTGATGTACCATCGCACAACGATCATCAATATATTTTAACGCTGACGTGTGAACTGCGACCAGGCATAGACAGATCGAGCCAAACGTCATTGTTTACATGGTCTATCGATAATTTGTTTGTTATCACTTCAATAAATCGTGTACGGCTCCTTCAACTGTTTAATTATTTAGCGTTAATTGCTCACACTCCATTCAGACTACACACATATACAGTTTGTTTTGCATTTCTTTCAACATCTTCACCTGGCATTCCGATGAAACGTCTTTTTTCGAAATTGACACCTGTTTGGTTGCAGTGTGCTTCTACAATATGACATTCATTGCGGTCACGTTACGTAAGCTGTAGGTAAGTTCTACTATAAATCGATTCTAGAGTATTATGTCAGGCGGGCTTTTGATGGCTGACAAGTAGTGTTCGGAATGAAATGGCTCCGCGGTTATTATCATGGCGCTACCCCAGTGTGTGGGCGGAATAGAATTGTAACCAAGTGCACACCTTGGCGGTACTTTTGTAGTAAATTACTTGCGTTAATTGACAGGAGCATTGAATGTGTATTACATGTAGTTCGCTCCTGTCAAATTGACATTTGGTTCAAGGACTGGGCGTTTGTAAAAGTTGGTCTAGAGGTATTCAACTTTCCACTTGAAATTTCTCTTCGCGAATATGATTGTGACCTAATTGTGCGGCGGTAATGAACGCATAAACTATTCCACAATTGTATTTGTCATTAAGCGGTGACATCTCTGGTGAAACTGTTTTGCGAACGCAAATTACGCAAAGAAAATGTTTATATGCGCGCGTGCGTTTGTCAGCTCTGCCCGGGTGAATGACATGCAAGACTTTTCATTTCGAATTCATGTTGTTCCGCAATCTTGTTGAACATGCTTTGTAATTGGAGATCTTATTGTGAGATACACAGTTGTCCAGCTGTACTTAGATCTACATTCATCTGTTATAATGGGCTTTTGACCTATGGCGAAGTGATTTACGTTAGGTGGCGTGGCGCGTCGCGTCGCGTCAATTGAATGCAAAAGTACACAGAGATCTATGTGCGATGGAGGCGGCAAGTTGAGTCATTTGACAGGTGGCTTGTCAAATGAAAATAATTAAGTAATGGTTTTATGGCTTATTCTACGTCGGGCTACAGACTGTGATGAACATTACGATGCTACTTAGGTATGCGGTACAGTCATATTGAAATTGTTGCAAACAATTTGCCAGGTGACAGCAGCTTCTGACTAAGAGAATAAATTAAGATATCAGTTTTGGTTTGATTTGTCTTTTAGTAAACCGACAAGCGACAAGAGTTTGAATGCATATTATTAAATGGAACACTTTGAAACAGGAACAGTTATGCATCACTCGATTTTATTTTTTGATTGGTCTTCTGATACAATGGGAGCGGATCTTTTATATAGCTTCCTATTTGCCATATAATCGATTGTTCCAGTGCCATAACATCAAGGCGGAATATATTTTGACAGATAAAGGAAGAGTGAAATAAAGAAAACTGCAAATTTCTATTGCAAAATTTAAGCGGAAAGCCGTTTTCTCGAGCTCATGCTTTCAACTTAATTGTACAAATTTATTGTACAAATTCTTTTTCACAAGAGAAATTGTTTTGAGACGAAACGTACCGACTGAATTAGTCCTGGAAGTGGATCTTCGGTGAAATCTTGTTGGTGACTCTAATTTTCTTTTCGTGCGGCCATGGTAGTATAACAGCTGTCAAAGTGCCGTTATATGCTAAACTGATTGTAGGTATACAATTTTTTTGGAAATAAATTTGTGTATGATATAAAGACGTCAATACATCAGCTTTAGGTAACAAAGTCTCATACTGACGGACTGTGAACAAAATAACACATTACCCGCCATTGAAACCTGCTTAAATTTGCGTGTTTAATTGTTTCCGCATCTATTGGTTATTTTCTCTTATGTCAACTTATCAATTTTAGTCCAAAAGGCAGTACTGCCCACTGCTATTCTGACAAACTGTCAAACACCTCAGATCTCATTTAAAGTTTTTGCAGATTAGTATATGAAATTCACTGAATCAGCTTAAAGAGAATCCTATATTTACTTATAACAAATATGTTAAATACCACTTAAGGCTATATACACAAAATTGAATAACCGATATCAAGGTATTTGCATTGCTAATTTTTTCGGGTATTTCAAGGTCTTTGGGATTAGTAATGCTCAATTAATCGTCAAGTTAAGTGTTTGTTTATTAATTTGGTGTGTCATGTAGATCGCATAATAAAGTGCAAATACACTGAGTACTCATTAGTTAAGCGATCTCTTAAAACTTAACTTAACTGGGGAATAACGACTCAAACTTAATGTTGCTTAACTGTTGAAATTAAATGATAATATCTCTAGTTCCTAACATATTGGTAGTTAATTTGTAATGAGTCCACCGAAAGAAGTCGATACTTTGTAAATTCAGTTTCACCTTAGTTGACGTTTTAAATGGGTGCGTTCAGCATTCGACACTCCGTGACAGCGTTCACTTAAAACTGTAGGAACACGTAAAGTAACCTTATCCCTTGGTTGAGTCGTTTTATAAAAATGCTTATCTTTCGTAGATTTCTCATGTTTTAAGTCGCAATGTTCCATCAAGCGAAATAAAGCAGTATTTTCTTGTCAACAAAACAATTTCTACATCATTCCAAAATTTCGGTATAGTTTCCAAATTTTATTCTGTTTCTCAAATGATTTTGACCACATGTTTCGATGGCCTTCATAATTTCCGTCAATCACCTCACCGTGCATCCATAATATTTATAATTAGACGCTCGCCTTTCATGAGATCACAAAAGAGTGTTTACATGAAATTTTATGTCACACCTAATATTTTTGACATCACCGACATTCTTAGAATTGAAATTCATTTGCACCTTTTTGGCAGAGCGTCTGACACAAGCCAACATTAAAGAAAACCCAATAAAGTCGTAGACATGCCAACTATAATAATATCTGACAGATATGGTGACAATTTAAAGAATACCTCTTCCTTCGGTAACACCTTCTTCATTCATTTGACAGAGTTGTCCCGAGAAAACTATTCACATACGATTTCTGGCCCGTTGTCAAAAATTCAGACACTCTCTGTTCCACTTTCATTTGGCATTGACAGTGACACTTTCGTTAGGTGCGAATAAACTTATTGTTCTGTCAAGCAGTATGTGTGGTGGCTATTGTGGTGCGCTGCATTCGTGCCTGTCAGATATGGTGATCAGTGTTTTTTGTATGTCGTTTGTACGATAGATATTTTAAGTAAAATGACGGCCCCACCCATATTGCAAGAGAATGTTGAATATTTTGACTGATTAGTTGACTGCAGGCCAATGATGTAAGACAATGAATTGAGGTGGGCTGCGCTGAGCGAAAACACAAAGTCTTGCATTTTTAGACGATGAAGTAGATTTTGACTTTCTGAATCACAGCGGCGGGCGGTTTATTTTTAGCAAGGAATTTTAAATATTTAACCTGAGGTTGCATACGAAATTATCTTGTAGACAAAATGTGATTTCTTAAGGAAAGTTCTACGCAATCAGAAGATATATGATCGTTTTATGCTCCGAAATGAGTTATATAAATACCTATCAGTTTTGACATCCCAAAAGTATTTTAATAAAAGTTGCAAGCATAGGTCGCGATACTAATCACTTTTAGTGTTCATGCTAAATTTTTCGAATTCAAGGGCATAATTTTCGAAAAAAAATTGCATATTGTGACCTGGAAAATATTCAGTGTGAAGGTAAAAAATGATAATCAGTCTCTAAGTCTGACAGAAAACTATATTTGAAGGTGTACAATCGAATAATGAGAAATTCTTAAAATAATAAGGAAGCAAACACTTGCTTCATAATAAATCTTCATCCAACGATATGTCACTTGCTATCTTAAATCAATAGACCCTGACCACTCGATCGACTTGACTTTAGCACTTCGTCAATGAAACTATTCGCGTGGAATGTCGGGCAATTAATCTTCACACTTATAGATCGACTCTCACTATCCACATGACATTTAATTTGCATGTAGTGCGTTCAATTTTGCTTAAGCATCGGATCTCATTGCGAACTGCCCAGATCCGCAACATGATTGCCGAAGTGTGATTGAACGCATCTGAGAAGCAAACGCAGCAATTGAAAGCATTCTGCGATTGTACTCTTTCGTATTTGCTGAAAAAAATGAACTGCTCACTAATAATAGACGTTCCGCATTTTGATCATTTTTTTTTTTTAATTGTGCGCTTAATTGCCGCCGAATGTATTTCTGTTTCGTTTATTAATTTATGCGTGCTTAAGGCGTGCTATGACATAATTTTTTTCAACATTAATATAGCCATCTTCTCTTAATTTACTTGCAATAAAATTGTCAACTTCGAAGCAACTTTAACTGGTTCGATGTCTGTTTAGCAATTTGCTGATTTGTTGGTTGGTTGAATTTTAATTTTATTTCTAAATGTCGTCTGAATTTATTTAGATTTAAATGATTGGCATCAAAAAATTGGAATGATTTAGTGTTTTGTGTGCCAGTATAAAATATTAAAATTTAATTCAAACTATCAATTAAATCATAATGATAATGACATGTATAACTTGAAGACGGTGAAGGTGGTTGAATATTCTATGACGCAAGATTGCGATGAAAAAATGCGATTCATTCACCGGTGAGCGTTGAACACAATTTTAATTGACATAACTGCAAATATGGTAGGTCACTGACGAATTTCTTAGTCACTCGGGACACTATTTGGAGGCATATTTAAATATAATCTGAGCACCTCTGATAGGACTCCACTTTGACAGTGGTATTATTTTATAACAGGAATTGGCCCCGGAACAATAGACTGGTCAATAAAATCTATAAAATTTTATAATTACGTATTTTAAGATAAAAATTAAAATTTTAGGCAACATTTTGACATTAAAAACTGACAGTTCGCCGAAAGAAGATGTTATTTCCAAGCGGGTTCATCTAAAAATAAAAGGCGAAGGCGACTCGATTCATGGCTGAAGTCGATAGAAGAATATTGTCATGGATCCGACAACATCCACGCCGAAGAACACAATGCGAACAATGCGACAAAATTCCAGCCATTCGGCGAAAGAATTTCCATTTATTCGCTAGCACCCTCGTGGAGGAACAAAATACGAACATCTTGAAGAAATATAAAGGCGATCGTAATTTCAACCATTCGGCAACACCCACGCAGAAGAATAAAATGCGAACATCTAGAAGGAGTAAAAACGCGAACTTTGCTGAAAGAATTGCCATTTATTCGCTAGCACCCTCGTGGAGGAACAAAATACGAACATCTTGAAAAAATATAAAGGCGATCGCAATTCCAACCATTCGGCGACAACCACACAGAAGAATAAAATGCGAACATCTAGAAGGAGTAAAAACGCGAACTTTCCTGAAAGAATTGCCATTTATTCGCTAGCACCCTAGTGGAGGAACAAAATACGAACATCTTGAAAAAATATAAAGGCGATCGCAATTCCAACCATTCGGCGACAACCACACAGAAGAATAAAATGCGAACATCTAGAAGGAGTAAAAACGCGAACTTTGCTGAAAGAATTTCCATTTATTCGCTAGCACCCTCGTGGAGGAACAAAATACGAACATCTTGAAAAAATATAAAGGCGATCGCAATTCCAGCCATTCGGCGACACCAACACGGAAGAACAAAATGCGAACATTTAGAAGCAGAAGTACAATTGTGAACATCGTTTGAAGAATCACAATTGATTCGTCAATATGCTTCGGTAAAATGCAAACATTTGGATAAAATTGTAAAGTCCAAAATCGATAGAAGAATTTTAATGCATTCGCCAACAACCTCGCGGCTGAACATCTGCGAACACCTAGAAGAAGCAGAAATCTCCATTGTTACTCACAAATCCTCGCAAAAGAACAAAACATCTAGCTAGAAGGCGAACGTCTGCAAGAATGGCCATCTCCCATGCCTAACAAAATGCAAATAAATATTTTTTATGAATTTATTTTCGGCGCTGTAAGCCCCCTTCCCATTTATCATTTAAGAAGTCCATTTGAGGGCGTACTTGTTTATGCTAAGACCTTCAAAAGTGTAAAAAGTGTAAAATATCATGAGCTCATCCTCATCAAGAGGACATTTAGGACAAAAGTAGAACAGAGCGATGGAGACTTACAGCCCAATCTTTCACCATTAACTGTCATAGCCTTATACCCCTAGACCATATACCATAAGTAAGTCCAGAGAACACTCAATCTCTTTTTGCTTGAACTTCATTATTTCCTTGAAGAGCCGTGTCCTACAACAAAAAATATCGATGATTGATCGTCATTAGCACTTCTCCACTTTTATAACCCAATTAATGCGACCGCAATAAACATTTCTTTCTCCCTCGTCTCCTTCTACTTTTTTCTTTTATTTTGTTGATGGGTTTCGCATTGATGGCCTCTTAAGATTATCATAGCCTTGTTAGCACTATATAACGCACAACAGTATTAGCTCGGTTGGCAAGATCTCTGATCGCCCCAAAGTTCAACGGCATGATCTTTGGGCCATCGAAACCAAAACATAAATAAAGCGCAGATACATCCATCTCCAACTCCATCTCAATACAAAGCAGAGACAAGTCTCTTCGCTGTCAAATGCGCAAAAGGCGAACCCCGCCAAACAAACATTTGCTGGCCATTCGGTTGGAGTTTGGACTCGGCAACAAATAAAAAAAATAATTGTCTCCATTTGACATGTTTACGATGTGATTTTTATTACTCGCGAAGCCCCAAAATGATGGGTGGTCTTCGGTTCGGATGCCTAACAGCGCGGCGGCGACAAAAAAAAAACCGCCAAACATTTTAGTTAGACCGATGGCCAACAAGAGCAACCAGCTAAACTTTCTCGTTACAAATCGCATACTAATTTGCCCATTTCATCTTCGCATGCGAAAGAGAGTGGTGGGCGTCTGCACATCCACACAAATCACGTTTCTCCTCCATAAGTTGCAGTTAGCATATCTAAGCATGCATCTATCGCGTTGAACATCTAATGCGCCACCGAAAACAGCACACAAAAATAGCCAAAAGGGAACAGGTATCATGATAACATCCTTATCTGCGTGTACGATTTGGAAACCGTCACGGAAAAGTGGGGTAATTGTGACCGTGATTTTTCGCGCACGATTTTCCGCAAGAAGAAAAATGTGTTTTTGGCCCGCCGCCGGCTGGAAGTCCGTCTCTAACCACACACAGATAAATCATTTTAGGCGATGAGCGATCTTTGCAAGAGCTTTGCCGTTCATTTTTGATTTTTGACAGCAAGTTGTTGCAGATATGAAACGTTTTTCCTTTATTTTTTGTTTTTTTTTTGCAAACTACTGCAAATTTGTCCATTTTGCTGAGACAAACGATTGAAAGGAAAACGTTAATTTAGATAAAAGCCATCCGGCTTGGCGTGAACTATTTTAAGAATCTCCATTTGGAATCATGAAGTAGGTACCACCAGGCGAGCGCGAGTGCACGTAACTTATGCACCAGAGGTGTATATACACTTGTGAGTTGAGCGCACATCAGCTTAAGTGAGGCTGACACATCTATTTATGAGTAATTACACAGGAATAATTTATGAGCTCTCGTTTGATGGTTTCTGGAGGGAATAAGGAAAGTTGTGCACGACGAATAATGATTTGACCTACACACAAACAGAGATCAGTGGCTGGGCCAGTGTGATTTCTTGATTTGATTGCGGGACCATGAACTTGACACAATTCGCAAGTGACAATTGGACAACCGGATTCCTGGGGATGACTAAGCGCACCGAGAAAATAAAAGTGACCATCAATCAAGTCGGATGTGACACGGGCCAACAAGTAGGTGGAATGACTTTGAAAGGGTTCAATGTTGCAGATGTAAACATTATTAACGAAAGAGAAATGCATATGAGATGAATTGGTGTGAGTGCCGGGGGATTCCGCGTTCGACCACCGGAAAAGAAGTCTAACTTACCTTTCCTGACAGCCCCGCACTTGTCGAGAACGACTGAGCTATATTGTATATTGGGTAATATAAAGATTCTCATGCAGCCAATCAGATGTGAAAAACAAAGTAAAAGTGTTATCATCGGCCTGGCCGATGCTTTGATACCCTCCACTGCATACAAGTCATGCAAAATTGGTTTTGTATGGGAGCTACCAGAACTACTTTTTAATACCAACCTAACGACGATAGAAGAAAGTCCTTTCACCAAACTTCATTCCCCTATGTCAATCGCTTTGGACGTTATCGTGCTTTCAACAGATAGACAAACAGACAGACTGACAGACGGACATTTCTAAATCGATTCAGAAAGTGATCCTGATTCAGAATATGCATGGGTTATAAGGTCTCCGGTGACTCCTTCTTGGAGTTACCTTCCTGTGGAGGGTATGAAAATGCGGGTCAATTTGTCTAGAAAATAAACGTAGTTACATTAAGCGAAGCCAGCAAAAATTGTGCCCCTTCGAACCTCGAGAATCTACGAGCAAAATTTGGCGGCAGTTGACCGCAAGACCATTTTTGGGTGTTTCTCTCTAAATATCAGAAAGGAGAACAACTTTTGTATGATCATTAGAACGAAAACGACTTCTGGAATCAAATACAGGCTCACAGATCCTAGCACAAAATGCTGAATCTCAACATTCGTAAGAAAGCTTTAAAAACGGCTGTCGCACCAGTTGATCCACATTTATTTGAAATCTAGTTCAAAATGGAAGCTAAAATCACAATATGTTTTGACATTTTTGTTCGTAACAAAGGGATGAAATCAGTGATTTCGGTTTGACAGTCAGTAGACTATCTGAGCTGTTTAAGTCTGCCTCTGCAGGTGAGGCTTGTCAGGGTACATGCTCCAATATTTATCAGTGAACTGCGGTCCAACGGGAGCCATGACTAATGGTTGCATTCTTAGCTACATTAGGGACACTCTCTCAACTACGCCATCTATTGGGGAAAAGTCAACAAGGCATGTAAAATTTAACTGGAGTTATTTCGAGCCACCTTAAGCCAAATTTCGACGAACTGCGGGGAATTGAAAAGCATTTATGGGCCTGAAAAATCCACAATCGAACAAAGCTTCACTTTTAGCATGGAAAAGACAGACAGACTTTTGGAATAGTTAGCTTGATGACGTATGGGTTTTAAGAGATTTCCTTTTTTTTTGTCGAACTTAAACTATGTTTGAAATATGCAAACAAGTTCGTGGTGCAAGATTTAAAAGTGCCGAAACGAAAGTTGCCATAGTGACACTAAAATTCGGAGTGAACGAAGCTATTTATACACAGCTTCTCCAGCTGGCTGAATGCAGTTGCGTCAGCCGACTTATTGAGGACCTTCTCCAAACTTGCGCATGTAAGTCGACTACTTGTGCCTTGTTTTCAGGGTTGAGGTTGAAGATTTTGTGAGCAGGAGCCTGTCTGCTCCATTGATCCATTGCTCTACCAAGACCCTAAAAGCAATCAATTTATTTTGGGATCTTCCAATCCAGATTGCAGTATGGAATTAGCGCTTGGGGAGGTACATACCAAAATCAAATTAAACAGCTGACCGACTTACAAAAATGTGCAATAAGAAGAGTGTGTAGATCTGATCGCCTAACCCACTCCATAGACTTATTTAGAAGAATGAAAATCCTGCCTGTAAGACATTTATATTTCTTTAAAGTCCTAAAGATATTCTTCATAAGAGGTGGCTACTTGAATAGCCCTATATCGGACACCTATAATATAAAAGTCGTTCGTAGATAAAAGTTCACGACGTTTCGAAGTGACTTTGAGAATTTCCATGATTTTCCTTCCTGATTATGAGGAAGGGGTATTCTTGATTCTTCTCGAATGTTTGCCTACTATGGCCATTGAAAAACCGATCAGACATTGTACCTTTTGCAGATCTGCAAGTTTATATCATTTGAACAGTTGCTTCTCTTTTGATGTCGCCAAAGAAGTTGTGACTGCTAGCTTAGTTCCGAGTATTTCAATACAGATAGCTGTAGTTATAGCTCTGTGAATTGATCTGCGAGCCGGCTAAGAAGAACTGAAATACAGTGCATCCACAATACCTATAGATTTATTGGAGGTCTTTCTGGAGTCTTTATAGACCTTACTGGAGCAGTCAGAGTCGTTCTATAGAACCGAGTAAGTTTTGCACAAGTATAACAATTTGACACCGCCCCAGATAGTCGATCTCCATTTATGCACCGTCATAATGCGGGTAACAGTGATCTATCACAAACGGAACGGAAGGACGCCATGTAATTTGGCATAACTTTTCATCAAATCCGGGAGATGGCTAAAATTCAAAATACTTCTGTCGTTGGTTGTCAAAGCTTATACACACAACGGGATCAAGGTCATTGTGATTGTGGCATGAAGTGATTGAAAGAACTACCGTCTTCAGAAATGGGTAATAATTAAAATAATTGGCGCAACAGGTCCGTATGGACCCAAGCCTAGCTTCTCACAACCATTCGTCTTGTGTGAGTTTTTATTTTTTTGGGACGAATGGAAGGGATCTACAATTTTATGCCGAGTCCAAACGGCCAATTGAGAAGCTCTTTCATGACAGTTATACTCTCGGATGTTTGTCAGACGTTCGCGAGAAATGGGTAAACAAAACAATTTGTTACCGGTTGACGTAAAAACTAAAAAGATTTAATTTTTTCTGAAATGTTTTCTAAGACTCAGAAAAATATGTGGGCAACTTCGTTCGCTGCCACGCCCACTTTTTTACTAGCATTTTCAACCAAGTGTATTTTTTCTGACTTTTGTCCGCCGAGTAAATATGGAGGCCAACACTTTCGTAAATATTTTAAGCCATCAACTAGCTCCATCCAGAAGCTGACATACAGTCCATTCTCGACTTTGGAAATCAAATTAAATTCAATCAAGAAATTCCATCGGGAACGATTGTTCTTGATCGTGGAGCTGCTGCTTTGGGGTGGTGGGCGCAAGCCCAAGATGTCGTTCCTCTCACTCCCTATACCACTTGATAAACACGACATTTTATCGACAGAAATGTAACTGACATAGACATTTCTGTTTCGTGTCAGAGTAATAATTGGTTTCATGTGTTATCGCGTCTTCCTCCCCGTTGCAAATGAACAATCACAATCGAACGCTATAATTATTGACGATACAAGACACGTGTACGTACATATCTGAAATTGTGGTCGATGCAAAATGGCATTACTTACACGATTCTAAAAATACTACCTACAACAACTGACAAGCGAATAATCAACATATCCACACATCACATCAGTCCCATGCCGAGGATAGCTTTAAATATTAATATGCAACCGTTACAATTTAATCGAATCAACGAAATTCAATCCGCACTCATAGAATTTTCAAACACACAACACCGTCAGTGGTATCTACGACGACGAGTAGAACTATTATTTCAGAATCAGATTCAGATGCGGATACATACTGTTCCTATAGTCATGTTTTAACCACAAAATAACTTCACTCGGTATTCCGTTACATAGGTGCAAATCCAATAGATACGACTGTACATTTACAGAGATATACACATAACTCGATTTCGGTGTCACTTGGCACACTATCTAGGTGTCCCATTGACACAAAACCAATCTAAGGGATGCAGAGAATCCAAGAGGAATTTTTCACTAGCTCACCTGAAGTATCCCCCGATGTGGAATTATTCACAAGACGGAGAGTATCAAAAAGTTTTTTTTTTTTTTATGATAACGATGTCTGTTGTGTGGAGATGAAAAAAAAATATAACACACCCGCGATGCTGCACTTAAACAAGGATTCGATTGGCGAAGCTACCACTGGGATTCGCAAAGCTACCACATCGATTCAAGCCGCACAACTAACTGATCGCATTGATTGTGGTGGAAGCACCAAACGTCAGTTGCTAGATCGCGCAAATAAACGATCACAGCAGTAGCAACAGAAAACGCAAAAAATAATGCAGCTCAGTAGTGAGAAGAAGAAGAAGAAGAACGTAAACGTAACACTGCTGCATATACGATCACAATGCCAGCAACAATCGTTAAAGTCGTCGTCGCGCTGTCGACGCTACCCCCACTGCATTTGGGGGAAGGGACATCCGTCTTTCTCTCCATACGGAAGATGCCCGCACTTTTATATGTGTTTGCGCCCGTAATGTGGTATCCCCACGTCAGCTCTATGGAACACCGCATAATGGGACATGGCACTGACACTGACGCGATCGGTAGCCGCCTTGTACAAAAAGTGATTTGTGGGCTTTTGGAGGTTCTCGCATCCAAAAGCGGGGGCGTCCTATGACGACGCTTCCCTGCCCATATCAGATGCAACAGCAGCATGTTTTCAAATATGCGAGATCGCTACTTGACAATGTTTGCTTGTTAGGCTCAATTCGTATACCCATTCGCATTCACGATCGGCTGACCCTTGCATGATATGAGCGGACGATCCTGGCCGAGACGCAATGTTCTAAAATTAGCGGATGATATCAGTTTTCACAGTAAACAGCGAGATATCCTTTTGTTTGGATTTTTCTGTGTCAAGGGCATAAATTAAAAGCGATCATCATAAAGTTGAACTTGAGCGTCTGTGATGCGACTCGAATATTCGCTGGGTGACCAGAATACGATTGTTAATTGTTTGGGTAAATATTTAATCTGACTATAATAAATTTGTTTGGGGTCCCTCCGGCTGCAGATGGCATATGGAAGACATAAACGAAATGAAGTCATAAGTTAAAATGTATTTATATACTCAACCACAGTTCATATGGGTTTATTACGATGACTGAGCAAGGACATTTAGTTGTGCTAACGAGGGCCAGTATGTACCAGATAATTAAGAGTGTTTAACGAGCGAAAAGTGATTAGCAAGAAGTCATAAATCATAAGTTGAGTTGTTGAGAACTGGAAGATTGTATCTGAGTTTTCGGTCATGAACTGTAAACCTCTACCTATATCTTAAAACGGATAAAGGTGAAGACTCGGATATACGAACTTAGACCTTTGAAGAGGTTACAATACCAGCTTTTGAAATATCTTGTTCTGCAAGTGATGTAACAGGAATAGAGCGCAAGGATTCTGCTAGACTAACCAAGATTAGATTTATCCACAGTGTAGTCGATTTTAAACAGAGAAAGTGGGTGAAATTTCGACCAGAATTCACTAAAAAATCATGACAACTTCTGCTAAACACTCACTTTGCTGTTTACAAGGACCTCTGAGGAATTAACGTCGGCAATTTTACAGTGCAATCACCACGCATACCGTGCCGAAATTGAATCCTTTAAACGAGCATTTCCCGGGCTAATTTGTGCCATTTAAATTGCGGCGGAACGCCCTCTTCCCAAAATGATGAAAACAATTCAAAAAACAGTGGTACCTTGCGGCTTGCCATCATTTTCAGAGGCTGTATCGTGCTTGAAAATTGCCCGCAAGGTGTGGAAAACTGTTCGAGTAGTTTTCGTATTGAAGAAAAGCCTCGAATCAAGTAAAACGAGTTCTGTTTAATAGTTTGGCTTCTTTAGCACTTAAGAATGAACGTCTTATTCCTTCAAAAACGGAAATAAAGTCTTTTGCCGATTACATCACGTTGCCCTTAAGGCGAAGTCAACTGTGGCCCTGCAACAAACGGGATCGATCATTCTATTTTATATCTTCATCCACTTAAGCCAAAGTTTAAGCTCCAGCGACATAAAGCAGGTCAGGGATCATCAGGCTCTCAAAAAAATTTTCTAAGCTATTCGCGATAAGGCTCTTCAATTGCCTTCTGAGTGCGAAGAAACAGCAACTGGGAAGAGTTATTCTTCCGTTTTGGTCCGTCCCTTCTATACTTCTGGGAATGATGTCAATCCATCTAATAGCTCGATGAGAGGAGAGGGTCAAATCCATTCACTAGCTCCATGAGAGGAGAGGGTCAACCCTTGACAACTACCAAACCCATTTAATGGAGCCGATACTGACCCCGATGCAGCAGCGAGCTTTCTCCATTGTCATCCTACACAGACGAACGAGTTTTGTAGTGATGCCAAAACTTAACATGGTTCTGGTGTAGCTCTTCTCCATAGCTGTTGTCATAGGCGGCTTTGAAATCAATGAAAAGATGGCATATGTATCGATTTGGATTTCTAGCATTTTTTTCAGGATCTGTCTAAGAGTGAAACTTGATAGGCGGTGTATCTTCTTGGCGTACACCCTCATTGATAAGGACCAATAAGGTTGCTTACGGAGGACTTACGGCGGTCACGCAATATGCCAGATAAGATCTTATATGCGATGGTAAGGTGACTGAAGACCAGGTTTTATATGGGTAAAAGTGTCGCGACTTTTGTCGGCAGCCACTTCAACCCTCCACATGTAAGATTCACGGAAAACGTCTAATGAGAGGGGCTCTGGTGGATCGTGTAACAAACCTCTCTGATGTATAAACCGCGAGCTGTAAACTGTTTTTTACTGATTGAATACTACTGCCAAAAAGCTGGAGGGAGATAAGTGTGTGATAAATCCTGGCGACTGAACTAACTTGAAATACTCTATAAAACATTCAACAAAGACAGTTAGAAAAACACTACCTGTAGGTTGTCTATCGCGGTTACCACCCTCTTTATTAGTTATTGCTTCGGTCCCGCACTGGGTGGTGTGATGAAAGACCTTTGGTTCATTTCTTTGTAGGTTAGGTTTGGGAGGGCAGTTTTGCATCAGATGCACATTTCACCCGGAAGCCGTAAAGGCCCATTGTGAGTACCCTGTTTGTACGTGTAAGGACATAATGTGGCTAACAAAACTGTCGAGGAATAGTTTTATGTCTGATAGAGGTCCAAACTTTCGAAGAACCTTGCTCCCATTCAGGATGAGCGGCCTTCCTGTAAAGCTGGGCAGTGGCATAGAAGATGTTCCACGGACTCTATTTCCTCTTCGTCTCTGCAGCTTCTGCAGAAGTCATAGCCTTTTAGCCATGTTTCCTATGGTGTAGTGCCCGGTTAAAACGAGCATCCGGATTTGGCTTCTATTAAGAGAGACTAGGAACTTTGATCTTTTGGTGTGATCTTCCAATCGACCCTAGCGAGGTATCGGATGGAATGAAAAATTCTCCGATTTAATACGATTTGGAAGAATTTTGCTTCGAGGTAATCTTCCGAACAGCCGTTCGGAGCATTGTTCCGATACAAATCTGTGGCAACAAGGAAAAACAGCGTAAGTCATTTTTAGCGATTTTTCAGGAGAGCAGGTTAAAGGATTGACTTCAAATGTGGGAAAATGTCTTATGCGTTTTTTTCTGATCCATAACACAGCACCTATAATAGATATTTGAATGAAAAAAATTTGACATATGGCACAGGGTACTGTGCATCCGATCGGAACAATAAGTCGACTTATGCTGTTTTTCCTTGTTGCTACAGAAATTCAACCCACTCCAGTCTTTTGTGTTGCAGTGCCATCAAAGTTTGGCTTTTGAGAGCTTTGTAAGAATTGATTTCCGACAACTGCAACAACAGTCAGTGATTTCCTGTCTTGTCATTCTCTCTCTCTCTCATTGTTTACAATCTATCATTTTGTGGGCGGTCTTTGCAGACAAACAGTCACGCAAATAAAGCAAATTGAACCATTGAGTAGAAAAAGATACACATTCCACAAATTTGAGAAATTAAACTAAGAATGACAAAGTGTATATAATTCTATTGCGCAACGGCTGAGTCAAGAAAAGAAAATGTTCCCATAGAAGTAGGCGCATAAAATGAATCGAAAAAATTGCGTTTAGTGTAAAAAGGGACACATTCCTCGAATATTCCTGGAATATTTTCCTTTTTCTAGTTAACTTATGAAATAATCCGTTATAATTTGAAAAATCGTTTATGTAGGATAGCAAGCTTCCGTCTCTTATCCAGTGATTATAAACAGATGCAAATAGTCACATTTTATATCATCATTCATCATCATATAAATAAAATTGGTGTAGTTCTGTTCAACTAAGATTGAATTTGACTGCATGTCTTTAAAAAATCTTAGAAACTTTTCAATATATTCCGGTGCATATTTCATAGGCCTATAGAAAATACCTAGGTCTACAATCTCTACTTTGTTTCAACTCTTTATCTCTATAAATTCCGTAAAAAATTGGACATGAGTAATTTATTTTTCGTTTCGTTTTGCTTCTTTCTTTGTCACGCTTTCCGTTCGAAAATACTGGGAGCATTTAAGTATAGGAAATACCAACTTTTAGAGGACATCTGCAGGTACAACTTAGGATATCCAATAACTCGATAACTTAAAAGGTTTTTAAATAAAAAGGCAAAATTTGAAACATTTCTACGATTTTCACATGAGTGAGTAGATATGCACTTCATTCTCAAATCAAACATACTAACTGCGCAATATTATAATGACATCTCTATTAACCCTATTTGACTCCTCTGACGGAGAGGGAGACAGACAGAGGCAGTACGCTGTTTGGTTTGCTAAGAAAAAAAAAAACAAAAGAAATGGCAAATATGTAGGAAAGGTTTTATTTATTCTGTTTTGCTTACAAAAAAAAGTGTCTAGAAAGAAACGTCAAATAGGTATAGGTACCAGTGATACCAGATCGTGGTATTATTACATTAGGGGATTTATATTAGGGATTATTACTGGTGACACTATTTATAAATGCTATTTGCAATCAAGATGAGGCAGTAAATTACCCGGTGGAGTTTTTAAATGGCATTACAGCCCATGGCCTTCTTGCTCATAAAATTAAATTAAAAGTTGGAGTTCCCATTACATATGTTGCTTCGCAATTTGAATCCCCCAAGCTTTGTAATGGAACCAGACTGAGAGTGATTTCGTTACAGAAAAACGTTATAGATGCGTTAATTGTAACTGGGTGTGGTAAAGGAGTTACGGCATTTACACGAAGAATACAAATAATTCCCAGCAATTATCCATTTCAGTTTAAACGGATTCAGTTTCGTATTAATGTTTGTTCCACCATGACAATCAATAAGTCACAGGGTCAAACTTTAAGAAAACTGGGAGTTGAATTCAAGTTATAGATAATTATGTAGCGTGCTCCAGGGTTAATAATGCAGGAAATATCACTATCAAAAACAAAACTTCTAATATAGTATACAAAGAAGCGGTACATTAATAAAAAAGTGAGCTAAATACCTATTATAAAATTATTTTCTTTCATTTTCATTGTCCAAAGAATATTAAATTGTTGCTGATTTGTCCAATGACCAGGTGTAATGCCATAAAAGCAGAGTGGACTCAGTCTTTGGGATGTTTTTTAATACGGGCTCAAGTCCCTCACTATTGCAGACCGCTCCCTTGCGTTATACCTCTGCAATGTCTGTCGATGATTTTTCTTTGAGCGATTATAAAAAAAAAAAAAATTGTGTCCCCTACAAGATGGCAAATTTTTAAATAAATTGTTTCCATCGATTGTTCTGAAACCACATTTTGCAGGGGCGAAGCCGGGCGGGTACAGCTAGTTCAAAATAAAGTTTGTAATAAAAAGCATTTGCGTTGGATTTTTAACTAAATTAGTTGAAAAAGGAAAATATTCCAGCCTCTTTAACTACCATTATTGGGCTTACCACTTCGGATTTAAACTTAAGGTTTTGGGATTGTGCTTCTTGCTATTAGCACTTAATTTGTTTCTTAGGAAGTTTTGGAAAATAACTTTTAGTTGCTACGATAAAAGGTTTTTTTTTTTGATTTGCCAGAAACAATGATTTATGGAATGTGTACCTTTTTCTACTCAGTGGTTCAATTGTAAATATGAATGCAACAATAACAAGTGTCACCACGGTAACTTATTTCCTTACAGCATGTCTTAGCCGTCTGTTTTGGTTTCCCCATCGCTAGTCGATTCATTCTGAAAATGTCGTTGCCATACCTTGGGTCATCTTACCATCCGATTTGCCATCTAACTGCTGGCTTAGTTAATTGGCTATCACTTAAACATCTAAAGCGTCAAAATCTAATTTGCTTCCACTTTCATTTGAAATTATAAACAAAATCGTAAACAAATCACAGTATAACATCATTTCCCATTCAAGCGTTTTCATTTAGCATCGAGTCGCTAAAAACGTCTCATTCAAATGTCATCGTCTATTAGACATTTTATTTATTTACCAACGAAACAAAACATGCATGTCAAGAGTTATACTGGATGGAAAAAAAACAACACATTTTCAATATAATAATTAAATAAAACCACACAACGCCCACGCTAATATTAATTTGTGTTCGTTGATGCTGTCAAGGTGTCATAGAAGATAGAACATTTCGACTGCACGGTGTGTTGTTTTAGATCGCTTAATCCTTGCGTGACCTTGAAACAAAGTTGCACCTAATGTATAAGCTGTTCTACGTCAGACTGCGAATAAAAACAAATTAAATGACAATCATAAATAAAAGAACGTCAACCCCACGCGTTCGCCAAACACAATCGACCGCTGACTCAGACACAACCGCATTTGCTGGTGTTTTTCCTTCAATTTTATGAGCAATTTTTCCCATTTTCGAGTGTCAATTTATTTTCGGCCTCCTTACGTATTGAACGATGGCAAATAGTGTGATGGATGTGAATAGTCACAGGGGATTTGTAAGAAGCAACAAATATTTGCGAGTGTTTTGAGTCACGACGAATCTACATAAGTGCGCTCCACCTGAAAATGGCATTTGGCATGTCCTCGCTTGAACAAAGAGATGAGTACCGATTCAGAATTACTATTCAGAATTTAAGATGGCTTCAGAGAGTATTGACGCTAGTGGACTATAGTGATCGATGCAATCATCATCATTCGCCAAATGCTCTTCAGTGATCTGAAGTCATATGGTGAGCTTCGGACGCCCATCTGTCTAACAGACATTTTTGTTAAAATTTTTTAATTGCAGCTCTTGCTGTGAACAAATAGTTGTGATTTGATTGCATTCTACAGAAAAGTTCGCCCATAAAATTAAAAGTTGTCAAGCAGAATGGGTTGCCCACCAAACACCTTGTTGCGATTGCCATCTTTATCAGCACCCTATCAGATGGTTTTATACAGAGACACACAGTCAGTCTTTAACTTCGATGTAACCTTTCTTTATAATTGATGATTTCAGATTGTTGCCCCTCTCATTTTGCGTTATATATTTTTAATTATATTTACCTGTTATCGACAAAGTCTCATATCTAAAATAAATCGACGCACTGATGAGTATCCTTGGTTCCCGCTTCAGATGACATATTCTCATCGACGTTAAAATATCTCTCAGTCGGAGATGTTTTGTGCCAGTTTCGTTTTAAGTTTGCATTCGTAAACAAAAATTGACCTAAAAGAGTCCGAAATGAGGAGGGCAGGGGGGTTTTTTTTTATATTCATCGTGAGGCAAACATGTCGTGCCTATATTTGCGAAGTGTGATTCTTTTGACGGTTTTATTTCTCACGAAATGTGGGTTAAGTGCATAAACAAAAAGAAATCGCTAAAAAGGAATTTTCGAGGCATTCGCAGCTTGTGACTCTAAATGACGACAGCGTCGCCCCCCTGTTCGTGTTCAAGGTCTTGATTTGTTATTAATAACAGTCACAGCTGATTGTGTGTTTGATTATATAATTGACTGTTGGTTATTATATTGTCATACGAGACGTCATATACCTATTTCGCAAGTCAGATAGAGAACAGTCTGTGACAAGACACTTTTGTGTAGCGAATTTGTGTAACTACAAATGTATAACATCGAATCGAAATCTGAATGTGGTGGTCCCCGATTTAACAATACCAACCATTTGAGTCCCAATTATCAGTCTTTTTGTGAGTAACTAAAGACCTCAAATGTTGGTTACAGCCTATCACTGGGCCTTTTTTTTATGCTCACATGATCTGTATAGATCGTTCATTTTCACGGTTTACAACAACAGTACAAGTTTCAACTTTTGTTGTATACCATGGAAATCAATAATCTATACAGATTATGTGAGCATAATAAAAAAGGCCTACTACACAGCTTCATGTCATATATTCAAATTTAACGGAATTGTCTCATTACTTTTGAGCTATACTTTGGGGATTAATGCGCTCGGATTGAGCAATCAGTGTTTGCATGTTGCATACTTGTAGGCGGTGCAGCAAGTTTGAAGAGCTCTGATTCCGATTTCGTTGCTATAATCGAGATCATTTCGTAGGGTAGACTACTGTGTAGTTGGTATGAATATTGTTTCTTGTTCATTGGGACCATCGGCTTTTAAGTATCCCCTTTAACTTTTCAGGTATTCATCTTTTAAGGTAGCTAAATTAGCTATCGTCGCAGTATCTTAGTGGTTAGTGTGTTGGACTACTAAGCGAGGGGTCCAGGTTCGAATCCCGAAAAAAAAACAAATTCCAACTTAAGGTTTTTTTCACTGCGCCACCTCTCGTGAACGTCTGACAAACATCTGAGAGTATAACTTTCATAAAAGAGCTTCTCAATTGGCCGTTTGGACACGGCATAAAATTGTAGATCCCCGTCCATTTGTCCCAAATATAAAAATTTACACAGAACGAATTGTTGTGAGAAGCTAGGCCTAGGGTCCCTACGGATCTGTTGCGCCAACTGTTTATTTATTTTATTTAATTTAGCTATTTATATGGTATACCTTTCTTAGCTGGATTTTATTCAATTCAAGCGATTTAATTATAGAAGTTATTTCTATAGTTATAATTTATTGATTTATAACAGGAATCTTTGAAAGCATGAGTGAGGACCATATTAAACCAATATTCCTTGATGATTGACGATTTGTTCGCCCAATTTGGGGATGTTTTCTCTTATCTTCTTTTTTTTTTTGGTATATTGGCGCTATATCTTGTTACCAAAACTTATATTAAACCGTTTCTTTTAGTAGATTTTCCAAAACGTTTTTTAGCTTTGCTTTTGACTGTTGTTGACAACATTATTTCGAGGTCTTTAAAGCATTTGTTCTAACCTTTTCTGCGATTTTTAACTACTACTTTTCAAAATGATTATTTTGCAATAATATCTTATCTAAGGAATGTTTAAATTCCGTTTTGAAGTCATTGTTCGAGGTCTTTACTAGTCAATTCAATGAAATTGAAGCTTTTTTTTTTGACTAAGTTTTAAAACTGTTTTAAAAACACTTTGTAGTGTTTTTATTATATTTTTGGCAGCGAATTCCTGCGCTTTTATTATAGGGACTTTTTGGCAAAAGTTTGTGCCAAAGATACGCTATTGGTTATTACTTTTGGATGAGTTTTTTATTTAATGTCTTCGTTTTCATATTTACTACCACCCTTTAGTTCCGATTGAAAATCACGACGTCTCAATCCAAATCCACACACGAAATAAAACAACTCCTCATTAGTACATTACACTGAAAGGAAAGTTTGATTAATTCTGACAGTTGTTAGCATTTGAAACAGATCTGGCCACGATTTAGTCAGAGTGCTAAACATTATTGCATTAGTTATCAAGCTTAATACTTCGTCGCGAAGCAGGAAGACATTTTCAGCGGTGCCACTTTGCTGCTACAGCAGTAGATCTACTACCAAATCCAATCTTTTCCAGCACTTTTTTGTTTGATAATCCTTCCCTTGCACAGCTGTTCAAGAACCATGCATTAAAGTAACCGCTGTTAAGAACATCTGAACGAAGCTAACTTATTGTGAACTTATATTATTTATAAAAAAAAAATAAAAAATAAAATATATTGATCTTTGTTTTTTGTATAACAAAAAATCTACTGCGCTCCTCTTTTTTTGAAGTGGCAACGATGGACATGTTATGAGTCTAGGACTTCCTAGCCAATGAATTTTGGGCCACTTCTATGACAGAACAAAATTAATCTTTCTAGGTCTATCGATAAGATGACAATCTACAGAAGAGAACTTCCTCATTGTCACACCCAGAATAAAATTCAGATAATTGCCGTATGTAAAAGGCACTGAAAGTATATTACGAAAGGGGTTGCAATTGTCTGCAAAGCAACCACAAATTTTCGAACGAATTTGTTTTCAAATAATCATGAAATGTCAAAAAAAAAGCTGCCAACAGCTGAAAAATGTAATTTGAATACATTTTTCATGAATTTTTTTGACGTTACTACATTTATAAAGTTAGTGTGTACGCACTCACTCCTATCGGGAATTTTCGTTCTAATTTTTCGTATTGCTCTAGTTTCATTCTAAAAGCAGAAAGAAGGCAAACATAAATGTAGTGTCATACGGGCTTTAGAGTATGTTTTTTTTGTAGCTGTTCTAACATTTTGATAGATACGGGCATTGGCATCTCTGACGTTATTCCGTTTTTTTTTAAACAATTTTCTAAGACATTAGACGCGTGTTTTGGGATATTTTTCTACGTATTTCTTATAATTTTTCCACAGTGCAGTTTAAGGAGGGTTTTCTTGATAATTTTGGCATATTTCGATATACACCACTACTCTTTAGCTGCAGTTATTTATTTTTTTTATAAACATTTGTCAAGCTTTTAATTTTAAAGAATTTTTGATTCCAATTTTTGACGTGCTTTGTGAGATTTTTCTTGAACAAAAAACTACTTGTATACAGTATACAGCATACAAGGAGCGAACATAACCTCCTGTTCGTTTGGGTTAGTTATAAAATCGGTTTTCTGATCTAAATTAATGTTCGTTCAGTAGAGCACATCGCCCCGATTTTTGTCATGTTTTCATTATGCGTTTTTCTATTTTAGTTCAGAACATGAACTATTATTCGTGTTTACTTTTTAGCTTTGACACATCAGAGCTCAGAATTTGTGTTTCTCTGCTCGTTCCGAGCATGTTCAGAGCACGCTTTATGAGCTCAGAATAAATTGAAATCGACACACTTACAAATTTGTCAGAAAAAAAAAAAACAGATTTAACAAAATAGTTGAAAAAAGATCTGAACACACTTGGTTCTCAGTTCAGTGCTCATCTACTCAGATGTGAACTAAAAAAGAAAAACACCTATTAAGGCTTTAGACATCCACCATCTCATTGAATGCAACTTCAAACTTAGGTATTTTTTGATACGTCTTGCTATACTCGCTCCATTGCTCTATTTATTTTTTTCGAAGTAATATTATAAGAAAGTACGGACGCATAGCCTCAGTGGTTATTATAATTAAGTACTAAGCTCAGACTATCAGATATGATCGACAAAAATTAAAAATGAAACACAAATGATGTCATAAGGTATTGTAGCGTGGAACCTAAAATATAAACAACCCATTAGTCACCAAACAAGTTCCACTTCAATTTGGTGACCCCAATCTGTCAAATAAGTGGAGAGTTAAGTGAGTTAATTCTAAAACCATCGGGTTTGTTCGGAACGAACCGAAATTCACTAGAAATTTTCCAATAGATGGCGGAGTGGATATAAAAGCGCAGACTTGAGAACAAGGAGTGATCAGTTATCTTTTAAACAGTGATTGGTAAAGTTCGAAATAGTGATCGATTGTGAAGATAAAGAAGTGTAAGTAGTGAATTAAGTGAAAAGTTAAAGTCGGATAAGATTTGTTTATAGAAATAATGTTTTGAAGAAAATTACGTATTTGAATAATGTAATAAAAATGATTTTATGAGAACAGTTCAACAGAATAGCGTTATACCTTTTCGAATCCCAGCTCAGCAGCAGTGTTTTCCACTCCTATCTCAACTCAGTCATTTGGCTTCAGAATAAAATTTCATGTAAGCTCTAAAATTCCTACAAACGAATGGATTTGAGAAGTTCGAGTTAGAGTAAAATACGGCAAATATAATTTTAGGCGCAATTTTATTTAATTTTTTTCCAATGCAGCTAAGGAATTGCTCATCTTTTATTTATTTTTTGGATGGATACGCTATTTAATGCAGAATACCCCATCTAACTGTTCGCTCCATCAGAAACAGCAACACTAACCGCACCCAACTCCAACATCGAACAAAATTTGTTCGACAGCGACACGAACACGATCACTTGCGCGGTTGTCAAACACTTTTCCACCTGAAAACCGAAATCCGCTGAACTTCGTAGTCGTGTTTCGGTCATCTCCCTCTCTGGGTTGAAGCTATCATTCCAATTCAATTTACACACCGATGCCAGCCCGTGCCTACCCCATTGACTGTAAAACACGCTCAACTGTGTGTGAGTGGGTGCCCCCATATCTTGCGCTTGCCAACTCGGCTCCACTCCAGCACCAGCACAAGCATATCGTCGACGACGACGACGATCGTCTTACTGGAGTCTTCCAGACACACAACAGTAAAACAGTTTGAGCTAAGCCGTTTGTAGTGATAGATCGTGCGAAGTCTCTGTCAGTGCGCGCCGTATCTCAGAGATATAATTTTTTCCTTTATCATTCGTTGTTGATAAATTTATTGCTCCACACAGCACCACCACAAAGCGTTTGTTCTCGTTCGGCCATAGATAACGTTCGTTTTTGTTTTGTTAGCACCTTATTCGTTTTGTCGATTAATTAGAAAGTTAAAAGATATCACAGTAAGTTTTCGTGCGAGTCATGCAGCTTTCCTGAGAATTTCGCCGCGAACAGCAACACGTATTCAGATTTCTGTTTGAATTTAAATATGTATCTCGCCTGTTCTTGTGTGACGTAAGTGCACTCGAGTGCACCACTACAATGTGATCAATTGATTTTAGGCGCCGATTTTCAAAATCACCCGAATATCAAGCCTGAGATACAATTAAGTCGGAATTGACTTGCATTCTGCCTTTCATCACCGCCATCGGTCTTATCTTATCTAACGAGGGTATTTATATCGTTATGCCGGTGTATGTATAAGTGATTACTGAATGTGCACGGTGTACGGAGTGTATGATTAGCCGAGTGATTTACCTGAGAGTGGACGGCCAACCACCTATTAAGTATCCGATCCAAGTATAGAGCTGCAGCAACAGCGCGCCACAAAGCCATATATCTCTCCGGGTATATCTGCAGTTTCTATATTCCATCTATTGGCTTATTACTGAGAAAGAAACGCAAGGAAGAAGAAAAATTGCATCGTCTTCGTCGTGCAATAAGTGTATCTAAACAATAAGTGATTCACAGTGCATTACACTGCGCGCTCGCGGAAACCGGGTTCTATGCGCTACCTCTGCCGCGTACACACAGATGGTTTTGCACATTATTTTATGGTTCTTGGAAACTTTGGGAACATCTTTCTAAATAAGGAACAGCATAATACCGAACGCAGCTCCACTCATCTAACATGGATATAGAATCGGACGACTCTGAACGCTGGGAGGACTTTTTTGGTATGTTCTGCTTTTCTTTCTCGTTTGTTTTTTCCTTTCCAAAAGAAAAGAAACACACATTTTCTGGTTTCCTTATTTCACTTCTTATGGACTCGGTGGACTGGAAATGGGACTCCCTATCAGTGAAGTGGTCGGGTTGCTATTGCTTGTTAAGTTCATTTGAGGGTATAGCCATTTGGATACTTCTTAAAGGGGAATGTGTACAAAAAAAAAGAAAAAGAAAAGGAAACCCCGCGACCCTAATTTATTTCATTGGGCATAAATTGGTGTTCGGCTTCCAATAAAAACGAGAGTGTGTGTGTGCGCTCCGCTGCGGTGCCCCTATTGACACAACTGTCAGATACAATTTGAACATTCTGGTCGATGTGTCATGTGTATATTTGGTTTCTTTCAAGTTGTCTTCCTTCCCTGTGGGTAAATATTGACAGTTTGGCTGCTTTGACAACTTTCTGCTGGACGTCAGCTATAATTTGCTGACTTCTAACTAAAATTTGTTTTCGAATGCCCGCCCTTTCGCGTGTAAACGTGCTCGCTGGGGAAAAAAAGATGACAACAAAGCCGTTCGTTTTAATTAAGATAAACAAATGAACAGTTGAGTTCGTCATGCGTCATTTGCTGCTTCGTTGAAAAGTGCTTTCGATTAAGTAGAATATCGGAAGCAGCCATTGAAATCTCATTTAAATCAAAATAGCTGCTGCCCATATACACATTCGCGCAGTCTCTTGTAAATGATTTTTTTATGTGAATAAAAGCCGACACAAAAAGTCCTTGGACTCGCATGCTTTTGTGTTTTATTACGCAAAGAAAGTTGCTAATTTGCAGTTTTGAATTAATCCCGATGTACCTACATATGTGGGATACTTTTGACATTTTATTTTTTATCGGCGACCTTTAGATAGCTATTTACGCGGATCTTTTGTTTATATTTTGGCAAATAGGCAAATATATTTCACGGCCGATTACGTTTTTGTACAGATTGTGGGTGAACAGGTATCGTGAACTTTACTCAACTATATAGGTACCTAGCTGACCAACGAAGTTGTCTCGAATTCATTTTTGCCTGGTGTTGCGAAAGGAACCACTGACCGTTGTGTCTTCGCTTTAGGTCAATGACAGTGAAAAGGGCAGGTGCCTTCCTTCAATTTTGTGTTCAAATATTTGCTAATGCGAGTAGGTAATCAATTCACAATATTTCTGAAGAAAGAAATGTAAAATTTACGGCGAGCTGAAAGATCTGTCAATAAATCTGTACTTTTGATTCTTTAGATTTCTAAGGTCTATGGTACCTAGGAACCTTTTTCTAGGAAGACCCTGGGTGATTTCTCTACTTTTGATGCCTTAGATTTCTAAGGTCTATGGTACCTAGGAACCTTTTTTAAGGAGCACCCTGGGTGATTTAAAAAAAAAAAAAAAAGTTACCTACATAAGACAATATCCGACCAAAAATAAGGTCAGGTGTTGGCTACTTGGATGGACATGTTGGGCCCACTACCTCTTTTGTTCTGTAATCTGTAGAAGCTCGTAAAATATTTTTCGCCTAACCCCTTTCTGTTGAAGTGAACTGCTACTAAGGGCTATTGTTTAAATGCCTAAGACTAAAGATTGTTTGCCTTAGTCTGCTTCCAGTGACATATCCATTTTCTCAGAGCATCCCATCCTACTTCTCGGATATAGCTGAGATGTCAGCTATGTAAACCCCCCAATTTTTTTCGTCAATTTTTGGATGGATCAGGGCTTAGGAAAGGTATTCAGCTTCCTTAGGTATGTACCTATGCTTGGTTGTATAAATACATGTAAGTGGGTTCGTCTCTTTATTTTTTTCATTCTTGGACGGTTCTCTAAGAGAGACCAAAATGTTGATGTCCCCGCGAATTACCTCACAAAGATTTATCTGTAGTCACATCAGATTCACCTTACATCCAAAATTCACTAAAAAAACGTCCCCAAAGAGGAGTTTGTGACTCTAATTTGACAAATTTATTTAGAATAACTCTGCTTAGACACAAGGACATGGATGCAACCCCAAATATATCGTATATAAGGCTTTAATGGTGCGAGACGTAATCTTAGTCGTCAGTCCCAACAAATTTTAAATTGTGTAAAAGACTGAAGTTTTGAACGGTGGTACCTAGTTTCAATTTTTATTTTTTTACATTTGATGGAATAAATTTTAAATATATTTTTAAATATTAAAAAAAAGGTTTTGTTGGAGATGTATATATTGGACCGAATTACATAAAATATGCGTATGAAGTTTAAATGTAACATTTTAAGAGATATAAGCTTTTAAAAATGTTAACTTTCATGAATAAAATTAGGCGAATGATGGAATTATTGTTTTTTATTTGACTTAAAACTTGTAAAACTCAACAGATTCTATTCTAAATTATGTTAAAAATGCCAATAAATAATAATAAATTGCATTTGAACATAGAATTTCAATGAATAAAATAGTGTTGCATAATATTAAACTGAATACGACTCCGAATGTAATCAAAATGCTTGTATCTTGTATGAATAAATACTTATACGACAAGCTGAGACGGGTGGCTCGCTTCGCTCCCTCCAAGTGCTCTTAGCTTCGGTATATCATTTTCGAGCATCATTCTGTATGACAAAGACTGAATTTATTCCCAAACTCTAAGTTTTTATGAACTAATTAAAAACAAAACAAAAGATATATAGAATCTTACCAATTTTCAGTTTCGGCTTTAAATTTAAACTTAATTAAATTCAAAATTGTTATATTTTCCATACGAATTTTGCAATTGTGAAACTTATAGTCGGAAGTACAATTTGCCAGTACAGCGAATAAACATGTTGCACAGTGACATATCAGTTATTTTTTGAATTATTGGAACTCCAAAACTGAAATTTGAATTTAAAATATTTGGTAAAGGAAACTCTTACCAAATTTGGGAAAGTCTTGCAAGACGACGCGACGGTACAAAGCTGGCGACCATACATTTCAACCTCAGTTGTTAGCTTAAGATTTCTTCCCACTCGCCGCAGCATTTAGCTCCACCGCTTTTACATCTGAGCTCGTTTGACGGCTTAGAACACACCAACATATGAATTCACTGCCAAAAAATAAAACACCCGCCAAATGTTTACTTTGTATAGTACTTAGTCCCACTCTCATTTGCGCTACCTACAGTCTCAAGAGGTAAAGCGAACGCGACCCGCATTGTTGGATTCAATTTCATCGCGCTCTGCCTGTCTACTCGACTTAATCTCGGTGCAATGCAACGACCATTGTTCACCGGAACAAATGCAGCTCTCTGTGCAATCAGTGCCACACTAGGATTGCTCTTGTTACTATCACCGTCCATCTGCATCCGTATCTCGATTTCATTGTATGTGACACCTACAATTTTATCCCCCGATCCCATGTCATTTCAAATCGTGTACGATTATACCATGGGCGATGTGCACCTCGAGCTGATGGAATCGATTCATCTATTGACATTCGACGTTGGCTCTTGACTTTTCCCGTCAGAGCTCGCTCGTGCACAAACACATAAGAAAGTGCGGATTATGGTCACAGCGATGGGGGTGGCCACAAGATGATCTCAGCCGAACGTTTGTAGGCTAGGCAATCTGCTGTCAATTTTAGTTAATTTAAACGCATCCACTGGATGTGCATATATAGTACGAGTATCTATACGGAGGAAGGTCACCGCACATCGCGTGTATTGACATTTGCATTCGAATTGGATTCAAGGCTGATGGCAGAGAGGAAAGAAAAAGTGGCGCCTCCTGCAGCTTGACGATTGCATGCGATCCAGTCGGCTTCAAATTGCTGCCAATTGTGGTTTTAATTGCTGTAGAGTGTAGATATGGAATCAACAAGAGTTGCTGTGTGTAAATTGAGTTATGTTTGGCATGGGGAGGTGAAGGAACATTTTATGATCGTGCGTGAGTGGTGGCGGGAAGCCGCCGCGCCGCCGCACCGTGCCCTGTACACCATACAACATAAACGTGATGTGATTTTCAATTAAGCAGGGTTGGGTGGACTTTTTGTTGTCGTGTGATGTATCGACTGATTTATCAATGACATTTCCGTTGAGATATTGAATGGAGAACTGATGCATTGGCATGCAAATTGATTTCGTTTTGGTTTTTTTTGTTTTTTTTTTATTTTTTTTGGGCATAGGGTGTGGGAGCTTGAGGTAGAATAAGTTCGCAAACATTAGTTCGTGCACGGACAGAAGTTGGTATTGGTACCTATACTTGATGTGATTTTTAATGAAGTGTCTGGCGTCGCAGGTGGGTTTAGTTCCTGGAACTGCGAGCTGTCATAATTGTGTATGCGATTGCGTAATTTATGTTTGATATGTGCCGATATGTGGAATAGGGATAACAATTCAAAAGTAAGGCACTTTGAGCGTCAATTTAGCCTATATCTTTGGAGATGAAGCCCTTTTACTTAGTTGGGGATTGCATGAAACTCCATCTAGTTACTCAGTGGTTTTGAAGCAGCTGCAAGCGGGGTGATAATTCATAGAGGAATGGATTTCACAACTAGATTTATAAAGTGCTGAACAATTTTCCTTTAAATTCGCAATATTTCTACCTCTTAGGGCCGACTTAGGCAACTTTTTTTACGGCATAAACTGTCGCATAAGACTTTATGTGGCACTTAATTCGCTATGAGTCGTAGCAGTAAATCGCCTTAGACTATCAAATACAGAAATTCATTGGCAGTGAGAATTGTTTCCACCTTTTTTCCGGGTTGGTTCTGACACAACTCTTGCGAATAGCTAAAATTGGTCATCTCTCAGAGGTTTTAAAATTTTGTTACAAACAGTTCGGTGATCCACGAATTGCATCTCTCAAAGTGGAAACTTGATGAGTTTGAAAATTGCATGAAAGTGATGAAGTTTTTAAAAAGTGCACTTAAAACACGCCAATGGTTGTCCTGGCTTCCTCAAGACGTGGATGAAGATTTTTATGTTTGTCACATTGATGTAACCTTCCTAAGCGTTATTTCACAGTTCCAAATGCGATTAATGCCGCAATGTACAAAATTATTTAAAGGACAAGACGAACCATGATCTCGTTAGACAATTTTATAAAGCGGTTTAGTCGAAAAGCAATGGAGTTACCTATCGTACGTTGGATAAGGCTTGTAACAGATATCGTTTTGATGCAAAAATCATTGACGAATGTTTTTTTTTTTTGGTATTCTACCAGGGTTCGGACTTCTGTTATAAAATTTCGCTGTCGATTTTTATTTTTTTCCTAAGATTGCAGTAGATCTACTTCAATTGCAGTAAAGTCCGAACCCTGTATTCAACCCTGTGTCGATAAATTGACACAGCGACCTAAAAGATCAGAACAACCTTTCTCATAAAGACAAGCACATACTCGTACCTTGTAGCAAAGAAATCAATTGACAACAGCATTTGTTCGAAGGATTAAGGGCTTTAGGCTTTAAGACAGATTATAGGTTCCGTCTCGAAATACAGAATAGAAGAGGTCGGCTTCGGTCGGTGGTTAGTTTGTTAGACAATACTAAGAGAGGGGTTCAGGTTCCATTTCCGGAAACACACAGAAACTATATCTTCAGGTTTTCTCCTCTGCGTTTCCTCTTGCTCTGACAAACTTCCTAGAGTAAAACTGTTCTGAAAAGCTTCTAAATTTAGACGCTTGGATTGAGCATAAAATTGTAGGTCATTCATCCCAAAAACAAAAACTCACACAAAACGAATGGTTTTAAGAAGCTTGGCCTAGGGTACCTACTGTACCTATACGGACTTGCTGTGAAAACTATTTGATTAGAATTAATTGACCCTGCAACAAGGTTCTGGTCTTTAGAAAGCTAAATGTGCACGAAATTTAACTGTCTCATTTTTCATTTACCCCTTTAGCAAGGTTCTGGGCTTTAGTGGTTCCCGACCAAGCTTCACCTTTGTATTTGTCTATCTAGAAGTGCAATACTTGGAGATAACATTGGACCGTCCTAAAGTCATGACAGTAGTAGCTGTATAACTGTGCTTGGACTATCTGAAAAGATATACGTTTTAAGGCCTCTACACTGAGAAAGAAAATAAATATTCCTAATGTATGTTGTGATTAAGAAATATTCTGGTCTTCTGGTCTTGTTCTTGCGTACCACATATTTAAAAGGATTAACTTGGCACATGGTAGCATTAGCGTCATTGATCTTGTGCGGCGATCTTGAATCTGAGTTACTGCATACTCATTGTAAGTGCTGTTGTCTATAGAACTTCACTGGAAAAAAAAAGACCGGACGGGTTTACAAAGCTCGCAAAGGAAAGTAATTTTTTTACATATTCTAGGCGCGAAACAGGTTCAGAATATTGCCCTACGACACACTGTGAATATTTAACTACCTACACTTGCTATTTTGCAAGTCTTTGTACAGGCTGGTGATTCCAATCGAAGACGTACTTTGACATAAAGCCACTTGGTCGGGAACTTCCATTACTTTTTGTTCGCGACAATTACCACCGCCGAGGAAATAGTTTTATCCCATCGAGTGATTTAAGAAACTTAAGTTGTTTTCCCCACAAAACACTTCAATTGACAGCGGTCCTGTCAAACTAGTATTCCGGAAGCAGTCATGCCACTGCACCATGCAAGAAGCTTAACACTAACGAGAGCAATCCACTATACTAACTGTCATCATAAAACCTGTAACCTGATAGAAAAAAAAATATAACCGCTTACATCACCTTTGGTCATCAATAATCAAGTATACGTACACTTTTTCTTCCCTAATCCATTCCATCCTTCGCCAGGCATCTACCTGTGTCGTCCTTTCGTAGAAAACAATCCAATGATCCCAATGAATCATCTCAAGAGATCCACTGAACCCACTTAATTTCACGATCACTGCTATGATGATGATGATTGCGATAGTGATAACAATCGATTCAAGCGCCCCGACTTGACGTCATCGGTTGATTTTAAATACACCAGAAACAGCTCCCTATCCTCGAGACGGTGTTTTGTTTTTTATACTCGCCTTTGTTTTCAATGCGCTGGGAGTTATTCCAACATCGGATTCCGTTCGTTGTTATTAAGTAACACCATATCGGAATGTGTGTATCTCTCTTATGGTCTGGTATGCGTTTTTTGTTTCCCAGCACTGTGTGGTTCTTCGCTTCATTCAAGTGCGGTCCGCTTCAGTTCCAATGTCATTTGAGCTGTCATTTTAAGGTTCGCTTTGTTTTGTATTGTTTTTTTTTTTCGTTTCAGAGTGATCTCGGTTTTCCGCTTGTTTGCTGTTTATTTCTTCTTCTTATTCTTTGGAATGGAATACGCGAATATATATTTTGGTTATCGGCTTACAGCCCGGTTTGGTTCATTTAATTTTAACAGACGTCAAACCTGTCTGACCACTTCAACATTGGCAGCAAGTGCGACAACGTAGTTCTGCGGACTTTGACAGTTTCCATGTTGTACTTATATATGTATATTTTAAATATAACTACGTAGAGAGAAGATAATTCAAAACGTGAAGTGTTAAGACTATCGAATCGACTTGGGTCATTGGATAGGCAAACCGTCTTAATTGCCTTGAACAATACTCGTATCGGAGGAGCTACGAGTGCGTAGTTGAACTACTTAATGGCAGTCGTTGACATTTGAAGGTTGAAAATTATTTCATTTCTCGCCATCATAAAGAGAGGTGGTGTGCTGATATTTGAAGATATTTTTTTTCCGTTTTTACTTTGCCACACCATGGCGATCTCATGACAGAAGGCGGTGTGATCGTTCAAGCCCACGTTGAGTCTCGTGTGCGTGCAAAGGTGAACATTTAATTCGAATGGTTTCGTGGGTCTTGAATTTTGTTTTGTTTTTTGTTTGGTTTCATGCGAATGGGAATTGTTTTGCGAGACGGTGTGTGCGGAGAGATGGCAATATCGTTGACCCACATCAACTGTCTGCAATCGAGTCCTTGAAGAAAGGTTAAGGTTTCGTTTGTTGGCGAGTAGGTAGCGTAGACAAGTCAGTTAGTACCGCGACGAATTATTATTATTATTTGACGACCGGAAACTTGACTGAACTCCTTAGGGGTGATGACAATTGTCTTTTGAGAAAGCTTGTTGGTACAGAGGCGTAATAAAGGGTTTTCCAATGAGCGGTGTTACTGTGAATGACCCGCTATTGCGGTAGCTGTCACTTTTGAAGCTTTTATTCTTTGACATTTGATAAGTAGAAACTACGCCATTACTAAAAATGCAACCATACACCCTTCAATAACGCATTGAAATTATTAAAATTCACTACAAAAATGGTGAAAATCTTGCGGTCACAGTTCGCAAAACTAAAGCATTTTTTGGATGTCGTGAAGCACCTTGTCGGACCGCAATACAGAAATTGGTGGCAAAATTCGAGCTGTTGGGACAAGTTAGTGGTGTGAAGAATAAAACCCGTGCACGTCGCTCAAGAACAACTGAGAATATTGCTGCTGTAGCCCAAACTGTTGAAGAAAACCCAGGTTTGTTCATTCCTAGTCGTTCTTTGGAATTGGGCATTCCACAAACGTCATTACACCGTATTTTGCATAAAGACTTGGGTCTTAAGGTTGGAGTTGGATGGTTTTGATCTGGCCAACGTTTACTTTCTACAAGAAAGTAGAAGAAAACCCAGGTTTGTCCATTCCTAGTCGTTCTTTGGAATTGGGCATTCCACAAACGTCATTACACCGTATTTTGCATAAAGACTTGGGTCTTAAGGTCGGAGTGGGATGCTATTGATCTGACCAACGTTTACTTTCTACAAGACGGCGCTACGTGCCACACAAGCAATGAAATCATTGATTTTTTACGTTGAATAGTTTCCGGACCGTTTTATCTCTCGAAGAGGTGATCACAATTGGCCACCGAGATCTTGTGATTTAACCCGTTGCGACTTCTTCCTTTGGGGCCACATGAAAAAGAAGGTTTACGCCAACAGCCCAGCGTCGATTCAAGACCTCAAAGATAAAATTCGTGAGGCTATCGAGGACATAGGGCAGCCACTTTGCGATTTGGTTATGGAAAATTTCATGAAAAGGATATGGTCCTGTATGCGTGCTCGTGGTGGCCATTTGGCTGATGTTGTTTTTCATTATTAACGGCATACCTTCCTCTTTATTATGAAATAAACATCCGATCATTTATCTCCAAAAATAGCATTTTTCTTTGAATACCAAAATAACACCTCTTATTGGAAAGCCCATTAGAATATCGTTGGATCTACACAGGTCTGTGGTTGCATTTCTATCCAAGGAAGAGTGCTCTAAAATCTGTTTAATCACACAGATTTTTTAAGCGTGGTTCCTGACCTCTGGTGGCAACAATATAAACTGCACTGTTAATAACGTAAATTTTTTTATAACTCTGTTTCATTGGGAGTTTAATTATTAAGTAGAAGGAACCTACTTTTCTTGGACACCTATCGACTCCCAGTTTTTAAGGAGTATTTCTGACAACCCCGGGGCGACTGCCATTTATCGGTGTCAATGTGACCAAAACGAACAATTCCTTCCATTTCTACCTATCTACAAATTTGACTCGTACCGATAACAGAGCCCTCAATCCTTGCGTGTGGCTTACCAGTCTCAGTCTACATTTCATAGGTTGATGAGGACCAGGTTCACTTCCTCTCCATCACACCTAACTGTCAATAGACAGACATGCAGCAATTAAAAGAGGCGTACCTCGTTGAGCTCAGCTTACACGGGGTGTCCACTTTCAGTCTCTAAATCTAAATCTGAATCGCCCACTTAAATCTCAATGATTAGGGTCATTCGGTGTTCGTATCTGGAAAACTGAACCTGAGTAGATTTATAGGCATCATCATGTAAACGTAAACACATCACAAGCGTTTTCATAGCTTTTTTTGAAATAAAATTCAATCCGCTTGCTGTTGTTCGACTTTAAAGGGCATTCCTCCACACTTCTGCTGTGTTGTTTTGGTTGCCCGCTTTTATTACCACCAGACGCGTGATTGAAATTTCCATTTGGTTAAACGTCCACGAAGGGATTGGGACCAACTTACGAATTTAATCCCGCACAAGCTTTGGATGAAATTAAATTTTTATATCACAGACCGCCGAGTCGGCCGCATGCAATTGTGTATCTGAGGTTTTCCAATGAATTAGAGATAATCCCACGCCAGCAGATACGTATCTAGAACGCTGCCTGTTGAGAGTGGCGTTAAAAGATCTTTTTTATTTTCAAAAGAATTATGGGAGTGTGCCCATCTGATGGCCGGCTCCCCCGCAACAGTTTGTATTGTGGCTTGACACCTCCTTTGGCATACCATGTTGTGTAATAAAACGGGTATCGAATTAAATAACAACGATGACGACGAAGAAGAACCACCACATGACCTACTACATCCATCTCAGATGGCCGTACATATGCTGGGTGGTGTGACAATCTAACGATGAATGCCAGCCATTCAAATGGGCGCACGTTTTTCTTTCGCTCCTACTCCATTCTGGAGTTAATTCGTTTATATATGCATACCCATGGATGTGTGTAATTGATAGAACATGTGAGGGCATTCGAGTTCAAGTATTCCATCTCGCATTACAAACAATCACAATCACAATCACAAGCTAATGCTCGGGAATGATGCATTCAGTGTTGGGTTCGGTTGGGGCGCGCTTCAACTTCAACTTCACCACTCCACTGCAACTGCAACGCTCCTCTTGTCTTGGAGCCACGTTTCGCGTAATGGACGTGTGGGCACGACCGACAGATCGGGTTCAAAGTTCTATATACTTTCGTCATGCAGATGCTTCCACGTATATACACAGTAAGTGAGGCTCGCCGACTGTGCGATGCAGCGGCGAGCACTTGGGATTGAATTTTTCCAAGTGCTACTGCAGCGGAACTTTTGAAAGAAACATGTTGACTTTGACGATTAACTGTGTACGGCGGGGACCGGCTTCGGCTGACTGTTTGTTTTGAAGAGCGGCTTAGGCTCCTTCAGAAATTAGGCTTACATTGGGGGGAATTTGTCCATTGATTGGGCATTTCATGGTAATGATTCCGTTTCACTGGGGTTCGAGTGTGAAATTAGGTGGCTTAGGCCCGGCCCCGAAAGGTGACTTGAATCGATTTCGCTTGTAATGAGGAGGAACTTTGTTTGATTCAAAATTTTTAAGAGTGAATTTAGGGCAATCGCGGCGGGATTAGCCTTTGTTTGGAGATGATCTTGAGCCGGGATTGAATGGCATTTGGAACTCGGGAGATTCGTGGAAATCTCTCCAGAAGAGGGGAAATCTCCGACAGTAATAGAAATTCGTTTGTTTCTCTCGATGGATGATTTCACTTGTTCATTCTGTTTAATTGCGCTTTCAAATGTTTGTTTCAACCTTTATTAATGTTGAGCATGTTCCTCTTCATATTTCTGTTGTTCATACTGCACTGCGTGGCTATTAAACAAAATTGTATTTCATAAGAAGAACTATCGTTGCGCAAGTGCTTTGTGAAATTTTGAGGGGTCACCGAGGGTCAGGTGACTTTCTCTCACGCGTGTAAGTTTTTATTGGAAGCGGCTACGTTGCGGATGCCGGAGAATTGTGCACTTTAAGACCGCACTTAATGTACTTGAATGTAGTTTAACATGTGTCAGCACAAATGCTTTAGTTAAAAGGCAGTAGACTTATAACTTGGACTGAATGATACCTGCCTTTTTTATTTTAAACCTATTAGTCAATTTTTTTTTATGAATGTGGAAATGTTTTTATTATGTGTGTACCGGAAATATATCTACGTTTTTACGACTTTAATAATTGTTTCTTAGACAAAAGTTATAAATTTCGTGTACATGGTAATGTTTTCAAAAACTTAGGAATGGTCGGAAATGTTGACAAACTTTCCCTGAAAAATGATGGACAAGCACGACAGGAACGTACCTACAACATTCATGAACAGATTCCCTCAACTACCTATTTATGTGCAAATTGTTGATCTGGATCTTGACACTTGGGCAGAATTGTTGGCCTAGATCTACACACTTTGGGAGGATTCTTAAACTCCTTTTGAATCTAAGCAAACATATTTTTCGAACCTCTTTCACTACATGAATAAGTTAATTGAATTTTTTAAAAATCCAATAATTTGTGCGCCTAAATCGATTCGCAATTTGTAGATGCTTTGTCTGTACCTAACTATATCTTACACCCCATTGCAGACGCCATTTATTTAGCTCGACATTTGTCGGCAACGAGGACTATTTGTTCAAAAGAGTTCGATTTTGGTTTCATTTTTTATGTTTCATATTTTTACGGTTGTTATGGATAGTTCTATTGTCCTCGAGATCATGAAGTTAACTTCAATAACTAAATTCTAGAATAAAGAAAATCTTAAAAATTAAGCTCATGTGTAAAATAAAAAACAGTTGCGATTGGTTCAAAATTTAGAAAGCGCCAACAAAAATATAGACTTTAAAAAAAATTAGAAATTGCTTAAGTCTTGAAAGACCATCGGCTGTGTGACTTAAAAGGTTATAATAAACAAAACTGCAATTTTACCTCAAATGCTATGATTTCTACACAAAATAGAGTTGCATAATATTTCTTTATGATTTGGTATTAAATTTCCTAGCAAATGCTTAAAAATGTGTGAAATAGTGTACCCGACTGAGTCGCTCTAAGCTTTCATTACGAGTTCCCTTCAATAAATTGGTTAGTTTTCAAGACTTCAAGGCGAAGTATTCGAACAATACATTTAAATTTCAGTAAAACCTGAAAATATATCTGTGGCAATAAGACAGAGTAGCTTATGTCAAAAAGTGCCTTTGAAATAATCGTTTTTTTTGTCTAAAACGGTTATTTATGATTATTTTTAATAAAATGTTAGCCCCAATTGCAAAATAAGGGGTTTACTTAATATTTTATGATTGGGGCTAAAATTTTTGTTTACTATTTCAAAAACACTTTTTTTTGACATAAGCTACTCTGTCTTATTGCTACAGATATACAAGTTGTCTTTTCGCTCTGACTACAGCAGGCGGCTTGGTTCTTTGGAAAAACAAAATTCCACTCTTGTAACAGAGTCTCCATTTTGAAAAGCAGTGGTCGCATTAAGTTGCCTATTCAGTTCTTAAACTGGAAAACAGAAACATGAGTTCGATAATAAAATGTTCCCATTGACGAAAGAATTAAATAACACAAAAGTAACAGACATAATATAATAAACGAAAATGAGAAAACAAAATCGGAGACAAAGTGGAACCTTGGGGAACGCCATGTTGTGAGTTTCACATTTGAAACTAGAATTGAACGACAAGAGATGTAGTTTCTAATTATCATTTGAAATATAAATACCCCAATCTAAAAAGACTGCATTTTCGAGAACGGGGTTTGATGTCTCTTTCAGTCAAATACCATTGAAATGTCAAGCGGAATAGTCTTCGTTTCAACGGAGTTAGTTTTGGTTGCACTTTTGCAGTGAGATGAGCTAAGAAGTCATGATTGTATCTGTTGTCCCAAAAACCATCGTTCCAGTCATTTAAGAGTTTTGTAAAAGTCATGTAGTCAACCGCAAAAGATTTACTATAAACTGCAGCCAATGCAAATGAGGAAGTCGCTTCAAATCTACATCTGAGGTAACAATTTGACGATTTTTCTTGCCAACATTGTGTATAGGAAACGCAATGTCACGCACAGTTATAAATAACCTACATACGTCGATAGATTGTATTCTGACATACCTACAATTTTTGTAAGATTTTTTTTAGAGAAACGCTTTTGTAGTATAAACTTTGTGATAAGGTATGAAATTAAAATTTATGAACTTAAATTTGGTAGTTCACTTTTGGCACTTTTTTGGTCATTTAAAAAGTTTGCCGAATTTTAAAAACAAATCTGTAGGTTTAACAAATAAAAAACACCGCCAGACATGGCCAAACAAAATCCTGTACCATAAGTCTTGATTATGACTAGAATTGGGTTCATGGATCACATCCACTTTTTACTGTATAATAAGTTTCGGTGAACTTTCGACATTCGTCTTCCTACTACATCAAAGACGAAACGCATTCGGATTAGGTATATGCCAGTTAAATGTAAAGAAAAAAATGCTGACTCAAAAACAAAAAGAAAAATCTTTGCAATACGTAGATACGAGTGTGTTAAAAAAGGCAACGCCAGGGGGGTAAAATACGAAACCATGCGTCCCAGACACATTCATTCAAGCTTCAGAAACTTTCAGTTTTGACAACTTGCGCACACATAATATCTACCATATTGTAAAAATCTTTAGTCCGTGATTTCTCTAAAAACAAAACCATCATCATAATTAAAATACCCAAATGGGAAGGGCAATTTCCAGACATAAGCCCCCTTCATAAACATGCACTTTAATGCGGAAGTCGCATTCCACTCATATTCGATTTTAATTTCATTATACCAACGCAAAGTAAACATCAGTAGTAGTGGTAGTAATCAAGTGGCTAGATCGCATGGTATAGATCATAAATAAAATGCCGACTTTCCGCACAGAGTGCTAATTACTTGGGCAATCAATCCGCAGAACAGCACACGACGGATTAATTCGAAGGCACAAGTTAATCCGTCGCCGCGTCGCCATCATCATGAGAAAATTACATGAATATGCATGCAGGGGCAATAAAAATGTCCATTTTATTGGAGTCCAATTGGAAGACTCCATCCCCCCATTATCGTATCTGGAGACTGGAATTTTACAGCTTTTTATAGCTGCTCATTTATTTGACATTCCAGCGCCTATAAGCCTACGCGAAAAATTTGCTTTTTGGAAAGTGCATTCGGCTTTGGCATCGGGGTGCATGACATATTTTCCGTAACAAGCTTCCGCCTACCTAATTTGTGATATATTGTTTGATTTTGACTGTGTCCATTGACGGGATACGAGCGCGATAAAAAATTCAAATTAAAGATATTAATATTAAATCGGAGAAACCAGTCGAGAGAAATGCATCGACAGATCGTCCATCATTCGTGTATTAGGTTGCCACGAGCCGCATAGTGATGTCGAGATCGAGATCGAGGTCTCATTTTTTCTTCGTTTTCGTTCTCCTGCTTTGGATTTCTCGTTCTGAATCTTAATTGAATTACACACTGTTGGAGATACTTTATGAGCATGTGGATGCGCTTTTGAATATACAGCGAGGCACGGCATAGATTCGACGAGTTGGTCCATTGGAGGAGTTTTGTGTGGTAGTTGAGCTGTTTAGAGAACGTGTGCATTTTATGATAAGCGACAAATGGATAAGTGGTTATATTATGTGTGTTACAACTCCGTGGAAGTGGGGTACCGGAAGAGCATTGACATTGGTATACCTACAGTGGCTGCAAAAAGTTCTGCAACGCCAGACGATTTTATATGCGATGCGAAGTTTTAGTGTCTGGGTGGGGTGAGGGCGGCGAATGTAGTCAACTAGCGCTTTAAAAGCCTAAAGTTAAAAGTTTTAGGCTAAATGTGTGGCTATGAAAGCTATTTCAAAATTAGGACCAAACATGACGAACGAACGGAAATCTGTGTCAGCGATATTTAAAATAAGGTTTGTAAGGACGGTCAGAAAGAAAAGAAACTACACAAATTTAATCTTCTTCACAACATTTATTTAAAATAAGACTCTTCCCAAAGCCTGCTTAAATCGAACTGACTCGTATGTCACGCAACTTACTGTCTAACAGCTCGTGTGTAAAAATCTCGAAAATGTATATAAAAAGTTAGTAATTTATATATATAATGTTCATACAGAAGACGTTACAGTTGATAACAAACAAATTAAAAGTGTTGGCGCTGTTTTCTCAAAGGTTAAAATTTGACTTTCAACTTCAACTTGGAACTCAACTAAGAATTATTATGAACAAATTTTTTAAACCTAAATATGTTTTTTTTAGAAATTTCTTGGAATACTTTAAAGAACTACATCCTGAACTTATGGGAACTTTGCCAATAAATTAATATGAACAGATTTTTTATACCTAAACATGTTTTTCTTACAAATTTCTTGGAATAGTGTAAAGAACTACATCCTGAACTTATGGGAACTTTGCCAAAAAATGGTTGTCTTTATTTTTTAACTATTTATCGTCGTTATTTTAGAAGATTTAGCTTGATTGAAGTACTGAACCTTCCGGAACTCTAATAAAAACTCACAAGAGAACTCGTTAGACCATATTTTTGGACCTTTGAATATTTTCCACATTTGTTGGACCAAGTTTTAAAAAAATAATCGAGTTTTAGCTTTAACTTTAATCAGAACTCAACATTTTTAAAATGTTGGTTTAGCTGTTCTAATTTGTTGAAATATATATTTTTTTTAAATGATCAAGAACTCCAGAACTATGCTGCTTTTACGCCGAACTCATGGAAAAATCGGGAATTTAGTAAATCTACAGAAAAATTTGAAATGTGTGTCAAAAATTCTGAAGCAAAAATTATTAAGAAAAAGTGTAAGTTATCTAAGTTTGTTGTTTTCTTGTTTTTTTAGGTATGTATATAAATTACCTACAAAACATAAATGGAAACTTAACGCAACAGGTTGATATAAGGTCCTAGACAGAGAGTTTTATTAAAATATTCGGCTTTATTTCAATTTTAAACACGAATGCATTTTAGTCTTGTTGCAAACAACTTTAAAAGCTGCAAAAATAGATCCAAGATAGCTGTTATGTACTAAAAAAAATATTATTTAATATTTCAAATATTAAATTACATAATTGATATCGAATCTTTGGAAGTGAACGGAACTTCACTTAATTTTTTAGCTCGAATCTTTGGTAGTGAACGGAACTTCACTTAATTTTGTAGCTCCCAATCTGGGTACTCAAGAAATTCATAATAGTTCTTAAATTTTAATTTAAAATTAATAAATTTCAGTTCTATGAAAAAGGGGATTTATTCATTTAAAACAAGTCTTATATTTTGTAAGTGATAATGGGTAATTTTATATAAAAAGTAAGGAGTTCGTAAAATCTAGCCTGGACACTAAAAATGATCAGTGTCGTGCGTTAGCTTTTGGAAACAGACCTAATAATCGCCCGTTCATAGTTCTAATGCATTCCAGATGAAATGAACGAAAATTCTGTCCCACACTTCCGTCCCTCACTGTCCGATGCTATAAAAGCCATAATTCATCTATCGAGTGTGCGGCGGACTTAATTGCCCGGAGATGTAACAGTTTGGTCACACAGAAGACTGATGAACGATCCAGTGCAGCAGTGCAGCAGTGCACTTTCTGTGACTTGCCGGTGTACTATGATTTACGAGATTGTCTCGGACAGTGTCACTTAGCCTTGTTTATGATTTCGTATACTCCGCGTGTGACCTCATTTGTTCTCTCTGCCTGTCGTTCAGTGTGAATGGTTATGATATATAGAGAGATGGCTCATTATACGGCACTCAGGCAAATTAGAGAACAAGCCCCGCGCATGCACATAGGATTGAGGTCAATTCTGTTCAGATACGGATGCGAGTGCGATAAGCGGAATCAAGTTTTGATAATAAAACTAAACACTGACAACTTTGTATCTCAATGTGCAACCCATCGTTGCACAGTCAGAATAATGCCTTTCAATCATCGTGTACATCACGAGTGAACTGCAGCAGAGATCGGTCATGGTTATTGCACATCTGCTGGCCGCCTGTCAACCATGTCAAGCGCCCCATACACAACAACGTATCAGCTTGTTTGGAGCTGGTGCGCGCATGCAGATGGCGCCTGCGATTATGCTAATGACAAATAGCATTGGATCATTTAAATAAATCAAAAGTACGATGCCCATCGTTGTGCAATAAAAATAATTAATCGCTACCACCGCCATATAGTATACGCGCGCATGCTATCTAGCCCGATCATACCGAATTCCATCCTCAAATGCCCCCAACGAGGTACATCATCGATCCGATGCGTAGAGTAGCATGCATCATCAGTGTCCGTACGGCATCATGCATAAAACATGCGCGCAACCTCATAAATCCATCTTATGCAAATATAACGCTGCTGCCTTTGGCTAGATTCCATTTAGCCGAAAGTGCACTCTTACAACGGTTTATTTTGCAATCGCGCCGTTATGATGCATAGCATTGAGCTATACGCAATGCACCGTTCATACAAATCGATGGAATGCGCCATGATAAATCACTTATGTGCCGGCCTATGCAACTTGTAAGGTGATTATATAGCGCGCAGGCGCAGCCCGCAGAGGGTTTCCCTAGATCTGTCTGACTTTTGACATAGTGTCGGAGCTGGGTTCGGGTCAGCACGATACCCAAATAACTTTCACCATCAACACCTCAGATGCCACCGAAATTGATGATGATTATCCTCCAGAGATCGATGTCAGGTCTTATGTGAGCAACCCAGTGAACAGCCCAGTGGGCTTTATATGCTTTCGAGAGTAAGCGCATCTAATGGATGGAACGCGTGTTATTGGGTCGCAATTATATAACTCGTTGAGGTAAGACGGAAGCCACATAACCGTCCGGGTGGTTCAGGTTTTCTCAACTGGATTTCGTCAGACCCAGTAGGAGGTGCAGCTAGTCGGGTATATCTAGTCAGAGCCTGAAGGAAGAGTTTGCAACTGCGATTAGTGGATTGAGCGTAAAATTGTGTTTATTATGGTAAACTATAGCAAAGACACTTGAGGCTTTGTTGCGCCGTCATCTTCTGATCTCGCCGAGGGAGAGTACGCGCATTTGAAATTCAAAAGTAGAACGATGTGTGGCTCCGGGGCGTGGGTGAAGTAGCAGCACTGTAAGAAGCCTCTGTCAAGTCAAACTTTTACAAAACACACATCAGTTGTCCAATAAGTGATGGGCGCACATATTTGTGTTAGCAGCTTCTCTGAAGTTGATTGTTTAAATTGTACGTGTTTGCATGGAGTTTCTTCTTAACAAGTGGCACGTTGACACCCTGACAGAGAGTGTTTTTGCAAGCCAGTAGAAGAAATTTTACTAATTGTAGACCGGTAGTTTGGTTGCCTTCTTGACATACATTTTGCGTTGCAGGTGATAGGTGTTTGTGAACGATCTCTATTGAGTTCAGATAACCTAAGCGCTTTATGTATGAAATAAACCACATTCTACTGACAATGACGGCCAGATGGCATTGCTAGGTTAAGACTTTATTGATGCGCTAAAATGTAGTCATGGAAGGCATACAAACTACTGTAACCTCCTTGTTTGATCTGGATCACATTTAAATAGACCGGACATACAAAATTATCTTGATGTAGATGGTCCTTCTATCTGCTGGTCCAAAATCGATCATCCGCCTCATAAGATACCATGTAGTCATGATCTCTTCGGCTGGCTTTTGAGCGCTGATAATTCAGGATCGCTGCCTTATATTGATGATCAGAGCTTGAACCATCGTCGCCAGATTCTCCTCATTTAGGGAGAACCATTGACACTTATCGATTGCCTTAGAAATGGCATGAAGCCCTCGTACCGGGGTGAAGTTTGAGCAAATGTCACATATTACAGTTCCCAGTTTTATACTGCTACTCCAACAAAAACGAAACAACCCCACGAGTTTACCATCTTCGCTGCGGCTTGCTTTCAGTAAAATCGTAAATCGATAAACAAATACAACCCAAATTCCAGATGTAGGTTAGAAGCTCAAAATGATCCACTTGTAGACCCTGTCACTCAAAACGCGCCTTATCTGCGCTTTAAAACGCGGTAAAAACGCGAAAATAACCTCTGACTAACAACGGACTATCTACACCAATACATATCGCCGCATTGATAAAGAAATTCCTAAATTTCCACACCCACACTCCTCTGCGACGTAACTTTGAAGACCCCTGCTTAACCACAAAAACTTATTGTCTGACAAATTGCTGCCAGGAAATCCCCCCAACAAGTACTCAGCGCAACAAACAAAAACCATACGAGCACAACTGTGAAATATTAACGTCAAATGAACCTGTCAAAATCTGACAAACAGCCACTTTCTCCTAAGGTCTGCGAGATTGCAACTGCACTGGCGCTGCCAAATATGTTGTCAGTAATATGCCAAACGGCAGACAGTGTTAGCCACCGGCGTAGAGTTTTGCGAAAGTTCAAAACGTCAAATTGGTATCTCCGCTGGCGATGCGGATCACTTTGTGCGGTTAATAACAATTGTTCAGCTAAAGTAATAGCAATTGTAGCACGCGAACTACAACAGGTAGTATATATGCACAGCGGCAAGAGTCAAATGGTGCAAATGTAATTTGCCATGCGGCGCATGGTGTTATATGCATTTCCTCTTGTGGCAGGAAAGAGAGAGAGGACGCATTTCGGCAAGAGAAATGAAAATTTACCCCACGGAAATATCGGTGGTTGGAGAGAAGGAAATCTATTCGACAATGAAACCGCGCATGCAGATTGCTGCCGGTTCGTTTAGCAGCTAAACGTAGGTGTCTTTGATTATTGCGGTCATTTGTCTATCCAGAGATCAAACCAAAGGTGGTGGTGGTGGAGTATAAGGTAACCCTCTTTGGTTATTATGTTGGAACTTGCAGTTGAGATTCTCCATCAAATTGTAGAAAAAAAAACTCTTTCGCCACGAGGTAGAAAAGTTAGATGAAGTGACTTTTTTGTATGATGAAGTACAGTGTGTGGGAGAAGAAAGCGAACTTTAGAGATCGCGTGCCTCCGGAGTATTTGGTGAAAAGTGGCAACTGTTGCGGGGAAGGTTTATTTTTCATCCGCATTTTTATACAAAATTGAATCAAACTCGTTTTTGTTTCAAATATATTTCATGTAATTTAAATTAGTGTTATGACATTCATTTTAGACTGAGGGCTAAAAATGCTTATAAGGCCTATGATCAAATTAAAAATTGACAGCTCTGAGAATTATAAAGATTCTTATAAGAAACCGCATAAAAACATTTTTTAATATAAGCAAACCAGTTTAAAAATGAGTTGTCAAATATGAACTAGGTAAATAATTTACTAGATGGTGTCCAAAACGTTGCCGCGGTTTACCTCGGTGTACATTTTGGAATAAATATTGCGGGGGGTAATTGTATGTAGACAAAAATGTTTACGCAAGAAATTAATAAAGAAGTTCAAGTTGAAGCAGGCTAATCCAGTCTTTTTTTCAGAGAGCCATACCAGGCAATGAAAAAAATAATAAATATTTTTTCGGGGGTCGAACCGGGAAGCTCTTACTCAATAGGGCCACTGAGCCACAGCAATAGAAAACTCCTTTATATTGCCCTAAGCAAATATCATGCAAAGTCCATCCTAGGCAAAGTTTAGGGCTGCATCTTGGGACCGGAATGGTTCTTAAATTGGGATCTTTCACATTAAGATGCTGCTGCTTTAATGTATGACCTCTATTTCTGATTATAATTTTCTATGATTATCAAAAGTTTACCGAGTCTAATTATTTGTTTTTCTTCTGTTTTCAGGTAAGCATAGCTGACTAGTACAACCTGCTGTATAAATTATCGTAGTGAGTTTTTTTTTACTTCTTATATCCCATCTCAAACCAATATTCCAACCACCTTACTTGCAGCTAGCTGATCGATGCTATAGCTCCGAAAATTAAAATTGGAGAGAATATTTGGCCAAGGCAGTCCAAGGTCAGCAAGTAAATGGTAGTCGTGAAATACTCTCTTCGACTTCCACTTCTTGACAGAGGAAAACGATAGACATATCAAATTTCTCAATTGCGACATTTGGCAATGCAACTGTGCAAAGCGGAGTCAATTTCCTGCGGTAGTTTTAAAATCTATTCCGCGCAAACACTCTAAGGTCTGAAAAGAGTTACTGTTTTATTTTTAAGGGTTGCTTACATTTAGATGGCTCCTAAAATGTATTAAATTGTTTAAGGATTAAACCCTATTTAAACTTGGGAGTAAATAATTCTGAAGCCAATCAGATTAAATTCAATTTTCCGATTGGTTATTCCCCCATTTATTAATTTACTAAACAAAAATGTAAAATACATCTGGGGCAGGAAATTTTCTTACAACTTGTAACCAAGTCTTTACATGTGTTTCACGAAACTACAACAAAACTATGTACAAGTAATCACGATTTTTTCAGGCGAATTCATGCAATTTTACAGACGATTTCAAATATTTTCACTAAACTTAACATATTAAAAAAAAAGTTAATGAAGGTTTAACCTTTTGACACCGATAAAAACTTAGTTATGACTTTAAATTTACTTTATTTAAATTTAAAGCTCACAACTGCGAAATTCGTATGGCAAATATAGCCACTATGAAACAAAAATTTAGAGTCGAAACTAAAAATGTTTGTTGATAAGGCCCTAGGTCATATTTTGGCGAAATAAAATTAAAAAAATTCTGGAAAAGAAAGAAAGAAAGACAGGCACAAATTTAAATTTAAACATTGACAAAAAAATAAATTTAAAACAAACAAATTTATAGTTGTAGGGGTTTTCTTTCCTGAATCATTTTTACTTTTTTTTTAGCACTACTGCCATTGGAATTGAATATTGGTAGCTTGTATTTTCAAGAAACAGAGCCTTAATAGCGATTTCAGAAGCAAAATGTATTAGATTTCGGTGTTTTCTGTAATAGTTTATCAGCTTTTTGTACCTAATTAGATGTAAGGAAAAAATTCGAGACGATGGAATAAAAGTTTAACTTTAAAAAAAGTTTATAATTACAAAACTTAGGTCAGCTATACATAAATTTTAGCGCTGGAGAATACTTTGATTTAACTTGTGTTTTACAGCATTTTTTATCATATTGCATTTTACAATTAAACCCACTGAGTTGATCAAAGCGTAACTGATACCATCTCTGTCGATCAGACAGTACCACTTCCCAAACAGAAACATTCGTTGACTACCATTTGGATATTGATGACCGTGTGATGTTGATTGCTTCTAATATTTCGAATCTGCGCAACAACATGTGTGTAATCGGATACTCCGTATCCTGCATACAAAACCGCGCAGCGTGTTGTGCAGGTCGCGAGATTATGAATTACACAGCCTGCTATAGGTGTAGAGTTTTGGGTGTGTACCTACGCTTTGATGGTGCAGTCTGGAGTAGTTTACATCTCCGACCACGCACAACTGACATCACTTGTCACTTGCTTATACGAACGAAGCCCGGTTGAGTCTTGAGTGACTATTTGGTTTTTGTTGTCGTCCTGTTGCACTGGTGTTGTGGTACTCGATTGAATTTCGCACGCATGTCGCGTATACCTCAAGGCTTATTGTGGAACAGTCAAATTTATTACCCCATCGAATGGTTTTTGATTGATGTCTGATGGTATCCAGCTGCGTAGTGGGTATGTGGTTGATATGGAGAAGCACTCTTCGGAGATTTTGTTGTCTTCGAGAGACTCGTGTAGGTGATCTCTTCGGGCGGCCCCCAATCGATCGATTTGTGGCGAACGAATTTGAGATAGGGAAAGTGCGTCCAATTTTTAAACCTGCGGTTGCCACATGGTAATGGCGTTTACGTACTGGTTGCGGTGGGGTATAGAATTCGATTTAAACAAATGTTCTGCCACTGCAATCAATTTGGGTGGGTGCAGCCCATATCACTGGGGCTGCACTTTTTGATCCTGAAAGTTGTTGAAGTTTGGTGGTCAATAAGAAGTTGATGTCAACACGAAGAAAATTATGTTTTCTAGAGGAATTCAGACGAAGAATTGACTTTCAGAATTTAAATGTCCTAGAAGGATGATTGGCAGTTGAATTGCTAATTTGCTCTAAGTTGAAGAAGTTCCTTGGCCATTTTTATATTATATGCCCTCCAGTTTTCTTAAAAGATTTTTAAAAGATCCTCTACTTTAGGATCCACAAGGAGTCTCTTTTGAATCGTTCGCAGAAAAATAATAAATATAGCAGCGTGCTTATAGTGCATCACCGTTTGACACCAATTTCAATTTTAAGCCACTCTGCGAAGCAGAACTCTTCAATAGAAAATCGCACTTTGGCCAGCGGAATCAAATACCGCCTTGAAATTAAGAAAACGTGATCTTTATGTACAAATGAAGCCGCTCTTCTAACAGCTATAAGCTCATCGAATCAAGTCGATTCCGCACAAATGAAACTAAAACAAATACCGCCACTCATTGTTCGTTCAGGAATAATAGCCGTCGATTCCATTTCGCTAAAAAAAACCTTCTTTGGGACATAGTTTATGGCACTTTGTTGCCAAATCAAAGTAAGACCATGAGAGGTATATATAGCCCCCATTCGGAGGCGTCAGTTTTCGAGCTACTTCAACCCAATGAGTCTACCATCTTTGCTGTGTTTTTCTTTTAAAGACTCCCTGCATTTGCACGTCCCGCCTGACCCAGTTTCCTTTATAGTTTATGCCGCGTCCAACTATTTATAGTTTTCCCATAGCCACACAATGTGTCAACAGACCTTTCCACAGAAACTATTCCATCGGCAGAAGGTTAATAGCTCGGGCTTCCTGGAATATTTATTTTTGTTAATAACGCATCTAACAACAAAACCACGGCCGGTCACGGTGTGTTAGTTGTTACTCCATACGACCACAGTGTGAACCAATCACTCATCCGCATCACACCAACGCGCATGCAATACCTAGAGCTATACAAACTATAAATCTGAAAATACCGTTTTTCCCCTATAAATACTAAACAAACAAACTGGCGAGTTTTATAAACAAATAACCATCTTTGATGAGCGCGGATTGCCGTTCGTCCGCGTGAGTTGATCTCCCCCGATAGTTGGCTGGGGATGACCTAAATTTTCACTTCATTGATACGCATCGACTGCATCCAGTTGATTGGACGCTTTTCCACAATATCCCGCGCTTTTCTCTTTCAAGTCTAATCACCAGCGCGTGGTGTGGGCGACAGCATGAAAAAGCGAAAGCATCGACCGACGATTGATGTGCGCAGAGTTTTATGCGAGCGAGCTTCGACTCGGATTTGGCTATCACATGGCTCCGGTCGGGGACTGACAGACACAAACACAGCAAACACAACAAACACATGGCTAATTGGGTCAAACGATAATAGTTGCACCGTCGATCGTCCGTCGTCGTCGTCGTCGTTGGACCGACTGGGTGTCACAGAAATGGATGTTTGGGAACGGATAACTCGTGTACGAGTCCACCAGTCAGCCGGCCCCTGCCATTTAAGGGATCACCAGCACCACTATTATGGGCTTTGTTGATTTACGTGCGGTCTCTAAACCGAGTGCCGCGGTATACTTGTACTAAGTGCACTGCCCGGTGGGTTGATACAGCTACAGCCTGGCTACCGATCCAAACGATCGGTGATCGTCACTGGGAATGGGAATGTAAACGAGAGTAATTAACGAAATGCATATGAGAGGTCTAGCTGGGGCTATCGGCCGCTGAGTGCTCCGAACATGGTCTTGTGGTCTATTGATTGGCCCCCAGTCTATGACTCTGAGAGTATATGTCGGACAATTATTTTCTTCCAATCAAGCGATATGTGTGGCATATCAATTGGAACGCAGAGTGACGTAGCGTGTAGTCGATTTTTTGTTTATGGTTATGGAATCTGAATGACAGATAAGCGGACGGTGGGCAGTAAACTGGTGCTTGCGGCTGTTTCAAAGTTGTTGTCGAAAATTAATTAGGAAGTACCTACTTTTTGTTTTTGTGGCTGTTAGTAATCAGGTGGAGGAGGGTTTCCCCCTGGGCTGACACATTGCGTTGGCATATGAGTAATTGGCGGGCAATTTGAAAAGCATGTGAGTGCTTTTGAATTATTTCATCAGTGCTACCAGTGGGGGTGTAGAGGTAGATATATTCGTATCTATGAAGGAAATGAATATCAGAAGGTTATAGTGAGGCCAAAATAAGAGATCATTTCGGAGTTACGGAGTGATTTGTTAGCAGGATTAATATTTTAGGTTATGCATAGAGTTTCGTTTCGCTCCAACAGAGGGGGCGACACAAAGTTCTTTCGATGAGCGCCTGCACCACGAAGTAGAACCACGGACACGAACAAGCGGGAACGAGTTTTCCGATATGATCGTGTCAGGTTTTGGATTGTGGGTCAGCTCCTGGTTGCTGGTGGATAGCTTAAAATACTCAAGGAAGTATTGGCTTCTTTGCGCATTATTTTCCTTTTTGCATTGATTGTAGGTCACTTCCATTCGTCCCAAAAATCAAAAACTCACACAAACCGAAAGCTTGTGAAAAGCTAGTGCTAGATTCCCTACGGACCTGTTGCTCCAACTATTTATTGATTAAAATTTATTTCGGAAATGGCAAGTTTAATGCAGTAAAGTCAGAAAAAAATACATTTTGGTAAAAAAGGCCCACAAAAAGTAGGCGTGGCTATAAACAAAAAAGAGCTCATGTTCTATTCCAAATCTTAGAAAAAGTTTCATTCAAATCTGTGCAGTAGTTTTCACGCCAACCGGTAACAAACAAGACGATCTTTGTCAGAGATCGGTGTTTAAATATCCGTTCTTATATCACGGTAAACTGGCGTTTCTAGACAGCTTGCGTAAAAGCATATAGAGTTGGTCCACAGATTACATGTTCGAATAATCCATGCTTCGTCTGCAAAAGGTAATTGTGAATGTACCAAGCCTTTTAGCCATATTTCCAATGATGCAGAGTCCGGTCCCCGACAAAGTTTTTTTTCTCGGTGGACTGTCTAATGCCCATTCGTCTTTAGCCACAGGAAGCTTATGAAAAGTATCACCGTCTGCAGGAATGTGGCTCTGACAGTCATCCTTCGTGTCCGTTTTTAGTCCAGCAATGCGTCTATACGATAGGGGTTTTTAGGGCTTTTAAGGACTTTGAGAGGTTAAGCTAAATTGTCGAACTTACTTTCAGCTATCTCAACTGTCGTACCTAATTCGATCAACCAAACCTTTTTAACTCTATCTAGGCTTGAAATAGTTGAAAAGATCTACCCTTTATTCAGTAGCCAATTTGGGAAGACATCATTTTCTTCTCTCCATCGCATTTAAAATCGCATCCATTAAACATCATTCCGATTGATTTTCTTTCTTCGCCAAACGTCTCCGAGAAATCCAATGCAAACGAAAGTAATAAAAAGAAACTAATCATAATTTCGAGAACAGATTGACAAAGCCCATTCGAGCACCACAGCGGCGCCGCCGCTCTGTGAAACTTGTGTATATCGTAGCTCGAAATCGTGTATAGATGTATCAGCATAATCGGCTTCTGCCGGATGTCGAAATCCAAAAATTTTCAAGTTCACCCACTTAACTTGTATAGATTCCGTGGTACCGATCGTGTAAAGAACACACAGCCAGTGGCATCCAGCATGTAGGTCAATCCGCTGGCATATAACGACTGACGTTTCGTGTTCAGCTCTTGACCGACATTCCAAATTGGAATTTGGGCGCATATACTGTCTCACGGGCTGTTTGTTGTTCTCCTACTTCTGGAAACACGATCGCGCGACTATGGTCTAGAATTTCAAAATAAATACAAATCGCCACCATTTCCAAATGTCAGCACTACACTCGGTCGCTGTCAGGTACGAAATCACAAACTAAACCAACATTGCCCAGAAACGAGGCATTTTAAGAGAGCGATAGAGTAAGCCTGTCTCAAAAATGGATGTAGGCGGCCGATTACATTAGCACCACATCCTGTTACACACGCATCAACTGGCATCATTATACAGAGAGTGCGTCCAGTTACAGTGTGACGATGTGACCCGAAAGAAAACACGCTTTTGCGCGTAGGATTCCATTCACCAGAGCGAACATTATGCTCGGTCTGGTGAATGAAATGCGGCTGCAAGCAAAAATACAAACATCACCTGACGTGGATCAATCCGTTCGCTCAGAGACAGGAGTTCGCGTAGGCGGAACCGCACGACATTAAGTTGGAGACTGTGGCGCATACTCACATGAGTGGCGCGAAGTGATTTCGCCTGGAGCGGATTTATGGGCGCCTTGCGAATGAATTGGACGCGTGTATCTGTAATACTGCTGGTGCCTGGTGGTAATTGACAGTCGGCGGCGCGGCCTTTCGCTCGAAGAGTTGTGTGTTCAATTAGCCTCTCTGGCGATGATTATAGTAGGTATATGGATATGATGCCGTTATTTGTGAAGAGAAAAAAAAAAATGAATTCCATTTCGAAATCGAATGCGCAAAATTGTTGTCGGCTGTCTGTCAGTTAGCGTGACAGTAGTAATTTGCTTCCGATTTGCATGGATGTATGTTTGGGGGGTTATTAGTGTCACACTGGATAAAATGACCTCTGGTTATATTTTTAGAGAAACATAATAACGGTTATATTGGTTGGAGGGTCAGTGGACGGAAAAGCTTTATGCGACTACTGAGCGGAAGTGTTTACGTAAGACAATTTTTAACACTCGAGGCAGCGCGAAACTAGGTGAAGAGGCTGAATGCCGAACTTTGGAATGTTTGTGAACTGTTAATGACATGGGTCGGGTTTGTTTTTGTTGGCAATGGGGGCATTGTCCGCTAATACTTAATTTTAAGGCCAAATAGCAGCGATTGGTTTGAGTGATTCGTAGTTAAATGCCTGAGTCGTGGCAGAGATGGACGTCTTCAGGTAAAGAGGCTTGATTTGCCTTCTAATACCAATGTGAGGTATAAAGCGACAAAATGTGCGATAGGTAGTGAAAGTAGGTACTTTGTGTTTCAGGTGTAAGGATGATTTAAGAAGTAAACACCTAGAAGCTAAAATTTGATACATTATCCCCATATGGCTTGCTTCGACGTCAAAAAGGCCGAAAACGATTCAGACACTGTAGAAATGCAAAACCTTTATTAAACTAGGTCTTTTTTTAAATCTGATAATAATATCCCCTCATGTAGAACAGGACAGTACTTTACAGAAATCTAGCCTCCAATATCTGCAGGAGTTTTTGAATTCACGAATATATTTCTAGTTCCACTCGTGACTATAGATGTCGCCCCGAATTCATATACTGTCAAAATTACTGCGAAGTAATTTCGAAGATCTCGTTTCAATCAGACACCAATGCCATTGGCCATCTTTATACCTTCTTAGACTTGTTGAACAGTCTTTGCCTACAATCTTAAATTAAAATTATTACGTGTGCATTTTTATTGCGCCATTAAAATTCGTATAGAAACGTCAAAAATTATCTCTCCCACCTAGAAATTTTGGGAAAATATGTAAAACACCATTTACAGATTCTAAAAATCATGCGTGGCTATCCGTCATATTTGTTGCGTCATTCTCAACTGAATAAGGTCGTTCAAGTTTCTAGTTTAGTAAGTCTGACAGCTGTCTGACTAGATGTATTTCAGTTTTTATTGGCTAAAATCGGTCATTTGAGCAGCTGTTTCAGTTGACATTTATGGAGGGCTACAGCCGACGAATCTAGTCAAGAAATTCAAGACTGAGTAATAGGTTGACAGTTCGCATATGTGGCTGACGTAGAAAAATGTGACATTCCCGACCAATCTAGTTTTTGCGTTCAGGTTACATCTCATCCAGACCAATCTAGTCGACTTAAGATAACTATATTCTTAAATGTGCCCAATGCCTATAATTTTGTGGAACGTAACCCAAAAGTAAAGGACTGTTCACATCCGAGCGAATTGCGAACAAGCGAATATTCGTAGTTTCTGACAATTTATTCACATGAAAACTTTTTTTAGTTCCAGTGCAGATAACCGATATTCAGTTTTATTTTTAAAGGTTAGGTTCGAATGCATTTTTTATTCTTGGGTTTGTGGATCGCGATTGTATGTGGATTGTGAATAAAGTGTGACAGATGACAGTTCCCAAGAATTTTCAATTCGTGGGAAAATTGCTGTAATTTAAAATTTAACTATTTAAATCCTTTGTTTTTTCGATTAGGTGTTAGATTAATTAAATATAATGTTTTTTTGGTAAAACAAGTAGCAATTTTCAATTTATAAACATAATTAAATTGGTTTGTTCGCAATTCGCGCTCATGTGAATAGTCCATAGTAATTGCGACTGTTAAATATCGTCGATGAAACCAGAAAAGTGTGTAACTCCATTTTGAGTGAAAATGGGCCTTGAACTGTGTATCTCCACTAAAAAGTTGAAATTACACACCACGTTGACCTGAAATCCTTTTCATACAATAGAAATAATACATTATAACAATATCTGAAAATATCAGCCATATAACGTTAGCTATCTTAAAAATATGATGTTTTAATGCTCTCCTGAAAAAGTCTTAAAATGGAGTTACACAGTTTTCTGGTTTCACCGACGATATGTCTTTCTACTTTCTAGTCCGACAAGTCCCGTGACAGCTATTACAAATTTTAAATAAATTTTCTTTAAAAAATTCCTTTTCGATATATATTTAAAATCTTAAAGAACAATTTTCTTAAGAAATATAATAAAGAAGATTTTCTAAAGATTTTAAATGTATCTCAAAATGAAATCTTTTAAGAAAATTTATTTAAAATAAAACACATTCTCTGGCGGAAACTTTGAGAGAATAAAAAAAACTGTCATCGTAGGTTAATAACCCCGATTAGGTAGGTACCTTTATTCACCGGTGACAACATTAAAACACCGATGACAGTTTAATCATAAAACCTTTTCGTGGAATAAATTTACAAAATTTATGAATTCCGCAAAACGAATTTTATGAGAACATTTCTTCTGTTAAATGCTTTGACATTGACGTATTTGTCGACGCAAGAGAGAAAATCAAAATTCGAATTGCACTAAAATTGGATTGGGACGCTTCAGTCTCTCTATTATTTGCAGCCAACTTCATAAGAATTCCAGTTAAGCACATTTCCTATTTGTAAAACACTTGTTACAGCGGCAAAAAGTGGAAACTGAAAAGTCAATTGACAGTTTGATAAGAATTTTTTTGAAATTTTGTCCAAGCAAATATTTCTTTTCCAAAAAAATTGTGAAAGACGAACAAATTGTATAACAAAAGCGGCCCAATTCATTAGAGATATCTATTGTAAAAAAAAAAATGGGACTAGGTAATTAAATTGCAAAGAATATTCTCGATGCCATTTTTTTAAAAATGGGGTCCAGCCTTAATCGAATTTAGGATGAAATAGAGCAAATAATTCTGCCACAGCTGTCGTAAAAATGCCATGACAAATCCCATTTACACGCCATTCAAGTATTTACCGCACATCCTAGACAAACGTTTAAATATCAACTTTTGATGTATGAATATACTAAAGAAAACCTCCTTCATTTGTTGTCTCATCATACATACAGAAAACGAAGGAAGGATCTTGAAGTGCTCTCGCCATGGTGCAGTGCGCACTGCATAACCCTTCACATTAAATTGCTTATGCTCCAGGAATCCCACAATCGTGCAAAAAGTGCATACAAAACAAAAAGCAATGCACCACCTCAACTTGTTGACAACCTCTAAAAATGGCAGTGAACCAGTCTTTCCCATTTAACCATGCCAGCCAGCCACCTACACCACGTCTATTTGTGTTCCGTTTTGGTTGGCGGCGCTATACGTGCGCCATCTCCTTGTAAGGACAACAACTTTCATCGCTACAAGATTTCAGTAAAAGATTGCGAATCTTGTCCCCTCTTCTGGCTTTCCCGCGCAAATAAAAAAAGAAGCAAAGCTCTGAGGCATAAAATTTACGATTCCAAGTTATTACCGGCACGGAGGCGGCAATTATTAATACATGTCCGGCATGCATGGTGGAGCGTAACGTTTCTACTATGCGCACTGGTCTCAGAGAACACTATCTGCGTACGCATGCTCATTGCGCGTAATGAAATGCTTCGAAAACCATGGTACCGGTGGGTGGATGGAGATGGTTAATGCATAGCATAAAGCTGCCGCAAAATTTAAATACACGCGACATTGCTTCATTCTATGCAATCAAGGGCCAGCAAAGCATGACGACGTCACAACGACTGGAGGCTATTTCGTGACGATTGTCAGTTAAAATAACCACTTGACGACGCGCGTTTACAAAACCTTGACTTTCATTGAATTGTTTTTTCTTTCTGTTTCGTGTTAAGGGTGCATTCATGTCACTGTCACCCTCGGTACAGAGGGTTGTTCTTGTTCATTGAAAAGATGTCCATTGTTGGGCAATGTAAACAATTAGTCGTGTGGCAAAGCGGTAGGGTGTCAGATTTCATATTTTGAGAAGGACTGTCAACATGTGTTTGAATTTGAATATGAGGACTTGGCTTCGGGGGTGAGTGTGTGTGTGTCAAGTAAAAGGAAAATGCATTTCGTGTGTATAGTGTGGAGGAATCGAATTTCGAGGAGTCGACTGTTATGTGTTTCTAAGGAGAGTTTTGTGTCTGACTTTCAGCAGATGTGCCGTGCCCGGAAATAGTTTTGTAGTTGACATTTTAAATTTAATTTCAAAATGACTGAGCAAAGCATTGTCAGCGGGGCGCAGCAGCTTGCCTCTTAAAAATGGTCACCTTTGACAAATGACAACACACTCTTGGAGTTGGAGTTTTTCCTCTTTAATTTTTGGGATAGGTGCGAGCACTCGTATGTTGGTTGTTTAAGTAAGTCAATCGAAGGATCATATTTGCGTTTGAATAAATTTGGCAGACACTGTAATTCTTTGTACTAAATGCAGTGACTACCAACCCTACTTTCTCCTGAAACAAATCTACAAATTTCACTAGAAAAGTCCGCTGTGCGATTTACCGCCAGTTTTTAAAAGATCCGCTATTTGAAAAGCCAGAAAGGTGGGCAATCCTCAGTGGAACTCTCTACCGCACAGATTGTTAGATGTTCATTCGCCCAGTGTAGGTTCTGAACCTTCCCTTGCAAGCTTGCTGCCAAATATGTTGACTGAAATCTTGCGGATAAATGTAGGGAACTCACCAGTTGATGCTTCAGTTTTGAAGTGGTATGTGGTGGAAGTATGGCATTACTTTCACATCAGATCACCTGGAGCTACCGATTGCATATCTGTAGCTCAGGGTATAAAACAAATGCATGTGTTCCAAGGTTAAAAAGAATTCTAATGTTTCCCTTTCTACTAGTGATCGTAAACATTTTGACAGTGATACTTCAATCGCCAAACTTCTTAATTTCTCTGAGTTGTTGCCTGTTTTTTTTCCGACCATGACAAAATTTGGACTTAACTTCCTTGAAAAATCGTGAAAATGCGTGTAAATAAAATAAGTTTTGAAGCTTAGTAAGGAGATTCGACCTCCATTCCGATAATAAAGGGGAAACCGGCGCTTGTTAAGAAATTTCAAAGGATGGCGGAGCATAGAAAAGGAACATGGACACTAGGTTAAGTCGATAGCTCTTCGATTCGTGTCTGGGTATGACCCCTCCCAGAAATGAATTATGTGTTCCAACAAAAACAGTCTTATTCTATTGTTACCAGTTGCAAACGTTCAACAGTCTGTGCGTATTTTATTCGGTGAATGTTGCTTTGTTGTATTTTTGATTATTTTTGAAATGCTCCTCATGAAGGGGGTTGAAAAGCTTAGAACAAAAATCTAAACGGGTCATAAATAAAAATGTGTTTCCCTTGTGTCTTCAACGAGTTATCAGGGATCAAGTGAAAACAATATTTTGCCACGTACAAACAATTTTGTTTCATTATTCAATTTTATGCCAGATTTTGCTCTAAACCGATTGGCGCCTATGAATTTTGCTACATCATGCGCTGAAAACTAGCTATTGATAAGGAAATGGGTTGGAAAAGACTATGAAAAGGTATCAACCTTAAACCGTCGCTGCAGACTTTAGACAAAGAGGTAGAAAATGCAGAGGTGTCCAATTTGAATGTGCGCCAAAGTAGGTATTAAGTGTATTTTCCAAAATTTTTTTTCTTAGGTTTCAGGCGACATAGTTTCATCGAAGCAAAATCGGGTGCACCTTCATCCAGAAAAAACTTTAATTATTTTATAAATTTGTACCCTAAAATTTGAACAGGGGACTCATTGAGATTTGTTCTTACCCCCCTTTTCAAGGGGCGTACTCAAAACACTCTAAAGGCACTCAGAGGAGTTTCATAACACATTTTGAAAACCTTTTGGGGTTCATTAAACTGGCTATTAAGGGTGAGTTGCTCTAAATCCGCTCTTGGCTAAGGCAGTCTATCTTCAAAAAAAAATGATTTTTTTAACAGCATTCACATAATAACTGAACAGCTTCTTGTGGGTGGCGCCGATTTTCACTCATTAAAATTAAAACACGGATAAAAGACCTTTTACATAACCTGCTAACGTCCCTAAACTTAATTAATCCATGCCACAAATGTACGCCTTCCTTAAAAAGGTGCGCGATAAAGAGCCTCATCCTCAATGCCTTTGCACTCTCCAGTTGAAAACAACGCTCTAACGCCTTCGCCAGCTCTATGCCACCCCATCTCAACTACGTAATTCATATTCATATCCCTCACTGACTTTTTCTTTTGTCTCTTACATAAGAAACGTTTTTAATTAGCGGATCTGAATGAAGCTCTAGCGCGTCTATTCTACTGCCATACACCAATCACACTCAACTCGTGGCTCGTTCAAGCCTCTATTGTTGTGCATGTGCTACTCCGCTAATTGAGTCATTTATGGAAGGCTGCTAGCAACAGCGAAAAGAAAATCCTTTAGTTGCGTGCCGGGGAATGGGTTTTCTATTTCACAGATACAACGCATCCCACGCGATGTTGCTGCAGCTGGTAATTTGCTTGCGCGCCATTAACATGAAGTATTTCACGAATGCACATCAAGTGCTACTCAGCTCTTATAGTGCGCCCATGCTGCAATCAGCCACCTCTTCGGATGGAAGTATCTTCTTTTTTTTCTCTTTCTCCCTCTCTCTATTCACCACCAACACAACAATACAACGCAAAATCATACAGGCAGGAGGCAGCGTTTGCAATCAGCCCCCAGTTTCGTTCACGATGTCGCCTCCGAGATGATTTCATAATACAGTTGCTTAATAAGATTGAAGCGTTGCCCGATGCGCCATTCACCAAGAACGAGCTAAAGATTGATTTTTCGTTTTTAGTTCGCAGTATATAATTGCGAATTTCCTGTTCAATCAGAAACATGGGGGTTTGAAGTGATTTCTGCAGATCAGCTTGGGCCTTATTTTGATCTTTAGCAGTGACCTTTAATTAGCGCTCATAATATGGTGGCTGGTGTGCGATTGTGGGATAGGTGCGGCTGGGGCTATTTGGTGCGGTGACATTTGCGACAAATTGAATTCATTGGATTGAGTAATTTGTATGTGTCTGGATCATGGGGCAGCCTGGTCAAGTATTTCCCGTTTAATTTTGAGCTGGTTTTTGGAATGTCACTCATAATTCGATGTGAATATGGTGGATCTGAACTTGGCGACAACAATTCAATTCAGCTACCCCCAGTGAAATTAATTTCCATACCGACGACCTAGTTGTTTGTTAATTTCTGCGATGGTGTTGACATATTTCACTGATGGAATTATTATTTTTATTGTGGGCATATAATAGTACTATACATCCATCATTCATGCTCAAAAATTGGAGGAAGAATTTTTCTTTCGAGACATTCAACGCGATAAAACAAAAATGGCCGCATTGGAGTTATAATTTCTTCCTTCGACTCGTTAGTTCTGAACCCATTCCAATAATCAAACCGAAGTATCAGCGAGTTTTAGGAGTAATTTTATGGACCTCCATGCAAGCGTTGCATTTGGTGAATTTATATGTTTACCCTCTAAGGTAGATCAAGTCTTTTTCTACCTCAAAGTGACTTGCCCGTTTGTTTATATTTGTTTCATATTGCGAGCTATTTCCTTAAACCAGCCATTTTTGATCCTCAAACTCCGTGAAAGACTCTAAATTAGCGGGAAGTAGTTTTATTTCGAATATAAATTTACTTGTAGGTTTTGTTACAACAGATTTTAAAATTCAGAGTCTTTCATCTGAAACATTATTTTAGGAATTTCATTGGGCAATAAATATAAGTTCCGAAAAAAAATACGGAAATACCTTAAATTTACAAGAAAAACAAAAAAAATAATATTAAATAAATAAATAAATAAAGAAATAAATAAATAAATAAAAAAATAAATAAATTAATAAATATATAAATAAATAAATAATAAGTTAATGAATCAATAAATAAACAAACAAATAAATTAATTAATTATAGAACAAATAAGGGGGGTCACCTTTGAATACTTTTTGCTTCCTAGTCTCATAAAAACCTATATTTTTGAATTATTGATCTGTAACTTTTTTTTTTCTTTTAGAAATGGAACTCAGCTTTAGTTTAAACACATAACTCTATCCGTTTTATGAAGATTTCGATTTATTATTATTTTTTGAAGGAAGCAGGTCCTTAATTTCAAAGGTGCCAAGCTCACCAAAAAATTTGTATACCCTTACAAAGATAGAAAAAATGTTGGAAATGCAGCATAAAAACATCCAACACGAGCTAGTTTCAAGCGACCGAAAGCCGTTGACGTTTAAAAATAATAAATAAAATTTTGGTTTACGCTCTCAAATATTTCTTTTATAAGATTTTATTAGTGCTGTTCAAAAGTACCCCACGTTCATAGGTGCCCCCCCTCTCCCCTAAATAGATGAATTAATACATAAATATCTACATTAATAGCAGACTAAATAACAACAATAATACAAACAAGTAAAAGTGTTACCATCGGCCTGGTCGATGCTTTGATACCCTCCACGGCATACGAGTCATGCAAAATTGGTTTTGTATGGGAGGTACCAGAACTACTTGACCGACATAATTCAATTTTAATATCAACCTGACGATGATAAAAGTAAGTACTCTCACAAAACGGAGATGGCTAAATCGAATCAGAACCAGACTTTATGAGGTGACTCCTTCTTGGCGTTACAAATGTAATGACAAAGTGAATACATATGCCAACTATTAATTTATATATAAATTGTATTTGAAACATTAACTCCAGGATTATCAGCAAAAGCACAGCGTTCTACAAAGCATTGCTTTCATTTTCGAATTCTTTGAAAGATCAATTTAGCATTCGCCTTATTGTGAGCAGGGTTGCCCTTTCATAATTTTGTTAGGAAGTATAATAGAATATTTCTCACGAGTACCGGGAGAAATATTCTATTCTATACTGAATAAAATTCAAGAAATTCAAGAAAGGAGTACAATACTCCTACTTTCGGCAGCACTGATAGTGAGTATCCAGGGTCGAGTGAGGCCACGGTAAATTAAGCATCATATTTAATAATTTATTTTGGGAAACCTGCAGTTTCTTAATATGCCACATTGGACAATACTTTGCCACCCATAAAGCAGAATTGCATGAAAAATTACTTTGTGGATGATTTTTTTATTTTTGTTCGAAAACTGCGACTTTCGGTTTATGAAGGGATATAGCATCCTAATGGCAATTGCAATTAATGCTATATGGGTTGCAAAAGTCAAAGTATCCAAATAAATGCCTAAGTATTTTACCGAAGGTTCCCAACTTGGCTCACATTTGAAGAGCTCTTTTTCGTAAGTTTTTTCAATGCCAAACCCGCCTGTTCTTTATACCGTGGTGAAACGGATGCTTTTTTGACTGGACGTGAGTTTTTTTCTTGCCTCATCACCCATTTAACACCTGCTGGAAATACTGCTTAAACACAATCCTGGGCTGTATGAGTTCCCACTATATAAGTTTAGATCTCCTAAAACGTGGAATAGTTTTGTGGTTTCCACCCTCTCCATCTCCCATCCAGAGGTAATCTTTGCCAAAAGACCGCAAATTTTGGGTGTATCCCATCCCCGTGTTCCAGTTACTCACAAAAAACCAATCGATGATCTATATGGCGGCGCACACACTCCGGAAATTTCCAGCCCATCCCATTGTTCTCGACCCGGATAGAGCGCACTCTCCAAATGACATATATTTTTATTCGGCCAAATCCCTTATGAAGTTTTCCTTTAGAATAAAGGACCCATCTCTCTTGACACAAAATGTAAATCTAGATATTGGCATTTGGCAGAGCACTTCTATTTTGTGTAGTTTCCCATTTGTCCCCCCGTACTCCCAGTTGGTCTCGGTATAATTTGCTCTGATTTTTTATTTCCATAATCTGCTTCTTTTATAATGAACATTCAACAGAGTGGTTGTAAAAAAAACGAACTTAAGCGCTCTATTAAATCCAAAAAGGGGATAATCTTCTATAAATAACCACCCAACCCAACCCTCCTCATTCGCACTCAGCACACAGTACTGATGCAGTACAAACGATATCATCCCTTGCTGGACTACTTAACTAACTCCAGGAGTTCAATAAACTCAAACGCAGGACAACTACTCAGTTTCATAATCTCGACACAATCGATAAGATTGCGGAATTAGGGGTGTCTTAAGTCGGGCGCTATTTTCTTTCCATTCAAACCAACATCCGTCCTTGCGACTATTTCGAGAGGAATCCCGAAGGATGGGAAGAAGATTGTCGCATGTCTTCATTCCAAACACTGCATCGAGTCAAGTGCATCTGCTTTTACCATTAGGGCGCATGCATGTGCTGCAGAGCAGAACAACCCTTATCTCTCTGTGATGTAATTGAGAGAGTGAGAGCGAGAGGACTTGTATTGCACTCTCTTCTCTTGCATGTGCCATGATGGCTATGGCGAGGCGATGGCACTAAAAATGTTCAAATTTCACCGAGTTTTCCACGCTTGCCTGCCTCGAAAGTAGGCAAACACAACACAAACACAGCACGGTACTCCGAGCTCCGACTCCAGTTTTTGGACACTTCTTTGGCGCTAGCTACCTCATGCAGTGCTTCCACTGAAACTAGTCAACTCTGATTCTGCGGGCGTGTTGGTTGGTGTTGTGTCTTGTGCGTATCGCAGCAGACATAGTGTAGCTTGTGGATTTGAATTCACTGAATTTAAATCGTTTGTCTCAGATAGTCAGATATATCTTGTATAGATACTTTTTGTGCGATTTTTTCCTCAAATACGGTTGAGTCATTAGTGGTTTTATTGAAGTGCAAATTTCACCTGTGGATTAAAGGTGTCCGTGTATGTGTGTGTGCGTAACATAATAATTGTTGCGTGATTCGAATAAAATATATCATTCCGTGTAGCAAAGCTGAACAATAGGAGGCAGCGACAGCGAGCCATTCTCAGAGACGACTCCTTTTTTTTCGTTTAGTTTATTTTCGGATTAATGAATGACTGACAGACGGCATGGATATTGTGGATTTACTCGGTGTTGTCGTTCGGCACGCAATACAATAAACCGCTGGTAAGAGGCGCTTTAATAGAATTTTACAGCAGTCATTATGTTCCTTAAATGAGTTGGCATTTTCCGCATGTTAATGAGGCCGAGGATTTTATTGTTCACATTTATTCGTTGTAAGACACGCTTCGTTTATGGATTTGTACAAATGAAATAGTGATATGAAGTCAAGGTCCGCTTGAAAGAATACCGACAGGAAATCTGATAAGAACAAAGTTTATTTTAAGAGCCATGAACAGATAGGTTGATCGGTTGATTTGACTTTACAACGGTCTCAAGTTGTTTATCAAATCCACTTTTGAGCTGTTTTCAATTAATTTCTGGCATTGACCCAGTTCGAAGGGTAATCCTACGTATCGACCCACTCTTTCATGCTGGCATTGTGATGTTTAAGACCTTTGTGCACGCGATTACTGAATTAGCACTAACAAAAAGACTCATGTAAACAACATGCTCTGTTCGTGCCGGTCAAGGATAAGGGATAATCGCGAGTGGTATAGCCATTTGTTTATTGTATTGCAATAAATATTTTATCGCCTGGAATTGTACTAAGCGGTACAGTTTATTTATTTATTTTTTACAAATCCATTTAAACAACTTAAAAATCTATTCTAATATGAACTTAAGACTTATTTTAATATAAAATATTTAATTTTTATGTTAGAGACCAGACATTATTTGATTCTTTCAAGAATTTCTGGAATAGTTTTCAAAAACATCAATGCGATCAATAACTAAATGTAATTCTTTGATGCAACGCGCAATTGGTTCATTTATGTAATAATTTGTTCTGTGAAACTAACCACAAAGATGAAATCTCATACGCAACAATCTTTCGGGAAAATAAAAGTTTAGGGTAGAGTAGCCTAGTTGCGGCCCTCCCCAGTGGCCGGCCACCTCTCAGAAAAGTCGTTGTAATTAGTGAATTGTTATAGTTCTCTTTCGAATTTGGTCTTAAATTGTTTTCGCAAAGTGTTGAAATTCTTGTTGTGAGTGCTCAGTCGCTCTCGAGAAATCAACTCAATTGACTTGTGCTCAGTCGGGGAAGATTTTTGTGTGAATTTACTGTCAAAACGTTATTGAAATTGCTGTCGGAATTAGTGTTTTCTTGTGAAAATTGTGTGGCTAATTGTTTTTTTTTTTTATTTATTTTTAATAATATAAATAATTTTGTTTTCTTAACTTTTCTGTAATAAAACATTTCAATAAAAAAAATATTAAACAATTTAAGCCCAATATTCTTTGGGTGGCCGAAGATGGAACACGAGATGGCCGGAAACAGAAAACAAGGGGCCGGCCGTTTTTTTTACTAAAATCTAAATAAAGACGAAGAATTTAATAAAGAATAATTTATTTTAGGAATTATTCGAAAATGTTAAAATTCTTTGTTACTGTGATATATTTTATGACGAAAAATCCTTAAGGGGCCGGCCACCAGCGAATCTACCCTATCCGCTCAAGTAAATAGGGGCATTTAATGTGGCAATTTATTACATCTCTTACAAACATGATACTAAAATACTTGCGTCTATTTCCAAGAGTAATTATATTAAAACGAACTCCACCCTAGTTAAGTAGGGTGGAGTTTCTACATTCCACCTTATTTTTTTTAAAAACAAACCTAGTAAAACATTTTTGTACCCTTTTGTATTCTGTAGGAGTTAATTTGGTAGTAAGGATTCCAGATTACACTACAATAGTCCAAAACCGAACTTACAAATGCGAAAAACAGTGCCTTCATCAGAGAGTTCTTTCGTATTCCGCCTAATAAAACCAGAATGCTTGAAATGCATTACTTACAATGTAGTCAACATGAGGCTTAAAAGTGAGTTGTAGATTCAATATTTTTTTAGAAGTACTTTTTCAAACTCTATTTTATTATTATTATTATTTGGTAACTGAAAGAAACGCATCTGGCACAAGTAAGTCTTTGACATTTAGATACGTGTAAGTCTAAATACGTAACGTTAGCACCAACTGGCTGGACTGTTTAGATCATCTTGGAGAAGCAAGCAATCTTCAGCAATTTGAATGGTTAGGTTAGGTTAGTGGGCTGGCGTGGAGAGTTCCGCGCCACACTTTGAACATTTTTTAAGTCATCAGAAAAGAAATGGCAGGTGGAATTACGAATATAAGACGGAATGTCATTAACAAAGAGGAGAGGAAAGGTCCAATGTGACTTCCTTGCGGAACACCTGATGTTACAAAGATAGGCTCTGAGAGACAACCACCTATTTTTACGTGTTGAGTACGGTCTCGTAGGTACAAAGACACCCAATCTAACAGTGCAGAGTCCAATCCAATACATTTTAATTTTTGGATCAACACTCTATGATTTATTCTGTCAAAAGCCTTAGAAAAATCGGTACAAATTATATCAGTCTGAAAAGCAAGTTCAAAGTATGTTACAACTTTTTCACATAAAATTGCTAGGTTGGTGGCTGTGGATCTGCCTTGAACAAATCGGAAATGATTTCTTTTACAAAGAAATTGAATTTATCGCCCCAACATCTTGTTTATGGCTGATAGCTTACATATAGGTCTATAATTAGTAATTTTGCGCTTGGATCCGGCCTTAAAAAGGTTGTATGTAAGACACTTTCCACTCATAAAGGAAATTACCTGTGCTAGGAATATAATAAAAATAATACAATGTTAAAGCAAGTGATGTTGCACATCCTTTAAAAAATATCGGAGAGATCTCATCTGGACCTACACCCTTCTTAACATCTAAGCCTGTCAATGCACAAAAGACATCCGATGGGCTTAACTGCGGATTTCCTACGGAAATTCGATTTAGAGAGCTAAAGTCTTGAAGAGTAACTGGAGAAGATGAACAATAAACGGATTTGAAGTAGTTCGCAAAAAAATTACAATGGTGACAGTATCACTCGATTCCTTTTGAAGGTACTGCATACAGTTTGGGAGGCCAATGCATTTTCGCTTGTTAATAAAGGTCCAAAAAGATTTACTATTTTACTCAGCTGACTATACGTAACTACTGTATAAAAAATGTTTAAGATAGTCAAAGTCTTTCAGAGATTGCAAGTGTTTTAGATGATGAAATGATTTATTTTTGTCACGTTTATATAATTTATAATCTTATACCTTAATCTTCCGATTTTTTTTTTAAATTGGATAATCTCTTAGTAAACCAAGGAGCATTTGAATTTTACTTAAATTGTTTCTGTAGTTTAATCGAAATAAATAATTTCGCAGTTTCAAACTGAAGGTGTGGGCACATATGAGGTTTCAGAGATACATGTGTGCAATTTGTATATAGAAGCAGGGCACTCATGCCGTAACTTTTCAGACGATTATCGTCAAAACGATAAACCTCCAAAACTAGCAACCAAGTGCTAAAATTACAAGTTTGAGAGCTTAAACCAGTTCGTTTTCCAAAAATATAATGAAAGCTGACGTTTGTCAAAGCACTTCGAGCAGAATATAACTTATTTTGGTGATCAAAGTTTCAAAAACGATATCGTTTAAACGATCGTTGATAAACGAAATGTGCCCCCAGGGCATGAATGGGTTGAAGCTCTGGTGAAAAGTCGATGATTCCAAAGATCAACCTTCACAAAAAGAAGAAGTTGCTTGAACACCCCATCCACTCCAAAGAATCGATGTACCTTTTTGAATTGATCAAATGAAATAGTTGAGTTTAAAATCTGTTCTCTTCAAAAGCACATGTTAGACCATGGCTCTAATATTTCAGCCATTTTATATGGAGTTGGGCCTATTTTATATCGAATTCGGACTCTAGGCCAAACGGCACCAACTTTGAATGATTAAAAAAAAAATCTATTATCATTAGTTAGGAGCCAAAAAGATCCGACGAATTTTCAAATTGGTTCCAAATTTCACCCATTTAAAATACCCAAAGTGACGTTAGGACTCGAGGAAACAGCTGTTAATCCGCGATATTTACAATCATTTTTAGTGTTCAGGCTAAATTTTTCAAACTCACAATGGTGAAATTTTCAATACAAAATTGCATATTATGACCTACAAAATATATAAGGTGAAGGTTAAAAATGATTATTGGTAGGGCCCAATGATCAACTTTTGTAAAGTCGTACACAGCCGTGTCCGCGACTTTGTAAGCGAAGAACACTGAAATTTGCACAGAACACAGATGCCTTATGTTCCTATATTTCCCGTACGTGGGTAAACGTCGATGAAAATGAAGCAAAAAACGAATGAAAGCAAAGCGACAAACGGGCAGAATTTCCACCGTGCATACCGATTTCCTAATATGAGACACTTGTGAGCTGTATGACTGTAGGTTAAGTTCTCGAGAATCTAAACGAATCGACCGAATGCGGCGAAATATAAACTAAATGCTGCTCCTTGTTAAGGCCCAATCTTTCTGAGAAGTCCAAACGGATTTAACATGATCCAGTCACAAATCAACATACAAACAGATGAACTTTGCGATTTTATTACTTTAGATTTGGTTGCTCTTTTCGTAACGGGGTCTTGTGCTGACAGGTCTATTAGTTTTCTGTGGATCTTTCCACTGCACGCTACCCAATAAGAAGCTCGAAATAAGAAGTAGACTTCAGCGTACCCCGTCGCTGTAGATCTGGGCTTGACTCCCTAAACTAATTCGGTGACTTTTTCTCATATATGTATTTTCGTTGAGCGTTCATGGGCTCATCTTGTCGCTTAACTCAGTTCCGATCAGCTTCTGGAAAGGGGTCACTACGTGGACATTTCATTCAAAATTGATGGGATAATATCGGAACTTTTAGTGGCTTCAGAGTTATAGCTTAGACCTCCAGCTCATAGCTCGAGTAATCGGTTTTTTACTATCGGTTGTAATCCTACTTACAAATTAAGTCTGTTGTTGTTTAGTCGTCGCCAAGTTTTAAGGGCACTCCATCAGGTAACCTTGTATGAGGGCGTTTTAATGGGCAACTCGGTGGTATCGCCATGATTGAAAGTTGTTGGCACTGTTATTGTGGACAGATCCGCTTTAAACGCGGCCAACTTATCAGTAGATAGATAGGTATCTCTTTTTGTAAGCGATGATCAAAATATTACTACACAGAGGGGGATTTTTGTAATCGGTAGGTTCGGAATTGTAGTATCCGCTGGTTCTGGCTGCTTAATTTCAAGAGCTATACATGAGAACCGGTCGAGAATTCAAACTAAATCTTAAGTAAGTTTCGAGTGCAGTCTTGAAAAATGATTGTTTGCTGAAGTAAGGCACATAAATGTAGAAGTGTAATTAAGACAACTGGCAACAGTCGCACATATAACCCCTATCGATGTGCCAATTCGATACGCATCCCCAGTCACTGTCAGTCGATCTGTTAACTCTGTGGTGATAGTTTGTGTCAAAGTAAAAGTGTCAATGTTAATCCAAACTTTATTTAATTTTATAACAGAGAAACATAAAAGCGCTTAATAAATATTTTAACAAAACCTTCTTAAATGAGGCTCATCGAGTCTTTATGAGGGTCTAAAGGCTTTCTGGCCGGAACTTCTCATTATACCAGTTGCAGAAAATATAAAAGGTCTCAAAAATGTACCTTCAGTCGATAACTTCGTCAAGTATTTTGATGTTATTTTCAGTCTGGCTTTCTAAAAGAAAAGGTGTACAGAGAAATCCGGAACTTTTGTAGGTTTTTTTTTTAAATTGTTCCTGGTAAGCGATTTTTTAACTAGAATTAAGTTAAAAAAATACGGCCATGGAAGGGCCGTACCCAATCACCTAAAATCAGGGGTCAGATTCTGTAAGGCAAAACGATCAAACGTTTTCGTGCGCACGAATGATTTGCCCTATGTTACTCAAGCAGGTCTCCATTATATATTGAACCGTTGGGGGAAATTGCTTACAATTTTGTGTGAGGTCGTAAAATGGCATAAGCAGTAGTACAGGTGTTGAGAATTTAAAAAAAAACCTGTCAGAAAACAAGTAACAACTTTTTTCGCCCAACTCGCAAGTATAAGCTCTAAGGTCTATCCAAGATCAATGTTTTAAACAAGCTTACAGATAACAAGTTGGTCATAACTGTTGCTTCATATTTCAAGAAGCAACAGTTATGAAGCTGCATATAAAAATTATGGTTTTGAATTTTTTTATAATCTTAAATTATTTATTTATTTATTTATTTATTTATCTACCGAGCTTAACTCTAACAGACAAGGATTAAAATATTATAACAATTCAAGGTAAATATATAATATAGGGGTACTAAAACGATATGGACTTCGATGTTCCCAACATTTATTTTTGAGTTGTTCGTTCATTCACTTCATCTACTGCACCGTAGCCGGCTTTAATTTTGCGAGGGTAACCTAAGGCAGACAGATCCAACAATTAACCTGCTCTGTGTAAGGACCTTTTTGCTATCGACGTCCTGTCAGATGTCAAGCTGCCTTAAACGACGGATTCTTAGCAGTGAAAACCACTGCATTTCTGATAATCTTGAGAGTAGACAATTCTAATTCTTGGTTATAGGTTAGAATGGAGAGAGATGAGCAGAGAGTGATAATGAGTTAGAAAATTTGTTTCTTTGGGGTATATTTTCGTCATCAGGTTAGTTAGTAGGAATTTTCTTACAGCGTTTGGCTCGAAAATACGCGATTAGGAACGGTTTCTTTCTGTTGCATGCATGATGTCCTCAAATTACCATAGTTTATGAATTTATTTTATACTATTTAAGCACAAATAAATAAATAAATATTTCATTACAGAGGCCAACCTGTGCCTATGAACCTAGATACCATTGTAGGTTGAATAGATTCAACTAGATACCAAACAATTTAAGCCACAATCAGTTTTAATCTTTACGTTCCATTACTATTTCCCCATAAGTCACAAAGCCCAATGGCTACAGCGTTCTTTCCCAACATCTAAAGAACTAGTTACCACTTTCACCATACCAACCGCAATTGCAAATCCAATTTGAAACGAAAATCGTGCCGACGTCGATAAAAAATAAAAAAATAAAAAATACCCAGTTGCCCAATCGACATTTGCACAACCACTATCTATACAACTATGGATAAAAATAAATGTTGACCTCTTCTATGCAGCAGTCCTACCCGAGAGAGGAACTGCAAAAATAAATAAATACCGCCTCCATCTTCCGCATGATCTGCATCCAAGACTCCTTGATCATAAATCTCGTCGACAAACAGCGCGCAGTTTTTTTTTCTCATAATGAAACACCACTAGACATAGAGCCAGAGACAGCGCATAGCACTAACCGAACCGCACTTCAGGCCGGTATGGTGTGGTGTTGTGCTGGTGCTGGTGGTAATGTTCAATCCTCTCTAGCTAATTTCTTATCCGTCGCAGTGATCACGTAAATTATGTCCAAAGTCGAAATGGCATAAAAAGACAAATCTCTTCTCGAGCACAATTGCCGGTCTGGTCATGTGGGGTACCTCAATAGTACCACTGTGGGCCAGTTCCTTTTTTTTTCGTTTTAATAAATATTTCCTCTGCCAGCAGACGCAACACCTCAAAACTTTCAAATTTGTCTAGACAGGCATACTGAGGCTGATTACAACTTTATCCGCATATCTTGTCCAAACGATCTGCATCGCTGACTGCGGCATACGAACGCTTTTCATTCGAGTCAAATGCTTAATTTGCAATAAATGCAGTTAAAGCCATTTCTACGAAGCGATTGCCATAAATTTTCCACCACGATGGAAGACGGATGCAGACGCAGAGTGCACTTTTCTCTTAATTTGTGGAAATGTAATTGAAATAAATATATCAATCGGGGCCAGCAGCAAGTCGATCGCATTCAAAAGATACACATGAGAGTATCTAGGCGATGGGGATAGCTGCTATCGTTGGCTGATATATTCAGAGCGATGATTGACGTGCTCACCGAATGGATATCAATGTAATTAGTTTCGATTTACTGCGATGTTGCGTGAAAATGAGTTCGGCTTGTTAGATACGAGTATGTAGCGTGGCCAGGTGGATAACTAGACAAGTGATGCTGTATCTGTATCTGTAGCTGCATCTTTTATTCAGATTTACGATATTTCGATGTTGTGTTGTTGTAATAAATTTGTTTTTCTGTCACATATGCTAAAATTTGAAGACAAATGCGAAATGTGTTGGAAACGTGCTTCGAATTAACGTAGATGTCACTTTCTCTGTAAAACATAACGAGAAGAGATTCCTCATCGGGGTGTCATTCAACCCGGCGCGACGTTGTTGGGGAGAATTATATTTTCGTTGGGTTTGTTTTGCTTTGCGTGCATTCGTTTAGCAGCGTATGCGGGATAACGAATTGGAAAATGCTGCGAGAATATGTCGAAATGAGAATAAACTAAGCTAGTTGGCTTTTGAAGTTCCTCTCTCATTTTTTGGTTATTAAGGGCGAATGGATGAATTGCCCTGCGGTTTGAGGGCAATGTGTGAGGATTTGTAAAGACCGCTTTTAACAAGGTGATTAACAGTGGGAAGCACTGACGGATGGATGGATAGATGAATGGTTTTCTGAAAGGGGGTGTTACAAAGTCAGGGGAAATACGAGCACCGCATAGGCGCATGTGAAGAGGCGTTCTGTGATGCATTTGTTGTGTTGGGTATAGGTGGCGATGCATGTTATCACCGTGAGAACGCAGGTCGCCGGTTTAAACAACACGTTACGACATCATAGAAGGGAACAGTGTTCATCAACGTTGATGAATAGTCGACTTCAAGGTACCTACTGCAAACAAACCTATAGAAAGGGGTTCAAAATATTGCGCGAAAAAGGCATAGCTGCTTGAAACCATTGGTTCAATTGCGAGTATTTATTTTAACCGGCATTACAATTTTACTTCGTATACAAAAAAACTCAGTAAGAGGCTTCTAAGAGCATTAAGCTCTTGGATATATAGTACAAATGTTCACGAGAGGTGATCCAGTGGAGAAATAGTGAAAACAACTTTATGCGTTAGGTTTTAGCGGCCAAAACCATAACGCAACAACTTTTCTGGTGGTTGAACCTGAACGCTCTCGCCGCTTAGTCAACCATGCAGCCAACGAAAATTTATCTACAAGGCCATCAGTCCTCGTCACAGATTAGGATTAAATTTATGAGGCAAGACCGCAAAATCAGACATCAGAAGTGCTTAAGAAAATGTTAAGTTCTCGAGTTAAAAAAAAAGAACACAGGAATCAGGCTCAGAAGCTTCTACCGATTGTGTTTTTTACTGATGCTTAGTCTTATTCAAATTCATTCATAACTCTGGCAGCTGAAGTCCAGCTTAAGTTTTGTTCTCAACCCTTGCAAATATATGGCTCCGGCCAATACATCAAGTAACTTGTCTTAATAGTGTTACCAGTCTCCATTTGAAATCTGGTACGTCACTGGTGGCAGAACTTAAACTATTTATATTCCACGATACTAATAATCTTTTTTAGCGTCCACACTAAATTTTTCGAGCTCACAATGGCGAAATTTTCCACACAAACTTGCATATTGTGACCTACAAAATATTTCGTGTGCAGGTTGAAAATGATTATTGGCAAGACCCATTGTTCTTTTGGAAAATACGTCTTCCTAACCAACCAGCATTTAGTTATTTAACCTTACATGAGCCGTAGTAATAACAAGTTTTGGTCTCAACTTTAAATTTACGGAAGCTTACAATTGCAAAATTTACAGGGCATTCATTCCGTAATTTTTCAGACGATAAACCTCAAAAAGTAGCATCAAATGTAATTAAATCTGACGATAGTGAAAGAAATTCGGGCAGAATATAAGTTCTTATGGTCATCAAAGTTTCAAAAACGATATCGTCCCGACGATTATTTTTATACGGAATCTGTCCCAGGTATTAAAAAAAATAGCCCCTGTGACTACTAAAATTTTGAGTGGAAACTAAAAATGTTTGTTAGTAAGGCTCTGTGAGTTTACTTATTTGGATCCAAGTGTTTGAAACCCTGGAAAAAGTATGGCACCTTTTTTGAGGTCGTCTTCAACCAAGTGGAACGTATTTCCAAATAAAAAGCGAAACTGTTGGGCCAAAATATGCTTCCAGTGGCCAAACCACATTTTTAGGTGATTCTGTTCAATTTTCATACCTCAAAAGTTCTTCTAAAACAGGAACGGAATTAGGTCAAGCATTCTAAGATACCTTTGAGTAGTCTATATTAATTTTCATCAGTCTACGACGGATATAAGAACCACTAATAGAATAACGAATCTCTTATAAGAAACGCATACGGAAACACCGTCTAACTTTTGATTTTAGAGGTTTCTTATATTCGATTTGATACTACTAAAGATCTTCATTGAAAATACGGTTGTGGATTGTACCGTATTTTCAATGATATCAGTCAGATAAATGCTTATTCTGTTGCTGTTTTTGGGCAGGTTCGCATAACCTCGCATCAATACCGGGACAGGCAATTCCCAGTATGGTGTTATCCGGTCATAACTTTTGGTCACAAAACGAGGGCTGCGAACTAGATAATGGAACAAGTCACACATGCCCTGTTCAGTGGGACAATGGCGGACTTGAATAGTGAGCTATGGCACAAAAGATATTTTAAATTTATGTGCCCTTTAGAATGTTATAAGTTTTTGATTCATGAGTTCCGCAGTTTAGTCTATTATAAACACAACTCACTGAAAAAGTGAAGGTAAAAATGGTGCCAGGTTAGAGGTAAATTTTTGTTGTAAAAAACGTAACAACGGTCTTTATTACTAAAGCTTTCTACAACTTTAAAATAAAACTACATGATGGCCGTCTTGTGCCTATCCTAATACCAATCCGCAAGGTCATCAGCTAAACCAGCAAAAAATCTATCTAGACTTCCAAGAAGATCGTCGAGGACTACTATTATTAGAACAAACTACTCCTTGTTGGCGTCAGAAACCAAATGTCACCCCTTTTATTCCACAAGAAAAAAAAATCGATTCTGTCTTTTTATAAGAGAAGACCTCCTTTGTCGACTCCTTTGTCTGTTTATTTACTGACTGGCGCCATATCCTTTCAACATCATTTTTAAATGTCCCTTCTATCAAGGGAATTCCGAATAACTCTCGATCTTCCGAGTCTATACACAATCGGCGGCAAACCTAATAAGGGTATAGTAGAAACTTGGTCCGAACTTCATTCAACCATAGCACGTCTTTAAATTTGAGTTGGGGACATACTTTCAACGTGACCAAACCGCCGAAGCTTATTTGAATACGGGACCAAACCGCCGAAGCATATGTGGACACCTGCTCGACTTCGAGTACGACTTATTTTCTGGAGCTCCTTATATGATATCTAGAAGTCACGAAAGCAATAGGGAGTCTCATTTTTCCAGCTTGTAGTTGGTAGCCTGATTTCATGAAATGAATTTAAGATGATCATTTAGACATCTAGAAAGAGCCTTCTGACACTGATGGACATTTTTCCAACCGATTTTGAATATGCTTTCTGAGGTTTTCAAGTTACCAGCTCTGTACGATTTTGGCAGTTTTAACTTATTTGTGGGGATCGCTATATTGTTTTGTCTCCCAAGTCAACCCCAATTATAGCTTAGCTGTAAATAAAGCAAAAGGTTGATTATGGGGTTAAAATAGTCCCTGATGCAAATTTGCAATTTTTGAACTTCAGAGAACCATTTCCTAAACGGAAATTTCGTAAAGTACCCACCTCTGACTTCGCTCTTCACCGCCATAAGATGAAAGGGGGCTTACACACTTGCACACGCAGATCAAAAATCTAAATCTTGACAGCCCCATGTCAGTTGTTTGATAACCGACATCCATCAAAATCCCGTCAATCGAAAAATCGTCCACCATAGCCGAGATAAGTGAAACTGATTTCCAAACATTCCCAATGGACACTTACTTCCGCCATTTCCAGTTCCTTATCAGCTCAAAGTCGACTATGGATTCATTCAGTGATTTAAAACTGTATGACCCCAAAGTGCATTCTCAATGACAGCGTTATGTTACCACAATGTTATCGGTCTAATCACTCTATTCAGAAAATCCAATCGCGTATTGAATGTAGTTTATTACCCACTGTGGCAGATTGCATTTTTAATTAAGAAACAGCCAACACCGAACCGACTCAACGAAATCGGAAACAGCTCACTATGGCACTATACCTGGCAGGGCCCGGAACTTAGTATGCGCCAGACGACTACTTGTCCGACAAACTTTAATTGGCGTTCCACATCCTTGGCTTGCGGAGCAAGAATGAATAATTTTATCCCATCGATTTTCTTCTTCCATCTTGTTTATGTTACGAAATATTCCCTGGGTGTGATTTTGAAAATGTTGTCTAAGGCCTAGACCCAGATAGACCTCTTCTTGACAAGCAAATATAAACAAACTGTATCGGGCCGTATCTTCTGTCTATTTTTGATTATTTTGAAACAAATTTCACAATTAGAACTTGAGTGCATAGCGCAGGCAGGGGGCTTTCAATTTCAATCTTCGGCGAACTGCATGAGGTACCATAGACCGCCCGTAGGTGTAGCCTGTTCATGATGTCAAACCGAGACAATGTAAACAAATTCGGTTTTTAATTGTTTTTGCTGGGTCAGATACACTTGCACACAGGGGATACTTAAATTGGAAAAAATGTTGAAGAGTATGGATGCAAACGAACTGTGTCAAGTGTCAGTGACACTTGGCAGTAGTTAGTAGTTTCAGCGATGCATTGTTCTCTCCAGAGGATATCTATTGTTCTGCAGTGTTCTCGGGAAGTGAGTTCCTTCATTGTCCGTCCACACACTGGGGATTAGTTACACAGAACACAATTACAGTTAGTGCAAAGTGAACGCGGAAGAAGAGAGCAATTACTGGGAGTCATTGTGCGGAGCTGCGGGTGCATTGTTGTGTGCGCGAGGATGCAATTTGTTGGAACTGAGCCAGTTCGGTATTTTGTCAGCGAATGGAAAGGGCAGACAACATTCACTTTGGTATATTGCAAAAGTCGAGTAGGAGGAGGGATTGCATTTCGTTAAAAGCAACGGCCTCTGTTGGTATTGGATGAAGGTCTTGCGTTTAGAATATTGATCAAGCGATGAGCTGCGGCTATAAATTTACAGTCGAGGACATCCTCAACAACCACAGACTGAAAAATGAGATAATTGTTTTTGTGTTTTATTAAAACAAGAGACCGATTTATTCAATGGTCAGACATCGACTGACGTTTATTAAAAGAGCGCTTTAAGATGTGCAGTGTTGCAAGTGTTACATGTAATGGTACTATTAAAATATAAGTACTTTCGTACTTATATAACAATAAATTTGTGTAATTTTTGGTGGGTACTCTAGGAATTTGTTTGGAAACGATGCAAAAATAATTTCCTTCGAAAAACCAGTTTAATTTTCGATTGAGCAAACAAGAATTTTTATATTTAACTGGCTTTATCGGCTTTGCTTTGCTGGTTTTCAGAAACTTGTTAATAATGTCAATTAGAAGAATAATTTTAGGGCTGACTCTTAATCACTTAAATAGATTAAATTTTGAAAGTGTTCAGGCAAAACTCTGTGAAAGAAATAGAAGCAAAATAGTCCGACGAAGAGACATCTCTCCGCTTTGTTTGTTCCTTATTTTATCCTTTGATAGGTTACCTTTAAATTTTGAAATTTTCTTGCAATCTCTTCTCTTTTGTAAAGCATCAAGATTGAAGGGCGAAAGAGATTTTATTTCTGTAAAAACTTTCCCCAAAAGACACGATTTTTTTGTCGGCCTTCTATAGATTCGGACTCCATCGAAATAAGCGGTTTGGTGTCAGCATCCTACCACAATTTACAATTTTTATTTACTTTCATTCGTATAAAACACAAATAATATATTTTAACTTTTTAATAAAAAATAAATAGATTTTTAAAATATAAATCTATTAAATGTTCCATCCATTTTCCTGCAACTCGGCAACTCTAAATAAATTAAGGTTTATTTTTTATTTAAAAGTTAAAATATATTATTTGTGCTTTATAGGAATGAAAGTAAACAAAAATTGTAAATTGTGGAATTGTGCAGCTCGACAACAGAATAAAATTCAATAAAGTTGATCGCAATTTGACTCTGATTTTGTTTAAATGAACGCGCCTTAAGGCTAGTACGGACATGTTCCGAAACGAAAAATCCCATACAAAAATGACACAACGAAATCATAAACGAAAAATTTCGCTATCATTTTCGTTTTGCAGTACGCAACTACTGCGAAATGATGACGGAAATGTAGTAGATTGCTTGGTACAATTCTACACTATCTTTTCGCTCCTGTTTATTGTTGTTTGCTTGCGAAAATTTGACATTTGTACTGCAGTGTTACCAGGTTTTATAGGAGGTATGGAAGAAAATTTCAAAAATCTTGGAGCCAAACACAAATACAAAGATCAAAAGTGCAAATTTTCTGCAATTCTTTAGGCACAATTATTCTGATTACATTATTTTTAAAGAGGACAATATTAAATTTAAAAAAAAACAACACAACACACACACTGCAATTGAGAGACTTTTCTAGTTTCCATTTTTTGAATGTTCAAAATGTTAAAAGAAAAGAAACGCCTATTAAAATAAGTTTTTATAAATTAAATTATTTCGAAATGGGTTGGTATAAATGGGTGAAAATCAATTGCAATGGATCTCCAGTTCAAGTGAAAAAAGTGTTTTTTGCGGAATACTCAATACGCAAACAAAACAATAAAAAATACGGATTCAATTCGATTTGGCAGCAGAAATCTGAAATAACATCGGAATCTACATAATTGTTTAGAAAGTTTTAGTTATACGAAACGAGTACGTTCGCAATTGAAGTATTCATTTAATAAATTCCTAAGGAGCCTTAAAATCGCCAAACTTTACAGTGAATAGCGTAATTTAGGATAAATCCCAAATGCCAGTGAAAAGTTCGTGTAGCCAAATCAAATATAAATAGCCAGTGCTGGTAACACTGCTTCTTGTGTATCAGCTGATGGAACTCTCCACAAATTATGTTCCGCTGCCTTTTCGCAGGCGTTTCGCTGTCCATTTGGAAACCACCGGAAAATTTCGTTTCGGAACCTTTATTTGGAATACCTACGCATATTTTTATTTTTGTATTAAAGCCTAGTATACTGCTCGCGGTTAATTTTAGCGTCCCTAGTCTTCACTTCATTTCTCCACACCAAAGATAAATGCTCGCTTAATTTTTAAACATCATATAGATGGGACAAAAACCATTTGTTGATGACAGATAACGTTATTTTAATTGTACAAACCCTGCAATTTTTTTATGTTTTTATTTATCGCATGAAACGGAATTTTTGGTTTTGCGTTCACTTTTATTTATCGCACAAATGTTTTCTGCGGTTTCCTCTAAAAAAAATCCATAGCAAACACAACTTGCTTCCTCGGTTTTCTATGTTAAAATATATCTTCGATTTAATGTACCGGACATTTATTTCGCGAGCTAAATGAGTGGAGACTTGTCAGCGGCCCATCTATATGAAGTTAAGAATTTAGAGAGCGAACAGGATACTGTGTTGCTAAACTGCCTCGCTAAATTTTATCTTTGTTGACATTTTTGTATAGGAGATAAAATTTAGCAAGAGCAGGATTCTAAGCTTAAGCAAATATTTAAACTTAGTACTGGAAAAGAGTTATTTTCATTTTAACTATAGGAATGGAATCAGAAATACAGAGGTTTCGACTTGAACCCAAATTTTGGCTTTTGAAACTTACCAAAAGAGCAATAGAAAGATCTCAAGAACGAGAATTAAAATGCTCGGTCAACTCGATTTTTGTTTTTCAAAAAGCGAAATAAATGGCTTTTGATTCTAACAAAAACATATACATCCGTAGAACAGTTCGAATTAATGTAAATTTATTACTATACTATTTGACTAGGCTTGTAGTAAATGATAACTTGTCCCATGCCAACACAACCTATAAAAGGCAACAATTTTTCTCGTTCTTATAAGGCCAGGTGACTTTTACTGTCGGCTATTTCGTTGCCATAGATCCCACTTCAGTTGAGTAGGTCCTCAGAATTCAGAGGATATCCAGTTTCAAGTACCAACGAAAATATTGGATATAACTAACTTGGTTCCGCCAACGATGGTGGGACATTACCTACTTAATATCGTACAGAGGTATTCGCATCCCTCGTAGCACTACTACGGTGCCAATCATGCAATTTAAATGCCAAAATCCGATTACCAATGCTTGAAAATAGATTTACCAACCGGACTCAACCCCAAATGGGCACACACGATTGTGCGCATGCGCAGCATTCCGAAGAGCCCCATAAACGCTTGCGATCAAGATAGCTTTTTCGGCATCACTATGCCACAGCCACTCGTGCGATGATGTTGCACAGTGTCGTGAACATATTCACCTGTTTCCTGCTGGTGTATATAGGTATGCGACGCGCGTCATTACAGTAGGGCTGTTGCGCCTGATGGTGCGTGGTGATGCACTCTAAAGCCGATCGCAGCGATTTGATAATATTCACACAAACCATTGAGCTTCCGGCGACAAAGTAATTTCATGCGATGCGATCTCCGCTCATTGTCGTTGTGCGCACTGTGCCATTTTGTGAATACACTTTGTATATCTATAGCTATTCATCCGCAGAGATTCGACTGCCATTTTATCAATTCAGTCGTCATGAGGGAGAAGTACGAGATACGAGTAAATCGTAAACTGCCGAATATCAAACGGCACTGTTACGTATGGTGAGCCGTGAGCGTGAGCACGGGTTTACTCGCATCTAAAGTACTTTCGTTACGTGTGGCGCATTTTAGGCAATCCACGGATAATACCAAGATCGGTATTCGACAGATACTTGTTGCAATATCCGGTCCGGAGCAAGAGCTGTAACCTTTGATCTCTCTATTGCATGCTGTGAATGTTGCAGTTTTATGCTGCACATACCCATGCTGATTGGCAGCTGATGTAATAAACAAATAGACAATGTTGTGGAATTTTTATTTTATTTATTTTTCGTGCTTTGTGCAATAATTATAAATAAATACGCGACACACAGAGCGGTAGTCGAAATGAGGTTCACTGAGTGGCAGATGGATGGCGATGACATTGAGCGTGGAAGATACTGGTTTTACAAATCAAACTTGAAGAAACATCAAACAACTGAGTAATTGCTACGGCGGAATGAGACAATACTTTACGTGGATTTTGCTGTAGGTACACCATGACTGGTTCTAGGTGAAGCATGATTTCAAACTTTGCATGCACTTAAAGTGTTGGTCAATATCGAGTTTATGAAAGGGTTAATTAAAAAGGCCATACATCCCACCCACCGTGCCGATCGATTCGACACGCGTGCCAATGCGTGTGGGTATCGGTTTCGAAAACACAAGGCTTGGCGCTTTTCCCACAATCAATCATTTTTGCTTCAGTTTTACTGATTGTGATTGATTGTCTTCACTGAAACTGATGGGCAAAGAAAAGCTTCATTAACAGCCAGTGCTGTCTCCTTGAGACCTAAAAATTGAGTTCATTTTAGGAACAGAATGTTTTCAGAATAATCACAGCCGCAGAGTAGATAGACTGCGCTTAAGCGGATGACCTTCGAAATGTGTTTAGTTGAATGAGGTGTATGCATCTTTATGTAAAGATGGTGGGGAATACAATGCAATTGTTTTAAGGTCTTTCGACTCACTTGCGATCTTTTTTGAAGTCAGATGCAGTCTTTGCGCACTATTTATGATGTAATTTTTTTACTTAATAATGAGAAGAAAAGTTATTAAAATGTTATTGGCCCGCCGGCGGTATTTAGTCCCATTGGCATAGCAAAATGGAATGCCGTCTTATACCTCAAAATAAAACCTACTCAACTGGGAACATTTTTAAACGGGGTACAGAATTTTTACTTAAAACTTTGATCCTATTTTATATTAAACCTTCTTAAAGCTTATAAGTAGGTTTGATTTTGATAAAAATGTGAGATTTAAACCTGAATTTTTTTTGGCCACTTAAATTGGCCAGCGTACTTTATTCGATCTATGGAATGGCAATAAACCCATTTGATAGAGCCTCCTCATTTCCCAAACATGTAATATGATATTATGACATTTATTGTTCGAGTGGCGTCTTCTTGTAATAAACAAACCGTCACTTGAGATTTTATTTTCTCCTCATACGTCACAATTGAATTTTTAATACAACTATTTGAAGGTTACTTCGGTTAAACATTTACAAGCACACAAAGGACGGTTTGGTTTAATATATACAAACAAAATTGATGAATAGCTTGTGGTTTCGATGACTGTTTTAAAATGAATGAAAAGAAACGATTTCAAAGAAAATATGAACATTTAATCACTTCAAGCTTTCTCGGTGGTTGACAAACGAATGCAAGGACGCGTCTGTATCCTTCAGCGGTAGTTGATTGAATCTCCTCGATGAGAGGTCCAATGGGTATCGTTTGCTCATACACCGATAAGTGTTTTAAAAAGTGTTGCTTCGACATCTCTGTTTCGTTGTGCTTAGATGGACGCACACGAGTTGGTCACATTCAAAGGAATATTGAACAAAAATGTTAAGGTTTAGCCACGCTGCGACGAGTTCGACAAGTGGCTACTTACTAAAAAACAACTCTTAAGCGAGTAGTGAAGAACATTGATGCCATATGAGGCATAATTGTGCCTTTTCCGATGCTTAAGGCATTGAGGAATTATTTTGAGAAAAATGGCATACTTATTCGTGAGATGTTTTTACAACCCATCTGTACAATTAAATTTTGTATTTTGTAAATCTGATACTTTGATCAAAATCGCATCACTCATAATCACTGACAACTGTGTGTCTTGATTGTTTTCCAATTCTCAATTTGACTTACTCGACGTCAAACAAAAGTGGAAATATACAAAAAAGTGGAAACAAAATCCTCTGCTTCTAGCAAAAGATATTCGATGATATATCGTTCGACCAACATTTTGTTTAAAAATTTCAATCACTTTGTACAATGTACCTTGTAAAATATGCAATTTTTATCTTTTTTACCAAAAAGTATTTTTTTTAAAGGTTTTTTTCGGTCTTAGGCATAAAATATTCGATTTGGTATCACTGGTTGTGCATATGACCATGTCGCTCCGAATCACTAAACTAATAGAACAGAACAGAACTCTATTGCTCCGAGATGTCGCTTTTTGCTCAATGTTTTTTTTTATCTCATGTTTTATCTTATTTTTGGTCGCTCAGAGTTATGTAGCCAGTGATGAGAGATTGTGGGTAATAACCCATTTCGTGGGAATTTTTCCTTTCAAAATAAGCTAAAAGGGCGAAAAAGAACATTTTTTGGGTATTTTTAATAATCGTCGTGGGTAATTCAGTTCGAAAAATCTGGCATCACTCTATGTAGCCTTGTCGCTTACTGCATTAGGCGTTTTCTCTTTTTTTGTTCAGAACGCTGAACTGTTATGCAAAAAGTTAGTGTTTCTTTTTAGCTCAGACACATCAGAGCTCAGAATTTGTGCTTCTTTTTGCGTTCAGAGCATTATCTGAGCGCGCTCTATGAGCCCAAAATAAATTGACTGAGCAGGCTGTGTGAAAAGCTGTTTACACACTTACAGTCACATTTGACAGAAAAAAAACAGAGCTCGGCTCTGTACTAAAAAATAAAAACGCCTATTGTGTGGTCAATCCCATATGACACTAAATTTTTTGGCATTTTTTCTGCTTTTGAAATGAAACTGGAGCATTACGAAAAATTAGAACGAAAATTCCCGATAAGAGTGAGTGCGTACACACCAACTTCATTAATGTAGGTACAGGTACATAGAAAAAATGTATTTAAATTACATTTTCAGCTGCCGGCAGCTTTTTTTTTTTGTTTTTTTTTTGACATTTCAAGATTGTTTGAAAATATATTCATTTGAAAATTTGTGGTTGCTTTGCAAGCAATTGTTACCCCTTTCGTTATAAACTTTAAGTCTCTTTTACACACCACTGACTTTTCAACATGATAAATATGAGGAAAAAATGAAAGAAAAATGTAGTGTCATACGGGCTTTAGGCTGTTGCTATAAAATCGTTATTGACACTATGAGCTCGAAGATTACAGTTGCATCAATTACACAAAAATGGACAACATCGTCCGAGATAATCGGCGCATGGCATGTCTAGTCTCAGAAGCAACCTAAATATTTTAAGAACCTGGTGATGTTGAGCGATTTATGTCGGTTGTTTTCGTTTTGATTCAGAGATAGCTTAGTCAAAATAAGTGCGTTTCTAAAATGCATGTATTTTTGTTAAATGGTGAAAGGGAAGAGCTGACATATTTAGCATCCGCCTGGGCAATTTAAAATCAACTGACTGGCAGCGCTGGTATATAAGTTGCTCTCTGTTCATTTAAAAAGTTTGTAAATTTGTTTAGGGAAATTTGAAAGTATTTTTTGAGTGTTTACAAGGGAAATTCTCAGCCACATTGTGGGAATTTTCAAATAAACTTTTTTGGAGCACTGCTAAATGCGTTGTTCGTTGTACATTTGCGATTGGTTTGGGCGGAATTGGTTCGAAAAAATAGTGCAAAGAATTATTTGCCCGGCACTTAGAACTATATCGCTTTTGTGTACCCTTCAGTTCTTTTTCTTTGCTTTACAAAAAGGACATAAATATGCGACTGCTGAGTTTCTTACACCTCTATCATTATCTGAGTTCGTATGCTGCTTCGGTTAGTACGCTACCACCTTTTCAAGAAATGTCTTCAATAATTCACAATTTTCACCCCTCGATTTATTATTTAACCTCGTTTACTCCTATTTTACCAGTCAATCTAAAAAGCACAAATTTCCTATTCACTATGTTTCAAATGTCGCATCTCTGAATGAGGGTTTCCAAATTACATCTAGAGTCGCTTGTCCTACACTTGATGCGGGCTTTTGAATTATGCATCCGAGACCCAGCTATACTTATTGCCTTTGGAGTAGGTACTCTGTTCACCAGGAAATACTTTCTCAGTAAATATTTGAATAACAAAAGCTTTTAGACTCATACCACCTCCTTCCGCAACAATGTTCCCATAGCTGCTTTAACTGGAACCGCTCCCATTTCGCATTAAAACGTCATCTTCGCCCATCGCCACCATTTACATCCCTGAACGTGAGAACATTTTCCTTGCGAATACCTCCAAAGTTAACATAATTCCCCGACCATAGCCAGCATGTATCTCAAACTTACAACGATTCATCAAAAACGCAAAACAACACACCAAAGCAATAGCTAGTTCCCAAGGCTACGATTTATTATTAATAATCGCATAGCCAAACACGGAGGGGTGGCCAATCGATCCGACTTCGTGTTTGGCTACAAGCCCAGCGAGAGCGACACAACGTTTATGTGCGTATAGCCAGCCAGCACTGGACTTACATTCCAGACATGTTCACAAGAACCGCAATGGAACTGCAATCAATTTCGCCAGAACCTTTTCATTCTCCGCCAATTGATCGCCATTTGTCCACTTTGTTCGGCACAGTGAACCAAGTCCAAGCGCATACTCAATCACATTCAGAACAATGCCAAATGAAAGGGGCAACACTGTTTATGAATAGGCTCACCGTCACCATCCACCGCCAGCTCAGCATAAGGGGTTCGATTAATATCAATCCGCACGCCATGTTCTGTGGGGCATTACGGCACCTTCTTGGTCCAAGTGGAATGCAATTGCTGTTGAGCCCGCGCGGGGATACATTTCGTTTCCTTCGCATATTTGTCCGCTGATGTCAAACCGGCGCGGTGGCGGTGACTTCGCGCATGCGTGGCATGACTCATGGTCGTGAATTTAGCGGAGCTATACATGTTGGTATACCGCAACCGTAGGCAGTATAAATCTTCTGTCGCCCGCCGAAAGGAGCAGCATGGGAAAATGACCGATGGTCTGTGGAATCTGCATGTGTGTGGGGAGCTTAAGTCTTGACCTACGGTGGTTTGTGTGTGATGAATGGCAGATGGCGCAGTCAGTAGAATGTGTTATTGGGTAAAGAAGCGGTCACTATACCTAGTGAGAGGCTCTGTGCGATGTCAGTGAACTTTTGTGTGGGACGATGGTTGGTTTGGAGCCGCGAAAGTAAAAAGCCTTCGATTTGAAGTGAGCTTCATACACTTATTCGAGTTCCTAGTACATTTTATGGTACATCACTGAAGATGGATGTGAAATGCTCAAATAGTCTCCCATTCGCGGTGGTATTCTGGTTGGTTTGGTTGGTTTAGGTGCTTGTATTTCCCGTACGAGGGAACGACACAAATAACGCAATTGAGCGCCGTTTTGAGACCAGAACTCACGGAAACCTAAGAAATAGAGGGGGAGAAGGACGACGAGGGAACTTACAACCATCCTGAGGAGTTAAGAAATTTGATGATCTTATTGAATTCTGCGCCAACACCTCTTAACTTATTCTCACCAATTTTGGGTACATACTAACCCACCATACCTGATGTGCCCAAGAATGACTCACAATACTGTCATGCCAGGCAAACTTCCGCCGCTGAGGGGAAAAATTTGCATTTGTTTATCATTCCTGTTGCACATAATGTTTCCAGGAAAATATTTCAAAATTTACTTGTGCAGTAGCACAACATCAAACCGATGCGCAACCGCACCAAAACATGAGCCCACGCTGAAACGGATATGCGCGAAACTATTTATTGTTCATGTTGAAAAGATATTGAAGTTAAACACACATTTCCCCCACGGTACGGTTGCGCATGCGCCTTTTTGTTACAAAAACAAAAATGTTTATTTATGTCTGGCACTGCCGCCCTCTTCTTACGCCGGCCGCCAAAAGGATGACGGTTTCGATGGCAAACCGAAGCTCAACAGGGAACCTGTTCGGGCTTGACATCAGACTACCGCATCCTACACAAGACGGGCGCGCACAAGACTCCAACTTCTCGTCGTCTTCTGCTGGCATATGTGTGTTTCTTTTTTATCCCACCCAACGCATGTAGCATAGGTACGTGCGCTTCCTCTAGCCGGTGGAACGCCGTGGCTTCTGGAAATTTATTACCCACTACCATAGAGAGATAGGCTGGCGCAACTGCTATGTAAATTCGAAATTGAATTTGTCTGATTATTCTGCGTGCAGGATACACCTCCTCGGGCTTACGCAGCCGTTACGCGCGCACACGTATTGTGCAATTTATCAAAAGGTGCGGATGACCCGGCTTCGAGTGTGGCAACAAATTTCCCTTCTAATGAATTCAACATGCTGTTGGATTTGTGTTGTGCGCCATCACCAGATGGGGCCCATAAGAAGCTTCTCGCTCATTTGGACCGTAACCGTATATACGGACGCAGGACGAGAGGTCCGATTTATGACCGATATAACTTCTGTGCGGCGGTTGTTTGCGTTTATGAAAAATACGGTAAACAACATGTGTTGCTGTATGACGGTGGACGGCTACACATATGTGCAACGTCGCCTGCGATAGTACGAACGGAAAATGTTGCGCGATTTTGAGTTGGGAAAGCCGTCGGGAGTGGGAACATTTTTCCGCCTTAATTGGAGGCATTTCTCAACGCACCGATGATCGATGCAGTGATATCGGAGATTAAGTGCTTCTGGCGAGATCGCGTTTCCTGGTCTTTCCTCAACCGATGGCAGCCGCTATGGAATTAATGCTCTGTCAAATTTAATGCTTTCACCATGAAATGGGAAGATGATGAAAAGTCGACTGTGAATTGGGGTATACGATGGGGATAACTTGTTACAGTTGGCAAGTGGTGGATGTTTTGCTTTCCCTCAGGTGGATTTTCGTTCCAAGTTCTTGAATCGAGTGGAATACGTGTGGGTGGACGTCGAAGCTTCTGTACTTTGCGTAAAGCCTATAACATAAACCTTTGGAGTGTCGGTTATTACGTGAAGAAGACGAAACAGCTGAGCACATGATGTGAAAATGCCTATCCTAGAATGAGAGGGAAAGTCTTCTTCTGGGAAATACTAGGTCCAGAAGAACTAAAGAATTCCTCTGCTAAAAGTATCCTCAGCTACATGGGGAGGTAGCAATTCTGCTGACCTATATTTTCTGACATTGGAAAGATATAGATCTTATAGGTCGACGTCCCTCTTCATCGCCTTGGCGAGTCAGAGGTAACAAAAAAAAAAACGCAAGAGAACGTACCCCTGTCGACCACCCCCTATTGGGATGTTACAATAGCGACTCTGTTTCGATTTGCAGCTTTTTTCTTTGCACCAGGGTAGAAGCAAAAACGGAACGGAAACTACATCGGTATTTAAAGACTGACGTTCTAGTCTAGGAAACTACAGCCGTATTTAAAGACTGACGTTCTAGCCTCTAAATACCGCTGTAGTTTCCGTTCGATTTTCCGACAGGAATCGTAGGTTGCTGCTCTTGCGTTCGTTTTATTTGCAGCACTTTGACAAGGAATATCCTTACAATGATTGATATTGTCGAGAAATTGTTGGACATTTACCTCCTAAAATACTAGGGCAGATTGCGTCCGATGCGTGAGCGTCGCCTTATTTCCATCTATACCACCGATTCGAAGGGGCGACTCCTCTTGATTTGTTTTTACGAACTTGCCTCGGAACAGGCGAACCAATAATGTATCAACATAGAGATGCTAAAACTGTCTGCTGCACGAAATGTCAGGTCGTAAAGGTTTTGTCTTTTACACCAAAGATGCCTTCTCTTTTAGTCGTCTTTAATCATTTACAAAAAAAATGTTCACGGTAGGTCTTTTCGAACAGCTCTTATGAACTATCTTCAGTGGCCCTCAAATAGGATTTAGTCCTGGAAACGGATCCATAACAATGACTTACGTATACGTACAGGAGGCTAGGGACATTTAACCTCTGTCGACAGCAAAGTTATATCCAAACAGGATGGTAGGTGCCCCTGCATAAGTGTAAAAAATGTGAAAAAGTTTTGACATTTCTCCACAAGATCTCGTCCGTCGAATCATTAAATTTAAAAGCGATAACTCAAGTTCCACTGTTAGTGGTGACATGATGAGTCCATAAGATCGTGCGCCTTATTGCAAGAAGAATTTTTAAATTCGGGCAGAATATGCAATCTGGCGGAAGGTATTCATGTCCTCAGGATGATAGGTATATATTGACCTTCCCTGCTGTCGAATAGGGACGAATCAAAACGCATTCTACGATGACGTTCGATGTTCACTGTAGTAGACACTCAAAACACCGAGTGTACCATCACCGAGTGTTAGACTACCCTTGTTGTCGTACCGATTGTGTCGTTATTTCCAAACGGAAATTGATGAAATATGGGCCAAGTAAAAGGAGCTTAGTGTTCCTAGCGTTTGTAGTCAAAAAATTAAGTGTTTTTAAGTTTTCTAAGCCTCTTTGTCAACAATTTATTTTAATTTCCATCCACTTAAAGATTTTGCAAAGTTTTCCAAATTCTAATCACAATCTTCTCTCTTCTATCTTTTCAGGTATGTACCCGACGTCAATGTAAATCGATTCACATAATGCATTTGGAATCCATCCAAACGTTTGTATATCCCATAGAATGGAGTCATCAGTGGGGCATTCCGCTGCCACATTCTTTAGGTCCTGTGGTGTCTACCTCAAAAGCCCATCGCAATTTTGTCCCCAGAGAATCACTCCAAGTGCATCCGCACATCAGAAAAATTCAAACTGAAAACTGAAAACCAATCTCTCTCTCTCTCTCTCCCTGCACGAGCAATGACTTCAAAGTGATTCTTCTTTATTCCCATACCACGAAACCGCATCACATCCTGATGGTATCTTGATCAACTCCACTCAACTTGAATGCAGAGAATTCCTCAGCCTGCAATTCGCCACCCAACCCAACTCAAAAGCGATGCGATTTCTATCAATGTCGAGAGCATCTCTGATATCTCCTTACACTCGATTCTATCTACACACACAACACAAGTTGTGTCGTGTGATTCTTTGCGGTCACACCATGTTCTCGTGGACGACTTAATTCTATTCGGTAGACGAACTTGTTTAAAGTGCAACATCGAGATGAAGATGGCGATAGCTTCGGTTTAGATAAAAGCCCGCCTCTTGTGTGATGTACATTGAACACTTTTGGGACGAGATAAAAGAGGTGCAAGCTATTAAAATGCCGACCGATGTCAGAGAGTTTATGGTGCGCCTCCGGCGGTATGGCCTCATTGCAACCACAGAATGTAATCATATCATGCAGATGACATATTATTACGACACACACACACACCGTATTGAGAGAAGAAGCCTTGCATAATATTATAACCACCATGAGACGCTCCTTATGAGTGAGCGCTCTCCACTGCAGTTGATTGCCTCTACATCAATGCACTTTTGGCTAGATATACGATACGACAGCACTCGGTGGGTATCTAAGAGATTTGTGTATATGGATTGGCCTCTTGCGGTTTCAGTAACCCGAAAATAAAATATGAACGAAACAGAAACACAACCGAAAAGGCACTTTGTATGCAGATTGGCTGTGGACAGTGTGGGTGTCAAGAAAATTGACTACAACTGTCGAGTCGTTAATAAAGTGTAACTTTGGGTGGAAATTGATTTTTTTCTATGTCATATGTCCAGCGGGGTATGGTAATTTTGATAATATTTGAATATTGGGCACTTCCTCCGATGGTGCGTACGGCTACTTTGATTCATTAAAGCTTACAATGCTTTGGAGTCTTTGAAATTTAGCTACAGTGAGTAAAAAGCTTGCACGCGCCGACGGTCCTTTTGATGGTTTCAACCTGCCTTAAAATGAACAAGTACAAAAACAGATTCAATAAGAGCCGGCAATGGGTCAAGAACTGGATCATCGAGTCATCAAAATATTCTTGTTCCTAAAATTTCATTGAATTCACTGCAAACATGAAATGTAAACCTTACTCCAAATGTTGTATTTCGTTTTGATAAGACAGAGACTTCGGGTTACAGAGACTGTATACAACACATGAAATAACTTTAAATTTGTACACGAACTGCAATACCAATTGACCGCGGACTTGTCAAAACAGAATTCCTTCAGAAGGGTGGCATGTAGACAACAACAACAACAAATGCACGATCTGCCCCAGAACATGACCAGAAATACTACTGTCCATAAACTAAGTATTTACAAGACCGTCAACTTCCTACCAACGCACCTACCCGCTTCCCCCGGCGAATTCTGAAAATAAAATTCCCTCTAAATTTCCTATCTGTGACTCCGTGTGAAGCAGCAAGAAAACAGAAGGGAACGACCTGTCAGGTTACTATGTGCAAATGTCTTTATTTTAACATGGCACACATACTTCCCCACATAGTAACACGGAAAACAGCTTGTAGGCAGCGTTGCCAGATAAAAAATCTGAAAATCTTTTTTTTTCAAGTTTTTTTCGAAATATAAAATACAATTTTTAAGAACTTTAAAAAATTGAATTTATTTTTTCGACAAAATTATAGTAGTTGCTTTTTAAAACTTTTGAATAATGAATTAAAATGACTTAGAATTTCGGTGCCGCTTCATTAAATCGCAACAAATGTTTTGCAAAGATTAAACTTTCCACTCATATGATTACAAATTTTTGTTTTATTTAAATTTACAGCAGAAAATATTCTTTCAACATTTGCGGAGAATGTGGAAGCAATAAAAAATAAAATCTTTTAACAGTGGATATACGAAGGAAACCACTGTTTTTACTCCTAAATATTATCCAAAAAATCATATGTTGATAAAATATCAATTCCGTTGAATTTAATGTTTCTTTAGAGTTGATAAAAACTAAAAAATCAGAAATTGTGCATGGGCTCTGTTTGACTCACATTATACAAATAATAAAGCAATTAATAGAAAATGTTTTGTCTTCAATAGAAAAGGTTGTTTTAATTTGTTAGTTTTAGAAAATTCTTGATATAAAAAATCTTTAAATTTGATGAATTAAAGTTAAAAAGTCTTGTTCATATTTTGGAGCTCAAAAATCTTGAAAAAAAAGATATGTCTTGTAATCTGGCATCACTGCTTGTAGGCAAATTCACTTAAGTTGTCTGAGCTGATGGTCTACTTAATACTTAGTTTATGGTTTGCACTGTAAGCGGGAATTTAAAAATGGCCGACAGGTATTTTTATCTGCTTCCATAAGAAATGCATTTTGAAGAGAACTGTTCCGAGAATCAAACGTTAGTTTAATTAATTCCATAAGTACATTTCGAAAAGAACTTTTCGATGAATCAATTGTTAGTATTTTTGTGTTTTGTGTTAGTTTAATTAATTCCATAAGTACATTTTGGAAAGAACTTTTCGATAGTAATTTTGTGTATCCAACAAACACACTACCGGAACAGTTTTCTTTAAAATACACCTCTTAATCAATTGAAAATACCCGACGGCCATTTTTAAATTCCCGTGCAAACACAATGCACAACACACCTGTGAGCTGATAAACCACGTTTCTTAAGTCATTTGCAATTCCATGGAATCGCCTGCCAATTTGCAGTTCGATAAGATAAACTCGCAAATATTCTGATAAGCTATTTACTTTGTTTATTCATTTTTCAATGTCTGTGAGCTGAAACAAATTCCAACGTCACTGTGACTTTAGCAACATTCCAAGTGCTAAATGTCAGTGCACTTGTTCTTGCTTTGAGTGCTGCTCCCATGGCACCTGACTGTCAATTAACCTGATTAATGATGAACGAGAGGAGACAATTTTATTTCTGAAGTGGCTCCCCCTATATTACAATGTTGCGCAACCGTAATATCCACTGATTCATAAACAATGGTTCAATTTATGTTTCAATTGGTGCTCGGCTCTGTTGACAAAATGAAGCGATAAAACGATGTTTTTTCTTTGTCCGCTCTGCCTCTTCCAATTGACAGTCAGTCACATTTGGTATTCAACAAGCGAGTGACATTTTCCGAGTGTGTACACTAAGTGGCAACACTCCAGTGCGGTCCTTCAGTTCAAAGTGTCAAACCAATTGCAGTGCAGCGGGCGCACAACACAGCCACGTAAAGTGTCATGGGTGAGAACAGTGATTACTGTCATTAAAGTGAAATAACAACAAGTGTCAGAAATAAATAAATATGTTCATAATTCAAGGCCTCATCTTATTGCCTTGGCTACCGTGGATCTGTATACGAGTGGTGTGTGATATGTGTTGCGCAACATCGACTGGTATTTAAGTTATGATTCCGGCGCGTCGGGTGTGCGAGTTGTTGCATTCTATATAATATGCGATGGACGGGCGACCGACGGCAACGCGATTTGCGGTGTTATTCAGGCAGCCTGCACTGAATCGCATGCGAGTTGAACATTAAAAGTGCGATCTAGAAACAGTCTGTTCGGGGAGTAGGGGGACATTATTTTTTCTCTGTTGTTAGGGGTGGAATATTTAATTTGTTTATGGAAGGTAATCGACATAGTGAATTACATGTTTATTTAGTGGTTGCCCCATTTGTTTGCATTATCTGTCACACTCTGTTGATATCTACCGCTTATCGGTCTTCATACCCGTACCAGAAAATGGTTGAAGTCGTTTTTTTGTGAAGTTGTGATTTATTTTGAGTGAAATTTCGGACCAAAGTTCGTCTGAAATTTCACTGAAAATAAAGCACAGCTGGGGAGATGTCAAAATTATTTTTGCATCCAAAGCTGACAAGCGGACTTTTTAGTTTCTCTCTACTCAAGTCCAGAAATTTTGCACAACTAATTTGACAGATCAATCAAATGTCAATCGAATACAAAGGGTATATAGAATGACATAAATCTGACATAACATGTCAAAAACTCAAGACTTCTTGGCTCAGTCTGTCAAACATGCGAATAGGTGCAACAAGATTGACCTAGGGTCGTATGTGGATTTGAAGCGCCCACAATGAATTAAGTACTCAGTAAGATATACCGGTTTTACTGCGCCTAAGCAGAGTGAACTCTAAACTAAAAAATAAAACGAAATAAATAGATGACGCAAAAATTCCGTAGGGACCCTAGGCCTATCATCTTACAACCACTCGCTTTGTGTGAGTTTTTAATTTGAGGGACGAATGGAAGGGATCTACAGTTTTATGGAGACGGCGAGTACAAACGGCTACTTGAGAAGCACTTGACAGTTATGTGAGAGGGGTTGTTGTACTGTGACCTTTTGGTCTATTGTACCCTTTCATGACAGTTACAATTTTGGATGTTTATCAGACATTCGCAAGATGTAGCACAGTAGAAAAAAAACCTTAAAATGGTATTTGGGAATCGAACCGGGGATCCCTCGCTTAGTAGTCGAACACACCAATCAAGGCTCTTCAGCTAGAAATTGAAAATGTTGGTTGATAAGTAATTTAAAAAAAAAAAACGGCAGCTGCATTCGAATGGTCTGGTCGAGTTGAATGACTTTTGAGCTAATGCGGCCCTTCATCAATCAGTTGAGGTCCTATATAGAGAGAGTTGGTTCCAACTGGTGTGAATACATCTGCAGCTACATAAGTCTAAAAGTACTTGTAGTATAATCGAATTTCAGTAGCGCAGAGTTCATGCTGATGTAATGACCACTCGTGGATTGATTCAACAAGCCGCAGCTGCAGCTCACTCTCTCTAACCTCAACCGGATTGATGCACCGCCACTGTAAATAGTCGCAACGATGTCATATCTCTCACCGGCGGCTGCTTCCTTACATCAATCTGCTTTCAGCACTCCAAAAACACCTCCATAAAACCCACTGATATCCCCTTCCTATGCCGGACGTCACTTTACCCCATCCCCCTTAAGACATCCCCCGAACCATTGAGGAATTCCATTTCCATTCACACCTACACGCAGTGTTTCTCGGAAGTGACTTTCAATGTTCATTATCGATTTGTGTGTTTCATAAACAAACAATTACCAATAAATTCCCGGCCTGGACGCGTAATCCTCCAGCCTCCTCGTCGTCACCTTCAGCACTCTCATTCATGACCATGGCTGCATGTTATACTCTCGTCCAAACTCTACAAAGTCTTGTGTTTAATTAAAATCTGCACGACGACGTGCAAATAGGTTCACTTCAATTAACATTTCGCCTGAAACCTCCACGCCATATATAGTGGTGTCTGGTGTGTATAGGGACACATTATCCTATGCCAACAGTGAACGCAATCTGAAGGCACTTTCTGGCCACTTTACAGTTCATTTCCATTAACGCTTTCATGGCAGCACGAACGCGTCTAGACAGAAGCCCGAACGTTGGTGGTGGTGGTTTTCTTTCCTCTTTTTTTTTTGCACAGTCTGTCTCCTTCACCCACCTTGGCGTTGCACCCACCGCCGCACATCAGTAGCGCAAAGAAGGGCCACATTGCACAGCACCTTCGCGCGAGCCAAGTGTCGAATGTGTGATGGTTGTTGTGGGCTACATACAGTACGTACATTGTATGTGGCTTATGTGCCTCGGTCTTGGCACAAAGTAGGGCCATTAACAACTCACTTTTTTATGCTAATTAACATTTTGTGGCCAGAGTTGGCCGGCGACTTACTGGAAGCATCCGAACGGCAGGGCAGTTCAGTTTCACACGCTTCAGCAGCGGTGTTTGTTATCTGGCCCCCCCCCCATTGGAGGCGTGGGACAGCAGTCAGTAGTTAATGGAATATTGAGAACGTGCCGAGGCTGTTTTAGAGGCAGCTAATTAGGTCGCTTCGGGGCTGTAAACTGAATTAGGTTTACCGAGGCATGGAAGTGATTTTCCATGCTGTGCGGATGTTGTTTCCGGGTTTTGATGGTCTTTTTTTGAACAACTTTTTGAACACATGGTACTCGGATCCGTTTGGAAACAGTCTAAAATTTACGGTTGAATATTGGGGAAGCCAAACTTTATGCGGTTGTCAAATTCAACTCGAAAAAAGGTTCGAAGGGCGTCCTGTGAACCGAAAAGTCCATTCAACCTGTTGCATATGACTTCTGTTTCGACTACGTCTATGTCAAAGTAAAAGAAGTTGACGAAGTGGCTCTACCATCGGCCATACTTTCATCCGATGAGATGACCCGCGCAATTTCACAGAGCTCACAGAGGTCTTCGGCAGATCAGCTTGAACTAAGTTTGGATATCGGACTCTTGGCTGTTCTTCAACAACAACTTGGATATAGGACTCTCGGCTGTTCTTCAACAATATCGGACTCTTGATTGTTCTGCAGTCCCATATCCAAACAAGTTTCAACAGTCAAGAGTCCAATACTGCTGAAGAACAGCCAAGAGTCCGCTGTCCAAACCTAGGCTGCTTTCTTGGTATCATCCGTGTTTTAAGTGCAATCAAGCAAACTATAGTTCAGCAGATATTCGTGCGACTACGAGCAACTTTTGACACTTAAACTCGCCTGACGTTACTGCGTCCGCCGCTAAAAGAACTCTCACGGCTTTTTTACGCATGTGATCTTTGTAAGGCTCTTGAATTTCAGCCTGTTGTCTAGAAAGGTTTTTTTCGCGCTTTTTTACTCAGCACTGACTACGAGCCAACTACGGCGTTGCTATGCTCATCTCTGCAAGCTTCTGATCGTGTCTTGTGGTTTTGGAATGATCGTTTGACCTTCTAATAGATCACTAACTTTTCTCTAGCACTTCTGCGCAGTTGGTTGTCTTAGTCGACTAACAAACCTCATTCTTGGCTACATGTGGATTCTGTCTCTGCTTCCACCAAATTTCAACCGCCTTTGGTCACATAAATAAAATGTCCCCCGGCCCGATGGCTAGCTACCGCGGTAGCTTTATTGTGAATGCATTTACCAATAAAGTCTCCTACGGCCATCCATAGGTAAGCACCGTTGGCAAGAGATCATCATCTGCGATAACGAATCAAGCACACGATTTCGACAGCAGCAACACCAAGCCGTATGGGATTTGATTTAAGCATCCTAACCTCATTCTATTCAATGGCATTCACCGTGCATGCGCATGCACAATGGAACTGTCAGTGGGATTCTTGGGAAATCCAAGCTCAGTTGCTCTGCTTATCAAGATGTTCGAGTCGATATGTATGCTGCACCCACTGACGCACGCACGAAAAGCCCTCGACTTGTCGTGACACTGCGACAGCCCTCGACAGTCCATCTTCAAAGTTGGCGACACCAAGTGCCTATAGGTGTCGCGTTCATGACATCAGAATAGGCTCGGCCTAGGCGCAGTGTCGCCATTGGCACACAGGTGGCGGACTTCGATTGGACTTTCAAGCGAACAATAAAGCTCGCGATGCAAATTAGCTTCGCCGGCCAAATTCACGTGACACGAGATCTAAGCACTCGCTTAGCTCAGATATAAAATCGGTTACTGACTTTGGATTGTGCGGCAATTTGCCGGTGGTTACTCCATTCGATTTGCATTAACGAAGTGAAGACCTATAGAACTTGGATTTCGTGACTAGAATCCGCGATTGGAGCGAGGAGATTGTTTATTGGTGGTGGTGTTACATATTTAAAGAGGGCTCCTGTTGCAGAGAGCCCAACAGTGCACTCGCAGTGCCACTCTGATTGGCGATTCATATCGAGTAGGGATGTAGCAATGGCGTCAGAGCATCAGATCTCCATTCCGAGGTTAGGCGCGTTTTAGTTGGTTAAGTCAACTGCTCGGCATTAATCCAATTGACCCATTTGGGCGACATCTCTATTGTTGATCACTTTATAGGTCGCCCATACAAAAAGTAGCCATCCACACTCGCCACATATGACCTCGCAGTGAATACGAGTGGCACACAGATGGCTCGTCAAAATTTAATGAACTTAATAAGGCCGTCAGTCAATTATATCTGTCAGACATCGTCGTCGCTGACAAAGAGGTTAATCTTGTGACGAACTGTCGTCGGATTGCCGCGCCGCGTGATCTGGATTGTTTGTTGTCAGTTGCCCATTTGCTACCGGATGCGTTTCACAGTCCTTCAAGTGGCCCGCAAGTGAGTCGGCATCGCATATACAATACAAAGGCACATACTGTCGTACCTGGCAGTGAATGCCAATTAATTGTGAACTGAATGGTTTCGACATTTTGTGTCCCAGAAGGGGATTTTTTTTTTTGTGTTTTAATGTTTGCTGTCAACTTGGAATGCTGGGTAGTGAATTATGCTGTCTTTGGATAGTTGTTGGCCAAGCAATTGCGCTGACGTTCAATCCATGCGTGCGTGCAGTGGACATTTTTGATGGATGATCGATTGGATGCAATTTTGAGGATGGTGTCCTTGTTGGGACAAAATTGAGGTCTGACCTATAGAACGCACGATTAGATTGACAACATTGGCGGCTACTATTCAATTTGGATTTGCTGTTGGTGGATATTTTCATCATCAGATTTGTTAAACCGAGGGCTTGGGCTTGATTGTGACCTTGATTTAAATTGATATATGGAAGACTGTCTTTCTCTTGCTGGGAAGTGAATCACCCATTTCGCAGTCACTTGTATGCAAGCACCAATAGAGGGATAAGGACAATGGCACCAACATTGGAGATCTACTAAAAAGCTGGATACCCGAAGTAGACCGTTTTTATAGTTTCGTACTCAGTTTGGTGCGTGTATTGGGTAAACTTTCACATTTAATAAAGCATCTTGGTGTGTGTTTGAGATAAACGCACCAATAAGTTGTGAACAAGTGGTTTTACATAGGTAACTTTCTTTTAGATTTGCTGTAGGTAGAGACAAATTTTAAGACTTTGTTTTGGTCACTCCAAGTTACCCAAAATTTCCCCAGCGAATCAGGTGGGAAACTTTTTCATTTGGATTTGGGAAAATCGCATACATTGTCTGCATATATGCAAGGCTGGGCAAAATATTGTCTGTATCCGCCATTGCCTGTTCGGGACTGGGTGTTATTGGGGTAGTCAAAGCTGTGGATCTTCTTCTTACGCAGAGGTCTCCAAGTGTCTCTCGTTTTCCATAAGGGCTGTCCTGTACATGCGTGCACCATGTCAACTTTGTCACATGGCACTTCTTTCTAAATAAACCTACGTCGAAAATTGTCCCCAAGTCTATAAATACTCGCGATAGCTTCCTTCTGCATTCATTTGTGGCTGGAAATGTAAGTGGGGCAGCTGAGCTTGAACCTGTGTAGAACTCTACGACTCCATCTGCTTTATCGATGTTTGGCAACAGTTTAAGAGGTGATAGGTATATGCTTCTTCTCCAAAGTGCAGTCTAAGGTGGGCCTCGAGTCGATAATTGCACATATAACTGTAAAATTGCAAGCTTTTATCAGAAGACATGCTCTCCTATAAGTCTCTCTGCGACTGGTAGTCAGAATTGAAATCTTTTTCCTTTCAGTCTTGTCATATAGCCTCCTGCCAAGCTGTGAGTTCAGCGACCTATTTCATGTCGTTCATGATCTTGCCACTCGTTAAAATGGCGACATCACTCACAAAACCTGTTTTCTTTACCTTTGGAGCAGCTTGAAGCCTTTGTTATGTAACATATTCAACAGGAGAAGCTGGTCGTTTTATCAGGCGGGTTTAAGCGCCGAGTTGAGACTACAACCCACGAGCCCTGTAAATAGAAAGAAGAAACTTGGCATGGAACTCAAAACTAACCTGAAGAGTTTATGATAATGTTTGACGGCTTCATTCGAAAGACGGCTTTCCACGCTCAAAAATCGACCCTAACCGAGTGCGATTTTTACGCGAGGAGCTATATTAAAAGTATTACTTAGTACCGAAAGTTGGTTGATTTTAAAACAAGAGTGATTTTTTTGCATGTCTCTAGTCCGCCATTCTTGGAATTGTGGACGAGATTCTCTGTTCTATACCTCTGTTAATTGGCTCTTTCTTTCCGAAAAAAAAACCCAATTCTAGTCCTAGTCTGTATCGTATCTATGGCAAAGTGCAAGAAGATTTCTCCTTAAGAGCTTGAGAGTTGTCTCACAGCTAAGGCCGCTGGCTGTTAGAAATTTCACAGTAGATAAGACGGACAGGGTCCGGTGCAATTTTTGCAATTTTTTTAAGGAATTGTTTGAAAACCACAACCCGTCAAAAATGAGATCAAAAGATCGGACCGTTTTTGGACTTTCCCGTCCATAGCCAAAGGTTCCTTACGACCGACATCCGGCTTCCATCATAGTCGCACTGAAGAGAAGACAATCAAATGCCTAAAGAGCTGTCCTTTGCAGGATTATGTTGGTTTAAAGCTCAATCCACAGCAGCCACCTATCTGTCAGCTAGATAAACTAAATATTTGCCGAAAGTAATCGCACAGAGGAAACTTGGAGAGAAATATGAATCCATACATTGACTAGTAACTTAATCGCTGTTGGGTTGCTCTTCCATCACCTAAAGCAGCATTTTGTTGAAGCTACTGTCAAAAAAGTAGGAAAAACCTCATAAATCAGTAAAAGACTTGAAGCGTTCCAATGATCATACCATCGTTACATCAATGTGATCACACGTAGCTACGACATCAAATTTCAACAAAGCGCACATTGCCTTGAGCTGGACTACTGCAATCCTATTAGACCTTCGCAATAAAGACTTATAAATTCTGAAACATTTTGCAGCTCAGCGACATAATTTCCAACGGCACACCCGATTAGAAAACATAGGCTCGATAATTGGGCGGCTCAAATCTGGCCACACATGCATATGCACTCACAAGTCACAAGACTCTCGCCTTTGATAGCCTATTTCATCTCTAATGGATTTCTGATTCTGACACCAGTAGGGTATACCGACTTCACTGGGAGATTAGTTAAATATTTACCCCTCCCAGCCCGGCATAAGGGTTAACCAGAGGTTAATCAAATTCCCCTCCTCTTCTTTGGAAGTCCCACATTGTCTACCAGACTAACAGACGGCCACCATCCGTACTTCCCCGCATGATTGGTTAATTAGAAAGAAAAAAAAAACACCAACGCGTGTATTATTTCAACTGACCCGCTTCATGACCCCTATGATGCTCATGCACAGTTTTGGATTTCATTAGATGTTTCCAATCAGCAATTACCCCCTTAAATCTCTGTTCGGCTCATAAACTATTCACATGCAATCTGCCAGCGAAAGTCTTTTCCATAAAACGCTTTTATCTGGAGCGAAACAGTCCGAACGACGGAGGAGAATAGAAACGAGAGCTGAACTAGAAAGTTTAATGTTCTTTGCGAATTGCGATAGTGACTGCAGATACTCTCGATTCGCAGAAATGCGAATATCTTTTCGCTTCGCTTTATTTATCCAACGTTCTACTTGTTAGCGGTGAATGCCGAAAGGCAAACACTGTAGACTGGGATTTGTAACGCCAGATGCAAGATACAAGTGCGAACTACATTTTGAGATGTTTTTCTTAGTTCAATTAAAACTTTGACTTTAACTTGGGCTTATCGTCGTCGCATCGGGGACAGTTTGTGTGTAGTTAGGTACTTGTGCAATTGAATTATACTTTTGTTATTGTTTTAACGATCCCGTATTTGATTATCATTTTCTGTTGCGAAAGACTTTGCAAATTGTGGCAACTTTTCCCCACAGTGGAGATACTCGCACTTTATCTGTTTGTGTTTGCATTGTAAGGTGGTTAGTTCAAGGAACTGTCGAGAAAGTCACAAATTCGCCGAAGGATTTGATTTACAAAGTTGCAACCTTCAGGAGATTTATACAGATTCACTCGTGTTATTGACCCGAATGGCAAAATGTCTTTAGGTATACGCTCCTGACTGAAGACCAGCTGAAGTATCGAAATATAGCGGGAACTCCTTAACAAGGTGTGACTCCTCGAGGCCCATCAGCATTGGAGCTGGAAAACGTTTAGCTACGCGACTGCTTTGATACTTTCTTTAGCTTGTTTCACTATCCACCTTAAGGGATACCTACTTCTCAAATACCTTCCGCAGTTTGATTGAAACAAAATGTTTGAAAAACTTTCTTTGAAAACAAAAACAAACCCATACACACCTAACCTCACCGAGTTCAATGTCTTCCGTGTGTAATTGTCCACGCTAATTTCACCTCAACTCATCTCACCAAATCCACTATGCACCGCAAACCTATAAATATCCCTCCGCTACGCCAAAAGCGGTTTCATTGATGCTACATCTGCATTATTTCCAGTTTCCCATTTGTACGATCGCACACGACCCAGAAATAGGAAACGCATATCAGCAATAGCTTCTCCTCGACTCTAACCACAAACTCTGCACTCCAAATGCAGAAATAGAGATACAGAATAGCCGAAGCGAAGGAATGGACTCCAAAGAGACACCGCTGAGTCGTCGCACTCTCCCCAATAAATTATAATAAACCGAAAAAGAAACGTGCACTATACACACGTCAAAAGACACCGCACGTTCTCAAAGTGTATATCTGCGTCCCGGTCCCGATATATGAAGCCCTAAACATGCCTATCTCTCAATCGCTCGCGCCTTCACATTCATCTTTCTGATGCATTTAGGCCGATGAGGTTGCGGATTGTGGACAAAATGTTTCGCTTTTAACAATGACTGTTGGCAGTACCCAATATCCAGCGTTGTTGTTGTTGTTTTTGCTTTTGCACACTGAGTCAGACACTCCACTTGAATTCTTTCTTGGAAAACTGTTTAGTTGGGCGCAGTGTCCATGAAGACGAGCGTAACTATGCCTGCGATTCAAATAAACGTCAACGTGCGATAAAATTTATTATTCCTATTCTTCGTGTTTTGTTGTTGCAAATATCCTTTCATCTCTTTGAAGGAGGGAGAGAGCGGCAAAGTAGTTCCAGTTCCAGTCACAGGCATATAATTTTAAATGTTTTCCCGCAATCGAAGCGTGCGCATAATACCACTCAACTCAGCAAGTTGAGTGTGCACAGTGGGGTCTGCTGGTTTATGGTTTAATTTTGTAAAAACAACAAAAATTGCGCTGCTGTATCACAATACGAAACTAGAAGAACAAAATGCAAGACGTGTATAAAATCGGTTAAATTTGGCGGGTGTTTGTGGCTGGGTGGGGGCTGCCTACCCAATGCTTTCAGCTTCTAAATGAAGGCCCTCTTTTGAATGCCTATTGATTTCATCTTCTTGCTTAATTTAAAAAAAAAAGCGCCAACCCTTTGCGTTTTGCATAATCCTTTTTATAAGCTTTCATTTTATATACAACTTTTTGTAATGGCTTAAGTCATCACGCGGTTGACTCTCCTACAACAGTTTTCTTTACGCCAGCGGCTGTGGATTTGATGTTAGTGCAGAAACTCCTTTTAGTCGAATCTCGAACCGATTGTCTCTGATGTATGCTATCAAGTATATTAAATGAGAATTTTGGGATCGAGCTCCATACATAGGAGGCCTGGTCTAAGCTGGGATTTAAAAAAAAAAATATCCGCTGATTCTGGCTGAAGTACCTACTTCTTTGCTCTAAATAGGTTATCTACTTTGACGAACGCTAATCTTGAAAAAAGTGGTCCTTAAATGACATTCCCGAACTCGCTTTGAATCCACGAAGCTGTATAGCTTCCTTAGGATAGGTGGGCTGGGTGTCCTTTTTCTATTAGTCCAATCCCTAAATTTTTACTTTTATTTTTGTATTTAATTAAATATAATTTCACTTAATATTAACTTTATATTTGTTTTTTTTTTGGAATTAATGTAATTTTAATGTATATCCTGTTGAGCTTTAATGTACTATAAAAGACAATAACTGTTCTTGTACTTGCCAAATAAATTGAGTTGAATTTCGATGCAGTTTTAAGAATTTTTGGCGTTAAGGGACGAATTTTCTTTTCCCCATTTTAGGTGTGACTTTGAGCAGATCCTTACCATTTGAGGTCTTGTATAAAGCTGTATGCAATATACGAAAGCAATCAGATTCAGCATTCGTTGTTTTATTTTATTTAGAAGCCCATAAATCAAAGAATCCGGCCTTTGGTTGGCCAGTTAACAGCACTGCATATAATTCTCTCGTGATGCTTCCCAGCTTTTTATGTTAATGACCTTTTTCTTTCTCCTAGTTAACTCTTAAATTCGGCTAGATCCAGGGCCTCGGCTAACAAGACTCTCCAGTTATTCCGGTCCTTGGCAGCTGCCTTCAGTTACATTGGTTGAGGTCTCTATCTACTTGTTGCGCACCCTCATTGGCGAGTTCTTCTTTTCTGTTAGAATTAAAGACTACGCATGCCGGTTCGTTAAGGTTCATTCAGTTTGCAAGTCCTATCCCAGTTTGACAATGTCATTGCAATGACCATCGTCTCTTCCAAAACTTGTACAATTTTTTCACGAATAGTTTTCCTCATTTCCAGTAACCAGGTAGCCCAAGCCGGTCCCAATTCTGACTCAGTCATGAAAATACACCCATTACATTCCGCTCACTTAATTTGTTTGGGAAACAGAAACATTCGGCACAAGAAAAGACAAGTATACCTCCGAGCTTGAAGGCCACTTCTGCAATTTGACATGAGTGCTATATAGATCGTGGGATCTTAGAGTCTATCCCGGAGGGACAGGGGCAGTAAGGGGATGAACAACTTTAAATGCGGAGCTGAGGCTGTTAATCAAGCACCAGACTGACGAAATAGGCTTGCCAATTGAGGTCTTCGTTCACCCCGAACCTTAGAGCCGCGTAACTAAGTTAGTTACTGCGACTTTATTATTTATATATGCAAACCTTTCTGATGGTGGATCATTTATTAAAAAAAATATTTGACAGCAGTTTTAAAACCCCCTTTATCATGCTCGAGCTTTTTCTTTTACCGCTCTGCAGCACTCCACATAATTTGTTCCTCCTTAACTGGAATATGCCTTTCTGAAATTTAAAGATTAACAAACCCACTAGAGCTTTCAAGTTCAGTAACTCTTTTGATTCATATTATGCATTGTGAGAGCTACCCTTTGAAAGCCTTGGCGGAAGCATCTTGATACAACTTTTATTACAAAAACGTCTTCACGACTTTTAATTGCTGATTTTACTCAATCAGAGAAGACTCGGAAGGTCGAGTTTCTATCCCGTTTTGTTAATCCGCCCATGCCCGCCACATTTTTCGCTTTTCTTTAAAAAAAAGGCTTTGGGCCTTTAGTTTTTTGTGTACAAGTCTTTTGCCTGGCAGAAAGGCACCTTCCGTGGATCTATCTTTCTTATATATCTTCCAACGTGGTCCCTAAACCTAACTTAACCTATAGGTATACTCATGCGGGTTGATGACTGATGGAGGTTCAGTGAGGTATTTCTATTTAAATTAGGAAGTCCGTAAATAAGTTTAAGTCTTTCCATGTTTTCAAAGAAAAAAGCTATGCCAAGCTTATGAGACAATAGAACTTAGGTATCTTGCTACGTAGCCGAGTTGCCAGTATCCAAAGTTGAAGCTGGACTTAAATAGGCCACTCATTGTGGGCAGAATGGAGTTCACATCATTTGTTACAGCGATGAAGAGATTTGCAGAGTTTTGGCCGGCGTTAAAAGATTTAAATAAACTTATAGCTCAATCACTTTTTAGTGGCTTGACTGACCGTTTTACATGGCAGATTCTTTGTTCTGCTGAAGTTGAGGTAACTAAATCCGCTATCATTTGACCATGTTGCTTATTAAAGTCTCACCTGGAAAGTGAACCCGCAGCAAAAGACTTACCATTCTTCTAAAATGCTTTAAGAAAACCACCAGGCACTCGTATTTTGTTCACAAAGTCTTTTCCCAACCACAGGAATATTTCTGCAGTTTTTCATTACCTCTTCGCCATTTTTTTTATAAATTTAAGGAGTCAGCTATTCATTTCAAACATATACCTGCCCCTCAACAAAAACCAGACCCCACTGCTAAGCCTGTTAAAAGAAAATCTCTTACACACAGGAGAGGTACCTATAGATTCTATCTTCTCCTAAAGATTTTATCTTTTGGTGTACACTCTGGCCCTTGAACTTCTACAAAAGGAAAACACGAAAACATAAACACAAACACAAAGCCCCATCTATTCGGGACTAAACCACGCTGGCACCGCACCGTCTCAACACAGCTCATCCGCTGCTGCGATATATTTCTGAATGGTCCGCCGGCTGGGTAATGAGGTTTATGCCACTGCGATGACGACGCCAAAGTGCGGATTCAAACTCAAAAAGATGTAAACTGTTTGTTTGCTGTCGTTTCTTATCCGTTTTTCTGGAAAAAAAAAATATTCAAGCAGCCCCAACTCCGGGTAGCCAAGCAGGCTGGGGGTTAATTTGTTGTGCACTTTGTGTGCACACCGTGATCTTGGTAAAAGTAAACACAAACGTGTAGGATACTCCTTACGGTTTATTTGGCTTTCACATGATTGCTATTCATAGATGGTGTGCGGACGGGACAAAGGATTGTGTTTGCATTTACGAGCGCCTGGTGACCAGATGGTCTGTTGAAAGTGACACCCGATTGTTTTTCTAAAAACGCGATCCTTTTGCGCGTTGTGCAGTGTGCTGGGTAAATACGAACAAAAGTATACAGGATGAGCTGTTGAAATGAAGGGAATGTGCGTGACTTGAGAGGCAGTATGAATGGGTTTGGGTAAATATTTGTCAATGGTGTGGATGGCAGTTGTTTGTGAATGCACTGGAATTGGCAGTGGACTGCTGATGGGAAGCAGTTTGAATATTCTCAAGGACACGCTAATGATGGACCAGAGGCACGTAGCGGCTGGCTGTCAGTTGTGTTAACGACGGATGATGTCCTCAATGAGAACACGTAGAATTAAATAAAATTTAGCAAGGGCCTTTAATCGGGCGCCAAGTGGAATGTTAACCGAATCGGCACCTCCTACAACCCCAGTCAAAGTGGAACCAGGAAATTGATATTGAATGGCCCAAGGATTTCTGCCAAAGTGCAATCAACCTCCTCCAATCTATAGAAGGAACCTTCTCACATCAAAAATAGTCTGTTGCCCGCATCAATGCATCATCTATCTAGACGCCCCGAGGCTAATTATAGACGCTAACCTCGAAAGGAATTTTTCTATTTCCAAACCGATCATTTGACAAAGGAGGAGGTGCGATGCCTCCAGACCCGGCTCCAGCATAATACCTATAATGGTTCGCCTCGTCTATGCCATGAACATGCATGCGAATCTTTCAGCGTCTCTCCATCTACATATGCGAGGATAGAATGTGCACGCGTGCGCACAGCCATACGATGGTGTGTCTCACAGGCAGGCGCCAGTATTAATTTTCCACTTAGATTCGTTCAATGGAATCCCAAAACATAATTCATATGCAATTAATGATTGGCTATGCGGGTTTGTGTTCGCGTACACGCCTAGAATCATCTATTCTATTCATTCTATCTAAGCGGCGAGGACGTCGTCGTCGTCGCCGTCGATATAGGTATGCCAGCCCACGACCTTTACACGTCGCGTACGAACAAATGATTTTCATGTACAAGCACTTTGCGCTACGTGGAGTATGCGAACGTAGAACCGAGGAGGCATGCCAAGACAGCAATTGCATACCAAATCGCATATTAGTTCTGCGACGAGGAAGAGAGTGCGATTTTTGCGCGCCCGCGAAGGACCTGAGGATGCCGTCTGTGCGATGCATATTAACATTGTAATAATCTGCGTTGTCGTCGACGTTCGCTTTCACTGGAATTATCATAGTCATCCGCATGTGTCCGGTGCAAGGCAGTAGAATGTGTAAGATGTCCACCAAAAGACAGTTTCCGTCGTTGGATTCGTTGTTGCACTAGAGGCGGGATTCGCGCGTCATTATACTGCGTGGAATATAATTTTTTTATTTATTTATGCGAGGCGTTCGTTGGCATAGGTGTGTGTATTGTGAAAACGGGTAGAATTTTCACTACGGGACAGTCGTTTCGAGTGTGGATGCGATGGCGAAGATGCAACTTCTGGAAATATTGTTCGCAGTTACATGCATCTGGTTTCGGTTGACCGGAAGGTGGTAGATATCGTTGGCAGTGTATTAACACTTAACAGAAGCATGTTACTTCTGTTAAGTGAGCAAAATAGATAAGGACACAAGAGGCGGTGTAGATGTTTCAATGAAATTTCAATTGGTCATTCGAGCTAGATCTCCGTAAGAAAATTTTGATTGCCTGGTCTTTTGGGAAGAATTTCTGTAAACAAATTTAGTTGTATGAGGTCGTCGGCCTTACTAACGTAAGTCTAGAGTTAAGCTCTGAAACATGACTCAATAAAATATTTATTACCTGCTCGTTTGAGCTACAGATTGTTGTGGATAAACTTAGTTGTACATAAACCTCGAGTACACAGCCTTGATCGGTGCTTAGACACATTTTATTTGCCAGTAGAACCATTGCTCAGTTGAAGGGATCATTCCTGGTTTGCGAAAGTCAATGGGGGTAAGCAAATATGCGGAAACTGGTAGCTAACCTATTGTTTTTTTAATGAATTCAACGGCCCTTCGAGCCAGATACAAATTACTGGTGGAAAAATCTGTCTGGTCACATCGAACTTCGAGGTGAGGTAGATCTTTTTCCAATGCACTACTACTACAAAGGCTACCCAGCGAATCTTCCCAAAATCATAGATATGATACGTTGTAAAAAAAAAACCGGCCAATATAACACTTATTAGCAACAGATGTCCACAGGTACCTTGGACTAAGAATAGATATTCAGTGGTCCATAATCAGGCAACTGCCACCTAAGCTTTGAGATCAAAGATTAACTTTTTGAAAAGGTCGGTCGTAGGTGATAAACCTTGTCTTGGCAGAACTCCTCGCCGGAAAGATTTCAAACCTTCGTTGTAAGGAATTTCTTATGTTCAGTTTTCTTGTCTTCTTTAGTGTTGATTGCAATTTAAATTTTGTGGCTATATCAGCGGTAAAAAGTCGCTTGCAATTTTATCTCTGTACGATATATTATGTACCTACCCTTAATTGAAAATGCTTTCGAATGCGAATCTGTTCATGATTTTCACCGCCTCGTGGGCAATCAAATTTGAAAATAAATTTCCCTTCCATTGTAAAAGCAAACTTCTAATTTGTATTCACCTTTTGTTTCGTTACAGGTAAGTCTAAACAGACCTTTTGGAAGCATCTACCTTCTCCATAACAGGCGCAGTAAGTATACAAATTGCAGCCAGTATCAAATAAGCCCACATGCAATCACATGACAGCCCACAACATTAATTCAATTTCCCTGTGTGACAATGGCAAGTGTCAAACGAGGTGTCATTATTGACCATCAAGAAACCGTGTAACGATTTCCTCTTAAGCACCCACTACATCACGAATTGACGTCCATTTCGCTAGAAATGAAAATCACTTTCACATCATGCTTATGTGAAATTGACACTCCACCGCCCCATACCCAGAGATGTCATCTTCATGTTGTACTGCAATCTCTCCACATGATTCTCCTTCAGAATTCAAACTCACATCTCACTCTATTCATGAATTAAAGATGATTGTCAAATAAAAACCCTCAAATCTCCCATATCAACAATAGGACAATCAAACACCACATGACAGCTCATCTCACTATAGAGGTGTCAAAACAAACAGACGATTTTTTACGAAAGGAAAAAATCCATCTCAATCTGCCACCAATGCGCATCGTAAATATTTGTCACACTGACAGCGCACACGAATAACCGAATGCACTTGCATGCCAATGCGCCACCACAGATTCGACGAGAAAACCGCAAAAAAGAAAGCTGACAAAATTAATTACCTAAAAGATGTGACAGCGTATATAGGTACCGTATATTCAGACACCAGACTTGGGATACAAATCTCTGGCGACAGCAGTGAAAACTGTTGATGTGACATTTGCACTTGGCCCTTTTTAGCTGCCCATTGAGAGAGATATGACAGTCAGTTGGTGGGTTGGTTGTCTGGTTTGCCTTTTTGCGGGACACGGACAGAGGGCGCTTTAATGCACGCTTTAGAAAGTGAATTATATTTGGCAACTCGACGACGACAAAACTATAGATTATGATATACGAGTGTCAAAAGAAGAAAGAGAAAGACTTGTGTGTGTGGAAAGACAAAAAAAAAAATCTCCCACAATGGCTAGCAATGGCTGTCAACGTGACTTGGACTAATAACGAATGCATGCGGAACTGATCTGGTTTTCGTTTTCGTGTGTCTAGTCTACAGGCACCACTATGCCTAACGTTTTGTGTGAATAGCGCGATGGAGTAATCAATTGTTAGCTTAACGGCTGCGAGCTGTCAAATTATTTTTCAAATTTGAAGTTTGACATCTCCTGAAAGGGCACGATTAAAGATTTTTTTCTTTCTTTGTCTCGTGAGTCATTATGTAACCATGTGTGTTGCGCCGGTGTGTTGTTTATTGTTCCTCCACTGCACACTAAGAATGAAAGTAAAAGTGCATGAAAATCAATTTCGGTTTCATTAATGATCACCAAATGTAAAATGTAACGAAAACGTGATGTATTCTGACATTTAGACTTATGTAATGGGATTTGTGAAGAGGGATTCGATATTTGGGTAAGTGGAAGCAGTTTTGGTTTTATTGTGAAACATTTGACAAGATTTGATTGAAGTGGAGATTTACTGTCAAACTGCCACTGTCAAAGTGAGGATGTAAAGCGAAATTGAGAAAAAAATATACCATTTGTGAGATTAAATTGGATATGACAGCCAAATAGACATGTTTGCCAGAAATGTAAATCAAGTGTCAAAATGGAGACTGGTACTGTCATCGAGCACGTGTTTTTTTTAACACAAATTATACCTAACCTAGGGAAATGACAATGGTGAGATGACAGAAACACGTTTAAGAACTTTTCAGAATGACTCTCTGATGCATACAAGTTTGAATGAAAGCGAGAAGAGTCAGCAAATATTCGCGGTTGCGAAAATAAAGTCGCGTTCCACTAACCACTGGATAACAATCATGCCAAATTTACATTTCACCATCTAGCACAAATTGGGAAATATAAAATTTAAAGTAGTTTATTTTTAAACTGGAATCAGGGCTATTCATAAAAGGATTATTTGAGAGAAAGCCGGTTGTCAAAAATGGACTAAAATTCAATTACAAGTTCAGTCAAATACTTACCACTAAACATGACACACAGCTTCGTTGTAATTGCATACTAGCAGTGTTGCCAGACTTACATATAAAATTTACCATGCCAAAAGCTTACAATTTCCTATTTTCACACTTGAACACTAATTAAAAAAAATTAGCTGCCCTTACTAAAAAACAACCACAGATCCATAAAGTACTAGTTTAGTTACCAATTTGTAAGTGCAAATTAATTCTTGATTCATTGTTAACAAGTCTCGTGAACGAGTTCAAAAATGTTTCCGTTTTCGTGTAGCTATACGCAAACTCTATCAACCAAGGGCTGATTTCCTATATTATGATGTATGATGTATTTTTTACTGATTCATTTTGGTGTCTAATTTCTCTGTTTCAATTTTGCCAAATGTAGACCCATTTAGAAATGTCCGGCTATCTTAAGAACCTGTTTATCCTCTGTAAGCAGTCCTATGAAAAAAAAAACTCGAAGAATTTTTGAAATTGGAACTTGGATTTGAAACGGAAAACAGCTGCAGGCATTTACTTTGGGTGCTTACATTTTTATAACCAAGTTCAGTTGTCTCCTCACAATAAATTTCCCCAATGGGACTGCTAAGGTATTAAATATTGGTTCTGTTTATAGGGGATAGCTCCCCAGCTATATCGGATATCAAGCTGGTATGTTAGTAGTTTGTAAAACATTTTGAGGGCCTAAAATCTACAAATATTTATAAAAAAGAGATGTCAATTTTTTTAGCGGCATCTGTATGTGTAATCTTTCAAACAAACCAACAGATGGCGCATCAGATTCAAGTCCAGATGTTTATGCTTAAAAGCCTTACTTTGTACAACCTCTTGGTTTTGTTGGAGTTTTCATCTATGCGGCACTAATGGCAGTACCTACACTTAAATTTTACTTGTGATTGAAAATAATAAAAACGGCTCAAAATTTTATACCATGGAAGTCATTTTATATATGGTTTTAGAGAAACAAACTAAAATTCCCACTCATTTGTTCTTGCAGACTAAAAATTTCCCTTTAGACAGAAAATTCTCCAAAATAAATGAAAAATTCCCACAACTCCTGATAGCAACCCAAATGAATTCATGTAGTTTACAAACATTGCTCCCATTTCCATTTAAGAAACCACCCAAAGTGCCTGCAAATGACAACAAGAATTTATTTAATTCCAATCCTTCCCCATTCATTTGTAGAACTAAATAAATAAATAGATGGCGGGGCAGGTCCGTAGGGACCCTGGGCCTAGTTTCTTACAACAATTCGTTTTGTGTGAGCTTTTTTGGGGGAATAAGGCCAGTTAAATTAGACCGGGCATGCTAGAGGGCCCATTTCTGCTGTCTGAATGCTTATTGCGATTATTTCAGTCCTCCTACTTCTCGTCAAGATAATCAGTTAGGTCTAATCTTGTATAGAGGAAAGGGTACCGATACAGTCTACCATTTTCCCGTGCACCTCGGACGACCCAATGTGGAGAGAGGAGACTAGAAATAGCTATTGAACGATATGTCTTCGAATGTGCGACGGGTGACCGAAACAGTGTACCCTTCGATTACAATCTACAACAGCCCGTCTAAGGGCTAACACTGAAAGTGTGAAAGAACATTACAGCCATTTCTTCCTATTAATGTATTTGCTGATGCAGCGAGTGTCTAAGGGCCGTTTGCTGATACGACTCATAGCGAATTTAAGTGCCGCATAAACTCTTATGTGACAGTTTATGCCCTGAAAAAAGTAGCCCATAAGTATTTAAGTAGAACTTAAATCGTTAAGAGTCGTATGAGCAAACGGCCCTAAGAGAGAGAAGTCACTGAGGTATTCGAAGAAGTATTTACCTATGTTTGATTTACGCAAATTTTCGAGCGCTGGGCAGGTACACAGAAGATGAAGAACGGTTTCCTCCTCCTCCTCATTCATGCAGCTTCTACAAAAATCATTATAGGGTGCTCCTAATCTGCGAGCGTGTCTTCCTATCAGACAGTGTCCTGTAAATTCTGATAGAGAGAAGTCTCTGAGTCCTTTAGCATCTAGGTTTGGCCAGATTTGCTTGGATGTGGCGCAGGTGTCTTAACTGCAGGTGACTACTCGCTTAGTAGTCCAACACACTTACCACTTAGCCACTGTGCCTACAATTTGTAGAACTGCATTCCTATAATTTCCTTCTTCATATGACCATCACCAGGATTGTCAATCAAATATTCATTTGACTGAGAATGCAACTGAATCATCTGAAATTCTCCCTCAATCAACAGTTTTCAGCTGTTGTTTCCATTTTGCATAAGCTTCTGTTCAATATCCCCCTATGCATCGCTCAAGTTAAATAAAAAAAATTAACCATTCTGTGCCAATAAAAATGTCGGACACATAAAGCGTGCGTTTTGTTTATATTGCCCTCGAAAAGTGGCGAACAAATTTTCCCAATTTATTTCTGGAATATGCTAATTTAATTGTTTAAGTGCTGCAATGTACCTACCTAAATGTAAACTACTGCACTCACCTTAAGAGTCAATACACAGAAGCTGTGATACTGACACTGACAGCTCATTTGCATAGTGAAAGGAATCCGCTCGCAATAACAACGAAAACAACATCAGTAAGGTCGAGAGTTTATTGCCTGTCTCTGTGTAGTAATTTTCGGCCCCAAGGAATAAGAAGCATCAAGAGTCTGAAGAGTCATGAATATGCAAATATTTACGCTTCATCTTTTTTTTTTTTTTGTTGCTGTTGCTTTTATTTTAAATATTTTCTTTTCGTGGCTTATATTACGCGTATCTTGAAGAGTTACTGTGATATTTTGCAAAAATTGAATGCGTTTTGTTATTGGACGTGAGGTAGTACGTCAGATATTAAATCGTATAAGAAATTTAACACAAGTTGCAACTTGTGGGTTCAAGAAAATGTGAGAGTCTTTTACAACAAGTTGTGAACTAACTGATGGCAGCTTCAGTCATTTAGCGAATCAAAAGGAATATAAGGAAAGACTGTGATCGCCCAATCTTCATGTAGGTATATTTCCCTTAGTAGAGTGGTGCCAGTTAGAGAAACTCCAAACAGTTACCCCTAGCCACCGCACTTGTTGGCAGCAAAATCTATTCCATTCTAAATTCCGACACAAAGTCCAGTCTACATTCAAATTGGCGTCGCCTCTTAATCTCGCCATCAGTGCACCAGTACCAGGCGAAATGAAATCTAGCTCACATTAGATATGTGCTTGGTGGCTCTTCCCCCCACTTAGACGTATTAATAAATGCCTTTTGAACGTGACACAGCAATTTATCTTTTAATTAAAATCTCACGAGACTCCGCGGCCGTGTCGTTTACCAGCGTAAGAGTGGTTGCTGCGTCGCGCCACGCCGATCACCGATTAACGCTCGGAGATCGCCTGCATTTTACCACTCTCTTGAGCTGTGATCTGCACATCATGTATGATCTGATGCGGTTTAGCCTGCCTCTAGGACAACTCGAGCAACTCACTGGTCGTGAGTATTCAAATTGCTGTTATACGGTCATCGTCTGCAGATAACAACCTGCCAGCTTGGCGACGATCCTTATTTCATAATCGGTTCCTTTCTCCGAGCCTTCTCCACTGCCGTCGCCGTCGTTCTTCATTGCAATTGCAGGCCATCCGCCTAACGGATGAGTATGGAGTAATTGTGCGTGAACGATAAACAGTACACCAGATCTAAGATAGATCGCAGGCGTTTAAATTTAAATATACGGTACACGCGTGCACCTGAAGATAGATATTATTCCGCATCTGCGGCCATTAACTTAGCTGGACGATGATATTTGTTTTGGCCTTAAGAATCATTGCAGGTGGACGCCTAATGGGCCGGTGGTTGAGCTGCGAGATTGTATTGCCGATGGTAGTAAACGTAATGACATCGTAAAGAAGTCTCAAGGCAAATGGCCGAAGTCAAATGACGTGTAGCTTCCACACGTCATTTGACTTTTAATCGAACATTGGGGAGTGGTGCAGATCTAATTTACACCATAACCCCTCCAACGGCCAGTAGGTTGACAAATTATTTCCACTCACCTGTCAGTGGGTGACTGTACTGCGCACACTTAAGCCAACCCAACTGACAGACGTTGCGAAAGAGCTTTGCAGACACACAAACACAATGCACACACTAGCGATGCCGTTTTATCAGTTTTGTCGATTTCGAAACTACAAGTGAACCCATTTATTTTGTGCAACCATGCCCGAGATATATAGCTTTCCGCGTCCGAATTCCACAATAGAACGCTGAAAACATTTTGACAGCACACTGCGCGATTTTGTGACTTTGAGTGGCACTTCCAGCGCGGGTAATGTACTCGTATATGGGATATATTTGTCATGACGTTTTGCTGCCGCAGTCTCAGCGGGGGAGACTGTCAAGTACCACATGAGACAATTTATGACGTTTATCTTTCAACGCACACTCACTCAGACACCGAGCACTTGAAGTTGAAGTGGGCATACACAGATGGGAATGAGCGAAGATAGACACAACTCGAACGAGATTCGATGGAGTGATATAGAACTCTGTATCAGCTTTGATTTTACTTGTAAAAAAATTGTCTTCCTATTCCACCGAAGAAGCAGTGCTGCCTTATGGAACGGAAAAGTGGTAGGTTACAGGTGGCTTTGAACAACTGAGTACTGAACTTAAAGCTCAACATCTCCAGGCTGAGATACAGTTCTGATAATACAAATTTTAAACAAAAGCCTTTTGAGCTGTGAATATGATTTTTTTTTTTTTTTTTTTAAACAGTGCGGTCCATGTTCACACACAATCTGTGCTCCAAAATTTATTGTGGCATGGCCTCTTATCGTGGCGGCACATTTTCAGGCAGTCAGCTTGCATAAGAATTCGATTCGTTGCGCTAATTAGCAACAATGTCGATCTGTTTGTAAAAGCTACCGGGGATAATGCGATGTCACAATTGCAGCGTAGTTACGGTCGAAGGCGATAATTGTAACATCCAGTCGAGCTACAATTCCAACTATACTGTCTGCTGAAGTCAACGAACCACAAACCACTGCGCGGAGAATTGTTTTCATTTCAATTATCTAGTAGGTCTGCATGCGTAACGAACCAACAGAGTCACTTTTTATGTGCAAGCACATTAAAAAAAATGGTATGCTGGAGAGACTGTTGGCTTTTTAGTTTCGACTCTAAATTTTGGTAGTTCACAGTGGAAATATTTTCCAGACAAATTTCACAATCGTGAGCCTCGGGAAACTTAAAGTCGAAACTAAAGTTTGTTATTAGTACGGCGCTGTGTGCATAAGCTTCAACTTGCTTGTCATTTAAAACCTTTCAGAACATTTTTATTTACTATCGATTTTTTTTAACAATTCTTGTTCGTATGCAGTTTGTTAATTTCGATTCGAACATTCGCCTCCTGTCAGAGTCTTACAACAGAATCTACTTAGCTACTTCACTTTAGGCCAACAAATTTATTTTCTTATGCTTTTATAGTACAATAACAATTTAAAAGTTTTACAATATATTCAATACCTAGGAAAATATAAGAAAAAGTAAATGACATTTTTTATTTTTATATACAAGAGTGATAAAAATAGTGTTGAATGCCATTTTAAATGGCTGATACAACAAAATTTAAATTTGTTGAACTTTGGAAAATCTTTTTTTATAGCTTTATATTTTTGTAATGAAAGAAAGTTAAAAATAATAACAAACCAATGAGTTGCTCACCGATGACATCTTCTGACAGAGTTTACAATTTGCGAAGCCGAGCCCGCCGTTCTTGCGTGATGAGGTAGCAAAGATGGACCTATGAAAAGGCCACAAACTTTGGCAGAGGTGACCCTTTTAGGAATTTTTTCAGCGCTCTTAGAAGGTACTATAAAAAACGTCTCTATACCCGCAGACCCTGCTGAAAGACTGTACACTTTTAGGGGAGTTAGAGAACGGTCCAAAGATTGCAAAGCTAACTTTACACTTGGTGTTCAGATTTAATGGTAATTCGCTTAATTTTGACAGTATAAGTTGCGTCAAAAAAAGGAAAACAAACTGTGTTGGTAAAGCTGATTGACTTTGCTCTGTTTCTTTATTTGTAATTCTACAGCTCCCTCCTCTAAAACCTCTTACTCCTCGTTAACGAATTCCATTTCTAAAAGAAATTAAATTGACAACAACGAATTTCTAACCATTCTCCATACTCTTAATTTGCTTTCGTTTGAAATTTTGTTGCGAATACCGATATTTTCTCTGATCTATAAAAATTTTGCTGTCAAAAAATGTATTTTGCATTAATTACTTAAATTCTGTACAGATTTTTCGTACAGTGGCTAACAAATTTAGCTTGAACTGCGTCCTGCTTGGTTTGACTGCTTTTCTTAATTTAATCTTTAAAGTCATTTTTGTATGGGAGCTTAATTTAAGCGCGAGCAGCATACTAGGCTTAACTCATCAAAACCATACAATTTTAGTACGCGCAACAGGCTCGTGTAGGTATCCAAGGCCATGTATCTCATATAACCATTCGTTTTGTGTCAGTTTTTGTTTTTGGAACGAATAAAAGTGACTTTCTGCCGAATTCAAACGGCTTAATAGAGAAGCTCCTTCACGACCAGTTAGACACTCAGTTGTTTGTCAGATTTTCGCTAGAGGCGGCGCAATGAAATATTCGTTAAGATGTTATTTGTGTATTTTTTTCCGGAGATCGAACCTGAAAACCATCGCTCGCACTAGTCCAGATCACTAAAAACTACCAACATCGCGACAATTAGTCCGTCCAATTCGACGCAAAAAAATACAGCTCTTTGGATCGCTGATAAGTTCACATGAGTTCGAGGAACCGCGACCATCGGATCGGTGCGTCAGTAATTTTAACACCCTATAGGGCAGTCTGATATCGGATCTTAATCAGAGCTGTCTGTGGCTGGAGGATGAATTCGTTAAGTTGGGATTTCGACCGCAAGATGAGATTACGACTGAGCTGTCGTAGAATAAAGTGGCTAATGCTTACAACAGCTTCCACAGACTGATAAGATTTTATTTTTGAACTGCCTATATCCTGACAAGTTCCTCTACATCGCGAATCCTTGAGCAGAATTACAGGTCCATTATATTTTTCACAGCAATTCTGATGATTCCACCCAAGTATTTTGGTCTACCAAGTACCATTAGTCTCTACAGAGAACGCAAGGTGGTATTTTTGAGTCCGTTCAATAGCTAGCCGTTACTACACCCAACTTTATGTGATATATGAGTTCAAAAACAACTCTTGCTTTTCGAAAAATCTAATTTATTATACACCTAAAAATTAATGAATGGTTCCAATGAATCAATGAACGATTGTATTAATTTAATGAACAACCAGATTAAAGTGTTTGCGTGACATGCCCCTATGAAAGCCGATGAAAGAATTTTCAACAATGTCATTCTGCTCGGTTTTTAGGCGCGCATAACATAAAAAAGTACGCCTTATGACGCCTTTCTTCTGCATCTCACTGAAACTTTCGTAAGTCCACCGGAAAAGCTTAATTTTTTTGCAGCTGTCACGTGCATCGTGTCAACCAGGCCAAAGTGATCAAATTGATAACTGATTCCTGTCATTAACTCGATCACTTTGCGAAAGTTCAAAACCACAAACCCTTCAAAAAAATTGGCGAATTGAAAGGAAAATTCGCCCCATTTACGGGGCGATGTTAACTTTCTTTTTTATGTGAGGACTGAGGAGTACCGCCGACAACTTCAGTCACAATATCTCAATTATTCGCTTTAATTAGTGAACATAAATGCACAAGCGGCAAAAAAAAAACCTCTTTACACTTTCCGCTTTCATTTTTAAGTGCCCCACAGACAAAGGTCCTTTGCTTGTCAAAAATTGTCAATATTTGGTGAGATTGTGCAAAGTACAAGTAATGGCTATGTCTACCTTGCGGACAAGCTGCAAATCAGCACTTTTTGCGTATAAAATCAACAGTGCAGTGGCTTGAAAAAAAAACCCAATCCCACCTTTGGACCCTGGAAAACAAGAAACAAAAACACTTCCAAATTAAGCAGCACAACACGCGCTGACAAGCTATTCGTAAACAAAAGAGTCAAAATACAAAATACAAAATACAGAACGCAACTGTTTCGGTGAATTGCGGACGACAGTGGATTTTCGGTTTTGTATCTGTGTATCTGACTGCGTCCGGGGAATGCAATCGTGCAATGCCGGCGTGGTAGGGCTTTTCTGCTTTTAGTAGTTTTGTGAGTTTTTTACGGCTCGTGTCGTCGATCGACACAGTTTCGTAATTCATCGTAACACTGGTCTTCAAAAATAACTGCTCACTTATGGGCTATAAATAGAAATTCCAAAATTATCGCGATTAAATAAAGAGGCAGCGATACTTTGGGTGGAAGCATACTCGTAGTGGTCCGGTGGACCGACGACAAAGGAGGCGGAAGAAGGTTGAATTTTTTTTAGTGCGGTGTCGCCGATGGTTGTGTCTTGTATCCCATTGAGCATGTTTTCTCTTTGGCCGTTTTAGTGGTGGAAAGGAAAGGAAAGCCAGACACGATGATAGTGGTGCAACAAATTCGGTCTGTAGGGTATGTGTGTGAATTGTTGCATAAATGATTTATGGAGGGGTACCTGCCGAATGGCATTCTTTGACTTTAGTCTTTCGGCTCATAAACACGTCATAAATCATCTGCTGTCACGGATGCTGTAACAGTGGACGTTCACTCCTTTTTAGAAAATTTTAAGAACCCTTTTATCGGTAGGTTGGAGGAGAGGAACAGCTTTGGGCTGCAAAGGTTGTGAGGTAGTGTAATAAATGTTTATGGGGAAAATAAAAATCTTGTGCAGCGACTTGTCCATACCAAAGCTTGGCCTAGATTTGTAGCTATTTGCAAGTGAACCACAAGTTCTTCACTGGACTTCTTGTAATAATTGTTTAAACAGTTCAATTTTAACAGACCGTATCTGTCAGTTTTGACATTTCTCAGGGAACTAACTCTGCAATTCGCCGTTAAATGAGAGTGTTGCAGCCAGCAGTCTAGACCGAAGTATATGTCCGTAGGGAAGGTGATGTATTGCTCAACTTAAGGTATTAAAACTGAAGTACATCGGTCAAGCAGTTAAACAAGGCAAGTTACAAACAAACTCTGTGATGAGTCAGGGAAACTCAGAACATGTCAGTCCTCAACTCAATCGAATGACATCTTCCGACCATATAAAATAAAAGACTTAAATTCCAAGGGTCTTGTACAGCACCCGGCTGACTGGGGACCAGTTTGCAACTTCTTTATTCAAAACTTGTAATTGCCATACGCCCGGGCATACTCATACACTCGCACAGCGTTGATTCTGATGAAGCCAGTGGCGTCAGCGGGCACATAACCCCCATGCACGTCCATCGAAACCAACTGCTGGTTGTACAAGGCCTGCGGTGATGACCTAGCCAAGGCTTTGCAGTAGCCAGGTCGAAGCTCCACCACAACCTCGCCATTGACATGCTCCTGGGATAGTTCCAAACATTTGCGTGTATAAACCGCTTCGGGGCTGAACCAGAACCCATTGTACACATAATCGGCCATGCGATTCCTTAAATAAGTTTTACTGCGAAAGATCTCTCTGTCCAGGCAAAAGACCTCCAAATCCTGATGCGCGGTGAAGAGTATCGTCCCGCCTGGTGTTTCATAGACTCCGCGCGACTTCAAGCCCACGAATCTGTTCTCCACTATGTCGGTGCGTCCTATTCCGTATTTGCCTCCGATGGTGTTGAGAAATTGCAAAATCGCCAAGGGCTCACTTAGTGTCCCCTTGGTTCGCATGTCCTCCACTTTCACCGGCAAACCCCGCTCAAAATGGACTTTCAGTTGATATGGCTCCGAAGGAGCCTTCTTTGGATCTGTAGTCATTTCGTAAAGGCTGTCCGGAGCCTGCTGCAGCGGATCCTCCAAGATGCCCGACTCGTAGCTGATGTGCATGATATTCGCGTCGGTGCTCCAAGGCGCTGTCGGCTTGGCACTCACTGGTATACCATTCTCCTCGGCATACCGGATGAGATCTTGTCGACCTTGGAAACGCTCACAGAACTCTTCATCTCGCCACGGTGCGATAATCTAGGGCAAATTTTAAAGGTATTCGTTTCAAGTTAAAGCTCATTTGAACTGACTCACCTGACACTCTGGGTACAACGCATAGGCGCACAATTCGAATCTCACTTGATCGTTGCCCTTGCCCGTCGCCCCGTGTGCTATGTACTTCGCACCGCGTGACCTGGCTGCCTCCACGAGAGCCACTGAAATACACGGACGTGCAAGCGATGTTCCAAGCAAATAACGCTCCTCGTAGATGAGTCCCATTTGAATCGACGGCCAGATAAAGTTGTTGACAAAGTCCGCCTTAACGTCTCGAACGATCACCTGTAAAACACTCGTTACAGCGGATCAGTGCTTCAATTTCGATTGAAATACCTCACTGGCGCCGATCTTTAAGGCCTTTCGCGTTGCCACATCAAAGTCCTCTTCCTGTCCAACATCTGCCATAAGACAGATCACCTCGAAGCCCTTGTCCAGAAGCCATTTAAGGATGCAACTCGTATCTAAGCCGCCCGAGTAGGCTAGCAGAACTTTTTCAACCGCACTCATCGAAAGGTATATTTCCACTGCTGCTATTTAGACAGCTTAGAACTGAGCAGCAGATGCTGATAAGCAATCACCTTAGCGAGGCCTTTTGGCGATAACAGCGATAGTCGGTGAAATTTTCAAACTTCCAGTCTCTGTGCAGGGGGATTAAGAGAAGACAATTAGTATGTTTGCTGAGATTGCGGTTAGATATATGGTTGGTAGTTATAACGGCTCTACGTTTGTCGCATGTATAGTTGCAGATAAACTAATGACTGCCTTAAGTCGGCTATTGTGATGAGTGCTTGTGGAATTGTAGTTTTCATGGCAAGATCTTCAAAAACTATCACTTGTAGAATAAGGTTGTGGGGATTAATACTGTCGAATCGTGAAAACGAACCCTAAAGCTTTTCATAAAATTCTGGAACTTGTTGCGGAAGCTACTTTATCCGCGACGTGGACAAGAGCAATGATGCTCGATTTTCAACTGGTATTAAACATGCAGGCGAGATATATCTCTGTGGACCATACTAAAGCGCGATGTGGCCTGTACCTACAGGTATCCGGGTTAGCCCAGAGAACATAAAAGCTATAAACAAAGTGTTTTTCTGTCAGTCAAGTACTCCCTCTATTATACTAAGTAGAAAGTGAAGTACCACAGGGTTCCATGTGCACACCACTTTTCTTTTGAGTGGCTTAAAGCGATCCACTTTGAGCGACTTTAACCTGTCGAAATGCTGAAAAATAAATACGAAGCAGATAACCTTATTCTTGTTTCACAGAGGATAATCGGGAGTGCAACACATGTGTGACATTTGTTTACAATTTAAGCCAAGGTCAGAAAAGCGAGCGAATAGTGAAAAAAGTCGTTTACCTTTCCAAACCCGACATCAGTCAGCCTGACTTATTTCTGAGTTCTAGACTCGGTTGATGGCTTGTTGGCTGCTAAAGATACATCGCGATACTAAGAATATCATTTTAAGTGTTAAGGCTAAATTTTTCGAACTCACAATGGCGAAAATTTCCATACAGAATTTCATATTGTGACCTAGAAAATATTTAGTGTGGAGGTTAAAAATGATTATTAGTAAGGCCCACAGAAATTAAATGTCGGGTTCTATCAGATAGAGAGCTTGTTATGGAATGGCCACATAATATACGTTTACAAATTTGTTCAAAGGTTTTCAATGGGCCGGGTTTTTTTCCTCCAATCGGATTTTTATTGAGGTCATAGATACTGGGCCTTTCCAATAAACATGTTTAGTTTCGACTTTAGATTTAAGTAATTCGCGATTGTAAGCTTCTGTAAATTTAAAGTCGAGACTAAAATTTGTAGTTGGTGCGGCGCGCTATATTCAACCATAACCTTAATCAAAATACCTGCAGTTGCAATGAAAAATCAATCTCACAAAAAGTGATATTTTTTAGTTTCATTTTATTTTGGGCTGTCATCTACCTCTTTCCATAATCGAAATCGTCGCGTTCACTTAGAGTAGGACTATTTTACCACCGCACTCCGATATCGCCGATTTTTACCGGCATTGAAAACTAATTTAAACACATTCGCCTGGGATTCCCGTATGAACTCACCCGCGAACGAAATCGTTTGTCTGATAGGGCGGTCCATTATTTTAGACTTGCAATCGAAACAATCATTTTAAGATAACAAGAACTACCTTTGTTTTTTTTTCGGGATAGTGGAGGACTATCGAAATTTAAAGTAATCCTGTGAAAAAATGTAGTTCTCATTGTGCCAAATCCGTCTTGGTCCAGGTTCCATGATCTGTATGGAAAATAAGTCTATAAATTGTTGCTCTATATTCGGATGGTTTGAACACGACTTGGAATGCAAGTAGATGTGACCAGCTCTGCATTTTAAAATAGCATTTCACTGTCAGATTTTATAACATGTATATATATGTATATAAAAATAAAAAATAAATAATTGACGCAACAGGTCCGTATGGACCCAAGCCTAGCTAGCGATATATATGTATATAAGACCCTTTAAAAATTCACTATGACACATTTTGCCTCGGCTTTACGTCTTTCAAAATGCTGCTTTATTGCTATAATCTGCTATTGAAATTTTGAAAACAACATTGATGATGACAGCTGCATTATCGGCCGGTGACATGCATATTACATACTATGCCACTTCCGTAGAAGAGCTAAGCTTCTTCTAGATCACGCCAGTCTTTGATGTTCGCTTTTCCGCAAGCAAAAATGCACACGCACGTTTGGTTACTAACTGCTGCACTTTAGCTACGTTTTTGCAGAGAGTCCTGGAACATGGTGTCCCTTATAGGGGGACTTTGTTATTCAACAACCTTCCTAGCTATACAGATGCAGGGGCTTTATGGAACTGGTCGGTATCAACATCTGTTGAGGTTTGTTTAGAGATTTACCAGCGAAAAAGTTATATACTCCGAAAATGCTACTGCAACTACGCACAGATAGTTTTTTTTTTAAGACTTCCCAAGGATACTTACTGACACAGGTGATTGACTAATTAAATCAAATGTATTTCAAACGTAAGAGCAATTTCGTCCTCCCCATTCAACACAGAGCGCCAACCGCCCGGAGATAAAAAAAAAACCACTAAGCCACTATAGCCTCCGTCTATAACAAACCCACATATAGATTCGAGTGCGTCTACCTCGATGTACGCCAGTCCTCATTTTCTGGTTATCCTTTCTCATGAAATATTCAATGCAAAGAGTTGTTCCACATCCTTTCCGCTCTAATGAGACCAAACTGACTCATTAGCTGCAATTTACCAAGCTCCATAGACTGTCGGAGAGTATGTACCAAACTCTGGTTGACATCCTGCAGGAATTGGGTTGCAAATATTTATGAAAGAATTGATATCTGCGACGAGGTTATTCTTCCGTTAGTCGTTGGTTTATGGGAATAGACACAGTTCCACCAAGAGAATTTCTAAATCTTGGTGGAGTTTGCTTTCATAATTAACCTCAATATGCTGCCGCTGCTGCTCCTGCAGTTGCTCCTCTTGATGTGGTAGGGGATTTTTATTTCAATAGACAGAAATGAATTCCCCCAGGATGTTGGTTGGTATGGGATGCTTGCTCCCTCTAAGAGCAATGGATATTATGAAAAAAAAAAAAAAACTTCTGGGGGGAATGTTGATACATCCACCAAAGCTACTGAACCACTTTCCTTGAATTGTAGGTTATCCTTTATGGCAAGAAAATCGTAAATAAATTTTCATTTCTCTCTCTCTCTCTTTATAGGCAGCTCCACAGATCTCGCGCCATCTCTGCTAGGACTGTACGACACCCTAACAGGCAGCTTTGAAACAGACAAGAGGCAGCGAAGCCTCCCCGAACTGAATGAGGCCGACGAAGACAATGACGACAGTCTGACTATCGAAGAGGATACCAGTTCCAAGTCGTCGATATCAACAGAATCGGACGCCGATCGGTCCGGCAAGAGTCATCGACCCAAGCATCGCAGTAACATTCGTGTGCTCTCGCCCAACGTCCAAAGGCTTATTCTCCACTCGGATATCGAAGTGGTGGAGAAGGTCGACATCGATGCTATTCAACATCAGCCAGAGAACACCGACTCGCAGCGGGTTCATCGATTTGTAAAGAAATCATCGCCCAAGCACCAGGTGAAGCTGTCACACATCCCCCTGTCGAAGAATACCTGCAAGCTGACACAGTCCGGAAATGACCTGGTCGAGACCTTCGACTCCAGCAACGAGTATCTAGACAAGGTGAGCTCACGAAAGCACCCACAAACTCCGGTGGCATTTGACAACGATAAGACTCCAACGCCCAACACGGGCTATGATGCGTTCAACTTTGACATTGCCACACCGATAAAGCTGAAGACAGTCGTATCACCTCTGGCCCACGAGATCGAGGAGCTTATAGAAGTCGACAAAGTCATGGACCTGGCAGCACTGTACGACAGCGATAAAAGCGGCGAAATGACCAGTGCCGTTGAAGCTTTCAACTACTCGGTGCGGACCAGCACAAGCAGCAGTTCGACAATTATTGTCGACACCAGCGTTTCGTCTACGGAGGCAGTCGAATCTAGTGACCTATTGAAGTCGTCACCGACACCAGTTCGCAAACCGAGCCCACAGGCCTCACCCCTGCTGACGTATGCACGTGTGAAGAGCTTGGCGGCTAACAAGGCGAACTCTTCGACACCAATACCCTCGCCACTTAGCAAGATCAATAACAACAACAACGGGGAACATTGCAAGACCTCAATGGAAAGCTTGACAGACCGCCTGACCGATATGAAGGCAAAGTTCTCGCCAAAGGAGTCACGTAAGATGGGCCTCATGCTGCCAGATATTGCCAAATTGAAACACCGGCCGTTGTCATCGTCGTCCATTTGTTCGACATCGTCCAGCTCCAGTTCGGGATCGGATCACTTGAACGGAAAGCTGGCCACGTCGTATCTGGCCAGCGTGGAGAGCCTCGCCGATCAGAGTGAGAACGAGTTGGACACACACAATGGCAGCTATTCGGTGTTCGAGAGGGCGTGCATGGAGTTTGTTGACTCCGAGAGGAGCTATGTCGAGGACCTGGGCCAAGTTATAAGGGGGTAAGACCATATGACAGAGTCCTTAAGTGGTTTGAGTAAAAATATTTATTTTTGGTCAGGTATTTGGAAGATTGGAGAGAACGAGCTTGCCTACGTACGAGCGACATCGCTATCCTGTTCAGCAACATTGAGGATATTTACTATTTCAATGCGACCTTGCTGAAGCAGCTCATCAACTCTGGCATGGATCCCGTGAAGATTGCCAAGTGCTTCATAGATCTGAGGGAAAGGTTCGATGTGTACACGACTTATTGGTGAGTGGAATTATTTGTGGGCCAAGACAATTGGTCTTCGACGGACGGAAATATACCTTTTGACAGATGAATAAAGAAATAATAAATGTGACCAGGTTTACGAGCTCTATGCTCTCGAGTTATGTTGGTTTTACAAACGAAACAAACGCAAATTCCGTTGAGTGTATCTCGTTCACGGTTAGAGCGATTCAGCGGCAGTTTATTTCTGTTGTTTGCGACAGAGTTTTAGAGTCAGGACTCTTAGTCACACTGTGGACCTTTCTAGAAACACTTTGACTCTCTGCAGAGGGCTTGTTGACTACTTCTAATCTGTTCTCAGCTCCGAAGCAATCCTCTGTCAGATGCGACAGAGTTTTACAGTCAGGACTCTTGGTCACACTGTGGACCTTTCTAGAAACACTTTGACACTCTGCAGAGGGCTTGTTGACTACTTCTAATCTGTTCTCAGCTCTGAAGCAATCTTCTCTCAGATTATAGACAGACCACAGCTCCGTAGACAAAGGAGGCTTAAATCAGAGGCTTTAAGAGATCTCTAAACTGACAGTAGAACAATATTGAGAACGAAACGGATTCAGCGTGCCTACATTAGTTTGGGTCATGAACTACGCTATCCCCCGACGTATGTTGAGATCGTCTCCCATTTCGAGCTGACAGATATTCAAATGACATGCACAAACGTAGCTCTGTTTCCGCATTGCACTTAAGTCATCCTCCCCGGAGGATCTCACAAAAGCCTTCACTCACCTCAGACAGCTCGCTGTGTCCCAAACCATTTTTAGTCTGATTACCTGTCCGTGCACAGCCGCCTGAAGTTCATGCAAATTTATGTCAGCTATTCGCGTGATTTTCTCACCTTCCTCTCTCTCTCTCCTTTCAAATTTATTCCCGCTATATGTTTTCCAATCTTAACCGTGTTGATTTTTCTTTTTTAACAACAGCACCAGCTACCCAGAGGCGATATCACTGCTGACAACTCTTCTCCAGGCGACACATACCAATGCGCTTCTAACGTCCACGCAAAAGATGCTCCAGCACACGCTGCCGTTGGGCTCATACCTGCTGAAGCCAGTGCAACGGATCTTGAAGTATCATCTGCTACTCGATGTAAGTGTACACTCGCATTGCTTGGCTATGTGTCTATCATGGCTTACGTTGGGTTTGTGTTTATGTTTGATTGCAGAACCTACGTAAACACTGTGATATCAAGGAAGTGGCACAGGCGCACGGAATCATGCGAGAAGTAGCCAGAAATATCGATCAGGTCAAGAGGAAATTGGAACAGCAGAGTCGTGTTAAGGAGCTGTCCGGGATACTCGATGGATGGTTGGGACCGGGTAAGTGGTTTTCACGTGCACACTCTTTTGGTATCTGAACACGTTACACGTTTAATTGCATTTTCAGAACTGACAGTACTGGGAGAGCTGCGACAAGAGGGCCTCCTAATGGAGCACAACAAGCCGAGGATGGTGTTCCTATTTGGTACAATGTTGATCATAACGAAGCCCAAGGAGGACAATCGTCTGCAATTCAAGAGTTATATCCATGTGAGTAAATTGGATGAGAGAGATTATTGTTGGTTGGCCAGCAGATTGGTTGTGGTGATTGCGAGGTAGATTTATATGCCAACAAGTCAAGGGGGTAGATGAGCCAATTAGACACTTTCAGTGTGTAGTCCTGTCTCCTGTAATCTGGTTCGATATTTGTTTAATGGAGAGAATTTGTTTTCTTAAAAGGATAGAACAGGAAAGATAAATAAGAGGAAATCTGTTGATTTATTTCGTTTACAGTGGATCAGTGGTTATTGTGCTGGACTACTGAGTGATGGAGTCTCAGGTTCGACACAAATTACATCATACACTGCGCCACATATCATGAACGTCTGACAAACGTAACTGTCCTGGAAAAGCCTATCAATTCAGGTTTAAAATGGTAGGTTCCATTCATCCCAAAAATATAAAGTCACACAATGGGAATAGTTTTGCGAAGCTTTACGAACCCGTAGCTCCATCTATAAACAAATGTCAATTTAGCCACAAGGTATCAATTGGAAGTATTTATGAAGAGGGTAAGCTAACTCTCTCTACATTTGTTACAGCTGTCGGGCAAGAGTTTCCCAGAGAGATGAAATTATTCATCGCAAGACTTCTAGAGGCGGTTTATGAGTGACAGTACCCCCTCTTCCAAATAATCGTTTTCCAAGCTTTGAAGAGCTCTGGCATCGACTTCTTAGTCTCTTCCCCTTGTAATTGTGTGGCAGCCAGATCTTTTCCCAATTCTACATCTATTCAGATAATTTTGAAGCTAAAGTTGCTACAAATGTCAAGGTTTAGCATTTTAAACAAAGTTCTTCGATGAAAAGTGCAACGCCCTCCGGCTTAATCCGCTCACATTCTGCAATTTGTTTGCTAAACTAAATACAGACTGATGTACCAAATTTAGCAATTATAGTTGTAGCTCTAGCAGCTCTACCCACTTTTTGCGGAATACTTGGTACAGGCAATATGTCGAAATTTGGCAAATTTTACAAAGGTATTTCTCTACAAAATCTGTCAAGATACAGTGTTTTTAATTGGCCTTACTAATAATAATTTTTAACCTCCACACTAAATATTTTGTAGGTCACAATATGCAATTCTGTGTGGAAAATTTCGCCATTGTGAGTTTGAAAAATTTAGCTTGTACACTAAAAATGATTATTAGTATCGCGGAATGTGTTTCTTGCTTGGATGGTGCCACGCCCCTTAATATTAAAATCTTGGTACATACAAAGGTCCATTGATGTAGAAGCAAATTAAGTCTCTGAAAACCTCGAAAAAACACAACCATTCATGTTAAGTTTGGTACATGTAGTAGAAGTAGAAGCAAATACAATTGGAGCTGAAAAAAACTAAAGCCCAAAGAGTCTCAAAGCGGCTAAGAAACCACTTTTCCACTGTACTCGTTGTTCAAGATTAGGATTATATTCAATCCTCCAATCTCTCGATGGATGTGTACTGCTGTTTCCGGGAGGATATTTTAGCATTAGTGACTAGGGCTACTAGCAAGGACTCAAACCACTTCACCATGCTTACACCTAAGAGGTTTCAGAACTTAATTTCGGTATTCAAGTTGAAGACTTGCTTAGTGCTTGTTAAGAATTCATCAGAACGAACTCTGAGCTGTATGATCTATCTTCATTTTAGAAATATTTTTGAATTAGAATGTATGTTGGAGTCTTTTCAGCAAAGATTGGGGGGGTTTTGCTTAAATTACAGGGCCCACTTGATGTCAACATTCGACGGTTTCTTTTTTATCACAGTTTCCAATTTATTAACATCGTTACGAGGCACGTACATATTGTGAAAATATTAAAACCTACCTAGTTTGGATACATTTGTTGTTTATTTAGACGGCATCTTCAAAAGGTTAAACCTGAGCTGTTGAGTGGATTTTTCAGTTGATTGATCTAGATCTCATCTAGGCACACTTTTCGCACGAGAGCAAATTTTCAATGCAAAAGTCACTGTTGGTTACCAACTTTGCTCAAATCCAGTCCAGCAATTGAAGGTAAAACATAATTTTCTGATTTGAGTCCGTTGAAGTTTACAAATTTTGGAAATATCCCATAGTCAACCGGAACTTTTTAATGAGTCAAATTATTTTTGCTCACATTTTAAAAAATGTCTCTTAAGTCGCACTTGATTCAGGGTATTGTATCCCAGATTTGTTTGGTGGGCTTCGTGTTGAGTCCGGTCAATTTATGGACTTCAACCGGCTTGAAGCTTTAAATCTGTAAATATTTACTAGCCATCTTAAAACTATCGCCTAACATCCCATTCAAATCATTCACCCCTCGGATTTGTAAATTGACACCAAAGTTGCGACTTTTTATCAAACTATCTTCACCAAGATAGCAACCATCGAACTTCTGCAACGAAATGCCTTAACCAGTCATGATCATTATTTTAAATAGCCTCCTTCCATATTATAACGATACAGTGTTTTTATGCTTTTATATTATTTCCATTTGATGTTACTTGCAGCAAAACAACCTGATGCTGAACGAACACTTACCCGGCGAACCGACAAGTTTTTACGTAATCCCCTATGATGAGCCTCGTAATCAAATCAAGTTGACGGCAAAGAATCGTGACCAGAAACGTCTTTGGGCACAACACGTAAAAGGAGTAATCCTCGAGAAATTCGACAACATACCGAATCGCGCCAAAGAGCTTGTCTACAAGTTGGGCGACGAGGAAGGTGAGTTTCAATTGCTTTGTTTGTTGTCTACTTTTTCCCTCACAATTCGTTTCGGTTCGGGATTATTGACTTTTTAGTTTGGTTTAACTTTTTGGCTTCTTTGTTGCAAGGTTTTCCTTTTTTTTTTGCTTCTTTCATAAATTTCACATGCTCATATTCAATATCCATTCGAAAAGAAGTTTTCTCTATATGATTAGGAAAAAAAGGAAAATCCTGCATTATTTTCTTATATGTTTGTAAATTAACAATTTTTAATTTTTTATTTTTATTTTTTTTTAATGTAACGATTTGTGGTGGTCTACGAAAAATCAAAAATTTCACTAAATACGATTAATATGGAAAATGTGGGTCGTTTTGTGCGAACTTTTTTTATTTAAAATTTAATCCTTGGAATATTATAACAGTTTTGTAGATGTGCCACGTATTTTGTCTGCTAGCCCTAGTTTTCAAAAATAAAAATAAAAATTAAACAAAAAAATCCGCTCAGCTGTAACAATTATGTAAGTACATTTAAGTTTACTGAAAAAAAAAAAAACAAGTAAATTGATTGACGCTTTGACTAATTTCGGCTTGAATGCTTCTATTAACCCACAAAAACATGGCATGTTCATTGGCTGTTTGTTTGATTGAATTATATATGAGAGAAATGTTGCCGACGAAAATGAGACAAAGTTCTTCAAGGAGTAGTTTAGTTTTAAATTTAAATACTGTAGGAAAATCCACCGAATTTTGAATGTATTCTTAAGGCGAAATTTAAAATAGCTTATGACAAGGTAACTTAAATTGCATGTTTTAGGTAACTTCTGATTCGAAATGTTTTTGCATTTAAGTAGAGTAGGCATTTTTAGTACATAAACTCTACTACATAAACTAAAAATGCCTACTCTACTTAAATGCAAAAACATTTTTTATTTATTTTATTTATTTTATTTTTATTTATTTTACTTTTGACTTTTTAAAGCGTAAGCAACTCAACCGCGAAAATGTATTGTCCCAAGATGGTCGGAACATGCTTACGCCAGTAGAGTCCCTACTTTCCTCATCCAGCTAAGGTATTCTTTGATTTCCTACTGGAGAAGATCCGTTTAGTTCCGAAAAAGGCCACACATTCAGCTCTTATGTATTATATATATGTTGACAATCTTTGTTTGGATGATTAAGTCAACCTTGTTGACCTGTTATGTCTCTATCGTGCCTACGTTGCTTTAAAATCGTCTTGGCATTTTTAATAAAAAGCTCTTATGGGATGTACTACACCTGGGATGTCCAGCCATTATGGGAATCACTTCTTGCTTTTTATAGACTAACTCCGTTTTGGTCACAACTGTTGCCTATGCGAATAAATCGATTTTCTGGTATTTTCTTTCTGCCCAAACCTGATATACAGCAATACGAACAAAACAAAATAAAAAAAAAATCTGAAAATCGGGCCAGCGGTTAAGCGGTTATCGAGTTATAAGATCAGCGACTTTCACCAAGGAATTGTATATTATCAAAGATAGAATACAGAAGATTACAGCAAATTTTGGAAAAAAAAACTATACAAGTTCAAAGGGGTTTCTAAAGCTTTTCCGACTAGTTTATCTCGCGTTTGCATGTTGTCTTATTTGCCAGACTTGGTCGCTTTCTTTAGAAGACATTGAACACTGACAAGTTTCCAACTAAAGTCATAAGTTGCTCCCTGCTTAGTGTTCCAATTTCCTCAGACCTTTTGCTATCAAAATTTTGCCATGGTCCCTAAGATACCTTATATCTAAAGTTATTTGGCTCTGGGTTGTTAGTTCATTAAGCAACAAGTTGCCTTACTGTCAATTTGGAGCCTGCCTATGCAAATAAAAGTGATTGCGGTTGTCGAGTCCGCATTTGTGCCAGTCATTGTCGAAATCATGTCTGTTTCGGGTCGCTTCCTAGTCCCAAGTCTGGCACGTAATAGCGTCATGCCTGGTTATGAATTTTACTCACTAGGGTTTGAACTAATTGAACTAAATAAACAAATTTGTTCTGTAAAAAGATTTTAAATTGACTGGATGCCAATGCTTGCTCCCCGGAACAAACAGCGGCGGATATCGGAAATAAACACGCCTGAACTACTTAACCATTTTACAAAACTTAGCTTCAAAATGACAGATAGTCTGATAGAACCACTTTAGTCAGCCACCTTTTTTGACAACTTGTTGCCAATCGGAAATAAACACGCCTGAACTACTTAACCATTTTTCAAAACTTAGTTTCAAAATGACAGATAGTCTGATAGAACTTTAGTCAGCCATTTTTTTTGACAACTTGTTGCCAGTGGTCTAAACTATACTGCGAACTTAGTTTGGCTGTTCAATATATTCTCGAAAACATTTTGAACCGTCCTGTGGTTTCAGTTCATAGGTGTCGCTGATCCGCGTATGCTGCCTAACTGTCACATTGATTCAGTTCATAGGTGTCGCTGATCTTTATATGTTTCTGTCTGTGAACAAGTTTGTAAGCATGATTGCCTGACTTGCAAGACTAACACTTTGCAATATGCTTAAAAGTTGATATTTATGAAAAGACTGACCTTCTTAGCTTTTAAGTGCAAGCCACTTTTCCCCATGTAAGATGTAAGTACCATCTGTAATGAGAGACGAAAACGCGTTTTGTAAATAAAAATAGTAACTTACCTTAAGTAGCTGTTGCACCTTCATTGTCCTCGTCTTAGATGCACCACATTTCGGCTTTTTTGCTCCGCACACTACTCCCGCCATCAAGCACTCCTCGCTAATCGAATCCTTCAATTCTTTCTCATTTCAGATCGAACCCCAGACACAAACAAATGGAAATGGTCGCTCAGCAACTCCAAGCCCATCTATTTGGAGCGGCGAAACGAATACCGTCGCAGTGAGATCCGTAACCGGTCGAAAATCAAGCGGAAAACCTCTGTCACCAACTCAACATCCTTTGAAGGCTTCAACGACTCCAATTCCGTTTCGAGTCATCGTCCTTTGTCCCGAAATCATAGTATGGACGACAACATGATGCCATCGCTGCCAAAAGTGAACCACAGTCAACCAGAGGACGCTGAATGCTGCAACAAAGCTCCCGACTGTCAGTGTGTCAGTCGAAAGTCTTCCCTCATCAATCCGGCCTTCAGTAAGTTCAACAAGGAGCGCAGCAAGTCTGTGCCGAGAATAAGCCTCCTGGCCGCTGAAATGGACGAGGACCAAATGTCGCTGAAGGGTAACCTAGACTCGCGCAAGTCCAAGTCAACCAAGTCGGTGGAGATCAAAATGTACAACACAAAGACCATACCCAAGCGGATTGCGACGCTCAAGAAGAACCGCTCCAAGAAGGAGACATCCAAGTTCTACATGGATTTGAATGAGTTCGAGGAGACGGTGCTGAAAATCACCGAGTCTACCGAGAATCTGAGTGAGGTCGAGAAGGCTGAAGAGGCGTTGCCGGATGAGTTCCAAACGGAGGAGCCGGCTGAGGCCTCCTCAAAGGAGGACGCACAGATAATCCTCGACTTGTTGAAGAACAACAAGGAGTTCGAGCGGATATACAAGAAACCACAGAAGAAAAAGTCGCTCGACAACGGGTCGACTTTAAACAGTCCCGAGCCGCAGGTGTCCAAAAACGAAGTGCCACCTCGGCCACCCTCGCATTCTCCGCCGCCTTTGGAGGTGGAAGACCGCGCAGAGTCGAACGCGCCCGATGAATCCACTGAACCGATCTACGAGTCTCTGCTGCGCAATGTCCATGTTCCATACAAGTTTTCACCCATCCTCAACCGTTCCAAGTCGCAGCAGTATTACAAGCCGCGAGAGAAGAAGTCCAGCCCAGCCAATAGACCCGAGTCCGACTACGTGACGCTGGTGTACTCTGCCTCGGGGAATTTACAAAAGATCGGCAACGACCTCGTAGAGGGGATCTCAGGTGGCGCTCAACTTCATAGCAGCGATTCGAAAATCAACTACGAAACCATCCCAACGTGCGCGGTTGCAACCACGCCGACCTCATCCATTGGAAACCTGTCCCAGGCCGAGGCAATATATGCCCGTCCAATTCCAAAGAACTTGGTTAAACGATTGCTCAGCAGCTCGAAGATCGAAATCGTGTCGGGCTCTGAAAACTCGCTGGTACCGCGAATTCGAAAGAGTGTCGACACGGTGTCCCTGAGTTTCGGCAAGTCCAACAAGCCTCCCGAGCGACGAGTCTCGGATGTGACTGAAATGTGCCGACAGAGCATCATCCATCGGCAGGGCAGCGAAGCTCTAGGTGAACGAATGGCACACGTGGACTATGCAGATCCAAAGACCCTGTTCGCGTGTTCCATGAATAATTCCATGGCCTCGCTGAACCTTCAAAGGGACTCAGTGTTCTCCCTCACCTCTTCCAGCGACAGCGTGTGCGATTCAAAAAGACGCACAGAACTGTCGACCAATTTTGAGTACGAGGACGACGTAGAGGCCTGTCTGGAAAACGACTTCCGAGACTCGGCCATATATAGCGATGACAATGAGAGGCGGCACGATTTCGGAGACTCCTGCCCGAATAGCCCACCTCCACCACTGCCACCGCCACGCAAAACTGGCCAGCATATATCCCTGCCCGCGAAATTCCCCACGGGCATTTCCAATCCGGCTGTCATTATGGGCCCAGCCCACATGTCCAGCGCGGCGTCACGCAGTTGGGTTCTGCAGCAGATTGAGAATTTCAGCAAATAAGCAACCTCTGATGGTCCACAATTACTTATAGACTAGAGACTAAGCCATATTAGTTGTATAGGTTATGTTAACTTGTTTTATAGTGTTTTGTAATTTATCAATATATATATTGTACACCTAAACATTTTGCCGGAGTGTGATGCTTGATAGTCCGATTCATAAGCGTTTGTAGATTGTTTTTGTAAAATTTTGATCTTTCTAAGACAGAAATATTATTCGCACTTAGATATTGTAGGTTCGTGTCTTTGATGTATGATGTCAAGGCCGATTTATTGATGGATCCGTATTAAGTAGTTTGATTGTGTAAGTTTCATGGAATATGTTGTAAAATAAAATCTAAATAAATGTTTTAAACCAAATCTTGTACATGGATTATAGTAGTAGGTATTCAGCAAGCCAAACACTTGCATTACAGCGACATCTGTTGGGAATAATAGTTAAGAGGTAAGTATTTAGTTTCTAGTACCTAAACATTTGCTGTCAGTCGAAGATTTGAAGTTCGAAAATAATACGAATTACTTGTAAGCTACTGCATAAAGAAGTCAAAAAGTCCCCAAAAAATGACCAAAATACAAAAAAAAAAATTAACCGGCTGAAAAATGTAAACGTACATAACGAAAATGGTACTCAAATGGGTCTGAAGGTAGTACGCAATAATGTACCTGAATCGAATTTGTGGTATTTTTCAAATAGAATCAGAAATTTAATTTATACAAAATTCACTATACATTTTCAAATATTTGTTTTATTTGAACACACATTTTTTATTCATTATAAAAATAACACAAATAAAAGCTTATTTTAATTCAATGTAAATTATATTAGCTCAGTTATATATCGAGATTTAAAAATAAATTATAAGTTATATAGTTTAATATATAATAATAAGCGAGGTGTATCCTGCTCGATGATTTGAATTGGAACGTGCATCTTGTAGTCAAACGGCCAGGGTGTAAAACAGGTAAAAGTTAATTTTTTGCCGATTTTCTTAAAGCGACAATTTAAATCTATATCCATAATAATCAATCCAATACATCAAAAACGCATCACAAAAATGCGCCATCTATTGTTAATAAGGAAAGCGTCTTTGGAGGGGTAGCCGACGAATCCAGTCAACCAGAGACAATACTGAGACCACCAACTTCGGCCGATTTCCCGTTACTTGCCTACAAGCTATATTTTTATGGGGTGGCAAATACTAGGTGCGTTAGTATTGTTATATAGAAATTCGTATTGACAAATGTGACGTAACTTCAAAAATTCCGGCTCACCAGCACACTCGCACCTTGCATATGCCACTTCCGCTGTGGGCAAAGTTGCTGACAGCGTTCATAGAATTTTATCCGTTAAATTTGAAATTATTCGTTACGTTTGGATAATATTTTCTTTTATGAATAAGTGTACATTTGCTTAAAATATTAATGAAAAATGAACAATGTAGATTGGTTGAAGGAAAATGAAAACATTTTGAGCAAATTTTCTTCAGTTATCTAAGAAAAATTTACACATGAAATCGAAGTTAATGATAGTCAAAAGTGGAAAATACGCAACCATATTTGTCCTAATAAGTTTCTAGTATATAGAACATCTCCTTTAGATAGTTTTATTAACCAAATAAATCAAATTATTCGCCTTTTAAAAATGTACAACTAAATTTATTTAACTAACCAATGCAGTAATGTAAAAATGTGATATTTCCGAACTTTCGCGCATATCCCCACGGTTGCCGAGGTTGGCAGCATTAATTTTTGTATTTTTTGTATGTTTTTGCATGTCACACGGATTCTTAAGTGACATAACACCGATAGGAAAACAAAATGGCGAATAGCCAGAGATTGTGAGTTCGGGGTCTCAGTATGATTTGTACATATATGCAGTCAACAAATTCGTGTCTTAGCACTAAGTTGACACCTCGCATATGTGGCTGACTTTTATTAAAAGTGACGCTCCCGACCAATCTAGTTTTTGCGCTCAGGTTACATAAACCAGACCAATCTATTCGACTAAAGGTAACTATATTTTTTAATGTGCCCAATCCAGTTTTTCATGAATGACGGCTGTCTTATTGACATCGTTTTTTCCCGCGTTTTTTCGACGCGTTTTTTGGCGCGTTTTTTTGACGCGTTTTTATCGCGCGTTTTTTTGGCGCGTTTTTTTGGCGCGTTTTTTTGACGCGTTTTTTCGACGTGTTTTTTGACGCATTTTTTTGACGCGTTTTTTCGACGTGTTTTTTTGACGCATTTTTTCGACGCGTTTTTTGGCGCGCTTTTTGACGCGTTTTTTTCACGTATTTTTTCCCGCGGTTTTTGGCGCGTTTTTTTGACGCGTTTTTTGCAAAAGCCCAATTATAATTTTTAGATTTGTTTAATTTTGCACAGTAAAAAAAATATCCATTCATGCACAACTTATCTTTCCCTTTATTGGATTTAATGATAGAAACATTCAAGGTTGGTGTCAAAATTCTGGATGGATCAAAATTTTTTTTACAAAATTCTGCTTTCAAAATTCTTGTTTCAAAATTCTGCTTTGCAAAATTCTGCAAAAACAAAAAATGTTAAAAAGCGCTGCTTTTGTAATTTTGTTTTTTTAATTTTAACTCCTCTTTTCTTAATTTGTATTTGTAGCCTTAGGTATTAGTCCTCCTGGGAGGAAAATAAAAGATGTCGTGAGTATTTTTTTAAAAATAGGATTTTATTATATTTTTATTATAGAAATACGAAAGTTGACAAAAGAAGCGCCACTGTTATTGATAGTTTGTAGGAAGACTGATAAAACAGTCCTTGTCTGTCCACCAAACCATCAATCGCAGCGTAATAGTAATTACAACGAAAATCCTAGGAAAATCGTCTTAGAGTATTCAAAAATCCTACCGAGTCGCTTGTCGAAGGAATTTTTATTAAAAAACATTTCCGATGTCCTTTTATACTGCCGAAATGAAGTTTGAGAAGGAAACAAATGCAATTATAATAAATTATCACGCCAACTGCTTCGCAGTGTTTCATTCACGTACATAGCGCAAAAAGTTTGAAAAAAAAGGAAAATGGGAAATCAAAAAAAAAATAATGTAGCCACTTAATACTCTAATTTTTGATGTTCAGTAGTTCCTGAAATTAGCTATACAAACAAACATTACCTCTTTATATTGTAGAGCGAGTGTGCGGCGTCCGTAGTCAAACTACAAACACATTGATTAGTTCGTTCTTACTTCATGGTTCCGTTCTTGGAAAAATGTGTCAACCTGCTATAATACATTTGTTGCCATCTATCAAATACACAAACCGTATTAGTAGCGCACAAACAAACTCATTCTACCTACAGCGTTTACACTTAGCAGTTTGATTATCAAATGCTCCAACCCCCAAACAGTGGCTCTTAAAGTGGGTCAGAAATTCCACATAGTTTCTTGGTGAATTTATTTAAGCGTAGAGTTACCTAATCCGGAAATTTTTTTTTTTTTATTTTTATTAGACGTTCCGTTTTCTCCACTTTGGTCCTGCACGGACCAATTAGGATTCCAATTCCTAAACCGACAGAAATATGAAATTTCAAATATTGGCCCAATTTTCTTTATTTTTATTGTAGTTACCTACGACTTAATATAACAAACATGCAAAGTAAAGTACAACACTCGATCTCACCTCATTCGAGTCAGTCTGAAACAAAGATAATGGAATTCAGAGATATATATCTTTCCAGTGGAAGGGCGGCTGTATATGTGAGTTCATGAATTGAACTTTAATGCAAGAATTCGCTATTCCGAAATGTGTATTTCACTATTTTTTTTATTTCAATCGAAGCCTTAACAAAAACTAAACAAGTTCAGCACCAAACACAAAACAATTGAACAGCGCGATGCCTATAAAAGCAAAAGTAATGTTGGCCGGCCATTAGCAACATGCTTTTTTGTAGCTCACATGTATTCACAGACGGGGGTTGAGATTACAAAAACAACAATGTAAACAAATGGATTTTGGGGGGATAGACGTACGAAAGATATCCATCTCTTTTATTCATTCATCTCTGGTCTGAAATAATACTAGCCATTGATTAAGGGCTCGTTATAGCCATTTGTAAAATGCAACCGAAAAAAGTTTTTATAGGATTAGGCGATCATAGCAAAAAATCTGTCAGGTAAAAATGTCTCTATACGAAAACAATTACAACAAATCAACCACCACTGATTAGATTTCATCAGAAAAAAAATTCCTGACAGATGGAAGAGTAATGAAATGAAATATTTCAGTGGAATGATTTGTTTTTTTTTTGTGGAATAAACTGATAATTTGATCGGTTTTTCGTACGGAAAAATAAATTATTTTTAGAATATTTAAAGATAATTTTTGCCTATTTCTTTTTTCATAAACTAGCTTAAGGCGTGTTTTTTTAGCTTGGATCACAGCAAAGCAAAGTTAAGTAGGATTTTCAGAATGCAACTACTGTGAGCCTTCCAAGTGTCAAGTAGAGCGTAGTTGTTGTAATTGTATGCTGAAAATCCTACTTTGCTTCTTCTTTGCTGAGAGAGAAACTCAAAAACCTTTTATAATTCATAAGCAACATTTTAAGACCAAGATTGGGTTCAGCCATTAGGTGTAAGTATACGGTTTCTGTCTCTTTTACACGCAGCTGACTTATCACATTAAATGTTATAAAAATGAGAGAAAAAAAAATCTGTCATACGTTTTTTTTCTGTTTTGTTCACGACTGATGTAAAAATTAAAATTCAGCCGAAATAAACAATTAAGGATTTTTCCAGACTTTTTCTAAATTAAAATTATATTCTCGCAATGGGTGATTTTAAGATCTATAGCTCAAAAACATCGCATTCCCTTAAAACTCCCACAATCAGCTGGCAAACAAAATAACTTAATCCCATCGCTTCGAAATACTTTGAATAAAGATGCCCAACGCCAGCAGTTATAATACATTTTCTTTAATTGAAAGGCCACTGACCATTGGTGTGATACAAAACTGCATTGTTCGACAAAATACTGGCCACAAATAAAGTTAAACTTAGCATCACGACAAAGTTGAAGTACACCAACAGTGCTGCCAACATAAAGTCGTTCCAACGTATCGAGCCAGCCCTCACTCCGGTTATCAATTGTGCATCATACATGATATACTGGAAAGAGGCGAACACGTCACTAGCACCCTTCACAACATGTTGCCAACTCACCACCAACAGCAGCACCATCATTATGCCGATGAAGAACAAACTCGGGAAATACGTGTCCGTAGCAATGACCAGAATGAGGATAAAACACGTCACAAAGTAGAACACCAGGCTGATGGCGGTCAATGGAAAAATGTCCAGCGTGAGATCCCTCTGCAAAACACCACACTCCCTAGTCCCAGAGTTGTTTCGATTTACACATAACACTCACATGCAGCTCAACGCCGATAACGCTAAACGCAACAACCATCGTTGTTGTCGCAATCAGGCACATCCCAAACTGATCCAAGTCACAGTCCAGCAGAGCCCGCAAAAGGCCATACGTCCCGAGCTCAACAATCAACAAGGCAAAGATCCAATTTTGCGGCTGACTGTGCCGCACCTCGTCGAAGAATGCAAATACCGTCAGAAGCATCAATGCGCCGAAGGCTGATAGAAAGATAAAGTAGTAACCGGCTCGGAAGTATTCTAGAAAATTCTCACTACAAGTGGACCCAAATTTAGCCGTTTGAATGAAGGTTTGGCCAAATACTCACTTTAGGATGATAATCAGCCATTGGAAGACGGTAAGACAGATGAAGACTGTCGCTAGGAGGTACACCTTTGTGCTGAACTGCTGTCGCTGTCTTCGAAAGTGGTTAAACCCCGGGCTGTTGATGCGGCGCCGCCCTGTGATAGGCCTTCCATCTGCCATTTGATGAATGGAATTAAAAAAAAATGTCTGACGTTTAGTTGGCAATACTTTTTTGTGACATTTTTTTGAAAAAGAGCACTTGTTCAAATTTGTTTGCGAAGGTGTTGCTTGACGTCCGGAGAAATGTCTACAGATCTACTGGCTTATCAATTAGCTTACGACTAGTTAGCCAATATTTCTCTCCAGGGAGCTGTGAAATCCAATATCCAAGTTGGTTAAGGTAAACTTGTCGAGCTGCTTTGAAGTGAGGTCTGCCTCTACTACGTGGGACCGACCTTGAAGTCTCTTGGTGAACGCCTCTTAGGCAGAGTTAAGTCTTCTTGGGTGTTGTTTTGAGGCGTTTACTTGTCGATAGATCAAGACTGCTGCCTACAACAAACCCGCACACTAACAGGCGCTGCCATTGTTTCCTGTAGCAATCACCCTGGGTAAATGTCACAGCTACAGTATTGTGTTCTTCTTTTACCTGGCTCTACAAATTGACAAAGACCCCTCAAAGTCTTAATCTTACATTAGACTAAGGCTTATGAAAGTAAGTACCTGCGTCTTGATACCTCTCTACACGCGCAGTCCTTCTCCCTAAACATATATAACCGGTTTAACCAATACATAAATGACAATGAAAAAGAAAACAGGAATTCATAAAACATTTCCAATAACTCATCCCTGGGATACCTGCCTTTGATAAGAATGACTGCACGTCCTTTACAATTCCGGTGATAACTCTCATAAATCCCTTTGCCGCCCCTTCCCAGTCGCCCCCTTTTTCATTCAATCCTTCGAATGAATACGCACAGACAATGGAATTTATTGGAGTAGGCATTGCTGAGCCATCAATAGTGCGGAACTCAATAAAAAATTTCTGCCCACCCGTGTCCCGATCCGAGACACCTTCCTATCCTTGATTCCGCACATCAAAAGACCCGAATGCGGGCGGAAAAGTTAATCGTTGCTGGCCCACGTTTGCTGTTAGGCCCATAAAGCATTCGCAAATATTTTGCGAATAGGTCTGCGAAACAAAAAAAAAGGACCGCATTCATGCAGCACAAGAGGTACCTACAGCTACAGCGCGCTATATGTGGGGACTCCCCACCGAAGTCGGTGTCGTCGTCATATACCGGTAGCGAATGAATAAACGAACAACGAAGGCATTGTCGTGTAATCGAGTTCAAATGGGGTGGCACACAGGCCAACTGGTAGGAGCAGCCCTGAAGTATGTGTTCCCAGAAATAGGCCAGTTTCTTGCGTGGCTTCACATTGATTTTCAACTTGGATTTATGTGTCCTGTTCCTTGTTATATGTATATGCGCTGGGGCTTTGGGTGTGGGTGGACATGGCGTATACCTATACTGTTCAATGAAAAGCTTAAAAACGGTGCTAGGAGAATTGTTCCAGTGGCACAGAAAATTTCATAAGGACTTTTGGGAGGAGCGATTTTGGTTTTTATGCCACTAATGGGATTTAGCGATATTTTTTCTTTCTTATGACAGATGCGAAGTGGATTATCCCCCCTCCTCTCACCCCCAAACAAAAGGATTGAAGATGGTTCTTAAATATTTAAGTAGCAATAAGACCGATGGTATAAAACAGATAAGGCTGCTTTAGGGCCACGTATCTGCATAAATTTATTAATGGAAAGTGAAGAAGGATTGGTTGGACGGAGATGTTGGTTGTGGTACAAAGTGTATACCGAGGGTTGGAACTTTATATGGCTTTCTCAACACCAGCTGTTACTACACAATTAAAATTATTATTCATCCTTCGGCGCGCTGGAGTGGTGAGAGGAGTGGCTTAATAGTTGAACTTCTTTGGTGGGATGTGGGCTGACCAATTTCCATTACAGGTTTTGTTACCTATAAACTTAGTTTTGGTTCTATTGTGTATTGAAAGTATGATTTAGAAAATTCGAATTTGACTTCGAACAGTACGGAAGGTGGGGCAGTTCTGGAGCACAGTCAGGGTTAAACGGAGAAGTGAAATAAAATGTTGGGCGCCTTCGAGTTTCCGGAGGACCTCGTGTTTCGATTCTCCGCTACACTGAACTGGAATCGGTGCATTCACAGTTTGGATGTCTCTGAAAGGTTGCCAAACAAACACTGATCGACCTGCCTTAGGTTAAAGTTGGGAGTTAAATAACAACCGTAAGGCTGTATTGGAAGTGCCACATCGTGAACTTTGAGACTTTGTACAGTACGACAGCTGGGGCAGTTCTGGGCCATAATGATTTGGTATCAAAGAATGGACTGCACGTGAATCTAAATTGTGGGTGCTTTTGAGTCTCAAGAAGGCCTCGACATGTTGGGCGGAGTACCAACTTGCTTAGTTAATGACAGTTTTAAAGGGATAGGCTTTGTATAAAAAAAAAATAGAATTATTTGGAGGGAGTGCTAAAATATAACCAAACCTTCGGAAGGTCTATTTTGGGACCGCTTGCTGATACGACTCATAGCGAATTAAGTGCCACATAAACTCTTATATGACAGTTTATGCCCTACAAAATATAGCCCATAAGTATTTAAGTAGAACTTAAATCGTTAAGAGCCGTATGAGCAAACACCTTAAAGTGTGGAATTTCAGTCAGAGTCCAGGGCAAAAATCATCAGACTTTGTAGTTTCCGAAATCGAAGCAAGTGGATTACCGCAGAGTCTCTAAGTTGTTGGACATAGATAGGAACTGGCATCAGAGAGAGAGAGAGAGAGAGAAAGCTAAGAGATAGAAAGAAGAAAATTTCGTGTCACTGTCATTCGGTTTGTATACGCAGCTTGCATGAGGCTTACTGGTCAGGAACAGGACTCATCAAATTCATTCTGTTGTACAGCGCCATCTATTATAATAAACCACCTTTGTGTTCGAGTCACACTCAATCGCTATTGGCGCTCAAAACTGGAGACAGTACTCTCAGGTCTCAGCTAAGTAAATCACAGTTAGAGATGCTTGTTAGTAAAGGCCCAGAACCTCATCGTCGTTTTGGTTAAAACTATAACAAAGCCGTTGGCTGCAGTGTACGCCATTGAACACTGCACCATTAGTTGTCCCTGTCAGCATTCGAATGTTCGGATATGGCTATTAGGACTCTCTCACAACGAAGCCATACGAAGACGATATCTTTTTTGTTCTGCTACACTGCAGTCACAATTAATAATACACATCTCCTCCCACCGATTAAATCCTTCTTATAGATCCACATCCACACATCACCAGGAATATTTGTGCCAAAAGATCCACTCCACTTTGAAAACACACAAAAAAAAACTTGGTTTCACTTTGTCTACCATCCATCGGCAAATACATAAATTCTCGCACACACTCAATACGCTCGCATATAAAAATTAAATTGTCTTTTCTCCGCACCAATGCCCAGTTAGCTGCTGCCAGTCTCTCCGCCGCAACCCATGTAAAATCCAAATTGTTTTCAATTATCCTAAACAGGAGCTTTAACAATAAAACGACAGGAAATAGCTCCCACAGGAATAATCTTCGCCTCGTGGTGTTAAAAAACAGCTGGCACCCAGCATATCCTTCATCCAGCCAACAGAAAGGAAAAACAAAGTAAAAATCCGTAAACAGCTGATGCCAGAATGGATGAAAGCTCCAACTAACACCGACTCCCCCCACACGGAACACGTGCTCATGCAGAATTGAAAACATTACGCTTGTTCGGTAGCTTGTACTCTCTTACATCCCCATGCGGCAGTGAATGTAACCCCTGCCACCCACCTCTCATTGGGCTGGGGCATGCGTGTAGGCCGGCAGAGAGTAAGGTCTGCAATGCGAAGCTTACTCTCTTAAACTAGACCCCCATCCGAATTGACTTGGCCAGAAAACTATCCAAGATTGATTTACTTTCGATGCTGTCGATCTGTGTAGTTGCAAAGAAGCAGTGTCTGGCTTCTGCCATAGCTGTAGCAAGGCAACGAGCTACATTGTCTTAGGTTAGTTCTGCAAGCTTAAGAGAACCCGCTAAGAGAGTCCATCTGCCGAATGGGATAACTGAGATTCGTATCAGACAAACAACAAAATTCCCATTACCAAGGGTATCAAGGACACGTACTAATAGACTCGATGCTCGCACTCGCATCCTTTCTCGCAACAACATACCGGCGACGTCGACATCCGCCACCAGAGTTGGATGCACAGTCAGGCAGGAGCCGCACACAAAAGCGTCAGTGCCGCTTCGAAGTGTCGCCAGTCGTACACGAACGTTTGTCTCCACAACACCGTTTCCGGTCTCACATTTTCCAACACAAGTATATCGCGAATAATTATACAGTCACGACTCATCGTTCTCTGATCATTTCAATGTTTGATTAGGCATCCTTCCTCCATCCATCGCCGGTATAGACTGTATTTGTTGGGTACACCCTTGAGCATAGTTCAGTGAATGGTTGAAAATCGATTCGAGACAACAAACAAGTTATATCCTGATGAGCTTCGCAGAAAATGGGTTTTATATTTCACTCCAGCATGTTTGTGTGCTCTTGCTCGTCCTGTTGTAAATTATGATTGAATTATAGCCCCAAGGGAGGCGCACAAACGACCGAGGAGCTCCAGAGTGTGATAGCAAAATCGCAGGATCAACGAAATAAAAATATCAAATACGCCAAAAGGAAGTGAAATTAATTTCAGGACCCGTGTGCGCGCAAATATTTGCCATAATACGTATTCTTTTGTTTTGCTTTTTCCGGGAATCGCAACGCAATCCAAATCAAAGGTCCTTCGAAAATAACTTAGAGAAGAAAAGAAGCGTCTTTGTTGAGTGAGTTGGTTTATATTTTATAACGTGTGCGGATACAAAGTGAGCGCGGGGTTGTTATGTTGTTTTTATGTGGGCTCTTCGCCGGGGGTGGTTTTAATTTGATTTAATGCCCTATTATGTGCAAATAAACGAAAGTGTCTATCGTCTGCGAGAAGTGTCGTATATAGCGTAAAGCATAGTCGTCGTCATTGTCGTCGCCGACGCTGATGCCAATGCCAATGCCGCCAACGCTTTCCTTCCATTGTTGTCGACTGTAATTTGTGTGGCGAAAGGAGATCGTCTAAAATATTCCCGCTAATTGGATAATATTTTGAATTTGGAGGGTAAGTTATTATGGCTGTGTATTTCAAAAACAAGTTTATTCATTCTGCTGGTGATGGTGATACAATTGTTTATTCCTTGACTACACAGCAGAGTCCTAGCGGTGGGTGATTGTATAACTGAACGAGGCTTTTTCACAGATAAAGTTGCGGGAATTAACCGCTTAATTGGCAGGATAATTATTTGCGAATTTGGTGCTAAAACGCGAGAAGGCGTACATCTAGTTGGGGATTTTATGGCGCACCATATAGTAAAATTTTGGCTAAGTTTTAAGCGGAGGGCTACTTACGAATACAGTGGATGTAGACGTGGCAGATTTTATATCTTTCAGATTAAAACAGTATTACGGGTTGAATTAAATAAAATACCATGGAATCGGTCAAATTTATAAATTTACTATAGTCGCGGGCGACCTTGCAAACGGCAGGAAGAGAAAAAATTTAACTAGGTACACTCATTATTTTTAATTGATATATACGGAATCATAAAGACGACGCCAAGGTGTGATTTCCGTCACCAAAGGACAAGTTATGCATTTCACTAAAATTGTCAGAACTGTTAAGAATTCATTATTATGCATGAATATTTTGAGTTTGAGACGCTTGCAAGTCCTGTTAGCTATGAGAAAGTCGGGAAATTTTTGCTGAGCCTATACCTTGCAAGTGTAAGCGGAATTATTGTGCCTCGCAAACTTTACTAGAACATTCGAGATTTTTAATATCAATATGAAAAAATGATCTGTATAGATCATTGATTTTCACGGTTTACAACAACAGTACAAGATCCAACTTTTTTTGTATACCATAGAAATTAATGATCTATACAGATCATGTGAGCGTAATAAAAAAGGCTTTATATCGACGCGCGGTCAAGTAGGACGTCTTAAGTGTTATTGATAATGTCGGTTTATACAAGTCTCATATAAAAATCCACTGTCCGGTGAACAGACGGCGCGTTGAGCACCCACAACTGACCTCCAACTTTGGTTACGCATGTTTTCTTAGATGTCGACAGGGACCAAGAGCGAGGGAGTAAAACTAAAAGTCAAACTAAATAATTTCGACCTCAGCAAGTGGGAAATGAGGATTGGTATATCAGAGACTGGTATTATTTAAAAACCTTCACCCTATACTTAGTACTGGCAGGCTTGACTACCTTTTTTCCATCAGCTTTGTACGGGGTACAAATTATTCCGCAACCACTATTCAGGTCAGAGGATCAAAAGATTGCCAGAAAATGTTCGAAGAACTGCCCACTTTTCAGCTAGAAAGTCGGAAGTACATATCCCATAAATGACGAAAGGTATCTATAGGTTATAAAAATCTTCAAGGCTGCAAGGCCGGCACTAAACATGAGAGTTGTATACTTGGGCAAAGGCTGGCCATACCTTCACCAATTCACTTATAATCAAGTATCCACTTAAGCGCCAATACTTTGTATATTGAGGATGTAAGCACAAATGTACCTTTCGTCAAATCTAGGCCTAAAACATTGATTTCAAAACCCAAAAAAAAAATAAACAGGGGCAGGGACCCTACTCTCTGTTTCGATCCGAAAGCCAATCCTATTCGAAATTGATTTTAAGTTGGTACTCTATAATACTTTCGGAATTCTAAATGGGAATAGTAGTACATTTCATTCAGCTTTCGAAGAAGAGAGTACAAAATGTTCATTTTCGAAAAATGTTACTTTCGAAACGAGATACAGAGTAGATCTCCAGATTTGTATAGTTTTGGAAACCGCAAAGAAGTGCTCTGAAAAAAAATATAAGCGTTAGTAGAGGGAAATTTCGGTTATCCAACGAACCCATTAAAGCGACCCATACACAATACACCGATTTGATTTGTATACCATAGCTTTCCTTAAAATGAGCTATCCACATTTTAGGTGGTGCCATAAAATGTATACTTAAACCCAAAAACCAAATTATGTTTGATATATAGTAGGTTTCAGAGTTTTTTGACCTCCTAAAAGTGCAATATAATCAAAAATGTTAACTTTATTCGATGGCCATGCATTTGTGCATTTCAACGGACTGAATCTGTATTATGCTCAAATAGAGATAAAAGCTTATGATCGAGGCATTATGATTTTTATGTTACAACTCTGCTTACGCTTAAGCATTTGACGTAGTTCACATGGTCAAGTGCAGAACAAAAGCTCATAAATGTGTTAAGCCGATTTGAATAAATAAATTTGGATTTTTCTAAATTAAATAAAAAAATCCAAGCTTGGAAAAGGCATTTCTGAAAACTATTAATATTAATACAACATCAATCAAAGACTTGCACTGCACATGACTTGGACTTGGTCTTGCTTAACTTATCCCCGTCAACCGTTTTATCCAAGGTCAATAAAAATAAAGCTACGATTACAAACGTCAAATATTGACATGCCGACGTCATTATAATGTAAATATTTGTCCTATATATGTCACTAATACGTGTGATCAAGCGTCTGGTCACGCGGACTGTCGCAGTGTACTCTTAGGAAAGACAGGCACGAATAACCACCGAATGGCTGAATTTTTTGTGACATTGGCATGTCAAAATTTGCCACGAAAAATGACACGTGCAATCATAGCTTAAGTATTAGTCTTATGACCGAATTGTCGGCAAAGGCTTTTTTGCAAGAGAAAAATGTTAAAGTAGTTCCCTCAACTCTTTTTTTGAATGTTAGGCTTCCAGCTCAACTTTCTGTCTAAAGGAAGATTTCAACTTCACTAGATCAATCAAGGCTATTCCATTGATGGACGGTATTTTGTATATCCTTGAGAAGGGAATAGGACATATTTTCATAGTTTCCTTAACAAAGCTAAAGCTATCTAATCTTATTCAAAAAAAGAGCAGATCATAATAAAATCTCGTTCACAGCGTTCTTTACTCAAATTTATTTGACAACTTGCGACTCAGCTATGCCACCTCCGACGTTGATGTACCTTTTAGTCAATTTAAATCGAATTGTTACCTCAAATTTTATTTGCGTTTACGTTCAGAAAAATGTAAAAGTTTGTACATGTCAAATGGTCTTCAAATTTATTATTATTTATTTATTTATTTTTAGAAATGACACGAATTTTGAATTCGGATATAGCATTGTGCCCGAAAAGTGACAGTTGATGACAGTAGGTACGAGGGTTTTAACATGTCTCTGGTCATAGTTATCGAACACCTTGCACTTGCAGTTTTAAATATTAAATATTGTCCAATATTCTTTAGGGTAATGAAGAGAAGATAAATAAAGTGCACGACTCGGTCGAACGTAACTTTCTCGTTCATGAAAATTGCTGGTGCAAAGAATTGGGAGTTGTCTAATTGTGTGAATTTCAAGTTGTTGGATTTATTTTTAGGGTGCACATTCAATATGATTGAAAAAAAATAATAATAGCTAAAATAAAAGTAATAATAGCTAAACAGTAGTTTTGCGCAGCTGTTATTGCACTTTAATTGGAAGTGGGCCATTGTAGTTATTTCAAAAATATACCGTAGAAATGTGACCACAGATCGAGATTTTGGTACTCATTTTTGCGAAATATTTATAACACGTCACTATTAGAATTTTTTGAGTAAAACTAAGTCTTTAATATGTATTTTGCTCAAAATCGTTAGAGCGGTTTTTGTAAAATTTGGCAGACAAAACTGTACCAAATATTACAATGATTGGATTCATATACTATTTAGCTGAAAACCGAGTCCAAGTTATTGTTCGGGATGTAAGCATAACTTGGGTTTTAAAGTTTAATCGAAATCGAAAATGGGGTTTTCGAGATGTGAGCATTTTTTTTAAATACGCGTTTTCGGTCATTGGAATTGAAAATTAAGGACACAATAATTTTCAAAACATCAATTTTACTCTGAATTAGCATTTTTGTGAAAATCGTTATTGCCGTAAAATAATTATCAGGTAAACTGAAGAAAACAAAATTTTTAAAAATTGACTTTTTTTCAAAAATTCATTTTACGATAAAAACTGAGTTTGCCTTTAAGTTAGAAATGACCTTTAAGTAAGAAAGTTTGCCTTTAAGTTCGAAATGACCATATTACCATGGAAATTCATTTTTTTTACAATCGTAAGGACCGTTTTCGAGATATGTTCAAATTTAAAAAGTAGTGTTATTCGATTCTTCAGCGGAAAACTGAGTATGCCGTCTTGTTAACCTCACCCACTTAAGCTTAAATATCAGTTTTGGTTGAAATCGTTAGAGCCGTTTTCGAACAAATCAAACTGCGGTATGAAAAGTTTATATGGGAAGCACCATTAATATTGAGGTTACCGTGCAAAAAAAAACAGAAAAAACTGCCCAAACTGTAAGCCTCCAAGCTCCAACTCCAAATCCGAAGTTTGAACGAAATCCGGGTAGCCGTTTAGGCTGTACGCCTCGGGACATACGGACAGACAGACAGACGGACAGAATTTTGCGAACCACTTTTTTGAGTTCCTCCATCATCGTAATGTCAGAATTGATTAACATCTCGAGTTCGAAATTTTGTACGAATACAATATCATTCTCTAACTATGTAATCGAGAAAGTTAAAAGGACCCTTTATTTATTGTCTGCATTGAAAGTCACACGAGCTTGAGCACCCTCACATTTCCGACAGACTTACCAATGCATTTGGAGCTTGCCAACCGACTACAAAGTGAGAGAAGCCCGTTTACCTCCAATTTCCCCTGTTTAACTGATGTTGAACTTTCCATCTTAAAGGTGTCCGGAATCATGCACAAAGAGCCGCATGTAATCCAGCCACAAATTTCACATCACCAAATAAATAGTGAATAGCTCTCAAACCTGTCTACTTCCGCAACAACCTTCTTGTGAACCGTTGCTAACAACTTAGACCATGCATCCCCCCTTGACCATCATTATGACACTTAATGATGAACTTGATATAAGAATATAATTCCTTAGTTACACCCATACAGCGATAAAGTGGCGCTGTGATGCGAAAAACTCCACAGCAATAAATCCTTAATGATATCCCTTTCGGTGTGTGAGTGTGGCAGAGCGGGTGTATGCTCGGATCTGTTTGTTTTATGGGCCATTGTTTTGCGGGGCCACAAGGACAAATGTTGCTTCCTCTTTGTCTTCCTGCCTGCTTTTGATTAAAATTGAATGTCGGCTTGTGGCTACAGAGGTGCGGTCCAAAGCTGTACGAGTGTACCGCACTGTGATGCTGGTACTTATGTAATTCTCTTGATGATGGTGTGACGGTGATTATGATTATGTTAGTTCACCGTTCATTTCACCCTGACATTGGGCCTAAGATGAAGATAGCTATGTTTTGATAAAAGTTTCTTTATCCTCTTTATACGCTTTGTTCTAATGCCCGCCACACATACTCGTATACGAACGACAACGAGTACATGGAGAAGAGCCTTGAAGCAATCTTTGTTCTGTCAGGCCAACATTATGGGTAAACAGAAAACAAGTTACCACCCATCGGCACATTCATCCCAAGTGTATAATTAAAAGGACGACGATGTCAGGAGCATCCTGTTTCAATTAGTCCTATGGCTTGTCGTATCGTTAAGAGGAGGTATGGCGGGCTCGTCGGGCTCTGGTGTAAAAGTTAAATTTTGATTTTCTTTCGCTCCGCAGAATTGTTTTTCCGTTTTTTGTTTGCTTGTTGTCGCGTCTGTTTCACCATCTGGAGCTGTTGTTACTTAATTAGAATGATCAAAAGGTTTGACTTAATTTTTCCGCATGAAAAATTGTTTGCGGGAGGCGACGAGAAGCCCTTGACGTGTTTTTTTTCCTCCTCAGCTGCCTTGGTGCGTAAGGGATTAAAAGGAAACCCTGAGAAGCTTACGTGTGCTTGGGAGAAATTCTATAAATAAATTACGACCGGATAAATGACTGGCATACTGGGCGCAGGAGTTGTTTGGTGCGGAGGATGTTGACGAATTTATTACGCGTAAGGATATGCGAGGTGTTATTTGCTTCCTTATGGTTTAGGTATACCCCCGCCGGTGGCGTCACCTGTCACATTTTCAATGAATCAAGCACGTGGCGTGAATGTTTCTTGTCTCCTTTTTTTTTGCATAGGTGGATAATATACTCAGGTGGGATAAATTTGGCTGTCATTCTGTGCTGGTATGCGATGATGGGAAGTGGTGCTGGGCTTGCGGAATCCAAGAGATGGCATTTTAAATGTGTGATTGAAAATGTAAATTTCTTTTGCCAAAGCGGATACGTTCAATCGTGCACACGCATCCGGGTGAAACGCACATTACGTTGGGGTTTTCATTGTAAATACATGTGCGTTCGGGATGTGGGTTTCCTTTTGGATTTTGATGGAGTCATGACTTCAGTGGATGGTGGGATGATGGATATACCCGTGTTGTGTTTGTGGAGGGTATTTTTTTTCCAAGAAGTATTATATTCTTTTCAGAGTGGCAGTTGACCGATTTTTCAAAGATTTGTAAATTAGGAAGACGGAACTACGCGTGGAGGAAGAACGTGCTTTTATAACCTTAATGAGGTCTACACAAGTCCTGCAGATAGAAACGAAGGCCCACATTGAATTTTGTATGAAAAGATGCCACAAAATGTAATTTTTAGAAGGAAAAGTCATTTGAGGGGAGGTAGAAATATCTCTTCATCCGGGAGCTGAATAACCCTATACTCTTGCGGATAAATCTAAAACAGATATTATTTCATCAAATGCGTGTGTATATTCAAAGTAGCTTCCGGCTGTTATTTTTTTTTACGATTATATGCCTACCTTATTTTAACAAGGAAGAAGAAGGAAAACACAGCTAAACATACAGTGAACAAAAATACAATGACAAAGTTTCGTGCGACTCAGTCGTGCACCTTAATTTGACTGCATTTCGAGGACATTGTTGTCATTCATTTCGTGGTTTCAAGTTGGTAGCGCTGCCATTTGACACCAGTCAAACTCAGCTGTCATGAGAAGTGTCATAATATTAGTTGAATGTTTGACATTTACGATAATAGATCGCTTAACAATCGAACAACGCGTTCAAAATATTAAAACTTACTACAAGACGAGGCAAGAAGCCACACAACACGACCAATTATGGCTTTATTGCGTGAGAAGTTTCCTGGTCGCTTAATTTCGCGTTTTAGGGAAGGCAATTGGCCACCAAGATCATGCGTTAGATTTGTTTCTGTGGGGCTACGCCAAGGACCGTTTTTACGCGAACTCTAGACGAATTAAAAATCAACATTACTCAAGTTATTGCCGAGATACCGCCCGAAATGTGTGAAAAAGTGGTTAAACATTACATCAAAAGAATTGCATGCTGCGAATCTTCCCGAGGCGGCCATTTGAATGATATTGTGTTTCACACTTAATGGCAGAGTTCAAACTTTATAATGAAATAAAATTTTCATCAAAAATGAATCGCTGTGTGTGTTTTATTTAGCTTTACTTTCGAAACCGAAAAATGAATGACCATTTACAACCGGCTTTTATTGGCAGTGGGCATTGTATTAGATGTTGAATTTTGGACTTCACTACTTCACGAAGCATCCTTGGACTTGTGAGATATAAGGATTAAAATAATAAAAGTCCCAGCAGTGCTCCTTCTTTTATTTTTGCTGGTAAATACGTATAAGTACCCTACATGAACACAAACATTCGCAATGGGAGTGATGCTGGCGATCTTATTGCTAGACCTTTTTACTTATAATGTTACATCAGCAACTCGGTTGAACATTGGCAACATTTTGTTTACTTTTCAAATGACATTTCGACTGCAGCCTTTTTTTCCTTTTATCTCATGGTCGGTTAATTTGATTCTGAATTCCGCCTTCCCGCTTTGCATATATTTTTTAATTAAAACTTGTATTATTATATCTCTGAATTAAACAAGTGTTTTAATTTGAATTGAGAGAATTACTACATATAAAATGGCACTTTGTCTGTGCTGGGATTCGAAATTACGGTAAACAAATTCTTGAACTCGTTAAAACCGAGATTTAGTAACTGAAAACATTTTCTTCAATTGCGGTAGAGGAAAAGTTGAAGAAGTGATTTACAGATGGACCACGAAAAAAATCTAGGTGGACAACCGGTGTAAACAAGACAATAGAGTTGTCGACCATTTCTACTCAAAAAATGGTTCTACGCATAATTCGGCTGGAAAGGATGGTAGCGTCTCCTCCAGGACATGGTTGCTCATGTATCATTTAAGGAAGATCGATCTTATCGAGGTTGGTACCTGTAAACTATGGACGGAGGAAGGAGACCCAGGAAATGAAACAGATTTGACTCTAGGAATCGAAGAACTGTGGGAAAATCAGGAAAGTCTCTCTGGTGTTAAATGGATAGTGGTAGAGACCTGAGAGGGGACCCTACATGGTATATTGAATATCTGTCAAATCTTTGTATATACAAATTTAAATCTGGAAAGATCTATTGTATCAAAAATCTTTAAATATGTACAAGGTGGCGCAAAAATAACCTTCCGATGTTTTTTGGCTGTAATTTAAAAAAAAATGAAAACTTTGATTCTCTTGTGGATTATTTTTATTTGGTCTTTTAATTTTTTTTACATCAAGTCGAGAATATGATGACATGTAAATGGCCGCCGCCACAGTTGATTGTCATTTGAGCCCTTTTTATGGCATGTTCCATCACTTTGGCCAAAACTTTCGGCGATAGGTCCTCACATTCTTGACGGATATTTTCTTTAAGAGCTGCAAGAGTCTGAGGCTTGTTGACATAAACCCGCGACTTCAAAAAGCCCCACAAAAAGAAGTCTGGAGCGGTCAAATCAGGCGATTTTGCTGGCCAGTGCAAATCCCCAAAACGGGAGATTAGGCGCCCGGGAAATGCATCCTTCAGCATATCGGTTGTGGCACGTGCAGTGTGTGCCGTTGCACCGTCCTGTTGGAACCACATGTTTTCCAATCCCAATTCATCAAGTTGCGGCAAAAAGAACTCGTTGCTCTGTAGCGCTCACCATTCACAGTAACCGTTTAGCCCGCGACGTATTCGAAGAAAAAAGGTCCAATGACTCCTCCAGCGAAAACAGCACACCATACAGTGACTTTGAGCGGGTGTAATGGCTCTTCGTGGGTTACACGCGGATTTTCAGTGCCCCAGAAGCGTAAATTTTGCTTATTTACGTACCCGCTAAGATGGAAATGGGCCTCATCAATAATGATTATTTTTGATGAAAAATCATCTTCATCTTGGTGGTGATTAAGGATGGCTTGAGCGTATGTTAGACGCGATTGGCGGTCAGCAGCTAACAGCTGATGCACCGTCTGGACTTTGTACGGAAACATCTTCAAATCTTGTACCAAAATTCGGTGTAAAGACCGTCGACTGATACCCATTTGCGTGGCACGTCGTCTGGTCGATTTCGACGGCGCTTCCATGACATCTTCGGCTACAGCAGCAATATTCTCTACAGAACGGCTACTCCGGGGTCTGCCACGCCTGGCAGCATCTCGTCTTGTGCCAGTCTCTTCGAGGCGAGCGGCTAAACGTCGCAGTGTTTCACCAGTAGGCGTTGGACGGCTAGGAAATCTGCGACGAAATTCACGTTGTGCCAAAGTCACCGACCGATTATTGCTCAAATAAATAGTCACCAATATTCCGCGTTCTGGAGCAGTGTAGCGTATCATTGTTTATTAACGTGTATTTCGCATGTGTTTACTACACAAATGTCAAAACAGAACTGACATTAGGGGCCAATCGCAAAATTTATAGCATTTTCTGATAGGAGGATTACTTTTGCGCCACCTTGTATATTTGGTAGTAGTTCGAGTGAATGGCGCCCGCATCGATCAATAATAAGAAGTTTTGCATAAACAAACAGCTTAAGAAATCAAACCAAATGCCAACAAAACAGATCTGTACCCAAAAAAGGACGTGGCAGTTACAATCACATGGCTCACCCAATTGAAGCTTCTAAATTCCGATAAAAAATAAAATTTATGGATCTTTTACACAAGTGACAACAATTGTCGTACTTTAACAAGGAAGTGGGGGTCTCTTAACGGCGGTATTATCCACATACAGACACAAAAGAAAAATCCACAAACAATTAAAAAAATATAAACTTGTAAGACATTATAAAAGGTTGGCCCAAAATCTTTACCCCCTTCCCTTACATTTTGAAGTATGTTCATCTGCATTTACGAATATGCGAATCAGATCAGGACATGAAATACAGGATCAGGACACTTCCAATCAATCATACAATTTGTACCTCAGAACTGCATAGTTGAAAAGAGTAAAGACGCAGAGTAATCATAAATCACAACCATAAAAGTTGATGAAATACCTGCTACAGGAGAACGACATCCTTCGTTGGCCAAGGAGTAAAAATGATGTTCTATAACTCAATTTATTGCATAAATGCGTCCAATTCGAATGCGAAGGATATTTTACTTCCTGGCTATCTGTGGACCCTTGGCTGCTGAATAAAAACGACGTCAACAGGCATGCGAATTTGACTCTCGGCTAGGTGAAGTATCAGCAGATTAACCATCCAAAATGCAGTTGGAAGTTATTCACATATGTACAGATCAACTTTCAATGCAACTCCTTTCAGAAAACCTCTCTCAGTTTGCCCATTTCTGAATGCTGAGTTGGGTTTCCATCAGCACAGTGATCCATCGTGCAAATAATTGGACCTTGTGGTCATTATATAGAATAATCAATACTGAAGGTCAAAATAAACGATGAATTTTGTATTTTGAAACCCATCGTCTGTATATCCTTTCCTTTCCCATTTTTCAACTTATAAATGCCCATTCGAACAGAACATTTCCCAGACCGACCGATCGGAGTTGGATTGGATTTTTTCGGTGTCCAAATCACCCGCAGAGTGCAAAGCCTCTGTGTACACAAGGCTGTTGTATTTCAAGCGTGACACAATCCTTTTGTGACTTGGTACACATTTTTCACACAGTCGGACTGACCTGCCAACACCAAAACATAGGCAAACGTGTAATTATACCAGCGGATTTAATTACCTTCCATAGGGCAGTTCAATTGGGTATTGGCCGCCCGGACATCTGAGGTATAATTGAATACCTCAAACACAGCGGTACCATTAGTCCTATACTGTACAACCGAAAGTGCCTGTTTAGAGGCTGTAAATTATTGCACGCAGTAGATCGAAGTCCTGAATGGATGTCATATGTGCTGTTCAAAAGTTCCAAACATGTACGAGTATATTTGGCGAATTAAAATTTATCAATGATGTCCGCGGCATGGGCGACAACATACAGCGAATCGGGTTTTTTTTTTTTTTTGCACACACGCGTATAAACACAGCACGGATGATTGAATGGCACAATGCGTATACTAAATGTCCTGCGATTTTGGTCAACAACGTACAATGTAACCGAATCGCAATGACGGAGGAACGTGTGAAAATTGTTTTCCTTTTCGGTTGATGGAGGTCGCATTTTCCCATCCGACCCTCCTTATACCCTCATTCAATAACACTGATGGTATTGCGGTTCGCTGGACAAGGGGAACTGGCACTGAGCTCCTCTATATAAGGGCTGAACACTGTATATTGAATGGAAAATCTCTGCGAGACGGTAATTGGGTCATTATGCATTGAAATCAATGTACGGCAATTATTTCCTACTTTGCCGTTGAGGGTGCAATGCGGCGGCATATCTATACGGATATACGGTTCAATTGTAACGTGAAATTTAATTATAATGCACGCAGGACTCTATGCCGGGGAAAATATGGCTTGCAGCGGATTTTTTTTTTTATTTTCAATTAGGTATACTGGGATGGTTCTGTTAGTGCATTGAGCTAATTTATAGATAAGTGTGGGAACATGGGAAGCACTTAAAGTGAAGAGGAATTGAATGCGTGGCACTTGAAAGTTTGCAAGTAATCTATGCGGAATGGAGTGGCAGGCAATTGTGGGTGAGGGGTGCATTTTTCTTTGGCTCATTTTAAAATTTTCCAACAAAAAAATAAGATTTGAAACTTCAAACTTTGGGTTTAACTTTATTTTATTTAAAGAAACCATCTTGTAGTATTTTAGCACGCATTTGAAAATACAACCTCCTACTCGAAAAGAGAATATTTTACAACTAAGCCACGCCCATCGTAGTGCTACCACGTTTTTCAATCATCTTTTGATGGAGTTTGAGTTTTTTAGAGGTTGTTTCTTTCGACTTGGCAGCACTTTATCGAGCCATAGCCAAATTGACAGCTGACAGCTGACACCTAATTTGAGTTCATTTTGATTTACCATTACGCCATCGGGCACAATCAAGAATCTAGTTATCTGAAGTCGACTAGATTGGTCTGGAATAAATGCAACCTGAACGCAAAAACTAGATTGGTCGGCAACGTCACTTTTCCAACGTTAGCCACATATACGAACTGTCATGTTAGCACTCAGTCATGAATTTCTTGACTAGATTCGTCGGCTACCCCTCCAAAGACGTCAACTGAAACAGCTGTTCAGTGACTGATCCAAGCCGATCAAAACTGAGATACATCAAGTCAGTCAGCTGTCTGACATACCTACTAAACTAAACACTTGAACGTCCCCATTAATTTAGCTTTAGACAAACGATTCACTGTTCCAGCTGCTCGAATTCGAATCCAAAAGAGCTGTATAGACGATGTTTAGTTGGAGTTTTTTTTTTTCAAATTGGCAGTGCTTTTTGACAGCTTCTTTGTACACATTTTGTCTTGCACTTGCCATTTTGTCAACATTTGCACATGTCGCTATTAATACATATATAGACTTTCGATTTATGGATTTGAATCTTTCTGTAAAAGTCTCTCCTTTCTGTAAAAGTCTCTACTTTCTGTTTTGTTAGCCGTACCATTTGCGGCAATATTTTTCAAGACCGATTTTTCTGAAACACCGATCAAATGGAAGGTGTAAGCTTTTAGAGAACAGAACAAAAAAAGAAAGTATGCATTTAGTAGTAACTTGAAGTAACTCGTTCCTATCAGGTACCTACCTATTTTCGATTAAAAACTCTTTAGAACTCCCGATGATGCAAAATTAAACTGTTCCATTTGTCATTCCATTCCCCCCTTCTCATACTCATGTCGAAGAGTAATTTTTACAAATAGCTATCATTTCAACTTAACCCAAAGTCATTTCTCTAATTCTCCTCAATAGCTGAATCTTTTATGATACCTACACCATTGCGTACGAACTTTATGCAGGCCACCAAGGAGCACTCTTATATATCCGCAATTATCATGCAAAAAGCTAGTTAACACCCCTGTCGACACTGTGTTTCGCATGTTGCTCTCCACAAATTCTTATTAAAAATTTGGTAGCAAACACACTTTCTGAACGTCACTGAGCTGGTAATCGTGGAGTAACCTTGCCAAATCCCCTCGTGAACACTAAATTCTTTATAGCTCGTGCAACATTATCTCCTGTACTGTGCGTTGCCTTGTGACAAACCTCTTTCAATATTTCCCACGTGCATATCACACACTCTTGTGCCTGTATATTAACCATACACATGTCAATGACAGCGTCAACCACAAAAGCGTGTAGAAAAACTTTTCACCACCCTCAGAGAACGTCACCTTTCTCTGAAAAAGAAAACAAAAAAAACAAATCTGGCCAACTTGAAGGAGGGGTTGTGACTGGCAAAAAAAAAATCGACAAAAAAAATTGCAAAAAAAGTGCGCACACGTTCGAAAAGTATTCTTCTTCTAGATACCTGTCAGCGTGGCCGCAAAAAGATAACTGCTTCCATTATTACGAAGCCATAACCCGCACCACAATATTTCTATATACCTGTCTGCTTTTGACACGTATATGACATTCCAACCGCCTCCCCCTTCGCAGCAACAAAAGTTGAATAAGAAACTTTTTTGCTTCGTCGTCGTGTCGTTTTTTTACGTCTTCGGAATAAAGTTCTCAAAGCAGCCCACCCACAGCGTCAGGCGAGGGTGTAACTCAACTCACTGGCAATATCTTAGAGAAGGCAGCAACAAAAAATAGCAAAATCCGCCATCAAAAAGAAGACCTGAAGAAAAAATGGCACGCTGTCACTGCATTGGAGGGGGTATGAAACCCAATAACAAAAATGAAAACAGTTCCCCAAAATGACGACCGTATGCTGGTGTAACTTTTAAATACCAAAGTTTACGTGCTTAAAATTTGCGCACAAAAATGTAGCAAAACATTTCAGATTTCACCGAGGATGTATAGGGAAAATCTACTTAACCTAGAAAAACGGACTCTGCCTGACAGCATTCTCTGACAGAAATCAATTTTACGTAATTTTTTTCTCCGAACAGCACAAGTGGCAGTAGGATACTGAATTGGAAGAGATCCTGATTAATAACCTGAGTGTCCTGGGTGGCGAAGAATGAATAACTTAGAATGGCATCTGGTTTCCGGCGAACATCATTTTCCGTTCAGTGCAAGACAAAGTGAAGGAACAATGTCAATTGGCTGTGTAGTGTGCTTGAGGTGGATCCATTTTCATCTCGAGTATTTATGACAGAAGGGTGTCCCTTTCCCTGTCCGGTACGGAAAGAAAAAACAATCCCGTCGATAAAATATTTAAACCTTCGTCAAACGGTATCTTGGGTATATGCGTCTTGTTTTGTTCTTAACATTAATTTTGCTACCTCGTCATCGGCCGGACGGTCCTGGAAAATTAATGATAGAGTTTGTAATATTTGACAGGCTCTATCAGGGCGGGGGGCAGCCATTTGTTACTGTTGCAACTACCACCGAGGATTTTTAATTGGAATATTTTTCGGGACAGCAACGTCATGCAGCACACAGATGAGGTAACCTTAATTAGGACATTCTTCATAATGCAGGACCATTTATTTTCGGGACTTTTTTTTTAGCTCTAACTCAAGGCAGGGTATCTGTTAATTAATATATCCTAGTTGGGGGTATTTTATCTGCCGTTTAGGTGAATTTAAATGAGTTCACCAATTTTGCTTACAAGTTTGGGCATATGCGTCATATTTCACTGACTATTGATGAAATGGGGCGCGACTGTTCCCGGAGTAGTTGGGTTTTTAACTGAGGGCTGAAAGGGCATTGCCGAGGGAATGCCATTATTTCATACGTCATTACGGTGATAATATACCTCATGTTCATCTTCTTGCGAGCACAGTTGACTATAGAGTTTTAGTTACCATATGGCTTTGCTGTTAGAAACTTTACCGACCAAAAGTATTATGCCGGTCGTACACTGCTCATCAATTATTTGTTTCCAACTGTTTTATTCAACTCGTTTGTTGATCAACAAGTCATTGCTGCTTTGTGTGCTTCTGCTATGATCGCTGCTGTTGTTAAAGTTATTCCAAATAAAAAATGTCACATTCATGTTGCGTGCTGTTGAGTACGTTGATCAAGTTGATCAACGAACACGGTATCAAATCTAGTGACATTTCATTGAGTAATCACATCAAAAATTCTGATTTTGGTTTGCTAAACATGAAAGAAAATATCAAATGAGGATAATCAATGGTTGAACAAGTTGATCAATGCAAGCGTTATCAAATCGATCAGCAAGTCACAAAACTAGATCAATCATGGGGATATTCCATGATTGAATGTGTTGATCAAATTTGATCGATTTAATAGTTGAAAGTGTTGATCAATTAGGTGTACAGAGATCACAAAGAGTTTAACATAAAGACGATGGATTTTTAATGAGATTGCAAGTTGCTTAGCACAAGCCACAAGTTCCACAAGTTGGTCAACAAGGTATGTCTTCCTTCCAAGGTTAGACATTCTAAATGATTGAATGAGCTGATCAACTAGGTGATTGAAGAAGTTGTTTGATTTATATCAACAATTGCAAGAGTCAATTAACTTTAGATATTGGGATCGAATAATTTTAACATGGAATTGTTGAGTTTTATGTGGGATTTAAGTAATCAACGTTGATTTACTTGCTGTAGAAGGGTATTCTGAGCCTGAATGAGTTGATCAACTAGTTGAACGATAAATAAATGCTCAATTAGATGTACTGGAATCTCATAGGATTCAACCTGAAGACGATAAATTTTTGGTCAACATTCGTTGATCATTACTATCAACAATTCAGACAAGTTGATCGATGAGGTAAATGAGAATATTCAAAAATGACAATGAATTGATCAACCAGTTGAACGATTTTAATTATCAACTGCGAACTAGGATTTTTACCAATTAGGTTAAGGCCTATGTCAGTATTATATTTTATCAAGCGAAATAGGCATTGAGCTTGAAAGCGATGGATTTTTAGTCGGACTTAGTTTGATCAACGCCAGCAACCAGTCACACAACTTGATCAAGGAGGTAAATAACAATATTCAATGCTTTGCTGCATTTATAAATCAGTTTAACTGTGTCATATAAGTGAAAACTGAGTAAGGCTTTCTTAGTCGGGTTGCGTTGATCAACCCCAGCCTCAAGTAACACAAATTGATCAAAGATGTAAACGATGGTATTCAACAATTGAATGAGTTGATCAATTTTATTTTGGCAGTGTACCTAACAAGAATATGTTATAGTCAGGCATTTGTCGAAGAACTGCTAAAGGTGGATGATGTTAGAGCAATTTACGATCTATTCTTAGTCAGTTGAATAAAGTACGAGAAGGTTCTGGAAATCATCAATTCAACATACTGACTATTAAAAGGATATGGGAACTGTCCCATTTATGGTCAGTATATCGATATTGTATGAACCAAACTGAGGAAGGCCCTCGACCTAAGCAGACCAGCAGATCAATTAAACGAGAATTATGAACGTTTTTTAGACTCCTTTGAATTTGAACTTAAAGTACACTAAATCTAACAAGTTTCTGATCCTCTATGCCCAACACTTCACTGATCATCTCATCCAAATTGCTTGTGAATGATTATATAGCTCACATCTCTGTCAAGCCCCAATGACTTGCATTTTTCACTCATGGTACACACTATGCGTTCACTGGAAGTGCCTTTGCATCTAGGACTAGCGCAATCACTTTCTATTAGTCCCTCGAGCCATCATTACGCCATCCAAATGTAGCAACGAAGAGATCTGCCTAGAGCGTTCCTCAACACTTTTCCCACTTATACGACTTAGGTGCCTCAACCAGTTCCATCAAAGGCCTCATTAAAACTTACTTTCTGTTCATCGGTGCAAATAATTTCGCCCTCAATATTTGAAACACTCTCTAAGATGCGCGCCTTCTTATAGGAAGACTTATAATAATAAGCACTCAGTGTCATCCTTCAGCAAATGCGCGTCACCAAGTCTCCCGTCAATTTTACACTCGTACTATTGCCGCCATTGCCAGCGTCGTTGGCGTCTTCGTCGTCGTCGTTGTCATTGTGTCACACAGGAAGACATGCTTTGGCAATGAATACACAATGTCACATACATGCGAATGTAAAGTAACGAGACAACTCCATTGTGAATTCTCCATGTAATTCTTTTGTGCTTGTCACACGGCGTTGCCTTGCGTTCGAATTTTCTTGCAGCACGTCTTGTCGAACACCGCCGCACACACCTGAAGATACACAAAGTTTCCTTTGTCTTGTCAGGACTGCTAGGCAAATCGGATTATGTACTCGATTTAGAAATGCTGTCAATCTAGATCGCATCCGCAGACGTTCTTCTTAGCGTTCTCGCACAATCCACATATACATATATGGAAACTACAACTATAGGAAAATTGTGACAACTTTAAAAATTCGATTTGTTCGAGCAGGATTTGTATCTCCTTCGGGTGAGCTTAACCCAATGTATGTTCCAAGAACACAAGAGGATGCATCAAGGCAAATTGGCAAGACAAATTGACAGCGATTTCGAAATGAAACATTATTCGCTTTGCGATTTTCGGCGGACGAAACACCTTCAGCAACTGAAAACACAATAGATAAGTAAATCCGAGCAGATTTACCTCCCAGTCACGTTCATCATCACGTCAACAAAGAGAACATGTTAATTATCAAAATTTCATTTTCCCTGGTGCACCTTGCGTACATGTATATCATCCTTCGGGCGAGTGCATGAATAAGTGTGATGTGCACAACAAAAAGAAAAATAATTGAAGTGGATGGTAGGTGAAAATCGTTATAAAACAATTTTAGTGATGAGTGCTTGCTGTTATTTTTGTTGCTATTCAAACAAATCATGAATTGCCCAACAAGTTCTAAACAAGGCTTCCCCCATGCTGCGCATTTCCTTTGAGTGGCAATGACTACTCCAGTCCTTGGGCAATTTTCCCCAATCGATGCCCAGTGACACACGAATTGAATTCAATTTTCTATGCCAAAAACGGTGAAAATCATTGGAAGGGGAATGTCGGTCTAATAAAGTGTAAACCACCCACAGGAAAACCGTTTCCAAAATAAGTGGTCAAACGAACTGGAATTTATTAATAAATTTGTGTTCCATTTGCAAATTATTGTCACTTTCATATTTGTCACTTTCATATTTTTATTCATCAATCAAAGAACAGGTTCTCTTATAGACTAATAGATAATAATTATTCACTACAGCTAATATATAAATATATACAAACTTCAAGTTAATCTGAGTACATTCAAAACATAAATCTTAAAGGTATCTCTAGTGCAAACTCTGAAAAAGTCTATCCTAGTGCAAACTGAATTTGCTTCTCTGATGCAACGAGAAACCGGTTCATTACGACCATAGTTAGACCTATGAAATTTTTCGTAAAGGAGAACATAATCTCTGGAATTATGAGTGGGAACACGAATATAAATTAGTGCTAGAAGTTGTGCACATTTAATATGATAAGTAAGAATATCTCTAATGAACATTATCGCAAAATAAGCACGTCGATTTGCCAAACTCTGCATTCCAAATAATAGACATCTTGTATCGTAAGATGGGATAACAGTACCCCAATGAAGTTTATAATACATAAATCTTGAAATATTTTTTTGGATTTTTTCGATTCTTACACACGAGTTATTGTAGTAAGGGTTGCAAATTGTGTTGCAGTATTCTAGCAAAGATCGAACGAGAGAGATAAAGAGAGTCTTTATAGTGTACGGATCTGTAAATTCCTTACTATTTCTTTTGATGAATCCTAACATTTGGTTGGATTTGTTTATAATGTAGTCGATATGAGGAAGAAAAGAGAGTTTAGTATCAAGGATAACACCTAAATCTTTCTTCTGTGCTACTCTATCCAGAGAAGAAGTATCAATATGATAATCGTACAATATCGGAGAAATTTTTCGAAAAAAAGACATGACTTGGCATTTAGAAATATTAAGATGTAGGAAGTTTATATTACACCATTTTGTCAAATTATTCAAGTCATCATTTAACAAAACACAATCATCCAAGCATTTTATACTACGATATAGTTTAAGGTCGTCTGCAAAAAGGAGACACTGAGAATTTTTAAAGAATTTAGGAATATCGTTAACAAAAAGCAGGAACATTAATGGGCCTAAATGGCTACCCTGAGGGACACCGGATGGAACCAATATAGGATTAGAATGATGATCGTCAATCTTAACCACTTGAACTCTCGATGTTAAATAAGATTTCATCCAATCAAGAAACTTGGAATGAAAACCTAGTTGCAACAGTTTGTATAAAAGAATATGATGATTAACACGGTCAAATGCTTTTGCAAAATCAGTGAAAATTATATCAGTTTGACGATAAGATTCAAAATTATTAACGATATAATTCGTCAATAATGTAAGATTAGTGGATGTAGATCTTCCAGAAATAAAGCCGTGTTGGAAATCGGATATAAAATCTTTTAATTGAAAAGTAAGCTTTTCACAAACCATTTTCTCAAATAATTTAGGAAGAGCAGATATTTTGCAGATTGGTCTATAATTTGTTATTTCTTGTTTAGATCCAGATTTAAAAATAGGTGTAATATAAGACAATTTCCAACAATCTAAAAATTCACCTTTTGCAAGCGATAGGTTGAAAATAGACGATAAAGGAATGGCCAAAGAAGACGCACATTTAAGCAATAAAATTTGTGGGATCCTATCAGGACCTCCCTTATTGTTGGCATCTAAACCTAATAAGGCTGATTCTACTTCAGACGTTGACAAGACCATAGACCCAATATTAACGATGGTAGAAACTTTTGGAGAATTTACATTCAATGGAGTGTTTGTGGAGTAGACAGACTGAAAATAAAGAGCAAAGAAGTTACAAATTTCTTGCACATCACTCGTTGATTTGTCCAAATACTTCATACAGCCTGGATACCCATTACTTTTACGCTTAGTGTTAATATAATTCCAAAAATTGTCACTCTTGTATTTAATATTTGATTCAATAGTGAATAAGTAAGCCCGATATAAAAACTTATTAAGTGTATCGAATTCTTTCTGAATTGCCAAATACCTGGATCGCAAATGAGCATCATCTCTGTTAGTTTTTAATAATTTAAAGGATTTATTTTTCCTATTTTTAAGGTTTATAAGTCTCTTGTTGAACCATGTAGGATTAACCAAGTTTCAGCTAACAATATAATATCATATGAGCAAGATGCTACAGTAAGATACAATGATTCTAGCTTGGTTCTTATACCTCCTACATTTTGGTAATAAAATGATAAATTGCTTGTTGGAGCAGCAGCGTTGAATTCATTTAAAGATGACTTTGAAGGTCCGGGGACGGTTGTTTGTTCATAGTTTATTACGTCAAATTCGTAAGATGGGTTGCATCGTCGTTTTTTGGATGATTAATGAACTTTTTCACTTTAACGAACATAGGCCATATAGAAGAGTCACTCATGAGTTTATTATAGCAATCAGAGGGGACACTCAGTTTAAAATTCACATGAGAAACATCGCTTAAGGGTAATCCTTTTTTAATAAGTTTAAAACATTTAAAATAGTTTTTGGGAATATTAGACTGAGCAGATATATGATTAATTAAGTCTTCAGGTATGGTATCTACGTTAAATTTCGAAATGTGTAACCAAACGGAGGATGTCAACGCATTTAAATCACTGATTCCACTACCCATTAAGCAATCATTTCGATGTTTATTAATTCTTTTCTGTCTCTTAGAATTTAGATTATCAAAAAGAGAATTATCACAGTCAGTGTTCATGTTGATGTTAACATCATTATTATTCGAGAGATCGTTTGGCGGTGGAGAAGGGATAGGGTTAAGAATATTGGAATTCCCAAACACAACATTAACACCTTTACCAACAGCACCATCAGAATCAGCAGCAGGGTCATCGACAGCATTGTCAACGAGACAATCAACAACAGCATGATCGCCAACAACAACATCGACAGCGGCAGCAGCGTGGGGTGCATCGCCATCAGCAATGATCGTCGCAGCGGTAACAAAACTGATATCGGCAACCTTATTAGCACCAACAACATCCAACTCAATATTTCGGTTTTCTTTTTCGCCATTCTTTCTATCGTCACTGAATTTATGTTTGTTAATAAGTGCAGGAGATGAGACGTGGGCGGCTGTGTTAGCAAAAACCGGTTTGTTTGCGTAGTTCCCATTTAAACTCTTGTTCTTGTTCATACCAGTGGACGGTGGACGAGAGTTTGGAGTCAGAGCAGTTGATTTAGATATGGATGAGAGAGATTTTCCTTTGTACAAGGAGGGAGCAGGGGGACACTTTTTATTTTGGCTATTATTAGTCGTAAGGTCAATAACCGATTCTTTGGTCATACTTCTTGTAGACACACCCACTGCACTGTTTAAATTGCACAAATAGGGAAAATCATTCTTTAGGCAGTTTAGATTTAAGAGTACACCATGCACTAAATTATCAATATTAACTATATAGTCATTTAGCACATTAGTAAGACATTTATCACATTTGATAAAGAAGTTTTTTTTGGATTTAATGGAGTTAAAATCGGTTTTCTTAATTTTTGCACAAGTAAAATGCAATAAAGAATTGCAGACACCACACGAAAAATAATCGATGGGTTCAACTTTATTACATAAAGCACAACTAGGCATATTGAGAAGAAAAGATTAAACGAAAAAACGAAAAAAGCGACTGATGCATACGAGAGTTGCAGAGCTACTATCCGAGTACGAGTATGAATGCGCGAGGTTGACCAGAATACTGCCAGTCGTCCTATCTAATTCCAAATGAGTTATTATCTTGCGCAGTCAACCGAATCGCTATTTGACTGTGTTTTATTTAATTAAAATTTGTCGCTATTGCGTCCGGAAATGGGAGAAAAATGTGGTCACGTGGCACAAGTTAACTAATAACATCTCCCACAGAACTGTTAAAGAACGCAATCCATTCGCAACGTATTTGGGGGTTATCGGAGCGCCATATTTTGATGGTGGCAATACTGGTGAGTTGTTCACTCTGTTATTTGTCAGGCCAAACCAAAAGGGGTTTATTTTCATAACACAGGGAGGTCGTTATCAACCCTAGTGCACTTTACAATTTTTAGTTCTATATTTTCTACGAGCTTGGGAACGCTCTTAGCACATGAGGTACACCACCTATTGCCACAGCAGGGCTATTGCAGTCGGCAGGAGCCATCGTCGTATAGTCCCATATTCCTAACAAGTTAACTTAGTGACCAGGGTCTCATAAGGTAACCAGCTAAGACTCTTAGATCTTCTTTGTTGAGCAGAAGCAGACTTTAAGCTTTGCGTAGAAACGGGCTGTACAATTTGTAAGCCAGCCTATGGCTTTTGCATTTGGTCCCGTAGCCAACGAGCTTGATATTTTTTTAATTATCTATTTTTTTTAGTGTATATTACTCAAAGGTACTCCAAAAAATGTTTTAGGACTGATTACGAGTGAAAGGCACCTTTTCTTGACAGATTATCCAGAGGCTTGTTGCCCTTAAAGCCCTCGTGATCTGTTAATGCAACTTTAGCCAGATGATTAAGGCAGCTGACACATCCACAAGTCGTAGTTTGACCCCATCGAATAAGGCGTACGGATGTTAAGTTCCGTTTGACTATCCGAAAGGAAGTAACGAAGCCGGAAAGGTAAGCTTGCCACCATTGGCACTCTCGAAGACATATCTCTATTTCATTTTATCAATTCAATCTAAGATTTTTAATCCTATAGCAACCCCTTAGCTGTTAAAAGGTAATCTGATTTGTTTAGCTCTTCCTAACCCAGGTCTGAGGGCTCTAGGACCGGTAGCTTCATTTTCCACCTCCGAAATTAGTGAGTGTTCTAACAAAATTTGTGATTCTGGGGTATTTACGAATTTGCCGGTTCTTCAAGTCTGACTGTTTCGAATTTAATCACAGAGTCATCTTGGAACATAAGTTCTTGACAAGTTCACCGAAGTTGGCTTCTTAGATATTTGATAAATAATGGTTGGACTTTCTTCCGTCTTTACAGGTGCAGAAAGACTTGCTAAGATTGTTTCGGCCCGCATTCTGTTCCACTTTTACCCCACATGGTGCATAGGTATTTTTGGATCCTCAAATTTTGCAAAAAGGGGGCTGGCTCGTGTACATTGCTTAGGTTGCCTTTTTGATGGCCTGATCTAGCTGGAAATTTTTGTCGGGGGTCTTATGTAGGTCTGTACCTAGGCATTTTATACTCCTTGTATGGTCTGTTCAGATTCACATGTTCTCTATTGTTCTTTTGTTTTGAGGCTCTTAACCAAATAGAAGCTTCGATGCTCGGAATCTTCTGCAAAAATGTTTATACCACATCCAGCTATATACATCTGTTCTCTCGCTCACTCTCGCATTCCGTTGGGTTTCGTTTCCCTCGTATTAACGACATGTAAGGCAGCTTAATTCAGCTCAAGTCTTATTTTTTGACCATTTTAATAATTTCATTTCCCAGCCCTTGGGCGGGTAGGTTACCTTTATTAAGAATGCAACAAGGCAGGAGAACCTGCAGAAACAACCCGAATCCTTTCTTGTCATATAAACCAAATTAATTTTAGAATACCTTCCACAAGCATAGCCAGAGTCGCACACAATATGCCATGCAGTCCTTTCTTTGGAAATTACTTCCTTTGGACACACACCCACTGAACCATTGAAATTGAGACCAATAGGAATTCTTAATATTTGACTAATAAATCCAAAGAACCGCAAGGCACAACCACAATTATACCCGTCCGTCATCGGTTACAGGGACAAAAGGCTTGTCCCCTCCACATTCTGCCCATTTGAATTCTGACTGCAATCAATATCCATTCATTTCTTGAGGCATTTAAATTCGAGCGCATTTATCTCACGGGCTTACTGCAACATCCACTTGCAGTTGCATTTTTGACCATTACTTATAGCATATACCGAAAACCGAACTCAGCCCCCGGACCAACAAGGAGAATGCATTCATTTCCGTTCTGCAACCGTATCCTCTCGCTCTCACAGCTGAAATGGTTGGCTGGCGGTGGCTGGTATGTAAGAGAAACCCATTTTTCCGGTCCCAGGATATCGTATAAAATTTAAATTATTTATGCACCGATGGTGAATGCATTGCAGTGCTTTTCTCTCCTTTCGCACATTACCAAGCTCGGTTCCATTTTCTTCCATGCACACACACAGGAATACTACACATTATATATACCTACTGCTGCAATTTAATGAAGCGTAAGTTGTATTGCTGAAGAATCCTGAATTTTGTATGGCCCACAGCGGACCAAGTAGAGCATAGGCGAGTGAAATAAAACTTATATCCTGCTACCAAATGGGTTTTGTATTTTTTTTTTTTTTCATTTTTTTCCGAGGATGTCGTATAATTCCCCCCCCAACGGTGCAGGCATGGTATTGCATGTTTTACTCGGTTAATAGTTTGTAATTACGGGGTTGAAACTAAAAATGATTTACTTTGCCAAAAGGAGTCTTGTAATGTAATTTCACCACACACCGGCTTGGGCACCTCTTATACTCAATTTGTATAACGTGCGATGGCATTTTCGATGCAGGATTTTCTACTTTAACAACTGCAATATTGTTTGATTGTCGGAAACGAGTAGGGAATCGCATTAAGCGGGGTGTCCTTTTTGAAGGCAAATTTTAAAGAGCGCGGGTATTCTTCCGTTTTCGATGAATGAGCTGAACTTTTGTTATTTAAATTCTTCGCAACTGTTCGTGTGCAGTGAAAGGTAAGTAGACGAGTAGTTGACAGGCGGATTAAAGGTTCTGTTGAGTCTATACACTGGGGTACGGATTTTTTATTCTTTATTTTACCGTCACACTTTACGGATATTTTAGAGAATATTTAGAAGCGTTAACAATACTGTGTTTAAGAAGCGGAAAATAAAAATGCCTCCGTTCTTTTCAACGTTATAAATCGGTTTTATTTTTATCAGTTTTTAAAGTACTTCATTTATATACAAAAAATGACATTATCGCCAACTACATATGTCAAACTAACAAAAATAGGTTCTCTTAACATAGAACTGTATAATTAATTACAAACATTTTAGTATTAAGGTAGTTAAATATATTGTTTAGAAAATTTGATTTTACTTTGTTTTTCTATCTGCTACAGGTTCTGACATTTGGAAAAGTGATGACAGCTACAACAGAATTGTAAGATTGAAGTTAAAAGGTCTGTTCGTTTACTTTTAAATCTTACGAATTTTTACTAATTCGAACGAATTTTTACTTACTGCCGTTCCATAACTCGAAAAATTCGTAAAAGAGAGCGTCATCGAGAGAGCAAGATATTACCCCTCCGCTGAGAATTTAACAATTTTTTACTCGACAAGTTTCTTGGTGGAAAAAAAAACTGTCAGTCACCTCACAATTCACAGCTGATTTGAAATTTGTTGTCCTATTTGACATATGAGTGCATTTGTTTTGATTTCTTGCGTGTTAAAGTGGTATCAACAGGCGGGAAAATAAATTGAATGTTCTCCTAAGATTCTTTTTGAAAGTGGCGATTAAATTCTTCCTCTCTGTAAGGAGCAAGAAAGGACAGTCTCCTCCATGTAATTTTTAATACCGTGTCGCTTTCGCCTTGAATGCTTATAGTTCAATCAGTAAAAACTCTTCCATATACTCGGATTCATGAAGAAGAAGTTCGATTAATTCCGCCGGGTCACTTTCATCGCTAGGTAGATAAATTAGATAATTTTGTTCGTTAAGTAACAAATTCCTCGAGTTATACGTTATTTTAACGATTTTTCGTACTCCTTTTTGAATTTTTGAATTATTTATCTGTCATTTTCAAACATTGCTACAAAAGTGTTCCCTAACTTTTTTCCATGTGTCTCTCTCTGTGAGATAATTTATCCCCACCACTGCCATTTTGACAGTCTTTTCCACTCTTCCTACAAAAGTAAAGGAACAGACCTATCGTTTCTTTAGAAATTCTTTAAATTAGTCGAGGATTTCATAGTTCTTTCTATTTTATTTTTAATTATAACTAATTTTAGCAGAATCTCGGAAGAGGAATTTGTGGCCAAATTTCAGTGGCTTTGCGAAGAAAAGTAGCAAACATGGTGGTGAATAACAAAAATCGAGTTTAGTGAACTGTTTTTGTGTCCAAATTTATTTTTCGTACGATGTACGACCAATTAGTTTAGAAATCTTTTATTAGTTTTATAAGCGTCAAACAAACAAACAAGACGAGCCATTTGACACGACTTGTCACCACAGTATGTACCTCTCTTATCTCAAAATGTCAAATGCCAAATATCAAAAATGCGCGCAGAGGTCCACAGTTGTATTCGCGTGCCACAGTTACACGGCAACACCTATCGTCATTGCATTGACAGGCCTAATTTTTTTCTGTCGCCCGGCATTATTTCAAAATCGAACCGACCAAAGGTGAATTTCCGTAGCTAAATTCCCGAATAAATTGTATTTTTTTTTCACAAACGCTTAATATTAACGGTTATACCTACTTTCGGATGTTTATCATAAGTTCGCAAGGGGTGGATTGAAATGAAAGCAACCTGAAGGTATAATTCCGCTCTATACACAAAAAAACTGCGTATATTCCCCAAACTACTTGGCATTCCCATCGGGATACAGTTGCCGAGTCCCGCTTAACAACCGCAAATCCACTTTGGCTGAAAACCCAAACTGTTTAACTGGGAAGAACATAAACAACGCTCCGCCGGAAGTGATAAATTTCACTCCAACTAAGCACTGAATACCTCTCTAAGAACGCGCGTATCGCCCCTCCCCAATCTTAGATTCTGGATCATTTACTCCAACCAAATTAATCCTAGCGACGCTATCTTTGCTGGGGTTTTATCTGCGCGCTATGTAAATACCGAAACATTTTGCCAATTAATTTCCACTGTGAGAATGTCAAAGTGGCCTAATTAGAACCACGTCGCGTTTTGTTTATTTTCTTAAGCCGCAATCATTTCCCTCAGCAAATGGTATTCAAAATTTATTCAGTCTCTCACACGACCACCTAACCCCATATTCAATTGGTGTTAACCTCTTGAAGCCTGTTCAAATGTTCAAGCTTCAAGGATGCCAACTAACAGCTACCGCCGAACGATATACTTTACAGCCCCATGTCATGACTATGACTTTCATGACGAATATCGCTCCGCGAAATCCATTTTCGACGATGATGGCAGTGTTGCTGTAATTAAACGCTGAAACATACCCTTATAGCTCAGCAGCAGAGGAGGGGTGGAATTTGTATTGTTAGTTAGTTCCTTCCACAGCATCGAAAGCTGACTTCATGAATATGAATGAGGCAGTTTTTGGGGCATAAACACGCAAAGGCGACGTTAGTTTTGGTTTTTTTTTTTTGTTTGGTGGCCCCCTGTAATTAAATAAATTCATGTGCAAACGGAATTTTGTCACATTTGCTGGAATTTTACAGCCACCCCTGTCCCTAGAGCCTTGCCAAACAAGTGTAGGACTAGGATGTGCTTGTTTAGGTGTTTAGCGATTAATGCTGTTTGTGCAGAGACACGAAAATAAATCCACTCCGGACAATGGGTGGCTGCTCGTTTCTTACACTCGGTTAACCAACAACAGTGGGAGCACTTAAATTGTACAAACACCCACACCGGACCGAGATCGTTGCCTTTATTTAATGGCGAACCATAAATTCCAGTTGAGCTGGAATTGGAGCTGGAGAAGGCTGGCGTGTCGCAGTTTTTCTTCGCCACCTACTGTAGTTTGCGAACACAGCCGCGCCAACCAATGACAGATGAATACACTGTTCCCGTTGACAGTTAATTTATTTGCGCGCCCATTCTAATTTGCTTGGAAAATATTATCTACCCCTGATGGGATAATAATCTGGAAATCAAATATAATCCTGAATATTAGGAACAACTGGAATATTGTACTACACGCATTGACATGTTGTCTGGGTGTAGGTTATGCGAGGGTTTGCCTCTTTGCCAGACACGTCGTAATGGCTTCCGATTATTTCCGCAATTAATCTATGCAATCATGAATGCGGAATCTTCAGAGTAATTTATTGCCATCGATTGTGTGTCCTTAGTGATGATGACGACAACAGCGACGACGACGATGACGATGGTCCTCTGATGGTATGATATGGTCGATGATAGGACGGCTTGTGTGATGATGGCGATTACCTGAATACGCGTTCCTGGGACGTAATTGATTGTTTGCTGTCCTGTGTGGGTGGTATTCTCATTAGACGTAATGATTATGGGTATTTGGATTGTGTAACAGGATAAAGGCAAATAATGTCAATATTATGTCTCCGAGACACACACGATACCTTCAATTAAAATCGATGTTATGTATGCGCACTTGCTTAGGGGCTGACACTTTGTGTGATTTAGTTGGGGCAGCATATCAATAGGTAATCCAAACCTTCACACGCTGGGGATAAAGTGGACAGATTATATGAATGGGTTGTCACAGCTCATGTTTAGGTTGGCATATATGCTGCGTAATCTGTTTTTGCAATTGCAAAGGTAGCACAGGGTGGTTTACTACATAATTGTTGTCCTTAACAACTTGTTGGGCCGCTACAAAATGACATGCAACTAGATTTTAATTTTGATACTTCTTTCTTGTCTACAAGCTACGAAACTTGCTCTCACTTTTTTCGCACAAATTTCCATAACAAACCTATACCGCATAAACTGATTTCTTTATAAAATGAGGTAAACCCTGTTACCCAGTTCTTGTAACCCGTACTGTAGTGCCCAAAAATGTTTACACCATGGCACACAACGCAAAAAAGATCTACAAATGTTCACACTCTTAAAGGGACAACTATTACTATCTGTAGTCGCACATTTTCGCACTCAAATATGTATGAAGGGGCATGCTGTGACGTAGGCATTTTTTTGTCAGAGTGGCGCAATTTTAATACTGAATTACGCCATTCGAATGTCTACTGTCTCTTGCTTCGTATCTGGGCAAATTATGTCTCCAGGTTATATTTCTTCACTCAAATCTGTTATAATACAAACATTTAGCGCGACAGATCTACGATGGACCCAAAATCAAGCTTTTCAAAGCTACCGGTTGGCGTGAGTTTTTATTTCTGTGGCTAAGGGACCATTTTTAATATGGGATTAAAATATGATCTGACTAAGTCCTTATGCTCCTGAGGATAACGATGGGCACGCTCTAGTGCCTGGTCTTTTGTGACGAACTCACAACCCCACTCATTCTAACCCAACCTAAGCTAAATCCTTAAGCCTAGGGCCTATATTTGCAATTTGCAAGTAAATCGTTTCATTCCAGGTCACAGACTCGCAGCGCTCAGATCAAAGTGAATTTGCATGAATAAAAATGAATTTTAAATCCGTCAACCATAATCCCGTACAGTAATCTCATCAAAGTTCAAATACGAACCACCTAATAGACTAAGCAGAGGTAAAAAGGCGTACCCCTCTGTTGACTGTTCAAATCCAAGCAGGAGTTACCTTTGATTCCTCGTCAAAGTGAATATAACACGAAAAACGAAAAATTTCACCATCCCAGGGCAAAACAAAATAAACAAATCAATTGTACTGCTGTTCATACCAAAAACGAACTCCAACATATCCGCTCTCTAACAAATTGAGGCACATCGATGAAGAAAGAAGGGCTTACGAAAATTGACGACATATTTCAGATGTTTTTTGTCTTTTATTATCCTTTCCTGACAAAATCGCGCTTCATGAATCCTCGCCGTACCCACTGAACGCTTTACGTACATCCTCGCAGGAGTTACAACTTCAGTCTTTTTACCAAGTCCTCCTTTTTGTCTCCTATCAAAGTTCTTGATATTACGTATACATTACTGCAGGCACTCATCGCATGTCCTTATGCAAGGGATTTTCAATCAATAGATTCCCGATAGATTTATCGAATCGCTGGATAATCCGTCAACGGCGTGCGGAAAAAAATAAAACGACCAGTGAACGAGGAGGGGACGGGAAAAAAACTTCGTCGAGGTTTAGAGATGAAAGCCAGACGACATGAATGAGCCGCCGCTCTGATGATGGCATGACGACGAATGAAAAATTATTATCCATCGTGATCGTAATACCTAAAATAAAGATTATACAATGGATACGGGTCTAATAAAATAGGATAAGCCAATGCCAACCATCAATATATATAGAAAGATGTACATAGGGAGAGGTTGTTTTTTGCAAGTTGAGATAGGTATGTACTCGCAAGTAATTTGAAGAATGACAGTCAGTGAAAAATTGCTTTTGATAAGAGCGAATTGGATTATGCGCTACTCTAAGCATTTAATTGAAGGAAACGAACTAAAAAGTGACAGGTCCTAGAGGCTTTGAATTGCCTTAAAATAAATAAATAATAATCCGCACAAGGACTATGATTATATTTTGGTTCCTTTCGAAATGGACGTTTGACATTGTAATACAAAATTAAAAATGGCAGTCAATTGACCAACTGAACGATGATGGGCTAATTGTTGTTGAATATGACAGAGAGGTTGACAACCGTAAAGGGTTTTATTGTTGTTTCCAAAATTTTGTCTGTCTGTCTTCTTAAAAGGTCGCTATATAGTTTTAAGAGGCTATCAGACTAAAGGAGATAAGTTTTCTTTCGTACAAGGCCAACCCATCTGGGGAAAACCGAAAAAAGTTCAAACAAGCCAGAAATGACTGCAATGCCATTATCAAGCGTGTTAAATTCTCACATGACCAAAAGCTGAGGCAAAAAATACTACAATGTCCCACGGGTAGTAAAAACTTTTGGTCATTTGTAAAAAATACTAAGAATTCGGCCTCACCATCGATCGCAACGCTCATTTACAATGACATTCCAGCTGTCAACTCTTCAACTCAATGCTCCCAGATTGCGCTTTGCCTCCACCTGTGAGTGGAATACACCATGGGATAAATCCATTTTCGCACTCGTACAGTGGCAAGAGTACTTCACGATCTCAACATAAATAAATCCGCTGGTCCAGATTGTATTTCCCCCATCGTTCTGAAGAGGTGTTCTTCCACGATGGCAAAACCACTGCGTAAGCTTTTCCATCTGTCCTATTCTTCTGCACTCTTCCCGAGAAGGTGAAAAAGAGCATTTGTTCAGCCCGTCCCAAAAAAAGGCGAATCTTCTTCTCCCACCAACTACCGAACCATAGCACTTACGTCCATTCTTTCTAAGGTCATGGAAACGCTGATAAACCGTCAGCTAATGAAATATCTTGAATCACGAAAACTCATTAATGACCGGCAGTACGGTTTTCGCGGCAACGGATCCACTGGTGATTTGATGGCTTATCTCACCGAAAAGTGGAATCAATCTCTACAATCTGCGCTTGATATTTCAAAGGCATTAGACAGAGTTTGGCACCAAGCTCTTTTGTCGAAAATGCGTGCTTATGGGCTCGATGCGTCTCTTCTTCAATGGATTAGAAACTACCTTTCTAGCCGTTTAATTCAAGTTGTCTTGGTTGGCTTCATGTCTGAAATTCACCATATAAATGCTGGTGTTCCCCAAGGCTCAGTTTCAGTTTCTCCGACTCTCTTTCTCATTTTCATAAATGATCTCCTGTTTGCAACTTCTAATCCAATTCATTCCTTCGCCGATGACAGCACCCTCAGCTTCTCATATTCATTCCAGGACTCACGTCGGCCGTAGAACTGGAACGGCAACGTATGTTAAGCTCATTAAATTCTGATCTCGACAGCATTATAAAATGGTGGTCATCCAAAGAGTGGAATTTAATGCTTCCAAAACAAAATGCTGTCTGCTGTCATTAAAGCAAAATCAGAATCTTCGGCCATTATCCATGAATGGCACTTGCATTGCCGAAACCGAAAGTCTGTCCATTCTCGGTATGTGTGTCCATGACAAACTTCGTTGGAATGACCACATACACGAAGTCGCCAAGAACGCTGCGAAATGCCTAGGTTTCCTCAAACGGTGCAAGAAATATTTTACCCCGTCTAATCTGGCTGCCATATATAAGGCGTTCATTCGCCCCAAACTTGAGTACAACTCTCATATCTGGTCTGGTGCGCCGAAAACCACACTGCACCTCCTGGATAGGATTCAAAATCGAGCCCTAAAACTTATTGGAGACACAAATATCGTGAATTCAATAATGTCGAATGTCTCTCATTGTTTTATAGGTATTTTTACAAACAGCGCTCAAATGAAATCGCCAGCTGCATTCCACCCCTTCAACAATTTAACCGCAATACTCTCCAAGCCAGGTATGCCCATCAGTTTACCCTTTAGCTTATTTTCGGTCGTACTATGAAACATAGAGATTCTTTCATAAGCCGTACAACACGAATGTGGAATGCCTTGTCCAACTCAGTCTTTCCTCCTCAATGCAATTTGCAGGCATTTAAAACCAATGTGCATCGGAATCTCCTATCTCCTCTATCCCAATTTCCTTAACGCCCGCGCTGTGTACTTCAAACTACACCATAAGAGTAGTCATAACCTCTTAGCGCGTGTCTATTATAAAAAAAAATTTACTCATTCAAACTTTGGATAGTTTCGTCAACCAGGTTGATTAGTTTCACCATTTGTTCAAGTTGGCCACATTATATGTGTAGAATTTCGACTGCTTTACTTTGCTTGGCTTTAGTTAGCTGGGATAGGTGTTAAATAAAAAAATGCTAAGGAAGACACTTTCGTTGAATTGAGGTAAGAGACTCGTTAATTGAATTTTTAATTTATGTATTTTAGGCACAATGTGTAAGGCTAGACCGAAGCTGAACTTCTGTACTTGCAGCTCAGAGGTATATTAGGCGTTTTTTATTTTACCCATATGATCTATTTAGATCATTTATTTCCACGGTTTACAACAATAGTACGAGATCCAACTGTTGCCGTAAGCCATGGAAATCAATGATCTATTTAGATCATGTGGGCATAATAAAAAAGGCCTATTATATCAGAAAATGAAAAAATTCTCTTTTAGGAATTTACTAAACGATTTTTGTCATAAAGGAACTTTGTTGTAACCTGTTACGTTGGGGTCAAAGTTTTATTTTTTTCAGTATATATTGTAATTCTATTTTAATTTTTTTCCAATATTTATTGTTGTTTATTGTTTATTTATTTAAGTCTACCATTTTACAATTTACAGACTATATAATTAGGTAATTTTTATTTTATCAAATTTGTATTGTTTCCTTTTAATTTAAATTTTATTTCTATTTTTTTACTTTTAAATTTTAATTTTTTGTTGATTTAAATTTTTTTTTTAATGTTCTTTTTTGTTGTATATTTGTTAGCTAGGAAAAACAGAAAAAGCTGAATTTTATTGCTTTAAATTTAAAAAGATGAATTTTTTAAACCAGAATTTTCGTGTGAGAAGACAGAATTATGCAGTGTGGAATTTTAAAATCAGAATTTCGATTCGCTCCCGTTGGCAAAGCTTCAAATGTGTCAATTCAGCTGTCAAACGCTGAAAATAAAGTTTGTATTCAGTAGTCTCTCTGACGGTTGTTTGAGCCGAAATTAGTCTGCTCAAAAGAGTTTTAAAAATATTAACGAATTTGAGGTTTCAAAAAAAAAAAAACAGTTTCTTCAATACCACTCAAGTTAGATTGTCAATTTCTTCAAAGCAAGGGCTTTGATAATATTTGAATTTTATCAGAAATATTTTAATATACCTACTACCTGTCGCTTTAGTAGTATTCGTTGACATTATTTTTATATTCTGTTGTCATTTGGTGTACTAATTTTGAATCACTTTGAATACAATATAGCTGCGACCGTCTACACACGTTCGCATCGAAAAAGGCAGAGAAATAGAACATATTTGCAAAGTACCGAGTAACGAGTAATTCCCCTTATAACTTTCATTGGTTTAATTCTTTTGTGTATCAATTGCAAACCTACGTATCTACATAATAGAAGTAAACAAATGAAGATTATGAGGGTAATTACTCGTTACTCGTTACTTTGAATGAAACAAAAGAGTGAATATGTTGCATATTAATATGTCTGCTAGTCTGTATCTATATGGACAGTCAGGCTGGGTGGAAGCATGACGTTTATTTAGTAAGTACACTACGAAATGAGTTTTCATGCCAGAAAGAGGATTATAAAAGTCGTGCATTACACTAGTATGGCTTATCTTACAAACGGCAAACAGAAAAATACGTAAAGAAAATTATAAGAGTGGAATTTTGTTGACCATCCAAAGGTTGTCATCATAGACAGCTAACCCACTTGTCTTTAAGACAGTTCATCCCAACCGCTGATGCCACTAATTGGTAACCTTAAGCTGAACTGCGAGCAAACTTAACCACAGCACACATCTCCGACTACCAATTAAGCAGGATTATCTACTGAGCGGCTTATTGTGGCTATAATAGACCCTTAATGCAGCCGAAAACGCGTTACAATGATGATACACACTTCCACTTCCCTCTTTTTTTCATTAATGGATTCCCTTACATGAACCGGAAAAAAACAACAAATACTCGAACGCAAAAAGGAAACCCCGTTACCATTGTTGGTTAAGGTTGCAACATGAAGGCGCGCCGAATGAAAGAAAGCAAACAAAAACTAGAGAAAGATTAAACGAGTATCAAATCCGCTTAGCTTAAGCCCCACCTTGTTACACATCTCCAATACTCCGGTCTGGGACTTAAATGTGGACATGATATACTGAATAAAATAGTTTTGGTAAAAATCATTCTTCCACTGCACACAATATAATAGAGTTTCTACGAAACACTGACCACCAATCTCCAGAGTTACGGGTTTTTTCTTCAGCTACCACTCGACTCCTTTATGTGTTCTTTTGCACACATACATATAATACAAAGGCGATTGCATTGCGGAGGGGTGGGTTTTTGTTTTTTTTTTCCGCCCGGATCAACGTAGAAGTACACATGTTAACTACTAAAGCTCTACAGCCACGCCGGCCGCCATTCCTCTAGCACAACTTGATTGTTCCAGTGTAGTGTTGCATCCGTTGCTAAGGAAGGAAAAACATTGAGGACAAACTTTTGGATCATCCGTTTGTGTTGCTGCGTTCCACAGTGGTTGTGTTGTTCTTTTCATAGTTTTTTGTTGGTTTCCAAACGGTCACCACAGGAAAATAAAATTAAGGACAACATCATGAAAAAGTGAGCAAGAACTAAAAAAATTGAAAAAAAAAAAAAAAATAAAAACACTTGAACATAACAAAGCAACCACATGTTAGGGTGGATTAAAGGATATTGAAGTTGACAGCATTCGGAAGGTCTTTTGTTCTTTTTTTGCTGTATTTTCCTTCTTCGACTACTATCCACTTTGAGGACGAAAACATATTTGATGGTGCTGTGTTTCTTTTTGTTTCGTTCTGTTTCAACTTCCAACTCCACTTGAATAATTTTATAAAGCTAAGCTTTCCACTAGGTACGCAATGTATACTTATAAAGAGACTCGAGTGGTTTGAGAAAACTTTCTCCCATTAGTCGGGGGATTTTTTTCCGACCCTACCTGGTATATCTATGCATGTACCTATGGATGGGATGAATCTATTCCTCGTTATTTCAATCTTCCTCAGCTTTCGAACTACTTGATGAGATGCTCATTTCAATTCGTTCTGTTTACGCTCTCAGCATTTCAATATATAGCCTATATAGCTGCTAAGAAAAGGGATAAAGGGATCAAAACAACTTATCTACGACGAAGGGGTGAATTCCAACATTATTCGTGTCCTCTTCGAGATACAAGAACGTCATCATCGTGTTTATTCATCGCCAGTGAGAACTTGGTACGAATCCTTTCAGTTTCATGGGGATAAAGGTAAATTTCGTGTCTTCTTCTTTTCCGCTCCTGGGTGCGAGAATATCTGCATTTTGTAACACGAGTTGGTATTTTTTTTTCTTTTTCCTTCTTCTTATTTCCCAAGAAAACCTAGTTTTCTGTTTAAAGTGGAGCGAAAGACATCCAGGAACGCATTCGGGTGGAAACTTTAAGAGGGCGAAAGGGTTTTTAGTGGGCGACCATGTTTTTGTTACATCCGGGCTGGGATTGTACAAAGATAGGACGCTATTCTGTTGAACTTTTCTTATTTTATTACGCTTTTAAGAATTGTTCTAATAATTCGCTTCAAAACAATATTTCTTTAAACAATTCTTATCCGACTTTACACTACATACTTTACACTTCTTTATCATCACAACCGATTACTATTTCGAACTTTACCAATCACTGTTTAAAAGTCATCTGTTTTCTTGTACTCAAATCTGCCCTTTTATATCCGCTCCGCCTTCTATCGGGAAATTTCTAGTGAATGCCGGTTCGTCCCTAACAAACTTAATGGTTCTAGAATTAGCTCACTTAAACCTCCACTTATTTGACAGTTGACAGTTGAAGTGTCATTGGTTGAGGAGTTCTTGCGAAAATGAACCGCCAGAGGTGCTCGAGGGGGAAGTAATTTGACTTTGGCCTGGCAAAAGAGTTAACATTAAGTGAGACGAAAATAGTCAAACAAACATTTTTACTATGATCCTCCACCGACTTGTTTTTAAAAAATCATGCTTCTTATTTTCCTTTTCCTGAACTTCGTTTTCCAACTCCTTCTGCTAACGATCTGCGGCTAAGGCCTTCAAATTGGAAAAGCACTCATGATTCCACTCGAAACTCCGCAACATTTGCCAAAAATCTCTGAATGGAACCAGTGCCATTTTTATTTTTAATGGAGCTTCTGGCATTTAGCAAAAGATGTCTCTGAAGAGGTGTGCAGCGGATGTTACAACCCCTTTCACTGGCAAGAAACAAGAAAATGGTGAATGTTCACCAGGTACCGCATATACCATCTTTTTTTTTTTTGTCTGCTACCACTGATGCCTGTTGATGCGGAAATTACCTTTTATCTATTTAATAACATTTCATTGGCTTACCAAGATCCCGGTTGAGCCCCCATTTTTTTTTTGAGAATGGAATTAAACTCGCAAAACATACTTATATGTCGTTCGACTGTCTTTTTCGCTCACTCCACCGGCACTCGATGGTTGGTTAAATGGTTGGTCAAATTTTGTAAGGCATACAGGGTGATCCCACACTCAAATCGTCTGGTATATTAAACTTAGGTGTAATAATTGCAAATATACGGAAAAAATCACTGTGGTTTTCCACATGTGGCTGAAAACCTGTCAGAAAGACGTCGACAATAAAGTAAAGCTTGCTTCCTTACTGGCTTCAAAGAGCCTGCCTAATAAGCGAATACAGAGCCTAGAATTTTCCACCGTAATGCATTTCGAAAAGAATTGAGCACCTACATAGCTCACGGTCAAAAATGCATTTCGGAAAAACAAGGCCATGAAGAGCCTTTTCAAACTCGAGGAATGATAAATCGGCCATCAATACCCAACCTAAAGCGCCCCTTCCAACCAGGCCCATTTTAATTTGTTTCGCTCCTGGAATAAATATTTATTTAGATCTTGAATTATGCACCTTTTGAAAAAAAGCTAAGCTTATAATCCTTGGCATTTGATATACTTAAGATATTTCTTTTCTCTCTCGAGACTATACGACCCACCTCCTAGTGCATTTCGTTGGCTTCTGGTTTTTGGGATGAGTTTGAGTCCCTCTTTCATTTTTTTGCTTTTGTTGTTTGATGTTTGACATTTTGCTTATAGCATAAAGATGTAAAAATGTTTGTAGCAGTCATACAAAGAGCTGTATTTGTCCGGTACATGGGCAAAAACTTGGATAGGAACTTCATAGGAACTACTAATAATAAATTTAAATGTCAAAATGAGAGATCGCTTAGCGGTAAACAAATGATGAGAGTGAAATCATATTAAGTTGCGTAACCAAACCAATAAAATTGATTCAATAAATGTCGAAGGAAGTTTAAAATTTTTAAAATTTATATAAACCGAGCGTATCCGGCGAACTTTGTTCCGCCAAAATTCGTGCAATAACATGTTTTTAATATTTTTTTTTGTAGTGAAAGTGCGACTTCCCGTTTTCCTCTATAGTCTATTTTTTCAAAGTGCGATTCCCCATAAAAACGTTTATCAACTATTTCATCCCCTCAAAGTTTTGTTTTCACAACACAAAGTAACCTTCCTTGGACCGATACGAATCCATCAAGCCTTTAATCGTGAAAATGAAACGATCCGTTTTCGAGTTATGAGTGCACACACGGACGTCGACTCTTGTTAGATTTAAAGTCGGAAATAAAAGTAAAGCCCTAAGCCAAAAGTACTGTAAAACCCGCTTAAGAGAAACAGCAAAAGCTTTCTCAATTAAGCGGAGTCCGGATAAGTGAAATAAAAAAATGTCACCTAAGCGAGTTTAAAAATTACATTAAGCGTAAATTTAAAGCTAGAAATATTTGTATTTATCTTTTGGAGTGGCCTGGAAAATAAACGCTTGTGACATATCAGAAACTCAAATATCATTTTCGAGAAAAAAGAAGTGAAAGCGTTCCGCAAATGTTTTGTTCTGTTCTATTCAAGATTTTTTTCACTCAAGAGAGTTTTTTTTCAATGAGAAATATAATATAAAAACTGAAATAATGTTTTAGGTATCTGGGTTTTTCACTTAAGCGGAGTGTTTTAAAGGTATTCGGGTATGAAAAAAGTGTTTCAGATAAGCGGGTTTTACTGTACCTACATAAAATGCGACGTCCACTTTTTGTTTGTGTCCATTTTAGAGAAAGACATCGCACAGGTTTAAAATTATATTGACCAATTTGGAGATTACAAACGGATGGTGATAAGACCGTCCTTACTGTAGAGTCTTGTTGGTTGAAGCCCTATTGCACATCAAAGCTGTAGCGCCGAATAAGAAAATTAGGTAATTGTGACATTTGGAAAATTGTTAAAAATCAAAATATTCTGATAGAAACACGCACACTTTTTGGGGGCGTTTTTCATCTTATTTTTCACATTTTTTTAATTTCGAAAAACACTTGTGCTTATTTATTTATCAGTATAACAATCTGTCGTAGGCTTATTGTAACTTGACTGTTTAAGATTTAAGGAGCTCCCTGCCATTATTTAAAAACGAAAATGCAGTGGAAAGAACTTAACCGATAGGTGCCACTTTACTTCATAGATACGCCTATGTGAAAGGTCTTAAACAACCTCAAGTTTCAAAATGAGTTTAACCCTGTTGTAATTCATCAGGCGATGACTTCTTATTACATCTATACCGTAAATGTGCGATTTTCGCTTTCCCCAGATGCAGTAGCACAACCCGTAGTATAGCTTATATTATACCTTACATAGGCCGCAATAATCTCTGAAGAAGCGCAAGCATGCACTGCGTAGTAGAGGATAAATGATAACATAAGCCTTCTCAACGGGCTTATTGAAATTGTGTAGCAAGGATTTATGCAACTTCCCTTAATTATGGAGAACTGCAAATTATACACGGAACAGAGCGATGATCAAGTTCTGTTTGTGTTGGTACTCAAGTTACTTCCCGATTGCAACAATTTCCACTATGCATGTCCCTACAGCTTGGTGAAGTGTTTACACTACTTATGCTCGCTCTATATATTAACCGTCTGTTTGTGTTGCGTATTTATTGACATCGTATGCAGAAAGATAAATATCAACGGCTTCCATATATTTATAGAGATGATTATGTCGCATTGTCATATGGGAATACGTGAAGTCTCTAGACAAGTCTTCATATCTGTCGGAGGCCCTGCGGTTTCCTTGCTTAGTTCCATATTTATTTGATATTTTGGTGTGCTGCGTTTAATGCAAATACAGTCAAGTTGGGAATAGTAGCTTGAATCGCAACCAAAGTCAGACATACTGTGGTTGATTTAGCTTTTCGTGTTATTAAGACATCTCATTTAAAGTTCGAGGGGAATAACAATGCCGCTGATACCTTTGTAAGATTGGGTTGATAAATATTAAAGATTTTTCTGTTTAATTGAAGTATGGCATTTTATTTGCATGGAAGAAAGAAAAAATTAGCTTGTTGCCACAACTTGCCCTTACAGATCGGAACAAGCTTCACACAGATTTTTGTTCGTTCGACCTTTTTATTTCAGATGTCCTACAATTCTAAGGGCCGTTTGCTGATACGACTCAAAGCGAATTAAATGCCACATAAACTCTTATGTGACAGTTTATGCCCTAAAAAAAGGAGACTGTAAGACCGTTCGTCACAATTAAATATGAACAACATCGCCTGTCTCATTTGTTGTTTCAATTGGGCGACTTTTCTCGCCCCTGACTGTATACATCTGAATTATAAACTGGATGAATATTTTCAGGAGTCCAACTTAGAAGCAGGCTTCTTCGTGATTTTTTGCAAAAGGCCCCTTTAAAGATCGCTAAGATGTGGACGGTATCCTTGCCAAAAACGGGATCAATTATACCCATTTTAAGCCAGTATGCGACAAAACGTACTAAGCCTAAGCATCAGGAAACAAACTGATTTGATACCAGATATGCTAAAACTTACTAAAATGCATCAGTTCGGCACCAAACTTCCAAGGATGCAGTATAATACTGCGAAGAAAAATTAAAGCTTAACGACACATTTACACCTCGCTATACCGAAAGTAGGTAGGAAGACTAGAAATTGGGCAAACTTATGTAAGACCCTACAGATTACAGTCGAACACAACTCACAACAGTCACGCACTCTATAACCCTTTCGTTTGGCTGCGGTGACAAGTGGTCGCCAGATTAGGCCTTGTGCATAGGACAACCCAAAAGACAAAATACGAGCAAGAAGAACTTCTGCGGTCTGAAAGTTGGATTAACCTACAGTACAGAGGATTGATCACCCCTGAAACTTCATAAAGCAACCGTTCCCCGAAAGGACACCTTGTTTGCCTCCCTGATGAACTTGTGCGTGTCTTAGGACGACTTACTTACGCCATTTGCTTACCTACCAGCCATTCCAATGGCCAAAAACTTTCAACTCAAAGGACATGTATTTTCTGTTTTATTTTCCGCAAAGTTTCAGACAACAAAGTTGCTTAGGCAAAAGTTAGGCAAACCTTAATTTTCCGGTTGACACATTTGCGAGTTAACAATTTATTTAAAACGACATTTGCAATCGGCCGTTCATAAATAAATAACACCCCATGAAAGGATGTCATCAAAATGTGCAATTTTTTTTTGTCCACCTAGTCCCGTTATTAAATCAACTCTCCCATCTGTCATCGTATGTTGGCAAAACTGAATAACATTTGTTTTAATCGCATTCCGAGCGTGCTGGCCAGAACCGCTTGCATACATTGCTGCGCCGCCAAGGATCAGTGCCAACTTTTATGCCACATCCGCTACAGTTGAAACGGAGCAACAGCGCGCAAGCAACGTATCCCTAGGCACAATAACGAATTTCAATTTAATGAAATTAAACATTCGCAAAGCCACGTCGTCGTCGCTATTCGTTCCGTTCATGCACTCGGATGCAATTTAACGCGCAATTCAAAGCAGGCCCAGTACCAGACAGATGTAGGCGCACTACCGCACCAACCAAGGCGCTTCGAATTCATAAAATCCAGAGCGCCAGTATATCCTCATCAGGGACGAACGCCACCACCACATGCTGGCGATAGTCGCGACAACACGACTCCCCTCGCATATGAATGTGTTCGCATGCCTTCTGCTCTTTTGCGACGGACTTTAACTCTATATATGGAAGGGATATACATTTGTTTTTTTTTTAAAGCGCCACCACCCGTTTGCTTTATGACTTTCCGCGCTTGACTTTTCTATTAACATGAACAGAGGATAGCCGAAAACAGCTATAGGGTTGTGCATCCTTTTCGTCTTGCTATTGCTATCCAAAATCCGAAGGTTGCTCAGAGGACTATCTGTGTGTGTATGTACGGCATGGCGTGTGCTTATGAATTTTTAAAATTACATTACACGCTGGCTTCATTCGAAGTTTCCTATTTCAACTCTGCCGTTCCGGTCTCTCCCCCGGATTCGCGCAACTACAACAGTGTTCCTATAGTTCTTCCGTGTGTGTTGCTCCTACTTTTCCGTGCACCATTATTATTATTCTTGCACGTGTACAAAGCTCATTGTCGTTACTGGCACGCTTTGCATCCTTCATCATCGGGATCAACGGGAGTCAGCAGAACATAGTAACGCAGAGCAAAAGTAGCACGGCGGTGATTCATTCATAAATGAATAGAACGAGTGGTGCGGGCGCGAATGTAGAGTGGATGATGATGGCGGCTCATGTTCGGGACGAAAGTGGAGAAGAAAAAATACGAAAATGGTGGAGCTATTGCAATTGGTTGCACTTCATTCCGGGCTTGATGTTTTTGTTCCTTTTGTACTCGAGCATAATGCATGGCACTGTGTACACTTCCGTCATTCGAAACTGTTGCAATTGCAACTGCAAACGGATTGCTTACTGCCACGACTCAAAGACCTTGTACGTAGGCGGCGCGCACATAAAGGGTGGGTCATCTAGTAGTTTCTTTTTAAATCATAGGTTATTTTGACACTGACATCTGTTTCTCGCTGCAATTCTTGACAGAAAGTTAGTATCATACTTCCGCGGAACGAAATGAGTCGCTTTACGGTTGAACAATGTTGGGAAAAAAACTTATTTCCAAATTGAGTGCTGTGTAGCCCCAACAGTGCGTTTTTTTTAAAAGAAGTTTTGGCCGAAATGAAGCACCCTCCGCGGATGCTGTATGTTAGTTTGTGCAAAAAGTTCGTGAGACTTGTATGCCCATGGACAACACCTATGTTCCCCGTCGTCGAGACGCCAATGCATCAACAGAAAGTGACTGTTTGGTGCGGGCTGTGGAGTTGTGGCATCATTGGACCAATTTTTCTCGAAAATGAGGCTGGGAACAACGTTTCGGTCAACGGTGGGCGTTATAGAGCCATGGTAACTGACTTTTTTTTACTGAAATTGAATGGATTTGGACGACCACACAACCCATGCCACAATCGATCTTTTGCGCACACAATTCCCAAATCGTGTTATCAGCCGTCATGGCGATGTCAATTGGCCGCCTCGGATTGATCGATTTGACCCGTTTTGACTTTTTTTGTTGGGTAACCGTGAAGGACCGGTGTTATGCCAACAATCCGAAAACGATTCAAGTACTTAAGTCCATTACCATCCAAGCAATCCGTGAGCTGCAGCCCGAAACCATCAACAAGGTCTTGGAAATTTTAAGTGACAGAATGCGCTACTGCGAAGCCATAAAAGGCAACCACTTGAACGACGTTGTGTTCCATAATTAATGGGAATGTTAGCTCTTACTATAATAAAGCCAAAACAGATGGAAAAAAAATAGTTTTGTTGATTTTATTGCATTTTTGATAAACAAACTTGTATCTGGCCCACCCTGCACATTTGGATGAAGAAGAAGCTTTTTGCCACACAAGTTTGGCACCAATTTTCTCTTGTCGAAGAATGTAGGAAAATAATACAAACAAGTAAATGTGTTATCATCGGCCTGGCCGATGCATTGATACCCTCCACTGCATACAAGTTATGCAAAGTTGGTTTTAAATGGGAGGTACCAGAACTACTTTACCGAAATAGTCCATTTTTAATACCAACTTGACGACAATAAAACTAAGTCCTCTCACAAAATTTCACTTGTCTAGGTCGATTTGTTTTGAAGCTATCGTGTTGTCAACATGTGTTTTCTAATATTGGTTTTGTATGGGAGGTACCAGATCTACTTGACCGACATAGCCCATTTTCAATACCAACCTGACGACGATAAAAATCAGTCCTTTCACCAAACCTTATTGGCCTATGTCAATTCCTTTGGCCGCTATCGTACTTTTAACAGACAGACAGGCGGACATGGCTAGATCGATTCAGAATATGATCCTGATTCAGAATATACTTTATGAGTTCTCCGGTGACTCCTTCTTGGCGTTACAAATGTAATGACAAAGTGAATATACCTTCCTGTGGAGGGTATACAAATTGATTGCAAATTTCTCAAGGAGCTATAAAAACGATCGCAGCTACTTGGACATCCTAAGAAGTGCAGCCGTAATTTTTTACTTAAGTTGTAGGAAATTGATCGCCAAGTGATCGCGAAGTGACCACTTCACAGCTCCACTGGCGATTGGAGCGACTTGACAATCGAAACGTAACACACGGTAACACTAGCCGATCACAGGAAGCAGAAGCATTTTTTGAAGTGATCCTCAGGAGTCTTAAAATGATCTCCGCTGTAGGAAAAAATCGCCCTCAATCGATCTGGTTAGGGTCCAAGCGTATCAGAGAAAGGGTGCATTATTTAAGCAGGCGAAAAGTACAAATAGAGTTTTTAGAGTTGATTTGAAATGATCACAATGCTTTTGATATTACATGTGTCGATCATATCATGAGTTACCAACCAATTATTCTCTTTTAGTAGTAGCAAGTTTTGAGAATGATCTACACTGTTATCCTGACGGGTTTTCTGTCTAAAAGAATTATAGGATTGTAGTTTTAAAAAGGTTGGGGTACGTACTGGAATCCATCTGTAATGCTATTTAGAAAAGTTAAGCTTGGAAGACGACGCATGTTTTAAAAAGCCTTTGATATTTAAACAAGCAGCGTAGCTATTTAAACCTTGTTCACGTACTACCTGATGAATGAAACCTTAGGCCGAAAGAAGACTGAGACATTATTTGCCTTAATACTGCTTACAACTGATAAGATTTGGCGAAGAACATTTATAAATAACCAAGGTCTATCGGGGCCCTTTTATGCAACGAAAGTCCGCCATCGATCACACTGGCACAGAGGGTCAACAAAACACAAGACGCCCAAAAGTACTCGGCATTTTTCGTCGGTTTGAAAGCCGCCTTTGCAGCATATATAAATATAGCGACAAGCTTTATAGGGCGGTGTTTGGCATCCTCGTCGGTCTAAGTAGAATGATTAAGCGCAATTCACCCATCCTGAGCCTATACCTCTAGAGCAATACACTTTGCGTTGAAAAGAAAGATTGAATGTCACCAAAGGTATCGTCTAGTCTACCCATACTTCTGCAGCAAAGAAGTTTACAGAGTTTAACTCAAGGGATTCGGCCGGCACTGTTAACGTTCGGCTGTAGATGAAATCTTTTCCTCGTTTGTTAATTGAGCGCTGTAGGTACGAAAGGTTAGGTTAAGTTAGGTCGCAAGTTTGCGCCGTGGGTAATTTTGACCCATACTCCCTACTACATAGATTTGTAGCTTCATCGTGGGATTTGCCAGTCTGGTAGGGTGTAGCCAGAGCTTACAAAGAACCGTGTTACCATGCAAACGAAAGCGATCATCTTAGGGGGCTATAGGAAGTGGCTATATGTCTCTACAGCTTCTACAAGATTTGTGAAGATACTTCTTTTTTTTTGAGTGATGCAGTGTCCGGCTATAAGCTCGGTTTTATTACTGTCAAATTATCTTTGATCTTTTGATATAACTACCGACTGCCGAGAATAAGCTGTTATTCCATTATTCCTAAGTCAAGTTCAGTGCAGCTCTTAGTTGTGTTAAAAGCCTGTCAGTCGCCGTCTGACAGATAATTAATAACCCAATTCGAACCCGCATCTATACCGCCTCGTATGGAGCTTCATCGTTTATCGAGGCTTGCCTTCAAAAACCATCCAGACCATGAATGCAAAAAGTCATCAAAAACGGTTACTGCACTTTTTAAACTCCCACGAATTAATGCGGTGGATCTGCAGGAGGAAATATTTCAGGAAGAGAGTCGGTTTTGGCCTGTAAAAATGTGGCCCTACCAACGGACTTCGGTCCATCAAAAGTTTTAGCCGTTCATTGCAAGAAAAAAAACCTACTTCTATATTATGACATTTGCCGGAAGGAACGCTGTCCGAAATTGATAAATATCATTATGTTCGCCGGTCGCTTTTAATCTGTCACGGCTAGCGAGAGCCAACATCCATCACGGGTTCTCTCAGACATAACGAGGCTGTGACTCTTATGAGAAAAAAGTGCAACAAACCGTTAAATTCGGCAGAATTCGCTGCCAAAATGTCAATTTGACTTCGTCCTTGTCGCACATACTGAGACCGTACCCACCACCAGCCAGCAGTTTGCATCATTTGAAATCACTGTTCACTGCACTGTGGTGCAGCGAAACATCATTCCGACTGGAATTTTATTACTCCCCTTGCAGAGATGTGTGAGGGTTTTTTTGTTCGCTCTGAATTTGCAGAGGCAGGCAAAAAAGAAAAACGCTGCAAAAAACGGGTGTCAGTTGATGTTACGTAACCTACATACATTTAGGTGTTGTGTGTATCCAGCCCTTAGCTTTAATATTCATCACCCACTCAATGACGAAGGTAGCATTGGACGACTAACAAAACGAAGCAGAAACGAGTAAACAGGAAACAAACATACAGAACAGGAAATTTCGCGATTTCACTACGAATGTATACGCCTGCAACTTGGTGGCGCTTCTTTGCTCGTTCGTTATCATCATCATCATCCATTCTGCCGCCTCTTGAATGTTTAATCAGATTTCGGTCGTTGGCTGGAAGTAAAAACGAGAAAAGGAAAAAAACCGAAAAGGACCATGGCGATTTTTGTAGAAGATGAAATCTCTTGTTTGCTATCAGTTTCCCTTTGGGCGCACAAAAGTTATTATGCACACACATTTTCCGCTGTGATTCCTTTTCAATTACACAGCCCAAGTTCGACCGAACATGGTGCAACGGGAAGTGGGTGGTGTTGCATAGTTGAAAGGATGGAGCATAGGCGTTTTCTGGTGGAGAACAAACAAAAAAAATGACTAAAGTAAGAAAGGCGGAAAAAGTCAACATCCCTTCAGGATTTTTTATAATTTTTTTCTTCTTTTTTATTTTACAAACGTCTGGCCATGGAAGGTGAACTGAACTGTCTGCTGGGAAAGAATGTAGTCGGTAGTCGCATAGTAAGCTTAATGGGCGATAGGACGAAGATTTAAGGACTACCGGTAGATAACGGGTTGCTTTTCATTTGAGGTGCGGAATGGTGTGAAAATCTTTTACAAACACTAGTTACTTTGTTTTCCAATCTGTTTATTCGTTGTTTTTTGTTCTACCTTTCTGTGAGAGCCTCAAACATTTTTCCTGCTCAATTGCACTTTGCCCACTTTACGGTGTGTGTGTGTGAAAATTGTAAAAGTTCATGGAAGGATTAATGGAAGTGATTTAATGGTGTGTGCATTGGTATGCAATTAAAAGTTTTGCATTTAAGGCTACCTAGTTAAAAAATGCAGTGATAATGAAGGGAGTTTTTGTTTAGTCTATAATAATTCGGGGTTTATTTGCGAAGGTGTAAAGTTGTTGGGCAGGTGGTTGGCAGAGGGTGAAGTTGAAAAGTTCTTAGGCAACGATGTAATGGGTAGGCTCCTATTACTTTATCGTTAGTGTTCGTTTGGGCTGCGATGCTCAATTGGAGAAGTTCAGGCAAGAACTTATGGATGCGGTTCCAAATTTGTGGAAGAGGTGTACGAAATGGCGCCCAATGGGAGGCCTATGATTAATATTTCCTGCGAGAGGTGCATATTCGCAGGTATTTATAGAAGAATACCTGGATTTCAGCTGAAATTAATTTTTAATACGGTTAGCAAAATATGGGAAGGTTGCTATAGAGCTACGATAGCCGCAGAAAGTGCGCCAGCCTTATTTTGTTACGTACAACTGTGAATTTTTTAGGCATTACAAAGAAAACTGAGATGGTCAGTGATAGTGATACAGGTCCACCACATTAAACAGAGCCAAACGGGAATAAAAGAAAACGATATTTTCGTACATGTATCACAGCCTAGGAAGAGATCTGCATTAGCGGTTACAGAGCTTTTTAAACCCGCATACAAAACTGTCACCTGAATAACCAGCGCTTTCATATTTTCTATCGTGAGAGTTCATCATTTCGTTTTGTTTATATACCTATGTGTGATAACTTTTGAATTTCAACGCCAGTATCTGTCACTCTTCATTTTTTATACTTTTATTTCGCTTCTTATATTAGCCTTTTTTTTTAAGCTTCGTTCTCAGCAAAGCAACGTAAAGTAGGATTTTCCGCACGCAATTACAACAAGTACACTCTACTTGACACTTCGAGACTCGCAGTAGTTATTGTAAATTGTGTGCTGAAAATCCTACTTCACTTTGCTTTGCTGAGAACGAACCTAAAAAAAGCAGTCCTATTGTTCATTCCTTTTCAATAAATACTTTCATTCGTTAATTATCTTATAATAAAAGAGCCCACTTCAGAATCAGCCCAACGCTATTTAGCAGCCACAATATATAAAACCTCTTAAGGAAGGTTGTAAAAAAAAACCTGACTATTAAAAGACTTGTAATCGCAGCTGTAGAAACCTCATCAATGATAAAAGAAAGACCACCTTGAACTTTGAAGTCCTGTATCAGCGTTGCCAGTTTGGGGGTTTTCCCCCAGATCTAGGGTCTTTTTTTTTTGACCGTCAGACGGATGTCTGGTTTTTTTTTTTTTGAATTGTGTTCAACTATTTTTTTTCTCACTAAAAAGGATCGTTTCTTTTTTTGTAGAAAGTAGATAAATCTGGGGGTTTTTCAGATTTGGCTAAGGGGATATAGTTGAACCGTCTGGAAAAGCTGTGCTGTATACACTTATAGTTTGTAGAAGACTGTTATACAGCTTTCAGAATCAATTTATAGACCTGGGGCGTTCATTATCAAAACCTGCAGTTTCCTTAATGGACCTGGTTTACACCTCCATGTGTCCCCTAAGTCATTATTGCGTCTTCAGGAATAGAGGGAGACCGCATTGGGGCTTTCAATACCCTTTTAGAAGTGTTGCAGAATACTCCTAGCCTTATAAAGACTCTTACATAGTTTTCCAAATCACTTTTCAGACTTAGAGTGTTCAGATTAGAAGCTGACATAACCTCCAAAGCCCTGATCAACATCTATAAAAACCCCTCAAGTATTATAGCATCTACAAGAGTACAGAGGGGGGGCTTTCATAGCCGCTTTAAAATCAATTTTGTAAGTTTTCGGACTTATCCACTTAAATACACAATACGGAGATGTGCTTTAGCCAGAGCAAGCTTGCCTTAAACAACACTGTAGATACACAAAAAAGCTCCCATAGTTGTATAACATTTGTTGTACCGCACGGACAATACTGGCAATATTTTTAAAAATACATTTCTCAGCGTAACGGGAAGCATTGTTTTCCCGAAGGATGTCGCCTTCGAGGCTTTAATAAGGAATGATCTTGAGAAGATAGAATGTATATTTGGCTAGTCTCTAAGAAATATTGTAGGTTCTTCTCAATTATATATAAAAAAAAGAAGATTTCAGACAAAAGAAGGTTTCAAGACTGCAACCACCATTAAAAATGCTTTGCCGCCATTAAAATGAACACCTCCTCGTCTCTACTTTGCCCAGATAAATCTGTTTGTATATTTATTTACGCGTATGTACATGGTCCACAACTCCTACATTAAGTAGGATTAAGGCTCTGAATCTGCATACCATAACCTAAGCAAGGGATGTTTGCTCATTCTCATGAGTGTTCGTATGATAGTTCTTTGAATAAGCCTTTTCGCCTTTATATACGTGTTGTAAAAGTAAATGTCCGCCGCAAAAGGGTCCACATAGAATCTATAGGAGTACGTTCTGCTATCCACCTACGAAAATACAATTGCACTTTGTTTCTGGAGATTGAACTTTGAAACTCTTACTCAACTACGATATAGCAACCGCAGATACATTGAGTGTGTTGTAAAACTACAAATTCAAAATCTTGCCTTCCTATCACGGTTTATCAATCCAAGTTGATGGCTAGTGCTGACTTTCAGGATATTCAAATCTTTAAATTTTTAGACCCAAGACCTCTTTTTAGCAATACTTTCAGAAGATTGTACGAGTCACTCTCTATATACCCACCTTCCTCATTCGCTTCGCTGAAGAATGCCTTAGGCAATAGGTACCATAACCAACTGTTCATCAAACCCAACTCTGAGCTCTTGCGAAAACACTCATCCCTTTCAAAACAAAGGCATCTTTCTTTAATAATTCAACGCCACACACACACTTCATCTGTTGGCATCTAAAAGCACTTCGACACCCGCATTCGAAACTTAGAAGCAACAAAACTAGTTTTCTTTCGAAAATATTGCCAGCGAGCAACTCCTCCATCATTATAATGGATACGAGGAAGAAAATGGCTTTCAGCCATTCACCCCCATCCCCCTCCCGACCCATACACAGATTAAGTTTCTCACTTCATGTTTTCTTTCAATTTCCACTTGAATGGGGGATCCAACGTTTGGGATTTAGTTTCCCATTGTCCTATCATCGGAATGGGAAAATGAAATGCTCCAAAGCCGAAGTCGTTAAGCTAAAGATGGTAGCGAAAACCCAGAGCAAAACAGCAGCAACAACAATACCCCCTCCAACACGAACAAGGGGGTAGGAAAAATCTAATTTTAAAATTTAATTAATATCTCTTTAAGCATCTAATCTGAGCTCGAACACCCACATTGAATGTGTCTATGGTGTATCGCATCCTGGAGCTCTGGCTCTCAATTAAATCCGTTTCCCGTTTGCCTTGCCTATATGATGCCAAAGCAATTGTTTCTGTGTTTGCCCATCCAACCTATGTTCGTTTTTTGTGCACACACGGTGGCACAACTCGAAATCGGTTTAGTACACTTTGCTTCATTTAGTATTATTCTCCGATTACCATTCGCGCACCCGGCTCGAAGGACCTGAATTACTCAACGGCGCCGGCAGTCGGCAGAAGTGTGCAACAGAGGCGCGCTTGAAGGTGACCCCGAAAACAATTTCATTAGGTTTCCTTTTCGAAATGGCACGATGCACAATGTAAAACATAAAACAAGTGTCACAGCAACAACAGCAACAAATTAAGGTTGCAAAAAGTACGCGCAAAAGTGGATGGGGCAAATGCCTTCTCTTCGCGCCATATCAAGAAGGCCAAAGTCTATTAGCTTTAAAACCTTCTTCCCACCCCAGCATACGGTGTGCGAAAACAAAACAGAGACACTCACGGACACAGTAACAGTTCCGGCGGAGCGATGGTGAACCCCCGGAGAATGAGCTGTGCGCTTTAGTTGGCGCAATGCTAGCGGAATAAATTTAAATTAGGTGACTAAGCGTAATGAATGTTTCAGGGGCATTCCAGTTTCAGTACATGTACTCGGGCAAGAATCAGGAGAGAGGTCGTCGGTAATTGCTGTAGTAGGTAGGCTTCCAGGCCAGGCTCCGACGCCTGGTGAATGTGTGCGCGCAATAACAATTCTGACATAGAGTGGCAATGTGAAGAGCCCCGACTGTATATGATGATGATGCTCGCATGGTGAAGCGGGTATGTCCTTGTAAAAATGTAGGCTAGTGTTGTTGTTGACCCCCACTCTGGCAAAGCTCTTCTATTTTAATTGGAAACATAAAAACCTAACGAAAAGGACGACAACGACGCTAAACAAAAAAGAAACAAGAAAAGGCAAACATGTGTGCGACCCAACGAGACCTCATGAACCACTTTGGGATCGGGCTCTTGTCCCGCATTCTACTCTGTTGTCGTATGAGTTGTTGTAAAGAGTCTGTGGGGCGTGGGGCGTGGGGCGCAATAGGGCAACTTGGTTCAGTTGAATGTGTGCTAATGGCTCTGGCCTCATGTGTGCGCTTGTAAATGTCTTAAAATGGCATTTCTGACAGCACGCCGGCCGTCTGTGGAATGGGCTACTCTCCTCCAGAAGTGTAGCCTCCTATTTTTAAAAGCGGCTAGCTTTAGGAGATTTCGCCAAGGACGACTCTCATTTTTAGTTAATTATGAAAGGGTTCGTTAATAAAGGTTTTTTTTTTGTTGAACTTCCTGAGCTGAACCTTTGGGGGAAAATGACTTTTAATTGGAGATTACTATCGAAATTATTTTCTCATCAGGGATGAAAATTGGCTGTAAGGGACTTTTGAATTGCGTCCCCTATGACATGGCATAGAGAGGAGATCAGATAGCGGCTTTTAGTTTCAGAACTTTATGCAATATGGTGTTTGGTTCCTTTGATTCTATTTGTGGGTAGTTAATTTCATTGTTTGAGATTCACAGTGTATTTGACTATTCACAACTTTATCTATATTATGTGAACCTATTGTTTGAAATTTGACCTTATTTTTGAGCTTACACAACCTTTGAGTATTCATAAGAGAGTCCTTAGTTTTTCTATATAAACCCCGAAGGTTTCTACAGTTTAGAAATGATTTTTATTTAGCAACAAGTTCGCAATTTAGAAACCCATGCTGCCACAACTTATTCCTCTTAAATTGTGTGAACCTTTTTCACAATTTCAGCGTTATTTATAATATTTTTGACACTGACGTTCGAAATAGGCGAACGCATCCATTAAGCCACTTTTAAAAGGGCACATTCAAGAATATCGTTATCATAAGTCGACTAGATTGGTCTGGATAAGATGTTGTTTAGTCATAATTAGTTCCTATAATCTATTACCATATTCATTCAATAATTTTGCGAACTTCTAAATAAAATGTCCCTCTTTAAATGTCAACGGAGACAGCTGCTCATATGACCGATTTCAGTCAATCAAAATCGCGATTCATCTAGTCAGACAGCTGTCAGACTTACTAAACAAGATACTTGAACGTTCCCATAGATGTACCCTGATCTAGATTGATCTGTAACGTCACTTTTCTTCCGTTAGTTGCACATACGTAGTAATTTATGAAACTGTTTGAAAAACTTGAAAATTTTTTGAAGGCACTAGTATACGAAACGTCAGTTTAGTACTCATCAATCGTGAAATTCTTGACTAGGTTTGTCTGCTACACATCAGTAAACTTCAACTGGCAAACTGCTCCCTTGACGAATCTGGGTCATTAAAAACTGAAATACATCAATTCAGCCAACTGTCTCAGACCTACTTAACTAGATTCTTGAACAACCCCAAAAATTAAACTCTAGAATTAATTGACAGCAAACTGACCGATGGGTACGGAGACCCGAAGAATCACTTGGAATGTAATTTTCACATATTGCTTAGGTTCCACACCCTAAGTCAAAGATAATGGAATACGTATTCATTCATCTCTGCCCTACGTCTACTTAATCTGACAGTACGCAGCCGTCAGACAGTTTTGTTTAGTTGACATTTTATGGTGTGGTAGTTGAGAAATTTGACATTTCGATTACATAACTGAAGTAGTGAAAAAAAAAACGTTTACGAGAAATCTTCACAAGTCGCCTTAAGTTGCCTTGGTAACACACCAAGTTCCGTCGAACAACATCGCCGAACAATCAACTGAAATCATTTCTGTGGAAACCCGTGCAATAGATGTCTGGCAATGCTGCATCAATTGGCTGAACGCTGACTCTCATCCATGCTCATCGACTCTTATCGTGACTGACGCGGAGTTCAGACGTGCATTGTAGCTGTTGTAATTCTCGTATTATCCATCCAATAAAATACTAATATAAATCTGTTGGAAATCATTGTGGTTCTTTGGCGTATTACAGCTTAACAAATGTCACGAATTGATCGAATTGTTATCTTTCACATATTTCGTATCGTGTAAAAAAGAGGGAGGACTAATAAAATACGTTTCGCTAAATATTTTTGCATATTTGGTAGTCCTGCCCATTTTATATTAACCAAGCCTTTCAAGCCTTAAGCTCTCAACTTAAATTGAACAATTATTTAAACATATTTTTCCTTCCATGTTTAATTATTCATATTTATCTTAAATTTGCTTTTGTAACAAAATTCCAATGTTATTTTACAAAATTATTGTTACTCACTGTACTCGCATTTCATATTGATTGTGTAATGCATTTACAATGAGAACATACAGCCCTCCACCCATCAGCACACACCTTACAATCGAATCCTCGGAAGTTGTAATCTCATCGCTTTTCTCTCGACTTATCAAAGGTGCTTATATACTTGCGTTCATTATCTCCATAACTGTGTAAACTTCAGAGATGCATTGCTGGTTGCTGCTGTGTGGATTTCTCGTTCACTCGGATCTGGACCATCTACTTGGTAAAATTGAAACAATATAACGTTTTGAAGAAAGGCTCTCGTTTGTTTTTGGCTTTTTCCCCTTGCTCATCGTCGTTTAAACATTTTTGTTTTCGCTCTTCGACAACGATTTAATTTTGAATAAAAGCTCATTATTATACAGGTACCACTAACATTTTAAGGTTAAAACGATATGAGAATGAAGATCGAGCATCCATAAACTCCGTTACCAACCCCAACAAAACAAAGATATATGAACGAAACTCTTCAGTCTAAAAGAGCACTACAGCGGCGCTAATCGACCTACCTAACCTACATAAATATTTTCGATCAATATCTAGCTTTAGTCGTTGGAGATCTTTCATTTATTCAAATTAAGTGAAATTAATTTCACGCTAATAGCCACATGCGTGATAGCGTGATTGGCTATTAGCAACGTGATATAGATCTGCGTGCAAAGCCATAGCGTGCTTGTTCTAACTCACGCAGAGACAAAATGTTCTTTGTGTCTACACAGTCGTTTCCAATTATGTTAAAATCTCTTAATTCTGATAATTTAGTTGCAAAATTTCCAATGTTCTCTACTTTACGTCGTATTTCTTATTTGTCAATAAAGATCTATCTATTTTTGCATAGCAACTTTAAATCAAGAAGTGTCTGTTTTATTCTGTACCAACATTTTCACTAGCAGCTCTCTCTGTCCTCATATTTAATTTATGTGGTACAATGCAAAATGTCATATCCATATGACATATAATATTCCAGTAGTAAAGAACATATCTATAAAACTGTTCAAAAACTGCACAGTAGTTTGTGACGAACAGCAATGTGTATATTCTGCTGCAATAACTTAGGAAAAAATGTGTTTGTTTATTTAAATAAAATAGCAACCTAGATGAGGCTTTTTTTGTACAAATAAATTATTTATTTGAATCCAGTGTAGTACAGTACATATAGATACACTACATAATATTTATGATTTATTAAATATTTCCGTTTTTAAATAATAGTACTATTTCAAAAGATAACAAACAAACGAAAAAAAAAACTTCACCATAGTAATAATAATGCAAGAAATTATAGTAACAATAAATTTAAATTGAAAAAATGCAAAACAAGAATTAATATTTTGTTTATATATTATGACGCAGATGTGTAAATTAGGAGAAAAAAAATCTATAGAAGAAGCAAGTGACATAGTTTGGTTTTTGTGTTAACTTGATTTTGTGCAATACCACAAACAATGAAACGAAGTTTAAGTCACAATTTTTAAGGCACTACGTTTGTTTATTGTTAGACTGTGGCCGATTGAATAGAATAGACAAATTGGATCTGTTGTTTTTGTGAAATTATATCTAATTTATTGTGCACGTTCCTGAATTACATTGTGTAGAAGAATTCGTTTCTTTTATGTAAATAGAGTAAATAATAGTGTATACATGCAGTTAGTAAATGTTCTCCCCTTTCTATATATAAAATTGTATTTAACAAGTTTTTTTTTGTAGGTTAACAATTCTTGGTTTGATAGCTCCTAAGCGGAAGGACAACACATAGTTAAATACTTTTATTTTTTAATTTTTCTTCCAGATTGTGCATTTAATTATGGTCCACTGGTGGATTGCTGCTTCCACTGCTGGAGGGTAGAAGCGACACTGTAAGTGAATAAAATATAGATTTTATATTAGTTTAATTTAGCAGGCTGGAAGAGTATTTTTATTTTTATATAGAAACAAAAAGTTTTAAATGCCCATAAGATAATTTGTACACCCGCCACCATTTTGTTTATGAACGGTTTGAAGAAATGCTGAAGAAAAGGAGGTCCTTGACCATTTTAATGGAGACTTGGTACATAGTTAATACGAGATGGGGAATATACTTTCAGTTACGGTCTGTGCCGTAGTCACTTTACTTACTTTTCTTACGGATATATTGTTTTTTGTTTTAAAGCTTAAGCTTCGTATTTTTAAGTATATTTTAAAGCTTAGTGCCTCCACGCGGGAAATACCAAGTTGCTTATTTAGTGAAACACAAGGCTGCAAGTAAAAGTGTTAAAATTAAATAAATAATGCTTTTAATTTAGAAACGTTCGCCACAATTTAGCTCAAAGCGTGTGGTTAAAATGTGCTGGACAGGTTGGAGGGTTTAGTTTGAAGAGGCACGTACAAGAGCGGTTTAAAGTTTTAACTTTTAAGCTTAGGAAGTACCTACTGTCATTTTGAAAGGTTTATGAGACAGGTCGACTGATAGATCGAGTAAAGGATAACAGCGGAAAATTTTGTGTAAGCAATTTATGGAAGTAGCGTTTTAAACAGAAAGTGGAAGCTGTGGGAAGTGTTTATTTAAAGCTTTCGGCTTCACGTATGTTATTTGTGAGGAATGCAAATTTGAAGAATTAAATCCTTCAGAGGGCCACCGCGATTTAACATACAAAACAAAAATCCTGCAACAGATTGATCGTTCACGGATAACCCGATTCGGAAGGGACGGAAATAACGCAAGGTGTTCTCAAAATTTACATCAAAATATCTAATTAAGCCATCGAGTGCGATATTAACCCAACTTTTTGGATTACCAAACGCTGTAAGACCATAGCGCTGCCATTTAGATGTTGTGTCTATGGATACAACTCAAAAGGTTAAATTGAACGAGAAAGTCTCGAGCGAAGTCCAATAAGTAGACTCCTTTTAAGATGGTTTTCACCTCAACGCCGCAAATGTCTTCCTCCTTGTAATGGAATTAGATATAGTCGGTAATTTTACGATGGCAATGTCTACTTGAACACTTGAAAAGTGTTAATATCGTTGACAAATGGATCAGGGCAACAAAGTGCAAGCGAAGTAGAATCTCCTGCACTCGATTATAGCAACTAAACTATAATTGAGACGTTAGGTATGTATTTATGTCAAATAAAAGTGAGTTGGGCGGCACATTGGATGTCTTTATGAGACTGGGTAAAGCTCTTATGATCTCAAGCAGGCACCAAATGTCGAGACATACATCAAAAGTATAACAATTTATACCAGTTTACCATAAATACTTGCATACTTTCGGGATAATTCAGAACAAGTCATTCTAGAGTGAGTTTTCCTAAATAGCAATCCAAACCAACCTCCCAGAATAAACGATGGACGCTTTTAAGTTACGCTAAACAAACTGGCGTAGGAAAATGAACGTTTATGTAAGGTATGGAGGGGTTATGTTCCACAAATTAAAGTCCAATTGTTCAACGTCTAGTGAGGACTGCAACTGCTTTTTACCAACGTTAAGAAGAGGTTAACAACATCAATAGTGAATTACTCAGCCCAATAGTTGCAGCTAGTTTGAAGGTGTTGTTATAACAGGTTGCTTGTTCTATTAGGTCAACAACATACAATGGTATTAATGAACCGCCACTCAAATGTGGGCTCGAGGAGGACTTGATATTTAGATGTTTCTGCGTTACTTTTAAAAAAAGCAAATAACTCACTGCAATCGAAAAAGGTACGGAGGTTAGAAATTCAGGGTACATAAGACATGAAGGAATTTTCCCATATTTTTATCGGCCATTTTATCAAGGAACATTTCCAGGCCTTTGGAAATGAGTTCCTAAAATTAACGCGACGTTCCCTTTAAAACAGAGTTGCTTGCCCTGTCGCCTTTTTTTGTAAGCAGCCAGCTTGAAGGTCTGAAAGCTGTATCTATGTGAATCTATACAGGATCAGAGATATCACATGTGACATGTTATCTGAATCAAATGAAAATATGATGTAACATGTAACAAATCATTTACTATGCACACAAGGAATACGAACAAACAAAGGTCTAACAACAAGTGCTCCCAACCTTAGACAAATATATACAGCACACAAATGATGATGCTGACGAAACCACACATATAACGATCATCTCCTCAATTTATCATCTAATCAGTAAGCTAAACTATAAATAGATACAACACATAAGACAATAGCGAGCGTGTGTTATGAATTAAGACAGTTCGTCTGACAAAAGCTGTGCAAGTCGTTTGAAACAAAGGACTTCTTACCTGTTAATCACTGTCAGACAGAATGGCTCATTCTGGCATACGAAACGACCCACATTCACCTCTACCCCACCGCTGGTTGATACATAAAGTACGATATTTGCCGGCAAATATCCCGCCTCCGACAACGAATGGCTATAATTTGTATCGACCAATGTTCCACTTTAACCCACCTTAGGGCGAACATATTTTCGGATCAATTCCGACGAAATTTAACACAAAAGTCAGACCAAAAATTGTAATCCGTCCCACAGTCGTTCGTCATTTTAATGGAGATCCCCCTAAGTACTCGCACTTATTCAGCTTGACATTCATGTGCCCTACTTCCCTACTTGGGTATCTTCTCGCCCGGATGATGTAGGAATACAATAACGAAAAAAACTCCATCCCAGGGCGAACTACTTCTTCACACACTAGATTTATTTCACCAATAAAATATTTAGACATGCTCCCGTGGTTATTATCTAACGCGAGGCCCTGGTCCTATTGTTTCTACCATACGAACAAAAAAGCAAAACACCTCGACACCCTTCTCCACTTTGATAAATCTAAGCAATAAATTGTTTTTTCCCAAAGTTTGCCACAGTCCGCACTGACAGCAATAAAAATGCTACCGAGAACCATTCACACCTATTTTAATCGTCCACCGTCCTCGAACGCCGTGTACAGCTCCTTATACCGTCGTCGCGTTAGCGAACATTAAAGGTACAGGACACAGTGTTCACTCGAAAAGAAAACCATTTACACACCATAAAAGTACATTTTCAAATGAATTAACATAATCGCGTCTTATTTCATGATGATGATGATGTCGACGAGGAGGACGTCGACGTGTAAACGCGATAAATTCAGCATCACCACCCACCAAATGGCACATCCTTGTGTGGTGCCCACGTACAACATACACGTACTCATCTTTGCACACGTTACACGCTTAAATTTGACGAAACAGAAAGAGGGGAAAATAAGTGCAGAATGAGAGGGAGACAGAGAATAAAAATATAATAGATTTTAGCTCGGAGAAATGTCAAGCGGAGAATACTTCGGGGTGGATGTGCGGGAGTTCTTTAAACGCTGGATCAACATTCAAGTGTAACATTGGTCACAATGGTGGTTTTGTCGTCTTTTTTTTATACCAACTCGATGGCTGGCTTCCTGTTGATGTTATCACTTCAATATATTTTCTCGGTCGGTGGAAGTAATAAATGTCCAGAGGGTAGATCGAATATGAGAGCTGTTACCGGTTTATCGGGACACATTTGACAAGTTGCCTCGTTGGACTTTACAGAGAGAGGGGAGTAGTTTTGGGTTTTATTGTGAACGTGATTCACAGAAAATAAGCACGGGGCTTCTGGGATAGGGATGCCAGACGTCCCCCTAATACAAACCAGTGTCCCCCTTGTTAGAATTTAATAAAGGAAAACATTCAATTGAAAATTTTGAAAATACTTTTTAATATTTTTAACAAGATTCTCTGTGAAAATACCCATTTGAAATGCAAGAAAATTTTCTAAGCTGAATGCATCCACTCACGAACTACATCTCACTTTACGTGCTAAAGTTGTTCTACTTTTATTTTGTACTGTCATCTGTCTCTCTTTCAGTTTTTGGTCTGAAACCACATTTTTTATGTGTCTAATGAAAGCTATTTTGATTTCACATTTTTTTGACTTTGGTTCTCAAAATTAAAAATGTTGTCCCCCTTTTTAAACACTTTTCCCCTCAAGAAAACTCGCAATGTCCCCCTTTTCGTATTTTTTAATCTAGCAACCCTATTCTGGGAGAAAGTAAATATTCATTATTTGGCAAAGGAGGTAGCACTTTTTTGGTCAAATCTTACGACGAAAAGTCATCCTACGTAATAGAGTTCACCGCTGAATGAACAAACGTCAGATGAATAGGGTGAAGCGGTGTAGGTGGCTCCAATGGCGGTTTTCGTACTGATTACTGTTACACATTTCAAGCCCAATTTTTACGAGATACATACCAATTGTGTATTTCATAGTGTTGATGGTTTCAGCTACAGTCCGAACATCAACAAGGTCTTGGAAAATTGGAGTGACAGAATGCACTACTACGAAGCCAGACACTTGAGCAACCTTGTGTTTCATAACTAATGGGAATGTTTGCTCTTACTAATAAATCCACAATACATGTACAAAATTTAATTTCGTTAATTTTATTGCATTTTTAAAAAGAAACTTGTTTTTGGTCCACCCTGTACAATGGGCCGCTCTGGTACCTGGTTTTGCATGAGAGTCTGCATACCCTGTTTAGCCAAACCAAAGTTGGTACATATATCTATGAAGGGGTCTTTCAAGGAACTTTAATTCATATCTAAGGCGGTGGTCATGCTGGAGCCAACAGGAACATAATTACAAAAGCAGGGGTCGAATCGCGTCGTCCGTGAACGAGCATTACGTGACGAAACTTGTTTTTGTTCCACATGTAAAATGAACTTAATTTCGTGAACGTATAGCTCGTTCACGGACGACGCGATTCGACCCCATGTTTCTGAGCCTATGAGTCTTAGTTTGACAGGGTTTGAGATACCCTTTTAACGCGTCACACTAGAAAGCTAGAAGCTAAAACTTCATAAAGATCAATAAATACTTTGAATGCCGATGCTCACCCTATGCTGCAAGAATGTTAAAATATTCCACAAAGTCCCCTTCATGGTTCATTCAGACCGAGTAAGTAGCTCACCACACCTCCTCCCTTTTTGATACCTACACCGATTCTATCGTTTTTCGTTCCAATTAGATGTCTCAAGCACTACCTCTCAGGTTCGCTATTTTTGTTTCATCGAATTTTAAAATTACTGCCCAACGAATAATTCAATGGTAAATAATCGAAGGTATATAGAATTGACCCCCGCCACAAAGGGGCGCCAACAGGATTGGAACGAAAAAAATCCCTTGTTGCAGTGCCGTTTGTGAGAACTTTTTGAAGCACTATATACGACACAAGACGGTAGACGGGTTACCGTAGGTAGAATAAGTGAAATAATTGTGCACGATTTTTAAATCTTTGCATTATGTCTACCTGACATTGCAATGATAAAAAATGCATTCACCGTGGACCCTACTTATAATCACTTTTAACCTTCACACTAAATATTTTGTCGGTCACAATGGGCCTTACTAATAATCATTTTTTATCTTCACACTAAATATTTTCTAGGTCACAATAGATAATTTTGTATGGATAATGATGCCATTGTATATTCGAAAAATGTAGCCTGGAGCTTTTAAACTTCTTCATATTCTAGGCACAACCTAAGAGGGGAACTCTCGAAACGATCCCAGAAAAAAACAAATTTGTGACTACAACAGGCGAATGACAGCAGTCAATAAGTTGATATTTTGACACAGTAACACTGTAGTAATTCGTTTATTCATTTACTCATTCGTATATTAATTAAGTTATTCAGTCATTTAGCTATTGATTCATTTAGTCATTCAGTCATATATTCATTCACTCATTTAGTCATTTATGCATTCATTCATATAGTCATTCATACATTTACCCATTCATTCAATTAGTCAATTATTTATTAATTTATTCGTTTTCAATGCCCTGTTTATCCATTTGAAGAGTTGCGGGTGTAGGACTCTTAAGTATACTCTCGATCTTCCGCCACCGACCCATCTCCATACGGGTAGAGGAGAGATTTGGGACATGAACAATCTCATTTCGGGGTCCATCCAGAGGACGCCTGCCTAATGGCACTCAGATTTTGTAAGATTTAGAATAAACACCGAATTGTGGACCGAAAACTTGGCTTTGAAACCAACTTCGCTTCTCCTAAAAACAGAACGACGCAGCGTCTCAAAATTTATCCAGCCTGACCAATTATATTCAGTAAAACCCAGCAATATCCCTTCCATCGCTTGTGAATAACACCACGAAATACTTAAAGTCTTTCAACTCTTTCAATGGGACTCCACTAAAATGCAGAGTGCATTTCTGGAGACTACATTCAAATTTGTTCACGATTGCCTTCAACACTGGGGACCGCAAACCTACAGAGTGCGTGCTAAAGTTCGGCCTTTGAGGGCGCAAGAATGACGATGTCATTCGCCAAGAGCTGTTTAGGGAACATAAAAAAAAATAGTAAACGGGCACCAGCGACAAGTTTGCCACTAATATGTTACGCCCGTTACAAGCTGAAACGCTAAGCTCCATTTCCTACTACAAGTACGATTCAAGTTTATCACTCTACCATTTTCTAAAATGAATGTGACCAACTTTAAACGTTTGCCAACATCAACCTTCGACCCGTATATACCTCAAACCAACATAACAGCCTGTAAAAGACATAAGCCGACATTCAAAGCAAATTGCTTTCCTCTTATCGTCATCTTCGATGGAAAACTATTTCTAAAGGAATCGTCCACACTTTGCGAAACCCATTCAAGCTCTTTTGACAAACATGAGGGTAAAATTTCATCTCCATTAATGGGACGAGACCTCCCATCTCAGGAATTAACATCCATTCCTATTCAATGGAAACCTCCGCCGGAAAGGAAATGATCAGGGACACCAGAGAACGGAATCATATCGAAAGGAAAAAAAAAACTTTTTAATTTAAATTTAATTTAAATTAACACGAGTGGCAACGTCTTGGTCAACATTTAGCAAGATGCCGGCTATGGTAACTGTATAGCCTGCATCATTCAACCTTACTGTTCGTTCCGCATTCAAAAAATACACAAAAAAAAGTATCGCACAATAAGAAACAAAAAAAAAAAAAAAACACACACTAACTCTCGATATGTTCCACTCGTCCTTGCCGCTCGCTTAGTATTCTAAGGGCAACTCAATAAGGGAATCATTATCTTTTCTCAACGAAACTTCATCCACAGCAAAAGTTTTCAATTTGCTTTGGCCTTTTTGTGTGATGGCTTCTTTTTTGTATTCCCAAACCACATCGCACACAGAACAGAACCATCATCACCAGGATGAGCGGAAATAAATTCACCAAGCAAAATCGAAATGAGGGAAAACTTCGACAACGAATTAATAACAAAAGGAAGAGGACTAAAATCATAGAAACAAGACTGTAGCCGACAACAGACAGCTTCGAATGACAGAAACATCCGAAAATTCCCCCATACATACGAACATACTGGATCTGGATTGAAGGGGAAGAGTGAGAGACAGAAATTGATGGCGTCTCTTCTTTACAAATCCAAATCCATTGCAAACATCACAAGGGGCAACTATTTTTTTAATCTGTTGGACACCTAGTCAAATGCCGCCTCCTGCTGCTGCACAATAAAATGACACAATACTCAAAGAGATTTATTCCTGGAAGACCTAACCGAGTGAAATTGAAAACGGTCACTGGACAACTTGGAACGTTTGCTTGTCCGTCGGTCTCCGAATTGTTTACTTCTTTATTTATTTATTCGTTGTCCCCTTCTGCGTTGTGCAGTATTATAATTTTTTTTTTTTTTTTCATTTATCAGTTGTGCTGTTCAAACAATGATATAACTGGTTGAAGGGACCAGAAGGCAAACAAGAGACTGGCAAACGAAGCTCACTATGGCAACCGAATGCAAAAAGTTTAATTTAAATGATAGAAAAGATATCGCACAGAGTTCGAGGGGGCGGAGGGCCCCAATGTGACAAGCGGCAACCCCAAAACCGTAAGGACTCTCTCAACAAGCACATTTTTCCTTTCCCCGTTGCACTTTCGACAGAGGAAACTGGTGTTGTTGCACTCTTAAGGACTTTGCACTTGGGTTGAATGTGTACCTATAGTATGTCACTTGTGAGCGCCTGATGTATGCTTACTTTCATAGTGCTGCTTCTGCTGCTGGCAAATACAAAATGTGAAGCCAGGTATATTATTTTGAGTATGACTGGTAAGGAATTCCGTTTATTAGTTTATTGCGGTGCTTCAGGCTATGGTGAAGTTTTAATTTAGAACTTCATGTGAACTGTAGGTTGATCTAGGGCAAACGTAATTATAATCAGCGATGGGGAAGCAAACTTTCTTTGGGCTTTTCAGTGAAGTACTCGGATCTGCGATGGGAAATGGCAGCTGCTTGTTTGCATTGTATATAGATGGGTGCAGTCTGGGGTGATGTCTTAAGAAGACAGCGCATATTGAGGTTTAGATGTGACAGTTTTAATTAAGACAGGTTTACACTTGTTGTAATATGGCAGGTTCGGTGGGTTTTCACTTGACGATTTCCTGCTGTTTGATTACAAAAATTTTTTTTTTGAAAGGTGTTATAGGTGATCATCCTTAGACCCAATACAGCTGACCTGACATAGCTCAGGCCTATTTGATCCAAGCTGTTGTCGTACCCGAAATTTCTGAATCGTTTTTATGCAACACTAGCGGATCCCCGTTTGCTTTGCTTAGGCGTTTAAATGTGCGAAACCCTAATTTTGTTAAATGAAAAATTATGTATTTTTTTTAAACAAAAGTAGCCTTAAACCCGCAGATATTTATTTCATACATCTGACAAAAAGAAATTTCTAAAACGGTGCAATAGTATATACGATTTTTGCGGACATACAATTTTGCCATTCAGTTTGTTTTATACAAATATAGACGACAGGTGAATGACAAATTTTAGCTGATTCACATATCTATTCAAAACAGAATGAAACAAAACAACAGAAAGACAAATGTCATGCCGAGTACGACTCTTACCTTTATGGGTAAAGTAGAGAAACCAGTTGATCGTTATTTTACAACTAGTTCGAGGTCATTCAGAATAAAATTTGTACAATAAACTGTGATGCGAATGGAGTAGATGTTTCGGCTGATTCTTTTATGTTAAAATACTTAAGATTCATTCACACGACATCTTAGTAAATTACTTTACGTGAATTGATCTAAGTTTCATTACTAATTTCAGTTATTAAAAAAAATTATTTTTTTTCAATAACAATAGGCAAAAAATATATTTTTTCAATCATTCTTTCTCAAACTCGAATATAATATTGACCTAAATAAATTATTCTTAAATGAAGAATTTACTTTTCTATTTCTTATTATTATGGGACTGGATATTTTTAATATTTTACAATTGCATTGTAAAGTTTCTGTCATTTGCGACTTGACAACTTCAAACTTTTAGCGTGAACGCACCCTTATACCGATTACCAAACTGTCAATGTCAAAATATTCAGTAAAATCAACATTTTCATCATGGTAAAGTACACCGAAACCTCGCTTTGCGTCGTTCCGATTTGCATCGTGTTTTTCTGGTCCCAATTAACGACACTAATCGGGGTTTTGGTGTACACCAAAAAGTACAAGCAAATAATTAAAATTTACTACCGAAATTCCGAGTCTGTGGTCGCAACTTTAGGAGCATTAACGCCAATTTTCGAACGCAGTTCTCGTCCCATTGGACAAGCAATTCATATTCCAGTGAAGCAAAATATTCATTACTGGACAGATGAGAACCCTCATGTGCTTCATGAAACAACACTTCATCCGCAAAAAGTCACACTGTTTGGTGCGGTTCTCATGCCGGTGGCGTCATTGGGCCGTTTTTTTTTTTCGTCGTAGATGAAAATGACCGTCATTCTGTATTCGCTACAGAAACATTTTGGAACGTTATTTCTTTGAGCAATTGCATGAATTGGACATCAGTGATATGTGGTTCCAACAAGACGGTGCCACAAGCCACACAGCGGGTACAACAATCGAGTTATTGCAGTCTGAGTTCGGTCACCGTGTCATCTCGAGAAACGGACCCGTCTATTGGCCGCCGAGATCGTGTGATTGAGCTCTTCTAGACTTGTTTTTATGGGGCTAAATTAAATCATTGGTCTATAGGAGCTCAGAGCCAATATAAACGAGAAATAGCGGCCGTATCGGTCGAAATGTGAGGCCAAGTCATCGAAAATTGGGTTCAACGTATCGACCGCTGCATACGTTCCCGTGGTGGACATAATATGAACTCCATTCACAAATGTTTTGATAGATTTTATTTTTGAGATACCTCAAGTGGTTTGCATTTTATTTAAAAAAGGGGAAGTCCTTAATGAAAGACCTTTTATAAATTTCACCGTGATTTTATTTGATATACACTTCGCTTAGACAGAAAAAACACAAACATTTACTAAGCTACGCTGTCCATTTTTTCAAAACCCTGCGCTTTAATTTATCATTTGATGATGCTAACTGGTTGCTTATGAAGTTGAGAAAATAAATCAGAAGGAATAACTCAAAAAGTACGGCTATTTTTTCTCTCATTTAATATGGAAAAAAGCAGTTTTATTTTGCGTCAACTGAATAGACACAAATATTGAAATTGGAAATAAAAGTTATTAGGATAAAATGAAAGAAGTTTGTTTTTTTAAATATTTTTTTATTTGTTATTTTAGTAGTAGGTACTGCCGCCTTTATTCATAATTACTTCGTAGATTCGATCCGGCATGGAATCGTACAGCCTCCTTATGTAATTCAGAGAAATTTCCCTCCAGGCCAATTTACTAAGTAACACCATTCATTTTTCCAACTCATATGGAGTCTAGATAATTCAAAGCGCATACCCTTCCGTTGCTCGTTAACGGGTGGTTTCCTTTGAATTTTCATTATTTTTAGATGATTGGCACCAGAGCCAATACTGAGACCACCAACTTCGGCCGATTTCCCGTTGTGGGGTGGCAAATGCTAAGTGCGCTAGTATTGTTACATAGAAATTCGTATTGACAAATGTCACGTAACTTCATAAATTCCTGCTCACCAATACACTCGCACCTTGCATATGCCACTTCCGCTGTCGGCAAAGTTGCTGCCAGCGTTCATAGAATTTTATCCGTTAAATTTGAAATTATTCGTTATGTTTGGATAATATTTTCTTTTATGAATAAGTGTACATTTGCTTAAAATATTTATGAAAAATTAACAATGTAGATCGGTTGAAGGAAAATGAAAACATTTTGAGCAAATTTTCTTCAGTTATGTAAGAAAAATTTACACATGAAATCGAAGTTAATGATAGTCAAAAGTGGAAAATACGCAACCATATTTGTCGTAATAAGTTTCTAGTATATAGAACATCTCCTTTAGATAGTTTTATTAACCAAATAAATCAAATTATTTGCCTTTTAACAATTTATAATAACTAACAAATGGCATTCAGTTATGTAAAAATGTGGTGTAATGAAATAGGGTTAAATAGAATGAAACAAAGAATTATAAGAACTTGATTATTCTATATTTATTGGAGATAATATTAATTCTATTTATTTTATCTTATCTTAAACACGTGGGAGGAAAACTTCTGCTCGCCGTCGCTGTCTGAAAGTAAAAGACCTGAAAAAGGCCAATGTGACAGCTGGAAAGCAATGATTGACGAAGTGGAGAACTTGTGTTGTTGTGGCTCTGTTCGCTGAGAAAGTTTAGTGTTGGATCGCCACAGTGGTATTCCCGAACTCTAGCACATTTCCCCACGGTTGCCGATGTTGGTAGCATTTATTTTTGTATTTTTGTATGTTTATCCGTGTGACAGGATTCTTAATTGACATAACAGCGATAGGAAAACAAAATGGCGAATTTGAAAAAAAAATTGAGGGGCCCAGCGGCAAGAGGATTGTGAGTTGGGGGTCTCAGTATGATTTGTCTATGATTGGCACTATTGATAACTCTTCGCACTATTGAAAAGCTTGCAGTAACTCTGGCTTTCTGCTTTATTTTTGCCGCAGATTCGCAGAAATTGGAAGCACATGTTAAAATTCCTCTTCGATTAACTGCTGTTGTTGCGGTTTTTGACCTGCTTTCATGTTTTTTCCATACGAATATTTCTTTCTTAAATAAGAACAGACAACACTAAGACTTTGTCCAATTTTGTCAGCTATAGCACGTCCGGTTAGTCCTTGTTCTTTTAGTAAGTCGATTTTACCTCTATCGGCACTTTCTAGAGATTTTGATCTACCCATTTTTCTTTAAAATACAATTAATCAAATAAAAATCACTTAGAGCACTTCAACTGTTTATCTAATGTGTCAATCTCCACAGAACGCTCATAAACAATGAAGATAATGACCTGCAAAGAGAGCCAGAGAAAAAATGGCGGTACTTTTTGAGTTATTCTTTCTGATTTATTTTCTCAACATCAACTTAAAATGGACAACGTAGCTTAAGAAATTTTTGTGCTTATTCAGTTGAAGCGAAGTGTATATGTGTAGATTTTAAATGTAGTGGTTATATGAGCTGACGTTGATGCTAAAAATTTCGAATCAGAAGTTCTAGCTATTTTTTTCTACCCATAAATTGAATGCCTTCGTCAACTGGTTCTGAGCCTATCTAACTTTCTTTAGAATGCGGTAATATTTTCGCTCCTCAGTTGTCCTTGTACTATGTGAATAGACATATATATTTCGAGAGATATTGGAATCCGACCACCTTGTGCTTATTCAGGAGTAGAGCGGCTCAATGTCAAACCTCAAAGACTTTTGAAATGAACTAATTTAAGGGAACCAAGTGTCACATTTGACAGTACTATTGCCTGATTGGTTTTGAATATTAAAAGGTTAGTAATTTTGCGTTTAAGTCCTATTTTTCAGCATATCCTTTAGGATTATCTGTTTAGTTTGGTTTTGCACCATTCTCCGATGCCACTACTTAACCCAAGTGTCAGACTTGCTCATGCAATATATAGTTGCAAAGTGTATATACAACAAACATGATCTCCTGTATAACACTTTAATCAGTGCGACATTAAAGTCCCCCCTCGTCGATTATCTGTCAAATGAATCGCGCTCTCCCACATCGTGCACCTAATCCTATTAATTTTTCGCAAAACGTTGTTAACCCTATCTTTCCTATCTAGCTAAAATCCAATAACGAGTTGGCAACAATTTCACCCGCTAATCATAATTCCGGCACATTACTGCAAATCCTTTGTGCACCGCAATTCAGCCAATTACCTACCTAAGTCAACCTATCGGCGGCGCGCGGATTCCCCAACGAACTATATACTATCCGCGATGGGGTTAAACTCACGGTCTCCTCTCTGTTTTGCTAAAAACATTGAAGCTTGGAAATTTGAATGCGAAAACATTCCACCACCATCATGATGAACATGGAACCCACATCAGCAGAATGTATGCTGAATTGTGCGGCAAATAAAATGGAAAACTATACACACTGATGCTATGTACAACAAAAGGGTTTCGTTATCCTGATAATGGTGGTCAGAAAAATGAAAACCCCATTGTTACTGGTATCTGCGGAAAATAATTTTAAACACACTCACCAATTATAATAATTAACAGGACGACTCCGATTACACCCATTATAATCATCATTTTGACGTTCGCCCACCATTGCTTCCGCTTGAGCTTGCCAGCCTGTTGCTCGAACTGGGATGCCCCATGCTCGAGGGCGTCCGCCCTCTCGCCTAACTCGGAGAGTTTCTGGTCGCGCTCCAATACCTTCTCGACATTCACCCGCATAATGCCAACGACCTCGTCCACTTTGGCTTGGGTTTGTTGCAGTCGCTTTTGGGCCAAATTTGGCTGTTGACTGCTGCTAGATGGTGGGGGAGGAAGAACGGGATAACTATTTTTATTATTTATCGATTTACATATAGTCAGTGTGTGTGTGTGTATGTGGAATGTAAGTTTTAAATTAGAACGAAGTAATAGAGACAGAGACAACAAAATATACGGGAAGGATATTTGTGGATGGTGGGTAGGATTTACGGTCGTCGGTTTATAGGATTTTTTTGCGATACTATAGAAACAGTGTTGTGAAATTTTGAAAACAGTCCACCGAACTGCTCCCAGTGTTCCTCAGATCACTTTTCGCATTTCCTAAATGTCAATTACTTCAACTTGATCTTGTTTCGCCACTTATCACCCTTCATTAAATGCGGCATCTTCAATTTCCACCCAAATTGATGTCCAAGACCGATTCCATAATAAAAGAAGACTCGGTCAGCAATAATAATAATAATAATCCTCTTTGAATAAAGAGCATCCATTGACCATCCTTAACCTCATTTTATGGCCTGTAAATTAAACCAAAATTGTTCTCATTGAATGGCTGGCATCATCTGGAAAGGCACAAATTAAATTAGAAGACTCGAATAGCTTCCAGTGTGTCACAAGTATTTCACTCTTGTGTATGCAACTTTGACAAAATAATCACATTAATGAAGAGCATTAGTCTCGTCAACATTTATATATATGTGCTATCATTCTACGTCAGACGGTCTGACAACTGTCAGATACACAAACACTTAGCCGAGTGGTTGAAGAAAGTAGCTGTGTGACGCACCCACAGAGCGAGAAATTCTCTGCGTTGATGCCGATAAGTGACATCTGCAAGTGAGAAACTTTTGCAGGCAATCATATCCAATTAAGGAAGCTTCATGCTCAGCAAAAAGGATACCTCGGGCCGTATCATGCACATAGACAAAAAGTCAATATCTGTGGGTGGGTGGGCGCTATAAAAGAGAAAGCAATTTCTTGAGAAAATATTCCTGCTACGTCTGGGCTATGCAAAAAAGCTGACAATATGATACTACCCATGCTTTTATGGTGTGTACAGAAGAAACACACACACACAAAGTTCCTCGTAGTCGTAACAAGAAAGGTCCTTCTTGAGAAAACATTACATGTAGGTAATTAAATGCATTCGAGCGAGTAAGCAATTTTCATCTTCTTCTGGGATATTCGAGCTCAGCAACGGATTCGCTCAAAGTCAAGTGAAGGTTTTCGTTTTTGTGTTTGTCATCGATGCCGAAATAATGAGACCACAAATGTCATAAACATAATATTTCGAAGTGGTGGCCGCACGCTGTTAGGAATACAAAATAATTGTTGGCCGCGAAGGACCTTGTTGTTAAAAATGAGCAGATTTAAGTCAAGTCGACATTTTTTTGGGTTTCTACCTTCGTTAGCTTGATGACAGATGTCACTTGTGGACAAAACGCGGTATAAATATTCATTTTCAGCGTACAACGTTAGTCCAATAATATTGAAGAAATTGACGTTTGACGTTGAAAAAAATACACTGGGTCTCTTATTCAAGCTCCAGAAATGGGCGGATGACTTTTGTATATACGTAACATCGGGATAGGTGGGCTTAGTCAGTGGTTAATGAGGGGTATCACGTTCGATCCTTGGAAAAAAATAAAATTAAATGTTAAGACTTTTTTCCACTGCCCCACCTTTCGCGAAAGAAGACTTAAGGCTAAAGTATGTTAAGTACGCTTCATTTTAGATTGTACTAGCTGTTCGAACACAAAAAGTCGGATAGTTATAGTAATACTATTAGGGATGAATACATTTTGAGTCGGACGCCGGGTAAGTTGCGATTGATTCAAGACTTGCTTCAAGCGAAAACGACTTGGCTTCGATTCAGACTGAACTTCGTCTTATTTTGACTAATTGACTATTTTGGTAAACATTTTGACAATATCAGCTGTTAAGACAAGATCTAAGCATTATTTAATGTATCAGCTAGAAAGAGGAAGAGGTAAAAAGTAACGAGTAGACATTCGTTACTTTAAGGCCAGCGAATCCGAAAACAATATGCATTTATCTATGTTCTAGTTGGATGGGAGTCGTGTCGACTTTGATGGAAGGCCGTTTAAGAACAACATCATGACATAAACAGCAAAAGTTTCGTTTGATTTGTATGCTGTATATTCGTTATTTATCACATAAAAACCGCTTAGCCATTGCCGTGTAAGATTTCTCAAAAAGACAAAGGCAACCTCAGCTATCGGCATTCTTCTCGCTTGCCCACTAAGATTTGCCGACATCCACTTCTTTGTTTTCTCTCATAATTTCCTGTCCGCGAACGTCATGTCGAACAGGGTCAGCCATTTTGTTTTAAAAAATTATTAGTTACGAAGAAAATTGTTGACATTTCGTGACAGCTTTGAATACAGTAAGCGATGTATATAAGAAACACTTATATAAGAACAAATAGCTTGAAAGATACAGATTTTTTGGAATTTAAGGGGTTACTTATAACCATTGTGTTCTGTACCAATTTGTATCTATCAACTTGAATGTAAGTGGGTGCCCTGGTGACGATTGTAGGGCTCACTTAGGGCCGTTTGCTGATACAACTTATAGCGAATTTAAGTGCCACATAAATTCTTATGTGACAGTTTATGCCCTGAAAAAAGTAACCCATAAGTATTTAGATAGAACTTGAATCGTTAAGAGTCGTATGAGCAAACAGCTCTTAGACCAACAATTTGATCCCACTGTGGCCATTTTAAAAATTACGGTCAACTGCGCTAGTAAATATAAATTGCTTTCATTCTATAATTCTTTTGAGCTATGGCTCAGTTCCTTTCATCAAAGAATTAGCAATCTGCTGTTCTTGAGGGCTAAACATTCGCAAAGGTGACGGTCTCTTAGGACTCTTAGTAGAATTTTGGACTGGCTAACACTGGCTGGCAAACTTTTTAATAATGCAGTGTCAATATTGGTATCAGATGATCTAAAAGCAGAAAATGTAACCATTGCAATGCTCCCGATATACGGACCCAATCATGTTCATAAAAATATTCCTCGGAACATTTAGGTCCACTGGCGGCATTAAAAAGCTGCCAATTCGAATGTTTTGAAAGACCTAATACTCCACCGGAACAAATCAATATCCTCAGAGATCTGCAACATTATTAATATGCCAGGCAAGACATTTTCCCAAATATATTCTGCGGTTGGATTGCTGTCACTCATGCCTGCCATCTTTATTTACCAAAGATGTCTCTCTAAAACAATGTAAACGATCCTTGCAAAATAAATTCCTGCTCATGTACCTATTCACAAATTACAGACAATTATATCAAACCAATCATCCTTGACCACATTCCGACGGAGAAAACCCGATTTCACCTAACAAAATATACATTTTCCGAAACTTTCTCAATTCTACCTGGCACTAATCTTGAACTACTGACGACCCACACTACCTTACCTACATTCTGTACTTATATTCATCTAAATCCCTGTCTTGGTGTGTACAATTCTCCACAAAATGCCGTTCATCATCAATAAGACATCCGTAGATCTTTGTTAATTGCAATTGTGTAACATAGATACTACTGTGCACACACAATGAGAATACTTCTACTTAAGTTCAAACAGCACACAAACAGAGTTGGGATAGTGCGCCATTCGATTATTCAGGACAAAGTGTAAAAGAACACACTCACCCACAACGAAAGGTAGACGTTTAGTTGTGAATTGCTGCTGCTCTCATCCATTCTGTATGGTGACATGTTGGTTCTCCTTAATGTCAACCTGACTTGTCCGGAACCGACGAGCTCGTCTTTTACGTGCGACAAAAGATAAATAGAACTGCACACAAAACACTCGCACACACACTTAGTATATGCATGTAATAAGAAGTCAAATGGCATTTGTTCTGCAAGGAGGTCGGTTTGGTCGGTCGGTCGGTCGGCCGGTCTAAGAAGGAAGACAAAGTGCATGTGGCTGTACCTTACTCTAAATGAGTTTTATTTGGACATTTAATCTTTGCATCAACATTAGTTTGCGTCTTCCAGTTTCGTCTTGAAGGGAGAAACTTGATGTCCTTCAAAGAGATTAGTTTTGGGGATTTGTACAGCTTTCCACTTGCGGCTATAAATTTTGATTAGAGCGATGAGAGTGTGCCAAGGGATTGGATAGATTAATCCCTACGATCCCAGATGAGAAATTTAAAGTCCGAATTATAAATCAAGGTTTAATCGTAGTGAGTTTTTTTTTTTTTTAATAATTTGAACTTCACAGGATTTTTAGGACAGAATTTAGCTTCCATTTCGAATAGGTAGTTAATTTTTAAAATTACCAATGACAACCATATTTGTACAACATTTTTGAAGATGCTAATTTGAAGTAAATTTATTCGTTAGAACCGAAGGTTTTCGCTAGATTTTTCACAAAATACGTGAATAATGGCTTCCGTTACAATTGTCCACGTAAAAATGTTAGACACGCCCACTTTTTGGAGGCGTTTTTGACTTAAATATAATTAATTATATATAATTTTCCACAGTTTCTGCAGTTATACCTGGCCTGACCTGACTTAAAGAAGGTAGATCCACCTCAGAGATTTTTTTCTTTGACAATTTGGCCATTGCAAAATGAAATAGCAAGCATTACAGAATTGGCCTTAATACGAATGAAGCCAACGCAGTAGGTAGTCGAAGCCAAATATTGCAGTATATTTCAGATAGTGATGAGACTCGAGTAGGTCATTTTATTTTACTCGAGTCACTCGTGACAGGTACGAAAATAGATTGAGTTCTTCTGGTGTACAAATGATAAGAAATTTAAGGTTACAAATATTTTATTAGTTTTACACCTTCTGAAAACGGGGGCAATAAAAACATAAGACGTGTATGCAATTGACTATGTTCTTCTATTACAATTTGACAATACAAAGTTGTTTGGGCGCCCATCTATTGTTAGTGCTTTCAACTTAAATGATGATTCGAAATAGGAGATTTTCCGGATGTATAATAAATAATACAGCGTTGCGAATTTGATGTCAGCATGAGTAAGAAATATTGCAAACAAAACTTTGCAATCCAAGCTGACAGTTAGCAGCAACTACGTTAGAAACTGAAAACCTAAGGTAGGTACTATAAATAAATAGTAGAATAAATAAATATAAAATATAAGTGAGTGAAAGGACAAAAAATTAGCCGAAAGAGATGCACATATGCGATTTGATTCGGTAAGCAAAATCCAATGTCTTAAAAGGACACTGCAAACCTAGAACTCAACTTAAGAATCCTGGCGCAGGAAACAGAAAACCTCCTTTAAAATGAACTCAACACAATCGAATATACGAAGCAAAAAATAGTACAACGAGCTATTACTCGGTACTTTGAACCAGGTCTACACCTGACTGCAGCGCCACGTAATTCGTTGTATTCGATTGGGCTTCTTCAGATTTCGTGTGTCTAATCAACGCCATTTGCATTTTTTCTTTTATATTTGTGCGATTGGAATGTGTGCAGCCTTCGACACTTTTCTAATCGTTTTCCGTTCATCACTGGTTAAATATTATATTAAAACATTCGATTTATTTTTAAACATCTGTACTTAAATTATTAATAAAAATAAATCCACCCGATGCAATGCGTTTCGTTGCAGTTAACAAATTTCACGAAAACGTAAACAAACTCGACTAGTTGTCAAATTCAAAACCACTTGTATTGGTGAATCTGAAACAATTATGAGAAAATATCCAGATTCGCAAAAGTGCTCTTGATTGATTTGTATGTACCAAACGAACATAAAAAGTGCTCTGAGGGCAAAATAAAAGTGCTCTGAGAGCGCCCAATCGAATACCACAAGAGAAAATATCCAGATTCGCTCCGAAATCTCAAAAAGGTTGATTTTTTCGCACCAATCGAACATAAGAAGTGACCTAGATCGAAACAAAAGTGCTCTGAGAGTGCCCAGTCGAATACCACATTAGCAAGTATTGCTCTGTTCTGTATATTATGTATATAGGTATATTAGGGACCTTTCAAGCTTGCTGTTAACACCCGCAACACAAAACTAATCGTTACCTCGAATTACCACGAACAAAAATAACTCAACGCGACTATTGATTTTGAAAAACCCAGTGATCAGGCCTACAAACCGAATGCAATTTTAAAGGCAGACCAGTCAAGGACACATTCTAAATTGTTCACTCAACCTCTGGCTAGCAACCCGCATCTCTATTTCAATTGTCATCGCAATGTCTCCCACATAGGTGGTTAATGAAATCTCAACGTGCATTAAATGAAACTGCACAAGCGCAATTACACGACCTTTTTCCACCAGTTAACCTACCCACACGTTTCAACATACATATAAAATTCCACAGGTAACCTGGTAATTCACAGAAACACAAAAGAATTCGGTACCCAAATCCAAACTACACCATAAATAGTGAATCCCATAGGTACCTAAAGATTATCCGAACTGGCAATAAAACCGGACAGCAAACCCCATACACAAACGCCACAAATACTGAACAGAATAGCGATTAATTTTATTGACTCGTGATTCATTTATGTACATATTAGGTAGCTAGGTTTAATCTTATTCAGAACAACAACATTCCAAATCCTAGTCATTGGACGACACCGAACTGTTGCCAGGTTCAACTTTGAACAGGCCAGCAGCAGACATTTTTAGCGCGGCCATATTGTTGTGCTCCATCATGATGATCTCCTTGACCGCTCTCAGCTGTTCGTAGTGCTTCCACAGTTCGCGATTCGATGAGAAGCCGACGTAATTAATGACCGCATCGATGCCATCTCTGGCCGCCTGCAGTACCAACGACTCTGTTGATTCCTTTTCCTCTTCTATGTACATTTTGGCGGCGGTGGTGGTTGCTTGGTTTTCATTCTGCCACGGTAACTCCTCTTCATTGTCGGTGGCCTCCTCTTTCACAACAATATCGATTGGCAGTGCTGCATCGTCATCAACGCTGTCCGCGTCTCTGTCACCGGATTTAACTGTTTCTTGAGATGTAGAACAACCGCCCAAATTCGATGCAACTGTATTATCGGCCTTACGGATACTGTGCCTGTATCTGAATCGAGATATCCATGCTGCGGTGCAAGTGAATCCATGCAGTCCCATTTGATTGCGAAAAGTCTCCGCCGCCGACCGCATATCAGTTGCGGTGGGCACGTCGGCGCCTGTTTCCCGCTGATTCGTATACCATTTGTATAGAACCGCCTCCAAGAGGTCTTCTTTCGGTCGCTTTAGAGTTTTCCGCATCGCCAAATTCTTGTTTGTCAAGTCGTAGGTCTGTGCGAATTGCTTTATCAAGCCCGTTTGCCGCTTGATGTCCGACACTGTTTGGCGACTTATTCCGAATTCTTCGGAGATCAGCCGGCCCGATATACCGCGCTCTAGTCGTTCGATAACTTTCAGTTTATTGCCAATTGTCAGGGTGACATGCTTTCGTTTTAATCCGGTTTTCGCTTTTACGGACGACATTGCTTCGCACACGTCTGTTTGTCTCAACGAAAAAATCGATACTAAAATGCGTCAGCACAGCAGTATCACGTACTTCGTACAGCTGCTCGTCTGTCTGCTGTGTACGAATATGAATACGAAGTATGCGAATGTGCTAACGCGCAACAGCATTCCAGAATGTTCCATTCCACGGGCACTTTTGTGTGTGGGTGGATACAGAAACGCGGTTCTACCTCGGCACAAACATAGAGAACAATCCGGATTATCGGCCATCCGGATTAGAGGGGCGAGGGAGGGCAACTTCTTTCTGTTGTGTGGATATGAAACACGAAGCCGAGCGAGTGTGTATAAATGAACAGGGCATGACGCAGCTTCTTTTATATTGACTGCAGATACCACACAGGCTGTGTGGCGTGTTTGCATATTTTCGACGACCGAATGAAATGGAATATCAGCAAGTCAAATACGTGAAACAATTTTCATATCATTATTATTACAGTTGATCGGATTGAATGTACACCGCAGAGGGAATTGCGTTCTTTTTTTTCAAGTTTTTACGGAGCTCTGAGCGAACATGAGACCGAATGGGATGTTAATATTTGTGGTTGGTTTCTTTTATTCGTGTACTCGAAGCTCAGAGGATCCAGGCAAAGCTGGGAGATTGAAAAAAAAAACAGAAATGATTTAATTAATGCTGACGCACAGTGGCAGAGCAAACAAGAGTGAAACGCCTCGGCTACATAACCAACTGACACTGATAAGTTTCATCACTACACTAGTCATCGTCATGTCATGACGGGCTTGGAGGAATGAGCTCGCTTTCATATCTGCAGATGGAGTGGTAGTGTCAGTGTGTCAACCTACTTAGTCCTTCCATAAAGCCTGATTCAGAACACAGCGTTAGCACGAGGCGAGAGCGATGACGAGTCTAGAGCGAGTTGTCAAAAAAAAATGTCAATCCATGGAAATCTATGTACAGTCGACTCCGCTTATCTAAACTTCGCTTTACTGAAAAAATCGGTTAATTGAATAACCAAATTTAGCACGCAGCATTTTTTTCAAAAATTCATACAAATAGCTCCGCTTAACTGAAAAACCCGGTTAACTGAACAAACTAATACGTCAGAAATTAATAAATTATACAAATTCAGCTCCGCATTACTAAAACAAAGTTATTGAACGCGCCCATTAGTAAAATTTTTTATTTCGTCAACTGAACTTGTCCATTGAACTTATGACCCTAACTTCATTGTGTGTCAATTTTGACAGCACGATTTCAGTTGTGTTTTTAATTCTCCTTCCTTCGGCTTTACTACATACCCTAATTCTTCGTTGAATTGCTAACAAAACTTCGAACTTCGGTTAAGTACAACAATTTTTCAGTTATCCGAAATCCGTATAAGTGAAAATACCGCATAAGTGAAATAAAATTTGTGGCAAATTGCCGTTTCAGATAAGCGGAGTAGACTGTATCAATATACAATGACGCAAGCCTCGTTGCCTCGCAACGCGACCATTTCGGAAAATCGAAAAAATCTCGCGCGAAACAGCGATGACATTTTTTATCATTTTGAAGTTTGCCAAGTTCATTTGAAGTTGTCTTTCGTAGCGGTTTTAGTTTTTGAGCGCTTATTTGGAAGTTGAAAAATTAATTGAGTTTATTAAGGAAAAGCCTTTAATCATCATATAAATAAAATTGGTGTAGTTCTGTTCGACTAAGATTGAATTTGACTGCATGTCTTTAAATGCAAAAATCTTAGAAACTATTTAATATATTCTGGAGCATTTTTCACAGGCCTATAGAGGATACCTAGGCCTACAATATCTACTTTGTCTCAACTCTATATCTGTATAAATTCCGGAAACAATTGGACAAGAGTAATTTATTTTTTCGTTTCGTTTTGTTATTTTCTTTGTCACGCTTTCCGTTCGAAAATACTGGGAGCATTTAAATATAGTTAACAGCAGCTCATAGAGGAGATCTGCAGGTACAACTTAGGATACTCAATAACTTAAAAGGTTTTTAAATAACTACGCAAAATTTGAAACATTTCAACGATTTTCACCTGCATGAGTAGATATGCAATTCATTCTCAAATCAAACATACTAACCGCGCAATATTTTGACATATCTTTTAACCTTATTTTACTCCAGTGACGGAGAGGGAGACAGACAGAGGCAGTATGCTGTTTGGTGTGTTAAGAACAAAAAAAGCCATAAAAGAAATGTCAAATATGTAGGAAAGGAATGTCAAATAGGTATAGGTATCAGTGATACCAGGTATTATTACAATAGGGAAAATTCCTAATGATATACGTCGTACCTGTTTATAAATGCTATTTGCAATCAAGATGAGGCAGTAAATTACCCGATCGAGTTTTTTAAATAGAATTACAGTCCATGGCCTGGAATTAAAAGTTGGAGTTCCCATTATGTTGCTTCGCAATTTGAATCCCCTAAACTTTGTAATGGAACCAGATTGAGAGTGATTTCGTTGCAGAAAAACGTTATTGAGGCGTTTATTTTAACTGGGTCTGGTGAAGAAGATACTGTGTTTATACGAAGAATACAAATAATTCCCAGCAATTATCCATTTCAGTTTAAACGGATTCAATTTCCTATTAATGTTTGTTCTGCCATGACAATCAATAAGTTAGAGGGTCAAATTTTAAGAAAAGCGGGAGTTGAATTAATCAAGAATTGCTTCAGCCACGGGCAGTTATATCTTATATGTAGTGTGCTCCAGGGTAAGTAATGCAGCAAATAGCACTATCTTAGTCGATAGAAACCGCTAATATGGTATACAAAGAAGCGTTACATTAATAAAAAAAAAGTGAGCCAAATATTATAAAATTATTTTCATTGTCCAAAGAATATTAAATTATTGCCGATTAGTCCAACGAGCATGTGCAATGCCATGAAGATAACGGCAGAGTGTGCCCAGTCTACGGGAGGTTTTTTAGTACGGGTTCAAGTCCCTCACTTTTGCAGAAGGCTCTTTCTGAAATTTGTTTCCATCAATTGTTCTGAAACCACATTTTGCACGTGCGAAGCCGGGCGGGTACAGCTAGTGTACAATAAAGCAGACAAGTTATACAAACATACACAAATGAAAGAAAAAAAATTGGAAAGAGATCGCAGAACATGTCGGGGGCGTCATTTGTGAGTTGATGGACGATTATAAAGCGAGAGCTAACCGACAGCGTTTATCGCGTCGCTCTCGTCTCGTTATCTAGTCCGCATTGGGAATCAGGCTTACGTCCACTATCCACCAGAATTACGCCCGAAATTAGAGGTTGGATGTAGGACAATTCCATTTCAAGCCCATTTTCACCTGCGCCAAAATAAGAAGAATAAAATAAGATGAATAGCAACTAGAAGAGTGTTTGCCACAAATGTAACACCTTCCAAGTAGTTTCGCTGGTCCAGGTTGGCAATCCACAAGTCCTTTCCGTGCTCTTTTGAAGCACAACTGGTGCAAATGGATATCGAAATCTATCCATACATCTACCACTGCCGTCGCGATGTAATTGTGATTATCAAACTTGAAGAACAATCGCGACATGCTCGGATAAACCCTTACCAGACGAGTTTCCCTTGCGTCAGCACCACTATTCATTTTTTTAAAACCAATATAATTGAGGCCATCCAGCCACAGCTCGGTAGCACCACAACACCCATAATCTAATGACAAGCGAAAGAAACTACCACCACTTGATGGATTGCATAACCCTTAAAGCGGCGCACCAACTTCGTCCAAGTGCTTACAGCACTGACTCCCCGTTGAAGAGCATTCTTCTCCATGATCTAAATCTCAATTTGAAATTGTTTCATTATCCTATCTTCCCTTAGCGAGAAACACTTTCGTTCTGACAGCGCGAGAATCGGATCTGATGGCGCGATAAAAAATCCAAGACCAATTGACCTAATTACACTGCCACACGAAACGGCAGCGTTAAAGCGAGAAAACCAGCAAAACGAATGCTCAAAGTTACACTCTTTGGCTGACTCCACTAATTGCATTTGTGCAATAAAATTGCCAGCATGCTTTTGTGCCGCGACCAACCACCACTTTCAGCGCTTTAAAGATGCAGTGAATTGCAACCCGAGCCGGCATCCACATTTCCATCCGGCCTTTAGCAACATCTTATTCTGAGGCGCGGGATTTCATCATTGCAACTGAGGGTGAGTGGTTGGATGGATGCTTACCACACCACCGCCTGACAAAAAAAAAAAAAGAAAACCCCAAACTAATGGCTTTCTCTGTGTACCACTTAAAATTCACAAAAAGTACTTTAATTTTATTTCCTCCCAGATACCCACTCGCACGGCGAGTTACTTGTACTTTGGTAAGTTTTTGCCCTACCCTTGGCCTGGCCTCTACTTCTGCTTTCACACGGGAGTGTATATCTGCGCGCGGCAATTTATAACAAGAGTTTTAAATTCACAAAGCTTGTGTTCATTAGACTCGGGAATGCTGCTACTTGACGCGACACAACCACTCGTCTAATTGCCAATTCGTCCACTTAGCATCGCCATTAATTTGCCTTTTGTGCACGAGGATACATACATGGTTGTGGTTTCCTTTTTTTTCTTGTGAAGAACTCTGCTGTACAATTTGTCTTTCACCTTCGTTGGCTCCAGCTCTATGAAGAGAGTTAGCAGTATAATAATCCCAGAGGAAGCATGTCTGTAGCACCACCCCCTCACTCATTTAGACGCGGCTGCTCAAGTGCTCATTGCCTTTTGTGCTCAGCTCTAATCAGGATTATTCCATTCATTTCCTCTGCTGTGATACACAGTCTAGCGATGTTCGGAATCGATATCAATCACAGTCGTACTGCTGATGAGTCGCCCAAGGGTTGGTGGTGGGGTGGCTTATATGCGTATAGCGGATCGTCTTGCGTTCGACCTTTGAATTAGGGCAGCTTAACGGTGGGTGGTGTAGCGTGTGTGTGCTTTGCTTTCGCTAATGTAACTTCAATCAATGTAATTCGGTTGCTATGTGCTGTTCTCGCTGATGCCGACTCCAGCAAGGTATGCGCTGCGCATGTTTGCTGCTTGGCACGTTGTTGACACTTGGGAATTTCAAATCAAAGAATTTTCATTGGGTTTTCATTGAATTTTGGCCCGGAGATATATTCGCAAGCAATGTCTGCTGGAGATTCAATAAGACCGAAATTGTTTTTGGATAAACGCCATGTCACTGAAGGAATTTGTTTTGTGCGCCGATCTGCAGAGGGAATCGTCGACGGCGTGGTGGAGTAATTGCTACGCACGAACAAGCAATCTTTTTCGTTTCCTCTAATTTATTCCAGTGATGGGCAGATTTTTGTTGTCTGTTGGTGCGCAACACTATTTATACAAGTCTCTGCACGTTCGGTTAACGAAGTAACTATTGGTTCTAGTTGTTTGTTACATCAAGGAAGCTCCAAGGGGCATTTAATCATGCAGTCGCGGCAACGAGCCATGCTTGTTTTTGCAGCGAAGTGGGTGCGTAGTCATAATACGCATCACCTCGCTTAATTGGCAAGCCATCTGCTTTAATTCATTCATTAAAATAGATCGCCCTTACGGAGGAACCATTGATATTTAGTGCGAGACATGATTGGCTGCCGTCAGCTTGAATGTTTAACGAGACACGGTATGGTGTTGCTACTTTTATTAATTACTTTGTTTGTGTCCAGGATGGTCCGGCTACCAGCTCCACATGCATTCTTTAGAACACTCTCCATGCAGCTATGTATACTCAACTATTCATAAATTTTAATTAAATCTAATACGACAAGCAATTATTTAATTCCACATTGCTACGCTCCTGGGGAGATAATTGTCAATAAACAAGTAGCAACATCATCGTAAGCCGCAGCAGCAGCCCAACAAGAGAAGAAGCGGCATTATCAATAATTAAACCCAAGCAGGAGGTGGTCTCGGGTTTATCGGCTTTTGTTGTTTTACTAATATCAGCTATTCACTCAAAATCGATACTGTGATGCTAATAACATTCAATTGGTCAAAGGAACCAACCTGGTTGGGACAGGTAATGTTGTGTAGTGAACTCATTGTCTAAGGGGCTTCCGCTTTTGTGTAAATTATTCAACCGCATTAAAGCTGCATGCTGGGCGGATGCCGTTAAAGTTCCCAGACCCCATAAAAGGCAAAATCATGCACGAAATTATTTAAAACACAATACACTTGCAAAGCTTCTCCGAAACAACAAAGGAAGACGCCAGATGAAACGGCAAATCCCCCCTTTGTGTGTTGAGCTATGACCCGAAGGCCGCATCGTGTCCGTTGTGAGTGTATGGGGTTCCCGTGGAGACCACAATTAAGTTCGTCTCTTAATCTCAAGGGTTTGGGAAAGATTTCCAACTGCATCACCACTAAAATGTGTTATTTGGGGTCCTGTCCTGCTGTTTTTATCACTTTTTAAGGTTTAAAGCCGTCAAATGACGCCGCCTCACATTGCCCATTGAAATCGAAATCGAAATTGCACATGGGAACAAGTGAAGTCGTGAAATGGAAGTTCATGAATAGCCAGAGGAGATTCAATTCCACTTCATGTCCCCCTTTTGTGCTTGAATTTAATTAAAGCAAGTGTGGCAGCACGCGAGAGACAAAGACAGATATTTAGGTGAAGTGCACTGACATACTTTGAGAGTGGCGTGCAAAGAACTTTGTGGATTAAAGTTCACGTAAACACAAATGGGACTCGTTGCCTTGGATGGCATGTGCACCGTGCACTGTACACTGACTGCACATGCAAATAAAAATGAGATGTTAAATGTATAGTGGCACGGAGTTGACATCGGGTAAAACTCTCTTCCCTCATATGGCATATGCGTAGTGCTTGTACAAGTAGATATTTTCCAATTACACACATGGACTGGATGCGAAGATGAGCAATTTGTTGATGCATGTTGAGGCGGTGTGGAGGAGTTCTTTGAAAGAAAATTATTTCAACTGGAGTTGGTGGAGGTATCGCACTGCCTGTTGCTAAGGAAGCTTTGAGGTATTAGTAATGCTTCGTTTCTCCAGGGACTGCGATTCGTCACCGTCTGTTCTGGAGCACTTTGACAATCTGCCATACTTGGTTAGCTCATTTAGTCTACAGACCTACTGCAAAATTCTGTTTTAAGCTCGTTGTAAGGTGTGGCACATCCGTTGACTTGATTTTTTGACTCAGTGACTGAGTGTGGGACTTGACGTTGTCTCAGAGTTTAGACAAAATGTCTTTCATTATAAAATAGTTGCTTTGGAGCTATGCATTCACACATCCCATTATATTTGCAGTCGCATCGGCGTGTAAAAACGTATTAACCTTCCTAGATTGTAAGGAATAGGCCCTGTACACTGCGACCAGAAGAGATCTATTGTGTTGGTTCCTAGATAGCTAATGGTTAATTCTAAAACACTCCTTGGAATGCCCTCTTCGGTTTTTGGTCTTTAGTTACGAAGTTCCTTGCACATAAATCTGATGCTGATGTACTATCGGTAAGACACTTGATATCGGAGGAAGGGTACAGGTATTCGAAGGAGTCACAGACATTTACATACTAAGCAGTTGATGGTTGCAAATTAAGACGTTTCGTAGCTGAAAGATGTCGAAATAAGTCAGCGGAAGTTGCACACCCTGAGGAGTTTAGTCACTCTGGTATCAGTTGAAGCATAACCATAATTAGAATGTAATCAGAAAAATGTAGCAGCAGAAAGAAATTTGTCACGTAGAAGCGAAGGATCGTCGTCATCAAATTTTCCCCGCCTTAACCGATTAGTGGCGATCTCTTTACTCTCTGGCTTTGATAGTCAGTAAAAAAACATTTCTTTCCATTGCCAATGACTTCCAAAACTGAAATATTACTCTGTGGAACTTCGGTCGATTATATCCCGTAGTAAGAAAACTCCTTGAATGTTAAGATACCGGTCTACGTTTCGAAGCCCCAGCACCATCAAATAAAAGTAGTAGCGGCGTTTTTGGAGGCTCCCATCAATAATCGTGGACTACTTGCACATTATGTCATATCGACCGAAAGTAAGTGTATGTGTAGTGAATTAACAGCAACAGCTTTTTACACAGAATGTTTGAAGCGGAAGTTCACGAGCAGGTGAACGCAGCCAACTTGAATGCAAACAATGACTCAGAGTGAATCCATCTCGCAGAATGTAATCCATTTGCCCTCGTAAACAATTTCTTCATTTCTCATACAGAAATAGCAGCACATTCAGTTTTAAACAAAAATTAAACCTTATCGCCTCAGAGGGTGACTCAAAAAACAAAAGATTTCAACCATTAGACAAGCAACCATCGCCGATAACCGCAATCATTAAAGCAACAAAATGTATGATAAGGAAATTGGCAAATGCCAACCAGGTACAGGTACGGAAAACTACGCCTTAGCCTAACCTTTACCCAGTCCTACACGATAACGCTATTGTAACAGAAGATAGTAAACAAACAAAAACCCTTTGTGCTGCAAAGTTCTGTCCAGCAATGACACTTGTTTCACTTGCTACACCCACACCCGTCAACATCAACAGAACCCCACGAAGGGAAGGAAATCCACAAAGGAAGTGATGAAGGAAATGGAAATTAAAATGAATTTCATGTAACTTACTCGGTGGCAGAGCCTGAGGGCGCATCATTCTGTTGATTCTCCATGTTCCACGCGCGAAAAACTGAAAACAAAAAAATAAAATAAAAAATAAAGTCTTCAGTTTGGAATAATGGGGAAATTTACAAAATTAAATCTATTATCACGACCTTCGCAGTGAATACTGTATTAAGGGCCAAAGTTTCCCATATAGTGACCTCATTATTCGACGACCAGTTTGACCCGTACGCGTTAAAGGTTTAATTAATCGGTGTGTCAGTGAATACCTTTATTTCTCTAGATATCAGCACGCCCACTGACTTATGAGATAAGCGTCGGAAAATACTTCTATCTATACTTGAATTCGAGTCGAATCAGATTGTATGTGAATTTCCCCCACGGGCACTGCAATAGAATTATCGGTGTACCCCGGACAAAGGGTAACCGGGGACGAAGGACTACAATTACAAGTACAAAGTTCTCCATTCTTGACTAAGTCAATTGGTAAATAATTAATTGTATCGAAGCGGAATTATTTATAGAAATCTATGAAAATCGATTGGGGCATATGCCCGCAGCGCCGTATGGCTGTGCTCTATTGACCAAATTTAATACTACATCTAAATCATGTTTTTCTAGTGATTTTGAGTTATATGCTTTTATGATTATGGAAATGTATCTTTAATTAAAGTGAATCATATACACCATATCGAATAATGGGTCAAAAACGACAACGACGACGACTTGTTGCGTTTCTTTTCATCTTCTCATTGGAATAACATTGTTGAATTCTGACGAGCTTATGACGTATCCGAATGGAATTTTAACACAAACACTGGATTTATTGTTTATTACTTACGTTTGGTTGTCCAAATAAAGAGAAATTAGACGAAAAATGGGTAAATAAAAGCAAATTAGCTGGACAAATAATAAATTACAATGGGAACGACGACGTTTCACCAAGAACAAAAAAAATAAAAAAATTTCTTCGACAACCCGACGAGTGGGAAAACTGTCATAACCGTAGACAAAAGACAAGGCAAAATGACAATCGCCTGCGGGCTGTGTTGGCAGAGTGAATGAAGAGAAAGTACTAGATGAAACGGACAAATGGTGTCGGCAGATATGATTGGTTTCATTAGGAGTTGAATAATTGAGTGACAACTATTATGTGGATAAATTAAGATTTATTGACAAGTGATTAATATGAGATTATAGCATATAATATTAATTATGTTATCAGGGAGGAATTAACTCTGTTGTATAGGTAAACCTGTAAAGTTTTAGCTGCCGGCCGGACAAGAACGAATTTCCATTTGACTCAAAGTTACAACAAATGAAGTGATTTCTCAATTGACAAAACATTTCTCCGGCCGATTTTTCCTTATTTATTCTTAACCGCTGCCTGCTATTTATTCAGCTAATTGGTGTTATTTTTATTTTCAGACTCCTGCAAAAACTGCTTGATATGACTACGGAATTTGTGAAAGAAAAATGAAATATGCTTCGAATGGCAGGATCCAAGCTACTCGCAAAGCTGCTCATTTTAATTTGTTCGGCAACAATAATATCACTCTTGGCTTTGACGAAATGTGGCTTTGGTGGACTGACGGCCGATGATGGATATAGTGCTGACGATGAAGGTAAGCTATGGGCGTTAAAAAGTCATATAGCCGTCATTTGTCAATCGACAAATCATTTAATTAATTTTCGTGTATATCGCGGCCTTCATCTTTTACAAATTGTAGTAGATTTTGCTGGTATCAAACAGATCTACTTCTCATCAACAATTACTTTATTTGTACCAATCTACTACTGTTTAAATATTGAAAAAGAGAAACGCTTAGCATATTTTTAGGATGCAATATAGAGAATTATTCCAAAGTCTGCTCATTGGCGTGGAATGCAATTGCAGTTCGTTTTAAAAAACAAACTGCGAGATAAAATGATTTCTGCTTCTGCTCGAGTGTAAACTTATGCAAGTGTCTTAGTCCCCATTTCATTCTCTAATTATTCCGAATGCCAAAGCACATTTGCAATCATTCCACCTCTGCCCATAACAACTCCGTTGCACATTCCGAACTTTTTAATTAAACTCCCAACCATTCAATACCTTTCAAAGGACGAGATCTCTTCTATCGTCATCTTGTCAAAGTTGCAATAGCCCGCTCTGCTTCTAGCTATAATCAATTTCACTCCAATCCAATCGTTTCTCGCACTTCTTTCAATAGAGTCCAATAAAATCCCAGTGATATCCGCTGCCGCCCAACAGCATCCGCCGGCGAATCAACACAAGTTGCGCAACATCAATGCAGAGAAGGCTGTCGCCGATCAAAAGGAGACCATAGACCTGCTGCGTCAAAAGGAGGAGGAGTACCGACAGGAAATCACTCGACTAACATCCGAAATAAAATCACTAAAACTGCAACTAATCCAGCTGCGAGGTAAGTGGCCATTCAATGGTGTGGCACACTGTTTGGCACTTCACATCTTTTCATCTCTATTCACAGGTACTCAGCCACTTAACTTTACCAATTCAGCGGCACTTGGTCCACAGCTGGAGTTGATGGCATCTGCATCAAATACAACGACCGCGACGGGACAACACCAACCATCGCCAGTAGTGGCGGCGGCGAGCTCCTTCTATGATTGCAGCAGTTATATTCGCAAGCAAGTTGGAGCGGCCGAGATCCTGCGAGGACTCCCACTGAACAACGAATACGAACTGATTCCGTTTAATCATTTCACGTTCAGTCGGGTGTACCCCATTGAGTTGGGTCTGGGCAAGCGGGTGGTCGAGAAGCCGATTGGATACAAACGCAAGGATCTCCTGGATGCGCTGAGTAAGGCCATCGAGAGTCTGAATAGAAATGTCACTGCCGCTGGTGGTGGCCCAAAGTACACCTTGGATGACTTCACCGAGGGTATCTATCGCAATGAACCGACTACGGGTACACAATATGAATTGTACTTCAGGACGAAGGAGATAACACATCCGCCAGCGAACAGTCGTCAGTTGAGTGCGGTGGGCAATGGCGGAACAAGTGGCACAACGAAGGTAGTGGTGATGAGACCGTTCGCACCACTGCAGACAATCCAAATGATCGGCTTCCCGAAAGTGCACGATAAGGAGCTGATTCATATAATCCTGCCGCTGTCTGGGCGGACGGCGACTTTTCAAAGTTTCATGGATAAGTTCGTGAAAATCGCTCTGAAGAATGATAGGAGGGTGCACCTGACGGTGGTGTACTTTGGCGAAGACGGACTGTCGGAGGCGAGGTCGATAATGAGTCGAGTGTTGGCGATGAAGAACAGCGGGGGCAATTCGTCCAATTTGAAATTGCTCGCACTTAATGAGACTTTTTCAAGAGGTTAGTTCTTTTATTTAAATTTACAGCACCTGCTTTCTACATACAGAACTTAATCGGTTTGGCTGAGCTTTTTTTAAAGGCCATTGTCCTGGCCATTGTCTGTCCAAAAGTGGGAACAAAACTTTCAAACATTTTAATCAGTAAAACTGTTTCATTCATTAATTCCGCATTTACCAAAAAAACAATTGTAAAAGAGCTTTTTTATTCGAAAGCTTTGTGAAAGATTCATCTACAAAATCTGCAATGAATAAGCGAGTATCCTTTTAAACAGTTTTTACAGAATCATTTTTTGAGGTGCAAGCTTTTTGGCAAAAACTTCATCAAAGCTCTTTGATCTGCCACAAGCCGAAAAGTGTGTTGAACGACTGTTGTATAAAGAATAAAGCTTATTTGCCATATCGTAAGAGCTATGGGATCATCACTCATGTGACTTTTAAAAGCTCTGACAAATAAAGCTCTTTAGGAAGCTGACTTTGCCTGGACCATAACGCATTTTTCAATCCACCATTTCAAGACAGCGGTCTTTATATTTCGAAAATTATATATGAAAAGCTTCAAGCTTTGCTTATTAAAGTAATAAATGTACTATCCCACATTTAAAAGGACTCAATCTCACTCCGAATTTAACCACAGAAAGAAACCTTTAGTTAATTATCCAAGGTTAAGTCCTTGTGCGGTTGTTGTCCTTTCTACTCTGACTTTTACCTGCCTCCCGCTAAATGTCCTTGAATTCAATTGAACTTAAAGTCTATTGCATTGCCAACATGTCATGTATTTTGCAGCTAAAGGACTACGCGTAGGCGCCGAACGTGTCTGGGACAAGGACGACAAGAGTAAGGATGTCCTTTTGTTTATGTGCGACGTCGATGTTGTGTTCAGTGCCAAATTTCTGGATCGTTGCCGATGGAATGCAAAGGCCGGCAAAAAGGTAAGCGCATTTGCGTAATTTATTTAATTGCTCTGCAGGACGACGACACCAACGACTTTCTCTGTTTGTGTTTAATTTGCAAGCGAAGCAGCAACCTGGATGTAGTAAGCTTTCCATTTTTTCTTCCAGTTTTTTTTTCCATTTTCGTACTCTGACAACGGGGGTGACGGTGAGCTATATACGCCACAAAGAAAGCCATTAAGAGGGTGGGAATTTGTAATTTGTTGTCGGCGGCCGGCGCGCGGTGCGATGAATACTGAAAGATATTTTGCCGGCACTTTCGTGTGTGCGTTCGTTCATTAGTTTCAGTTTTGTGTGCGGTTTGGTGTGGGGATTTACAATTGTTATGCATGTCCTTACCGTGTACCTTATACCCTCAGAGTAGAGAGAGAGAGAGAGAGAGAGAGAGAGGAGCTGTAGGGACGGAAGGAAGCGCGCGCTAGATTCCGAATTGGATACCCAGATAATCGCATTAATTGTAATGAAGTGCTGAAATGTGCTGAAAGCGTGCTTTTCTTTGGCTATCCGCTATCCTCTCACTGACGACGTACACCGGTCGGCGCGGATAATGCTGATGGCACACGGGTCGTAAATTGCTTTTGATGCTGCTGATAGTAGAACAACATTAAAACAATTAATTGTTAGCAAGATGAATGCGATTTGACGGGGAATCGGCTAAGAGAGCATTAAAAGTAGAAACGTGAATTAAAAGTCCCTACTTTCCCGGATCTAGATAAGTGGATACTTATCATTTTGAGGAATTGGAAAATTGTTTGCATATGCCTCCTGTTTTTATGGGTATGGTTCTGGGTAATAATTTGAATTTAAACAGATTGAACTGAAGCTTCTTCTTGAGTGCATATTTAGAAAATGTCTCCGCCCGTGATTTCCCAAAATTTTTAAAAGACTCCTTTTCCATCTTCTTCAACTTTTTTTTTTCAAACATTTCATTCTTATACTACCTCATGATCTTACAACTCAAAGTTCTCAATTCAAATTTGAAAAGAAACTGCCATGAAAAAAGTTTGTGCATTGGTAAACAGATGTTCGAAAGATTTTCCTTTTTTTTGAAGTTCACAACATTTTGTTTCATATAATTAGGCAATTGTTTGTCAACGAGGTTTCACCTGAAATGCTGCTTCATGGCGGTAAAGTGTCGGATGTTTAAAAATTGTGAAAATAAAAAAGCTTTCGGTGAAAGCTCCAAAGAGTTATAGCAACTATGACGAGAATTAGAGATTCAAAAACTGCTCATATTGCTTGGATTGACATAAAATAAAGCTTTTTAGAAAAGCTTTTTACAAAATCTGTCGAGTCAGCCATCAAATTTAATCTGAAGACCGTTCATAGCAATTGCTCGAAACCCGTGAAAACACTCCAAAATCATGTTCGCTATGCTAGCTATAACCTTAAACACAGCTTGACAGTCGGCAGCCAAACATAGAGCTTCGGTAAGATTCCAATAAAGTTCAACGTGAAGCTCTACAAAAATCCTCTGCAACTTTAGAACTTTCAGCGATTCACCGACTTAACTTGATGGATAATTGGATTTCAAGTGTCTCGTCAAAAAGATTGTTGATACATATAAGCATTTCCGTTTCAATATCGGAACTTAGGAAATAGGTACCTACCGAAGTTTCGATATTGAAGTAGACCTTCTACATAAGTTCCGATACTGAAACAGGAAATAAAATGTCTAGTGATTTGACCATTCTAAACGTCAACACGAATGAGACCTTACTAAAATTCATTTAATGTATGAATATATTTCCGAGCCTCTAGAAGCTCTTCAGAAAGGAAGCTTTCGAGCTTTAGATAAAACCCGTAATATGTGTAAGAGGGCTGTCGCTTCATCTATCTTATTTCAAGTTAAGACGTTTCGTTTACCATCAATCGAAAGCTTTTTCCAAGAGCTTTTAAAGGTGATTTGAACTACCTACACACCTAAAGGTATACAGTAAAAATGTAAATAGAACAATATTGAAGACCCACATCACACTTTAGCTTGAAACGAGAGCAGGTAATCATCTCTTATCCTTGCCCAGGAGCAGAAGTAGACGAAGCAGAACATGGAAGGCGTTCGTCCTAAAAATAGGCGTCGTAGAGATAGATGGCGTCACAAAAGGGACAAAAGCATTTCCAAGTTCAAACATTCTCGCAGACTTACTCCGCATTGCAATCCTTGACGGTTTCGCTGTGTTAAATCGAAACTTCCGCCTGATTCACAGATCCGCACAGATTCACACATTAACAACTCATTTGCAATGATTAACTTTGTGAGTTTGCTCGAAATCCTCCATAAATATCCATCTTGCGACGTGAGTCCATCTGTTGGCACTCTGTCGGCTTGTCTGCCCGCCTATGCGCCTGCATTCACTATTTGAAAGGCAAACCAAGCATAGCCAGAGCCACCCATCAATTCGAAACACTCATCCATTATCCAGTAAGTCGCTGATAGGTGAGGCCTCCTCTGCTCTCTGTATCGTCATGTGTGTACTGTGCACAGGATAACTCCTCAAAGTGCACTCCCCGAACAAGTGCAGTTCAAACACTGCATCATGTTCAAGAGGCGATAATACCCCTAGCGAAATACAATTTAATTGCGCAACATCCCCAGATGGACCCCGTACCAGCAGCATCAGCACTGTTTGAAATCTGGATAACCGATTTGCTGGCTGTGTGTTTGTGTAATCAGGGCCCAGGACATGGCACATGCAATTAAAGGGTGACAGCGTCATTAGTGAATTTATCCACTTTAAAGCTGCAAGAGTCGCTGCTCTCCACATCATCATATCGAGGAGGAGTCCACTTGCATACAGTGGTAGTTCCTCTGCTTAATAACAATGAACCCTATACACCACCGCCGTCGTCGTCGTAAGGATATCCGCTGCAGTTTGAAAAGATACTGTCATTTGGTCAGTGCAAGTATGTGTATGTGTGCTGCCTATCCCCACAGGACCACTATATATACATGCTGTAGCTAATAATGGGATTAAAACTTTTGTTTGGCATCAGTTGGACCCCAGCCAAGAGGCTAGAGAGCGCTACAACTTACAGGCAATTCATGTCCTTCGACAACCATATTCTACCACATGCTGTGCGGAGGCTCAAATTAGGAAGCACACTGGAGTCCTGAAAAAGGGCAAACATTCTACCAGGCTCAGCTGGTGTAAGGATCGTACTCAGCAGGTCCCCTCTCTGTGTGTATATAGGTAGGCAATTTCCTTCCTTCAACAGTAACAAAACACTGCACAAGGATGCTCCATCGGCACGTCATTATACCGAGCAGAAGATGAAAAGGATGTCTTTTATCTTACATTCGCTTCTCTGGTGAGATGGTAACGATGGCCCAGCTCTATGGGAATTGGAAAACTTTGCCTCGGCACCAGCAAGTTTACGTGTCAATTCTTTGCATATATAGGTACCGTAGAACAACAAACTGCAATATCAAAATGGCAGCGGGAAGGAAGGAAGGATACGTACAAAGAATAACTCCTCTCAACTGTAGATACGTATTCACAGGACTGCGTTGTCTATTCCATTCGCAGGCTGTCTCCTCTACCTCTGCGACAGATTTCCACAATTCTTTCGTACAAGTTTCGTATTTCTATAGTTTCTTTAGTCTTGCACTTGATGTCCTTGTCGATTGGTAATCGTTTTTCCTTTTTTCTTGTTCCTCCCCTTTCGAATTCGATTTCATTCCATTCTATGGTTTATAATCGATTTAAAAAGAAACTTTCTTCCCAACAACAAGAGGCAAGAATTATTGTATCCTTTCCGAGTAAACCAACTGCAAGTTTGGAGAATTTTCGACTTTTGACATCAAAGACAGAATGGGGTAGAGGAGGGCGGTTATTTTTCTTTTTCCGTGCGGGTAAAAAAGACTTCAATGTACTGCGCTGTCAATGGATTACCTATTCATGAGGTGGCAAAAGTTCGCTTCATTCACTGTCATGCTGTTGGTAACGGCTTTTCTTGAATTTAATTGAATGGTTTGTTGTCATTGTTGATGTTAAGTTGATGACATATGACGGAAAAGACGGGTGGAGTACACAATACAGTACTAAGTACATCCGAATGCGAGTATTGCTCTAAACAATACCATTGAATGGAGGGATTTAAATTGTGTGTAGCTCCATACATTTGTGGTAGAACTTTTTCATGTATGTTGACGGTGGAGACAAATAAAGAAATTGCTTTCGCAATGTTGGGTAAGGTACTACCTACCTATTGGGAATTTGAGAATATGTTCGTCGATGATGAGCTTACTTTTACGGGCTGCTGTTATTAATTAGTATTTGGTTTGTCAGGTTTACTGAGCAAGAATACTTGCTTTACTGGGCACATGATGCACATCAGTCACAAAAAAGGGGCCGTTGCTATTTATGGAATTTTATGTATGGCGTGTTCTATTGAACATACATTTTTGAGTAAAGTAGAATATTTTGCATGTTATTCCAAGCACTCCACTCTACTTGGCACTTCCGAGATTCGCATGAGGTATTTATCCCAAATAGATTTGAGTTGACAGAAGCAGTTCATTGTGACACCTTACTGGTGATGGGTTTATCACATGGGCTATTAATTGCTTTTAGCGCCATTCACTTTCGGTGAGCGGGAACTAGAAGACACCATAATTTGACCCACACAATAAAATATACCAGTTTATACTTGATCGTAAATGTGACTGGGAACTGTTTTATTGGGCGTTCGTCTGCTTTGCTTTAACTTGCTGATATATTTTTTGTTTAACGAAACAGGGGGCGAATCGCCACTTCCGTGAACGAGCTATACTTGCACGGAATTAGGTTGATTTGAAAACAAATACAAAGTCCGTCACGTAATGCTCGTTCACGGACAACGCGATTTGACCCCAGTGCCTATGTTCTGTAATTATCGCACCGATATATCTATCACTGAAACAAAATGCCATAATATCACATGACGCTTTCTCTAGCTGTGTGTATCGAAAACTATATCACATGGAACATTTCGATATGAAACCCCTGGAAATTTGTGATGTATTCAAGTTGCGTAACTATCAAGAACGATAAAATATTCGCTTCAACTGTCAAATTTTATCACGAAACACAATGCTTGGTTATAAAGTATTAAAACAAAAAATTCAAATGGCTGAAAATCAAAAAGCTTACTTTTTAATAATATAATAAATAATAAATGAATAATAATAATAATAAATAATAATAATAATAAATAAATAAAAACGCCGTAAATAAATGTTTTTTTTTTTGTAGAGGGACTCAATAATCTCCAAGACTCAAAACCAACATTTAGGCGTCAATGCCAAAACCAAAAACAAGGCTAATTGGGAAAAGATCTCTTGTGAATTTTATTTGATGGGCAATAGTAATAAAACTACGGAGTAGTGGAAAAAAGTTTGTGCATGCTTGTTTGTTTTCGATTTCATAGACTAATTTCGGTTCTTAAGTGTTGGATTGACCTAAAGGCTTCTGTGAATTGGCTGCTCTCCTTTTGTTCCTCCAGCATGTGGTCCGATTATTTTTTATTTGTGCTATATGAACTTCTTAAAGAAAATAAAAAAAATATATATTTAGTTGCTTTTGATATTTATTTTGTTTTGCAAAACATCAGCCACTTCCGAAATCACTCGAGAAACCAAAGTTCTACTAAGAGCCGCAGAAAAATCTTGACACACATCTCTCTGAAAGGACCCAGTTGCAAAAAGATGTAGGATGCTGCACAGACCCGAATCGGGATTGGAATAAATGTTTTCCTTTGCCCTTTGCACAAATGTGGACTTAGCTCGTTAATAACATTCGAGCTGAACCACGGGAAAAACGATACAACTCCGGAAATCTTGCTTCCGGCATTTCAAAAGGGTTTGTGTTATTGCTTAGTGCACGCCTTTGAATCCGTAACGTTACGTCGATCGTATTCTTCGCCCAAAATTAGTGAAAAGCTAAACAACGATACAACTAACTGAAAATCCCTGTGAAATCATTTTCAATTTTTATTGTTTTGTTTTGACAGGTTTGGAAAATCTTTCCAAAATTCCCATGAAATAAAAATTAACTACAGAACACTTATCGCATAGAGTTAGAGAACTCCAATATTTTCCAGATGCGATAAACAACGGAATGTTTTGTTTCTAAGTTTTCGATGCGAAAAGTTATCGCATGAGTTGCAGGACATGGGCACTGGTCTCTGTTTGTCGAGCACAACTGTACCCACAAAATGTGCTTAAAATAAATTGCTACTGGCTTAATTAATCATTCAAAACGCTCTGTAAGCTTGAGAAATATGCAGTATACGGGCTGTGACCGCAAACAGTACAAACTGAAGTATGAACCGGTGAAGTTTTTGTTTGTACCTGAGGTCTCATCTAACATTTTTCTATTAACCGCAATCATTTTTTGAGAGTTCCATCAGCTGCTACACAAGTACGACGTACGAGTGACATTTGACAAACACCGGTTCTAACCAATGTAAGGCGCGGTGTTTTAACAGAGAAGAAGTTGAGGTTCGAAGCTTTTCATATGAATTTATTTCTTCCTTTGAAGTGTATAAAACTATTATGTCATTAGAAAACTCGAATTCCATCACTCACAATTCGTTTTCTAATGTATTTATCAAGAGTATTGCTTTCAATATTGCTGATATTTTGGCTCATATCTTTAACAAAAGTATCTTTTGTGGTAAATTTCCGGATGCGTTAAAAATAGCTGAAGTGATACCATTCTTCAAAAAAGGTGATAAAAAAATGTTGAATAATTATAGGCCTATCTCTATGCTTCCAGTGTTTTCTAAAATTTTTGAAAAATTAATCAAAACTAGAGTTGTGTCATACCTTGTAACTATTTCTTTTCTTAGCAATAAGCAGTATGGATTCAGAGCCGGTAGATCAACGGAGGATGCACTTCTAAGCTTCTGCAGCATGCTATACGAGAGCGTCAACAGCAAGAAGTTAACTGCTGCTCTCTTTATAGACATTACCAAAGCCTTTGATACTGTTGATCATACCATCTTGCTAAATAAACTAAGCAAAGCTGGGTTCAGAGGGTTTATGCTCAAATGGTTTGAATCATATCTCACTAACAGAAAACAAATGGTTAGAATAGGTAAAACATTGAGTGAGAGCTGTGATATAAAAATGGGTGTTCCTCAGGGCTCTGTTCTGGGGCCAATTTTGTTTCTAGTTTATATCAATTCTATTTTCACTTTAAATATGAGAGGTAAACTTACTGGGTTTGCCGATGACATAGGATGTTCCTATTCCAACAATTCCCTCTTAGATCTGACAGCCGATATCAACTACGATTTAGAAATATTGCGACATTGGTTCAGTTTGCATAAGTTAGTCGTTAGCGATAAAACTAAAGTAATGTCTTTCAGCATATCTGCTCGTAACTTGCAACTTCCAGTTTTCACTTTTCATAGTTCGAACTGCAACAACACTTTACTAAGTTCTGATACTTGCTGTAACCCTAGTTCTGTAGTAACGTATAATACTAACAATAGCTGTTCAACGAATTGTTTTCTTGTTGAAAACGTACAGGTCTTCAAGTATATGGGTCTTGAAATCGACAGTAGTTTAAACTGGAGCTCTCATACTACTTCTCTAAGGAAATACCTTCTAAAAACTACTAAAATACTGTGCCATTTGAGGCTTTATTGCTCTAGAAAACTTTTGGAAACAGTTTATTATGGACTGGTGCAATCCAAATTGCAGTATGGATTGACGTGTTGGGGAGGTACATACAAAAACAAAATACAACCTTTGGTGGTAATACAAAAGCATTTACTCAGAATTATCTGGAATAGAAGACGCCATGAACATAGTTTTCCACTTTTTTTGCATTCCTTTATATTGCCTTTAAAGCATCTTTACTTCTATAAAGTCTTAAAAATATTTTTCTTAAGAAGTGGGTATTCTTTAAATCATGATCCGAATCTCTACGGTCTTCGTTGCTTTGTAAGTAGTCTTGCTTGTGTTCCCCCGGAAAATACTCATCTCTTCTTAAGTTATTACTCTTCTGTAGCACCGCGCATCTTTAATAAATTACCCATAGAAATAAGGCGTTCTCAGAATAACTTGTCGTTTATCAGAAAAGTTAAACAGTGGCTCTTTAACTACGACTTGGAGCAGATTTATAATTTATCTAATGTAATTATATAGTGACAAACGTTCGCCAATCATTGCAAATCACCCCTCTACACCATTTTCTTTTTAATTATAAATTGAATTTTTCTTGTTACACTGAAACTCGATACATTCACAACTAGTTTTTAATAATTACAGAATGTATCTAACTATTCATTCCCTGATGAAAAACACTTACAATTTACTTATGATTTAAAGCAGTTTTCTTTTTTCTTTTTATTTAATTTCTATATAGTTAAGTAAATTGTAATTAAATATTGTATTAAATTCCAATGGAATGAATAAATTTAAAATCTAATCATTAATCTAATCATTGACAAACCAGAATTTGAGTTTGCGTTTTCGCATTGACAGCAATTAGATGTATAATTAAAATTATGCTGGTTTTCTTGCTATTGGTGTGGGGTCACCTTCCTGATATTCCTGCGTCAATTTTTCGGAATAAAAAAATTTCGATATTGTCCGCTCCTATTTGTACAAAAACAACAACAAAAAAAAAACAGTTTCATAAAGGAAAGTTTCAGTTTCAGAAGGAAAAACTTGAACAATTACGTGTGTATTTTTGGAATCGTCAAGAAATATTTTATTATGTAGGAAGTTACTTTTAAATAAATTTAGTTTTACATCATTATTATAATTTTCTACTACTACAAAAAAAATGCAAACTAAGGCTTTTTCATGCTTTTTAGGTATTATTTCATAAGCTAAGGCTTTAAGGCTTGTTTTTTTTTCAAAAAGATTTTTTTTTTTTATTTTAAACATGTTTTAATTTTTTTTTCTGATTCAACATACTGTTCTTTTTAATTTTTAATCATTCTTAAAACATCTTTGCCAACAAACAAATTATATGTAACCTCGGTCTTAAAGAATGTGTTTCCACCTTCAAACCCAAGCTAATGGAATACAGAGACAGAGATATATAACTTTCCAGTGGAAAGGCGGCTGCCTTCAAGCTGTTTTCCCGAAAAATTCATGAAGTCACACACATATGCTCATTTCTTTTCTAGTATATTTTGTGATTTCATGAGTTGGATTTTAATGGAATAATGAATTCGCTATTCCGAAATGTGTGTTTCACTATTTATTATTTTTCTTTTAATCGAAGCCTTAACAAAAACCAAACAAGTTCGATACCAAAGACAAAACAATTGAACAGCGCGATGCCCATAAAATGAATAGGAATGTTGGCCGGCCATTAGCAACATGCTTTTTTATACCTCAAACGTATTCACAGACGGGGGTTGAAATTAAAAAAACAACAATCTAAACAAATGGGTTTTGGGGGGAAACACGTACGAAAGGTTTCCATCTGTTTTATTCATTCATCTCTGCTTCAAACTCTGTCCATTTTCCGAACACTTTATCTGTCATTCTTTAAAATTTATTCCAGCGTCCACTTCCAGTAAGTGGTGTGAAATTGGAAACAAATTTGAAAACTGTTTGTTGTTGTGTTAATTTTTTTAATATTTGTGTTTAATTTTTTATTTATTGTTCCAATTTACAAAAAAAAAAATATTTTTGAAAAGGGCATAGGTATTTTATTTAAAGTTACTCATTTTTGTCGTCAAAAGTGGTTGGCAACGCGAACACTCGTGTCGGAACATTGGTGTCGCGAGTTCAATGGTTTTTTCCCATCTCAAAAATGCCCAACGCGCCTAACGAAGTTTTCACTTCAAAAATATCAAATTTTTGCAGCAATTAATGTCCCGGGCAATAAATTTTGTGCGAAAAGTGAGTGGATAATTGTACCAAGCAATCTACTACAATTACACGCTTTCCGCCAGCAGCAGCGGATAGGGCAAAGATAATGAAATACATTTTAATCTTTCATCACTGCAAAACGAAACGGAGAGCAACAGTTTTCGTTCTTGATTTCGATGTGCCACTTTTGTGTGGGGCTTTTCGTTTCACCAAAGGCGGCCGGCGTAGTAGGATTTACCCACTTCAAACAAATCGACACAAGATTTCCACTAGGCCATGAGAAACTATTTCCCAATTTCCCATCTATAAACTGACCTACCAAGCTGAAAAGTTTGCATAAGAAAATCGACCGAAAACGATATCTACTGTCTTGTAAAATGCTCTGCTTGGTTAGGGGTGATCCGCGATGCGCTGTACAAGTACTTAGAACAAAATAAGTCCATTGGCCTGGCGTTGGGAACGAAATGTGAGTCATATTATCAGATCCCAGAACCAGTGGCTTTTTTAAAAGAAATTGTGACTCTAAACTCTTTGGGAGTCTCGTTAAGAGATGTCCGCAAATCTTTCGCTGCCTTTTTAATGACTGCCTGACTATTGACTCACTTAACAACAGCCAGTTGGCGGCTTGTCGAATGGCGACGACTTCGGGTTGAAAGACTCTGCAATAGTTCGAGAGGTTGAAGAAGAGGTGGATGTCCAGAATACATTTTAATTCGTACTTCTTCAGAATGAGCTGGCGGAGTGCGGTAAAAATGAAGAAAATGTAGCTCCCTGTTAAGCCCTCTGTTTTTTTATTTGTTTTATGAAATTGATATTGATTAGTTGAGTAGTTTGAACGTGATACAGAAAGACAACCTTTACAGTTTTCTCAAAACGGCGCTCAATTGCGTTATTTGTGTCTTTCCCTCGTACGGGAAATACAGCCACATAAACCAACAGTTGAGGACGGTCTCTTAAACTGCGCTGTACCTACGATTTGGTCGTCTTTGGTGCGATGCTGCCAATACGTTCCATTTTGGCCTAGTCATCGCAAACGTTGTATTTTAAGTTTTTCGCAAACTCATTTTGGAGTATAGGTCACTAAGGGCCGTTTGCTCATACAACTCTTAACGATTTAAGTTCTACTTAAATACTTATAGGCTACTTTGTTTAGGGCATAAACTGTCACATAAGAGTTTATGTGGCACTGAAATTCGCTATGAGTCGTATCAGCCAACGGCCCTAAGTGTTTAAAACACTTGAAATTGCTGTGCAAAGCTAGTAAAGTTCGTCCCTAAAACTCCTCTTACACAGTCCATCAATTAAAACTGAACCAAATTTTGTCCGGGGAATTAATAGTCATTCTGCGAAACTTTTGTGTTTTTTTCGATAGCATTCACCAGGAGGCTTGGAGTCTTATGCATTGTATCCTTGGTTCTAAATGAGATAAGGCTTGCATTCTCCGATTTCTTCTAAACTTGATAAACAGCGATTGGAAAGACTGATTTATATTGCTTGATCTCAGCGTCAGCCGGAAGCATTTCTCGCTAGTTAAAAATTGAGCCCATAGACAGACAGACCGCAATACTAATAATCATTTTTAGGGTCCAGGCTAAACTTTTCGAACTCATAGTGGTGAAATTTTCCACACAAAATTGCATATTGCGACCGAGAAAATATTTAGTGTGAAGGTTAAAAATGATTGTTAGTAAGGCCCAGAGTCTGTAACTACTTTGAAGTCATATCAGTGCATTTTGATAGTTTTTCTTAATCCTTTCTCGATGAGAGCATGTACTGCTTCGCTTTGTCTTTTTCAGACCCATCTTCATCGACCCCATTTCAATGCTTCTACACGCGCCACTGCAATGCCCAACGGCTAGTGTACTTTTATCATACCTCTGAAGTCGAGTTCTAAAAATAAAAATCCAAGCAATAGTTGCCCCAGACAAAGTCCCTGCCCCCTCACCTTACAGCAGGGCAACTATATCAATAAATAAATAAATAAATAAATCCATTTCTCTCCTAAAAAGTGTCCAAGTTACTTACGTTCACAAACACAGCTCGTAAGATTTTCAATTCAAATACCTACATCAGCAGCTGCAAGAAACTCGCTCGACAATCACCAATCTCCAAATTGTACGAGCTCTAAGTAACTCGCAAACATCTCAAACCTAATTGGACTTTAAATAAACTTTAACAAGCCCCCTTCGAGTGGGAATATAAACATTTCCAATATCCACCCGGCGCGAGCTCCAGCCATCCATAACACCGGCACATTTGCATTAAATACCGCTTCCTGCTTCTTATCAAATAAAACCGATATCATCTCTGTGTTGTCCTAAGCCCCTTGTTCAGCTATAAATGTACACAGCCCCGACGAGCATATTGTTCGACTCCACTTGATATCCACTTGCACCTGGTGCCCTCTGTCTGTCTCTTTGCATAAATCCAATAAAAAAACAAATCACAATCTGCTGGTCGATTTATTTAACTTTGTGTGTGTGTTTTTTTCTGCTGTTCAAGAGTCCTTTGCCACAATTTTATTGAATATAGGATTTATCCGCCCCCACTTGTCTTAGCCCCCCCCCCCAACAAACGCCCAATGCCCATGATCGTCGTGTAAGCTGCAATGAAGAAGAAAATTTATCCCGGAAACTTTCTTATTGGCGAAACGGCAGAATGTGGCAGTGATTTTCATTTAGATTATCTACTTTCATATTGCACACAGGTGTGTGTGTGTTCGAGGATATATCCTGTGACTTATACTTGTATGCTTGTGTTGCTCATTTGCAGGTGTACTATCCAGTCGTCTTCAGCTTGTACAATCCACATGTTGTGTATACGCTACAGGGTAAGGACGTACCACCTGAAACGGATCAACTATTGATTTCTCGTGATACCGGCTTCTGGCGTGACTTTGGCTACGGAATGACCTGTCAGTACCGGTAAGTTTAAAGTGATTCCATAAATCCTTCTTGGAGACCATATGTTACGCAGCCAATCCTCGGCTACCCTCCCATACTATTATCCGTATGCAATCACCAAAATGTGCATGGTGCAATCCTTCCTGCTGCTTGAGTTTAAGTCTCCTATCATCGGTTTGGTATTAAGTGTACGGCAATGTACAGTCTGGGCCGCAAGAGCGACAGAAATTTTCTTTATATTTCCCGCCAAATGACGTTGTGAATCGCGATCCGCCACGGAGACCATACAGACTACGGATTCTCCCAAGGATGCGAGTACAGGTTGGGACATCTAGTGGTTTCTTTTTAAAGTATACGTTATTTTGACACTGACAGCTGTTTTCCGCTCGAAATCTTGACAGAAAGTCAGTATAATAGTCGCTTTACGCTGGGAAATATTGAAAACTTATTTCCAAAGTGAGTGCTGTGTAGCCCAAACAGTGCGTTTTTTGCAAAAAGAGCTTTTGACCGAAGCCATAATATATCGAAAAAATGTAATTTTGTTTATTTGATTGCAATTTTAAAAGTAACTTGTATTTGGCCCGCTCTGTATATGCATTAAAAAAATGTGACAGCGCGCAAGTGAAAAACACTCTAATTCTTATGTCAAAATGTCACATGGTTTTCCATTTCGAATGTCATTCGAGTCCTATGAGTGCGTTCAAACCATTGGATTTATGATATTTTGACAGTTCATATGAGAAGTTCTACGCCCACCCTAAAGAGGCCTCCGTAAACAAGGTCCTTTGTCGTGGACTAAGTTAGACTATAAAACCATAAAAATCATTGTAAAAAGTGTCCCCCTCCTGTAGCCCATACTGTAAATTGCACACCTTTAATCTTTGCTATCCTTGGGTAAATTTCCTGCCCTCACTGACAGATTCCTCTGGACCTTTCTCTCTCTTTTTGCATTTAAAATTCAGGTCAGATTTTCTAAAGATACGTGGCTTCGACGAGGAGATTGTCGGCTGGGGCGGCGAGGATGTAATGCTCTATCGGAAGTACGTTCGTTCGAATATTAAAATCATTCGTGCCACCGATCCAGGAATCTTTCACATATGGCATCCGAAGGTAAGACCGAAAAACAAAATCCCAGTAGTCCAATTGAAAATCTTTATTGCACTCCTCCTACATGAGCGGCAGCCATGTTTATAGTTCTATTTCCTATTGTCATGCGGTTGTGTGTGTGATATATTCATCATCATCGTCAACATGACATCGGTGCGGTATCTGGTGCATGTGACATTATTGCATTTTGTTGGAACTCATGCTGGGTGATGATGATGATGACGATGACGATGATATGGACACGTGTCACGCACTGCTTCTGCATCCTTGCAAGATGATTGACTAATTAAAATTTCTTCTCTCTGTATGTAGGTGTGCACCGGTGTGAGCAGTGGACAACGTTTAACCGCCGATCAATATCGAGCGTGTATTAGGTCGAGGGCACTGAATGAGGCATCACACGCTCAGTTGGGATTCCTGGCCTTCCGTGACGATATCGCCGCCCACTATCATGACAACAATACACACATTCAGACGAATAGCATCCTGTCGTCGTCGGCGGTGAAAGGACACCCAGCTACATTGTTCGACCAGGCACAGTCGCTACCTGTTGTTGTGACAAAGAACAATAGTGCTGTTGCGGCTGCACTTCCAGTGGCCAAAAATATCAAAGACAATAATAGCAGCAAGAAGACCCACTCGAGTGAGAATCGGCGAAAAGTTGCGCCAGGTAATACTTGATTGTCATACTGGGAGCATCAGGAGAGCATTTGGAAGGTGGAATTTTAAATTCAGTACTACAGTTGGTGTTTAGAGCTGGCTGGGGGATTGGTATTGTTGAGTGATTTGATTTAGTTGTGTTGTAGGTAGGTATCCCAGGTGCATTGCTTTTGGATGGTGGGTATGAATGTTGGGGTGGAAATCTTCTGGGGCTCATTGTATTTTTTCTTAGGATAGCTCATTTGTACTCGATTGATTTTAATTTGAGAAAATTCCTCTAAAAGGTTCGTGCGACTGTTTTTTTTTTCTGACATCTGTCAAAGGCATAGGATAGGATCCTTCCATTGGAAGCTTATAATTATATTTTATTTTACTGACACTGTTAAGGAATACTTTGTACTTACTTGATCAGTGATATGGCTTTTCCGCACCAGATTTTGTTCTACACTGGAGACAAAAAGTCAACCGACCAATCGAAAATTGCCTGAATAGGACTTTAAAACGCTACCCATATGAAGGGTAGCGTACTTGAACATTTTTTAAATGTTCACGCCTCGGCTATAAGTTGACGAACTTTTCGTTCTTCGTGAGTTTGTGAATGTATTTCGCATGGTTGCTTGGAGGTTGCTGGTGGAAGTGGAACAGTGAAAATGATTAAGTTGCAATGACTTTGTCTTCCACTATAGTTAAAATAAACAATGAACCTGGGAGTTCCCTATTCCTGTGATCATTCGTACACCCAATTGTTACTGGAAAAAAGTGGACAGGCTAAAAAGACAGTACGACCAAATTCATAAAAGACATACCCCATTTCTAATGAATTTATGCCATTTTCACGATTATAATGCTGATTTCATCAAAATGTCAGACTTTAGCCTTGGAAATATTAGAAATTTACGCCGATCGAAAGTAGGTATAATCACCCAATTATTTTGAGAGCTAAAATTGGAGATTTGAAGCCAAATTGACATCATTTTCAAAAGTATCAAGTGTAACATATTCCTTCTTTCGTTCCATTTAATATGATGCATTTTACAGTTTGTGGCAAAATAGTGGATGCGGGAATTCCCTAACGGTGCTTCTGCTTTCATTTGGTCCAAAATTTATAAAAATCGGTTCTGAAAAAACTCCGTAATCGGTATGACGTTTGGTTGGTTTTTCCTACTCTTTCCGCGATACTAATAATCTTTTTTAGTGTCCAGGCTAAAATTTTCAAACTCACAATGGGGAAATTTTTTTTTGCAAAATTCTTATTGCGACCTATAAAATATTTAGTGTGTAGGTTAAAAATGATTTTTACGAAGGTCCTTTGTCTATACTACCAAAAGCATCTATGTCCTGGCTTTTAAAAAAACTTCTTCTTAGAGCTTTGGAATATTCTGACCGAAACCGAACCAAATTCCAATTAGTGATAAATGTTATATCAAATATGACTGACATATATTTGTTAAAATTTAAAAGTGATCACAAACAAAAATATATATCTGATTATCATGGCAAATGTCATAGTGGCTGTCAAGATCGCATTTTAGGGTTACGGTATTGTTCAAAAGTGAAATGATTTAGTTTGAAACTCAAAGCGAAGGAGAACGATACTTAATATATGGCTTCAACTTTAGGCGTGTTTCTTTGAGCTTCGTTCTCAGCAAAGCAAAGTAAAGTACGATTTTCTCCACACAATTACAATAACTACTGCGAGTCTCGAAGTGTCAAGTATCCTACATTACTTTGCTTTGCTGAGATCGAAGCTCATAAAAACAGGCCTTATAATAACGAAATAAAACATCCAGCAAAATACAGTTGTGAACCGAAAGCATATATATTCCATACTCAAATTTGTTTCAATTTAAAATAGAGAACATTATTTTAAGCAACCCTTGAATCAAAGAAATATAAGATTACGACAATCGCATAATTTCTTGATTTTATCGTAAAATTTGACAGCTTGCCCATACAAAAATGTATTGGAACTTATAGTGTCGTAGTTTTTTCTGGCTTGAACTTCTGGTGGAATTTTTAACACAAGAAAATGTCATCCACAGCTATGCCCCGGACGATAAAAATAATAACGTCAAAACTCAAAATGTCTCTTTTGTTACAACCAGTTTTCAAAAAGAAGGAGAAATGAGTTAGAGCAATTTCTTTTGGAGACTATTAAGTTTAGGGACGGTCTTAGCAACGAAAAATCATTCATTGAGTTGCAAACTTTGAGGGTTCAAAGCTTTTATTGCTTATTTAGCTTTTCGTGAGAAATCGTGATTGAATTATGACGTGCCATATGTTTTCTGTTTTTATTATGTATCTTGGTGAGCACAAGGTTAAAGCAAAGAGCGCGATAAAAAATTAAAACCTAGTGTCGTATATTTTTTTAGCTATGCATCATGGTAACCCTATCACTGAATAGTTGTCAAAATTGAATATAAAAAGGAAAATTTTCCGTAAAGAAAGTTGTTGGTTGCTTAATTTGAAGAATTATTATTTTAATAAAATGTCGTAGCGCACTCAGGCATCCAATTTCGATTTTATCAAGCCAAATACCCTTTAAACTCATGAAAGTAGAAGTGGTAAAGAAGCTCAGTCCATTACAACCGCCATAGTAAAAAAAATAAATTGATTCTGTAAATGCAAGAGATAACCGACGACTACTGTTAGGCCCAACATTGTCACCTTCGTAATCGAACTCTCATTTGTAAGGGCATGATTTTTAAGTAATAAAGGCGCTGGAGTTAGGTGCAGAATGTCAGTGAAAATAGCACAAGTTTGGTTTGAAATTCTGAAATTGAAATAAGGTCCATTTAGTCAGAACCATAATGACTTCATTAAAATTTATATTTTTATATATAATTTCATCGAATTTCTTTAGTTTATTCCACCGAAATAACAATCTCTTTCACGAAACAAATAAACATAAAACTTACTAAAAAATAGTATAAAAAGATAATATAATGTAAAACAATATTTAAGTCGTTGATCATAAAGTGATAAATGAATTATTGGTTGAAAAAAAAATACTACGTTGTATTATACAAAATGAAATAACTACTTGATATCTGATAACTGTCAGTCATATCCTAAGGATATCTGCACAAAAATACTTAGAAATAGAAAATTAAAGAAAATATCGAACTGCAGTGCAACTGCCTGTGTTTCTTTGAGTTTCACCAAATCTGTTATATTAGGAAAAGTGAAGTATTAAGTTTATCTAAAGTTAATTGTAAATATATATCTGGACGAAATATACCTGTGTTTGTAAATAAATTTAGATTTAAATGACATCCTATTCGATAATTTGTATTAAATTATAAAATAAAATAAGAAACCGTATTTAAATTGAGTTTAGTAATTAAAACAAATATTAGTTATAACAATAGTGACTAAATATAAAATATGTAATTCATAGCTTCCTTATATACCATGTAAATAAGGATGCTACTAGCAATGCAATGTTAAAAAGGGAAAAATATATAAATAAACGAGGTAAAATGAACTTAAAAAGGAGAGTCCTGACAATTTTTATTCAATGCTTTAAAAAAAAAAATTATAGATGGCAGACCTACATGTATAGGACAGGCATTCGTGAGTAGGAGACCTTATTTTTGGGACGATTGGAAGGAACCTAAAATTTTATGCCGATTCGGCTGAGTTGTGAAGCTTTATTTGGACAATTATAGCTACAGTCGCATATTTGTCAGAAATTCAAAAGAAGTGGCGCAGTGGAAAAAACATTTGTGTGAATATATTTTCAGGGCATCAAACCTAAGACCCCTCGCTCCATGCTCCAGCACTCTAACCACTGAGGTACTGCTTCCAATATTCAGGATGGTATTTTGAGAACGAATACAATGACAGATAAGTAAAACAGAAAATAAATTCAAGGAATGAAATGGACCAACAGATTTATACGGCATCCGAAGTTCTCCTTCACAAACTTCTCAATAGAGCTGTTTCTCTGGGATATTTATCAGCTGCCTACCAGAGAAAATGCAGTGAAAAAAATAGGTGCTTTGGAAATGCGTTTTTCAAAAATTTTAATACGGCGTAAGAACTACTTTTAAAATAATTTGCTCTTATTAAAAAAAACAATTTAAGAATAAACTGAAAACATTATTGCGTCCTTGGAATAGGTTCAGAGATTTGTTGAAAATGAAGTGTCCAGTGGTTTACAGAAAACCTTCATACCGAATACCTTTCTTTTTGAAAAAAGCTCTTAATTTTCACCAGCGCCCTGAACTTTTTCTATTTCAAAATCCTAAGAATTGCAATCTGATCTGACAAACTTATCGAGTCTTTAGAAAAGGTTCACATATAGGTTCAAAATGAGAAGACGACTGATTTAGAGAAACTTTAAAAAAAAACGTTTTTTTGAGAACTTTTATCATATCTTTTAATAAAAAAGATCTTTATTTTCAGCAAAGATCTGAACCTTCTACTGAAAGGAACTGCAGGGAGACCGTGCGAAATACGATCCCATTCGGTTTGGTTGTTGAATGATATTTATTGCTCTAGCAGTTTATTTATTATTCCAAGTCGAGCCTCATTAACTATTCAAAAGTATGCTGTTTCAAAATAAACATAATTTACCGCTTATTTGAGTGGGCTAGCAAAGTCTTCTCTGTAGCGAAAGAGAAATCATGGATGTTGTACAAAAACACATAAAATCTAAGTACGGATCAAGCCATTTTTAAAGCAGCTTTCAAACCCCACAAACAAAGCCCACCACCCTTGAAATGCTTGAGAAAATTGGTAAAATTGGTAATTATTCACCTCAATATGTCGACGAAGGTGTTGCTCATCAAGGCAGTCATGGTTGAAGTACCCATACCCACCATCGGTGCTGACCAAGACTTCGTTAATCTTCTCCGCAGCCAGATTAATTAGAATCACATAACAGTTCTAGCGAATCACATTTTCTCCACCCCACGTCTCTCAACTACTCATCCAGCCGTCACCTTTCCAAGGTGCCCATTTGTCTACTGGCAATAAATCAAACAACAAAAAATATAGCCTCCCCCCAAGGCGGGGGAGAGCGGAAACACATCTCTATCTGTAATATAATTAACTGCTTTCATGTAGAACATTTCATCAGGTCAGCTACGTCGCTGCGTCTTCCATGGAGCCAACTACTCTGCAAGTAGTTTAATTGCGAAACATCCACCAATATCTGGCGAGTTCCACCCAAATGAAAAAAAAAAAACTCATCCATCGCTTGAGCATTTGTGCCAGGGTCATCGATATCTGCATGTGAATGCCCCGGAGAGTTGTTCACCAACAAAAAAATGTCATCACCTGTGTAACAGCGTGCGCCGCCATTACGCATGATCATCGCGATCGTCAACATTGCGATTTCGTCGCAATTCATAAATTTTGTCGCTGTCGATTTAATATGGATCACCAACACGCACCCAATGATGATGGTGGTATGCACCCAAGCGAACATGTATATGGTCCCCACAAAAACCCTTCCATATGTCAAATCTGCTACCGGTGGGGTTGTTGTAAAATATTTTTCAAGGCTACGGCCACTTGACGTTGTCACAGAGCGTTGATCATCATCGAACCATGGCCGGACAGTGTCATCATCAACGGAGTTTGAATTTCATTTTCCCATTTTTTTTTGGCACCACGGATAGAGACCACTGACCTTGGGCCAATGTTTTGCACTACATTTATATACAAATCGTGCCGCTTTGCTTGTTTTGAATAGGGTTTGGAGACGACTCACGTCTTTAATTGGGCTAAGCCTGTAAATTTCTTGGCAAAGCGAACTTCGTCCACATCTTCTTTGTGACCTGTCGAGGGTGGTTTTAATTGGGTGGCTATACCTGATTGCCCGTTCCACGGAGTGCTGGAGCTGATGATTATAGCAATTATGCTCTGTAGCTCGCCATTCTTTGACACTTTCCATAGAATAGCTCGCCCCAAATAGCAGGAAGCTATTAAACGCGGTCGTTGAGGCTTTAATTGTATAATACGTTGTGCGAATAATTTTAACAAGCCCTCAGGCTGCGAGATAGTTCTTGGAATAATCGGTGTGGGTGGGTGAATGGACTGGTTATGTAAACGATGTAGCTTGGCTCCTAATTGGGGGGGTTATTTAAGCAGTCGCGGGGGTGAGTCAATTTCTAAACTGCGGTGTTTGGTTATTGGCGCACAATATGGTTTTGGTGGCGGATTGGTTTCGAAACTTGAGTTGACTTTGTTAAGAGAGCAGGCGAAGTCTGGTCATCAAACGAAACTGACACGTGGCTTCATTGGGCTTAGGGCACCACTATAACCACTAAGGAGCCACTTGAACAAGATCAGAATTACAGGAATTCACGTCAGCCATTCAATGAACAAGTTTATGGGGCTTTTTAAGACGGTCTTGTGTGTTGCTTTGCTAAAAAAATTTGTTTCTTCAAATTTCCTACTCAAATTTTCATTTACAATTATCTCCCAAGCGATAAGTCAAAGACATTCATCTGTTAAGTCCCGTGTAACAAGCAAATTCATAAGTAAGTATAAGCCCGGTCGAAGTTTGAAAACTATCAACTTTTTGGAATGCACCTTTGAGTGTTTGGTCAGATACCTGGGTCACAAGAAACGAGACCCCTACAGCTGAAGCTGAGTCAACTACCATTGGTATTAAAAAAATAAAAAAATAAATAGTTGGCGTAAAAGGTCCGCATAGGGACCCTAGGCCTAGCGTCTAACAAGCATCTCACAACCATTTTTGAGTGAGATTTTCATTTTGGGGACGAATGGAAGGGATCTACAATTTTATACCGAGTCCAAACGGCTAATTGTGAAGCTCTTTCATGACAGTTACACTCTCGGATGTTTGTCAACACAATAGATCTCTTCTGGTCGCAGTGTACAGGGTCTAATTACAATTGTCAGACGTTCGCAAGAGTAGGCGCAGTGTAAAAAAAAACTAAAGATGAAAATTTTCGAGGTATAAGTCTCCTTAATATCGCCTACGAGGTTCGATCTACCATCTCTCGCCTAAGGCCCTTCGTTAATAACCAGATTCGCTCCGATTAATGCGGTTTTAGACGGGTTTCAAACTTAGAGAAAGGTCCTGAAAGTAACCCAAGAAGTTAAAACCGACACGCGACATTTGTTTTTTGATTTCAAAGCCGCCTATTGCAGCATTTATATAGGGACGAGCTATACAGAGCTTTGTCTAGTTTTGTCATACTTCCAAAAGTCACCTTTTTATGTAATATGATGATGGAGAAAGCTCACAAGCCTTTGATGCAAAAAAAAAAGGTTTTAGATAAAACGAGACACAATGCACGATCTTTTAAAAGTCTTTCCAATGGCTTGCATACGTGGGCGATGTTGACACAGCGAGTTGACACTGGTTCTTGGCGGTTAACTACAGCAAAAGCGTATGAAATCTGTCAACAAGAACGGACAACGTCAGTGATCAATGTCAAAGTCGACAGCTATATAACTTTAAAGCCCAAGCAGTCAATGCAGGTGACAAATACCTTACCCTAAATGGTACGGACAATGGCGTCCTCCACCGACTTGGAGGCCGTAGGCTTAAGATCGACAAATTTGGAGAAGCTTGCTATCTAAGACCAGCGCTCACCCTGAAATGTAATGCCGCCAAAATAAGTAAGTGCTAAAATAAACTTAAGATTAAATAAAATTAGGGCGCCTTTTATCAAGCCGGAGCCACTCCTCCATACAGATTTCGGTACAAAAACCTCCCAATTGTGTTGTCAGATATTTCCATCACTCCCTGCAGTCCCATAAGGACCTGTCAAGTTCGGTATCAACCAACAAGAACGACCCCAAATGGACTTGCAAGTGCAGCACAGCCTCCTCCATTAAAACTGTGCAAACTTCCAAAGTCTTCTTTGCAACTATCTGCATCAAAACTGAAGCGCTACCGCAATTCCACCAGAAATCGCCCTCTCAGGGCAAATCTCAGCAATGACGCCATGATGTCACCCCTGCCGCCATCGTCGGGTTTTGTTTCTTTTAGTTGCTCAAAAAAATGATATCCAAAAACAAAAGAAATACAAATTCCGGAACGCAAATGAAGAGCTATACCCACCGAGCGGGCAATTTCGCATCGAATCCAACCCGGCAGCCATAGAAATGGGAATCATTACACCGCACACTGACAGTGTGCGCCTGGGAAATTGCTCCGCTTCTATATCCATTCCGCCGGACAGTTAAATTTATTCATGAGCCAGTGTCGTCGCTGTAGTCGTCGCAGTCGTTGTCGGTAGCATGCTACACTGGGCACAAGCTATTCAACTGTCCGTTCGCACCCTATTCGCTGGCCGCCCCCGTTTCCCGCCGCAGTCAAACGCGCTAAAGTGCCTGTTAAACAAAAGGACCGGAATTTGAAATTTTAATTAGAATTACTTGCATGCCGTGCTAGGTAGGTACGAGCGTTTCCCCAGAATTGGGTGAGAACCGACAACCAGCATTTTTCGACGATGAAACTATTCAATGCTTCTTGCGAGCAACCTTTCTTTAGCATATTTAGATATTTCAGCCTGCGCCGGATGTACAGATACCGATATAGAGATATTGGACATTTTGTCAAATACTCTTGTAAACGATGTGGGGGGGAAATGCAGAACGCAAATAAGGCCATTGAATCTGCATGACGATACTCGGGCTGTACATTTGCATATTCATGGTAAAGGTTGGAGGGAACGTTTTCCTTAACCATCTGTGCGGTCGGTGTATAGCTGCGGTGTCCTGGGTAACCCTGAGAAAGTGCGGCTCATTTCTTCGGGTGGGTAAAATCATTTTTCATTTGTGGACAAACTCTTGCAGGTTGTGTGACATAAATTGCTTGTAAACGTAGAACATCGAAACTGACGCAGATGGTATCGCATCAAATTAGAAAGGGACTTCTGACATTGAATACGAAGTTGTTACCTATCGAATGGAGGCACTATACAGATTTTGGCAGGGTTGCTAACAAAAACAAGAGGAGATGTAGTTCGCGGTATAGGGTAGAGTCGCTAGTGGCCTTAAGGATTTTTCGTCATAAAGTATATCACAGTAACAAAAAATATTAATATTTTTGAATAATTCTTAAAATAAATTATTCTTTATTAAATTCTTCCTCTGTGAAACGAAGAAAAAATTAATTTCTTTTATCAGAAAATTGTTTATTTAGATTTTAGTAAAATAAGTATTTTTTTTCCTGTGGACCCTTGTTTCCTGTTTCCGGCCACCTCGTGTCCCATATTCGACCACCCAGTAAAGATAGGGCTTAAATTGTTTAATATTTGTTACTTAAATGTTTTTATTATATTTGTGAATATAAGATAATTCCAAATTGGATAATTCAATTTTTATTGTATAATTTAGTTGGACACCAAATCGATAGATCGCATGTTGTTCTTTTTAGCCCCCGCCAAAAGAGATGACAGAATCTGTCGTTCTACCTTGACAGAAGCCGTGGGGGGTGCATTCAGCTCAGCTTGCCAAGTGTTGTCGTAGTATGGTGTAAAACAGTTTTATAACAGAAAAGTTAAGAAAACAAATTATTTATATTATTGAAAATAAATAAAAAAAAATAAATTAAAAAACAACATTTGAAAACAATTACCCACAAAATTTTACCAAAAAACACTAATTCCCACAGCAATTTCACAAACGATTTGACAGTAAATTCACTCAAAAATCTTCCCCGACAGAGCACAAGCCAAATTTCTCGCGAGCACTCGCAACAATAATTTTGACACATTGCGGGAGAAGTTTAAGAAAACAATTTAACTACCAAAAACTTCGAAAGAAAACTATAACAATTCACTAATTACAACGACTTTTCTGAGAGGTGGCCGGCCACTGGGGTAGGCCGCCCAACCAGTCATAGACATTGGAGGAACCAACAAATTTTAACTTCCCTGCGTCACTTTATAAAAGAGGGGTTTCTGCTGAGTAGTACAATGGACCTGTATTCAATTTTGAGAGCTCTAAGATGAGCCACCCCAATTTACTGAAGAAACGCCTAAATAGATGTTGAAGCAGCTAAGAAAGTCACTGCTTAAAAAGTCAATCTGAAACAAGCTGCTCAAAAAAAAAAGGAGAGAGAGAGAGAGAGTAAGTGCAGTCGGTCTATGTTTAGGGTTGTGGACTACTGTCAGGTTCGTTTCTTGGAAAAAGACAAGTCACATGTTGAGGCTCTTTAAACTGCCTTACGTCTAGCGAAACTGAGACAAACATCGGCGGGTATACCTGTCTCGATAAAGCTTCGTAATTTAGCCATTCGGATTCGGCATGCAGTCGTGCATCTCTTCCAATCATCCCAAAAATAAAACACGTACATAAACGGAAGGTTGTGATGAACTGAGGCTAAGTTCTTATGCGGACCATTTGCGGTAACTACATTGCAGTGTACAAGGAGCGAATATCATTACTGCTGGTCCGTGTGAAGTAAAAAATGCACAAAAGCCTCCTAGGTTCACAAATAAAAATTCCCTAGTCAATGACGATCCTGTTTGGGCTATATTTTAGGTTTGGTAAAGAGTGGAGGCACTTATATTAGAGCCCTTTTTTTGGCTGCCTTGAATCCGGGTGTGTTACAGTTTAGAGCGAGATTGTACCAAATGACGAAGTCCTTCTGAGCGAGTCTTTGCCACACGAAAGAGTCACAGAAAGTGGAAGTTACGAACTTTGGAGTAGACTCAAATGGGCCTCCCTGTCCCCAGTCATCATTATATAACCTTCCCAAAAATTCTTCTTCATTCTCGGTGATATTAAGGTACGTTCGCAGTTCTCTTAAAGTTTTGCTGGATCAGCAGGATTGAGCTGTGTGATCGTATGGATTTTTGGAGAGTATATAGGTGCAGCACATTTTCCTCCGATGAATCGTGCCACGCTATATACTAAACGTGAACTTGTAGATGTTTCAGTTTCTACGAGATAATTTTCTGATAGTGTAACATCTCTTAGGGTCGCATATATCACAATGGGTCAATAATGACCTGCTCGGACTATTCCACGCCGACCCACATACCTATGGTCGCATTCCAAGAAATAAAGGATGCACACACAGCTTGTCGCGATAACAAAAAAAACGCTGTCAGAAGCGAATTTAAAAAAATTTAACGCTCTTAAGTCGTTGTCACACCAACTTGATCGCAGCAGTATGGGGAATCTCATACACCACAATGAACTATGAAGGTATACAAATTTTGACAGCTAAAGTGTCGTTGTCGCTTCGCGTAAATTGCGGTTTAAGAGAGTCTTAAATCTTCCAAGCCTTGTGACTGAAACAACGAAAAAAAAAAACAAATTAATAAATACATATTTTTTTAAATGAAATTGACTTTTGGCACACACTGTACGTAATTATATATATAGAGACATTTTGCTTACCCAGATATGTAAAATCGATTTAAAACGAGTTTTATGCAAACCAACGAATAAAACTATATCCTGAATGAGGATCACCACTACTACCGACCTAAAAAGTGACCCAGCATAAAGTTTGTGTTTTGGGCTCCAAATCAAGTGACGCATTTCATTCTTGGCAAACGTTTACAATTGTTTAGTGGGCAATTTAAAAACCATTTCGAAGAATTTTGAACATCCACCAAACTAAGTCCGATACCTTTAACCTACAGGAAGGCGCAAAAGTCTTCTACCAATTTGCAAAAAATAATAATAACCATTTTCTTCTTATTTCTCTCTGTGTGAGGATGAAGTATTTTCTCATTGAAGGGTCACTAAATTCCACAACTTATATATAAGAAAAAAAATCTCCCCAAACCACACTTGAATTAAAACAGTCAAAAGTTATCATATCATTTTTAAAGTCGACTTTCTCCCCACACTGTATACAAAGATGAACCCCAACTTGGTCCATCTCTGACAACCCACATTACCGTTTCGGCTGTGCCAAAATACCAAACACACAAATCTCAACTCCTGACAGTGAGGTTCAGTTGTGCCAAAACGATTAAAACAACATTTTCCAAAATCTGCATAATGCGCACACAATTTATGATACTTTTAGCTAGAGTTGTAAAAATTTGTTTCAATTCCTTTGTATCCGCTTCAGACTATCAACTCAATCAACGTTTCTATCGCAGTTAACCACTTGGCCCATGGATGTGCTATGTGCAAAACAACCGCACAATTGCAACCAATGCAGTTGCATACACTCGCCGACGCTCAAAAGGAGATTTCCCAAGTAGGGAACCTGCAGAAGATACTTTGGTTTGTTTTTTTGTAGGTACTTTGGAAAATTGGCAAAGTACTGATACAAGTTGTTCTTCTTTTCACTCAGCATTCTGCACTTACTTGGAAATTTCCTAAAGCTCTGCCATTTAAGTGCATACACACAGCCAAACACACACATACAGGATGCGCTAGTGGAGCACTTAGCATTCAAGAGCCAAATGGAAATTGAATTGATTGCAGAGCATATTGGCGCACTTCTAATGCGCATTCATCCACTACTCCGTCGCCGCCGCCTTCCTTGTTCGTCGAAAGTACACGCTTTCTTCCTTTCGTTTTATTATTCCTTTGGCAGAGGGCTTAAGTGGATCCCAACATGTAAGAGAAATTGAAACAAAGGAAATGATATTTCTTTGCACCTTCATAAATGTCTGTGCGGGTGCAGCAGGATTCGAGGGACGCATCAGGGATCTTGAAGTTCTTTGGTAATTATTTCTGTTTTTGCAGTTCCTAGTGCAGCACAGGTTGGAGTTTCTAATATCCTTGGGGGTAGGTATCACCTTTAAGCTGTTTGACTCTTAGAATGTCATCTCTCCCTGGATGACAGAAGTGCTGCGGAGGCAATTAAATCGGTGACATCACCTTGAACTCCATTCTACGACGCACACAATGACACCACGACTTGGGATATTTACCAAGAAACATCAAGAGCAAAATCACCCACCTAAAACCGCGGCTGCTATTGCCCTGGTGGCCGGCGGTGTGGAACGACATCTCATTACTAAAAATTTCGAGATTCACCCCGAGAACACAAAACGCGAACCCGAAACGCACCTGAGCAAATGAGACAGAAATTAATTCGTGCAATCACGTGTTGCTTTCGCACCGTGTCTCTGTTTCTGGTTCTGGTTGTTGTCCCTAGTAGGTGTCCCTTAGATTTGTGGATTTGTGGACCCCAAAGTAAACACCGACAAAGTTCCACAGACCACAGCCCGCCTCCCGCTCACTGGAAAGGCAATGAAACGAGAATGAAACGAAATTTTATCGTCGACCGTTTTTATTAAGTTTTTTTGTTTGCTTTGTTTTTGGCGGCAAACAACGACCGAAAAGATACAATAAATACATCCGTCGGATACGAGTACCCCGTCACTTGTCATTTTCCATCGAAGGCAGCAGCAACAGGTGGTGATGGTGTTTCGCCCGGATTCGGATTATTAATCTCATTCGCTCTGATATACATTTTGCAGAATCCCGCGGCTTAAAGTGAACTCAAAGTTCGAATACAGAGAAGCAGTGAAGTTCAAGTGAAGCAAAGGATCTGTGTCGAGTGAGCGCGTTCGTTTTGGGTTTTTAAATCGGTCGTTTTTTTTTTTCAAGCGGAGGGTCCCATGTGGCGGCACCACTTTTATTGCTCATAAATAACAAGGAATAATAGAGTTGGTTTTCCAGTGTGATTTGTTCGCGTTTTTTATTTTTTTTTATTTTTCGTGTTTTTAAATGTTCTTTGCGGAGGAAACAACACACATGGACGTCTGTCATTTATAGAGGATTGTTGTTGAATAAGATATAGATTGATATACGGTGAGAGAAGGATTTTCGGTGTTTTATTGGAGTTGGTTTTCCGTTCAACTATCCGGATATATTGGGACGATAATTCAGTGAAGTGTGATTAAAGTGTTGTTGTGGGAAAAAGGAGGACAAGTATCTACCGAATAAAGACCAGCAAGATGAAGACATTCAAATTGGTATGTGTGACTTTTTTTGTTTCAATATTTTTCGAAATTTTTGCGGTTAATGCGTTTTTGAAAGGTTACTTAACAAAATTAGTGTGTAATTGACTATATGGACCCATGAATTCGATTTAAAAAATGCTGTAGGCTTCTCAGTTGCCTGCCGATCCCTAAACATTTTCCAGACAAAAATATTTCGTAATGTAGCAGCCTCAGCCTAGCTTTTCTCAACCAATAACTTTTTTTTTTGGGACGACTTAATTTAGAAGATCTTTGAGGACTATTTTGAGGATATCTGTGAGAAGTGGGAAAAACCCTCAAATTGTAATATTGCGGCGGATTGCAGATGATCCTTTCGATCAGTAGTAAAGTAAAGTAGCACCTTCTCCAGTGCGCCATTGTGGGCTGAGTGCTGATAAAGTCACATTCCTCACCTTTATGAAAAAGGACTCTAATTTAAACAAGTTTGTACATAACAAATGAACTTTGAAACTGCTGAACGGAATCGAATGTAGTTTCATAAGGTGTACGAACTTTTAATCATAAGAACTATCTTCTTACCCAAAAAAGGGGATCTCGCAAGCCGCTAGCTTGCTAAATATTAACTGGCCCATAGACGACCATTATACACATACGGCCTTACCAATAAACATTTTTAGTTTCGAGTTTAAATTTTAGTAGTTCACAGTGGCTATATTTTCTAAAGGGTTTTCCAATAAGAAGTGTTATTTTGGTATTCACAGAAAAATGCCATTATTTGATATAAATGATCGGATGTTTATTTCATAATAAAGAGGAACGTATACCGTTAATAATGAAAAACAACATCAGCCAAATGGTCACCACGAGCACTCATACAGGACCATATCCTTTTCATGAAATTTTCCATAACCAAATCGCAAAGTGACTGCCCTATGTCCTCGATAGCCTCACGAATTCTATCTTTGAGGTCTTGAATCGACGCTGGGCTGTTGGCGTAGACCTTATCTTTTACGTGGCCCCAAAGGAAGAAGTCGCAAGGTGTTAAATCACAAGATCTCGGTGGGCAATTGTGTTCACCTCTTCGAGAGATAACACGGTCCGGAAACTTTTCCCGTAAAAGATCAATGGTTTCGTTTTGCGAACTGTGAAGGCAAGATTTTCACCATGTTTGTAGTGAATTTTATTAATTTCAATGCGTTGTTGAAGTGTGTATCGTTCCATTTTTAGTTATGGCTTAGTTTCTACTTGTCAAATGTCAAAGAATAAAAGCTTCAAAAGTGACAGCTACCGAAGTAGCGGGTCATTCACAATAACACCTCTCATTAAAAAACCCTTTATACGAATTTCGCAATTGTGACCTTCCGTATATTTAAAGTCGACACTAAAATTTATTATTGGTACGGCGCATAGGCACTTCAATGCTCTTGCGGTTCAGAATGGGACACCTACTTAATACTTTTGGTAAACCACCGAAGTTGCAAAACTCTGTGAGTCGAAACATGTCTAAGTAAAGGAATGATAGGTCTAAGACCGTCTTTTGCAAAAAAATAAAGGGTTTAAATCACGAAATATATCTGTGGCCACAAGCAATAACAGCTTAAGTCGACTTAAGACGAAATTGAGATTTTGATGCCATTAAATTCAGCGTACCCAAATCTATTTTGTAAATTTTTTTCAGCTTTATATCTTTAAAAAAGTGGTCACAATTTCAAAAAAACAACAGCTTAAGTCACTTGAGTCAATGGAGTAAAAAAAAACTTTAAACTGCTCTCCTGAAAAATGAGTAAAACAGACTTAAGCTGTTATTGCTTGTGGCCACAGATATTTTTCTCTTAAGCTTAGTATCCTGCTAAATTTTATCTCCCATACAAAAAATGTCTACAGAGATCAAATTTGGCGAGGCAGTTTAGCAAAGCCGATGGGCCGATGACAAATTGACAAGTCTCCACTCATTTAAAAATAAAAATAAATAATTGGCGCAACAGGTCCGTATGGACCCAAGCCTAGCTTGTCACAACCATTCGTCTTGTGTGAGTTTTTATTTTTTGGGACGAATGGAAGGGATCTACGATGCCGAGTCCAAACGGCCCATTGAGAAGCTCTTTCATGACAGTTATACTCTCGGATGTTTGTCAGACGTTCGCAAGAGGTGGCGCAGTGAAAAAACCTTAAGTTGGAATTTGGGTTTTTCTCGGGATTCGAACCTGGGACCCCTCGCTTAGTAGTCCAACACACTAACCACTAAGCCACTGCGCCGGCTCCACTCATTTAGCTTGCGAAATATATGTCCAGTACATTAAATCGAAGATAAATTTTGACAGAAGAAAAAGGAGGAAAAAGTTTGTGTTGTGATTATTATGTTTTTTTTTTTGAGGAAACCGCAGAGAACGTTAGCGTGATAAACTGAAAACGAAAATACAAAATAATTGGGAGATAATCGATCTGGAGACTAGGGTTGCTAAAATTAAGTGCGTGCAGGATACTTGGGTTAATTTTCCAATTCAAATCTAAAAGGTTCCCTAGCGCACTAGCTAACCTGTCCGGTATTTGTCTGTCAACATAGTCGCTAGGATGTCAGTCAAAGTATGTGTAATGCTTTATGTCTCAATTAAAAAGACTCGACTCCAAATCAGGGCTGTCGTTTCAAGACAAAAAGCAGCAGCACTATCAGGCGACAAAAAGCAATACCTATACCGTATACGGTATAGCTATGTAGGGAGCTACTAATCAACGTTAAAATTGAAACACCCTAAGGCGGTCTGTTCACAGCTGGTTTAGTTTAGATTTAGTTTAACCGATGATTACAAATCAGTGATACCAAATGAGTGTTTGTTCACCGCTTTTTAACTTCGGTCACCACAGCGATAAATCGTTCCATTTTGTCCAGTTCATTTGTAAATTCAGTGATTAGCCCAATCTATGGTTAAATTTTTTTTTTTCTGGTTTCGTGTGCTTTTGTCTAGGTAATTTTTTAAAGAATATTTTTTTTACTGTAGGTACATAAATGTCAAAATCAAATGTTACAGGAAAATAGCTGAATCAGTACAACAACCAATTGTTAGCCCATTATTGGGCTTCATCTCAATTTCGTCAACGAACGTCGCACTCATTTTCTCATTCTCTCAAAATTTCCTCAATTTATGAGAGCTGTCAAAGGACAAAAATGTTGAAAGTTACGCATCTTAATTCATCCGGCTGTAGTTTGGAACCTGTATAGGTATAAGTTTATTTATTTTATTATTTTTATTTTTTTTCGCACAAAATTGCTCGCAATATTCTACAAAAAGTTGTTGTATAGCAGACACGTCAAAACTTATACCTACGAAGTCCTTACAAAATCTTGAATAAACAATTTTTTTAGAAAATCATTGTCACTGCGCAAAATCGGCTGGTTATCGATTTCTCGGTTTCAAAAGTAATACGCGGTCCTTAAAAAAACTTGAACGAAATTTCAGAAAATCATTGGTTAAATCTCATTAACCGCGCAAAATCGGCTGGTTATCGATTTCTCTTGTTAACTAACCAAACCACTGAACAAACACATTCGATGATTACCAGCTGGAATAACTGACGATTACAGACAACCAAAATTGAAAAAAAAAACCGGCTCTTAATATTTAACTTAAATCTATGTAATAATTTGTGAGCTCTCGGGAAGAAAAGTAGAGTTTCAGTCAATCGGGTTGAGGCGGGAGTCCAACAGATTCTTTTAGACAGTCTCTTTTTTGACGAAAAAAACTGCGCGACAGTGGTGCCAGATCACATCAGTATAATGGTAAAAAAAACGTTTTTTAACCCCCATTAAAGCTCTTCGTCAAAGACGACCCAAAATCATCCGTTGGTGGTTCTTCTTTAAAATTTATTCACAGTCGTCCAGTGTCACCAACTCACCATTACAACCAAACTTTATGCGAATTAATTTTCCGCTGGTTTTCTCCTTTATTTCAATTTTTTGTATTCGATTAAAACAAACAACAAAACTAATAAATCTTCCACCGCACAATGTGCGCACATTTTTATTTATGTAGATATTATTCTCGCGGGGAGGAAAAAAAATAATATTTTCAATAAATCCCAATCGAGGTGAATTCAAAAATGTGTATAATTTCAAAAGTAAACGCCATCTATGCAAATCGATTGACACCTTCGATATGAATCGATTCATCGGTCCGATTCTGATGTCAGCAGTTTATACAGTGTACATGTTCGATTCAACAAATAAAATGTATAAAAAAAATACAGGGAATATATTTTAAATGGATAAATATATTAAAAGCTATTGAAAGTTGAATAAAAATATTAAACGAATGGACGCCACGACCCATTGGCAGAGAACTGTGTTTGCTCAGGGGCGAGTGGCAATGGCAGCCCATGTGACCACTTTGGCACAGTTTGTGTTCATTAAGCACTTCATTTGTTTGGCAATGGCCCGGTCGTTGTTGGTGATGGTTTATATTTTTTTTAACAATATTCCCTATGGCGGCACCACACATCCTGAACGACAATTTATAAAAATGTTAATTTCGTCGATATATTTCGTATGGAAGCCTCCGCCGCTCATTTTGTGGCCTTTTTTTTTGGCGCTTGGTTCGTGCTTGATTTTTTTTTTGTTTATTAATTGATATTCCTTTCGGTCATTTTTCTTTTTAATTATCCTACCTCTTTGATAATTTCGAGAGAGCGTATGGTATGGTAGATCAATGACAGTGACGTTGTATGGCGATGGCATATTGAGGGAAAAAAAAACTTTTTCTTTTACGAGCATATACTATAATAATTCTTGTCATCGCAGAGGGAAGCGTATTCGTTGGTGTGGTTAATGTATCAAAAGGACTTATTATGGTATTAATGGTATTAAAAATGCTGGAGGGAAATTCGTGGAGGAAATTGATCGATTAAACTTTTGAAATTGAACGAAAGAGGAATGGGATGACGGACGATTGAGCTGACTGGAACAATACAGTCCTGGAATTGGGCAGAGATATTCTCAATTTGCGGCCAGTTAAGGGGCTGCAATTTTGTATACAAACATTGCAGATGAGTGGTATAAGAAAGGGGAGTGAATAAATTGATATGGACACTTTTTGCAAGTAAGGAAATTGGAAAAAGTAAATTTCGCAATAAAGGCAGCTTTTGCTGTATTACAGTTCATTGACAGCGCCCGCTTTTTGCAGGCGAAGTCCTTAAAACCATTTATTTACCACGATGAACGACTATACTGCATGTTTTTTAACTGCGTCGCCTATCGAAATTCTGTCAAACTATTTTTGAAAGACTCCCGCCATTTATGCAAGTAAACTGCTCGAATTTCAGCACCATCTGTCTTGTTCTTTCTGAGTCTATAGACAACACAATGCTTTCTGGAAATATAGGCAGCTTGACAGTTCTTTTCAAAGATAAGGCGGTTTTAAAGTGCATTTGATAGTTTATTTATTTTTATTACTAAACATTTAAGCCACAGTTAAATATCTCTTGCATTTTTAAGTCACTTAATTAGAAACGACGGCAGTTATATTTCACCTGCAAGTTCAGTGGTTAATTCAAGGCAACTCAGCAGACAGCTACCTCCAGTACGCAATATGCACTAGTTGCTTGAGGTAATTTTTTTTATCAGATCCTTATTTTTTAGTTCCGGACATTGGCTTGTTGTTCCATGGGCTTGCTGTTCTCGTTTCGTGGCTGTAGTCATCAATATTTATAATCATCTACTTTTGAGGCATGTTGCTAACACAAAAATCAATTTTTGCCCGTAATAAAGAAGGGGGCTCGGGGCACTACCTTAAACCCAGAGGGCTGAAGGACTTTACTAAATCCCTTGGATGAAAGCGACCGGGAGTATCAGTTTTACAAATCGTTTCAACTTCACGTAATTAATTTGAAAAGGCTGATAACAGTTTGAGTTGTAGTAAGGGAAAGTTTCTATTTCCTTATCCTTATCCTTATCCTTTTAACTACTAAAATACGTCCAAGTGGCACAAATAAGTTACCGATTTATAAGGAAATGATTTTTCTTCAAACGAAGAGAAAATCGAACGTAACACTCTGACCGTTATAGTTGTTATAAATGTGTACCACCAGATATAAAAATATTCAGAGGAATGGCTTCAACAGCTAGGAGTTACTTCATAAAAAATAAGTCTTTTCGAGAGCCCGGTTGTATGCCATGTTCCCACCAAACTGAAATCGCGAGGTTTCGATGAACTTTTACCGAAACCTTGTAAGTCGTTTCCACCGAGTTGAATGTCAGTTCAAAGGTCTAAAGCTGTCAAAACCAATAATAGTGTAGTGGAAAGAGAAATTACTAAAAATGATTTCTGAAAAATTAAGGAAATAATTGAAGCATTTATAAATATTTCTCTTAAAAATATTACTCACATCTTTCTTTATTCAGATTCTTTTTTTCTTTTATTATTTCTTTGATTGTCACAATTGTTTTGGCGTTTAATATTTTGACATCCACAGATGAACACAAAATATACCAAAGTTCACGCTGTAGGCATGTTCGGTTTGATAACCTCTCGCGGACGGATGAACTCAGAGGGATTTCAAATAGGTTTTGACGCCACAAAAATGTATGGCAAAACTTCGGAGGTTTGGAAAATTTTTACGAAACCTCGCGGTCTCGTTTGGTTTGGACGTGGCATAAGTCGCACTCCGTCAATATAAATGTTAAGCAATCACCCAAAGTCTAGACGCGTTTACCTAAAAAAAAAAAACATTAAAAAGAAATCAAGTAAAAGTAACGAGTAACGAGTAATTACTCTTATGACTTTGAAGAGCTCAGAATTAAGGTGAAGCATTATTTATTAGGCGAAATGTGATACCGTAGCTGAGGAAAAGGATATATGTCTGATTGCCTCGAATGGACCAATTAAAGTTCAGCGAGTCAAAATTGACAGACAGGCGAAAATATTGTTACTCGTAAATCTAACTCGCCAAAAATAGCAAATGTTATCTCACTTCGTAATATTTATAATCCCAAGTGCAACTTTTGCATTTTCCCGACTTACAACCGAAATTGAATATTTAACAATTGTTTTCATGCAAATCCTCGTAGCACTTCTTGTCGCATCCACTTTATTTTAATCCCCCCCCGCGTCATAATAGAGATGCGATTCGAATCAAGCATCAGCTTTGTAAAACCCATTCAAATACCGGTTTTTCCACCACAAAAAGTCGACAGTCCATATGGAGTCCGCCAATCCTAATGGAGAAAAATGGCAATAACTCCTTGTTTACATAACATTTTGTAATCCTCGGAAAGCCCTATATCGAGAGTAAATGTACAGTGCTCTTGTGGATGGATTTCTATGTCGAAGTTTTGTAATGCTGGAAAAGTTCTGGTTTTTTTTTTTGAGGGACTTGTGCACTAAAATGGTTGCGGAGTTCACTCAACACACAGTAAATCATGGCTGAGGTTTATTTTAAAATTTATTTCGTTTTATATCCCCGCACTCGCAGATTTATCGTCAAATTTATAATATTTTCAGGTGGAGGGGTTTTTTTTTGTTTATTTTCGTTTTGTGCCGGGACGAAAAAGTTTCTAAGTGGAAAATTTGATTTTATAGTTTGAAAGCCGCTTTTGTACGTTTTAAAAGCTAACGGGAGGGGTTCATTTTATTTGACTGCATGATGGCGTTGTTGGTTTGGAATTTCGCAGTAATTTAATTCGATTTTTAGTGAAACACGTGATATATGCAGAGAGTAGACATGGACATGTACAGGTGAGTTAGCCAAGTGATAAAAAAGTGTTTTTCAAGTGAGGGCATTCTCAGTGATGTCCAGTGGGTTCTTGGCGATGTCAATATTTGGTTGAATAGATTTTGAGATTTTCTCTGACGATGCGGTTCTTTAAGAGTATTATTTTTACATTGACAAGTTGCTTTTGGTAGATGGTACATTCACATTTTGATGCCTCAAACACGAAAACTTAAAGTAAACTCCGTGTGACCTCTAACCAACTGTTGAATACAAAATTTCACGAATTTGAATGCTAGAAATCCGTAAGTTCCACATATCCATTTTTGAATTGAAGAAATTATTTATTCTGACTGGAATTCTGGAAACTTCAAGCTAAAGGTTCAAAATACCCGACTGCAATTTTCCAACTCTTTATTTACTGAGACTAATTATTTCAATTTATAATAAAGGATGATAGAACTTGGTGGTGTGCGTTTTTTTAACGAGGGTTAGGCAGGCCAAACTTTGACAACAACTTTCATCATATTTGGGGTTCTCAACGAACTGGAATCACAACCAAAAAGTAGCGCAGCTATTGCTAAGTGAATATTAATACAAATAAGCTCTAGACTGCGAACGTTTTAAGTTCCAGCTTGTAGTACGCCGAATTGTTTTTATTTTCTCACTTTATTAACAAAAATTAATTTGATATTTCTAGCACGTGTTCCTTCGATTTTTATATCCGCCAAAAATGTGACAACCTTTAGAAAGAGATAGAGAGGGAAGATAACAATATGAAATAGAATGAAGGCCACCACTTGCTTGAAGTTTGCTACGATTGCGCATTTGGTTAAGCCTACTTAAGATAATCAACTTTCTACTAAAATCTAGTAATTTCTTATTTTTCGGTTAGGTATATCTATCTTCACTTAATCTCCTACCAGACACTGTCCAATTATTATCTATTTCTTCTTACTTACTTACTTAAGGTGGCGCTACAGTCCGGGGTGAACCTGGGCCTCAACCAACAAGCGTCTCCAGCCAGCGCGATATTTAGCTAGCTGTCCCCAGTTCCGCACGCTCTGTTGGTTAAGGTCTGCTTCCATTTGAGTGCGCCACCTGAGTCGCGGAGCCACCTCAGTCGTTGGACCTTCACTCTTCCGACTAAGTCGATGTCGCTGTACAGCCCGTACAGTTCGTCGTTGAATCTCCTGCTCCATTCACCGTCAATGCAGACGGGACCAAAACTCGAAGAATTTGCCTCTCGAAACAACCTAGAGTTACCTCATCTGCTTTTGATAGAGTCCATATAGTAGGACTGGGACGATTAGGGTCTTATAAAGGGTCACTTTAGTTGTTCGAGAGAGGGCTTTGCCTTTTTAGCCCAAAGAAACAGCGATTGGCAAGAGTTATTCTGCGTTTAATCTCAGCTCTTGTTTCATTGTCTGAGTTCATAGCGGAGCTTAAATAGACAAAGTCCTTAACCACCTCAAAGTTATATCTGTCTAATGTGACTCTCGCTCGGACAGAACGTCGTCGGTGTTGGTTGTCCTTTTTAGTTGACAGCATATACTTCGTCTTGCCCTCATTAACCGCCAAACCCATCTTCGCTGCCTCAGTCTCAATACTCACAAACGCGCCATTCACATCACGCTGCATTCTGCAAATCATGTCAATGTCGTCGGCGTACGCGAGTAATTGGACGGACGTTTGAGTTTTGCACTATTCTTTCAAGAACGATGTTGAAGAAGTCACGTGACTGCGCATCGCATCGCCTTGTCTAAATCTATTTCTTCAGCGAAATTTATTATTTTCTACCAAAACTTTTAGTCTGAGATTTTAACAAAATTCGATATAGCAATTTAAGAGTAGGTACCACAAAAGAGTTCTTGCTGGCTTAAGGGCCCAACGGATTTTGAAAATGCAATTTTTCAGTCGCGACTTCTCAGTTCGGATAATTGATTTTAACATGGACATCCTGAAAGAGGTTACAACTATTCCGATCTTAGCTGCAACACTGTTTTTTTGTCACACTCATTGGGACGTTTTTTTGAAACATATTTTTTTAAAACATGAACGAAATGAATGCTGAATTGCCTTAGATAAATTTGTTCAGCATATTGCTCCGTCACAAACGATATTATACACAATGATTTTTTCTTGTCCTACCTATGTCTGCAATAGAGATAAACAACCGCTGGGTTTTTCCCTGTTGGTATACTCACAACTTTCATAACTTTTAGAAACATTCATATAATACAAAACCACTATTTTTGACTTGACTTCCACGTATTCATACCAGTGGTCCCAGATTCAGTGGTGATTTTTCACCAATCCAATTTTCTAAAATCTCTTTGGAATTGAAATTGCTTAAAAGTAAAATTTTAACGCATTTCCGATAGAAATAAATTTCAAAATTTTACTCAGAATCAAATGTTCACACTAAATATGAAAGAAAACAGCCCATCCAACGTCTACTTAAGAATTTTTGTGATTTAATTTTTGAATATTTTTTTTCTTAATTAAGTTTTTATTTTATTTTAGGTTTTAATAGAATTAGCTAACTGATCCTTGCATAATATGTATATTTTTATGTTATATTTATGTATATCTTGTATATCTTTTTCGTTTAAAAATAAAGGCAGATTTTTTGGGGGAAAAAAATGGGAACTTTTTTCGAATTTAGGGGAAAATGATTGCATCTGCTGATAAAGAAAAAAGGGGAAAACAGTCTTCACAGTCTGGGACCACTGATTTCATACGCATTTTGAAAACCACAATTGGGATTATCAAGTTCCTTATTTAAAACAACGAGAATGCAGATATATGAACAAGTTTCAAGAGGACCAGCGGTGCATTTCATTTTGAATTTTTGATTCTTACATCTTTAGTTGATTTAGTTCACAATTTTTAGAAGTGCTCTTGAAAAAAGTATTAAGTCGGCAGAATAAATAAATGAAATAAATAACAAAACTTCAATTAAACTCAAGTTGCTGACAAATCCGAACCCAACCCCAATTGAAAGGAGACCAGTGCAACGTGTCACTGGCGGCACTTGCAATTTCCAGCTATCACCACTTCAACATCCAATTTTGATTAGAATTTTAAATTTAATAGACATTTCGACAGGGCACCACCATCCACGTATACCTCCAAACACAAAGCATAAAGAAACCGCCCGCGCCATTGTCGAAAAGCCAACCAAAAGAGCTTGTAATACATTACTGTCGGTGTGGCAGCATCCCTGTTCTATAGCTACCAATTTGTGGTTATGTGGACCATAACGTCAGATTGTGGAACTCATTAAACGAACTTTCCGCCACTGCAATAACTATTCATGCCGCAGAGTAGATGTATATATGGTGTAGTACGAGTACAAAAAAAAAAACACATTCAACCCATGTCCATTTGAACTTTTCGGCACAACGACGACCATAGAGCCATGCATTAGGTACCATCACGTCCTTGGTTCTAGTTTTCCACCCGAAATACATTTGGGAAAAACCATTCTTGTTTTCTTCATCCCTCTCCCTCTCTCTCTCTCTCTCCGCCACAAAGAGCGAGTGAGTCCACTTCGAATGGACGCTGTAATGACGAACATCCGGTTATACCAATCTCCCTACGATTTCTCGACTCAATTTAAAAATTTCTTCTTTTTTTTTTCCCGGCTAGTGAAAGGCTTTTTTCAATTTGGGTCGTAGCCCTTTTGAACCATTAGCCAGAGTCGCCATTGGCTTTGATCAAAAGTAGAGTTCATCGAAGCGGGAAAATTGCGTTCAAACTATTTCAAAACTATAATTTCGCGTATTGTACTTGCTCGGATGTGGACGCGGCAAATTCTGATGGACGGTCAAACTACACCGAATGTAAAACGTGTAGGTATAGAAACACAATTTCAGGTGAGCAAATAGTTAATTAATCGCGTTGGCTGTTAGCGAGAGCGCACACTTTAAGTGCTGACACATGGTCCAAAAAAAAAAAAACAAAAAGGTCTGCGACCGACAAGTGAATATTGCGTGGTCAGCGTAGAACATGCCGCCGGAAGTGGTTTGCTTGGCTAACAAAGCGTGGAGAATTGCGTTAGCTGACGAATCGCCAGCGCCATGGATATTGATTGAGTTGAGTTGGAGCACCGCAGCAGTTGTGGTATGACAGAATTTCGATGTTGATTTCGGACCTCTGATAGGGAGGTGGCAGCTGGCAACCACTGCTACTGGTTGACGCTCTAAAAATAGACGCATGGCGTGATTGGTACAAGCACTGCTACATCACTTAAGGACACGATTGGAAAAGATGTGATTTAGATAGAAGCCGCAGCAGATAAAAATTTACTTGCTGAGGGCAGGTTGCAGCAAATGGGTACGAGTGGAAATCACAATGTGTCATGCGAAACACAAGTTGCAGTGCATATACAGTGCAAGTCACTTATAACGTCCACTTTCCTTTTATTTGGTTAGTTTCATTATATATACATATTTATATGTATTTGTGGAAAGGCAGTCGGATATAGCGAATGCTGGTTATAAAGTCATATCCTTATTTCCTCGGTCCCTTCAATGTCGTTATAACCGTCTTCTATTGTATATATTGAGGCATCAGTGACACCTGAGTGATGTTTTACAGCAGCGGATACTGGCGTTATCTGCAGACAAACTCCTTGACACGAAGGGAACATTCGACTCATTTTTTCACTATAGGGTACTTGGCATACGGCCACCCACCTTTTATTGCAAATTTATAGTCACGGCCGGAATTGTCACCAAACTTCTAAGACAGACAGGCATTAAAAACGGACCTATAAAATTACCTGGCAAACTTCGTTCGCTTCACTAAAATCTCTTTTTGTTACCATCCTCCGTTCATAGTTATACTATCGTTCGCACATCGATGAACTTTATACAAAGGGTTACTGCTCGAAAGCGCCGATTCAATCTCTATAAACATAAACTATAACTCACTGTTGACAATTATTTCAGGCTTTATGATAAAAGCTTAATAGCCGCTGTAATGTTGTTCAAATGGCATCATGAGTCCTCTTTATGCGAATAGGTTGAACGGTTTTTTGTCGAACTTAATTCCGCAATGAAACAATAAACCCAACCAATTATTCAGCAGTGACACGAATAGATGTAACAATTAAATTATATCTGTGTTGCTCTATTTGAATTCACATTAAATTGTAATAATTTCCCGAGATTATTACGGTTCGTCGGATGAGTTGACTGAATCGACTGAGCTGGTTGGTTCGCGTTTGGGTGAACAATTGATCTAGAGGGAGAAATGACTTATAACGAGGCTGCCTATTGATGGTATGTGCGATTGAATGAATTCTAAGCGCGACTTAGTAGCAATTTGGGTCAAACCATTTCACAGAACGTATACCAGTTCAATTAAAGTGTAATTATAGGTACTTTCTATATTGCAAATGGGATAAGTTTATGTGGAGTTACTCCGCTTATCGAAGGTAGGAACTGAAATTATGGGCATCGGCTGTTATTAAATTTGAAATTGACTAAAAACGTGACGTGTGCAATAGAACTTTTGAACGAAGAGGTTTGTACGAGCTTTTATCTGGTGGAGTTTGCCAAATGAGTCCCCGGATCAAAAGCGACTCAGATGTCATATTAAGCCCGACGGACATAGCTAACGGGCGTGGCGTGATAAGTTCTGGCGAGATTGTCAAATCGACGTCGGCTTAAACCTCAAAAGCCCATGGGAAAAAATGTATTCTTTTGTGCAGAAAATGGTAAACGACCTACGCAAAAGAGATAAAAAACAATGACGAAGGAGGACCTACGAGTACCTGTATAAAATTATACTTGGTACTGCGATCAAAATCAGCGACTTATTAGATGGGGAATTGTCATTTGAAGACGACTTGGAAAGCTTTTTTCGCTTTAAACATTCGAGTTACATGCAACCAAATTGAAATCCAAATGAAGCAATTTTAGTTTTAGTACCATAAGAGGATAAAAACGACAGTGACAAGGACCGCATTTGTGAGCCGCTGAAGAGGCTCTGTAAGCCAGTATCCTAAGGAATAGGCCCTGTACACTGCGACCAGAAGAGATCTATTATGTTGAAGCCAGTATCCTAAGTATACGACCTTAAAACGAATTTCTGCCATTGTTATAAGTCTTTTAAGCTTTTAATATATAAAGTTACCATGGGAAAAATATAATGAAAATTGGATTCTAATAAAATTGACGGAGCGCATGCCTATCGCGTCTCCCTCAAGTCCTGTGCCACCGTTTTCAATATCAGACAAACACTGACAACTTTACTAAAAGGTTTGCCAAAGTTCCGCCTTTAAGTTGCTAGGTTTCATCACGAGACCAAACTTCTTCGACAGAAGATGGAACATCATAAGCGCGTTGTTAAGTCGATATCGAGATGAGGTTCGAGTTGGAAAGCTTTAGGAAAGTATAAAAAGGCCATGTGAAGGCTAATCCCGAGGTTTTAAAGATGGACTCAAATTTAAAAATGCCGGTGCTGAGCATTTGAAAGGTTGTCAGGCTTTCAGGCTGTCAATTTACCATTCAGCAGGAATAATGTCATCTAAACCAACTCATTGTCAAATTGCTGGTCGGCTTGAGAGATGAAAGGAATTTTAGCATCGTTTATCCGACTGTGAAGGGTATGGTAGCCTTTGTTCTGTGTAAACTTTTGGGGGCATTGATCTCCTCACAATTGCATACTAGAGTCGGTCGGAAAAAATCAGTGAAAGACTAAAAACTGTGGTCGGTAACCCTTTAGACCTTTGTCAGTGCAGTGAACAAGTCATAAATATTAAAAAGTAGGTACCCAGGATTTTCAAATCGATATCCATTTTTTATTGATCGATTTTAAGGTATCTGTTGATAGCAATACAGACCAACTATTTAAACGAGGCATTTCTAGTTTTGGCATCCCCGCAAATCTTGACCTTTCAAAAGGCTGCGCAATTGCCGATGGCATCATTTGTGCTAGAATGGTCATTTGATATAAATTTGATGCATTGAAACACTTCTGAGATTAGCAGCAGCCTTGATATTAAACGCTGTTTCTCTGAACTTGGATTATGGAAACAAGAACTTTGCCCCTGTAGAAGTTGGAAAATACCAACGAAACGTAGAGTGGAAAATAATGGAGTACTAGATTTAATATTCACATTTTGGAAAGAATCAACCGAAAAGCCCAAAAAAGACATGCACAAAATTATACTTGGTCAACAAAATAATCTCATTAAGTCCAATTGGAAGTCCAAATGAATAGCTCGTCGAACAGTAGAGAGAAATGGAAATTCACAGCCCTCACAGCTATTTCATTGTAAGCAGTTATAGACGAACCGAGCTCTAGCATTATGAGCGCTCTCTGAACCGAGCGTACTCAGATCGTTCTGATGTAATTATGAAACGCACTTGAGCACATAGCTGTCATTTGTAATAAAGTATATGTATAAATTGAATATTTATTAATTGTTGTTTATTTAATTGGTTAACCTTCAGTTCCAGAGCAACAAGGTTCGTCCGCCATTTCAGTTATTTTTTTTATCCTGTTTTTTTTTCTGTCAAATGTGCCTGTAAGTGTGTAATCAGCTTTATACTCAGCCTGCTCAGTCAATTTATTCTGAGCTCATAGAGCGCGCTCTGATCATGCTCTGAACGAAAAAAGAAACACAAATTCAGAGCTCTGATGTGTCTGAGCTAAAAAAGAAATACGAACTTTTTGTATTACAGTTCAGGTTGTGCTCTGAACTAAAAAAGAAAAACGCCTTATGAGTGAAAGCAGAGAGGTTGTCCCAACGACGGACCTCACTCCCCAGTCCCCATTTAGACCAGTATTTTCAAAAGAAACTGCCGACAGTTCTGCAATTTTGCTTTATAAATTCACCCAAATCTAAATATGAATTCTAAGAGTTACCCAAGCCCATCATTCACTGCATTTAAGATTTTATTAGTTACCCCAGAAGCTAACAATAGCCGGTTACAAATGATGAATAAACACGTTCGCTAATAAAGCGCATTTTTGGACCAGTTCACAAAAGCTCATAAAAATACCGAATATAAAAATAAATGCGCACCCAACCAGCCACTTAATTTATTTCCTTAACAACTTTAATTACACAAACAATTTGTTTATTTTATCATTAATAAATCTTTTTGTTCTCCGTGCAGTTAATTTCCCTCCTGCTGTTAGTGCCCACAAATTGGGCACTTTCGATGGCATCACCGGGCTCTACATCAGTGTCGTCGTCGTCATTGTCGCTGTCATCCCCATCGCACACAGGCGGCGATGGCACAAAAGACTCGGCAGCAGCTACCCTGGGTGATTTATATCGAAAAAGTAGACAATCCAGATGTGTACGATGCTACGATGACAAGTAAGATAGCTGATCCCCATATAGCACAAGTATAACACTTACTTTTGTATAGATACGGAGACGACTACGAAAGAAGTCGTTATGGCGTCAATGGCGGCGGAGGTGGCAGTAGTTACACCAGCAGAACAAACGATGACCGTGCCAGCAATTGGTATTATCCAAGCGATAGATACGATCGGTACGATGACAGGGACAGGGTGAGATATGGTGGTGCTAAAGATTACGACAGGTATTACTACCCCTACAACGGTTATTATCGTGACAGGTATGCGCAAGTTTATTTTTTGTTGGCCAAACATTCAGTTTTACAGTTTACCGCAGTTCATTCCTGAGTCTAGCACACAAACTACGTGAAGATGTGGTTGGGAAACAGTGTGTAGTACAAGTTTGTGACGAGTTTCTCAATCACTGTTCACTTTCAGACCACAAAAACCAGACTTACTGCACCATAGTTGCTTCCTTGCACATTGAACTTATACAAATCCACATATTGACATTGTCACCTTACAACTTATAGTTTCAAAAAGCACCTCAATATTTAGAATTTCAACTTGCTAAGCGATGCGATCACTGGTCCCCTCCGTGTACCCAAAAAAAGTACACACAGAGAAAGTAATCCTTTACATGTTGAAATTCGGTCTGGAATAATTCCCCTCGATTAAAAAATTACTTGGAATAATTGCAGGAATGACGACCGCTACAGCACCAGAACGTATGATCGCTACGATCGGGACCGATACGACAGTCGTTACTCATACGATCGTTCACCAACCGAAAACCGAGGCTATGGCTACGACAACCGTGACAGATATAATTCAAACGATCGCTACAATGACTACTATAGGGGTGGTAAGATATTGGAAAGAAACATCAAGATTTTGTGTATATATTCAATTTTTAGGAGATCGCTATGCAGATCGTAATCGTGGCGGCAGCAGCTACGATCGATACGGACAAGACGATCGCTACTACACAAGGTATGACTATCGTAACTATCGTCCATGGGATGAGACATACAGGTAATGTGTGACAAGTACATGATCATACAGCAAATACTTTGTGTGGCTAACTTCACTTAGAGGCATTGAAAATTTTTTCTTTTGTAATAATATTTTTTTAAAAAATTCATGTAGTTCCCAGTCCTGCACTAGGTAACTGATCTTTAATATTAAAAAAACAAAAAAATAACTAAATCGTTGCCAGAGCGAATTGTGTCTCACAAAACTAAACAGATCCCATCTTTAAAATATGAATTACATCAAAATTGAAGTTGAAAAAAGTACAAAAAAATCGATTATACTCGTCCGTCAGAGTGTACTATTTTTCAAATTCAAAATTTGCGCTGTCGGTCAAAGCTCAACAGCTATAAAGCTAGCTCGTTCATAGACAAAGCTATTCAGACCCTGAATCGTTTTCGAAATAGGACCAATAGAATCCTCCGCTTATGCCTGTTCTAGCCCAAAAGTGGACCCAATAAATATCTAAATATTTTTTAAGACATTTGACAGAGTTTGGCATCAAGGCATTTTATAGAAAATGCGTCTTTCTTCGACTATCGACTTTCTTCTCCAGTGTATCGGGAAATACGATTTGCATGGTTTCAACAGGGCAATTTACCCTACAAACGCTGGTGCTTCTCAAGACTCCCTCCTCCACCGACTTACCGGCTCATTCCATAATAAATCTTATAATAAAATACATTTCTTCGATGGCTCGTTCGCTTTTGCACATTCGTTCCTTGTATAACATCCCCGATCTTCAGCTGCATAATGTAAGACACATTAAATTTGGCTGGGAATTCTCTATATCTGGACTATGTCTGTTAAATGGTGTCAAGCTACTTTACTGTAACAAGATGCTTGCCTATGATTCTGAAAAGACAATGGGGACATACCTAGTAACTGGTGCCACAAGGTTCGGTCTTAGATAGTATGATAAAATATTTTAAATCTTTAGCGCTGGAGACGTAGAGTTTGAAGACTTTTCGACAACTTTTCGTAACATTTAGTGGATATTGGCTTTAAAATGACCTAAAGGAGCCGTTTATGCGTCAAAAAACGCACGAAAAACCGCGTCAAAAAATCATTAAAAAAATGCAACGAAAAACGCGCTATAAAAAAAACAGATTTTTAAAAAAAATCGTATCAAAAAAAAAGTATAATTTAGTCAGTCTTTATGCCAGAAAATTTGGAAAACTATTGCCCGGACAACTTTTTGTTCGTGAAGCCAAATTTACCAGTATGTTTGAGGGCTTCTTTCCGAAAGAATTTTTTTTCCAATTTCAATATTTTTAATTCCACAATTGTTACATGGAAAGACCGCCAGCCAAACCTACCTTAACATACCCCAAGCTTCGATTTATGACCATCTCTTGGTCGCTTTTAATCTGTTTATCTGATGTGCGCCATCGAAGGTATTTCTTAGTAAAAAAATACTGTGGAAGTTCAAAACTATAGATGACAGCAGACAGCCGTCGTATGTCTTGAGTTTAATTTTCCTGACTAATCACGGGATTTTTTTTTTGTCAGTTGACACTCATGGTAACTCTTTCACCGACAAATCTAGTCAGGAAATTCTAGACTGAGTACTTATTTAATATTTCGATTGCATCACTGGCGCAGTAAATGTGACGTTAATGACCTTTCGTTCAGGGAAATCTAGCGTACTAGTTTTTTGGACATGCCCACTCTCACCTAACGGATTATGAACCCAGCTTATGGGCATTTGGCAATTTCTCACTTTTGGTCTAAGCTAGCTGTTGTTCCCACTTTTTTAAAAGAAGATTATTTTCGACAAAGTATTGGGAATATTTTTTGACAGTTAGTTTCAATTAAATGTGACTAAAAGTGTTTGGATGGTTGAACTGTCAACAAAATGCAGCACATCTCGAGTTCCCGTTCAGTAATATATGTCAGATGACAGATAAATTAGGCAGATGTCATCTATGCCAGGGATGTGAAACGTCATTTTATTTGTTTTCTGTAATAATGTCCTTTTCCATTGGGTAAAAAGAAACGTCCGGAGTCGAAAAAATCACTTCTGAAACCCTTTCATCGGCACAAACAGTACTCTTCTGGTGATGCTGAGAAGAGAATTTCGCTTCTCGATTTGAAATCACAATCCACTCAAGAGGCACTCACACAAGTGTAATTTATGTATTTTATACAAGTCAGCTGACAGCCGCCGTAGATTATTTTCTGGCATTTCACCAATGCTTTTGTGGGTTCAATCAGAAGGAGTTTTTTTGTTCCATTGGACCACAGAATGAGTGGATCCCCGAGTGAAACCAATGGAAAACGACATAAGTCATTATGCAAAATATTATTTCTCAATTGTAAATTAAAAGAAATATAGCGCAAAAAAAAAAGATTCCTTTTTAATTTTTGAAGAATTATTCCATTGACAAATATTTTCAAATACAACTTCAGGCAGAAGCTAGTTGCTCTGACTAAATTTCCCTTAGCAAAGTGCAGTTCCATCACATGTTGCTCCACACAAAGCAAAAGAAATATTAATGAATTCGCTTTAAAACACTTCTTACCATTCTGCAAACTTAATTACAAATGTACACTTTTGAAGATCCACTTCCAAGGACACGTTGCCAGCATTTAAAAGTAAATTCAATGAGAAATCTCCTCAGCGACTCCGACTGAATAATTATACAGACATAAGATGGTTACGCTGTACAGACGACATTGTATAAGCTGTCTGATGGCCATGCATTTGTTGTTCTTTGCAGAAATTACAAGAAACTTTTCAAGTTTGCCCTTATATTCAACTAATCCCGTCAGACTTCTTGCAACAGAACTCTTGCATTTATTTGCTCTCGCTGGTGTTCATTCCCCGTATATGCGCCAGTGCCAGTGCTAGTCTGCCAGTGAATACCTAAGCGAAAAGAATTCAAATTGCGAAACCGCCAACACAAAATTTGCATACTTACCACCTTCCACCCACATGTAGCTGTAGCTCCCACTGTGGGGTGGTTTACGCTCTATATTCTTAAAAAAAGACTCCTCCACTACAGTTGGTATTGTTTTCTGTTTGACGTATTTTTTCTTTTCTCCTTCATGCAAATCCCACAGGATTCGACTAGTGTGTTCCAGAATACAAGAATTTCTAAGCTCTCTCGAAAGCGAACAAAAAAATAGAAATGGAATCACTGGAGCAGATACCTGCTCCAGTTTCAAACAGAAACACACACAATCGTTCAGGAGGATAGACCTAAAGTGCCATTACGGATGAGCGTAATGAAAATTTACAAACAGTCTTCAAGTGCGGCGATACGTGGTATGGGAAAAGGATACCCGCACTCACACACACGCCCATCATTAGCTGGGTTGTGTTGTGGTTTTCTTTTAACCCCACTCAAGACGGGAGGGTGCTGAAAACTCCTTGGGATTATGTTGTCCCGGGATTAGCCCAGGTGTTGGTGTGTATACCAAAACCGGCCTCATTTCCTCTGCTATGGTGGTCCCCATAGCTGCAGACAATATATCACCTGGATTTTGTACATGAAAATGTGAAATGATTTGTTGCGGTGGTGTACGGTATTGTTTTTGTCTGTTTGTTTGAAGAGCGGTTTCTCATTTGGGAATATTTTCCCTTTTTTGTATGGTGCGCGTTCTACATTTTGTTTTGCTATTATCCTTGATGGCGCTGTATATATTCGGATTAAGTGCGAATGGAACGAGGATGGAATTCCTTCAAAACGATGATGATGATGATATGGGGCGTCAAAGTCTATTTGACTTTGTAGCTGGGGTTGGGGAGATGCTTCTGCTGAAATAGGCACAGGGATCAGTTTTTTCGTCTTTGATGTGTGAACCGCAAGTGTTTACTAAGGTGTTGGTGGAACGATATTTAGGTATGTGACACACTTAACGCCTGAAGACGGTGCGGCGGCATTCCCTTGTGAATATTATTAGCACTGCTTGTCCTGCGAAGACGAAACTCAATAGGGTTATCTGTTTCTGTTGGCGGAATGCGATTCGCATTCAGATAAGAAGCTCATAAACCAATTAGGTTGATGCGATAAGCTTGTCTTGATGTGTTAAAACGGCATTTAGATGGTGACTCTTCAAACGAGGTGGGTAGAGGTTTATGTCGCTCAGTGGTTTACCTTTTAGGGAATAGAGTACGATGATAGTAAAAGTGTTTAGGGGGATTATAGGTTTCGTAGATGATATTGAATTTAAGTGGTACCCCGAGGCCATGGACATCTAATTCGTTGACTAAATATTCTTTTGGCCAATGGATTCTAAAAACGTAACAACAGACACTAAAAACGTGTGAAATATTTTGAAACCTGCGTCAAGTCTGATAATTCCCCTTGATGGCGCTGTATATATTCGGATTAAGTGCGAATGGAACGAGGATGGAATGGCTACAACTACAATCAGCTGCTTTTTGTCGGCTATTCTCGAAGTCCTTCCTGCGAATTGTTAGTAGAGCCCTTTCAAACATTTGAAGAAGAAGCACCTCAACAAAGAAAAACCGAAAAAAAACGTTCTCGTTTAACAAAAACGAAAGATTTGAAAATGAAAACGTCAATAGAACGTCTTTTTCGACCTACAATGACAATTTTGCAGCTGTTTGCTGCTATAGAGCCCTCTCCACAACTACACAAAATTTACGGCAAAGCTGGGGTGAGATTCTGTAAAAAATAAACACTTTTATATCGAAAAAAAACGACAAAAATATACGAAATTGAAATTGGCTTCAAGTAACTCATGTTCGTCTTCCTATTCTGATTTATACTTAATAAACAGGAAAAAAAAAAATTCCTCAATGAAAGAGCTTTCCTCCAAACGAAAATTCCTTTCGTTTTGACCTACAATGACAACCTGTAGCTGTTTGCGGGCAAGCCGCCTCCCTATCACTATTTGTTAAAAGAGTCCCCTCCCCCAACTCCTCAAAGATACACAAGAAAGCAGAGGTGGGATTTTGTAAAAAAAAAAAAACGAAACGAAAACCTTTCCATATACAAAAAACGAAAGAAATCATGCCAATGCAAAATTAGTAACTCGTTTTCAGTTATACATGAGGACAAAAAAAAAAATCAAAAACGTCAATGAAACTGCTTTCGTTTTTTGCTTTTGCGAAAACTTCCATCATGTTCGACGATTAAACGTTTTCATCTCACAGAATTCCCCCCTCAGTATTTCACTTCAACTCTCACCACTTAATCTCTTTTAACTGCCATCTGTACTTCTCTCTCTAAATGCCACCTTTAATTGTTCTCTATTTTTTCATATTTCTCACAACAAATGGAACACAACTATCCGGGACACCAAATAAACACAAACAATATAAAAAAAAAACACTCACAACACACAAATCACGATGTTTACCTAACTTTTCCGGAACGCTTTCGACCGACTGCACCATGCCAACCAACCACCATAACCATCAACGACATCACAATAATCTTCCTTCTATGGATATGGCGTCCAAAAAACACACACTGCAACAACTTTCCAACCATTCACTATCCCCAAACAACACGAAACCCATACCTAACGGGTGCGCCACTATACCAGGGGACAATCAGGCTTCGATAACTCTGGCCGCGGTTATTATTTCGCCAACGATAGACCAAATGATTACTATAAGCCGCCATATCGCCCAGATGCGCGCCCCCCGGGACCATCGACACCCGGTCCGACTTACCTGCCAAGGGACCCCTACGACCAGTCCCGTCCATCAGGCTCCTACGGAGGATATCCTGACTCTAGGCCGGGATCCTCGTCATCGCCATCGTCATCGTCATCCTCCTCCTCATCATCATCATCATCCTCGCCTGGTTCCGATTATGGTAACAGACCGAGAGATGACGTTAACGGTGGCAGTGGAGGTGGCAGCGGCGGCACTAGTGGCGGCGATAACAAGAACGGATATTCGGGTAGTGGTGGCGGTGGCGGTGGTGGTGGTAGCTGGAGTTATGGTAATGACAGAGAGAAGGATGCCAGCTATAAAGGAGGCATTAGGGATAAGGATAATCAGAGGTAAGCTGCATAGGAAATTTTACGACGGATGGAGATTTTATTCTCTTCTTTCTGTTTAATGTCCTGCAGAGGCGGTCCGCCTCCTTATTTGCATTTCTTCACTGTTTTTTTGCTCGTTCCTTTTTTTTTTTTTTGTTTATTTTTATCCTGTCTGCTGCTTCTGTTTTCAAGTGGCGACTACTCGAGCAGATAATACCGACGATAATGCATTTTTAAGCGGCAGCGCGCATAGCAATTTACGAACATGTCCTTAATAGTTGTCGATATATAGTATCGTTTACCCCGAAATATGATTTATGTGCACAAAAATAAAAAAAAATCCTTTCTTTGCCGACAGCCTTATGAATTATAACCACATTAAAAAAAGGTTCAATCTCCTCTCGCCCTTGATAGCTCTTCGTACGGCAGTGGTGGACGCGGACGACCATTAGGCGGCAGCTACCTGCTCGATCGAGATAGCAATGTCCCCGAGGGAGGCATGATGGTGAACAATCAGGATAAGCCGGATGATAGCAAAATTAATGATTCTCCGATGGCATCGAAATTATCAGCTGAATCATCAAAATCAACGACCAACGATCGTATGGCTGAGACAAAGGACACCAATTGAGGGAGCCGTCCGCACATTATAGCACGAAGGACAGACAAAACGATGCACTCTTATAATAGAATTTTTTATTTTTTGATCGAATTTTGTAGAAGCGCCTTTGGCGTTATTTCAGTGCTCAGCCAGTGCAACGCATTTTTTTCCAACCCCCCGCATTTATTTTATTAATTCTTAAAAAGAAGTAAAATCTATTATTGTACGAATCGACGAAACTGCAGGAAGAAATAAAATGTATTTTACTACTAGGGGCGGCTGTCATTTTGGTATTCATTTATGAGTCTAAGGGTGTGAATTGAGTGAAGGTAAGTTGGTCAAGGATTAAGGGACTCTGGTGTCTGTCAAGTTGAAAATATCTCTTCGGTCACACATATGAGTTGTGTTTATCTTAACTGGCGGTGGGAGCCTCCGGATACTAATCCTGCGCCTCTGGTTTATCCGGACTTGCTGAACTTTTATAAAATCGAGGAAATAACAAATTTTCCCTCGGAATGATGATCGCGTCTCAGAAGTTACTGGGTTACCGAAACCGACTTTTCTTTCATCCAAGAGGTCAATAGAAAATTTTCTCCAGGTTAGGGGTTGTGATTCGGGGTAGCTATTCTGTCGCGGAATAATCAAGAACTTCCAAAACAACTACAAGCAATATGGACGATTCAAATGTTCACAACCCCAGTAAATGAAATAGGGACAACTACAGATTCGGACTTAAAATCGACTACGTAGGTACAGTCGAACCGTCTAATCGACTTTACTGAGAGGCAAAACGTCATCATTGCCAGCAGACGACCGCCGCGCTCAAGAGGACACACAAGATGGCTTGGCGGTCTCCAGATCATATAATCGATAAATTGAAGTCGCATGGCCATTGTCGAATGCGTTTATGAAAACTATTTTCGACCGTTTCTACATCAACCTCTCAGCAAGTACCTGGCCATGGTTCAGTGTATTGAGGATCCGTGGCAACACTACCTACGTGCCATAAAAAGTGCTGCCACTAACGTTCTAGGTTTCACAAGGCGACTGCGATGATACCCCTCGTTCGATGAGGAATAGAATGGCTAGAAATGCAGCCCAGCTATATTAATGCTGCAGACAAAAATCAGACAGCGCTGGGCGTGAGTTCTATGAGCAAGAAAAAAATAAGAAGGGAGAAGCACGACTTCTAAACAGGAAAAAGAAAGAGCACAGGAAGCGAGCGCTCAAACCTTTTGATTGGCTATGGTCCGAAGTTCTACCAGAAGGTTAAAAGGTCTTCCGTAGACTACATGGCTCGAAAGGAAGCCTTCAGAGGAGCACGAATATACTGTGGTAGGGAGCGATCCACTGTCAGGCAGTATGATCCAATCAACCTGGATTAATCAAAATTTGCGTTCACCTGACCACCGAAAGTCGATATCCAAACTTAGGTCCAGTAAGACTCCTCCTAAGAGCCGATGCCTTACCGTTGGACCTTTTCCAAGCAGTGACATATGACTTTATTAGGATATGCACCAATTTATTTGAAAAATTTTGGCTGAGAAGAGAATTGAGGAGCTATCCCGAACAACTATACTATGCCTCCGAAATTGTTCCCGTTTGCGTTGGCGAATTTTGGAGGTAGAGATTCAACGACAATCTAAACAAACAGCGACATCGGTTGGAGTTGCAGTCGTCTAAAATGGGTAGATCAGGCAGAGCTTATTGAAATAAATGCTCTGGCCGGTAGAGCGTAGAGCTTTCGAGTCCAAATGAGGGACGAAACACAGTTAAGTAGATGTAGAAGATCCCGCCCTTTGCAGCGCGCACAGGTGTAAGGGGACATCTAACAGGCAGTAGCCAAAGATCGTGCTACAGCCACAGGTCCATACCCCGGACGATAGCGCCATCCATATAAGTTATCGGTTCAAAAGAATCAAATCTTATACCTAGCTTTACCTATGTGAGCAAACTTTATTTTTGACAGGAAAGGGAAGGGCCAACGGTTCTTAGGACAGTCTCAGATGTCTATCTGACGTGAGAGACACATCAAACTGCCGCCAACACAAGTTGGACTAAATTTCCTGCGGTCATCTCGCGATTGGGGAATTTTTAATTTCGATGATGTAGCAACGTTCCCGCAATCAACTTGTAAAGAATTTAATAAATGCCTTGGAGCGACCCACTCTTCTAATATTTTCCAAATTATCCATATCTTACCCAAAGAATTTCATATACCCCCTTCGTTGCTCATCAATAACCTCCGACTCTGCTGCATTTTAATCACATTCCGCTTGCAGATTCCCAGTATCCTGTAGACCGAAAGAAATCTCATCGAACTTATTCCAATAACTATATGAGTGCGCCGTGCTCTTCCTGCGGCAGCAGCGCAGAAAAAAAAAAGAACCGAGTGAAATGAAAATTGAAAACTTGTCCCTTCTATGGAAACCCTTTAAGAAAATTTCCATGCCAGAGAGCGAGCGACACCGACAACGCCAACGCCAACGCCAACACCATCATCCTGGCGTACAGTCAAACTCAACATATTTATGTCTAAATGCCACGGTATCCGGGCCAGTGTCCCCGGTGTGGAAGCATCCCAACCGGATGCTCCAAGGACATAGTAATTTCTGTTCTGACAGCAAAGATGTTATCGCATTACTATGCATCACACACACCGAACCATGCCAATGGGTGGGTGCGGGGTGTAAAACACTGAACCCCGTGTCTCGGCTAAGGGCTAACTTTCGTTCCGCATCAGCTATACACTGCAAGGCAGTATTAATCCTCATCCCCAGTTAGTGTTCATAAATCAGTGCCAGGAATACGCGGTCATTCGTCTTCAGGCGGCAGGGGAGACCCCGCACACATTTTGGTTTTTTTCTTTTTTTTTGCTGCTTTCAACACATCTCTGTTTTATTCAAAGGGTTTGGGTTTATGGGCACGCTGCGCAGTGGCTACGGATGTGAAAATGACACTACCAAATGGACAGAGTTCCTGTGTATTACTTGCGCTGACCGGGTGCGAACTTGAGAATCCATTAAATTCGAGTTTGATGCTGACGAATAATTTATGAATTAAACTTTCGGCCCAGGGATGTAATGTCCGTTTTTGTGGTGCATCCACTTGTCCGCAGAGTTATGCTTAATGGAACCCTAAGTAAACTTAATCTCTGTGATTACTCGTCGGTTTCGGTATACGGCGAAGGCAGTGCGACAATGAGAATAGTTAATAGTTGGTCCAAATTTTCGACTTGGATTGGTATTTTCGCTACGGAAGGGTGTCTGTTAGACCTCGTTATAACGAGAGCCAGGAAATATTTTCTGATGTGAAGTTATGTTGCCGGACAAAAGTTGACATTTATGGTTAAGTTCGTTGGCAACCACCTCAACGTGAATCGGCGCCGATGAGGAGTTCCTTTTAAAAGAGATGCATTTTCAGTTTGCAGTGGCATTTGATGGATAGTTCTGGTTTCTGGGTTGAGCTGCGGAGGATCAGTGGAAGTCGCCCAACTAGCACCCAGCAACCAGTGCTTTGGTTCTTCGATCTTTGATAAAAAAAGTGCATTGAAGTCCAAAACGAGTACTGGCTACAAAGATTTTCCGTCCCATCGCCAGGTCAACTAACCATTACACGTTGGGTTGCTTACGGATACCGGAGGTATTGCCAAAGATGTCCTCCTTTTGACATTGAAAACGAAAGGAACGATTTGTCGTCGAATTTAGGTTACTTCAGGAATATACTCTCCATGAGCTTACAGAATATTTTTTTGGAACTGTGAGCGAGTTTATCCTTCAGAAGGGAGTACTGTGTCATATACGCATTCGGAAAGATGTCAAAAATTGAAGATCTTCCGTCGATGTTAGTCTAAGGGACATAACACGAAAGTGTTCTTTACAACTTATAAAGTTAAAATCCAGCTAAACCTCGACCTAGCATGTGCAGGAATTTATTTTTGGGAAGAGAGGGGCTAAGACTTAATTTTGTGATGAAATGTTTGGCTCTCTGAGCTGTTGGGCTAGAAGTAAGGCCATAAGCCCATCAAAATGGGTCCACATGGACCTTAGTGGGGTGCTGCGGGGTTTGCTCTGCCGCACCCACCCATTAACCCATTAACCTAAGGCCATAAGCCCCCAACCCTCCTGTGTTTTTCAATGCCTCAACTTGTACCTATGGGTAAGAATCAATCGACAAAGACTCATGGCTGATCATCTTAGAAAGGACAACGACGGAAGAACTGTCATTATTGTTAAGCGAATTAATTACAAATTACACATTCAAATGCAAAAATACCCGCACTTATAGCGTCTTCTGTTCCACCTGCTGAAAAGGTTCTCATTAAAATTTCAAATATTTTCTTTACCGCCTCACAATTGTCATAAGCCATCTCAGGTTGTTAACTGATGTATGTACGACGGCAGCAAGTTCCAATCGATGCGCAAGACACACAAAACAACTACACCCCTTTTTCCGTATAGCAACACAAAACAGTCCTCGATAATCGAATCAGAATAAACAAAAAGTTTTCGTTGACTCACTCAATTTTAAAGCCGACTATTTTATTTAAAGAGCAAAATGTCGATAGCTGGCAAAAGTAGGACCTCCTCTGGCGATATACGACGCCAGAAGACCGACCACTCGTGCGGCAGCTGCCCCGAACGAGTGTCGCAGCGGCGAAAATCCGAAACTGGCTACGATTCCGAGTCCACAGAGGTTCTGTCCTCGACCGATGAGGAGGAACGCTGGAAGGATGCAGCCCGTACCGTTGAGATCCCAGCCGAATATTGGCACATCCAGAAGCTTGTGAAATACATCAAGGGTGGCAATCAGACAGCGACTATTGTGTCGCTGTGCTGCCTCAAGGACTACGACTTGCAAGTGCAGATCCACCAGTTGGCCATTCAAGATATCGGTGGTTTGGAGGTGCTGGTAAACCTACTCGAGTGTAACGACATGAAGTGCCGTCTCGGCTCGTTGATGGTGCTGGCCGAAATCTCAACGAACATCGACATTCGGAAGACCATCGTGGATTTGGGTGGCATACCACTGATTGTGGACATACTGAATAGTTCGTCAAAGGATTTGAAAACAATGGCCGGTGAGACGCTGGCGAATGTCTCGAAGGTGCGTCTGGCCAGGAAGTATGTGCGCCAGAGTGGAGGCATTCCGAAGCTGGTCGATTTGTTGGACGTCAAACTGACGTGGGTTTGTATGGACTGTTGGTGCAGTGTTTGTGATTGAGATTTTGTTCACCAGGGTGCTTAAGACGCAACTTGAAGAGCTGAATGTGGACGACAGGGAGGGTGTGGCAATGGCTAGTGCGGGCGCCAAAGCCCTTTGGTCGCTGGCCGACTCGAAGCACAACATCGAGGTGATGCGGAAGACAGGGATAGTGCCTCTAATGGCACGGCTCTTGAAGTCGATTCACATCGAAGTTGTCATCCCGATTATGGGCACCATACAGAAGTGCTCCTCCCAGGTGAGTGTACAGTGAGTAAATTTGATAGGGCTACTGAATTGCCTCTCTTAGCCTAAGTTCCAATTGGCCATCACCACGGAGGGCATGATAACGGACATCGTGTCGCATCTGCACTCGACAAACTTGGACCTGAAGATGCAGTGCAGCATCGCTATATTTAGGTGCGCCCGGGACCAAACGACCAGAGATATGGTGCGTGAAGCCGGTGGCTTGGAGCCTCTGGTGATGATCGTCCGAGACAAGGCGAATAGGGACAACAAACCGCTGCTGGCTGGGGCGACAGGCGCCATATGGAAATGCGCTGCCACCGATGCAAATGTTCGCAAATTGGACTCGCTGAGGACGGTTAACATCCTTTCTCAGTTGTTGAACGACGAATCGGATGAGGTGTTGACCAACGTAGTTGGTGGCATCGCCGAATGTGTTCGATTTCAGTCAAATCGGGCGTCATTGAGGGCGGCCGGAGGACTTCCGAGTCTGGTCGCCCTCTTGAACTCCTCCCACGCTCCGCTGTTGGAGAATTTGGCCAAGGCACTCAAAGAGTGCTCCGAGGATAAGGAGAGTATGCTTATCCTAGAGGAACTGGACGCAGTACGCTTGATTTGGTCGCTGCTGAAGAACACCGACAGTCGTGTGCAGGCATATGCAGCCTATGCTATTTGTCCTTGCGTGCAGAATGCTACGGTTTGTTAACCGAGGCTGAATCATATATGACTCGTTCAATGACATGAGTGTGTATTTGACAGAATTCTGGGGAACTAGTTCGCAGCTTGGTGGGAGCGATGGAGCTGGTTGTCGGCTTGCTCAGCTCCAAGGACATTTTAGTACTGTCGGCGGTGTGTGCGGCGATAGCTACAATCGCAAAGGACACAACGAACTTGGCCATTCTTACGGACCTGAAAGTTGTCTACAAACTCGCCGAGCTGGGTAAGCAAATAATTTGAGTGATAAACTCACCATTGAACTTGTTAATTTGTGGTATAGACTTCTGCCACGCTTGGGCAAATTCCAGCTCAATAGAGATTTCCTTTTTTCAGTTAACACATCCGACGACTTGCTGAGGGAAAATCTAGCAGCTGCTGTTGCCAGTTGTGCTCCTTATGGCAACAACACCCAGGAATTGGGGCGGCTGCGGGCGGTCACGCCCATTGTGGGCTATATGATCAGCAATAATCCGAAAGTTCATCGAACTACCGCGATGGCGCTGGAGAAGCTCTCAGCCGATCCTAGGAACTGCATCACAATGCATCAGGTGAGACGGTATTATCATTTGATATGTGTCTTAATCGGGATGTTTTTTTTTATAGAGTGGAGTAGTACCATTCCTATTGGAAACGCTTTCCTCGACCGACACTGACCTGCAGCTGGCATCGGCTGGATGTCTGCGCAATATTCGTGAGCTAGCGCTAAGGGCTGAGGAGTATATGCTAAGGATTCAAGAGTGATTTGGTTTCTATTTATATTTTTAGAATATTTATGCTTGTACGTTTGTTCTATTTAAATAAACCCATGCCTTAGAACTATTTACAATTGGCTTTTTATTCTTCGGGGGAGGCTTTGCAAGTTAACCACTTGAGAGGAATGAAGGAACGACCGTTGAATTGAGGAACTTTACATGTTTCTTTATTCCCTAAAAGTCAAGATTGATATTTTGCTGGGTTTATTTTGTTTACTGTTGGCATGCTAAACCAGACGTCCATAATAGGAGTCCTTAAAACGTGCGCTCAAAATATACTGCGGAACAAAAATTTAGAAAAAAAAAATAAAATGGCGCCCAAGCGCTTTTTAGATCCATACAAACCTAAAACGTAAAATTCAATAAAAACAGTCGGTTATTTTTGTAATTATTTTATTTCTTGTACACACTCTTTTAATTAATAAAACGTTATTATTAAAATGCTTAAATATTAGATCGCCTTAAATTTGTATACAGTTTTCCCTTCCATTTTACAGGAGAACTCTGTGGGAGACTCTTTTTCAATATTGGAATGTTGAAAGTATTTAAACATATTTAAAAATGTTTTTTTATTTGTTTTTTTTTTTTTTTAAGATGACACAATACAATAATAACACTTGAATAGATTTAGTGTTTTTTTTTTCACAATAAAGACAATTCATATTCAATTTGTTCATGTTCTCAGTTTAATAATTTTTTTCGACAGTTGTAAATTAGTATAACTATTTAAAAATTTCAATATTCAACAGCAGAATAGTGCAGACAATAGACCTGATTTTTAACACTGTAGGGATATATATTGTTATATGAGTAGAATCTGTGATTATACATGTTGGTTGGATGAATGATAATTGTAATGATTGTGGATTAACAAGAATGAAAATAACAAATAACAACTTGATAAAATGTCAACAGAAACAATATTAACAAAATAACCATAAGATGTGATCAACTGGGTAGTGGAGCGAGCAGAAATTATAAGAAGAACAAGAATCAATAATAATAACAAAAATTAATCGAGTTAGCCAAATTTAACAAAAACCAAAAAAAAATATTAAACGAAAACCTAACGACAATTATTAACAAAAAGAGTGAAATAAACAAAAAAGACATAAAAATAACACATCCAGTTGTTGTTTTATCTTACAAACCTAGCAACAAATATTAAAACTAGTTAACGAAATAACAACAAATAATGCAAAACTTAACACTTAGAAAATGGTTAACAAAAACAATCAAATTGTATAACAATAATAGAACAACAGCTTAACAAGATAACAATAACAGAGTGTCTTTGTTTGACAGAGACACTGGCAGTGAATGAATTAACAATAATGCGAATGCATGTATACCTGATGATGATTTTTACAAGGAATATTTTATTATACAATTTTTTTTTATAGATTTAGATTTTTTTTTTTAATTTAAGCCTACTGAGAACATTACCCTAGATTTATGATTTCTTTTTGTGTCATCATTGTGGATGATTGATAGTTTCCCTATGATATTGGTTGTTGGTTATGTTTTTTTTTTTCTGGCGATATTATACAATAAAAGTTTTATATATAGTTTTTTATGACCTATAAGCTAAACAAACTCAAGATTTTTCAGATAGGCAGTGGAACTGACTGTGAAGTTATTGATTTTTGACTTATTATGTGTGTGTTTATTTCTGGCAATGCCAATTGATACAGCTATGACCAGTCGGGTGCAGTTAGGATATGTAAGCAAATAAAGGTAACAATTCAAAAATCTTGCCACAATCCGTATGCAGCGACTTGGTGGCATTATTTTGTATTTAGTTCACGTGTACCCATCTGTTTTTACATTGGTTACCAGTTAAATTACGGGAATATTTAAAAATAAAAATAAAATAGTTACATAAAATAAATGAAAAATAAGAAAAAAACAATTAAACTGAAAAGATATCAGGAAAATAAATATACAGAAAATAATAAAATAAAAAATAAATAAAATCACACAGGTTTTAGAAATGTGCCACGACCTTACTCTAGCATGAACATATTTGGAGTATTTAATGGAATTTTTTACAACTGCTGCCATTCTGGATGATTCTTGCTTTAAAGTAAAACAATCCAGAACTACAGCCTCTATTTCGAAAAGAACGTATTTTAGGGTATTCAGAGCTTGGCAATCGACAAATTATATTTAAACTGTTCACATTAACTCTTCATTATGAAAATATAAACGACTGCTAAATTTTAGAAATTTGGATCAAAAATTAAAGCTTTAATCTCAGATGTTATTTCAATGGTTTTGTTTAAAAAGTTAGCTAGGTACTAGGTTTGTTTTTATTTATTTCCGTCGAGTTTGAGTCCATTTCGTTGCAAATTTAAATGTCACCCTTAGTGATATTTTTGTTGTTTTAGTTGTAAGGTGAATTTGTTTTTTGAATGTATTTTTGTCGAGGTTTTCCTAAACCAGCTTATTTAAGTTTTAAATGAAAATCATTAACTTTTCGATTGTCTAGTAAATGTCAGTTTTGTTGTCGGTCAGTGGATATTTCTTTAATCCAAGTCAAGTTTGATGTTTGTTGGCTTAAATTCAATCCATGCCTATTGTAGCCCTAAGCATATTTTTGAGTTAATTTTTGTGTTTTCGCATGTTTTTCCAATCGGATTTAAACAATAAGTTGAAAAATAATAAAAAAATAAAAGAAAATTTACGAAAAAAATAACTTAAGACCACTTTAAAAAAAAAGAAAAACTTTTGAATATTTGGCAATTCTAGAAATGGATTGTTGTAAGCATTAACATTTGAGGCGGCATTTCGAAAAATGAAATGTTAAAGGACATCCAAAATGCCTTTAAAAGTGCCAAAAGGTTCATTAACCAACTTCTCTTATTAGAGCTACATCCTTTTATTACTATCAAACAAAGAAGCAAAAATAATTAGGTCGGTTTATGGGTTGAACCAATTAGTTCAGTAGATCTTGTAATGGTACGAATTTTCACTGAATGTTCTTATAATCGGACTTTTCTTTTGAATCTACCCCGAAAGCTGAATATTCGTAGGCTAGTAGTCAGTGACTTTCATTATTTTGGTATACAAATATGTACTCCTCAATCCATCACGATTATAACTTTCATAAATTTTAGTATGAACAGAGTTAGCCTCAATCTATGTATAGCATTTTGTACAGGAAAAGAGAAAAGGCTGTTATTTTTGAGGACTAAATGGAGTTCTGAAAATTCTATTAAATATTTGCAAAGTCAGTTCATTTTGATATTGATATTCGTAAGTCTGTATTCCATACAAACAAAACTCAAAATTGTATTATTAGGTATTATTCAACAAATTCTTATAGTGAATTCCAATAATTGAAAATAAAACGTATTTTCGCGAATGCGGCTGCAATATCATTTAGTACCCATTTATCTTTTTGAACGCTGTAAAACTCATACAAGTATTTTCGGACATTGCTCATTCATACAAAAATTATAAATTTGAATGCGCACATAGAAAATGTATAAACGCTTTAAAGAAAATTTGCGAATTGTAGTTTGAAGAATAAAATTTGTCTGAAACACTTTTCCGGCGTGTTTATTTTTGAAAATGAAAAAAAAAAAAAATCAACAGAAAGATACTAAAAAAAAATCAAAAGAAACATTTAAATACAAAGTAAGTTGAAAAATAATCACAAAAGAAAAAAATAAAAGCAAATTAACGAAAAAAGAACTTAAGACAAGTTTTAGAAAAAGAAAAATATATTTAGCAACGCAAGAAATGGATTTTTGTACGCATTAACATTTGAGTTGACCTACATTCGGCATTTCGAAAATTTAAATGTTTAAGAACATCCAAAATGTCTTTAAAATGGCTGGACGTACTTCTGTTCATGAATAAATTGGGACTATAGCATTTCAAATAAAATACACAATTTTCCTTTTCTTAAGGCAAAATTAAGTTGAAAAATTAAGCAGTTGCTAGTCTGTTTTGAACGAATGAATTGATACAAGAAATAGAACTTTCGGCGGTTTTAGAAAATAATACAATAAAATAAAGTTATAACAATAAATTAGTTAATCATGCAGATTATGTACTTTTGAAATAAAATAAAAAAAAAAATAATTTATATGCAGACAAGTTGGTTTGTGCTTGTTTTTCGTACATATTTCCACATATTTTTCGAAAGAGTTCTTTTAAACTAATTCAATTGGTTTACTAATTTTATGATTTCGTTTGATGGCTAGAGAGTGGTTAAACGTACAAAATATAGCAGACAAGTTATTATATTAATGATTCCATAAAAGGCTCGAATTGTTATTGGCAGTGGCAAAAAAAATAAATCATACCTTTCAAAAAATAATCTAAACAAATTAAGTAACAAAAGAAATAAAATAAAAAAAATTTCAAGAATAAATCAAAACAATGGTTTTTGTTAAAATTAAAGGACATAAAATAAAAAGTTGCAATTAGTGGAAATTAAAAAGAAAACCGTTGGTCTGGTTTGAATTATTTCTGAGAGATATTGAATTTTCAAAAAAAAAACAAAAAATTTGAAATAAAATAAAGCTGTTAAAAAACTAACTTGAAAACGAAATTGTTAGACGAAAGTAAAGCTTAAGCAAGGACGAAAAAGTAAATCAAATAAACAAAAAAATCTCGTGAACCAATTTAGTGTTTTTATAAAACAAAAACTGAAAGGCAAATAATATTAGGATATCAATCCAATTTAAAATAAAAGACTATAGAAATAGTAACTGTTAACAGTATTAGACACCGAAAGCAAGCAGACAACGAATAAGCGCATCGTAGGATTATTAGAATCGTAAGAACTGAAAAACACTAAAAGAAAGAGGGTAAACAACGAAAAAACGAAATAGAAATAAAAGTAGCCGTATTTTTAAATAAAAAAAAAAACAAATAAAAAATAAACCGCAAAAATATGCACAAACAAAATTGGTATTGTTAAAAACAGAAAAGGAAATCATGTGCTAAGTTATCCACTGATAAGAAGAAAATTATAAAAAATGCTTCTGACGTCCTGACTCTTATAAAATGGCAAAAGAAAAAAACAAAGCAAAATTATGCGAAAATTCAAAATAAACCACAACTGCAAATCAATTGAAAAATTAAAACTTAAATGAAATTGAAAATTTCCAAAGCAGCATATTTCAAAGGAACACTTCCTTTAACAATAAATCATAACAAAAACAACGTAACAATCAAACTTAACAGTAGAAAAAGCGCCACTACACCTTTTTGGCAACTTTCTAATTTCAAGAGTGCCCATCCAAATAACAAACAACGAAAAGCATCTATCAAAATTAGAAAGTCACCAAAGTGCAAAAAAAAACAACCTCAAAACCACTGTCCCTAATTCTAACAAATAACAATTAATAAACAAACAAGGCACAGTTTGGTAGTGATTAGTGAAAGTTTAAAACAAAAACAAATCAATAACGAAGACCAAATTACTGTCTAATAAATATTGATTCCCGACCCGCAAACATTTCAAAATGAATAAAAGAATTATGATGTAACCAAAAATAAGAGCACGGAAAATTTTGAAATAAAAATAAAAAAATCAAAAAAAAAATATAATTAATTCAATTCAAAACTGAGAACAAAAATAAAAAAAAAAAATATAAAACCAAAAGCTATTGTGGCAAGTAAAATTGAAGCGTGAATATCCTTCTTTTATTCGCGGTATTTCAATGTTTGCATGTATGGAATAAACAGTTATCAAAGATAATTTGTTAACAAAAACAAATTAAAAGAAAAAAACATAAGAACAATAACGAAAACTTGAACAAAACAGCTCATTAAAAATATTTTTCGGAGTATCGGTGGATATTCCGAAGAAGATTTTAACTGTATTTTAACAGAAACTTGAAAAAATTAAAACTTAACGGGTAAGGAGTAAAAATGATGCAAATATTGAAAAATTAATGTTGTGGTTTCCTTTTCAATATCCAACATATTTTTTTTGTGTAACAAAATCAAACGTAACAATAGAAGTAACAATTTATGTACAAACATTTTTAGAATTCACTGAGAATTCAATGACATTATTTAGTAATAATCGCATTTAATTCGAAGTGAAGCACTAAAAATGACTGTAAGACCATATAAAATGGACGCTTTTTCTTAAATTAAAATGATAACAATGGGGAATGATAACATACATGGAATGTCATGAAGTTGGATTTAAGGGTTCAAATAATAACAAAAACAAAAATAAAAAAAAAATCACTGGGAATCGAAAATAAAAAATGAGGCGAAACCAAACTTAACAATTTTTTGGGATTTTTAACACTTTTTTTATAAACAAATAACGAAAGAAAGTGTCGCAAATTCTATGCTGCTTGAGAAGAAATTGATAATTTCAGAATGAAAATAAACAAGTTTCTAATTTGAAAACAAATTATGAAAAAAAAAATAAAGAAATCGCAATTAAAATCAATGGAAGTTAAATGTGAATCGAAGAGTCTAAGACGGTTGAAAGTAAAAAGAAAATTCAGATAACAAAAATGCATTATAAATCAAGGAAAACAATAAGAAATGTGAATTGAAACAAAACATTTTAAAAATCAAGAAAAATATTATTTGAAATAAAAGAACAGATGACGAAAATAAAATAAAAAAATCAAACAGTAACAGTAAGAACCCAGAAATACGTGATCTTACAAGACCTTCAAAAACTAAAAAAAAATAAAGTTGGAAATTAGAACCAAGGAAAATAAAGTCAAAAATAATAAAACCACACACCAGGAGATATTTCAGAAATTAAAAGGAGCCGATTGTTTGCAACTTTTATATTCAGCTGATGTTTTTTTACAGAACACATGAAAAAGCCTTTTCCGGTTGGTTTTGCACATGGTATTTTTTAAAGTGATCAAGTTGTCATGATGGGTTAGAGGAAAACCTTTAAAACCGGGTGTCACAAAATTCAATAGCTTTCTAGTTCTAATAGCCCTTGTAAAATTTTCACTTTTTGTCTTTTAGATTAATACTCACCAAAAAAATGCATAGTAAACAAAAAACCTTATTTACTATAAAAAAGATTAAACGAAATTTATCTGACACCAAGAACTTAAAAAAGAACTAAACAAAATAAGTAGAAAAAATAAAAAAAAAGGAAATAAATTCAGAAAACATGAAGTACAAGAAAAAGGAAAAAAGATTTAAACAAAATAACAAAAATGAAAATAACAAAATAAGGTGACCAAAAGAATTGAAATAATAAACATAAGTTGAAAATAAAAACCGATTTAGGAAATTTGTAAACAAATCAACAAAAAATTCAAAATTAAAAACAAACAGAAGAAAAAAAATAGAATAAAAATGTAAGAGACTGCAAAAACAAAATATTGATGAAAGTTGCTCCTGCCTATGAAATGCCGAAAATTTAAGTGAAATTAAAGATACCAACAATATACATAAACTGTTTCCGAGTACGTTTTTGCAAAAATAGAGAATTAAACAAAAAAAAAAAAATCAAATTTGAAACGATAGAAAATAATTTAACTAAGAGTAATATTTTAATCAAAGAATAAAAACAAAATAAATAAATCATAATAAAAATATAGGTACGTTTAAAGTAGTTAAATTAAAAAACAAACGAATATGATTTAAATAAAATTTCGAACTCAAGAAAATGGCCGAACTCGTTTTAAATGATGGTGTCGAAAGCAAAATATTTATATTAAGGCAAAGTCTGGAATAAGGTGAAATAGAAATAAAATCGAGTAAAAAAATCTAACTGAAACAGAACCTTATACCGTGGAAGTTTAAATACGAAATAAAAAGAAAAAACACGCTGTTGCGCTATTAAATGTAGAACTTTTAATGTTCTGATTATTAATGCAGTGATGTTTAGCATACATGTTAATTATTTATGGTCAGATTTTTTGATTTCGAATTTGCATTCCTTATAATCAATTTGAATATCTGGTTAGTTGGCGCAGTTCAGAGGGTCTCCTTTCTTGAGGATCGGGCAAACAATGCTGAGGTTCCATTCATCGGGCATACATCGACCATATCTTACAGATGAGTTGGTTCGAATTTGCATTTTTTATAATCAATTTGAATTTCTGGTTTGATTGATCACATTTATCGTTTTGAAAGTTAAAGCCTGCAATTGGTAGTAGTCAATTATCTTTTATAATGTTTTAGCTGGCTCTTGATAACGCATAAATTTTAATGCAAACTTTGCATTCCAAATAGTTAAATAGCATTTTTTGAAATGAATTTTCAGCCTATCTTTATAAATGTGAAAACTTGTAACGTTCAAAACGTTATAAAACTGACAAGACATCTTTGAATGAAGCCTTCCTTTTCAGTCTATGGTTGCTATGTTATGTAAAATGGACTGCGGTATAAGAACTTAACGCTGCTTTGACATTTAGAAAATGTTGTTCGGAATTGAAAAAAAAATCATATATTTTATATCGCAATGAGAAAACACCTTTGCCCGAATATTGACCATAATCACTGTATAGTTGTTTCGTTTTTTGCCTAAAAATCATGCATGAACTTAAGGTCTAATTATTGTCATTGTCGCAGTAAAATTAAATGAATAGGATTCAAATAAAATCAATATACAACTTAAACGTTTCGAACTAAACATATTACAAAAAGAAAAACAAGATTAAAAATAATTAGAACAAAGACTTAAGGAAATAAACATAAAATACATGTAAAAGAAAAATAAAAAAATAAAACTTTAGAAAATTTAAAATCAGAAAAAGAAATAAATAATAGTCGAAGAAAATTTTTGAAAACAAGGAAAAATGTAAATTAAATGAGATTTTGGTGAAAAAGAAAAGAAAAAATTGATTAAATACATATTCAATGAAAAAAAATAACTAAAATTAAGTCGAAAAGAAAATTAAATTGAACTAATAAAAGTTGTGCAAAATAAAAAAAAAATCCGTAGTTAAATAAAATAATAGCACATTTCGGATCTGTCTTTTGTATGGATTTAGATAAATTTACACATTTTCTTATAAATTTCACACATACATACATCCATTTGTATTAGATTTGAATAATAAGAAAAAAAATAATAGCAACTGAGGGAAGAACAATTATACGAAACTCAAAATAAAACCAAAAGAAGAAATACAAATAAAAAATTAAATTTAGAAATACTGAGATTTCCAATTTTAAAGCGGAAGTTAGTCTATAGCATCCGATGTTTTAAAGCGTTTTCGATAGTAAACCATATTTGACTGTCGAAATGGGGTGGGTGAATGTCGTAGTTGTCGTTTTCTATAAAAACCATTCAAGTGGCTATTACTACTATGCTTGATATTACAACGAAACTGGTTCAAAAAGTATCGCTTAATCGCTCTAACAAGTGAACTGCGAGAACTATTTGAAATGCACGAGTGGTAAACTATGTAATATCTTGTCCAACTAATATCTAATAATTTCAAGTCCGTGGTATTTACACAGATATGAATATTTGTTACAAGCTCATGTCAAAGTGCTCGACAAAACTTTGTGCAATTTTGTAGATGTCATTTGTAGTCATGCAGAAGATTCAGAAAAAGTGTCAGTTAATTTCTATCCATGCCTTGTTGGTGATCTGTATTTTTCATAATATTGTCTGTGATCTCTGATCTGGCCTTAAAATATACAGTTCCCTTTTATGGACTGTAAATATTCAGTTCAAACTTTTTGTAAAATTCGTTAATATCGTGAGTTTTTTTTTTTCCTGTAGGTATAATTCGGATATGTAATTTCAGTATCTGCATATCCACTTATAGCCTGTTGTTCTTGAACTTAAATTGGTAGAACCAATATAAAGGATAAACAATGTCGAGTATGTGTCGGTTTTTGGTTTGTGGTCTTCGTCTGGGTAGATACTGTTTAGTCTGTTTTGTTTTTTCTCGAAATGCCAGTAAAATAAAATCATTTTGAAATAATTTAAGTCGATTTTAGCGGTCGTTGGATAAAAATATGAAAACAGAAACAAATTGTTCATGTAGGCATCTGTAAACCTTTTGTATGGTGCGCCTTAAATGTCTTTACTAAACTTTCGAATTTACCTTCATTTCTGATCGTGGCACAGTTATTTGTTATTTTATGTTCAACCTCAATTTTTTACAAACTTTACAAATATGACCCTTTAGTTCGAAGTAAAAGGCCTTATAAGAAATAAAAAGAAAAACAATACAAGACTGCAAACGAAATGAAAATTAACTAAATTTTAAATTAAAAAAAAAAACGCAAAAATTAAAATTAAAATAAAAAACCTGATAAAAACTAAAAAATAAACACAATAACAAAATAAAATCGCTAAACTTAAAATATGAAATAAACCTGAACTGAAAGTAAAAACTTGCAAAGACTATGATGTCTTTTTCCAAAAAACCTCAGCTTAAGGAAAAGAAACAAGAGAAATAATAAAATAAAATTAAACTAAATGAAGTGAGACATAAAGTCAAGTTAATCTGAACCGCGTGGCAACGAAATGAATTGTTTGCATTTAAATTTAAATAATCTTGAGTTTGACTGCCTTCCTAATTTAATACGAAAAATATTTAAACTTGTTTTTTTATAAAGAACGTTGAAAACACAAACTAACCCTAAATAAATTTGAAAAAAAAATAAAACGAAAAACACGCTTTTTGTGTAAGCAAATTAACTGAATAAATTTAACAGCGAGTGCATTTAAATAATACGATTCTAAAATTTAACAATCCTGAGTGTCTTTTCCAATAGGTAACAGTTAATATAAAACTTTGTAAATATTTAACCCTAGAAAGATAATCTACGTCCGCGAGACGTATGGCGCGGAAACATTGTATTGTTCATATTAAACTTTATTTGCACTCATTAATTTATTTATTTCGATATTACCTACATAATTAAATAAAATACTAATATATGATCAAAATTACCAACATGGGTTTCATTAAACACACTAATTAAGTGTCATACGTCCCTCAGACGTATGATTATCTTTTACGCTATTTATTATATGATTATCTTTCTAGGGTTAAAGGCAAATATGAATGTGGATCTAAAAACGAAACATTTTTGTAAAATGTCGCAGAAATATCTGTTCCTTTTGATGGTAGTAATTTAATAAAGTTTGTTTGTAAGTTCACGCACAATACCTTCGCATACATGATGCGATATTTGACATTTTACCCGAACCTACCGCAAAAAAAAACCCATGACTTTGTGCGTGCGACTTCTTTATGGTATCCAATTACGCACCAAAGCCGATGGTGATGAAGGCAGCGTTCCATAACCTTTCCACCTCTCTTTGCGTGCTGGAATTTCAAAGTTCATTTTCAGGATGTTTGTTTGGCTGATGAGTTTCACTGCTCTGCCGCAAAACTGCCGCCGCTCCCCAAAGTCATTAGACGTGATTTTTGGCGGATGTGTCTCCTACTGAATCCATCTGTTTGGCATTGCTATACTGCTGTCACAGAGGCGCAACGATGAGATGATGATGATTTTGAGGATAACCCGTCAACGATGAAGGTTATGGTGACATGGATGATGATTGCAGTTTGCGTATCCCTTTTCCAATCATGTCATTCTTTTCTTGTGAACGAGTACCTTTGTACATTGTGTTGACATTTATATGGTGGTTTTCCAAATTTTGATGTGGGTTTCGTCAAAGTTTAATGTTGAATTCGATTCCCAACCTCAGGACCGTATAATGATTTTGTGAAATAAATCATAAAATTTCGACATCTATCTACGCACACAGATTTATAATCATCTCTTTACCGCTGTAGGGGGTGAGTGCCGAATAAAGAAAAAGGATTTTCTCATATAAAACAGTGGCAAACGTTTTGCTCGAGGACGCGATTGCTGTCTGGGGATGGGCGTTGTATCTGTAAGTGGCGAAAGGAGAACTAAAATTAAATAAGAATTTACGAAAGAAAAAAAAATACGATAAAATTGAAATTAAAATGGAAGAATTTTCTGTTTGGATAAAATTTGAATGCGGTTTCAGCCAGGGACGGACTGCTGTGGTATAATGTTGTACTTAGCCGTGAGAATGTGTCAATTTTTGATTGGGGAGTGTTTACGTCCAACAGTATTTATAAACATCAAAAGGTGTCGATTCTACTCTTAGCAAAATATGCTATTCTCTCGATATTTTGCAGTTTGCAAAGGTTTGTGTCTGGACTGTTTAAAAAAAATTTAAAGTTTTCAAATTATTCAAAATAAGGCAAATGGAATTTGCTTGCTATTCAAAATCCCGTTTTTAAGAACAAAAATCTAACATTGTGGCCCCTAAAATACAAAGTTCGCATTCAGTTGAATTCCCGCAATCCGTCCCTGTTCTCACAAAAAGTACAATTACAGGCCGAACACTATAGCCCTAGATAAGCCATATTCTGTCATACCGCAAGAGCAATTTTAAACTCTCCAGGCGAAGGCATTCATTTTAGTTTTATTATTCCAATTTTCTTCTGCACTACGGCGACGGGAAAACCCCCCATTTCTTTCATAAAAAAAATTCAAATTAAGCGGATTGAATTTAATTCGGTTTCATTTATTTCAATGAACAAAAAAAAAGTTTTTAATTAGAAGCAAAAGAGATGGACAACTATGGTTATGGTTGCTCTCACTCAACCATCCTTCGACGTTATTTCGCTCGACTCTGCTAATTGATTCAATTGATTTCGTTTTCTCTCTTGCCCTTATAATTCTTTTTTCTTCGATCGATTTAATTTCTGTTTTCCCAAAATGTCAAATCATACTTTTTCATCAATTTAAATAGAACAAAAAAAAAAATACCCAACTAGGGTAAGTGCTTCCAACAAGTTCCTACTAATTATATTTTTTTTTAACTATTTAACCTGGTCAAGGGGGTTTTTCATTTTTTATTTCCACTTTGCAGAAGTTGATTTGAGCCTCAAAAAATTTACAATAATTCCCGTCATTGTCATCAAACATTCATTCGCAAAATCAGGTCAACGGTGCATTTTTATTTACTTTTACAATTCCATTTGATATTTTTTTCTGCTCGCTGCTGGACAAATAAATTATTTACACACCAAAATGCGATGGTGCGTGTTTGCATCCGAGTACAATAGATACTGTTCTTTGAATGTTTTGAAAAGAATTTCCAAAATACAAAAACACCTGCTGGCCCTTCGGAAGTGAGATTGTAAAAAAGGTGAAATTTCCAACAAACAATTCACGGTTGATAAAATTGTAAGAGGGTTACATTACAATTTGTATCTAATGCAATGTCACGATCTTTTTTTTTTTCCTAAGTTCCTTTATGTCAATGAAAGAGAGAAGGGAAAAAAGCCACGGGGGAGAATTGAATAAATCGCTCTTTAATCTTCGGTGCAACTAGTCGGCGGCAACAAGTTGGGAAAGGAAGTTAGTAATCTGGGCTTTGTGCTGTTACGTAAATTCCAGTTGATGAAAGGTGCACACACAATACCAAAGGTGGGTATGGGTATATATATGGGGTTCGGAAAAGATAAGTATGAAATAATGGGAAAATTTTCACGGAGCTATATGTAACTACGTCCGTAATGCAATGCAGCTATGTATATTGTATAAGTTTGACAAAGAGAGGAATCAAGCGTTTTCACAATTTGAAATCACAGCAACTGGATAAACAGGAAGAATCATGAATTATTTTCTGTATACAGTGGTGCTCCAGTATAACGAATGCCGATATAACGAATGATCGATATAACGTACACTTTTTTCAATTCCATTTGTGTCTCTATATAACGTATGAAAAAACGGTTTGACATTCGATATAACGAATGTTTCTGTTATACCTACATATCTTTAGTATTATAAGCTATACATTTTACATTACATGTGCAATGTACTTTTTGCTAACTTCACTGCAGAGGATTTGGAGTCTTGGAACATGGCTGAAATATTTCTTGCAGAAGATAGTCGTACCAGCACATTTCAAGAAAACGATGTTATTGATTTTGACAATGATGAAGATGATAACTCCTCAGAAACGGGTCCAAACTCTGTTCAGAAAATAAAACATACCGATGCGGTAGAGAGTTTTAATACGTGTATTAAATGGGCCGAAGAAAACCACGTGAACATTTCAAAATATTTGTCCCAAGAAATCTTCAGGAAAAAATTGTAAATTGCTCTGTTCAAACCTCACGAAAACAAACGTTTATTGGTGATTTCTTTTCAAAAAATGAAGTATCTAGACTTTTTTACCATTTTTTATTTTTAACTTTATGAATAAATGAAATAAAACGAATGAATAGAAACAATATTTGCACATTTTATTTAACGTTTCGGATAAGTAAAATGTGCTCCATATTACGAATTTCTCGATTTAACGAATAAACGTGGACATTATATCATTCGTTATAGTGGACCACCACTGTATATCATATTTTGTTGCTTGAAAAAATTATGTGCTTGGGTAAATAATTTTCTATTTAATTTCCTCGAGGTTTAAGTCCAAGATAAACATTTTTTGTAGGTATTCAAAACTTTCCAATTCATCGGATGAAAAGGAATATTCTATGACAGGCAATGTATTGACTTGGACAATTAGACAGAATATTGCATGCGATATGAGCGTTTTACTGAAGTCATGGTTTGTAACTTGGATGTACTTAGTTCTTGATGATTGTTGTCTTGGATAATTTTTAAAGTGCCAGAATTTTATTGTCAACTAAGGAGTTTGGGCTTCTGATAGTAACTTTCTTTTTAGGCTTCTACTTAACAAAGTCTATGAACGAGAATTATTTTTTAATGAGTATTGGTATTGGTAATCAAAATGGGTTCAGATGTTGTGGTACCAAATTACGTAGCTTATTCTAACGAAAGTTCCCAAACATGTTGAATATAATCACAAGTATTTTATAAGATCAGGTGTTAATTTTAGTGACTTAACCAATTGAACTCCATAAGCTACTCTGTGAACCAGTTAGTTCAGGTAGTTCATCACTTAAAAACTGATTTGCAGTAAACGTTATCATAAATTGAAAAGAACCATTGAACTAATTGAACTACACCCAATTTGATTAGTTCACTTGCGAAAAGGCGTATTTTTAATTAGGTTCGTTGGATAAATTTCAAAATCCAAATAGGAATCCTATATATAAGGGGCCTTACTAATAATTAATTTTAACCTTAACACTAAATATTTTCTAGGTCACAATATGCGATTCTGTATGAAAAATGTCGCCATTGTGAGTTCGAAAAATTTAGCCTGGACACAAAAAATGATTATTAGTATCGTGGATTGGCTTTCTGCTATCGAAAGACCGCGAAGGGTTTGATTGGTTAGAGCTAATATATATCTTCAAGAAGAGAACTTGATAACTTGAATATTTACTCATTGTACAGAGTTTTTTATGCTGGCTAAAAAATCGCATCAACAAACGTAAACGCGAATTGAACTAATAGAACTGAAATGAGTTCGAGTAGTTCGCAATATTTGAAGGCAGAACTAAGATAGTTTTTTCGTAAATAATTTATAAACAGCGATAGAAACACAAACAGAAATATCTTGGGCCAGCTGAATGGTCTCTCGAAGCTGGAATAGGTAGGTACATCTTCAAGAAATTGACTGGTATGCTGTGGAAAAGCAAATTACCCTCCAACTATCTATTGATATATTTTGTAGAAAAAAAAACTATGTTAAATTTAAATTTCCAACCTAAAGTCTTAAAGAAGGTATAATGCGAACAAATTACTAACGATGAGGACAAACTTTAAAGCAGTGAAAGACGCGGAGTATTTTTTTATTTCTCAACTCAAACCTGGGGACTGCTTAGCCTGTCGTTAGCAACAAGTATAACGATTTCAAATCAACATAAGTGGGGATTGGCCCAAAAGTAAATACGAACGATTAACCACATATCTTATCACAGTTATATCTGCTCGACGATAAGTCTGAATAGAAAGCCAAGGCCTTTTGCACTGTCACACTGAGGCATGGTTGCTCGTGATAGACTATAAATATCTAGAAACCGGAAAAAGTAATCAGCTGTAAATGGCTTCACAGATCCACTCACAAATAGAACGGGAACTATATGCAGCCGAGGTTGTTGAAGTTATAATAAAAAAACAATTATCTTTCCCAACGGACAAAATTTCATTTTCACTCACTCTTTATCACTTTCTCCCAAATATACATAATTAGCTGAAAAATTAATTCGAATAGTATTATTCGAACACACTCTCATCTGAGTACGGGATTATGTATATACTTACAGTGGCTTTGTTACATCGGCTAATCCATCAGAATTGAATTGGAAAAATCGCTCACAGCAGTCGCTTTTCAAAAGTTGGACGTTCGTTGTTCGCACGTTCGGATATGATGATAAAATTACAAATTTATCCACCTTGCAGCAGCAGAAAGAGTGATAGATACTTGATCATGTGATGTATCTTGTTACGTGATTAATGTTGTTGTTCTGTGTGTGCGGTTTGGTGGCAGAGTTTGTTGTCGCTTTCTCTTTCGTTGTGCGCTTTTGTAGTCGTCAACCTCATCATCACTATCATCGTCGTCGTCGTCGTCACTTTCAAAACACTGTAGATACTCAGATTCAGATACACACTGCACTTTATTCACTTTGAGTTTGAATTCTGTTTTTTTTTTTTTTTTTTTTTAAATTTTTTGTTGTTTTTCTTTTTTGTGTCATATTTTCTCTTTTGCTTTCTTTTTTTCTGAATTAAATCACTTGATTGGTTCGAGTTCGAATTCATTGATACAATATCAAGTTTCACTCAAGTACACGAAGAGTTGTTGTGGAATTTAATTGAGAGCTGGGCCAGCCAGCCCCGGAAAGGGCAGAGAGCCACTGCTCCGAGAGTTAAGTTGTTTCTACGTCGAGTTGCAAACCAGAAATGCGATGATCGTACTAAGTGCGGATCGTTTATATACTCGGCTGGCGTTTCGGTATGGAATTCCAAGCAACCACCGAAAAATGATATTCCATTTGCACTCACACACCCAAGGCATCACCCTAAATATGTTTTTTTTTGTAGTTTGTAAATTAAATTCACTAACGTTGCCGGGTTAGAAATGCTTACATCTTATCGCTTTCGCGTATACATAGGGTAAGGATCAGTGGGAAATTTTTTTTTCTTCATCTCTCAGTTCTATTGTTGTGGAGCTGGTTCTGTGTGAAGACGTTTTTACTTCCCTACGATTATCAATAGAGATCGCTACCCTATAGACTGGTGGTTTCCTTGGAAAGAAGGGGGATTGTTGGATTCTAGAACCCCTTGTTGATTTCTTTGAATTTCCACCGTATTATTCTTTGAGATGGAAAATTCGAGTTTCATTGGGCAGACATTGCAGTGCAATTTAAGTCACTGGGGACAAAAAAAAAGCTTGTTTGGTGTTGTTCGAGTTTTTTTTTCATAGATTTGATTTTTTCCAGACAGTAAACCAGCTTTAAAAGGAATCTTAATGATGAAACTTGTTCTTCATCGTTAAAATGCGTTAAATGGCATTCATGTGTTTGAAATAATTCCCATATGTAGGTATCTTATGTATCTATCCAGTATTTGGCTGGCGCGTTGATAATTGGCAACTGTTCCTCAATTGGGCTATCCGTCAATGCATGGGCTTAGTGTAGATACAAGTTAAACGTGAATAGAGTATATGTACATATATAGCTCAAAATGAAACAAAAAGTCAGATGTCATCACAGCGTCGCTGCGATAAATATGATAATGTATTTGGCAAAGCTCAGGTAGTTCTCGATAAAGACGTAGTTTCATACGTGATGTGGGTCTGTTTAGATGCACATGCCAATCGGACATGTTGTGCCCCACTTTGCATGCTGATAATGCCCAATTGATTATGGTTTAGTGTGACTGTGACACATAGAAGCGTGCGAGTGAGCCCAAACGTATGTGGAGTCAAAAACAGCTGAAATAGATTGAATTGCATTTTTTTGTGAGGTGTCATGAGTTGATAGCTAGAGTTTGTGGTCTACCTCGATCGTTTCCTTGTACAGCCTATTTTTAAAAATTCGTTGATCTTACAACGAATGAAGAATTTAAATAGAACAGTCAGTTTTCTATGTACGAAAGCGATCTGGGCCCATGTTCTGTAACTCATGCGATAAAATTTCGCATCGAAAACTTAAGAAAGCGTTTTTTTAATTTATATCACTAACTAGTAATATATCGAGGTGATAACAACATCCGTTCAACAGTTCAACTTCTAAGCATTTGGTTTTGAAATCTCACCTCTTTGTTGGAATATTTATCAGACCAATATCGGTGACAGATCTGATCGGTAGGCTCTTTGTCTAAGAAGCGCAGTATTGGTAGCAACTTGGTTCAAGCGAATTAAGTTTTATTTTTATAATTCATCATCAGACCGGTTTCTGGATCCAAGCATATCCATCTGTATTTTTGCTACGAACTAAGGCACGTTTCTGTCTCCAGTATCGTTCTACAATATAAGGCTACTGACGTTTTGAACCCATAGAAATAAGGAGTTGACTATGAGTACTACTACCTAACGCTTTTCTACATGGCTAATGCACATGTCTATCGCTGCTGGTTTCTTGCTAATTTTGCTATAAACTGAACCATGTTCAGCATTTTTCTTTTTTTTTTGTTTCTTTATTAATAAGAATATTCCACTTTAGGATAGCTTTTTCACGACTACCTAGATGACCTTGGCAGTAGCAGTACCCCTGGTTAGAGATTATTATTAAGTGTTTTTTTTATATACAAATAATATTGAATTTTGAAATTTATTCAAATACAAAAAATCAATATGAGTATATTTGTTCAACGATGTATGTAAACGCTTTTTAAGTCTTAAGTCACAAACGTCAAACGTCATGTCAAGTTTGATGCAGAATCAATCAAAGTTTTTCATAATTGTTTTAAAAAAACAAAACCGATCATTTTTATAACGTTGTGGAAAGGTCGTATTTTTTTTTTTGAAATAAGAAGGTTTTCTAGTGTTTTAAAATCCAACACATAACAACCCCATTTTTTAAAACAAATTTTGCAGTACAACGCCGATGGGTGGAGGCTCTGTTTCATGTACGTACAGCTCGGTTAATATTGTGCCTAAATGTTCATGGTAACTAATGTCAATATTTTACAGAGCCCGCAAAAAAACTCCAATTGAAATTCCAGATGAAGTGACATTTTTTTTGGAAATTGTCTTTTTCTTTACAGATGAAGTTGAAGGTCCTATGAATTCTGTGTTATGTGAACTTCTCTATTGATTTTTAATTTATATATAGCAAAAGATAAAGAAAAATTGTTATATGCAATCGCTTTTTCAATAAACTTAGGTCAAGTAAGTGTTAAACACGCCTAAGCCCTTCATATGTAACCAGTCGGGTAAATAGCAGATATACCTGAATTTTATTTCCTATATGAAGGTGTTATGTGGGAACTGTCCAATATTTTATAAATTTTTCTTAAATATAACCTTTAACCAGCCAGTTTCCTGATAAAGAATTCCACAACTCAAGAACAAAAAACCCTTTCAAAAAATATCTTTCACCTCTCTTAGAGGTTTTCAAAATCACAAACTCTATTTTGAAAACTGCAACCTTTAAAATAGAGACTGCAAAAAACGTTCCACTGAAAATCATAATTTTATTCCAAGGGAAAACTAATTCAAAAGGAAAAATTAACTTCAAAAGGAAAAATTAAATATTTAAAACAGCAAATGGAATTTATTCCGGTGGAGCATCAATCGTTCTACTTAAAATCAATATCAGCAGGTCCTGAGGAAAATAAAAAATAAATAAATAAATAAGTCATAAGAATTCTAAATATCACTTAAGGCCTTTATATAAAAAAAAATAAAAATAAAAATATTATATTTATTAAAAAAATAACTAACATTAAAAATACTCACGTTTTATTTACTTTAAATTGGGCATACATACATTTTATTTTTTACAAAAAAAAATTATAGGTAAAAAACTTTAAACGCGGATTATTCAAATGTTTGAAAATGCCGCTTAAGTCGTTCATATTCTAAACGCTTCATTTCATACTCTTTACTAGGTCAGAAATTTATTATAGATCAACAACATGCCTCCACAACGATCCTCTTGATGGTTATAAAATTAAGAGGGCATTTTTGTAATATTGCATCTATTCTCTGAAGCACGCAGATGCTTCAAATTGTTGCTTCCTTGGCCTCACAGTATCTGAGTTAATTTTCATCTAGCAGAGAATTGCCTACAGATGACAAACTAGTTGTTGCTGAACGATGTTCGCAAACGACAGTTGTTGTCTGACTTGTGTCGCATGTTTATAACACAATTTCTCAGATAATGAAGTCCTTTCAATTGCTCAATTTCTGGTTAAACAAATATTCATAATCATTCCTCTGTAGGTCTCTCAGTTGTATAGCTTATGCAATGTTAATTTTCAAAATATAATGCCACCGATCCGTAAACCATACCAAATACCATCTGCCAGATGCTGAGGCAACGAATACGAGGATTCCTTAGATCGCTATGCACAATAACAGCCTCAGGAAATTTCCGCATAAACTTGCGTACAGCAGTGGATGGTGCATGATTTTGACCGAATTTTCTGCTGAAGATTCAAATTCTTTCGATACGTTGTTCAACTATAAAACACTCCATTTTGTACAGAAATGCCGTGCATGCAGTTGAAAAGCGAAAGCATTTATTTTTTTAAGGGTTGGGGTCGACTTTTGGTCAAATTTACCTGAAACAAGAGTCTTAATTTTTTTAAAATCTAATATCATTTGCCTCTCTTTATTGTAAATAGCACTGCATAACTGTTCTTGACTATTGAATGAAATCAATGTCGCTCGACTCTTACACACTTACCTTTAACCATGGCCCCAATAAGCATATGCAAAGTGTCACCCGTCCCACAATTATAGCAGCCTGCTTATGATATTGTCTTCTTCCCAGATGGAGTGAAGAAATGATGATTTAGATGTCGGGGGAGGTGGAAGCAAGTTAGCATATCACTTGGGCCTCAAGTGAGCCTATTGTGGTCTCCAAAGACATGATGATAAAGATAAAATTTCTCTCTGCGGCGTTATCAAACTTATGTTATGACCAAACATCTTCAAAAGAAGCTAAACGCTCAGTTTGCGTAGTACGAGGTGCTTGTAAGTAACAAATACATCATACATCGGTTAAATAAAGCTAGGAGGGTTGTATGCTGCTGCACTGAAAGAACTTATAACCTGTGAAGAGTCCAAATTGTTCTTAATCACTTCAAGTCCAAATCATTTTGTCTGTTCGTCAATCGTCCTTAAGGCTTCTATTGCACCTTGCTTAGAGCGGCAGGTGATACAGCGTTAAACACATCCGTGACGTTCAACCTGCATATTTAAACCTATCCCGCAAACTATTCGCTTCGAATCGAAAATAAGGAAGTGGCATGACAGCGAAATCCGATGTATGTTTCGAGCGAGTTTCAAGCCGCCCACTTTTGTCGATCTTAGCCCTATGTGGAAACTTGGTCTGGGGTTGATCTGCCGGGTCGAAAAGCTGGTAGTTGACGATAGCACCACAATTTCGGAAACAGACAGCTTTTCTTGTTCCTGGCTTCCTGTTTTTTTTTTTTTTTTTACAGGATCACTTGACAATAGCTGGTGAGTTTTTGTTAAAGCAAGCATAGATGAGCAATGCAACTGTCAGAAGAACGTTTGCCTATGTACTTACCTACCTACCACTTCATTGGAAACAACTGTGTTCTAAGAGTTATAGAGCTGCTGCAGCAAGCCCACTTTCATCCATTTTTGAAACTACCTCGGATTGGATGCACTAATTTATGTAAAGTTAGTAATTGAGCTGGTCACAAGCCCCTCTGAACTGCAGTTGCACTGAACTATTCACAAACTATTGCGGCATTCCTTCATTCGCATTGCCATACCAATATCGAAACCGCATTACTAGAAAAATGTAATTAAAACCAACTCCCACCTCCCCTAGCACATGCCGCGGCAGCAATCATCACTCTCATCATCACCGACGGTATTATAATGATTGCAACAGCTATATGACTACGACATGCATGCGCACAATAATAATTGACTCGGTTCCAAAATGAATTCGTCTGCCGCCTGGCTTGGATCGCCGACCTGCCAATATTTCCTGTCAAACTCCAATTAGCATTGGGAATTAGCAACGAGCCAGAGTCATTAGTGCAACCGGCACGGCTACTGCCAAATTGTTGCAAAGACTCAGACTATTACCTTGTCCAACAAGCAAATCAATTTCCAAGTCGCACAGATACAGATAGTATAATTTAGAAGCAATTAAGTTGGCAAATTTTTCAAAAACAATTGTGTATCCATTTGTTTACTTTGGGACCCGGACACGGACACGGTACCGAAGCAAGTGCGCATACAACTCTGTTACTATGTGTTCAACAAGGATATCTCTGTCTGGTGTGTTTGTGGGTGGATTGCCATAGTCCCATTGGGGATTTCACACTCGCCGAGCGAACATATGTTAGAGAGGTGGCGATAAATGAATTACAGACACGTTGCTCGGTGAGGATATGATTAATATATTGGAAAGTGATGGTTTAATGTTTGTGGGCGGCTGTGAGATGTATACACACAAATAGTGCCATGGTTTCTGCCTCCTGATATACTAATCGGAGTAGTTGTGGTACACAGATTTGGAGTGTTATCTCTGGGGAATGAGAGGTATTTGCGTGTTGATTTGTGTCTTTTGGGGGTTTCTTTCAAGTGGTTTCAGTTAAAGTAAGATATTCAAACATTATACGGATGGATATTTTTGTTTTCAGCTAGCATTTAAAGCTACAGTTCTTTTTGCATGTGGAAAAATGTCGCTTTTATATTTCTACTAGCTGACCTGTGCTTGCTTTGTTTCACCAATCTGTCACTTCTTCTATAAGTAGTACTGTATAAACCTACTTCCAATTTAATTGCGTGTAACATAGTTTGGTTTTACAAGATTGTGACTCACCCCGATGGGTGGCAGTTCAATTAAAACAAAAAGGTGCAGAAGGACAAACAGATCTTCACTGGTCATTAGTAAAATAAAAAGTTCTAGCCTCGCACACAATGACATAAAACATATCCTATCTTTGAATTGCAACATTTTCTAATGCGATTACGAAAATCGGGGTCCATTTTGTGAAGTAGTTCTTAAATCTATCGCGGACAAACACCTTACAGTCGGAAAAAGAGTTTTATTAAAGTAAGGTCCTTATATTCTTGCAGATTGGTGCTAAACCTGTGCACCTTAGTTTTTGTAAGTCGCAGTTCTCTGGAAATGGTTTCTTTGAACCGTATCCAAAATGTTTTGCAAAAGCGTTGCCGCAGAGATGGTTAAGTGAGTGTTCCTCTATAAGTTCAATGACCATTCGTCCTCTTTTAAGAGGACAGACCTTTTTTTCGCTATTACGCCCTCTATGATTTGTTTACTAAAATAATACAATACATTGTCCTCTTTTTACTAAGCTGACCTCCAAATACCACATTTGTCATCCATCTTTCTCCGATAAAAAACAGAATAGAGTTAGATGCATTGTATAAGTCAATTCCTTTTACTAAACCTACAAACGTTGATAATAATAATTTGCTTTAACCATTTTCGACTGTATTTTTATTTAAGAAAAATGTCCTCAATTTTTTGATTGAAAAAATGGTCGCCGTAGCTTTAAGTGACATGCAAGTCGCCTGTTTTATAGGGCGCTCAGGCTGATCATGACCATGCCGATAAATATTCTCGTTAAGTTCCTGACTTATTGGTAGAGAAATAATATGGATTCGTCATCGTCATCTCCTGCTCTTCTGTGTAGCTTTTTAAGGGCTATGGTCGAATTGTTTTCCTATATTCTGTCAAGTAGGAATATCGAACTCAAGCCACGGCATAAGGGTGCAGCCATACAGTGAGCGAAAAGCAACAGAGCGATTAAGCGAAGTTGCACTTAAAATATAAAACAAAAAAAATCGTATGGCGGTGGCAATACGTAAGCCCTGAGCGATTAGCGATTTTTTTTATAGGCAGAGCTACGTCGCTCAATTGCTATGTTACTTGTCGCTCTCTGTGTGGCAGCTCCCTTAGCTTTACTTTACGCTGGACTATCTCTTTCCTCTAAATATAGACAGCTTAACTTAGAAGACTCTGATCTTGAAAATATTGAAAATCTGCTATTTCGATATTACTTCCGAATTGACTATGACTCCAAAAAGGGACGTTCTTTCTTTAGGATGGATGGGTTCGCACTTAAAAAAAAATGGTCGCGAGGTATGCCTTCTCCCCATAATAAACATACCTTTCAATAATAGATAGATAGATAGATAGATAATTTTTTTATTTCTTTTAAATTCATAATAAATTAACAATAGTTCTTAAAAATGTCTTTCTTAATGTCTCTCTTTTACACAGTTTTTTTTTAGTATGTTGTCCAACTCTTTATTCAGAGACAATTTTACTTGCACTCCAGACGCTGCAATCGCAGGGTCTCAGCTGGGGACGGAAATCTTCATTCCTGATTTTATGGGAAATGACAACGATGCATCTCAAGGGATAGCAAAATCCAATCATCTTTTAATCGTCAGAAAAATCAAGGTGTCTTTCTTTGTTCGTCTTTTGGACTTTAGCGGAGGCCTTGACAGTGGAAAAAGGCGCCATTTAGTAGGGACAATGTTACTAGCTGAAAGCAGGAACTGCATAAGAACAATGACGAAATTTATAAATTGCTGAGGAGAAGTTTTCGGAGCACTGCAAAAGGTATCGCTTTGGCATCTGGGCATCTGTGTTATGGAAATATTTCAATCGATTAGAAAAAGATGTGTTACCAGAAAAACGTTCGTATCCCGAATTCTACCTGTTATGTACGATGCAAGCGCAAGAAGTTGACACGTCCGTAGTTAGTACAGAGGTGATCTTTATTCCGCAATGCCTCTTGGAGGACGTATGAATGTTATTTATAATATAATAAGCCATTAAGCATAAACAGGCTAAAAATCATAAGAGAGGCGAACACCGAATGAACATCTGAAACTTGCACCACAATCAGGAAGCTATTTTCGATAATATATTTTTATGATGCAGCTTTTATATTTCCGATGATCGAACCTGGGACACCTCACTCCATAATCCAGTACACGTATCACTGAACCACTACAATCTGCACGCAGAACAAAATTTATAAAAAACTTCGTACTACCTACTACTGAATGTGCTTTAAGGTTACATTTTTTTTTGTCGTACTGATTCGGCCGTCATTTCACAACCGATTTTTAAAGGTATGAACACAATTAAAGAAGAATTTTCGTAGGTTAGGCAGGATGTTGACTTCCGCGTGTATGATTTTACAAAACATATTCTTGATGCAGCTGATGAAAGCATACCAAAAGTAGCTAAGAAGAACTTTTCTTTAAAGCTTCCACCACATATATTAAATCTCATAAAGATAAGAAATGTGTATAGAAGGAATTGGCAGAGGTACAGAATAGAATTCTTCAGGAATGAGGTTAAGTACTTCAGTAAACTTATTGAGGAAAATGTAGTGTTTTGGCGAAATGAGTCCTGGAACAAAAAACTAAAAAATTTAGACATTAACGCGAAGCCTATGTGGAACGTAGTCAAAATAGTTCGAAATAGAAGTAGACAGGTACCATGTCCCAGGAACCCATCAAATATCTTCTTCACAGACTTCGAGAAGGCAAATGCACTTGCTCTCACTTTTGAGAGTAATCATTGCATATCGCAAAACCTGAGTGATATGCACACAATTTCATTAGTAGATAGCACTGTTCAAACGCTCAGATATTTAGAAATAGATTTACCGGTAGATGCCTATGTATGTGAAGATGATATCGAGTTCTTCATAAATAACTTGGTAACAAGAAAATCGAGAGGGCTAGATCTAATGAGAAATGTGTACATCAAGGAGTAACCTAAAATCGGTGTCAAAATTTTGACATATGTTATGAACGCTTGTCTAAAATTACAGTATTTCCCACTTAAGTGGAAGTTTGCAAAAGTGACACCGATATTAAAAGCGGGCAAGCCCCCAGATGATCCAAATAATTACCGACCAATCAGTTTACTAAGTAACTTGAACAAAATTTATGAGAGGCTCCTTAAAGAGAAAATCATTAAGTTTACTGAAGACAACCAGATTCTGCCCGATGAACAATTTGGGTGTAGGCGCTTCCATAGCACTTCCCTTCAAGTAATGAGGATTTGCAATCATGTAAGAAGTAATCGGTTAGTAGGAAAACCAACTTTCATGATTTTAGTCGACATAGAAAAGGCTTTCGACTCAGTTTGGCAAAATGATCTGATCTTCAAAATGACCAACCTCAATTTCCCACCTTATTTGTGCAATATCATTCTAAGCTCTCTGTCTGATCGATGTTTTGAAGTGCATGTCAACAGTGGTGTGTCTAATTTATTACAATACAAGTCAGGAGTACCACAGGGCTCAGTCTTGGGGCCTATACTTTACAGCCTGTATACGTCCGATTTTCCTGAATTACCGGGCTGCGAAGCAACTATTTTTCCTAATGATACGGCTAAATTTTCTTCTCATGAGCTTGCTCTTAATATTGAGAACAATCTTAAAAATGCGATGGAAATCTTGCTAAAGTACTTCACTAAGTGGAAAATTAAGGTAAATGAAGTCAAATTGCAAGCAATCTTTTTCTCACGAAAAAGAAAAGCTTGTTTTCTTCCATCTTCTAGCTTGCAGGTAAATGGATTTTAAAAATTCCGTTAAATACCTAGGTATTTACCTTGACAGTAAACTAACATTTCAGGAACATATCAGACAGACTGTTATTAAAGTAAAAATCGCAACGAAAATTCTTTACCCATTTATTAACAGAAAATCTTCTTTGTCTCTACATAACAAAATAATAATAATGAAAGTCATATTTCAAGCAATACTTCTGTGTGGCTGTCCTGTATGGGGAAAATCCGCAAAATGTCACTTGAAAAAAACTGCAAGTAGCACAAAACAAAGTTCTAAAACTTATGTTAAACCTATCGTGGGATTATCCCACTTTGCACCTTCACAAAAAGGCGGGCGTTGAACTGATATCTTCGAAAATATTAAAACAAACAATTAAGTATGTCAATTCCTGCGCATTTGCTGACAATCGCCTAGTCAATGGCTTGTGTGCCACAGACAGCTACTCAAGCTATTGAAACTATTACTTATGTTCCTATTTATTTATTTATTAATTTTATTTATTTATTTATTTATTTGTTGTTTATACAAGGTGGCGCAAAAATAACCTTCCGATGTTTTTTGGCTGTAATTTAAAAAAAAAAATGAAAAACTTTGATTCTTCTTGCGGATTATTTTTATTTGGTCTTTTAATTTTTTTTACATCAAGTCGAGAATATGATGTCATGTAAATGGCCGCCGCCACAGTTGATTGTCATTTGAGCCCTTTTTATGGCATTTTCCATCACTTTGGCCAAAACTTCCGGCGATAGGTCCTCACATTCTTGACGGATATTGTCTTTAAGAGCTGCAAGAGTCTGAGGCTTGTTGACATAAACCCGCGACTTCAAAAAGCCCCACAAAAAGAAGTCTGGAGCGGTCAAATCAGGCGATCTTGCGGGCTAGTGCAAATCGCCAAAAACGACCCGGGAACACCGCTTTCAGAATATCGGTTGTGGCTCGCGCAGTGTGTGCCGTAGCTCCGTCCTGTTGGAACCACATGTCCTCCAGTCCTAAATCGTCCAATTGCAGTTGAAAAAAATCGGTAAACATGGCCCTATAGCGCGCACCGTTCACTGTTGTCGTTTGACCAGCGGCGTTCTCGAAAAAAAATGGCCGCGTCAACAGAGGCGATATTCTCGGCACAACGGGCGCTCCGGGGCCCGCCACTCTTGGCAACGTCTCGTGTTGTGGCAGTCTCTTCGAAGCGAGCGGCTAAACGTCGCAGTGTTTCACCAGTAGGCGTTAGACGGCTAGGAAATCTGCGACGAAATTCACGTTGTGCCAAAGTCACCGACCGATTATTGCTCAAATAAATAGTCACCAATATTCCGCGTTCTGGAGCAGTGTAGCATAACATTGTTTATTAACGTGTATTTCGCATGTGTTTACTACACAAATGTCAAAACAGAACTGACATTAGGGGCCAATCGCAAAATTTATAGCATTTTCTGATAGGAGGATTACTTTTGCGCCACCTTGTATATATATATATTTTTTTTTTGTTTATTTATTTGCCTGTTTTTTTTATTATTTTTTTTTTTTATGTTCAGTTAAGAATGTCCTTCCGAGGACATATAAAAAAACGCGAATGCAGGCCCGAAGGCCCGCCCACTATTCGACTTACAATGAAACAACCCCAAGTACCACGTTATAATAATATATTTATATGTTCGGTTCTGACGAAGTCCAACTTAAGACTCACTTATTCTAACAATATATCCCATTGGGAAACCACTGGTCGCATGATGCGAATCGCTGATTCGGCAGACGGATGTATTGCATGTGTATCCGGTGGGCCGCGCATGCAGGCAATCCGATCCCCATGCGCACTCGGATCGTGGGAACAGGTTCATACATGAATATGCTGAGACAGCGACTCCCATAGTGTTCGTCGTACTGTTATCTGATCGTCGACTGGTTGTAGTGCATTAACTTGTTCCTATTTGTTTTTATATTTTATTTATTTATTTATTAATTTTATGTATCTATTTGATTGTTTTTTATATATATACCTATATACATTTATTTTTTATTTTATTTTTTTTCTTTGCTTATATTGAAGGTTTTTCATCGTATTTTCCTCCAACACATATGTTCATAAATATAATTTTTTATTGTGCTTAGTAATATTGTGAAATAATTTTTCAGAAGAAAGATATAAATGTATCAAATCTCTGTGCCTTATGCTGTGCGATAACTAAATCGTGTTAAAATGTTAATACGAAATAAATAATTCTATCTATCTTTCGTAGGTTAATCCCCGTATTATCCCGTATTTTGTCAGAAAAGACATTTACAAACCACCGAGTTGTTGATTTACCCATCCGCACAATAGAAGGAAACAGAAGATGCAATACATTGCATATTATGTAATAGAATTTAAGCGTTTTCCTTCCAACTGTTTCTCAAGAGTGCTGTCAAATTAGTACCTACGCTTGACTTTTCTAGATCCAAACAAAATAAATATCAGCGTATCGTAAAAACATGCCTGCACATTGCTCCTCCACCCAATTATTGTTGCCCAATAAAATTTGATCTACCCAATGTGAGTTTCGTGCTCTCGGTTATTAATTTGTATATACCAGTATTTCGTCACTATATCAACAATGTGCATAAGCAAACACTATATCCATATGCCTATCCCAATTAGTTGCAGGCTTGGCATTTACAATGTGTTTTTCTTTTTCAATTCTAGTGAGTCACATAAATATCAATTGCTCATTACTGTCCAAGTGGACAATACAAATTTAAGTGCCCTTATCGTAAATCAACTGCAAAGAGTCTCCTCATATTTATGTATCTTTGCATATGAAGCGCATAACTTTGAGCTCAACCGATAGCGCGACAATAGCACCAATACATATATAAAGCGATTCCTTATCTAAAACTTTGTTTAGAATATGTGTTTGCATGTACAGAGCAGTTGACTTCAGTCCGTTATTTTGATGGACCATACATTTAAAAATTGAAAACAAAAAAGAACGCACATTTCAAAATGTACCCACAAAATAAAAACGCTATCTGGCCGATACAAATATTTACTCGCAGACAATGATTTTGTTTTTTTTTTTTCATCATTGTGGCTCATTTTGAATGCTGAATCAAGAAAATGCGGGTACTGCATGGGCGCACACGACATAAATACGCAAGTATCAATTGAGACAAAAGTGTGAGATATTTTTATTTATTTTTCCTCCATATTTCGAAATAGAAGAGATACGTTATCGCGTTTAATTTATTTGTGTGCCAGGGAGCAAGAGCGTTTTTGTTTTAATATACTTTATATTCTGAATTCTCGAGCTACAATGCAATTTACTATCTGCTACTGCTTTTCTAGAACAATGGTGTCATGATGAAAAATTGATAAAAAAAAATGCAAACGGATATTTGCAGAGCATTTCAAAAACAAATTGGAGCACTCACCCCATCGGTTAACCACTCTGATATCGATCATCAGGCGCGGTTGAAGAAGAAGGTGCAAAGTCTTCGCAATCGTATGTGTTATCGGTCATATGAAATTGTCGCCATTTTTGTCACGGATTATTGTCTGAAAGCTGATAGAGAATCCAAAGTAAAGAGCTGTCACCTGCTGGCCAGGGAATCAGGGCTGGAGTAAGTCGTTTTTAGATAACTGTTGAGGTGCGGGTGCAGTGGATATGTTGTTATCGTTTTTGAAAGTAGAAAGAGTTACCTCCGAATTAATGATCCACCCCAACTGCTAATCGTTGTCATACAAATTTGAGGGTATGTTTCACAAAATGTGAAGACGTATGCAGTGAGGAGCGACCTTTTTTTTGTTAATACACGGAAAGAATTGAAAATCACCAATTGCAAAACTTTGAGTTGCAATTCACGAATTATATCTTTGTCGCAAATTACAACGATTTTTTCTTGGATTGATATAAAAACTCGTAATTCGACATTGAAAACGGCGTAGAATACAAAATTCTGCTTGTTGAATTTTGCGATTAGAAGTATTAATTCGAGCTTCTTTTATTTGTAGTGATTTGCGATATTGTTCGGCGCAATTTACCACTTCAATGGGTCAATTTCTCAAGCACTACTTCACAATCGCAAACTGCAAAAATTATTTGCTGATTTACAAACACTGAGTGATCAATGAAATCTTATAATAATTTAACACATGTAAATTGAAAACGTAAAATGACGTGGAGAAATCGTGAATTACAAAATATTTTTTCGTAATTGCCATGGAATTAACTACCCGTTGTGTAGAATTTTTGTGGGCACAGGCAGCCGACAAAAACGAACCGTCATAGCATGTCCATGGTCCATGTAAATAAATCCTTTTAAGTCCTTTCATTTTCTGCATGGACAGCTCCAACCATGCGCATTTGGCTTCATTAGAGTCAGACAGTCGGTATTCAATCTTTGCTTAAAGCAGTTCTTGTCGGGTCAAAGTTATTTATAAGTATAACTCATTCGTAGTGATAGTGAGTGTACTAACCAACAAATTGTAAAGAATTTTGGAATATATCTTGTAAGTACATATTGAATAATACAAAAACAACTGAAGTAGGTATATAAATTCGTATTTTTTTCACAAGGTACATCTCGGTATAAGAACGATGTATAAATTGGAATGGATTCTAAAATATGTAATCGAAAACGATTGTAAAGGTTCGTATCAATGGCAAGTTATTCTAAATAATTTGTTTGTATTTTAAATTTCAGCATAGACCGAAAAACCACCCCAGACATATCCCGTTGTCTCCGGGCGATATGGCGCCGTATGCTTTTCATGGATATCAGGAGGAAACAAATTATAAAATGTGATCTTAAATATGTATTCGAAAATAGCATAAATAATTAAACTACGAACTTTGATTTGTAAATCGTAAGATATAAGTCGTAAATTGAGAATAAAGTTTTCTGATTTCACGATAAAACAATTTCAATTTAATACGGTGATGCCTCAAATCACTACTCAAGAATCGTAAATTGCAAAATATGAAATGCAAATTGATAAAAAAAAGATTCAATTTACCATTACGAATTCGTAAATTGCAACTACTGAAGTGGAAAACCTACCCCTTTTGTTCGCAAATCAACACTTTTGGGTTGTAATTTTTTAAGGGAGGAAATCCGAATTTACAACACAAAAGTGGTTATTTACGAATTATTTTTGCAATTCGCAATCCATAGTAATAGCAAATTAATAACTATTTGTGTCAAATTGCGATTGGTTATTGCAATATGTATTCCTCATCTGATCGCATCATTGACAATAAAAAGTAGCGATTCGCGACTTTTGAGGGTCAATATCTTCACTTCGTACAATTTATAGAACTGCGAATAAAAAGTCGTGAATTAGTAAATCCTGAGCTAAGCTCTAAAACTAGACAAACTTTTCGTGATTCTGCGCTCATTTTTCTTGATTTGATCTTAAAATTTTTTCCGTGTAACACGATAATACAACTAAATTCTCTTGCATGTTGGTGGGAAAGTTAAATTTAATACACAGTTTCCACAATGACCCCCCTTTTTGAGGGGCAATCTATTTAAAGGTTGAATTTTCACTTAGGTCTGTAAATCCTTTCCCACGATGAGTCATTTTCTGTGGTATTGAATATTAGAAGAAAACACAACCCATTGGCAGGAGATCTCAATTTCCGTCAAACAGACCCTTTTAGGGGGTACACGCGTTTGTTCATTTGCTTGGGAAGAAATACGTTTGTGGCCGGATTTGTTTAAAATCTAAGTAATAGCTCTCAACAATGCTAACGATGAAGCTTGTAACTCTGCATTTTCTAAAGTTTTTCAACAGTTTCTATGAGGCTCATTTATTATTTAAAAAAAAAAACATTTGTCAGGTTTTGAAAGTTAACACATTGAAAGAGGATTTGCCAATCTACAGGAAAATATTTCTTTCAAACCAGGAATCAAAACGATTCTTCCGTCATCGAACAATACGTGACGGAAATTGGTTTTGTTCCGTATGTAGAATTAACTTCATTCCTTCAACGTATAGCTCGTTCACGGATGTTGTGACTCCGACACAGATGTGCACATTGTTTCATAAATATTTATTGGGGGATAGTCTTCAAAGGTTACTTTTGGTTAAAAAATTCCTGGCACTCACACCAACTCAAGTGTAGAGCTAGCATGCATCTGGAGGCAAATACCGTCCCTGTCAATTCATTGAATCATCGTATTTCTTTTGAAAAGCTATTAGGAGAAAAATTGCCATTTTCTCTCCGCCGGAAAAGTGTGATAGAAACTGCGACTTAATTGCAACTCAGTGCATCTGCCTGAAATGCATCAGCTTCCACTTTGCCGCATGGATCCACCACCTTTCCGAAACCAGCCAAGTGAAATTGAATGCGTAGAATCGCTCACTAAGGACCTAATTACATCAACCCAAGGAAATCTCGCACACCAACCAACCCCTCCTTAATCTTATATATTCCCACAGCAGCAAGCACCTGGTCCTGCAAATAACTACCACTTCTATAAGACATTCTTCGTCACCATTCAGATGACGTAGAGATCATAAGTCGAGCACATAGCGACACAAAAGGGTGACTCATGCAATCCTAAGAATAACCCCACTCCTTCATTTTCTATTCAAATGCAAATTTCAAACAAAAAAAAAGAGATTCAATAGTCAGCTCAGTCTTACAAACCCCGATTCTGTCCAACAACGAGAGGAAGGATATCCATGGGCATTAATGTGTCACGGTGTATGACGTCGTAAACAGACCCTAACCATGGGGTTGAGATTTTATACCTTAGCCAGCAAAAGAATTCATTAAATTCCAGCACAATAAATTGCCGTATATATCCTTCCGATGTGAATTTTACACTCGAACAACAAATCCTAGAGGGTAGATAGAAAATTCCCATGGATTGTTGCGTCGCAGAATAAATTGGTCACCCCTATCTGATGTCTGAGTGAGCGACAAATCTAGTTCTACCCTCTCGAAGGAGACATCCTTGCAAGCAATTCAGTTTTTCATCCAGAACAGAACACCCAGTGTAGTTTCTCACAATTTTACAAACACATTTCTAAAGGAAAATGGCGATTTTCTACTGGTTGGCTTTATGCATACAAGCGCAATTCATAACCGTTGTGGAAATTGGTTTTCAATTTGAATTTTTTGGCAGTTAAACGACCGTTTTCCCGTCATCAATGGGAACGAATATTTCTCTGCCCAAATTGATAGAGTATCCTTAATTGGGCAAGTCGACGATGGGGAGGAAATTGAAAAACGTGCACACCGATATGCGGGTATTTTCCACGCGCTTACTTTTTATCTCGTGATAGTCATTGTTGGTGTGTCAAAAATGTGCGGGTACCACGAGCCGACCAGCAGGAGCAGTAGTTAAGCAGTAGCAATTGTGGCTGTGGGGTGTACGCTATTAAATAATTTCCGTTTCCCACGTGCCATCTTTCGTCTCTCAGTAACAAACACATTGGCTGATCACAATAGACAGGTGGGCTACTGCTGGATGTAGTATAAGCATAGAGGTCATTGGCGGAAATTTTGTGTGCGCCCAGGATACCCGCATTAAATGTCAATGAGGTTGTGGGTATTGTGCTATGGGAATATTCCATTTTCCTGCGTGTCCTACGAGTGCGTCTACGAGAATGGGAAACGTCTTAGGACACTCGAAATTGGCCACAAAAACTGATGTTCCCCTGCCAGACAACTAAAGGGTCTCCCAATAGCGTGATATATTTTGCAATACAGATTTGTCTGGTTCTGATTTGTTCGTCTATTTCTCAAATGCAAAAATATTGAGGATAGTTTGCAGACTTCTTGTGCAGAGTTTTACGCTCATTAAAATGAAAATTAAAAAATGTATTATCAAAGTGGTTGCTTAACGTTTGTTCACAAGAGAAAGAGGTCGCTCGCTGTTGCTGTAGCTCTACACAGGCTTTAGGCCTCCGACAAAAATGTTGCCCTGAATAGGTATATTTAACAAGACGATACGCCACCGACAAGGCTAGGGAAAACACAAATCGAGGCCAAAATCGCAACGACTTGAAAAACGTACACACTAGTAAGTGTCGAAAAAAAATTGTGCTTTTTCTCATTTATATCGAATTGGAGGAAGGATTTGGGTCTACTTTTTTGCAGAGTCTCATTCCTCTTTCACCTCACAGTAAGTTTTTGAGAACTTGTCGCCGCAGTCATTTGACACCCCCAAAAATAGTTTTTTAACTATATAAAAGCGCACATAAATCTCCCGAACATCCACCGACTTCCAATCATTTGGAAGCTATCATTCGTCAAGGTTTTGCTGGAATTCAGGAAGTCTAATCAGTTTCGTCAGTGCGGTAGACATCTGAACGATATATTTTTCCGAACATTGCTTCAAAGCTGTTCAATATTCAAATTTAGTAAGAACTGAAGGTTCGAGCTATTTGAAATGAAGGTTGTATCACTCTTCATGGAAGATCCTTTAAGGTTGGCGCAATAGGTCAGTAGGGACCCCAGGCCTAGCTTCTCGCAACCATTAGTTTTGTGCTCCTCATTTTTGGAACGAAAGGAAGGGATCTACAATTTTATGTCGAGTCCCAAAGCCTAATTGAGAAGCTCTTTGATGCCACTTATACTCTCGGATTGTCAGACGTTTGCGAGAGGTGGCGCAGTGGAAAGATGAAATTTGTTTTTTTTTTCGGAAATCGTAACCCTCGCTTTGTAGCCCAACACGCTAACCACTGCGCCTACGACTGCTCTAACTTTTATGCGTTCAGGGGGTTGTGCTGATAGGTTGCTTTCAAGGTTGAGACTGTCAAACTGGTAGCGGGATTTTTAAACGCCCGTAGAAATAATATTTGCATAAGTTTAGTACCAACTGCGCCTCTGTCCTCTCGACACTAGTCCTTCCCATCTGTTTGTAATTTTTTGAGAACCTCACACCTGTATATGAATCCAAGGTGTCTTTTAAGTTGTATCGATTTTCCATAGTTCGTCAATGAAACACGCGTGTAAAAATTATTGAAAAAATAGCTCAAAAAAACGTTAAAAAGAAGAAAGCACTAAATACCAAGGATCGTAAATAAAAGAACGCACTAAATACCAAGGATTTTCAATGCTTCAAGAGGGCTATCTTTGCAATGTCCCTACAGCTTTGGCATTAGTCGTTGGGCACCATTCGCAGTCTAAACTGGCGAAACTATCGTGTACTGCCCTGTAAAGAAACCTATCTCTGCGGCTTAGTCCGAAAAGCATTTTTAACCTCCTTTTCACCACCATTTGAACGAGTTGTCTTATATCTATATATATATAGATAGGTCCAACGTAGTTTTCTTTTGTTCTTGGCCTGACTATCAATCTTCTGCGTAAGTGTATCTATACTCATCAAAAATTTGTGTGAGAAAGAAATGCATGAACCATTTCTTTTAACTTCAATAATTTCCTGGAAAATTCGGATGCCCTTAAAATCCTGCGTAAAGGTATTTCGTTCAAGTATTCCGTGCATTTTCTCGCAAGAAGGAGCCAGCTTTATGCAAATCAAAGGCTCTAAGACCATAAAAGGAATTCTTTGGTGGAATTATCACTTAATAACAAGGTACAAGCTCTAGAAGACGGTCGATTGAACATGATGTCAGTCACCACTCACGCTTCATCGTGGGACAATGTCCGGAAAGTTGTACTTACTCTCCGACTTGATATCATTTGCGTAGAAACCATAGTTTTTGGTGACGCTTATCCTTATAGGCTTCATAACTTCTCTTCTGTTGGTGGACTTTTTTCTCGTTTTTTACTCCACATGGTATATCAAACAAAGTTAGCTTGTCTCTCGGGATTTTAAGGCCAAACAGTGAAGTTTTGGTGTTCGTAGGGAGCCTTGACAAACACCGTCTGTACAAGTGTTGGTGATGTACATGAGTAAGAATTTTCTTTCTGAAAGTCTATCTGCTGGTTTTTTAATCGCAGTTCCTCACTCTCAGCCTGCAACTGATAGCATGTTCCAGGACGTTACTTCATGGGGGTCCAACACGCATGGTGATATATCCCTGTAATCCTACATCCAATAAAAATTTTAAATGCACTTTTAACGTCGCGTCGCTTACATTGCAACCCCTCATCCTCCGAAACTCCCAGCTCCCAGGGCAACTTCAATGTGCCTGCGCCAGGGTCTTCTATTGCACCGGTCCATTGGCAGATGTTGAGACAAGAGAGTTATCTGCACAACGCCATTCTGAAAAACCACGCCAGCAATAACAACCAGAGCATATACGAAACGGAACTGTGTCGCATACACAAAAGCAGCAGAAGCAGGATCTGAATTCTGAAACGAACGGTTGAAGGTTGACTAGCGTAGATTCAATTGAGAAACAGAACAGGAACAGGAATAAGAACAAGAATGAGAATCAAAGAAAGCGATAACAAAGCCCTAACGTACAAGTAAATCCAATTTTTCCTCTGCTCGTTCTTGCAAAATGCATTTCCCCCCTAAGAGCTGCAAGTAAATCTCAAGCAATGCAACCCCTCTATCAGCTGAAATTAGTTCACCCTTAACATATCTTCCAAGGGAACATTATCCTCGTGCGGACATCTTGCATGTGCACCTTTCATTCCGGACATAGAGAGGCAAAGCAAGGGTCCGTATAAACTTAAAGATTATCCCACATGAAAAGAAACATCCCGTAGAGCCAGCGATCCGAGTCAGTGAGTGCGTTTGTTTTGAAGATTTCTTTGTTGTTCGCCAGAGAGTGCCAGTGTGTATTGCGGTGATTGAAATGATGTCGTTTGAGTTTTATTTTATTTCTTTTGTTTGGCCCGGGGAATACCTACCTGGATTGGACAGGAGTATAAGAGTTCCTTTTGTGCGAGGGCATGGCAACCGGCCGGACTAAAGGAATGCTTCGTTTGCGTTTATCCTTCCCCAGAAAGAGAGAGAGAGATGGTGAGAGAAGATACTTGCCATGAATGCGATTTCTTGTGCTCCACTGGGATCACTTAAATCACATTGACCGAGAAGTCCTTTTGTTATAAATTGCATTACTTGTAAGGACGACAGGAGCTCAAGGTGCGTCATAACATTACAACGTCGCTTACGGTTGCTTTAGTTTTGACACATTTCGGACTACAAATGGGGTTGATCCTAGTCCAAGAGGAAGACTGTTGCCAGCTGCGTTTGAGCACACATTTCAAGTGACACATTATTGTTGTTAGCAGTGCCAGTGATAGGGCTGAATGTCCTTAAGATGGTGAAATGTATTTTGATAGATGTAATGGATAGAAAAAGCAGTCCAACTCTTCTCGATCTTTTTAAGGTCAACAGAGGTATACGAATTCGACGCCTCCACTATCAAAATCAAAACCTGTGCGGGAAAAGTTGATTAGATTCACTTTCGTGTTCTTGCTCATATCCTTTAGGTGAGATACTTAATACGATTGGATGCGACATGCGAGTAGTCCAGCTTAAGCCAATAATCGCTTGCTTTAGAATTTTTTGAGTATTTCGCGACGGTAATAGGATCAGTGGCCCACCTGAACCGTTTGACTCAACTTGATTGTCGCCCAAGCATAGACATATAAATATCAATTAAAATAAACTAAATTAAATGCCTAATGTGCAACTTGCTAAGCTCCACGTGCCATAAAAAACACACACACAATCCTACAAGGTTGACGCGTATCCGTAATCCTAATCTTTTGCGTGAAATGTACTACACTGGGGACCATGTTGGTTTTTTGCATTAGCGCTACTTCCAAAAGAAAAACAAAATCATAATATTACCGGGAAGGGACTTTTAGGGAGTGCCAAACAACAAAAAAAAAATAAAATAAAAAAACAGCACCCAAGGCGGTAAGTTCGAATTAAATGCCTGCGTCCAAAAATAAATCATCCACGTGACAGGCACCATGAAATATTGAAGAAGAAATACGGTACGGAAACGATGTGATATTGAAATAGCATCACCAGAATATCCTTGCGCAATTTCGCACAGAGGTTTCTTCCGGAATTCGCCAGTAGATATACCAAAACCATTTGTCTTCTCGCTTACAATGAATGCGACAGAGATATTGAACAACTTTTCTTTGAAAAGATTTTATAAAATTTTACAAGAATTGTATAGCTTGTCAGGACCTTACCCATATATCCAGTAGCATATACAACTATTTCGGCACAATAGAGAGAGAGAGTAAATTATTTTTATCATTCGAAATGGTTTTGAACATTTTTTCAACTGAAATAGCATTCAAAAGCCAAACAAAAAAAAAATTCGCACTCGTTACCTACCACATTACAGTTATGGGAGAGTAGAGATGGGCAACAAGGCGCAGTGAAATACCACGCACAAAACTAAGCGTCGACGACGCGTTTTTTTTGACGCATTTTTGAGGCGTTTTTTTGACGCGTTTCTCACGGTTTTTTTTACGCTTTTTTTAACGCGGTTTATCACGCGTTTCTTGACGCGTTTTTTGACGCGTTTTTGACGCATTTTTTTGACTTGTTTTTGACGCGTCCTTTGAGGCGTTTTTTTGATGCGGTTTTTGACGCGTTTTTTGAAGCGTTTTTTCACGCGTTTTTTTGATACGTTTTTTGACTCGTTTTTTCACGAGTTTTTTTAACGCGTTTTTTGACGCGTTTTTAACGCGTTTTTTGACGCGTTTTATCACGCGTTTTTTTGACGCGTTTTATCACGCGTTTTTTTGTTGCGTTTTTGACTCGTTTTTGACGCGTCCTTTGAGGCGTTTTTTTGATGCGTTTTTTGACGCGTTTTTTGGCGCGTTTTTTGAAGCGTTTTTTGATGCATTTGTTCACGCGTTTTTTTGACGCGTTTTTGACGCTTTTTAGACGCGTCCTTTGAGGGGTTTTTTTACGCGTTTTTTGAAGCCTTTTTTCGCGCGTTTTTTTTAACGCGTTTTTTTAGGCCTTTTTTGACGCGTTTTTTTTAACGCGTTTTTTTAGGCCTTTTTTGACGCTTTTTTTGAAGCGTTTTTTGACGCGTTTTTTTACGCGTTTTTTGACGCGTTTTTTTGGGCGTTTTTTGACGCGTTTTTTTACGCGTTTTTTGACGCATTTTTTGATGCGTTTTTTCACCCGTTTTTTCGCTCGTTTTTTGACGCGTTTTTTGACGCGTTTTTTGACACGTTTTTTCACGCGTTTTTGGGCGCAGTTTTTGAAGCCGTTTTTCACATATTTATATTAAATTGTTCAATTCGTGACACCTCTGGTTATGCTGTCGGCAACTGTTACTACAGTGGGTGTTGGAGCCATTTATCATTATTATAATTATAAACGCAATAAAAAATCGAATTGAAATCACTATTGTAACTTAGCCTTAACTCTCCAATTGTTTGATTAATTATTTGAATTTCGCGCTCAACAGCCATATTTTTATTATAAGTATAAGAATCAAAACAGAATAGCCAATAACTTTTTGTATAAAAGAAGAAGAGAAATAAACCACATCGTTAGTTAAAGTTATTACATCATCGACACTGCTCGTTTTATTTTCGCTCGTTCTCGTTACCTTTCAGCTGTTGTCGTTGCTTTCGCGCAAAGAAAGCACTTCTCGCCACACCGCCACGTCGCTCGCTCTAAGTTTCGCGATTACGCAATTCAAGCAAGTCTGTGGGCTTGACACTTGTTTGCTCTCACCGTCACAGAACCACTCCCGCACACTCGGTTGCTGTGTTGTTGCTGTGTTTTTGTTGTCGGTTCGTCAACGGTTGCTGCATGCCAAAGGAGAACACAGTCGGTGCATAGGCCAACGGTGCAGTGTTCTGCTGTGGGCTTCTCCGTTCAGGGCATTGACCCTCATTTGTTGATACTGTTTTTGGCTAGCGTCAGTCATTCGCTGCGCTATAGCAAAAACAACAGCAGTGGATCTCGTTAGTTGTTGATGGTTTAATTCAAAGACCGCGATTCCACTGCCGGTTGCAAAAAACATTGCGATCGTACATTTTGGCGCCCAACTTGTATTTGTTAAGAACCTTTATTTCGAAAAATCGTGTAAAAAAGACAGTCGCGGTAAAACGTCAAAAATTCGGGAAATTATTACAAAGTGCATAAGTACAGTGAGTGCAAAGAACACCAGTGGATTTTCGGTGACAATTTAAGTGAACGTTTTTTGATCACAACCAAACTAAAATTGGAATAATTGTGATATGTTAAAGACGGTACACGGGTCGGTTCGGTACGGTAAATGAATTCAGTGCAGTGAAAAAGACACAAAGACAGTTAATCAACATCACCAAAGAAGAACAGCAATAGCAGTAAATTGGCCACTTTGCAGCAGAACAGCTATAGCAGAACAACTACAGGAAGACAGTTACTGGAAGAAGAACTGTAGCCGTGAAGCCAACGGTCATAGGGGTTAAGTATAACCTCTACCAAAGTATGTTGCCATAGTAGTAATATCAACTACAATAATTATTACATACATACATTTTACAATTTTTTGGAATATATATACACATTACACATACCTATAATACATAATAATATTCTGATTCTGCACTGCTCGTTTGTTTCGCTATTTCGTAATATATTGTACCATTACCCAAACATACATACATATCGTTTCGCTAATAATCCACTCAGAACTTAACGCACTCTGCACTTTCATCGCCATTGCATTAAATAGAATTTGTTGGATTTATACCCATTCGCTTCATCATCGGTTCATCGTTTAATAGAAGTTTTTCGTCGTTGAAAATAGAAACAGAATTGAATATTGGGAATTCAAATCTGTTGAATTTAATTAAATAAGCAAATAATTGTCATATTCGCTTATCGTCGCCGAGGATAATTATAATTGTCACTGAAACATTACGCTAAACAGGCATCGGTTGTTACACTTATACATATTTACTCCGCTTATATATAGTAAATTTATTAGAACCATTGCCGCAGCTCTCTTTAACTTGTTATCTCATCGTTGCTAACAGAAGTCGCTTTTCGCTTGGATTATTAATTGTCATTGTCAGCTAAGAATTTGGAAGATCAAAGTTCATAATGTCTGAGGAGCAAAAATTGGATGAATTGAAGCAGCAACGCTCATCAACAAAGGGAAGCATCACCCGGATAAAAACCTTAGTCGACACCAAGGCAAGCAGTCTATCATCAACAGAATTGGAGTGCCGACTGGGAATACTGGAATCGTACTTCAAACAGGGTTTGTCTTATCAAACCCAGATTGAGCGATTGGCACCATCGGACGTTGGAAGAGCTGAAATTGAAGAGCTGTACATTAACACAAAAACAAAAATTCTTACTCTCATGCCAGAGAAACGAAGAGGTAGCATACATGAAGCAACTTTCAGTATGCCACCGCCAACTAGTCGTTTACCATTTCCCAAATTACCCAAATTTAGCGGGAATTACTCAGACTATAAAAATTTTATAAATTCATTTAACCAATTGGTACAAAATGAACCGTCACTTACCAACATAGAAAAATTTAATCATCTTCTATCATGTCTTAGTGATCAGGCGCTTGGTACTGTTCGTGCGTTTCAAGTAACGGATGAAAATTATCCCAAAGCGTTAGCCAGACTTAAGGAACGCTATGATAATGACTGTCTCATTTTTCTTGAAAACATAGCTTCTTTACTCGATCTACCCAGGGTTTCCAAGGCATCTTCTTCGCAGCTTCGCAATTTAGTTGACAGTATATCTGCTCTCTTTTCGTCGTTGAAGTCAATTGGTACAGAATCTGACATTTGCAATGCTATAATCATTCACATCGCAATGTCAAAGGTGGATGCGGACACGCACGCTAAGTGGGAAGAAAGCTTGGACTATACCAAACTTCCTAAATGGGATGATTGTGCTACAATGCTAAGCCGACGGTGTCAGTACTTAGAAGCAAGCGACAGTAAATTGCATCGTTTTGACAAAACGCAACGGTATCCACAAAAATCAAAATGTGAGTCTCTCAACCTACGGTCTCATACATCGTTGACAGTCACACAACGGGAATGCGCATTTTGCAAGGGCAAAACTCACTCAATTACGAACTGTGTAAGTTTCGGTAAACTCACAGTTATGGATCGGTTCGCAAACGCGAAGAAACTTGGACTGTGTCTCAACTGCTTGACAAGGGGTCACGGTGTATCGAAGTGTCCCTCTCACTATAGATGCAAAACGTGCAAGTTGTCTCACCACACATTACTTCACAGAAATCAACCGGATCGGCCTTCCGTCAGTAGCGAAGCAGTAGCCTCTACATCGAGAGGCACATCGCCCAGTATTGCCAGCGACTCAAACCAATACGCATCGTCACATTCTGCTAGCAATTCTAACCGGACAAGCTCGACCGATCAAGTCATTTTAGCAACCGCGTTGATTTTAGTTCAAGATTCATTAGGTTGCTTTCATCTAGGAAGAGCCTTGCTCGATTCAGGATCTCAGGTGAATTTTATAACTGAAAAGTTTGCTCGGTGTCTCAATCTCCACAAACATAAGAAAAGAGTAGACATCAGTGGCATTGGCGTTTCTCAAACAAAAATCAATTATGAAACTCAAACCACCATTAGGTCTCGGTACAACAATTTCGAGGTTTCGTTAGACTTTTTGGTATCGTCCATAATTACAGGATATCAACCAGACAAGGCTCTCAGCACCAACAATTGGAACATCCCAAAGAACATCGATTTAGCCGATGAGGACTTTAACATGCCTTCTCAAATTGATATTCTCCTAGGAGCAGAGGCATTCTTTGAATTGCTCGCCGTCGGACAGATCAAATTAGGCCAAGAACTGCCTATTCTGCAAAAGACTTCATTGGGATGGATTGTCTCTGGAAAGTACAAGACAGATAGAACTCAGCCTATAGTAAGGTGTCTTCTCTCGCAAGATGAAGCATTGAGGGAGTATGTCGAACGGTTCTGGGAGCTAGAAGAAGTCAAGGGAAGGAAATCGAAATGGTCAGAGGAACAACTTCAATGTGAAGAGGCCTTCAAGGAAACAATCGAGGTCTTACCAACAGGTCGGTTGATGGTAAAATTACCGTTCAAAAAGGATCCTAAATTACTTGGGTCTTCGTATGGTATCGCGTTTAGGAGATTCCTTCAGTTAGAATGCAGACTTTTGAAAAACTTAGATCAGAAGGAAGAATATATTAAGTTTATGAGGGAATATGAGTCATTAGGACACATGTCAGTGGTCGAAGTTCCCAGACTAGATGAGCCGCACTACTACCTTCCACACCATTGCGTGCTAAAACCAACCAGTCTCACGACTAAACTTCGAGTAGTGTTCAATGCATCGTCTAATACCTCGTCTCACGTATCCCTCAATGATATTTTGATGGCCGGTCCAACTATTCAAAATGATCTCTTCATAACCTTGCTTAGATTCCGGCTACACAAATTTGGTTTAACAGCAGACATTGTAAAAATGTATAGGCAAGTGTTGGTTCACCCGTCGGATAGAGCCTTTCAATACATACTCTGGAGGGAAGATCCACAGCAACCAGTGAAGACATATGAATTGAACACGGTCACATATGGAACGTCGTCAGCACCGTTTCAGGCAATACGAAGCCTTCGCTATGTGGCTGAGCACGCGAAAGATTACCAGACTGGTGCTCAAATAATTCAGTCTGACTTCTATGTTGATGATTTAATCACAGGAGCGGATGATAAGGAAACGCTGTTACAAGTAAAGGAGGAAGTGACTGCAATATTAGCAACCGCAGGATTCGAACTTTCTAAGTGGCATAGCAATAATTGTCGACTCTTCACCGAGAATACCACACAAAATAAGGACTTAAACATTCACGAGGCTAATCTCACTAGCACACTTGGAATCACTTGGAACTCAACCACAGATACATTTCAATTCTCTTACAACCCCAGTAAGACGTACAGCAAATTTACGAAACGATCTATTCTTTCTCTCTCTTCATCGTTATTTGATCCCATGGGATTGCTCAGCCCTATAATTATTAAAGCAAAGGTAATTCTGCAAAAATTGTGGATCGAAAAGCTAGATTGGGATGCGTCAATCCCACAGAGCATCGATACCGAGTGGAGACAGTTCATGGTTGACTTGAATTCCGTACAGGACTTATCAGTTCCCCGATTTGTCTTATGTGACAATAAGGATACTATCCAAGTACATGGATTCTGTGACGCTTCCATGGAAGCGTACGGATGCTGTATCTATCTCAGAACAAGGAGTAAAGGAGGAGATATAACAACAAAACTGTTAACATCGAAGTCAAGAGTCGCGCCAACTAAGAGGAAACAACTTCCCCGACTCGAATTGTGTGGAGCTCATCTACTCGCTAAACTGTGGATAAAAATTCGAGATATTTTAAAGAATATACCTATTGAAGTATTTTTTTGGACAAATGCGGAGATTGTGCTGCATTGGATAAAAACGCATTCTTCGAAACTCAACACATTCGTTGGAAACAGAGTTGCTGAGATCCAAGAAACTACGGCAGATGTAAACTGGAGACATGTGCCGACTCAAGATAATCCAGCAGACAAGGTCTCAAGAGGTTGCACAGTACAAGAGTTAGAGCAGTCGATATGGTTTTCTGGACCGAAATTTCTTAAGGTAGAAATGAAAGATTGGCCTCAAAATTCTTGCAACGAATTATCACTTGAAGAACTAAATTTAGAAGTACGAAAAACTGCACTCGTATGCCATGCTCGTCCACCGAACACCTCATTGGAGTCCATGGAAAAATTCAGTTCGTACACCAAAACACTTCATGTGTTCGCATACATTTTAAGAATTGCCGATAGAGCAACCAAAACGCTGGGAGAACTATCGCGACAGGAAGTTGAAAGGTCCTTATTCAGGATCATCTGGATGATTCAACAACATCATTTTTCAGAGGAAATAAAGGCCATAAAGGGAAACGAAATTCCCAAGGGAGCCATCAAAAGCCTGTGCCCATTTTTAGATACGGTAGATGGATTCGAGCTACTGAAAGTCGGAGGGCGTTTACAAAATGCTACGATCCCAGAAGAACGCAAGCATCCCTTACTTCTTCCCAAGGATAACTGGTTTGTTCAGTGCTTAGTCAGGCATCTACATGTTTCGAATTTCCATGCAGGACCTAAGGCTCTTTTGGCACTTATTAGAAGCAGATTTTGGGTTATCAACGCTAGGCAGATTGCAAAAAGTATAGTTCGAAATTGTGTTCATTGTGTCAAGTATAGGCCCAAGCTTCTAAATCAACTAATGGGAGACTTGCCAGCCGCAAGAGTTACTGTTTCAAGGCCGTTCTCATCGTGTGGTGTTGATTTTTGTGGTCCCATATCTACGTACTATAAAATCAGAGGCAAGGTACCTTATAAGACATATGTAGCAGTTTTTGTGTGTTTCGCTTCAAAGGCAGTGCACATTGAAGCTGTCTCCGACCTGTCAGCGGATGCATTCTTAGCAGCGCTCAAACGCATGATAGGCAGAAGAGGTCTTCCAAAGGACATATATTGCGACAACGCAACAAATTTCGTCGGAGCGCAAACCAAGTTGCGAGAACTTCACAAACTTTTCTTTGATCCCAAAACTCAATCATGCATCAATCGTTTTTGCATCGACAATAATATCAATTTTTTGTTTATTCCTCCCAGGGCGCCGCACTTTGGTGGCATCTGGGAATCAGCCGTGAAGACAGCAAAAGGACATCTCAACCGCAGCCTGGCCAACGCAAAACTAAATTTCGAAGAGCTTTCAACAGCGCTAGTTGAGATAGAGGCCATCATGAACTCCAGGCCACTGACACCGCTATCATCAGATCCAAACGACCTAGAGGCACTCACACCAGGACACTTACTCATAGGCGCATCACTGAAGGCAATACCAGAGAGACTAGATCTGGCACCAAACATCAGCTTCCTGCAACGATGGCGTCGTATTAACGCCGTCAAATCTCACTTTTGGCATCGATGGGTCAACGAATACATCAACGAGCTTCAGGGACGCACGAAGTGGAACAATGAATCAGCAAACCTGCACGTTGGAGCGATGGTAATCGTGCACGAAGATAACGTACCACCGCAGAAATGGTTACTCGGCCGAGTCACCCAAGTCATCCCGGGCCAAGATGGACGAATCAGAGTAGCAGACGTCCGAACAACGAAGGGACAAATCCGTCGACCTATACGAAAGCTTGCTCTACTTCCTGCTTGAAAGGATCCTTTCAAAGGGGGCGGAATGTTGGAGCCATTTATCATTATTATAATTATAAACGCAATAAAAAATCGAATTGAAATCACTATTGTAACTTAGCCTTAACTCTCCAATTGTTTGATTAATTATTTGAATTTCGCGCTCAACAGCCATATTTTTATTATAAGTATAAGAATCAAAACAGAATAGCCAATAACTTTTTGTATAAAAGAAGAAGAGAAATAAACCACATCGTTAGTTAAAGTTATTACATCATCGACACTGCTCGTTTTATTTTCGCTCGTTCTCGTTACCTTTCAGCTGTTGTCGTTGCTTTCGCGCAAAGAAAGCACTTCTCGCCACACCGCCACGTCGCTCGCTCTAAGTTTCGCGATTACGCAATTCAAGCAAGTCTGTGGGCTTGACACTTGTTTGCTCTCACCGTCACAGAACCACTCCCGCACACTCGGTTGCTGTGTTGTTGCTGTGTTTTTGTTGTCGGTTCGTCAACGGTTGCTGCATGCCAAAGGAGAACACAGTCGGTGCATAGGCCAACGGTGCAGTGTTCTGCTGTGGGCTTCTCCGTTCAGGGCATTGACCCTCATTTGTTGATACTGTTTTTGGCTAGCGTCAGTCATTCGCTGCGCTATAGCAAAAACAACAGCAGTGGATCTCGTTAGTCGTTGATGGTTTAATTCAAAGACCGCGATTCCACTGCCGGTTGCAAAAAACATTGCGATCGTACAGTGGGTGTCGTTCTACCTTATCATTTCAATTTTGAAACTGAAACTACTATTATCCTAACAATCTGAAATTTAGATTGCTAGGATAATAATGGAACACCGTCTGCGCCTATACGCATCTTGCTTCAACTTACCATGAGTGTGTCACTAACAAAACAAGTGACCCACTTTATGGCTGCTAAAGGCCACAATTTGTCCGACACCCAATTTTACATGGCCGCATGAAACCGGCCACGTTACACGTCAACTACAAACCGACAATTTAATGTTTTAAGGCTTCACTCTCTCTTTTGCCTATTTTGCGAAGGTTTTCTGTGGAACATGAATCAATTTCAATCCCTTTGGGGTGATGTCCAATGTGTACACAATGCACATAAACCGTGCGCATGTAATGCATGTGTCACCGATTCATGTGTGAAATTTGTGAAAGTACTCTTAATTTGTCTTCAAGGGTTTTACAATTCATTTGTCGAAAGGTGATGTAAACTGAATGCAAAGAGAGTGGCATGGCGTGTAGTTCAAGCAAAGGTGACAGTGTGCTCTGCAGGCAGGGTTCTTAAGGATTTCTACTATTCAGGTTTCGATTCCAGGAATAAGAGAATTTAGTAAGTAAGTAGCTAGAAGTAAACAACCAGGAAGCATAATTACTAATTGCAAGTCGGCAAGGCCTAACCCTTCAGGCTGTTTCCCGATTGTCTTAAGCCCGTTGCAAGCTAAGTTCTATTCTATTCTTCTTTGATATCCTAGTGGACCTCAGAATGCTGTGAATGATTTCAGCCTGACTTCACCAAAGTTTGAGACAAAAAAATAAAAACAATTGACAATCCCGACAATTTTCTTTCCAGTCACACTGTCTGTCAATACTCCTCCCCTATGACTGTCCAACATTTTCCGGTTTAACAGAAAAAAAAACAAACAATATCTCAGAAACTATCTACGTTTAGACAGGAAAATTCAGTTTTTTTTCCACCACCAACCACCCAAGTACACGTTTTCCCAAAGCAGTCCGCGGACGAGCACAAAAAGCTTAAGTCGTAGACCATTTTCTTTTTTTTTGCTCCAACTTTTCATTTGTTCACAAAGCAAACACACAAAAAGTGCAAGGAAAAATCATTCAGCATTTTTCGGATGCTACAGGATTTGATATTTTCTCCTCATCCTTGCTGGCCATCAAAGAGAGAAACGTCATCGTTTTCATTCTGCAATTCCTTGGCCGGAAGGGAAAAAGTGCAAAAGTGTTGTGTGGCGAGTGCTTCATCGAGAAACACTCCGCAGAAAAGTTTTGCGTTCGACAAAGTCGACGACAGGATTGCAAGCAAAAACTGCTGAGTGATGAGCCATGAGACGAGAGTCATTTAATCTGTCGCTAGGGGTGGAAGAGGGATCGTAAAAAAATCATCGCAGCCCTCTGCGTTGTATGTGTGTGTGTCGTTTTACTTTTTAGTCGACGTCGATCTTTGGACTTTGGAGTCAATAATGACTTAAGGACGAAGAGAAAGAAACAAAAAGAATTCTCATCAACATCGTCGCCGTGTGTTGACAGCACGTAGGTGTATATACACAGTTGCAGTCTAATGTACACAGAGTGGATGCAGTGTGAAACTTTAATGAACAATGTCTATTGTGGATCTAAAGTTTATCTTTGTGGTGGTGTTCATTTTGGCGATTTCCTATCAGACGAATGTCAATTGTTTTGCGGATGATTTCACGGCCTTCGCATCGCACAAGTTCAACGTTAAACCGAGGGAACTATACGACTTTGTGACCATGTCGGAGTTGGTCGACAGGGTGAGTTCTGCGTCTGTTTGAGGTTCTCTTTTAAAAGGGGTGGGGGTGGACGGTGGCTTGTGTGCATAAGTTTTCATGATTTAAAGATTTCTTAATGAAAAGTATTTAATTTTATTTCGCCATTGTGCGACTGTCAGTCGATCGACTTTTGAAGGTGGGTCCAATCGCAAACTAAAAAAGCGAATTGCCCGATATTAAACGCTCGCTACTTCCCATCAAAATAAAAATTTCCCCAATTAGGTACATCGGACCGTCGACCGACTGGTGCGACTTAAGTACACAATGCTTATTTTATGAGCCTGTTCGTCTAACATTTCTATTAATTGACCCAAAAGATTTCTACCCGGCTCCCCGCTCTCTTCTTTTTAATTAAAAACTTCTTCTGCAACTGTATAGAGCGTAGGTACTTTACATTTTCATTCCCCTAATTACCCGCCTCGGTCAATCAGGAATGTTTTATAATTTACTCGGCCTCTTCATTAAAGTGCTCAATAAATCCAAAGTGGAAGAAAGAGAAGCAAAATGTAAGTGTGCCTCCACTCTTGGGAAATGAGACCGGTAACTGACAGTCATTATAGGATGTCAGAGCGCACCTGCTTCGAGTAGTGCTTGGCCGACTTTTGTCTACGTTTGGCCGACTGTAATGGGAAAGTAGCCACAGCCGCAAAAGGAAAGGAGAAACTTTAATTTACCAGCAGAGTGGGGGTGGACTGCGTCCTCATTCAATTAGTGATTCTGTCCTTTTTTTCTGAAAATAATTAATTAAGGAATGTATTTCTTTTTGCAACAGTGGATGAATTGGCTTCCGTTTTTTATGGCAGCCGACTTTAAGCCGATGAGTGTTGGGAAACATTACATGGTGTTCTCAAGTGAGTCCTTTCTTGTTGGTGTTTTGAAGATTTGAATTGCTTTTTTTTCTGTCTTTTGCAGATGATTTTGAATATTTACTGAATGTGACCGAGCATCAGGAGGGTCGATTTCTAGCTCTTGAATCGGATTTGCTACTGCGACCCAGGATTGCACTGCTGTTTAAAGAGTGCGAAGGAGCTGTGTGCTCGGAATTGGAGATCAGATTGAGTTTTCGAAGGACCTCGGCTTTATTTCAAGTGTGTTGCAGTAGGGAGTGTAGCGATTGTGAAATAGTTTTAAATGCAAACTTACAGCTCCTAATTGGGGGACATTTTCATTTAATTTGACAGCACACCGTCGGAAGGATCTATCGCAGGGCTCTTGAACCAAAGTTGGTGGAATCGCTGGAAAAGTTGAATGGTATACTAAACCAGATGACCAAGTCAAAGTATTTTGGCTGCAGTCGGCAGAGATTGGCGGATCTTAGTGGGCTTTACATGTGCAAATAAAACAGAAGTTTCAAGCGGAGTCATTTCATGATTTCAAATTATCTCTTCTGTGGAATGGAGTTCAATGCGTCTGGATGCACTGCTGTGACGGATTTTCTTACCATGAAGCTATTTACGAACTCAGTCCACAATTAAATAAATGATATTTTACAAGGCTTCAATGGTTCATTGAAATATCAGTTTTCATTGAAATTAAGTTACCCGTGTTGTCTGTCAAACGAACATGCTCTCTCAGAAGTCTCAGAAGTTTCTTCGTTTTGGCCTTTCGCGTGGTAGTTTTTATTCCTTGGGTATTTTCCATTTCCAAATAAACTAAAAGGGCGAAGAAAGAACATTCTCATATATCTGAGGCAACAAGGAAAAACAACATAAGTCGACTTATGTCAAAATTAAGTTAATGTTACGATCGGATGCACAGTACCCTGTTCTATATGCCAAATTTTTTTCATTCAAATATCTCTTATGGTTGCTGTGTTATGGATCAGGAAAAAACGCATAAGTCATTTACCAACATTGAAAGTCAAACCTTTAAACTGCGCTCCTGAAAAATGACTAAAAATGACCTATGCTGTTGTTCCTTGTTGCCACAGATATATCTCAGAACAAAAGAAATCGCATTTCAAACATTTATAGTGGAAAAAAAAACATTCGAATTCAATATTGTGGAATATCGTGGGTTTTTTTTTAAACGGAATGAGTAAAATGGGTATTTTTGATAATCGCGTTGAGAAAGTCAGTCCGAAAAGTCTGACATCGCTGAGCGGTGGCTTTCTTACAACCCCGTGGTATATTGTCGTACACATTGTATCACAGGAGATGGCGGAAGACCACGCCCTATGGTAAGCACCCATTGATCTTGTGTTTCTTAAATACATACGTATTATGTCGGTATCCTAAAATTATATTTTTAAAACAGTCTGTCACAATATCTACGAAATTTGTATAGGTGCCCCTTTCTCGAAGAGTGCCTATAAGATCTGACTCCAATTTGTCGAACTAAAAGCGAGGATTATAACAAGAACCATTTTTAAAACCATCTTTGGTTTTTGCCAATTTTAGCACAACTTAATTTCGTAATGCATTTCTGACACAATTACTCGTTCAATTTATCAATTTCCGCGGATGCGTTCCATGATTTATCCAGGGCACTCATTCCGTAATTTTTCAGGCGATTATCGTCGAAACGATGACCTCCAAAAGTATGAATTTAGTGCCAAAATTCGGGCAGAATATAACTTCTTATGGTCATCAAAGTTTCAAAAATGATATCGTCCCGACGATTATTGTTATACGGAATCTGCCCCCCCTAATTAGCAAAAAAATTCATCCACAATGCTAAGTGGTATATGAAATCAAAACCGGTGACAGAGGTGGTAGTTGTAACCTACCACCTCTGTCACCGGTTTGACAGGGTTCTGGGGTTCGAATTACCAATCATGTGTCATGGAACCAACTACTGATATCGGGCTTCAGATTCTCGCAAATAGCAACTAATTGCAACCCAACTTGATTGAAACTATGCGGATGTACTGTCACCGCTTCTTGACATTAAGGTGTAAACACACCTCGATTGTGAGCACTTCAAGTGGCTGGCGTCAACATTTTGTATTAGGGGCTCTCATACCTCAGTCGCTTTATAACGCGTTGCTTATTTGCAGTCATTGTCATAGTTTTTACAGGTATGGTGAGTAATAATCGCTCTGTCCTGCCCCTCTCGACGTATTTATGCCAATTTTGCAAGGAGTTATAAACGCTTATCCATATCGTTAAAAAAAAATTGTAACAACTGTTGTAATCTAATCAGGTCGATTTGGATAAAATATACTCTCTGTAGACTCGGCCTTGATATTGCTAAAAAATGTCGATGCGGCATGTAGATATGAAATAAGGGATCATGGGGTAAATGGTCGGCAAAAAAAAAACTTTTCACAAACACAAATAGTTTCTGGGAACAAAAGTGAACGGATGAGTTTTTTTTTGCATATTTTATTGGAAAAATATGTTGTTGCTAGTGTTCGCCCATTGGTAGAAATTGTATCAACTTTTTTTGAAAATAAATCAACATATCTTTACAACCTTTCCTACAAAAAAAATTCAAGCTAATATTTTGTGTTAGGGCAATGAATGTCGTTCCAAAGAATCTGCATTCGCCTTTAATCATAACTGAACAATATACCTATAGACAGAAAGTGTGAAAAATTAAAAAAAAAAAATGCAAAAGTTCTTCAAAGCTCGGTAGATAAATCATTTATATTCTTCGAAGACCAGCTTAAACTTTGAAGTAATTATTTACGTGGTCCTTCTCTCCTCTCAGCATCTGCTACTGAAATAACTTTCTACTCAACCCGATGATTCGCTATCTAAACTCATTTAAATCAGCAATCACTTCCGAATACTACCCATTAGAAAATAAAGATAAATTTCCAAAATTTATATTGCAAAATAAAATAAGGCAATTACTTTGGGAAACCCCAATCTCCCGTATACAATCACAATTCGAATCACAATCTAAATAGCGTTATCAGGCCTCTTCAAAATGAAGTATTCGGCTCTTATGCTATAAACTGTATCAAAGGCGTCAGGTGTTCGGAAGTACAATTAGTTACCATTCACAGTTCAACTGTAAAAAACATTGTGTAATAGTGCAGTGCAGTGATGTCGCATTTTCATAGGCGAGTGCAACTCAGATATGTGCTTTTGCTGTTCACAGCTTCTTTGGCAACAGTTAACTGGATCGTCTTGAGGATGGTAAATTGGCATTTGCTTTATTTATCCAAACAACAAAGTGAAGTGTAGCCAACTGACTAGAGTGGACTGGGGTTGCTATTAGAGTTGATTTTTGCTCCTGCCTTTGGTTTTTAAATGGACGCTGTTTATTTGTAGCTTCTAACAATAATTTGTGTTTGGGACTTTTTTCAATTTCAATTTCAATTTTAATTTATTTTATCTATTAATAAACATATGGGAGACTGAAAGAAGTAGATATGTGTTTAAGTGTAAATTTAAACAAAATGTAGAAGTATTCTGTAGTTGGGAAAATAAACTAGTGGCGAACACAGCGAGTCATAAGGACATAAATGATAATCGATTTATTATTTGACAGTGGGAGTAGTTTATAATTGCGATGCATATCTCATATAAAGTACATTAAGAGCTAGCCAAAGGGTATAGTACATTAATATTATATCGTCACTCGCAATAAGAGATTAACTTCATTTAAGTCAAAGTTAAACAGCCATTTTTTCAGTTTATTATTAAATGTAAGAACATTTCTAATACTCCGAATGGCCGGTGGTAGCTTATTGAATAACCTTGGTGTAACAATAGTATAAACATTTTGCAACTTATGAGTGCTATGGCGTGGGACAACTGCAAAAGAACTGTCATTGATGCGCAGAAAGTAAACGGTTGAAAGTAAATTTAAGAGGTAACCCCTTCTTATTAAAAATAATTTTTAAAACTTTATAGAAGTAGAGATGTTTTAACGAAATTCAAGAGTTCCTGAACAACGGAAAGCTTTGATCACTTGATTTTCCTCATTTTCCAAATAATCCTTAAAACATGTTTTTGGCTAGCAATCAAAGGATGCAGCTTATTAGCATAAGTACCTCCCCAACAAGCTAATCCATATTGCAATTTTGACTGCACTAGAGCATATTACACAGTAACCAAGAGGTTTCTTGAACAAACAGGTCTTAGCCGATACATTGTTTGTGTAGAATACAAGAGATACGGAGGTATGGCAACTCCAGTTCATTTTCTTGTCGATAAGTAGTCCCAAGTATTTAAAGACTACTTCAATATCGAAGCATTTGTTGGTGCATATTATCAGCGAGGAAGGTTTCAGCGCAATTAGCCACTGGACAGGTAGTATTGTTAAGACATAATTTCTCACAATCGACACTGTGAAATCTGAATTCTATAGAGTCAAAATCCAGTGAGGGAAAGTTAAAAAACATAATCTTGGTCTTGTCACTAATTTTTAACCTGTGCATACCAAACCAATGCCTTAGAACTTCCAAGTCGTGTTTAATATCTGCAACCAGGTCTAGCATAGGACTTCTGGAACACGTGCACACTACATCGTCAGCAAAGCCAATCTGTCAACCCTTCAAATTTCGGTCAAAAATAGAATTGATGAAGATCAAAAATAAAGTTGGTCCAATCACTGAGCCCTGTGGGACACCGGTGCTGATAGCAAGGAAATTGCTAAGATGCTCACCTATTTTTATCAATTGTTTTATATTTTTTTAGATATGATGCAAACCAGTTTAGCATAAAAACCTCTGAAACCTTCGATTTCAAGCTTATTCAGCAATAGTTCACAGTATCGAATGCCTTAGTTATATCTAATGTGAAGAGTGAAGCGGTTTTTTTCTTGTTATCAATGCTATCATAAACATGCGTACAAAATGCAAGAAGCGCATCCTCCGTAGACTTCCCAGTTCGGAAGCCAAATTGATTAGTACTGAAAAAGGATTTATTTTCAAGAAAATAAACGATCCGACCGCACATTGCTTTCTCAAAAATCTTGGAGAACACCGAAAGAAGAAAGATAGGCCTATAGTTGTTGAGGTTAGACCGATCACGTTTTTTTGTAAATTGGAATCACCTCAGCAATTTTTAAGTTGTTACGAAAGATTCCATTATGTACACTTTTATTAAACAAGTGCGGGCGAGGACATCAACAATATTAAAAGCAATCTTCTTTACAAAATCATTGGAAAAACCAGTGCAGGTTGATTTATTCAAGTGCGCAATGATTCGAAGCAACTCTAACGAAGATTTAGGTTCAAAGAAGAAGCTGTTAGCCTACTTACCATATTGATACACTTTTGTGGTGAATGGTAGAATGAAACCTGCCCACGTTTCTATGACGAATTTGAAAAGTTGAGTTGATTAGTTTTTTAGTGCACTTTCGGTTGCTGTATTGACAGACTTAAAGTGAGTTCTATCGATCTAAAATTGTCTCCAGTGAAGCCCTTTTAAAACAAGAAGGACTAAAACTAAAAATGCTCTTATCTTATCAAAATTTGGAGCCTGCACTCAAAAAATAGTGAAATATTTGTACAAATACGAACAGCGAGAATGCACAAATGTTCGTTTGGTACTAAATACAAATGTTCGTTGTTTCGGCCAAATTCTAAAAATTATTGCTTTCACAGACTTTCTACATTCAACGAACGCACCTTTGCAATGTTTTACGCAATAATTGTTGAAGGAACGAACATCGTTCGTAGACTGTACAAAGGCTTGGTAAATAGTACGAATGGCGTTCGTAAATATACAAATGACGTCCAAATTGGTAAGATGGTTGCTTTAACAACGCAAATACCATGGTATACAACAAAAGTTGGATCTTGTTGTTGTAAGCTGTTATCAAATCAATGATCTATACAGATCATGTGAGCATAATAAAAAAGGCCTAATATATTCGTAGAAATACGAAAACACAGCCATTCGTCGATTGTAAAAAGCCTTTGGTAAAAAGTATATATTTGTCCATTAAAATAAATGGATTTGTAAATATTACACGTATGAATTTTTACATTTTACAAATGCATTCGTCGTCTTTATGAATGTTTGTTTGTAGATTAGGCGAATGTGTTTGTAGAATATATTTTTTTTTCGTTGGTACATTGTACAAACAGCCACAAAAGGTTTTCGTCTGCTGAAATTTACAAACGTTTTCGAAAAATGTTATAACGAATTTGTGCATATCACGAATTTTATTTTTATACCCTTTTGGTGAAAGGACTTATTTTATCGTCGTCAGGTTGGTATTGAAAATGAGCTATGTCGGTCAAGTAGTTCTGGTACCTCCCATACAAAATCAATATTAGGCTCTTGTGTCTCTCTGTCTGTTGAAAACAGGATAGCGTCGAAACAAATCGATCAAGGCAAGTGAAATTTGTGAGAAGACTTACTTTTATTGTCGTCAGGTTGGTATTGAAAATGGGCTATGTGGACCAAGTAGTTCTGGTACCTCCCATACAAAATCAATATTAGGCTCTTGTGTCTCTCTGTCTGTTGAAAACAGGATAGCGTCGAATCAAATTGATCAAGGCAAGTGAAATTTTGTGAGAAGACTTACTTTTATCGTCGTCAGGTTGGTACTGAAAATGGGCTATTTCGGTCAAGTAGTTCTGGTACCTCCCATACAAAACCAATTTTGCATGACTTGTATGCAGTGGAGGGTATCAAAGCATCGGCCAGGCCGATGATAACTCTTTTACTTGTTTGTGTATGGGCTCTCCGAAGTTCGTCTTAGGCACCAAAATCTACTGACTGACTCTCGCGAACGTCTGACAAACATCCGGGAGTATAACTGTCATGAAGAGCTGTTTGAACATAAAATTGCATTCATCCCAAAAAATGAATGAAAAATTCACACAAAATGAATGGTTGTGAGTAGCTAGGCCGAGGGTCCCTACGGATCTGAAGTGCCAACTATTTCTTTTTAACTGACTATGTGTATGATGCAAGAGCACGATAAGTGCTGCTGATGTCCAATTCAAGGCTGAATTTTAGGTCTGCTTTGACAGTAAGGCATCGGTCTAGCTTCTATTGAACGAGTGGAAAATTTACGATTGTAGCCTTCGGGGGAAACTGCAGTTTGGCATTGAAAGGAGGTCGTATTGATGGTATGCCAACAAATGTTAACCTTTTCTGTTTTGTCATAGTACAAGCATGTCTGGTGGGGCGGGGTAAACGAGATATCGTCTATGCTTTGAAGTGGTGTGCCATTAGCAGTGGGGAACTTGCGCTGTAGATGAAGAGACGTCGAAATACGAAGGCCAGTCATTGGTCTAAGCAATTTTATACTTTTATATCAGTTGGGAACTATGTCGCAACCATAAACACTGCAAACGGCAGAGTGGATAGCTTGAACTGTGACAAAAAAAAGTCCACCAAGGGCGGCAGTGGGAACTCCAAGGAAATATTAAAACTGTGAGACTTTTACCAAGAACTATCTACAGGTCAACAACCTCGATATTACCTCGACGTAAAGTGTGCTCTCTGCTGAGATATCTACCGAAAGCCTGAGGAAGGTAAAGACTAAAGACTAAAGACAATATATCGCCACCTCCACTCGGTATAATGGTTATGCCATAGTCCGAAAAATGTTTGCCTGTCTTAACTCTGGCAACTTATAGCTGCACTGCCAAAAGTACATGCAAAACTCTTCAAAAAACAATTCTTTTCTCATCAGTCTTTCTAATGGGAGGCACTTTTGTAATTGACCAGACCGGATATTGAAATCAGTATTTCATGTCCCACTTGTGTTTCTGTGTTTTCATTCCCATTGAGTTGGTGGAATGTTTTTCCAAATTTCCACAACCCACTAAATTGAAAGAAAAATAAAATAAAATGTTTTTAAAAATAAAACAAAACTTTTCGGAGATATTAAATTTATTTTTATAAATCTCACCGTGAGGCGGCAGACTCCAGCTGATCAGAACCAGGAGGCAGCCGCAACGCGCACACAAGAATGATGAACTCTTCACTTTTAGTTAGCATCGCGAGTGAGTGGCGACACTTTGTGTACCCATCTTGTGTTTTTTTTTTTTCCGGATAGAATGCGGGCTCCAAATCGTGCCGCTGACTGCTGAATTTGCAGTTTGTTACGAAAATAGCAATTTGTACCAATAAAATGTACACCTATATAATATATTTTTGTATCAAAAAAAAAACAAAAATTCGTTTTTATATCAAACGCGGTTTCAGCGCAGTGGAGAGGGCGAGCGAGGAGGTGATGCCATAGAGTGAATTTCATGAATTTCATTTTCACAAACGAATTGTTTTCGAGTTGCCGTGGTCGTCGTCGCGTCGTCATCGTGGACAATTATTCATTTTCAATTGGTATATTGAATTAGGACGTAAGGCGCACTTCGTCCTTGGTGGACGACTATTTACTTACGTTTGTTCGTCGTTGTTTCAGTGAGAATCGAAACAATTGTGCCGCCCCCTCACTCCCGCACCCATCCACAGAGCGAGGACGACTATAATTATCGTGCGCCGAGTCGTTTTGTCCTGTCCGATACGTCGATATTGTAATTACATGTGACCACAAACGCCGCTGGCTGGACGCGCGAACCGAGAAAGTCTGCTCTTCTAAGCGCCTCTCTAGTGTGTGCCTTTGCATGTAAACGAGCTCTGTACACTGTCGATAATCAGGCCAATCGATATATATGTATATGTGCGTTTATATGTACATGTGTTTTGTTGCTCCACAGTGTTGTTCGGTCTCAGTCTTAGTACTCGACGTCGCGCGGTGGCTCTTATTTGATACTCGCGAGTGCACTTTAAGTTTGTCGTCTTCGCGGTGCGACCGCAGTCTCAGTGTCCAGTTTCGGTGCCCAGTTTCCCGCGTTCGTCTTCGTCGGTTGGATAGTTCCGCAGCTTTCACAATGAACTACGAGAGTCGATTTCAGTTCGTCTATTTTCTGTTGTCCGGAATCGTTGCTGGTATTATCATCCTTTTGATCTACATCTCCGTCCAGGATTTAGCCGTAAGTAAGGAGCGTGGCAGTTTTCCTCTCACAAAAAACAACAAAAAGTTCACGAGGCTATAAACAAAGTGGAAATATTACTTGTGCATGTGGTAGATTGAAAAATAAATAATCTTCCCATCAAGTTGGCGTAAACAATTCTCTTTCGAAATTCAATGTTGATTATTGATATTGAAAAGGAAACATTGGAAAATGCTTGAGGAATATCCCCGCGCGCAGCGGGGGTTTGAACAAGTAAATAGTGTTGGCGTGACGCGGGCTATAATCAAAAAGACGTTTGAAAGTACTCCACCAATTATGTGGTATTGTATTGTATTAACTTTCCTGGATATAGCTTACATTTTTAGTGAACTAATGAAATGGCCATATAATGTTATTATATGTGTTTGGACTATTGTCTCAACTATTTAGGGTGTTGTGGGGGTGTGTTCTGTAGGGTGCTCCTCACAAATGCGTATTTGATATTGTTTCAAGTCACACTCACGAGCTGAGAGCATTCGTCACTGTTTTTGTTCTCGTTCCATAAGTTGGCTGTGTGTTTTTCTCATTATTCGCCATTAGCAAGGCTGTCGACGGAAATATGAAATTCATATAAATTGCGTAGAACTCCGATTTGAAATAAATGTTCACTACTGGGTCGCACACGACTTGCTCGTGCATTGCGAGTTTGAATGGAAAAGAGTCTGAATTGGCAAGGCGTTCTATTACTACATTTGTTTTCTTTGCCTAGATCAGTGATAACTTTGCTAAGTTACTCATTGGAGGATGTCAGTTAAACGTTCAACTCGTGAAAAAAAAACAAAATAAACACCTTACGGCGAAAGTCGGAAAAAAACAAGTGTTAGTTATTAAGAAAACCTCCAAACTTAGGAGTCAATTTGAAGATTCCTTCCATTCCTCTAGAAAATAATAACACACACAAACGACTGGTTTTAAGAATCTGGGCCTAAGGTACTTTATTAAGCTGCTGGACCAACTATTTTTGTTTAATTTTCTTGTGTGCCCAAAGTTTAAATGCAAATAACAGAGAATTTCATTAGGCGTAGGGCCTAGATTTTTACAGTTGATTGATGGACGAAAAAGTTAATAAAAATGCTAGCATTTTAAAGGTATTCAAAGTTGAAGACTTAAATTATGTAACGCCCGGAATTTCTTTTAAAAAATGCAATTTCTTTCATGCAATGTTTTCAGACTTTGAAGACTGTTTTTAAAATAATTAGTATAACCCTACTTTTTCCCATAAGTGAAATTTTCACTTGTTTTTATATGAAAAAAAAAATAAAAAATTTAACCGTTTTTAATTAATAAGTTCGAAATAAGCTTATAACATAAAAATATAAGTTTAAGTTTAAGTTTAAGTTTATTTATAAAGTCAAACGAGTGAATGCATTCGCATGCACAAAAATTCTTACGTAGACTTTCGATGGGCTGTTTTCATTCTTTGATTTTTTTCGTAATGAAAAAACATTTTATTTTTTTTTTCAAAGAATTTATGTTTCACAAAGATTTTTTATTGTTCCCACTTTTTAAGCTTGTTCTTCGTTTTCCCCTTTTTCATTAAAAAAAAAATGCCAAAATTGGTGGCTTAACCTCAATCTGGGAGCACTTCTTTGATGTGGATTGATAAAAAATCCAATTAACACTTAATACACTAACGTGTTTGGCCGGAATAGGTTTCAAAACTACTGCACGAAATTACCTCCGGTAATCACAGTTGTACGGCCAAATGTTGTTATTAAAACTAAGGAGACGTTTTATATTTATCCGCTGTCCAAAAATGGAGACATTGGTTTAAGTGAATTTATCACCTTCTAGCTCCGAGCTTTGGAATATTGAGCTCAAACTTTGGCAATAGTTTGTAACAATATCTAAACGGTCAGGAAGCTTCAAACACATACAGCATGAATCAGCGAACCATCTGATACAGAAGTATTAAAGTAAAGTCCATGACTGGGTCGCATGAAACTTTCTCGTTTATCAAAAAAATTTTTCAAATCATGAATGAAATCAACAAATTAATTCTTGGTGGAGTTTCTTTTTTGGTAATTTTAATATTTTTCTGCGGTTTTTATTTTCTTTTAAGTTGGCAGGTAGCTAGGAGCTCAGAAATGATATCGTACAAAATAAATAGGTACATAATATGAAGACTACACACATTCATTTGAAATACCAGTAAATAATCTATTAACCGTTTGCCATTTGGTATAGGTAAATTTTTTTGCCATAAATCTAAGTAGCTGTGCTCGATAAGAAGCCATTAGTCGAAAACTTTTACATGATTTTGATTCGAAGATGATAAGCGCTTTGTTAACCATTTATGAAGATGTTATTTATTGCTTTTGTGCAGTCAGCAAATGTGTCTTGTACGAGTATACTACTAGTAAAAACAATCAATTACGGAAAATTATATCTGAACAGGTTGACTATTCAAAAGGGACAGAATGTGATTGCTGATAACCACTGACTATTGGAACTGCAACTGACAATTGGATATTAACTCTTACATCTTTCAAGATTTTTGAGCCAAAGTTTTGTAGAGGGCGCGGCATGGATCGTTCATAGGATATTTTTGGAATAAATGAACTATGATGTTGATGTGAGGTGATAAGGTTTTTGATATAAAGACATAACTAAATTAAGGCGATTGTGGGGTTTACATTTTTAGCTTTCAGTTAATTTATTAGAAATTTGTGTATATCCCAAACAAGACACTAAAAAAGAGAGATTAATTTATTACAGGTTTTCTAATTTGAGTGATTTCTTGGTATTTTAGTTTTAAGTGAAAAACTATTCTAGCATTTGCATACAAAATTTCGTTGAATGCTAAGCGTAGGTCTTATTTGATTAACCTCTAAGTCGATGCAGGTTATTCAGCCAATATGAATGAAAAAGCCATAAAAGTGGAAGTTGTTTCCTTCAGAAAGGCTTTAGTAATATTAGCTAATAAATTTGTATTAGGTACAGTAAACCACAGCTGTTGGAGCCACGCTTAGGCCAGAGTAGCCCTTTTGATATATTATTGATCCGGTAAACAGGTGGCCCCTCTGTAGTGCTTATACAAGTTTGCTTAGATTGTCAACGAAGTATTGAATTATAGAACTAAGGTGCTGTGCTTTAGAAAAATATACCATGTGTGATCTTAGTATTTCAAGTATTTTTTTATTATTATTACAAAGAATAAGTGGAAGTGGAAGTGGGTCTTTTAAAACCTGTGTTGAAAAAGTGTTTTAACTTTTACTTGTAAAAATATGCAAAAGAAACACAAATATCGAAATGTGAATGGTTCTAAAAACTACTATTAAATTATTTATTACACATAACACTGCGTGGATTACTTTGCTAAGAATAAAAATATTAAATTTTGAATTTTGTTCGACGTCAAAAACAGCGTTTTCGAGGTAAAAGCTGCTTTCAAGAAAAAAATCGAAGGACCCACTTATCTTTGAAACATATAATTTAAATGTAATTCGATGTCGAAAACGGCGTTTTAGCAATAAAAGCTGTTTTTAAGAAAAAATTTAAGGACTTTTATCTATGAAACGTTAATTTTTGTTGCGTTTTGAACAGAGGTAGTTAAAAAAATCTATTTTAAGACTAAGTAGAGAAAAACTGACTTCGCTCTCAAGTTTATTTTTGAGAAAATCCTCACTTTTTAGAAGTATGGTTAATATCGCATTTTCAGACAAAATTGGATATACAGTCATTGAAGCCAAATATTAATTTTAATATCAATTTCTGCAGAAATTTGTTTTCAAGAAACTTGAAATTTTTCAAATGCGTTATATAAGAAAATACGTAGATACCTAATATAAAAAAGTATTAAAAATATAAAAAATCTCCATAACGAAGTTTAAGCCTAATCCGACCAGCTATGAGCTTTTGGATCCGACAAACAGTCGTGCAGATCGACAGAATTGCGATACAAAATGTTTCAAATTCCTCTAATATCGGATTAACATTTTGAGTTCGAAATTTTGTACACAAAAATTGTATACGTATATTTTAAACGTATTTACTGAAAATTATTTTTTTCAAAAAAATAGCTAAAGTTTAAAAATTTGTACAAATTTAAAAATTTTAAATAATAATCATATTTTCGCTAAAACTTTCGCCCCAGAAGTAGTCGGTAATTTACAAATGAAACGTATCCCTTATTCCATTTCCCATAAAAGTAATTTTCTCATCCCAACTGTTGTACAATCTTCTTTAAAAAAAAAAAAAAACAAACGACAGTCATTTCCGTATTTTCAGTCTAACCACTTGAAATATAGCCGGTAACACCCCTCAATATCTACAGCAAAGCAAAACGCAATCTAAACTACACTGGGACAGACCTTGAATTTAATAGTTTTGTAATCTAAACGGCTTGACAATAATGTGACACACAACTAGGGGAAATGCCATCAGGCACATGCTTGAATGAAATCCAAATGTTCCTTGACTTGTTAATAGGCAAAGCCGATTACCTGCCATTTGGTTACAAAAAACGCAATCAATATTATACTTCCCTGTGTGTGTAGCTACAAAACGGTTATTGATGCTATTGATGTATTCTTGGATTCTCCCATTCTCGCATAGAACGAAAACCAAATGATTGAGCTGCACAAAATTCAACAGGGCTTAACATTTCTGAAACCGGAAAGGGAATGGAACTACAACAACACATGGCAGTACATTGGCGATCCATACTACCGACAGCAGGTCTACTCGGCGTACTTTGATCCAAGAACAGAGCTTTATAGTAGGTGTACCGTATGGCTGCACAAAGCATGCAAGGGTTCGACTCTAATATTTTTATTTCTTCACTTTCAGAACCCAGAGACGTGGATCAGGATCACATCTTCTATGGGTCGATTCGAGTCTTTGCCGTTCTTCCATTAAGGTTACAGGGCCAAATCAGTTGTAATATAAAGTAAGTATTATGTATGTCTTACAAACATGATTTTTTTCTTAAATAGTCATAAGAATATGTTCAATATTGTTTAACAATTAAAATGAAATGAAAAAGACGCATAATATTGAAATTGTGAAAAATTGTGAAAAATCATGTCGATCACTTTTGGGCGCATGTTCCATTAACTTTCTAAAAAATTTCTGACTGGAATGGTCAGATTTCCAGTATTGTTATTGCATCGCAGCCTTTTCCACATTAGCCCCAGAGATACTCGAAAGGTATTTGACTCACTGAGTAAGATCCAATAAATATCAAAGCAGCCAATCTGTTTTCCAACCAACACTTTGATGCGATCCTTACAAGCAAGACCCGATTACAAACCCGCGTATGGATGACTCGTTCTTTACATGGGAAAAATTCAGCATTAGCCAAATTCCTCATAGTAAAAATTGCAGCTTTGACTTCAATTTCATTTCAAAACTCGATAAAGTGGTCGACTGTGTCGTATACGTAACATTTTTCGATTATATTAGCTTTGGTAAGTTTCTAACCGCTTGATGGAAAAAAAAAAAATAGAACCTTAAACGCCATCTAGTTGAGAATTAATATATTCATTAAGATTTCCATTTGAATTGAAATCGCTTGGACAATTTCCTACAAATGAAAAGAGTTTAGTGAGCACTATCCGGATATGGACTTGGAAAATATTTTTTTTCCTACAACTTTGTTTACTAATTCAGAAACAAAAATATATATTTTAAATCCCAGAATACTGAGACATATATACTGCTCCAGTAGACTTTTGGAGTAGTTGTCATTGCCTCTGAATTTGTCATTTCCTATTGACAGTCGAGCCTGCGCCACTAGGACCACGACAACTGCCGTGTAGTTGGATTATCTTCCAAGTGATTATTCCGACGTTTATTTTTATCAATATCGTTCACCGTGAAAATGGTTACATTTTGAATTAAAAATAAGGTACTTCGGACTGGGTCTTAAGGGTTCCATAGAAGGTTGAGGCTGGGACTATAAAATATGCGTAAAATATATTTTCTATTCATTTGATACGACGGACATGGTTTTTTCTGGCTAAGTCAATACTGCAGCATCAGTCACAGGGTTTTTATTAAACCTTCTCCTCTGAAAAACACTTGTCCTTATACCGAAGAATGCTTTTACTCTTCGCCGAGCTGCTACACTTACACTATGGGTGCCTCATGAAGTTCTCTTCTAACCTCAAACCATAAGCTCTCGATTTTGTCAAGAGTGCTGACACAAAATTTGTCTCTATTTATGGACATACTAGCTCAAAAGCCATCGTATACAGTGACCAAGTGCTTGCCTTGTAGCTTACCATATGTACCATTTGATAGATGGCTACCATTTGAATATTCAGGTTGAGAACCTGTGACTACTAAAGATTTTGACAACTTGTTACAACGTCCATCCTACCACATAAAGAAATATTCTGCTTCTTTACGAATTTTATGAGGCTATGTCCGTTTTGGAGGGTTTTACATTCCAAAGCTGTCCCATTTTCACAATATAAGCGTTGACTTTGAATGCATATTTAGACTATCTCTAAAAGCTCATTATAAAAGCATTTGTCGCGTTGACTTGCCGATGGAACGTATTTACATATTTGGCATCCGTTTGTAAAAATCTGACCTTGAGCTTGTATTATTTTATACCGGTTTGATAGCTAAGGGAGAACGTGCATCTCCAAACGGGATATACATTGGGTCAGTATTGTATACATCCGATCGTCAGAGAAGCCCACTTAGCTTACCTAAGAATAAGCGAAAAAGGTCTGGCAGAAGTCTCCTTCAATTGATAAATCGACTGCCAGACTTCTAGTCACAGATTTCGAACTTCTTCTGGTCGGTGCATCGCATATGGTGGAGATGTCTAGAACCTTTTCCATTCTTGTTATTTTTTAAGTCTTGCTTTAGCTCCTTAGAGGTCATTCCACTTTAACATTTAATGGGATTTGGTACGCGAAAATGTTCGATCTGAGCTGAGTACAGAAATTCCAATAGGTAACTTTTGCAATCATTCAAGCTAACGTCCAAGTTCAAGTTGGATGGGAGCTGGCTTCTCACTTCACTCCAACTTGCTGCATAAAAGTTCGCGCTTTAAAAGCAAAGAGATCTATAAAAACTCATATATCGTGCAGCCAATTAAATCCTCACGATCCAACTAAATATTTTCACCCTCTCCCATTGCAGTCGACATCGATGAAGCCATTCAATTTCTATAAGGTGACACTCTCCCAACCAGATGTCAATGGGACGCATTCAAGTAAAGAAAAACTCCATCCAATAAAGTTTAACTCTGGCTAATTTTATTTCCTGTAGAAAACTCCCCCAGCATAAGCCACTGAATATCCCTTAAGAGATGCCTCCTGTCTGTACAGCTATTACTTTTCCCAACTATTTCCCCATTGTTCCGCCCTTGCGTCCGTTCCAAGGAATCAATTCCCTGGCATCACATATTTTCTCCACACCCACCGGCGACCGCCACGGCGTAACTTTTCCCTTAATGCCTGAACTTTTAGATTTGTTGCCACAGTAGCGCCACCGAAAGGAATTCTATCGTGACATGGATTTCGTGTCCCATGAAAATGGATATCCCATTGGCCTGCCACCTACGGTGCCAATAAATCAGTTCGATAGGAGTTTTACAACCGCAAAAGAACACACCACTACCCATTTCGTCTATAGAAAACCAAGATTTACAACCATAAGGTGTGGTCCTTAAAGATATTTTCTTCCTCTTTTCAACAGATACGAGGACACCTTCATCGAGCAGGTGAAAGCGTACGAAGCCCTTCCCGTGCACGAGCATTGGGACATGAAGTTCTCCGCATACACCATCATGTGTCCGCTGAGGTTTAGGCGCGGCGGAGCCATAGTCCATCTGCCCGAGTCCGTGGCGATAATCTACACGGCGAATTCGCTCAGTCACGAGGTGCCAACATATGTGCCCATCAGGTAAGACACTTGTATCCTTGAGATCATACTGTAAGTTTTACGTTTAGCTATTCGAAGGAAAACATCCTGGCGAAGCCCACCAGAATGCTCGCCATCTGCATTGGACCGCTCCAGATGCGCTACAGTCAGGTGCTGCGTATGGTGGAATTCATCGAGATCTACCGTCTGCTGGGAGCCGACAAATTCTATTTCTACCGCCTGGACGTGAGCCCCGAAATCGACGCAATCCTGGCGTACTACCAGAGTGCCAAACTGGTCCAGGTGAATGAATGGAATTTCCACGGCTATGCCTTCGAATCGGAGGTACGGTATTCTGGCATTCTGGCCGAATTTAACGAGTGCGTATATCGGGCTACGTTCGTCGATGGCTACCGGTACGTAGCTGTGGTCGATTTGGATGAAATTCTTGTGCCACTGAAATACAACACGTTGTTGGACTACCTGCGTGTGGCAGAGGACGGCCGCACGAGTGCGTTTGTATTCCGGAATGTGTTCTTCTTCAAAAAGGGGGCCAACGATACAAACAGTATGCCCACGGGGGTGCGAAATCGATTTCTCTACACCCAAGTGAAGGTGCAGCGAACGTTTCTTGCGCTGCCTCCTCACGATAGGAGTAAGTGCATAGTTAACGGAAGGACTGCCATCGAGGTGGGCAATCACCAGATTTGGCGGTCATTGGAGGGTACTTCCGAGACGAATGTACACTTCAAGGAGGGACTGTTATTCCATTACCGCGAGAAGTGTAAGGGATGCAAGGAAGATCCGCTGATTGTGGACTTTACGGCGAGGCGGTTTGGGTCCATTTTGTGGGACCAGGTGGATGATGTGTGCGAGAAGGTGTTCAGGGACGGGCTGTGTCCCTTAGTTTAGGTGTATTTATGTGCTTTTTAGTCTGTAACTGTTGTGTGAAAAGATTCGAATCTATTTTTATAAAAAAAACAAAACATTTATTTACCATTAATTTACAAGTATACAGTGGTGGCGTTATTTTTTGGCGTTGAATTCGATTTGTAAAATCAAAGATGGTAAGTGTCGTTTACAGCACACAGTCTCAAGAATGAACCGGAAGAATATATATCCAACAAACTTCATAGTCTCTAGATACTTACAGATACAATTTAAATGGGGCCTGATTCTGTGCTATGGTTTCTTATTGATAGAACGCAGAAATCAACCTGTCTATCTGATGAACCTCGGCTGATGAAAAACCGAACAAACTATTTACATCTGCAATATTTTTATAAAGAAATTTCTCTGCATTTCTGCAATCGATTCTGTTTGCCAAATTTTAGGTTGAAAACATCTGTTTGATCCCGGTCACGGCCTAAATGGATTTTAGTGACAAAGAAGCTCAAGGCGCTCGAACAAGGCATGCATTTTTAACATACAATCTTGCGGGCTACAGGCAATGGTCCCCAAATTTTTACAGTCAATCTGTAAATGCCTGCTCTCAGTGACGTTTGGTGGTAGAGGCCCTCACAAAAATACGTCATAATCAGCGCTTCCAAACGAAATGTCAAGAACTGATTTGAAAACAAATCGAAAAACGTTACCGAAATCACGACAAAAATGTACCCCAAAATCATCCGAAAATGAATCGAAAAGCTTGGACACGCTTTTCGATTCATTTTCGGGTGATTTTGGGGCACATTTTTGACGTTTTTGATATATTTTGACATTTTTGATATCAATCGAAAAACGTTTCCAAAAACAGTCCAAATCGAGAAACGAAAAACGTTTCCAAAAATTGCCAAAGAAAAAGTTCAGAAAACAAATCAGAAAACGTCACCAAAAGTTTGTAGAAAACTTGCCCTAAAGATAGTTGAAAAACGAATTCAAAAACTTGTCTTTTTGGATCAAGTTTTCTACTAACTTTTGGTGACGATTTCTTGTTTTTTTAAACTTTTCTTTGGAAAGTTTTCTACTTATTTTTGGTGATGATTTCTTTTGGGCAAGTTTTTTACTTCGTTTTTTAACTCATTTTGGAAAAGGTTTTCTACTAATTTTTGGTGACGATTTCTGACCTGCGTAGCAAAAAAATATGTTTAAAAAGTATCCAAAAATGAGTCAAAAAACAAAAACGTATCCAAAAAGTATTCAAAAATAAGTCGAAAAAAGGGTACGAAAATCGTCTAAAAACGACGTCAAAGATCGCACGAAAGCGTCTGAAAACAAGTCAAAAAATCTGCAGAAAACCGTTTCCTAAAATCAATCAAAAAAGGTAAAAAAAAACGTCGTCAAACCGGGTAAAACATTATTGTCCAAGAAATGTTCAAAAACTTGAAAAACTTGTCCAGAAACAAGCCAAAAAACTACAGTAAGAAGAATTAAAAAACTTTCTAAAAATCAATCAAAAAAGGTTAAAAAAAACGTCGTCAAACCGGGTAAAACATTTTTTCCAAAAAGTGTTAAAAAACTTGAAGAAGTTGTCCAGAAACAAGTCCAAAACTTCTGTAAAAAGGAGTAAGAAACTTTCCAAAAAAATAATATTTAAATATTAAGTGGAAAACTTGTCCAAAAAGTTTTCCAAAATCTTGTAGAAAAAACGTGCCCAAAAGTGTCTTAAAATTAATCAAAAAACACGTCCAAAAACTAATAGAAACAATTGACGAAAAACGAACTAGCCAGCACTAAAGTTTCATTAAAATACTCACCTGGTTCTCCTCCCAAGTTTTTAAAAGCAAATTAAAAGTTGAATAACCTTTTATTATTGACCCACCCTGTATCAGTGGATGTGGATACCCATACCCACTCAAATATGGTACAAAATTGTGGTTCGCTTCCATTTGTACCCATATTATAGCTTACTGTTTTGATAAACTGCGTCTATCCTACTTCTGTTTTCATTTCTGGTTGGAGAATATCGATTTCACTCAACTCCCATCACTAGCGTGTAAGATCTCTTAATCAATCTCACTTACACAAGTCAACAGTAATCGCTCGCCAAACTCTATAATCGAAAACTCACCAAATAAATCAAAATCCGTTAACAAGCACTCCCATCGTCCATAACGCCAAACTCGCACAACTTACTGTCATTATTTCCTGCTAGCAACACGCCAAACCAAAACAACTTCGTAAAATCACCTTACTGTGGCCCTGCCTCAACCCGGAAGGGAATGTTTGTGCAAATCTGGTTCAATACACTTCACGCCACGCCACTCAAATCCCATTAACCCAGAAAAAAATTCATTCATACCCCCGCCGTCGATGAAAGCTTTTCCTATGCTTCTTGCCCCATTGCCTGGGAAGGGTCTTCAGTCTTCACTACAGCTGACCACACCACTCGACTTTCGTTTTTCAAACCAGTGATGGTGTTTCTCTATGGCATCAGAACGTGTATATATTGTTAGCTGATTCTATCGATGGCCAATTAATTAAACAGCAGACATTTTTGTGAGATGACCTCACCTGAAACACCACCCACCCCAACTACGTTTGTTGACTACCACTGCTCCTGTGACTGGGGTTAGTCTCTTCCAGCAATAAAGATGGTTTATGATGCCAAATCGATGAGCTTTTTTTGTGAGAGCAACGCAATTGCGCATTGAACGGCTACGGACGTGTACGGTCTACAGCAGGAATGTTGTTGCCGCTGTCTGTCGCAACATTCGGTGTGTTGCTGCAGTGTTTTGGATTTGTTAGTGTTTGGCAAGTGGATTTTTGAATTAATTTCTCAAAATTTGGAAGAATTTATAAAACAGTGTCAGGTTTTCAAATTGTACAAGTGCTTTTGTCAAAAGTGTGAAAATATTGAAGGACTCCTGCTGTTTGGGCCATATCTGCAGGAAGTGCATGCAGCACCGCAAGTGAATGGTAATCAAACAAACTGACGCCGGAATCGGGGGTAGGTACACACGGAAATGTGTAGCATAATTTTAAGGAGCACTGAACTTTTCCCGCAATGAATGCGGCAAAAAGGGAAATGCCAAAGTGTTTTAAAAGTGTAACGAAAATTGGCAGTGCGTTGGGCGAATGTTGCTCTGCAGCTAATCTAAAAAGAAATTTGTAAAAAGGCTTTTATCAGATGGTGTCATTGAGAGCCTCAACCAAGTTAGAGGTACTGCGTTTATTTCCTGTCGGGGTTATAATACAATCAAACAGCGGGGAATGTTTGTGGTATTGTTAGTAGGTAGTTGCCCTACTGGATCCTGCTCCAAAAGGATATTAGACAGAAGAGAGGAAATATTATATCGGAGCCAAATATTTACATTTTGGCTTATGTTGTATTGGAAAGACTTCCCCCTTGGAATCTGATTGTGGAATCGCTCCAAATAAATGGCTATGTTGACTATCCGTTGCAATTGATTTTTGCAAAGTTTCTCCAATGTGCGTGTGACTTTTGTGGATGCAAAACTTCATAGGACCGACTGTGTATGGTCATGCGATGTTACCTTATCAACTAACTGTGTCATGTGAGTAGGTCAACCAATTTTGGTTCTACACGTCATCTTCGATTTGTTTATCTTTAGAGGAAACAACTTCCATCAGCAGTAATTTTTTAATAAATGAACGAAAATCTTCAGACATCAAGATAGAGCGCCGAACTAATAACCAATTTTAGTGTCGACTTTAAATTTACGGGAGCTGACAATTACGAAATTTGTATGGAATATATAGCCATTGTGAACTACTAAAATTTAGAGTAAAAACTAAAAATTTGTATTGGTAAGGTCCAGAGAATATAATACTTTTGAAAACCTAACGATTATTAGACCCGACCATAGTCTAAAAATCGTTTTGCTCAGCTACTAGGTACGATAATTAAGCAAGTCGAAGACAAACATGAATGGAACGTTGCAAGTTTCAAGCTACAAGATGGAACCACGGTCAAGAAAGACTACAGTTGTGTCAGTGCACCAAAACTTACGTCCAAGTAGCTGAGAATTTCAAAGCAATGTTTAAAGACGATGGACCGTACTAATAACAAATTTTAGTCTGAACTTTACATTTTTGGAAGCTCACAATTGCGAAGTTCTTATGGAAAATAGAGCTACTGTGAAGTACTAAAATTTAGAGTCCAAACTAAAAATGTTTATTGGTAAGGCCCGATGTTCAATAACTTAGATAAGCCTCTGCATAAGACACCAACTCAATTTGTTTAGGGAACTCTTTTTATGGCAAACCACACTAACCTACTGGTGCCCTGCAATTTCAGAATTGCTTATTTATTGAACAAATGCTTCGAGCTCTTAAGAGTACATTCGATGATAGCTAATACACCAACCCCTCGAAGATCAGTAAAATCACTCCGCGATGCTACATATCATTTTGACTGTCCAGGCTAAATTTTTTGAACTCATAATGGCATAATTTTCCATACAAAATTGCTTATTGTGACCTAAAAAATATTTAGTGTGAAGGTTAAAAATTATTATTAGTAAGGCCCAATCTTAATCATTCTTAACCTTTACCCAAACAAATTTTTAGGTCACAATTTCTCAACTTTATATGGAAAATTTCGCAATTGTAAGTTCGAAAAAGTTAGCCTGAACACCAAAAATGATGATTAGTATCGCGGAATGAATATAGAGGCCTTACAAGAAATGCTGCACATTTTTACAGCTGTTATATTTATGGTAAAATTATAATTTTCTTATACAAATGATTGGCAGGGATGACTAATACTTTCCTTCCTGGTCGTGTCTGGTAAATCTGCACGAAAGCGCCAAGATTCTCATCGAAGTCAATAGTCATCAGTCAACTTCTCTATGAACTCCAATGTGCGTCGAAAAGTCCGCATTTCAAAAGCTGTCTTGAAAATCTGATAACGCGCTTTATGGGAAATAAAAGGCTATACGTAACTTTGTCGGAAATAGAGTTCGCGCTTTGAAAAATATAAAATATTGTCAGAATCTGCAGATAGCATGTTGCTTATTAAACACTTGCTCTGTGAATGAAAGCTTGGCTAAAAAAAACGGAGCCATAACATCCAAAGGCGGACTGTGGTAAATGTACCATGGCAGCTGTTAAAAAAGCAATTATTCCTCTGAAAATCTGAAAATTGTCATCGATTTCTCAGCACGAGGGACTGTAAATGGTCACCTCACTTTCCCCAAAAAGCTAAAAGCACAAGGTTTAACTATATTTGCAAATCCTGCAAAAGAAACCGACGTCTCAGCGGAATATTTTCTTCACTCTTGTCCTGCGTTCAGTCATTCTAGAAGGCAGATCAACAACGCCCTTTACACTGAAAAACTAGTAAAATCACCAATCTAGTCCAATATTTACATTACTAAAGTGTGACACTAAACAAATAGAGATCCGAACATAATGTTACATCAGAGCTGGGATTCGAAAAGACAAAACGCTATTCTGATGAACTTTTCTAATAAAATAATTTTTATTACATTTTTCTAGTAATTCAATTCAATACAATATTTCATTAAACAATTCTTATCCGATTTAAACCAATTACTTATTTCACTGAATACTGCACACACTTTTTTAACTTCACAACCGATTACTATCTCGAACTTAACAAATCACTGTTTTAAAAGTCAACTCAAGTCCCTCCTTGTTCTCGAATCTGCTCTTTTATATCCACTCCGCCATCTATCGGGAACTTTCTAGTGAATTCCGGTTAATCCCGAACAAACTGGATGGTTCTAGAATTAACTCACTTAATTCTCCACTTATTTGACAGATTCGAGTCTCCGATTAGAACAGGAACTTGTTTGTTGATTAATGGGTTGCAGTGGCGTGGCGTGAACATTTGCAAATGGGAAGACGAAGCAAAATTGATCACACACAAATGTAAAAAACTACATTTCTGTGTGCCTTGCAACAAAATCATACATTGTTCATTTGCTTTCCATATCACCCTACCTACCTCAACATAGTACCTGCAATTAATTGGGTTGTTAACATTTTAGGTTCCACGCTACAGTATCCACCTGTAAATTTTAGTAAAATGTTTCTGCAGACCGACATTTTTTCATTATGTACTCTGTGCCGATAACCAAACGATAACTATTTCCCTGGATGTTACCCCGAAAAGTAGGAAATGAATACTTTGAAAGAATTCCCTCAAAATCATTATTTCCATAGTGAACGTTTGCGCCTTAGACGATGCAGCATTTTTCGTAGTAAATTCTGAAGAAATCAAAATATGGTTCCACGCGTTTTAAATTGGAAAGCATTCTTTCCACTCAAGCCGCGGTAGCAACAATCTTTTTTCGTGTCCAGGCTACATTTTTCGGGCTCATAACGGGCGAATTTCCCATACAAAAATGCATATTGTGACCTACAAAATATTTAGTGTGCAAGTTAAAAATGATTATTAGTTAGGCCCAAGGTTTTATTTTCATGATCAGTTCAAATTGATATGATTTCTTAACACCAAAAATATATACCCCCATTTTCCATTACATTCCATTTCGAATGAAACACTCTTTTCCGTTGCGCCAAAAAGTATGACACGTAATTTGCAACTATACACGGTGGCGGCTGGTGAATACGGCACCAACTCCCCACAAAACAAACCGAGAACCCTCCACGGGAACACAACATCAATTCGCCGGTTGGCCATTGTGCCGAACATAATCTGCATCGCATCATGTTCATGCTCCTCCTGCTCATGTTTTGTTTTTCAGCCGGTCGTTGTTTATAAACGATGCTCTGCGCTAATCCGCAAGTTTGTTTAGTTCTAGATTCATTCCGCTGCTGGCAAATTCTGTTCACTTGCGATTCGTATTTACGTTTTCCTCTGCACATCCGTACGTCTGACTATTGCGCTATTTTTACAAAAATGTTCGCGATCCCAAGCGAAACCAACTGATCTCCATTCAGTTTTCAAACGAATATTGCCCTGCATCGCCGCATTACTACAGCTGTCATCTCGCAGTGCAAACGGCCATAGTCGAATTAATATTCACTTTCGATTTTGAAAAGTATTTACATTTGACATACTGTTTATCGCTAAATCGTTTACAAGGTGTGTGTGTGTGTGTTTGTATTGGTTTAAGTGCAACTTGACCTAGGAAATGAATTTGAAAATCACTTATGGCGAGTGTTTTTGTTTATGGCCGGCTTTTCGAACTCGAATTTAAAAATAACAATTTGTCATGATTTTCATTCTTTGTCAATATTTTTGATTTTTCGTACTTTCGCCGAGGTGCAATTCGCGATATTTTCGTCGCGTTTTCAAGTGAACGATATTTTATTTTATTTTTTCTAAAAAGTGAATTTGACTATTTTTAGATGCCTCTTTGATGGTGCAAAGGAACAGTGTGCTATGACATAATGGAGATGGTTGAGTCATGTTCATTTTAAGTACTTTCGGTTTATTTGCGCAATTTCTGACATTAAGAGCGCAGGTAGTACATCTTCTCAAAAGGGACTGAGAGCATGCTCTTGTGATATTATTTTTGAAGTACGCTCTGTCTGGTTATTTTCGAATGACCGATATATAATGGGGATGTGCGCGGTGTTGACAGGGATGGGGTTTGGCTGATGCTGTAAAGTGGACTGCTGCCCAATTATACAGCCGGTTTTTAAATTGGGTTTTGTGTATTTTTTTGCGGGATAAGTTGTCAGAAAATACTGTCAATATTCAAAATTTGTGAATTAATTAAGAGGACTTCAATGAACCGAAATAGTTATTGCGGTTTTCCTCAACCTATGTGTTCCTGTCTCATTTTCTATTTACCAAAGCTGCGATGGGAAGAGGAAAACATTTTTCGATAAATCCCGCATGCAACTGCCAAAAACACTTATAGATTTTTTGTTGTGATTTCAAGATAAAAGAGCTGCATTCATATAACAACATAAGACAAATTGACATTAATATCTGACAGCATCCGCAGCAGTAGATGGAAGAAAGTCCGATTGAAATATTATATTATTTCCAGCGCTGCAATGTTTTTAAATGGTTGGTGGAAGTGGCCTATTGACTATCTCCGAGTCTCTGGGCATAACTAAAACCTTTGAAAAATTTTTCTAGGTCACAATGGTTATTTCATATGGAAAATTTCGACATTGTGTGTTCTAGCCAGAACTTTTTATTATCTATTTGTAAACCTTAACTGTGTGTAAAATCATGCTGCTGTCTTATAAGCAAGTAGTGAGGTTCAGTCCGCTCAATTTATTCCTTATTACTTAACTGAAGGGTTGAAAGCAGCTATCCTATGAAGCTGTTGGCTACCCAACCTTTTGGATGGTTACCTGTTAAAGCTCCTGCCTAGACTCTGTCCTTTACGTCAAAAAAGAGGTTTTTATATCATGATTCACGATGTTTCTTTCTGTATTCGTGAAGGCTTACTTAGTTTTTCTAGTACTAGAGTTTGCCCAGTGGTAGAAAGTCCACCATTACGTTGACCTCGCTTATGCACAACATATTTGTAAACAAATTAAGGACCGCATTGCATCTCTGCACTATCTTTCCAACAAAAAAAAATGAAGCCCATATGTTTTGGTTAAGGCAGTGAAAGTGGTTCCTAACTATTTCCCTTCGCCTATTTATATATAAGAATTTTATAAAGACTTCTCGGAAAGTGACAAATGCCTTTGGTTAGGTAACATCTTACATTCCCACGTCTTGTTACGTCTTTTCTCTCTATAGATCAAGTCAAGAAAGCGCAAATAAAACTTAAGATCCGCCTTTTGCCTGAGGCTGAGGAGTTATTCGACATGAGCTTTTCTCAAAGAAGCTAGCCTTTTGTGAGAACCATGATATTTACTCAGCACATCACGTATGGCTTTCGAAAAAAGCTAACCTGGCAGATAAGGACCTAAGGCTACTTTTACTTCGACTGAGGGTGGTAGAAAAAGCCCAGCGCTGAATGTGGCTCCGAGAGGCGCTACGCTTAAGCCCGGGTGGCAGAAAACAGGCAAACGACTTGTATGATTTCGTTTGACTCTACAACAGAGTGTGGTTGTTGGGTTACAGAAGGCGGCCTTGTGAAGCACTACGACAAGTAGGCCAGCGGGACTGCGGAGGGAACAAACTGGAGGCAGGCAAATATTTGTTTGAACATTTTCTTAATCAGTTTTTATATAAGCATCACCTCTTGCATGAGAGTGGCATAAAAATAACTAGTTTGATGAGAGCTCAACCGAATTAGGCTCATGAATTTTTTTTCTTTTCAAAAAGAAGCGTGTGTGAATTGTATAAATGAGCAAAAAACTCACGAACAGTTTCCAAAGCGATTGTGAATCGTATAAATAAACAAAAATGCACGAACGGTTGTCACAGATAGGCCCGTTCTTCGGTGTCTGTATACCATAGGACAACTGGAAGCAGTTATGCCTGTACAAAATGCGACAAAGGGAAATGTTTCGCAACAGGAGTCACAGAATCTTCAACTCTATTGCATGCTGGTTGGGACACCCAGTTCCTGAGCCCCGCAAAAGCGATGCAAATTATTATAGAGGCAGTTCCTTGGCTACGAACTCAAAGCGTTTACACATCTCTGAAGCTGGCAGCTGTAAAGCAAAGAACATTCCCAAAGACAACATCTACTCCATTATAAAAAATCAGGTCATCTCTTCCACAAATACACAATTTTGCCGCAGCATACTCCACAGCCACCTCCCACCAATTGCACCATCAAATCATAAATACAAACTCCATTCGAACCTTTTAGGCTAATCAGCGCTCCCCAGGGATTCTAATCAGCATTTCGCTCTGCGTGGCATACATTTAATTCCCACCAAATGGACATGTGCTCACGTTCTGGGTTCCCCTTCAAATTAGTTGTTCTGGTGATACGCCCTCATCAAAATTGTAGCCACTGCTCAATTAATATCAGTATCAGTACTCATTTGTTCTTCTGTAAGATCGAAGTCGGGCGTTGATTTTCTTCAAACATCCAGCCGCCATGCTAAAGTTCTGCTCACCGAAGTCCTCGCGATACTTACAAAGAGTAAGCAGTAAGCACTTGGGGACAATTCATAAAATTAACGTCACCCCGCATTGTGCCAGAGAGCAGAGAATATCGAGTGTGTCAAAGTTTCGTCAAAAAATGGGATTTTCCAAAATTATTCACACATGTGTGTGTATGGCTAGAGGGAAAGTTTTTTAATTAAAATCTCGGGTTGTCCTTTCTTTTTGTCAATGCAACTGCATGAGTCTCTCTCTCTCGTTGTAATCCCTGCAACGCTCTCTCACCACGATGATGATTAGAAATTCAATTAAACTTTACCGTTTGCGGAAGAGGATTGAGTTAATATTTTTGTCTATCGCATTTGCAGCGACTAGCCGAACGTCAGCCATCCGTGGAGAATTTCTATCAGAAAGCTGAGGACGTCGCTTCACCGTTGGACGTACGCCTGAGGAGTTTATTAACCGAACGGGAACTATCCCAATTGCTGCAGTCGAAAACACCTCTGATTATTGCATTAAGCAGGTGAGTTGTAAACTTTTGTATCTAACGTGATCTGAGACCGTGTGTGTTTGTGTGTGTGACATTGGGCCGCAGGAAAGGATATTTTTGCGCAAAACATTATTTCGAAATGCAATTAGCATTTCGGTTAGCAGTTGAAAATCTACGTGAGTTTTGGCATCTCATCCCATCCGCATTATGTATTTTAATCAGTTTTGAAGGGAGCTTTTGGAAAATTTCTACTGTTTGTGTAATTTCCGTTTGTTTAAAATTTGGATAGCCCTCGTTTGGCAGACCTTTCTTGAAGAGCGCGCTATCAGTTTTTTGAAGTCGATGTAAATGCTTATCTAACTCACTGATCCTGTGGTATCACAATGGGCCTTCTTTGGCCTAAGTGAGGCTGCGCCTGAGGCGGTCTGCCACTCTAACCTAACCTAACCTAAATGCTTATCTAACCTCTGTTAAAAATTGCGTATTTCGTGCAGACCAATCGCCTAGTCCACATCTGATTTATAACAAGTTTTGAAGAAGTAATGTCTAGGAAATAATTATGTCGATATTGCGTAAAAATCAGCTTCCAAAACTGTTCCAATCTTAAGACTATGTGTGTACTTCTTTAGGGCTTTTTGGCAGTTTAAACTGTGCAGGGTTATTGTTAACTTTTGACTGGTCTTAAGTCTTTTCTTGATCGGGAACCTCTAGGTATTCAGGAGCTGATAGAAATGCTGCTTAAGCAGATCTACTATTTCCCGCGATTTGGTAACTAGGTTTCAATCGGTGTTTGGAAGAGCCTGGGTTTTGGTCCGACAACACCTTACTTGGCTTATATAAAACACCTCCTGATGTTTTTTTTTCCGATTGGGGATAGCTTTTTGAGCTGTGCAACAGGATAGGCCCGCTCTTTCTGTGCAGAACATTTTCCCTCTCTTTCCTGAGTCAATTCTTTTGCCAATCTACCCTTATTTCGTTGATTTCACTATATTCTGGTAAGGGGATTCATCATCAAGGTCAATTTGGCTGCCTACTTATGGACGTTGCGATGCTGGGGCCACTGGTCGTTGACGATGATGTTATCTGGACAATTATTCAGTGCTAAGACAGTATATTCGTTAAAAGGCCTACACTTCTGCTAGACTTTATTACACTTTTCCGGGGACAAGGATAAACGATTTTAATTGTTGCGTAGGTAAAAGAGAATACAAAAAAAAACACGGGAGAAATCGCAGCCGCCGCTGCGCCGATAGGTTGAAATGCCAAATCGTCGATGCAATTCGCCGGTGGTATATGGTGGGGGAAAAGTGCAACAGGTAGCCGGTTGAATGCTACCGCCTCGGCCGCTCAGCTGGGGTGGGTTCAGGCTTGACAATTAAATTAAAATTATGTGTGCTGTAACGAAATGGGTACTTAACTTTTTTTTTTGAGATGATGCATATAATCGTTGATTCAATTATATAATCTTTTTAGAAGGAATTGTGAAACCTTACCGAACGACTTCTCGATGCTGGGTTTGCGACACGAACTTGAAGAATCGAGAAAATAAATAAGAAGAATGGGTTTTCACTTCCTTGTAAAACTCCGTGAGGAGTAATGGCGAATTGGTTGGGCGGTGAAACAAAATGATGTCCGCCGATAAAATGGCCCACTATCGCTACTTCCCGAATTTCTTACGGTTGTATGAATGGGTCGCATGACCCGCTTTTCTGGGATTTTATCGAAACGAAAGCCAACGTAATGATATTTATATGACATTTATGTCTAACACGGTTCTCTATGATATGTGACATTTGCCTCTATTTATGTTAATTAATACAAAATGTCACTAACTATTCTCAAAATTTTTAGCTGCAATATTTATTATTAGTTTTGAAGATTATAAATTGTAACATGAGGATAATGAAATAAATAAATAAAATAAATAAATATAATATATTATCTAACAAGTGCACATACAACTTTACTGTCTGTCCTGCCGCTTGTATTTCCCTCCTTCCTCGCCTGCTCTTCTACTTGCTTTCACCTTTTATTGCCACTTCCTAACAATTCAATTCAGCTATTCAACTAATAGCACTTCTAACAAAATTAAATAAAATATTCAATGCGTTATTCAACTAATAGCGCTTTTCCAAAACTATCTATCAATTCCTTCACGGTTTGTAGTCGAGCTGGCTCTTGCCGATCTCGCAGTTAACCAAAAAGTGAACTCCTTGCTTAACTTCTTTTTTGGTTTTACCTCATAAATACGTATTCTTTCATTCAGCAAAACGGGACTATCTTATTGTCCGCGACTGCAACACTCTATTACTATTTGACGGAGGTTGGTGCGGACTCCCGTTCTTGCTCTCAATCATACTGTTAACGTTCTTTGGCGAATTCGCCCGAGTATTGGGAATATTTCCCAATCTTAAGCTTTTCACTGAACGCATTCACTCGTACTTTTCACACACTGCATTCAGTACATGAAATGTTCTGCTTAACATTTTCTATCCAAAATGTTAAAGACCTTAGCCAATTTACAGCTCGAGTAAAAATCGTGATAGAAATCGACATTATTCCACCTAGCGGTTCTATCTTTTAACCCTATGGCAAAAGCGACAGAATTTTTCTTTAGCAGGCGAGCTATTCGAACTTACAATGCTTGGGGATCATGAGACCCTGTTCCTATGTTTGGAAAGCAGAGTCTTGGGGACAGAGGTTGCTGATCAATATCTATCTATTCCGTACTTTGGTTTTGTTGTCCTGTGATAATCACGTGGGCTTTCACGCAAATTGGGGGGAGGGATTGGGAATGAGCCTATAGTGTGCCATTTCTTACACAAAACTTCCTTATGTTGGGGCCCTTAGCCACTGGATGCTGAGCCGTTTTCGCTGACGTTGGGGTGGACATCTCGTATATTCTGTTGTAAATAATTTACATTGTCTTGCGTTTGTGGTTATATTTTGTACGATGTACCTCAGTTGTGTTTCGTCTATTTGAAGATGACTATGTTGTGGTTGTATGGGACTCGCTCGTGATTTGTCTTCAATGTTATGTTTTCGTCGACACAGGTGTACTAGCGTGTTTTAGTATTTGAGTTTCTCGTTGGCCATTTTGGTTGTTTTGTCCACCCGTAATGCTTTCTGTATTGTCTCTCTCTCTCTCTTAGGACCGCCCGTCCCTGCCCATCCAATTGGGCAGTTGGGGTACCTGCTTTTGCTATCCTCCCGAGGGTCATGGCGAGCAAGATCGTTGGATATTTAGTATACCCAACAAGATCGTCTATGCCACTTCCTCAAGAGAATAGCGGAAGGACGGGATGGTAAAAAAGGGAATGGGTCGGAAGGTGGAAAGGTAGGAGACGACCAGATATTTTTTTTTTTTGGCGAGTTTTTGAACGCAACGACTTGCCTATAGCTTCAAGCTTTGCCTAGCTTTAGGATAGGAAACTTGAGATGTCCATACGTTTGCTCTCATATCTGCTGAGGCCAATTTGTCCTCAATTCGGCAATCATTCTACCAAAGGATAATAGGAACTGCCGCTGTTTCTTTCAGTTAAACACCTTGCAGTCGGGAAAGAGTTAAGTATGTTTTTCATTATTTCTTCAATCCCCATGGGAATGCTCGAATATTTAAAATGAGCCAACGCAGTATAAATAATTGGAGACTCACTTCTGTATCAACTAAGGACAAGAGAAAAAGACTCTTAACAGCATCATAAAGCTCATATTGTAGTGCCTTACTTGTGTTAAGAATGTCTTCTTCTTTTCACCCACAATCCAAACAGGATAGTGATTTGCAAAAAAAAAGATCCAGAAATCTTTTCTTTATTTTGTTGTGCAATTTCATCGAAACTCTCTGCAAGTTGTAAGTTTATTTCGTGTGCTGTACCGAGAGTGAATACACAAACGAATTCCTCATGATAGAACAAACCATACATCATGTTATGACAGTTAACATTTCCCCCCTTCCTTTTCATAAAAATAATGCACAGACACGTTTCAAGCGTAGTTTCCAGTCCGTTAGAGTGTTAGTCAGCAACGGAAACATCTATGTGTGTCCTTTTTACGTATTCCCAAGATGTAGTACAAGGCGCACAACATTTCAAAAATCCTTTCATCTTTTCCCATTTCATCCTTTTATCCCATATAGCTTCTGATTTCTTTCCTTAAAATAATTCTATTTTCTTTATTTTTTTTTTTTTGCTTTTCTACTCCCCTTCTAGTGACACTTCAAGCGAAAAACGGAACCAACTCGAAGAATCCAACAAGCAAACGGATCCACCAAGCAGTATAGGTGCAGGTATGTGTGAAATTATCCTTCATTTGTGTTTGCACATCCTCTCGTTGGTTTTTGTACGAAAAATGAGAAAAAAAAAACACAGGATGTCCCAGAAAATATTTCGCTTCCAATTTATTATTGCAAAGACATCAACTCATCTGAGAAGCTGTGACACTCTGTTGACTCTATACTACACTTAGATCTGACATAAATTTCCATTTTCTGGTGGTGGTAGGTTGGTGTTGAATAGAATGGGCCTCCTTGTGCAGCTTCTCGACTCGGTTAAGGATAATCACAATTTGGCTTGCTTGAATACCTTATAATATGTCGCGCCTTTTGAGCGGGGGAAACGAGGAGCAAACGAGCACGAAAATAACGAAACGGAAACTAATTGACGCGAAAAAGGGTAGCCTTCGCACACGTTCCTCTCAAAAGAACGGAACAAATATAACATTTTAAGAAAAACAAATTCAAATTGAAAGCGTAGCAGTGAGTGTTTCGTAATCATTGTGTTGAGAAAACTAAAATGCACGTATGTGGTTGGAGAGCTTCATTGCACAGTGGCACCATCTTTGTCATTAAGGGTAGCTCACTACAAATGTATTATTTTCTACAAATTAGTTGTGGTTGGGATACTTGACAGATGAAGAGTCAACAAAAAAAGAGATTTTCCTGTGGAATATGTACGCTCATTTTTACTACATATATTATACAAAAGGCCCATGACATTCCGAATGCTTTTTCTTTACGACTTATCAAATTAACTGACAGATAATATCCGTTTCCATTGTTCATAGCGCTTTTACTTTCCGTTTTAGAACGTTCGAACAAGGAGCGAGATTTTTGTAAAAGCGACGACGATGTTTACAGAATTTTTACCGTGTCTTCTTAAAAGGAATGCTGCATTTCTAATGTCAAAAAGGCATTTGATTTTTTGACAGATCATGGAGAAAGTCATACGCGTTGTGTTATCATGAGATTTTAGGAAATCATAAGTCACCGTCGATGTTAATCTACCGCATCAAGTTTGAGTTTCTTAAATGACTGGTGTCATTATTTTATTTAAATAATTTAATTAAATAATATTAGTAATAATTGTTAATACTAATAAAAATGTCATGAACTTATCCCATGACATTTTTCGAGGGACAATTGAACAAGAGCAAACAGATACGAGTATACTCAGATTATTCAGACCATTTTTTTCCTGCAGGTTCTACCTCATAGCTATGGTGACCATCCGTTCATTATAATAATGAACAGTTCTGTATTTGAAGACGATGTTCATTACGAATTATTTTGTGTATACAAAAACATATAATGTTCTGTATTTAAGAAGTTGTTCATTATTTGTTCTGTATTTCTTTTAAAATCATAAAAACAATAACGTATACAATAAGAAATTCAAAATTCAATGAACAAAATGATAATACTTACGTGCCCTCACTTGCTGAACGAGCAAAATAATCTAGTACTAAAAACTGAGTTCTAATTGAGTTTTTTTTATCAAATGAAAATTTGTATAATTAAATATTGTGTTAAATCTGTTTCTTTTTTAATTGTTCATTATTAGGAATTCTGAAGTATGGTCACCGTACTCATAGCCTTAGCGAGGTGAGTAACTATATTTCGCAAACATGTCAAGTAAAACCGGATGTACCTGTAATATTGCGAATAATAGTCTCTGGTCTAAAAAAATATATAAAAAAAAACCTTATTCCGAATCGCCTTTTCACTTTTAAAGGCTGCACTGCCCAAAAATCCTCCTCTTGCTCATTCACAAGTTTAACGGTTCGTTGCTTGATGAAAATCTGCCAAAAATTGAATACAATTCGTCCCCATCAAAGGGAGCACATTTAGGGCAAACTCTGCTAACACTGCGAACAGTTTTCTTGCTTCCCCTTTCTCTGTCGTCATCAGGCAAATGAAACATAAAGAAATGATGACGAACTCCATAAAATGCTCGATGATGATGATTATTACCTTACAGAGAAGACGAACACAAATTACAAGAAAACGAAAAAAATCTTCTTCATACCTAAACCAGATGGGTGGGTCTCGGTCTATGGGTATATTGTTTAGGTTCCGAAGAATGTTTGCAGTTTTGTCGCGTACACAAAAACGAAAAGTCCACTCCAACCCACTCGTCGTCGCATAATTTTGCTAAGCGAACCTTTATTGTGCTAAGACAAGCGAAAGCAAGAACAAAAAAAAAAAAGTAAATCAAAAAACTCTTCTACGAGTCGTAATGAAATTTCCTTTCTGCTGTGAATGTCCAAGTGTCCATGGACAAGTGTCATCGCAGACTGGGATGGGTTCGAAAATAACCCGAAAACCCAACTGGATGGACAGTGTTAGAAGAATTTTTTTATCATCACCAAGAGCACCACCTGGAGCTGGTGACAGGATGAAAACGAAAACAGTGAGTGGATCAGTGGATAAATATCGCAATGCCAACCGAGAGGGTGTGGGCAAACGGAGAAAGAAACGAGACGTTCGGGTTGCTGGGCAAATACCGCAGAAGATGTCAAAAAATGTCAGAAATGCGGGTGAGTTCTCCAATGTCGTGTGACTACGATATGACTACGGTTGGTAGATGTTTGCATTGTTGCAATGTCTTCATGGATGATGTTCGGGGGTTGAGAATGTTCTGGTCTTGAATCGCTTAATATGACATTTTGTCGAAATAGATGTGGTATGACGAAAAATATTTTTAAAGGGGAACTATTAGTATCAAGGCTGATAAGGGTATTGATTTCGCGGGGACTATTTTTACTTCTACTTCGAAATGTCTATACATGCCCATGTTATATGCCAGCTTCAAAGCTGACAAAGTTAGCACTCACCTTATTATTTGATATCACAGATGAACCGGACTTCCACTGAGGTATCGTTTTGTGTATAGCTCTGAGGTAGGTTTGAGTTGACAGCTCTATCCAAATATTAACGACTAATTGCATTTGTGTAAACTTAAAGGTCTGTCCTTATTTATTAAGAAATATTCTCAAAGGTTGTACGGTTGTAGTATCTTCCTTGGTAGATACTATCTGCCTTTGACCTGTTTCAAGTTTTTTTCACAACGAAAATCCAAACATTGCATCCAAGTTATAACTAAATCTCCTCGAACTTGGTAAAGCTCCGCAACTACTGTCAAAAATGTGATCAAAGCCGAACCCTCAGCATCTCCAACTCTAAAGCTATAACAGCTTAACGTATTACTTATATTTCTTTTTGAAATGCCTATTCTCTTTGGGCCAAGAATAGATATAGGTACTATTTTATGTCAACCCAAAGCCCTTTGCCAAGTTCCCCAATCAACCCTCCAAAACTTTTCGGTCAATTACCACCCTACCTATTAATTTGTTGGACTATAGGACCCATTCAATTCAATTTTAGATTTTTTTTTTAAATTCTAAAAAACCGCCATTAAAACAAAAATTACTTTCAATTTACGGCTCTGTCCGGCCATAGGAATGGGCTCAGGCGCGAATCGTTGCCGTCTTTAATTTAATTTGAATAAAATGTCAGAGAATCAATTGCGTAGGTGGTATATTTCACAAACAATCAGCACCCACCTCATCCCCTCGTCACTCGCGTATACTAAATCAAATCAAATGGAAACATCGTTTTGTTACTTTTTTTCCAAACATAGTTTTGTGTGTTTGGTTTTCCGGACCGGAAGTTCGAGCTCGTTTTGCCATGAAACAGTGTTCTGTCGTGCAGATTACCCCCAAGCCAATAATTGTCTAATGACGCGTAGCGAACTCTGCATGAAGAGCAGCGCGCCGTGGGGGGCGATTTCATTTGTTTAAACAAATTTCTACATTTACGAGTGTTTCATTTTTTTTTTCCAATGGCCAATTGAATTCATTTCGATTTCTGTTTAAATTCGTGCGCCCGCATTGCACAAGGGGAGGCGCGAGTATAATAATATTTGGCGAGTCGGAGCTCATGCACTGTGACTGGATGACAAAAGATCCACAGAAATAGAAGGTGTGTTCACGGGGTGCTTTCAAAATACAAATTTAATCGAATTATGCAATTTCATGGAGGAATTTTGCTTTTTTTCGGCGAAAATGATCTCATCTTTGCTATGATTGAAGATTTTTCAAGAGGTGAGCATTTCAGATCAAGGCCAGTGATTTGGTTTTGTTTGTTGTCAATTATAGTTGGGTGGATGTAAAACGTTGCTAATTGTTTGTTGTATTGTGTAGGTGGGTATGGTATTTATTTATGCGGGGCAGTGATTGTTGGTCGACCGAAAACTCCTGAAAAGATTGCGAGGTTGGTGAATTGGCTGCATCAAACTTTTAGGTGCAGGCCATCGCAGCTGTTACTTTTGTTTGGAAATTGGTTTTAATTTTCAACATCGGCAGTACCTTGTAATACCTTCTTCTAACAATGAGGAGCATCAGTAGATCTAGGAATAATGTTGGATTCTAGTCTGACAAATTTTGAGTTACCTAGGTTGCCCGAAGGTGGTCGTCCAAAATAGACCATGGCTTACGATTTATTTCACGACTTTGATATTTGAAAAAAAAAAACATCTAAAGCCTTTAGAAACCCACAATTTCTTTTGCTTACTCAGATGGATCTACAGTTTAGACTTATCGTCGATAAGAACCAATAAGTTTCAGTGAAATATGCCACTGACTTACTCCAGTGCGATGGTGCTAGCAATGAAGACGTTGCCGGCTTCAAATAATCATTTTGAACATTTAAACTTCATATTTTGTGGGTCACAATTTGTCATTTTATTTGGAAAATTTCCTCAGTTCGTAAACCTAGACACTAAAAATTTTTCGCGCAATGACTTGAACTAAATTTCCGGACGTATTAGCCGACATTTTTGAATCCAGTAATGTGATTGTACTTGCTAGTTCGCAATCCAAAAAGTGCAACGTAATTAAGCGGAAAAATCTTGCGTACAAAGAATTTTGCAGAACCTAGTAGCTGTGTTCAGTGCTCAGCATCAAACTAACCTTATACAGTCTTTGCGATAGAAAAGCTTTCCTTTGGTACTTCTAAGTCTCTTGCAGCGTTTGATAGAAATGATGATTTAGAGGTTTGTTTCTCGAATTGGCAACACTTTTCCAATGACAAACAACTTGCCAGCTGACAGATGAATTATGCACATTTTTGTTTGAAATTAATAATAAAGGCGTATTCTTAGGTATGACATTCGGCATATAATTTATATATAAGAATGAAGCGCAATGGATGAGTAATAGACATCCATCTGTTTGAAAAACTATTCGGAAATTGGACTTCCAGATTGCGCTTCATTCTTATATATGTATTATATGCCGAATGTCATACCTACGAATACGCCTTTATTATTAATTTCAACCCCAGTTTTTATGTATATTATTTCATTTCACTATTTTGTACCTCATAAAGAAACCACCCACTTAAACAAAACTGACAGGGTCAACTATTTTGTTCTACTATGATTCGATACACCATTCTAAATGAATCGTACGAAACTTTTTTGCAAATAAAAATATATTAAATTATTTTGACCATCAGTTTAAATATTTACTTAATATTCAGGAACTAGAAGGTCAGTTAAATATTTTTTTTAATTTTTAAAGCCTAGTATTTTGCTCGCGATAAATTCTATCTCCCATACAAACATAATAATAAGATTTAGCGAGGCAGTTTAGCAAAGCAGTATTCTGTTCGAACGGTGACAAGTCTCCACTCATATAGCTCGCGAAATAAATCAGTGGCCACAAGGCAAAACCGCTTAAGTCTGTTTTACTCATTGTTCGGGAGAGCAGTTTAAAGTTTTTTTACTCGATTGACTCTAGTGACTTAAGCTGTTGTTGTTTTTGAAATTTTGGCCACTTTCTTAAAGATATAAAGCTGAAAAAAAATTACAAAATAGATTTGGGTACGCTGAATCTAATGGCATCAAAATCTCAATTTCGTCTAAGTAGACTTAGGCGGTTATGGTTTGTGGCCACTGAAATATTCAGTACATTAAATCGAAGACAAATTTTCACATAAACAAACGGAGGCAAATGTTTTTGTTGTGTTAACTTTGAATTTTTTGAAGGTAACCGCAGACCGAACATTTGCGTGATAAAAAAAAATAAAACGCAAAACCCAAAACCCTTTTCATTCAATCAAAAAAGTTGCGTGCCTTGTGGGGGAACGACCAGCAATATGGAACTTGCAGGACAAATCCCACTGGAAATAGGGAATTACGCGACACGAACGAAAGTGTCGTCTTCTACTTGCTACAACAGAAATAGATAATACTATCTTCTTCAGCTTGTATTGTATCCATTGTTTTGGAGATACTCAAATTTTGCGATATATTTAAAGTCTGAAATTCGAAAACTCTAATTTCGTGCATAGTTAAAACTACATCTACTGATATATGCCATTACCATTCGGTTTTTTTCCCATCTATATCAATATAGGTGGGACAAATAATTTAGTTTAATAATTAAACGACCAAAACGTAGTGGAGACTAGGGATTGAGCTTCATACTTGGCTTAAGGGTCAAACTACCAGCTGAATTTTCTGTTTGTTTAAGCTATATTACAGAACACATAATTTTGCACAGAGATCTGGTCAAATTATTTTTAGTTCAACGTTTTCTTCGAAAATCACCTGACCATTTATTTATTGAACAAGTTCATTTGTACGAAGTCACAATTGCGAAATAACTCTGTGAATATGGTGAAAATTATAATTAATTTATTTTTAAACGATATGCAGTCATTTGGATGATTTAATTTTCCAATCGAAATCTTTTATACAAATAAATTAAAAGCTACAAAAAGTATTGTTGAAAAATCCAATAGTTGTTCATGATTTATGTTGGAAAGGCGTACAAAAAAAAACTCATAGGCACAAAGCAACGTTTTTATGACGTTCTCAGTTGGGCTACGAGTATTTGCAAAACATCCATTTGAATAGGTATTGTAGGTACATACAAATGGAGTTTGTGTTCAAATTATTTTCTCATTGAGTTCACAACATTTTATTTAATTACTTTTTTTTTTTTATCAAAATGTGTGCGTGAGGTATGCTTTTGTGTTAAACAAAAAATATAAAATAGTAACAATGTTTTGTAACATTGATGGGATTCTATTTTTAAAATTTTTAATTAAATGCTCTTGATAATTGTTAGCAGGTTTCAATTATTTTTTTCGATGTAGCTATGTCATGTTAGTTCATGTGGAAATGTAAATTGACCAATGAAAGAAAATAAAAAAATTAAATCGTTTTACCGTCGGATGGTTTATGCCAATTTTTATTTAATAACGAAGTACAAAGACTGATGAAGACAAGCGGCAAATAATGATAAAAGAAATGTCATACGAGAGCCGTATCAATTTTTTTAAGTGATATTTTATTCCTAGAACTCATATTGCTACTTGTTATAATTTTTACTAAATTGACTTTCTAAAATTGTTTGCTCCAAAAATCTTAAATTTAGAGCCCAATATTTCAAAAGACTCTATATTAGAATTGATATTGAGCTACATATGAACGAAAGATTTATGCTATACTTTGCGCTAATCATTTTTTGAAGCTTACAATGAAGAAATTTTCAGTATAAATAGCTACTGTGATCTAGAATTAAAAAAATATATTCCGCAGGTGAAGAAAACTTACATATTTCATCGACATCAACATCAGTATCTATGAAGCATTAGAAGCTCTTGCAAAACTTGTAAAGGCTGCCACCATTCGACTTTCTAATAATGCTATTCAGATTGTTATTTCTTTAGCTGTCTCTTTTACTTAATTGTTAGTGTAGGTAGTGTAGGTTATGGAATTAGTTCCAGAACGAACAGAAAAACTTATCTATAATAATATCTTATATAAGTATTACCTATATAAATAAATAGCAAAACTAACTACGCTTATAACAATGTTTCTCAAAATGCACTGACTCTCATTGATTGAAGAAGAGATGCCCTTTTGTAGGCTGTGTAAACTTGGCAAAATAAATTTAACAAATTTTATTTCCCATAAAATTTTAAATAACTGGGCAAACATTTTTAATACAAATTTTCAAAAATGTATTCTTTTAGCAAGAACAGAAGGAAATCTGTTTGAATTTCATACTCACATTGGTCTGACGTTCTAAATACTTCAAAAATAAATGTCCTTCAAATAAGAAGGTAAAACACATTTTTTCTAAAATCACTTTTGAAAAATGCATGCACTATTTAAATTTCACACAGAGGTTGAGTTGAAATCTCCTCGAAAAGGTCTGGAATCTCTTAAAGTTTAAAAAAAAAAATGAATATTTATTATTATTATTTATTAACCAAATAAACATAAATGTAGAGGTTCATCTTAAAAAGCTAACAACACTAGCTCCAAGGCTTACGGCTGGATACTATGAATTTAAAAACGTATCCGATTAGTTTCTATTTGTTCTTAAAATACCTAAGAACAAATATTTGTTATTTATCGATCCTAATGAAGTTTTGATAGTGTGCTCGAGGGACTTATTCTGGAAGAATCTTCTCAAGACTTATGTTAGGTTGGGTTGAGTGGGGTTGTGAGATCTAAATTGTAAATTGAAAGTGCCCTTTCTTGGAGTTTCTCTGTAGTTCTGATTTGAGTTTCGAAAACCTGTTTGAAAAACTCTACACCTCCCAAATTATGAATGTCATCATCAATGAAGACATAAAACGTATTACAAACTTGTCTGTGGTTAATGGGCGGCTTCTCAATCCATCTTTATCTCAAATAATACCCATTTCAAAAAATAATTTCAACCTTTGCCTCCTTCCCGATGTTTACCTTAATAATAACAAAATTAAAGCTGTTGACTCAGCCACTAGTCTAGGCTATATTATCAACCGAAATTTGTCTCGTTACAATCACGCACAAACGTGGTCGTGGGTCGTATCTACGGATGTCTGCGGAAATTGTGGGTCGGTGATTATTTTACCCCTCAGGAACCAAGACGAAAGCTGGTACTGTCTCTACCTCTACTCCTCATAACATATGCTGAGGTGGACTATAGCAGTCTTGACTCTTCATCCCAGCGAAAACTGGAAGTTGCCTCTAACGACGCAGTGCGTTATATCTATGGCATACGTAGATTAGACCATATTTCCGTGTTTTCTAGGGGTTTGTATGTTTTTGCACAAAATTATTAAAACTCAAAGTCCGTCTTACTTGTACAACAGACTTAATTTTATCCGCTCCTCCTTTTCCGGTTTCGAAAGTAAGGCTAAATAAAACACACACAGCGAAAAATTGTTGATGAAAATTGTATTTTATTATAAAGTATGGACTTTGCCATTAAGTGTGAAATACATTATAACTCAAATGGCCCCTTTGGAAAGACTCACAGCATGCGATTCTTTTGTGGTATTTTTTAACCACTTTTTCGCTCCATTCGCGGCTATAACTTGAGTAAAATTGGTTTTTAATGCGTCTATATTTCGAGGATTATTCGCGTGAACACGGTCTTTTGCGTAGCCCCACAGAAAAAAATCTAACCGTGTCAAATTGCATGATGTTGGTGGCCAATCGACGTCGCCAAAACGTTAAATTACGTGACCAGAAAATTTCTCACGCAATAAGGCCATTAGTGGTCGTGTTGTGTGGCTTGTTGCCCGTGTTCATTAGATTCAACTAATATAATGACACTTCAAAAGACAGCTGAGCTTGACAGGTGTCAAATGCCGGCGCTACCAACTTGAAACCACAAAATAAATGACTCTGTACGTTTAAGGACCTGTTTCGAACAGCTATTTGTTAGATCAGGATTCTTAGGTAAGGGGAGGTGGTGGGGGGACTTCATTCTGCTATGAAATGTTTGCAAATTGTATTCATAACGAATATTTTAGAGCTCTCTGAGCTGTTGGGAAGTTTGTGGGCCAATTTTTCCAATTTTCGATTTAACAAAAATACCAGTTTAAAAGTAAGGCTTTCTCAAAAGTTTCGTTAACAAGGGCGTTCCATAAAAACATAGTCCTATGCATGGTATACTGAGTTTAAATATAGGTACCCACTTTTGAAGGTTATGTTCATTTTTCGGAATAGTTTCTTTTTTTTTTTCAAATTTTGTCGAAAATGCTAAGTTTAATATCTTAGGAGCCCCGTTGAATTTAGATTGTGAAAGCCTTTAACTTTGCTAATTGAAAAGTGTTAGCTATCGCCTGTACCTACCTAGATATTTGTATCTAGTTGTAATCTGTATCTTATATAAATACCTACATTTTTTTTATTCCGTTTTATTTATTTATTTATTATAAGGCAAATACAAATTACAAGGTAATAGCGCTGAAGAGTCTAGCTGCGGAGACTATTGGCTCAATCTATTCCCTTTTATTTCAGGGAATGTCTTAGAAATCAACATCCAATAGCCACCCACACCCTCCATTCTTGCAACGCTATTAATTAAGTCGAAACGCTGCTGGTTTGCTGTTGACACCAACCTGCTGCACCTCGATAAAGCTCTCTAATTGAATGGTTTGTGTTATTTTTTCCACGGCATACTTTCAAACAGCTTTGAACAAATCAAATTAACTAGCAACTTCCAGCTCAATGCCAATTTCTCGGGCCTCAATATACACCCTGAGTCGCAGAACAATACTATCAGACAATCGGTTTCCCTATGGAAGGCATAAAAACGGTCCCATTCCAAGTACCAAGTGCGGTGGTGTGGTGTTTCCAATTACACTACTCCGGTGATTTCAACGCATGACCGACTTGAATTACTGATGTTTCCGGTTTTGTCATATTGGTTGCAATTAGCTGGGTATACCTACTGCACACGTGTAGCTCACATTCAACTTGTTCGTCGCCCTCCTAGTGGAGGTATTTATTTATTATTATTATCGAGGTTGTAATGGGAGCGGCACTTCTCATGTGTGTGTTCACCAAAAAGTTCCCCAGACGCTGCTTAACCGTATCGTCGGTCGTCGGGGTGGACCACCAAAACCAGCCATCCTCTCAAGTCATCAGCATATTAGCCCACCATTACCCACCGCAATGGGATTCGCATTGGAGATACCCCAGGCCATAGTATGCACTCTCTATAAAATGTACTGTGGCACACAACCACCGTCGTCATCGTATCAATGTCAAAGGTGGATTCGAGTTTCTCCGTTGGCATGTTATAGCTGGTTCACCTTACGGGAGTCCTCATTTACTTTGACGCGCTGTGGTGAACGGTTGCAGCCAATTTGCGGCATCTTTGATGTATGTGTACGTATCTCTAGCCAAATGGCGTGTTTCAAGTGTATCTGTGCAGTGCATACGACACACAGCGGCATTTCGATCGATTGATATCGCACTGGGGGCATTTAACCGGGCATATGGGGACATTGTGCCACCTTATGTGGGCATAAGTGATTAGTAGATGGATTTATTGTATCGTTTGTGTCGTGTGCGCATTTAAATCGCTACTAAGTACAAATTGGTTTTGTTTTACTGCCTTTGGCCATATACAGAGAGGCTGAGAAAATGCGTACACATGAGAGGATTCAATCTTTCTATGGCGGTGCTCAGTGAACACTGAGTCATTGCGAGCCGACTGTGTGCAGTTTGGGAAAAGTGTCAGCGATGAATGAAAGACGATTAATTGGATACGTTTATTATATTGCGCAACAGGGTGAAGTTGAATCCAAGGCCTAGGTTTTTGTTCTCCTTCTTTGTATGCGCATCCGAAGAAAATCTGTGTTCCGGGACCGGGGGTCCTTGGGTGCCAGTTCAGTTGGGTATGGATGTGTACCTGTTCATGACTTTGGTACTGTGAAAAATACAATTTGCAACCATAGAAATTCGACACACACGCCAAGATTTATTAGTTTATACCACTTAACCAGGAATGATTGCATACTTTCAGACGCAATGTGAATAGTCTAATTGAATATTTTCCCGCTTCGCTGAGCTAGATGCTCAACGAGATATTCGATGGCAGTTGCAGTGTTTCAAGACATCAACTGTTGCCATCAGCTTTTGGGCCCATCCTCATTTTATAGTCTTTTCCAACCAGCCAAACTTGTTTTATAGAGCTGATGGTCATCTGTTGAAAATCCTTCGGCGACGATGGAAGTTTTTCTTTCTATGAAAGAGCTGGACAGTTCGAGAAATAGCTGTTTTCCAGAAGCCTTTCTTTCTCTGAAAGAGCTGGTGTGTTAAAGACCGTTCGAGAAATAGCTGTTTTCCAAAACCTGGAAGTAGGCGAAACGTCGAGTGCTTCTAGTAGGTGACTTCTGGCGGTTGCTGTCGTTGATTTTTCTTGTTGTTTTTATTATAAATCCCATGCCCCAGTTCGCTGACACTGCGACCTGAAAGATCTATTGTATCAATGGGGGAAAGGTTAATCTAAAAGACGTGTTGATAGTACTCTCTAAGGCGGGTTTTTATTGCAAGAAATTTGAACTGTTACCAATAACTGGGGTGTGACCAAACATCTTATACCTCTTTGTTCGATGGAGAGGAAGCTCTTAGAAGGGATCCGCTTCTAACCAAAGTTGTCACTTAACACCTTTTGTACGAACGCATGGTAGCTGTCACTTATTTGTGGCTTCCACCAATATATATCCTTCCAAGACAAACAAGCCAACTTCAATGTACACAATCAAGGCACTTGATTAAACTGCCAAACGTCGCGCGAACTAAACCCAGTACATTTATACCAACTATCGATTTAACACCGCACATCTCTTTATTGGTTCCTCGGTCGTCGTCGCACTCCGCTAACCTCAGCCCTATTTCAATTACCCATCTCTGCAGACTGCAGGTGAACCGCACAGTGCTGCTGCAATTAAAGCGGACAATTTCCGGAAACATGCGCGAAGGTACAACACAGTGCATGTCTCGGATTCTTAATGCTAGGTTAACCACTTCCACTTGAACCGCGCCGCATGCTATCCAAATACCCTGACTGCAACAATGGAGCGGTATCTGCTGCGGTTGGCTAAGAGTGGGTGTACACCCAGCGACATTCCCCCCGCATATCGGAAAGTTAATTTCCGTGTGCATTCAATTGCACCTCAGATGCTACAAGTCTCGCGTGGCTTATGCATAAACGTACCTCCTACTTGAACGTATACGTAATTCATTAGGATCTTGATTTCAATTCCTCAGCAATGCGCGGAATGCTGTCCACGAGAATCAGTACAATTTTGCCAATGGAAAAGTATCTATTCGATCACCTGTGTGTCGCAACACTCGTGGTGTAAGTGAATAACCGCAGTTGAAGTCGATTTATTTAACTTTTCGTTAAACCCAAGTATGACTTCATTGAACACACAAGTGAAAGATACATTTATTTTAATTTTTATCCAGATAGCTTCGAGCTGGTATATAAACAGACACACGTCTGTTGACATTGGAGTCGTTTTCGGTATCATAAATGCAAATTGCCAACAAAATTCAAGTTTACCCGAGCCAGAGACAAAACAACAACCGAGCACATGCGATGACATAAGACTCTTAGACATCTGAAATATGAGACAGATACTTTATCGGAATACAAGCAAGGTGTATCTCGGCTCGGCACAATATCCTCCTGGATATTTGCTCTTGTATCGTGAGATATATGTCTGTGTATGCCTGGGGCAGTGCTATACAGTTGAACTTTTGCGTGCGTGAAAGATAGCGCCACTCAGTGCGCGGGGCCGGGAGAGCGCAAACGACTGCCAGAGATGTCATAATTAAATAATTTAAAAAGATTAACACTCTGATGGTCTGGGTAATTGCGCGTCTGCTGTTTGGGAATATAAATAAAATGACGAGTTTCTGACAATAAGAATTTCACGGAGATACATCCATAATTCGTTGAAAAATGTTCTTGAATGCAGGCGGGGAAAATTGATCGACATCTCTGGAGATAAACATTTGGAAAATGTATTTTCAGAAATTTGCAAGGTTGACGTCGGTCGGTGTGGGAATCCTAATGTGGGCTACGAATTTTGATTTTATAGTGGAAGAGGAAGATGGTTAATAATTTGGAGAATATACAAAATTTTAATAGAAACTGATACCCATCGCGAATTGCGTTCGCAATGACTGCATGAGGTCAGCGCAGGGGTGTGCAATATGTAATAGGCGGGCATCACAAGAGTGTAGGGACCATGGTGTAGAAGGGAAGGCATTCTACTAAGTACAGTAGAATCTCAGAAAGACGACCAGATATGAGACAGGTCTCGTTTTTCGAATTGTGAAGCATCAAAATTAGGTTGAAGAAGTTTGTATAGCTATTCAAAATAAAATATTGAACAAAAAGAATCAGAAAAAAATAAAAATAAAAAGGAAAAATATTGGAAAAGGTTGTAAAAACTGACTTATTTACACGTTTTTCTTAAAAAAAAAAAACTGCCCTATGGTGGACTGTCTGATCTGATGAATGCCGGATATAAATTCGATTATCTTTCGAACTGTTCATCTTATTGAACCGTTCATGTTTCCGAGAATCTACTGTATATGGATTTTCAGCGATACCACTGTACTTCAATTGAAATAGATTTACTTCAATTTTGGAAAAAAAATTAAATCTGCTCCCTATTTCGCACTATTGTTAAATTCTTTTTTTCTAATTCCCTTCAGATATCCCTTATTTAATCCGCTCCAATTTTAATACAAAAAAAATCCTTAAATCTACTTCTAAAAAAAATAATTAAAACAATTTTTTTTCACTCTTTCATTTAAGCCCAGATTCACATTTCAAAAGAATAAATGGCTTCAAACTTCACTTTATACACAAAATTTATTAAAATTTTCTGACGTTTATTATTGTTTTCCTTTTAATTTTCTGCCAAAGATGTGATACGTTTGGTTTTGGTTCCTGTCGGTTCCGAAAAGTTTAGCTAAATACGTGAAAGAATTATTACAAACGCGATGAAAAGATATTTTGAAGTAATCAAGAATGTGAACAAAGATTGGCTTTTGCGTGCCATAATTTAATAAACAATTTTTTTTCTAAAAAACTCTGAACAATCAATATTTGCAAAAAAAAAAGATGAAGTGAGAAGATCATTTATGAAGACTTTATTTTCATAAAAAAAAATATTGTTAAACGTTTTTTGAACATGTTTTATATTTATACAGCTAATATGGAATTAAATATCATTATATTAATACGTGAACATCAAAAGTTTCGGTACACTTTTCAAGTACATATTTATTATGAAATAAGGGGAATAAAACTTATATCATTCGAAAGGTACAGTGCCATAGACGTGCACAAACCAAAAATTGTGCGTATATGTCACCAATAAGGCTGGTAAAATTAAGTTAAGAATTCTCCATACAAAGTGCTTATACGTTAACTTAAGGCATTTTTGTGACATTCAATTTGTCGCCGCAATGTTACCATAGTAACTCTAATCTCTAAGTTATCTAAGATTAGAACCTGTTTTCAATGGAGCGAATCATTTACCCATAAAGGAATGCAATAGAAAAACGTACCCCTAAAAGTAAGCTGTTTAACTGTTTAATTTTAATTCAGGTGCATATAGAGTCAAAGAAATGAGGGATATTAGTATTATTTTTCGGAGAGCTATATATATGCGTCATCGGAGAATTTTTACAAAAGTTGTGTTGGAATGGAATGGAAATCGGAGGAAATTCCAATCGATAGGGGTGATTATCTGTATTTTTCGATAAAAATTATTTAAACATCCAAACATTCCATACACTTTTTTAGTACTTTTTTTTGTAAATGAATGGAAATTAAATCAATGCTTCTATAATAATAAGGTATTATAGTCCGTCCAAAAGGAGTTGAATATTTTCTCTTAAGCGCATTTTTGATCAAATGAAATTGCACTTTATCTTCTTTGCCATTTACATTTTTTGTCATAAATAGATGTTTTTGTTGCTGTTGTTTTTAGTGTTGCTATAGAATTATTTTTTTTCCGATTTAAAAAAAAATAATAATTTGCGGCAATGCTGCTGTATTACTTTTTTTTTGTTTGCTTGATGTATTGTTGCAAGACTCCTTTGTGTGTCGCAAGGAGAGCAAAATGTAAAAGGACCCGCGCGTGAAATTTACAATTAAGTCTGGACGGACTAATTGTAAATTCGACCACAGGCGACACTAGTATCATTAAAACTATGATTTTCAAATCTACTTCCGTTTTCTTGAATCTATACTTCACTTTTTGGGTCAAATCTACTTCGCATTTTTTTTTAAGTGGTAACGCTGAACATAAGTCAACAATTTTCGAGCATTTACATTTACATTCGCTTCTGCTAAAATTTCATGATTTTTCATAGAGAGCGGTCACAGTGGTCCGCCATACTAATCCTATGCACTTAAATTTACCTACTAGCAGTGGCTGCGCCTTCTTTCGTACAGAGTACTGAAATCTGAAATACGCACCGAATTCACTATTTCCCTCTTAGCCGCTCTAATCGCCTCGACGGAAAGGAAGCAGAAAGCGAACTGAAAAAACGGGATGGACGAGACACCTGTGAGCTGTCTCCCACAGACGTAACCTTTACGTGAATCAGAAAGAGCTATGAAATAGGAGCTTTTTTATATGTATGATCCTTACGTCTGACAAACGTCCGAGAGTATAACTGTCATGAAAGAACTTCTCTAGATCCCTTCCATTCGTCCAAAAAATAAAAACTCACACAAGACGAATGGCTACGAGAAGCTAGGCCTAGGGTTCCTACGGACCTGTTGCGCCAATTAGTTATTTATTTTATAGATGCGCGGAAACAAATCCACATACAAACAAACTTTTCTTAGTCACAAAATTCTTTTATACATTCGTCAGCTGGTAAACGCCAACTGAAAAACTGTCTAAGGGCCCGTTTGCCCATACGACTCTTAATGATTTAAGTTCTACTTAAATACTTAGAGGCTACTTTTTTATGACATAAACTGTCACATAAGAGTTTATGTGGCACTTAAATTCGCTATGAGTCGTATCAGCAAACGGTCCTAAGTGACTTATCTGGCCCAATCACAACTGAGACACATCAAGTCAGACAGCCATCTGTCAGACTTAGGTACTAAACAAGATTCTTGAACGTTCCCGCTTTTGATATTGCACTGTGATACAAAGCACCATACAGCTGGACGTGAGTGGCAGTCTTTTGGTGACCACTGAAGATCACCTTAAAGTGAAAGAAAGTCCTTTGATCAGACGATTAGAGTTCCCCTTAAGGTACTTCTTCCAAGAAGCAAATAAAGCAGGGAAATTTAAGTAAGTGTAAAACTATTCGTAGATATTTATTTCTCCCATAAGTACAGGCTGCTTGTGATAACGCAACCTATCCCAGGGACTCTAAGAGTGAGCTGTTCTTAAGTTACCAAAGCACCTTTGAACTATTATTGTGTTTAAGACCGCGGAACCTCGCTTAACAGCTACGGAAAGTGCTTTCGTAATTGTAAATCAAGCCTCGTTCAGGCTCAAAACCCCGATACATACCGTATACACTTCATCAGATTCGTTAGATCGTCCAAAATAGCTCAGTCTGTAGGCACTTTCCATCATATGTTGTGATAGTAATGTATACGTGAGCTGTCAGACTTAGGCAGACATTTACTCTGTTTCGTCGCCTCTCATCAAAATCATATTTTTCACACCCATCTACGAAATACCATATTTGCGAAGAGCAAATACATTTCAAACCCCAATGCGATGGCAAACAGAAACGCTGTCCTATCCCAACAAGTCAACATACGTCCGCCTACATCACTAACAGCAACACACTCTCGATAGTAAACAAATCAATATCAACAAATCGCCTTATAGCATCTTACGCAGTCATTTACCTCCCCAAAGAAATCCAACAGCAGTCGAAGAAAAATCCACCACCACCAGATGTTGGAGCCACACACGTCGAACGGACGGTCTTATATGGAAATGGCGACTTGCGGTAGCCACCAGTTTACCACAGTGCCGTCGCAACACTATATAAGCTGGATTAATAACGGTCCATTACTTAATAATAAGTTTGGCAGATTGCCCTTATCTAAACAATACTCTCATATGTCAGTGCACCTATAACCGACAAAGGCGAGTCGTAAGCTCATCAAATTTCACGACGATGCGATGGAACTCCAATCGGATTTCATCGAATGAGAATGCGTAACAAGCAACAGCAACAGCTGCAACGCTCCCACATTAATTCAAAAGCAATCTTCAATAGCTTTGCCTTTCATCAAAAATCAATCAGCTACAAGCGGAATAGATATTCAACTCACATCACTGTGCTGCCAGTGCCAGCCATCCAGCCAGCCAACAGGCAAAGCAAAGCAAAGAGAGCAAACCCTTCCGCACTACTAAATGCGTTCGTTGAAACTCGTTCGCTCCCATTCACTTAACCCATTCATCCATTTCGTATATGCATGCCGTCGTAAAAAGCCTCCCATATAGCATGGTATAGTAATATCGGCAACACAATCCCGGCCAAGCCTAGATCGTTGTCGTTAATTTTGCACAATGTGCGACAATAATGCGATTGCCCCGGAGGGGATTTCCCAATTGCAGCGCCTAGTTTGGGTTATTCCGAAGGGCGCTGCAATTCGTCGAATGCATGAATTTGAGAACATAGAAATAATTTATTGGCCCCAGTTAATAATAAATGTATTTGTTTTTTTTTGTCGCACCGATTACGGCGACTACCGATTTTCATTAAATATGGACCAAATGAAAGGTTTGTTTTCAGGGGTAAATTCAATTTTGGTCACAAGCGACTATTACGAGTAAAAATTAATTAAATCCATGTTACAAATGCGACTTCATTTGCCTTTTACATAACTTTAAACAACAGTTCTAACTTTATCTTGGAATGCTGTCAAATTTTGACAGCAGGGTTTTCCCAAGATTTATTATGCATGCCTATAGTGACTGCAGTTGCAGAAACATCAAATTGAAAATATTCGTTACCTTCGTTGTCCCATAAATATACACTGAAAAAATACTTTCAAGTATTGTACAAAGCAGCTGCTACCATGCTACCATGGATGGAAAAGCCGATACAATTGTATCAAATATAATGCAAAAGAGTTTGCTCGAGTAAAAAGGACAATTTGCCTTAATTTGATAGAATTTTCTATCTGTATCTTTCAAATTCTCTTGCAATTTGTATTTTTCCAAAAAAAAAAAAACAAACAAATCAATTCAACCGACTTACAGTCGAAATATGATCGGCTTTAATTGAAACAAAAAAAAATTGATTAAGCCAATATGACACTACATTTTTTCCCTCATTTTTATCATGTTGAAAAGTCAGCGGTGTGTAAAAGAGACTGAAAGTGACCACAATTTTTCAAACGAATTTATTTTCAAAAAATGTTGAAATGTCAAAAAAAAGCTGCCAGCAGCTGAAAAATGTAGTTTCTCTACATTTTCGATGCATTTTTTTTACATTTCTACATTAATAAAGTAGCAATCACTCCTATAGGGAATTTTCGTTCTAATTTTCGTACTGTTCTGGTTTCATTTTAAAAGTCTGAAAAATTTAAAAATAAATGTATTGTCATACAGACTTAAGGAACTCATCCTGTTATTAGTTTCAAGTTCAGGGGAATATTTTGGGGCTAAACTTCTAGCCCACGGACTCAGAGAGCTGTGAAAAACTCATTGATGGATTCCATTGACAAATATTTGATCACAAAATCAAGTCGCTTCTACTTCTAGCTTCGTTTGTAAGGTCCAAAACCAATAATTGACTATTTTCTTAAATATTATAATTTTTATTTACCTGGATAGTAAGAGGGCGACACTCATTTTTAACGACAACATTACCCCGGTTTAAGGTTTCCAAGGTCGTTTGACTTACACATGGGCAACTCTTTAATCTAGTTTCAAAAACCAAAGCAAAAGTAAAATAAATTATAGTAGTAAGCGCAACAGGTCGATGTGGGACCTAAGGCGTACATTCACGAGAGGTATTACAGTTGAAAAATCAGCTCAAAGAAGTAATTTGTGTTTTTCCAGCAGTTAAACAAATTTGCAGGCAAAATTACGAAAAAAGTACTCCCGCAATATAACTGCCTCACTGTATAACTCGAAATACTGCTTTGGCGGTGGTAAAAATAACTCCGAATCACGATCCACTTTGAATAAATAAGTAGATCGATAATATATGCAATTGTATTTTTCAATATCTGTGACAGGAAGTATTATAGTCATTGGGACTACAGTGAGTCTAAGGATGTTACAAGGGAGTAATTTGTTTTTTTTTTTAAATTATTTTCTAATAGGCGCGCCATCATGTGGCGATCCATTGAATCGTGTGACAGTAAACAAATTTGAACGAGGCCTGTTAGTTCGACCTCCTACTTGACAGTTTTTTTACTTTTTTACTTTGCCCTGCATATTGCCACAGATCTCAAACCACGTACCTTATTCCATTTCATAAAGTGACCTTGTCAAGAAACTAAAACAATATCACTGTTCAGCTCACCCACAGAAAACTTTCCGTTCCACAACAATATTCAAACATGACAACAACTCCCATTGAGGCGCCAATCTATTCAAAGCCGCCCCTGTTTCTGCCCTACTCCACCGCACTTTAAAGACACATTTTGTGTGTGTTCTCCATTCAATGGCCAAACATAACTGAAAACACTGAACAGTGAACCGCAGCAGCACACTGACAGTGCGCTGCTTCTATTCCTATTACTTAAAAGTCAATCGAGTGTGAACCCCACCAAAATAAGCTTCCCTTAGCCGCTAATATCACATACTCGTAGACTCGTACACAATTGACATAGTACTAAACAGAGTACCCGTACTCGTTCACAGAGTAGTAGTACAGTGCAATAGTTCGCCGCGTACCGCCGCAACTGTCTCCGTAGAGCTTGACTAACTGAGTTGAACTCTGCCGCCACCGCGTTCGGGTCTCGTTCGAAGAGCACAGCGCAGCGCACCGCCGACATACATATTTGTTTTTGTTTTTTTTTTAGACTTTTCAGTTCCCAAACGTACCCGAGTATATTACCCACTTTAGTTGAATTTTTGATTAGAATACGATCGGTTGAGGGCAACGCTCACTGACAGCTCACAGAGTCCCGTGTGTTATACCAGTCACTTCATTCGCGCTTCACATGTCGTGTTGGTTACTTTGGTCAAACGCCACCACAAAGTCGTGTTTACTGCTGTATGCTGTATCTTTGACCCTTCCGGCAGCGGTATTGCCAGTTAAGTAACACGGCAAACGTGAATAGTCTTTTCTTTTGTGCTTTCGTGCTTTTTCCAGTGTTGTTCCTATATCAGTCGGAGGCTCGCTGATAACGACACAAACCAGAAATATTTTAGTGTGTCTTTTCTCTTTTGTACAAAAAATAAAATATAACGAAGAGAGAACGAGATAACAGCCAAACAGTGTTCGGTGTATCGCTAGATTTGTGTATCTCCGCGTTGATAACGGTGTGAAAAAAGGGAAAACAAACAATTAATTATTGCCACAGGAGTGTGCGATAACAGAAACCATAGTTTAAACACCGTAATTAGTGTGCGAAATATTCATCAACAACAACAGCAACTGCAGCTCCACCGACTCCCACACAGCGGATTACAAACAAACTTGCGTATGTATCTATGATAGCAGTACCCTTGATATATTTATTTTTTATCGAAGCACTAAAATCACTACAAACGGCACCCTCCGATGGGTTTAATCGTTCGTCGACAAAAAAAATACGCGCGGACACAGGAAAAATGCGAAAAAAAAACAACAACCACAACGACAGAGGCATTTGCATAGTAATCCACGTATCTAGATATACTTTCTACTCTCCACTTGGCTCCCCTTGGTTTTATTGTTGTGCTGATGACAAACGATCATCACTGAAATATTTCAGATACCAGAGATAGGTATATGTCGGTCGTATACCTACGGTAGACCAACTTTTTTAAAGGTCAACGATAATGAGTGAGCTCTTAGCTGAGTTCACCTCAGTTCCTCTGGGTGATTAGTTAATTCGTTGTGCGTGGATGGAATAATAAATTTGCATTGAAATTATTAGTAACGTCGGAAGTGTTTTCGTCTAAATTTGTTCCATTTGAGAGTAGATACTCGCAAAGCTAACGGTGGTGCACGACGGCGACCGCGTCCACAACGTTGCGGCGAAAGTATCAAAGACTCTCGCTGTATTTGGGCTGTTGAATAAATTTGCAAACAATTTCGGAAGTGGGGGAGTATGGGTACCATCACAATTTGTAACGGTCGATATGGTAGCTACAAATGATGTAGGTGGGCGATGTTACAACTGTCGATATAAATGGGCACGGTTCAGCCGAACATGGAAAAATGTATTCCAATGGGGGGGTTGATGATTAGGTAAGTGGATGACGTTGGCTTTGACAATTAAATTTGCATAGCGGGGCGGACTTGTTGGGAAGACCCAAGACAGCAATGCCATGCGATCGAGAAGGGAGTGACTGGCTTGTGGGTATCTCGAAATTTATGAAGTTTTGAAATATGGTGCATGGGTAGGTAGATGTCTTTGATTAACCTGGCTTTCAAACATCAAACCTCTTAAGCTTAAGCTCTTTTAGATTTAAAAGTGAATCGCTTTGCAATTCTCTTTTATTTTGCACCTCGGCTTATATACCGATGTCCTTTTTTACACATGGGTGGAAGCTCGTAACTTGATACAGTCGAGTTCGGTCGATACAATCCAGCTCTGGCAGCAGCTAATTTGTCTCATTCGGGGATAATCCAACGAGGATAATGGATTCTGACAAATTATGTGGTGCCAGAGCTCGATTGTATCGACTGAACTCGATTGTGTCAAGTTACTTGCTTCCACCCCTGTTGTCCATCTGGAGCCCTACTCTGTATCTCGTTGCGAAAGTATAACATTTTTGGAAAACGGACGTTTTGTACTCTCCATTTCGAAAGCCGAAATGTACTACTACTCCGATTTAGAATTTCGAAAGTATTACAGAGTACCAACTTAGAAACGGAACGGAAATCAATTTCGAATAGGATTGACTTTCGGAACGAAATAGAGAGTAGGGCCACTGAACTAGATTCGAAGACTATTCAGGTTGCAGCCATGTTCGCAACTGGCTCTGCAGTTCTTAGGTAATGAATTTGTTTCATTCCTCACTAGACTGATGCCGCTCTACAATTTGTCAATTTTTTCCCCAACTTTAGAGCTTTTAAGACCTCTTTTGAGTGAAAGACCCGATGTTTTATCCAATGCATTTTAACATCGTCTTTGGCCAAATAGGCTTGTTAAAGAGATAGCTGAAACAGGTTGTTACAACACAGCTTTATATACCCCATCGGTATTGTGAAGCTTTTATAGCTTTCAAAAGCTCAAACCTCTAAAAGAGGTGATGATCTCCTCATTTTAGCTATGACCACTTCCTTACTGTTTACGGCTTACATTCTTTAACAATTCGAGAGAGCAAAACTTATTATAAACCCTGTTCGATGGCAAATTAAACTAACCCATATCTCGGTTTGAAACTTGTAGAACTGACTTTTCAAGCACAAAACTTTTCCCGATTGGCTATGCAAATATAGTGTAAAGTAAGTCGGTGGAAGATATACGTTGCACCTGCGTAGTCAGGTTGCTTTAAGCCAATCCGTTTGTCACTTCTGAAACATTGCTCTAAAGCCTTTATCGGTTTCCCGAAGATTTTAGCTTAAAGCTCTTTAAAGCTGTAGCAACTCATGTTACGACATCATATTCGTTTATAAGTGCCAGAATTATAATCTCTTATAATACCAGTTAGCTGAATGAATTGTGAGCCTGGGAGATGTGTCCTCCCCTTTGGTTGTTGTAAGACCATAGGTAACCATTTTAGTCAGTGCTTTATAAATATATTCTGTAGAAATTCTGAGCTTGGTTACCTTTCTCTAGGCTTTCAGTCACTTTGACATAGATCTCAGATTAGCTTGCCTGAAAGGGCTCGGGAGAAGTTTTCCCCAAACCTATATGAACCTGTGGTGTCACGACTTCCCTCTGAAGGGCTTTTCGTTTTCAGATAGGCTCGACTCAGACCATGTTGTTAGACCTCTTTTTGTCTCTCTAATCGTTTTCACGTTTTCAGCGACTGTCTCTAAAATTCTTCAAGGCTCGGTCCGTACCTCGATCAACCGCTTCAGCTCGGGCATTTCTATTTGTGCATTTTAACTCCATCAAAACTGATATTCACACCATTCTGAACCCAATAACCTTACTCTTCAGCTGGCAATAGTGCTGGGCATTGGCGCAGTATATTCCGCGATATCCAAGTCTTCAAGGTATAATGTCAACTTTTTGAAGTTCCGTATTTTTAAGGTGCTCAAGTCATCATTGGTATTTGCAAATGATCGCTGCTAACCATTTGGGTATCTCAAGTTATTTGGAAGAGCAGTCCAGCATTTTCAAAGCCATTTTATTCTGCCTACATTCTTATAACTTCTGACTAGCTTTTTTCTAGGCTTCCTTTAATCTCCTATACAAGTTCTGAGTTACATTCCGATTGATAACAAAACTGACTATCACTTGTCAGTGGTCTGCTGAAAGTACACGTCAGTTAAACGGAGCTGGTAACGTCTCCATTCAAGCCATGAACAGCCTTATCAACTTCTTATATCGTTCTGTGGGAAATTTCGACAGATTTCCGTCATTCCTCACTAAATTTATCGCGCTCACTTTGAAGCATATCCAATACCTAATCTCGATACACAAGTCAAAAACCCCCACTTCACCGATAACACCATATTAAAGCTTTCACACGAAAACGACATCAAATTTCCAAAAACCAAAGACCAATGAACTTCACCTTCAAACTAAGGCTATTCTCATTCCCCAACACACTGCCTCGGCTTACCTAATCTTATCGTCATTATCATTTTAAATAGCCCCCAAAAGCAAACTCAATTGCTTTCGATTTGAAATTTCCTGTCAGACGTATCTACGTATTTCAATAAATAAATTATCTCAACACAAAAGCTAATGAATGAGATAATTACAAGTACACAAACTTAACCGTTGCATAAACTTTTTTTCGGATTTCCATTCCATCGAATTGTTAACCATCATCGGTTAAGTAAATAGAACATTTTCGCAAGACTCACCCGTAAGAGCCGAAATATTGGAAACAAAAACCCAAAATATTGGCCCCATGGTTTCACAGCAAAACAATCGATTGTCGTCATCCCCATCACACTATCAAAACGAATTCTTAATAAGCACCGCGCCACATCATTCTAATTAATTGGCTGCTTTCGTTATAGTGTACCTCTAGATTGTTGCCTTCGCTTTGATAACAAAACGGGGAGGAACGAGTCGTTCCAGGTACAAAGTCAAAACGGTTAGCCCACAAGATGGAGTGGTGAAAACTTCACTTGCAAATTTGTATTCCTTGGTAAAAGTTTTCGCCCCCCCCCCCCTCTGCAAAATGTCGTGTCTTTTGAATACCTAATTTAAGAGAACTTCTTCTGGGGAAGTTTTGTGCGTCAGCTCAGTATAAAAGATGTTGATGAAATCAAATCACTTTGATTGAGCTTGAAAGGTGTCGCGGTTAGACTTGTTTTCGCGATGGAGATACAGAAACAAAAAAAAAACAAAACAAAATTTTCTCGCGATAACTGGTGCGGTTTGGTGCGCGGGTGGTTGAGAAAATTTACATTTTTGCCGAGACTTTGTTTCTACCAAAGTTCATACATATCAAGAAGATGGTAGGGGAAGAATGAGTTTGGATGTGGTGTCACCATATGTTCAAAGGGGGTTTTTAACCAGAGAGAACAAAAAAAAAAGTAACAGCCACATCATTGATGTTCAAAAACTGACTGAAAGAGGGGCAATTGCTCAGTAGTTGGAGTGAGCGGCTGGGGTTCAACCCTCTTTCAAACGCCCCACAATCATCCAAGATAACAACATTTCTGAGAGAGATTTTACACTCCAACAGTTCGAAAAAGGCAAAAAATCGTTAGTCCCTCCAATCCGTTCCAAGAGCCCCTACATATAATTCAATTAACTGTCTGTTGTGTGTATGGAGATGTGTTTGTTACGGAAACAGGTAAAAAGGCTCACCCAATCCGTACGAGTTTCTCGAACCTACAAAAGGGCTGGATCGCAGCGTTGCCGAAAGTACTCCCATAAGAGTATTGTACTACTTTCAACACCTCCGTACTCCCGTAATCCTCCTTTTACATTCGTACTCCTATTCTTTTTAAAGTCCTAAGATATCTACATTGCAAAAAGTAATTTCAACATTAATAAATTTAATTCACTTCAAATTTAATGCAAATTTTTTGCCATTTAATATGAATCAAAATAACATATTTTTTGCCAAGCCTCTTGTATTTAATATATATCTTGTGATCCAATAAGTTCCTAATTTTAATATTGAAATGCATTAAAGTTTTTGAGATATTTACTTACAAAGAATTAATAATTCATTTATTTATGTTTTGTTTTTATTTTTTTAACTGAATTTATTTGTGGTTTTTGTTTAAATAAAAATAAAAATGTCTGTACTCCTATTTTTTTTCAAAATACTCCCGTTTTTTGGCTGCAGTACTACCTAATAACATTTCTGTCCGGCAACGCTCCTGGATGAGGCATAATAGTTCATATTCTTTTGCAATCGGTCAACTCATTCAGAAGATATGCGAATGAAAATATTTTTGGGAGAAGGTGTTATTTTATGCTCCATCATTTTTATAAATCATCTTCAATGATTTTCTATGAGTGGAGATTCCAAAATCTTTACAGTGGGGCTATGTTTGGGGTATGAAAAGGGTAGGACTCTGATTGGTATCATCAGTTTTTGCAGGTTACTATATCTCCTCGCGGTAGCCACCGAGAACTGGTCTTTTAGAATATGAAACAAAAAAGCAAAGGGCTGTAAGAAGTTAGACCTGTAGGGTCCTATAGGGCCCTGTTGCGCTAACGATTAAAATTAACTTTTAAAACTACATAGGGGTGTGCATTACCCTGACAGTACGCGTGCCACTGGTAGTTCCACCTTTAGAAATGCCACATCTGTAATCAAATCTGTCCCTTAAATCCACGACTCTAAACCTATAAGTACTCGCCAGTATCGTATGACGTCTTTGTCGCACAATTTTCGAAAGTCCTCAATTCACTGACAAGTTTGTTTGTCTTAGGCACGTTTTGAAAGACTGTATAGCATTGGATGTTGCGCAAACTCAAAACGGCTTTGCTACCTAAAAAGGAAGTACAGCGGGGTATTTCTAGTACATAGTAAGCCGGCGAACGCCTTTGCAAGTTACAAAGGTGTCTTAAGGCTGCCACGGAAATATGTCACTGACGCCGATATCTTACACAGTGGACTAGGTTTTTTTTTGCGTTACTTAGTATTACTAAGTCGGAAAGTTCTAATCAAAATCAAAAGTTTGTTCTGACAAGTCAGTCTGTTGTTGATTTTTCTTAAGACTATGGCGAGGGCTTGTCATTGGTTTGAAATCACTCTTGTCTGGGTTCCCGGCCATAGGAACATAGAGTCTTCCCTAAGCTGGGAGAAAAATTCTACTGTACTGCACCTCAAGGGCGGAGACCAGATGGTTGAACCTGACGAGCTATGTCATTTCGAGGAAGATCTGGCCAACTTACGAAGATGCCAGTACAAACAACCCCTTAGCCAGAATGCGTGTAGATGTCGCCAGAATAACGGCAATTAGTACGGGTCATTGGCCTTTAGGAACTCACGCAGCCAAGCTTGGCATCCCCCATAACACCCACTGCCGAACTTTGTGAGTGTCCGACCCTAGCCAAAACCAGACTCAGTGCTCTAGGTCATCACTTTTATGATGACCTTTCGGCCATCCAAAGTATCCATTTCAATAAGATCATCAAATTTCGATGATCGACGGACATTGGCCTCTATATCAAAGGCAGTGTTGATAGGCAACGCACAATACACCGAAACTGCTCCGCACTCCACTGTAAGTTAGATCGAACAGTCTCTATCAACCAAAAGTAAACCACATTTGCTATTTTTCTTGACAAAGAGGGTTTTCTCCATAACATTCAGGCAGGCTCAAGCTGACGCAGTAGTTTTGTCTAATATTTCGTGCTCCGCAGTTCGGAAGACTGCTGTTTTTACTGGATTCAGGAATCTGTTTCGTAAGGGGCTTCTGATCACCATTGTCCACTAGTTATGACCTAGCTATGCAGTAAACGCTGTCTAACTACTCTCTGGAAATCAAACTAAAATACTTTCCGATATTCAGCAATCCGGTCTGTGGACCCTAGTCTGCTTGATCAACAGATGTGGTCTTTGGATTGATACGTAGAAAAGGACTCTAGTTGTATTCACCAGAAAAAAAAAACAAGTTTACTTGTGCTACCTCCCAAAGTTGAACGGAACCTTACTGAAGTTGGATGCCAACTAGATTGAAATAAGGAAGGTAAAATAAATTACCAATCGTGCCCAATTAGACTTATACACCTGCAAACCCCAAACTAGTAAACTGCAGGCACCTATTACCTTTTTCTATCAGAAAAGTATGTTTTAAACAAGAAAAGTAAAGCATTTTAAACAATATAGGTCCCAGCAGCGAACCCAATGGTACCCCATCAGATCCCATCAATTTTGATCTCCCAATTTCATGTCGTCTTAGGCACAATTTTTCTGAATACATCAATCCTTCTTACTTTGTTTTTATATGTTATCTTCGACATCCACGGTTGCGAGCACTGTCAAACGCTGATACCAATTTATTTTTAGAAAAGGTGTCTATCGATGTTTCCCTCGCAATATATCGTGCACCAGATATCTGGTCTACCATTTATGATTAAAATTTAATTTCACAACCCTCTTGGACTTTTCAATTTCTTAAAACAATACGACAATCTACAGCAACTCATAAATAACATTTTAACAGTCCTTCGCAAGAATAAGAGTGTCCTCTCCTCGGTCATTCGGGCGACCATTCACCCTGTAATAAATTCAAAGTAAAAGACACCCAAGCACCACTAGAGAACATTCCACAAATTGGATTACCAGTACCAGACCAGCCCTTGTGCTGCCTCTTTGTTTTATTGCACTTTTCGAACGCGTCCCCGAGCTGTGGCACACGAGTACAGCAAATGGACGTATGCATCTGATACCGAATTGAGGGACAAGTGGCAGGCTTGGTGCTCCTCACCCAGAACGTGACAAGCGGATGCCCATGCCATGACATTTCCATCGCAGTCATCCGGCAATCGTTGCATCTCTTCAGAGAGTTCTTACAAATGTCTCCTCAATGACAGAGTCAACTTCTCCACACGCGGAGTATATCCGAGTCGCTTTTCTTCGTTTTTATTAATTATGCTAAACGAGAATATTCTTTGAAGCAGATGAGTGTGTCCCACTGGCATAGTGGCGGCTACCACCCACTTTATTACTTCGGTCGGTACACTAATAGAATTTGTGTCGTCTCCTCCTCCCTGTCGTTGTGACTTTTTATCGTTCTCTCGTTCTGCGGCCATATTGATGACAGAGGGTACACCATTATAATCAACGGAGCTAATGAATGAATTCAATTTGAAAGAGATCCTTTCCTCAGATTGTGTGCTGCTCTGGTCTCTGGTCATGCTTCGATATGGCAAATTGTCGCAGCTCGACAGTAATTAATAATCAAGTGTCACCAGTCACCAGCACTCTCACCATCAGTGTGCGCCGTTTAATAAGTCTTCGGGGGAACGTTAATCAATCCAATGACCGACCTCATTTCCACAAATTATGCAAAACTCATTCCAATAAAATGCAATCCAAACTGATTTCAGTCTCATTTAAAATTTTATTCGCGAAACTCCTACAGCACAATACTATTGTCTGCCAGAACTTGTTTCCAGTCGCATATCATCGAGCTACGTTGTCCCGCAGAGATTTGAATTACAAATCACTTGAAATACATTTCAAGCTCGTTAAAAGTATATACACAATTTGGCCGTCTTTTAAGCGTAAAAATTTGGAGATAGAAGCGGTTTTTATGGGGTTTCTATTTTTTTGTACAAGCGGTGAAGAATTCGGTTTAGCTTTTTAAAGGCTGTCAAAGTAAACACTAAACGCTTGACGTTTCCATTTAAACGACAAATGATGGGGACTTAACGCTATCGTAGGGTAAGGCGGGTTGGATTGGAAAATTTTCAAATTTAGCTACATTCTAAGGATGGCCAAAGTTGGAGCCTTCTTCTTCCACAGTTTTGAATCAAGTTCTCAAGTTCGAGCAAACTCTTGCAATACCGGAACTACTGAACAAGATTCAATTTCTTCAAATACGCAATAAGCTGTCTCTGTCTTCCCTGTTTCACATTTTCTGTATACTTAGTCGTGCATCTCCCACTTTTATCTGCAATCAAAACATTTAGATAACGACTTAGATATTAAAAGTTGTTTAAAAAAAAATTCAAACCACTGACCAGAAAATTTGTCATTTTCATCCAAATGATGCTCCTCCCCCTCCCCTACTCTAATCCCCAAATCCGATTGTCAATCATTGATAGTTGAACATCTATTTCCGTTTTGCATTGCGAGAGCGGATCACCCCGCAAAGGAGTGCCATCAGCATAGACATTCCTAAACTCCCATTATTGTCCAAACCGTCAATTCCCCGATGCCCGTCCAAATTTATACTGTCATGTGCGCGTATATTGACGTCCAACAGCGCGTAACGAAACTCAATTCTGATTGCTCCTTAATCGCTCATTATGCGCGGAAGCATTACAAAAGTATCTGGCACAATGAAAAATAAAACATCGAGGAGAACGTCTGTATGGGTCTGCTACGAGTATAGATCCCCCCGCCAAAAGTCGGCCGCATTCACTTAACCATTTTCTGGGTGTGTGTATATGGAACTCATTTCATTTAGTCGCTATCCATGGAATAAGGTCAACGCCAAACGGAAAAGAGTATGGTACTCATCGCAGTGCCACTGCCAGCTAGGGCATTCGTCGGAACTGGGAGTACACAATTCGGATCTGTATCTGTAAAGCCATGCTTTTTGAAACACATGTTTCAAATGACAAATGATGTGTAACATGTGTGTGACTGTCTGGCGATGCAAAAAAAAAATAAAACAAATACCCATCTCATACGAGTTGTATTGGAAAACATGAGAAAAATGAATCTGATCTGAATATGGGGGTGGATTGAGGATAATACAGTTTTACAGTGGTGCGGCCGGCGGCAGCGACAATGACGACGGTGTAATTAAATTATCCGAACTGCAGCGTGCACGATGAGATTTTAATTAGTCTCCGCATTGTCCATATACGAATGCTGGATAGAGATAAATTTCTATCTGAACAAACATGGTATTCCCTTGTTGATGGGGCGTACTGTAATTGTTCAAAAGCGATCGGGATCCATTGATGTCAAGTGATGTTAACAATGGTAATTATTAGCGCAAATTTGCGAGTGAAATCCACCCTTGAAATTGGAAACTACGCAATACATCCCAAGGAGTCGAGTTGGTGTATTAAATTTGGGATCGCTTTGTTTTATTGCTCGTGAACAGCAAGTTTCACGACTCATTCTTGTTCACTATACTTGTATGCTTTTGTTGCGAAAATCAGGTTCATTATCATATTGGTCGGTACCAAAAATAGTTTTTCAAGGTCGAGGCTACATTTTAGGAAGTAAAAGTTTTGGACAAAATTATCCGCAAAATACTTGCGATGGAAGTTGTTAAAAGTTATTACTACTGTTGGTTTCCTAAAACAATTGAACGGCAATTATTGATATTTCTGTTTATGCTATTATTATTGAAGTCCGCCTTCGTAGAGCAATTCCAACAGTCTATGTGACATAAACAATAAGTGCAGTCATTTAAGGATGCGAATGTGTAAGAGGGGATAGGATGGGCATAAGAGGTTCACAATTGAGTGGACATGAGAGAGTTGAGTGATACTAAGTTTGGTTGCCTTACAATACTAAGTTAGTATTATTGTGTTTGCGGATCTCCGGAAGCAATCTTACCTATTTCAGCTTTATAGCAATTTGCTTAAAAAAAAAAACATTTAGCAATAATATGCAACACATTCTCTCTTTTGTTTCTGTTAAAAAAAAAACGAATGATTTATATGTTATTTCGTGATTCATTTATTTCGGCCTCGAAGTGAAAAGAGAATGAAAAAAAAACAAAGTTTTGACAGGAGGCCAGACAATTGTGAAATTGTCACTAAGGGCAGAGGTTCCCAATTTGTTTCGGCCACGGAACGGAACCCTAAATGATCAAACTTTTTTTAGCGGACCCCCATTTCATTTCATTTATTCAATCTACGATTTATAATCCACAGATTTCGAAAAACAATACAATAAGTTATATAAAAATAATGATATTTACAGAAAACATCGTTCCCTTGAACTACGGTTTGGATATTTTTATATTTGACAAGAAAAGAAAGAATAAAAGATATAAAATAAATTATTTTAAGTTTCATAAAACATTTATTGTACAACAAAAAATACGTTGTAACTTTTTAATGTGAAGAATGAAATTTTTGCGACGCGACGGCACGATTATGCTTTTTTACTACGGGACCCCTTTGACCCTTCCAGGGAATCCCAGGGTTTTGGGAAACGCTGACTTGCAATGACTCTTTTTTATTTCAAGAGTTTCATAATATTGTGTGCAGATCTATAAATCAACAACTCTTTTCTTAATATTAATCGTATGTTACAAAAAGGATACATGCAGGAACTTACCTACTTAAATTCACCTTTCATTTTTTAGTCTATAATTTACAAAATTCGGTTTTGAAATAACGCCGTAATCGTTAGAATAAAAAAAAGTGTAGCTTTTCAATGACGATTTGAGGTATTTGTCTAGAGTTACCCCCATAGCTCTTAGCAGCTCATTCGGTGACCCTGAGCACCCGTCTGGGTATGGGTGTCATTATTTGAGACTGTTCCCTTACATTAAGTTAAGTTTTTAATATGATCTAAATAATTTTATATCTAAATAATTTTTAGTTTTGACCCCTAATTTCTGTAGTTCACAGTATATTTTCCATACAAATTTTACCATTGTGAGCTTTAGAAATTTAAAGATGAGACTAAAATTTGTTAGCACGACGCATTGAGTTTGCTTCGAGATCTGAATACATGAAGTTGTTTTTAGTGAATTTTGTTAATACATTTTTTATTCGATTAAGGTTTAGAAAGATTTTAGCTTTAAATTTAAGAGAATGCATTTCCATAAGCTATTATTCTTAATATTTTCGATTATAAAGTTGTGAACCCATTTTCTCTTATATCTGATTAACTTTCTTGCTTAGATTGCTAATTAAAAAATTTAATTTAATATTTTTAGTCTCAGATTTGTTGAGCAAACCATATTGTGGCTGGCTTTAATTTTAATTGAAATGGCATAATTATTTAATTTATATTTTGTTAATATCTCTGCAAAGTCCGATATAAATATGTTCAACGTAAAATTTACGCTTCTAAATTACATTAAAATAATCAATTTCAATATTTTTGAAGCGGTTTTACCCCGAAGGCAAAAAGAGTTCGTCAGATTGCGGGACTAATTAAAATAAATATATTGAACTTACGGATTATAATACTAGTAATGCCAGTTTGGGGGTTTTCCCCTCAGATTTAGAGTTTTTTTTTTTTGGTTAAAGGGGGGAAATCTGAGAAGAAAAATTGATCAGAGGGAAATTAACTAAAACTTTTTAAATTCCTATGTATTTGTATTTTGTTTTAACATCCTTTAAATGATTCCGCATTTTGCAAGCGTAAAAAACGCTGCGCCCTACTAATAAAAAATTTTAGTATCGACTTTAAATTTACGTAAGGTCACAATTGCAAAATTTTGTATGGAAAATATATCCACTGTGAACCACTAAAATTTAGAGTCAACACTAAAAATGTTTATTGGTAAGGCCCATTGTGAAATAGTAAAATTTAGAGTTTATTGGTTAACATTTTTAGTTCCCGCTGAGTAACTTTAACTTAAGAATGATGTAGTGTGGAGATTCGTCGTTCTATCCGCTGCCAACTGATTCGAAATTGAGGATGTAATAGATGTATGCGCTATTTAAAAATGTTTTTAAATAATCGATTGATTCTCCAAAGCTCTATTTACCAGTCAACTTAATTTATTCTAATATCTTTGGACAAGTCTTTTAAAAAAAAGCTAATGCCAGTTTCACCAAACTAAACTACAGTTCAAACAGTTCATTAAATATATGTAAAAAAAAATAGCCAATTCTTGGGGTTTTCAGATGGGTAATATTTTGACCGTCTTGCAACGCTTTATGATCTACAAAATATCAGCGGACTTTATGTTGTAAAATTTGGTATTTTGATGTCGATTGTTTTATTAATTTTATTTGTGACATTCGATTCCCGTCTCGTATCGAATGTCACAGTACTAAAAGCTAGATATAATTTGTGTTTCTCTAAAAATCGAAGTTGAGATCCCCTTCTCAGTAGACTACGACTGTCCCCACAGATATATGTCTCAGACTGCGATATGGAAATAATGACAAAGGAATAATGCCAAAAATAGCTATAAGAGAGTAATCCAGCTTAAGCCAATGTGCAAATACATAACATTTATAGGTGTTGCGACCATAATCAGATTGTTTAGAAATTAGTTTATTTAATGCAATTGAATTTTCGTTTGATAGCAGCTTAAGCCAACTTAATTCAATTGAATAACTTTTGAGGATTTAAAGGTCTGTGTTCGCGTTTATATATTCGATGATGCTGCAAAATGTCTACTTCCGACTTAAAGTGACTTTGCTTTTATTCCAGTCATAATAAAATAAATACAAAACCACTTATTTCGCATACCATCATCCACTTTAGACGACACAAGCTTCTAATGTAACGTCACTCATTGTCATTCCCCATGACGCTCTAACCACACAGCCAGCTAAAATGCACCGACATGCCTATCCATCTAACCCACACCAACACACTTCTAAATGAAATCAAAAAGAGAATCTAACAATCCAAAACCATGACTCGCTTCCATATTTAATTAGACGTCATTTAATCCATTTGACGCAATTGATCCAAATCGTTTGCAACTGCAATATCGAGCGACCATCGTATACTAATCTCCATGACAACATATTCACCTGTCAAACATAAATCCAAACCCAAACAAAAAAAAACCGCACACAAAACATGAAAATATCCATTTCAACATTTGTCAAACCAGGAAGAGGGCTCTCGTTCGGCGACCGCAAACTGCAACTGGGACTACAAACAATCAGGTGGATCCATATACAGTGCTTCAGTGTCAGCGCTGGATGGTGCACATTTACGTACCAAGGGATTATTTTCATTTGCGCTATCGACATGTTAGTTCTTTGAGTTTTTGCCTCGTAATGCAGCCGCCGCACAGTTCATGAGACGGTATATGCAGCTCTTAAGCAATCGACGACGCAGTTGGCTACCATATGCAACACGAAACATCCATAAACTACTCTGTACTCTCCTTGCACGTATGTGGTGGTGGTGGTCTGCCACTGTTGGCGTGGAGTAATGAAATCCGACTGCAAAAGTTTTCAGCTCTGGTCTTTGCCCTACCATTACCGCTCTTTAATCTTTGAAGCTATATACATATACCGAGTCCTTCCGTTGACAGTGCCTAATACATTTGGGTGGGGTCTGTAAATGACTTCTTTCTACCGAGTCGAAGTGCATTGTATACGTGTGTACACATTTCGGCAGCACATAAGAAGAGAGATTGGATACTTTTTTTTTTGCTATCCTGAAAAAAACACAGATTTTCCATCGTCCATAGGAATTTAGAATTCCTTTAAAAGGAACGCACACACACTCCCGCATGCATATCCTCTCCCATACTCTGCCTCTGCCTGTTGTTCACTGGTGATAGATGATGGAACAATATGCAGATGGAGAGATGGAAAAACATTTTCCAAATGAAGCCAATAGTGCATAAATCTCAAAGATGCCAAGGAGTAATTTTGTGAAATTGGATTCGATCTGTTCCCAGGGTATATATTTATGTTTCTCTGTGTTTCTTGTGTGGACGATATGATTCAAAGCTTTTGTCAGTTTGGAACAAATATCCAAATGGATGCAGTATTCAAACGACATCTGAAGTTTCGAATTGAAGGGAGAACAATGAGAATCAGTGTACACATTCTAGTAGCCCTCTGTTTGCTAAGTATCCTCACAGATGAACGCACACAATTGCTGAGAATAGAAAATGTGTCAATTTTCATTGTTTTTAATCTGTATATGAAACAAATTTCAACGTCTGTTGGCTGATAATGAATTTACGCCGTAGAGAATGCATGGAAGTCGGACACGGGGTCTTAGGAAAGGTTCATGGTCTTGGAATGGAAGTAGTTAAAGACTTGTGAAGCTTTGTGCGATTTTGTTGCATTTACTAGTAAGAATTAGAAACAAAATATTTTCTTACTCTTTTTCGTCGGCTTAAACCCTCGGCTAATGACCCACTCGTTTCTTTTAGGAACTGCCTATAATATTCAATCTTCTTTTAAAGATTAAGGTCGTTTAATTTAGAGACTCACTCATAGGTCTTCTCTATACCTAGAAACAATCGGCGCGTCTTTCTCCTATGGATGGGGATCAAAAATAAGTCAGTCTTCATGGGCAAAACCACATTAAACTTAGCGTTGCTTTTGACGTTTTCATAGTCCCATCACTTTACTAGATGTCACAGGTACAGTAGTCCCTCGATAATGTGAACTAATTAAAACAAGGCGTTTTCGGATTTTAGAGGGATTCACATTAGTGGAACTTTTTTTCAGTACTTACTAAACTGATTGAAACAATTTTCAAATTTATTAAAAACAACACAAAATGATTTTTTAAAGCAAAGTTTAAATGTTTATTAATTTAGAAGAAAAACGAAAATCGCACGCAAAACGAGCAAGAGAAACCAGAGAAATATAAAAACTTTTACAAAAAAATTCACATTATAGACATGACAATGCCGATTCACATTTTAGAGAAATTCACATTATCGGTAATTCACATTATCGACGGACTACTGTATAAGTGGCCGCATTCAAGAATCTAGTTATTTTAAGTCGACTAGATTGGCCTGGATGAGATGCAACCTGAGCGCAAGAACTAGATTGGTCCGGAAGGTCACTTTTCATACGTCATCCACATACGCGAACTGTCAACTTAGTACTCATAGTCAGTCACGAATTTCTTGACTAGATTCGTCGGCTACCCCTCCATAGACGTCTGAATGAAATAGCTGCTCACATGACCGATTTCGACCAATCAAAACCGAGATTCACTAAGTGAGAGAGCTGTCAGACTTACTTAACTAGATACTTGAACGCCCCCAGTTTTTCGGATAACCGATTCATCACACTTTCGGCTTGCAGCTCTTGACGGCTTCTTCGTTTGCATCCACATGAACGGCTCAGTATGGCAGATTCGAAGATCATTTTTAACAGCTTAATCAAACCCTTAGAAAGCATTGCTGTTTCATCACTCTGTCGTGGATGGCATAAGTGAAGCCCACACACGACACAAAGCTTAAAATTATAATAAATTCCTTACGGACTTCCTTCTCTTCCCACCTTCCTTCTTAATATGACAGTGCAGCCTCACTTCGTGTGGAAAAAAAACAACTCAGAATCTAGTTAGTAAGTCGCATGAAACCAAGTTTCTACCTTAGGCTACGACTTGAGTACAAGAGCACATAGGTAGTCCCTAAAATGAAACACCAACTTCATAACTAGCTACAATTTAAATTTGCAAAGCTTTCGTATGGGCGTTGCCAATTTTGAACACAAATCACATCCAACCACCGATGAAATTCAAATGATGGACTTTAAATTACGGTCTTGCGGCTGTTACAAACCATTAACCGCATTGTCTCGCACTCGCTAAACTTAATGCAATCCATAATTAACACAATGTAGCTGAGATTAGACGTGCACCAGATTTTCAGGCCGCTTTGGTTGCACATTAATAATTCTAAACCACAACTGCTATTCAGGTCGATGGTGTCACAATAACACAATCACCTCAACCCTTAAAATTAACCCCATACGCTTAGCCCATGTCATGCACACCCGGCGTGCATATAAATAGCATTCGGTGACACTGCCACGTTGAGTAAGATGCACAATTAAGTTATATATAGGTCACTAGATCTGTCAAACAAGTTCAGATACAGTCGTGCTCTGCATATGCCGCAGAACCCCTACCCCTACCATATATAAACGGAACAAAGCGCGCAATTTTGACGGCCACCACGGCACTTATAATAAAACACGAACAGCCATATTGCCGTCTCCTTTTGTGTGCGACAAATCGCGACAAATGAATAAATGAATAAGGAATCACAAAAGCGCTGACAAAAACAAATAAAATGGTATCTAAAGACCAGAATAGGTTATCGGGACGTGTGTGTGTGGTTATGGGGAAGAGAAGACAGCCGGTCAACGTAGTCTGGTGGCCAAATCAGAAAAAACCCGTCCATTTCTAACCATCCGCCCTAAACCAAGTCGAATGTGACAACGAGACTAACGACGACGGACGAGATGCCTCAAATAAGGGCGCAAGTGGGTCGGCGCGGCCGATATGCAGCAGTTCAGTGCAGAGGTAGCCGGTTGTCTGGCAGTCGGTCGCATAATTATGCCTCTCGCATTTGCATGTAATTAATAAAACATCATTGGCGCTGCGCGCTATGGCCTTCATTGTTGGCTGGTCATACAGCTGCCATCACAATACTGTGCCGTTATGGCTGACACTTAAATAAGGATTTCCCCCCATCAAAAAAAAAAACTACATCAAAAACATTTAGGGCAGAGCGGATGAGACAATGGACATGTACATTATAGTTACACTGGACAGTATGTCCGGCAGGGAAGCACCTTGGTTTTAATGAATATGGTTTTGACTTATGAATGTGTAATCAAACAATATGTCTGCGTGGTGTGGAGCTGGTTTTATTCTAAATATTTTGAATGAAATTGGCAAAAGGATAACAAATAGGTAACAGAGAAAATTTCCGCATTTTTTTTCAGGTTGGCTAACTTTTGATTGCCTCTTCGGTAGTTAAAAAAAGTTTTTCTTAATTTAGCGGTCAACGACGTAGTTTTAGTAATCAATCGCCGTTCTCTAAAGTTTGTTTTTAAGATCAGGATAAGCAGATCTAGTTTTGCCGGGGAAATCATTTCAAGATGATGTTCTTCTTTCGACTCAATCGCCAGCTTTCAGAAAACTAATTCTCTAAAGTTTGTTTTTAAGATCAGGATAAGCAGATCTAGTTTTGCAGGGGAAATCATTTCAAGATGATGTTCTTCTTTCGACTCAATCGCCAGCTTTCAGAAAACTAATTCTCTAAAGTTTGTTTTTAAGATCAGGATAAGCAGATCTAGTTTTGCAGGGGAAATCGTTTCAAGATGATGTTCTTCTTTCGACTCAATCGCCAGCTTTCAGCAAACTAATTCTCTAAAGTTTGTTTTTAAGAATAGGATAAGCAGATCTAGTTTTGCAGGGGAAATCATTTCAAGATGATGTTCTTCTTTCGACTCAATCGCCAGCTTTCAGAAAACAAATTCGCTAAAGTTTGTTTTTAAGATCAGGATAAGCAGATCTAGTTTTGCAGGGGAAATCATTTCAAGATGATGTTCTTCTTTCGACTCAATCGCCAGCTTTCAGCAAACTAATTCTGACAGCAACATGCTATAAATTTGCATCTTAAGAGGGTCGAAAACTGAATTTTGTCTGCTAAAAATGTTTAATCTCGATGTTATTAAAAAAAAGCCTATTTCGACAAAACGTCGAAGGCTTTCTGCTTGCGAATGTTTCTGGTACAAGCTTCTCTGAAGAAGGCATAAACGACTGGAAATTGGAAACTAATAGTGAAGTTCAAATGGGCCTTAATTTCCCGTTTATTGGTTTAAGCCATTTCCTGTAATTTCGCTATTTAGTAGCAGAGACAAATGATACTGAGACCCCCAACTCACAATCCTCTTGCCGCTGGGCCCCTCAGTTTTTTTTCAAATTCGCCATTTTGTTTTCCTATCGGTGTTGTGTCAATTAAGAATCCGTGTGACATGGAAAAACATACAAAAAATACAAAAATAAATGCTACCAACCTCGGCAACCGTGGGGAAATGTGCTAGAGTTCGGGAATACCACATTTTTACATTACTGAATGCCATTGGTTAGTAATTATATATTGTTAAAAGGCGAATAATTTGATTTCTTTGGTTAATAAAACTAGCTAAATGAGATGTTCTATATTCAAGAAACTTATTATGACAAATATGGTTACATATTTTCTGCTTTTGAATATCATTAACTTCGATTTCATGTGTAAATTTTTCTTAGATAACTTAAGAAAATTTGCTCAAAATGTTTGCATTTTCCTTCAACCAATCTACATTGTTCATTTTTCATTAATATTTTAAGCAAATGTACACTTACCCATTAAAGAAAATGTTATCCAAACGTAACGAATAATTTCAAATATAACGGATAAAATTCTATGAACGCTGGCAGCAACTTTGCCCACAGCGGAAGTGGCATATGCAAGGTGCGAGCGTGTTGGTGAGTCGGAATTTTTGAAGTTACGTGACATTTCTCAATACGAATTTCTATTTAACAATACAAGCGCACTTAGCATTTGCCACCCCATAAAAATATAGCTTGTAGGCTAAGTAACGGGAAATCGGTCGGAGTTGGTGGTCTCAGTATTGTCTCTGTTTAGTAGAATCAAGCGCTCATATGTGTTGCAGAACACTTCACTTTAATTTGTCTATTTGATGTGCGAAATAAATGTCAACAAAGTACTGTATAAATTTAGAATGAGTTCTCTTAAATGGTGAGTGGTTAGTGACTCTTCATTTAATCAGAGACTTACGCCAACACGTTCTCATTACCAGCTCAGTCAGAGTGCTGAGCACTCTGCTCCTTTTTAGTTTTTGTAAACTAACTGGTAAGACCTTTCTCGATACCTCAGACCATCTTGTACGTTTTGCGATTCTGCCAGTGTTGGTATAATTTTAAAGAATAAATCGCGCCTTATGGTCATCAACTAAAAGCTTTCTTAACCTTTCTTAGATGTGGTTTTCGTCGTCGTTCCATAAGCAAGACTCGCGTGTTGGAAACGGTTCCCCTTCCCGATTTTTACTCATTCATGTTGAGCTTTTAGTCTTTTCTAGAATATTCATTGTATACCACCCGATCTTCTAATTGTTTTTTTTTTTTCATAAGTTTGACAGGTAGTCTTACGGCTGAAATATATATCAGCAATTTGGGTCTAGCTTGTCAATTTTTACCTAGAGATCGGCTATTTTAATAAAAGTGCTTCCAAATTGTCTTTCTGTTTAGATGAATGAACTAGATGAATTTATGATTTCTACGTATAACTTTTGAGCTCTACACTGTCCAGATCTTCTAGTTCATTACAAAAGGAGCTATCAAATTTCTTCAATTTGGACAGTCTTGGTGAAAAGATTCCGACTCTTCAACATTACATTTTGTATATATACCCCGTGATACCAATAATCATTTTTAGTGTCCAGGCTACATTTTTCGAACTCACAATGGCGAAATTTTACATACAAATTTGCATATTGTGACCTACCAAATATTTAGTGTGGAGGTTAAAAATTATTATTATTTGACCCTCTATAAAATTAACATAACCATCGTTATTTTATCAGTAAATATATTTTTCCCATACTGTGTTTTTTCCCATAATTTTATTAATGCGTTTTTTTTTATTGTATTTCCGATGACGTGAATTTTTCTTCAACTTGTGCCAACTTGTGACTGCGACTGATAAATTGTTCGTACCGAAAATTCTCTCAACATATATAGAAGTATAGAACATCCTTCTAGTATGCACCGAAAAATGATGAACGATAATCGATTGCCAAAGTGACAGTGACACTGCCACTGAATATGATTTCGGTGATTTTTCTCTACACCCATTACAACACAAATTGATGGCAGTCATTCACAACAATAAAGTTGACTCTTTTCGATAGAATTTGTCATCGAATGATGTCAAGTTGTGGATACAAAATACAAATTACATTTTATGATGTACCCTTTGGAAAAGAGTTTACTTGTCTGCCGATACTTTTTCAATTAGAATTTGTTTAATTTTTTCATGATTTCGTTAATTACCGGATCACGGACTCACAGGAAATATCTTGCAGCGTATTCGGGCTCTTCGCTAATGGGGATGTAATACTCGTAGCTCGTGCACATGATTTTTGCCCCAATTATGATTCTGTTATCGTGGATCTGTATCTGTACAGCAGATGCCCAGCCATTAAGTAAAAATGCTCGGAATATAAATAAAGAAAAAATATTAAAAACAAATTAAATGAGCACATGTACAGAGAACAGAGTGCATTAACGTTTTTTTTTGGGAGTTCACCAAATTTTTTTTTACTCTATTTTCAAGGTGCACATAGAAAAAAGAGCTCGCAATTTATTATCGCAAAATTTTTGCAGTTTTTAATATATATTTTTTTTTCGAATACGCATTTAACACATAGTCAAGCTGTGGTATTGAAATATGTTTACAAATTGTTTTGTATTATTTTTGGCGATGACAAGTTGTGAGAGAAATGTATTTGCTGTGAAATAGCTTTTTAATGTAGCAGTGATTTTTGTGTTCGGCCACATTTATATGACATATACTCGTGTAGTGACAGGAAGGGAATAATAATGCATTGATGGTGTGTACATTTTGGAAATATAATTAAGACGCTGCTCATGCGATGGCAGCTTGACATGAATCACTCTGCCAATAACTAGTATGTTGTTCATAATTTTGCTTGTTTTCTTACGAATCAAGGTTGCCAGGTTGAGATATTTATCGGTTAGTCAGGGCCATCTTCATGTGTGATGACATCGGTTCGACGAACTTTACCAAGTGAGATCAGCTAAGATTTACATATAAACTTTTCGGAAATACATTGTTTGGATGAACTCTGTATAATTGATTTTTAGATCTATCGTTTAGGGGATATTTTTTGTCATATATGACAAGATCAAGTCGTGACCTTTGAACTATTAACAACATTTCGTAGCTAAATTTAGAGATATGATCCGAGTCTTCTGTATTCAGCTCTTAAGTCATTATAGAGTAACGGCCAATCCGATTTTATTTATGTAGACAGTTTGCATTGATCGAGTAAGCTGGGTATATTTTTTTCTTTGCATTTATTTTGAAAGAAAAACTGTTTTAGTTTACTAAGTTGTTAATATAATATTTTTTTAATAAAACAACACCACTTTCGAGAAAAACAAATACGTTCTAGCCTATAGCTTTGAAATACTTAAGCCGATATAAATACATTTTTTTTTATTTTCGTAAATTAGTTTTTTTTTAAGTTCAACTATGTACAAAGATTTTAAGACATAAAACATTTAAGCGTGAAGTATTTTATTTTAATTTTTGAATGAGATCCACATAGATAGGACATATTTCTGTACCTTGCAGCTGTTCTTCTATCTTTTCTTTTATTTTAATTTGAACTGCCGCCTGAGTGGTGGTGGAAACACATAGTTTTAGGTACTTAGAGTATGAAGTCTAAATCAGATGAAATAGGGGAGAGCGGAGCTAGAAGTAACACAAATAGCATAATTAAAACTACAAAATTCATCATAAAAGTCCAATTAAGTCTACTCAGATGATGTCGAAACATTGCCTTTTTTAAAGAAAGAGGGGTTGTTACAACTTACCTCTGCTACGGACCTGTCCCAACACAAAGCTCATATATAAACACAAAATTCACCAAAAGATAAGCGCATAGCTAAAATAAAAACAACCGACACTGTATTTATTTCATGTTAAAAGAAATATTAACAATATAAACAAAAAAACTTAGAAACAATCCAATTTTCCGGACTTCAAACGTTATGGTTCCAACTGACGATCAATACAAAACTTAAGTAGGCACGTCGTTTGCTTTGGACAAGACCAACATTTTTCTCTTTCACGTGACTGTTAAATGTTATACCTTAACCTTGTTACTTTTATCTCCGTCTTCCACTAAATAAAAATCGACTTGTTTATTATTTTGCAAAGATCTTCTAACCTTGAATCAATATAAATTAAGGCATTTTTTTGAACAAGGAAGGTATTGCCACTTGTCTTGTATTTGTTTTTATCAACTTTGTTTCCACAAATATTCTGCTGTATGTCTAATGTATATAAAAGGTTCTGAAAATAAATGAAATTAATAATTTTCTACTACAATTTGAACCTAGATTTAAACGCTGCCCAAAATGTTAGTTTTTTTTTTTTTATTTCTGATTAGAGTATTTTTCACACTCTCACCGTTAGTGAAATTTGCCTTCAGTTGTATGCCTCCTAAGAGCAATCATAAGTTTTTCGACTTACTTTTGCAACCAAAAGTGATTTTGGGACCGTGTAAATAGTCGTTTTGTATGCGAACCATAAATTTTTTGAAGAGCAGTTCCACTCATATAAAAATGTTAGATAAGTTTGTATTCAAGGGATTGTTTCTGATTTTTTAAATGGCAACACTTTTTTCAGAGACAGCTTATTTCTGCTTATTTTGGATTGAAATAATCCCGATTAGTATGGGCTTACCATAACCCTCCATTAGATGCTCGAAAACTAGTCGAAAAATAAAAAAAATGCCCAGAAGTTTTTACTTCAAAATAAAACGTGTAAAATGTGTTTTTTTTCTTTAGTTTGGTTTTCAAATTGACAACACCTTTCGAACGGGGAAATCTCGGGTTGAATTACCGCATCCGTGATAGAGTTTCACGTGAATAGATTTGTTATTGATTTGCATGGAAAAATCCTCAAAATTCAGCGACGGATTGCTCGTTCATTGCTATGGTAATTCGACCCCTGATTTGACAGCTGTCAGCTTATTTGTGTACACTTTGGTTTGTCGTATGAACATGCTTACACTTTCGATACCACTAGTATAGACACATGATGCGCAGTTGGGACAGCTTGAAAAACTATTCCATTGCATTTTGCTCGACCCAACTGCGGAGCCTTCATGACTGAATCACACTTAAGCAGTTATGGCCCAAAACTATCTTTCTAAAAAGTCAATATCATGGTCATTACCTTGATTAGTTGAATTGTATGTGATTTATTTTATTATATATACCTCTAAAGAAAAACTCCCTTCACCCCGACACGACTGGTTACGAAACGATGGAGGTACCTACCAATTCTTTTAATTACTTGGAACCGTCCATTTGTCTATTCCGTCACCGGTGAATTCATAGGGGCCTGTTACTTTTGAATAAAAATAGTCGTGTATGCAGAGTTTTTCATATGCAGCAGTAGCTATATATAAAGATTGATTTGCAGTTTGTATTAGCTTATGTCACATTAATTCGCACGGCCTTTCCAGCTTAAGCTTGATTAATGATGTTGATTTCATAAATAATATTTTAGGCGATGACACGTGCCGCTTATGGGATATCCCATTTCCGCAGTCGCTATTAAGTGGTACTATGTAATGGCTTGATGAGAGCTGACGAGTACTAAAATGGGCTTTAGCTTTGAGGGCGTTTTAAGAATATTGCTTGATTTTTGGTGATCAAAAAAAATGTAGGACAGATAAAAATGCATTAAAAAATGTATATGATCTGAACATGACTTCCTTATACTCCGAAGCGAAAGGATATGCCACTCCGGCTTCATATCTTTCGAAAACAACTTTGCACTGAGAGAAGGTATAGAAGAAGACCTCACTGGCAATCACTTTTCGCCAACTTGAAGGTATCAAATGATTGTGACTTGTTTTGCAGCCCAATCACAAAGAACCATCGTTAAGCTTTAAAACAAAAAACCAGCAATCAATTCGAATACCCGCAATAATCTCTCCAATAGCCAGCCACACTCTGATTAACTTGTTCCTTTTCGATCCATTAAGCAGATCCTTTTTGTTGTCAAGTGATTTGTCTTCCATAAAATAGGACTCACCTTTACAGCAGTGGAACAATAAAAAAAAACTCGTCCGCCCTTTGATTCGATGTACAATCATTAATCCGAATCACAATTCGCTTCACATCGAATGAAACCACCCACCTTGTTCATTATCCTTTGTTCAGTGGAAAAAGTAGGATACCTTGAACAATGAACAGCAGCAGAGCTCACGCCTCCGGCTGGCGTTCTGCCTCACGTCCAATTCACCGCAGATCCACTTCATTAGTTGGAACATAAATTAGCCACCACATACCAACCGCAGAAGACATCTTCTTTCGGCTGCCAGGACGCAGTGTATTTCACATGTCAATCATGTGCATTGGAACTCCACTCCAGCCGCCATGCATGATGAATGATTCACCCGATTTGGCTTGTGGATTCAGCTCACTTCTACACTATTCGTGTGCACTTAGGCAGCCGGTGTCTTTTCACTCATTGACAGCGACCCTCCCTCTCTCGAATCCAAGTTAAAGATCTCCACAATAAACCATAAATTCATTTCCTTTTCGAACATTTCGACTGTGAATATCAGAAAATCCTGCAGAAAAACTTTTCCCCACACAGAGCTAGAAAAGTTCCCGAATAAACGTGACGCATTGGCAATGAATTCAATTCCTTATCGCCAATGAGTGTGTGTGTGTGTGTGGGGGGGGGGGGGAATGGAAGATAGATTTCCTTTGAATATACACACTCGCACAACGTGTTGAGAGATGAAAATGTTTCAAAATCTTTGCATGTTCACGGTCGTAGCTCCTACTCCAAGTAGACTAGTACGTTGTCCCCGTGTAGCATGTTGTTTCGAGTTCGCTTTGTGCATGTTATGCATAGATTTGGACTTCGCAGCACGTATGCGATAATTTCCAGATGAAGAAGGTATTTGCTCTTTTGGATGTCGTGTAAGGTACGTGCCGGTACTTAATGAGTTATTAAGAGGTTCACCCAGAGCCCACGATGGCCCACAGTCATATTCCTGGCGAGCGGATAATGTTTTCCTGTTCATGTTTTTCATGTGCTACATTGAGGTGTGTTTTCACACGTTGTTGGCAAACAGCAAGCGATAAAGGAAGACGTAAGCACACGCGGTGTTCTTAGGTCGGATGATTTGTTGCACCTTATCGGTTAGAACTTTGATGCTGTGGGTGGAACTTTAGTTAAGGTATCTTAACGCGCTTTCACATCCACAATAGTCGAGCGGGTTGTAAGCAGTTTTCTGATTTTAAAATAAAAAACCGATGGTCCAATATTTAAACATATGTACCCTACCCAAGTGAATTTTCTCACATTGCCCACTTTGAGGAATGAAAGTCAATTCGAAATTTGGCATCTTACAAACATCGTAGGCCCATTTGACCAACCTAGACAATTGCTGAATAGCTTCATATACCTATTCATATACCAACCTATTTAGCAAGCCACGTGGCCAATACATTCTTCCAGGTGAGTGTATCGCGAACGTCGTAACATTTTATTTAAAAATAGCCACATATAGAATAGAATTGTCATATCGGACAGGCGAAAAAATGATACCTGGTTGATTGGACAACATAAAGCTCTGATGCATGTTTCACTATTTTTCTACCAGATGTACCACCATAAGTTTGTCTATCGTTTGCCAATTCACATAGCTGTAGATGTTCGTATTTTGTACTGCCACATGCGTTTTGGCAAATCGCCAGCGATTCTTCATCGATATTTGCCATGAATTCAAATATTTTTCCAGATTCCCCTGAGATTCTCGGATGAGCTCGCTGGCAAGCGAAATCTTCTTCCGGGGAACTTGAAGCAAGGGGAATGCAAATTAACCTGCTCATTGAATAGTGGAATATATTTGCATACAAAATTGATCAGTTTAAGTAGTTTTGGTCAACAAATTTGTTGCTCAAACTTGTTAGATGAGTTTACGTCGCGATTGCTCCACCAGTAAATACCTTTGGTACACGAAGAGTGACATCTTAGTGTCTATGAATGTTGAACAATTCCAGATCTATTTTTTCTGGCTTATAGTGGAGCTCTATGCAAACGTTAATCTAGATTTTGGTGTATCCAGACAGGTGTTAGAACTATCGAAACTCTAAAAAGACGTCATCTCCACTGCAAGCTTTTAAGCTGCTTTAAAACGCAAAATATTCATCAATAACGTCTTAAAAAATAGTCCTCATCTCCCACAACCAGTGTTGCCACTAAAAAATAAAGAATCCGGTCAAATCTGACCGAATGACCGATTTTTAATTTTTTTTTAAATTCGGTCAGAAATGAAATCTAGTAATATATTCTAACTAAAAATAGAAAACAAAAATTATATTATATTATAGGTACATAGTTTTTTTTATTTTTCTTAACTTATCTTAATTAAAGCTAAAAAACAAAAAAAAAATAAACAATTCCTTGAAAAGCTTTGCAACAGAACGTTTTGCAGAAAAAGGAACGTTCCACTCCACTTTGGCGTTTGAATTTGGCAAAACGAAATTGCAAAACATTCCAAATGGTCGTCACTTCAGCATTGTTTGAATGCACACCTCCAGTCACACTTGGTGGGAGCATTAAAATGAAACTGCCGCGAGGAGCCCCTGTATTCTAGCGTTATTCACAATAAATAATTGGTTTCTGTATGAAATTGTGAGTGTGTTCGTTAAGTATGACCAGATATCATTTTTTTTCAAATTATATTAATCTATCCCTTATTGTCTAGTCATAGACCAATATTATCTTAAAGGTCAAAAAAGGGGGTTCCGGTTAAAGAATTTTTTCGTTTCGGTTAAAAATCCGGTCTAACCGGATTTCAAAATTTTCTTCCCGTTAGTGGGAAGAGATTTCGGTCAGATATGACCGGAATCCGGTCAGAATGGCAACATTGCCCACAACAGCATTGACGTGGCACTTGGCAAAGCCCAGTACACGACTTAATGACTACTTAATTAAATGAGTGAAATTAGCAATCAAGTTCCACTCACACGTACTCGCAAATGATTCATTTGCCGGCCGCTTCAATTAGCACCAACACATGGACATTCCCATCACTTGTCAGTCATTATTACGGTTGCAGATCGTGAGAAAGCTTATAGCGAAAATCACCGCAATACCGCAGCAAAAAAAAAGAGGATACCCCACCTCCACCCGAACAGGTTAAAGTTCGAGAAAATTAGATACACTCGCGCTAATTTGCATCCAACGCGAGAGAGTCAGCGTTAGACCAATCCATCACGCCGGCATACATCTATCGTGTTCGTGTGCCTGTGCACTTATTATTATCAACCGCACATCTCGCTGTCACTGTGCATTTGCATATAGCCCGCCGCAATTAACCCAGAGGTTAGCACTGCATCTCTACAGCTACTGCCTGATGCAACAATAAATCCGCGAGTTACCCATTACATCATAATGTTGATAATTATCATGCGCTCCAATTCGATTGCTGCCAACCCAAAATGGTTTTAAATTTCATTAAATTTTGTTTCACACGCCGGCTGTCATAATGTTTGCCAGCAGTAGACACAAATATACCATAAGATACACACCACAGATACGTGTTTAATTCAATGACGTCACTTAGAAGAGAGGTTTCAATTAACCCGCACCGATATACGTCGAGTAATTAAAATCGCAGCTATCTCAACATTCTGCGTACACCGTCATCAACATTAATAAACAATAGCACTGCTCAAATAATTTGTTTGTATTTTAAAAATCAGACCCATCGAACAAGCTGATAAGACTGCTGCGTTCTTGTAAGTATGTTTGACAGCAGCCCCATGATAAGTTTTTTCGGTGCCTTTTTTTCTGTCTGTTATTGTTGTTGGTTGACGTACCTTTTTTTTCGCTGGTGTGTTGTTACTACTTCCACCTGACGGTGGTGGATATGCCAATGCGAATGCGGTGTGTGGTAGGTGATCGATTGTTTTGTATGCCCTGTTTGTGGTAACGATCAATCGCTGAGTTCATCGCACACAGTGTACGGTTAGCATTTGTTCCGATTTGTGGTGTTTTCTTCGGAATCCATAAAAATTGTGCGATGGAATTTTAATTTTTTTTTTATATAAATATTTAGTGGAATATTTAGAATAAAAAAAATAAAAACTCTTGAATAACGAAAAACTAAAATAAACAAACGGAGTGAAATACAACAGAAGGGACATTGTTCATGTGCCTAAATATACTAAAAAGTATTTGTAAATGAACGAGAGAAAGAGAGAGGGAGAGGGATGTGTACATATAAGAAAATGGAAAGGGAATAGCGAATGAGTACACGAAACCGATAAACAAAGTGTGATTAGAATTGAAGATCGATTGTGTGAGATTTGCGTTGAAGTGCGAATTGATTCTTGTCTCACCTTGAAAAGCTGCACGACAAAATGTCAGGTCACTTAGCATATTCGTTCTGGAATGATTGTTTTACGGAAACGTTGCGAATGAATATACTATCGGCGATAGGTTGTGGTGTATTTTTGGCAATGAGTCATTTTTTAAAACGAAAAAAACTCGGTTGTAGTTAGTTTTACGAGGTAATACTGTGGAACGAACATAGTATGCAGTTTTTAGTACTAAACCGGAACCGGTTACAGTGCCTGATATTTAAACAACGTTCGCTATCCGAATATCTGCTATGCGATTAGAAAGTTGAATGTTCTAGAGCATAATTTTCTCTTAATCTTTGGTAAAAGATGATTTTTCCCATTCAGCGAATCTCCTAACATCTTAACGATCACTGAACAGATCTATTCTCCGTCATTGCTATTTTTGGACTCCCGGTTTACCATGCATTTATGTCATCGATCTGTGGTTGACTCCGTCACCACTTCGGATGATTCCATGTCTTATTCTTTTTTCCGCGTAGTTGGCCTTCGGTTAGCGGCTTTACGAGTTATAAATAGCAAATGTTCCGGTGAAATATTGCGTATCGGTGGTCTCTGTAATCAGAGGTAGTTTATAGGTTAGTGGGATTCGTTAAAATCCTACCAGTTAGATGCCCACAAGGTATTACCTTCCTTCGTCGATTTGGCACATAAAGAATATCGAAATCGAAGTAACTTCTATTCAAGTTTTGTAATTAACTTGGATCCGCCGTTGGCTTTGGGCAGAGTTTTTAGTTCCACTCTGGAATTGTATAACCAACGCGTAAATCGATTTTAGCGAGTGAGCTAAACGATCAATTTCGTTAGTGCGATTCAAGTTTAGCAGTTCAATTCAATTTAAGTTGAAGATTGTGGAACCAGCAATAACTAAAATAAAACTTTCTCGAAAGCATGGTTCTAAATTACGGGATTGGATTTTCTAGTTCAACTGCTGTAGTTCTGTTTACGCTTATGCATGTAGCATGTACGAAAACATACCCTAATGTGCAAACTAAACATAATATTTGGAAGTGGTTTTCTAGTTAAGCTGCTCAATTCGTTTTGCATCGGCTAAAAAGAGTTGAAGACCGGCACCAACTTCGCAATCGTGAACTATACGAACTTATTAGTTCTAAAAGATTTTGAGTGAATTCAAACCTTTACTTCTGAGTTCTATACGTGTTCTAATTAAGCAGCTCCAGTGGCGTGGTATATGTTGAACTTCTAATGATAATAAATGGAACTAACGACCATCACCATTTGCGACTTTGGCGATGTAAAAAGATTCTCTGACTCTCTGCAACCGCGTTATCTGCAAGTAGGAACATATGAATATATTGACACATATGTTACCTTCGTGCTAGGTGCTTGTGTGTTGTTTAGCTTGCTATGAAATGACACATCGTTTGCAATCACCGAAAAGGATTATGATCGATTATAGCTCCGGTACCAATTCTTTTCCATACATTCTAATATCTAATAAAATTAGTAAGTTGCGGTAATTGTGTTAACGGCTGAATATCCCGTACATTTCTTCAAGGGGAGAGGAGGCCAGCGTCTTACTCAAAATGAATATCCTGAATGTAGTGTAGATTCCGTAACTACTCTAGCAAATTAGGCAATACAAAAACACAATTTTTTAGAAAAAAACAATGTTAGTCGTCAATTTTGTAGGCAAAATCACATTTAGTACACACGTACTAAAATTTAGTACAGTTGTACTAAACTCAGGAATCATGATGCGCACCCATTTAATAGTAAAGATTCTACTTTTAGCTAGTACACATACATTTCTTTTGACGCACTCAATGTTACTCATGCAATTCTTCTCTAATAATGCAAAAACTTGAAATGTTCCGAATTCTTCATGAGCTGGTTATAATTTTTGATCCTCACTTTTTTTCGCATTCTAGTTCTGGGAAATATAAAATAAAATTTTTAATAAAAAACATGCATTCACCATAAAATAAAACTTACCACTTGGTAACTCCGCTGCCCCATCAATGATCTCATCTCTTATCAAAATCGTGTTTTTTGCCAACACTCTCTCTCGCTCACTCTCTCTTACTCTTCCCCGCCTTTGCCTTTATCCCTCGTCAATCAGCACTACTTATCTATCCTAATGCAAACGTGCAATCAATAGTTGTTACCTCTTGCATAATAACGTACTTGAACAGAGAAAACAAATTACCACACAACCTTCGTACACTCCAGAGAAACAAACGAAAGTCTGCTCTGTTGTTATCCTAAATAAAAACTCGCTACAAAAAGCAAAAGTGAAGGGCCTTCGTCGACCACATCACCGTGCAGCACAAAAGTAAAAAAAAAAGTTGCGTATACGCCACACACTTTATCAAAACAAACTTGTGGCCGAAGGAAACCATACTCATCGCAGATACTCGTACACGAACTTGTTGTGTTTTTGCCGCAATTGCTGTTGTTTTTCGCTTTAAGTTCCAGCCAAAGTGCGACTAATTGAAACGGAAGCGCAGTCGCAAAAACAGTCTCCCCCCACACTCACACCAGGTTAATTGTGGGGTTGCGCGCATTCTGAACACACGATCGTCAAATTTAATCGTCTATCTACTCCGTTGATGTCCATAATGTGTGCCTATTTTTTTTAATCACTAAAAAAAACTGAAAATATGAATTTCGTTCCATTTGTGGATAATTTATTTCGAAACTGAGGACACAACTCGCGCGCGCTGTATACTTGCTTAAAAAAGAAAACAATAATTTATATTCCTCTCTCTCACACATACGGACATCTTCTACTAAACACAAACGCAAATGAAATTTATTTAAATTTAATTTTTAATTCTTTTGAGTGTTTTTCGCCGTCTTTTGTTGTTTTCCGTTTCGTTGTGTGTCCCTTTTCTGTGTTGGAGTTCTAAAAACATCAAACCCCACTCTGTCTCTCACTCAGTATCCACACTCACTCAGGAGACAACCAGCTGACACTGATCGTGCGGGAAAAACAAATAGATTCGTGCCTTCTCTCACAAAAGATGTATAGACACATCACCTCGAGAATATTTATTATTTTTCGCCGGTAAATGTGCAATGTGCAACTCTCTCACTCTCTCTCCGTCGATCTCGGGCAATAAATCGTCGTCGCAATTTTCAAATCTCTAATGTATCTGCAAAAGAATTTTACGAATTTCATCCAAACGAATTTCAAAGGAAAAAAGAAGCAAAACATCGAAAAAAGTGTGCTCATCATTCGGTCGGTGCGCGAGTCTGTGTTTAGAGATTGAAGAGAAAATATTTATAAATTCTAAAATTAAGAAAGAATAGCGCCTTTTTTTTTCAAATATAATTTATAGTTATTTGCGCTTTCACGAATACAAAAACAAACGAAACCGAGTGGAAAAAAAATTACGAAATCTTCTCTATCTCTCTCCGTGTACGTGCGGTGTATCTCTGCGGTCCTTGGTGGGCTTTTAACGTCGGAAATTTCGGTTTCGCTTCAGTTTGGCACAACGCGTTATCGAGTAAAAAAAAATTTAAGATAAATTTTATACACGACGAAATTTTTCGAACGAACGAGGATATATTGTTTTTTGATTTTTTTTTTGTTCTTTTTTAATCTTCGGTATACAGAACGGTTTCGGTTTTAACATTTAAATAAGAAAATAAAAATATACAAAGCAATGCCCAACTACCGCAAAAAGAAGAACCACCAGAACAACAACAATCGTAATAAAAATAAAAATAAGAATCTGAATCAAAGTACGAATAGAAGCAACACGACAACAACAACGTCATCATCACCAGTAGAACAGGAAACAAGTGAATTCACTTCGGTGGGCATATCGCCAAATTTACCGGCTGATGTGAATGTTTCGCGTACCACGACCACCACCGCCACCTCCACAAGTTTGTTAGATACGGTAAAGGGTGTTGTGATTGTCGATGATTCCTCACCGTCGAGCAATGAGGAAATCGATAAAAGTGCAGAGCGCACTGTTGACACAGATACGTGTAGTAGTGATAGAAAAGCAGTGCTGACACAATCTAATTACGCGTCTTCTTCTTATACTTCTTCTTCTTCTTCTAAAGAATCGACAGAAATCGAACAAAAATCGGCGAGAACTGTATCAGACGAGGACAGTACGTTCGGGAATTTAGCGATAACAGATACATTTGATGCCGGTTCGGGTAAAATTAGCTTAAAAACGGGGTCAACACAAAGTAAGGATGCAGCGGCGCCGACTGCAGCAAAATCGGCAACCGTGTCGGTAGAAACTACGAGAATTGCGGATGGAAATAGAACGGGATTGGGAGCGGTACTCGATGGCACTCAGGAATCCAAGGTGATTGTGCATAAAACGTTCAAAAAGGAGTCGAAGGAATCGACAACATCGTCCCTGCCAACACCGAGGGAAGAGGAGGATCACTATGAAATAGTAACACCGCAGGAGTCCACTTCCAAGGTCATCGTGAACAAATCTTTCAAGACGGAGTCCACAAAATCCACATCGTTAGCCACAAACGAAGGGGATCATTATGAAACGGTGATAGTTCAGGAGACCCCAGAAGGTACCTCTTCAAAGGTGATCGTGCATCAGTTCTCAAAGGGTGGGGCTCCAAATCCCTCCGATTCCATTTCACAACAGAAAGTGATCGTGCATCAGGTTGAGGAGTCCAATAGTACTAGGCAAGTGGACCCAAATCAGCAGCCGACAGTGATCGCTCAACAAGTAACCAAGAAGAAAGCCACACGATCGAATACGTCCTCATTGCAAACGTCATTCACGGATCATTCGGAACAGTCGTCGAATGGGATCGTACACCAAATATTAAAGGAGGGCCAAGAACAGGACCAACCAACACTGGCAACTAATCAGCCAGATCAGCCTTCGCGAGTGATCGTGCACCAAATTTCAAAGGAAGATGCACATGACCGACCAACAAAGCAAAATCAGGATCTGCCTTCAGAAGCGGCAGTTCACCAAATTTTAACGGATAGTTCACCACAAGCCACAGTTGTAGGCGACATTCCTGTGCTTGTTCATGAGAGTCGGCATACAAAGTTAACAACAAGGCAATCAAAGCAACAGTCATCAAAAGCGATCGTCCACCAAATATCAATAGACGATCTGGATAATGAAACCACAAAGCAACAAGTGATCGTGCCACTGATTTCTTATGAATATCCATCACAACAACAGCAATTCGATGATCAATCACAAGTAACAACATCATCCACCAAACAATCGGAGCAGCTGTCTTCAAAAGTTATCGTCCACAAAATTTCAAAGGAGGATCAAAAACACACGGTGGATAGTGAGACTACGTCTACAAACCAACAAGAGGAGCTATCTTCACAAGTGATCGTACCACAGATTTCTCAGGAAGGACCACCGAAACAGAGTTATATCGACGATCACTTAGAAACAACAAATGATGACGCACAAAGATCTGAAGTAACCGTAGATTTCGTTCCACAGAAAGTATCTAAGGTGATCCTCCATCAAATTTCTATAGATGCAGAAAAAGCGAGTGAAAACGCTGCTTCGCAAGTGTCTCCAGAGCAAGGTTATTTTGAAGAAGATCACCGTTCGAGTGTGACCTCGCAAAAAAGTTCAACCGAACAATCGAACCAAACTTCAAAGGTGATCGTTCATCAAATTTCAAAGGAGGATCAAAAACACATGGTGGATAGTGAGACTACGTCTACAAACCAACAAGAGGAGCTATCTTCACAAGTGATCGTACCACAGATTTCTCAGGAAGGACCACCGAAACAGAGTTATATCGACGATCACTTAGAAACAACAAATGATGACGCACAAAGATCTGAAGTAACCGGAGATTTCGTTCCACAGAAAGTATCTAAGGTGATCCTCCATCAAATTTCTATAGACGCAGAAAAAGCGAGTGAAAACGCTGCTTCGCAAGTGTCTCCAGAGCAAGGTTATTTTGAAGAAGATCACCGTTCGAGTGTGACCTCGCAAAAAAGTTCCACCGAACAATCGAACCAAACTTCAAAGGTGATCGTTCATCAAATTTCAAAAGAGGATTCTACTCAACCTATTAGTGTCCCAAAAGTAACAAAAGATACTGCTCCACAGAACACGTCTAAGGTGATCGTGCATCAAATTTCAAAAGAAGGACCCGATCATTTGGATTCATATCTATTATCAGAAAAAGCAGAAGGATTAATCCAACAGATATCGTCTTCCACATCTGAGGATCATCGACGAGTGATTTCTACACAAACTTCATTCACTGAAGGAGTCGCAGCTCATCCATCAACCAAGATAGCAAACGAGTTTCCAACACTAGTCCCTAATCAAGTCGCGCCAGGAAACTCAACACAGACCACTTCTCCTCCCTTGTACACCCAAGCTGGAAGGTGGCAGCAAAATCCATTGGAGAACGCTCTTCGGAATCAAAGAATCTTCCCGCCATCTTCTCCGCTAAAAGTGATTGTCCACCCCATTTTACAAGAGCGATCAACCCAAACCGAATGTGCTCCATTACAAACGGAAGACGGACCTTGTCCGCATCCACGGACAGCATTTCCCGTGAGCCGTTCACCAAAGATGATCGTCCATCCCATTCACCGCGATGGATCCGAAAAGCAAGTATTTCCATTCACACCGAGATCTCTGGATCGACTTGATAGTTCGTCAAAGGTGATCGCTAGTCAGATCCTAAAAGACGTATCTTCAGAACTGCAGTCGTCTTTTCGTGAGGATAGGGTGAAACAAAACATGTCCGAAGTACCAATAGAGGCAGTCAGGACATCATTCCCGGTATCGATAAAGGAGAAAGCTCCCATCAGACCAGGGTTCTTCGAAGCTAGTCAAATCCAACATGAATCGAATCCAATCGACTCAATTCAGCCAAAGGTGATCCTGCATCAAATCTCAAAGGAAGCACCAAAACCATCTGAAAACGGACTTCAGCAGTTTCCTCTAATAAATAACACAAATGAAGCATCGCCGGTCGGTGATCTTAAATCTGAAATGATCGTGCATAGGGTTGAGCGAGAAGAATCAAAGTTCAGCTCTTCATCAACGTCGTCGTCGACAGCATCGATCAAGGTGGACCCTGAACCAAAAGTGATAGTCCATCAGATTTCCAAGGAAGAAAGCGCCTTACCACCATCAAATCCGCCGCCTGGATCCAGCGATCTCGAGTCGAAAGTGATCGTGCACAATATTTTGCAAGAAGAATCAAAGTCAACTCAGTCCACGACGTCGCCAACAGACTCAAAGAGCGGGCAGGAAGGGGTCCATTTCCCAGCGGAATCGAAGACAGGAGAAGCCGAAATGATAGTTGATCAAACTTCGCGTGAAACATCAAAGTTGAACCAGTATTCATCGTCAACAGCTACTTCTACCACCGATGGTGATGTAACAGCACAGCCTAACCCGTCACCAACAAACTCGAACCGGACGGACAAAGGACAACATGTGCCACCGGAAACTGAAGTGATCATTGATCAAATTTATCGCACAGAAACAAAGTCAACCCAGTCTTCATCATCAACAACATCAACTACTACGACTACTGCCGACAGTGATTTAAAAACACAGTCCGCAGACCCACGATCAGACTCGGGGAGGTTGGAGAAAAATCCAACAGAACCTGAAGTGATCGCTGATCAAGCTTCGGGTCAGACTACATCGTCCCCAACATCAACAGGAGCTCCTGAATCAACTGACGGAAAAACAGACCCAATACCAGCCGAACGTCAGACCAAAGCAATAGATCAACAGATATCCCAGGACGATTCGATCGCATCGTCTTCATCAGAAGGAAGCGTACTTACTACCGTTTCCGTCAATTCACCAAAATCAGTAAGTCCAGCAGCAGAACAAGGGGAACAGGTGACTGAATCGCCAAAGGAGATCCTTCACCAGGAAAAACCGAGGAATGTCACTTCGCCAGCAAGAGAAAAAACTCCCCCCGCAGCAGGAAGGGTCATCATCCACCCAATCGTGCGTGAGATCATCTCCGACCGACCCCTGTCCTATCGCGTGGAATCCCCCCAGCCCGATAATAGACAACTGATTGTGAGGAAAAGCAAAAGCTTCGATGACGACGATGTAGTCATACAGGAGATGAGTGACACCAGCTCCGCTTACGACACCGACAACCCTCCAGTGGTGTCCGAAGCAGAATCTGAAACCGATACACTCGAAGCCATTGACGAGTTCACCGACACCGAGATCAACTCCCGTGTGCTAAGCGTGCAAACGCTACCCATTGATCAAGCGGACGACAGCACCGACCCCATGTCACCCAAGAGCAGCCAGGAGCACAAAAGTCGCCGTCAGCAGAACCGCGCTGCCCTTCAGACACACTTCCTACCCCAGTTCCTCAGCCCGATCTTCCTCGACAGCATCAAGGAAGAAAACAGCGACCAAAGTGACACAGATCGACGCAGCGAATGCTCCGATCGTACCGATCACGCAACACAGCAGGGTGATCTTGACGATGACGTGTTCCTCGAGGGTGGGCCACATGCCAAAAAAGCTGACGCAGTCTTTCCCAAAAGCAACTTGGACTTCTCGAAAAAACACAAGCACATCCAAACCAACGTGCGACCGCCAAAAACCAGTGTTATCCGCGAGGAAGCACCGCCACCCACTGTAGTCGAGGCGAAGATCATCGATCAGCGATCAATCGAGGAAGGTTGCTCATCATGGTCCACAGATCAAACCCCCGAATCTGAGGCCGCCGAGGTTGTGTACATCGACTCAGCGTCGAGCAGTGTATCCGATTTATTGGAGTTGGACTACTCCCAAGGCCAGCCGGATGAATCCACCGATGTCCGCATTCAAACGCCAACGATCGATCTTGAGAGTGTTAATGAGATGTTTGCTTATCGTCAAAGTGAAAGTAATGAGCCAACACCATCAAATCCCCAACAACAGCAACAACCACAACCACCTGTTAAGGAGGGAGAAAATATGAGAAACCACACCGTATTGCCAGCATCCCTCACATCGACCGCTGTCGATCGTGTAGATACAACGACCACGCTGTCTTCCGAAACAACAACAACATCAATACAGCACAAAATTCCCGATGAAATAATTTTAGAAACTATGTCAGCGACTGTACGAGATAATAACGATGATGATGTTGTTGCCGCTGCCGCTGATCGTGCTCAAAATTCCAATGAGAACATTTCAAGTAGTTGTGACAACGCGATCAACCAAGTCGTAACGCCCGCCGCCGCAGCCGCCGCCGCCGGAAAAATGGAAAATCTTCGCGAATTAGTTAGTGCGTCCGTAGAAAGTGAGTTGAACACGATCACTGATCTTGATAGCGATCGCGAGGTTTCTTTGAAACCAATTTTCAAAATCGGTGAACCATGTTCTGATTACGCATTTACCTCCTCCACATCCTCCTCGTCTACCTCCACCACCACCACCACCACCACCACCAACACGACAACAACAACTGGAACAAAAATCCTCACACTGCATGACCTCAGTGAGACACTAGACAAGACCCAACACTTACATCCCCTATTCAGTAGTAGTTCGGCCCTTGATCGTCAAGAGTCGCTCGACAGTCATGCATCCGATCAGTCACAAAGCACCAATCAGAGTCAATGTACCGCGATCAATCAAGGATCATTACCCCATTGTGATTGGAATGAAAATGATACCACAACGGATACTACCTATGTTTCAGGATCAGATACAGCCGGGCTGGCATCATCGGAGTACTCATCGCCAATAACCACGGGAGGTGGTAGATCAACCGACGACACGGAGTCGCCACCGATCAGGAAGCTGCGATCACTTTGCACAGAGGCGCTAGCTTCGTTGCCCTATGGTGAGGAAGTGCTGGAAGAACTTGCCACAGTTGCTCAGAATATCGGAGAAATGCCGTATCCACTGCCCGAGCTGCCGCACATTCAGGACATACAGGTGTCGCTGCGATCAGCAGAGCCGCAGGCCTCTTCAGTGATCCATCTGGCACAGGTGCCGCCAAGGCCAATGGACATGGGCCAGAAACTGAAGTCACCACCTCCACCACCCGTTCCGGAACCCCCATCCAAATACGAATCGTGGCTGGGAGTGCCAACGGAGAGTGATCCCAGCGTGTTGGTGTGCCTCTCGCCCTCGCAACGAAGTGCGATCAAAGAGGACTCAACCCCCGACAGCCTGCTGGATATGCACAAGAAGTTCGTGGAGCGTCGCGGATACCACGAGTACACCACTAAACAGGTGAGCGAAATGAATCGCGAGAACACCAGCGAATCTGTGAAACTTAGCAATAACAAGTCCGCACCACCACCCCCGCTGCCACCACGTCAACAACAGATACCAACACAACAGTCACAGCCACAGCCAGCAAAATCAAACGGAAATGAAACAACGGGCAACATAAACACCGATGACCAGAATAACCATCGCTTATTGGCAATTATCCGAGACACTCACGACAGCAAACAACAACAGCAGCGGTCATCGAGTGAAAATATTTCAAGGAGAACCGAGAGCGGAACCAACACCACCACCAGCACCCGCACGACCACAAATGGTGGAGGCGGACAAGAAGACTTCGCCAGTCCGCCATCAGTTAGTAAACAAACGCAGGAACAGCGGTTCGTCAGTGAAAGTAATAAATCCCAGAGTGCGCACCACGAAATGCAATCGCAACAGTCCGACGCCAAGGTCGACCGCGAACCACTCCTGGGCATACGCTTCCCCACCAGTGAGTACTTCGACAGCATCTTCGATGGGACAAACAAGCGGTTTTCGAACATCGAGACGGCATCCTCGCCGGGATTCTGCTCGCAGATACTCGGTACGCAGCCCAAGAGGTACTCCAACATAGAGACCTCCTCGTTCGAGTCTCGAAAGTGCGTCGAAAACGGCAAAGTGCTCTACGATGTCAGTGATTCGAGTCGCCAGACGATCAGAGAAGGCGACAAGGACCTCACATCCTTCCCCCAGGCCAAACCATCCGCAAATGGCTTCCCGTCTAAATCGCCAACCATCGCTGCCGCCACCACGCAGGTGGATTCACGGACACAGACCAGCGGCGACAGTGAAAATATTATGTCAGCATTTAAATTAAACACGCAACCGACAGCGCCGCCACCACCACCACCATCGGCATCTGCAGATCGCACGGAAAGATCCCCGCCTGCCCCACCGATTCCCCCACTGCCGCCAACCGGCGCAGATACAAATGCAGCAACGACGATGAAATCCACTTCAACAACATCGTCGGAGAGCGTTATAAATAGAACGTTCAGTGGCGAAACGAAAGAAACAGTGTTCGACGATTTTAGGCAGCGTGCCAAAGAGGCAGCAGCCGGCACAAATAAGGCCGACACCTTCGGTCATGAAAAACTCTTCAAGGACTTCGATGAGCTCTCGAATCTGCTGAAGGATGAGCTGGAGTCGGGCAAGCGGCGTCCGCCGGCCACACTGAATGACATACCCTCCAGCGTAAGCGACTACAATCGTGTGGCGCGGGAGTCCAAAAGCCATGTGTCATCGACCACCACCAGCGAGAACAGTCGGCGCGAGCAGATGAAGCTGTTGGCCGACGAGATCGATCGCACCGCTCGACAGCGACAGCAGCAGCGCAAGGAGATGCGAATCCCTATCCACATTGAGAAACCAACGCCCACTCCACCCAGGTCCGCACCTACAAACGCGGAGCAGCCACGCGCCTATGAAATACCAGTTCGAGTGGAGAACGGCTCGGATACTCGGTCGCTTCATCATCAGCGAAGCTACGAGATTCCTATCCGGGTAGAGCAACAACCCGGCACACGCTCCAGAACCTACTCGGAGCATCAGCGTAGTCATGAAGCGCCGGTGCAAACAAAGCGACCCACCGAGCAGCCGGGACACTTCCGGCGGGCGGAGAGCATGTTCAACGTCTCCGATTCCTCCTCGCAGCGGCACATGCTCCACGACGACTGGATGAAGTACGTCGGCGACATCGGCTCCTCGGAGAACATCTGCAAGCCCTTCCAGCGAGAAGTGGAAATATGCTTCCTCGGCCGACGCCCCAACATTCGCGCCCCACGCCTCTCCGCCTCGACCAGTGACCTATCCAGCAGCCAAAGCTACGACACTTACGGCGCTTATGACGTGCGAAGGACCACGCGCAATCAGACTCCTCGCCCGCAACAGCCGCCTCCGCGGCGGTTCCTAAGCACGCAGTCAATGATCGACACGACGCCCATTACTGCCTGCGTTAGTTCCGGGCGATCACCAGTGCCAGACAGGCAGCGACGATCGTCCCTCCCCCGCGAGATCCAAGATCAGCAAATGAAGTACATCAGCAGCAAGGAGAACCAACTACAAATCGAGTTCGAACGACTGGAGAACGAACGCCGCCAACTAATCGACGAGATGAATCGCGCCCAGATCAATCAGCGCATGAACCGCGAGGCGTATCGCCAGCGCCAATTGCCACCGCTCACCGAGGAAGAAAGTTTCCGTCAGCAAATGGCCGAAGAATGGCTCGACAAGGTAGCTGAACGCGAGGAACGCCGCCTCCAAAAGATCATCAAGATCTCCAAGATCAATGCGGACGCGAACCTCCCCACCGCACCGCTCCGAAGAGTCTCCTCGTCCGACATTGGCGACGAGTTCCTTCGCCGTGTCAAGGAACGCCGCTCCAAGCTGCACATGCCCTCCGACAGCGACTGGGAGAGTGGTGCCGAGTCGCAACCCATACCCCGAACCGATGGCAGCCGCAGCGAAAACGAAGAACCACCCATCACCGTTCTCGAGGGACATTCCGAAGCCAGTCTCCAGCAACTGCCCAAGCATTTACGTGAATTCGCCAAGCTCACCAGCCAAGTGAAGGAGGAACACCACGAGGAAACAACCGAAAACAGCTCCTGCAGTGCCACCAAGAAGTCCTCCGTTGTTACCACTGTTAAAACAAGCAACGCCAACGCCGCCGCCCCCAACAACTACGACAACTACGAAAAGTATCAGGAATCCCAGCAGTCCTTGTCGCAGCAAGACGGTGAGTCCAATGTTGAACGTTCTCCTTCTCCCACATCAAGTGCTTTGTCATTGGGTCGTAAGCGTATTGTTGGTATGGTGGCTGTAGTCGGTCTGTCCCTTGGCTGGACAGTCCTTAGGAATATAATTAACAAATAGACAAAAAATTCCGCCTCACAAACATTTAAGTCTAAACTTTCCAATCTATACACGCACTGTCTGTATATCGCTTCCTAAAATGTGTCATCATCTGTCATTTATACTCTTGTGTTTAACCAAAGAAGTTTTATCATTTGTTTTTTTTTTTTTTTTGTTGTTTTTTTTAATTTTAATGCTTGTTTCGTAGAATTCAATTTTAGCAGGATAACATCCTCTCTCAGGACATCATCGTCGTATTCGTGCATTTTCGATGACTTTAACAAATTTGTCAATGAGAACTTCTGGCATATCTAAATTTCTTACAAATTATTTATTTTTAACAATAAAGTGTTGAAATTAAAAATAAAATCAATTAATATCAATTGTTTTCCAAATGTGATGATTGAAAGTTAAACTTTGTATTTTTTCTCCTGTTTTTTTTTTTTGTATCACTAAACAAAAATTGTTGTAAGAATAAGATTTATTGTACCCAATTGATATTGTCATGTTTTTTTTTTTGCTGTGTGTAGTATTTTATTTTCTTGATAAAAAAAAAATAAATAAATGTATATTTTAATTTAAACCGAAACTGTGTTTGTCAACCTCTAATAATTTGTAATAAAAAGTGTTTTGTTTGAAGAAGAAAAAAAATTGTACGAGTGGTTTCCTTTTACTTAATATTTTTAACGTGACTTAATATTTTTTGCTTGTAACATTAAAACAAAAATAAATGCTTTTAATGCTTTGGACTAAACGAAAAAAAAAACTAACCGCTGTTTTGGCTGAGACATTTTTTAACTATATGAAGATGAAGTGTAAAAAGCGGTAGATAAATTGTTGTTGCGAAGAAGTGTCAGAAGTGTAAAATTCGATCAGCACTCATTCTATTCTAAAGTCGACGAAGCAATCGCCATTACATACTGTACTATATTTCGTCATACTCTTGAATAAGGTGGAGGTTGCTTTAATGTTTCAAATTTATGAGAAACTTGTGGAGTATATTTTTTAAATGAGGGCATAAGTGGGGTACGATATATCAAGCAAATGTGCTGCCATCTCTAAATGGCAACGGTGATTAGTGTTTTTCAAAACTATTTAGAACAAATAATTTTAACAACCACGTTTTCGAATTAAACGATTTAATGTTGAACGGAAAAACATTTTTTAAGTCAGTCATCTGAAATAACTTTTGAACTAAATTCTGTCTACGAAATTCTACTACGAGTATACTCGAAAAGCCCTACAAAATTCTGATATTGGATCACGAGTTACATAATGTTGCTATAAGCGATAGACAAATGTCTATTATGCTTCGTGTTTATTTTGGTTTCAACAAAAATTTGGGTTTTAAATTTAAAAATAAATATGAAAATATTTTTTGTTTAACTGAGCAATGCGCTATGGAATAAAATTAATGATTTTCGAAAACCATATTTTGAAGTTAACATTATGAGCGTTATGAGTATGACACTAGTTTTAATATTATTTTTTTTTAAGATAATTATTGATATATGATGAAATGCAGAAATGCAGAAGTTGTTAAAGGTTTCAGGGACCTACTTTGGCTAGAATCAATACATTTAAACAATAAATTAAAAAGCTGTGTTTTTACTACTCTCAGCAAGTTCTATCGAAAAAGCTACAACCGTTTTTGAGATTAAAAAAAGTCTTTTCTTATTTAAAACGAAAACATTATCTCTTCTACTAAAACAAAAACTGTTTCATGCAATCATTTGCAGTCATTTACATATGTTATAAAAAGCAGTGGACCAAGTTTTGAACCTTGCAGAACTCCATAGATGATGTTTACTTCTTCACTATGCTTGTCCATGATTTGGACCTTAAACTTTCTCCCTTGGAGGTAGCTTTCAGACCATTTCAATAAGGATCTACGTACACCTATTTTTTCTAGCTGATTTATTATATTTGGATGACTTAGGGTGTCAAAAGCTTTCTTAAAGTCGATAAATATTACTATTGAATTCTGATTTTTGTCAAGACTTGAGTATAATTGGTTTGTGAAGTCTCCAAGCAAACGGTTTATAAAGGGTTTTCCAATAAGAGGTGTTATTTTGGATTCAAAGAAAAATGTAATTATTTGAGATAAATGATCGGATGTTTATTTCATAATAAAGAGGAAGGTATGCCGTTAACAATGGAAAACAGCATCAGCCAAATGGCCACTACGAGCACGCATACAGGACCATATCCTTTTCATGAAATTTTCCATAACCAAATTGCAAAGTGGCTGCCTTATGTCCTCGATAGCCTCACGAATTTTATCTTTTAGGTCTTGAATCGACGCTGGCCTGTTGATGATCGTACGGCTTGAGTTCTTGTGTTAACTGAACTTTATAAGCCTTAAGACCCTAGTCTTTATGCAAAATACGGTTTAATGACGTTTGTGGAATGCCCAATTCCAAAGAACGACGAGGAATGGACAAACCTTTGATTTCTTCAACACTTTGGGCTACAGCAGCAATATTCTCAGTTGTTCTTGAGCGATGTACACGGGTTTTATTCTTCACATCACTAATTTGTCCACCAATTATTTCTGTATTGCGGTCCGACAAGGTGCTTCCCGACGACCAAAAAATGCTTTAGTTTTGCGAACTGTGACTGCAAGACTTTCACCATTTTTGTAGTGTATTTTAATAATGTCAATGCGTTGTTGAAGCGTGTATCGTTCCATTTTTAGTAATGGCGTAGTTTCTACTTGTCAAATGTCAAAAAATAAAATCTTCAAAAGTGGCAGCTACCGAAATAGCGGGTTATTCACAATAACACCTCTCATTGGAACCCTTTACTTTTATTTTTTCGAAACCCCAACTTGTTATTTGCCAAAAGTTTTTATTTTTCCAAATATGTGTACAATCTTTTAGCCACCACTTCTTCAAGCACCTTGTCTATCGATGAAAGGGTGGAAATTGGACTATAGTTTCCTATTTAATTTTTCCTGCGAACTTTATGTATAGGGCGCACTATTGTTGTTTTCGGCAACTTATGCACTGACGACTGCAAAAGACTCATATTCACTATTTGTGCTATTACTGGAGCCAAATTCTTTGCATATGTTTTTAGATCTTAGGTCTTATGTTATCAATTCCTGCTGATTTATTTTCTTTCATAGAACTAAGAATATTTCCTATTTCTGTATTTCCAAAATTCTTCGATATGACTTCATCTAGGTAAATGACTTGAAATGACTGTTTCAAGTAAATCTTTTAACTGACGATTTAATTTAGTTTTTACTTCATTTCGAAGTTTGGACAACGAACTTGTATTCTAAACAACTTTTCGTTCAAATGTCGTCAGCAGGTGTTTAAACTTAGACCACCACAGCTTCGACAAGGTCGGTACGATCGCTTCAATTTTTCACCAACCAATTGTCTGATGCCCAAACATTGAACACCCATCGCTGAGCTTGAACTTTGGTAAATTTTAAAAACGTCTTTGTCATAAATGTCTATGATGTTACTGCAGACAGATACAAATTTTGACACCTGGAAGTAAAAAACAAATCTTAACGAACTGTTTGAAAAATGTGTAGTAACTTTCGAGACATTTTTAGGTTGTAAAGATGGCAATTTGGGAATTGTTTTTAAACAAATTTTCAGCACTGTCTAACAAATTTACCTAAATTAAACAAAGTCGGGTTATTGTCAATTTTTTCCAAAATAGATGTCACTGTAATCCTCAAGCTGATTTAAACTCCAAGTCCGCATTGAATTTCTTTATTCAAATTCTGAAACGATTATACTAAAAATTATCTCGACTAGTAATATCCAACAATTTTCATCGTAGTCAACAACGGTGTTTCACAAACAAATTGATAAATGAATATTTTTGTTTCTTAAGCACTGATAAGTGAAAATCATAAAAAAATTTAACAAAAATTAATTCTCGACTAGTCGTTAAGGGAAAAGACGATCAAATGCGGTTTTTTTCAATCAAATTTTGAACAGATCAAAGTATAGCTTTCTCAAATCGAAAAAGACAAGGAGATTTTTCACCTTTGATCAAGAAATGCTGAAACTATGTCCCAATTCTTGACTAGTCGTGATAAGCAAGTAGGCCGACTATGACTTATGACAGCTAAAAATATACTCAACTTAAATATATATTCCCATTTAATATATAAACAAAAATCCTGCTTAAAACGTTTCAGCATAAATTGATAAAAATCTGATTTGATCTTGACTAGTCGTGAAGGGAAATTTTTATCGTCTATGACATACTAGCCGGGATTTTCCAGCAGATCAATATAGATGTCTCACAACCGAATCGAACAAATTGGTGTTGACAAAGACGTTTTAATAAATCCGGCTCGACTAGTCGTAAAGTAAAATGTGATCGACTGTAACATAATTCTTTGCATTTCCAACTTGAAATTTCTCCAACAAATTGCAACTTTATGATTTGAATTTATTTGGCAAGCAGCCAGTAATTCTATCGAAATTCGGCATCCAAAAAGCGATTTCCTTGATCTTCGTGCTTCTAATGAAATGCCTGGAATTTTGACAAATAGCTTTTCACACATCTTAGAAAAATGTCAACAATCATCCGAATAATCCATTAAAATATAATTACCCTGTTAAAATAAATCTTTACTGCACGAGGTGTGCATTCGTTTGAATACATGTCACAGAACTTTTTTTATCTTAAATAACCTACAACGCTGGTTTTCTGTTTCCCCTTATCCCAAAGATGTTCGAAAATAAATTTCAAACAGAATTTCTCATTTTAAGACTGAAATCTCATTTTCAACCGAACTCTCTGCCTGCCTCTCATTAGACATTTTGACACACAATCGAGTACAGAGTAAGTGTGCCGCGGTAAATGATGTCAAAACGGCTGCTTCCTACCTCCGTCTTCCACGTGGTTCAGTTCGTACTTCCTGTCACGTCAACATAATTTTTGAATATTTTTCTTGCCTTGTCTCTTGACATCTAGCCAAAGACGAAACCCGATACGGGGTTAACCAAAAATCGATTTACACACTTCGAATAAACATTTTCTCGCAACACTTAAGTAAATCAATTCTGAAATTATTATTTAGATCATATAGGGAGGTCTTTGTAGCGTATCCAGGCTATATACAAACACTGGGCTACAAAGGGAGGAGAACACGCATCTATAAATACGCACCACCATTAAATCGACACCCATCAAGAAGATGAAGCGCGTGCTCTTTTTCGTTACCCCCACAAGTGGAACGGAATGGTAAAAGTGACTCCTTAATCACCTTTACTTCCCGAACTTTTTACGACTTTGTGTCCTAAACAAAAAAGACAAAAAAAAAAAACGGCCGGCTAAGAGAAAATCAATGCGCTCCTCTGTACACATTCTAATCCGCTTCTATCAAAAATTTAAATCTACGTGTGTTCGGCGGAGAACCCGTGTTCGATACATGACACGCATATAAATCACAGCACCTTTATGTGATGTTGCCGGCTCGTGACTAACATAACAAACTGACATTCACAGATGGTGGAATGGGATGAGGGGTTGGCGATGAGTACTGAGTTTTATTGCACTGAGCTATGTCCCTCTATCACCCTTTGTGGGTGCATTTGATTGTTTTAAATGCAAATCGACGAGCAGCACTGAATGAACGTAAAAAAGAAATGACTGATCATTTTCGAGCGTGCCAATGTAATTGGCCGACTTAATGCGACATATCACGGCAGCGGGGCGATATTAAATTATTAATCCAAATTAAAGTGGCATTTAGTAGCATTGACGCATAGTATAGATACTCGGCTGATCCGGACTGCATATTTAATTGTGCTAATTAATTGCATGGCCATTGTGTGTGAGCGGCTTAATTATGTTACTGCAAACAGCTGCAGCTGGTCAGCTATTAAGCAGAGGCAATTCAGAAAAGGATTTATAACCGCTTCATGAATTTTGAGAGGTGTAGGGGCGGTGGCATAATACAGCGATGAGAGTGACCTAGTCAAGTTGAGCTGTTTTAATAGTCACGTCATCCTAATTGAAGTACGGAAAATACTTTTCGGCCAATCAGTAATCTGTTTGAGCTGCACTACATGAGACTGTCACTGTAGGTACTGTAATGTTCGCAGTGAAAGAGTGCTCAGTTGTTTTTTTTTGTCCAAATGCGATTCTATTGTTGAAAGATACTTGAAATATTTGCACCCATTGACAAGGGATCCAATGAAAGGGCTTAAAGTCCTAAAAGCCTTCTTAGTACAAGGGAAACAGCGAGGGCCTTACAAATAATCATTTTTAACCTTCACACTTAATATTCTGTAGGTCACAAGGGGTAGTTTTATATGGAAAATTGCGCCATTTGGGGTTTGTAAAATTAAGCCGGGGCGCACTAAATATGATTATTAGATTCGAGAAAAGTCTTTAACTTCTTTGGATCTGTCCATCGTGATGTTTTGCTCGTCGATATTGAAAGTACTTTTTCGTTGACACTATTTACCTCGATTTGGCCTCACTTAAAGTCAGGCCCATCTCCGTCGCCTCCTATTCAATGCTTGCAAAATTCCCACGAACAGCCGAGATCTTCCTATAATGTCAATATAAATATGCAAGCAGTTGAACGGACTATTAAAAAACAGTTCCTCAGCTGTTTTCTTGTGCGTTTCATACAACTCTTTCAAGATTGATGTTACAGAATTTACGCTTTGTCTCCGATCTTTTTCGACACCGAGGGTGGTTATATTTTTTATAATTTTACGAGATTTCTCCATCGTCGTCCTGCAAAAACGAATGAGTTTGGCGCGGATGTCGAAACTTAATATGGCTCGTTCTTATCAAAAAGAACATAGAGGCGACTTCATAAAGTCGATGAGTATAGATTTATTGTGTCGACCTGAAATTCCTGGGTTTTTGTCTAAGGTCTGTAAGATTGTGTAGATTTCATCGATGTTTAATTTTTCTAACGCTGATACGGGCCGATCAGGTTAATTTTTTAATAAATCCCTGCGCCCTAAAGGTTCTATTATATCAAAGGCGAGAGGTTAAATACATTCGCCCAATTCAGCCGAAAATATCTTACATCCGACATTCAGAAGGCTTATACTCCTGAAGTTGGCGCAGTTCAGAGCATCTCCTTTAAAATTTAAATGGAGATCGAAAAAGCCACAATTATCATGTCGGAATAAAATAACAAAGATCATTAGCAACAACTCAACAAGAATGATTTAGAAAGCAGTCCAAGAGCAGTCATCAGGAGTTGCGAATAAATTTTGCGTTACTTGGGTTCATGAATAAAAATGTGTCGCTTTCCAAACAAGTATTCCTGGACCCGAAGAAAACAACTTTTACGGACTTTCGCGTTTAAAGGAGAGATGAGATCATTTTTTCCAGATATTGTAGTCTCAAAATCAGTTTTAGCTACTGAAATCAAACACGACACACAGAATACAAAATGGAAATTTTCAAACCACTCTTAGTCGTTGATATATTATATTGCTTACGATTTACCTCGATCCCCATACGTATTTTTGTTCACTAACCCCATGACCTAGAAACCATAATTTTAGCAACACATTTCACCAAAATAAACAGCAAAAAATTATTTGAATTTCATTAGCGGGAGATTTGCGAGCCAAGAATGTAAAATTAGAATTTTATTGTTTTGACTAAAAAGTCACAAGACTGCCACAAATTGGTGGTCCATTTGCATAATAATTTTTGAAAGGCTTTCGGTTTTCTCAGCTTCATTTTATGGAATGCACTTTTGAAGTGGAATTCCTGCAGAAAACGTAGAATAAATATTTTGGACAACGGATTTTGGAAATATTTAACGCCACTCTTAAGGAAGGTTTCTTCGTGAACCCTTTTTATTATTGCATTTTAAAAGCCCCGAAAAATTATTTTCAAAAACTGTCAGCCATTTCCGTTCAAAATTGTACGTCCTTCTAAAATATACAAATAAAAAACCCCCTCTCAAACAATTGACAGTGAGGAGCTTACCCTATGGTCCTCTGTTAACCTGCTACGATAACTGTTTTATAAAATATACCAACAAAAACAGTCGAACTTTTAACGCTACACTACTAACAGCAACACTTGTAGAGCCCATTCATCATTCTGCTCTCCGCCAATCAGCATGACTAAAGCTCAAAATTTATTTATAACCACATGATGCATGTCAAAGTGTCCTTGAATCACGTAAATTTTGTTTAGAAGCCATTGTGTGTGCAATACAAAAACGCTGCCGCTTCAAATGATCGCCATTTAAATATAGATTATATTTAAAATTAATTACATAAACAACCTCCTTGACAGATATAACTATAAAAATTCATAACGCCATCCGAAGCGGATGAACTCATAAACTAACGATCCGACGTACTAATCGCCCGTACACTGCACACAAAGTTACATTTCAAATACAAATTGCACGCCACTTTCAACTGATGACCTTCGCTACAATCATCTACTAACTGACTCACAATTCGCATTCGAAAAACGGCAAAAAAAAATTCCCTCTGCATCTCGTCTGTCATGTTGATCAGTGATCATAAAAAAAAAATTAAACTATTCCCACCTGACATATGCTGGCGAGTGCCACTCTCATCGATAGATACTTGCGTCTCTAATCGTGTGAGGTACTTTCGTAACCGCGCGCATAAATATCAACAAAAAGTCTCTCGGTATGTGTATAGTTTATTTTTTTTTTTTTGAAGTTTTGAAATGGTTGCACGCGATTTGCCAGCCCAAAAGGAAACAATAATTTAGGGTAAATCTCTAACCTAGAGAACAGAATGGTGCTCCTCTGATCTGGATCTAGAGCAATTTGTTTGTTTATAAATGCCCGTACCTATGTGTCTTTTTGTGTGTATTTGTATTTTCTGTGTGCTGTTCTCTTATAACACTAACAGGCTAATTATTTTCAATCTAGCTGATCGCGTCCGTGATTTAGAACAATTGTCACAGGGTAAACGGCAGAATCTAGTCACGATTTTGCGCCACAAGAAGCCAGCTGAGAGCGGCAGCTGCCAGCCATCAGTCGCAACGGGTGCCACAACAGCTGGATCCAGTGCTAATTCAGCTAAGCGCAGGAAACAGACACGCTTTCTACTAACACCGAATCGTCGAAGTTGGTCCGAAAGCGATCTACTACGCGAAATCGACAAAGACCTAGTGCTGGCGAAGGGTTTTCTCTATGCAAAAGCAAATGGTATGGGGCTATACATATATGTGGTTTTGATTATATAAATATATGTATTGATATGTTCCCTTGCTTCTGTATTGTCTCATGTCCATTCTGTGTGTGGCTGTGCTTTGTGTTTTCCCTCCTCCCAAACAACGATTTACGTTTATGCCAACAAGTATGCAACACTATTTTTAAATTAGATCTGTACTATAAGCAAAGAAAAAGAAAAAGAAAAAGCTCAACGTAAGTAAGGTAGAATAAGATACTCTTAGTAATTTCTTGCGATGAACTTGATTTTTTTTGAATATATTTCTATTTTTCTATTTTTCTATTTTCCGAATTTACGAATGAATTAATTTATTTTTTAGCAGTTATCTATTAATTTATGCGAAATCTGTGTCAACAAATGGGGGGGATTAATAATTGGCATCGAAACCTATTTTAGTTGGTTGTTTTTATTTTATTTATTTGATTGATTGTATTATGGTCGCAAAAATATTTTATTTTTTTTTTCACTTTTGCGTGTCTTGGAAAATTGCTAAAATAATTCGTTTCAAGGTTCATAATTTGTCAGTAATTCGAGTCTTTTTGGACGAAATTTCGATGTTCACGTGTTTCTATTGGAATAGATTGGATTTTAAGTCAATAGGTGATTTCGTGATTCAATTTGTGGACGCAGGTGCAACTAGGCGTTGGTGAACATTTTGCATAGAAATATTGAATTTGTTATAAAAAATGTAAGTCTGCATAGAAAATAAAATCGATTTCTATCACGTTTTGGTCCTTGTCCTTGGCTGCCTTGTTTTACCGCGAATCCGAGGGTGAAAATATTCTCGTAGTTCGCCAATTCTCCCTCATCTATACAGAAACACGGACATCGAAGACATATGTGAATCGGATCTTTCTCCGCGTATTGGGGTAAATGGTTCACTGTACCCGAACGCTTTAAGACAGCTCCGCCAGGGTAAAAGTTGGCGTGGTAGAAATCCACTCTTTCATATCCACGTTCCATTAACTTTTGCATGTCCGGTATGGGTCGATAGGTACAACTTCCGTTCAAAAAACTGATTCCATCTGCCTGGCAATGCAATCATGGTTAGCTGCCTTTCTTCCAAAAATAATATTTTTGACAGACATATGCAGGGTTGTCAGAATTTAATTTGCTTTAAGCGTCCAAACCATAAAAAAATTTAGCCAAAATCGTTGCCCAGAAAGAAGCCCAAAGATCGTTGAAAATATTCCCAATTCATTGAGTATTTTTTCTTTGGTATTTTACCAGAATTTTATTTGACTTCTATCTTCTGCAATCGGCTTTTGTGACTTGTGTCAAATCAAAAGGCCTGCCAAATAAATTGATGTGCCTGCAAGTTGAACGACTGTTCGATGTCACTTGACTGCAAAAGTGCTACCAAGTTTTAAAAGTGCGGGTTTTTTTTAGATTTTTTTTTGTTTTTAGTTTTATGAACAAAACAAAATTAACGCACAAGTTGTAAAACGATATGTAGCCCAAAATTGTGTTGGGCGCTCATTTTTTCATTTTTATCGTTTTTTAAGAAAACAGATAGCCCAAAATACGACAAAGCGCCCAATCTGGCAACCCTGGTCATATTTCCATGCAATTTTTGGATTGCGTGTAGAATTCCCGAAACTACACATATAGCATAATCTTATCACTACCCAAAATGTGCAATACAATCTTAGTCTACTTAGCCAGTTGATTAAGTTAATCCGTCGGGCTAGTTAGACTTTAGCGTTACTGAGTTGGCCCGAATATATCTAGCGTAAGCTCAGGACCTCTTTTTTTATAATTTACTAGTGCTCAAGATGTTTTTATCCCTTATAAAGCTAATGCACATCACGAGTGGAAGGATTGACGGGAAGGATAGAGAATAGGTACTGGTGCACGTTGGTCTTAAACAATTTAGGGTCGTAGTGAGAGGGGAAAACCGTTTGAGGCAATACATTCCACATGCGTGTTGTTCGACTTATAAAAGGATCTCCATACTTTACAGTACGTCCGAAGGTAGGCTTAAGGGTGAACTGATGTGCATTCGATGAGTGACGAGTGTTGCGTGAGAGTTGTGGAAGGGGCGCAATGCATTTGGCTATTTCAGAGCAATGGTGGTGAAAATTCCGATAAAACAATGAAAGGCAAGAAACGTTTCTGCGGTGGTCAAGCGGAACAATTGACTCCGCTATATTTCTATCGCCTATAAGTTTTATCGCACGCTTTTGGATACTGTCCAGTGTAGTTTTTGGTTTTTGGTGCACCTGACCAAACATGAGCGTTGTATTCAAGCCTGCTGAAGGGAGAGGAATATTTTCAAGAAGAGAACATATTTTGGTCTTCGATAAGTGGCATTTAGATGAAGGTAGGCTGCACTAGAGCCAATTGCTTTTTCAGTCATTCAAGCGCTACTGAGATTTTTTCAATGGTAAAGAAGTGAAAAATTCCGGTTGCTGGCGAGTTCAGAACAAGTGCACAGCTGTTCTCTTTCTCAATTATTTCAAGGAATGTCCAACTTTTAAGTATGCAATATTTAAACATATTTTATCAAACACTCAGATTTGACTTTTTAACGTATTTATCGGTATATTTTGTCAAAGTCTTAGCTTTGACATAAAATGTTATGCATTGTACCAGTTTAATTATTAGGGATTCCACTCAACATGATTTCGTTACTTAACCTTCCAGTGTAAGGGCTCAGTGAAATCATTAACTTGCTTTTGTTGAGCCATGACTCTCGCGGAGCTTTGACCATCTTTCACAAAATGCTAACAAATATACCAATTGCCCATTTTTTACCTTGTTTTCCAATACTAACTAGTTCTGACTAATTCCTTAAGGGATTTTTCAATGCGCCACCTTTCTTGAATGTGTGACAAACATCTGAGAGTATGTATTTAACTGTCATTAAAGAGCTTTTCAATTCAGCCATTCGGAGTTATCATAATGAACCTTTCCTTCCATTCGTATGAAAAATAAAACCTCACACAAAACGAGTGGTTGCGAAAGGCTGGTCCTGGGACACCTAAACAGACCTGAGAGCTAAATATTTATTTATTTGTCTTCCCTAGTCCCTTGTTTAAATTTATAGCGGCAGTTTGAAGTGCGTTCGCTATCCACCTAGGTCTGTCTTAATTCGAGTAAGAAATATATTTGCAATAGGTGCGGTTTTATAAATTCATGATTAACCAGTAAATAACTCTTCTTTACTTTATAACAATCAAAGAGCCTACTTTCTTCTCTAAATAGCATTCTTATATATACAAAGAATGCATAGAATTTATTTATTTATTTATTTAACTGCTAAATATATTTTTATTAAATTTAATTTTGTTTGGTTGTAATCCTATGATTGACCTTATTAGAATCCTTCGTCAAGTTATTGATAGGGCCATTGCTTCAATAGTTACATCGAGACGTCCTTTGATATACTTTGATATAAAAATATTGGATTCCTTGTTGCCATCGGTCAAGTATTGATGTTTATAGAACTAAAAATATAGGTGGAGTTGATGTTGCCAGTCAGGACGCTAAATAGAAATAAAGCAATTGATTTTGATCTTCGTTTTTCCAAGGTCTGCATATTCAGCAACTTTAATCGACTTATGTAGGAGGTAAGACGAACTTCGGGGTCGCAATGTAAACCACGTAATGCAAAAAGAACAAATTGTTTTTGAATGCTTTCAATTCTTGAAATTACAGATTCGTAGCTCGGAGCTCGAACACGACCACAATATTTCTAAACAGGTTGAACTATAGAATATAATATAAAAGTTTTGTGATATAGGAGTTCTTAAATTCATTTGAAAAACGTTTTACAAGTCCCAATCGGTTTCTTGCCTTACTGATAATGGAACATGAAAGGTGGGTAATGTTGGGCTTCTTGCCAAAGACAGCTATCAATAAAGATCATTTAAGTGATCCACTTTTTCAACAACTTCATCATTAATAAAGTAAATCGGTGTAGTTGGATTTTGTCGCCTTGTGAAGGACACACATTTAAATTTCTTCAGGTTTAGCTGCATATAGTTCTACTACCATTCTTGCATGCAGTTAATATCATGCCGTAAAAATATATAACCTTGCGGCTGCTATAAGAATAGATCAGCTTACACATGAGCAAAAAGTAAAATCTTTTTGTATGTAACAAAGAGACATAAATCGTTGATAAGTAACAGGAAAAGAATTGGACCAATTGAGGGACACCAGAAGAGACGACAAAGAATCATTTATTTGTACATTTTGAGTACGATCAGATACGAACCGATCCATTTAGGATCCATTCAGGAAATCCATAATATTCCGCCTTTTTTTTTTAACAGGATAAAATGATTGACTTTGTCGAATGATTTACTAAAATCGGCATAAAAAAAATCAGTTTGTAATCCATTTACCATGCTTTCAGTGCAATGTGCAGTAAATTCTATTAAATTAGTTGTAGTTGATTTTCAGGGAATTTTAGACAATCGCGAAGGACCACTTTCGATATACCCTTTTATTGTTTGACAAATAATCGTCGGTAAGCGGTAGAATTTTGCCACACATTTTCATAGTAAAAATAAATTTAATTTTATACACCCACCGCTCTTTGAGTAAAACTTTGACAGGTTTAGACACTTTATAAATGCACAATGCTGCATTTTATAGTACCAAACATTATTTCGGGCATTTGTGAGTCAGAATTTGCTTCAAAATTGCCAACTAAATGAAATTTCTCACTTTTCTCCGGGGCGTATACTTAACATTTTTCTTCCGTACATACTCCTTCGCCTAAAAGTACTCTACACCGAAAATTCTTATTTTTATGGTGGCTGTAAAAAAATCCGATCAATCGTTCAACCATGTTGATTCAATTCAACGCGACTTGGTGCTCTGTTGACTTTGTTATTGCTCCCACTCCACCCACTCACTAGACAGCGCCGTCCTAACGTCCTAAAATAAACAAAATATATATTTTTTTCTGCCCGTATGATTCGTAAAAAAGTTCACAACACACAGAAAACCATAAAAATAAGAAAAACATATTTTACCCACATACACGCTGAGATTCAGATACTTATCTCCCATTTTGTTTGAGTTCATTCTCTCGTCCATTTGGACTAAAATTTACCCAACATTTTTTACAAATAACTAATACAAGTGCAACTCATTTATGCTTTCTCAGAAATACTAATTTCGATCTTCGATAATGGAACAGCAAAAATAACAGAAGTAACGAGTGTGCGCAGTGTATTCACTCAAGTGGTTGGAAATTCCGTGAGCTTTTCCTTTTTTTTTTCTACAGTTTTGCACTCTAAAACCCCCCTGGGTGCGCTTCAATCATAAAATACAAATGGGACTAGCGATTTTCGAATACTCTACTTCTGTGAGTATTCGAAAAAGTCGGAAACTGTTGTAAGAAAGTATACATCTACCGTCAGAAAAGAGAACAAGCTCTCCGTTGTCAATTTTTTTTTTTTTTAATTTTTTGAATCAAATCTTTCTCTGTTTTCGTCAGTGTTTTTGAGTTCAGTGGGTAGAAGCGCGTTCGTCGAGTCGGTTTTTAAATTTTCCCAAAAATTGTGTACACTTTTGCGCTGGTCCACTAAATATGGGACAGGGTTAGTTGTAGTTTCACATCTAGAGAGTTTTTTTTTTTTTTGTTTTCAATTTTGTTTTATATTTCCAAAAAAAAAATATATATATAAATCGTATATCAAAGCTGTGTGCAAAAAAAAAAAAAAACAAAAAGAAACCGCGTGCAGTGCAATAATTTTTATAAAAAAGAGGAAGAACAAATTCCCGTGTTCCGTGTGCGTTTTTGTGTTGTTTATAGTCGCGCAACCACTTTTGGAATATACTGAAAAATTTATTTAAATTCTTGCAGAATTCATAGAATCATCTGAATCTGATATGTTTGCACCGAAATTTAAGGCAACAGCTCTCCAGGGTTCAGGTATAGTTCGAATCTATTTCATTTTTCAAATCTGCGTCCAAATCACTACATCCTTCATTACAAAACTCATATAAATCGAACGGTCGTCATTCTATGATTTTGGCATTTTTATGGACTTTTGTGCGAAAGAGAGAGATAAAGAGAACGAGATGTGTATTTTAGCGTGGCCGGCTTATTTTTAGTCACTACGCGGACTACATTTGAATGTCGGATTAAGATACTTTTCCTTGCGGAGTGAAAATAAACAATTTTGCGGGACAACCCGTCGATTGATGTTTCCCTTCGATCATATTTTTTGCATAAATCACAGCATAAAAGAGTTTTGTTTATAAAAATTGACTAAAAATAAAAATTTATATAAAATGATGAATTTAAGTAGAAATATGGGCGCGAAAAACATGTGTGGGCTTCGCAGAGGCTTGTGTTTATTTTCGAATTAGGTAATCGCTCTCGGACTGTATAAATAGAATGTCAATGTTTAAGTAAAATGTTTGTATGGAGGCGTTTTGTGTAAGCATTAGGAGGGATTAGAAAAACTTAACTTTTGTGATTTTTACAAGGAATTGTGGTGATTGCTTGATCCGAGTGGGCTAGTGAGATGGGTCGAAGGGAACTTGATTGAAGGTGAAAGTCTTTAAGGGATCAATATTCTGTGGTTGTACGCAGTTCTTTTCTACTAAAGCAGAATTAGTCAGCAAATTCTTGAGCTACAAGTGATCGTGGCCAACATTTTTAGATCTTTTTTTGCACTCGAGATCAGTAAAAGCGAAAGAGATACGCATTACGCACTCGGTGAATTGCAATGGGGTGTGTTGAACTCTGTTCTCAATTTTTTTTGAATATTAAGGGACTGTGAGTATTCGGGTGACCGATGCCAACAAGGGGTATTGCAAAAAAAGGCTGGAAAACCGTTTCAATTGTGTCGGCTGTTCAGCAAGTAAACTGAGGCTCTTTTTTACAAATTGAACGATTTTTAAACAATCTTTTCAGTTCATTTACTTTGGTAAACTGTTAACTTTAGCTTGCTGTTGAAGGAATCCCGCCATAAGCTCATGTACCCCATTTCCTCTAAATTTTCTAAGTTACGTTTTCTAAGGAGTTTTCTGTAGTTTTGTGGCAATCCCTATACTCCCTCATATACATGTAGCGTCCTCTTGGCTTGGCTTGTAGGTCGGCCCGGTATTTTTCAGTCTGTAAGATGAGGTCTTAACTTTTGACTCACATTTTGTTTAAAAAGAAGAAGGCTATATTAAAACGACGAGGTTAAAACATTCATACCCTGCCCCTTTTAAGCCCCCTAAGTCAATCTGTGAAGTGGAGGGTCAAACTTTCATTTGTGTGCCTTGAGTGTAGCGCGGCTCTCGATTTAGAAGGTAATATCCCTTCTTAAATACAGCCAGTTGCAAGGGAGGCCCCACCCCCTGGACGATTTTGTTTTCGAAATTTTGATGACCATAATTTTTTGACTTTCGTCACCTTTCACTATTTTTAAGGAAAATAAACTGGATTAAGAGCACAAGCTTGAAATTTTTGAACTTAGTTTTTTTTATCTTCGAAATTTTTTGACTTTCGTCACCTTTCACTATTTTTAAGGAAAATAAACTGGATTAAGAGCACAAGCTTGAAATTTTTGAACTTAGTTGCTTATTTTCAAGGTCTATCTTTTCACCGATAATCGCCTGAAAAGTTACCTGATTAGGACCCTGCTTTTAGCCGGTAGTTTTATAGATATCATCAGGTCCGGATCGTGCTGAGAACTTGTGTGTAGTATCTCTCTTAGAAGCGTATAATGTCCAACGCAGCAACGCTTTAGGTCATTCACTTTGTTGAGTGTCACACTTTAATAGCAGCAAAGCTTCCTGAGTTCCTTGCGGATGTCCAAATGTTCCACTCAGGTCAGAACATTTTTTGCTTTAAGTTTGCCGAGCATGTTGTCTCGAAAGTAGAAGTTATAGAGAAGCTACCGCTCTGCATGGTACCATTGCTTGGACTCAACTGGGTGTCTAAACGCGGATGGACAATTTATATCATTTTTATTTTTCGTAGAACAAGAGAACCTTATTGGGAAATTTTATTTCAGGCGTATTTAACAAAGTTCTAAAGGAGACTCTGCATAAACAACCCTACGTTTGTGATTAACAGCTTCAAGACTATTTTTTACCATAGACGAGACGAGTAGGAGAACATAATTAAGTCATGACGACACCTCCTACTCGCATATTCAATAAGCTAAATCCTTAAAATATATTTTTGTAAAACTGAATGTCAGTAAAAATCGTCCGAACTAATGCAGCGATTTACGAATTTATTTTTCTAAAATGTGTGAAATAAATGTGTGCAGGTTGTAGGCTACTCTTGTTTTTGCCCATGTAAACGCCTAGTGAAGTAGGTTGGAGTCCGCTGGTACTTCAATAACTGTCACGTGATATTCTTAAAATTCTAAGTAAGCCTTGGATTTTGATCAGTGCCTGAGGAAGAGGATTTCCCTTTATTTAGACAGACAGATGTGTTGGCGCACTTTTGCCATGAGCCTCCCTAGTCCGCCGGATGTATTGGTCTCCAACTTTTTATTTAATGTCGTGATGGAAGAGAAATCGATTCTGATTATTGTTTTTCCAGAACGTAAAGAGTCGATCTGCGAAGAGGGTGGCTTTTGAAACGCAACTGAACCGCGATTTCATATAAACCTACGGAGTGCCACTATGAAAAAAAAAACTCATTCCAAGTAAGTCCTCCCCAACTCCTCAAAATTTTCTGAAAATCCAACTCACGCGTCAAATCAAAATAAGCACTTCAACCCCTGTTACCATTCATCCCACACATTGCCATCTGATGGTCTGTCAAATTGCTGCATTTATGGAGAACCCAGCCAAGGGCGTTGTTAACACACATATCCAATTCGCGATTTCAACCACCTATGATGATTGCACGCCTTTCAGGCAAATTGAATTGTCTGTCAAATTCAATTATCCTCCCATCCAATGAAAGATCTAATTAATTATTTAATGCACAGCCAATTCTGTGGCAGAATGCGCAACACTCTTCGCATAAAATTGAAACATCTTAAAGGTGAAGATGAGCCAAGTGCCAATTGAATTATTTACTCGTGAGCTCATCAATCAATTTGATAGTAAATTTAGATCCCATACCTTCTGCGCCAGACAATCGACACCCCTTCTACCACTATCCATCGAAGAGAATTAATTTATTTATTATTCTCTAGCACCTACATACGAGTCGTGAAATAGTTTCTTGTGTTTTTTTTTTCTACGCCAAAGGAAACATCTCTATTTCCACACACAACTGCTGAACTTTATCTACTAGCTGTCCTTCGACGCGAATAATGTGCTCCGATGCATTCTTTCGAGCTGACTGTGTCGGTCAGTCAACAAAAAAAAAATGCATTTGAAAAGCACTCTTCGTTTCGAATCGATTTGATTGTTGGTTCACATTTCCATATTAATTTTGGAACCACCTATGGAGGGGGGCGAATTCACGGCCAAAATATGGATGACCTAATTGATGGATATAATTCCCTGTTGCTATTTCTATTTATCCGTCAATGCGGGATCGCTCAGCGGCGAGCTATATGGCTCACAAATAAAATCGTGTCCGAAAATGATTTTGTTTATAATGTTTGGACAAAATGGAATTTTCTTTTTGTTTTAACAAAGTTTTTCAGAATCCGCCGGATAGAAATTTGTTTGGTGGTTGATGTTTTTTTTTTTGTTGTTAGTTTGGGTGTGACTAATCAAAACACATTATGGAGGGAATTGTCGTCATTAGAATTCACCTGATTATGAATCGGGTTGGGGGATGATGCTAGTGTCGGAAGTTTCATCTGAATCGAGGGTTTCCGGTGACGTAGGCATTTTTTTTAAATGGATGGCAATTTTATATATTTTATATACGAAATGACGAATCAAATTGGGGTGCTTTTGAAAATAGGATGGTGCAGATAATTTTTCTGCTGATGTTGTGTTCCAGGCAGTTTAATTCTGAGTTTCGTATATATTCATCTTGCAAAGATTTTTTCCTTCCTCCTCTATCAAGTTGACGTCACCAACAGTCAAGGAGCCAACTGAACGATGGGCACTAGCTAGTCATCGAATAGAAGAGAGAGGTTGAAATGACTTTTGTTTTTTTCATTGCTTTTTAAGAAGTTTAAAAAGGAAAAAATACTGCAGAGAGGGGTCTTTCAATTTCGAAATGTTGGCTCAGGATGAGGAACAATAATTTTTGCAGAATTTCTGGGGTTTGTAAGGAAATTTGTTGTCAACTCATTCAGTGACAAAATAAAGACCATTCTGATCATCATCATCGCTATAGCCACATACTATCTATCTGTTCTGAGGGAGGATTTGAAGCAGCTTTTTTTTTGGAAAAGTTAAAACAATATCAAAATTTGTACAGAATTGTGTTAAGCACTAAAGTTATTATAAATATCACTACCTTCTCTAATAAGAAACATTATCGTTCAGCAAAAGTGGTCTCTGTAGTATATACTAAAGCTTTACAACCAACCAACCAAAGTTTTTTGCAAACTGCGACATCATTATGGAAGTCACAATTTACTATACCACCCTTGTACCCTGACACAAATAAAAGTGGAATGGTGTTAACCTTCTTTGTGAGTGTCCGGCCCTAGCCAAAACCAAACACAGCTAGAGCACTGTCATTCCTTTTATGATGACCTTTCGGCCATAAAAAATATTTTTTTTTAATGTTTCCTAAATCTACGAGAAGGCTTTAAGCTAGTCGCCTTTTTCGGGATTCGAACCTGGGACCCCACACTAACCACTAAGCCACTGTGCCGAAAATAACTTTAAAAGAAGACAAGTAAAAGTGTTATCATCGGCCTGGCCGATGCTTTGATACCCTCCACTGCATACAAGGCATGAAAAATTGGTCATAGTCCAAATTTAATATAAACCTGACGACGATAAAACTAAGTCCTCCTACAAAATTGCACTTCCCTAGGTCGATTTGTTTTGACGATATCCTATTTTTTGACGATATCCTATTTTTCAACAGACAGAGAGACACATATAATATTGATTTTGTATGGGAGGTACCCGAACTACTTGACCGACATAGCCCATTTTCAATACCAACCTGACGACGATAAAAAGAAGTCCTTTCACCAAATTTCATTCGCCTATGTCAATTCCTTTGGGAGCTATCGTGCTTTAAACAGACAGACAGACAGACCTGGGATCCTGATTCAGAATATATATACTTTATGAGGTCTCCGGTGACTCCTTCTAGGCGTTACAAATGTAATGACAAAGTTAATATACCTTCCTGTGGAGGGTATGAAAATGAGCCTTAAGAAGACCAACATTTCTGGACTCCTATACCTGGACTGTATACCTAGATCTTAACTTAATTTAATCGTTAGATTGAGAAATGTCAGCAACGAGTGCTCTTGATCGTAGTTCTCCGTTTGCATGGTGCAGCGGAACGAAGGCGAAGCACACGATAAAGTTTCTGATTGCAGTCAACAGCTACTGCATTTTTCTGGGGAAGTTTTTAGGGTGGATGATAAGATACCTGAAACCTGTTTTACAAACTACAATCTATGAAAAGGCGCCTGTAAATCTCAGACTAACACTACAGGTTCTAGAAGGTTCAAAATATTTTTATTTCTCGCAGGTGTAGATTTGAAATCTCCGGGGAGCAGATTCCGTGTAACAATAATCGTCGGGACGATATCGTTTTTAATGACCATAAGAATTATATTCTGCCCGAATTTGTTCCACTATCGTCAGCTTTTCATTAAATTTGTGGAAAATGAATTGGATTAAGGTCTCAAACTCGTAATTTTGACACTTTGTTGCTACTTTTGGAAGTCTATCGTTTCGACGATAATCGTCTGAAAAATTACGGAACGAGTGCCCTATAAAACTGTAAAAATTTTACCTCTAGAGTGTAAAATCGTTTTTATTCTTCGGCATTTACAAGTCTACTTTAAAAGTTTCGTGAAAGGCCGCTGAAACTATTATTTTTTTTTTAGTTTTAAATTGCCTGTAAATTAAGGCTTGTATTTATTTTTTTTCAAACGGGCCCTGGACTTGTGATGGCTACTGTTACCCACTTATTTACATGAGGTAGAAGCTTAACATTCATTTTTTTATGAGACGTTTTGCATTATAAAATCTGTTTTCTTAAAAGTTATTTTTCCTCAAGAAAAGCTACTCGGAGTATTTTTTTTATTTACTAAGGAAATGAGTGAATAAGTTTTGCGTACAGTCCAATTCTGTCCTAGGGATATTATTAGGTATGCGAATGCTGCTGGTACAACTACTAGGAAATTTTATTTAAGAAAAACAATCGAAGGACTCAAGACTCTATATCAGTAGGTCGAAAAAAGTGCGCATATTCCGTAGTTTAATTCGATTTGGTTCAAGACATCTGCAATTGTGTAGCACTTAGGAAAGGACGCCAGCCAGAATTGGAAGATTGAATCTTTGCAGTGTGACCCGCAATCTTGGTAGTTGTCCACTACGGGCTTAACACACATATAAGAACAAATCGCTTATAAGAAACGCATGTGGATACACCGTGTCTTTTTTCTATGTGTCCATTTGAGTGGTTCAAACGACTTGAGTCAGTCCGCCTTGAAAACGTTTCTAAATGCGAGAGTAGCCCTCTCATTTTGACGGCCTTTTCGTTGCATATACTTGTGGATATACTTCTAAGAAGTCGTTTGTAATATATTATATGAAGAAAAAATAACTCACCAAACATTCTTGTTGATTTGTCATGGTTCAATTTTGAGTCTTGTGTGGGTTGCACTTTATACACACCGTTTGCACTCTGAATCACAATATTCCTATCATCTGAAAAAGTTTGAGAAAGTATTTGGTATCCCCGAAATTTTGTTCCATCTGGTCCTATCTTCATATACCGCACTCAAATAGGAATCTCTGTAGTTCCGAACATCTAAAGTCTAGTTTTTTTTAAATATTTTGTCTTCCTGTTTGGAGACCTAAATAATCAACAAATCTTCCAACGCCTTTAATTCAATAAAAAAGACTAAAATATCAAACGTGCCCCGTATATCTTTCAACCGAAATAATTTCTGCGGCTATTTGTTAAACTTTCTAATTGAACTATGTTCGAAATGGCCGCACAAGTCGATAAAATTAACGGCATGGATTCGCAATAAAAAATACTATGTAAATATACATATACCGTCTAATAACGTTTTGACGTGTCATATCAAGACTACAAATCGAATCGAAACTTTAAAGTTTCCCCTTATAGCAGAACGAATTTTGTTTTCCAACGGAATCATCACCACTGACGTCAAACGCTTTATTTTTTGCATACAGCGAAAAGTTTTGATCTTTCCATTCATGAAGAAAAATTATGTAAAAATAAATTATTTAAACAAAAACCGACTCCCTCCGAGTAGGATGACAGTCAATAAAGCCGACAAAAACAAAAAAATTAAAAACAGTTTTTGGCAGCAGCTCAATTTGTTCGTAGATACTTTTTTTATTTCCCCCTTGATTGTATTTCGAAGATGAGTCATGAGAGTGTTTCTTTTTTACTGTTTTCTGCCACCTGTAATACCACAGAGTGGATCAACAATTGTTGTTCGGTTTGCATTAAGAATAAAGAACGACGCGGTCCACCCCGACCAAGACTAAAATGTTTTTGAGCTATTTTTGAATTTATGTCGCTACAGTGAGCGCTTAAATACATTTTACGAGTACACTCATTTATTTGGCATGAGTTTTTAGTTCAATGCCTCAGAGGTAATCATTAAAACTGCAAAGGAAACATTTTGTAAAAAATGTTTAATTCGAAGTGGAAGTAATATTCAATTTGTACGGCTGCAATTTTCCATTTAATTTATATTTCCTGCGGGAGTCCAAGTGCGTATTGTATGCCCATTCTGCATGCGTGTAACGGTGTAGTTAAAAATGCACATCGTTTATCATCAGCATGATGCCAATGAAATACTCGATTAAGCGCAAATGGAGATAATCAGCTGTGAAAAAGTTTAAAGCGCTGCAGGACTGTTAGCAACTTGCTCGTGAACTATCAGCATCAGGAGCGAAGTGCTTGAAATATTGGAATCAAATGAGGGTTGGAGTTGTTCGCTGCCTTAGGGGGAATGTTATATTCTTTTTTTGCTTTGCTGTTGAATATATTTTTCTCCATTTCTGAATCGGCTTTGTTGAGGTTCAAAGTTCGTAAGGTTCATTAACGTTCGCTATTATTTTTCAATTCACCGCTTAAAAATATATATTTAAAAGTATGTATAATATAATATATAAACAGCCATTCAATAAAATTGTGCACACATCCATAATGCCACTTCTAAAAGCAATGAGCCAGAAATAAGCTCCATCGTTGAAAGTTGGGATAAGCGCAAACGTTAGCTTGTAGCAATCCAACACCAATTTTGATAACAACTTTTAAAGGTTGTGCAAGCTTGTATTTTGGAAGTACTGAGTGCAATGTTTTGACGAATGGAAGTGTAAAACTAGTTGCAGCTATTAAACGCTTAACTGAGAACCTCGTTTGGGCAGCAGACATCTTATGATGGCACATGATCTCTACCGGTAAGGTAAATTTTGTATCAGTATGTGCAAAGGAAAGATTGAAACTATAGCCGAATTTTACTGTGAATGGTTTACGACCCACAAAATATTTTACAAGGTCTCAAGTATTTGTTTGTCCCAACCCTGATTTTCGAAAGCTTTTACATGACGAAAGACGAACATGGAAAATTGTTAAAATGTGCCATATTTGTCTGCATACTCGTATTGCAATGCTACTGTATTAATCACTTCTACTTCTTATGTTACAATGACATTTTCTCAATAAAGCTAAGACAGTCGTCTTTTGACTTTTATGGATTATGGTCTATTTTTTTCGCTTTCATTCGGTCGATGGATTTCTCAATATTTCCTAAATTTCCAGTCTATTCTATAAATTGACTGATTCTCATGTCAGTTACGGAATGCTGCAATGATTGCATAAAAATATCCAACGGGAGACGATTACCATTAACCTCAAAGCCTGCGGTTTTGGAGTTGTCCTCATTGCACTGGTAGTTTCGACACACGCTTAGTCAATGAACGTTCGAAATGGTCATTAAATATGTGGTCTTGTCGACCGTCTATCACCATACAAGGCTGCCATAAGCTATAGGCCCAGTACCTAGCGCTTTTACCCAGTAGGGCTCTTTAGATCATTCCCCATGGAGAAGATTGAGTCAGTTTTTGTAAGGGTACAAGCAATCTTATGCCATTTGAGCCTGCCTGGCATAAGCCAATAGAGAAGCTCTTCCCACACGAATAAGAGTTTTGATTTGAAAATAAATACTTGAGGGTTTTCAAAAAGTCGCCTCATTCTATAAAGCTGTACGTAAGGTATTTCTGTAGCCAATTTAAAATAAAAAAAAAAATGTAGTCATATAAAATTACCATTACCCAATAATCCCATCTGTCGATATCACTCCCTCGGCGATACTCTTTAACTGGTTACATAAAAATTGTCAAGAAAACCTTCACTTTATTTAACGGAAGGTTTACTTGACAGTTTTCAGCCAAACCTCCCTCTGTGTTGTGTACCTCAATTAAAATGCAAGTGCCTCTGTCGTCGTTGTCGTCGTCTTCGTCTATATCATTTCTGTCCGTGTCATCGTGTTTAATAAATATTCGTCTCGCTCTCTGTCTCGTTTCGTTTGTCCGAGCGTTCGAGAAAATTCCATTTAAGGTTGCACCTCATTCCGTGTCAAACCATAAAAACAAGAAAAAAAATTCATATTGATGTATCGCTTGCACATCACTCATAATTTCATTCTTCTTTCCATCCCATGCGAAATTGCGGGAAACAAAAAAACAGGAGTCTGGACACCAAAATACCAAACGCCGTCATCCTCCAGAACCAACTTAAACGAATTTCAGCCATACAACACCGCCAGAAGCACCACCACAACCAATTCGAATAAAATCACCGAAAATCGATCATCATCCGCTTGCGGACGCAAAGACAAGGGTGTACCAATTCCACCGCCACCACCACTGTGGACGCCACAGCCCGAACGCAAGCAATTTCGTCCGGTGCATTTCGAGTCGCCGACACTGCAACGGCGCTACGTACGACAGCAGTCCACACCTAGCAGTGAAGCACCACCGCCACCTTGGTCCTATACAAATTCCCAGCCATTTCCAGGATATCAATCACAGAGTTGTACGAATCTCAACCAGAAGAACAAGGCCGTTCCTTGGCCACCAACGAAACAAGTGCCCGAGGCAACAGACTGCCAAAACGGAACAGTGGTTATTGATGAGCAGGACGACGATAGTTTTGCTCCGACCACAAGTATAGCGGAAAAAATCAAAAGTAATTTCCGCACCCTTTTTGCGATTAACGCCCATCCCAAGCCCATGGAGGGCTTTTCATTGCTTTTCATTAATTTTTCATTGTTCTTATTTATTTTTGCTTTTTTGCGCATCCTCGTTGCTGTCCGGTGTGAAACTGCCAACGAAAACTTAAAAAAAAGGCTTCGAAAGATCCAATTCGAACTCTGAAATATATCGGCCATATGTGCGGCATAATCCACATGAAAAGCCCGCCATTTTAAGGCCCAATGAAGTCAGTAAGTATTTAATGTTTTTTTTTTCTGTTTTTCAAATTTCTTCTGTTTTTTTTTTATCAATGTATTTTTTATGAATTAAAATATGAAAGCCCCAATTTTTATTTTACCTCACACAAAACACATGAGTGAGTTTTAATCCTGCACAATCCCTACGCAGTTCATACTAAAAAAATGAGTTACCTTTGTCAAATTTGAGTTGCGTTTTGTAGTCTTACCTTTAGGATATTTATTTTTATTTCTTTAAGCTACGCATATATTATTTGCAGGTCATAAGCAGGTATTTTTAGGGTCAATGATACAGTATGAACCAAAAAGCACTCGGCGATGACTTGAATAAAATTGTGTAAGAGTTAAAGTGAGTCGTAAACAAAAATGTTGTTATTAAACAAGAGAGCTTCATTAAAAAAAATAGCAGCCCAACTATTGGGATATTTTTTCAAAAATTTGTCCTCAAAATCCCTTTCGAAATTTTTTGCTGAATTTCTAGATTTTCTCCGTGCTTCCACCCTCCTGTCTTTTACTCCAATTTCTTTGTTTTTGCCAAAGAAGTTGTAATTTGGGCTTCAGAATTGTGCCATCGATGGCTGTGTTCAAGAAAAATTCGAAATACCTGCAAGCCCAACGCAGGTTCCGATCGGCCGGAAATGTTCTCTAAATTTGCTAGTTCATCGGGGAATTCGTTCCCCTGGATGGCAGTATGACCAGGGATGTTAACAAAGGCACAACGTAACCTTAAAAAAAAAATCAGGCTGATATCCTCCGACTTCATAATAAGTCTACTATCCGTCTGTCTGTCATAATATTACCCCTTCTCATAGCAACCTCGCCCCTTAGTGCGGTCCATAAGTAAAAGAATAAAAAGCTTACGACATCTGATTTGCATTTTTTCAAGTTCTCTCCGCTTATACGTCACAAGAGACGTTGTCAAAGGAGACAATATGTGTAAGACGTTGCTTTCTATTAAAAATTTCGCCACTAGTGCTTTGCATTTTACTTTACCCTGCACATTTACGTCACAACATAAGTAATAACAACGTTAATAAATAACATTAAATACATTTCGGTGTCAAAAAGCTGTCAAATTTTACAGCAAAATAAAAAGTCGTACATATGTCACTATCTTGTAGTTCTTTTGATGGGTACTATTTATAAAAAGCTTAGTCGCTCAAAAATAAAAAAAATATGAGCCTATATTTCATTTATGCAGGCGTGGAAATATAAAGGGCTATCTAGAATTCTGCCGAAATTAAATATTTTTTGTTTGCTGTTTGATATCGGGCGAACACTATTTCAAAGCTTTTATTTTTCCTATCGAAATGTTCACCTAAAGAGTTGTTTTATGGTGCTACCTAATCCTATTTGTCAAACCACATTTATTAAGGTAAAAATGAGAATAATAGTAACTATTACCTGTTGTTTATTTAAATATTTAAAATCGGACTAAATTTATTTACATAAACGAGGCATGCGAATCCCAAAAGCTGTCATCCAAATTTGTTCCATATTTCATCACTTGGCCCTATGTATCCTTATGTAAATACTTCTAAGGTAATTTTAAAATAGTTTATATTTAGTGTTGCATATTTTTGGCATACGATTATATTTATTTATTAAGAACCTTCCATTAAAAAAAAAATGAACATAATGGCGTTTCGCATGAAGAGTAAAAAAATTTATGAGAATCATAAAGTCTTGTAGAAGGAAATATTTATATAAATTCTCTGTCTGACCAAAAACCAAACGTACAATTTCCATTCACTTTCAGTTTACTCACTTAAAAACGAATATATGAGCGAACCAGAAACGGAATACGATAAACCAAAGAAAATGGCACAATTAAGCCGGCGACAGTACGACGGTATTGGACCAACAACACAGCACGGAATGCCCGTTGTTCTTAGATCGGTAATAAATAAAATAAAACACGAACTGAGAGACACAACAAAGACATATATATAGTCAACAGAATTATTAAATAATTCACAAAATGCAATATTTTTCTTTTTCTCTCATTTCTTTCTTCGATTTCCGTTGATAAACATCGTCGTGATTGTCGTCGTCGCATCGTTGTCTACGCTCAAAATCACACACGCATACACAGGAAGTTAAGGAACCAAATCAACATGAATGGTACAGAAGGATATTCCAAACGATACACAAACAAAAAAATCCTGGTACGAACAACAAAAAACGCTTCGAACGGTACACAGCCAAGCATTATAAGACAAACGGAATAAGAAATTGCAATTTTTAGAATCAAACGAGGGTTGAAGGGAACGTAGCAGTGTCTCTCTAGTGGGAATCGATTTTTTTTTAAATTGAATGTAAAGTGGCATTATGAGCAACTGCAGAGGGGATTTCTATTGAGGTGTGACAACTATCAGCAAACTTATCGCTTCTCCTAGGTTCTGTTCAACTTGAAAGAAATTGTACCCCTATTTTTTTTTTGCTGTAAACAAAGAGTTTTACAAACAATAAAGCAAACGATAGAGTGCCAACCATATCTGGATTATGTTGGCTTAACCTCATGTCAAAAATGGACAAACACCCACTTGTTTAGTCAAACGCTCCTGTCCACTTCTCCTGTTTCTTACATGACACACAATTTCAATGTGATTGCTTAAGCTGGATTAAGCTGTGTGTCAAAAATTGATGAAAATGCTCTGAAGCTCAGTCGCATTTAAATTGTATCTAATAGTGAGACACAAATTCTGTTCTAATCACAATGACATAGAATTTCAATATAATCGCTTAAGTTGGATTACACGACTATCCTTTAAGCTAAGGGGGACTTAGTGAAGTGTTAGTAATACCCACTCAATTTTGTCAAATATTTAAAATTCACGACATCATAAAATTTCAATGCAATGACAAATTGCCTTAAGCTGGATTACTCGAATGCAATCCTATTACGATTCCCCGTTAAAGATTTTCCATTACACTACTTCAAATTGTGTGTTGCTTGGACATCATACCTTGTAATAAAGTGGTACCTCCAATTAACCTTCAGCAAACCAAAGCGACCAATGCAAATTGATACCACGATGTTTCATGTGACTGACAGATCACCAAATCGATCTAGCAATGATCAGAAGCTGATACTGCAAAAAGGAGTTCTCTTACTTGTCTAAGAGCATACAGACCTTCATCAGATTTTGTCACTGCCACTGTTATGAGTAGATATTAGCGAAAGACACGCAAGTTGCCTACTCCTATTTGCTAAGACAAAACGTCTGTCTGAAATAAAAAAGCGACACCTCCTACCACAGTGTTTCACAAATGCCCAAGTCATGTACATTTGTTTCAGTGAAATTTCTTCGAAGGATACCTTTCGAAACTGTGAATCTGCAAATACCTTCCGCTCCTTAGACTGACCACAGACGGAGACACTTCTCAACTTCTGCACTTATTCAACCCTCGTTTGTATCAGCAAAAAAAAAAGAACACAATTCTGCTGCATCGCTTTGAAAACTTGAATGGTGTTTACAAAACCACCAGCGTCCTTAAGCTGGACAGACAACAAACAAAAAAAATGGGGCGCAAAAATATGTCTTCGTCCTTCCTTCCTTTCTTTTTCTTAAACATTTTAAATTATATTTTTCTTTTCCTTTCTTTGTCGCTGTTTTTCCCCCGCAAATTAATTATATTTTAACGCTTCTGTGCGAAACTTTTCTATCTTGCTTCCATTTACTCTATTCATTTCTTAATATTTTCTTTTTTTTATACTGTTTTTATCTTTTTTGGTTGCTTTGGTTATTTCTTTATTATTTTGTATACTCTTTTATTTTGTCCACCACTCTCCTCCCTCTATCGTCTTTTAAAGCAGATAGAATGCAAAAAAGAAAACATAGTAAAATGCGCCTGCAAAAACAAAATGCAAAATAAAAACTACGCTACACCAGGAAGATGCAATTCGTTATAAGAAAAAGAAAACAGATACAAGGAAAACAGATGACGGACCATTTTATTCCCTTACAAGTTCCGTCGCATCTGTCTGTTTGTTTATTTTTTTTTATTTTTTAAACAAAACAAAACGCATTAAGTAACAACGAAATATTTCTTTGTTTGTTTGTTTTCGATTTTTGCCTACGCTCTTCTTGCAGATGACTACGTGACAATACGCTACAAATGTCCAAGAGGTGAACAAATATTTTTTTTTAACTTTTACTTAAAATAAAACAAGACATTTTAGTATATCCTTGGAGGAGTAGCAATTTGTTTTTGGTTCCCCAGTAGTTAACCTCCAAAATTGAAAGCCGCAAATAATTGCTGTGCTATATTGCTTATGCTTTTTGCTTTTAAATTTGGGAATGCTTTTGGAAAATGCGCTCTTGCTTTTGTAAAAAGTAGCAGGCATGTTAAATACAATTGGATGGGTTATTGCATGGTACATAAACATACAACTGGCATGACTTACAAACTAAATTTATCATTTTAAATATTCATAGCATCGTAGCAATGTCTTTTTCTAACTCGATGAAAATCACAAATTTTATAAGTGCTTTAGTATTTAAGATTAGAAATTATTAGTTTAACTGGATACACTCTTGTTTGTCGTACCGATCAGGAAGGTCTTTTGAAAACCGATTTAAAAAAAAAAAAAGATGAAAGGTAAATTTGAGTTTTTGAATTCCCGGACTCCCAAAAAATAAAAAAACACACAGAGTTATTGATTTTGAAGAGATTTTATATATTTTGTATTTTTAGGGAAATTGGTTTTTAGTTAAATATGATTTTATTTAAATTTAACTGAAAAAAATTTATGCCGCGCATTATAAATATTTAGGGGTCTCGTTTTTGAGATTTAATAAAAAATTTGCGATTATATTACAAGGCATTCCATTCCATTCCAATGAGTCTAATCCGAATTTGGCAAAAAAAAAACTATTTAACTTTTTCTTTGAATGTTGGTAGTATCTCTACTACCATATCAAAATAAAACTAGTAATCCTTGGAAAATAAAGTTTAAAGATCTTCAAAGATTTTCTGTTTGACAAAAGTTGTTTATCAGCAAAATGCATATAGGATCATTTGCAGAATAATTCTTTTATAGAAAAGCGAATTTGTATAAATAGTAGGACCTGATATATAACCAATGAATCATAAAAAAAATTAAATATTTGATCCGTGGACAACTACTGTCTGCAAATTCGTCAATATATGAATAAGTAACGCCAAATCAGCTGCAGAAGCCAGTCAAGTGTGAACCCATACGATTAGTCTACCAGCTAAGGTTAAATATTGTGGATCCACAGAAAGCACATTTTTATGACTTCCACACAGGACCACTAACAGACTGAGAGCTCAACTTAATTAGTTTAAATTATTCTGAATAGCAAAAATCGGCTGGTTTACATCTCCGAAATTTCTGGTTAAGATTAGTTTTAGCTAAAAATATTCAATCAACAGATATGTCTGTAAATTTACAAAAATAACAAGTGACTTTGAAGAAAAATCAATTAACACTGTTTCTCTATGCCCAGCTTGAAAATGTCGTCTTCAGTTTTAAACTTGAATGAATTTATTGGTTCATGAACTTCTAAAGTTAAAGGTATGACTGTGTACCTATAAAGAAATGGAAACATTGGCGCTAATCAATGCTGCCACTTAAAAAAATAGTTTTGTAAAAAAAATACAACATTGAAAAGCGGAATAAAAATTAAATTACAATTATATCCTTCTTTCAGAAGAACACAAAAATGTTTGATATTTATACGATTAGCTTTGCTATTCTTCATATTTTAATTTTTTGGAAAAGGGCTGTAGCCAAAAAATTCAGCTTAGTAGATTTTGCATAGACAAATGTAGCAAATTTGCGGCGATTTCAGAAAAGTGACAGCACTGGTATTATATGACGTATATGCTTCATTTTTACTTGACAGACTTTAATGAAGGTTACCTGACAGCGTTGGGTATTTTATATCACACCAACTGGTATACTCGACTCTCTAAGCAATATTAGACTTAGATTAGAAACGGTCCAACCTGCTATCAAAAAGTCAAAATTTGCTAAAAAAAAAAAAAAATATTATAAAGAGAGAAGAAAGAATAAAATGAGCTCGCACTGCACTTTGCTCTCAATTAAACGATTATGTGACCACAAACGCTTAAACAATTCAGATTATACGGTTGAAAATGTTTCGGAGCAGAAAGGTGAATTCTGTGTCAAAATATTTGTTTTTGAGGATGGAATAGAGACAAAATTTTATTTTATTCCACCTTTGCAAAAGTCAAGGCCAACACAGAAAAGTACATCAGTTTTGCGGTTTTTTTTTTTAAATGTTCTATTCCCTAAAAAAAAAAACTAAACATATTTTAAGTAATTTTCATTTCTGATGTCTTGTATTATAACTTGCAAACTTTGCATCCAAGACCATTCAGCAGGATTGTGGTAGATAGAATCCACTTAAGAGAGACTCCACTTATATAAACAGTAAAGGCAAGCAATGCTAGACACTGGGTCGTATGTATAAAACGTAGCAATTGCTTTAACTCAAGAGAAATGTCAAAATCGCAGCATTTTCGTATGAATAAAAACCAGTTTGAGTTAGTTCCAAGTTTTGGCATGTTCGAAAAGCGGCGGCACTGACCTTTTACTCAGATCGGTATGAATAAAACTTATCAGACAAAGCAAATGCTATGAAAATTCTGACTCTGCTATTTAGTTGACTCAGACCTTTTGCTAAATATTTTGTACGCACATTGTTTACATACAACAATCTACGCATTGTGAGTTTTCGATGTTTTATTTATAAATAGTTAAATTAAGTTTTGTTCGTATAGGAAAACCGAACAAAACATGGCTGCGATAAGTTTTTTTTAACGTTTTGATAGTTGGAGTTTGGGATTTGCTAAGCAAAATCTTTGCTACAGCTTCTATGGCCTGGAAAAACACCAACTCATTTTGATCAGTCGTGGGAGTAGACTTGGTAGATGAAAGTTACTCATCATCACTTATCCTTACCATAAAGCTCTTCCAAATAGTCCTCTTCGTCGCTCTGCATATTTTTTTTCTTTTTTATTTATTTTTTTTTTTTTCACCTTTTCTTTTGAATTTTTTGTCACTTTTGATAATTTTCGCGGAAAAATTTGAAAAGAAATTCAAAATAAAGAAACCACCGGAGACCGGACAGTTGTCACTTGTCAAGTTTGACAGAAATTGCAAGGCAAGGTCATGTACAGCGAAGTAAATGCTGTGTTCGAATTTTCGAACTTACTTTGGCAAACTAGGTTTTTATTCATACCGATTCAAAGCATTTGCTCTTTTACTTTGCTAAAACCTTTAATTCAAAGCAAATGCTAGTTTTTATTCATACAACCCACTGAATTGCGGCACAGAAGCTATTTGACATAGAAGTAGGCAGGTATAGCCCGTTCAAGCTTATTCGTAATTGAAATTTTTATTTTTAAAACTCCTTAAATTCGAATTTAGGGTTGGGGTTTTTGCCGGATAACCTTACTAAGGACAATTTTCAAGCTACGACATATATATTATGCAGGTCACAATATGTGCCCTAATTTATTAATAAAATGAGCCTAAATTTGAACACTGAACATCATAATTAATGACTTACAGATATTGCAACAGTAGCGGTTGCAAATGAGGAACATTTTTTCTGGTCAGTCAGTCTTTGGATAGCTATCACTCGATATGAAAATCATTTTCATATTTACATTCTAAGCACGAAATTTTCAATAGAAACATATACATCAGAACCTCTCCTTCCACACAACCACTAAAGTGATAAACCGCCAACAATTTCTGCACAAATTACACTTGAAAACAATTTTGGTCTTTTTTTTTTTTTTGTATATTTCTAATTCAATAGCTAACCGACACGCCAACCATTTTGTAGCACTTCATAACACAAGTGGCACCACACCACACCATTAAATTTCCCAAATTCCTTGCATAGTTTGTGAAACAAAACATAACAATTCGCTGCCATAAATTATCCGAACCCTGACCGAATTCCAGGAATCCCCATCCTCCCATACCACTTAGAAATGCTAATCTCTCTGGCGTGTGGTGTTAGTCTAACATGTATGTGTTTGTGTGCATGGGGTAGACAAAGTTCGTCCAGCATTTGAATGATTTATAACAGAAACTAACGTCACACACATGATAGAAAACCGCACATCCCAAGTGGTGGTACTTAAGAACTAATTCTCATACACATTCCAGAAATGGATGCCTCAGCCTCATAACATACGACTATCCGATTCCAATTCCGCATGCATGTAACTCAATTGAATTCCTTCACAGCATTAAAGTATAGATGGATGGACTATAAAAATGTACTTATTTTGTTTTTATGTGCGAATTTCAGGACGATATCCCTACAAGTCGAACGGATACATGTCAGAGCCAGAGCCAAACTACGACTCGGACTATTCAACAGTAAAGTATCGCACATTGGAACGGAGACGCCTTCAGTCAACGGGAACGGGCACGACACCAGGAACTGGAACAACAAGCGAAACACTAAAAGGACCATCAACCGGAGCAGGAAACGATAGTCAGGTCGACACGTAAGTACTCGTACACCAAACCGTTTCGAAATATTTCCTACATCGAACAAGTTGAATATTTGATAAGAAAAAGAAAATTGCTTATGTCCGTTATCCACAGATCTGTCTGTGTATGCTCGTATGTGTGTGTATGTAATACATCGTATATCCATCCGAAGGACATGGTGTATTTTTATATTCATATTTATGGTAAAACGAAAGAAAATGTTTTCTCTGCGATGACGCGGGTGTTAGGTTTGGATCCACTTAAGTGCTCTCGTGCATTTGGCATTTATGACTTCCTTTCAATCCTCCGCACACATCCGCATGTTGGAGTGCTATAGTTCGTTGTGCTCTTCGCAAATTTTCATCGAATATCGGCGAGGGGGTGGATGCTGAATTGATTTACATTTATCTTCTTTTTTCGTTTTCTTTGCCAACAAGCAGTTGTGTTGTTTGGCGGTACACAAAACCCCTAAAGCTGTTATCCTATTTGAATTGAATAGGGATTTTCTTTGGAAATGCGAAATTGGAAAAAAATGCTTTTCAAAAAAATGAGAAGGAAAACCCATACGAAAACACCTTTATGGAGAAGCATCATCGATCGAGATGTGCATATGAATGTGCTGCTCGTGTAATCCGATTGAAATGTACAAACTTTCGGCCTTCGACAGGCGACTGCTTACTGTAGGTATGGATATCATTGGAAAATCGACGTTTAAATGACACTTTATCGTAACATATTGGAGGTGTAGTCGGTGGCTGTAGGTACAGTGGGGCCGAAGAATATGGAAATCCACTCAAATGCAGCGTGCTCTGGAGACGAACACTTTTCGGCGTTTCGACCGATACCAAGGTAGAAGAGTTCCCCATTACAATTCTCCTCACACTGGCAAGGCTAAAAGAAAGGACTGTCCAGCCAACGGAAGGAAGTATCATAAAGTGGTTTATTATTTAGAGGCAACACCATTTTGACAGCTGACAACTGATTTGTGTTCGTTTTTATTTGAGAAGACTTGCAATACGATCCCAGCGATATCTCGAAAATGTACACGCCTAAAACGTTCTCGAGTTTTGATGAGCAGTGGATACTTTTGAATTGGTTACACTTTACTTTGGATATGGTGTTTACTGTCCGTTTGTGGGCAACTTCCTCAACCAAATAGAATCTCCAGATCCTTCGGCCTCCAGTTACGCACAACAAGGCGGTTGAGGTCGCTCTCGTATATAGTGCGCCACCCAAGATCTGGTCCTCTTCATCTGTTGTGTCCGTCGAAAGTGTGCTCAGGCCTAATAGAGTTGGTGTTTAACTGTCCATAAGCTTCATTTTCCCTAACCATCTCAGCCATTTTCGATTTATAACCGGGGTTAACTACACCTCTGAAACCGAGGTCCACTTCAAAATGTAGAGCTTCAAATGTTAATAAGCTACTCGTCATAAAATTCGTCATTAAATTTGCTTTTTTAAAACATTGGAGGTTTTTCAAAGAGTTTACCTCGGTTCTATAAGAGACAGTTCTACTCTTTAGATGCCTTCCGAGCCCGATAAAACAAGATTTGCTGTTAATTTGATCTCTGCACCGGCACGGGGGTCGTCTCTAATAATCCATGTCAACCTTTAACTCAAAGCGGTTGTGAAAATAAGGCTGGAATTATAGGGTTTTCAAACAGTTTTGTTATCGGATTTCTAAATTTTGTGCCATAGGGAGTCCCCAGATTTTCAGAAACAACTGCTTTAGTCATTATCCCTGAAGGCTGCGGCATGGAAAGTGGAACAGGACAGTTTCAGACTCCTTTTTTTAATACCGTGGCCTTATGCGACAAAATTGCTGCTTGATTGCCTCGCTAGGTTCCAAGTAAGCCATCGTAGCTGGATCTTCGAGAAAAGTCGACCTCCAAATTTGACTCAAATGTCAGAATTGATGCATTACCGTCAGCATCTTTAAACCCTACCATCGATAAATACAATACCTTGTTCGATGCAGTTGGGCTTTTAGCGACGAAAACAAAGTAAAGTTTCTGCTCAAATTTATTGTCAGTGCTGTGCCATTTATTTTTAAATCCGTCCCACAACTCCCGCACCCGACTGTCATCAACTGTGTGCGTGTTTTTTGTTTATTTTTTTATGCATATTAACTTGTGATATAATTTCGTTTTTCGTCTTTCTCCTTTTTTGCAGAGTTTATGGTACTATGCCAAATCCTGTTAAATCAGGCCAAGGATCCTATAAAGTTCAACCTGGCAGAATCGAGGATTACATTACCGGTCATTCATCCGTATCCGAAAAGGAAAAGAAAGAGGTACGTATACGATAGACCGGATGCCTCCTGTAGGTATTACACACACACACACGTGCCCAGCACAGAGCATCTGTATCCGAACACTCATGCATACAACAGAACCGCCTTTGCATATCCACAATCCACATCCTCACCCATTTGCGCAGTGATTTCATATTTATAAAATATTTGTATCGCTCCTTGCCATCCTAGCTTACACACATCGTACCATATAACCCTTAAAAGATATCCTCTTTGGCATCCATCAATAAATACTCCCATCCACCTCGTCGTGGTGGTTCCTGCTCATTCACTTCGAATGCAAAATCTCTACTGGATCGGATGTGCTTCCCTTGAATCCTTCGAATATGCACATTCTAATAAACATCCTCCATTCACAAAACGCAAATTGATCCTTCCGCTCAAGTGTATATGCAGAGGTATTCCTTTGAATATTAATATATACGCACGCACATTTTGTGCTTGTTGTTGTTGTGTGCTTTGTATCCGCCAGCTGTACCTTTTATGGATGCATGTGTGTAAGTCTAAATCATTTATTTAGTGAGATACGCGCGACCATAAATCATCATCGCTCCCAAGAGGGGAATCAATTCAAACCTACACGCTGACGCTCCACCAAAAAGGATTATAAATGATGAAGCAGTTCCGCTCGTATGAAATTGGAAACACGTTTCGCAATTAAGACGGAAAATACTAAATCCTTTCGCTTTACCACACACAATCAAAGAACTACTAACCAAAGTAACATCAGAATAGCCCCTAGGGGCCTACCGCTGCCGCACAAGAACAAGAACAAGAAAATACTGTGCATGGATCTATATAGCTGCAGGATTAATTTTTTTTATTTTCTTATTTTGTTCGCGCTTTATGAAACTGCAATTAAGGAGAATGAGGGTTCATTGAATTATAGCCCCGGGGACTAATTCTATTGCAGCTTTTCCAATTAAGATGAATGGTTTTGGGAACAGAGTCCTTTCGCCTTTTGCAACAAAACAAGAACAAAAAAAAAAAAGAAAGAAAAGGATTAAGGTGTAGCCAGGTAGTGTATGTACTTCGGGATTACGGGTTCGGATGTAATTACATTTTCTGTGTGCACACCTGAATGGGTTAAAAGGAAAGTATGTTTTTTTTTTTTTTTTGTTTAGGGCTTTCCTTCGCCTTTATTGAGACTAAAAAAGAGGTTGCAACCGGTTGTAAAGGATGTGAATTTTATTGGTTGATGGGGGAGTTAGTGCTTTGTAATTTAACAATTTTCGTTATAGAACTAGGACGCAGCACCTTCAAGCAATTCACCCGGTTCAAGGTAGATACTCTTGGAGGCAATTCGAGAGTTTCACTGAAATGAGGAAGGCGATCAATCTGAGTGATATCAGGGGACAGGTTATGGCTTCTGCCTGTATCTCTTTAAAGTGATTCCTTCGGGTGGGCTATTTCCTTTTGAAATATTTACACAAATCTGGGATTTTCAAGGCAACTCCGTTGACTAGATGAGTGATAGTATAGCTAGGCGATAAATCTTGGCCAGTAATGCTTCAAAATGGTAGTCTTGATGTTTTGCAAAAACGTTCATCTAATGTGCGATGAAGTCATGCACATTTTCCAACAGTCATGGAATCCTATATATGCGAAGCTCCAGTTACGGAATGTGAGCACTGTATCCATGACTAGGTGAAAATATGTGCGACTGTATCGCACATTATACTAGCTTATATATTTCGTTAATTGAACTTGCGACTGAGAAAAGTACCAGAACAATCCACTTTTTTTTTTTTTTTTGTAATAAATTTATGTAGGAAAAACTGAAAACAAAGTACGGGAACGGTGTGCAAACCAATTTCAGATATGTTCCCAGATTCCATTTGACCATTAGAACTTATAGCAGTAGAAATCTCTAGAGGAAAATGTCGCAAGGTATTCCATTTTTTTTTTTACAAAGTTCTGTATACGGGAAAAAAATTTATAAAATTTGTCGCTATTTAAACGGTTTGCCTTAAGTTGTTTGAGGTGGGATAACTATTGGTTCCTCAATGAAAGTGCTTCCGCCAATATATTGGAGCTTCAGTCTTTAATACTATTTTCCTCTGCTTCCAAAAGATGTCCTCTGGTTCCAAAAAATTAACTGGGTGTAGATTTCTTGAACATTTTTGACTTCATTTTTTGTCACAAGTGGATTGTAACCAGTGTGACCATTGCAGAATTCTGAAAATTCGCAAGCAACTGGGCCAATGAGAAAAGAAATGTCATTTCTGAAGCAGAATAGAAGTTTTGAACAATATTTAACAAGTATTGGTTCGCTAAACGCTTTAATAGTGTTATGATAGGAAACTGAGTTACATTTAAAAGGTTTTTATTAGGAGATAACAGCATTTTGAAATAATTTTTGAAGCACCCTCTCGAACTTAAATGGGGGCCAAATTAGTAAAAAATTATGTTGGCTCTCGAAAAAAGTGCCAAATTGTAACATTTGTTTTGAGTGACGTACAAAAATTAAAAGCTGTTTGTCAGTTACCACTGAACTAACTCCGAGATCCCAAACATTTGCCGCCTAAATTTGGGAGCTTCTTACTTCCCATCTAAATTAAATTTTTTGTAAATGTTTCACATTGATCTCAGGGATGCCACTTTTAAGAAAATTTCCCTTAACAGTTTTTTTTTTTTGTAATTTTACGACGAATACAAAACAAGTTTGAATGCAATTAAATTCGTGAGCACTTGGTTAACCCGAAACTACCTGTCCTTTTTGTTAATTTTATTTCCCTTATGTTTTTGCGTGTTTTGGAATAGTGGGTGTAACCACTTTTGTTTCTTTTGAAGGAAAGATGGAACACCGAAATAACAAGCAGTCACTAGAAGAGAAAATGTAAAAAACTCTGAAAGAAACCTCGAAAAAATAAATCACTTGGACAGGATTAAAAAAAAGAAAACAGTGCCCACTCATCCATCTGCAAAATACGTAACCTCCTCCAAAATACCACACATTTACTGTGATGCCTAATACTGATTCTTGTAATTGCATAAATATTTGAAAATACCTTTCAAACTCTCTGAATCACTTAAATATTTTTCAAATTAAACCATTAAATCGAGTTAATGGCTAAATAAATTATTTCCATTCTTAAAACGAACACCACTTCGATGACGCGATATGGCGTCTATCCGAGGGGCTATAAAACTCATGACTATTTTAGTTTTATTACAATATAGCTGTGCATGCGTAAAATTTAATATTTTCATCATTTCCCCGACTATATACATTTTTATTTTCTGTTTTTTTTTTTATTTTTTTTAATTAGTTACAACAACAGTAAACATTAGAAACAAAATCGAATTTCTTATTCAAAATTGATTAAATGTAAAACAACAAATATTTTTCACTTTTAGTGGTGGGACGAAGTGATGGACATCTTTAATGGGGTATGATTTAATATTTTTTTTGACAAAATTCTAATTTATTTTTATACCCATATTGATCTGCTTTTTATCGATTGAAAGTAGTTAGTTGGTTTTATATAATTTTCTTTGTAATTCATTGATCGTTTTGTTTTGCATTTTGTTCTGTTGGAAATAAATTCAGTGGTTAAATGCTAGTGCAATATGCAAATTAATTGAAATATAATTAGGAGATATTTAGCATATAACCGATTTTATAGTGAGAAGCATAATACTATTTGGTGTGTGATGTTGAATTTAAATCAATAAAAGTCCGCTCAACCCATATCGAATGTCGACAATGGAATTAAAGTGAATGCTGGATTTAAATTTAATGGGCGCATGTAACTCTGCAAGGACAATGCTTTTCACATGACACACTCCACAGAGGGTAGAATGCAGTAATTAGTTTTCTATGTGGTTTGGCTCAGTCCCACCCCCGCTAGAACGCTTTTCATTTTCATTCTACTCATTTTACATGTGCAACAACTTCATCCGACATTACTTTTCAATGAGAAGGGTGGATGGCGCGGCAAATAATTCGATTTGCGGGGAATATAAATTAATTTGTATTTTAGCATTCTAGATAAAATTTATGATGAATTGTGGTAGTATCATGAGTTGAGTAGATCGTTTTTGTTTTCAGTCGAATTCATTTTAAATAGTATTGTTTTATTTAAGTATTTTTTTTTTAATGCAAACATTTTACTAATACGATTTTAATGTTTAATCCTGTTGTTTTTTTTTTTCATTCTCTTCCATTTGGCCATGCACCTGCAAAATTGCATTATTCATTAAATTGTCTGCTTTTTATATTTTTTTTTTGTGCGTATTATTATATTTTAAATGAAAAATGAATGTAAACTACAATGGAATGCGAATAACCCCCTGATATGTAGTGGCTTAAAGACAACGATACCGTGCCGCGTGTGTTCATCGAATTTGCTAACGAAGTAGAGCAATTTGTAAGTGTGTTGTTTTTTGAGTTTATGTTCGATTAGAATAAGTTTCGTAACAAAAATGTTTAATTGTACAGAATGAAAGCGTTTTGGGAAAATACAATCAAACTAAATTGTAACTAACTACACTCGTGAAGAATGTTTTCCATGAACTGTGACACATGAGGTGAGATGGTTGACTTTGTGCGGCCACGCACACATTGAGTATGGATGAGCAATAAATTAAATCCCATATACACTATACAGGTCGTAGTGGAATGATACGGGTGTTAAAAATGATTTATGCAAACAAACCAAATGAAAGGTCGAGCAACAACTTTGCGAAAGCAACGTTGGCTACCTCATTCGCCCTGGAAGCCGTAATAAGCTGGAATGGGAGCTAATGCGCAAACCAAGATCTTGTTTTTTCCTCGACTTTGTTTAAAGAATAAACAGTGAATTTTATTTAAAGCATCGCTAAAAATCAACAGCAGCTGGTCACCCTATTTATTAGAACGTCACTCATGAAGAGACATACTTTTTTTTTTTAGCTTATTTCGAAACCGCCCTTACGCAACTGCATAGCTCCAGGCGCACACTTAAGATACATTTTTGCTAAGAATGGACGGTTTTATAATCTACTTCCCAGACCCTTTCGAAGACGCAGCACATTTTAACGGCGGCGAATATGCAAGATGATATTCTCATTAAAAAACTATTTTATATACCTCTGAACCTCCACCTGGAGGAGTTCGTACAATTTGTAACACTTCTGCTTAAAACTGTCAGTCTGAGTTCCCATTTATCGGAGATTGTGCTAAATATTTTTATTTCTTTTTTCAACTTCTGCATTATTTCCCCTGATCCCAGATCAGTATCGATAGGCCTTGAACACGATGCTCTCGCCCTGTCTCTTTGGCAAGTTTCGAGAACTGTTTCATATCGTATCGCTATTCTCGTTCTGGAGAGGAAAGCTTACCAGAAATTAAGCACTGACATTACTGCTATTTTTTTGATAAGTCCACATATTTTAACGCATAAATGCTTTCGTGGACTCCACTAGAATTAACTTCGAAAAGTATAATTTTTCGCTGCATAGTTGTAAGGGCAACATTTTCATAAAATACAAATATTCTTATTGGCGTTGTTTCCCCATTGAGATCTTGCACCAAGCACGATACAAAATACAACATATATTTCCACTTCACCAACAACATTTCCATCATCCTCATTCGAATGGCCACTTTCAAAAGTGGATTTCCACTGATTTTGTACAACAGCCACGTGAACGAACAAATTTTCAAACGCATTGTGTTTATTCCCCAGAAAACCTGCCACAAAAGCAAACACACCATCCGCCATTTCATCAGCAAAACAAACTCTGTGTACAGTACAGTTTTTGTTAATTTTGTCACAGTATTTACAACCCATCTCACCTTATAGTGTGCTTCGTAGAAAAACTAAAATTACACAACCAAAAAACTCGCACACAAATAAATAAAAAAAAAAGAAAAAACTCCAACCACATACTACATCCAACCTTTGCAACTAACAAGAGTAACAACATCATCGAGGATTCTTTCACCTACCATTCCAAAACTAAGACTCGTTTCCCTCATATAAAACATAAAAATGTCCTCATCCATACAACACTTAGCTGAATAACAAAAAAAAATACCAAAAAAAAAAAAAACCGAAAACAATTTTCCCATTCAACACACATAACATAACAAACTTTGTATCTAGTACTAGTACGTAGTACTGCGCTTTCTTCTTTGGGACGGACGAAGCGACGGTAGTAACAAAACGGATGCTGGGTGGTATTACATTTTTCGGGGGCGAACTTGGTCAACCGGTGGTGGCTTTTGGTGTACACACAGACCAACATCGTAAAGTAGAAGTTCTTGTTACTGCTGCATGCATATACCATGTCCGGTCCATATATGAAAGAACACATTTGAAAATTACACACATTTGCCCTCCAAGGACGAAAAAAGTGAACATTTTAATCTAATTTTTGCTTCTTTCCATTTTTTCGTTTTTGTTTTTTGTTTTTTCTTTCTTTTTTTTTGTTCTCCATCTACTTGCTGGTGCCCTCGGGGATATCTTCACATTGCGGACGGATTTTGATGCGGGATTTTCTCAGCAATTTGACCAACAGAAACTTTCTCCGCACTACACCGAGGGAAATTTATCGAGGTATGTAAATAAAGTTGTACGTATGTGGAAATACAAGTTTGTAATGGAGTATTGTCTGAGAAAGGAGTAGCACAAGGACATGAACAATAAGCGCAAAAAAAATATTAAATAAAGAAATATGATCAAGTGAATTCCGCATTTGTGCTTAAATGCAAAGCTACGAGCTAATCCTTTTGTCAGTGTTGCATTTTACAGTGGAATAGTAGTAGATTTGGTGATAAAATGCGAGCATTTTGTTTCAAAGTAGGGGTTGCGATTTGTTTTCAACTATTGTTTCTCTTCATTTATTAAGCCCTAGGCTCCAAAATCTAAGGGGTGGGGCATACATTTCTTCGAGACAGACAGTTTTTTTTTCATCATAAAACTCAGCCTGCATCAAGTGTTGCCGAAACAGTGCAAATTTCAAATTGGTTTGGTCAAGCAGTGGCCCAAAGTTTACTAGATAAAGTGTTTGAATGACGAAGGTTTCAGCTCTGGGGGTAGACAGCAATACGCTGCCTTGTTCTCTACCGCTACACAATCAAAAAAGTGTTTTTTACCAGCAGTACAATGGGCCGCTGTTTGAATCTGACTGCCTCAGCATTTGGAAATTATTTGAACAAAAGAACACAGTTTACAAATTTCGAAACCGAAAAGATCTGTTAAGACACGACTTTCTGACAAGCTGTCAAATGTATTGGTGTCCTAAAATGTCCTTAATCAGGGAAGACCATTATTTAAGCTTGGGCGTACTTAATTTGCTCCCAGATCTAGTTCTGGATGCAGATGCCGTATATCACCGATCGTCTAAACGGTATCGATTTTGAAACTTTGATCACCAAAATAGTCATATTCTGCTCGAAGTTTTTTTGACAAAAGTCAGCTTTCATAATATGTTTGAAAAATGAACTGGATTAAGCTCTGAATCTTGTAATTTTAGCACTTGGTTTCTAGTTTGGAGGTCTATCGTTTCGACGATAATCGTCTGAAAAGTTACGGAATGAGTGCCCTGAATTCATTATTTCGTCACCTCTTTACTTATTGGAAGATCGCTACAATTTTTGATCATCCATTTCTGGGAAACAATCGTCGACCGAACGAAATAGATTTCGAATTTTTATAATATTTCTTAGTGATTTTCACAATTTTGACGTCAAACGCATGATGAAACTTCAAACTATATTAAATTGACACCGATAAGCAAGATATACCAGGGAACGAGCATCGTCTGTAAAAAAGACAGCAAATCCTAAATTGTTTTAAAATCGAATAAAAGTTTTCGAAAATGCTGTTTTCGATGTGCGAATTCACCAAGTAGCCACAGACTATTATCACCGATATAGGCACAGACAACTTACAAAGTGCGGTTTTAGCATTACCTCAAGAGAGCCTTTATAAATGCAATTCTCCTCCATATTTTTAATATATTCTGACAGCTACTACAAAATATGTCATCATAAATAATATGTGTCCAGTTAAATCAGCATACACTTGCAACAATGTGTCAAACTTGATATCACTCGTTAAAAGTGGAAAGCACTTTACTGTGCCCCAATGGAAAGAAAAGAATTCAAGGCCCCTATTCGCGAAAAGCATGCTCTGTTCACATTCACACAACTCAGCCACTTAGGCTAGACGCGCACATTAATTTTGTGTCGTGCGATAGTTCGCTTAAATAAGTTGAACACAAGCTAGAATGTGGGTAAGACAATGCTTAAGGCCAACGTCACATAAGCAGCTTTATTAGTGCCTGGAGTATAAATCGTCACATAAATAGACTACACGTTTTTTTTGTAGAACTATTTTCGGCGTTTTTCAACCTACAACGCGGTCAAATTTTGGACACTGAATTTTCCTAGCAAAAATAAGGAACTGACCTGTTTTGTAATGGGGACTGCTATTGATTTTCTGAACACTCTTGGCGACCAACAAAGCATAATTTCTGCCTGGTTTTGAAAGCGAAATATATGTTTTCTGCTGAACCGGTGTGACAAATATAAGAACCCCAGTGCCCGCCTAGCTTTAAGTTGCATTTGGAAATCTTTGAATATTGCACCTTCTCACTGATAAATACTCTAGAAAGACCTTTCGAACATCAATCGAGGTCAAAAGCTTTTTGAGCATTATAGAGAGTGAGAGTGTACATCGTTTAGCCTCAGTCTCCCTTATGCTTAAAAAACTTTTGACTGCTTATCTCGACAGCTGCCATGGATAACTGATGGTAACAAAGTGATATTTGTTTATGTTTTTTGTTATTGATTTGATTTCGTGTTTAATCACACAAGCACGTGAAGTTTGAAAGGAGCACTTTTCTAGCACGTTTTTCTAACCCAACCTTTGGCAAAAGGAAAAGGTGCAAAATGCAATATTCTAGGCGGCACTTTTAGGGTTTGATCATTTGTTTCAAAATTTACTGGGTCTTTGAAAGAATTAATTCTGGCGCTCTTTTCCATATTTAGGTGTCACTGAATTGAATTGATAGTTACAATCTATTTGATCGTAACTCCCATTCAATTTATCATTTAGACAACTGAACTTTAGACCAGCTCATATAATTTGAACTTCGAGCTACTTTATTAAGTGATTAAATTTTGGCAATAAAGTTGTATCCAGATCTACAGGATGACGGCAAAAATGGTGCGCAACAGTTTTCAGCCTTTGCCCCACTATTGAAAAGAACCATACGATGAATGAAAATGGTCGTGTATGATATGTCCAATGATTTGTCCCATAGATGAGTGTGTAAAGACAAGAGATAACCATCGCCGGTTGTTAAAATCACTATAGGGCAGTCTACAATATTTTGGTCAAAAAGTGGCATCACTCTGTGAAACTGACGTGACGAAAGGCATAAAGGGGAAAGGTTTTGCACAACCTTAGGTCCACCTTCTGAATTTTTGCAGCAGCATCGTCCAATTTCAAATAACAATTTTGAGGATTTTTCGCCATCAAAAGTCAAAAGAAATGGATTCTCTTCAGCAGCTCAAACCCAGGTGGCAGCATATGAAATATTTAAATTTCTCTTAAAAGGCACCTGCATAGTGCATATAGGTCGACAACTTCAATATCCAGTTCATTCCGACCATTTCCCCCCCCACACAAACCAAATAAGGACCAAATTTTATACCTAACCGCTGGCAAATGCAACACTGATTTTCATACTGAAATCTATACTAATCTGAAAATTAAGTTAATATTTTCCCATCCATATATACCTACTTATACAATTTTCTTCATTTCCCTTTTTTTCTTCTCCAATGGATGTCGATAATTTAATCGAACACACACATGCCAACAGAGCGCTACTGAAGGAGCAGGGCTACACCAGTGACTCGAATTTAGTATTCCGGAAAAAGGATGTGCCCCAGCACAAGTCCCTATTGAGTCCCGTCGAACAGAAGCACTTCTACAAGAGCGTGCAGGCAGGAGGACAACCACCACTTTTGGGTTTCAGAAAGCCAGCACCAGAAAAACCAAAAGGTATGTATACCATTAGTGTGTGTGTGTGTGTTTTAGATTTTAACTACCAAAAAACCGATTCTCCCTATCGTAGGGATATAGATCCATGTATATGTAAAACTATATCCTTCTGGGAGAAGAGTTATTTCAAATATTTATTTTCGTTGTGCGGCACCGCAATCTGTAAAGCACGTTATCTAACATCGGTACAGCATTCGAAATATTGAAGAGTTGTGGGTTTTTATTTATTTTTTTTGTTTTTGCCAAGTTTTTGGGGGGTGGTGGTTTTTTTCTAACGATGATTGTCGGTTGGGAACTATATAACAATTTTTTGCGTAGTCTCTGTTTGATTTTCTATTTTTTTAATTACACACATTGTATCTATCTATCTTTCTTTTTTCCGCACTCCGCAATATATTTAACTTGGGTAACAAATTAAAAAAAAATTAGATGCTGGTTTGATGCATACTAAAGCTAACATTAGTTGAGAGACAGAGAGAGAGACCGACAACTCTAACCAACAGTTTTTGGTTTGGAATATGTGCGGCTGCAGTTAGCAGAAAGTCATTTATCATCATAATATGAAACTGGGTAAAACTTTGGGCTAAAGTGATTAAAAAAGTGATTTCTCATTCCATTAATTAGTGCTTGGCCGGAGATCGTTCAATTTCCATATGTGTGCGCGCAGTGGTTTTTTGGTTAGAATTATGAAATTGTTTGCATTGGCACTGGGATGTTGTGCCCCTAAGAGAGATGAGAATAGAATTGGACTTGCAACTTGATAAGTGACAGATGAATTTGCGTAACTGAAAATGATTTTCCCCAAGAATATCGAGGAAAATGTTTTTTTGGAATTTATTTGTAACGTAGTTGGAACTGTATTAGGGCAGAGAAAGAGTTCCCTCTGCAAAAATATTAATCACGACTGAAGGTAGGACGTGGTTCGGAGAACGCTTAAAATCCAGCTTTGTGGTGAAAAAAACCGAATAGTTGATAGCATTTTGGAAAGTGAATGTAGAGTCCTTTATACCTCTCAAAATGATGTTGTTTCTTTGATTTTGGATATCGGTTTTAATGGTACTCAGCAGAATCGGGATTCAAATCGTGTGATCTCGATTTTCCAAATTTGTGTTACCCTCGTGAAGTGGTTAGTTTGATTGACTATGGTCCGATCAGTGAAACTGAAAAAGAAGCAAGTACGTCTAAGTTCCTGCAGCCAATTTGTTTATTTTTGGGTGGTTAAGTAGACCGCCACCTATTGGAAAGAATGCATATTAACGTTCCATACTGTTTTCCGATTGACCTGGGAGCAGATTCCGTATATCAAAGATCATCTGAGCGATATCGTTTTTGAAACTTTGATCACCAAAATAAGACATATTCTGCTCGACTTTTTTCAACAAACGTCAGTGTCATAATAAATTTGGAAAATGAACTGGATTAAGCTCTCTAACTTGTAATTTTAGCACTTGGTTGCTACTAGTTTTGGAGGTCTATCGGTTCGACGATAATCATCTGAAAAGTTACAGAATGAGTGCCAAAACTTTGAAAAAAAAAAGTAACACACTTAGATAAAAAGCTTAAAATCTGTCCCGAAGAATAGAGACACCTGTACATCGCATTGGGAAAAGTGGTCAGAAATTAATTTTGGGAGACTTTACAACAGAGTTTGTAGCCTCTATAACCGCATTGCCAATCGGTTATATGAATGGCCCGCAAGACTGAATTTTTCGATCCCCTTTCGTGCGATCTTGGCCTTCAAACCTTTGAACTGGATGCTAGTTATAAGCCAACTTCCTATGATACGTGCGTCAAGAGAAGATCAGCGGAGTCTTACTTTTGGGAACCTTAAGCGACCCATCCACCTATACAAAGTTGTAACTGAAATAAAATAAGAAATATTGTCTACCATTGCTTAAGCAGGAAGGTTTAAAGTCAATTTGAAAACCCCGTCTAATATCTCTATTTAACCTCATGAAAAATAGGTTACCTATTTATAGCAAAGAGGTACATAGATCCGGTGACCATTAGTTCATTATAATAATGAACAGTTTTGTTTTTGAGGACGATGTTCATTATGAATTATTTTGTATACGAAAACACATAATTGTTCAGTATTTTAGAAGTTGTTCATTATTTTTTCAGTATTTCATTGGAATTTAAAAAAAAAAAAAAACAATAACGTAAACATTACGAAAACCGGAATTTAATGAACAAAATGAATATGCTAAAGCACCATAAATTGCTGACCGAGCAAACAATAAATCAAGTACTGAAAAATGTGTTTTATTTATGTTTTTCAGATCTATTTATCAAATGAAAAATAAAATTGAATAATTGAAAATTGTATTGAAATTTCTGTCTTTTTCTATTGTTCATAATTTGGAATTCTAAAACATAGTCACCGTATACATAGTTCACAGTCGGTTTCTGCTCCCTCAATATGGAGCTCAGTCTCAAGATATTTACGTTGCCTACTTGTCAGTATACGGAGACGCATAGTTCGACTTGTGTGATACCATAGGTTAAAATCAAATCTACAACCGCTTGCGGCCATCCGACTAGTTAGCGAGGTAAATCGATTCGATGCGTTGTACCGCTGTTTCGATGAACTTGATGCCTCGGAATGAAACAGCAACCCAAACGACAGATATCCAATCAACATCTCGACAACAATCAAAATGTTACTTTTTCAAAACTTCTTCGACTCCGGGACAGGCAAACAGGAAACATTCACTCACTACCTTTGCGCCTGTCCAGCACTAGCTAAGGCTAGACAGCGATCTCTGGGTAAACCCTTCTTCGACTCCCTTGAGGAGGTATCGAAAAGTAATATTAGAGAATTGATGACCTTTCTGAACTCCACAAGCTGGATCTAAACTCTCCTTTTCGACTATCTTAAACAACCAGGTCAAATGAGTTGTGGTAACAAAACGGCACATTGTGCTACTTGGGTTTTTCTTATAAAACCGCCACTCCTACCTACCTACCTACCTACGGGACAGGCAAACTATATAACTAACTTTGAAGTTTGTCTCCAAGTTACCCAAGACACGATACATATCCGTCTATATTTTGAGCGCCAGTGCCGAAAGAACGAACTTGATAAATAAAACAACAGATGGCGCTCCTTTTAAATTTAACCGAAGCTGCACAGATTGACCACTTATTTCATTTATTTTATTTGAATGCTTACATATTGAGATGTAAAATATCTTATAATATAATGAAAGCTAAATAATGCTAAATTTAATTATGATACAAGCTATTGAAAGACCTGTTCAGAGATTTCAAACTAAAAAAAAATTGCGTGAAAATTTGAGAATAAAAAAAAATGTCGAGTTTCTCATTTATAAGGTCTATCTCAGACCGGTACCGGAACCGGACCGAATCCCAACCTGCAGAAAAAAGTTAGGCAAAAAGCTGTATTATAAAACTTTGACAACCTTTTGAACACGCTCCAAGATCCCTCGTAATTAACTCTTTTGGCAGTTAAAAAAAAAAACTGAATCGATAACAATACCAGGTATGATGTTATTTTTATTGGCACAGTAAAAGTTATTACCGCCATAAAAGATTTTAGCAACGCAAATAGACATGTTCTTAGTTTCTAGAACAAGCTAAAATTTGAAAACAAGATCTGAGCTTTTGGAGAGAAAAGGTTCTGAGCTATTGGCGAGGAAAGGTTTAGTACTCAGCTCAGAAATGGTAAAAATGCTGGACATGTAGTTTGACTGGTATCTGTCAAAAACAGGCCTAGAAGTCAAGGGGTAATCCTTTCAAAGTATATTTGTCGAAACAGTACACTAATTGCAGACTCTGAAATGTTTAACAACATCGCAACGTAATAAACAACAATTTTCTTGAAAATTCAAGCGTCAAATACCTGTAACGGGTTCACAGAAAACTGTGAAAAAAATTCCCTGTCAGCGTTAAAAACAGTTTATCTAAAGGTGAGCTTAATGACATAACATTTCAATTCGGTCCCTTCTGCCTTTAATCTAGCTTTCTTTATTAAAAAGGTTTAGCTAACAAATAAGTCCGCTCTACCAAGTTATCAGAACATTAAACAACACGATTTAAAACAAAAAAAAAAAAACAGTTTTGACAGATCTGATAGAGATGACCTTATTCAGTAGCTAAATGACTTCTTAAGCCCAACTTCTTCAAACTTAACACTCACTCAAAATAACACTTGAACACCATACCTAGCTATATACACACTTTCACAATCACTCACAGATAAACCCTGTATACACCACACTGAGTTTCCAACCACTTTTCATACGCAAATGTCAATTTTATACTGAACAAACCCACAGAGTGTCAAACGCAAGGTGTTTTTCCAACAAAAAACGGACCGAAATATGGTATGCACCGTGTGTTACACAAAACAACAACCCCTAACAGCTAAAAGAAAGTTTTCTAAAGCATTCCCCCTCCCTCGATCGTTTGCAGAGACCGAATTCGAATACCTACCCATCACACCGACACTTACCAAGATTCGAGTGCATAGCAAAGCTATGTCCAAGAAATCTGAAACGACGCACGCTGCGCAACGCGAACTCATCTGCTATCCCATCACGAACGTGTCACGTCCGATCGATATGTTCGCTCCATTCCCGAAACATGTGCCATCATTCATTCCGATGAATCAACCACCACTGCCACCGAATCGTAAGTCATCACGCACTCGTACCACACGCATTGCGTTGAAAATCTCCCCGCCGGAGATGAGGCGACCTACGTCGGCGAATTCAAGTCGCCATGAGGCGTGCTTTCAAACCAAGGATGCTCTATCACCGCCGCCACCGAGACCGGCAAAATACGGAACGATAACTTTGAAGAAGACGGTTAAGCGGACTGAGCCTTTGGTGAGGTCGAAGTCTGCAGGAGCTGTCGTGAGTCTTTTAGCCGCCTGTAAGGAAGAAAAGACGACAGATGGAAGAGTGTCGAGGAAGCAGCAGACTATTCGGCTAAGTTCCTGCAGCCCGGTGAGGAGTGCGTCCAGACTGACAGCCCTGCGGACGAGCAGTCGAAGTCCGGTTGCCTTTGGTCGAAGTGTGTCGAAAGAGCGCTCCTTTGCGGAGGAGAAGAAACGGATTGAGGAGACCATGCCATCGATTCGAGCTGATTTCACTGCCAGCACGAACATCCTTCGAGATCCGAGGTTGCGCTCCCCGGATCAGGTGAAGCGAGCGGTACGCTCGTATGCGTATCCAATGGAGAGGAGCAAGTCAGCTCCGAGGGTAGTGTCGCCGGCTAAGCCGGCAATGTCTGCTTACATGTCCACCTATGTGGAGCGCAGGGCTCCGAGTCCCACAAGAAAACCGCTAACCTCAACCACCGTGAGATCCTCGGTCAAAACCACAGCGGTGCTCAGGTCAAAGTCACAATCCAGCAAACTGCCAGAGAAGGCCACTTCGAGGCCGATGGTCAAGGCAAGCTCAACGGTGAGCCTAGCTCGCACTAGCTCCACCTTCTCGGTGGACTCCACTGCCTCGAAGGTGAAGCCAATTCCAAAGAAGCCGCTCACAATCACTCGCCCCTCGGCGCGAACAGAAACCGAGAAGCCTAAGCGAAAGCCGCTGACAATTAGCTCGAGCAAAAGTGACAGCAACGTCCTGCGAAAGATCAAGGAAAGCTCAGAGGCTAAGGAGAAAATCGTCAAAGCCATACCCAGCCAGCAGAAGATTATCCGCACGGACCACTTTTTCGAGAACCTCTTCATGAGGGATGCACCGCCAAAGAAAAAGACAGAGGCTACACGGCAGGCGCCAGTTCACCAGAAGACGCGATACTGGAACACCATGTCGCTGCCGCTGAAGAAGTCCGTACCAGAGTTGAGGCAGATAGCCTACCGCAGCTTGAGTCCCCCGGCAAGACCGCCTTATGTCGAGGAATACCAGTCCGTTGAGCATTTCCACAGCGACGAAGATGTGTCGGAGTTTGGCGACCGGTCCGGTCGCACTGAAGACCTAGTCTGGCAGTACGAGCAGAGAAGCCGCAGCCAACCACGGCCCGTAAAGTCTGTGAGCGACATTGCTCGCCCAGAATCTCCAGCTCCGGTCTTCCCTCGTGAGTTCTCGCCAACAAGGGAGATTCGTGTTCCGCAGACCCGCGAGATGCGTTCACCATCAAGGCGCCGTATTCAGAGCTTTCGCGGCAGCCAACGTGGCGAGACCAACAACGTGATTCGAGCCAGTAGCCTCAGCAGTGCCGATGATCGATCGAAACAAAGCCTCTACCGGTGCGATGATATCTCGCACAGCGCCAATTCGTTGGAGTACATCGAGCGCCATAGCCCCAACTGCCGGTTCAAGAACTCAGATCGATTTATAGACCTTAACCGATTCTACAGCACCTTGGAGAGGGTGGGGCAACTAGAACGGGCCACTTCGGCCACCAGTCTCAAGCCGATCCGGAGGGATGGTGAGGCCTTGGACTTCGAGGAATGGAGGAAGCTTCGATTCCACGAACGTGCCGAGAGGGAGCTCAACTACCTGGTGGGCAGGCTCAAGCACGATCAGAAGCAGAAAGACTTTCTATTCCGCCCCAAAGACGTTGAGGACGTAAAGTGGTCGGAGAACAAAGACCTCTCGCTCAAATCGAAGGACAAGTCGGTGGAGGACCTGCGGGACAACTTTGAGAAGAAAATCCACCAGGAATGGCTGGACGAGTCAAAAAGGCAAGAGCTTGAGTCGAAGAAGGACACATACAAGCCCTACTGGCGGGGAAGTTCAGTGGCCGATCTAGCCTCAAGCATGGAGATCAAGTACAATCCCGACAGTGGCTCGTTTGGGGTGCAGAAGATGAAGTCGGACGAGAAGCCGCTGTGTCTCAGCAACCGCCTCATAAGCACTTTATCCAAGGACCAGGTCAGCAAGATCACGCGGCAGTTAAACGAGATATACAGCCCTACCGAACCGAGGTCCAAGCCCGACGTCACCGAGGACTATGTGATCACAGTCGATAAGCACGCGCCTGCCAATGCCCTCAAAGTTCGCTGCAACTCGTCAATATCCAAAGAGGAGCTTATAGGACCGGTCTTGCGGCGCAAGGAGGCCTCTGTTAAGCCGCCGCAGAGCAAAAGCTTTGATCGCCTCTCCAAGGAGGTTCGCAAGTTCGAAAGCGATCTCAGTGAAACAGAGAAGCGCAGATTGTCGCAAACCTTTAGTCGTGAGATTCAGGGAAAGGCCCGATCCGGCTCTCCGGTGATGCTAGGCCGGGAGACACGAGGAGCCATAGCTGCGGAAAATGCCAAGAGTACAATGTCGGATATACCGCCGCCACCGCCACCAATGCCAAAGGACTTGATTGAGACTAAGAACCCAGCTCCGGCGAAGCCCAAGCGCAAGACCCTCGAAGACCAACAGAAATCGCTAGACGGCAATGTCCTACAGATTGAGACCACTGCCACAGAGACCGTAGAGAAGCCTGAGGACACCGTCTCTAAGAAAATCCAGTACTTCGAGGAGCGCCAGTTTGAAGAGCCAGCGAAGACAGTTTACCACGCACGCGAGGACTCCTCCCCAGACGAAGACGAGATCATGCGAGTTATCGAGGAGAACATCAAGGCACGGGCACAATCGGGGAAGTTCCACCACCAAGAGCTGAGCTCATCATGTACGGACCTCAAAGACCTCTTTGGCGAGAGGGAGGCTTCGCGGATAAATTTTCCTTTACCTCGTCCTCCACCACCACCAGACGAGACAGTGTACCACGAGACCTCGCAGAATCAACACCGCAGCACGTCACTAACCATGTCCGCCTCCCGCGACGGAAGCCTTGAGAACTTGGAGGCCATCTTCCGTTCCCGTAGCATATCGCCGCAGAACACCGGAACCCCATACCTCCATCGCGTACAAACGGGCGAAGTTCGCAAAATCAAAGACAAGTTCGAGAGCCTCGGCCGCCCAAAGAAGAAGAAGCATTTTTTTGCGCTTAGTCCGCTGCGTAAGGTGCGCAGCGATCCGGAACTCAGCAATGACGGATCAAAAGACACCTTCAAGACCGTCGTGCACGAGAACGAGGTCGGCGACGTCTCATGGATCACCCACAAGTTTGAGGCGCGAAACCACTCGGTCCGAGGGCGTAGTCGCCTTCGTAAGCCGGGCTCTCCCATCCAACGTGTCCCACTGCGCAGGGACGATCGCCTAATGCCGCATATCGACATCATCAGCAAAACGGCATCACTAAAGCAGGAGATGATGAAGTCCCGCAGTCCTAGTCCGAGTGCCTCACGTCAACAGGCCACACTTCACGCTGGTGAAGTGGAACGCATTCGTTGCCTATTTGAGACTTCGCCGGATCGGGAAACGCCCCATTTGGGCACCTCAAGTCCGGAACTTAGAGACATATCTGCTCACCTAACTGCCAGCTGGATAGCACATAAGTACCCCAAGCCGCTGGATAATGACCTGCGTTCGCCGCCACCAATGCTGCAGCATGAGAGGCTGGAGAAGTCAGTCTCGCTGCCAATTAAAGTGGTGCGCCGTCATGAGAGGATCTATCGGTCCCGTTCGATATCCCCGCCAAAGGCTAAGCCAAAGGCTGCCTCGGTTACGGGCATATTGAAGCCGCGCTATGACTTTTTTGCGAACCAGAAATTCGATCCGTCGATTCACCGTCCAAAGGCACGTTACGTACCCGACTCGACAGATATTGCGGGAAAGAAGGCCCCATCGAGTGGCGCAAAGAAGACGTCTGCTGTCAAATTTAAAGGTTTGACATATCAATCTTATGCACAGAGTGTGGTTGTTCAGCACCCCCTTCGATTAGAATTTTCTTTTACAGACGCCGGAGTTGAAGAATGCTTCGGAACTTCTCGACTGAGAAGTAGATTTTTGTGACAATAAAAATGTAGGTTCAGGAGGCCGAAGTATCTTCAAAAATTGATTTCGCAAGTTGGATTTTCAGATACTGCAGGAAACAGGGTGGGCCCAACAAAACAGTTTTTTTTCCATTTCTCTTCAAATATTGATTACGAGGCAACTGAATCTGAAAGAGGTCAGTCACAACCACGCAAGAATTTAAATACTCCATATATATCCATACCATAAATATCAAGGGAAGATATCTTTTTACCTACGATTGAAAAAAAATTGATTGGCGTGTTTTTTCGAGCTTCGATCTCAGCAAAGCAAAGACAACGCGAAGGCGCGCAATCACAACAACTACTTTGAATTCTCAAAGTGTCAAGTAGAACCTGCTGAAAATCCTACTTTACTTTGCTTAGCTGAGATCGGAGCTCAATAAAAAACAGGCCTATTGTTTTTTAACGATAGGCTTGTTGTGCATCTTTCTGAAAACGCACTTTTTCCAAAATCGCTATACTTTGTATCTACCGGAAATAATTAAAATCCACGGAAACAGTTTGATTGCAGAATTTAAGAAGACGTTTTGAAACCTTTAAAAGTGAAGAATAAAATTCTGAATAAATATTTTTGAATGGAAACCTTTTAGTTTTGAACAAGGAGAAGGGTATTGAACGAATACGACAAATTTTCTGATTTGCTTGACACTTTTTTAGTAAAACGCGTATCAAGTAATACGTGTCTTTCAATAATTTGTTAATTGCCTCGATCTGTTAAAGAGATCCCTTATTGAAGATCGACTAGAATAATTTTACCAAGCCCTCTACAGGTGAATTTAAGTTCTCAACGAAGAGGGTATATCTTAGCTGAAAAGCATTTAAATTTATGCTGATGTAGGAGGTTTAAATAGAGATTGGATCAGTGTTGTTACATCGTAAGATTTATCCCTTTTTGTGGGAATTTCGATGTCCGAAAAACCTTCCGTGGGATAAAAGCAGGGAAAAGCACCAAAATCGTGGGAATTTCAGGAATCTGACAAAAAACATTCAAGCTATAAATTTTTGCTGAAATATTATCAAAACACCTACATTACACTTCAAGTACCAAAAAATAATAATAGTAATGTTACAAACTCCGGTTTTTATACTAAACGGTTATTTAACGTGTTTTTTCAAAAGCACCGTAAACTTGGTTTCCAACATATACATGTTCCCATATAAAAAGACGTTTCTTTTATCCATTGTGGACTGTACGAGAGATTTTAAAATCGAACGGCTTGTCAACAAGTAAAACGTTTTTACCCTATGGGCTTGTGCTTTGTAGTTCTTTTTTCATTATTTTATTTAATGTTTAGAAGGAGCTACCCCAATTATTCCAAACTTTGACATTTTAACTCTGTCTCGAAAGCCACAGGCGTTATTCCAAAAGTATTTTTTGAGTGAGGGTCTTTTGCGGGTCAGGAATGGTTATATTCAGAGTTTTGTTGAAACCTGAGATGTTCCTTTCTCTCTGTAGCAGACAGAAAAAAGGGATTACTTAAAACTTCAAGCTTATTAAAGTGATCTTAAAATAAAAAAATATACATTAAATTATGATTGTACATACCTAAGCCACTAGTGGCTTGTACGATTAAAAAAATAAAATTTAGTAAATTCGTTGCTTGTGCGTGCCATTAAAACTTAGTGATTAGTTAACGTGTTTTTTTTTTCGTGCAATACTTTTAAAAAACCATATTTTGACCCAAAAAATATGGTAGGATTTTAAAATGAAATTTGAGTACCTACCGTGAAAAGGGAAAAATTACCACGTTTCATATTATAAATGAAGAGAGAGTGCTAACAACACGGTGGATTGGATATTTATCTACGAAAGTAGAAACTATTTCCGAAATGGTTTCGGATTTAAGTTTGAAAATCTAGACATTGATCTCCCAATAGAAAAAATATCAAAGAAATCCCAACTGGAGTAAAAATCATTAATTTTGATCAAATTCCATTCCACTGCAAAATTCTGTTTACCTTCTTCCCACGAGGCAGTTTTTCATTTTAGAAATTTGTCGACAGCAAAATTTCTTACAACATGAAATACATACTGGGACTTAGAACCTCCAGACTAAATATTTTCTTAGGTCACAATATGCAATTTTTGTTGGAAAATTATGCCATTGTGAGTTCGAAAACTTTAGTCTGGACACTAAAAATGATTATTGGTATCGCGGACTGTCTTTGAGGGAAATAGATCGTCATTCGTTACTTTGGACCTTGCCAATAAACATTTTTAGTTTGGACTTTAAATTCTATTAGTTCACAGTAGCAATTATTTACCATACAAATTTATGGTTAAAAATAGATGCTCAATTTCTGGCCTAAACATCTACCTATTTGCTTTCAAATTCATATTTTGTATAACTCTAAAACCAATCTAGATGACATACGTTCCATTACCGTCCTCGTTTCAAACGCTATCGATGTAGTTCGACCGCAATCGGACAAGTTAAACGGGTTATTATCAAAAACGGCGATTAAATATTTAATACAAAGTAACGAGTAACGAGCTATTTTAACTTAAGATAGTGCGACGTAGTAATAAGAAATTTTAATCTCGACTTTAAATTTACAAAAGATTACAATTGCAACATTTTTATTAAAAAATTTAGCTACCTACTGTGAACTCTTTTAATTTAAAGTCTTAACTAAAATTGATTATTAGGAAGACCTAATTTAAAATATTCGCACTTAATATTTTGTAGGTCGCAGTGGGTAACTTTTTTGTGCAAAATTTATGGAAAATTTCGCCATTGTGATTTCGTAAAATATAGAATCGAAACTAAACGAGATAATTAGTATCGCGCAATGTCTTCTAACTTTTATTAATATGTAAAGTGTCCCTAAGACTCGCAATACTTTAATTTCTATATTGCTCATATTGATCACTTTGACGTTTAACCAACAATAAACAACAAATATAGTTTTGAAATTCGTGCAGCTTCATTGACAGTTTACATTTCGAAATGGTGTCAATCCGCAATGCTAATAATCACTTTTAGTGACCGGTTACATTTTTCGAAGTCACAATGGCGACATTTTCCATACAAAATTGCATATTGTGACCTTCAAAATATATAAGGTGAAGCTTAAATAAGATTATTAGTACGTCGCAATTTTACTTAGAAATTTGAATAAAGATGTGTAACTAAAATGCAAAAAAAAAGCGAATCGAAATAATGTAACATTAAAATTTTTGTTTTTGATACTTTTCGAACAGTGGCAAGGCTGGATTTGCATTTGCAATTGTCCGGATCTGTACCAGAAATAGATAAAATGTAAAATAAAAACAATTAGTCGAATAAGGAAAGAACAAAACCACTCATCAAGTGTGTCGGCTTTGTTTTCTAGTTTGAGAGCAATAGTAGATTTAAAGATTTAAGCAGAAAAAATTACTTCTGATTTTTTTTTATTGAACGTCCAAAGATATTTTGATGTCACTTGATTCATTATATCAAGAGGAATTATTTTATTATTCATGCCTATGTAATAAAAGCGCTTTTTTTAGTTGTTATATTTGTCATCTAGATCTGCAAAACAAAGCAAAGATGTCTATATAAATCCGGTTTGAACGTTTTTGGAAAGTCGTACGCACTGTTTCACTATCGTCAGCTGTCATCACATATGTAGAAAATTAACTGGATTAAGGTCTTATACTCGTAATTTTGGGCACTTAGTTGATACTTTTGGAGGTCTATCGTTTCGACGATAATCGTATGAAAAATTACGGAATGAGTGCCCTGTCTTATTCGAAAGAAACTGTGATAAAAAATTTAAATATCTGAAAAACGACAAAATCTACGCACCAAAGGTTACATATTTTGGGTTCAAAATTAACAATTTTTGGTCGTTTGCCTTTCAATAGTGCGGTCTTGTCAATTTTAGTATAGGTGGTCGCAAAATAATAGTCAACATTGCATTTGACTGATTGTTTCGTAGGCCCCACTGTCATTAAACCACACCTTGCCACCATCATGCCAAATAAACTGTTTCAGCTTCTTATACAACAAAGGTTGCAATGTTACCACCATCCAAAGGAAACAGGAATCATTTTTAGTTTAGTCCTTCTCATTTCATTTCAAAAAAAAAAAAAAAAAACGCTTTATAAATTTTTGCTTTTGTTTTTCTTCTTTTTTTTTTACTCATTTGAACTAATTTATTAACTACTCAAATAACAATAACAAAACCCACATGTTCACTAGGGAAACATGCTGTAATCTGATTTATGCCATGCCCGTATAGAGTTTGAGGAGAAGGTCTGCGCTCTCTAATAAAACGCTGACATCATTTTACTTCCGCTTGGTTTGGTTTAACCGTAGAAATGCATTCGCAATTGGGTATCCTTCGACCTCAGCTCGCGACATACATACTACATACATGCATCACATAATTTCACAAACAAAAAACGACATTACATAAATATTTTTGTTTTTCTGCTTTTTCTGTTTGTTTTATACATGTTTAGACTCCGACGAAGTACCGCCCATACCACCGGCGCCACCAGCTAAAGCTCTAGATTCAAATGGATTTAGCAATCTAGGTGAGTGAATTGAGAATATCTAACTAAAACAAGAGGGACGCCTAAGCTCGATATAGGCTATACACAGCTGCGACTTTTACTCTCACCAATCATGACAAAGACGAATAAGTTACAACAGTAACTCATTGGTATCGATGTAGCTTCTCCTGCCGCGTAACTAGGTTGAGTTATTTTATGCGTTATATTTTGTTGGTAACGACTTTGTTATTGTTGCGAATTGGGGTTGTTGCCGTAAATTGCGTATCAACTACTTTGATTGTAATCGATTACATGGGGAAGAGATGGGGACAATAAACACTCAACTCAACATTTAAGAAGATCGGAATTACAGCGGAGGATTGGAATTTTGAGACTTTCATAAATTTGGGACAAGTGCGGGATCTCTGACCAATAATCTTGGCAAATGCCATAAAATTCAATCGGAATGAATCAGACAGTTTTAACGAAGCAGAGAATATCCCCACGTAGGTACTTTGGCTGTTGGAAGTTGCGTTGCGGCGTCACGAATTGGCACACACCTTCAATAGTAATTAGGCAACTTGATGGCACGCTCAGGCTCACTGTTCGGTAGCTTAATTGCTGAATATGCGATAGGCACGTTCTTTTGAATATGCGTATGGATTACAGAAGAGCGTCACCTCGTGTGAGGAAAATTCAACTGTCAATAAAAGTAATGAAATACAGCTTTGATGGTTAAATACTTTCCACGATTCAACTTTCCACATTTTTAGTGTCCGGGCTGAATTTTTTGAACTCACAATGGCGAAATTTTTCATACTAAATTGCATATTGTGACCTACAAAATATTTAGTGTGGAAGTTAAAAATGATTGTTAGTAAGGCCCTTTGAGAAGAAGAATATAATGTTGGACACAATATTTATCCTTTTGAAACTGCCGCCGACACAAAGATTTAGAAAAGGTCTCCTGCCGTTTTGGGCTAGCGGCGAGAATAGACATTTTGAGCTCAGATACCACACAAACAACTAATCGTGTGTGTAAGTCTAATTTTTGGCGCGACTGAAAGGAACCTACGTTCTGGATGCCAGAAACTTTTTAAGCTGTGATGTTTGTCAGATATTCGCAAGAGGTGGCGCAGTGAAAAATAAATCTTTCAGAGGTTTAACTCGTTTCTAAGTTCAACACTCTTACAACCAAGCTTCTGCTCTAGGAGCACAGATATGCATTTGCCTCTAAAGTCAGAATACAACAGGCAGTCCGGTACCACAGCTGCAACCAACCACTGTTCCCCTTCGCGTTGTAAACGTGACCATGTGACAAACGCGCCTTCACAGCGCTGCTTAGTCGTCCATTTCCTTCTACAGCCATTATCCTAAATCTGACCGTCATTATTCGGTCACTCCAATTCGCCTTGCTACGGAGTTTTTTTCTCTTTTTTGCCAGTTTACCCCACTTTTCCACTTGTCCACCGTGTGCTCCACTTTGCAAAGCATTCTCATTTTACAACATCAACTCCTCGTCATATAATTTAAATTTCATTTAATCAAAACAACGCCACTGTCCTTATTCCGCTGTGTGCTGGGTGCATTGCATTCACTGCCCCATTGCTGACACTCTGTCCACAATGGCGGCGACTCCTTATAAAAACCAACATTTAGGTAATTTCAGTATAGGACAGCGATTTATAGCAAAGTCCATAACTCACTGGAACTATGTCATTTGTTGCTTGTTCGCTGTTGTTCTATAAATACTAAGTCGGCGGTCCCGAAATAGAACGACAAAGCAAACAAAACACAAACTGCAACCCTTAGAGAAACCGAAAAACTCTCACTATCGGCGGAAAGCCACAATCAGACCAAACCACCCCGCAAACCACACTTTGCTGCCCGGTTTCGGTTGAATTTCACAACAAACCCGTTACCATGGCACAAAGCGTTTCAGCTTCGTCAGTGCCAACCCTCGGGCGGTGTACACTGGATGCCGTGCAACCCCTTTAGTGGCTGTTTAGTACTTTCGTCACTGTTGTTATGAACGCTAGTAGCTATTGCGTCGCGCCTATTGTTTGGTCGGCTTGCAAGTGCACATAAGACGTCCAAACAACTTTTGCAAATAAAATAATCCCTACCTTTGAACTTGAAAAAAGAATTTTACGAAATATCTGGTAACAGAACCTTCCCTTGGAAGGGGGTTGCCGTTTGATTTGCTTGCGTATAAATATAGTATCTGTGCGCGGAATTATTTCGCCCGGTTGTTGTGCGGTGCTGCCAAATAATCCAATTAGCTCGTCTCTATGTGTGTACACCGCTAATTGGCTTAACTGGCCACGACGAAGTGGCAAACGGTCTTTCCCTGGGACAGATTCTGATTGTTTGTTTGTTTTGACGAAGAAGTACCGCGCCACAAAACAGAGATACCAACACTGTTTCCGTGTGTTAACCGCAAACCAAGTCGCATTACCAACAAATTCTCGCGGAAGTTAAGAACCTCATCCCAACATCCCGCTGTATAGTCACGGCGAAGACGACGAAGTGAACACAAAAGAAAAGCATACGACAGCTCGAGTAGTTAACTTTCTTTCCACGCCATCGCTTAATGTAGTTTGAGAAATCAGTGCGGTCGGTCACAAAAATCGTGTCGTACATACTTAAAGGCTAGTTTGGTTGTTTTTGCGGAAAATGCATCGAAAAAGTTTCCCAAATTCGGACTACATCCCGGCGTCGTACTACGACAACGCGTATCAGGAGTACTACGATGAGGGTGGTGGCGGGAACACCGATGCCGGTAACGAGAGTCGCATTGATGCGAGTGGCGGCAAAAGCTATTGGCACGGAAAGTATCCGTTGGATGCCAATAACAATACGCAAATTTATCAGAATCGTAATGGAGTTGTAAATGGCTCAATGAGCCACAGTCGCAGCATGGGCACACTTCATCGGAGGAGTGCGGTTGCAGCACAACCGGTCGCCCAGCAGAAGCAGCAACTGCTGCTGCATCACCGTACCAATCAGAGACCAATGCATCATCGTAGTTGCAGCAATCTCTTGACTGCGGATGGTAATACCGGTGCCGGTACCATTGGTGGTTACAATTATTCGGACCGTGGCAGTGGTAATGAATTTATGACAACAGCACCGGCAACGGCAACGGCAACGTCAACGGCGACCCGGAGACGCGATAGTCGCGGCAGTGCTTATGATGATTGTGATATTGGTAATTGTGGTAAAATTTTGTGGATCAGCCGTGAGCGTGACGGCAGTGGTAGTGGCGCAAGTGGTAATTGTGATAATGGTGCGGGTGCGGCAGGACCTAAGGGTAATATTATTATTCGGACGAATGCCCAAGGTTTGCCGTATACACCGTCACCGGATCAACGGAATGCATATTTGGCTAATCAGCATGCGATAGAGGCGGCCATACCGATTGTTTGCGGAACAAGGAGATCAAGTTAGTAAATGTAGTTGAGTATGCGGGTGGAAGGTGGGGGAGCATTTTTTTAAATGATGATTTTAATGATTTATTTATAGAGAGTAAAATTAGGGGTGGGATGAACCGGTTTTAGGGAGGTCCTACAGTTTCGTAGAATAAATGTTTTGAGTTCGGAAGAGGTAGTTTGTTGCAGTGTCAATGTCTTTGCCATTGGGAGACCATAGTGTGTGGTACGACTTTTAATTCTATTGGTACAGAGGTACAGAGCCTTCTACTGTCAGCAATAAAAGACATTGTGGCCTACTCATAACAAATTTATGTCTCGACTTTTAATCTCACAACTGCTGAAAATATAGCTATTTTGATTTACAAAGTCGATCACAAAAATTTTATTTATTTAACGCCTGAGCAATGAAGCCACAACAAATATTTCGGCGACTAGCTCTAATTGTGTAATTTTTTCTAAGTTAAGCTTTATTTTTGTTTGCACTTTAAGTTCCACTTCTACATTAAGGCCAGCCCGAACAATTGTCGATAGATATCTGATGTACCCGATGCAGCCTTGTTATCCTCGAATATTTGCGTGAGCATTTCACTTTTAGTTCCATTTTACATCTGTGTCATTTAAAGTGCTTCTTTTCGTCCCAGTAGAAGTTCAGTTTAATGAACTAGGGCAATAAGTTATATGGAAGTCTGAGGAATATAGCTCATTCCAGCTTTATAATCTCCATCGACTTTCGTGGAACTGTTTGTTTTAGTTCCACTCTCAGTTCCATGCGTGTATATCAATATTCGGTTCCACTCGCATTTCTAGTTTAAGTGCTTCAAATTTTTGTTCCTTTAGTTGCACTTTTTACAGTTACATTTCTTGTATCCATTTAAAAAGCCATCCCAATAAATTGAAGATATTGGTAAGCTCATAGCGGCCTTATTCGAGTATAGTTCTGATCCCGAAAAAATCTAAATTCCAACTTCAGGTATTTTCACTGCGCCACCGCTCGCGAACGTCTGACAAACATCCGAGAGTATATCTGTCATGAAAGAGCTTCTGAATTGGCAGTTTGGACTCGGCATAAAATTTTAAATCCCTTCCGTAGGTCCGTAGGGACCCTAGCTTCTCACAACCATTCGTCTTGTGTGAGTTTTTATTTTTGGGACGAATGGTTGTGAGAAGCTAGGGTCCCTACGGACCTGTTGCGCCAACTAATTATTTTATTTTTTTGTTAATAGTGAACAGGTATTCACGAGGGCTTACTATCAGTAAGGTCATATCTGTAAAAATTGAATCAAATTAAGTAAACTTGAATGTACGTCAATCAGAAAATAAATAAAGTCTCCATGGTAATTTGAGTCCTATTTGGGAAGTGAAATTCACGAGGTAAAGTTGCGTTGCCAGAGCAAAATAAAAACACACAACTGATTTATAGACTTGTAATCTAAACTTAAAAATTTTATTTTTGATCATCATTATGTAGTTTGTTAACTTCAGAATTACGGTTCTAATTTTCAGAATTTAAGTTCCGATTTTCATTCTGAAATCACCATTACGAAGCTTTATGAAAAACGGAGCTAAAATTACGTTTTAGTCGGCGCAGTACCTGGTAGTAGTAGTTATTGTGTTGGACTGCCAAGCGAGGGGTCTCAAGTTCAAATTCTGAAAAAAAATAAAACCAAATTCCAACTGAAGGTTTTTTTTTCACTTGGCATAAAATTGTAGTTTCCTTCCATTCGTCTAGAAAATTAAAAAAAAAACTCACACAAAACGAATGGTTGTGAGAAGCTAGGCTCCATACGGACCTGTTGCGCCAACCAGTGTTGCCGAAGGTACTGCCATAGGAGTATTATACTACTTTCAACACCTCCGTACTCCTCATTTCACATTCGTACTCTTATTTTTTGAAATACCTGAAATATCTTACATAAAACAAACTATATGCTGTGACATGACAATTAAAAAATCTATCTGCCATAAGACAGATTTTTTTTATTTATTTATATATATGTACTGAATTTGCTGGCCCACATTCATTTCTAAAGGCTAACAAATGTCTGTACTACTATTTATTTCAAAATACTCCCCATTTTTGGCTGCTGTACTACCTTATAATATTTCTCTCCAGCAACACTGCCGCCAACTATTTGTTTTTAATTAACTTTTAGTCGATGTAATAAAAACCATCGCATTAAGAGGACACAGCACTAAGCAGTCGCCTGGGCCCTGTATGACCTATAGTGTGCGTATATGCCACCGCGTTTCACCTCTGCGTATGAACGAGACGAGGTTCCGTTCGATCAATGAAAAAGAAAGAGCCTACGCTTTAGCGATTCCATAATATAAGACTTACCTTGTGCATACTCATTTGCAATTTACATTTGAAGAAACCCACAATACCCAAGGATGTCAGTTCCTTGATTAAAAATCAACCATTTTGTAAGGTGTTGATTGTTTTTAATTAGCATTGTATAATTCTTAGATTATTCACTTTTCTACACTAAAAACGAAAACCTGCCGTGAATAACTAAACATACAACGCGTTACTAAAAATCATTTCTAGTCTCCAGGCTAAATTTTTCGAACGCACAATGGCGAAATTTGCCATACAAAATTGCATATTGTAACCTACAAAATGGGGTTAAAAATAATTCCGTCTGCTGCATGGTCTATTGACATCAATCGACATTTGTGACCATTTTTAAATGAAATCGCCTTCAAATTACAGTGCACTTTCTCACGCATGCATCAAGGCAAAGAAACCATTACAATACCGCTGCAACTATAGAAAGTATACAAAACTAACCATCAACCATCATTCTTGACCTCAACCGCACCGCTGAATGTCCAACATCCACAATGGTGTATATGATACAGCGATTAAGCTAGAACTCCACACTCCATCATGGCCCTCGCAAAGCATGAGCTGGTCATAAAGCAATTGCCATGCTGTCATGTTGAACGTTACATTATAAGACAATGACCATCGATGGTAATGGAAATCCCTTCGGTGATGGAACCGATGATTGAGGTGATTCCCATGACAATTATTTTTGTATCCCCCACCACCACCCACCACCAGCAAATGGGGAAATTTAATCTACGATATCGAATTGCCAGAGAAAAACATTCATGAGAAGAAGAATGAGTAAAATATTGCTGGCCTCCTTCTTAGATAGTGTATATAGGAACGAGAACTCTGTCTATTTGATTGGATCGAAGGAGATGCCTCTGAAACATAAAATCGAAATATATTTGAAAAGACTTATAACCTGTACTCCTCATCGTGATTGCTCAAGAATTTGTGATTCACTTTAGCTAATTATTCGCTTGACAAATAACTTAGCTTAATTAGAAACTCCACTGTAGGCAGACGAGACCAAGTGCTTCCGATGTACGGTATTGCACTTGAGAAAGCGACAAACAGTGTGTTGAACAGGGAAGATGAAATGGGTTTAGGAAAGTCTCAAATAGACACAAAACAAATATGTCCCACTTGGGGGCTCAAAAAGGGTACAGGTGCTAAAAATGTTTGAACAAAGTGAATTTTAACAAAATTGCAAACAGAGAGGCTATTTTGATAGAAATTTATAAATTTAAGCCGGCGTTCGAAATTGTTAGTTTTCTGACTACATTAAGATGGTATGTACTTTAGGGATTTTTTTTTTAAGGTACAAAGCTATAAGTTCTGAACTTTTGTAAAAACTGATAAAAAAAGTGGAAACGGTAAAAACTTTAGAATTTTACGAATAAATTATTGGTCAAAATTTATAAAAATATTATTCGTCCCTCGAAAATGTATTCGACATAAGACTGTCCAACTTAAAATGGCTATAACAGAATATGACAATCCAGTCTAGGTTGTTGGAAGAAATTTAACAAATTTGAAAGTTAGTCTTCAAAATGAGGGACAAATATATTTTATTCAAGCTCAATTCCGCCTACCCAACTTTAAACAAATGTTCCGATGAATGAAACGAGCCCCTAAAAATGAGAGAGCAATTTTCTCACCAAAATTGTGAATTTTAAGATCACTGTTTTAGCACGATAAGTATAATTTTTGGGTCAGAAATAACATTTTTATGACACTGAAAATGGCGACGAAAAAATTACAGTACGAGCATGGCTCGGAAGTGAAAGACAAATATGTGTGTATATTTTTTTGGTTCAAACCGACTTAAAATTAATTGGAAATTTTAGTACATATGTCGGACTTATATTAGGCCTTTTTTTATTATGCTCACATGATCTGTATAGATTATTGATTTCCACGGTTTGCAACATGTAAGCATAATAAAAAAGGCCTATTTTTGGCCAAAATCATGAAGTTCAAAACTATGAGATAACAAAGAACGACAGACGACTGAACTTAAACCGAAATTAGAAAATTTTATCAGACTTTGAATCAATGCATTTGGTTAATCAGTTTAGCTGACAACGGATTTTAGACCAAAGTCAGAAAATTGGAACAAAGTAGAGGTACAGACAATTTTTTTGCATTTGAAAACTTTGTATTTGGCCTGCTATTTGCAATTTCTGATAACTTTTGTTTGAGATTAAAAGAAACAAACATTCGTCAGAAATGTTGGGCAGCCAATATTCCATATTTCTAAAGCAAATAACTGACACTCTTCAACATCGAATACATCCAGAGGTCAAACATTGCCCAAGTGGTTGACAGTTGACAGAATTAAATTGGGAGGTGTTCGTTGTTGCGGATCTCATTTTTTGGTCTCTCGTAAGTTAAAGTTATGTCCCCACAAGATTTCTGATGAATGTTTGTTGGAAGACTACATGCATGACAGGACTAAAAATTGGTAGGTATACAGATCTGCCAAAAATTCCAAGTTGTTGGTAAAAAAAAGGGATCACCGATATTTTGAAGAAGGTGAGCTATCCTTTTCGGACCAAAATTTACTTTCAAATGGCGGCAGTGGACTTTATCTATCTGCTTGTTGTTTGATGGGGGGTTTAAAACACTTGAGACATGAAATTATCGCTCGATGTAAACCTTCAAGAAAATCATCCAATTTTACAATTTATTTGGAAGCATTTCGAGACGATCCTGCGGTGTTATGGGTTCGCCTTTCCCGAAGAAATATATTCAAAAAGAAGCAAAATTCCATTGTTATTAAGTCACTATATGACTTCGTCTCAAATTGTCAAGTCAAAGAGACATGTCACATTCCCTCAACTTATTCCAATTTCAGTTCAAGTCAAACCAGTCAAAACAATCAACATTATATTAATTTTATTAGGCAAAAATCAATTTCTATTCGACTACCCTTCCTTGCTCAACCTACTGTCCGCAGATTGGCCTGGCATCTTTCACCTTGTAACTCATCGTTTACAGTCGACATAATTCATAACAAATACCAACCAACTCCATACAAAAAGAGATTAATGTTCATTGCTCTCTTCGCGGCCATTATGGCTCAACAACTTTCTCAATTTCATTAGACAGGAAGACCAGACCTCTTTCAATAGTGAATAGCCCCTCGTTGCGCTTGTCACTCGTCGTCGTCGCTTGTTTGCGGTCTTACATCGTTCATTCACATTGAGCCGCACGAGACACAAAGCCAGCATAACACTGCGAAAACACACACAAACCTCCAGCACCAGCTGTGTCCCGTATTCACTGCGCGACGTGCACATACTTTTAGAAAAACGAAAACACCACTTACATATTTACCATATAAGATAATTTCACCTGCCCAATGGCCATGTGTGTGCAATAGCCTCACGTACTGCGCGATAATCCCGCCGAGCTGAGCTCAAATTGGCTCTGATCGTCATCGTTAACGCACTTGGCAATCTTCCACTTTCCACGGAATCATGTGCAATTAAACAGTAACCACTGATTTGTGGACAACAATTTTCACGGCCTCTTCCCCCTTCACCTCCTGCTACCTTATCGCGTCATTCACGTGCAATTAGTTGGGATTTCCCCAACAAAATGTGACAGAGAGCGCGCTAGTGATAGTGACAGCGATACCCATTCCACAGCCTGTACCAACATTTGCATCCGAAACAACGTGGTGGAGGGAGGCTCCACATCTTGACGGAGCCATGCAGACGACATCGCGCCAACTTGGCCGGTGCACGAGTACGACTACGACGACGAGTATCTCATCGGCTCTCAAGTGAAGTGCGCATATCTATCAGTTCTCGGTTGTGCTCGCGCATATTAAATTGCACTAAGCTAGCGCGTCGTCTCTAGTATGGGTTGCACTTACAATTTACAAGTGCTAACGACTTTTCCATACACAAAAACAAGTGAAACTTGTTCGGGCTCAGATACAGGGGCGGACAGTGGCGCGCACGTTAAGTGAATTCGAATTTGTTTGCTTATTAATTTTTGTTTACATTTTATTTATTTTTCTTAACGTTTGGCATACCAAAGTGATTAGGAGGTAGCCGAGTGAATGGTTGTGTTCTCAAACGAAGTAGCGCGAATCTTAATATTGCCAGATAGCTAAGCTCAGTTCAGATCGACACTTGTTGCGGCGAGGAGTGTACGTTTATAGCGGTTAATCGTTTTATGTAACACAGTAACCACACAGTGGAAAGAGAGTCGCAGTGAAAGTGATAAACAAAAAAGTGTCAATAACTTGGGAAAAGCAATCAACGGATACAGTTGTTGTATCTTATATTTCACGATGAATGGTAAAGCTGTTATTACTGTCTATTTTATTTAGTTTTTTATATAACAAAGTGATAGATTGAGTGCTGTGGCGTGAACTACTATCCTAAGGTTTTGAAATAAAATATAACCGCACACACGCAACACTGCCTGGGTTATGTAAGATATAGTTCTCACGAGTGTGGTCTTGAATCATGAAGCGGTATAAATCATTTTCTCATTTACATTGCAAATGTACGAGTATATTTCTATGCCAATGGGTTACAAAATGAAAGGTTGTGCAAGGCCCTCCGGAGATGACATCCCTCTCAATTGAGATAAATGGTGTGTCGTGTGTGTTTCAGTGGTCTAGTTTTTTTTTTTTTCATTTTTCAATTAAGCCGTGCTGCAGTTCGACGCGGTGTTGTTTTGGTCGATTTCATAAAGCCTTATCTAACAGTAGGGGCTCAAAATAGAGATCTGAGCGCCAGTGGGTATAACATCGTCAGCACTCGAAACATCGATATCTAATTATGCATCCAAATTCGGGGGCAACAGAAAGTTAATATCCTCTTTGATACTGAGTATGCGATCTGCGATTATGTAGATCTAGATCAAGCACTCTGACAGTTTGTCTTTCGGCTTTCACATGAAGTTTCGGTTTCCTTTATCGTTTCAAAGTTGAATATGACTCAGAGATCCTGGTTAAAGGTGGATTCAACAGCCAATGTAGTTGACCTAAGTTCAAATAGTCTGCACTGTGACAGTTCGATATTTCCTTTATTCGGAAAATGTAAAAGTTTATACCTACAAAGAAATTTCTGTCATTTTTGTCTGTGGTACCTCTCGCTGTTCGTTGCTAAAATCGGCAACCCATCTCTGTCAAAGAACGATCCAAGACCGAGGTGAGTTTCAGATTTCTTTCACTACTTGCGAAAAGTGTCTCCCAGACACCATCTATAGCAGGCATGTCAAAGATACGGCCCGCGGGCAATGACCGGCCCTCGAAACAATTACCTTTGGCTCGCAGCATCAATTCGATAATCTTCTAATTTCGTGTGAATTTCAGTTGCTGTCGCAATGCACCTGGTGTGTTTCTATGTCAAGTTTCTGGATCATCAAAATAATATTTCCACTTCTTACGTCCCTACAAAAATTATTTTTTCTTAAATAAGTTTACACATAGTAAAATAGTTCGCATTTTATTTTGTATATGGCAAGCTGTCATGTTTAATACAAAATATTCGCACATAAGGAGTTTGAGTTTGACAGACATGTTCTATAAGATCTCCACTGATTGTCAAACACTGACTTTGATTCAAATGATGTCACCACCGTCTTTTCATAGCAAGCCGTGAGCTAATTTGGGTCCACCCGAGACCTCGATTGATTGGTTCCAGAAATAGTTGCTTTCGATTTCATTGGACAATTTGACTGGACCATAAGCCTACAGTATGCTACAATTTTGCTCTGTATGCAGCTGTCAGCTGTCACCCACCTACCCGACTTTCCTTGAAAAGTTTTAAAACGAAACCGAAAACAAAAAGCTGCACATTACACAACCGCTGCAACTTCAAGTGTTCTATTCTTTGGATTTTGATAGATGCATGCATGTCCGAAGAGACGCGCCTTGAATTTATATGGCTTCAGTGCAATCATACAAAGTGTTCACCAAGCAGCTTGGAGGTTAATTCCGCTTGTCACTTAATTTTTGTTGACACCCGTCCAGCGTTGCCGAAAGTACTCCCATAGGAGTATTGTACTACTTTCAACACCCCCGTACTCCCGTACTCCTCCTTTCACATTCGTACTCCTATTTTTTTTTAAAGTCCTAAAATATCTTACACTTGCAGCAAAGTTTAATTTCAACATTAATAAATTTAGTTCACTTCAAATTTAATGGAATTTCCCTCTTTTCATTTCTTTTTTTTTTTGTTTTTTCTTAAACTGATTTTTTTTTATGATTTTTAAATAAAAATGTCTGTACTCCTATTTTTTTTAAATACTCCCCTTTTCTGGCTGCAGTACTCCTTAATAATATTTCTCTCCGGCAACGCTGCAACCGTCCATCTTTTGTTCTCTCAATTTCCAATCCGTTCCTCACATCTCATTTCAAATCCATTTGGCCTTTTTTGATAAATTTAAGTTCCATCGCATTGAATTAGAAATCACCCTCGTCCTCATCCCTCAATAAACGAACAAGCTGTAATAATACTCACCAAATAACATATTGCCAAATGGAAACAAAATAACTCATGCTGGGGAATTAACCTCCGGAAATTCACCTTTCATTTGGTGTATATTTGATAAAAATGGGTTTTGAAATATCGCCATAATGGGTACGTCAAAAAAAGGTGCCCGCTGAGTTTGAAAAGAGTGTACATAATATTAGTACACATTTCTGAAGCAAAATGCAAGTTAAAAAATCTTTTTGAACCCAGTCGCAGTCCGCCTAGGAATTTCTTACTCAACAGGAACTTACTCATTTACTTGAGTCTTTTAAATTGCGGTTTTAGTTTCATAGTTTCGAAGATATCTATGGCTCACTAAATTTAAATAAAAAAATGAACACTGAAGGAAGATTTTATTTTTTGGAAATATGTAATGCAACTGAATATTTATTACCAACATTTTAAAATCAGAACATTTTTTAAATACTTTCCGTAAAAAACACTTAAATTTCGTATTTATTTTTTAATCGGTTACAAATGTTACAATTATTCGTCCAAATGCCCAGCAGAAATCCCCGACAGTAATTCTATCAAGAATTTCCACCGTCGTCCACACTTGTCTGACTTGTCTGTAATAATCAAAAAAAAAAAAACTTCCCTCCAACAAGTTGCTGAATAAATGTTTGCAAATCGATAAAAAAAATGAAAAATTTTGTAAATATCAGCAAAGTTCCACCGATGTATCTCATTATTTCATTTGGTATCTCTCTGCGAACAGTAATCCAAACATTATTCTCAAGACAAAGAATAATGTGACAGAGCTTAAATTTGCATATTGAAAGGGAGTTACGAGTATACTCTGCATTCATCCGCTGTCTCATTGGCTGGATTGTATTTTCTGTTTGTGTTTTTTTTTTTTCTTTTCGCTTAACAAATTATAGCACAGCCAAACTGACGATACGCAAAAAAAATCTGTAATCTTTTACGAAGATTAAAACAGGACTCTGAGCGCGTATCCATGTGTAGCAATAAAAGTTTACCATAAGCGGGTAAAATATAGTGAAATAGAGCGATGCCTGGAATTTGGGACTTATGGTGTGGGAGCTTGAGCGCTCCAGCTCCGGTGCTCGGATGCAGTACGCCGTGCTTTCGTTGTTTGTTGTTTGTTGCATCGGGCGGATTTGGGAATTACAACGCGAACTCACTAGAGAGCGATACCCATCGATTTTCATTTCATTTTCATGAAATCTGCATCAGTTTTTACGAGTGAGATATTTGTTGGGATTTTTTTTTAGCGAGTTTTTTCCTCAAAGGGACAATACACAGCGCTAGCAAGTTGTTGGCTTAAAAACGGACGCTTGCAGGGTTATTTGGGTATTTGTTTTCCATTTTAATATCACAAAATGTTGCCGAAATGAAATACGACTTTAATTTAGGCTGATACGGAATTTGCTCGGTCGTTTTTATTTTTACAATACAATTGGGAATGGTTTTGCTTTTAAAATCCAAAAACAAAATAGAAGAATGCTGTTAACAATATTACAGCAGGTGACTCATCTGTGTAATTTATTGGGGTTTTTCTTTATGAATTTTTCTACGTTAACAAGCACACTGGGCGGCTTTCGAAATGAAATATTAATTCAGAGTTTGCAACTATGAAATAAATCCAAAAATGAAAACTGCCTATAAGGGAATGGCTGTCATGCTGGAGGGGAGTATAAATTTATGGCGTAGGATTTTCTAACTTATGAAATTAATCAGGCTCAAATGTTACTGGATACGAGTAACTCTTATATCAAGTTGTCTGCAATTATTGCAATCTGTTCTAATTCAGTAACTACTAGCATTCGAGCTCTAAAAATCTGTTTGCGATAATTTGAATTTTTTTTTTTTGGCAGCAGTTGCAGATGTGTCTTCAGCTTTGTTTGCATGGGTACGACATACCAGAAGTATTCATATGCAAATGCGAAAAAAAAGCTGACACAATCTTATTGTTCGCGATACGTAATACGAATGTCTTTCAGAACTTCTCACAAGAATAATTGTGCGCAGTACCTAACCTACTCGCCTACCGTCTATCCACGATATAAAAGTTTGTAATCTGCATGCGTGCAAGCGTATTCTTAATTTATCTATCTGTATACGTGTATATGCGATGAGCGACATACTTTCTTATCAGTTTCCAGCTTGTTTGAGTGAAACTTTTTTCTTCGGAGCAGTAAATCACAAACTGATAAATCAATTGTGATCCACTTTTCAGTAAGACCCCAAGAAATTGTCCACAATAGATTGTTCAGTCGTTCGTAAGGCGTGATGGAATTAGTGGCGTGAGTTGTAATAATTTATTCGTTTATTTTATTGTTAATTTAAATGTGTAAACTCATGGTGTAGAAGTAACCTCATATTCACTTATGAATGTATTAAATTTAACAGCTTTTTGAATTGTTTGTTAATGAAATGTAATAAATTTGGTATTAAGAAGAAATTAATTATAAAATGTAATAGTGGAATTGTGTGGTAGCTTTAACTGATTACAGAAGATAGACGAATTTTATGAAGTATAACGTGTCGTTTGCTCACGCTTTTCTAAGAATACAGGGCCAGTGACTCATGCCAAATGGTGCCGAAGTGCAAAATTTGTATGTGTATTCAAAAACCGTTTAATCTCCTCTTAAAACCACATTATATTCGGCGTACGTATATTTTCTTTTTTGTACATTCCATGAAGTCACTGCTCTCTGGCCATAATTCGATCATGATTTTAGTGATTAGAAGAAAAAAATGTAGTTGGTGTCACCTGTCAAACTAGAGCGAGAAGCTGACGCCCCAACTTGTACGTACTGCTCGAATCATTCATTTATACACTTTTCAGGTAGTTCATTGTTTGATATTGTGAAATCCCAGCCGTAGTTTTGTGTTTACCCTTTAGTTTTATTACTTACTGTTGGGAAGATTTGTACCTGTTCACAGGTAGTATAGAAAATGATTTACCCGGAAACTTTAGAGTGAAAATCGATTGCAAAATGTATGGCCATATTCTAGTGATCGCCAGTGTATAGTAAACTCCTCTACTTAAACTCTACCATCTGACTTCTTTTTGCAATTTTAGACTTCAAAAGCATTCCCTTACTTTTTAAGAGGGCGCGTTTTATTGAGCATCTATTCCAGTAAGACAAAGTAAAGTAAACGAATACTCAATAAAACTGTCACTGTTGCATTTTTGTAACTGTTATGTTTTGTAGTGCGTCTCAACTTTATGATTGACTGATGGATCTACTAAATCCCACTCTTTGAAAGTGAGTGACGCTAAAAGTGGTCTACTAGCGCAGTCATGAACACATCTAGCAAGCCCATAAATGCGTTTCAAAAAGATTTTAAGATAAGCAGCTGATTTCAAGTCGCTTCCACGTTCCACTTGTGATAAATACCTAGTGTGAATCTCGGAAGTAGAGTGTGGTTATTGTTATTGCGTGCTGAAGATTCTATTATACTTTGCTTTGCTGAGATAAATGTTCAATAAAACGCGCCCACTGTGCATGTTTTCGTCTTTTAGCGATGAGAATTCATCGCCACCACTGCCTATTTAGAAGTCTTTTCAATTCGTAATACAAAGTTATAGGAACAGACTTTCCATATTGTTTAAATTTAATTAATTTAAAAAAAATTTGATTTTTTATAGGCTGTCAAACTATATCAACGAAGTTTTGAAACACGAATTTGACAACTTACTAGAGTATTTTACTTTATTTCTTTTTAAACGAATGGTTTTGAGAAAATTGAGATATTGAACAGATTATCTATGTGTTGAAAAAATGTAACTGTCAGGCTAAGTAAGCCTGACATTAAAAAGTCAGAGCAATAGGATTCATTGGGGACGTTCAAGTATCAAGTTTAGTAATTCTGACAGCTGTCTGACTAGATGTATCTCGGTTTTGATTGACTAAAATCGGTCATATGAGCAGCTGTTTCAGTTGACGTTTATTGAGGGGTAGCCGACAAATCTAGGCAAGAAATTCGTGACTGAGTACTAAGTTGACAGTCCGCATATGTGGCTGACGTAGGAAAAGTGACGTTCCCGAACAATCTAGTTTTTTGCATTCAGGTTACATCATATCCAGACCAATCTAGTCGACTTAAGATAACTAGATTCTTGAATGTGAATAGTCACAATAATTTGTGACAATCTGTTATATTTTTGTTGCCTACATTTAGTGTGAGCAAGTTGTTTCTATTTTGCACTATTTTTTAGAGAAGAACGATTTTGGAAAATAACTAATATAAAAATTAAAGGAGCAACAGTTTGTAATCGAAGACTTTTGTTCTTGCTGTCGCTTTTATAAACATCGCATATATTCATTGTCAGGTTGCAAGTGAATTTTAATATTGAATTTCAATTCCAAATATTTTCTGTCATATATACGGTGACCATATTTTAGAATTTTAAATTAAACAATAAAGGAAACAAATTTCAACACAATTTTTTATTATTCAAAACTTAAATAGAACGCATTTTTAGTAAGTACTAAATTACTTGCTTGTACACAAAATAATTGGTAATGAACATCGTTTTCAAATACAGAACTGTTCATTATTATAATAAACGGATGGTCACCGTAGTCATATAGCATATCGATATTGTGGAGAGGCATTTTTTGTTTTCGCTTGCTGGGAAGTAAACTTCACTTCAACTTAAATTTCATTTTATTCTAGTCAAACAGTGTCTGAGCGCTAAAAATGAGTAGAAATATAAGATGTACCTGCATTCATGCCATAAAAAAACATTTAATGTATTGACAAATTGTACTGATCTGTCAGACAGACAAAAATGGTTTTAAAACCTATTTGACGATTATTAGGATCAAATGACACCAAAATAAGTGTTTCGATCAAAACCCACTCAAAAGTAGCAGCGTAAACTTCAATCAATTCAATCACGTTGAAGGTCAAAGTGTCTAAATTTATTAAAAAAAAAAGTTTCAAGTTAACAAACAAACCACCGCCTGAACAATTGAATAAATTCAAATTCAAGCACCGTTATGTTACAAACAGAAATTGCCGAATCAATTTCCAATTCGATTTCCGCTGGCAAACTTAAACAAATTGCTTGCCCATTGAATGTACACATCTTCATAGCTATATCTGCCAGATGAAGAAATTCCTCACATTCCTGTGTGTTAATCACTCCGTATTTTGACTCATCGTACACAGATACGTCGCTCCGATACGAAGTATTGTATTTCAAAGCAAATGACTGATACCAGAGTCACTCTTCGTGCTCTGTGTTTACTCTTGACATACATCGTGGTTTGACTTCGAGTTCGTCTTGTTGTTGTTTTCGTTTAAAATTATTCTTATTAAGTATCAAGGTCATGAGTGTACTACGATTGTTGTGACAATGTTGTTGTTTGTTTGCCGTACCTTTTCGATTGTTCATCAGTTGGGCGATACACATCAATCGGTTAAGATCAGATTGGCATAGTCTTTTCTTTTTTTTCCCCGTTTCCATTTCGTTCTGAGTTACACTAAAGCCCATATCCATTTTGTTTCGTTTTGTGTAGAATCTCCAAATCGTTATTTCGAAAGTGACGTCAATATTCATTACAAGACACCAATACGTTATGAATACAAGGACCCTATACCGGAAGAAGAGTTAGCCATACGCCAAGCGGAATCTATGCAAAAGTTGTACCAGGAGGAGCGACGACGAAAATATCTACAGGAACTGCAAGACATGAACTCAAGACGTCATACCGATAATTTTATATCAACACAAAAGTCACCGATACCGTTGAATCGTTACGATGATTTCAATTCAGATTTGGCGCCAAAATCCCCAAACAGTTCAAACTACCCGAAGACCATTGCCCGTGCACTGTATAACTTCCAAGGACAGACAGCAAGGTGAGTTGTTTTAGCTTTCTGTAAGCTTTCATAAAATAGATTGCAATTAAACGGTGGTGGAAGGCGCGACCATTTCTGATTGTGCCTGCATATTGCCGATAAGTATAAGGACGAAAAGTAATGGGTTATGTGGAGGTGTTGTGACGTTGATGGTGGCTTTTTAAAACTCAGACTAATATGTGTGCAGCACGAGAGGTAACCCTATATCTGATGTACGACGTGTTTGTGTCCTTCGACACAGTGGCTTATAATTAGGTCATAAAATTTATTTCAGTTTTCAATTCAACGATTAGAAGAGAGAACGTGCAAAATGGTGTGCTTAAGGGGTTATTAAGTTCGTGTGTGTAACGGTAGAGAACATGTGTTGATGTGGTGACGGACCTGCGACCATGTATTGTTACAACTCCTTCGTCTTTGGTCAGCGGGCCTTTTATTGCCAGCTTTATGATGTGTATAGCGTGAGCTCAAGTCATTGCCATTTGGTTGCTTTTATGATGGTGGGTTGTCAATGATATTTTCAAGGAATTTAGCCCTTATCAACTAAATGTTACAATCTCGTATGTTATGACCGTCAAATATTTTGTTACACATTTTGAATTACCTCGATGGTATTAAGAGCAAAAAAGGGAGTCACGCTCATTGGAAATGAAAGCCAACAAACGCCATTGTAGAATGGTTGCTGTGATGTTTAATTGGTCACTCCTCGCGAATTTTAAGTTAAAATGCAGTTTATGACAAACGACTCCTTGAACTTCTGGAGATAAATGGTCCAATGAAGCACAATTGAGGAATTTTCTACCGGGTGTGTTGAAAAGTAAACTCTTTATGATGAATTATCTGGGCTACTTTTCCTCATGCATATTCGTTACATTCAAACGCAGTGACAACTCACACCATACCCGGAATATAAAAGCAGTTTGCTTTTTTCCCCAATACTCTGTTTGAGAAAATGACGTCACAAACATAAGGCTTGTCAGTCTCATATTAGCACCATTTTTTATAACCATGTTTATAGACTTCCATTGTAGGATATCTGCCGTTGATTCCTTGACGAGAGATGATGATGTTTACCAACCGACGCAGGCGTATTTATTACACTTCTAAGTAAGAGTGTCGCCAATTTGAATACAAAAATACGACACAGGAACATTTGCTGAAGCGATTAGACTTCAAGAGTCTATAAATGCGCATTACAGATTTAACACAGGGGTATTAAATAATTTCTGTCTGGGTGATCAATTTGTTAAATTCCAGTTGCGGAAGTACATTAAACGTTGAGTCTTTGGGCTTTCAAGTATTATGATCAACACATCTGATCTAGATGCACTCTGTTACTGAACGACTTCCCTTGCACAAGATTTTCCAGTCAAAAAGCGACTGTGCTTTATAAACTTTAAACACATTTTTCGTCAAAAGCAGTATGTTTGGTTAGGTTTGACAAGTGAAGCAGAATAGACCCTAATTTATACATTTCGGTCTTACTGGACCTATTTTGTCGTAGATAGAAAGCTCAATGCAAAAGAATAGAAGCGGCCAGTCCTACTTGTTATATTTTAAAGGGAAAGTCCAAGTGGCGTTATTTCCAATACAAAAATACGCCATGCGCAAGTTTGCTGGGGCGGCTAGATCTTTAAGCTGCATAAATGCGCTGGTCTGATATGCGATGCTTGTGTAGATGAGAAGACACCAAGTAGCACTTTCCCTGTAACTGCTCGTCCTTTGCTTACCATACTTTCCTATAATCTCCACTACAAGGCCTCATGTAGTTGATGTAAAAGATCACTACCGTTTGTGCCTGGCATTGAGAGAGGTTATTTATTGCTTTATTCATTGAATGGGCTAGTCGTTTACCACCTTTTTGGAGAATAAAATAAGTCGCCCTCAAAACGATAGTGCCCCTGTCTTTTGAATTCAAATCCTCGCAACTCATCAGCATATATACAGACTGGGTCTAAATTCCCCCGAGTAACTTGTCACAGCAAGTCCCCTTTTATTTATGAAATCCTCTTCACAACCGCAATCACCATTAAAAATCAACCAACCATATCATAGATTCGCCATAAATCCACCCATAAATACCCGGCCACCATCAGGACTCAAAACAGTCGCACTTTTATTTCCACTTCTGTATAGTACGTCCTTCCACCCTCTCAATGATCCATAAAACATAAATTATAACATAATCCAGCCGCACAAGCAAGAAAGCAAGCAACCACCAACAACAACAAAAAGCAGCAGCCGAATTCTTGCGGTGACACTGATTACATTGTTGGAGGATACAACAAAGGATCAGCACAAATCATCGTTCGTTTTTTGATATGTTTATTTTTGCCTTTAGCAGGGATGTTTGGATCCCATTTGGCAGTTTGCATAATTCAACGACACTAGTCCATTTAAAATCGTCCTTGGGAAGAGCTTCTTTTATATTTTTTTTTTTTTTTATAGAGATCTCAGTATCCCTACCCGTGACGCACATTTTCATCGGTTTATGGGATTTTTGTATTCATTTTCTTACACCTACTCGAATATCCAACAATTTTTAACCATCATTTCTATTATCCTTTTACAGGGAGCTGACATTCAAAAAGGGTGATGTGATTTACATAAGACGCCAAATAGACAAAAACTGGTACGAGGGCGAGCACAATGCGATGATCGGACTCTTGCCGTCAAATTATGTCGAGGTAAATGGAGTGAATTTAATCGATTTTTTTTTACGTTTGTCCTTTTTTTAGATTTCAGATTCAGATACTAGTCCGGGGGGGAGGGGATTTTATACTTTTTGCAGCCAGTGCAGTTATCCTTTATTCGACTACTTATTTTCAGGCGTTTTTTTTTTTTTATTTCACCGTCATCGGTGTTCTGTCTGCTGGGTGGATATTCCTTTGTCCTTTCGTGTCGCATTAGGTATTTTGGGCATTTTTTGTATTTGCTTTTGCCAGCGGCATCGAAGGATTTAAAGTCCTACGGGAAAAGCACAATCCAAAAAGGATGAGGCAAACAAAAAAAAAATGTTGGCAAAAAATCGTTTTAACTGCGCTTTGGGTTCGTCGTTGTCGTTGGCGCTGTATTGGATTTTTTATTTTTTTGTTCTTATACATCCTGGTGTGTTTGGCCATTTGAACGGACTTCAGCGCTATTGCCTGGGGGAACGGGCGGCTCTATTGCCAGTTGATAGAGCTAGACAGCCACTTTATCTGTTTAAATAAATAGGTATTACCGAGATTTCTTTTCATTAAATCGCGTGTCCCGAATGGAGGGGTGTTGGTAATACTAATGTTAAGTGGGCGTAGCAAACGAGGGTGATAAGGATAAGGAATTTAAAGTGGCACAGCTTTTTATTTTGCCATTGAGTAGAATAATTGAAGGGGACGATTGAAATTTTAAAGATATGTTAAGTGCGAATGGTTGCGACTTGGGCGTCAGGTGGCAACAGGAGATGAAGTGCGAATTTGTATCGGCTTCAGTTGGTGTTCTTTCAATTGGAATGTGTCGTTAAAAGTTTAGCTGAATAGCACTTCATATAATTTGAAATGAATGTCGTGATGTTTTAGATAAACAAGGAGATTTTATTGAAAACTTGGCAATATGCCAATTGTACCTAATGATGACAAGGAAGACTCTGGGCTACCATCAGTTGACTGTAGTCTACATTGCTTCCCTAACTGAGGTTAAGCAGATAGTACTAGATTAAGATAAATCTTCCGGATTGGTATCATACATTTTCCAGACAAACAAATCACATGTCTGTCATCGCGGTCCTTTCAAAAAATAGTTTCAAAAGCACTAAAAAAATTCAACGCGTCATTTAGCACTAAGAAACAAATGAACAAATTGCTCATATCAGTGAATTTTAATTTTTGTAATTAGAAACAGTTTTAAAGTGGCTAAACAAAATATTTAAAAGACGGAGCAGGTATTTAGACACTGACGGTGGATTGTGCGGATAGGTTCGAGAGCTTATTAACTCTGGCGTCCGGCTTACATTTATTTCCCTTTCATGCGTTCCATCGACCGCTGGATGACTATTAAGCGCTCTAGTACAAATGTTAGAATTCCTCTTGAACTTTGAAGGGATATTCCTCAATCTAGCGCGGAAAGGAAGTATTAGCTGTCAATGTAATTCGACTAAAACCGAAAAAAAAACATTTGGACAAATAAAAAAGTAGAGTTCGCTGATAAAAGTGAAATTTACGGTCAAATTTTATATACATTGGCCGCAATCAGGAACCTAGTCATCTTAAGTCGACTAGATTGCTCTGGATGAGATGTAACCTGAACGCAAAAACTAGAACGGGAACGTCACTTTTCCTACGCCATCCACATACGCGAACTGTCAACTTAGTACTCAGTCACGAATTCCTGGACTAGATTCGTCGGCTACCCCTAAACGTCAACTGAAACAGCTGCTGCAGCTGACACATGACCGATTTCGACCAATCAAAACCGAGATTCACTTAGTGAGAGAGCTGTCAGACTTACTTAACTATATACTGGAACATCCCCATTGACAGCTCATACTTCCTTTCCGCGCTTATTGAGAAATATCCCTTCTAAATTAAAGAGGAATTTTAACATTCAACTAGAGCGCTAGCTATTCATCCAGCGGTCGATGGAACGCTTCCGATTTCTTTGGAAATGTCAAAAGATAAATATCCTTTCGTCAAACAAAAACTTTCATTGATACTTGGAAATATATTTACTGAATCTCCCCATTGGATACGTAGCTTAAGTAGGTATAAAATTGTTGCCAATTCGCTGCTCTCCAAAATAAGAGAGATATATATAAGCACGCACAATTTCAGACAATTTGGAAAAGTTCAGATTGTCAGACAGAACTAATTTATCAAACTGGTAGATTTGAAGTTGAACACATTCCAATATTTTGTCTTAAGTCGACTAGATTGGCCAGGAATAAATAGATGTAGAATGAATGCGAAAACCAGGTTGGTCGGGATTGGCACGTTTCCTACATCAGCCACGACGTCATGAGATGCCAACTTAGTACTCAGTCTCGATAATCGGCAATTGGAAAAATTGACCAATTTTGGCAAAAGAAAAAACCGATGCTCATCAGCTAGGTTGCAGACTGACTAAACTTCACTTTTGAACGCCTTCATTGTATTTAAAACCATTCGTATTTCAATTAAAATTAAATTAAATTATTTACGAAGAAGAAATGTCAGGTAAAGGCTTTATTTCGCTCACATTATGGTAATGGGTGTGTTCACGAATCAAAGCAATTATTGTTTTGTTAAGACCTTATTGATCTAACGCATTCGAAAGCATAAACAAAAAATATGTGGAACAAAGTTTGAGGTTGCGAAAATCATCACACGTCAACAAGCCGTATTAAATCTGTCACTATATGTTGGCCATTTAATTAGCGAAGGTGGTGGTGGGTATTGATTCAAGTACATAAACTGCAAATGGTTTTGTTTTTTTTTTTCTAGAATTTGTGGCAATGTGAAGGTATTATTGGCTTTCCGTAATGAAATACACCAGAACGTGCTGTCAACTTTCTGTCATTGAATTTGTTTTCACTTAGGGAATTGTTGATGCAGTTATGCTTCAACAGAGGGTATTTCTACCGGAAGCCGGTTGAATATTAACTAGTATTCACTTGTGCCTTTCTGATCCAGATTAGGTACCTACCTCAGTCGGCTTAAGCTATTCGCATAAATGCCCAAAACTTAAGTCAAACGCATAAAATGGGTTACTACTCCTTTTAAAGTCGCAATATATATTTACTGGCTTAAGCTGGATTACTCCCATGAAATCCAATTCTTTACAACTATATTAAAAATTCAAACCCGCCTTTCGTTCCGAATCTCTGCGCCTCTCCGGTCTCTCGTATATGTTAAACCTTTTCTGTAGTTTTTACAATTTACTTCGACTTTTCTATCGAACATAGATTGCCTCCTTGAAGTGTCAACTCGAATAATCAATTTTTTCACACAGTTAATTACCAAAGACGGTGTTCGCCAACCACCAAAGAAGCCATCCGAAGGGCAGGCACGTGCTAAATACAACTTCCAAGCGCAATCGGGCATTGAACTTTCTATCAACAAAGGTGAACACGTTACTCTCACTCGGAGAGTAGACGACAATTGGTTCGAAGGAAAAATAGCCAACCGCAAAGGTATCTTCCCAGTCTCGTACGTTGAGGTAAGTGGCTTCTCCTCGCCCTGTACATAGTTCAGATAAATTAATTGCATCGTTTTCACAGGTCCTTGTCGACATCGGTGCCGAAGATAAAGTAGCCCGACAACAACCAGCATCACAATCCATAATTACACAGTCATCATCGGTGCGGCCCTCGCTGGACACCCTTCGCACAAACATAAATAATGAATTTAATAGCCTCACATCCAATGGACAACAGCCTCCGAATGGCATCCTCAGGGATACAAGGACTCTTCATAAAACCGAAGTACTTCACGTTGATACCAATACGGAGCCAGTTGCGTAAGTGGCATTTATATATACAGTTTACGATGACTTTAACGACACACACACACACACTACCCACTAATGGAAGGAGATCAAGCCGCAGAATATCACTGCTGGTGCTTTCTGCCCGCCAGTGGTGGTATCCTGGAGAACAAACAAACAGTACAACTGTCATTAAAGGATATCGTAAGCGAAATAATTCGTACATACGACTACGAATCTATATAAAACCGTATCCGGTGTGTGGCCGAGAACGACAAGTCGACAAGTACTTCTAAATTTTGTTTTATTATCAAATCAGAGGGAGCGGCGGCACTCCCACGCATTAGAATAGGAATAGGAGTAGGGAGGGGTCCGTACCGTAAGTGAGAAGATGAGAGAACATCAATGACAATTGCGTTAGTTGTAAACAATTCCAGTTTAGTGGTCAGTGGCAGTTTTGTAACAAAGTTTACGGTTAGTTAACGGTCACAGTTTATGGGGTTTGATTGGACGAAATTTGTTACGGTAAATGTGAATTTGTACAGAGATGTCCCTTGGGACTTTTCGGGTATTGACGGCAGTTTTTTTCGTTCGTAACCTCAGGGGGGCGACTATTTCAGGGCGATATATTTGCGGTCTCGCCTTTTGAAACGAAGGAAATTGTCGCCGTTCTCTGCCTTTATCACGATAAAAGAGTAGCAAAGGCATTTGAACAAAAGTTGTTGACCTACGACGGGGGAGTTGATGAAAATGTTGCACAATCGAGTAAAACAGGAGTTGCGTTATCCTTTTTTACTGATGGGTGTCCAAATTTGATATGTACAATGTTTTAAGTTTTTTTCTTCTTGGCAGTGTTTACTAGCTCTGTTGGCTTTGATCACAATTTACCGTCCAGCTCAATTTGGTTTGTATTTTGCTCTGTTAACTCTTGTAAACGCTTGTCAACTACAAATCCTTTAGATCGGTTCCTACTGCGCATAATTTGTTCCTCCATCGAAGTTTTACAGTGACTCGAACTATATGTACGCGTTTTTCTTTTTTCGTTCAGAGCAGAATGTGAACCGTCAAAGAAACATTTGCGTTTCTTTTTTATCTCTGACATAATAGGTTTGTTTGACGTGGGCCCTAGTGCGCACTGGGTTGACCCAAATGCATTCGATATAGCACTGAACTCGCCCTGGTACTGATAACCTGTGTTTGACATTACTTCTAGGTCACCCCAGTTGGGCCCTGAACTGACTCCAGTTAATTTGTCGGGGCAAGAATTCATTGCTGACTTTGCTGGCATTTCGCTTGCTGTTATTCATTTTCAAACTCATCATCTATATTCCGAACGCTTTAATCAACTAATTGCATTATGGCTAACTCAAATTCTGAATTGAGATCACTCATTTTTAACAATAATCGGGAAAAAGTGATAAATATTTGTCAATTTCAAAAACTGACAGACATTGATATGGAAGCCAAAGTTTCAGGGTTGTGCAGGGTTTTTGACAGGCGTTAAAATTAGCTGACACTTCTCAGTGCGCACTAGTAGGCACTAGTGCTGCCACGTCAAACAAACCTAATAATAAGAGTTCGATTTCTCTTTTCGTTCAAACCATGATCAGTAGGTATTCAGACTATGAGCTTATAATAAATTGATTAAGCAGTCAGGATAAATCTGAGCGCAGCATAGGTATTTTTGACGTTTGCAGTGATTGCTTTCGGCTGAGCAAATGTAAAATAGAAGTGAAAGTGCGAAATTGTATTAAATTTTATTTAACACCCATGTTAAATCAAATTTAATGTGAAGTTTTGACAGTTACAGTTTATGTTGACACCTTTTTTAGTGATCTACTTTGATCCCTAAAGTGAGCATTATAATAGACTGAGAGTGAACTCTATTTTAATGCTCGCTTTTAAAGAGCATTGAAACAAACTAAAAGCCGACGATCACAACAAAATTTACCAGTTAATACCAATTTACAACACATGTCATTCATTATTGAACATAAGCCTATCATTTTATTAATAACTCTATTACTTTCTTACAGTTACCGCGCTCTGTACAAGTATCGCCCGCAAAATACCGATGAACTTGAACTCCAAGAGGGTGACATTGTCTACGTTCTCGAGAAATGCGATGACGGCTGGTTTGTGGGGACATCACAACGCAACGGCTGCTTTGGCACCTTCCCCGGCAACTACGTCGAACGAGTATAAATCACGCCAAAAAAAATACAACAGCTCTTAAGAAAGAGAATCAAAAAGAAAAGCTATTAGCGGACCCTCCAAAAAAAAAATATGAAATAAAATTTTAAACATAAAAGTAAAATAATAATTATATGAAACAAATACATATATTAACAGAGAAAGATTATAAAACATATTTACTTAAAGAGAACGTTTTTTGTTAACCGATATTAATAATATAATTTATATAATTACTTTTTTTTCGTTTTAAAACAATTTACTTAATTTATTCATTGTTGATTTTTTTTAATTATTACTCTTAATATCCTATTTTATTTATTTTTTAATATTAATATTAGAAAGAAAACTATTTTTCATAATAGTTGCAATTTGATTGAGTTTTTTTTGTTCTTCTACCCGTTAAATCACTTTTTTCAGAGAGAAACCAAAATGTTATTTTGACACTCGCACAAAAAGTTAAAAATACAAAAAAAATAATAATAATATATAAAACGTGTCTTAGTTTTCGATTAAAATAGGTAAACAAAAAATGGTAGCAAAACTATGGTGTGGTGTTTTAAAAAATAAAATAAGAGAAAATAATAAAAAAAAAAGTTTGAAACTACTAGTCATGATAATTTCCAAAAACTTTGAATTGCAGCAAAAACAAAAATAGATTTAATATGTAGTCCAACATTATCCGTTACATGAAAGAGATGTGTAGTTTAAAAGCGCTAGAATATAATTCTTGCCATAAAAAGAAAGAGAAAAACAATGGTTTTCTTTTGTTTATAAAATAAACTCACTCTATAGTGCCTTTGATGATATTTTATATAGAAGTCCCTTAAATATAAACAAAATAAAAGTATAGAAGAACAGATTTTATCCAATACGCCCATAATATAATTTATTCAATAATTTACTTTGTAACGTTTTGTTGGAAAGAAATAACAATTTGTACTACCCAATACTACTACCTACAACTATTGTACTCCTAATACTGTCGACTTTAATTTGAATTTCTCTCGTTATTCTATTTGAAATGCAAAAAAAAATGATGATTTTGTTGTAACACGCCATTTTCACAGCATAAATTCAATAATAACAATAAAAATAATAATAAAATTGCAGGATATTTGTTTTTTTATTTTTTTTTATAGCAGATAATTTATGCGGGGGAGGATGTGCAAAGTTCTTAGGGTACGATATCAACCTTCCATTGGCTTATAATGGTCAAAGGGCTTTTTATTTTACTACCGTAAACTGGACGACTGACATAATAAGTCGTAATCCTTTCAAAGAGTTTCCAAGTATTTTTTCAGACCAGAGACGACTTCGCTGATGCGTATGAGATTGGCCTCTGACCTACGCCTATTTTACGCAAGTAGATATACATGCTATATTATGGAAGACACTCGTAAATTTAAAACAGAGTGACAGACAAGCTTAAGTATCAACAATTAACTAGTCTTTATGTTTACATTTCCAAGTCTCCGAGCACTTAATTCTGTGGTGAACGCACCCGCAACTTATCTAATGCTAAACGTCCTGGAATCGTCAAATTCTGAAGCCTAACAGCAATTAAAGTATTAAATCTCGGAATTGTTTCCTAAATATGTGACAGAATTACCACTGTCTATCTGTCAAATAACTCACAGAACAGAATAAAAACACTTGGCAAAAAAGTATAAGGAACAGGTTCCCTAATTGAACATTACGGAAGTGAATATAAACGTATCGAAAGTACAGAAATTTTCAAATACGAATTTGATTTTAATCTAATTCAATTACAATACCATTTATGCAAATAACGAACGGGAAAGTTCTCCATACGTAAAGGAAGTCGACAGTTCGGAAATGTAACTATTAAATTTAACCGATTCGTGTCTTTGATAAATTATTCTCGTTGATAGATTCAGCGCCACCTATAAACGAAAAGAAACCCCTCAGCCAGCCCAAACGGTTTCTAGTAAAATCTTCATTTTATTTTGCACAGCAAGCCCAACGAATGAAATATCTTTCAATATCCAATAAACTCATAGAAAACTTTCCCACGGACACAAACCACTCAAACGCCAGCTGTCACGACGTGAATTTACAAACACACCCATCCACTGGAATGACTTTCCATCAAAACAAAACCAAAATCCATTTCGCCGCTGCACTCCTCTATCTAAACACGGCGAACTTCTCATTGGAAAGTTGTTACAAAAAAACATGGCCGCACGAATGTCAGACGTCGGTTGATCAATCTTACGAGTGTGCAACTTGGATTTTATTTTTTTTTACACAATTTCCAATTAATAAAATCAATTTTTAATGTGAAAATATGCTCAAGTGGTGTCACACTAATCAATGCAATCAAGTGAAATCTCTAATATTCATTCGTAGATGTCACAATAAGCGATTTTCCTCTCAAGTGTTGTGTGTTAGAATAAAGTGAGATAAAAAGAAGAAAATTTTCCTTCCTTACTCCAGTGCGAGTGTGTTTTTCTTGTTTTTCCTGTATGCTGTTCACCAAATAGGAAAAGGAATCTCAACTCTACAAGAATCGAGAAAAAAAATTCCTCACAATGACGACGGGTAAGTGGATAAAATCGCAATAAAAAAAATTGATAATGAAGAAAGGAGGAGTAGGTGGTGGTGGACTGGGACCGGGGCTCTTATTCTTGTTTAAAGTTCATCAAACCTTTTTTTACATTCTCTTCCGTGCCGTCGTCGCTGCGAGTATCCATATCCAATAGGCAAAAAGTGTATAAATACCAATTAGGTTGTTATACTCCTGCCGGGCGGTGTTTGTAATGATCACGTACACGACAGGCAGGGATGCGTCGGTCGGTCTCGGTCGCCTCCTTCAGGCGAGATAAACTCAGCAGTTTTGTTTGCATTCCATGCGATTTACAATGTACTTCTCTCGGTGTGCTACCCTTTATTACGTTTTCGCAATTTATTAATAAATCGACGAAGAAAAAAAGAAACATTCCCAACCACCGCACCAAGGTGTTTGCTCTTCCGCCGAAGGCTTGTGCCCTCCCCGCAAAACAAACCGTTTTCACCCAGCTCCCAGGTGTATAAATGTATGTAATGTAAATTTGCCTTGAGATTGTGGAATTTGTTGTTTGCTGGGGCTGCACCCCATCGCAGGAAATTAGTCATCTGTTTTCAGACAGCAAAAAAAATAAAACGCCGCAGCAGCAAGCACTAAATTCAAGGATGTGGCTGCATGTTTTATTCGCGTAAGGATTGTCGATGTGTGTTTGCAATTTAATTGCAAGGATAACGACGGCGTGATTGGGGTCTAGTCCAATACTTATTGGCATTCTGCCTTCTTCCACTCCCTCCCATCGTGTCTGGAATTGAATTGTTGTTGCGTTGTGATAAGTAAGAAATTCCTTTCCTGTGACGTCATTCGAAATTTGTCCTTTCCACAACGATGACGGCTAGAGGGGAATTCTTGCAAATTCCGGTCTTTTTTTGTTGCTGTACAAATGCCATTATGTTGGATTGCTTTTGTTTTGTTGAGAAACACAGTCGCACACGAAATTTTCGGCAAAACCAAGGAATGTGTTTTTATCTCTTTCTTTGTTCTGCACATTGCCGCAGAGATGATGTCGATGGGACTTAAATATTTGTGGCTGTGGCCATGGTGGAGGCTTACTCTGCAGTTATATACACGTACGTATATAAGACTTGGTAGTAAGGACAAGAATGGCATCGCATTTCATAAGTTAATATTTTAGGACATGTACCTTCCAGACAGGCATAGGAAGGAATACAACAAATTCAATCAGTTTTATGTGTAGGCCCCTATACTCTTTGAAAAGGTTTATTTGAAATAAAAAGCTCAACGGTGTGCCATTCCAGGACGATAGGATAAGATATAAGATGTTTTATCTAAATACCGCACATCAAATCTGGAAATATCAGTAAAATATCGAATTGTTTGCCCAAATCAGTCTGGCCGAAGCAAGAAATACTGCCAACATTGCGCAAAGATTAACTTGCTTATATTTACATGGGCAAAGGAATGAGTTTGACTCATCTAGACCTCGCGGTCAGTCTAATGGTTGAAAACCATTGGAAGGGAGAAATGTACTCGTTAAAAAGATTACGATAGCATTTCCATTTCTGGCTTTCCCCAGATATGCGGCGTCAGTAAGAATAGCTCCACAACGAGGTTAAAAAAAAGAATTGTAACGTTTAGTCCACAGTTTACAAACCAAGCAACCACACTATGGAGCTGTACACAGATGGATCGAGAACGGATAAAGGAACTGACGCGAAAGTATCTTGAGAAAAATAAATAAACTCACCAAAACAGAAAAAATCAGATATCCAATCAGCCTTTCGCGCAAGATCTGAATCAATGAAGCCACTTGACGACTCGCGCACTGTTACCCTTCCGTCGGCCAACAAGAAACCAAGCATTTTTGAATTAATTACTGAAGCAGACACTCTTTTGTGCTTCAATTGTGTATTTTGGACAGAATTGTTATACCTTTTACGACACTTACTGTTGTTATCCATTAAAATGATTGTGCAATGATCAAGTAAGTGGTATATTACTGTTGATCTTCCTCTACCAGCTCTTAAATATCAGCGGCATATCCACAGCCAGAGAACGCCCAGTTACATTCAGTCTATATGAGAAAAAAACGGTGAAGTGTATTGATTATACGGCGTTTGGGTAGACAGTCCTGCATTTTTGTTCAAATAATGATTCGAATCTGTTGGGTGGTGTAGTTCAAAAGAGCTACTGGAACTATAATTTCAACCGAAGTGTTCCTAAACAAGTTGTTCTCTCAACCTACACACATTTTGAATGTTTGCATCCATAATTCATAGAAAGTTTATTCATATTATGGAACCCAAACATCTTCCGTAAAAATTGTCGCCCTTTTGGATCATGTGTTGTTGGCACCCCATCAATCTGCAGCTTGAATTAGTTTTTCGATCTTGAAGCAAAGAAATAGAATATCGGTGCAACAATTTCGTCGCCTTTATCTATACATATATTTATATCTCTTCGTTGATCGTTCCAAAAAGCATTCGTATAGCTTCCAAAAGTTGATGGAAACATTCCTTACATTTTGAACAACATCAGACCGACAAGAGATTTCTCCGACTCAACGTGGTAATAAATCGTTTGCAAGTGGAAACATTTCCACAGCAAAGCCATAGAAAGAAAAATCGCTTCTCCCTAAAAATACTGCAAGTTCACAAGTCTAAAGACTAGCCCCCCAGAGCTCAGACGCGTGGCGCTTGCATTTAGTCACATTTCATGAACAATTCTCTCCTCAACTTAAGCATGTGTTGCTTTCGGTAATAGAATATGCCTCGGGGGAATCAAAACATTCCATGAAATGTCAGAGAATACTTTCCATACATACAAATGAAGTGCTTTGGAGTCCAGAGAACTGTTACGCAACAGAACGGATAGGTATTTATTATTCCTATACGTGCCGGGAATCGCAAATCAGAGTGTGCACAGCACATTTTGTTGAACAAGAAAAAAAAAATGTCCTCCTTTCTCTATGCAGTTGAATGATGCCACATGGTTTCTAAATATAAAACCAATGATGCGGATCAATGAGTAACCGAAACAGAAATAATGAACACACTCCACCAACAACCATAAAAAAAAAGAATCCCACCCCCAAACACACATTTAATAAATTAAGTGCTTATCGAGAAATTTGCTGTTCAAAAAACAAGCAAAATAGCAATAAATATTCGGGAGTTCATCGTAAATTTAGAAATAATCGTTTCTCGAACGTAAATTGCTGCCCGCCTGGAAATCGGCTGAAACGTAGATTCTCAATTGAACAATACGCGCAGCGTGTCCACTTCAACCAGAGCGTGGGAGGAAATGCAGTCGCTCTTCAGCATCCATGGTGATCAGACGACTTTGATAGTGAGGCAGTGAAAGCTAAGGCAAAAGAAAAAGTAGTGTTTTTGGACAACAATATCCAATAAGCCATTTGGCTCAGTGGAGCAACCGTCGGCTCTGACGCAGAAGGAGCCCGGTTCGAGTCCCAGTGGGGGAAAACTTTTTTTAATAAAATAAATAACAAAGCAAAAAAACAAGTAGAGGAAGTGCCGCAAGGCAATCACGCGATGGACACTGGCCAACCAAAGGTCCCGCAAGGTGATGCCCCGTTGCCGAAGAGAGTTGTGACAAGGCAAGCCACAGCAAAAGTGCAGCAAATGGGGACAGAAAACGAGCCAACAACAACAACTACAACAGCTACAGCAGAAGCAGTGCCAACAACAAGAAGAGCTGCAATAAAAAATGTACAGTCGCTGGAAACAACGAAAGTTGAGAAAAGGCGAAGAAAACTCAAGCCCACGCCGAACTTGTCACACAAGCGAAAGACAAGGCCAAATGAGGAAGCGATGACGTCAGTAGCAACGTCATCTGCCCAAGAATCGGACGGCGAGGATACAGATGGACTCAGCTACTCGTACGAATCCGAAGGGGGCGAAGGTCGGTATGTCGGCGAAGGTAACTCATTCCAAGAGTTACTGGACGCCGTCGAAGACCAACAACAACAACAACAAGATGCCGAAAATGAAGAAGACGAAGAAGCCCAGCTCGATCGTCTGATCAAAGAGCTCCTCGCAAAAAGGGAAAAGTTGCGCCAGCAAAAAATGCTTCAGCAACAACAAAAGCTGAAGCAGATACAAGCTGAGCAGCAACAGCATAAACAACAACAAAAACTGCTAAAGCAGCAGCAACAACAAGCAATGCTGAAGCAGCAACAACAACAACAACACAAAAAGCAGCCGGCACAGAAACAGCCGCTGCCACCGCAACAACAACAGCAGCAGAAACAGCAACCGCAGAAACAGCAACCGCAGAAACAGCAACATCAACAGCAGTCGCAACAACAGAAGCAGCAACCGAAGCAACAACAGCAGCAGCAGCAGCAACAGCAACAGCAGCAGCAACAACAACAACAACAACAACAGACGAGGAGGGAGAAGATACCTCCAATAAATGTAAGTTATTTAGATATAAGTGATAGCATAAGATTATGTAGGCTAGTTACTAAGAATTTCTATATAAAAAGGCTTAACGCCACAAAACACATAATAATGTGCACTAGTATGGAGGAGCACAAAAAAGTACGCACCGCTCTGGAGAAAGCAGAGGCGGAATATTTTACATATACTCCAAAAGGAGAGAAACGGCAAACGGTGCTGCTTAAGGGTATCGACCCAGATATTAAAATAGAGGAGCTTGAAAAAGAGCTCAAAAATTATGAGTGCGACGACCTTAAGTTCGTGGGGGTCAAGCCGTTTTCCTCGCCTGCGGACAGGAGTGGTAACCGCAAATTACCATTCTTTTTGGTGCAACTAACACCCAACAGCAAAATTGATAGTTTGAAAAGGATCAGATTCCTGTACTATCATGCAGTACGTTGGGAAAAATTAAAAAGGTCAGATCGCGTACTTCAATGTATGCGCTGCCAAAGGTTCGGGCACGCCGCAGCTAACTGCCATATGCAGTTTAGGTGCGTGAAGTGTAACAACGACCACAAACATGGGGAATGTGCTTTAGGTAGCGATAGGGTAGAAGATCGAGGCCAGCTCTCGTGTGTACTCTGCAAGAGCTCAGGACATCCCGCTAACTTCAAGGGCTGTCCCAAGTATCAGCAGGTTAAACAGAATGTGCAGGCTCGAAAACAGAAGTCAGAAGAAGAGAAGGGTCGAAAGAGTCGCTCGTTCGCAAATTTTGTTGCACCCAATGTGTCCTTTGCCCAAATGGTATCTGGACCGGGTAGCACAATAACAAAAAGCGCGCCGAAGGTTCCTACACCGGAAGCGGATCTGGATTTGAAAACGATCCTCCTGTCATTGCACGGAAAGATCGATCATTTCCAGAAACAATTAAATGAGCAAGCGGCTCGAATAGACGTTATCTATTCGACGCTGTTTGCCGAGTCTGCCGCGCCATAAATATGATGGGTACGCTGGATGAGGTAAACTTAAAGATCCTTGCGGTGAATGTTAATTCACTAATCCGGATCGAAAGAAGGATCAATCTTTCCAATCTGTTGGAAGCCGAAAAGCCAGATGTTCTTTTGGTTAGCGAAACTAAGCTAACTCCGAAGCGCAAATTAGGCTATAGAAATTACAATGTAGTTAGAAGAGACCGGCCCCTCTCCACACAAGGAGGGGGTGTCGCTATCTTAATACGTAAAGGCCTGCGCCATAAGGTCATATATAGCGGGGACGTGCGTAGGTTCCAGGTGTTGGAAGCATGCATCGTATGCATTCCCCTCAATAGCCAGAGGCGAGTGTATGTGGTGTCGCTTTATGCACCTGAATCTCCTCTTCGCATTGAATTTTTGAATGAGATCGAGACACTTTTTCGTTGCTTACAGCTTCAATCGGAAGATAATTATTACTTTTTGGGCGGAGACCTCAATGCTAAACATGCGGCATGGGGAAATAATATTCCGAACCCTAGGGGCAACCAGTTTTACGACTGGTGGCGTCATAATATGATTGAGTACAATCTCGAATTGTACGCGACGGATATCCCGTCTTTCCCTAGAGACGGTTCTTTCTTGGACTTGGCGCTAGTCGACGATAGACTAGAACTAACAAACAGTGATCTAAGCACGCGGAACTGTTTACGTGCGGTTAAGTACGATAGTGATCACTACGGACTTGCCGCCGTAATACGGATCCCGAACGAGCAAACGGAGCTGGAGCAGTACGACCAATTGCGTTCTTTCGATTACCGAAAAGCGCAGTGGTCGCGCTTCTCCAGAGTCTTAAAGCGAGACATACGCTCATGCGAGATCGACCCACCGACAAACAGGAACTTAACGAACGATGAGATCGACAGTCATTTACGGCAAATGAATGTCGTCATCAAACAGACAATGGAGCGGACTATCCCTCGGGTAGGACGTTCCACAGACGAAGAACAAACTGAAAAGTATCGAAACGCGACAATCGATGCTCTGTACAGACATAAAAGTAGACTGCTCTCGAGGCTTAAACGGCTACACAGACAGTTTACCGACAGGAACGATCCCGAGTTAAGAACACTGAAGTCGATGATCAAAAACTTGAAACAGTTGATCACCGAGAATTACAGAAAATCTGTAAGTTTGTATTGGGGCAATAAAATTCGGGCTATAAAATCCAGTAGTCCGAATATGTTCCCACAAATAAATAAACTGTTCAGGCGGAAAGATCATAACGACATTTCATGTGTTCGAATACCTCGGACGAACGAGAACAGACAGACACTACTGACTGCTGGCATAAGTCCGGAAAGTGCTGACTCGAACGACGGTTTTTTCGTGGTCGAAGACCCGCAGGAGAGGGTGGATTTGATGGGAGCTTTCTTTGAGGCTGTGTATACGGTGAACAACCCTGTTCGCCGGAACCGCGACCTCGAGGAGAGGGCCTTTCTTAACCACTTTTATCTGCGGACCGAAATCCAAAATTGGCGATCCGAGAACAACGGTTTCACCGTGTTCAATGACGACAACCGTGCAAATGGCACAATCGCCGATGTAAATTCTCATCTGTTCGTGGGAAAGGATGAACTCCGGTGCATCTTTGAATCACTGAAGAACAAAAAGTCGGCGGGAGTTGACGGTGTCCCAAACGTCGTATTAAGACACCTGCCACTAGAGGCTATAGATATTTTCACCACGCTATTTAACAATGCGCTGAATAATGCATATTATCCGGCGCAGTGGAAAATAGCGGTGGTACACCCTATCCCGAAAAAGGATAAAGATAGGACAAACCCTGCTAATCTCCGGTCAATTAGTTTGCTCCCGAATGTTAGCAAGGTATTTGAGAAGGTCGTCAATAGATCTCTTTTAAAATGGGTTGAGGACAAAAAGATTATTCCGGACAACCAGTTTGGCTTTAGGGCGGGGCATGACACTATTCATGCCGCGTCGAAACTGGTCTCCGACATTCAGTGGAATAAAAGTAAGAACCAATGCACGGGTGCCTGCCTGGTCGACTTTGAGAAGGCCTTTGATACCGTATGGTTGGAGGGGCTCTTCTATAAGTTGACTAGAATGGGCATTCAAAAACCATTGCTATATATGATTTACGATATGCTTATGGGAAAGAAGTTCGTTGTCAAAGCTGGCAATGTGACTTCGAGCAGGGTTTTCGAAATTAAAAACGGCTTACAACAGGGAGCAGTGAATTCTCCGATCCTGTTTAATATTTACACAAGTGATCTGGTGGGTTCCCTCAGACATGCTATAGCGTACGCTGACGATTTAGTGGCGTACAGATCAGGAACAAAAATCGAGGTCATCAACATCCTTCTGCAGCGTGACTTCGAGCAAATTAAGAGGTATTGCGATGATTGGAAGTTGAAAATCAATTTCCAAAAATCGGAAACAATCCTGTTCAGGACTCCATTGGCTAGGGCCTCTAGGGATACCAGAAAAAACTGGAGAAAATTAACAATTATTGGACAGCAGGGGCGGCCATTGGCGGTGAGAAACGTGGTCAGGTATCTTGGCATCTGGCTCGACCAGTATCTGTATTTTGACAAACATATAGATGCTTGTCTTGCTGGGGCTAGGAGGGCTTACGCTCTGGCAAGGAGACTGTTTCGCAGCAGTCAACTTGACACCAGGGTGAAGGTCATCTGCTACGTGGCCCTTATAAGGCCTATCATCGCTTATGGCTGTCCTATGTGGTTCAATATAGCGCCATCCTATATGGAAAAGATTCGGGTGTTTGAGAGACAATGTCTCAGGGCCTGTCTAGGGTTGTTTAGAACTCCCGAATCTCAGTACATAAAATACTATCCCAACAAGACCCTATACAACGGGGCCCGACTGAATAGGATTGACAATTTCCTTATTAAGGTGATTCGAAGGCACGTTGCAAGGGCGATGGCCAGTGATAATAACCTGATCTCAGGGGCTTACTACCCCAATTTAATGTACCACGAGAGTACGCTTCGGTCTGGCTTTATCCCGCCTGAGGCATTTCTTCATGTAGACATGAAAGGTTTAGTACAACAAAAAGATGGTGTGCCGGTATTATACCACAGCCACCGCGGCGCGAGGGATAAGCGGCTCATCCACGACGGGTATGCCGCCAATGCTCTGGAGCTCCTCCGTTTTAGTACCGCAATTGCGGATCGGGACAAGGTCGATACTCTAAAGCAGTTCACCGAATTTTGGTGGCTTGAGGAAGAGGTGAGGGTGGATACGCTCTCCCGGGCCGGTGCGCTACTTACGTAGCATCCTCCTTAGTTTTAAGTTTGTAGTTGTAGTTTTGTAGGTTAAGGTATAGAGTAGGGGGTCCTTGGGAGGGGCCGGGTTAGCCAGCATGAAAGAGTGCTTCCGAGATTGGACCGACGCTAAGGCCTCGCTCCAGTCTCGGCGGCGCGTATGTGCACCTTGTTGGCGGCTGTCTGGCGCCCATGGACGCAATCAGGAGGGTGACCAATCGAGAGATTGCTCACCTCCCTGATTATAGTTAGTTTAGATTAAGTAGCTTAGGTAGTCTTAAGTAGTTTTAAGAAAAATAAAATAATAAAGTATTCAAGTTTTTAAAAGTTTCTTGAAAATTAAAAAACAAAACAAAATATATATTGATAGATTTAAGGCCGAAAGGCAATAGTTTTAAGCATATTGTTAAGTTTAGAGCGCTCGCTAAGGGCCAGTAAGCTAGAATAAGATAAATGTTAGTTTTAAATTAGATTTAATCGTTTTTGTCTAGTACATAAGTATAAATAATGAATTAATAAAAATGAATTTAAAAGTAAGTGGGAGGAAATGCATCGTTCATATCCAAACAGTTTACAAAAGAACAACTTCAAAAGCCAGAGAACGCCAAAGACCAACCAAAGTACTACAAAAATAGCCCACACACTTTCCGAGTTAACCGTTTCAGTTTGGATCGGTTGGCTGCTGTGTGTGTTCTGGTTTTTGTCTTTAATTTGAAGGGAGCAACAGCCCTCCTCGTGGGTGAACAGCAGCAACAAATACAAAAACATTCCATTTAATTGTTGTACAGTTGGATTCAATGGGAAAGCATCATCCCCATACTAATTACACTCTAGGCATTTGATTGCGGATAATTAATCAGCATCGAAGTAACGAGAGATTACTCGGTAGCTAGCACAGATGAGTAATCCCTTTGAGTGTGGCCCAAGAATTAATCACAATCACCAGTCAGAGTCACATCTGAGGCGGAGCTTTAAAAAAAATCAAATCTGTATTTCCTCCCGCTGGTGGCAATGAACTGGAATTCAGACTGTCAAGTGATAGAATTTCTCCACTGACCCAGTGCCGCAGCAAGAAGTTCACGGCATAGTTTCTGCGTTGTAGGCCATTCAAGGGTGCACGATTGAACGACCGAAAATAAGCCCCCCTTCTCCAAAACCGTAATCTACGTTTGACATTCAAAACGACTGTACACAAAGTAATGAGCACAAGGTCAGCTTCATTTATAGCCCACAAAATAAAGAAGCAGCATTTTCGTACAACCAATAGCGGAGAGGAGAACGTTCTTTTTGTTGCTGCAGTGTATCATATTCTAATGAAAATGTTTAATTTAAATTTTTGTTGTTGGTGTTTTTTTTTTTTTTTCTAGGGTGCCCTGGTTCCCACAATTGCATGTCCGCCGCAGGAATGATTTCAAGGGGAGTTGTATTTGTGGCTGTGCATGGGGGTCTCGGAGAGATAAGATTACTCTATCAACGAGTGGTGTTGTTAATGCGAATGAATTGGAAAGTTGTAATTTGAGTCGTTTTTCTCTCCATCGGAAATTCCAATTAGATCGGTTTATTAATTCGTTGTGCAGCATTTGGATGATAAGGCTTGTGTTGTACGCGTTCCGGTGAAAGTGTTGATGATTTGTAATACAATCAACAAGTATTTATCACAGATTGGCTAAAAGAGCAGTCTCAGTCGGTCAATTAATTGATTGCATTGATAGCTCGGATTCGGATGTGGTCGTGCATACTACCACTTAGCGACAGAGGTTTGAAAATGGAAACGATCTCCGTTTGGTCAGGTTGTAAACAGCCTTCTTAATTTAGCGATCATTATTATCTGTTACAGAATGAGGGCCGTAATTTTGTGGACTACAGGGAGAGTATAGATCAGTTTAGCTATATCGAGTGCAGAGGAAATTCTGAACCAAAATTAGCATTCCACACATTTTTATACATTTTAGGGATGGTTATAAAGCAAGAAGATATCCACTGAACATTAAAAATATCTCGGTCTTTTGCAACATTACGCAAAGTGTCTGGCCATTTTAATTTGTGGTTTGGGAACATCAATTGTGCTGAGACCCTGCGCAGCCTTCAATCATCTGCGGTCCCGGTACGTTGCTTTTTGGTGCCACGATGAACCCCTTGGCTCTCGCGATGGATTGGTCTTTGAAATGGAGGTGTGGTCTTTTAAAAAGACTTCTTTTGGTAAGGTTAGGGGCAGTTTGCATTATATGCAATTTCACCCGGAGCCAATGAGGCGCATGAGGACATGAAACTAACAAAACCATTCGCATCTGTTGATGAATCTTCTTAGATCTGATAGAGGTATCGTTGCTAGGTTTTCAAAATCTTCGAAGAAGCGTGCTCCCAAACAAGAGTAGCGGCGTTTTTGAAGGTGTAAGCAGTGACACAGGAGCTGTTCCACAGATTCTATTTCTTCTTCGTCTCTGCGCAACTTCTGCAGAAGTCATTTGTAGAGATGCCCATCCTTTAAGCCATGTTTCCAATAATGCAGTGTCCAGTTTTACCCCGACGAGCACTTGGATTTGGCTTCAATTAAGAGATGTTATGATCTTTGACATTTTGGTGTCAATTGTGGGCCACAAACTGCAAACGACTTATGATGCAACCGTAAGGGCCGTTTGCTGATACGACTCAAAGCGAATTAAGTGCCACATAAACTCTTATATGACAGTTTATGCCCTAAAAAAAGTAGCCTTTAAGTATTTAAGTAGAACTTAAATCGTTAAGAGTCGTATGAGCAAACGGCCCTAAGTGTTGTTCCATCGCTCTTTTGCCAAGTTTAATGTGGCATTATCAATGATGATCTTTGTTGCATTGAAAGCTGTTTGTAATTGTCTGTCAGCTAATAGTGTGTCCATTTCAGAGCCACATCTGGCCAGTTTATCCGCTGCCTCGTTCCATTCTACATCATAGCAGTATTGACCGGTGGTTTGTCGCTTTTAATACCAAAAGGCACTCCAGTATCTAGTTTAGTAAGTCTGACAGGTCTCTGACTAGATCTATCTCGGTTTTGATTGGGGGAAGTCGGTCATATGAGCAGCTGTTTCAGTTCACGTTTATTGAGGGGTAGCCGACGAAGAAATTCGTGACTGAGTACTAATTTGACAGTTCTCGTATATGAATGACGTAGAAAAAGTGACCAATCTAGTTTTTGCGTTCAGGTTACATCTCATTCAGACCAATCTAGTCGACTTAAGATAACTAGATTCTTTAATGCGGCCAATTACTTACTGATTTTGAGTTTGCCAGATTGGAGTTAATCGCTTTAAGTGCTGCTTGGCTGTCCATGCGGAGGGTAATTTCCATTGCTGGTATATCTCCCCCGCTAAGACAGTTTGAGCCGCTTTCTCAACCGAGAAATCTCTGCATGGAAAATGCTGCCAGATTGACTGATACCTAGTTTTACCGAGAAGACTCCGGTTCCCGTTCCATTCTCTGTCTTTGCGCCATCTGTGAAGATGGGTATAACCTTTTATGACAGTACTCGGAGGGAGCCAGTTCGATATAAAGGCTTTACATTTCTCGCCGAAGTCATACTTTGGTTTCTTGTAGTCCGTGAGGGGCATAAGTCCGCTCAAGGATGGCAAGTATGCGCAGCGCATGAGTGACCGAATGATTCGAGTTTCCAAATTTTGTTCTCTCTTAGTCGAAGAGCACTTCTGACTGCGACGCTCTTATTATAAAGGTGGTAGGTGCAACAGCGTTTCTAGGCCTTGCTGTGTAGATTCTTGTCCGTTATACCTATCCCAATACAATCCTCTGTACCTTGTTTAAATTCTTGAAGTAGGATTTAGTGTTAACAAGGCATCTTCAACTTGATTTCAATTTGATTTAATTTCATACAAATCGGGTTTGGGCTGAAAGCCCAATTCAGAGGGCGGTTAACCATGAGGCAAAAAAAGTCATAAATATATATATATATGTAAGCAAAAGTTGCCAATGTGGTTTTTGGTAAAAAGCGTAACGCGAAATCGGCTGAGGATTTCAGGCCAATTAGTATACTCAAAGGTACTTGAAAAGGTCATCGCGAGGCAAATTTCTCAACACCTTCAAAGTAACTCCTTACTTCATCAACTTCAGTCTGGTTTCAGAGAAGTTCATAGCTGCTCTACAGCAATGGTTAATATTATGGATGATATAAGGTTAAATATTGATAAGCGCTATGTTACTATTCTTTGTCTGCTTGATTTTTCCAAGGCATTTGATTCGGTTAATCACAAACTTTTGTGCTGGAAGTTGCGACAGTTTTTCAATTTTAGCCCTATTGCTACAAAGCTAATTGAGAGTTTTTTTAATTAACAGACAACAAAGTGTAATAGTCGGAGGTAAGTCTTCTTCGTATAAATATATCACTAAGGGCATTCCTCAAGGTTCAATTCTAGGTCCAATATTGTTTTGTATGTTTATTAATGAACTTCCAACTGTCTGTAAATACGTGACTACCTACCTCTATGCTGATGATGTTCAATTATGCTTATCTCGTCCTCTTTATGATGTCCTTGATCTTGGAAGTAAATATAATGAAGACTTGTCTGCGATTTTTCGATGGTCCGTTGTCAACGGACTTGTTTTAAATCCGACAAAATCTCAGATTAATGCAATTGCGAATAAGGTAATAGATCCAAACATTTTGCCGAATTTTTGTCTCTCAAACGTAAAAATTAGTTACGCTAACACAGTTACTTGCCTAGGTTTCAAACTGAACCGTACCTTGCCGTCATATGATCATGTTAATTTTGTTGTTGGCCGCATTTATGGCTGTCTTAGAAAACTTTGGCAGTCTGCTAGTTTTACTCCTAAAGAAACTCGTCGCAAACTTGTAATTGCTCTGATTCTACCTATCATCGCGTATGCCGAGGTAGTATATTGTGACTTGGACTCTCTATCTCAGTATAAACTACGAGTTGCTTTTAATGATTCCGTTAGATATATATATGGACTGAAGAGATATGATCGAATCTCTCTTCTATCTAGAAATGTCTTAGGTTGTACTCTATACCAATTCTTAAAAGCTCGTAATCTCATATTTTTTCACAAACTCCTTAATAGCAAAACTCCGGGATACCTTTACAATAGATTAACTTTTTTCACGATCTCAGAGAACACTTAATATCAACATTCCGCCCTTTAAATATTTTAACTCCTCCCGTATGTTTTTCGTCCACTCTGCGAGGCTTTGGAACGATTTGCCTATACATATAAAACTGATTCGCAATTCCATGAACTTCAAATATAATACGTTTAAATACCTTTCAGCGCAGCAATGATGATAAAAATAGTAATAAATACACTTCATGATAATTTTAATTCTATCCATACTTACCGCTCACCCTGAATTTTTGAATTTATATGATAATCATTCTTTATCTCAGTTGTTACTTCATTAATATTTATTCAATTTGTATATATGCAATTAATGTTAGTACTATAAAGACCAAGTCTTATTGTACAAATCAAAACTAAAGATGTTAATAAATTGAAATTGAAAATTGAAAATTGAAATTGAACTCAACCAACAATGGCAAACAAAATGAAACCCATTTCATCAGTGTCTTATTTGCAATTGTCATGTATGCTCTTTCTGTATGAATGCCCAGAGTATTATAGTAAGTAGATACTCTGTGCATGCCCCAATCCAATTATCGTGTACCTACGTCGGCCATATAATTTTGAACAACAAACTTCCCACTGTGGGAAAGTACTGGGAAAACAACCGGAAGCTCTGCACCTGTTGCCCGGAAATACATATTACTAAACTTGATAAGCTATAGGAATTTTCTTAAGGTTATCGCCAGCCTTTTCTCTCCAATTCAGTGAATGGTGTACTCAGATGTGCATCACTTCCTGCGATAAGGGATCATGTAGTTGATGTCGATGTACCTTGCTTTCGGTTATTCATTTCCTTTTATTCAATTGTCTCAAGTCTCCAAGATCTAAGCCGTCGAAGCAGATTTATAAAAATGAAATGGTACAACCAGGCGGTATCTCCCCTTTTTTAAGTAGGTATACAAACTGCTAACCTCGTGGCTTCTATAACCAAAAGTAAGGTGTGATGCCTTCAGTGAATGGGTACAGCACATTAAACAGAGCTGCGGGAACCAACAAAATATATTTGACAGCATCCAAGTTAGCTATCAGACCCGCATACAGGCTGTCACAGCCTCTCAAAGATCTGTATTACAAATATATAGAGTAGTCGCAGCCTCATGAAAGGCTGTCACAGCCATTAAAAGATTTGTGGTACCCATAAAAAGAGCTTTTAGAACCTCATTGAGAGTTTCTGAACCCAAATGGGAAGCTGACACAACTTATTACAAGTATTCTAATATTTTATAGAAAGAGCCTACCTCGGTGGATCTTATAGCCTATAAGACCCCTAGATATACTTATCCTGTTAAGTCGTTTTAGAAATCTATAAAGCTCACAGCCGTCATAGTCTCTTAAAACGCTGTTAATACAAGGTGGCGCAAAAATAACCTTCCGATGTTTTTTGGCTGTATTTAAAAAAAAAATGAAAAACTTTGATTCTTCTTGTGGATTATTTTTATTTGGTCTTTTAATTTTTTTTACATCAAGTTGAGAATATGATGTCATGTGAATGGCCGCCGCCACAGTTGATTGTCATTTGAGCCCTTTTTATGGCATTTTCCATCACTTTGGCCAAAACTTCCGGCGATAGGTCCTCACATTCTTGACGGATATTGTCTTTAAGAGCTGCAAGAGTCTGAGGCTTGTTGACATAAATCCGCGACTTCAAAAAGCCCCACAAAAAGAAGTCTGGAGCGGTCAAATCAGGCGATCTTTATGGCCAGTGCAAATCGCTAAAACGGGAGATTAGGCGCCCGGGAAATGCATCCTTCAGCATATCGGTTGTGGCACGTGCAGTGTGTGCCGTTGCACCGTCCTGTTGGAACCACATGTTTTTCAATCCCAATTCATCAAGTTGCGGCAAAAAGAACTCGTTGATCATTGCTCTGTAGCGCTCACCATTCACAGTAACCGTTTGGCCCGCGACGTCTTCGAAGAAAAAAGGTCCGATGACTCCTCCAGCGAAAACAGCACACCATACAGTGACTTTGAGCGGGTGTAATGGCTCTTCGTGTGTTACACGCGGATTTTCAGTGCCCCAGAAGCGTAAATTTTGCTTATTTACGTACCCGCTAAGATGGAAATGGGCCTCATCACTCATGATTATTTTTGATGAAAAATCATCTTCCTCTTGGTGGTGATTGAGGATGGCTTGAACGTATGTTAGACGCGATTGGCGGTCAGCAGCTAACAGCTGATGCACCGTCTGGACTTTGTACGGAAACATCTTCAAACCTTGTACCAAAATTCGCTGTAAAGACCGTTGACTGATACCCATTTGCGGGGCACGTCGTCTGGTCGATGTCGACGGCGCTTCCATGACATCTTCGGCTACAGCAGCAATATTCTCTGCAGAACGGCTACTCCGGGGGCTGCCACGCCTGGCAGCATCTCGTGTTGTGCCAGTCTCTTCGAGGCGAGCGGCTACACGTCGCAGTGTTTCACCAGTAGGCGTTGGACGGATAGGAAATCTGCGACGAAATTCACGTTGTGCCAAAGTCACCGACCGATTATTGCTCAAATAAATAGTCACCAATATTCCGCGTTCTGGAGCAGTGTAGCGTAACATTGTTTATTAACGTGTATTTCAAACAGAACTGACATTAGGGGCCAATCGCAAAATTTATAGCATTTTCTGATAGGAGGATTACGCGCCACCTTGTACCTACCCCCGTAGTTGTTATAGCAGCTTTTTGTCAGGGATCTAAATATTGCCCAATAAAATAGAAATAAGTAAAAGTCACAAAGTTCAGTACCTATCTCATTTTTACTATTTTAAAATGCGTCATAAACTTTGGAAGTTTAGAAAATAAAAAAATTCTTACCAGACGATCTTTAAAACACCAACACAGAGCTCTCACAGCTGCAAGTCAGTTGTTATAAATAGCCAGAGAAACTTTACCCTGAACTGAACTTTGGAAGTTTAGAAAAGAGCTATCATAGCCGTATGGCAGGTGTTGTACCGTAACGACTAGGTGAAGCAACTCATAAAGGATTGTTGTAAACAAGCATAGCTTGCTTAGCGGGTAACTGGACTTTGGTATACGGTCTTCATACCCGATTTAAATTCAATTCGTTAACAATCGCGTCTTAAAAAGCGATGGCAACTCTTTATTGGCTACAATAGCCTCGATTTGGGGATGGCATCCAAGATATGGGTAAGCTTGCTAAGTTATGGGTGTAGGAAACAGATTTTCGGGTTTGGTACCCATAGTTTTAAATATAGTTTTCTCAGTGTGGTGTGGATTATCATATACGAAGATATATTTGGACCTTGAGCCTTAATGCTGATCTCTTCACCTCGAACTAATTCCAAGCCTACAACCTACAAGAAATACTGCAATCTTACATCATAATTCCATTCACTTTGAAAAAGTTTGTCACCACACTTCATATGACAGAAAACCTACACAAGTCTCCCCCTTGTCTGCCCGGTGAATTAAAATCCAAAGAGTATATAAAAACATCATCAGGTCTGGCATTATAAACTCCCCAAGTAAATTTAATTAAGCGCGCCCAATGCAAATCGACTGTCAGGCAAACTTTTGCTGACAACATAGTTGTTCTCGAATTACGTTCTCTTCCCAAAGAAAAAAACTTAAGCGTTCTATTCCACTTCCTTTAAATTTTGTTCTCTCTCAAGTAGGTACTCCAATTAGGGTGCCCAGCAATTCTATGCGCGCTACTGTAGCCGCCATCCAACAGAATGCTGCATTCCACTGCTCTTGCATCAACCTCTAGCTTTACCTAATTACAACATTTCTACCTCGACTCCTCCACTATCAAAAGTTGGTTTCCATTTTGTTTTTTTTGTGCAGACTTTCAAAATTTAGAACGCATTTCCTATTCACTACTCCACCGGCAGTAGTTTTCTTCCATCTATCTATGGCTGTCTGTCTGTCAAGCTGTGTGAGTGTGGGTCTTAGTCGTTGTGGTCCTCCAGCTCCCATTTCGAAAGCCAGCAACGCCCAGATGTCATCCGGCGTAGTCGTCGTCGTTGTCGTTATTGTCAGAGATACTCTATACTCTCAGTACCACTTCTCCTCGAAAAGGGTAATCGGAGATACATTCAGGTATCATATTTAAATCAACAGTCTGCTTGTCACTTCTGTGTTCCAGAGTTCCAGTGCCAGTACCAGTGCCAGAGCACTGACAGACAATCACTATCTCAGTACCAACATCGCCCGCAGATGGCTTGCATCGCCGAGAGAGCTCCGTGTTTTTTTTTTTTTTTTTTGTTTTGTCTTTCGTTTATTTTTTTTCTGTTTATTGTTCCGAAATTGTAATTGTTATGACCGAGCAAGTTGTGCGGAGGAGTAGAAACAGAAAGCTCTTCAGTTAGTGGCTACGGTGGCTCCTACCACTGATTGACATTAAGTGGGTGGCTTCTCACAGAAAAAGTTCGCCACCACCTCTCGCTATTGATAGAACTTCCGCAGCGCAGTTTTGAAGTTTTCCATTAGTGCAATTTGTTTCAGTTACTGAATACACATAGTTTGGTTTGTGTGTGTGACTTTTTCGCTGTGCTATTTACTGTACAGACTTCCTGTCAAAGTTGACTGTGTTCTTCAACTAGCGCGCGTGCACAATTTAATTACATGTGTCGGCCTGATGCCAGTACCAGAGGACCATGCAGACAAAACTACTGCCAATTGAAGGTTCTTCAGCAGCAGATGCCTACGGTGGCGGCAGGGGTTTTAGTGGGGGTGCGGCAGGACGGGGCAACAACGAAGAAGGTAGAAAATGACTGTGACTGTGTATGACTAACTCTCTCATTTAAATCCCATTCAAGGAAAATCTTAAGATTTTGTTTTCCTCTTCCGTTTTCCATTCGACTGCTGAAGTGGGTAAAATATGCGCCTCTTGGGCCAATTGTCATCCCATCCGAGCGGGGGAATGACACTTCCCATCTAGAGATTCAAATTGTTGAAGTGATTTTCCTCTTTCTTTGTGTGTGCCACTTGAAATTGTATTTCAGTTTGTATTCCAGACAACTAATCTAAAATTGAAAATTCTTTAAAAAAAAATCTACTAAACAAAATCCGCATATAGGGACAAATGAAACCGGGTGACAGTTGTTGTTGAGTAGGAAGTTCACTGTGGGAAGGAAATGTCAATACAAGATCTCGAGGGTGGGCGTGCGATGTGTTATATTCCGTTTGACAGGCGGTGGTGGTGTTTACATTTTTGAAATCAATAAAAGTGAAAGTGCCCTCTTGTGCCCGGGAGAGGGTCTATTTTAAATCAATCAATTGTAGTAAGTGGATATTTAGGAGTGGGATGCATACACATAAACATATGTGTATAGTGAACGTCGAGAGGTGAACGGTAAAACATCTATTTTTATATTTTATTACAATGTCATGCTGACGCTGAGCATTCGGGGATAATGGTAGATTTTGAAATACGTTCCATATTCCGAGGCTTTCGTTTGGAGTCACATGTTCAGGTAATTGAGTGCCTTTGTCTATAGCAGTTTTTGAACCGCCTATGGGTGCTACTGGATTTTGCATCGATGCCGGTAGTCAACCTACACATTATTCGCCGTGAGCCTTGTTGACCTGCTTTCAGAAGAGTGCTTGTCTCTTTGTAATATTTTTTCTATTCAATTGGATTTCTGGAAGAGGTAGGTAAGTACCTACCACGTTGAGACTCAATAGTATTGATATCTGACAGAATTTTAGTTCGTAGCGTGATGTACGACTTGTTGCTGTTAGTCGGTGTGATTGTCAAACAATTCTTATTGGGTATGGCTGGCAATTTCTTTGTTCTCATTTAATTTGAGTTGCAAAGTTCTTCTGCTTCGCCAAGGCGATGAAAAAACACGTGGAGCTAAACGAATATTGTTAAAGCAAACTCCCTTAAGACGGACCAACAACAATCTTGAAGATTTGCAAATATTTTTAAAAGAAAGGAAATACTTTTCCAGCAGAAGCGGAAGTATACTTAGCGGAAGTTTGTTTTCAAGACATGATGCATTCGTCCTAAATAATTACTTCGCACATAGAACTGTGGCGTAGCCAACACTCTAACAGCAAAGGAAAGCGTCGAAACCTGGGGTGGGATTCTGTAAGATGAAAACGTTCAAGGGTTTTCGTTCAAACGAACGTTTTGCTTCATGTAACTTCGAAAACGAAAGGAAATTTCATTTGTGCGAAAGCAAAAAAGCGAAAGCTATTTCATCGACGTTTTCGTTTGATTTGCTTCAAGTAACTCCGAAAACGAAGACATTTTCGTTTCATGCGAAAGGAATACAATGATATTTGTTTGACGTTTCTCATAATTTTTGGTTGTTTGATTAGTTGTGACTAATATTTATTTCACAAAAATATGCTGGCGAAATAAGGCCAGTTAAACTATACCGGGCATACTAGTGGGCTCATTTCTGCTGTCTGAATGCTTATTGCGATTATTTCAGTCCTCCTACTTCTCGCCAAGATAATCAGGTGAGTCTGTCCTTGGATAGGGGGATAGGGTGCCGATACAGTCTACACTTTTCCCGCGCACCTCGCACGACCCAATGTGGAGGGAGGAGACTAGAAATAGCTAATAAACGAAATGTCTTCGAATGTGCGACGGGTGACCGATACAGTGTACCCTACGCTAGTAATTCTCCGACATCTCGTCCGAAAAAAAAGAGGAGACCTGAGAGTAGAATCGGTCCTTGCGGTAAAGGTGGAGGTGACCATACGACAGTATGGTTGGACCATCGTCTGTATCTTCCGGCAACTTATCGCATGTGGCAGATAAAGTTAGGCTTAGTAGCAACTATCTGATTGGATCAATCGCTGCGCGAATTGTGAGATGTCACAATTTAGTCAAAAGTTAAATCTGCCTGAGTGACGGTTTGTTGCGGATAAACAACCGGGCAACCGAAGCATTTTACCCCTGGGGGAAGGTGGCGAGGCCGTAGCCCAAGTGACCAACTGCTAACACGGAAAGTGTGAATGAACATTACAGCCATTTGGTCTTATTAATGTATTTGCTGATACAGCGAGTGTCTATAAGAGACAAGTACAAGGTCTTCGAATAGTATTTACCTAAGTTTGATTTACGCAAATTTGCGAGCGCTGGGCAGGTACACAGAAGATGAAGACCGTTTTCCTCCTCCTCCTCATCCATGCAGCTTCTACAAAAATCATTATAGGGTGCTCTTAACCTGTGAGCGTGTCTTCATATCAGACAGTGTCCTGTTAATGCTCCCACTACGGAGCTAATTATATTTCTACTGATAGGGAGAAGTCTCCGAGTCCCTTTAGCATCTAGGTTTGGCCAGATTTGCCTGGATGTGGCGCAGGTGCCTAAACTTTTCCACCTGTTGTTTGCCACCCGTATTGTATATATACAGCTTTTCAAACTTTAATTTTTTTGTCACACCGTTTCTTAAACCCCTGCGAACGAGAAGAAAAAAACGAAAGCATGAAGCAAATTTTCACTTTCGCGGGATTTCTTTCGTTTTTTGAAATGTGAAAGTGGTTTTCGTTTCGTTTTTTTTACAGAATCCCACCACTGCAATTTAAATGCCTACCACGCTGTTCTTCTGTTTTCCAAAATCGTGGCGGCTATCATGTTTTTTGTCTTGAATTTTTTACGAACGTTTAGTTTATATAACAAATTCTGTGCGTGTTTAAATGGTTTACTGGTGCATGAAATGTGCCACCTCCCAAATTTAATCTCATTCCCACAAAACTTATCGCGCCATCTATAAACGATAACTAACAACAAGTTTTCACTACTACTTCTTCGATGGCGGTTTGACACTTCTTCCCATGGTCAGCCATTTATTTCCGCTTTACTTTATTTTCGAGGCCAAATGAAAGAGTCGCGGTAACAGTTATTAGAAACCAATATATTGCAAATTTTTCATTCGTAGAAATAAACCTCTCAATATAGCAAATTTAAGCGTGCTCCTTCTATTTCCGCAAACAAGAATATGTTTATTTCTTATATATAGCCTTTTTTATAGAATGCTTCTCTTGCCAAACCTCTCAGTCCTGTCGCATCCACATTTGCGAAATTGTTCGAGCAAGCAATATAATGTACATTTATTCGCCAAGTTTCTAAGCCAAAGCTTCCATAACTGCTCAGATATAGCGTTTTGCGTGACTGGGGCTACACCCATTTACGGAGTTCCTTCTTGGAACGTCACTCTTCAGACCACAGCGTTAGTAATCATAACCATTCTACATGTCCTCGCCTTCTGGGACGACTGATTCCCAATTTTCCGATCAGGTCCAATTTTTCTATGATGTGTGTTCGGAACTTTCAAAAATCAAAAACACAGGTTGACTTCCATACGTCGATCGCACGGCCATGTTCGTTTTAAAATAGTTATCAGACCAGGAAATCGCATGTTGGCTACAGTAACATTTGACTTAAGTAAGTTTCTATATTTTAGTATCGTACAGGGTTTGCATTTCGATTGTACGTTCGAAGGTGCCCTTTTTTGCTTGTTTTATCGTTGAAATTGTCGAGAACGTTTTAAGCGTCATGCTTAGGGCATTTGCAGACGAGTTCTTTGATAGTATCAGACTTTTCCTTCTTGGGAGAAAGTAATAAATACATACCACCTCGACAGGAATTTTCAGTTGGATTTTAGAATACCGGGGTCGACATTCTGTAAGGCGAAACGTTCAAACGTTTTCGTGTGCACGAACGATTTACTTCTGTAACTAAGAGCAAACTAACCGTGCACACGAAAGCGTTTCAACGTTTTCGCCTTACAGAATCTGACCCCAGAGGGTTTTACTTCCATCCTATAACCACTTTCTCGTACTAAAACAGACAAGTAAGTGAAATAAGTTGCGCTTTAACTTTAGGGCTCTAACTTCCATCCAATAACCACTTTTTCGTACTAAAACAGACAAGTAAGTGAAATAAGTTGCGCTTTAACTTTAGGGCTCTAACTTCCATCCTATAACCACTTTCTCGTACTAAAACAGACAAGTAAGTGAAATAAGTTGCGCTTTAACTTTAGGGCTCTAACTTCCATCCAATAACCACTTTCTCGTACTAAAACAGACAAGTAAGTGAAATAAGTTGCGCTTTAACTTTAGGGCTCTAACTTCCATCCAATAACCACTTTTTCGTACTAAAACAGACAAGTAAGTGAAATAAGTTGCGCTTTAACTTTAGGGCTCTGATTTTCTTGCCTTCTGTGATTTGAAATCTTAAGTTGTTCGTCCTTCACAATCCGAATAGCTTATAAAAATAAAACCGAAATACAATGTCGATTCTATTTTGCAGAGCCAGGACAAATAGACCTGTATGAATTCCTGACTGAATCTGAACTGCAACACTACTACAATTCGTTCAAGTAAGTTCGTCGCGCTGGACAGCCGAAACAATTTCCAATAATCGCCCAATCGAATGTCTCTTTTAGAAACGAGCTTAAAATAAAAAGCGCTTCCCAATTCAAGTACGCAACCGATGAGGACCTCAAACAAATCGGGCTGTCTCGTCCCGAAATCCGAAGACTACGCAAATACTATGAAAAATATTATCCGCACGGATATCTCAGCAAAATCAAACGTCTCCTTCAAACACCCACCATAGCGAAACGAGATGATGGCTCCGGAACTCTGCATACACCATCGACTGACGGCAGCGCTGCTAAATCGGGCAACTCGCCGAACAAAGCACCAAACAATAAACACATTATCCCGGCCGATTCAATTTGTGTGAATAAACAATTGGGCACCGGCGAGTTTGGTATTGTGCAACAAGGAGTATGGACAAATGGCACAGAGAGGGTAAGTGATTCAGTGATTCTACGACCATCCCCCATCACAAACTATATATTTGCCATCCTTTACCCGTACAGATTCAAGTGGCGATAAAATGTCTGTGCCGCGAACGAATGCAATCAAATCCAATGGAGTTCCTCAAAGAGGCTGCGATTATGCACTCAATCGAACATGAAAACATAGTTCGATTGTATGGGGTCGTACTTGCCACCGACTCTTTGATGTTGGTCACTGAGCTGGCACATTTGCGTTCGCTATTGGAGTGCCTTAAGGATTCAGGCTTGCGTGTGAGCTTCCTCACCATACCGACACTGTGTGAATTTGCCCTGCAAATTTGCAATGGAATGAAATATTTGGAAAACAAACGATTGATCCATCGGTAAGAGGAATGAGAACTAAAATCTGTGCCCCTGCTATCATTTGGTAATACCCTTCCTACAGAGATCTAGCTGCCAGGAATATTTTAGTCTTTAGCAAGAATAAAGTGAAAATCTCCGATTTCGGTCTGTCCCGAGCGCTGGGCGTTGGCAAGGACTACTACAAAACCAATTTCAATGTGAATCTCAAGCTGCCAATCGCATGGTGAGTTACATACAGTTGCTGCTGTCCATATATGTGTGGCTGTGTGTTTGCATATGGAAAGTATGTATTCTTATTCGATTTCGCAGGTGTGCCCCGGAATGCATTAATTACTTACGTTTCACGAACGCTTCGGATGTATGGGCGTACGGGGTGTGCTTGTGGGAGATGTTCTCATATGGTTTCCAACCGTGGGCCGCACTCACCGGACTGCAAATCCTTGAAGCCATAGATGAGCCCAACTATCAAGTAAAGTTTTAAAAATGGTCTTAAGTATTTTTGTGCATTGTTGTGAGTTGAATTTGCTATTGCAGCGCCTTGAGCAGCCGGATTGCTGTCCACGAGACTATTACAACCTAATGATGAAGTGCTGGCAACATGATCCCTGCAAGAGGCCAAAATTTACTGAAATCCATGACATGCTGCCGGAACTGAAGCCTGAACAACTGAAAACGATTGTCAATTCGTGTGAGCCGAAGAAAGATCACCTGATCTATAGGCAGGGAGAAGTGATCACCGTGCTCGAACGCAATACGAACACACCGTTCTGGCGGGGAGTTCTCAACTCTGGCAAGACTGGCCTGTTCAACCCGGCCAACACTATTGCCTACGTAGAGACGCCGCCTAACTCAAATCGGTAAGTTTGGATATGCAAACGTGACTACAAGTCGTTTAATTCATGCATCTCCCACAGAGACTCATTTTACCGCAACAATGAACGCTGCAGCAAACGTAAGCTGCGCACCGAAATGATTTCGCGGCCCCAAAACGACTTCAAGCACACCGGCCATATCGGTATCGATGGAGAGTCCTTCGGTGATGTTGCTTTTCTCGGAAATTCACAAAGTGTAAGTTGTCTCACCCCTCACATTCAGCTGGTTAACCAAGCTAAGCGAGCCTTTCCTCTATCATTTCAAGTATAATCATTTGCCACGCCAAGTAGTCACGCCATATAAACCATCTGAAGACATTGAACAAACGCCTCTACTGCTACCACCAACACCAACCAGTCCAGACTCTTTACAAACTGCCAGCGGTTACTTCCCCGAAGAGATGCGCACATCATCGTCGACCAATCCGACGTTTATCAGTTCCAATGAAAACACACCCAACCATCATAACACGTTTGGCGCCCCCTCATTTGATTTCTCATCGACGTCCATGTCCACGACGGCAAATGCTCCGAAGACCATCTTTCAGTCATCCACAAATCCTTTCGCTTTAGAATCAGCGTCACATGCTAGAGCAACTGCTTCCAGTAGCACCAGTAGTAGTAACAGTACATTTGCATTGCAAAACAATAACTATGGCCTGGAGGCGAGTGCCTTTACCAATGCCAATCTAGAGGATGACTCTCTGCAGGCCTCGAGTGGATCCAATGTTGAGGATCACCACGAGTACCATGAGATATCGGACGATGAGATTACAGCGGACAAAGTCTTTGACATGGGTCCCTCGTTGCTGGATGAGATAAATTCGATGTTCGGCACGATTACGGCGGCAGCAGCCACCGGCACAACAGATAGCCTGACCATGTCAAAGTCGCCCGATTTCGATCATGTGCACAAGAAGCATGAACTCGCTGAGTTGTCTTCCAAGTTGAATCGCAAGAATAGTGGCGATTCCAATGGTAATAAGTCGAAGAAAAAGTCATCGGCGACGGGCACGATGAAACCCATCTCCGTCAAGGATGAAAAAATTCTCAATCATGCGATTGAGATTGCGAATGAGATCAGTGCGAGGTGAGTTTCAAAATGGTTGTCACCCTAGAAGATGATTTTAAATTCTTGTGCAATTTTTTTTTAGATCAATGACTGATTTGGTATCGGATCAGCCGGCAAATGTTCAGAGTCCTAAGCGGAAGTTCAGCTTCCGTTTTCCGCATTTGTCCCATCACGGTGTCAATGAGAAGCATATGGCTGGACCGTCAACTGGATACAATGGTAATGCTGGTTCGTTATCCTATTCCAAGGAGAAGAAGAATTTCACTGAAGAATTGAAGAGTATTCCCGATTTGCAGGTATGTTTGATTTGTGTTTTGCTGTTGTATTTCATTCAAATAAATGAGTATGTGTAGTGTAACGAAAGGAGAGGTCATTGCTTTGACAGTTTACAAAGTCTTCAGAGGAAATATCCAAAAAAAAGTTCAACATTCCATAGGGAAACTAAGTGATTGACTTGATCGCAAGTCGCAAGTCATTGGCATCAACCAAGTATTGCTTACATCATTTTAAAGTACGGCAAGGTTATCGGAGAAATTTATCAACTGCTCATGGAATGGCTCCACAGACTCCACCATGTCTAAGAACCATGACATTGTTTTCATGATAAAGCGGTATAGCTTGAAGTATTGATCCTCGTAAGATACAAGAAACACTTTCACAAGTAACTTGGAATGGCATAGACCGCGATAACAAGGCGAAACACCATTGTAAGTGATGTCAAGTGATGCTTGTGGAAGGAGGCAACTAGTTGTTGTTTGTACTACAAGGTGGGCCAAAAGAAGTCATCCGATGTTGTTTGGCTCTCATTTTTTTTTTCTAAATGAAAAACTTCGATTCTGTTTATTTGAAATGAAATGAAATGAAATGAACCTTTAGAATTTTTTTGGTCAAGTCGAGAAGATGATATCGGCCGTTTTATGGCATTTTTCATCACTTCGGCGAGAACTTCGGGCGACAGATTCTCGCACTCGTGTCGAATGTTGTCCTTGAGGGCTTCTAGGGTCTCGGGCTTGTTCACGTAAACACGGGACTTCAAAAAACCCCACAAAAAAAAGTCTGGAACGGTTAAATCGGGCGATCTTGCGGGCCAGGGCAAATCGCCAAAACGAGAGGTGAGGCGACCCGGGAACGCCGCCTTCAGAATATCGGTTGTGGCTCCGTCCTGTTGGAACCACACGTCTTCCAGTCCTAATTCGTCCAATTACGGCAGCAAAAACTCGGTTAACATGGCCCTATAGCGCGCACCGTCCACTGTTGTCGTTTGACCAGCGGCAATAGAAATGGCCCGATGACTCCTCCAGCGTAAACAGCGCACCATGCAGTAACTTTGAGCGGCTGTAATGGCTCCTCGTGCATTACTCGTGGGATTTTGGTGCCCCAGAAGCGATAGTTTTGCTTGTTCACGTACCCGCTGAGGTGGAAATGAGCCTCATCGCTCATTATGATTTTGTTCGAAAAATCGTCTACTTCGTCCTCGAGATTGAGGATGGCTTGGGCGTAGGTTAGACGCGTTTGGCGGTCGACAGGCAGCAGCTGATGCACGGACTGGACTTTGTACGGGAACATGCGCAAGTCTTTGACCAAAATTCGCCTTAGGGACGACCGGCTGATTGATGGCTAATTGCGAGGCACAGCGTCTGGTCGATGTTTCCGACGACAGCTCGACATCCTCGTCAACAGCGGCGATATTCTCGGCGCAACGCGCTCCGGGGCCGGCCACTCTTGGCAACGTCTCGTGTGGTCCCATACTCTTCAAGGTTGGTGGCCAAACGGTGCAGTGTTTGCGCAGTCGGTGTCGGACGGCCATGGAATCGGCGACGGAATTCGCGCTGCGCCAACACTACAGACGAATTGTAACGCAAAAAAATAGACACGATTATTCCGCGTTCTTGGGGAGTGTATCGCTCCATGGCTTGTTCGCTTGTATTCTACACCCGTCTAGTCCACAAATGTCCAAACAGATTTGACATTGGCGGCCATTTGCAAAAATAAGAGCATCTTCCAATAACTTCCATTGAATTCTTGGAACAGACTATCACCAATAACTTTCAAAATGTGTAACATCCTTTGTCCACAAGGCAATGGCCTCTCCCCATCTCAATTGTTGTCAATGATTTAATTTTTAATTTTAAGTATCAGAAATGCATATTTATCTTTTTATTTCACTTTTTTTCTTGTCTTACCTATCCCGCGTTAATTTCATACTAACAAAAAAAATGTTTGAAAACGAAAAAAAAAAAACAAAAAACCTCAATATTGGGCAACCACCTTTTGTTTTCTACTACTCTACTGTAATGTTTGGTTTTACTGCTGTGTTGTTGTTGTTTGTTGTTGCGTTTGTCTCTATCTGTATATAACCAAAACATCTTTCATTAATTTTATTGTTTAAATCCAGTTTGACGATTACATTAATCATTCCACTATCGATTTGTAGTTAAACAGAAAAACAAAAATAAACAATTTTAACTAACAATTCCAATTTTCCTTTTATTTCACTTTTTCGCCCACCCCCTTTTCATGTTATTTTTTGACAAACACTCATCTTCCCGTTTTCCCTTTTGTATATTATTTTCCTTGGTTTTGTATTTTACGCGCGCGTGCATACAAAAACACACGTTTTGCTTGACAGCGTTTTCGCTCGTTAAGCGAAATCGAAACCTTCCCCATCACAGATATTCGAATTCCAATTTTCGACAAGGAAGCCTCGGACTTTTTCTTTGAAAAGTCACGAGAGATTCTTAGTCGTCCCATAAATATAGACTTTCGAGAGGATTTGGAGGTCAATGACGGCCGGACACCACGCGATGTTATCGGAGAGAACCTCCTTGACATCGAGAACACTCTGAAGGCGTTGAATTTGGACTTCATCCAGACGTACAGTGAGTTGGACAAGACCGATTCGGCGGAGACGCTACTCAATGAGAAATTCGCCAATATAGTGTCATCTCTGGAGGGTGAGATTAGTAGCGCCAGCACCGTTGCTGGGAGTTTGAAGTCATCGGGAGTGTACGACTTTGGCGGTGGAGTGCATACGAAATTCGATTTCAACTCGGCCACCAGTCATTTGGATAAACACTTGCAGCACTACAGTGATATCATTGACAAGATTGAGGACAAGCGGTCGAGCACTCCCGATACGGGGTTTGCCTCACGAGAAACCAACCTCTCGTTGTCCCGTCGGAGCAGCCAGAAAAGCAGCTATTCTCCACAAGATAGCTACTTCAGTCCGAAGGACATTAGTTTCAGTGGAAGTTCGATGGAAGCCCGTGGCTACATGAGTGTGAAGAACGAGCTGGCCACCAATAACTGCACAAAAATCAATACGTCCTCGTCGCCAGTGAAAAACGTGAACACCAGCAGCACATCCATTTACTCGCACTCCCAAATGCAAAACTCACCGCTGGGCGACTACTCCAGCAGTCGACAGCGGTCAATGTCTTTCACCGACAATTACAGCTTAAAATCTCCCGTGCTGTCGGAACCCCAGCACCGCAGTGTCGGACAGGCGCGACAGACAAGCTTTTCCCATCGCAGTACCGGTTCCTTCCGCAACAAGCCCGGTGGCAACAAGGTAATGCAATATAAACCGCGCAGCATCAAAGCGCGCACCTTACGGCGTCTGAGCTATAATCCCATTGTACTTGACTCTAGCTCTACTTCAAGTGACGAGGAAAGCGATTTTGACCGCAGCATTGCACACTCCGAGTGCGACATACGCACACGAGTATCTTCCAAGCGGCGGCGGCAGTATCTCAATCGGAAGGCCTTTTCAGCGAGCAATGATGAATCGGCTCAGGACAAACTCTACGGGTCGAATGCGAGCATCAAATCCGCTCCACACTACAATTACGGCAATGATATGCGACGATATCGGGGTCAGCACTACGCCTATGATGTCCATCAGTCACAACAGGCACCACAACAGCACGGCTACGACGAGAAGATCTACGACTTTGGAGGTCGTGGACCGGGCAACAACTACGCCATCAATCACAATCATGTGATCAAGCCACCACGAGCTTTTGCGGTCAACGGGTCAAGCTTCGCCGCTAGCCGCAACGCGATGTTCCATGAATTTGACGTCACCAAGTTGACTGGTAAGAGTCCAACTTCCACGACCTACTACAATGCCGGCCAGGAAGGAAAGAAGGTCATTGTCAAGCCTCAGAAGACCCCACCGCCACCACCACAGCATCAACAACAACATCAACAACAACAGCAACAACAACAACAACAGCAGCCACAACAACCGCCGCCACCTCCACCACCAGCTCTGCTGACCAAACAGCACTCTGTCCAGCTGCCACCGGGGGCCAGCTTCCACTGGCCAGAGAAAATTCACGCGTCGACCGTCAAGCAAAATGACTTGCTTTGGAGACAACAGCGCGCCAGCAGCACCTTCAGCAGCCTCAAGGTGAAACCGGCCTTCTCGAGCGACAGCTCTTCAACGGACACCGAGGAGTTTGAGTTCAGAAAAGATTTCTTGCCTCATATTCCGCCAAGCCCGGCACCATAACTAAGGAAAATGCTTAAATATTTAATCAATTTACTGTTTGGAAGTGTTATGCCATCAGCTTCGTCGTCGTCACCGGCGGCTGCTAAAAGGTCGACCAAGTCGAGCTTATAAAGGTTTAAAATTGCAGTTTTTTTTCAAGCAGTTGTTGGCTGTCTTATAGTGTTGCCACATTGCTTTTTTTACCGGGGGGGATGGGATTGGTTTTGGCATTTCGCTTCTGCGTAAATTAATTAAATCCTTCAAGCAGTGTGCGGACTTTCTTCTGGGAGTGTGCCTTACATTTATTTTTTTTCGAAAGCATTCCCCACCCCCAGAGAAAACAAATTAGAGAGTGTATTGGCCTGTTGTTGTATTTGTATTGTGATGTGAAGCGATTTGATTGTAGGACCCCAGACCCTAGAACGATTTGTCGAGAAGAAAAAAATGGAAAAGTTATTTGAGAAGGAGATAATGCCGCCCTGGTTGTATTTTAAATGCACAATGTAGTTTGATTTTGCCTGTATTTGGATTTGTGATTGGTTTTTGGACGGGTCCATATAAGTATGTTGGACATGACATTCAGAGAAGGCACTTGATTGATTGATGATTGATGAAGCTAAGGACTCGCTTTAAAGGCGTAAGAATAGGTTCCATTGGTATGTCAGCTAAAAGCAAATTTTTCCCCCACAAATAGTTGTAGTCGTATTATTGAATAGCCGGACCTCAGTTCGCACTACCCGCAATCCAACCGCTTGAAGCTTATTAGAGAGTTAGTTGCAAAACACTCGATTTTCTCGTGTACCCCATTCTTCTTCTGTCAATGGTATTCATTTTATTTCAAATGCTTTCCTTCAGTGACATTACAAGTGGATTCATCAGGAGCAACTACTTAGTTCTTTCAGCAGCTCAATCACTGTTCAAGGTTACTGCTATTATGTCACAAATGGATTGCTTAATTCATTGAACATATCTAAGTCACTGAATTATTCGTAAAACTAATGTCCAGTTGGTTTACCAACCATTTTTTTAGTGGAATATAATTTACCTAAGCTCAAAATCCTACCAATGTGTTCTTTATATACTTTACCTCAGGATGTTTTTCCAAATTGTATGTAGTCAAGAAAGTGTTCATTTACCTCAGTCTCCTTAAATAGTATATCCTAGTAAACTGAACGATTCTAAATGAACTGCTGTGCTTCTCTGAATGTGTCTTGGGTGTTTTTAGGACTTTGAAAACTGTGTTTTGGTTTTAGTTAAACATAGAAAGTTGTTCTTTTTGCGTAGGTAGGGCAACAATCTTCCTTAATAAGAAACGTCATTAGGTAGCCATTATAAATAAGAACTAGATCAGTAACTATTGCGAAAGTAGCTCTTCTTTCAAAGTTGGGAGGCACATTGTCTAAAATCTAAACTAACTGACTGGTCGCTCATTTGAGCACTTGAAAGCACCCTCTCTTCCATTCCTTTTCTTATTTTAAGGTAGAATATTATATGGGCAAGTGAACGTTATTTAAACCACACCAAAAAGCAAATAAATCATTATCTCAATCAACCTAAGTTAGTTACAAACTGCCGCCAGTCCGCCAACAGAAGTTCAATATTTCACATCAAAAAATCAGAGAAAATTCGAATTTTATCGCACAAAACCGCTAATTGACTCGCTTTCTAAATAAAAAAAAAAAAAAAACAAACGGATAACAATTCTTTTTTAAAGTTAAATCACACAGACCTCTACTACAAGGGTTGGCCTATATATTCGCAGGTATATTCGGTCAGTTTTTTTACATAATTATGTACTATCTTTACTACACGACAATCTGTGCTACTCAAATATTTTTCTATATTTAAACTAAAATAAAAATAAAAAGCTATTTCAAAAAATATCACCGAAAACGTCACGTTTGACAGCGGCGATAAATTGTTGAATTCTCGAATATTGGAACAAAAAGGTATTAGATTCAAAAGTATTTAAATTTTACTACAAAATAAAACAAAGAATTGAAAGCAATAAACGCAATGTTGTTAAATGACACTAAAAACAAAATAAAAATCAACAGTTTGGATTTATAATGTAGCAACAATAAAAATCAAACATAATTGTGAATATACTCTTAACATACTACTGCTATTTACATGCATTATATATATATATATATTTGAATAAATAAACAAAAGAAAACAAGTTTCAGAAGATTAAAATGCATATTTATATTCCGTAAATAAACTATATAAATGAAATGTAATTATTTAATAATTACGCAAGTGAATTATATATTGAAAATGAAAAGATAGTAAACACTATTTTCTTTATACGTAAGATATATACTACAAAAAACTAATCCAACAAAAAGGAAAAATTAAAATATTTTGGAAAACAGGCAAATTACGAAATGAAGACAAGACAAAAGCAAAAAAAAATTGAAATAGTTTGTTGCATTTTTCGAACAATAAAAACAAAATGAAATATTATTCCAGAACGAAGGGATTTTATTACGAGTACACAACACAGTTTGACGGAGTTCTTAGGTCTGTTTTTTTACTTTTAAATCTTACGAATTTTTACTCAATGGCGTTCCTCAACTCGAAAAATTCGTAAAAGAGAGCGTCATCGAGAGAGCAATATATTACCCCTCCACTGAGAATCTTACGAATTTTTACTCAACAAATTTCTTGGTGCAAGAATTGGAAAAGCTGTCAGTCATCGTACATTTAACAGTTGATTTGGAATTTGTTGTCCTATTTGACAGATGAGTGCATTTGTTTTGATTTTCTGCGTATTACAATGATAGCAACAGAAGAAAAAATAAAATTGAATGTTCTCCTTATATTCTTTTCGAATGTCGCGACGAAATTCTTCCTTGCTGTAATGAGTAAGAAAGGACAATCGCCTCCACGTAATTTTTAATACCTTGTTGCTTTTCCTCTTCTCGAATGCTTGTAGTTCAATCAGTACAAAGTCTTCCATATGCATACTCGGATTTATGAAGAAGAAGTTCGATTAATTCCCAATCACTTTCATCGCTAGGTAGATGAATTAACTAATTTTGTTACACATTCACATTCTTCGAGTTTATACGATATTTTAACGACTTTTTGTACCACTTGTTTGAATCTTTGAATTATGCATCTGTCATTTTCATAGATTACTACAAAAGCTTTCCCTAACTATTTTGTTAGTGTCTATGCTGCGGGAGAATTCTACGCCATCACTGCCATTTTGACAGTCTTTTCTATTGTTACTACAAAAAGTAAAGGAACAGACCTATTATGTGTATCGGGCTTCGGGCATGTCAAATCTATTTGACAGAAAGAATATTGGTACGAAAGTTTGAGTTCATATTTTTTTGTATTATAATTTACTTCTATACAAAATTCAGTGATTGACTTTTTTGTTTTTCGCCAAAAGTTTGCATTGTCTTCTGATTTTAACAAGATGGCAAACACATTGCTCAAAAAATAGTTTTCCCATTTTTTTTTTTTTTAAAGCCTTCTTTTACAATTTTGTTGGTGCATTTTCTTTTGTTTTTCTGTTGTTTTGCCAGCAGTAACGATTATCGTCGAAACGATAGACCGCCAAAACTAGAAACTAAGCGTAAAATGTACGAGTTTGCGAGCATAATCTAGTTGCTACCCTGCCCCCTGCATTGCGTACAGACCTGACAACAATTTTTCAGCTGACTGACTTCAGTTTTTATTGGCTTAGATTAGTCACGTCAATAGTCTTTTCATTTGACGTTTATAGAGGGGTAGCCGACGAATGACGAATCCTGACTGCATATACTCAGTTGTCATTTGTGTCAAAATTAAAAATAAACTGGAAGAATGAGACAACAAGTCAACGCGTTCGTATATAGTTGACGATTTTCATGACCTAGATATCCGAACGTCCCCACTGTTCTTAAGTTCAGGGGTCGGATCGCCACGTCTGTGATCGAGCTATACGTTGACGGAATTAAGTTGATTTTACATATTTGAAACAAAATTCCGTCACGTAATGCTCGTTCACGGACGACGCGATTTGACCCCAGACTTATGACAAGTCATTGCTCTGTAGGATGGCGACTACAATGGCCCAATTGCGTTGCCTCTTTTTTAAGTCTACCGATTAGAGGGATATTGGGGCTGTGATATGTTACGCAAGGCGTAATATGAATGTCCTTTTCGTGGAAGTCCAACGTGGTGAATGGTGCATTCACCATGACTGAACTGTCTCAACTCAGGGTTTCTCCATGAATGCGTGGTTAGTCGTTACTTTCTACCGCTAATAGTTGTCATTTTAACACCATAGATGAACTGTGAGACTGTATATACGATTTGCATTTATTTTCACTACTGACCATGGGTTAATTCGAACAGCGGAGACATACGAAAATTGGCGATGAGAAATATCTCATTGTTACAACCGCGACAAAAATTTCGATCATTTGTAGTGTCACTTTGGGATTGGAATCTTTGTAAAAAATACATTGCAATTGATGTCAGTTTGACTGATAAACTGTTGAGCAAAATATGCATTAAAATGTCGGAAAATCGCCACTGGTCCCCGTGAGAGTAATGTTGGGACCACTCTCGATAATATTATTATAGGCCTTTGGTTAGGTTAGGTTGAAGTGACTGTCAGCCCTGACATTTGTAGAGAATAGATGGGACATTCGAAAGATAGGCCTTGAACTACATAAATGGACGAACTACGTAATCAAGTCCCAAAGCTGATGATTTTTGTGTGTTAACTTATTTGAGCACTGTTTGTATAATCTTTTTTTTGTTTGCCGCTTTGTTTATTATTTTTTTACACGTATTGAAAAGATTAATCGAAATACTTAAGAATTGGCACGCAAATCTCTTCACTGTAAATACAAATGAACTTACATGCAAGCCAAGGCATAATTTGTGGTGTAGATAGTTCCCTTCATAAATTACGATGACTTAGCTTGGACACGATGACTTAAAGAAACCTCTTATATTCTCAATCCGCGATACTAATAACCATTTTTAGTGTCCAGGCTAAATTTTTCGAACTCACAATAGCGAAATTTTCCATACACAATTACATATTGTGATCTACAAAATATTTAGTGCGGAGGTCAAAAATGATCATTAGCAAGGCCCGATAAGTTTACTCGCACAAGGCTTTTTTTAAGTTTAAGTGACTATATTTTTGGATTATTTTGGCACTCGCGTTACACTGCAACTGCAACTTATTTTGACAACCAGAACTGCCGGTATTGTCGCCATTTTATAAATATGTTTTGCGGTACGATTTAATTTTACCTTAAGCTGCTGATTTTAATTTTGCAAATTTGTCAAAAGGTGAACTATCAATCATATAAGGATAAGGATTGTGTTGCCTTAAACTAGAGCCATATTTGAATTAAAACTTGATTTCGGTAAAATATTTAAACTAGTGAATAGTCATGGTCACAGCTGTCAAATCCATTTTGTAAAAGTACATTGGCTGAAGTGGAAATTCTTTTAAACTTCTTTCGAGAGACTGAAACAGATTGTAAAACAAACCAAAACCTGTGTAGGTTGCAATGCTTGGGAAATGTATTCAACGGGCTTATTTGCTCGCTAATAACTAAATCATTACCAAAATATTGAAGATGATTGGACCGAGCATGTGCAGTCATGTGTGCGCTTTCTGAGTTTTCTCTAATTAACGGCGAAATGTGAAGAATAATTTGAACGCGTACTTATGTATGTATGCAACTGGTGGCCACGTTTTAAACATTTACTATATTCTGCTTTTTAATTTGATTGAAGAATGTTGACTCTTAATTTGGATGTGTTTATGTAGAAGCATACGTATGCTCTTATCGTCTTTTGCATTCAATCTTTAATGTTCTCGTTGGCACGGAGTTACGCAAACGCACATCATGATCTCGCGAATATCCTTCAATATTCGTTCTGTCTATATTCTTTAAGTAATCGCGTCTGAATAACCGCACCCTTGACACTATATAACACTAAACTCATTAACAAACTAACTCTGTGGTGACTAAGGGAACTACTCTATACATATATCTAACCAACACCACCCACCTCTGTGTCTGTGGCTACTCACTTCTTTTGGAACTTGTGCCTAACACTTTCTTAACTCTTGTTTTAGCGAACAAATTTTCAATTAATATAATTTTGTTATAATTTCTATTGTTTTTCGTTTTTTTTTTTTTATAAATAATTTTTGATTTTTCATTTTAACCCACGATACTCCTAATCCTAAACAAATCTACCTTAACGCTTTGTTTTTCTCACTAACGCCAATCCTGCCCTACCCCTATCCGTATAAACACACCGCATCCTCGACAAAAAATAAATCCCTCCGCTCCACACACATAAATTCTCGTCCACAGAACACCATAACAGAGGAGGGACGTGAAGCCTACAATAGTCTGATTGAGCGCAAGTCGTCGATGACGTTCATCAGCAAGTTGGACACGAATGAATTTGAACTGACCTCCGCTAAGACTCTGCCGCGACGGTCGGTGCACTTACGGAACGAGATAGACGTGCTGGCCATGGAGACAAGTCTGAGGAATCCACAAGGTCAGTTGACTGTTCCACTGCAGGATGCCCCTCGACCAATGACGCTTCCCAATCGCGGATTCAACGGCAAGCTGAGGAAGAGTGAACTGATAACGAATCCGAAGTTTTTTCCAACGAAACAAAGGCCTCGAACTTTGGCTGGGGAAAATGATGAAAATTCGCCCGCCAATAGTATCAACCATTCACTTGGCAGTGACAAGGAGTGCGAGAGTCCCAGCTATCTGACGAATACCTTTTACACCTTCCCCGAAAAGACAGCCGACAAGACCAATGGCGGCAGTCCGGATCAGGCAGATAGTAGTAACTCGAACCCCATCCCCCTGCCGCCGAGAGATCGGAATAAAGTGATTAAGACGAATCCCAAGCGACATGTGCGCAAGCACCCTCTCATAATCCCAGCCTATGGTGTACAACGGACGCTTAATAAAGTAACAGAGATCACACCCGACGAGGAGCCAAAGGTGCCCTTCCCCGGCACATCTACCGACAGGAACCTCAACCATTTGCCGTCGCTCGGTGACTCAAAAAGAAGCGTGGGCGTTAATTTAAGGAAGTTCACCCACGAGGCGGTGAGTGCGGTTGTGCGTCCAACCAGCAGACATTCGGGTACATTTGAGAAGGCCCCCGAAACGAGAACTTACCAGAACCTGCAGGATATTCACAGAGAAATGCACGAAACCAACACCGACTCGGCATCCCTGCAGTTCGAGTCGATCCTTGAAGACGACTTCAACCAAACGGACATCTTGGCATCGCCAGACGTGACAGATGGCTTCTACAACTTCTCCATTCAAAAGGAGCAGTACAACAAGTCCAAGGAGGTTGACTTTGACACAACGAAGATATCTGGCCTCTATGTGAATGAGGACGAACTGCGCAACTTGGATATCGAGAAAAAGGGGCCGTTTGTGTCGCCAAAGCCCACCAGAGCGGCAAGTGCCAATACAGCAAGTCCACCTGTAGTTGCAAAGCCTACCTTGGCGACTGGAAGTGGCAATGAGCTAGCAGGGCATGCGCTGTTCAACAAAATACGAGAGAGCGTCGACATGGCCATGAGCAAGTCCCAGACCAGTGATAGCAGTAGATCCAGCAGCCGCCCCAGTAGCAAACAGGAAGGCACAGACGACACCCAAGCGACTGAGATTGACAAAGATGTGGAAGCATCGCCACCAGGCGCACTGGTGAAAGACTCGAATTCGGTGAGCTGCGAGGATCTTCTAGAGTTCTCCGACAAGAAGCCAAAAGGCTGTGAACGTGGCGTAGACTCGGACGAAGTGAGAATCATGATGAAAGTTCTCGGCAAAGATGTGAGTATCATAGTTGGTTTTAGTGTTTCTCAGAGTGAGAACTCGACTTCTTGTTTCCCTTAGCTTCGACCTAAACTCGTCTCCTTTCTACAACTATTCACAATTTCTTCTCCCTTCCAGAGTACGCCGACGCGCTGCCTTCACGTTCTCGAATTTATCGAATGGGATGTCCATAAGGCCATCAAATTGATTAAACTCCAAAATATACTCAACACGATCGATTTGAATCTAACAGAATCCGTAGAGGCTCTGCAAAAATACGAATGGGACCTCCAAATCACCGCCATGAAGCTGAAAGGACACAAATGAGCTCGCTCTAATAAAACAACCTCGACTACAGTATTTTTATGTGTACAGTCACAAATTAACAACGTGTCAACTAACCGCAGCTGCTTACTACAGGATGCTCCTTGGGCCGAAATCGATTCGTTCTTTTATTTCCTCTCATCTCTTCTCAAACGGGAAACTGTTCTCTGAAACTCATCTCTAATACCACATGACAAATTATTATTCGGAAATTTGTTTTGAATCCTCTTTTTCTAATTCTATCGAAGTCTGAATCTCGATTAAGTACTTATTTAGTTCTAAAAATAAAATAAAATTTCAAATGCACAAAAGTATAATATATACGCTATGGAACAGATATGTTTCCAGTAAGCTAGAGGGAATATTTAATAGACAACAAACTGTATACTTTTATTACGTTTCACTTTGAGAAATATTTAAATTTGTGTTTTATCGTTGAAGAGAATATTTTTGTTTTCGATTGTTAAAACGAAATGTTGTGGAATGCATTATGCATTTAAAAATAAATAAACTAACTGACTTATTTTAAATAAACGTAAAAATTGCAGATATCTATAGATTTTATACCCCTTTTCCAAGAACATTTTTAATAAAAAGAAAACTTTTGATATTAATCAACATTAAACGAGGGGTTTTCAATTGAGTGTAAGTGCGGTTCCAGCGTGAGTATGTTTGTTTCAGTGATTCTTAAACTCCAGCATTAGAAAGTATTACACCAACGGTCGTACGAATATTTCTTACAGATAAAGGTGAAACTTTTCCAACGCTTTTAATATTGGTCGTTGGTCAGTACTTACTTTCAAACGCAGTTGAATCGAAAAAGAAACTAGATGGTGATTCTGATGCAGATGAAGCAGAAAAGCGCCAGCAAACAGGAGGGTCGTAGCGCTCGTTATGATGCACCTCCGGTAGAATGACACATCACATGGGCGAAGAAAGAAAATGCGACTCGAGAGTAGGGTGCGTAAGAAGATGTAGTTACGCGCGTGATGCGGCACTAACTCGGATGGATTGATCTATGAGCGGTAAAAGTGGCATTGCGGGTGTGGGCAATGCCGTCGCTCCATTTCGTGTCGTTTAAAGAATTCAGAGATCAACTTGGTGCCTTAAAATACTAGGATGAGCATCCTCGAGTAACCTATCGAGCTTCATAAAGGTTAACATCTTCCAGCTATCTACGGTGACAGTTTATTTTTGCAATAATTTGTCGGCAAGAAAATAGCGAATAAATACGCTGCAATAATTTGTGGTACGCTTGAGCGTATTGTTCATGATGTTTATCGACTCGAAACGTTTGTAGGCGTCTGTGTTGAAGCGAGGATGAATGTAATCAGTGTTCTAAGGTAGGTAGGTAACCATCAGTTGGGTCCATTGTGTCCAGTTATGGGAACCATCCATTGTGTACATGTGACAAAAAATAGACCGCTTTTCATATCACAGCCGCATAGATTCAGTATAAATATCATGGGTTCTTAAGCTCCGTTATCCCCGTATCCTCTTGTACGTCCTAAGAGTACCTTATGATATGAGATCATCATAGACAATCTATTGAAACCACCCAGATTTGCGTATGAATCTCAGGAGTACTTTAATGTCGTTTTCCATTGGGCAAAAAGAAGCGTACGGGAGAATCCGGAATCGAAAAATTCACTTCTGAAACCGTTCCATTGGCACAAAAAATACTCTTCTGGTGATTCTGAGAACAGAATCTCGCTTCTCGATTTGAAGTCAGAATCCACTCAAGAAGCACTCACACAAATGTAATTTACATATTTTATACAAGTCAGCTGACAGCCGCCGTAGATTATTTTTTTTGTGAATTCAGTCAGAAGCAGTTTTCTTGTTCGATTGGATCTCCGAGTGAGACCAATGGGAAACGACATAAGATCGACATTCTTCAGATCCTCTAAAGTCGTCGAAGAAGTTACTATTGAGAATCCTCTTTCTGCTGTTCTTAAGGGCTGGGCATTCACAAAGTAATTGGCGAACAGATTCTATTTCTTCAACCTCCCTAAAGCTTCTGCAAAAATCATTGTGCAGTATTCCCAGCCGTTCCGCATATACGCCTATCGCAGAGTGTCCAGTAAATGACCCACGTGAGTATGCGAAAATCTTTGCGGTTAAGTCCGATCATATATTTAGATCTCTTTTGGCTCACCTCTGGTCATAGTTCTTTAGTGTGCCGGCAGATAATGAGATTGGTCCAGCGTAGGTTAGTTCTACTCCAGGATTCAATATCAATCTTCCTTGCAAGCGTGCTTAGCGGAGCTCTTACTGATCTTAGGGCCATAGATGTATGTATTTTCGACCCGGTTCTTGCAAGCTCATCCGCCTGTTCGTTATCTGGAATATCAATATGTCCTGGTACCCAGCATAGGGTCACCGCGTTGGCTTGTGATATTTCTTGCAGTGGCTTATACTGCCCTTGACTTCACCATGACCGACTCCATGGCTTTTATGGCCGCTTGGCTGTCAGAGTAAATGGTGATTTGTTTATCGACAATGTGCCGTCTTTTTAGGTAATTCGCCGCTTGGGTAATAGCGGCTATTTCTGCTTGCAATCAGTGCTCTTAGTAAATTGTTTTCTGTTAACGGACTCCAAATATGAAAACATGTTGAGGGGTTTGAGAATTCGGTAGTTTCCAGATAATGAGGAACACAATGAAGATAATAAATCCTCCAGAACTATGTCCATTGCTGTGTATATATTTCTATTTTTTTGGTTTTCACGGAACTTTGCACATCTGTTGTAAAACAAACTTCTTTAAATGACGTAAAACAGCCGTGCTGTATTTGTGGTAGTATGTGTAAATCTGAAAAAATATCGAGATTTGCAAAAAGTGATCCGAATCAAAAAAAAAGATTGATTTTCTGTCCCAATGGAACGCGAAAAGCGATTTAGATAAAAAAAAAGATTGATTTTTTGTCCCAATGGAAAACGACATAAGTCAACAGTTCGCATATGTGTCTGACGTAGGAAAAGTGACGTTCCCGACCAATCTAGTTTTTGCGTTCAAGTTGCATCTTATCCAGACCAAACTAGTCGAATTAAGATGACTAGATTCTTGAATGCGGCCAATGCCTCGCTTCGACATCTGTTTCGTTGTGCTTAGATGGACGCACACGAGTTATCCATATCCAAAGGAATATTGAACATGAGTTAGTTCGTTTTGGCAAAATATTGTTTTTAACAAATTTTTAGGAATGTTAACAGGTTCAAATGTAAATCAGACATATAAATACGGCTTGTAGATTTTATGCAGTACATACATAGGTTTGCATTATGTACCAGCTGTTACTAAGGAGTAGTTGCTTTGTAACTGTCGGGCAGATCGGTCGATTGGTTAGCAAAACTAATATTAAAATGAAATACGAATCACTGTTGGATTTGGAGTGACCCCAAGCAGGCGGTTGCATGCCCCCCTTACATATCCCACGGTTTATGTTCACAGTGCAATCGGTTTCTCCTAGACTGCACACGATTTATTTGCTTTCAAAATGGTTTCGTTATCATTTTTTGGGACTCAGTTCATTTCAAATTGTCAATTTTCGTTTTATATTAAATAATTTGGGATTAAGTTCATTTGGGGTTTAGTTCTTTATGAACTCATTCTTATATTGGGACTTTGTTCATTCTTAGTTGGGTCTTAGTTCCTAAAAATCGTGGGAGTTACTTCATATGAACGAAATCCCAAATTTTCTGGGACTTAGTTCGTTTTGGCTAGTGGGAGTTAGTTCCAGTTGGGACTTAGTTCTTAGGGACGACACTTACCTATCATTATCAGATTCTTATACTGACAGAAGAAATTAGATCGCAAGTACAAGTTGCCCAAATTAGACTTCGTACTAGGGGGAACATCGAAACACTCGGGGTACTCAATGTCAAGCAGCTACTTCTCCGAACGAAGCAGTTAGCAGGGTTAACAACATAAAACACAAATCGGTATTTATATAAGAGCCTTCTCTCCACAGTCGGTTACCGCAAGAAAAAAGAATGTATTTTTCGTCTTATCACTGTTTAAAATAATCGCTTAAGAACCGCAAAAAGTCCTCTCGTGTCTTGAAAGAAAACGCATTTTCATTCAAATCTAATTTGTATCTTTATTGCTAAACAACAACTTTTCTATTTACAGGGGGGATGAGTTTTTTTTTAAATATTTTCAATTTTATGTACCCTTTGTTCATATTCCATAAAATTTGTGTTTTGTTTTTTTACTACAGCTAACGTTAAATGGTAAATATAATATAAAAGAAAAAATAATTATAAAGAAACCACGAAAATACATTATACTACCTACACTGGGGTATACGATATATAATATATTAGGAATTTTTCTGGTGTATATAAAATTTTCTAAACAGGTTCGGTTCCAACGGTGTAAAATGCCTTTATACTGAAATAGATTTTGCATCCTTTTCTTTCCATTTACATACCACAGATGAAAGAAGAAGATAGTGAGTAACAGGTAGGTTTAGTTCATGCATGAGGATAGTACCAACTGGCATTCAAATGAAAACAAGGAAACTAAAATATTTACTAATATAATAATGATGGTGGGGCTTGGGGGGGGAGGACATAACTTAATAATGATTGATTTCAGAGTCTCTATTTGTGCTGTCAGATGTTTCTCTTGCGCAGCATGGTTTTCGTGTCCGTATTGCGTGTGATTCGTGCTATTCTGGAAGCTCTAACTGTGGTTTTTGCACGCTGTGGTATGGACAGGGAGTTAGCAGGCCTCCCTCGCCCTCTCGATAGAGATGATTTCCTTCTGTTGTTTGCTGTAGATGAGTAGTCGTTATCTTCATCATCGGTATTGCTGGAGCTACTACTGGTACTCTCCTCGGAGTCGGTGGCTTTGGTGGACGGTGCTTTCGCCGTCATATTAGACTTATTCGAACGCAGTGCCACATTGACTGGGATTTTACTACTCTTTACCACAGCCACAGTTGTGGGTTTCTTTTGCGTTGTCACTTTGTTCGCTAACGCCTTTGGCGAACTGCGAACACTTTCGAGTGAAAGACGCTTTCTCGTCATGATCATGTTAGTTTGTCTATCTTTGCGCGCTGAATTTCGCGTACTGACGCGGTTCATTGAGCTGGAGATGTTTGCGCGCTGCAACGTTAGCACAGGGTTTCGACCGTTTGTCATTCGCTTTTGCACGGATTTGGTTACGGCGAACTTGGATAGTTGCGTTTTGTTGGTGGGAGTCTTCATAGATGTGGAATTCTCCTCCTCATCGGATGACGTTGATGAGTCTGACGTCGTTGATGCAGGTGACTTTGATGGACTCTTTGGTTTGTTTTCTTTACTCGACGGGCTATTGGTTTTGTTTGCCGCCGGGCGAGAACTCTGCTGTCGCTGCACTGATTTGTCGACCTTCTCTGGAACATTCGAATTTTTCGCATGCAGTTTATTTCGGGTAGGGGTCGTCTGTTGCCTGCTGATGTTTGTTGCTGTCGGTTTGTTATTGTGCGTGACGACATTTCTTGGGGTTTCTGAAAGATTAACACTCGTCTTTGATTGTTTACGTAAGGGAGATGCACAATCGTTTTCACCTTCGGTTGAGCTGTTTTTGATACTCGGTGGTGATATTATCCGTTTGCGTGAGTTTCTGGTCGATATTTCTGACGGTCGCTTCGATTCCTAAACAATGTATGTATCGTTGCAATGAAAGCCACACAAATGCAATAACAAGTGAGAATACTTACAACAGTTGCGAGCGCGTTGTTTGTTGGATTATTATTGCGATTGGATCTGGTGGTTTTTAATGCCTGCAATGCTGCTGTTCGCGGTGACTGAAATGAAATTAAAGTTGGAAATTCAAAGTAGAATAAACCAAAGTAGTATCGAATGAAGTACACAAATCTGGGGAAGAATTAGCGCATCCGTGAGCGAGCAATACGTCAGTCAATTTTGTGGATTTTTGTACTCCATGACGGATGCGGTAGTTAAACTCCTGTTTGCGCTACAGACTGAATACATGTGTGGCACATTTACAAAAAAAATTCAACCTTTACACCAGATGAATGAACAACTCACTAATCCGAATATCCGTCACGAAAATAGCAAAATATGACGATGGATGAAGGATCCAACACGTACGAATGGAAAAGCAAGCTACATCGAGGAATATGTGCCAACTAAAAGTGAGTCAGCAGTAGCGTGAACCCCAAGGTTCTTTCTTCCTTTCGCAAACGTCTGCCAAACATTCGCGAGTACAACTGTCCTGAGAAAGCTTCTCAGTTCAGCCGCCCTTTCCAGACCCTCGTGGGTGCGGTTCTATTGTTTCTCTTTATATTCATGGCGCATGAACAAAACCTCGTGTGACGTCAGCCTAAGTGCCGCTGGACTGTCCGTGAGTATATGGACGAAACAGCTTTCCATAGTGAAGAGCGATATTCGTGCATTCTTCAATAGGATCGCCTTTAATGGTAGGTTGCTCTAGCGACTTTGCAACGTTGAGTATTTTGCTCTAGTGAATTTGCAACTTTGAGGCTGAGGCCACAGATCGTAGCACCCAGTCCGGTACCCATTGCAGATACACCCGTGCACTTCTTGTCCGCTTTATTGATTATGTTGACCCATTTTTAAAAGCCCACACTTCTCGGCTTGAAACTACTGTGTCGAACTCTCGATGCAAAAAGTCTTTGGTCTGTAAATTTCCCCTCTCTTGCTGTACTGTGCACTACAATCTCATTTCGTGTTCTTTATACATATTTTCAAGCTCTACCCAAACCTCAGGCGACAGGATACTACAGCAATAAATCTACAGGGAAGAGGCAGTGCTATACTTTCTCAAGCGCGTTACGTCTACGAAAGGAAATCGTTTCTAAAAATCTACTCACAGTGTTTACTAGCAACTAATTCGAGTTCAAAATAAAATACAACTACAAGGCTTAGTCCAAAACTAGGTTTAGGTATTTTTGTGTCTCTATTTCAGGATTTACAATGATTCTCATTTATATTTACAAATTCAATGGCACGCGCTAAGTTCGATATAAATTGTGGTTGTGAAAAATGCACTTATGATAGGTAGTAGGTTATGCTTATGTCAAATGTTAGGTGCTTTTGTATGTATATTGCTCAGAATTGTAGACCTTTTCTCTTGGTACTCACTTGGGTGGTGTTGTAGCGCAGCGTTCGATTGACCCGTCTAGCAGCAGACACATCCGTCGCCACGGCGGTGGGTGATGGTGGAATTACTTCAGATTCATCGCTCTAAAGTGGAAAATAGTCGGAGTAAGTTGCAAAGGTTCAGCGCCTGAAATAAAAAATAAAACTTACATCGTCCGCTGTTGTAGTGGATACCTCCTTGTCTGCCTCTTTAGACATCTGCGCTCTGGCATTTCTGGTGGGGCGTTTTTCCGATGTCGTTCTTTGCTTCCTATTCGACTGCCTCTGTGTGGATGTTGGTTGTTCGTGAGTCGGGTCCACTGTAGCCGCCGACTTTGCGACTGCTCGTTGATTTCTTCTCGTCGGTCGGACCTTATCGTTTGTTGTTTGCACTTTTGGTGGTGTGACATTCGGTATTGAGTCGATACGAGCCTCAATGCGAATTTTCGGTGATGGCCCTCTATCGTGCGATTGGTTTCGCGAGGAATTCATTGATTTGCGAAGATATCTCAAGCCGGTTGAGTTCTCTCGGCCGAATGTCGTTGGTAAGTGATGCGCACTCGCTGGGGTGGTTGGCGGTTCAATTGACACAGTCGGGACGGGTTGTTCGGAGCCATTTTCATTACTCGTTGCTGTGACACTGTCGGATTCTTTGTTATTGTCCAATTGGTTTGCGCCTTCAGATTTCTTCTTCTTTGCTGGTTCTTTTTTCTTTGCCGTGTTGCTTTTTTCGGACGACTCACCCGCCTGCTCTGGTTCTTTTTCCTCTCCTTTGTCCAAGTCGTTAGCTTCTTCTGGCTCTTTGTCCTCTTCGAAAACCGGGGCAAGGCGATTCGAAGCGGTTTCATTTGATGCGGCCTTTTCGAATTCTCTATCCATTGTAATGGCGCTAACAGTCTCGTCATCGGATTTGTCCTCCTGTAATGGGTGTTGGAATTATAAAGCTGCCTAGGAGAATAACTATCTGCCAGCTTACCTCATCAGATCCATCGATATTTGCTTGTGGCAGTGTGGGCTTGAATACGCCATCCAGAAGGTCTTTGAAATCGGCTATATTCTTCAAAGTCCTCGAATCAAATTCGCACTGAGGAATGAAAGAAAAACAAAAAATTAGGTCAAGCAGGAACCTGTTTCAGTGAGACAACTAAAACAAAATCAGCGACCGTAAAAGTGAGCAGACACGACCACACAGGCAGAGGATAACAAAGGGAAAAACATTTAGGAGCGCTGAGGGCAGCATTTCTGTGCGCTTACAAATTCGAATACCACCAAAGCCATGAACAGCAAAATTTCTTCAAGAATAGGTCAGATGGAGCGTGATAGGCGGGATGGTAATTGGAAAAGCCAACCAAACATTTAGAAAAATAACAAGGAACAGCGCCCAACACTACAGGAGATGAGACCCCAGTCACCGACCTGGTATCGATTCTGAATTTATGGGCGGCGGGTATAATCAATTGTTGGTCAAACCGCCGCACCACAGTCCGGTTCCATTACCCAATCTTTGCCTTACCTTCATTAGCTTCTCGGCGATTTCCTTTAATTGCTCCTTCATGGGCAGATCATCTTGGACCTTGATTTCCAGTGTCAGCAGCTCCTTCAGCAGTATCTTGCACAGCTCCTTATTGGCAATATTGTTATGCATTTCTTGTAGAAATGAAAGCGCCAACTTGTTGTGTATATTTGCTGCCGGCGCACAAAACTCTGGTCGCGTAGCATCAATGACGAAGCGTAAAATTGTCTCCGGTTTGATGTCATGCAACGGACTCTCGTATGGTGCACTTATGACTTGCGAAACTGTCGGCAACAGACATGGATGAAGATATTCCTGCTTCTTGCGTTGAATTAGATTCTCGAGAAAGACCCCAAGAATTTGATTGATTTCCGGATCTGTTGACGGATTAAAGTACCGCAGCAGGAGCTTTTCAATAATGTCTGCACTTTTTACATGATCATGGAGTACTAGTCGGCAGAATCCATTTATAATTGCGCTTATGATGCACACATCGTCGCATGTATCGAGGAAGTGGGACATCATAAAGATTATATCGACCGCTGGGAGCATAAATTTATTAGGCCAAGTTGTAAATAGTAAAACTCCTAACAAACCTTGTCCTGATGTCCAGACACTGCTGTCATCGTCGGCGTCGAGATACTCCAGAGTGGTGTATAGTTGACGGCCGTTTCGTTTTGTTTTATTTTGTCGCTCTTCGACGTTAAAACTGGAACAGCCGTACCTAATAAGGAAACAAGTGCCACGGTTAGGTCGCGACCGAGTAACAACCATTGAGGAGTGCTTACCTATCAAGTAGCTCAAATATACACGTGATGGACGTCTTCCATATGCGAATGTTGTGATTCTTGAAGAATTGCGCATACAGGACTTCGTAGATTTCCTTCGCCAGTGGCTCGTACAACATGCTGTAGGCTGTGCCACACTTCAGCGCCCAATCTCTGATCGCAATTTGATTCGAGGCAATATGGCGGCCAATGAATTCCTGAAACCAATTACGTATTACAGTTTTCTAACTCGAGCTGGCGCCTGGGCGTACTTACATTATACAGCTTGCAGACGTTGGGCGTCAACATCCTGACGTTCTTCGACACGACCATGTAAAAGGCCAGTTGAAGACTCTTCAATATCGTCTCGGGGGTTACTTTCTTTGCATTTTGAAAGCATGAAGACACCTGAAACCACACAACATTTAGACGCAATGATCGATGGAAATTGTAAAAACCTACCGAACCGGACTGCTCGCTTGAACTGTCCACGCTCATTGTGTGCTTCTCCAGCAGTGGCTTTAATAAATTTGTATACTCCTCGGTATAGCCATTTTTCTCCTCTGTAATGCGATGTGCTTGCACATAGTCCTTCTTCTCCACGTAGTTCATTTCCTGCTCTTCTAGATCCAAGATCTTCACTTTCAGTGATGACAGTTTCAGTTTTAGATCCTTATCGGGATGCTTCACGAGCAGCTCTTCGATGAGAGTGCGATCGTTCATCAGGAGATCGTTCCTCAACGAGCTTTTCTGGGTTATTTCTTCAATGATTTCCACAAAGAACTGTAACCGACTGTTCTGATCGGTGATCAAGTTCTCCGTGCACTTTACAATCACTTCGATGATCTTCTCCTCTAGATCGTTGGATTTTAAAATTGTACTAATCAGTTTCTTTAGATTTTCTCGACCAATTTCGTCGCCCAAATCATAGAGATAGAGAATCTCACACAACGACAGCAGGATGTATTGAAATTCCATTTTTACAAACTTATCCACGGCCACATTTTGAGACTCGCAAAACCTGAAGAGGGGAAATGAATGGACGTTGTAGTGACGAAATTAATAGAGCGGGATGTAAGTAAGTGGGTATCAGACAGACATCGGAATTTGAATTAAAAAGGAAGGCAACAATGAACAAATATCGGCAGAAGGGATTGAAGATCGCAATATTTACATAAATTCCCATTTCTCATTTGATGATAGAAGGAAATAAATTAAAACATGATAACCCGACCATTTTCGCTTCGACTTACCTCACAACATATGCACAAAATGTGCTCAGCTCGGGAATAATCATGTCCAGCTCATCGGCCATCTCCGTTTGCAGATGTTCGATCAGACACTGCCAGTACAAAGTCACCTCCATTGTTAGTTTTTCGTGTGGCACACACTTATGGAACTCGCCGTCCTCTTCAAGAGGTACACAAGCCACCAGGTCGTCTTTATTCTGTCTCCTGTTAGCAAAAACTTATAGCCATCTAAACAAAGAAAACCCACGAACCAATACGTACTTGAAAATCGCTCGCAAAGTGACCTTTGCGATTTTAATGAATCTCTCTACCTCCGCCTCGCTGGCATCCAACTTTAGTGCGGACACAAAAGTAATGTAGTTCTTGTTGTAAGACTCTAGCCACTGCGGCAGCATGATGGTGGTTACAACTTTCTTAACCATTTCGGAGCGATCGTTGAGACCCTGTTCGAGCAGTTGCAATCGCTGCGACACTTTATACGCCTTAACTGGGTATCCGCTCATATGCAGGTATGTGTGCCGACGTACCTTCTCATCAATGTCCCATAGTCGATCGAGAATATACGAAATTGTGTTATAGTTCCGCCCCATGGACGTGATCACAGCTTGTCGCACTCGCGGCGATGGATCCGAGCACAAATGGAACTGGTACACGCGCAGAACAATGTCGTCTGGATTGTCCGGGCACTGTAACCGTTGGAGCGCCAATATCGCCTGCACTCGGACGTTGGGATTTATGTCACGCAATCGTCGCAACATGTACTCAAGTATGCTGTCGCAAATTGCGTCATCAAGGGCTGCTTCCACGCCCAGCGCATTCAAAATCATATTTACGAACTGGCACAGTCGAAAGCGGATATGCGGATTCTGACTTATTGTCTGAAAAAAGAAAAATGCAAACATAACAACGAATCCCTTCGACAATGTGAAGCTCATCTTACGCTTAACAACCATCGACAAGTATCCACCAAAACAGGGTGCGTGTCGCCAATATCGTACGCAGCAATAAACTTTGCGCAAAACAACAGAGTCGTATAGGCATACTCATTTGTTTCTTCGCCTTCCATTGCAGACATAATCATCTTTATGAACATATACATGAAGGCTTCATGGTCCATCTAGAGAATTGAGTGAAAGTGGGTTCACAATTTGTTATCAGATCAATTTGGGACGCAAACCACTTACCTTGGCATAGAGCTGTTGCAACTCACGGATGTATTTCTTGTGAAAAGTTTCGTTGAGTTGGACATTAGACATGATCGTGTACATTGGACCATTGTGGATTGTTGAATTCTGGGACTGCTCAACCTCATTTTCTTTCTCTTCGTCGACGATAGGCACTTTCCGTTTTCGAGGCATTTTTGCTTGTGATTGTGACGCGATGTTTTCAAACGCACTTTTTCAGTTATTAATGCTTGGCTTTCTCCTTTTGCAATTGGGTTTTTATTTGTATTTGCTTTTGTAATCAATCGAATCAAATTAACGGGTGTCACAAAATTGATAATTAGAAGAAATTTTAATGCAAAAAAAAAAAAAAACAAATTGGCTTGTTTGCCAAATGACACCAGCAACAAAAAATTATTGAAAGTAGGTAGGTGACGCTTTGGAAATTTGGACGTTTGGCTATATTGCTTCGCTTGACAGAAAATTCCGTTACTTGTGGTTTTGAAGGCGGGTGCGTTCGCAAGTTGAACTTAAGGGTAAGAGCACAATGTTGTGAAGTTGATTTTTTCTTAATTCTTCTAGTTTGAAATAAAAAAGGACTTTATTTCCTTTGAAAACAAAAATAATTTGTTTCCAACATCCGTTCTAATAATTATTGAAAGTGTACGAGTAAAATTTTACAAAGTCACAAAGCGTAATCGTCCAAACCTACCTAATTACCAAAATATTTAAGTTAAAAGTCGTCGTTAAGCCCGTATGATACTATATTTTTTTCGCATATTTTCTGCTTTTAAAATGAAACTAGAGCAGTATGGAAAATAAGAATGAAAATTCCCAATTGGAGTGAGTGCAAATGCTACCCCTTTCGTAATACACACCGCTGACTTTTCAACATAATAAAAATGAGGAAAAAATGTGGTGTCATACGGGCTTTAGCAAAGTTCCATCAATTTGTTCGTTCAATGTGAAATGGTAATAAGGAACAAGGACTGATAAATAGAGCCTTGCTGAAGTTTATCCAAAAGGGTAATAAATATTAATCAGATTTAGTAGAAAATTGAGTTCAACAAAAATGGACGCCTAAATTTAAGAGCATTAGTACGAACGAATTTGAACTACAAAAGAATTTTTTGGCACCCAAATAACAGACTTCCGCGAATTGACATTAATGTCACAAATGGTATTAGTAAGCTGGCAGATGTGTAACAAGTGTATTCAAAAAAGAAGAATTTTATCCAAAATATGCTCCGCATCTCCGATAAATGTAATGAAAACAAACTCCGCTAGTTGTCAAACTCAACGTGCCTGTATTTGCAAATATGAAGCAAATCGGAGAACAAAATTCAGATTCGCAAAAGTGTTCTGAAATCTGAAAAAGATTGTTTTTTTTGTATCAAACGACAATAAAATTTGCTTTGAGAGCAAAAAAAGTGCTCTGAGAGTGCCCAATCGAATACCACATATATGTACCTCGAATTTTGGAGTTTGAAAAGCAATTTGTTTCAACAACTAATCGAAGTCGGTACCTACCAAAGATAATGGAATACAGAGATGGATAACATTCCAGTGGAAAGGCGGCTGCCTACAAGCTGTTTTCCCGAAAAATTCATGAAGTCACGCACATATGCTCATTTCTTTTCTAGTGTATGTGAGTTCATGAATTGAACTTTAATGCAAGAATTCGCTATTCCGAAATGTGTATTTCACTATTTTTTTTATTTTAATCGAAGCGTTAACATAAATCAAACAAGTTTAATACCAAACACAAAACAATTGAACAACGCGATGCCCATAAAAGCAAAAGGAATATTGGCCGGCCATTAGCAACATGCTTTTTTGTAGCTCACACGGATTCACAGACGGGGGTTGAAATTACAAAAACAATAATGTAAACAGATGGGTTTTGGGGGGATAGACGTACGAAAGATAACCATCTCTTTTATTCTTTCATCTCTGGTACCTACAATCAGAGACAAATGATACTGAGACCCCCAACTCACAATCCTCTTGCCGCTGGGCCCCTCAGTTTTTTTTTCAAAATCGCCATTTTGTTTTCCTGTCGGTGTTGTGTCAATTAAGAATACGTGCGACATGCAAAAACATACAAAAAATACAGAAATAAATGCTGCCAACCTCGACAACCGTGGGGAAATGTGATAGAATTCGGGAATACCACATTTTTACATTACTGAATGCCATTGGTTAGTAATTATATGTTGTTAAAATGCGAATAATTTGATTTCTTTGGTTAATAAAACTAGCTAAATGGGATGTTCTATATACTAAAAACTTATTATGACAAACATGGTTGCGTATTTAGCGCTTTTGAATATCATTAACTTCGATTTCATGCGTAAATTTTTCTTAGAAAACTGACGAAAATTTGCTCAATATATTTCTATTTTACTTCAAACAATCTGCATTGTTCATTTTTTATATATATTTTAAGTAAATCTACACTTATTCCTTAAAAAAAATATTATCCACGCGTAACGAATAATTTCAAATTTAACGGATAAAATTCTATGAACACTGTCAGCAACTTTGCCCAAAACGGAAGTTGCATATGCAAGGTGCGAGTGTGTTGGTGAGCTGGAATTTTTGAAGTTACGTGACATTTGTCAATACGAATTTCTATGTAACAATACAAGCGCACTTAGCATTTGCCACCCCATACAAATATAGCTTGTAGGCTAAGTAACGGGAAATCGGTCGGAGTTGGTGGTATCAGTATTGTCTCTGCCTACAATTTGTAGCTCTGACGAAAACAAGGCTCTCGCCTTCGGTATTTCAAGTAGCATTTTGGTAAAATCGTCTAAACATTGAAATGTTTTGTTTTGTTTACAAATACCTAATAAACAGAATTTCTACCATTTTTTTTTTCTCATGATTAAAATGATGTGTGGTATTATTATACGTTAACAGCAGCAGCATTCTCCTTGTCCATTATTTAATTTTCGAATGTACAAATTTCCGAAATGATTATATTATATACTATTAAACAGAACAATTTTTATAACAAGTGTAGCTGGGACTTAAGCGTGCTTCAAAGATGTAGCTGACAGAAAGGTGAACCGCGAAACATATTTCACAAAACAGCCGCTGTCATCCCATCTGTCACTGGTTTGAGTTTGGCCTTTAAATTTTTCGACATGGGGTTAGTTTTATTTTGAATTTTATTAGTGATTGAAAATTGTAAAATATCCACAAACAGTTAGAAAATGCTGCACCAACGTGTGTTCGCCTCTTTGGCAAACACAAAATATACTTTACCAGTGGTAAGTTAAAAGCCCAGGGTTAAAAAACAACGCGGAATCCCAGTCAGTGCGTAAATGCGCACTGAGTGGTGCTTGCTTACATAAACAACCCACCGTCCTGGTGCATTTTTCAGATTTCACAATTCATGCAAATAAACATTTATCGGACCAGCCCTGCTCTTGCTCTCAGATGTAATCAATTGAAGCCGCTTCCAGTCACCGCCACATATTGCACTGGGGTTGTGCATGCCAACAATGATGTTGGTATCCTGAAGAGGGTCCTTAAGAAGGTTGGCCTCGCTCATAACTCGAAATCGGTGAGTTAGTTACATTCTGATTTAAACCGCAAATCATTAACACATGGCTCGCTTTTAAATAGCGCCTTAGAGTTTGCAGTCATATCTTGTACGAGAGCGTTGCAGACAAAATCAACTACTTGGCTTTCTTCGAACACTTTAACCTGCCGAACACGTTTAACTCATGGTTCCTCGTCACCGAACTGCATGTGTGGATGCTATTAGTGCGTGCGATGGCAGAGGGGTCAGAATCTGGCGAGGATGGGCGGTTTCTGCGCAATTGCATAGTCGAAGCCATGTGGGGTGATGTCAACACTAGAGCTAAAAAACTTGGAGTAAGCCCTTATCCTCAGTACAAATGTAATTGTTGATTTGTAATGTGTCTACTTTGTGTAGGCAAACAATCCGTCTCGCACCCGGGCACAAATTGAGACTATGTCAGAGCAATTTCAGGCAGCATTGATAGGTTACGACGAAGGAATCATGTCCGATGATCGCGTGTTGGCGGGTGCTCTATGGAGGCGATTCTTTGAAATGAAGTGCGACGACTATGAACAGCTGGAGCAAATAGTGAGGTACGTGCGGATGCAGATCCACATGTTAGACGGTTTAACTAGATTGGAATTTCTAGTGAAACCGAAGATACCGTGGTTGGATTTGGACAAGACCACTAAATAAGGTTCAAACGAAAAAAAATAAATCGTTTGCTTTAGATAATTTTTTTTTTCTTTCGTTAAACGAACACGTATGTATAATAAGTAAGCTTTGCGTTGCTCCGCCGCGAAGTCATTGTGATTGCTTAAAATTGGAATAAACAAATAATAATTGTAGTCCGTCTTGATTTCGTCTATCTTAACAAATCTACGCAGATTCTCGTTTATGGGTCATTGACAGCCGCCGCAAAACTCGTAGGCAAAAGTGATACGAGTTTGTTACTTTTTTTTTGAAATAATCGCCAGTAATACATGAACTGGGGGTCATTTCCCGATCTCTCAAGGAGTGACGTGATAAAGGAATGTCATTGGATGTCAATCAATACAGTGGTTGAATTACCACATCCGTTATCGAGTACTAGTTTAATTAATTATTTTGCTTGTAAAATTCACAAAATTCAGTGACGTATGGCTCGCTCAAGGATGCAAAGCCCATGCAATCAGGTATCCGCGGTTTCGATGCAAATTATTTGATTGAATAAGTTTAACATTTTTTCTACAAAAGTGTATGCAAATTACAATTTAGAAGTTTGTAAAATATGCCCAAGTCCCTGATGCTGTTTCACGAAAACGTAACCAATTCCCCTAGTTGCCAAACTCATCAGGATTAGTAAATCTCGAAGAGCAACCTACCTACCATTAAATTTAGAAAAAAAAAACGTTTTCAACTCTTCTAGAGTAAAACGTACAACAAAAGTTGATTCTTATAATCAAAACAAACAGGCCTTTTAAGGGCGACGAGGCTACGACAAAAGTTGACATTTCAAACGTCAATCATTCACAAAAATTTCCCAAATAAAAATACGGCAGAACGCCAGCTAAATGTAATTTAAATTTCGTCTAAATCACAGTCTTTTTCAGCGAAAAATAACTCTCCTTAATTTTTAGAACTTCAAATATAAATGAAAACAGACATGTCTACAAAAGATGGGGACTCTGCGGACAAAATCAACGGTAGCACCTATCTGAAGCTGCAGCAATCTCAGATGATCCGGTCCAACATTCAAGGAATCTCACAGCTGCTCAACACCGGTCTCAATCACGAGAGTCTGGATATTTGCATAAAACTAATTGAAGCTGGAGTCCATCCCCAAGCCTTGGCCGAGGTAATCAATCAAATTCGAAGAGAAATGGCATCCCTCCAAGACGAGCATTGAAGAAGGTCATGCGATCCAGTGCGGCAATAATAACAAGAGTGTAAATAAAAAAAAGTTTTAGTTCTTTCGCTACGTTGTAACATTACTAATATTTATTGATTCATTTCAAAATAAAAATGCAAAAAGTATTCACGATTTGGTGTAGTTTTTGGCAATGATTTTGAAGGAGAAATTCTCTTGAGCATCTTACTTTAATTGATATGTAACCAGGAGGATACTCAAAATGCAATATGGCACTAAAAAGCTTTCTATAATCGACGAGGCTCCACCACGCCCAATATTGCAGAGCGCCTTCTCACAGCATGACGTGCAGGCGTAGAGTTTTGTTCGTTCACCGATAATTATGCAGCCAGCCTCGCAGTTGACCGCGCAGCGACGGTCCAGCGACCACATTTTCGGACTGCTAGTCATGTTCTCTGTACTGGTTGTGTATGAAAAGCGTTTCACCTAGAAGAATAATGTTCTTATTTAAGAAATCCAAACAACAGCGAATAGCTTACCATGCAGACAAATTCATCCGCTTTGCATTTTTTTATCAGTGCAGTTGATGTGTTCTTAGCCAGTAGATCAGAACAGGCTTCCCCATCTTCCATGGTATCGCATTCGTAGCACCATAAGTCATTCACTCGCTCAGTAGCAGCCTGAGTGCGATGTATGCCGCTAGTCAGTGATTGACCATTACCTTTCGAATGGATGAGCAACACAAATCTGTGTGGATTATTGATTTTTCACAGGATGCACTAGTTGAACTTACCTAAATGAAGAATTGGAAAGAGGAAACACGCAGAAACTAGGAGCATTTTGATAGGACATTAACTTGACGGCAGTAAATACAAAATGCTGTGCTAGATTGGTGCACTGTATTTAAGATAACCACGATGCATCAAGAGAATTTCTCACAAAATTGAACACGACTGTGCACTTTGTTGCCGAATATTATCACTTCAATCAGAAATTCTGCTAAAGATTCACCCCCCTCCTGGAAATGACAATTCGGATGCTGATGATTTTGAAGGACACGAAGAAACTATGTTGCTGGAACAAATTTGCTTTTTGTGTCTACCAAGGGATGGCGCTGTAACCAGAAGCGACGAAATGAGCTTTCAAAAGGAAAGAAAATGTGAACAGTTTACAGTTTTATTCAAAAAGAATTTTATAACAAAATAAGAAATAGAATGAAATTCATTTTGCCTTGCGCTGACAGCCATTGAAAACATTACACAAAGAAGGCGTTTATCCGGAGCCAGCTCTCCAACAAATGTTATGTACCCCGCTCCTATTTCCACTTTCCACAGTTTTTTTTTTAAACAAAAGAAAATTAGTAAATTTTTTTTAATGAAATTCGACTTAAATAATTGCAAATACCTAAAAGTTCAGAAGTGGACTCTGTTCGATGAACCCCTTTCGAATTAGGCGCACTGCAAATGGGGTATAACTATTGCTCTTTATGTACTTGCATTTGAAGCAGGTATGCATAATTTCATATTTACTCGTAATGTTAAGAAATCAAATTGTTAAACGAAAGATGTCGCTAGAGGGAAACTCCATTTGATTCTTTTAGTTTTTATTGCTGCTCTCATAAATGTGCACCATATTAAAAAGAAAAAAAAACATTTTACAGTGTATACGACATAATAATGTGCTGTCAGTGTCATTCGCTAACAAGCAAACAAATTCCAATTCTGGAAGCGAACGCTGCCGATAAAACTTTAGAGCTCAAGTCGAGGAGTTGTAGCACTTACGTCTTGTTTCGAAAAATGAAAATACGGCAATTTTTATCCAAGGAAATCATTAATCTTTCTAGCGCAGCCAGAATATTGAACGAAATTGCTGCATTGAAGTGTCACTCTCGCAGTCATTTTTACAAATTACTATGGAATTTTTCTGGGATGCAAGCACTTCACTTTTCATTTTCTAGAATGCCCCAATCGAATTGCAAAGATTCCTCACTGACTGGTATCCGTAGCAGGCAACGAAAAATCTGCACATTACATCCTTTGACTGCTATCCAGTCACTTCGGGGCGAGGAAGAACATCCCTCAACGAAAGCCGGTTCGTTTAATTATTTACATGGCGCATCAAGTGGAACTGAGATATACGGCAACTGTAGTCACTTGAAATATATTTTACTTCTCGCCAGTCGTCACACTATAAACATCATCTGCTCGTCCTGTGAGAGCAGTCGTCCAAAATGTACGACAAACGACACGATGCAGCAAAGGGCGCCAAATGCCAAAGAAATCTAAATGAATTTCAAGAGTTTTGCACTCTGGACGAGCACATTTTGCAGTCGCTACGTGCCAAAGTGCATCAATTCGACACCAGTTCTTGGAAAGTGATGCACAGCACTGGGGCGAAAAAAACGTTGTGTACTTACACCTCTAACCTTTTTGGAATTGCCGCCCACAGGAATTGCGAATGTGTATTCAAATAGCGAATTGCGGTGCAGTTGCAGTCTGCTGGTGTTCTTTCATTTGAGCCCTGTCATCCGATCAACTTCACAGATTTCGAATGTGAAACAACCAAATTTGTTTGCACCATAGAAAGGGAGGGGGTTTGTTAAAATTCATAACATGGAGATTTGCGAAGTGTGCAGTAGATGCAGATGAAGTAGTTCACGTTACTGCACATGTTGGGAAATGTCGAGTCAGTGCAAAATGGGAAACGAATTGTGAAGTGGATGTCTTGAGGGATTAAGTTCATCTCGATGGATTTCCATTTGCATATGTTTGACCTCATTTGGGGAAAGGGAGAACTGCGGATAACTGGAACACTGGAAGGAAACTCAGTTGAAGGGGTGATGAGCAAGAGGAACGAGAGGACGAGTCGTCATCTATTAGAATCACAGCTGAATCGCAAACAGGTGATACTGATCAATTAATTCCATTAAAAATGTTCCCGTGTACAAAATGCAGCTCTGCGGCTTTTTGACATTTAATGAATTTAGTTCTTCCACAGGGACGTCACTTGTACGTGAGTTTGCCCTATAATTGTCTGATGGATGTTTCGCATATTCTTTTTTACTTCCAAAATCATTCCCGTAAATTTGTATTGTAATTTGCAAAAACTTCCTATACGTTCTCGCATATTGTTCGTTCGTGGGTTTATTGTTAATTCACCGCTGATTCTCCTGTAGCCATTCGCTGTAACGTCAACCATTATACCGCAGCAGCGCCTGAGATTCTCCGATGAAATCGCCGGCGATCGAAATGCGAGTCGCCTGGTTTGATGGCCATTACTTTACAAAAAGAAATAAACGTGGGAGTGAGGCTTTTGACGATATAAAGGACCATTCACATGAGAGCGACCAACTACCTACGAACGAACGAATATTCGCAAATTTTGACAGTCCATTCACATGATACATTCTATTCGATCGCAGATACCCGCGAATCCAATGACAGTCGCCGTCATTTGTCTCAATTTTTTTGAATAAACAAAAACCTCGAAAATTGGAGGTAGCGACATTCTATTTGTGGTGGAAAAAAATTGAAAACACAGCAGTTAATGCATGTACATCCGTACATGTACAAAAAATAATTAAACAAAACTAATAGCGCCAATAAACAAATAAATTATATTGAGTCCTTCCCATTTGAAGTATGTTACTTTTTTATCTGTTCGTTCAGTCATATTTCTTTTATTTTTTAGTCGGACCAAAACAAAACAACACCACAAAATGAAATATGTACTAAAAAAGAATGCCAATGACAGTTCAAGTTTGAGGTTAAGTTCGAACGAATGTATTGTTCGCTAGTTTGTGTTACGCGAATTGAATGATGTGGATTGCGAATAAACTTTGACAATTCGCGCCAAGGGTGAATTCGTTCGCTTCAGAAAGTTTGGAATTTGAAATTTCGTTATACAAACTGTTTATTAACTTGTTTTCTTAATACATTTTGATGGGATAATTAATTATCCTCCTCTTGGAATAGTAAAATGTGCAATTTTCTCTTCATAAATGCATCAAAAGTGGTTTGTTCGAATTTCAGCAATTCGTTCGCTCGCTCTCATGTGAATAGTCCATAACTGCCTGAATTTCGTCACACGGAAGCGTTTTACGTCATTCTTAGACTGTAGAAAGAAAACTTTGAAATTCGTGTCAATCTATTTGAAAATCTGTAATATTGAATATTCTGTAAAAGTTAGAAGTCCTCCGAAACTCCATCCAGACATGTCCTTGTCGTTTAGATTTGCCACTTTAAACTCCTTGCTAGTGGGTACATCATACACGTCATAAGTTTTGAGTTACGTTTCAAAGTCATAAATTCAATCTCGGTGACTGCTTGTAAAGCCATAACAACCTCTGCGGTACTATGCTTCATCCAATCCCATGGCAATCTACCTAAACATGAATTTATTACTGAATACAAAATTATACTACCGACAATAATTGCCTATTATCTGTTAATGAAGTTCATAAGCAATTTATTAGTCCCATCTAACGTAGCGATTAGTATTTTCATGACAGAATATGTGCTATCAGAAGCTCATAACTTTCATCGATGTCCCTAAGCACACAAATTGGTAATTTGTCAGGGCACGTGTCTCTACGTAAATAAACAAGCCTTTCCGTCTTTCGGGACAACACTCAGATTCGCATAGACATGAATATGTTGGTATTTTGCTGAATCACTTCCCTCTAGTCCTTCGTGCATCCTTTGGTGATTTCAATTCGCACTGATTGTGTGTGCCACCCAGTTACACTGTCCTTCTTGTGGGAGGAAAATAAACCCGCCAGCCTGTCCGACAACAAGGCGTCATATCGTATTAAATAATCAATGACATAGTCCATCCCCATCCTGGGTCCATAAACACATATCCGGCTGAACTTTTATGAACCTTACAAGGATCCGAGTTCGTTTTCTCCTTTTATTGCTTCAAATTGGAACAACGCCACCCCCAAAGCACTTTTTATTCTATAACCACCGCTCACATGTCATGCCCAAGGTGCTATGCTAAAGAAAATTCACATCGCCTTGTAAATGTATCGAAAAATTGCCACAGGCATTGGGTGAGGCAGCCAATGTCCTTGATTCAAAACAACATTTTCTAGTCGACCAACTGATAAACCACAGTTGAGTAAGAACGAAAGGCGGTTGCAGTTCCGTCTGTGTACTTGTACTTTTCATTCGCAAAGAAATAGCCTTGAGGCAGTTCCCAGTTGGGTCTTCTTCTGGTCTGAGGCATGTGTGACTATGGATGTGAATTCGAGTCACTTCGCTGCAGGGTTGGCTCTCATAACTAATTCTAACGCAATTGTTTTAAAGTTACATCTTTTGGAACTCGAAATGAAGACCCGACCAGTGCATTTCCCAAAAACCAACTGACTGAAAGAAGTTCTGATAGTAAAAAGCCTTAAAAATGAGTTACTGACTGCCAACTCCTTTTCTGGTGAGCTGTAAATTGTCCAGGCGAGACACTTGACTAAGTTCCTTTTAAAATACCAATTACTGTGCCAAGGAAAATGCATCCTTTATTCCCCATTACATTCTAATAAAGTAATATATTGTCACAAAAAAAGATGAGAAAAAAGCAACATCTTGCGTTATTCATAGTTTTTCCTCCGATTCCCCCAAGGCGCTCCATCCATTTACTCTAATGAGTTTAGTTTCCTCCAACCTACATGCTGCCTTGTGATCTATTGCTTCAACTACGACCCTTACATCGTTGATGTATCTTCCTTGTGTAACCCCTAACAATTTAATCAATATAAACCGAATCATCCAGTACACTAGCTATATACTCGTCCGCCCATGGTCCATGAGGAACTTTACTCTCGCAGTCCTTGTCGTGCCTTGTTTGCTTGTAAAAAGTTAGTAAACCTCTTCTGAAAATTGTTTTCGAATTGGATACATTCAGACGTGCTTACACATTGACCAAAGCGTTAAATAGCAAAAAAGCAGCACCCTTGTCGTAGTCGTCGTCCACGTCGTTGGTAGCATCATCGTTATCTGCTTTTAAGGATATACGTTGGTGATGTTCGGCTAACGTATTTATTTTGCATGAGGGATTTATCCCCCTTATATACACAGTCCTTAAGCCTTACCGAAAACTCATGGCACCGTCATAAACCGTCAGCGTGCAAACACGCACACACTGTCTATATCCTTTGGGCTGAAATGGGCATTAAAGTTTCAATGGCTTAACACCGAGAGCACGTGTGTAGGTAGTATGTGTATACTCTACAATCACACATGTTGTTTGGGGTGACAGCACGTACTACGAAAGCCGTCCTGTTCGCGTGTGCTTTTTTTACCATACGTTTATCCTTTTGCAACTACAAGAATTATTGTTCGTAGGCAGCATCCAGACTTTGACCTATTTAGCCAAAAGAAATCAAATAATCATTCGCCACGATTGTCCGAGTAATACTCGTAGTAACGTAATATTGAATGGTCCTGTCGGATGGTGAACATTTTGTCATTATGTCATGGCCCGATAAGTAAATGGAGCTGATTGTGGCGGAAAGTAACCAGTCCGAGCGACATAAGTGGCTCTAATGTTTAGGAGTTGACCTTTAAACTGCTCGTCGGGGAGTGGACGTGCTGTGGACCGAAATAAAGTTGATTTTCCCCAAATTGACATGTTTATGTCTGAACTATAAGCCTTAATAACTCGGACCTTTGCAGTTTTATGTGCGCACACAACCAAGTTAAGTAATAACTTCAGGTGCGTTAATGACGATGGGTCAATCTAAGTTCTCTTTTCTTTTTTTTTTGTATTGGTACCTAGTCCCCTTTAGTATTAGTCGAGCTAAGAGGGTGTCATTTATTGCAGCTTTGTTCTTAGCCCTGGTTTTAATAGCTCAACATAGCAAAACTTAAAATTTCCTGAAGGGAGCGTTCTTGTGGTGGAGTTAAGTAAATTATTAAACTTTTGAGGGTGATCGCTTTTTGGAAACTAATCTCTTTGTTTCCAGCTTAAAAACTTCCTAAGGCACCCTTAACTCAAGACCCTTTCTTTAACAGTTCCCACTGCATTTCATTTTTATTTTCACAAAGTGTCATCCATCTCATATCCTTTATGAAGCATTCTGATTTTCCCATTCAATAAACAGAAGCAAACATGTTTTTCTTTCATATAAACACCATTCTTGTCGAAAATAATATAACAACCAAAGGGACGCCACTATCGAGAAATAATTTCAATTATCTAGGTCAACGTGGAACATTGACGCTCGTAGTATCCAACTAAACCAACAGAGCTTCCAGCTTTTCCTCGTCCGCTATAATAAAAACTGATAAATAAACTTTTTCTCCTTTGAGCTCAATGATTTTGAGAGGAAAAAGAAAACCAACAAATTTGTCTACGCCAGCAGATCTGACTTCTTCAGGATATTCGTTTTACGATACGGATACCAAAGGTCAACGAAGTTTCAGCAAAACAGGGATGCACATTAAAACAAAAAGTTCGCTTGTTGGTAATTATTCTGGAGGAACCGTTTACGCTTAATCCTATCAAGTGTGATAAAGGAAAAAGAAAAGAAAACCGAAGTAATACTCAAGTGGCTAAATGAACGTTAACTGCGTGAATGGTTCATTAACCTTAACAAATTAGAAGCTCAATCAAAGTGAGACTAATTACGTGTAATTTGCAGGCTGGATGGCGTAGACAGATATTTGCTCTGCAAACAAGGTTTCCCTTTGGGCATTAATTTAATTGGCTCTATGCCTGGGAAAGTGTAGGACAATGGGAAAATTTGGATGTTGAACTTTTGGGTATTTTTGGCATTCCAAAATAACAATAATACAAATTGTAAAATGCAAGCAAGAGATTTTCACAAAAATTTATAAAGAAAAGAAAAACATTAAAATATGATGATGAGAGAAAAAAAGATGAGAAAATTATCTAAACAATTAAAGCACGGATGGTAATACTGGCCACTCATTACGTAATTTTTCAGACGATTGTCGTCGAAACGTAGACGTCCAAAAGTAGCCACTAACTGCCAATATTACGAGTATGAGACCTTAATCCAATTCATTATCCAAAAATGTTATGAAAACTGACGATAGTGAAACGAATTCGGGCAGAATATAACTTCTTGTGTTTATCAAAGGTTCAAAGACGATATCGTCCCAACGATTATTGTTACACGGAATCTGCTCCCTGGTTAGCGTGATGAACATTAAGCGATTGCTTATCAAACGTGCTCAGTTTGTTGGCTCTAGTTTAAAACACTATATGCTATTCTGTTTTTTTTTTTAAAATTGTGCATTCCATTTGAGGCCAGTTCTAAAATTTGGTGAAAAACAGTTTTCAAATTTTGCGAATCCCTTCGCAGTACTATTTTTTTGAAAATGCTTTTACAAAATTTTGTAAAAATATAATTCGCAATTTTTTAAATAATTAAAATAAGTTCAATCTGTACAAAATTTACACAATTGGAAAAACCCGAATTAGAAAACACAATTTTGAGATACAGACCATTGGCCCATTCAGAATTATAATACCAATCCTTGTAGTTATAATTGGTGTTTTTTTTTTTTTAAATTACCCTTTTTTAACACCAAAACGATATTTTTCCCCCTCTAACAAAAATAAAAATCCTTTTTTTTTTCCCCAAAAACAAAAGCGTTTATTTAAGTTTTATTAAATTAGGGAAACAACAAAATAATAGGAACGCATTACATTCAGTCAGTATTAAGAAATACAAATAAAGAACAAAAAAAAAAAACTTTTTCCTTGATGATATCGATATAACACATGAAACGTCAAATAATGAATGCATTCAATATGAAACAAAGTTGTAAGTGAGACGTTACATGGGCCCATTTAAGATTATGATCATTGAATGAGTTTTAAAAATTGTGTAGTCTTTCGAAGACTTTATTTAAAAAAAAATTTTAAATGCTTTTTTTCCCCCTTTTAAGATTGTTTCCTCCCCAAAAAATCCCTTCCCCCTTTTTTCCACTTTTGTTAGAAAACGACTGGAGACAGCTAGCTAAAGATCGCGCTGGCTGGAGACGCTTGTTGGTTGAGGCCCAGGTCCACCCCGGACTGTAGCGCCACCTTAAGTAAGTAAGTTAGAAAACGACAAAATTGCCCGCAATCTGGGATCACTGTTACCTACTTCTCTGCTTTCCATTTGTGTGCACAGTGGCTCAGTAGTTTTTCTCACGTAGTTGCTCACGTTTTTTAAAGCGTTCGTCTGCGTCTTTTCCGTATTATTTCGGCATTTGATGGGCATTTTTGAGCGCTTCTTGGAATATTTCTTGAGGCATTTATTTAAGCATTTCTAGAGTTTCTTGAAGCGTTTCTTTGGCCACTTTTTGAGGAGTTCCTTGGATCGTTTCTTGAGGCATTTATCGGGGAGATTCTTGACGCAATCTTCGAGGCGTTTCTGGGGGAGTTTCTTCGGGTGTTTCTTGGATTATTTCTTGAGGAGTTCCTTGGAGGGTTTCCTTGAGCATTTTTTGAGGAGCTCCTTGGATCGTTTCTTGAGGTATTCCTCGGGGAGTTTCTTGACGCGTTTCTCGAGGCACTTCTTGAGAAGTTTCTTCGGGCGTTTCTTTGGTCATTTCTTGAGGCGTTTCTTGATGAGTTCCTTGGAGTGTTTTCTGAGGATTTTCTAGTAGCGTTTCTGGGGGTTTCTTCAACCATTTCTTGAGAAGTTTCTTTGGCGCGTTCTGGGAGTGTTTCTTGGGGCGTTTTTTGGAGCGTTTCTTAAGGCGTTTCTTGAAATATTCCTTGAGGAGTTTAAATAGCGGTTTCTGAGGTATTTCTTTGAGTATTTTTTGAGGGATTTTTTGTAGCATTGAGCATTTCTTTGACCATTTTTGAGGAGTTCCTTGGTGCATTTCTTGAAGCATTTCTGGGAGTGTTTCTCCGGGCCGTCCTTGAGGAGTTTCTTGGGGTGTTGCTAGGAGAGCATCCTGGGGAGTTTTTTTTGGATTTTTTCTTAGAGCATTTCTTGAAATATGGTTTTTTATTGTGGCGTCAAGCCAAGTCAATTGAATTCAAGTATAGTCAAGTAAAGTCAATTAAAGTCAACTATGCATAAAAGACAGAAAGTGCGGCGTGAAACGCAATAGAAGCAAACAGTTTTGAGAACATAATTTACTCCTAGATTTGAACTCATCTTTTTGTAAGACTATGAATTGGTTTTTAAAACCACAAAAAGGATATTTATTGTATGAAACGAAGACTTGTTGATAACTTTATTTGATAAGAATGGAATAAACCCTTTATTAGACATAAACAGTTAATGATTTAAATAATATTGGACCAACTCTTTTTTATTATCAAAACAAATATATAATTTAAAAATAGCTACATCGACTGTTATCCCTTTTAAACTCAAAAGAGAACTCCTGAATCTGCAGTAAACCATGCCTACGAGCTACGATCCACTAGGCATAATAAATCATTGCAGCGAAGTTTCCGCAAGCTTCAATATTTCTCTAAACTTTCGATTTTAAACCTCTCATCAAGGCAGTAAATTAATCCCGCCAACCAACCGGCAACTTACCAAACTTACACAATCCGAGTCAATATTTAATTTAATGTCTCCAGCCATGCAGACAATTTCGCAATCTGCTGCATTCAAGTTATAATTTCTAAATTAATGCCTTAGTGTCTTAGCCTTAGTGATCCGGCAAAGGTAACCAAAATCGGATGCTTCCCCTTTTCATTCCGCTTTCAACCTCATGCAGTTATTGTTACCAAAGTTCACCTGGAACTTTTCTCATTATGCATAAGAGGCTACAACTTCTTTTGCACCCTTTCTAGCTTGGCTGATTGTTTTTTTTTGTTTTGACTTTCTTATATGAGAGAGCAAACTAGTGAGTCCTTTCCTTTGAAAGCCAGAACAGCTTGGGATGTCAAGTGCACTTAAATTCTCTTTTGTCAGGCGATGCGGGCACACAACACACACACAAAAACGAGAACAACCTACGGAAGAAGCTAATTTCTCAAATTGGCCTGACAACCCCGCAATTGCCCATTGTAGGCACTCGTGATGCCGGTTATTGTTGTTTAACCTATGGACTGATGTCTGAATGTGTGTGCGAGCTGAGCACGTATGTTTTTACGGATTCCCCGCTATCGCAAGCAATTTGAGCTATCAATAAATCATGGAATTTTGGCGATCTATATCAGGACTGTGGGTAGGGTTGGAGCTTGGAGGAAGCAAACGAAATATATTCGAGGTGTGTAGGAGCTAAAAGGACAGGTGATGTGTGTCTGACAGCATTATAATGAGGAAGCGCAAGCTCTCCCTAGGGACGATGGTGATTCTATAAATCCAAATTGAATGAAGAGAGTTCTTCAGGCCATTGGTTTGAAGGATGTTTATCATGGCGTGTCAATGCAAACATCTATTGCCGGCTGTGACTAGTTGGCATGGTTTGTTGACTGAGCCAGATTCATGAATTAAAGATTTTGGTGTAGTGCAGCACCCACTCGCGCTAATGGAAATCAAATACAATCCAGCAAATTATTGGCGGACACAATAAAAAATGAGATACAAGATGTATCTCATATTTTGGTCAATTTACTGCCTAATGGAACTGTCATCCTAATTTAAATGTATCTGCTTCTGATCGCATAAGCAATAACCTCAGTCGTCTTTCCAAACGACCTTTGACTCCCTCCTTCAACACATTTTGGCATCATGCGGAAATTAATGAAGTTGTGTGCGGTGGAAAAAAACACTGAAACTAATCCTCGCAGAAGATGAATGTGATATACATATTTAAAATCCTCCCAACGTCCCATTCAATTAGAGTGGTAGGGACTGTTATTTGCCCCCTTTTACACAAAACTATATTGTGATTAATAGTTAAGAGGGAAGACAAGGCGTTTGTGCTGACTCAAACTCATCTTGGAGGAGGACACCATGGGAAGCCCAAGAAAAAATCACCTTATGAGAGGACACACAGTCATTTATCAATGTTAAATCTTATGCCAGATCTTTCACTAAGGGTTGCCAAAACATTTATAATTCACGGGGAATTATGTTACCAAAATCTGCCAGTTGGTGTATGTAAAGGTCCTGAAGGGTTTGTATTGATAGGTTTTGATTGGCAATTTAAGTGACGGGTGCTTGGCAGCCATCCAGAAATGTGGGGTATAGTTTAGAACAGTTCAGCGAAAATGGGTACCGATTTGAGAGAGCAACATGTATACTCCTTGTTTAAATAATTCTTTTAAAATGCTCAGTACATTGCTCAGGTGATACCACTTCGAATGCTAAACAGAACCAATGCGCGTTGATCATTGGAAACATAGGGAAAAGTTGGGTACATTTGATGTCGGGATGCGTCTGGCTTTGCCAGCTTCAATATGATTCCAGCTGGGTACTTTTGTGGAAAAAACTTAAAAGAAAAGTCAAACCAGTTGTTTTAAATAAAATCTTGTTTAATGTTCGATCTCAAATATTCAATATACCTAGTAATAATTTTTCTTTTTAAATTTAGGAATAATTTTTAGAACTACAGGTCTTTGAAAACTTAAGTGTTCCACATTACCCTACTCAGTTTCCGGAGGGAAGTTTACGACAGACTCTTACATCCTTTTTCCAACTCTAAAGGCCGTTTGCTCAAACGACTCTAAACGATTTAAGTTCTACTTAAATACTTATAGGCTACTTTTTTTAGGGCATAAATTGTCACATAAGAGTTTATATGACACTTAATTCGTTATGAGTGGTATGAGCAAACGGCCCGAAAGTGAATATAAATTTATATTAAACTTGTTCTGAGTTGGTTACAAAATATCATCCAAATCAACTGATATGGTACTTTATATTCGATTAAAAAAATTATTTTGATTGACTAGCTCTGTTTGTTTGTACCTGTATTTATTGTGATTACATATCCATCCTGAAAAAAAAAATAGCCATATGTTGGCAAAGACATCGTGAATGTCAGCATGTTCCTTCGGAATTCAGTTCCGTTGACATTACACAAAACAAACAGAGCTAGACCGATGGCGCTAGATTTCATATCAAAATTGACGGTTTTTGTTGTATTTTGGATTATAACTGATGATAACTTTAAGTAGAATAACTGTTTTATACTGGATGTTGGAATGGGAACGTTCATATATCTATTTTCGTAAGTCTGAAAGCTGACTGACTTAATGGATCACAGATCGGACTCATGCACAGCTTTTTCTGTTGACGTTTATGGAGAAGTATCCCGCTTATCTAGTCAAGAAATTCATGACCAAGTACTAAGTTGACAGTTCGTATATGTGGCTGACGTGAGAGGAAAAAGTGACGTTACCGACAAATCTAGTTTTTGCGTTCAGAGTACACCTAATCAAGTCCACTTAAGATGATTAGATTATGTTTGTTTAACGTGCGCACTGGGTTGACCCTAATTCGTTCGATATTGCACTAAACTCGCCCTGGTACTGAAAACCTGTGTTTGACATGACTTCTAGGGCACCCCAGTTGTGACCTGAAGTGCTTTCAGAGTTTGCTGATATTCATTTTCAAACTCATCATCTATATCCGAACGCTTTTATCAACAAATTGCATTATGGCAAACTCAAATTCTGAGTTCAGTTCACTCATTTTTAAAAATAATGGCAAAAAAGTGTTACCAACAGATAAATTATTGTGAATTTCAAAAACTGACAAACTACAGGGCAACATTTTGCGTTCGATATAAAAGCCCAATTTTCAGGGTTGTGCAGGGTTTTTGACAGGCACGAAAATTATCTGACACTTCTCAGTGCGCACTAGTGGGCACTAGTGCCGTCACGTCAAACAAACCTATTGTTGATTGTTTATTGTAGATGACATTTGAATTGACACTTGACAGCTTTCATATATGTATCCTATTTTACCATTTGACATACCATATCCATACGCGATCCATTGATTTAGAAATGAATAATGCCAAGTTAAACTCACGTTAAAATCCGTTATCAAAAAATTGGCATCGAATGAACAAATGCAAATGTTTGGTATGCAGAGTTTAAAATTTATTTGACGTGTCGCTAGTCATCTAGCGTCTAAAAGAACGCAGCGGTACTGAATGACGTAAAATTTTTGCCGTTGGATTTTCCTAGTTTTAATTATTTTAGTTTTGTCACAACATTGTTCAAATTTTGAAACTACACATTGCTCTTTATCCAAGAATGACGTACACGGAACACACTGACAGCTGACAGATCCATGCATATCGTATAGTTGACAATTTTCCTCTTTGAAAGAAACACTTGACACTTCTCTGATTGGTAATGATGTTGGTCAATGACTGTATGAAGCACGTAGAGCATAACCACAAACACCATCCATCACTTTCTCATAACAAAAAAGGAATACAAGTAACTTCCCACTAAGGCAATTCAAAGCGATAGCTCCTTTTGTACACAAACATATCAAATTAAACATCAACAAGAAACAATTGAATTTCCATGCGTCTTGGAAAGTCCTGTTATACTAATGGAAATGGAAACAATGACTCAATTGATGGCTGCTATTAAGATGAAGATGAAAACTTCCTCCTTGCTGGTAATAATCGAGTTTAATTTCAATCTCGATTAATTACTTTCAACTTTATTGATTAAGAAAATAATACACGCACTGGCATAGTGACATCATCTTCAAAGACAATGTCGACGGCGAAGTTAAATTTTTGTTTTTGAAAATATAGGATATCCTGGGACACAAAATTTAACGAGAATAAAGTTTATGGGCGACTCTAATTATAAGAAAAGTTGAACGTTCTCCAGAGAACTAAAGCATTGTTTTTCCCGAGTGCATTATTCGCCTTTGCCCCCGGGAGAATAATTAATTTAACCCAAAGATATGCGATAAAACTGGAAAACGAAGGAATTCAGCAACGACTATAGTAATGGTTTGTGAGCATCGCTTAATTACAGACTCCTTAAAATGGTTGAATAACTTTGCCTTTGTACGGATTTGAAGAAAGGATAAAACACTTGAAAATTCAGAAGAAGTTATATCTACTTGCAATTATTATAAAAAAATGGATACATATCCGGTGGCAAATTTAAAAGCGGATTATAAGAAAGGTCACACTCCCGCCTAGGATGGAAGAGAATTAGATGGAAAAACAATTATAATGAAGATACTTTGTCGGGTCCTTCCGCAACCATTGTTTTAACCTTGTCTTGGCAAGTAGCAAATTCAGGTCAATTTAGCTAGCATATGGTGGTTGAAGTTTGCTTTGAAAGTAGCAAATTCCTCTGAAAAGAAGCCTCTAAATCACAAATTCGAGGCCCAAGTCGTATAACCCCTTGCAAAAACCGAGTTTAGCTGTCATAAGACAAAATTTTCGTATGGAAACCTAAAAAAACGAAAGGGAGATACAGCACTTGACTGGCTATTCAAATAGACCAAACATACAGCGCGGAGTCTTGTTCTTTACTAGCCAGATCTTCGACATCAACCTAAACTGTGCTGTGAGTTATTATAGCTAACCCCAAATCCTCAGTTTTGACTTATAATTGTTCTGCTATCATAGATCCACTATTAAAATTCAATAAAGGACTCATTCCTGAAATGACTACCAAAAGGTATGTCACCCTTGAAGCAACAAACGAAACCCTTACAAAGTAAATCCAATTCATCACAATTTACTTTTCAACTTCCCTCACGAGTCCTGGACAAACTTCAACCGTAGATTTTGACATTGTTCTCCATTTTCCAAACTCAATTGCATAACAACTTCATACAATCATACCAAATCGAGAAACTTATGAAAGCGAGCAATACACACGGAACTATATAAATACGGAGAAAGAAAAAAAAAATACCTACAAATGAAGCGTGGCTAAGGAATCACTGACACGAAAGGAGCTCTTTCTTCGGGGGTTAAAATAAACACGAAGAAAAATTTGTTCAAAAAAAAGAAACACCAACTTCAGAGCAAAAAAGTATTTTTCGCTTCACTTCGCACTCTCGAACATTGGCCCTCTATAAGACAGAACTCCAGCACAAGACAGCGGGTGACATAAAAAAGGATACACACCATGGATAGCGACAGTTTTGGGGGCGACAATACTTTATTTGGTGAGAGTATATTTCCCCATTCATGCCATTGTTTTGATTTCACTATTTTTTCTCAGTGGGGGTGGTATCCTGAAAGTCCTTGGGTTCAAAATGTTGCTGTTCTGTAGATTGTGATACGTGAATGACCATGGAAGTGATGGAGATGGAGTGAAGCTGTACCAATATGTATGTGACTTTTGGGAGCAATTCCATCGCAATGTGTGGGATAGACGTTGACCCACAGAGGGGATGTAATACATTTTGGAGTGGAGTATAATTTTTGTTTCGTGGACAAGATTTTTTTTTCAAGGATATGTAAGATGACCACCTAGTGGCCATTTGTTATACGAATGGCGGAAGATGTTATTTTTGTTTTTAAGAAATACGTGTAGATGGGGTTAATAGAGATGTCCCCGAAAGTCTCTTTAAAGGCTGGGTAAATTGTGAGTTATTAGCTGGGGGTTTGAGACCGAAAGATGTGCGCCTGGACATCGAATATGCGATGCCTGTAAGATTCCTGTGTTTACTTTCCTTCTTAACTACATATTTGTGTTCATTGGCGAGTTCATCTGAGAACCCCAGGCAAACGATATTTCGAGTCGCTGGGCGAATTGGCAAAATCAAATCGAGAGAACTAAGAACGAACATCTGGAGGGAATATTGGGATACAACTACAGGGTGTTCCTTCAGAGGTGCAAATGTATTTCTGTTTGAGTAATGCCTTCTAATTTCAAACCTGCCTTTGTGATTTTGAACTTTACCATTTCTTAACGACCTTTCCTGAGTTCATTAGGTCGTATGAAAAAAAACTTTGCTTTGAGTAAAAGGTTTTAGCAAAGTAAAAGAGCAAATGCTTTGAATCGGTATGAATAAAAACCTTGTTTGCTAAAGTAAGTTCGAAATTTCGAACATAGCATTTACTTCGCTGTACATGTCCTTGCCTTGCAATTTCTGTCAAACTTGACAAGTGACAATTGTCCGGTCTCCGGTGGATTGTTTATTTTGAATTTGTTTTCAAATTTTTTCGCGAAAATTATCAAAAGTGACAAAAAATTCAAAAGAAAAGGTGAAAAAAAAAATATGCAGAGCGACGAAGAGGACTATTTTGAAGAACTTTATGGTAAGGATAAGTGATGATGAGTAACTTCCATCTACCAAGTCTACTCCCACGACTGATCAAAATGAGTTGGTGTATGTCCAGGCCATAGAAGCTGTTATTTTGCTTAGTAAATCCCAAACTCCAACTATCAAAACGTTAAAAAAAACGTATCGCATCCATGTTTTGTTTGGTTTTCCTGCACGAACAAAACTTAATTTAACTATCTAATAACAAACCATCGAAAACTCACAATGCGTAGATTGTTATATGTAAAAAATATGCGTACAAAATATTTAGCAAAAGGTCTGAGTCAACTAAATAGCAGATTCAGAATTTTCATAGCATTTGCTTTGTCTGATTAGTTTTATTCATTCCGATCTGAGTAAAAGGTCAGTGCCGCCGCTTTCGAACATGCCAAAAGTTGGAACTAACTCAAAATGTTTTTTATGCATACGAAATGTAGCAAATGCTTCGGTTTTGACATTTCTCTAGAGTAAAAAAGCAATTGCTACGTTTTATTCATACGACCTATTGTGGTTTACAGAATATAAACAGCTTTCATAAATCAAAAGACAGAGCCAGCGGGAATTGTCCAACGTCATTCTGCTTAGCGAGACGGGCTTTACTGATCTTCAAAAAGTAGCTTTCGCTCTATCTAGTTTATCTCCCGATCGATTGTGCTTATCGACCTGGACTTCTATCGATTTCTCTACGATCGGTGGTAGTGTGAATTTTTTGCCGGTTTTGACTTAACCGGTTACCGGTCCTTTAATCGCTTTGGTGAAGCAGAGTCTGTTCGCTGACAAAAAAGACTTGAATTTGATGATCAGATGGACGCAAGTCTTGTCCGTCATTGCCCAAGATCAAAGATTCGTCCTATTTGACAGGAAAATTTCGATTGTCTAAAGAAATAATTTTATTCTTGGAACCTAACTCAACCAATACACCATAATAGAAGACCGACCTATTTAAATGGGTTTAATCTTTAATGATAAGTAGAACCTAAAAAAAAATGGTTTCATTTTGACACCACAAAGTCTGAACAAAATTTTTGAAAAATATTCTCAAAAGATTGGTGAGCGGAAACTAAAATGATGACCATACCATTCGCATCACCCCACAAATTATCAAGGACTACGGTTTAGTCTTTCCTAATGCAAAATTTCAAAGCCAAATTCCCTTGTCACAATCGTTTGCTTCTAATCAAAATGAGTCCCAGCTTATTTCAGTTAAATTACAAAACAGAAATACAAATTATAGACTTTCCTCTTATTAAACTTTCGAAATGGGTTCGCCTTATGATATATATTCCAGGACTTCCCCTGCCCCTCGTGGCTTATCTATCCTAATACACACTTGGGCTTCTTCTGAAAAAAAAAAACAAACTTCCTCTTCCCTTCGCTGTGATTTATTAATGCTTGATGTGAAGTTTTATTTTCTCTACCCCCCGCCCCGACCACCCACAATCCCGTTTCTTACGAATACATACCTACCTCGCACACCAATAAATGTCAATTTGTATGTTCTTAACATAAGCCCAAACTTGTACTCGGATTTATAGGAAAATTTTCATATTCGCAACCCTTAGAAGAAAATTGGCGCCAAAACATCCCGCAGCACATGGAGAGCGAAAAGCTCCTCCAATTCGCCGGCCAAACAGCTGAGTGCTGACGCTGAGTTGAAAATTCTCGCTCGGTAGTGTTACAAGAAAAGTTTCCGCACCACCATCATCAACATCATCATCGTGGATTCGATTCGTGACACAGTGTCTACAGACACAATGTGTAGATGCACAGTCAACCGCTCGGCTTTGTTGTGTGCCAATTTTTGTTGTTTGTCAGTTGAATTTGATTCATGCGTGTCGGTCGGTCGGTTAGCGTGGCTGAATGCAATTTCAGGTTGTATTGTGGTTTTGTGATTTTTGGCCAAAACGCGTTGGCCGCCTCTCCCTCCAGACAGTTTTCGAGTCCATTGGTTGTGTGTTTATAGGATAAAGTTTATTTCTTCGCGTTGTGATCGTTTATTTTCCTAGCGAACCGCCTCTGTCGACGTTCGTGTGATTTTTCTGTCCCGCTAGGAAAATAAATTTTACGCTTTGTGATTAAATGCAGTTTCGGGTTTGTTCTCCTCGAAAATCCACCCAAAAACAACGAGTGAAGCACATGGTGTGTTTATTTTTGAAATTTACACAAAATCTAATTTATTTGTGTTTTGGAAATAATAAATAATTGAAAAAAGAGGTATACCTACGCATCCCTGTGGTGTGTGGTGGCCTGTAATTTGTAAAAAAAAGGTACTACGCCCATCAAGGCGTGAGAAGAAAAATTACGGTCCATATCTTGGCGGTCATTGATGGGCCTGCCGATAAGTATGGTGTGAATTCAAAATGTATCCTCCTCCGGTACCGGGCCTGAAGTGATATTGCCCGTTAGAGGGTGGGGGAGTTTTCCGTTTTCCAATTAAGGAGCTGGCTTGCAAATAATTTTGTGTGGCAATGCCGGAGAAGCAATAGCAATGTTCTCCAAGTGAAGAAGTGCCTGTGTCACCGCATGCAAATCGATTGCAATTAGAGGGTGCAAAAAAAAAGTCCAGTGTTCACAAAATTGTGCCGTTACAACAATGTAAACATACACTTAGCCAATCACATGGAATACGCCGGAAACGTGTGAATAACTAAACGTTTGCGGTGAGTAGAAGTTTGGTCAGCTACTAATTGTTTGTGTTTACCCAATCATAATCAATGAGGGTCATGCCAAATTCGTGTTAGCTCATAATTATTGTAAATAAGCTGTGTCATGCAAATGAATGGACGCCACAAATACTGTGGGTTACAGTTTGTTTATCCCGTTCCATCGGAAAAACAATGAAAATGTATTTTTGGAAAATTGAAATCGCAGATGCGGTGAATATTTTTGATGTGGATAGGGGTCTTGTACCATAACTTTTCACGGTAATTAAAACAAATGCATTGGTATTTTGAAGACTCAACCTATGCAGGTGCACACATGTACATATGTAACAATTAACCCTATTGGGGATGGGGAGGCCTTGGCAGCAGTCGGAGTTGTGTATCCAATTAGGAATGATAACCAAAGGTTTCCTTGCCAAAGTTTGTGTGCATACATTTATTGTCAGTTGTGGGGGCTTTGCGTTACGTCGCGTCGGTGAGAACGCATTAACAGTTTATTGCATAAAGGGGAATTATTTTAAGTGACGTTTGCGCGCCCTAAACGATTATGTCGATTTAGCAGTGTGCTTTGGGCGCAAAGCCAGCTTTAAATATACCAGTTGCGATGATTGTTGTTTGCAATTATCGTATTTCGATTGGTCGGAATAATTAATTAAGCAAATAAATAATTGATCAATTTCATTTCCAATGGCAAATTGTGAATAAAAGGTGTCTCAAAATTCGCGAAAGAAGAAAATCACTTCTCAGTCAACGCAGATTTTTGAATTTGTTATTAATTAAGTAGGGTTAGGTTATGTGGTTAGGAATGGCATATCGGGTAAATGGCTTTCACGGTTTAGCGTGAATGTGAAACATATGAAAGTGTGATTTAATTTCGTTCATACCAATGAAAGGTTTAAATACACTTCTTTAAGGATCAAGTGATCGTGGCCTTGTTCCTTGTTGGCATTATATTTTAGACTCCATAAACCGCAAAGAAAAAAGATAAACGGCGCAAAATCGTTTGTTAAAGACGGCCAATACGGATCAATAAAAACAAAAATTATTCTATCAAGAAACAGTTCATGCAGTAACTTAATTTTTTCCTGGTCCACGTTTATATCTGACAGTTTTGGCACCAAAGGCAATAACTAGTGCCATCGACTGTCAGACACATTTTCAGAGAGAAAAGGTCCTACAAAGCCATTCAGCATAAAAGGAGTACCAAGCATTGATAGGTTGTCAACAATCTCTAGTGGATTTCTTGATCTAAAAATTAGGCAATTTTGACGATAACGAAAGCAATTAAAATGCAAATAAGCTTCATCGCTGAAGCACACAATTATCAAACTATAGCTGCCACCCTTTATTATTTCTTAAATATTTCTCAACAAAAAATCAAGTTTTTGTTTGTTTGTTTCGTGTAACGAATAATTTTGAATAGCCCTTAACTGTCAGTCATTCATTTGTTTCATTAGATTTGTCGGCTACTCCGTTAACTGAAAAAGCTGTGTGACCTTTGGGCCATTCAAAACTGAGGCACTTCAAGTCAGTTAGCTGTCAGACTTACATAAATGGATGCTTGAACGCCCCCAATGACATTCTCTTGCTGAATTGTGACATCTAGATAGCTATGCCTTGGGAGCGCCTTTTCTAAAAAACTTTCTAGCCTAATCCTAACTTCGACTCTAAGGAAATGTTGTTACCTAAGTCCGGAGTCAATTCGGATAACAAAACCTTCACCGAAAACGCCTTTTTCTCTGACAAACTGCCTGCTCTCTGCTATAGCCCCGATTTATGCTGGATGTCCATCTTATGGTAAACCTAGCATTCTAAATTCTGGGTATGGAATATGGATTTTTGGTATTGGTACCCATACTTTAATCAGTTAAATTGACTGCTGCTAAACAGTGTTCTTGTCAGAATGTTGTGGTTCAAAATATTAAAAAAAAAAACACTCTGCAAGATAAAGTTCGTGAACCATGATACCGGACTTAATTTCTCATTGCTAGAGGTTGTCTTTTCATTATTTAATCGAACCAAAAACCACTTCGCTCACTATCTAAATGGGAGCCCACTTTTTAAATTAAAACATAAATGGCTGATAACTTCGCGAAAATCCACTTCAAATATTTTCCCGCTCTAAAGATATTCCTTCGAAAAAAATAACAGTCAAATTAAAAAACGATTCGAATGCTTACATCAGACAGATTTTTTTTGGGAAATTGGATAAAGACCACTGCCCCACCAGGCAGCATACAAAACGCCAACTTTAACATGTAAGAACGTCCAGACGATTGAAAATCTGCGATCAGAATTCTGAACATAAATAAGTACCAAAATTGATTTCCTGTGCCATCGTATTTAGCGCCATTTATTTCAGTGCTTCCATTTTCTACGCAAATCTTATGAAGAAGTTAAATATTTTGACTAAAACCCAATTATTTAAATTTATTTCTTAAAAAACCGTGAATGTCTGATTTCCCCGATCTATTTCGACTTCAGTTAGAATGATTAACATTTTTTAATTAAAAATGTTCCAACAATATTTTGTAAAAATTAGTAAAACGAATCAACTTAATTAAAACTGGGTTTTCCGAGAATAGCAGTGGGAGTTGAAAAAAGTCGACCTTAATGCAAAACAAATTTGTTATGAGCAACACTGTGCTACACATAAAACTACGAACCAAGAGTAAACTGAATGTGTTAGCCAAAAAGCCAAAAAAGCGCCATCTGTTAGTGAAATGCAAACAAAATCAAGATGCCTGCCTGTAGGAACACAAAAAATCGAATTTCCTACTCGTAAAAGGGACCAAAATTAAATACACAATCCTTTGTCTAGAATTCAACACATTTCGCTTTGGTATTTTAGCTTTCATTTTAAGGATAAACAAAACGGCGATACCGGCTTAAACTTTCCAGGCCCTATTCAAATTGAAATAAGTCGAAGTAAATGTGCACAATTCTAATTGGGTTTCATTGTAAAAGACAAAATAGCCTCATAAGCAATGGCATAATTTAAACCGCAATAAAAACGCTTACCCTGACGCTTCCATTAAACCGTAACAAAAATGTTTTCCCCTTGTATCTACATATATACGAACCATGAATAACAAAGTGAAACTTTTTATAGAATACTAATGGCCTTTGAACAGATACCGGCCGGTTCGCGAAAGACAAACATGCATGCGAAATCAATTTCATTCATCAGCACTGCGCGTGTAACCCGCAAGTACTCAGTAAAAAAAAAAACCTTCAAAGCCTAAAAAAATAAAAATAAAAATTTATCGAGGAGACATGGAGGAAGCATGCCGTCTCTCGGTAGTTTATAAAGAAATTGTATTAAATTCTTTTACGTGAGCTATTTGAGCATGCAAAATGATTTTACTGTCCAGAGTTTTTTTTTTGCGAGGCACTATAATATGTGCAGCGTAACAAGTGGTACACAAAGCTAATAGAATGCAAATGTGCGGTTTAAGTGTCAAAAGGAAAGTTTCGAAAGAGTGCTGGGTTGGTTTTAAAATGTTCGATAAGCAAAGTCGATTAGATGAAGCCGCACTTGTCTACTTTGTGAACAACTTGCAATGTTATGTCGACGGTTTTTGGAGAAGAAATTAAACGGAAAATTGTTTCGAATAGTTGTGGAAGGGAGGGAGAGTTATCGGAGAGTTAAGTTCGGTACAGACGACGGGTGGCTTTTTTTTATATTATTTAGCACAAAATGACGCAGAATTTTTTTTTTAATAATTTCCATAACTTAACTGGAATTATGGCGACTAACATAATTTAACAAGCGAAATTCAATTTTCTTTTAACAATTGGACACATTTTTCGGTCTGTAGCTCCTAAAAGCTAAAGGTACCTACTTCTCATATGGGAGTTTTCAAAAAGTCGGTGATTTTCGCAAACGATTTTCATACATCAATTCTCTTAACTTTTCTGTTGTTATTTTTATGGAGAAACGAGTTATGGAAGCCATAATTTTCAGTACTTTTAAAATTAAAACAAATTTGAACTTTGTTGGGATATTTTTTCTCTTGTTTTTCCATTCAAAAATTTGGCCTGAATTCAGGTAACCAAGAATAATAAGGGTATTCAGTTAATCTCATAATTTTATGCGGCTCGAAAATTCATAAATTTCTGCGGTGCTTTAAGTGAACACTCCTCGGGAATAGACCTGAGTAGATCGCGTAAATTGACTGTCAAGTCGGCTGTTCAAATTATTTCCAAATTATCAAAATTCCGAAAGTACCTAAGCGAAAAGAAAAAAAAATATTAAATTCTTGGAGAAATCGGCAGTAAACGAGTTATTTATATTGGACGTATAAAAAAAAGTCTGCAAACAAACAAACAACAGACGACTGTCTGGCAAAGTTTGACACTTGTGATTTGCGCAATTTTCCGCGGTTGATTTCCGAGCCTAAATCGTCGCGGAAAATTATAAGGTCTGCGTAAAATATTCTCCATACCAAATCTGACAGTTCATATACCCTTGATATTAAAAAGTGTAAACAAATTACAACTCGATCTCGGAAAATGAGATAGAACAAACTGCTATGACTATAGAGCCATATGAATACTCCCAACCTTCTTCAAAGAGCCAACTAATATTCTTCTACCCCTCTCACATTAGTCGTGTTTTTTTGAGCTTCGTTCTCAGCAAAGTGGCTTAGTGGTTAGTGTGTTGGACTACTAAGCGAGGGGTCCCAGGTTCGAATCCCGAGAAAAACCCAAATTCCAACTTAAGGTTTTTTTCACTGCGCCACCTCTCGCGAACGTCTGACAAACATCCGAGAGTATAACTGTCATGAAAGAGCTTCTCAATTGGCCGTTTGGACTCGGCATAAAATTGTAGATCCCTTCCATTCGTCCCAAAAATAAAAACTCACACAAGACGAATGGTTGTGAGAAGCTAGGCTTGGGTCCATACGGACCTGTTGCGCCAATTATATTTTTTTTTTTTTCTCAGCAAAGCACAGTAAAGTAAGATTTTCAGCACACAATAACTACAATAACTACTGCGAGACTCGAAGTGTCAAGTAGAGCGTAGTTGTTGTAATTGCGTGCTAAAAATCCTACTTTACTTTGCTTTGCTGAGAACGAAGTTAAATAAAAAACAGGCCTATTGTAAACTCCTTGAAATTACTGCAGAATATTAATGCATATAAGATATTATGAAGAAAAATATCTACGAACAATTCAACATTCCTTTTACTTTTACGTTTAAAAATTACGAGCATTTTAGTCCAGTGAATTTAAAAACTTTTCTCCTGCCAACAGGCGCGCAAGTCGTCATTCGACCAAGGTGAAAGGAGTACTTTAACTTTCGCCTATTTACTACGTTACACCATTACAAGGTATTTTGAAACTTTTTGAAAAGAAAAAGGAAATAATCAAGAACATGTGAAACTTAAGCAATATTCTCGATGAGAACTTAAGTGATTTTTTTGGCCTGAATTATATTTCCTACAACTTGCAGCAAATTTCCCTTAAGGCAACTACAATCATCCTCAATGTATCCTGCTCGCGCTAAATTTTATGTCCCATACAAAAATGTCTACAAACATAAAATTTAGCGAGGTAGTTTAACAAAGCAGTATCCTGTTCGCTCGCTAAATTCTTAACTACATATAGATGGGCCGATGACAAGTCTCCACTCATTTAGCTCGCGAAATAAATGTCCGGTACATTTTATCGAAGATAAATTTTGACAGAAGAACAAGTTTGTGTTGTGATTATTATGGATTTTTTTTTTGGTGGAAACCGCATCAGGGAACGTTAGAGTGATAAATAAAAAAAAATGCAAAACCAAAATACAAAATAATTATTAAGCGACCAATTATCTTTGGTGTGGAGAATCGAAATGGCGACTAGGGACGCTAAAATTTAGCGCGAGCAGAACATTAAGCTTGAGCCTAAAAAACTGCTAACCAAAAAATATATTAAGGCAACACATCCATTGACGGCAACCTTTAAAAATTTAAAGCTTAAAAAGGATACCGAATAATGCGGATGTTGTTTACGATTTCATGATTTTTAACTTATTTCATAATTTAGTTACCGAGTAAGATTATATAACCAATTTGAAAATTCTGAACTCCATAGAGTGCTTATATTTTTCGTAACTGGTAACGCTGCTGTACATGTGTCACGTGTGCGATTCTATAAAATGACAACTTTCTTTCGTTTTCGGTTGTGCAAACGTTCCGCGTCATGTAACTTTAAAAACCAAGGAAATTTTCGTCTGATAAAAAACGAAAACAGTTCCATAAACGTTTTAGTGTTTTTTGTTAACTCCAAAAACCAAAGTGTCATAGATAGATAGATAATTTTTATTTCTTATAAATTCTTAATAAATTAACAATAGTTCTTAAACTTAAATTAAATTATTATTTTCAGTATTTAAAAATTAAAGAATATTTCGTCTGCTTAAAACGAAAAAACACTTCATGAACATTTTCTTCAGTATCGTATTTGTTAGCATCTGTTTCTGAAACAATTGGAAACTCATCCTCCGATGTTTTTCAGAGGTTCCCGACAGGTGACTCCTTAAAGTTTAATTTATCGTTAATTGAACCCCACTCAATAGTTCCCCACAATAATTACACCGAATTGAAACAAAAATTTTATTTAAATTTAATTCTAATGTCACCTATTTCCACAGAAGCGGAAGTTTTAATTAATTTAACAACACGGAAAGTGACAGCGTATTTCCTATAGTTCAATTTTAATTTATAGAAAAAAAGAGTACCCACAAAGTTTATATAAAAAAAAAAAAACCCAAACCGCAATGCAATATTTTCGTAAAGTAATTTCGTTGAAAACAGCAAATTAAAATTGCTTTCCTATAAGTGTTATGGGTAGTAGTGGCAGTGAAATTAATTTGCAAATTGAGTAACGATTTCGATTTCCGATGTAATAACGAAATTCCACGAACACACACATATACCACTGCCTGGAATAACAAAATCTCAGTCCCCTCTATACAAATAAATACCGTTAAAGTAAATATTGCAGCGCCAGTGCTCTTTTGTGTGCAACAATGTAAGCGTATTATCCCAACCACTCACCGCCATTTAATTCGCAAACTCGATTTCATATCAACGCAAAAAAAAAATGACTTATACCCAGTCAAACGAAAAGTGAACACTCTTCCATTTTTGTATTCCCCATGAGAGGAAAAAGCCAATTTTACCATAAAATTGCTTAATTTCGAAAATCATCTCACTTTGAAATCTGACGACTGTACTGGGGGCAATGAGATTTGGGAAAATTTGACACGATGTAGACTCCTCCCCGGGGTGTATTTGAGTTTCTTCATTCGCACAATTCGCAATTGCAGCTGCGTTAGATTATTATTTCACTGGGCGATACAAAAACGACATTTCGAATTAATGGGATCCACCGACTTTTATTTTGGTAGAGGGAATGGAAAGAGAATCATTGAAATAAAATCCTGTCAGTTGAAAACGGATGATACTTAAGTAATTTGCCACGAGGGAATTTGCAATGAATTACGTCCTTTTAGCGATTTCTTTTGATTGAAGATTTTCCTTTTATCTGAGATGAGTTCGAAATCAGAAAAAGGGACCCACGTAGGTAGTCCCTTAACTTATTTTTAAGTATTTCAAACGTCGTAGAAAAAATGGATCTGTGAAAAGAAAAACAGGTGTACTCGAATCTCTGAAGTGATGATGGGGAAAATGCGTGACTCTCGATATTGATTTTGGTTACGGTCTATATGACAGGTATCATCATAAAAGGTGATAGCTATTAACTTCTCCCTTTGACATTTGCCCTCATCTGTGCACAGGGGCAAATCAAATCAGCAGAAGTGGTAAGGTGATGTGTAGAAGTTTGGCAAGGATTTTCATTCACAAAAGCCCATGGAGTGTAAGTTTGTATAATTTAACATTTCACTTTCGACATCTAAAATTCGAATGAGAAAGTTTCATGAACTTTGCTCGTATTGTATTCAAGACTAATTGTTTCCACAAACTTTATTTCACTAATCAAAGTCATTCTCTGCAGTGTTCTTCCTAAAGTCACAACAATCCCAAGACCATTATACATTATTTCACCTTTTAAGGACATTTTATGTAAAAAATAGGAACATATTATGCCGGACGCATAACTCTTGATTACACTCCCAAAGGACCAACTTTGTTTATTCGATTTAAATGGCGACATAGTAGCACGTGACTATGTTAATAATTTTCTTCACCCAACTATACCATCTCCGAGTCAGATAATAAAAGCAAAATAGTAGCCCGACAACAAATAGATAAATAGAATACTCTGTGCCATTTCTGTTGGCGAGCAAATAAATCCTACAAGAAATCCAATTTTACTTCCCATACATCGTGATTTTCCACTACAGCGGTGTTGTTGACCCCAAAGCTCTGTCTACGAAAATAAAACGCAACATCTTGGAACTCGTGAGGTTAATCTACCTCTGGCTAGTTGAAAATAATAACTACCCAGCAGCGTCTCTGTGTGCATACCTTTTCCAAGAAGAAGGTAAATTTTCTGCGTTATTATTGCCTTGAATGAGCTCCCCTGCCCCTTGCATGAGTGGGTGTAATAATTTTGTTTTAAATGGAACTGGATTATGGGGTCTATTTCTGAACTGAATGTGAATGGATATTGTGTTTTCTTTCTTCGGAGTTGGAGGCGGTATTTCTAGTGTCGGACTTTTGGCAACTTGTCCTACAGGAGTTGTTGGCGGTATTGTAGTTTACAGTGAATGGCAAGAATTTGTTTTAAAGGAAACATTCGGGGTGGAGTCATTTCGAGCATCAGAGGGCCAGGATCAGAAGACGTGGGCGTCTACTGATGAGGTTATGTCTATACCGCAGAGGGAAGAAAAATAAGAGTTTTTGAGTGAAGGCCGCTAACATGAGTATTTTTCTTTAATTAATGACTGACTTAAAGAGGACTGAGGATTTTTTTCCATTAGGTTATATATTTTTTAATAATTTTCTCGACTGGCAACAAATTTCTCGATTTTTTCTTGCCACGAAGTTAAGCGCGAATTAAAACACTTGGTTCTTACTTTTAAAATTAAACAATATTTATTTGGAACTATGTCCTTTATTATTGAAATACTTTTTACTAATTCTAAAAGGAGCTTAAGGCTACTATGTAGTTACAATAAGACTGTCGATAAATTCATCATACAGTCGTATTTATATACTTTTCTTATCTATCTACAAGGAGACCCAAGCGTACAATCGTCTTGCTTGATAATGAAGAAGAGATAATATTCCAACATTGTATACAAACGATATTATCTCTTTTACATATGTTATCATTGTAGCGTTGTGTGCAAGACTGTACTAGAGACTAAAGATATCATTGAATACAAATAATGTTATCTTTTTTCTCAATATGTTTTGCTATGGATACTTAACTCCCCCCCTTGTTAAACGAAATCGTCCCGATTTTTCGACGCTATTTTTAACATCTCTCTTTCATAAGTTTTGTTATATGCGTCAATCTTTTTTTGTTTTTGACGATCTGTTATACATTGTATAGTTTTTATCATTACGTACGTAAATGCTAGAATAACAATCAGTGTTACAATTGTGTATATAGTTGATAATATCGGTTTTTCTTCAAAAGGAATAATTAGTTTTTTTAAAGTATCTATGTTATCGAATTTGTACATTGTATCTTCTTTAATTATTTGGTCGATGTAAGACTCTGAATTATGATTTCTTAATATAACTTCTTTAATTTGCTTATGCATGTTTTTGTATATTTTATCATCTAGATTTATAGTATTTTCATAAGTAACTAAGTTTATACCATTAATTGTTTGATTATTTAGCTTATGCTTACCGCTTAATAACATAACACCGGATTCAATTTCTAAGTCGTAATCGTATTCTTGTTTAATGTTGCATTTTGAAGTTATATTCTTTAAAAGTGGAATAAGACAATTTTCTTCTTCAAAGTTAATTTCACAAATGTTTTTACTTAGATGATTTTGACAATTTCTTGTTCTTAAATAAGTTTGGTTACATAAGGCAATTGTTTTATCTGTAATGATTTTTCCATGTTTTGAATTTAAGGGTGTTACTTTATACAATTTACATGATTTAATTAGAACTGGATATTTATATATTGTGATGAAGAATTCATCAGTTCTAGCTAATAATATTTTAGAGTACTCAAGTATATTTATTATGGGTACTTGAATTATTTCATGTTGAATAATATTTTTAATGTCATCTAAGTCTAGGCTTTCTGATAAATATTCATTATTTTTTGCTGCATTAATTGTTCTGGTCAATAATAATAATTGTTCGTACACTTGTTCTATTACTAAATGTTCTTTAAGGCTCTGACCTTCGAATTGTTGCAAAATTTGTTCGAATCTAGAATTTATAGTTTTTTGTTTATTATTGTTTTCTATGAGATTATTTATACTCGTTTCTATGTTAACTAAGTCATAATGGTCAGGATTACCAAACACATATTTGAAAGCTGTTCCTAAAAAGTTAATTGATCTAGTATGCCTAGTATGTTCTTGTAATTGGTCTGCTAAATTCTTAATTTTACTTAACCAAATTTTTTCTTCTTGTGTAGGTTGATAGTTACTAGTTACGATATTTACGTAAGGTTGAAATATCGAAGTCAGGTTGGTGGCATGTAACAAATAAGTTTGTTCTTTGAATAAATACACGTCATCTGTTTGCGTAAGTATAAACTTCTTGTTTAGTAACTCAGTTATTTGAACGTTTCCTTGCCCTTCTTGACTCTGTACAATTCCTAGTAATGTTAGGAATATTAATATTTTCGTCATCTAAAAAATGATAATTCTTTATGTTATCCTTGTGAATTTTTATTCCCTCTTTAGAGATTACAGTGTCTCCTTTATCTTCTTCTACTATTCTTGTTATGTATCTGGCGTTAGATTTCTTTCTAAGACCTGTGATTCTTACCATTATCTTATCTCCTTTTTTATATTCTCTGTGTCGAGTTCCTTTATTTAGACGTTCGATCACTTTTTTGGATGCTGAGTTTAGTTTATTTATTATAATTTCACTATTGCTATATTTATTTTGATTAAAGAAAATGTCTCTAGGTTTCAAACCGGTAACTGAGTGTATAGAATTATTTAATTCACGCACTGTTCTAAATATTTCTTCGATAAGTCTTGTTTTATTCTGAATTGTGAATATTCTAGACAGTTCAGTTATTGTACCGTTTACACGTTCTACCTGACCGTTCGCTGTCGATCTGTATACTGGAGTTTCTACTTTAGTTATGTTGTATTTCAAACACATTTGGTTCACCATTTCTGTTTTGAATCCCTTCTCGTTATCTGTCATGAGTCGTTCACATTTTGGGAAATAATTAGATAAGACCTCTTCCATAACGTCGTACAGTCTGTTTCGAGTTTCGATTTCCCGAAGGATTGTATATTTAGAATACTTATCTACTGTTACAAGGAAAGTATACTTGTCGTTGAAGTATATGTCCATATGAATGTGTGTTCCCACATGTGTTGGTATTTCTGAATTATTCAGAGGTTCTCTGATAGGTTTTCTTTCATATTTTCCAAATAGACATGCTATGCATTTTTTGTTGAAACTCTTTGCTTGTTTATTTAGATCGGGCCAGTAATATTTCTCTGAGATTTCTTGTATATTGTTACGTAACCCTCGGTGTGCTCTTTCGTGAGTTACCCTTACAAGTTTTAGTTGTTCCTCCAAATTTGTTACGTCTTGAAGTTTTCTTGGTGTGAATATAAATCTTACTAGTGGGAATTCTTTTTTTATGTTTTCACCATATTTGTATATGTTTTCAAATTTCGTATGCAAAGCTACAATCTTTTGGGGTTGTATAACTTCTTTCATCTGCCTTAGTAAAGAGTCTTTGTCCTTAAACTTTATTATGAGTCTTATTTTGTTACTAAAATAGATTTGTGTTTCGATATTATTTGTTATATCTTCAATAAGTTCGAACTGTGCAGTGTATGCATTAAAAGGCTGATTCACAGTTTTTATTATATCATTAGAAGAACTTTCAGCTGAATGTGCTGTTTCTATGGTAGAAGTATTTATGCGTTGACGTGATAATGCGTCAGCTACAAGATTTAGGTTTCCTGGTTTATAAACTAATTTTGCTCCAAAGTCTTCAATGATTCCCTTCCAACGTTTCAGCTTTGTGTTGGGATTTTTTTCTGATACAGAATATATAAGGCTCTGGTGATCGGTATATATGGTTAAGTCTGCTATACCATATATGTAGTTTCTGAGTTTTTGTAAGGACCATATGATCGCTAATAGCTCTTTCTCGTTTGTGCTATAGTTCTCTTCTGTCTTACTCAGTGTTCTTGACAAGAAGTGTATAGGTTGCTTATTCTGACTTAGTACGGCTCCAATAGCTATGTTGGATGCATCTGTAGTAAGCTCGAATGGTTTACTATAATCCGGTTGAAAAAGTTCGACTTGTTCTTTCAAATAATTTTTTAAAATTCTAATCGCTTCTAATGCTGAATCATTCAGATTTAACTTAATATTTTTACTTTGTTTTTTGTTTACTTTACCGTTATCTCCTCGTAAATATAATGTCAGGGGCTTGGCTATGCTTGCGTATCCTTTTATAAACTTACGATAGTAACCTGTAAGACCTAAAAATCCTCTCAAATCCTTTACCGTTTGTGGGACTGGAAAATTTTCTATAGCTGCTATTTTCTCAGGGTTCGTAGTGATTCTACCATGTCTGATTATGTGACCTAAGTATTCTACTTCTTCTTGAAAAAACTTACTTTTCTCATCAGATATTTTTAATGTGGCTTTATTGAGTACGTCGAATACTTGACTTATGTGCTGTATATGTTCTTCCTCAGATGAAGAATATATCAATACGTCATCAATGTAAACGTGTACGAATTTACCTACAAAGTCTCTCAAAATGTCGTCCACGCATCTCTGAAATATGCTTGGTGCATTTTTGAGCCCGAAAGGCATTCGTTTAAAATGATATTTTGCGCCATTTATAGCAAAAGCTGTTTTTTCTTTATCATCTGTTTTGATTTTAATTTGGTGGAAACCTGACTCCAAATCTAACGTTGTAAAGTACTTGGCTTTACCTAAATTTTGAATTGTCATGTTGACATCCGGAATGGGGTATCTGTCTGTTACAGTGTGAGCGTTAAGTTTTTGGAAATCAACAACCATGCGCCGTTTTGGTTTTCCTTTTTCGTCCAAACCTTTTTTAGGTACTGTCCATATAGGACTGTTATAAGGACTATGGCTTTTTTCTATTATATTGTCATGTAAGAGTTTCTGTATTTCTTTGTTTACGAATTCGTTATCTGCTATGGGATATGGATATTGTTTAACATAAACCGGATTATCATTGGTCGTCCTAATGCTTGCTTCTATAGTATCTGTAAAGGGTAACGGTCCTATGCTGTTATTAATCTTCATCAGTCTATCTATGTCTGCTTTATAAATATTATTTTCCCCAATTATGTAATTAATTTTCTGAATAGATTCGACACTGCTTATGGTAGTTAGAGTCATATTACTGAAATTTATTTCCGCGTTTAGAACTTTAAGTCCTTCATATCCTAATATCATATCAAAAGACTGAATATCCTCTAATTCAAAAAATGTTATATTTTTCTTTAATATCCTAACTACTTTCTTTGTATCTACCATAGAATAACCATGCATTGTTTTTATTTTTATAGGTTTAATTTTAATTTTTTCGCTAGAATCGCATTTTCTATTAATGTAATTATGGGTTGCACCAGTATCAATAAGAATTTTATAAATTTTCTTAGAAATAGTACTAGTTAAATTTAAGCAGGGCAACCCGTCTACTAGTTTAAATGATCTATTCTTATGTTATTATTTACCATACATTCCGTTTCATCTGCTTCTGCATATGTACTGCTGACATCGTCTCTGCGTTGTTGTCGGGAGTTATTTACTCTCTGCTGCTTGAAGTTCTGCTGATAAGATCGTTGCGGTCTGTTGTGTGTGTTGAAACTCCCGCTGTGTTCACGTTTCGCTGGTGGATTATATACATCGGGTTTGTATTGATTCCAATTTTGTCGCTGTGCATGTACAATTTGTCTCGAGTTTATCTCCATCGGCTGTGGTCCGTCATTTCTCTTGGAAGGGTTTAGGCGTGGTCCTTGATTGTGTTGCTGCATATTATCGTATTGCTTCTGGGGTTGATAATTCGTTGTTTGGCTCGAATAATTTGGTCTTCTTTCGTTTCTGTGTTCATGTGGCATATTTTTGTGGTGCTTATCTTGAGTGAGATGTAAATGCCTGTGCACATTATCATGTTCTATTCTGCGAGCAATTGCGAATGCGTGTTCTAGATCATTTATTGTAGCTGAATATAATGATCCTCTTGTAAAGTTGTCACTCATACCATCAATGAATATACGAACTGCGTCGTCGTTAGCATTTTTAATTAGTCTGTCGATTATATTCGGCGGATCACCTGACATAGTGATTTTTGATATTATTAAATTGAGATTTTTATTTATCTCGTCGTGGTATTCAGACAGTGTGCTTCTTTTTTGCGTGATGGCTTTCATCATGTCTTGTAGCACGTATAGAGGTTCTTGATTAGAGTACGTATAATCTAATCTGTTACGTATCGCCTCAAAATTAAAAATTGTGTTATAATTAGTTAACACATTCGCGGCTGCACCCTGTATTTTACTTTTCACTATAGTCAATGCTGCTGCGTACTTACTGTGTGTTTTGAGGTTTTTAATGCTGTCCATTAATCTGGATGCTTCTTCGCGCCACGACCGATAATTTGATTGATCGCCGTTGAAAATAGGTAGGCTTTTAAATGCGTCTAACTGTATTTCACTACCATCTGTATATGTGGTTCTTATTTCCTCTAGCACAGGTATGTTTGGTACTATGCCTAATCCAGATTTTACTTCATTTAGTTTTGTTTCTAAATTAGTGTTTATTTGATTTTGGTTAGTTATTATTGCTGCTAACCTTGCATTCTCTGTGCGTGTGTGCTCTAGGGTTTGTGTTACTGTGTTGCACCTGGTTTCTAAAGCTTCTAATCTTGCCATTAATACTGCGAGTTGTTCCATTTTGAACTCGTGTCTGTTGTCGTCGAATTTGTGTGTTTTTTTTTCCACATATACACTTTCACTGAATTGCTTTGCTGCTTCGTACGAAGGAGCTATATTTGTACCTGCTATGCTAGGTAATTCTTGTAACCGGTAACGCGAGTGTTCTGTTTATACTAGATTTCACTACTTGTTCCCGAGGTCCGCTCGATTGAAGTTAAAAAGTATATTTAACCTCCTGGCAGGATCGCCAATTAAAACACTTGGTTCTTACTTTTAAAATTAAACAATATTTATTTGGAACTATGTCCTTTATTATTGAAATACTTTTTACTAATTCTAAAAGGAGCTTAAGGCTACTATGTAGTTACAATAAGACTGTCGATAAATTCATCATACAGTCGTATTTATATACTTTTCTTATCTATCTACAAGGAGACCCAAGCGTACAATCGTCTTGCTTGATAATGAAGAAGAGATAATATTCCAACATTGTATACAAACGATATTATCTCTTTTACATATGTTATCATTGTAGCGTTGTGTGCAAGACTGTACTAGAGACTAAAGATATCATTGAATACAAATAATGTTATCTTTTTTCTCAATATGTTTTGCTATGGATACTTAACTCGCGCACAACACGATCAATTGGCTATTAGGCGCCAACGGAGCCATAAGTGACAGAGGACCACCACATTTTTAACTTTCTCCATTACGTATAGTAAGATATTCGTACAAAATTTTTAACTCGAAATGTTAATCAAATCTGACATTTCGATTATAGAGAAACTGAAAAAAGTGGGTGGGAAAATTCTCTCCCACAGCCTAAACGGCTACCTGGATTTCGTTCAAACTTCGGATTTGGAGTTTGGAGGCTTACAGTTCGGGGATTTTTTTTTGCACGATAACCTCAATATTAATGGTACTTCCCATATAAAATTTTCATACCAGTTTGATTTTTTCGCAAACGGCTCTAACGATTTCAACCAAAATTGAAATTTAAGCTTAGGTAGGTGTGGTTAACATAAGAGCATACTCAGTTTACTTTTGAAACTCGGGCATATCTCGTAAACGGTCCATACGATTGTAACAGAAATTCATTTATAAGGTAATATGGTCATTTCGAACTTAATGGCAGACTCAGTTTATCTCTGTATTACCATAAAATGGATTTTTGAAAAAAGTAATTTTTGGAAAATTTACTTTTCTTTAGTTTACCGGAAAACGGCAATAATGATTTTGACCAAAATGCAAACTTAGAGCAAAATAAATGTTTTTAAAATTATTGCGTTCTCAATTTTTAACTCGAATCACCGAAAACGCTAATTTTAAAAACTGCTCATATCTCGAAAACCCCATTTTCGATCTCGATTAAACTTTAAAAACAAAGTAATGCTTACATCCCTAACAATAACTTGTACTCGGTTTTTAGCTAAATAAACATTGAAATATTTGGTACTGTTTTACAAAAAACCGCTCTAACGATTTTAATTAAAATGAATGTTAAAAATAAAATCAGTATTCGAAATAGGATCCCGTACTTAGATTTTCTCAAAAAAATTCTAAAAAATCAGTTGTCTTAATTATTTGTATTTCCCGATCTAGTTTCACATATCTATGCTATATTTTGGTTATAATCTTCCCACTTCCTATAAAAATGCAATAACAGCTACGCAAAACTTCATTTTAGCAAATATTTCTCTTTTTTTTCAACCTTATTGAATATGCGCCTTAAAATAATTGCAACCACTTCCTTATACAATCAGAAATTCGTACTTCATTTGCACCCCAACACACGTCCATCGGCATATTCGGTTTATAACTGCTAATGCAAGCTCAAAAACAAATCTCTGAAAACTTAAATATATATCCATGTTACGATATCGGTCTAACACGAACCCTGCTTCCAGTCATAGACACCTTAAGCCAGCGTTACTAATGTATTCCAGTTCTCTAAAATCTTGCAAAGTGTAAGAGCTTATAAAATAGTCCTACTGTAGACGCTTTAAACCCTTTAACCATAACTTGGGACAGTTGCCTGTTACTGACAGCTTCAACTTATAAAAACTCGAATAGTTATTTATATTTATGTACTGCAGTGTCTTCATGGTTAGTGTGTTGGACTACTAAGCGAGGGGTCCCAGGTTCGAATCCCGAGAAAAACCCAAATTCCAACTTAAGGTTTTTTTCACTGCGCCACCTCTCGCGAACGTCTGACAAACATCCGAGAGTATAACTGTCATGAAAGAGCTTCTCAATTGGCCGTTTGGACTCGGCATAAAATTGTAGATCCCTTCCATTCGTCCCAAAAATAAAAAAAAAAAAAAAAACTCACACAAGACGAATGGTTGTGAGAAGCTAGGCTTGGGTCCATACGGACCTGTTGCGCCAATTATTTATTTATTTATTTTACTGCAGTTTTGGATTATTCACCTGATAGAATAACCCAAAACTGAATTTTATTTATCACTACATTCCTTTTCCTATATTCTATGCACCGTTTCTTTCTAGCATCAGTTTTCAGATTTTTGCCTACCTATTTCATAAAATAAGAAAACAACCAACCAAACTTTTGATAAACGAGAAAGTTTCCTTTGTCCCAGTCGTGCTTTTTATTTTTTGTGAAACTTGACCTCAACTTGTTACATTGCCCTGTACTAGTAATAAATTTTAGAACAGATAAGAACATTTTATGAACTCACAGTGCCGTCATTTTCTGCACGGGACTAAATATTGTGACTTACAAAATATTTAAGGTCAAGTTAAAAAATGATTATTCAGGTATTAATCATCAGTTACCTCTTTTATACTGCGCCTGCCAATCTTCACATTGTTTCACGGACTTTATTATTCTGCTAAAAACGTCAGCATTTTTTTTTGACACCCTCATTTTTTTGGGGCGGTTTTACCCAAAATAGTTCTGAACGAGGCAAATTTTTGTTTTCCAAAATTAAGTTAGTGCATACTGCATAGTTTCTAAAGTAAATTAAATACAGAATTCAAGAAATAGGTGGAACTTCAAATCAGATCACCACTTGACACTTGTCAATTGGTAAACCAGTTGTTAATTCATTTCGAGTTTCCCCTTCTTTATTACTAGTTCTGTTTTGTTTTTTTTTAATGGAGCGGTCCCCTAATGATATTTTGAGTTTTAGCCCTTTTTTGAATTCTTCGAAGCTTGCTTTTGAAACGAACATACTTTTCAAACAGTTCAAACACATAGTATACATAACTTGTCAAAGCAAACTACTCAATTTGAATAAAAGTTATGCTTCTATATGTATCTACTGTATTCTGTTGATGTCCTTTTGATTTTTTTAAAGCATCTGACAGAAGTTTTTATAAACCTATCTTTAATTACTTTGAGATCAGAGCAAGCTCTTAGGAAATTATTTATTCAAAGCATGTTACGTGGCATTCCTCGATACTAATAATCATATTTAGTGTCCAGATTAAATTTTTCGAACTCACAGTGGCGAAACTTTCCATACAAAATTGCGTTTTGTCACCTAAAGAATATATCAGGTGAAGGTTAAAAACGATTATTAGTAAGGGCTGTTGTGTGAACGAACGCACCATATGGTTCCATATTTGGAACTATACTTTTTTGTACCCTGCTGGACAAAATAAGGGGAATCAAATCAAAGAGTGGACAATTTTGATTTATGCTAATTTATATCATTGTGTTCTTCTGAGAAGTGAGTGTCAAAATAAAGACCTTTTGAAAGCTTAAATGTATTTTTCATTAATAAAATAAAGAACAAAAACAAAAATGCCGCTGTTACTTTGTTTAGCAGAATATTTTCACGACTCATTCTTTTTTTATTTTGTAGACAGTTTTAGTTTAACTTCAGCAAAGGAGAACTGGACTTATTTAGATAATTTTGAGATTAAAAAACTGTCCTGAAGTTAAGTAGGCGGATATTCCCCAAATTTCAAGGAGCATAACAGTCTGCAATGAAAAATTTCTCTCTTAAAACTATAAGAAGGGTTGGCATTACTAGTATTGTCAGCTGTCACGAAACGTCAAAAATGTTCTCTTGATTCGGTAAACCAGATTGGTTTCTAAGTGTCACGTCGGTCAGATGTCAAAGTTAATTGCCTGTTGAACCTTACAAGATGACCGTCAAATTCACTACCTACATTGGCTTAAACTATTTCTGACATCTTCAAATAAGAGACGTAGTGCGACGATGCAACCTTACATGACGCCAGATTTGTAGATTCTATAACCTGAAAACCATTTTCTGAGCTGAAAGATAATATTGTTCTATGACTAGACAAAAAGGATAGATTTCTATAGTTTTAATAATATCGGGCCATACTTAACGAACACACTCAAAATTTCAAAATTTCATACAGAAACCAATTTATATCCTAGAATACAGAGGCTCCTCGCGGCAGTTTCATTTGAATGCTCCCACCAAGTGTGACTGGGGTTGTGCATTCAAACAAGGCTGAAGTGACTACCATTTAGAATATTTTGCAATTTCGGTTTTGGTTTTAACTAATTCAAACGCCAATGTGGATTGGAACGTTCCGTTTTCTGCAAAACATTGTGATGCAAAGCTTTTCAAGGAATTGTTGTTTTTTTGTTTTATTAGCTTTAATTATGATTTGTGTAGAAAAATAAATAAAAAAACTATATGCATAATTATAATATTTTTGACCGGATTTCTGGTCAAAAATTCCTATTTTATCTTTTGACCGGATTTTCTGACCGAATTTAGAAAAATAGAAATCGGTCATTCGGTCAGATTTGACCGGATTCATTATTTTTTAGTGGCAACACTGACTAATACTGCTTCTGCTTTTTGACAACGTGGCGAGCTCCATTTTGTTTTCGCCGTAAGATGGCTGAATCTGCCGTAATGGATTGCAAATGGCTTACGCTGCGGATAGGAAACTAGAAGAGAAATACAGGACTGTTTTGGGAATGACAGTTTTCGTCAACAATTCCAGCAAGTAGCTCCACGAAAGGATGTTAGTAAAGTCATACATAATTTCGGCTGTTTTGCTGTTGCCGTTGCTGTGGCACAACATTTTGAAGATATTAGTTATGTTTGCAAAATCTTCAACGTGAAGGCTGTATGTCAGTTCCAGTCAGCTATGTGACACTAGTTGGATTCTCTGAGTCAGTGAAGTCAGTTTTCCACATAATTACCACTGCATTCAAAATGGTCTCCACACAACGTACCACAATTTGCAATTGGAGAAGTTATTATAAGGCAACCGCAGCAGATAATCATCACTTGTTCGATTTCTCGCAGCTCCTTGTTTGATTTTCCACCGGCCGGTCGGAACGTAACACCTTAGCTGCACCTTCATTCCCCGTCAACAGTAATTGCACGAATGCACTCAAATTCAGAATTCGATATCGCTACGGTTATGCAGTGGACAGCAATTCGTTTTTAAATGTCTGGCGATAAATTTTCTCTCGGTAAGCTACTTCCTTTCAAGGAAGTTGAAATAAGATTCGATTCGCAATGAAAAGTTTTCCACATAAATGAAGTTAAAGCATATCTTGAACTTTTCTGTTGCTTTCATTTGAAGACAAGATTCGTCCGGAGGCGACAACGATTTGTAGTGACTCTTGGCATTCGTTTCGAAATACTAAACCGAAAGTTGAAATTATATTCGAATGTAATTATACCAAGTTCTCCGTACTGGTGTCTTGCAAATCGGCAAGGATGAGATGTATACAGCAGGAAGAAAATCCGGACGACAAATTTATGCTTGCAGAACGCAATTGACGTTGTGTGTAAGGATGGGTGTCCTGATGAGGCCGGCAATTTTGTATTTAATTAGTCTTTTGCTTAGATTATTCACAAAAGTTTTTTTTAATAGACGTTGGGTCGAATTGACAATATCCGTCGGACATTTTGGTTTTTAAACTACACGTCTCTTTTTTAATGATCGCAAAATATAATCTTAAAGAGGGCAAATCTTTCTTGTTAAAACATAAACTTTGGGAACAAATTTGAATAAAGATTGCTTGTGAGCATATCATTTTTAAGAACATCGAGTATTACTCGGTAGTTTGTTAGAAATTCAGTCATGCAAATTCGAACCAAGACGACACAGCTTGGAAGCAAATCGCGCTGCAAATCACTACCCTACAAAATATAGTTCGACCCAAAAATAAACACCCTTTTCCAATTCAGTACGTCTTACAATACTCTCTCTGATCTATTTGTGGATATCGTATATGAAAGCCAGCGTTTCCCGTCAAATCTGTTTACAAAACCTCCATTATGCTTGGAATGAATTTATCTTACCATCCAACCTGTGTCTGCTGAAGAAGTTTAGAATTGCTAATGTTTACCATTTTCGGAATTTATGGTCATGTAAACTCCCTTCGGTCCAATGTGTCAGTGGACAGACGGTGTGCTAGTAAATTCAGTGCTGCCAAAAATTCCATAAACTGCCACCTCTCCGAAGGATAATGTATTTATGCCACTCAGATATGGGTACCATAAAATATTTCAAAGCGTGTGTATGATTATGAAGGTGCGTTTGACAGGAGAGCCTGTTTGGTGTCACTTACATACCTCACACCATGTATGGCAGCCACCAGATAGGGACGAGTTTTGTGCAGTTAAAGCGGTTTGCAACGTTCTGGAGGAGGATCTAATTCGTTTTTCTTCTTTTGTAACCCAATTCTGAGACAGAGTCGTTAATTTTAATTCGGGGAAATGACATGAAACTCCACACCATCGAAGTGGTGTGCACGTTATATTTGCGCGTGATTATGTTTATTACACGAGTCGAGATGGCATCTCTCTCTCACTGGAGCACGGTGTAATGTTCATGTTCAGCGGCAATTATCCCAAGGGAAAATGTTTTGCAAGGAGAAGATAATGCCAGCGTTGGGATGATTAAAGTAATCTCTGTGCATTTCATTTAACCAGATACTTGTTATGGCAGAGGAGTGAGTAAGAAGTTTTGCTTTTTCTAATTGGTGAGTTGATGGATTTGTGTGGTCGCCCAAAATTGTCTGAGCTTAGGAAATGTGTGTTTGAAAACTTTCATCACAACAACAAGGAACGATGGTTTGGGGGCTTTAGGGATTATTTTCCGTGTACCTCTAATGGGAATTTAATCCACACGACAATGGGATGGTAAATGTGCGATTTCCTCTCAACACTGCTGGGAGACAGTTGAACATTGGTTTTGGAGCACATTTGACTCGAGGGTGTATTAGTAGAAGCACTAATAAACCACTTATTCCTATGAGCGGATGATGGGGATTACTGAAAGTGATTGCGATAAAACTTTGCAACTGTAATATTTTTGTATACTTTTATGATATTTATTTTTTGCCTTTTTATAAATATATAGCCACTTTAACCCTAAAATTATCAGGCATAGGGTCGAGTTGGCACGCCGGACAGTTCTCCAATCCCATCAACATTTTTCAAAATGATTTTTGCAGTCAATTTTCTTCCAATTATCAAATTCCAACGTTAAAACTACCACATATGCTTATGTAAAGCATTTTATAAAACTTGATTGCATAGCAGCTGTCACTCCCCTTTGCCTTGTTCCGCCTACTTTTTACAAAATGTTTACCACGTACAAAATGCTTCGGCATACCAAATTTCGCAACTATAGGTGCCACTTGTGTAAAGGCAAAGGGTTTTTATGAATTTTTTTTACTGGGAGTGCCACGCCCCATTGTACAATACCGCCCACATTGTGGAAAAAATGTTTGCCACATACAATACTTACGGTGTACCATGTTTCGCAATTGTTGCTGCCAAGGTGTATTGTTTCAAATAGTTTTTCAAGTCGAAGTGCCACGCCCCATTCAACAATTCCAGCTACATTTTGGGAAATACCTTAAAAAGGCAATGTATCACGTTGATTTATTTAATTGCTGCCATAAATAACAAGGTTGATCATTTTGACTGATTTTCTTACATATGGGAGGTGCCACGCCCAATTTTTCTTCATTCTAGCTATTTTTAATACACACAGTATTCCTCATAGTAGCAAGCTTTGCGACCACATCTTCTATAAGTTCAGGATATACGACTTCAAATGTTTTTTATATATTTTTCTGACCTTAAAAGAATATTCACTAATGTTACTCGCGCGCCATCTACCGTTTAAGTTCAGAAGTATCGTACAAAAATGTTTATTTCACATGGAGATGCAATTATTTAAGTTTTATATCGACTGGTTGAGCGGTTTGTGTGAAATGAAACACATACTTTTTTTTTTAACTGGGCAACCCAGCTGTCAAAATTTTTATTTTGTAGAAAAGTTGTGAAAAAACGGTATTTACTTATGGGAATTAATTTTTCTTTTGGCCAATAAATTTCATGAAAATCGGCTTTGAAGTAAGGCTGTCATCGGTACGAGAAATAATTGGTTAGCGTGATATTTTAAGAGTTAAGTTTTTCAGGTTGGCAACACTGGTTGGTAATGACGCCCAAACGTCATCTGTCAAAGTGAAAAGTTTTCAGTATACTCTGCGATTTAATCATGGAAAGACTTCGGAACGAGCAACGATTGCAAATTATTGAAATTTATTATAAAAATTCGTGCTCTGTGAAAAATGTGCACCGTTTGTTACGACCATATTATGGTCGTCATAATCGACCTGGTGAATCCGTCAACGGCGACCGATATCGAGCCATGATACGCGACGTTTTGTTTGCCCCAGTTGGCTGAGTTGAACTTGGTTGACATGTGGTTTCATCAAGACTGTGCCACATGCCGCACAGCTCGTGAAACAGGAAATGTTGAAGGATGAATTTGGTGAGCAGCCTATCTCTCGAAAAGGCCCCGTGAGTTGGCCGCCAAGATCATGCGATTTAACGCCTCTTGATTATTTCTTGTGGGGCTATGTAAAGTAGTTAGTCTATATGGACAAGCCGAACACGATTGAAGCCTTACAGGATAACATAACACGCGTAATTCGTGGAATTCCGGCCCAAAATGCTAGAAAAAGTGACGCAAAATTGGACCTTCCGAATGGACCATTTAAAACGGAGCCACGGACAGCATTTACATGAAGTTGTCTTTAAAACGTAATTGACAAGTGCCTATTTATCGATTAAAATAAAAAATTTGAATATTTGATGCAAATTCGAGTGTTTTATTCGATTTAAAAAAAAAAAACTACGCTTAAAAGATCACCCTTTTTATCATTCTCACTCTTCATACAGCGGGACTAAGATTTTCCTTAGAAGTCTACTCCCACGCAATAGCTCAAGGCGGATGAAATGTCCATGAATGAGGTGACTAAAGTTAAAGAATCTTTTTTTTTAATGAGCGGGATACATATCAACGACTTGGCAGCACAGCTTTCTATGAATGCACGTATACGACGGTCCTGCTTAGCTGAAATTGGTTTCCAATCAAAACACAATGTGTGTGAAATATTTGCCTTAATTCATGTGCATGAATATAGTTCCCAAACTTCAATGGCTACCTTGCATCCATAAGTATTGCGAATAAATTCCGTATGTGCATAAAAACTTTCTCGAATTTCAAAAGAATTCACAGACGATGAACATTTCACTTTTCACAAAAATGTATCTGTTTGTTATTCTAAATTCGCAGATCGCTCAGCTTATACTAAGCCAAATAAATTGCAAAGAGCATTTCGAGAAAATATTTCACCTTCAGAGTACACAGTTTCCATGCACTTTATCATCGGTACTAATATGGAATGGGGAACATATCCGCCGAACAGGAATGTTTATGGTTGTTTGAATTTTATACAGTTTTCCAACAGGAGATTTGAAAAATATGCATTGCGAAGCAATTTCTCATTCGATTCAAAATCGAACAAACATCCGATGGAGGTGGAAACACACAGCATACCTCAGATGTTAAACACGAAAGCTTTCGTCGTGTAACAATTCACTCAAAAATTTACAAATGTATTCCATTGTTCTTATTTTATGCAGAAAACCCCTGGCAATCCGAACAATTGTATCCTTAATTAACATTTATTTCCATTGAAGGGCTATAACCCTTACACAAAAAATTAAAATACAAAAGTCTTTAAATCGTTTATTCCGCAATGAAACGAATTGTTACTAATGAATAATTAATTGATTCATTGCACTGTTCATGGTCACTCCCAATGAGTCCAATTGTTTGACTGTGCAACAACAACGCACGCCGCGATTGTTTGATTATCCGTAAGCACATTTCTGTAACAATAGCCGTGGTGGTCGAGGAGCAGGACTGCCCAAATATGTATTTTAATATTTAATGTGGCGAACTGAGTTCTGCTCGAGCATGAGTAAACCTACTTGTGTGTCCTGGCACTATACAGGCACATACACTTAATGAGAGCGAAACCAATCCAAATCTGCTGCCAATCATAAACAATGTACTGCAGATGGACATTGGGATGGGATTGCGAAAGCGTGCAGTCCGCAATGTGGATAATTAGTAAAATTATATGGACGGCGAGGGATTGTGGTCGACGTAATTGTCCTCAGCGAATTCACACTGCAACGTAAGCGTGCATATTTTTCTGTTTAAATTGGAGGAATTCCTTGGGAATGCCTGCATTAATTTTAAAGGACAGTGAGTGTGGAAAGTTGGGTGACAGTTGCAGGCAATTTTTGAACTAAGGTTTCCACTAAGGTTTTTGTTTTGATACCGTTCGGAGTAGATTGTGCAACGATTTGAGAAAGACACCGAATATTTTATAAGAAGCTGGTTTTTAAGATAAGATCGAACAGTCCTTCAATCCATCAATCCATCAATCCATCAATCCATCAATCCATCAATCCATCAATCCATCAATCCATCAATCCATCAATCCATCAATCCATCAATCCATCAATCCATCAATCCATCAATCCATCAATCCATCAATCCATCAATCCATCAATCCATCAATCCATCAATCCATCAATCCATCAATCCATCAATCCATCAATCCATCAATCCATCAATCCATCAATCCATCAATCCATCAATCCATCAATCCATCAATCCATCAATCCATCAATCCATCAATCCATCAATCCATCAATCCATCAATCTATCAATCCATCAATCCATCAATCCATCAATCCATCAATCCATCTATCCATCGATCTATCAATCCATCAATCCATCAATCCATCAATCCATCAATCCATCAATCCATCAATCCATCAATCCATCAATCCATCAATCCATCAATCCATCAATCCATCAATCCATCAATCCATCAATCCATCAATCCATCAATCCATCAATCCATCAATCCATCAATCCATCAATCCATCAATCCATCAATCCATCAATCCATCAATCCATCAATCCATCTATCCATCGATCTATCAATCCATCAATCCATCAATCCATCAATCCATCAATCCATCAATCCATCAATCCATCAATCCATCAATCCATCAATCCATCAATCCATCAATCCATCAATCCAACAATCCATCAATCCATCAATCTATCAATCCATCAATCCATCAATCCATCAATCCATCAATCCATCAATCCATCAATCCATCAATCCATCAATCCATCAATCCATCAATCCATCAATCCAACAATCCATCAATCCATCAATCTATCAATCCATCAATCCATCAATCCATCAATCCATCAATCCATCAATCCATCAATCCATCAATCCATCAATCCATACATCCATCAAGAAGGCTTTTGTTTTTATTGTATTGAAAGCGCCACGCCCACGCCACATTGTACGACCACTCCCATAGTTTGCAAAATACCTTTAACAGGCCACAATATTTTATGTATTTTGTTAAATATCTAACTTAAAACTGCTTTTAGTGGAAGTGTACATTTTAAAGGACTTTTTCGTATATGGAAGGTGCCACGCCCACTTTTTCTTCAATCTCGCTATATTTGATACATGCAACATGCTTCGTTATACCAAATTTCGCAAGAGTATCTATTATATGATCAAGAAACACGGCTTTAAATGGTATGTTTAGGTTGTATTAACCTTTTAAAGCATATTAATTAATGCTACTCGCGCGCCATCTCTGGTTTATTTTTAGAACTACCTTCTGAAGTTTTTCTATCGCTTAGATATAAATCTTATCAAGTTTTCTAGCAATCCCTTAACCGATTTGTGAGAAATACATTAATTTTGACTAGGAAAATCCAGCTGTCGAAATTTGTACACGTTCTAGGGAAACCTACGAAACCCCGCGTGTCATTTGGTCTATATTTCATAAATATTAATTTTGAAATAAGGCAGTCATTTTAACCACATAAAACTTCTTTGCTTTGCTATAACAAAACCGCGGACAACCCATCCATGACCATCTTAAACCCATAACCCCCCCAGCCAATTAAAAGTTGGCTAATTGATGAGTCGACATGTAGTTAAAGTATTTTTTTATAAACAGTATGAATATGAACGACTTGGCTAAGGATGAGAGTTGATATATTCATTGATTCCATCTGTGCAAACGCTTAAGTGCACCCCTGCCAGTACCCTGTGTGCTTCAAATTTAAGCTCCGATCATTGATTTTGTAACCGGGTCATCAACTTACAAGCCTCTTTCGTTATACAGTAGAATCTCAGAAAGATGCACCGCTATAAAACAGCGCCCTTTCGAATTGTTAATTTTTTTTTCATTCATAAATATTTAGTTAAAGCAGAACGTGTAGCAGCCATACATAAAACCATTAAATTTAAGAAAATAAAAATTAAAAAAAAAAACAAGATGTATAACAAATAAAGAAAAGATTAATGGGTATAAAACAGACTTATTTAGGTTTTCTTTTTTTAAACTCCTCTATTTTAGACTGTCACTTAACACTTCGATGGCGGAGAAAAATGTCTCCATCTTTACAAACTGTTCATCTTATGCAACCGTTCATGTTTCCGAGAGTCTACTGTACTGTCAACTGCAGTTGAGTACTTCAAGTTGGTTGAGGTCCTTTTCTACTCCTTTCCACTTCGCATATCTTTTAGGCCGTGCATACTTACTGGTCCGTTAAACATATTCTCTATCAAAGAGATGTTAAACGGCTGAACACCTTTTTCGCAAGTTTCTGAATCACTTTTCTAAGCAGGTACAAGTAAAAGGTGTACTTGCTTTGCTACTTGAAGAGGATGAAGGATTTTCTGCCCTACTACTGCTGAGACACGTCAGTAAACGTAGCCAATTATCCCTAATTCTTGCCATTACTTTCGAATGTAGTTAAGCCACAAAAGGCATCAGTAACGTTTCTAATTGTATGTACCAAGAATAAATTCGCCACCCCACATACTTCACCCTACTGTCTGTAGATTTTACTCGAAATAATATTCCTCATCGATTCACATGAGTGCCACCACCGAACAAGGAAACGAAATAATCCTTCGACAACAACTAAATCTCCCTCTTAAAGCAGTAGTACCATGCGACTGTGGCGGGTGTGGATGCTTTCCATTTTATTATAACCATTCCACGCCTACATAGCCACAAAATTCTGTTTTATATACGATGAAACCGCGCGCCAATGGTGCGTGCCCTCAAGTAGGTCCATTAATCTTTCCATACCCGTGCAAGTAATACGATTTTTTTCCCCGAATCCTTTTTTATACTCGCCACCACTGCTATTGTTAACCAGCAAAGAATGGAATTACGTACAACTAAATGAGCAGAAGAAAACGTTTAACATCGAACCAATTAGAGGAAACAAAATACCACAGAGCAGCAGCTGGCGCTTCGTTCGAAAGTAAATCACGTTCACTCTTGTGCTCATACGGGAGGATTGCATTACGCCCGCCGGGGACTTACTGTATTTCAATGGAATACAAATGGTATAACATTTATCTACAACGTAAGGGGAAAGAGCAAGAGCATATCCCATCATTCCACTTTCGACGGTATTGTAATTATGCATTTTTGCCGAAGGCTCAGTTCAGCTCTTAGCCGCATGCATTCTAAAGTGATTTTGAATTTGATTTCGTGTTTGCCGTGATTTGCGTCCCGTTGCGGGGGCAGATCTGGGTACGTATATCGCTTAACCGCACGACCGACGTGTGGAGAACTTCTCGAAAATCCTTAAAGTTTATGAAGTGTGTCATAGATGCACCGATACTCAGCAAGAGTACTTCAGAATTAACGAAGTGTGTTGATTACTTTTTTGGTGCTTGGGATGCCTTGCCATCCACGTGCCCCTAAGACAGCATTACGGTTTATAGCTCCAATGCTTGTTTGGGAAATTTATGCACCGAGTAACATTTTCAATAGTAATGTCCTGAATGGAAAAAAATATAAAAAAATATAAAAATCCGCTGCATTATTTGGAAAACGCATCACTGATGATGATAAACCTACTTCGTGGAAGTTCGCATATAATGTGGCTCTTTGGATAAATGGTCTGTGTAAAAGAAATCAGGAAATTTAGACAGCAATACCCTTTGCTGAGTTCCAAGATCCTTGAACTCTTTACCGCAGCAAGCACTCCACAAGCTTTGATGTTATTATTGCTTTTATAGCTGACTGACTGTTGATAAAGAAGATAAAACCTTCCGATGGTATTGCTTTTACCGCTGACTCAGGGTCTGCTCTTGTCACTAACAGGACCTTCGATTGGAATACGCTGCTGTCGTCGGAAAGGCTTATCAACTCCTTCGACTCGGAGAAGCTATTGACCCAACTCCTGTATCCGTATCCTCAAATGAATTCCGCGTTGGAAATAAGGTCTTTTTTTACAAGAAATAAAGACAGCTTGAGAAAGGTCTTGTAAATTTCAACAATATCACATGTGTTGAATATGAATATGTGCTCAAAGTATTTTTGCGAAGACATCAAAAGATCGACTTTATAAAATTTCTAGTCTACCGATTCTCTTGGCACTAAAGACTGCCAAAGATGTCTAGCGGAAGCTTGTTTGTTGCTTGCTTGAGCTAGCCAGCTAAGCTGTCTTCATCTGTACCGGAACTGCTTCTTCATTTCTTTATGTTAGCGGCACTCTTTCTAGGCTTCTGCTGATTGTTGTCCCGTACTTTTCTTTTTGTCTGCAGCACTTCCTTGATGTAGACACATTACCTTCGTCAATTTTCCTTGCTCGTGCTCGTTTCGGATTGTATACTTATTCAAGTCCTCGACGTTTACAATCAATTTTGCAGGACGTCTTCAGCGGTGATAACTGGTCTTATGTTTTTGCCAGTGCTTTCTGATTACTATCTCTATAGCTTCTGCTGTTTGCTGTTTCATTTTCAAAATTCCTATCTCTCATAAAAGGCTTTTCCTTGGAGATCAATAGGGTTTACCACACCACGAGAAAAGTTGTGTTTCTTGCCACAGTGAAAGCTCCTCAGTGCTCTACCGATGCCATTTTATTTCATATTCATTTTCTGTGTAGTAAATCAGCTTCCAGATCCAGATCAGCTCCTCATTGCTCTACCGATGCCATTTTATTTCATATTCATTTTCTGTGTACTAAATCAGCTTCCAGATCCAGATCAGCTCCTCAGTGCTCTACCGATGCCATTTTATTTCATATTCATTTTCTGTGTACTAAATCAGCTTCCAGATCCAGATCAGCTCCTCAGTGCTCTACCGATGCCATTTTATTTCATATTTATTTTCTGTGTAGTAAATCAGCTTCCAGATCCAGATCAGCTCCTCATTGCTCTACCGATGCCATTTTATTTCACATTCATTTTCTGTGTAGTAAATCAGCTTCCAGATCCAGATCAGCTCCTCAGTGCTCTACCGATGCCATTTTATTTCATATTCATTTTCTGTGTAGTAAATCAGCTTCCAGATCCAGATCAGCTCCTCAGTGCTCTACCGATGCCATTTTATTTCACATTCATTTTCTGTGTAGTAAATCAGCTTCCAGATCTTAGATCCACACAGAAGAATAGAATGGGACTTGCCCTTGCTGGTCACAAGTTGCCATTAGTCTGTTTTCTACTCTAGTTCTCTATTAGTCTTTGCAGAGCCTTTTCGAAAGGAGTCTGATAGCCCCTCCTAATCTTTACCTAAGAGGTAATGTGAATCTGCCGTCTAGTCAGCCCGACTATCTCCGACTCAGTTGCTGTTGGGCTGAGTTTATGGTTCTTATGGTTTTGCGTCCAGGTCCATCCGCATTTGGAGAACTGCGGTGTGTTATGGGCTGATAACTGGCAGGTAAAAAATAATCCATAAGTCGCATATTGAGTCCTTAACCTGCTTCGATTCCTCTGCACTGTCTCTGCGGTAATTTCTCGTCACCCTCAAGAGTTTTCGTGGCATATTCGAAGTGTTCTCTAAGGGAGCTGCCACACAATCAGTGACTGGCGACTGAGATATTGAACGATGTCTCTCTGCCAAATCACGTTGGAATCGGCAATGGACAGAATAGCTGCAATTTTGGAAAGACTACAATAACAATCAAGCACTAATACTGTCAATGACTTCAGGGGAATACGGCTGATGCCATTTGATGAGTCAAACGAAACTTTTGACAGTTGAAATTGCGAAACTTGAACGATTCAACCACAGAAAGTGATGAAAAGTGTGTGCACATCTTCCTTAATTGTTTGAGTCCAAAATTATTCCAAATTTCCACTTGCAACATTTGTTTTTATAGAATCTGACGAATCTGACTTGAACTGGAGCTCCCGCCTCAAAATCACGAATGTTTGGCGATACTGTTTTTCGGAAATTTCCAGGATACTCATTCCGTAATTTTTTAGACGATTATCGTCGAAACAATAGACCTGCAAAATTAGCAAACAAGTGCTGAAATTACAAGTTTGAGACCTTAATCCAGTTCATTTTCCAAAAATATAATGAAAGCTGACGTTTGTCAAAAACGTTCGAGCATAATATGACTTATTTTGGTGATCAAAGTTTCCAAAACGATATCGTTTAGACGATCGTTGATATACGGAATCTGAACCTGCTCTAGATTTCATTTAACTAAATCGATTTTGGTGCGAATTGCCCTTTTAAATATTAATTCACTTGGACTCAATCCGGTTGTGCTATTGGGTGTCTTTCTATACTGCTTGAGTAATCGTTTAAGTCGCATGGTTCATTTGACACTGCACGTAATCTTTCCTGCACTACTTGTACGCAACGTTCCGCCAGTCCATTAGTCGAGGCGTGGTTAGGTGCAGAACATTTGTGATTGATTTGAAAAATTCCTCGAATTCCACTGACCCAAACTGGGGACAATTGTCTGACACCAATCTAGTCCAAATCTAGAAAATATACTTCTCCATTTGGCATTGTAGATCCATGTTGAAGAGCTGTGTCGAGTTGAACACACTCTGCATCCTTCAGTGTTTCGCGCTTAATCTCTCCACTGGTAAAATCTCGATCCGGGATAATTGCAATTTCGCACAAACGTCTTGTTGGTCTGATTCTATTTTGTCTATGGGGAACCTCGATAGATAATAAGCGTTGGCGTGATTAGTTGTCTGCCTGTCGTAGATGAATCCTGATAAAAAGTTTTTTTAATTTAGAAAATTTCAGTGCCGAAGTTGTTGGCTTTGTTTGGATGCCAAATACTTGTCAGAGGTTTATGGTCACTTATTAAAATTAATCTCCCTCCGTAGCAGTACTGAAAGAACTTTTTGAGACCCCAAACAATAGCTGTAGCTTCATTATCAATCGTGGAGTAATTTGCTTCTGCTTTGCAATGCAAATGCGATTGGACACCTGGCATGAAATGCGAAATTACTGCTCCGAATCCGTATGGTGATGTGTCAATAGCAAGAACAAGGGGTAACTCTGGATTAAAAGATGCAAGTGTCCCCGTTTTTGTTATTTCTTGTTTTAGAAATTAAGGTAGGCCTTATGGACCCTCCAAACCACCTCCACGTGATTGCCTGAATATATGCTTTATTAGGTAGACAGTAGATAGTGGATAGGTGGAGGTATCAGAACTGCTGTCGAATTTCATGGTTTGAGTACTCCCAATAAGAGTTTTCCAACCCTATCAAACATATAAGGGTCTTCAGTCGATGGCGGTTTATCTATTTGGGCATCCTTTTACCAAGTTTTTCTGAAATAAAATAAATAATTGCCGCAACAGGTCGGTAGGGACCCTAGGCCTAGCTTCTCAAAACCATTCGTCTTGTGTGAGTTTTTATTTTTGGGACGAATGGAAGGGATCTACAATTTTATGCCGAGTCCAAACGGCCAATTGAGAAGCTCTTTCATGACAGTTATACTCTCGGATGTTTGTCAGACGTTCGCGAGAGGTGGCACAGTGAAAAAAACCTTAAGTTGGAATTTGGGTTTTCTCGGGATTCGAACCTGGGACCCCTCGCTTAGAAGTCCAACACACTAACCACTAAGCCACTGCGCTGACAGTATTTTTTTCTAGATCTCGTAAATACTTCCAAAGGCAGCGACCTTTGGAAGTATTAACACTCACTTGTCATTCCATGCCTGAAATGTGAATCCATAGATGTGCTATCTAATTTTTAATAAGCTTACCCATTCCTCGCACGCATTTCTTGTAAATCATTATGGGTATACCGTAATAGAATACATACGTGTACCACCTGAAAAGTTATCAAACTTTTCAATCAAAAAGTTAATCCCACATTTGCACAAATTGTTCCCAACAGGCAACAATATTATTTTTCCATCAAGCGTAATATAGGAAACACGTATTTCACGCATGACGTAAAAAAAGAACTCGCACACATACTTTTGTCTGTCCATGGAAAATACATTTTTATTCTAATAAGTACGTACCCAACAAAATTCGTATACAAAAAAACAAAATATACAAAATCAGCTTAAAACTAAGTTATATGTAAAATGAACAAGAGCTCTATTGAATACTTTGGAAATCTCATTTGAAGCAACGCACCACACCCGCAATACCAAAGAGTGCGGACAGCACAACAAAGTATCCGCCAAAGGCCATGAACTGTCCGCGGGGTCCCAGGCCAAATCCACTATCAGTAACGACGGCAATGGTAAAAATGACCTGCAGTCCGAGTGCGACCAGTGTGTTGATTCCGAATATTAATCCAAAGCTGTCCTCGAGCAGGTTTTCAGCTACAATTGCGCTGTGAATTCGAAATGGACGAAAGTTGAATAAACAAAAATGAATAAAAAATGGTTAACACAGTAGGAAAGCATGCTATGGAATTGAAAGGACGCGGGTTATACTCAAATTGTGCGCCGAAAAAAAAACCACCACCCCCTTTGGGTGAACAGTGAGCGAATCGGGAAAAAGGTTTTTGTGTTTATTCTTCCATCAAGGGACTATTACTGTGTCGGGGAAAATGCGTACACATTTGGAATTTATTTCAATTTGTCTGGCCGAAATGCCTTTGGCGTGGAATAGATGTGAATGGCAAATTATACGCCGATTCCTGTGTCTACGGTAAGTGGATTAAATGCGAGGTATACCGAAAGGGGATTATGTTGCGAGGGTGTAAGAGGTCTTATAAGGAACACAAGGTCATCAATTTTGAACAGCTATTTCTTCGCTCGTGTAACGCAGGTTTTTAAGTCGAATATTGAGACGTGCCGAGAAATTGAAACCATAGTATAAAATGGCCCAATCAAGTCGGATAACTCTCCTCTTTATTGCTTCGAAAGATTTGAAGTCGATATTAAGATTACGACCCTCTTGACCTTTCACCGGTTTGGACATCACACAACCAGCCCTGGATAGACTGGGAATTTCGAAATAATGGTGGGTCGTAAATTTTTCTTCAATTTTCTGGACTTTGGTTTTGCTGTCGAAGGTAGAGGTTGATAAGACCTGGTGAGTTTCCGCCATGTTAGTGGCCAGAAGACGACAATCCGCATCAAAATTCAATTTCTAATCATGAGAAAGATAAGGCAGACGATGACACTTAAGGCTATTTATACGAGTTCTTTGAGAGAACCAGAGTTACGACGGTTATATTGATCTTGAAGATATAAACGAAAAGTTTGGAAAGGCGACTTCTGTTAGGACTTGTTTTGTATGTCCCAAGGATCCCACAACTCAATATTTATAATGCGACTTTCAAGTTCCGATTGATCAAAGACATTTCTTAAATTTTCGGAGGTGTAAAAATCGACTCAGGTCACCTCGAAAACTGACACCAAACTACTTGCGTTTACTCCCATTGATCGAGGACATTTCTTAAATATTCGGAGGTGTAAAAATCGACTCAGGTCACCTCGAAAACTGCCACCAAATAACTTGAATTTGTTCCCATTGATCGAGGACATTTCTTAAATATTCGGAGGTGTAAAAATCGACTTAGGTCACCTCGAAAACTGCCACCAAACTACTTGCATTTGCTCCCATTGATCGAGGACATTTCTTAAATATTCGGAGGTGTAAAAATCGACTTAGGTCACCTCGAAAACTGCCACCAAACTACTTGCATTTGCTCCCATTGATCGAGGACATTTCTTAAATATTCGGAGGTGTAAAAATCGACTTAGGTCACCTCGAAAACTGCCACCAAACTACTTGCATATGTTCCGATTGATCAAAGACATTTCCTAAATTTTCGGAGGTGTAAAAATCGACTCAGGTCACCTCGAAAACTGACACCAAACTACTTGCGTTTACTCCCATTGATCGAGGACATTTCTTAAATATTCGGAGGTGTAAAAATCGACTCAGGTCACCTCGAAAACTGCCACCAAATAACTTGAATTTGTTCCCATTGATCGAGGACATTTCTTAAATATTCTGAGGTGTAAAAATCGACTCAGGTCGAGCAGGGGTATGGATCTGAATCTGAATATCAATCAATCTCTCCAAAAGCAACGTACAAATGGATTTAAAGTCTACAACCGCTTTGCCGTTCGACTTTCCTAAACCTCTCTAAATGCCCCCTAGCGAAGAAGCCGAGTGGTTAAACTGGCTAAAACGCCATGGTTGAGGCGCTAGGTTTAATCCCTCAATCTGCCAGAGCCTTGGTAAGCCTTGACCTCTAGATAGAAGTTTCCATCGCTATAAAATTTTATGGTTCGTATTACCATGCTTATGGTTAAGTTCATCGGGTTAGGTAAACACAATGTACAGTCAACACCATGACCATGGATTGCAACGCCTTCGATCGAAAATCCAGCTTAAAACTTGCTGATATTTATGGACCTCTCAGTTCTTACAGTCCCATGCTGCTCGTAATTTTAAATTTTAATTGAGTCACTTACACTACTGTTGCTGGAATATTGCCAATACAGAAGAGGTCCTTTAAAATTATACACCACACACTCTAGCTGGCTCATATGGTATACAGAAAACTGCCAATTAAGTCCTTTTTCCCCACCTCTACTCATGGCAGATAAGTATTTCACTCACTGTACCGCAGCGACAAAAATAATACACCCATCTCCACCCCCCCATTCATACGTACCTCGCTATTGTTATGACAAAGAAGTAAACAATATCAAACAGGATGTACACAATGTATGCCACCCAAACGGAATTTGTTAGGGCTGCCAAAAGGAGGAATCCACCTTCGAGTAGAGTACAAATTGTTAGAATCCCCAGATGCCATCTCTTGTAGCGATGGCTGTTGAAGAATCCAGCGATGAGTGCTCCAGCAGCACCCAACAGAGTGGCAACCGCATCAACACCGCCATTGTACGAGCTTTCCTTGTTCTCATCGATTTCCTTCCAAAGGAACTGCACATACGATACGACCTGTGTTAAATAGAAATAACACAAAAAAAAATCTCATATGAAACTATTTTAGGTGTAACAATTTGCTAAAAAAAAAAATAAAAAAACCCAACCTAAAGTAACTGTCAAAGAAAACTCCATTTGACTACCCATAGAGAATTTTCCGCATAAATTATTCCCCGAGATAGTGGGCTCGTGTTTTTTTGGGTCTCCCACAAGGGGGGGTTTAACCAAAGGACTACGAATTCGTGGAGTATCTGCGACCAAGTGACTGATGAGGAACATTACATTTGCTGGCGGATGGAATCGCAATCGTGATTTGTATTTTCTCTGTTGTTATTTTCGGATGATTTGCTTTCAGATTCGTTGGAAGCACCCGCGCCTAATGATTCCCCACCAGAGGATAGACACTGGCTCACTACACTTGGGGAATTTTAAGCGACGATTGTTTGAAATATGACAGGGCTGTTGCTGAATACAATTATGCGAATGTGTTTGTACATTCTAGCCAGAGATTTCGTACGGCAGGGCAGTCTCGTGTCAAATGGAGTAACTTGCATAAGTGATGTTTATCGCAAACTGTCGCTCATTTGGTATGTCGAACTCGTACGACAGCGTAAACATGGAAATATTAACTGCCGAATAATGTCGTAACAGATGATACTGGCATGTCAAGTTATATGAGCTTTGAAATAAATTTTGGTAGGACGGGAAAATGGTAATCGCCTTTGGATATTAGATATTTAAATCGGTTTCGCCAAGATGAAGAAATAAACGAATTTTATGTTTGCTCCTTGGAGTGCGCCTACAAGGAATTAAGACAGCAGGAAATTAAGGATCCTATCGTGGGAAAATATATTAATGCGGAAATGTGTAATAATTATTGTTGGCGTAAAAGTGGGCTTCGGATTATGGGGGATATAAATATGACACATACAAGCTATTACAAATACGTTTACAGTTGTAGACTTTTTGAGTGAGGATAACCCTGTTTCCGGAAGATGTTTAGCGTGCCTGGTTTATTGCAATGGGCTGCCATAATGTTGTGGATTGTTTTCGAAGCATAGTCTATAGTATCCTAATTTTCTTGATCATTTCTAAATATTTTTGTTCGTTTGGAAAGTGAAGCCTTTCTGCAATAAAATAAGAGACAAAAATCGAACTAAAATAAAGTGCACGACTAGGTCGAACAAAACTTTCTCATTCATCAAAAGTTTAGTAGACTCAATCGGTAGGTAGGTAAATAGTTCAACTATACATAAAATATAAGAATAGGTAGCTCTAACATTTTACAAGATTTCTCAGTACAAGGAGGGGTAGCAGGAGTTTGACTATTCTAATCTACTGGTTTCAGGTGATACGGATTGGAATTGGAAGTAGGGTTCGCGATGAACTAATATCTTTGCACTGATATATTATGTAAACATTCAGGTTTTGCTTTTGAATTTGCTTTGGCAGTTTTAAACTGAATATCCCAATGGACGCCTGTAGGGGGTGCAATAAAAAGGGGAGCTTCTGATTGTGTAAGCTCCAAGTGGATGGAATTATTCCAAGATGCATGTTTAATATGGTTGAGAAAAAATTAGAAGGGGGAAATATTTGCTAAAAAAAGTTGTTTATTGTTCTTGTATTTGGTGTTTTATTGGCAGTACGGTATTGAGTTTTAAAAAAATATTCGTGGACAGACCGGAATTTGAGAATTTGAGAAATAATTAAAATTAAATTCGATTTTTTTTGAGAAAAAAACTAAGTAAAAACTAACTAAACTAAAAAACTAACTAAGGGATCTTAATTAGAATTATTTTATTATCATAAATTATGCCCACTAGAGCGGTTTTTGTAAAATTTGGCATACAAAACAGTATCAACTTTTGCAATAATTAGTTTGAGAAATACAATTGCTTAACTATTTAGCTGAAAATCGAGTACAGATTATTGTCCGAGCATTACTTGGTTTTTAAAGTTGTATCCAAACCGAAAATGGGGTTTTCGAGACATGAGCCGTTTTTTAAATTAGCGTTTTCGGTGACTGGAATGGAAAATAAAGGACGTAATCATTTTGAATGTATCATTTTTACTACAAATTTGCATTTTGCTTGAAGTCGTTATTGCCGTTTTTAGGTAAACTAAAGAAATCAAAATTTTTCAAAAATTACTTCCTCCAAAAATTTATTTTACGGTAATACAGAGAAAAACTGAGTCTGCCATTAAGTTAGAAATGACCATATTACATTAGAAATTAATTTTTGTTACAATCGTATGGACCGTTTACGAGATATGTCCAAATTTCAAAAGTACCGTTGTTTGATTTTTTTTTTTTTGCGGAAAACTGAGTACGCAGTTATGTTAAACTCGCCTACTTAAGCTTAAGTATACATTTTGGTTAAAGTCGTTACAGCCGTTTTCAAACAAATCAAACTGGTATGAATATTTTATATGGGAAGTACCATTAATATTGAGGTGACCGTGCAACAAAAAAAACAACCCCATACTGTAAGCTCCCAAACTCTAAATCCGAATTTTGATTGAAATCCGGACAGCCGTTTAGACTGAAGACTTCGAGGCATCCGGATAGACAGGCGGACGGACATAATTTTGCGACCCACTTTTTTGAGTTCCTCTATCATAGTTATGTCCGAATTGATTATCATCTCGAGCTCGAAACTTATATCTTTCTCCCACTACGAAATGGAGAAAGTTAAAAAACAATTTCCTTTTGAAAATTTTAAGTTTTGTTCAATCAGTGCTTGTAGAATTGAGAGTTTTAATAAAATCCGATAGGTGCTGTCAGGTGCTGTTTATTACAAGTTCGTTTTAAGATTAAACACGACAGCATTGCGAGACCCACTTTTCCCATTTCCTCTATTATAGCAATAACAGCTTTGGACCAAAACACGGTACAAGGTATTGTAAGCATTACTTGGTTTTTTAAGTTGCCTCAAAACATGTACGTAATAGGGTTTTCGAGATATGATTCATTTTTAAAAGTACCATTTTCGGAGATTCGAATGGAAAAAAAGGACGCAATAATTTTGAATATATAATATTTACTACAAGTTTGCTTTTTGCTTGAAATCTGTATGAGCGTTTTAAAGAAAACCATAAAAACAAATTTAAAGTGCATTTTTCTAAAAGTTATTTATGATAACTTAGAGAAAAACTTACCTATCAAGTTAGAAATGATCATGTTATTTTTAAAATCATATCAGTCCTTTTTTGAAATAAGTCCAGTATTCGAAAGTACCGTTATTTGATTTTTTAGCGAAAAACTGGGTATGCAGCAAAATAAACCCCGGTTAAATGGGAAGGACTGCGTTAATAATGCGGCTAACGTGCAAAAAAAGTGGCCGCCAAACTGTGAGCTCAAAAACTCTAAATCCGAAGTTTGAAACAAATCCGTCCATCCGTTTAGGCTGTAGACGCACTGACGGACAAAATTGCGGGACCCACTGTTTTGAGAAAATGTATGGAAAACCAATTTTTCCATTATTTAGGCTGTAGACCTCAGGAGCCGATGGAGGGACGGACACAATTGTGAGGCAAACTCTTTTGAGAAAATGCATGGCAAATCAGTTCATACAATTTTTCCAATGTATGTTTAAAATTTTCCAAAATTAATTGGGCGAAGTTAGCTCAAAGCGGATAATCCGTTTTCGAATTAAGATCTAACTGATGTAACTTTGTTTTATATATATAGATAAGAAGTACCCGTAATGTGGGCTATAATAAAAAAGAAAAGAAAAACGCTTCAATACTATAGCCACCAAACAACGCGAACAAAACTGGGAACAAATCCACCGGCCACCCAGTCATTGTTTCTAACAAAACACGATCTACTTCGTGAGGTTTTCATATTTTGTGTACATAAAAAACATGTGTCACGATCCATGATTAACCAAAGCAGGTATACTCATATTAAACGCTTTCTCTATGTTCATTAATTTGCTGTGAATTTTTGTAATAAGTCCCATTTCCTAACTTCTTAAATCAACTTGAGGTGTTGGTTACTAGATAGGTATTAGATCGGTACTTTAATAATAGTAAAGCAGAAATTCCTAAAATTAGAGTTTGCTCCTCTGAGATATAACAGAGCTACAGAGAAGGTGCAGGTTAGTTTTCTCCTCCTTTTCATCTCCACAGCTACAGAAATCGTCTGAAGGTACGACGAGACTATTTACCATTTTTCTTGGCGTCCAGTGATTTCAACCAGTGACCCAACTTGCCACCTTTACCTTCCCAGAATCGGATGTTAACCTGAACGTTCTTCTCAAATATATACCTGGGAGTAGAGTGATCCATGGTTTCTGAAGCTATATTTTGTAGTTTTTCAGTTATTAATTTGGAACTAGCTTCTATAAAAATAAATTCCTTAGAATTCAGATTTTAGATGAAGTTTTATGAAGCCAACACTCGACCACATGTCACACGTTAAACTCCGACAAACTGAAGGTGTTCACCATGAAAACTACTACCCCACATAACCCACTAACTACAAAATGAAAATGTTCGGTGGCGTATACGTAACCAAAATTCAACAAAACTCCTCTCGTCCATTCTCCACCACAATTGGTACTTAGAACAAATAGACAACAAAACAACACAGAGGACATAATTTCCCTGGTTCATAGCACCTCTTCCTGTTTATCCTCGATAAGCCAATTCGGACATCTATTAGATTGTTGATTGGCAGTTAGCCAATTGATTTAGAGTACCAATAAATGTTCAATTTGCAATCAGCTAGCCGATATTTCAAATATCCACTTCGGGCAATTATTCCAGTGGACAGCAATTGCCCAGAACTGCCATCGAACGTCCTCGACAGAACATAAACAGTTTATTTTCCTGAGGATGAGTCAGCTAAAAAAAAAACACAAGTGCAATTTCCGGTAGTTCGAGTGGTCTACTTTGCGTAGTTGTTTCATGACCCATCTACTGTTGGGGTCATCGTTTTTTTTTTTTTTGCAACCACAACCACAAGTAATCTACAGGCGAGTGTTAAGTACTCCCCAGTGCTTGTTTGTTCTACATCCTGTTCAGGAGCGCACTCCGCCAAATGGACGGATATACTCGTATAACTTGTGTTCAGTTCACGTTGTACTTTTGCGCAACCCACTGAATGATATTCTTCCCTCTTCACGAGTCATAAAACTTAGTTCGTTAAATGAATTACGTAGCGACACGGCACGTGATACCAGAGATTTTGTCTCGAACAGAAATAAATCAATGCACTCTGACGCTGATATACGGGTCAGGTGGGGGTTAAGTGAAGGAAGCGAATCCGAAATGTATTGGAATACAAAACCGGAACAGAGTGCCAAACAGCATTACGTGATATAAAACTTTGCCGGTGACATCTGGAAGTAACTCAATGGAAACGGTTCTGGTATCGGATTCATTGGAAAAGTTTTGTTTTAATTATTTTCGTAAGACGAATAAACAAATTGCTGCTGGATTTGGATGGAGTGAAACTAAATGATTCTTTAAGGGGAATGTTTGTCCTTGATGTTATTTAAGGCACAGCAGGCAATAAAGACGATTGTTTGTGATGCCAATGAAAACAAAAAAAAAGTGTATACAAATCAATCGTTGTGCAGTTTGGTGGGACAAACAAACAGCTAAGAGCAGGAGGTGCTTCATTTAGACGCAGATTTTCTTTTCATTTTAAATAAATGGAAAATTGTGCAAAATGTGTGTTTTGTTTTAAAATTGGAGGTGATTTCAGTTTTTGTTTTGCAGTCAAACTTCAACTAATTTATTTGAATAGAAGTAAAAAACCGCACTAATGGTGAACAACATTTTCAGGAAACAAAATGCAAATTGGATCAATTGGTTGGAGTGTGTACATTTTCTCCTTGGAAATAAAGCTCATCTGAATTCGTTTGGACTTTTTTCGCGCAATTTTTTTAGGTGAAAAGTTCCTAACTGCTTACAAATTGCCATGATTGTTCCTGAACTCGACCACATAGTTTTCAGTCACCACGCAGTTTTTTCTTCCTATATAATGTAAAACTCACTGAACAAAACCTAGTACCGAAATAATGTATCTGCGCGTACACGAACTAGGGAAGACGCCCTTCCTGGTCAGATGCAAAAAGTGATATGAACTCAATTTACCTGACACATCCACAGAGTTTCGTTTCGTAGGCCTACTCTATGCTATCTAATAGAACAGGAGGGATTTCCTTGCTCTTTCTCATAAATGATCGATCTCGTGGTTTAACAGTAAATAAGTCGCATATCTGCACAGACAGTCAAGCAGCTATAACTGCCCTTAGTTCAATTATTGTTTCAAAATCAGTCATGCACTGCTTCAATGCCGACTCCCCGGAGTGCCGGCTATGTCCTGAAGAAAACGAAACAGCTGAGCACATCATGCGCGAATGCCCAGCTCTATCTAAAATTAGAAATACTGTGAGGAAGTTTGACGTCGGACGGCTACAATCGCAAGAGATCTCCAGAGCCTTTTCCGATCGAGTCTCTCTCAATCTCTCAAGAGAGCCGGCAAGCACACGCAGCGAAACAAGAGGCATACAAAGCGGCGCTGCAAAGGAGGACGAGCTGCCCGTGAGCTCTACGCGCAGAAGAGAAGAGACGATCACCGGCTTCTGAGGAAAAAAAATAAAGAGCATGAGAAGCGCGCGATCGAGGCAATAGAGAGATGCTACTGCAGGAATGAGGTTCGGAAGTTTTACCAAAGGGTAAAAAGAACCTCCCAAGGCTACAGAGCCCGAACCGAAGCCTGCAAGGACGAACAAGGGAACATCGTAGTAGAATCGCAGTCGATGTTGAGGGTATGGAAGAACTACTTCTGCAGACTGTTTAACGGCGATGATGAACAAAATCCCGCTGTCAGGCAGAATGAACCATTCAACCTGGACGATGAAGACCAACAATTCCGTCCACCCGACCTGGACGAAGTGAAGATAGCCATATCTAAGCTTAAGTCTAACAAAGCCGCTGGAGCAGATGGCCTAGCCGCCGAGCTGTTCAAAGCGGCAGGCGATGACTTGGTTAGGAGCATGCACCAACTCATCTTTAAGATATGGTCGGAGGAAAGTATGCCCGATGAATGGAACCTCAGCATTGTTTGCCCGATCCTCAAGAAAGGAGGCCCTCTGAACTGCGCCAACTACAGAGGTATAAGTCTTCTTAACATCGCCTACAAGATCTTATCTGCCGTGTTGTGTGAACGCCTGAAGCCTTTCGTCAACAACCTGATTGGTCCCTATCAGTGTGGCTTCAGGCCAGGAAAGTCTACCGTTGACCAAATATTCACACTGCGGCAGATCTTGGAGAAAACCCAGGAAGTCCAAATCGATACCCACCACCTTTTTATCGATTTCAAGGCCGCCTATCACAGCATTTATAGAGACGAGCTATACAAAGCAATGTCTAGTTTTGGCATCCCTGCCAAACTCGTCCGTTTGTACAGGATGACAATGGAGAATGCACGCTGCTCCATTAAGGTCGGTAAAGAACTTACCGAGACCTTCGATGTCAAAAAACGATTTAGACAAGGCGATGCGCTGTCATGTGACTTCTTTAACATCGTTCTTGAAAGAAAAGTGCAAAACTCAAACGCCCACCTACTCGGTTACACCGACGACATCGACATAATCGGCAGAACGCAACGTGATGTCACTGGCGCGTTCGTGAGCATTGAGACGGAAGCGGCAAAGATGGGTTTGGCGGTCAATGAGGGCAAGACAAAGTATATGCTGTCATCAAGAAAGGACACCCAACACCGACGTCTTGGACAAAATGTCACCATAGACAGATATAACTTTGAGGTGGTAAAGGACTTTGTCTACCTAGGCTCCGCTATGACTTCAGACAATGACACCAGCGCTGAAATTAAGCGAAGAATAACTCTTGCCAATCGCTGTTTCTTTGGGCTAAGAAAGCAATTGAGTAGCAAAGCCCTCTCTCGAACAACTAAAGTGACCCTTTATAAGACCTTGATCATCCCAGTCCTACTTTATGGTGCAGAGGCATGGACTCTATCAAAATTGGATGAGGCTACACTTGGTTACTTCGAGAGGAAAATTCTTCGAGTAATTTTCGGTCCCGTCTGCATAGACGGTGAGTGGTGGAGGAGATACAATGACGAACTGTACGGGCTGTACAGCGACATCGACCTGGCCAGAAGAGTGAAGTGGCTGGGTCATGTAGAGCGAATGGACGTCAATGCTCCGGCCCGGAAGATCTTCGAATCCACACCCGAGGGACGGCGCAGTAGAGGAAGACCGCGACTCAGGTGGCGCGCGCAAGTGGAAGGGGACCTTAACCAACTTAGCGTGCGAAACTGGAGACAGCTGGCCAAGATCGTGCTGGCTGGAGACGCTTGTTGGTTGAGGCCCAGGTCCACCACGAACTGTAGCTCCACCTTAAGTAAGTAAGTAAGTAAGTATGTATCTAAAATTAGAAGGAAAGTTTTCTTCCGGGAAATACAATAAGTACAAAAGAATCGAAGGAGGTAGATACGCTGTAAACCTAAATACTATTTTCTGACAATCCCAGCACAACAGGCCTTCTAGGTCAACGTGCCTATTTTTCGCCTTGACGAGTCAGAAGTTTAAAAAAAAGGTAATTGATTGCGGATATTGCGAATGCGGTTGGGCTAGAAAATCGTTGAACATCTTTCAACAACTACTTGTAGTTTCCATTGCCGATCAACTAATCAATGAAGCTTGGACCTCTTCGAGATGAACCGAGGCCCCCAACGAAAAAACTTAACCAGTGAATCCCGTGCTTAGCGAACTGCCTGCAGTATTGTACTCCAAGTCGGTAAAGGTCCTCTTCTATATTTAGGCACGCCACCAAAGCCGAAGTCTTTTTCTACTGCGTTGTCACTCCGGTTTAGACTCGACGATTCAATGGGCCGGAGTATTGTGTTGCAGTTGTCGATGCTGATGTTCTGGGGTCAGATTCTGTATAACAATAATCGTCGGGACGATATCGTTTTTGAAACTTTGATGGTAGGTAGGTAGGTAGGTAGGAGTGGCGGTCTTATAAGAAAAACCCAAGTAGCACTATGTGCCGTTTTGTTACCACAACTCATTTGACCTGGTTGTTTAAGATTGTCGAAAAGGAGAGTTTAGATTCAGCTTGTGGAGTTCAGAAAGGTCATCAATTCTCTAATATTACTTTTCGAGACCTGCTCAAGGGAGTCGAAGAAGGGTTTACCCAGGGATCGCTGTCTAGCCTTAGCTAGTGCTGGACAGGCGCAAAGGTAGTGAGAGAGTGTTTCCTTTTGATGTCTAATCTAATTGCGTGTTCCCCTATTGGCCAATGGCCCGTGGTTATCGCTATTGTTCTGGCAATATCTTTTCGTGATTTGCTGAGAAGATGAGTTGTTTTTTCCATGCTCAGCCAGTGAAGGGCTGAGCCCTGCCTGGCCAGCTCGTCAGCATGCTCGTTTCCATAAACGTTGCTGTGACCTGGAACCCAAATCAGCGTAACCTTGAACTGGTCAAGCGAGGCCAGCTCCTTGCGACATTTCTAATACTAATTTTGAGGTTATGTTGACCGAGGCGATAGCTTTAATGGCAGCTTGGCTGTCAATGAAAATGTCTATCTTTTGCCTCGGATCTATGTTTGGGTGTAATTTAATTTGACGACAGGCCTCGCGGATAGCCAGTACTTTGATGACCATAAGAAGTTATATTCTGCCCGAATTTGTTTCACTATCGCCAGCTTTCATTACATTTGAGGAAAATGAACTGGTTTAAGGTCTCAAGCTCGTAATTTTGTCAGTTAGGGTCTACTTTTGGACGTCTATCGTTTCGACGATAATCGTCCGAAAAATTACGGAATGAGTGCCCAGTCCAGTTCTCTTCTTGTTGACACTTAGTTGGGTTCGTTTTCTTGGCGACTACTTGCAGCACTCCTTGGCGCTCATTGCAAATAATCAAAGAACAATCTAAGACTCTAACCAATTGTGGTTCTGTTCTGTCACAAATGCAAACCTTTCATATCGGTAGGAGGAACGTCCACTGCATCTAAGTTAACACAATACAATTGCATATCTACATATTTTGTGATCAGCCCCGCTGCTAGATAGATGATATCCATTTTAGTTGGCTGCTCCTAATCCTTTCCAGTATATGAACACTTTTTTTTAAAAACAAATCTTTCGGACTTTTCGAAATTAGCTATCAGTAAAAGTCGTCTTAAAACATATCATGATTTTCCGATTTTTTTTTCTCAGTACTACAGCGACTGTAACTGATATCTTCAGCTAGATTATGTGCCCATTAGCTTCCCAACACATTTTCCAATTTCAATACGCATTCGACTTACTTCAAGTAAACAACAATTAAGCCCGCTAAAGGATGTGCTCATTAGGCCACAATGTTTTACGTTTTGTCACTTGTTTAAAAAATATCGTCGATTTTTCTTTAGCCGTTCCCTATTCTTCAGGCAGTCTATAAAATCTGGCAAGTAACGGTCCACGCGTCATTTCAAAATAGCTGCCAACTAAATTTTCCATAAACGTAGGTGTGTGTGGTTAACCTCTACTGTAACTGAATAAAAATCTCTCTCAATGGCTGAAAGATGTTCTTTCAAAGTAGTCTTGCTTGTTGAGGGACGCAGCAGTCCTTATATCCTGAGTAAAGAAAATTTGCATATAATCGAATAAAACTAAAATTTGCACCCCAGGTGTTTGTGTCAATAAAACCGTGAATCAAAAAATTCCTACGTAGCATATGTTCCCTCTGGCGTTTCTATAACCTTTTTTCATAGCCCCAGAATCAGAAGCAACCCTTTTCAAATTTGACAAGTTTTATTAGTCTACCTAAATATACGCGTACCGAATTTCTTTCTAATAACGGCGCAATAAACTATAAATCGTTTTCAATCTTACCCTGTCATCACACGCGCAGATGGCATGCGAGCATGCTCTGAAAATATTTATAGCCGAATGTTTTTAACATTTTCGCCGTTCACTGGGCCCCGAAATATCACAACGAACCAATTTGGTAATAAAAATGGTGTAAAATGAAATAATTTACATGCATCTCTGTAAGCACTGCTCTTTGTCCGTGAGTTATAGGCCGAATAAAACCAATTTGTGCTTTTATTTGCAACCACAATAAATCAGTCGACAGCGAAAAAGGGGGATAAAGTCTTTGTTTTCGATTACCTGTAATTGCCCGCATGTGGCTAGCGCCCACCAGATACTCCATTGCACCACAACCGGTTTTGAATAGGCGCTAACGACGTGCTGTCCCAGCAGGCGCGTCGCATTCCTCCAGGAGAATTTCGGTTTCTGTACAAAAACAAGACAATCATTTTATTCTTTGCAAAATTAAACAAAAAACCAAGCGAATCTGTGAACTAATAAAAGGAAATCTCCTCTTCCTCTCGTAGCCAAACTAACCTCATTTTCGTTTCCGGTAATTATTTTGTGGCTTGAGGTGTTCAACTCAATTTCAGAAATTCCATTCGCCGTCCCTGTTGATGGCAGCTGTGGGTATACCTGTTGTTGGTCTTTTTCGGAATTTGACTTGCAGTTGACGGTGGATTCGAATTGCGGCAGTGCAGATTGTTGCTTCGGGTTGTCCTTCGGGGATATGGTGGAGTAGAAGTAGACACTTTTATGAACCGCGGGCAGAGCGACGGCAATAAAAAGCGAACTGATTTGAGCTGTAAGTGATATGCAAAGAAAGTCAGAGAATGAATGTTGTGATAGTTTGTACAAAGAAAAAAAGTAACATGAGAATTTAAGTTTGCAGGACGAAGCCCACTGTGGTGGTGGTATCATTTAATGAGATCTAGGATGAGTAGTAGCGATATAAAACCTTGACAGGCAGATTTGGTCTTTGAAACTTCATTCGAAGACCGATTTTTTCCATTATCGCGCAGATAATGGAAAAAATCGCCGACAGCGACAAGTCCTGGGGCAAAAAACATGACATCTGTCAAATTAGCCAGCAACTTGTAAGGGCGACGTTTTTAAAATTTGGATCGGACTGCAGTTTAAAAATATTCATAAAGAGACAAGCGCTTAGAATTTTAAGGGCGTAAGAGGCATTTTCAAATATTTGAGTAATCAGCGCTTACAGTTTTTTACACATAACATTTTTGATCAAAATGATAAAAAAACATATATGGCCAATTTAAAGTAAAAAAAAACGTAAATGCATTTTATGTAAGTAATATTTAGTATTAAAAGGAAAGGATTTCCGGAATATTTATATTTGTATTATATTTATATTTGTTATATTTGACGATTAGTTTTTATATAAACGTCTCAAGCGACATTTATAATTCATATAACCTATTTATGTAGTTTTTGTTTTTTTTCCCTCAGGATCTGCTGAAATTGCTTTTAAGTAGAACCATTGATGCTTGACCGGATTAAATTTCACTTGTTCTTTTAAAGTATTTTTCCCCTGAAATTTCCCTTGACATGATTTTCAGTGGGACGTTTTTTGTCGACTTTGTTTCAGAGGTGGTATTTTTCAATACGGAGTTTGTGCATTTTGAAATTCGCTTAAGAGAGGAAGTGAAATGTTTTTTTAAAGGGTTTAGTGCAATTCTTCATCACGAAACTGTTAAGTTCCCACATAACACTTTCATATACGAAGTAAAATTCAAGTATATCTTCTTTTTACCCGACTGCACACAGAGAGGGTTATGTGTTTCGCGCGTATCCTATGTACGTTCCATCGGGACACCCTGTGGCCTAAACAGCTTGACCGATTTTGAAGAGTGAGGTGTCATAAGATTCGTATTCTTCCCCGGTGTGTCATAGGCTGAACAAAAGATATATAAATCTAAATTTAAAGAAAACTGACAAAAACCCAGTTGTCAGTGAGAAATGTCAAGATATGGAATACACTGAACTGTGAAATAAATTACGTTCTGATCTATTCACAATAGAATCGCAACTCATACCCAGCCAAGTTTCGCACCTAGCGGCATCTACATTTCAACTCAACATCGCAAAACTGACAGCCAAAAATCGCATCATTTATTTTTAGTGGATAGTGTTACCATCAAACGAATATTATATTGAGTGTGAGTTCAAGTTTATATAGTCTAAAGAGATACGTTAGGTTCGTTCGCGTACGCAGTTTGAATCGAATGCAATCGATATGTATCGATCGCAATCACCCAAAGTCTATACACGTACTCATCAAAAATAACAGAACAATAGAAAATTAATAACGAGTAAGGAGTGGTTCCTATCTTGGCTCGAAACAGCTCAGAGAATTTCAACCGGCAAGTACTAATAAATATGTCAAATGCACAAAGTTGTCAAGAAACAAATTCAAAATCCGGCTGAAAAATTAATTGCACAGAACAATAAAATCTTTAAAAATAAAGAAAATTCGGTGGTGATCGAATGTTGTCCTATAACGTTTCATACATTGCAAGAAGGTAAGTTATACATTTATTTGTGATATGGATTAGATGTCAAAATTGAAAGTTGCTCAAAGTAGCTCGAAGTCTATCCACGTACTCGGGATAGTACGCGAATAGACCTATTATTACCCGACTGGACACAGGGAGGGTTATGTGTTTCGCGCGTATCCTATGTACGTTCGTACGTGACGCCGTGAGCCCAAACGGCTAGACCGATTTTGAATAGTGAGGTGTCATTAGGTTCGTATTCTTCCCCGGATAGGTTTAAAATATAAAAATTAAAAAAGTTAGTTTAAAAAACCAAAAAACCCGACTGACTGTAAAAAAAAAATTAAAAAGATATGAACAAAACACATTCAAGTACCTATACCTTACTATTTGACAGTCGGAGGGTGCTCAATACTCATATATTTGCTAGGCAGTTACCTACACTGCCTAGTCTAGTCTCCGATTGTCAATTAATTAGGTATAGGTACTTGAATGTGTTTTGTTCATATCTTTTTAATTTTTTTTTTACAGTCAGTCGGGTTTTTTGGTTTTTTAAACTAACTTTTTTTTACCCAACTGTTTTTATGTGAAGGACTTAAGCGCTTTTAGAAAATTCTTCCACTAAGCTTATTAAAAAATTGATTGCATATAACGTCTTTATCTTTTCCTAAATAAAAATCTAGAGGCGATATATAGAAGTACAGATATTAAAGTTTTTATATAGGACCTTCATCTGTAAGGAAAAAGTTAAATATCAAAAAAATGTCGACTAGGTCCCTCGCCTTCCAAACGCTTCAAATGTTTCTTTACAGAATTATAACTGTTTCGACTATCAATTGACTGTCAGAAATCTTTCAATGTCTGTTTAAGTACTTTTAATTTGACAGTCATCCCTCCACGCGTCGTCGACTTGGAAATAAATGTGTATTTCCTCTGTCAGGAAGTAAGCCATTGCACTTGATTTGATGCGGTTGGTCACTTGGTTGCTTACCACTTGTTCGTATTGAACGATGAAAACTAACTGTTTTTAAATATAACAGAGAGGATTCCAACTGTTATACATTTCGTGTTTAGAAAGTTTAAGAAAGTTTTGTCGGACTTTCTGCTTTATCTTTTAATTTAGCGCAACATGTCTACAGTACAATTTAAAAAAAAAACTGGATAAACCACGGTAGCACGTTAAACGAAAGAGCGACACATTAAAATGATGGGGTACTGTTTTTTTAAATCTAGTGATGTTGCTATTGAAAAACTATAACGTTGAAGTTCATTGCATAGGTTTTGAGATATTGAATTAAAAAACATTTATTGAGTTACAATATAATTAACACATGAGTGAAAATATATAAAAAAGGAGTTGCCATTGCATACTTTTTAACACACCTGGAAGAGGCTTGTTGTAAAAAAGGAAATGTTTGTTTTTCTTCTTCTAAAAAAGATAAAAACATTGGCAGTGATAGGCATAAGAAAATATGCTCTTTAAAGCCACTAGCGCAACATGACTACTATCGCGATAAAGCTTGCGAGACTGCACTTCAGAACCAGGTTGGTAGAACTGATGACGCAAATGATAGAAGAGAAGTAGAGGGCGCTTTCGAAATGCATTCTTTTATCACTTGCTTCTTTTGTGGATTGTAGAATCACTTATTCTGTGTTTATGGTATTAGTGTACTTTCCGGCCCAAAAACAAAAATTAACACTTTACAACAGCTTAATATTTTTTACCCTGCTCCACGACAGCAAACGTATAAAAAAGCTTCTCTGTTAAGCGGTTCAAAAACAATTTTTAAGTTGTTTTAAGACAAAGCCAGTTTATACAGCATACGAGTTCGAAAAATTCCGGTGAACTACTGACTGAAAATTTAAAAAAAAAATAGACGGATTGCGATTAAGTAAAAATGTAATGCTACCCCAAGTTAAGTGTCCTGTTTTTCTGTAAAATCCATTTAGATTGTGTGAGTAGTTTTAATACAAAGCGAGTTTAAAGCATATATACAAACGCTACTGTCCCAAGTCGTTTATTTTTTGATTTTATATTGATAACATGTGTGCCCGATGTGTAGCTTGGATTTGTTTCGATCCTTTCAGGATATTTTTATATCGGTTGATGTTGTCCTTCCCGAGCACAAGTGCAAGGATGTTAAAAGAGGCACCAGGTGGTATTTTTTCTACTCTCTTACGAAGCATAACAGTCGTCTTTTTACGTATAAAAATTAATATTAAAAAAAAAATATATAAATAGTTAGCGCAACATTTCCGTAGGGACCCTAGACATAGCTCCTCACAACCATTCGTTTTATGCGAGTTTTTATTTATTTTTTTGGGACTAAAGTTTTATGTCGAGTCCGAACAGCTAATTATAAAGCTCTTTCATGACAGTTATACCCTCGGATATTTGTCAGACGTTCGCGAGAGGTGGCGCAGTGGAAAAAACCTTAAGTTGGAATTTTGGGTTTTTTTCGGGGATCAATTAATGTTGTTGACCCCTTTAAAGCGCTATCTAACTATAGCTGGTAAAAGGTTCTGTTGGCAAAGGGATTTTCTCTTCAAATACGCAACATTTCACTCAATTAACAATTTCTCTAACTTATTTGATTTATTTCATCAATGTCTGTCCCTTTTTTTTTCTTACTACGTGCCAGACTCATTTCACGACAACCCGAAAATGGAACTCGCATAAAAATGGTCTACAACCTTGAAATTAACATAGGTTAGGACCGTACATTTGCATTCCTCGTAGCTCATAAGTATTCATGGAAATAAATTAAACACAACATGCACCAGCTGGCCGAGTAGTAAAAGTTCATAAGAAAAATTAATACGAACCTTATAACTTTATTTACTTTCACGACGCCATCATACTCACTTGCAAATGCAATGAAATTCAAATCCCTGTAGTTCATAACGTCTGTGGATAGAAGGACCTGTGCTATAACGCCGGCAAGGAACTTTCCAGTTAACATTGCCGCGCGGGTATGTCCAGTGACTTTTTGATACCTCTCCCTATCCACTTTGGCATAAATGTACGTATAGTAGGCCACCTCGCTGGCCATGTAAAATCCATAGAAAACTTGTCCAATCTGAAGTGAAAAAAAAAAACAAATAAATCGCCTATGCTATGCAAAAATGTCACCAAATTTGAGGCGAACCATTTGTGCGAACTAAGTTCGGTTTATTCATTTAGACGTGGATTTCGACTGAATAATTGGCGCAAATTTAGTAGTCTCTATTATTCATGTGTGCATATTTTAATTTTGAACATTTTTAGGCAGATTTTTTATGTGTTTCTTGCAAATAAGTAGACTCGGAAACTAATCGACCGATTGCGCTGATAATTCAGCAGCTTGTTTCTTTTGCTGCCGGTTTAAATATAATCCGATAGATGGGGCCCTTGCTAAAACATTTTAAACAGATTATTTTTGAGTGTATCTATCTGTCGAACTCAACAGAATTTCACTGTAATCATCTGCAATTAAAAATGTTTCTATCACATCTCGTCAATACAAACCCCCTCTTTGCTCAACACACTGTACTCCATATAGAGAATGCTGCATTTTTCATAAAACATTCGCGGAATTTGCGTTGCAAATCGAGAAATCTCCTTATGCAGTTATTATACTCAATTTCGCAGAGTGAAAATTTCCATTTCCATCCGGCAGTTGAAATTTGTGCAACATCTTTTCATTCTTGTTGCATTTTTGTTTTCTTCAATTTTTATTCAAAAGGACTTTCGGTTCCTTCGATGCTAATTGAGTAAGCAGATGCAATGGAATTTTATTTTCCCTAGAGAACAAGTGGTATTAATTTTTTGTTGTCCTCTTCCCACGAATATCTCTTTACCGCTATATGTTGCGCATATTTTATGCATGAAAATAATTCGTTTAAGGAGGCTGCGAGTAATTACAGGAAATTTGTCTCTTGCGGTTTTTTTTTTCTCCTTTTTTCCTGCTCTTCAACGGAATTTCTTTCTTTTCCTTTGCCAAGTTTGTAACTTATTAATGATGGGCGATTATATAAAGTATTAGGGGATTATTGTCCTTAGAGGAAATGAGGCATTTTATGCAGGAATTAAGTATGAGTTATGAAGCGATGAAAGTCTGGTGTTAAGTATTTGAGTGATATATAAAGATGTAAGTGCCTACTTGAGATGTGAAAAGTGGGAGTATTTTTTTTATTTTGTATTTGGGCAACGAAGTTGGATAGGAGTAGGTTTTAATGAAATTTTGAATTTAATCCTTTGCCAAGTTGTGAAATCATCAATCAGTTGGTGGTATGCAGCTGATGTCCTTATTATGGAAAAATGTGGATGCATTTAAATGACTGCTGTGACTGGCGGTCCAAGAGGGCGCAATGGGATAGGTCTCCCATTTTACTATGCAGCGCATATTATTTTTAAACAGCTTATTCATTTCCATCGAGATAACTGAACTTCAGGCCAATATATTATGGTGGACCTGGGCCACTTTCAGAAGACTTAAAATTCGTATATCCTGCGAATGAGTTGCCTTTTTGTAGTGAGGTAAAATGTAAATGTAGCTCCATTAAGTTCTTTGTTATATCTCAGAATGCCATACGGATAGGGTGAGTAGTTTAAACTTCATTCGGTAACAAATTCACATATAAACTGGCTATGGTGTGAAGGTTTCAGCCGTATTCATGGTCTTCTTTAGCTCGATTCTTGTATATTTAACCTTCGGTTGTGCATTATTCGTATACGTTTATTGTGCCCTTCTTTTTTAAGGCGAAAGCTCCTTCTTCGAAGCAGAGCTATTTGATCAGCCCATTCGAAGACCGATTTTCTAACCCTTTAGAAGAATTTATTTAAACGGGACCATCGCGAAGTTGTCATGATATGCTTTCAGCATATATACAGCAACATCCGTTTGAGTAAACTTTCCATTGCCAATGGGATTTCACGGAATTCTCACTCACTACCCCCAATAACTGACAAAGTTTGTTTGACTAAAACCCTCACAAGAATCACCGCACTCCGGGGCTGCCTCTCACCCACACTGGAATCAATTTCACAAAAATCAATTTATTTCCATTCAGCGGTGGCGAGGTGATTCCCAGCGCTCGTCCTCGCCCCCGATCAAGGACAAAGTTTTTGATTTTCCGAGTACCTCTTACTTGGACAGCTCCCCCCAGGGGGATTTGCATCCATAAAGGAAAAACTATCGAACCTTCTGAATCGGACGTACCGGGGAAAAAAAAGTCCGCCTCAGTCGCTGTTCCTTTTACTCACCTGCAATTCCCACAGGGATTCTGTCCACAAAAGGATACTCCATAGAATTATCCCAGAAAAAGCTGAAGCGATTATTAGCGGTTTGTATCTGAATTGCGAACGAGAGAAAATGGACAAAGAAAAGGCGACACACGTAAATACACGAACCGTACATGGGAAATTGAAAATTTCTTACCTAAGGATATCGGTGAGCAGCAACACTATTACCAGCCAGCCCAGATTCAAATAGTTCCCCAAAGGGTAGAGTTCTTTGTTCACCTGTTCGGACGTAACATTGTGCCATACACCCGATAAAAATTCCGTTGCAAATGAATCGGACGGTCGCATCTCTCGCAGGAATCCAAAGCTACAAAGCAGCAGCGAGATCTTTAGCCAGGCCTCCATACTAGCGGCGTGTTGTCCTCGTCGACTATATAATGGATATTGATCTTTGTTGAATTCTGAAAACGGTAAAATACGTGACAGCGAGGAAGTTGTGAAATATATTTCAAAAGATGTTTGCGTTTTTTATTCCTATAACAACATTTTATGTAAATTGGGGACGAGTGACGGATGTGCGTCTGGGAAGTTTCAAAATGAAAATTCAAGTTACCTTGCCACAGACATCGGCGTCGTATATAATTGCGTGCAAATTCCCCCCCATCCTGAAAATGTTGATGGAAGTTTTTCATTTTGCATAAAATGTTTCCCCAACGAAACGAAGCCCGAACACGGAAATTGTGTTGTATTGGAAAGTGCTGGAACAATAATGCGTTTTAACGAACACACTGCTTGTTGCGGAGGGGTGTATGATGCGTATCCTGGGGATGAGCCCTGTGCCAACATAAATATTTACTTTCAAGAGTGGCATTGATATACCTCCATTGAATAACACTTTTCATCGTGTGGATTTCAGCCGCTGTGATAACAAACTGTATAAAGTGAAGTGAAGAGAACAAATATCTGCTGCCGATCTGTACTCCCAGCATGTAATTTCGTTGTTGGTATATTGAATTGAAAACATTTTTAAAGTGCGAAATGTTTGCGATTATCCATTAATGTTGATCGAATTACGTTTAAAATCCTCCATCTCGCGCTGTATCATCTCTCACTGCATTACCGCAAATGCACTTGCGATTTATGGGAAATATGAACCGAAAATATGTATTCAATTCGATATAATGACCCTGCAATAATGGGATCCAATTTAAGGAGGTTTTATCTTCTATCCCGCAAAATCCGCAAAATTCCATCGCTCATCTTTCGCGGGCATCCCTGCTCTCTCGGACTAAACTTCGTAGGGACGTTTCATAGTGTTTTATTCTTTTGGCGAAATGTTTGCAAGCATAAAAATGTTTATGTCATGCAATAAATCAGTTTTGTTTATTTTAGCTGACCTTCGAGGGTGGATAAGAAAAACAAAAAGTTTTTTTTTTCCCCAAAGTTAAAGATGTTTGTGATGAAATGCATCAGATTTGGTGGCGTCCGTAATTGAGAAATCCACAATATTTACGATGGTAGATTACATTATGGAGATTAGTTTTGAAAGGATGACGGGCATCGCATTTTTGCAATGAAGTCTTGGAGGATATGTGGGTGGTTTTTATTAAAACGAACATTTAAATCAACACTCGATGGGTTCCTATTTGTGGATTTATATGCGTCCTTGTAATAGTTTTGCTCTGCGATACCAATAATCATTTTTAGTGTCCAGGTTCAATGTTTCGAACTCACACTGGCGAAATTTTCCATACAAAATTGCATGTGACCTACCAAATATTAAGTGTGGAGGTTTAAAATGAATATTAGTAAGGCCCGCTGTGTTTTAGAATTATTTTTTAACCAGTGTTTAACAAAACGAATTTTCAATGTCTTCCCTATCCAATACTCGGTTTGCGGGTGCTGAATGAACAATAAAAAACATTTATTATATTTATTATAACTTCAAAAATATTCGGCCAGAATATAACTGATTATGGTCATCAAAATTTCAAAAAATTATATCGTTCAGATGGTTATTGATACACGAAATCTGCCCGCAGTTCTGTTTGGTAAATATTTTATGTAGAAATTCTGTCGTTCTGAAAAACCAAAAGATTCCGCTAAAATACGGTACATATATATTGTATAAATAAAAAGGATTGTGGGAGTTTAAAAAAAACAATAACACTCCGAGTAGATTAAATTAAGAACATTTTCAACCACAAGGTGTACGATATTACTTACTTACTTATAAATACATTTTAGCCAAAAACGCCTCCAAAGAGTAGGAGTGGAAGTGAACGATATTATCTATGTTTTTCTAGGGGTCTTAAGAATTAATTTAAGAAAATTTCATATAACTCTATCTGTCAAGTAAAATTTCTCGTGAACCGCTAAAAGACATAAAACCCCTTACAGTGTTTTTTTTCTAGGTGTCTTAAGAATTAATTTAAGAAAATTTCATATAACTCTGTCTGTCAAGTAAAACTTCACGTGAACCGCTAAAAGACATAAAACCCCTTACCGTGTTTTTTTTAGGAATTAATTTAAGAAAATTTCATATAACTCTATCTGTCAAGTAAAATTTCACGTGAACCGCTAAAAGACATAAATCCCCTTACAGTGTTTTTTTTTCTAGGTGTCTTAAGAATTAATTTAAGAAAATTTCATATAACTCTATCTGTCAAGTAAAATTTCACGTGAACCGCTAAAACACATAAAACCCCTTACAGTGTTTTTTTTTTAGGGGTCTTAGGAATTAATTTAAGAAAATTTCATATAACTCTATCTGTCAAGTAAAATTTCACGTGAACCGCTAAAACACATAAAACCCCTTACAGTGTTTTTTTTTAGGGGTCTTAGGAATTAATTTAAGAAAATTTCATATAACTCTATCTGTCAAGTAAAATTTCTCGTGAACCGCTAAAAGACATAAAACCCCTTACAGTGTTTTTTTTCTAGGTGTCTTAAGAATTAATTTAAGAAAATTTCATATAACTCTATCTGTCAAGTAAAATTTCACGTGAACCGCTAAAGACATAAAACCCCTTACAGTGTTTTTTTTTCTAGGTGTCTTAAGAATTAATTTAAGAAAATTTCATATAACTCTGTCTGTCAAGTAAAACTTCACGTGAACCGCTAAAAGACATAAAACCCCTTACCGTGTTTTTTTTAGGAATTAATTTAAGAAAATTTCATATAACTCTATCTGTCAAGTAAAATTTCACGTGAACCGCTAAAAGACATAAATCCCCTTACAGTGTTTTTTTTTTCTAGGTGTCTTAAGAATTAATTTAAGAAAATTTCATATAACTCTATCTTTCAAGTAAAATTTCACGTGAACCGCTAAAACACATAAAACCCCTTACAGTGTTTTTTTTTTAGGGGTCTTAGGAATTAATTTAAGAAAATTTCATATAACTCTATCTGTCAAGTAAAATTTCACGTGAACCGCTAAAACACATAAAACCCCTTACAGTGTTTTTTTTTTTAGGTGTCTTAGGAATTAATTTAAGAAAATTTCATATAACTCTATCTGTCAAGTAAAATTTCACGTGAACCGCTAAAAGACATAAAACCCCTTACAGTGTTTTTTTTCTAGGTGTCTTAAGAATTAATTTAAGAAAATTTCATATAACTCTATCTGTCAAGTTAAATTTCACGTGAATCGCTAAAAGTCATAAAACCCCTTACAGTTTTACTATGTGTATAGATTGTTGGCAACGTTTTAGTAGCGTTGGCATTTGTCTTTGTATTGAATCAAATTGGGCTTAATCAGTGTGCTCCTGTAGTAGACCGACGTATTACTATTTATTTAAGAATATAACACTCTCAAAAGGAAGAGGAAAGAAAGATGGTACCAATGCAAAATGACCTCTAAAGCCTAGTACGCACCTGTTCCGAAACAAAATTTTCAAGTGCTCTCCAAATGGACAGCGAAACGTCTACGAAAAGGCAGCGGAAATTTGTGGAGAGTTCGATCAGCTGAAGAAGAAGTAGCAGTGTTATCAGCACTGATTATTTTTCCCTGATTTGGCTACTCGATTTTTTTATTGGCTCCATAAAATTGTCATTGGGACTTATCCTTATTAAGCTAATTTCACTTTAACTTTTTGGCGATTTATATGCTCCTTAGAAGTTTATAAGATTTATGTGCTGATTAGAAGTTTATAAAAAAAATACTTACTTCTATTGAGAACGTACTTTTTTTTGTACAACTAAAACTTTCTTAACAATTAGTCGTTTTACCATTAGGCATTTCAGATTTCGATCTGAGATTTTAGATTTCTGCTGTCAAATTGAACATTAAATCCGAATTTTACTGGTTCTTTTGTGCATTGAGTTGGCCGCAAAAAAATACTTTCCTCACTTACAATGGAAATCCATTGCAATTGATTTTCACACAGTTATAGGGTACCAACCCATTTCTAAATAATTAACTAAATAAACTCGTTTCCAAAGGTGTTTTTATTTTGTTAATATTGCAAAATGAAAACTAGAAAAATTTCTCAATTAGTTTGTGTTGTTTGGTTTTCTTCTTTTTTATTTAATGTTGTCGCATTTAAAAACAATGTAATCAAAATAAGTGTGTCTTAATTGCAAAGAAGTGCGCACTTTTGATCTTGATATTTTAGTTTGGCTCCAGATTTTTTAAATTTTGCTCTATATCCTTTTAAAACCTGGTAATACTGCGGTACAAATTTCAAATTTTCGCAAGCAATGTCCCGGACAATAAATGTGGGTGAAATCAAAGTGGAGAACCAAGCTACTACAACTACCCACTTTTCCGCCATCATTTCGCGGCAGCTGTCTACAGCAAAACGAAAAGGAGAGCGAAATTTTTCGTTCATGATTTCGTTGTGTCATTTTTGTATGGGATTTTTCATTCCGGAACAGGTGCGTACTATGCTTAACCAACAAAAGTCAAGATGCTTACAACTATCAATAAAATAAATTGAAAAATCAAATTTCGTATTTCTCTAAAAAAATTGTTTTGGTAAAATCATAAAATTTAAGACCTAGCGCTAGTAAGATTTTTTCGTTGTCGAAAATATTTGGATAATAGCAAATATTATTTGCAATCTTAGTGGTGAAGCACCTGACTATTGGCAAACTTGCCTAATAGTGCTGCCAATTTTCAAAAAAGGGAATAAAAGGGATTCCCTTTTAAGTCCCCTTGAAAAAGTCGTCGGCAAGGTGTGGAAAGCGCGTCGCACAGCTGTGGTCGAGTTACGGTTGGGGGCAGAAACATAACAGACCAAATGTTCACTTTCAGAAAGGTACTTGAAAACTCTTGGGAGTATGCCACACCCCACACCTGTTCACACTTGTTTTGAAGCGTACTGCATCAGGGTCAGCTGCTAGAAGCTGTGACTTAAATGTGCAGCCTCCGTGTTTGCCATTTTTGTTCGTCCCAATATTTCTGCCATAGTTATCTATATTTTTTTTCTAGAAAACGATTGAAAACAGACTTGATTCTTCATGATTCATCTACTTGAGAGAACGTCGTTTCTTAATTATTGTAAAAAGTTTTTTTGCTACCTATTTTTATATACCTACACATAAAATCGAAAAACGAGTGTCTTTCTTAAACAAGGCATGGTCTGCAAAACAACATCGATTATTCGCCTTCCCTAAACGTATATTTATCGTGGGATTTTCCTAAGCAACATCTAGTATATTCATCTCCTCAACATATTTTTTTACCTCAACACGATTAGGGTTGGTCCTAACACAAATGTCTGCCAAACCAAAAATCCTACATTATTTTTGATTTTAGTTTGAGGATATCAACCTGAACGTTTACAAGCTGGAATATATTTATTATACTTTATTAGTTTCTTTACCTATATTAATTTCTATTTTTTATTTATATAATAACATAAATACAATACATTTTTATATATTGAATAATTATAATTTAAATTATTTAATTTTATATATTTCTTTAATTTTATCTTTTTAAGTAAAAATACCTATATTTTAAGTTCATTTATGATTACCAAACTCCAGTTTCTGGTTCAATAAGTTTAGCTGGTATTATATTAAAAGTAGGAGGTTATGGATTATTACGAATTACAGAAAAAAAAAACACAATTTTTGATGCACCCTTCTACTTCATTTTCTCAGACCAAAGAAAAAGCCCTTCCAATAACGCCAAACACAACCAATCGTCCTTTTCCACAAGAGAGTCTATAATCCCATCAATTATTATTATTATCGTCATCCATTGATTGCTTGCCATGACATATGAAGACTCAATAATTCAAAAGCTTATAGTGCCAGCACGATCTAAGTGAACCAAAACGAGAAACGCCCACCAATCCCTCTCTCAAACATGGCTTATCCTTTTCTTATGAACAGTATCCCTTTAAAGGGTAGCATTGAAATTGCATGACAGAGAATATTCCATTCAATAAATTCTTTCAGGGGAACGTGTCGCCACATAGAAAGGGAAGAGCAATGATAATCAAAGAAAAAAAAAAACCCGGAATATCCTTACAATATTTTCACTAAATTACATTTGAGTGTAGGATTATTCTCAGTCTCCAAGTATGTAAGGTTGCACGATAGACGAGGGAAAATTAAATTCACTCAAGTGGTGCTCTGGCTGTGTATCGGTTAACCCTCTATGCCTCTGGCTCTGCCAGTGATGCCAAAGCGAAGAGTGAGTATACGGATGTGGATATTTTATCCGGAAATCAGCATTTGTTTATCTATCTAATTTGAATTTAAATAGGTCCGTGAAATGACGAGATTTTCGACTGGATCCGGAGATCCTTTAGCCCAAGTATCGTGGGGCAGTGTCCCCGCGCTGATGGCAAAGTTATGCAAATCGATGAATTATAATATGTTAAGTGGAGTTATTATTCCTTTTTTTTTCTCAGTCCACAGAAGTATGTTATATATATTTGTTGGTTGAGGACCTTCTTTATTGGAAGGCATTTGGAAATGTTTAATACCAATGTCAGGGGTTTTTATTGGACAATAATTGGAAGGGTGTGGCTGGGAGTGTGGTATGGCATAATAATGTATATCCTGGGCGCCAGTCAGTAGTATGCGATGGGAAAAAAAATGTTCCTTTACTTTAATAATACTCCGACTCTCTGAGTCTTTTCAAACCAATATTCCACTTCATGTACCCACAACACTCTTCCTTACAAAATAAATCCTAACCTCTTTAGCTCGTTTTTATTAAAAAAGTAACTGTGTGACCAAGTCCCTTTCTATGCTCGGAAAACCCTCGAAATACTCTCTGAAAAAGAGCCTTCGTTAAACATCTACATTGCCAACCAAATGTCTCGTTTGAGCTCGGCAAAATATTACTCCATTCCATACGATGATCCTACGCGAAGGGCCACAATTTGTATTCAAAAACAACCACAGAGTGCCGATTAGCTCTGTAACAAAGCGGCAAACCCACAATTAGTCTATACAACAAATGTATAGAGTCAACTTTCGCCGGGAAAGCTAACAAAAGGAAGGAAGCGGTCCCATCGTATTTCTGATTGTATGAGAACTCTAATCTATTTCAAATAATCATCCTTTTCATCATTAATAACTTGATCCATCACTCGACTGATTATAAATTTATCATAATTCCCCTCAAGTGGTTAAGCACAGACGAAAACCGAAAACCCTTTGATTGTGGTTCACATGTTCGGAAACAAAAGGCGACCAGGGTTAGCAGCTGTATGTCAAAACAATAACAAACTGCCGGAAAGGATAGCAACCCGACATGAGGTTTACAAAAGGATCCCACCAGCGATTTACATAATTAATCGCATCGGGCTGTAAAGTCGGTTCCTATTACTGACCGAGGACAAAGGAATTTTATTATCGAGCAACTCTCAGTTATTGCAAAGTATTCCCCCATCGGTATCACATTGTCCACCCCCCCCGCTGCCGATGAAATTATTCGCATCGCAGATTAATATTCATCGCAGTTTAATTGCCTGCCAACAGAGGGAAGGAGACAGAGATAGCGAGAGACAGTGAAAAGTCTAAAGTTTCCCTCGTTTAATTAAGTTTCTGAATGTTTTACTAGGCAATTTCCCTGCAAGCTAGTTTACATGAGAGGAGATCGATTCGTGTCCCATCCACATACCCAGTATGCAAACAGAGCACACAAATCTATAGGCAGGGACGAATTTCATACAATACGAGTCCACGTGCTAGGAGTCGTGTTTTCTGACAACGACATGTCCCTGTCATCGCCATCGACGACGGCGAAAGAAAGAAAGAAATATTGAATAACATTCGCCTGATAAGCGGTTACACTACATTACTCGAAGGCTATATTGTCGAAAGGATTCATGTACAGATTGAACAATCCACAGTGCTGTGATGAAATGAGAAAAAACATTGACGAGCTTGTCACCGCCGCAGCTGGATGCGAGGATTGTGTAAGTTTTAAATAATGTGAATGGAATTCAAAGAAGAGACACGGTAATCTCTGGTAAAGAATGGAAGGGCGGCATGAATGTTTGGGGGTGAGACAAAACCAATTACATGCTATTGGCAGACAGGCCGATGTTATAAGCGATCCGTGATGGAGTTCTTTAACCACAGTCCATGTGAGTATAGATGTTTTCCATTTGGGAACGCATTTTCTGGATTTATCGACGGATGTACCTATGGATTGCCTGTCATAGTCCAGCTTGGGTTGAACACATAAGCATAAGTGGTGAGAATTGATTGTCACGTATGGGAATAGTGGCATTGATTTTGAAGTGACATGTCAAGCGTTGAACTTTTTTCTCTTCCTAATTCTATTATAACCGGATATACACCATTGTAATAAGTCGTTTACAAGTCATTTGGGTTTTCAACTAATATTTGAAGGGTCTTCCCTTTTCCGGCAGAGAAAGGATTATAAACTAATTTGTCTGGTTTTTTGGGCAACTACCTACGGTTATGTGAGGTAGTGAAAAGGGTGCAATGAATTTCTGCGGGAAAATATTGAAAAATGCCTAACGCATGAGTAAAACTCTAAAGTTGAGCCGCGGGTGTTTTCCTTTTCACTACTTTACCTACGGTTAGGTGAGGTAGTGAAAAGGAAAATGTGACCTAACGCATGATTAAAACTCTAAAGTGTCATTTTAATTAAATACTTATTGAGCTGTCACTCATAAAGTGTCTTTATCTACTTTTATTGCCCAAGAAGGAAGCTAGAAACCACCTGTATTCGAACAAAAGCAAAGTTAACATTTCCAGAAATTGTTTCAAACGTTGCTCAAAAATCTAACCAATAGAAGTTGCATTTTAAAAATGCACACAGATACCTTTTTTTAAACCGTTCAAAAAGTTGCGTCAAAAAATCACCTGAGAAAAACGCCACATAACTACGCCAAAGCAAAACTCTCGTTAAGAAAGCTCCACTAAACATTCTAAAATGTGCCACGGAAAATGCTCCAAAAAATACCTAACTCTGTAAGGTATGCTTTGATTTTAGAGTGTATTTTGTGGATCTCTGCAAGCTGTGAAATAGAACGATACAGTACGAACTAGTACGCTCGAAATTGGATTTCATTCTAGGGAAAGTCTTAGCTCTTACATTTTCAAACCCCCGAAAGTCTTTTAGCGGAACAACAGAATTAGAATTCATTCTAGAGAAAGTCTTACATTTTCAAACCTCCGAAAGTCTTTTAGCGGTACAACATATAATCGAGAATTATTTACATTTATTTGCCCACGCTATTTCGTTTTCAATATTCACCAAAACGGATATAACCCTCAGTTAAGGGATGAGGTCAACTTCTCTCTGTCCATATTTTGCCTTCCAATGCGATTTTAGAGTACAAAAGTTCATTGGGAAGTTTGGCCACTTCTACTCAACTCGAAATAAGTCGACAGTTTAGTAGTTACTGCGCTACCGAATACAACTTGTTCAAATCCATCTCTAAAATACACATTTTAATGACTATCATTCTCCATTTCTACGAAACTTTATCATTGAAATAGTTCAATTTAGATGAAAATCGGTTTCGAAATGACGCCGTAATTGGTACGACAAAAAAAAATATATTTCTACTTCTCCAGGTTTTTTTATAAACTCGCAGTCAGAAGTTTCCAATTCTTTCTTGTGTCATCTACCAACGATCTAGTTCCGCGTTCACCCCCTTTGCATATTTTATTTCCAACAATTTTGTAAGGATCATCTGAAGCTTTGCAATAAGTCTCGACTTTAAATAATTTACGGAAGCTCATAATTGCAAAATTCCTATGAAAAATAAAGCCACTCGTATTGTGAATCACTTAAATTTAAAGAACTACAAATATTTATTGTTAAAGCCCCATTTACTTTGCGGACAAAAGTTCTGTGAATTATATGCGATCTTCAAAATTGAAACAATTATATCCATCTTTGGAAAAATAAAACATACACACAAAACAAGGAGAACTTCTTTCAGCTTCGCGCGTTTTGTGTCAGTTTCGGGTTGCTTTAACTTGAAAGTTTTTTTCATCCATTTTTTTGTGTTGACGAAAGTTGTGCTCTTATTGCATTCAAAAAATTGTATGTTGCTTTGAAATTTTGACTAGAGGTCGAAGATTCATAGCCTAATTGAAAAGCTGGTGCAGCAATCTTCTTAATCGAATTCCTGGTTTTCTATACAACCCCTTTTAAGACCATTTCCTTCTACTTAAAGTTCAGGGTTCAAATATTGTTTTATTTATTTGTTTGGTAATAAGGTACTAGGCCTTTTTTAGACATGAAAAAACAAATTTGAATTTAAAAAAAATACTAAAATTGAGGAAACATTATATAAAAAAAACAATAATACAGAAACGAAATAAGTACGAAACTAATTAAAATTTAAACAATACAATATAAGAAAGTTTGTATTTCGTACAATTCCAAGTCTTCAGAAAAAATATTAGTAACACAAAAAACTACCCCAACTCTCGTCCGAATCACGTAAAACGAATGACAGAAAGTAATTTAATTGACTGGAATTCGCAAACTCATCGGTGAATTTTATGAAAACTTTAAGAGTTTCTCTCGTTCCTGCGATTTTTCCATCTTCTTTTCTTTTATATAAAATATAACCATCGGCAACGCAAAGTTTTAATATAATATCTGTTAATTATCTGAAGACAATTTCATTTCAATAGCTCGCAACTTAATACTCCTTGCGCTGTTTTAATAAGTTGTAACAGTGCCGCCTATAGCCTTGGCATCCATTACCAATATTTCTTTAGCAGAGTCTCCCCATACCATTTCACACATTCTTTGACTGACATTGACATTGTCGGGTCATCATGTCGATTTTACACAGCAGCTATGAATACCTACATAATCTGATTCGTAAAACTTATATAATCCAAAGTCATGTCGAATTGAGATCATTTGAGTTAATAACATTTTCCTCTTACCCTACTGAAAGAGAAGTCACATTTCTTTCCCAACCACTCCCTCTTATGCTGCCATCATAATCAAACATCTATTAGAGCAGAATTAAACTCGATTAATATAATTTATTCGTTTAAACTTTTCCATCAATTTGACTGCACGCACACAGGAGACAGCACCAACAACCAGAAACAGAGAGTGGAAAAACTTCTCCGTCACTGTGTATAACACAACATAATGTTTCAATAAATTTCAGTGGAGAGAGAGACAACATCTGTTGTGTCTTGCATGTTGTTTGACGAAGGCCTAATTGGAAGTCCTCAGGGAAACTGAGTCAATAAAAAATTGAATCTTTAATAAATGCAAACACTTTTTTCTCTACACTGAACAATGAATATCATTGATATGATATTTCATGCAGAGCTTTAAGAATACGCATGGAAAAATATAGTCAGGAACCTAGGCGGAAGGGAAGGCTACATTCCATCTCAATTCACATCCTGTCTACTGCCCACGGATGATTGACGTAAGCGGTTATGCTGGTTTATTTAGTGAAAACATAAAATAAATAAATCTGGGACTTATTTAAATTTGTATGTAGGCATTAACAAATTGCTTCCTTAGCAGTTGAATTTTAAAAATATGAAAGTTTGTATTGTACTGACAACGAATTTAAAAACACCACGGTTCAATTTTGTTTGAATATTTTTTTAAATTCAATTAAAGTCGTGTATGAATTTAAATTGTAAAGATAAAATATAAATATAAAATATTTACAGCCTTATTTATTAGAATTCGCTAAATGCGCCTAAACACCTGTATAGTTATGCAGTGTATACGTATTTAAACACCCGTCCAAAAATTCTAATTCATAAACCATTTTCCCATGCATACAAGTAGTTATACAAGGCTTGCGTCAAAAATGGTACTCAAAAGGAGAAATATTTTACATTTATTTGTCCGGAAAGATACAAGAAAAACTTAGCAGCTTATGAGAAATGCAAATTCAAATACAAATAGGAAATAAAAAATGGAAAAGTTAAAAGAAAAAGTTGGCAGATTTGTGACTCCTATGAAACGGCAGTCTTACGCAAATAAAAATAAACAATATAAAACATATTTAAACTTTGTAACATTTTTTAAATTGAAAATATAAACATCGATACTATCCAATTTATTTTTGTTTTCATTTAAAATAAAATGTGACAGATTTTTTAAGTCGAAATAACATTTTAGTATTCCACCTCTATACAGGCACTTACAAAAGCGTTCAGCTTATAGAAGCTTAATACACAGTTTTACAATTTTTATAAATAAGGTTATTGCGTTAGAGGCATTTTAAAGAGTGCATACACTCTCTGTTGCGCCCTGGACCCCAGTTCTAAATAATTCTCGTATACGTTTATCTGTCAAAATCTCCGATGCGATGCGAAAGACTGAAATTTGCAATTCTCCAAATCCGTATACGAGAATTTCTCTTCGAATTGTACTTGTCTGCCTTTACCATCCGGATTTGCGTCTCGCCTACGGAATTGTGAGTTTGACACTCAAAAGAAAGGTTTCCTTTTTGATTTGTGTGTGAGAAAATAAGAGTCAAATTCAAATAAATCAAACAATTTAAATGGAAGCACTTATTGGGATATCATTCCCTTTCCATAAATATGTGTGGAAATATGTAGTGCCATTCGTCAAAAGCAGCCTTGGAACTCTCGGATAGTCGGGTATATTTCGATGTAGCCAAACTGATTCATTGCCAATCGAACATATGCGTAGCTCACATCAAAGAATCCATTGCGAAAACACATATTAGATATAGTTTAGAACTTCTGTTCTTTTTTTGTCAATCGAAAACAACAACAACCAACCAATTTAAATTTGAATATTGTTTTTTTTTTACAACCTGTTAAAAACATTTACTTGACGTGATCTAAAATTCTACCTCGTTGAATATAATATTCGCATAGGTGGAAAAAAAATCCGTACCTCTTTGAGAATATCAATTTTTCTGCTATGCGAAAATTTCAGGCGCATTTGCTCGTATACGAATTATGCTATATGGAATTTGAGAATTGGGGTCCAGGGCTACGACCACCTTAGTAACCACCAAAAAAAAATATATCCAAGTCTTGAGCTGACTTTATTTTCTATGAAAACAAATTATTTTAATATAAGGAGCTGCTAAATAGGTTAACCTTTACAATAAAAATGCATAGCCTCTTTAGAGAGGGCAGCTATAAAAAATAACAGTTTTATAATTATTAAATAAGAAACAGATAATAAATTAAAATACTAAACTCGCTCGCTGACACTCGCTATAACATGATTGTAAAAAATTAATTAATGTATAAAGATGTTATTTTGGGTTGGCCTGTGATTGTTTTATATATAAAAATTAGTTGTATTTATATTTTTAAATACGTATACTCAAAAAAGCTCGCCCAAACCAATTGCTTATATGAAATTTATAAAATACGAAGTCTCAGTAGATTGGCTACATAACAGAAGCGGCTCGCTGAAATTTTCTGAAATAATCTTGCACAAGAAAAACCAATCAGATGTCCTACTGAAAATTAAACTAAATTACTGGAAAATGTTTCCTGAGGTTAGCTGTGAAAGTAACCCTCAAAGAATATATTACTTGTTGCACTGGCGTACTCGTCAGACAAAAAATTTAAACAAATTTGCAAGACAGAAAACCAAATGGAAAATCTGCATTTCGCACTTAAAACAACGAAAAAATATTTTTTTTTAAAACCGCAATATTTTCCGTTGCAACTTATTTGAAACAAAATATTCAGTTATTTGGAGCAAAAAAAAAAAAAAGAAACGGAAACTAAATCCACATCCAAGTGAAAGAACATCTTCCCATTGAATTCGAAATCCAAATACTAAAAAGTAATAGAGCAAGTTCAACTGATCTTTGTAACAAAAGAGATAGGAAGGAGGTAAGTAAAATGAAAAATTATCCTTTTCATGACATATGTTTAAGTCAAAAACCAAACAATCCTTTTTATTAATACGTGAGCATTACCATTATTATACCAACTAATTGATTCTATTTACCATTAGAGGGCGATCTCACCAAGCGAAGTTGGTTGTAGTGTATAACATAATTTCCTTAGTATAAAACCAACATCGCCATTTTTCTGGCTCTCTTCTTTTCTTATTCGCCGTGGTGATCAGGGACTAGCCGCCATACGCCATCTTGGGCACATTTATTTTCGTGAAAATAAAGTTAAAGTTTTAAGTCGTATAACAACAACAAAATTAGCGCAAAGTTTTTTTTTCTGTTCATTTTATTTTTTCATCGTGAACAACAAAACAACATATACAAAAAAAAAGAGAAATCTTGTCTTGTAGAAGCATTTTATTCTCTCGCATGCATTTGTGCGAATCGCGCCAAGTTCTTCCACTTCAATTTACTACTACGTCAGCGGCGGCTTGACACAAAACATAGTTCGCATGTGATTCCCAGAAAAAATTTGGGGATGAAAGAAGTCGTTTTGCAAGGAACTCGCAGCGAATGAAGTGCAAATTTTGCTGGGATACTCAGAAAATACCATTCCACGTATAGAACCACTCTTTAAAAAAAATCGTTTCAGTACTTTCGCTATAATAGTTGGTAAAGTTTTTATTCACAAATAATATCGTTTCTCTGTGATTTTTTTAGTCTAATTTGGAATTGAAAATTTTCCTTCAATTAAAAAAAAACTAAATTTTTAAATAGTAGACAAGATTCCATTGGCACGCAAATATATAAAATCTCAATATGAACTTTTTCAAAACCGTTTCCAATTACAGCACCCCATGCCTACAAAACGTCTCAAAGAGAAACATTCCTCAGCCATAAGCTATTATTGATTCGGCAAAGCATTGAAACCTTTTTATACCTTTTCTGGTTGTGGCCTAAAACAATTCCATCAAACACGACGAATAAATTCAACTCCACTCCAATTTCGTGGATTTTTTTCCAACGAAACACGCTTCCGCTCACATTTTCCAAAGCACCAACAGATACATTTTTGTGTTGTTTTTTTTTCTGTTATGAAATTCTCTCCCACAGGACAAGACATCACATTCCGCAACAGATTTCACTTCAACAAAGGAATTCCGCCAAACGACCATTTATGCTATTTTTCTTGGTAACACAAAGCGAGATTTATGAGCAGCACGAAAATTCCAACATCAACACGTTTACCATATTCTACAGCTCGGTTATAGTTCTTTTTGTACTTCAGCTGGAAACAGGACGGAAATTGCGACACTTTTGCATTATTTTCACGCGACGTAGATATCATTCTTTCTGTTTAGATTAACTGGCCACTTTATGATAACCGTTTCGTCGGTGTGAATTACAAAACAAACCTGATGGATCTTGTTTGAGTAAATCCGGATTATTTGGGGTGGGTGTATATTTTAGTTGAACACCATCTGAGATGGGAATTGAAGCAGATTTAGATAACAATGTCCTCTGTCCATGGGAATGGACTGACGACCACCATTCATACTGATAAGTGCAAAGCTGTATGAATGTCCTTCGAATAGCATAGTGGAGTGGATTTCGTTTGTGGATTTGATGTCATCCAGTGGTTAAGTTTGTTCCCATTATCGGCCTCCTTCGAAGATGGGCAGCCTTTTCGTTCCGAAGTAATTGCGGTTATTTATTTGCTTCGGGACATTTATTTCAATTGTAGTGCCATAGTGAATAAATGATGCCGAAAGAGGACTTCTACTGTCAATTCATCAACCATGAACGCTCGTCGATGGGCGATTTATCAAAAGGGAGCCAATTTATAGAAGTGGTCAATAGAACCTGTGAATTGCAATTGCAATGGTCAGGAAGGGTCCTTTTCACGGCAGTGTTTTGTACGAACAACCAACAAATGACAGACAGGTTTAGCTTGGATGTTGGATCACATTCAATATTTTCAATTCTACCTCAAAAAGCTGCGTCCCATTAAAGCGTTAAATTCCCAATTTTAAGCCGACTTTTCCACATTTTTTCCCGCGAATAACATAAAAATCACTTTGCGACTTAATTTATTATCCCTCATAAACGGACATAAACGATACCTGCTGGTCCGGAGCTCCCCCCGCCAATGTGTAGTGGCTCCTTTAAAATCAAGTTAAAGCTTACATTTCGCGAATTATGCGCGAATGTGCGTCTGGCGCGACAAAAGCATTCCATCCCCCACAGAAGCGAAAGACATAAAATTTAAGGATACTTATACTAAATCATTTGGCATAACATTTCACGCAGTTGCCGCATCTTTTCCATTTCATTTGGTTCATTTCTTAAGTAATGACACTTTTTTGGGAAGTTTTTTTTTCCCGCACACATAACACTTATTTGTGGAGGGGGCAGTGGCTACGGTCTATATGGATGAAGTAATTTGGTTAGTCATTGCCGTCACGTAACATTGTGACATCTTTTCGCAGAATACGTTTTTTTGGCGCAATTTCGTTAGTGGTATTCTCATTTTTTTTTATCTGAACAATTGGGCCCTGATTCGTTTCATTCGGCGTATTCATTTCGTTTTGTTGTAATTTCATATCTTGGTTTTGTCAAAGTGAATTTTTTGGTCTAAGAAAAATAATACTCTATATTGAATTGAGTCCTTGGGAGAGAGGCGAATGCGAAGTGAAACTCGAATAATTATTTTCGCATCGTTCACTTGAATGGAGTGGAAGGGATTTTCTGTTTCTTTTTGTTGGTTTTTTTATTGTTACCTTTGCATTTACGTTCAACTATTTAGTTATGAAGTTTTATTTATCTTTGTTTTTTTTTTCTCTGAATTTTGACAGTTAAATCGCTGTATATAAAACAGAGGTGGATCTTTTGTTACAAAAAAAAAAAAAATTCTTCTGCAGTACCAAAATATTCCCCCAAAAAAAATTGACGATGCATTTACGGTCGAACAACCTCCTAGCAAGCTCATAGCATTTCTCTCGTCCCAACTTTGAAATTCAATTATTTTGTTCCGCTCGCTGCTTCGTTCACATCGCAATTGTAAAATTTACAGGTACTAAAAAGTTCACCAGTTCACTTATCTATGAGTCCTACCCAGTGATGATTTAAAAAAAATAACAAGTCCCTTTTACATTTTCATACCTCATTAAAACAATCCACGTGGGTTCATTGAATTAAAAGTAATTAAAAACAAACAAAACACGAAAGTAGCTAACTTCCCAAAGGATACGTGCACATGGAAGAGAGGGTGTTTAAAATTTGATTGTGCACTTTACAGTTTTCATGCTCAACTAACTCGGCAAAAACATTTATCAAACAAAAGTCCTTTTCGCGATAGATTTTTCATTCTCTCCCCAAGGCGCCTTTAACTTCCACTTTGCTGTGTTGAAAAAGAAAAAAAAAAACAGTAGCACTTCCGCCAATGGCATAAATCATACGTCATTCATGGAGGATTTCTTTTGGAAATAATTTAAGCAGCCATATCGGCAGTGTATGTAGTATGTGTGAAAAAGGAAATTTAGATTGCAATCATAAATGTCTTGATTTATTGTGCAACTGGAAAATGAAAATTGATAATCGATAAACATAATTAATCACATTTAGAACTTACCAGTGGCAGGGTGCGAAGTGAATAATTGCGTGACATGTAACGTGGCTAAAGGATTTGCGATTTCTTTGAAAGACTTAATTATCTAGTGCGGGTATATATATTTTGTCGGAATGATAAAGTAGGTTTTAACGCTGAAGGCAGGAAGGCGATATGATTTTGAATTTTCTTAAGGCTGGTGAGGTTGGCGCGTGGAAGATATATGAAGGGCTTGCATTAGGATTTTACAGACAGCCGTTTTAGCCTTCAAGGGAGTGCTATTGAAGATCATTAGTTAGAGTTTCTTTTGTCCTATAAACGAATTTTAAGAAAATGTAATGGTGAAGAACCATGAATAGGGTTTTTTTTTTTGTCACATCCCAATGGTATGATTTAGAAGCTTTATCTTGATAGACACACTCTATGATGTTGGACTGATATTTTCATTCAAAAAACCCGTCGTGAAAATTTTTACGTAAAGTTATATTGACCAACAAAAACCTGCACTCTTTTTATGTCTAATGTCTGTCAACTCATTCACGCTACTCTTTTATGTATCGGGATGCACATTTATTAACTAATTTCTCTATTATATTTAATTTTCAAATACAACTCTTTATTTTGATATTTTCTATCGTTTGCGAAGAATAGATCTCCGGAAATTCACCTGTCATTTGGTACATATTTCTTAAAAATCGGTTTCGAATTAACGCTGCAATCGGTACGACAAAAAAAGGTTGGTATAATGTCATGGGCAATTCTTCTTCGACTGCAAGGTCTATCTACAGTTCACATCAAATGGAGGTGCCCTGTTATATTTCAATTAAATGCTCTACTTTACGACATCGCATCGGACTACACTGAAACTACATCAACAGTAATTTTTTTTTAAATAGATAGAACGCTTTATTCATCTGCCCTTTTTTAATGCAATTATTTCCCATAAAAAAGGAAACCCTATTCTCTTCCTCGACTTTTTTTTACAACATCCATCCCCAAACATCGTTTTCCACTCAAAGGATACACATAATGCCTAGTAACAAACTGCGAAAGATGACAATGTTCCGCACACAGGGCACACTTACGATGAATTAATAAATTGCAAAGAAAATTTCCTAAGGACACTATTTGGCGGGGGGCTTTCTTCTTTAGTGTCTTGTATTTATGACTATGTTTATGCTAACCAGCATGAGTGTCGTCGCATTTCTTCTTTGTATTTAATTTTCCCAACCGGATGTACATAGATCGGGTACTTTTATTTTCGTTTTTCTTTTAACATGATTTTCCGCCCCATTACCGATTTGTGTTTTTTTTTTTTTTTTCGCTGCCAGTAAAATAATTTTTCGCTCAGTCCACGGTGTGACCGTCTTTGTGGTGGCCATGGATGTAAGAATAATAAATAAATAAGAAAAGACCGCTTTCAGCAGGACATTGTGGATCTTTGTTTAGGTTTATGCGGTTTATCTTGTTTTCGCTGGCGACTGTATGCCTTTTGGAACGAATTGAGAAAAAGCCAATTTAGATTGTTCACTATTTCATTAAAGTGGGAGTGGTTGTTGTATAAGGATGCTTGGCTAGGGATTGCCACTAAATTAAAAATAAAATAAAATATGCTGACAACGATAAAAGGACGCGGAGCGGAAATGGACGGACGAGGAAACAGGCAATTATACTATCTTTAGATGGTTTTACTTTAAACAAAATTCTTAAGCTTATTGCGAGTTAGAAATGAGCGAGAAAATGTCGTCATCAATCCAAAGATCATCGTCACAATTCATGCTAAGCAGATTGTGATTGTGTCCTCTGACTAGGAAAATGGGTGCCGAAATATATTTTGCGCTTCAGTTTTAACTCCCAATGAATTTCATAAACATAATTGCTTACATATGAAATATTGGTGCTTCTTTATAGGTTAGAACAGTTTGTGAATTTTGTTCCCGAGCTATGCCGGATATTTAACCAGTTAACAAAAAATGTTGCATACTTTTGAGCAATCTGTAGCAATAAATGAATTTAATTTGCATTTGAGTAATGAATTATTTTGTAAACTTAACTCAAATGTGTCTCGGTTTCAAGATAAATTAACGAATTATTTTTCATTTGATAAAATACTACCAAATATCGAATGAATAAATATTTTTCCCCAGACGGTCAGTATACCCAATGCCGATATAACGAACGACAGAAATAAACCCAAAATGATGAGCGAGAAATAATATTACAATCCGAAACTTAACCAATAAAATTTATTCAATAACACATTTTTAAAGTAACGAACACCTAAAAATCGCAATGAAATACCGATCAATAGCTTACAAAATTACTATCGAATATAGAACATAGAAGCATGAATGTTGAACAATATTTTGAGCAGCACATTTTTTTTTACCATTTAGTTTTATTTGCAACACCAGTTTTCTATTTAAAAATATTTTGCGTAGCAAAAACTTGCATTTTAGCGAACGACAAATTCGTTACATTAGACGTCCACTGGGTTGGACATTTCCCATCACCAGATATTGTCGGTAGACATCAGGCTCATTTGGAAAATTTGTGACTTTTTTCAAAAGTCTGGTGAAATCTGGTGAAAAATCCTCTTTCGACACAAAACTCACCACAAAGTGCTTATAATAGTCGTGTTTTTTTTAACTTCGTTCTCAGTAAAGCAAAGTAAATTAGGATTTTCAGCACGCAATTACAACATCTGCGCTCTACCTGACACTTCGAGACTCGCAGTAGTTATTGTAATTTGTGTGCTGAAAATCCTACTTTATTTTGCTTTGCTGAGAATGAAGCTAAAAAAAACAGGCCTAATATTTCATTGAAATGAAAATAGAACAAACAAGTCAAAAGCCTTGACTGCTCTGTTTGTCATCGATCTTAAAATTCGTTTTTCGAAGAAGTATTCGAATGTTTTATTAATATTCATACATCATACCAGTTAATACAACATTGATCATTTCATTTTAAATCCAGGGATATGTCCATTCGAAAGTACCAAAAGACAGTAATACAACACTTCTGGCGGATGAAAAGATGATTGAATTTTGTTTCCCTCTTGTAACAAGATGTCACTCATGGATATAATATTTCGAACAATGAACTTCCGTTTGATGGAATTCCTCTCTGACCTTGCATTGAATTCGAAATATTTTTTTTCTTGGATCGATACATCTTATCAACCCGAATTTAATCTGCTCTTCCTTTTAAAAGGGATAACATAATTTCATTTCATTCAAAGTGGCACAAAATGTAGTCCCAGTGTCCATACTCACTAATAATCTTTTTTAGTGTCCAGGCTAAATTTTTTGAACTCCCAATGAGTAAATTTTCCATACAAAATTGCATATTGCGACCTACAAAATATTTAGTGCGAAGGTTAAAAATGATTATTAGTAAGGCTTACAGTGAGTAAAAAAAAAAGACACCACGGGTAGCTGAAAAAAAACTGAAGACCGGGAGCTGTTTGCTCTGCTTCCTTCCTTTTATTTATGGCTGATTTGATTTTTGTTAACAAAAAAGTTTGCTTAAATTTGTTCTTCTTGATTTGGACTGTCATTCTTTGATTGAGTGTTCGCCTTTGTTTGGCTTTAATACGCCAACGATTGGGCACAGAATCAGAGAGGCACAAAAATCAATTCCGACACAGGCTGGCAAAGTCAATTAACCCATCAAAAGAACGTAGGGGGAGGGAGTTTTTTTCCTGAATCGACAGCCTTTTATGGCCCAGTGAGTTATGGAAAGAGCATAACCATGGCCGTAAAACGTACGGTGAATTGGATTTTGTCTTGTGGGCGCCACTTAAAAACGACAAAAGATTATGGGGCACGTCGATAAATCCTGTTCAGTGGTCTCGTTACTGTGGGGGATGATCCGCACTGGTACTTGTTAGAATTTCCGAATTTAACAGTACGAGGTTTTCATTTGAAAGTTTATTGAGTTGTTAAGGTCATTACGTTCTTATTGAGTTGTTTAGGGGCATGACTTAAATATGAAAATTAAATTACCTTGGAAAAGGACGATCGAAGTCGACAGGATGCGAATACGAAGGCACATTCCAATCAACCAACTGCTGTTTTTGCGGGAAAAAAATCCTTCTAGGTGAAAATCATCGTTCAGAGGGAAGAAATACTTCACCAAGCCAAGACAAACCGTTCTTTGAAGTTGTGCAAGGACATCAACGATTTATTTCCACAGACTGCGGCTTATTTAGAGCTTGCTTCATAGATAAACTGATGCATGGGGGAAATTTGCAACAATCACCGTGGGGAAGATGTAAAAGACACTTTTCAGTAAGAGAAACTCAACAGCTAAGTGTCCGCACTTGGAGACTAGCTTTGGTTTAAATGTGATCCACCCAAACCCTTTGACCATCGAGCTGATGATGTTTTTTTGGTATTGTTGTCACATTTTACAAAAAGTCCTTCACAAGGCAAAGGTTTCGAAAACAATTCCATTCAGGAAGTATGTACGCATCGCCTGAATTTGAATCACTGAGCTAAATTACTTCCTGCTCCAACAGATCTTGACAGAAAATTGCTAATTAAACTTCATTCTTGCTCAAGTACATATTATCATCCCACTCGAGGTGCACTCTGTGGCAAAAGTAATTCAAAGAGTTTCGCAGTTCCATTCATCGTAGGGAACTTTTACAAATCGGTGACAGACAGTGCACCCTATTTAAATTTCCATCAACGCTGAATGGTGCTGAGTAAAAACATTGTGAAACTTCAAACCATCATCAGTGGGGCGTATAAAACATGGCACCAAACAGGACCAAGGAAACAAGAAATAAAAACACGAGTAAATTACTTTGAAACAATTTTTGTTTTGTTTGTGTATGCAGCATTCCCACTTTCTAAAGGCTGTTTGCTATTCAATTAGAATCAGGCTATTTACCAGAATGAGAACAACCTCAGGTTGCTGGAGAAAGATATTCAACACGCCATCACATTCACATCGCCATCGTGATGGAACAGCGACTGGCCGTCGTCATTTGTGCCAGCGTTACTTCGCTGTTACCCAAGCATCACAAGCCACGACTAGCCACGATAATGATGGAGAGAGTGCCCTTTTAGCGGTTTAAAATACCCATCAGCGTATATGGTGTAATGGACTGTATGGAAATGTCAAATGACCAAGCGTGCCAATTCTCATTCGGAGGAAGCATTTACTATTGAGAGGTCGGCTTACCTCAAACTTTGCAATGCCCTCCTCCTAGCGTCGACTAATGCAGTTTATTCCCCTTCACTGTTTTTTTTTTGCGCCGGCCTTGCATTGGGCGCCACTGCATTTACAATGAAACTATCCGTGAGTAAATTTGCTTGCAGAACCATTTGTTTACTCAATCGTCCTTTTTTGTGGCTGCTAAATGTCCGCAGACACAGGAACTAATTAGTACTGCAGTGCAAATGCGAGAATAACACCCGTGTAGGACGATTATTAGTTCGCATTCTTGCCGAAGACAAAGTTGGGGGAAGCGTATTGTTGTCGTGGTTAAGTAAGGGTTTTTCGGAAGAAGTTCTCGAGAAAAACTTTTGCCACTATGGAGCGAGAGCGAGTATGCAAATTAAGCAAAGTAACCTCGCACCGACAAGGCCGTGCTGCTATGGTTTTAGTTTCAATATTAGTTCGCATTCTCTGCCCAGAATCAGGACGGGGAGCCGAAACAAAACTTGAAGCATTTTCAATGAAGCTACTAATTGGCAAAGACTGCAATGTGATGCAGGTTCACCTAAGTTGTTTCATTTTAAATAAGGACAGCGACTTTGGTGGCAAAGGGCTCCCCTCTTTGCAACCAAGAGCAAGTAAGCCCGTTTGGTGTTTTGCTACTTTCATCAGCGGGTTGAAAGAGAACTTGCACTTGCACAAAAAACTCGCAAACATCGAATGCGGCTACTTTCCAGAAATAGCTTAGAATTACTAATTTTTTTGAATTTTGTTTTCCACTGACAGTTTTTGGTAGGAACTTATTCAAGGATATCTACGGTTCACAGCTGTCTTTCGTTAAGTTAAACATAAATCATCAAGACCCTCTCCATAAGATTTAATTAATGAAAGTGATTTTTTCACATCACATCCGTTGGCACATTCAATATGTTGTGATCCTGACGTCCAAATTATATTCGTGCGCCGTGCATATGACGTCTATCCAAAACATTCATAACTCACATCTCAGGTGCACATGATGTCTTGAAAGCAACGAAACATGGAAAAACTCCAAAAAGTGTACAAGTTCAGTTCTACCGTTAAGGGAGTTTCAGCTGGGCGCACATCACCCCCACCACATTTTGGTTTGGTTGGTTGCGGCTATGCCAGTTGACATGCGGTAAAAACAAAATGATGTCAGAATCTAAGGAAGCAATATATTCAGAGAGAAAGTGGAAGAAAACAATAACAGAACTGACAAATTAAAGAATTCACAAAGTACTCCTAATCCCACACATACACTCTTGTGAGAAGAAAAAGCTGAATTGATTCAAAGAAAGGGAAATAAAAACAAATCGCCTCCGGATATTATTAGTTTTATTTCTACCATCTTCAAGGATAAGTGCGAGAGACGTAGAAATATGCGCAAAAGTACATGGACGAGATTGCTTTTGGTTTTTCTCTCTGTTTGTGGATACCCTTACACTGAGAACGGGAGAGTGGTGTGACTTGGCTCGGCTCAACCTGATGATGATGATGGTGAATTCAAAAAGTCTGAGGTTTATGGGTGTGTCTTTATGTCGATGGATGTGTTTTGTGTGCCTAGATAACTCCTTATGAGAGGATGTCATACAAGGAGTGTTGTGACTCAAGAGTCACAAGGCAACCTTTATGATGGAATCAGTTGAGCTCCTTGAGATCTCATATTGAAGATTCACCTTCTCAGGTGCTTCGGAGGTGGCTTTATATCGAATAAATGCGGTTTTCAAATTGCAGTCGAGTGGGAATTTGTGCAGCGGAAATTTTAATTTATTTCGTATAGTTAAGGAGAATAGTAATATAGCAAGATCTGGGTTATTGCTCCTGCGAATGATACTCGTATTATTCTATTAATGTGATAGGGACTCGTACACTTTGTGATCATCATAATTGCTCCCGCCTTCGGATAAGTAGAGACATGGAGTTAAATGATTATTTCCCAAAATTGAGGGACCTTGTTCGTCAAAATTCAGGGTCCAAAAAGGACTTTAAAATTTCGCAAAACAATTAAGTCAGTTCAAGGCTGCCAGATCTGGAAGTAGTTTGATAGTTAATTTTTTTTTCGCCCAAAATTGGAGCCAAAGGCAGCACACAATTTAATTTTGTTGGTCAATTTAATGAGAATTTATTTTTATTTTATAGTTAGCAGAAAGTAAACACATTCCATAAAATAAATCACAATAAAATGATATAGTTCTTGCTGATATGAAATGTCAAAATAGATGAGTGAAATCAGTGAATACAAAGAAGGATCAAATTGTACAATTAGTTAAGGATATATTTGGGAGAAGAAAAGCGTTTTAGGGAAATAGTCGCCCAGGTTAAATAAAGCTCAGATTTATCGTAAAGATAGCCTAATATGGCAGGCCTGGTTCAGCTTAGTTTATATTGAACTTACATATTACAGAGTCAGAAAAAAATATGAAAAGGGAATACTTAATAATTGAATTTATTCCATCATTATTTTTCAATATTCATTGACAATAGTTGACAAATTTAAAATAAGTTAATTGGGAAGTTTTACGCTTGACAATTTTCTATATGTATAATTTAAAACCAATAAAAATTAATATTATAATCAAATATTTTCGGTGTTGAAATATATCCCTAGATATTAAAATCAAATTTAATAAACTATTCAAATATAATAAGATTGTATTATATTTTAATATTTCATGTGTTTATAAAAAAGCAAAAGAAGTATTGAATTTAAGGTGAAAGTATTATATTTTAATCTGCAGTTAATTTAATTTGAATACAAATGTATTAAAACTCTGTAATTTTTCAATATAAATAAGTGTTGAGTTTAAATACTTTTGCATTGGAACCCATGTCCATTTGTATTAAAATTTAATATTTCAGACATATTTTGTAATTTAAAATTAATAAATCTTTAATATATATTAAAATATTAAATTTTAATTTGACGACCCCAAAAATATTAAATTTAACGGCAAGATTTTTAACCGTGTGCAAAAATACTAAACGCTGGTCTTTTGATAATTCTCTAAGATCTTTTCTTTACGAATAAATTCGATTTATTTATTCTTCTTCCGTAAATACTTAAATATTGCTTACATAAGGTATAAATATTTACAATTTTAACTACCACACGTCAAGCAGAGCCAGCGACGATTCGTGAGAATTTTTATTCTGCTGAACTTGCGGACACCAAAAATATGAAATCTTTTATCGTTAGGAATAAAGAACAAAAAAAAAAGATAACACTGTCTGGTGTGGTCACCATGACAGTGAATGGGTGATTGCTAAAACAACAGAAGTGACATTTTTATTTTTCACAGGAGATACAAAAAACGGTAGAAGAGAAATGCCGATTTTGCGCTCGAATTTCGGTGTGTTTTAGGTATCAAATTGTGTTGGTTTTGTACTTAACATAAACGGTGTAAAAACGTAATAAAACTGATTTCGAAAAATCTGTTACTGATGTTTTTTTAACAATCAGCGATTCAGTTTCACAGTTTGTCGCCAATCTCACTACTCATCAGGAATTAATTTGTACCTTAAAACAGATATTTTTCTACATTTCACCAAATGAGTTCAACTACAAAAATATTTACAGAAAGTCATGTGCTGCACAATTCAGCACAATTCAGTAAAAACAGTTCTATGCAGAGGCTTTTCTCCCCGAAATTTAAATAATTAAATCAAAAACAAAATTGTTCATTTCATCTAACGGCAATTATTTAAATATATTATTGTACTAGATTTGGCAACAAAAGCTCACATTAATCTGTCGTACTTCTTGTATAACAGTAACGAAAAAACTTACAGTATAACAAAAGCTAAAATAAAGTGGTTAAAGTATTCGCTCTCTTGATACTTGGGTCTCGGGTGCAATCGATATGAAGCGTTTTACTTTTTCGCAAAAGCTTTTCGCTGGTTTAGTTCAATTCGCCAATTAAACATAAGAATTGTATGAATCAATGCAGGCAGGTAATTGCAAATGCAGAGTGCTTGATTTTACTGTGTTAAATTATTATGCGACACTTATATGTGAGTGTTGAGATTTCAGAATATAAATTCAGCAAACTATAATTTTGTTTAAGCCATGTTCAGTGCCCAACGACCTATCCCGTGAATGCACAACTGTACATGTAGGTATGTTTTAAATGAGAGGGCGATCCTGTTCATAGATCCAGAGATACGATAAGCATTCTTCGAGAAATGTTCACTGGCTGGTGCATAATTCTCCCAAAATGGGAATAGCTTTTGGGCAGCAAGTTATTTTTGAAATAATATATGACCCGAAGACATGACATAATTGACATCATAAGTTTTAAACTTATATATGTCGAAAATTTCACCAACAAATTTTTGTTTCTCAAAATCTAAAATGGAGATTACTTTCATATGGAATTCTGACAGTCTTGAACTTAGTGGACATTATTGCTTGCGCAAACTGAATCAGAAATGAATTTGTAAGCTGTAAGGCATTCATACTTGAAATAGATATTTGACAGATCTATAATTACAAAACTTGTGCTTACATTGTTTTGTATTTCAAATAGCAAGCATTTTTAAACTGATTTGCTTTTCGATATAATGATTAATGGATTTTATTGCTCGTTTTATTGAAACACAAAAGGAGTAACAAGACTTTTTAAATTTACATATCCAAAAGCAATCGGTACTGTCCATAATTAAATATTAAATGGTATTTTGGGAATTGTTTTTTTAATGGGGAAGTAAAACATGGATTGTGGGTTTTTATTAACAATATGAACGTCAAATGTGTGATGTTTGACCCAAGCAAAGGATAAAAATAAATAAATAAATAATTGGCGCAACAGGTCCGTAGGGGGACCCTAGGCCTAGCTTCTCACAACCATTCGTCTTGTGTGAGTTTTTATTTTTGGGACGAATGGAAGGGATCTACAATTATATGCCGAGTCCAAACGGCCAATTGAGAAGCTCTTTCATGACAGTTATACTCTCGGATGTTTGTCAGACGTTCGCGAGAGGTGGCCCAGTGAAAAAAACCTTAAGTTGGAATTTGGGTTTTTCTCGGTATTCGAACCTGGGACCCCTCGCTTAGTAGTCCAACACACTAACCACTAAGCCACTACGCCGACCCAAGCAAAGGGTACTTCACTGTAAATAAGGCCGACTATACCTACGTTACAAACAGCGTTTTCCAAGCAGTATAATATTTTGAGTGGACAACTAAGCTCTTTTCGTTTCGAGCTCATAAATAAATTACATAATTCTTGGCAACAAGGAAAAACAGCATAAGTCGACTTATGTCAAAATCGGGTTATGTTACGTGTTACGATCGAATGCACAGTAACCTGTTCTATTTCTGTCAATTCTTTTTCATTCAAATATCTCTTATGGTTGCTGTGTTATAGATCAGGAAAAAACATATAAGTCGTCTTCCCACAGCTAAAGTCAAACATTTAACCTGCGCTTCTGAAAAGTGGCTAAAAATTACTTATGCTATTTTTCCTTGTTGCCAAAAATTTATCAGAAACATTCTTAGCTTGTAACAATCGATTGCTGGCTTCAGATTGATTTGATTGCAGTCGAAAAAAAGAATGAGATTGTTAGACTTAGAGTAGAACCAGGGGCCTGTTTCATAAATCATATATTCCATACAACTAGTTTCGTTTTAAGTTAAGTTAAGTTCAGTTTTATATTCATTATTTAAATATAACAACATGCTTTGAAGTTTGAGTTTTTAAATAAGTCGGACAAGGAGCAACAACTGCTAGTGCTCCAAGTAATTATTGCCCAAAACGTGTTACAGTTTGGCAAATTTTTGGGCACTGCCACGACGAAAGCCGACATCACAGACGGATGGAAAAAAGTGGCCCGTTTGGCGATAACCGATAAAGTTTGGACTTATACTTGCTGACAGTGACGAGGAAAAATTCAAGATAACAACATGGCATATATAATTTTTTCTTTTAAACTATATATCGATAATTCATTTATTTTAATTAAAATTACAAAGTTGATCGTATGAAGAAGACAGGAGTAGGTAGGTGGAGCAACCTTTAAATATCTACTCGACGAAAGTGATAAAGTGGTATTGGCAATTGTAGAAAATGAACTAAAGTATTTATTTTTAATATTCAATAGTAAAGAAGTTTTTTTTCTATTTCATAGATAGCTTTTGAAACCCCATGAATCGTGCCGATACCATGATATTGGCACCCGTTGCCAAGCCAACGAAGTCTTACCAATATTTGTTGCAACGATGTTAAAGCTTCATTGGAATATGTATATGTTGGATGTGCAATAAGTGAACCCAAACGCTCCAACAACAATTTAACACACATCCTAAATTTGTCCACGAAATAAGAATCATTTAAGTTAAAATTTATTCGTTCTAAAAATGTTCTTGGCCGTCTAACAAGTCTTGTATGATATTTAAAGGTAAATCTTCTTCACCAAAAATTACATTTCATCAGATGTTATTGATTTATGTTATTTAAATAAAATAGTTTTATATAAAACACTATTTTTTCAATATCCGTTCAACATAAATGTGTAAAAAGGAAAAATAAACTCACTTTAATGCGAACAAAAACTCTTTAATATGAAATGTCAAAATAATACTTCACATAAAACAAAATAATATTTCATACAATACTTCCAGTGAAACAGAAAATTGTATGTGATGTATCAAAATCTAGTTTTAAGGTATGTGATGTATGATCTATGAAACAGGCCCCAGGTAAAATTGCAAAGTTGTGTTGGTAATAAAACTATCATAATTGAACTCCTTTTCTAAATAAAAACCAGAAATGTCACACACTCAATTTAATGAGCTCAGCGAATGTGTTGTGCCATGAACAACTTTATTAGCACTTCTGGCGAGTAGAATAGTTTAACAAATTGCTAAAAATAAAAACGGAAGGTCGACAGAGCGTTGGAATTGTTATTCCACCCTTAAAAAAGCCAAAAAGCCACTTTCAGGCAAAGAATCATAAGATGAACAATAATCTGTCTCCAATGGCTAAGGTAGGAATATCACAACTGCATCACTACGGGTGCTCCCTTTGCGGGTGCCACAGCCGAGCGCGATAATAACGAAAACTATTTATATCTTGCTGGCAGATGTACCGTACCCTTTTTAACCTTTTCAGACCTAGGTCTTCTTCATTATATGTGCTTAGAATTGGGAAATAGTATTTAAAAAAAAAAAACCTTCCAAAACTGAGTGTTTGGAAATAACATTTCGAACAAATATTTATTTCAAAGGTAAATCACACCAATCGATAAACACACGTTAATGCTCCAATTAGACGACAACGTAGCATGCACATTGCCCTACCACAATCCACATATAAGCGGGATACAGCACTATGAGTGAATGTGTCAGAACCTCAGGTATACCATGAGTTAGCCATTCATTGAACGGGCCATTATTCCCGAACTAAAATCCTCCAGTTTACCGACTGAGGTTTACTGTTTGCCGCAACAACACTGATGCAGTTCTATCTATCCAATGTATGGGTGATTATGTCCTTAGCTCGAAAGAATGACCAAACCCGTTCCGCACAGTAACGATGGGGGAGATTTTCGAAATGATTTCCCATCAGGCATCGGCATTCATTAGGATTTTATGGCACAAAAGCTAAACGGGTGATGTTTCATGGTTGTTGGTGCAATTACGTGCATCTCCTCATGCAGGGGAAAGGATATTTCAAATTCAATGTGTGTTCCTTTTCGATTTAAAATTATTTGCAGGAAGTTGGGCCGTAAAATATTCAAACGGACCTTTGGTTGTAATTCTTGTTCGAGAATCGATGGATTTCAATGGGTTTTCGTGACTCATTTGAAAGTAGTCCTGCAAGTCAGGGTTTTTTTTGGAAAGGATTATAGAATTTCATTTGGGGAGTGCTCTGGCTAAAATGAAACTCGTTCAAAGTAAAATCAAAATAATCTAACAATCCCCCCTCTAACTGGTAGCAAACACAAAACGCCACTGTTGCGGATACTCACCCCACTTGTCGTCCGACTCGTTCAAAACTATGGTATAATTATTTTTTTTGTGACATAAATATAAGTCGAAACAGTCATGATGTCATGAAGGATACAAAAACATTGAGCAACGTCGAATCACACAACCAGTCGAATACACAACATATATATATATAAAATAAATAAAAGCACAGCCCATTGCTGCTATCCTTTTTTTGGATTCGGTAGAAATGTCTACGGTAGAATAAACGTACCTACTAGTTGAAGAGTGTTAGCAATGAAAGAATTACAGACAGTCGCAAGGAGGTAAACAAAATCCAGCAATAAACACACATAAAAAGCCTTAAATAAATAATAGCACCGCATTTTGTTTGCATTTTGCATGATAGTCTAGAGCTTTGTTTTTTTTTTCAGGGACGTAGAAGGTGACTCTTATAAAGGTCGCAAGGATATTTTATGCCAACCAAGACGGTGAATTGGTAAAGTTTGTTTCTTATTTTTTAAACTTGACTCGACGACATATAGAACGGCTAATGGATGGATAGAGCAGATATGCATCTAATGTTTAAATAGACCTTTAAAAGAGTGATAATTATAAAAAGTTCGAAATGCGCATTGGTGTAGCACATTTAGGATCCTGAAGGTTCAACGAAGTTTCCTACTATGTTTGTCAGTGCCTAGGTCGTCCGCTTTACAATCGCGTGGTAATTTTTTTTGATGGAATGCAATCGAACATCTGGCCGAAATTTCATTAAGAAGTATGGGTATTGCTTGACTAATGCCGATCGCCCACTGCGTACAAGTAAATATATCATTCAATTTGTCAAAAAGTTTATTCAGCTATTTAGTTGAATAAATAACTTTTTAAGCTCGTGTAAAAACTCGGTTGCCCACTACTTCTGGACTCTTTAAACAATTTTGTCTAAAATTTTAGTTGAACAACGAATTTTTTAAGCTCGCACGATAGTTTAAGAACTCGCGTAGTTCTCCAAACTTACCATTTTAGTGTTAAATGAATTGCGGTATACTGTACACCTAGTTGATCAATCCACTTAAATAATGAACGACACCATCTGATTTTGGCAAACAAATTATTCTTTGAAATGATCACCTTCGTTTTCGTTCTGGTGGCTTAAAGAATTGAGTTGAGTTACTCTCTTATACTTGACCAAGCATCACTGGTTGAGCAACCCGTTGAACACACTTGACAGCTGACAGCTACCTTCATGACCACACTGCACAGATTATTATATTGAAGCTTTAATCACGCCAAAATTTTGTTCAAATTTGTGTTTCGCTGTCGGAATTGGAATCCGTCGTCTCCTTTACTTTGACAGATGTGTCACCGTAAACGTATTAATGGAAATGGAAACAGTGCGATTAAATCCATTAAAGAAAAATCATATTTTGCAGAACGATTCAACAGACAGATTGAGTTATTGACGTTTAAAAGTCCCTACGAATAAATAATTTGTCAAAACTGAGATCTGTCAACGGAAAGTAAATGCAAATTTTATCCGTTGTATATGTGTTGGTTTTTTTCCTCTTGTTTCATTCCATTTCGTTCACGCATAATTATTTGGAGAAAAAAGAGAATTTAGCCTATTTATATGCAACGGATCATTCTCTTTTGTTTCATTCCATTTTGTTAATGTGATGTTAGCCAGGAAATCTTTTGATTTGAATTCGGTTTTGAAACAACGCCCTAATCGCTAGGACAAAAAAGGTGTAGCCCGTAGCCCAGTAATAAGTTATTTTGCAATTGAAAGAGTATAGGGTACCTGCTGCATTTTAAATAGACAGTGAAGGCCAAAGGCGGAATGAAAAAGTAAGTATAACTGTTTTGGTTTGATGAACATTTTTTGAAGCCACCTCGACCTTTCATGGAAAACTTTTAGAAAATTGAAATCTGATTGAAAGACATTTTGGTCTTTGTAAGCTGGGCTCCTGAAGTCAGACAAATGTTCCTCTTTTTCTACGACCGAAATCAATTAATGACCACAGTTGCTGCCAATCCCAGACTCCTTGAATTGCTTGATTTACTCAAAGGCTTAATTTATGAAGAGGCAGCAATTTTATCGTACCCAATTTAGTCGAAAAAAAAATCAAAGTTGAGCAACGGGTTGAACAGATAATGTGCAGCGTATTTAAATAAAATCGTTGCATTGCATCGTTGAACCATATTCAAAGGACAGCACGATCTTATTCACTTGCAATGTCTAGTAAATTATCTGAGCAACCTCCAAACAAATTTAACGTGTTGGTTATATGCAACAAATCATCGGACTTTTTAATTGATGCGTTGCGCACTTAGTGGGAGACGGGCATAATTTTGACACCACTGGCTACGAACGAAGTGTGCTTAGCTGTTTAATATTTTTTTAGTGAATGCAGCGACATCGCCCGGAACAGTATCAGTCTTCTAATTTACAAGAGCGCTCTCAACTATATCATCCCGGAAAGTAGTTGAAATTTTTGGCAAAGTATTAATCTGCTCCTTTATAGTTAACACTTCGGATGACCGAATTGGGCATCTATCAGCTCTCATTAGAAACCAAGCTGCACTCCCTTTCGGCATGAAACATACGACAGAAGTAATTCATTTTTTAAATTAGCGCCTTCAATCATATTAACGAGCTAGTCTAAAATTGTTTTACAAATAATTAATACAACCTCCCATAGCTCGTGTCTATTTTCCACGCGCGAATAATCCTTCACAATATCCTACGTGACCTATTCCACTTTAAAGGGGAAAAAGAGAACACGAAAAAAAAAATACCACAACCAAACCATTGCGCAATTGCATGAAGTAAAGGAAGTGGAAAAATACATATAATTGCCTACAATTAAATTGGACACTTATTGCAAAAGTAAAATATTGAACATAAACGTTCCTAGGGAAATCCTTGTAAAAAGGACTTCCACCATTCACACACACAACCTCAATCGCCTCACCATCTTCAACACGACTATCATTTTGTATTCGCCTCATGGTGTTTGACAAGAAAATCCGCCAATTTGTTTTCCACTCGACTTTAATTTTCCTTTCCAGTGTTTCCTTTGCTTCCTGGTAGCGTTGTAACTTGCTGCTGCTTCTCTGCCATTGGGCAATTTTATACAAAAAAAAAAGAGAAGAAGAATAAGAAAATGTCTTACAATTGCACACCACAAGGACCGAACGGAATGCTTTTGTTATACGGACCAAGGCAAAGGGAAAAGACCGCTAAAGTTCAACTTTCTAATTTTACAGCAATTTGCAGGGAAGCCATGCCACCGTGCACTATATTGCAGTAGACATTTGGTTTCTATCCAAACACACTTGGGTATTGTTATAACAAAAAAGGAAAAGAAAATATCATTATTAACACGTTGCTTCTCTGCGGGAATGTCAATCAAAGTATGGAGTTGGAGTTGGTCTTTTCCCCGCTCTTTGTCTCGCTATGAATAGAACGCCAGCCAAGGATTCTTTTAGCTTGTTTTTTTTTTTTTTTTGTAAGTATGCCAACCTGGGTTTCTCATTTTCTTGGTGTTAAAAACAGTGACAGGTGATAAATTGCAGGGGAGTTTAGAATAAACTATTAGTTCCTTATAATATTCATAAAGTAATTGAGTGGCCTTAAGGTCGGTTGGTCAGGTGAGCAAGAAACCAAACACGACACCGCATGACACAATGTGGGTCAATTACTGACAGCGGTAACAACTTGAAGAATGTAACACAGATTGAAAGGAAATTGCTGGAGGGTCGGGATCGCTGTTTTTTTTTACAGAGAAGCAATCCAAAACAAGTAGCGGAGATATGAGTTTATTAGATGTCGTTATAAAAAAGATGGATGTATAATGTTAAGCGGAGGACGGAAGCCTGCATTTATTTCTTTTGTTTGTAGAAGGAGAAGGGACATTTCTTTCTCGATTCTTATTTAAATTATGAATTGTATGACAATCCGGTCAGGCGGCGCTTTTGTTGGTTCTTTTGAAGAAGAAGTAAACAAAGTAGATAGGAGGATGTATTTTGTGCAATGGTGAAGTTTGAATGACTAAGAAGCATTAGATTAACGATATCCACTTCTAAATATGGAAAATCGTGATGTGACAATTTTTTTCGTGAATTGTTTAGAGGTTTGTACAATGCACGACTAAGTTTATTCAGAAATTTTCAACTTACCGTCGTGCATGTAGTTTTTTTTTAATTCCTTGTCCTAACATCACGTCACCCTTTAAATTGTTGACAAATTCGACACCTGACCCACTTACAAAAATAACTACCACGCCACCCCATCGCTATCATCCTTAAGCAGACACATCAATTGTAATCCATTATTCGTCGCGACTTGTTATTCAGTTGTGAGATCTCGACTTAATCAGATTAAATCACTAAATCAATACCTATAACAGCAGCAAAAACAAAATCACTTAAGTTAAGCTGGCGATTAATTGAATCAGAATCGATTAGAAGTAATGGCTGTCTTCGTTGTTATTCCTAAAGAGGGTTTTTGTTTCCCAGATTCCTTATAAGAGAAGGCGGTTTGATTTTATTGACTTGACGCTTCAACCTGTTCTTTCGGAGGAATTGTAATTATTTGCAAGTGAATAAAACATTTGTGTGCTTACGAGCGTGTTTCACTTGAGACGCTTGATGGCTGCGAATTAGGAAAACCAACTACGCTCACCAGTCGATAGCGAGATTTCTTCTAGCATCGTATACGACAGTCGTGAATATGTGACTGCGTGCAAATCAACAAATAGCCAAAAAAAAAAGAAAAAAAAAATACTTCGACTGATGCATTTTCGATGGTGGGGCTGCTTAACCGTAGACAATCGAATGCAGCCAAATAAACGGTCAGTGACAATTAAATACCCGGTGTGCGCACATGTTCTGCGCTCGTATAAGTGCCTAACAATGTGAAAGAGACCAAAAAGGAATTTTTTGACAGTGATTTTTCGAAAAAAAAAAACAATTTGTAAGCAACAAACGTTAGTCATAACCATATTTGCGAAAATAGAACCAGTGACCCAGATCGAGTCGCAGAAAAGGCGGTTTGTGTGTGTTGCTTTTGATTTGACAGCGAGATTCTATTCCCAGAGTAGAACTATTTTTTTCTTCAACTTTGCTCGTAATAACTTTTAAAAATGAAAATTCATACCGAATAAGCGTGCGGTAAATTAAATTAAAACTCAACGGACAGTCAATATAGCAATAAAAAAAAAAAAAAACTAAAGAGTTGAGCAAAGAACTTGTCTACGGTTTGTTGGTTATTGCAGCAAATTAGTCACTGGAAAATAATTCTCTGTAAGTCTTTTAGCCGAGTTATTGACAACGATAATTAGAAAAAATAAATATTTTAATATGAGTCTAATTTCTATAACCACTGAAGCTTGACAATATTTTTATGAATAATTAATACCTAAAATATACTATTGGTAAGTAGATTTATAGAAAGAAAAATGTTTGCCATATGAACACTCAAAATTCACATTAAACGTAGATATTAACCAGCAGTTAAGTAAATTTAAACTACTTCTAGTATCATGCATCCCGAATGTTTCTGATCTTGAGTACATGTAAATTTTAGATCTGGTCAAAAATGTTCAACCAGTGTCAGTATACCGCTTCTGAAGCAATGAATGCACACTTTCTCAAATGCCTGAGCAATTAAACGAATTTACTGACCGAATAATCGTTAAGAGTACTAATGGTAAATTTAAGCATCCAATTTTACAAAATGAAAACATTTTCCTCATAAAATATTCAACTGTAACCTGCAAAATATTTAAGGTGTATTTTTAAAAAAAATATTCAGATGTTTGAGAAGCTTGAGAATTCTTTTAAACGCGATACTAATAATCGTTTTTAGTGTCCTGGCTAATTTTTTCGAACTCACAATGGAGACATTTTTTCAATACAAAATTGCATATTGTGATCCAGAAAATATTAAGTGTGAGGTTAAAAATGATTATTAGTAAGGCTCATTGACAAGCAAAGATAAACCTACACTGGGGACGCCAAAATCTTTTTTTAGGAGTTGCATCAACAAAAGAGTGTCTCGTGAACACATCGGTCAATAGCGCCGCTTAGCCATATAAAATATTGGTCGCCTGATCGGAGTGGTGATGCCAATTTGCTTTAAATAAACGGTTTTTTTTATACCCTCTGGTATTAGAAATATTGAACTGTCTTTATATAATATCGGTTTATTTTTATTTTCACACTAGCTGTACCCGCCCGGCTTCGCCCGTGCAAAATGTGGTTTCAGAAAAATTGATGGAAACAATTTTTTTAAAAATTTGCTGTCTTGTAGGGAACACAATTTTTTTTTGATAATCGCTCAAAGAAAAATCATCGATAGACATCGCGAACGTCTGACAAACATCCGAGAGTATAACTGTCATGAAAGAGCTTCTCAATTGGCCGTTTGGACTCGGCATAAAATTGTAGATCCCTTCCATTCGTCCCAAAAATAAAAACTCACACAAGACGAATGGTTGTGAGAAGCTAGGCTTGGGTCCATACGGACCTGTTGCGCCAATTATTTATTTATTTATTTAGACATTGCAGAGGTATAACGCGAGGGAGCGGTCTGCAATAGTGAGGGAGTTGAGCCCGTATTAAAAAACATCCCAAAGACTGAGTCCACTCTGCCTTCATGACATTGCACCTGGTCGTTAGGCTAATCAGCAACAATTTAATATTCTTTGGACAATGAAAATGAAAGAAAATAATTTTATAATAGGTATTTAACTCACTTTTTTATTAATATTACGCTTCTTTGTACACTATATTAGAAGTTTTGTTTCTACCGGCTGAGAGCGGCCAGAGCACGCTACATAATTATCTACAGCTGCCCGTGAATTCAACTCCCAGTTTTCTTAAAGTTTGACCCTGTGACTTTTTGATTGTCATGGCAGAACAAACATTAATAGGAAATTGAATGCGTTTAAACTGAAATGGATAATTTCTGGGAATTATTTGTATTCTTGGTATAAATACCGTATCTCCTTTACCACACCCAGTTAAAATGAATGCATCTATAACGTTTTTCTGTAACGAAATCGCTCACATTCTGGTACCATTACGAAGCTTGGGGGATTCAAATTGCGAAGCAACATAATGGGAACTCCAACTTTTAATTCAATTTTATGAGCAAGAAGGCCATGGGCTATAATGCTATTTAAAAACTCCACCGGGTAATTTACTGCCTCATCTTGATTGCAAATAGCATTTATAAATAGTACGACGTGTATCACCAGGAATTTTCGCTAATATAAATCCCGTAATGTAATAATACCATGATCTGGTATCACTGGTACCTATACCTATTTGACATTTCTTTCTAGACACTTTATTTTGTAAGCAAAACAGAGGCAAATAAACCTTTCCTATATATTTGCCATTTCTTTTGTTTTTTTTTCTTAGCAAACCACACAGCGTACGGCCTCTGTCTGTCTCCCTCTCCGTCACAGGAGTAAAATAGGGTTAGAAGAGATGTCAATAAAATATTGCGCAGTTAGTAAGTTTGCTTTGAGAATGAATTGCATATCTACTCACTCATGTGAAAATCGTAGAAATGTTTCAAATTTTGCCTTTTTATTTTATAATGTCCCCTATAAGCTGCTGTTAACTATATTTAAATGCTCCCAGTATTTTCGAACGGAAAGCATGACAAAGAAAAAAGCAAAACGAAACGAAAAAATAAATTACTCTTGTCCAATTTTTTCCGGAATTTATAGAGATATAGAGTGGAGACAAAGTAGATATTGTAGGCCTAGGTATCCTCTATAGGCCTGTGAAAAATGCACCAGAATCTGTGGTCACAAGGCAAAACCGGTTAAGTCTGTTTTACTCATTGTTCAGGAGAACAGTTTGAAGTTTTTTTTATTCCATTGACTCTAGTGACTTAAGCAGTTTTTTTTTTTTAAATTGTGGCCACGTTTTTAAAGATATAAAGCTGAAAAAAATTTACAAAACAGATTTGGATACGCTGAATATAATGGCATCAAAATCTCAATTTCGTCTTAAGTCGACTTAAGCGGTTATGGCTTGTGGCCACTGATATATTGAACAGTTTCTAAGATTTTTGCATTTAAAGACATGCTGTCAAATTCAATCTCAGTCGAACAGAACTACACCAATTTTATTTATATGATTACTCGTAAGAATTTGGTTTTATTTCATCAGCTAGCTCGACTAGGAATCCCAGGTAAATAACGGCAAATTTGGGGGAAGAATCACTGACGATTAGCGAAAAACTCACGCGGAAGAATAAAATGCGAACATATAGAGGAAGTCGATTCGAATACTATATTTTTACTTCTATAATGCCATCTTAAATATTAAATATCTTAACTTTTTGCTACAGTAAGGTAGGCTATATATTTGAGACTTTGAGGACAGTAGAATACTATTTGTCTTACTAATAATCATTTTTAACCTCCACACTAAATATTTTGTAGGTCACAATATGCAATTTTGTAGAGAAAATTTCGACATTGTGAGTTCGAAAAATTTAGCCTGGACACTAAAAATGGTTATTAGTATCGCGGTATGATCGTAAGACGGATATGATTTTCTTATAATTATTTATAAAAATTGGGTTGTTTTGAGTGTTCACACTAAGGAAAAGAAAATTATCAGTAAAAATATGAAATCGAAAATTTTTTTTCAAAATTTCGATACAATTTTGATGTTGTCCTTTCAGCTTTCACTTAGATTGGAGTAAGTAATAGGAGGAATGACCACCAAACGGCAATTAAATCAGATAGCAGGTCAATGCTATAATGCGTGCGCTTTCGTGACCAATCTACATTAGTATTTGCTTGTTTGCATATAAACTGTCGTATAATGAACTCATCCGGGGAAACCAATGCACTTACTTGTCCTATAAATATAACGGGCATAGACAACCTCAATAAATTGATAAAATGTGTTACAAGTTGATAGGTGGACGTAGGAGGTGTTTTTGTCTTTCTAATCGAGTTGTAGTTACAAATTGTACGTGCGCTGTAGAAGGCCATATTTGTGCCCCATGTCGGTTCATTATTCTACTAATTTGTTTTTTTTTTGTTTACATATTTATGTACATTTACTTTAGCAATATAAATATTTTAATGCGATCTTAGCTAGTGTAAAGTTCGATTGCGTGATGAGATCATCGACTCTTGGTTGAGAAAGTGATTTAAATTAAACGGATTCAATACTGACCTTGATAAAGCGCTGCGTCTATAGTTACTTATAGTCCAGCAGATTTAGGTAATGCTTCAACTAAACGTATATGCAGCGAAATATTAATACACCTCATCAGGCCTAGACTAGAGCATTTGTTGCATTGGGTTTGTTTATTGAAGTTGGTGAATGTCATGCAGCTTAGCTGGTCAGTGGGAGTTTTATCTTTAGGCAGAAGTAGGCGCATATGACATTTTGTACACATATTGGCTTTGTGACGCATTTACAACATCACGAACGCGCATTTTTGCACGAGACGGGACAGAGACATCCGTTTGTCAGCAGTCAATGCTAATAAAGGCGTAAGAATGAGATCACAAATCAGGCGCCTAAAGTGTCATGGATGTTCTATCCATAATTATAGATAAGTAAAACGGAAACAAACACAAAAACATTTTTGCAGTCACTTGAAAATATTTATATATCTAATTCAAAACATGTGAAATGAGAGAGAGTAATTAGTTTTAGTAAATTAAACCAACAATTCATCAATCAGTTATACAAAAATAAAAATAATTGTCCGTTCCTCACTTCCGGAAGCCATTTTGTTTTATAGAAATTCGAAATTTCGTAAGCCATCACTAAAAAAAAAACTTTTCCATAATTCCTATCACGTAAACAAGATCAAGATGGCCGACCAAAAAACGTGTCACGTTTTTTTTGCGTGTTGGGTAATGCCGTTCCTTTCAGTCACATCTATATTTAGCTTTAATATTCCGTGGCAGGAATGTGTGATTGTGTAAATGCAGCACAACAATTTGTACACTGCCTTCGATGATATGAGATTGACACTGCTTTCAAGCACGAAGTCACAGCGGAGTTTCTTAATTTTTATCAATCGTGACAAAATAACCTAATGAACCTAATCAAATTCACCTTTCATTGGGTCGAAATGTCATACAAAATCTCTAAAAGCAAGACAAGGAATACATAGTGAAAAAATAGACAGCGAACCATCAAATAATGTCTTAATAGATGTCATGAGTACCGGGGTCGAATTACCGCATCCAAGAACGACCCACTATGTCACTGAATTTCGAAACAATAATAAATTCGGTCTCCTAGTACCAACTCGATTATGGATGCGATAATTCAACCCCTGCTAAGAGTTAAAAAAAAAATTTTAAATTAATTGAAAATCTTTACGAAAAATCTTCGAAACTAAATTAAAAAAAAGAAGAATTAAATCAAGAAAGCTGCTTTCGAAGATTTTATAGTTCAAGAAAACGCTTTTAAAATGTTACCCCTAATATTCCAACTTATTATGAAGAAATTCCTCTTTTGAAGTTTTGGAAGTAGTTTCGGGAACTCTAAATAAAACTCATACGGAACCACGAGAATAGAGAATAATGATACTTAGAAATATAATATACACGAACTAGAAACCTAAAATTCTGTTCTGATATTTTTGCATGGGGCTTTGATGAGAGTTCCGTAGAGTGGTCTAAGAACTCTACCTACCACCTTTCAAACATCTTTTTTAGAACTGTGTTTAGAAGCTTTATTTAAAGGAATATTTGTCTGTCGTTAATTGGCAGCATTATTTGTTCTTAATAGCGATCCAGAACAAAGGGTGTCCCATAATTCACACAAAATGTAATTTTGATAGAAAATACTGATTTTTAATCAGAAAGCTTAAATTATTAATAATTGTTACTGCCGCATTTCTTAAGAAGAATGGTCCTATAAAGCCTCCAGCTTAAAATCTGTCATGTGTTGTTGATGCATGTTCACGCGTTGTGGATGCAGAATGTTAAAGATCACTAATTGATGCAGTCTCCCTGAATTTTTCAATTATTCTCTTCACAGTTGACGGTGTTAAATCAATATGACGGCCATATTTTGTACGAAAATTTCGGACTCTAGCTGACAAACCCTCATTATTTTTAAAATATTGCTGAACAATGAAAATGCGTTGTTCCTTCGTATATAGCGCCCCATTTTTACTAACATCGAACTGTCAGCTGTCACATTGTTATTTTTTTTGCGTTGGCATCACTAAACTATTAAATTGAGCAATATTCTATTGAGCGTGAATTATGGGACACCCTTTATATGCAGATTCTATACAAAACTAAGCGAAAAATGCCCAGCTGTCGCAAAATTATTTTCGTTATATTCATCTCCGCAAATTAAAAAAAAAATCCAATTTGGCAGCACTTTCCAACAAAATTTGTACGTGACATTTTATGGTATAGGTATGTTTACAATGATTTTTCAGGAAAAATCATATGATTTGTGACAAATGCCTGTAATAATTTATTTTCTTCAGTTCTAAAACATTTCTGTGTATATTTCGTAATATTTCCCAGACACATATTATTTTAGATGGACTCATTAACTTCGAGTAAAAGTTGGGACTTTTACGAAAAATGTTGTGCCGATTTGAGGATTATTGTAAAATTCGAAAAAAAAGTTATCGAATCACAACAAAACTCACAAGAATTCAACCTCACAACAGCTGGTGACTTGTGAGGGCTCACAACGTAAGAATCCAGTTGTTAGATGTCAGCCTTTTGAATTTTTATTGGAAAATAATGACTTCTTGTCTTTGAATATTATTTCTTAGAAAGATATTTTTCAAAAGCATTAGACAATATTTCACATTTCCTTACAGCCTGTCCGTAACTTTTCGCACCACACTGTCTTTCCATAAAAATAATTAATTAAAATAAAAAAAAAAAAAAAAAACACCGTCAACAATAACATTTCCTCATCTCTCTTTCATTCGCAGAATACACAATTTAATTCCGCGTGCCATTTTTCGTGTTGAAAGAAACATCTTGCCGTCAAATTGGTATCCATTCGACTTCAACCAATTTTAATGCATCCAACTGTGATGGCTATTCTCTGACATAGAGAGAAGCTACAACCGATATTCCTTCGAATCAGAATAGCAATTAAAATGAGCGATTTAATGAAAACTCCGAGAATTGGTATCGGATCTGGAGCCACCGTAGCACCAGAGAACAACAATGACAGCACTCTGGTAGTGGGGCTGTCTGTATCGGAGCTGAAGAAACGTCCAACTGGTGGTGGCAGCGGTGGTGCTGGTGGTGGTGTTCTTGATGGAGGCGTCATTGGACGTAAAGAAATCGTACGCTTCGATACGACTAAGGATTCGCTCTACGACGAGGACGATGACGAGATGAGGGATAAAATTCGCGAGGAAATACGAAGGTAAGTCAGTACAGGGTTTTTCTACAGTCCTTGGGGACACAACGGATGGTATATCTAATTTTTGGGACGGCCATGGGATCTTTAATTGATGAAATTAGAATTGGCGACTGGTACGTAGCATGTATAAATAATGGTTGGACGGAAAATCAATTTTATTTGATTTATATAGCTCTCTGGAGGTTTGTCTCTGCGTTTGATCATTTTGCGCAGTTAACTTCTCTTGGGTGTAGCAACGATATAAAGTCGTTCGCAATCAGCCCTTCTTGTCACGAACCCGGTGCAGTTGCATCGTTTATGATATCCTTGTACATATTTCATGCGTTTAAACTTTATCCCAGCAATATCGATAAACAAAACCCTTATCCTCGACCGCATTCATCGAGAAAATCAGCCATGAAAAATCGGCTTCCATTGGATCTCCTCGGTATGTGTTCCGCAGGTGAACTCCTCCCCACTCCCCACAAGAAATTAGATTCCAAACAACATAAGCTTATCTGCATACACGAAACACGACGCCGACCGTTTTCATCGTTCGCTAATACAAACAGACATTTTCTCGTCAATGTGGCTACATCCGTTCTTGACTCAAACAAACTCTTTCAGCGTATCAGCTGGGCAACAAAATGTTTTTTATCCCATAGGTAGGATCTTCAAAGGACGAAATAGAAGCTCGTAAATTGTTATGCTTTACCCTTTATGATTTATGCCGCGAAAGGTATTTTTATGCTGAACACTTTGCGCCAGGCCACAAAGTTATAGGGTCGTTGTTTTTTCCCCGAGTAAATCGCATGATAATAGGAAAAAATAATCCATTGAGGATGGTGGTTAGCACAAAGGATAACCCCATCATCTCTCGGAAGAAAAAAAGTTTTACAACACAGCCTGGGGACGTCAAACATAAAATACCTCCGCCCTTCGGTAGCATTCCCACTCGAGTGGGTAGTGCCTTTCTTTTTAGCATGCGGGTACTTCAATGTCTTCTTCTTATTATAACGACTCAATTCCATTTGTTATTGGCTTTTGTCGATTCGCGTCTGTGTGACGCGTTAGTTCGTCCTTCGGAACCGATGGGTGGACTATTACTTATTATTTCATTTTGCAATGAAATGTGCCGTAACCGTAAACAAAATGGCTATGCCTCTTCGACGACGAGAGCACTCTTCAATTTTCCTTAAGGACGCACGTCATAGTTAAGGTTTGTTTTATATGCCTGCGTTATGGCTGGGAAAGTTTTCACAATTGCGGGGTATTTCCTTTTTTTTTGGTTGAAAACTTGCGCCAGTTTTTTATGCCTTCTGATTTGTCGCAAATAATTGGAGCGTTTCTGATGGCGCAGACTTTGTGGACTAGAATCCAATCAGATGGCTTTAATCAAATCGGTGCTTCCGACTGAAGGAAGCAATTTTATGCTTTGTGCAGATTTAATCCGAAATGCATTAAATCCTGACGAGCAAAAGTAATGGCAATACATTTTGAATAAAGCAGGTATTAGTGGAGGTAGATGGATGGGATCCCACTTAAAGGAGTCTTTGAGCGTCGCCATAAAGAGGGTTTCATCCCATCACAGACATAATTACCAATTATGGGGCTTTAAAAATATTTAACGATCCCGAAAAAAGAACTCATAAGTGTGCCTTATCCATGAGACTGTCAGGATGGAGTTGGAGTTTGAGTGTTTTTCCTTCTTTCCTTCTTCTTAATTTAATTTTTTTAATTTAACAGCAATACCTTGGATTGCAGGTTTGTCTGCATACGATGAGACGTGGGTAGGAATTTAGTGTTTGGTGGGTGGGTGGATGATAAATGACCTTTCAGTTTCTTTGGAAATTATTTTCAAAAAATATATACTCGCAATTTGGTTTTGAGTGGATTCTATTATTAAAAAATGGAGATTGTGGGATCGAATATTTTCAGAGAATCTGGGTTTCAAATCGACGGGACATTTTCATTTTTGTTTTTCTCTTTTAAAAATGTTGCAAAAAAGTTTGGAAAGCATATTTAACATTTTAAGAAACTATTAACATTATAGTAAACCAGGGTATGCTTGGCTAGTGTTACAGTATCGTGGGACTTTTGCTTTTTTTTTATAAAAATTTTATATACATTTTATCTTCTTACATCAAATCAAATAAGATGGAAGTTATTTTATTTAGGAAAAATATATCAGGCTGCATTGACCGGTTAACCGGAACGTCTAGCACATAATATGCCAGTTGGATGAACGCCCATCACAGCTCTTGCGCTAACGAAAATAGAACCATAAGGGTGGATTTTTTTTTAACGTTTGCTATAAGTTTAAAAAAAAATAAGTCCATCTTTCTTGTTACAAATATTTGAATCCAACATCTTTGACTTTAACAGACGCTATTTCGCTATATAGCTAATTCAAAAAAAATCACAAAAAAAACAAAATAGGTATCGACAAAAAAAACAACAAAGTTGAAAAGATTTACTGGTCGGCGAGTCCTTGCATCTTTTTAATTGAATATGCTAGTTTTTTAAGCCGTCGGATAACATTTTTTCCTAACTATTTATAAGTAGGTATTTTTATAGTTTTCATTTTAACACATTCTGCAAATCAACCTGAAACAGATGCGGGAAAAGCCGACTGTGATAAATTACATTCCGTTGACATTACGAATCGACAATCAGTTCTCAGACAGAGTTCAATATCAATAAAAATCAAGAAGAACAACAAGATTTTATTAGAACTTGTCTCTGAACACAGCCGGCAAAAATAAGAATAGACCGTTAAATTTCCAGCGAAATCGGTCGAATAGTTTTTGAGATTTACACTCACAGGTAGGAGCAATAAATTTAAAATTTTTAAAAATGTTGCTTATACTAAAAAAGTAGGGCGTTAGTAAAACTGTTTTTTCTCATAAAATAGCTATTTAATATAAAAACAGATATTGTGTTAGCAAAGGGAAAAGTCCCAATGATTTGGGGGAAAAACTTTACTATGAATAAGTAACACTGCACTTGATAGCAATTTAAATGATTAAGCTAGCAAATAAGAGGATTTTTAAAAGTCGAATTAAGTGATTATTTTTAGTTGTGGAATAACTCAAACTATTAATCTTATGAGCGTCAATCAATTTAAGCCGATTTTTTTACTTGTCGGTAACTGCAGCATCAATTTCAAACTGGGTGTAGTGTCATGTTTAAATGACGTAATATTAGAAATGTTTGCTAGGGGGTATGTTTTACAACAAAGATTGCAGCGTACCTATAAAGAGATTTTTTTTTGAGGACATATTTAGGTCTTATTTTGCTTAAGAAGAACTGATTTTTTTCAGCAGCTATATTACATCACGATCGCCGGTCGGTTGGCTTTCCACAAAATTCATTCAAGGCTACACCGACCTAAGTCACACAATAGATGCTACAACGAAACTCAGCTGTTCGGCCGATTGATGTTGGGTTTTCTACGTGAAAATTAAATTGCACTGATGTTACTATTTAGTTATAATTGGTGGCACAAGTTACAAGACTGAGCTGCCTGAGTTGGGAGAAAAGCACATATTTTGTAGCTGTTGAATAAATCTACGATCTTAATGAAAAACTTTAAATCGAAACAATTTAAATCGTTGTTCAATCAATCAATTCTCTTGTAGTCTATATTTTATGTATAAAACTGAAGGGCAAAATTGTAGGTATGTCCGCAAAAATCTTACGAACCACTGTACCGATTTAAAAATTTCTTTTTTTATGTGCAGATTCTATGCTACTTTGATTTAAAAAAACATTTTTCATTTACCAAAACTACGTTTTCGCGCATTAAAACGACTAGAAAAGCAGGCGGTTGTTCGCTTGTTATTTATAAATACGCGTAGCCCCCTATGTCTCATATTATGAGATCACTACAAATTGTAACAATTAAAGTCCAAAAATAATAATCCTTCCAACAACTCTATATTTCATCATTATTTATTATGGATCGCATATTTATCGATTGATTGTCTTAGATAAGCAATCTCAGTCGTGAAACCGTCCAAACATTTGCGACATTTTTATTCATTTGAAATAGGTATAGGTGATCATCTAACCCTAATCGGAACTACGCGTTTTGTATGCCCAAAAATGCCTATACCTTAAAATACCTACCTAGACATCTACCCACAGCATGTAACAGTTGACATTTGTCTCTTGATTTACGATAGGTAGTACTATATCAGTGTGAATGGAACTTTGTCAATCGATTAGGATCACCCGTCTGCGGTTGAAGATAACTCAAATACCTACGTCACTATTCGAAGTAACAAACCGAGTCGGAATATGCGATGTAGGTTGTTTAAAGGTCAAACTGGTACATATGAAACACATTGAAAATAAATCTTTGGAATTTGCGCACGTTTATCGAAATTTGGTGGACAAATTCGCCCAATCAAGTCAGCGAAATGTTTCGCAGTCACTCACAACACAACAAGTAAAAATTTATCCGAAGTATTCCTAACCAAATAAACACAACACGATAAGCAACATGCAACACACAACAGAATCTTCATTGACACTCAGCTATAGCAATTAACTATTATGGCAACGATTCGTCTCACATATGTAATCTAAATGACTAGAATAATCTTACCGCCAACAACAGTATATCACACTTGCACCACAACGCGACAATTGGAGAAAAAAAAGTTCGCACGCTCCCTGCTGATTTTGACAGCTACAGCTACTTTTGTGTACCTGTCACGATCGCCGGTCGGTTGGCTTTCCACAAAATTCATTCAAGGCTACACCGACCTAATGTCGCACAATAGCTGCTACAAGGAAACTCAGCTGTTCGGCCGATTGTTGTTGGGTTTTCTACGTGAAAATTAAATTCTCTTTACTTTTATTTCGACACGATAATATAACCCTCTCGTTTGCTCGCACTCTCTCTGGGATATCCTCAACAGCTAGCTGCACTGGTTGTGCTGGTGATATAAGAAAACGAATCCACGGCCAGATACTCTCTTGATTTTGGTTATTTATATCATGGACAACGTGTGGCGTGTAGATCGCGTCGTTAATAAGCGCAACCGCCGAAACGATCACTCTAGCGATTGATCGGCTGCATTCATTTAATAGTCACACCAGCTTGTCGAACAGTTAAACAAATTAATTGGCTGGATTGAGTGAAGTTGTGAAGTGGTGTTGGGCACACAATTTCCAATGATACGGTTTACGAGTTTACGAGTAGAGTAGGGCAATTGTTTTGACGGGGAAATTATGTCTATTAGCGACCAGATAACTATTGCCATCATAAATCTTATACAGTTTGATTTTATTGAACTGAGGAATGTGAGAGCTGTCAATAAAGTTGGAAACTTTTTGATAGCTACGCAGTAGATGTGACAAATGTTACGGTGCACGATTACCTTATCAGATTCGTTTATGACTTTTTATAGAACAGATTGTTATGCATTGTAGGTGACACTGAATGCTAAAATTAAGGTGAATGCGCTTTTGGTTTGAACGAACAAAAGCAATAGTTATCTTTGGAAAAACGAAATTATGAATTCTTCTCGTTCGGGACGAGTCCATCATCGATACTTCAAGTTGGAGACAAAATCATAAATATTTCAAGTCCGCGACAAATTCATGAATATTCCATGTCTGGGACATGTTTAATCATGAATATTTCATACACGAGACAAAATCATTAATATTTCGACTACGGGTCGAAATCGTGAATATTCCATGACTTAGACAAAACACGGATATTTCATGATCGATTGCAAATCGTGAATATTTCGAGTACGGGTCCGAAAGTCCGATACAAACTCATAAATATTTTATGTGCGTGACAAATTTATGAGTATTCTATGTCCGGAACACAATCAAAAATATTCCATGTTTGAGACAAAGTCATGAACATTTCAAGTTCGGGACAAAATTGTGAATATTTCATGTCAGGAATAAATTCCTTAATATCCCATGCCTGAGGCTAAACCAGGGATATTTCATATTCGAGACAAATTTGCGAACATTTCATGTCTAAGACAAAATTATGAATATCCCATGTCCGCGACTAAAATCGCAAATAGTTCATGTCTGATACCAAAAGACGAATATTTCAATCTCGAGACAAAATCATCAATACTTCGGGATAAAATCTTGAATATTTCATATCTGAGACAAAATCACGAATATTTCATGCTCAAGACAAAAACATGAATATTGAAAGTCCGATACAAACTCATAAATATTTTATGTGCGTGACAAATTTATGAGTATTCTATGTCCGGAACACAATCAAAAATAGTCCATGTCTGAGACAAAGTCATGAACATTTCAAGTTCGGGACAAAATTGTGAATATTTCATATCAGGGATAAATTCTTTAATATTCCATGTCTGAGGATAAATCAGGGGTATTTCATGTTCGAGACAAATTCTTGAACATTTCAACCCATGTCCGCGACAAAATCGTAAATAGTCTATGTCTGCTACATGTTTAATCACGAGTATTTCATACTCGAGACAAAATCATCAATATTTCAATTCCGGGACGAAATCGTAAATAATACATGCTCGAGACAAAATCATGAATATTGAAAGTCCGATACAAACTCATAAATATTTTATGTGCGTGACAAATTTATGAGTATTCTATGTCCGGAACACAATCAAAAATATTCCATGTTTGAGACAAAATTATGAATATTTAAAGTTCGCGACAAAATTGTAAGTATTTCATATCAGGGATAAATTCTTTAATATTTCATGTCTGAGGATAAATCAGGGGTATTTCATGTTCGAGACAAATTCGTGAACATTTCATGTCTAAGACAAAATTACGAATATCCCATGTCCATCATTATAATCGATATTTCATGTTTGAGACAAATTCTTGAACATTTCAACCCATGTCCGCGACAAAATCGTAAATAGTCCATGTCTGGTACATGTTTAATCACGAGTATTTCATACTCGAGACAAAATCATCAATATTTCAATTCCGGGACGAAATCGTGAATATTTAATGTGAGAAACAAAATCATGAATATTTCATGTTCTGACAAAAATCTCTAGTATTTCTTGTCGTAGCCAAAATCATGAATCTATTGTTATTTTTGCTTTCGCGTGCAAAGTCCAAAATCCCTCCTTCCTGTTCACATGCTTCTGTTTCTGAAATTCAATCCCATCTTTAGAAATGACAATTCTCTACTATCATATGGAACAAAATTTCTTTCTTTAAGTTCCACATTTGAAAAGAGCATCTTCCCTATTTCCAAACTTTCGAACATATCCTCCATTTCATTAATTAAACTACTTCTAAGTTTTCAACTTTCAACTGGAGGTAAAACTTCTGTTGACCCTTTCAGAACGTACAGTCACATCTTTCACACAGTTTCGTTAACCCCATTTCTGTCCCACGTGTGCACAAGTAAGATCATATGATTCAGATTGCTTTAGCAGACCGGTCCAGTCGATGTTCTTCACAAACTCTTTACAGCTCACACCAAAGACCGACAAAAACCGAAAGAAGTGCGACAAAAAAATCGTGTCCTTGTCAGTTCGTTGAGTAAGGCCCTTAAGTTATATTTTCGATGGTGCAGTTCCTCGTTAGAGTTTAAGCTCTTGGCACCTTGAGTATACAACTGTATACACTGTAACGGTCTAGAGGTGTTTAATACAGAGAGAGAGAGAGCATTATAAGGTGATAAGTAGTTGGGCGTGCCACCTGTTGGCCATTTAAAGTTTCACTTTGGCTTTTCGGTTTTACAGCAGGTACTAACTTAACTCGCTGAAGGAGAAACGTCCTTCGTAATAAATTTTTGTTTCCTTGAGTTCGACACGGTCAAAGTTTTGGTCCTTTTGTAACTTTTTATGACTTTCGTGTGGGTGGAATGGCACTGCTGAGTATATCTACATCCTGGTCATAAACGTAGGAAAAAAGTTCTAAAAACTTGAAATGCCTGAAATGATTTGTTTTTTCTTTTATTTTATTTTATTGGCAAACAACATGTCAAGTTCTGTATACAGCTACTTCAGAGAACCGCGCTCCTTTTGTGTGGCAAGAAATCAGAACAATTGATTGGTGGACAATTTATCTACGCCAATGGGGGGACAATAAGAGGCCTACGGCGGGTGACATTAATGGAGATTCAGTTTATTTCCTATCTCAGCGCCATCTACTATCTGGTGTAGTACTAGAACAATTTCGCTATCTGTTTATCCATTTCGACTTAAAATGTGTTAAGGGGTAATGGAAAGATGGAGACAGCTTCTATTAGCGGCAATTTTGATGGAAGTCTGCAGTTAGATGCAGATTTGGCTGCACACCCAAACAAATTTCCACTGTAAATTTTACAACATGTGACAGTCTCATTTACAATAAGTTGTATTTTTGTGTATTTAACAGCAAATGCGTTCATATTCACAATTAATTGTAAATTTTACAGCGTTTGCTTTCATTTCAGCTATAAAATTGTCAAATTGATCGCAATTTCTTGTTGAAAAATTAACAGCGCGTTGTCAATTTTTGTTGGTAAATGTACATCTATGAATTGGTCAAATCTACAACCAAAAAGAGTTGCTTTTCTCAAAGGTTGTGGTAGGGTCGTCGGTTGAACCCAAAGCATCAATAAACTTCGAGCGATATCCACTGTACAACTCACCTTAATCGTTGTAGTCCCTTGATTTTAGGAAATATATTCGCAACATTATTTCCTGATAACGACTCGTGACTCTTGAAAATTTTGTAAACTGTCACCAGTCGTGGGCATCTTCAGCATATCGAGCCATGAATTCAACCAGTTTATATTCCTGCTGTCCTACGCACATCCCTCGTACATCCAACGTTGTTCTTTTTAGTTTCGCGGACATTCCCATAACAAGCTCTATAGCAGCACATTCGATTAATAAATGGAACAAAAGCCACCTGAAACTCCACTCCAAAGAAGACTTCCTGCTGCTTTCCACTCGCGAGTAACACGAAAAAGCTTTTCATCAGCACTAGGCCACTACAATATATATTAACCTCACCCAATGTTCGCTGCTGCTTCTAAGTAAACACGCTCAGTTTGACCAAGTTTCGCCTTCACCACCCCCCTGTGGCACATGTCAGCCATCCTCAACCATAACCACCCCCAAAGAAAAATAACAACAACCACTCGATTGACACTGTTGCATTCGGATGTGCACACATGTAGTTTATACCTTCGCGCGGTTTGTTTATACTCTCTCCCATCGCTTATACATGCTGCACGCGCTCTTTACCCCATGGGGTGCCACGGCCGCCCACCACCGCACCGGGTGCTTCCCAAAAGAGCAGACACTTGCTGAATTCATTGCTGAATAGCCCACCAAGAGAAACCCAAATCAGCTGTGCTCCACTCTCTCGATGGGAAAAATCAACTTGGCGCATGTGAACCGAACCAGCCCCACAATAAAGCAAAAACAACAACTTTTTGCACACAAAGCACACAGAAATTCCTCAGCACCTCCTCAGACTATGATAGCGAACACTGATGCTAACCAACAAATGTGCCATTCGGTTCGCTGCTCGGTATTCTCACCCACATTCGTTTTTTTGTAACCTCCGCGACGAGGTGAGTGTGTCAAGTGGTTTTTCTTTCTGTTTTGTGCCTATCCTTTTGTTTATTGTTGGTTCAGTTGCGATGAAGATACCCGAAAGTATCTGCAAGTGTCTAAATCTAAATCGTAAGGATAACTAACAACGCTATCGGTATCGCGTCCGTTGTGGGTTTTGTATCTCTGCGGTTCTCATCAAGCGGCGGTGACGGCCGGCGGTGGAATGTGCACAAACCGGTAGCACTTACCTGTGATTTTGATCTGTGAAAAGGTGCGGGGGTGGTGTCACACCGCCCGAATTATATTACCCCCCCAGTGTGTATGCGTGAATATTTGCATATCGCGTCTTTTAGCGGAAAATTCATCTTCAGGCCAAAAATAATATTTTTCCCCAACTAGAAATTCAAATTTATTCGCGGAAAAAAATAAATAAATACCTTTATCGCTCATGTTCATGCGGCTGTTCCACAGAAACCAATTCAATTTAATAGTGATTCGCGTTGTTTACATTATATAGTCGTGCTGAGACAATACGAACGGGCGACAGATGAATATGCATATACAAATTTGTTGGGCAAAAAATTCGCCAACGCAAGTGGTAACAAAAATATAGCGCGCGCCGCAAAGGGTGGGCAAAATGTGTTTACCTTGCGACAAAGTTTCAAAGTTTATTACACTCAGTTTGTTGGTGAAATTTAATTAATTTAAATATCAGCGCACTTTTAGGTACAAGAAAATCGCATGACAGTGACAAGAGAATGGTTCGGTAAATGAGTCATGACTGCGGGATATACCTAAAGTCAATTTCTAGTTGGTCCCTTTTTATTTGGTGCGGATATTTATAAGAATGGAAAATTAAATAAAAGTCGTGTCAAATCGGTTGAGTTGTGAAAGCATATGTGCAGCATTCGAGGAGGAACGGATTTGTATGCTAAATTTATTTATTGTTTTGCTATTTAAATTCCTTGTTTAAAGCCACGCCACATACGTACTATTTTTATTTTTAAGGCTTTGCATTGAGGAATACATTTTTTTTATCATTGTTTTCAAGGACGAGCTGTTCTTGCTGTTAATTTTGTACTGTGTACTACAACTTTTTTGAGATTTTATTTCGCAACTTTTAGGCAACAAGCTTGTGATGCATTTTTACCCATGAGAGAAACAGTTTGTCACAGCTACAGCAAGATTTTGAGAAACTTTCTATTTGAATTGACACAGCAACAACAGTAATTCAGAGTTGATATAATCATAGATCCAATTGCAGAAGACGCTACCAATCTTACGGCGACAGTCTTACCAACCCCAAAAATTCGGTCAACTGGCACACAGTTTGTTTTTCTACTCTTGTCTTGAGTCTTGATAGAGACACTGTAGATATTGTCAATCTGCTTCACACATCTTCAGTTACTAAAGCTGTTGCTGATGTCCAAGTTGCTTGAAATTTTTTTCTCTGAATTTAATCTTCAACTTAACCCTATCACGAAAGGTCTGATCTAATAAATGCTGATGTACCAATATGACGCTGTGACTCATTTTTCGGTCGATTTGATGTGAAAATGTTTGTAAATTGCCAGTAAAATTAAAATTAGCAGTAAATTACATTTTCCCTTTCAAAATTGCCTTGGACTCAAACTCTAATAACAGTCGTATTTTGTTTAGCTTTTCAAAAACGCCTCTGCGAGGTTATAAGGTCAAATATTGTCGAAGCATTTATGTAGCCTCCACGTAACTTTGCTGTAGAGGCGATTTATAGAATTTTTTTCATCACACGGACTGTTTGTTAAACAAGATTTGTGTTTAAATAAGTATTAAACTTTTAGAAAAGATGTTTAAATATTTGCCCCGCTGAAATTGACATCAGTTTTTATCCTGAAAGTCTTACTCTGTAATATAATATTTTAATTTTGGTGGGGGCAAAACCCCCATTTTTTTGGCTTATTACAAGCTATTACAGTGACTTAATCTAACTTAAAATTACTTAAAACTAGGACTATTAATACTGAGTTCTATCTATAGGCCTGTTTTTTTGAACTTCGATCTCAGCAAAACAAAGCAAAATATAATTTTCAGCACATTTGTTGTAAACACAGTTGTTGTAAACAACTACCCTCTTGACACTTCACAGTAGTAGTAGTAGTAGCTCACAGTAGTTGTTGTAATTGCGTGCTGAAAATCCTACTTTACTTTGCTTTGATAAGATCGAAGCTTAAAAAAAAAGCACACCTAACAATGTAAGGGGGCAGAACATAGTTGGTTTGAGATGTGGTGTACTGTGTTGTCTGAAAAAGAATCCAGAAATAGGCAGATTACTTTTTTATTTGGAAGGTACCTACTGAAAGAGTTTTTTTTTTTAAATATACAGTAAAACCCGGATAAGTGCCTTACCCGCATAAGTACCTTTTTTTAGAACCAAAATTCTGAGGATTTTTTCATATAAAACTCATTTTATAAGTATCTCTCGTTTAACTACCTTTCCCGCTTAATTGCCTCTATTTTGTATATTTTTATTGAAATCTACCTGAAAAAAATTCTTTTAAGTACATATTTTCTTAAATCAGCTGAAAAAATACAAAAGCTTTTTTTCCTTTAGCGCTTTCTTGTGTTTCATGCATTAAAAATCAAAAATAAAAAAAATACCTAATAATCTTAATCTACTAAAATGGGTGAGACTAACTGTGTAGCTGTCACTGTCAAAATTTTAACTATTAATGTAATTTTGTTCATACCTTCGATGTTTATAAATTTAGAGATAAGTGCCTATGTTATTTTTATAACTGCCTAACACGCATAAGTGCCTATCAAAACGGGGCATTTAAGGTGAAACACTTATCCGGGTTTTACTGTACAAAGTATGGATTTGTTGACTATGTGCATTCATATACGCAGCCTTAAGACCACGTTACTTAAGTTTAAGGTGCATAAAGTTAATCAGACTCAACAGATTTAGATTGTTTTTGTTATTCAAAAAGTTTCCATTTGTTGTAAGTTACAGATTTGTATTTGCAAGCTTTTCCATGCAGTCTGAAATTTTCTTTTCAGCATTTTCCAGCTTGTCCATAGGTTATAGGTTGAAAATTCCTACATTGTATATTCTACGAATACTTTTCTATAAAAAGTTGTAGTTTCCTTTATTTTATTTCGCTAATAGATCCATTCTGAGTTTAAATGAAGGCAATCGATATATCCATTGCATTCTACATTGTTATCTGATCAGAATTGACAGAGAAAGACACATTTTGCTAAATAACGAGTAACGAGTATTTGTATCTCATTAAAAAGGTCTGCCACAGAGAATGATGATGAAAGAAACTTTGTCAAAATCGAGCAATAAAGAGATTTTGTTAAATAACGAGTAACGAGTATTTCTCATTAAAAATGTCTGGCACAGAGAATAATGATGGAAGAAATTTTGTCAAAATCTAGCTCTAGAGACATTTTGATAAGTAACGAGTAACGAGTATTTCTATTTCATTAAAAATGTCTGGCACAGAGAATGATAATTTAAAGCAATTTTGTCAAAATCCAGCTCTTGAAACTATTAGTAAAAAATTTCTTCCACATCATTTTCTGAGCCAGCCATTTTTAATGATATGTAAATACTCGTTATTCGTTACTCGTTATTTAGCTAGATCTCTCTAGAGCTAGTATAATGTAGTAATGTGTTACATTACAAAAAGTTAATTTGGTGGATAGGACTAAGAATATAAAAAAGAGTGAAAAAATTATGCATTTAATGAGCGAAATAAACATATAAAATAAACATTTATGTGTAGTGAAGCTGGAAATAATTTTGGCGAAGATGTAAAATTCTACATTATGTATTAGGTGTAGTGTTTGTGAATTTAGTATTGGAGGCAAACGGAGGAGACCTAACATTTTATTCGCTTTGATTGAAAAAAAAAACAGAAATCTAACGAAAAAAGTGCAAACGTTATTTATGATTTTTGCAGAGGTTAAACCAAGAGCACTTGCTCAAAAGTCGTGCACACTAACCACTGACAGCCACTGCTCTTGTGTGACTTAAAGTAGGTACTTTTATATCAGTTGGTTTTAAAATACAGGATTGCATTTTTTAAGCTAAAGTCGCTGAATACTAGAAACGAGAAGATGATATTTAGTAAGTAATACAAATGAAAAAAAAAAACACTGCAAATTTACAAACACAGAGCCGTGAGTGGAGTCTTGAAAATATTAGTGGAACATTTTGGTTTTGAACCTCGTAATCATATTCCCCACTTGCAGAGCATATTTTTGTTGCAGAGGTCTCTTCAAAGCATTTAAACTCGTCTATTTTAAAGTCCCTTCTTGGGCTTCTAGACCTTTGATTTTGCCACTGTTCAGAAATGTCAGAAGCCTTATTTTCAACTGATTTTTAATAAATACAAAAGTTGTCGCAGCGCGTCATTAACTCTGTGGGTAATTTTTAGAATTGTCGTTAAATTTGATTTTGTCACTAATTACAACGTATTTATATCCTACAGCTTCATTAGCCCAAGTAGGAGTTTTGCTTAGTTCTGATTAAAAAATATTGCTTATGCGTACCTAGTTTCTACGTCTTTATCACCCCCTTTACAATAAGTCAAAAAGTCCCTTGAGGAACAAAATAAATTTGAATCACAAAAAGATTCCTAAGCCATACTGAAGTGCTTTTATGTAATAATAAGTTAAAAATTCCCTTCTAGTCGTGTGAAATTCCACTTGAAAACGCTTGTGATAAAATTATACATAAGAACTTCTTCCACATGAAAGACAATACAGAGCTTACCATTCCAAACAGCTGTATACTTAGTCGCATCACATACCTATTAGTGCAAAATTGTCGTACACCTATTCCAAAACAAACAAAATCATATGTCCATTGTTCGTATATTGGTAATCAGCTTAAAGACTGAATTCAGAAGCCTGTCAAAGAGGAATAAATGAAAATGTATAACTCAGCTGACATTGGAATACCATGGCGACAGACTAATGTGATGTTTCTACAACTATTTTAACCGAGAAAGTATCATGGAGTGAATTGGATGGTATTTAAAACAATTGCACGAACGATTTAAATTGTTTGCCGATTTATAGGATTGTCCTCCATAATGGTACTTTAACGTGTCAAAGATTGTTGATATCATCTTTCTGAAAACCGAAAACAATTCGACACTGCGTGGGTTTGGTTTTTTTTTGTTGAACAGAACCAAATTTTTGTTTCTAAGTTGGAAAAAACCCAAATTCTAACTTAACGTTTATTTCCACTGCGCCACCTATCGCCACAAAGACCCGAAAGTATAACTGTCAAGAAAGAGCTTCGTTTGGACTCGGAATAAAATTGTAGATCCCTTCCATTCCGACCAAGAATTAAAAACTGACGTAAGACGAATGGTTGTGAGTAGCTCGGCCAGGGTCCCTACGGACCTGTTGCGTTAACTATGCATTTACGTTATAAACATCCTTACGTCGGTGCCCGGGTGTTCCTATAAAAAAACGCATTTCCGCCAAAAATTCTAAATACACAGTCTGGGCACCTCTGCGTTCTTATGCGATTTAGATTTATACACAAAACTTCGTATGTGTGCTTTGTTCGTGTTCCTGAAGTATAACTAAAAACCTTACTACGCCCTCCTTTATTAATAGCAAGGTAAAACAAATATTTCATTACGTAGTTGTATGTACCTACTACCTTGTTCGAAAGTAGAAAGAACATTAAAAAACTGCGGTGGTTTTGTTGGCGAGGAAGCGAAGCATGTGAACGTTTTTATAATTCATATTTTATGCAGGATGCTGGGAGGTACACCATCAAGTACACCAAAATGTGGGAAAATATGCTAAGGTGAATAACTTGTTTGGAGTCATGTTAAGAAAATTTCGCGCACTTTCCTACTGAATGGAGTCACTCAAAAGGATGAATTTCAAGAAGATTGACAAATACCTATACAGATCACAGATACGAGCTACCGAAATGAGATTCCTTCCTTATAATTGCTAAGGTCCTTTGCAGACTACGTATATGGAACACTAGAATCCGTGAGGTGTACAATTTCAAGCAGCTATAGGTAGACAACCCTAGCTTTTATATATCTTCAGACCCTGTGTCGAAAATTAAAAAAGAGTACCACTGTCGAGGGAATCATCTATAGATATTTTTATAGACTTCAAGAGGTTTTGTGTACAGTCGAGTAAAAATAAAGATCTAAAAACATTTGTAAAATTCATGGAAAAAATGTGGAAGTTCCTTAACATTTGAACTTGCTCTTAAATCAGTTGTGACATTCGTATACGGGCTGTTGAACAATCGTGGAATTATTAAGTGTAAGCATGATGTTCTTGTACGATGTCATTCCGTTTTTAAGCTACGATTGCACATGCCACTTTCCATGTCAAATTTTGACACGCCGACATCATTATGACGTGAATATTTGTCCTTAATTGTTCACAAAGTATGATCTCCTGGCAAGCGTCTCACGAAAGACACACGAGAGGCCACATAATGGCCGAATTTTTGTGATGATAGCATGTCAAAATTTTTGCCACGAAAAATGACACGTGTAGTCGTAGCTTAAGTCTTGAGAACTCCTCATCCTCATTGCTCTTGTTTAGAAGAGGTCCAGCTTTTCCGTTTTTCAATAATTCGCTTATTTGCAAGGTCTAGTCATTATATGACTCGTATGCTCGTATGCTTTTTCAGATGTTTTTGCGATATACGTCGTCTATCATCGGCTGGAGTGGTTTTGCTTCCAAAATCATTGACTTTTGCTAGTACGACTTACGCTTTGCATCAATACTTGTCCTACTTGCTGAACATATGGTGTATGGATCTTTAGTAGCCACAGGCCTATCAGTAAACGGCTTTTCACTAATCCATTTCCATTAATAATATATGCACTAGGATTCTATTTTTTAAATTCTTATATTTTATGTGTACCAGTATGCCTACCTTGGAAGAAGTAGAAAATGGTTTTTTTACCGAAGGCTTACAGAGCTTGCAAAATTGTACAACACGTGCGATCATTGGCAACTGTACTACGCTTTTGTATTTGATTTTTAAAGATCGTGTACTTGATTGCAGCTAGCTATATATATTATATACAAGGTGTACAAAGTTTTTTGTTCCACTTCCCCTCGGGAACATCTGGCGAAAATCCGAAAAAATTACTATCAACAAAAGCTGCATAATTAAGCCATTCAAATGATGTACAAATTGCACAAATAAAGTCCACCCGAACGAAAGGTTGTGAAAAGCTAAACTTTTGTTCCTGTGCACCAGTGGCGCCCTCTTTTTGTTTATTTTCCTATGGCATCAATTCAGCTTAAGCTTTTATTAAATTTTTGGGATCATCTGGACCACAACTTTATTGAAGGCACGTTAGAAAATTCTGCCTGAAATTCAATGGAATCTATAGTTGAAGCACACATAAATGACTCAGCTGCCCATCAAATTCAGTATGATATTCCTGCCTACTCTCACACATATATCTTCTTCAATAGTCCACTTACTCACAATGTGTTGTCAACCACTAAGGTCACAGCCCAATGTAAGCCTTACAAGTTACAAACTTACAGACGTTCCACCCCACTGAGTAATCTAAACATTTGCGTTCCCATGCCGCATTTGTTTTGCCCTTTGTTTGCCAGATTAGCGACAAATATCGGCAAAGCCTTTGTTCAGCACTATCGAAATGGAACGACAACCAAGTGCTGTCAAAGAGCACCTACCTAATGTCATCTTGCACTCAATTAAAAAAAATACACCTTCTTGTGGTCATTATCAGAGATAGTTTGATGCGTTTTCCCAATTTGAAAAACAGGAACCACAACAAAGAATTATTTTTTCCATTCATATTCGCAACCCCTCACCCGCCTCCCTCTCACTCAATAAACAAAAGATAAGAAAGCAAAGCCCCATACAACTACACACAACCAACTAGTACTTTCCTAGTATCTCAGCTCGCACAACTTGCGCCGGCAGCGCACGGCCGTTGAATAAATCACAAAAATTATTGTTTACCCAGCAATTAATACAAAATGTAAAATTTCTTTTTGTTCGTGCCACCTCGAATCATTGCACAATTACGTTTCACGAAACTCAACTCTGTTTATTAGTTCAACGGTCGGATATGGTTATGGACAAATGTTTTCCTCCCTCAAAGTGATAACGTAATATACGCCAACAAAATTCATTAATAAAGTAAAATATTTTAGTTTCCGTTAATAGCGTCTACATATCGATGTGAAAAAGCCTGTAGAAATGTGTCAAAGAAAATGATTAATACAATCGTCTAAAAATAATCTGTGTACAAAAATAATTCTCCAAGAGTGTTTTTAGTTTTTCTCTGCTGAGTTTTTCTTTTTATTATTTTCAGTCTATAAGTGAGTGTTTATAATTTTTAAATTTAATTTATTGGAGGAGAGGAAAAAAATCATTCTAAATGTCGCGCATAATATGCATAGATGCGCCCCCTTAACATCGGCGGCATGTTAGATCGTTTCTCGCTTTCTATTGACTGGCAACACAATCACACGGTTGTCTATCGTCGATAAAAAAAATTAAGCTCAACACATTATGCAGCAGCAGCAACAACAGCAGCACGAACAGGATTTTTGTCATCATCAGCCATCGTTAGCGTCCTCGCATTACTATTATTATCGTCATCTAAGTCACCATTTGTATAAGCAACAGCAGCAGTATCTGCGACATCTTCCATAGTATATATCTTTCGTCGGTTGTTTCGATTTACATTTCGTGCGGCTAAAGAAGAAATACAGTTCGCGTAGATACTCCTGTGGCGAGCGTTCGAGAAAGGACGAGAGAACAGTGCTTTCTCAGGAGCAGTAGTGGATCAGAAGTTGTTTCTGGTTCTGGGATAAATACATTAGCAGGTTGGTACCAAGTGCACTTTTTCTTTCCCTCAGCTACATCACAGTTCTGGATTGAAATAATAATTTTCATATTTTTTCTAGTGAATGGTGTAAACAATCACACATATGGGGAGCAGAAAATTATTAAGTTGTTTGCTTTTCGAAGCCGAATGCTGCGGTGTGAATATTTATTTGGGTTTTGTCCGGTTTTGTTTGGGGAAACGTTTCGAAAAATGTTCTCGTAAATTTATTAACTGTTTGGCTAAAGGTTACCGGCGCTGGTGCACTGTGACGCACGAGATCAGATTTGAAGGGGACCGTAGTTTGGTTATTTTGGGAGAAGTTGTGTAAATCAATTTGTCAGGCGCGAGACAAAGAAGCTCTGACCTAGTTGTGATGGGATAATATTGATTTTTCAACCCCCATTTATGGCGGATTGTTTTCCCGAGACGAGCCCTAAATTCAGCTTTAAAATGGACAAAAATTGAAGCAAGCGGCTTTCAGCTAAGAGTTTCCTCTTTTTGGAGGGGACTGTCTTTTATCCCGGTGGGGAAAAAATGGAAAATATTACCTAAATTATTTCGAAGGTTGTCCGCTTTATTTTTTTTAGTTGTCCGGTAATGCACACTAAGCCTCTTTATAATGAACAGACTTGAATTTTTTTTTAGTACTGCGTCTATATTGCTTTTGGAGAAACGTTTTTTTCCCTGTCAGGGATATTAAACCAGCAGTTTAAATCCAGTCAAAAGCCCAAGCCACTACCTCGGGTACCAACTCTTGGAAACAACAGAGAGGTTGACACCCGAAACGGATTTTTCAATGTTGCAAACAAAGTCTTTGTCGATCTCTAGAGTTAATTTGAAGAAAGTAAAAATCCTTTTATGCCCTTGGTTGGACTTGTGAACCCCATTCCTAAAGTGACATCTATCCATCGACTAAGCAACTCGGTTTTCGTATTTCCTCGGAGAAGTTTGGGTTATTCTTCTCCAACCTGCATTAAAAACTGGGTACAACCTTGCACATCAGAGGCTGGCGGAACTTATTAAGAGCTTATTGAGCGCAGCCATTTGAAGTCAGAACGTCTTGGCAGCGCTGGCAATCGCCTTCTAGACTTAATCCGGTGGGAAGGGACTTATGGAGGACTTTTCGAACGCAGCCATTCAAAGTCAAAACTTCCTGGCAGCGCTGGCACTCGCCTTCTAGACTTAATCCGGTGGGAAGGGACTTATGGAGGACTTTTCGAACGCAGCCATTCAAAGTCAAAACTTCCTGGCAGCGCTGGCACTCGCCTTCTAGACTTAATCCGGTGGGAAGGGACTTATGGAGGACTTTTCGAACGCAGCCATTCAAAGTCAAAACTTCCTGGCAGCGCTGGCACTCGCCTTCTAGACTTAATCCGGTGGGAAGGGACTTATGGAGGACTTTTCGAACGCAGCCATTCAAAGTCAAAACTTCCATATAGATGCAATCCAAACCGAGGCAAATAAGTAAAATATCAGCAATGTAAAGGTTCATACCCAAAGGACTCTGCATGTGTTTAAAAAAGATATTTAAACAACTAAATTTATGCGGCACAAACATTGAAACATTCTTTGTGTGAGCTTTTTCGTTTCCCCATTTTCCCTCATATAATCAGTTGGAATTACATTATAGCGATAAAAATAGCAGGAGACCACACACGCCTTTATGCTTTTGAGTGAACAAATGTATACTTGTATCCTAACACCATTACCGAATGTCAATTGCAAACGAGCACTCTAGCTCGCTTATGGGATTTCAAAATGCATATGTAGTCCAATCAAATAGAACGGCGGCCCCTTTCGCCGCTAAGTGAAGAGCCCATAAAAGTGTGTTTTTCTTTTCTGTTTATTTAAAAAAAAAAAAAAACTGTTACAACTTGGTTAAGTGGTTCGCACGTATTTGTTGCAAAGGGTGCAACCGTGTCAGTGTTCATGGTCATGGTCATATCCACAGAAATACAGTTGTTACCACCTGATCTTTCAATCTTTGGTTTGGACAAGACCGAAGGCAACCATGTATTTCTTTCTTCCATCAATTTAAGAATAAATAATAGTCCAGAAGTGGGGGTGCTCCATTTCACAACTTCACATACAAATAGTGAGAAAAGAAGGAAAACGGAAAACTACATTTTTCCTCCATTTGGCATCTGTAAAGCCTGATAAATGGTCTATCGTCTACCTATACCAACCCGTTGCAACGTGGCTAAAGGAGAGAGCGAAAAAAAAAAGAAAAAATATGCAGTCCCAACACGTTCTCAAATAGAGAGCAGTCTTTAAAAATGAGGGCAGCTCCTGGCCATTCGTTTTCCATTTGCCGGTATGCAGGGTTTCTAGGCGATTCAAGATATCAAGTTTCAGCTTTAAGCTGCCGGTTGATTGATTTCCTCCCAGTTAATGTGGTTAAATTAGCAGAACACATTGAATGAGAAATAACAATGAAGGTGTGGACATAGGACCGTTCTACGGTTCTCTTTGTGTTTTCCTTCTTTTTATCGATTTTTACATCCACTGCAGACTGGATTTTTCTTTGCTCCTCGCTTTGTAATGTATCCTTAAAGTTGGGTTGTTTCTTGCTATGGGGAATTTCTTTTTAGCTACAGTGAGATATATAAAAGGGTGTAGAGTTTGCCTCGGTTTATAGCGGTTTTGGATTAAGCAATCTCAGTGGGGATAGAAGAACCTTTATTTAAAATAACGAAAATAAAGCATTTTGCCAGCAGTCTGCTTTTTAGCCGAAAGAGCCTATAAAATTCGGAAGTTTGGACTAAGAGGGACAAATTGATTGAGACCACCTACTGAGAGGAGATTGACAAGTCTTGTTTTAAAGCAAAATTCAGCAAGTTTGAAATAGACTAAAGAACTTATCAGGAATGCCATTAAATATTCTTAGCACTAAATTTTTGTATAAATTTTAAATTTACCAAACTCCTTAAACTCCTTGTGTGAATAGGGATGGGCATCTGATTGGCATCAACTTGGCGATGTCCAGTGTCGCAACTATCTCACACTCACCAATTGTGCTTATTTTACCTCCCCGTGGTCACCACCGGGTACTGGTCTATGTCCACCCGGACTTGACTTGCTAAACTGATAAGCGCGAGTGTTGAACACGAAGAAAATAGCAACACTATAATGATCTGTCGGATTGACTGTCTGCTCGAGTCTCAGAAGTCTAACATGAGCCCCTCAGAAAGAGGACGTACGGCGGATGAATTTACATAGCTGAATCAACGGTGGCGTCAACAGTCAACATGGCAGATACCTCAATGGGCTACTCTGACGTATTTGGAGCTGAGGTCATTGAGGATTTTCAACGCTAGTCAGGGTGTTGAAATAGAGATGGTGGCGGAAGAGCCCTTAATGGGTCAACGGCAGCTCTCACATCCCCGCAGTGGGTTACTGACTCCGGAATATTCCGGCTCCTTTTGTCCAAGGGGTCGCAAAAAGGGCCTGGTCCTCCAGGTTGGGGGTTGTACGCCGGGGTAACTGCCCGACTACGTAAAAATGACATAGTTGCGAAGCATCAACAAGCCTCGGATACGGATGATCTTACTGTTGACGAACCTGGCAAACGATTAAAGGACAACGAATTTCGGATCTGTACGTGGAATGTTAGGTCCCTTAACAGACCGCGTGCAGCCGAACAATTAGCGGAAGCCCTGAACCACTATAAAGCAGATCTAACCGCCATCCAAGAAGTGCGATGGGATGGCCCGGGCAAAAAGAGGATGAAAAACTGCGATATTTATTACGGCGACTGCTATCGGCAACAAAAACAGCGCTTATTCGGATGTGGATTCGTCGTTGGCGCCAGACTTAGGCAAGAAGTCTTAAGTTTCAACTATGTAAACGAGCGCATCACAACAATCCGCATCAAGGCTAAATTCGGCAACATTAGCTTAATATGCGCGCACGCCCCCACGGAGGAGAAAGACGACGACACCAAAGAAAGGTTCTACGAGCTCTTGGACCACACTTACGAGCAATGCCCTAGCTATGACATTAAAATTGTCTTAGGCGATTTTAACGCCAAGCTAGGAAGAGAGGGCATCTTTGGTAGTACTGTCGGAAAGTACAGCCTACACGACACCACCTCCGACAACGGATTTAGGCTGATCGATTTCGCGGCGGGGCGAAATGTTGTCATAGCCAGCACACGGTTCCCGCATCTCGATATTCACAAAGGCACATGGAGATCTCCTGATCAATCAACCGTCAACCAGATTGACCACGTTGCGATCGACGCAAGGCACTCCTCCAGTATTATGGATGTCCGAACGTTCCGAGCGGCCAACATTGACTCGGACCACTACCTTGTTGTAGCCAAGGTACGACTCCGGATATCCCGAACGCCACCAAGACAAGTAAATACTGTGAGGAAGTTTGACGTCGGACGGCTACAATCGCAAGAGATCACCAGATCCTTTTCCGATCGAGTCTCTCTCAATCTCTCAAGAGGTCCTATGCAGCCAGCATCAAGTATTGAAGACCAGTGGCAACATTGCCAAAAAGCCATCAGAGACGCCGCCTCTGATGTGCTGGGTTTCACCCGACCACCACAACGAAACCCCTGGTTCGACGACGAGTGCCGGCAAGCACATGCAGCGAAGCAAGAGGCATACAAAGCGGCGCTGCAAAGGAGGACAAGAGCTGCTCGTGAGCTCTACGTGCAGAAGAGAAGAGACGAACACCGGCTTCTAAGGAGAAAAAAGAAAGAGCATGAGAAGCGCGCGATCGAGGAAATAGAGAGATGTTACAACAGGAATGAGGTTCGGAAGTTCTACCAGAGGGTAAAAACAACCTCACAAGGCTACAGAACCCGAACCGAAGCCCGCAAGGACGAACAAGGGAACATCGTAGTAGAATCGCAGTCGATGCTGAGGATATGGAAGAACTACTTCTGCAGACTGTTTAACGGCGATGACGACTTACATTCCGCTGTCAGGCAGAATGAACCGTTCAACCTGGACGATGAGGATCAACAATACCGTCCACCCGACTTGGACGAGGTTAAGATAGCTATATCTAAACTGAAGTCCAACAAAGCCGCTGGAGCAGATGGCCTAGCCGCCGAGCTGTTCAAAGCGGCAGGCGATGACTTGGTTAGGAGCATGCACCAACTCATCTGTAAAATATGGTCGGAGGAAAGTATGCCCGATGAATGGAACCTCAGCATTGTTTGCCCGATCCTCAAGAAAGGAGACCCTCTGAACTGCGCCAATTACAGAGGTATCAGTCTTCTAAACATTGCCTACAAGATCTTATCTGCCGTTTTGTGTGAACGCCTGAAGCCTTTCGTAAACAACCTGATTGGTCCATATCAGTGTGGCTTCAGGCCAGGAAAGTCCACTATAGACCAAATATTCACACTGCGGCAGATCTTGGAGAAAACCCAGGAACTTCAAATCGATACCCACCACCTTTTCATCGACTTTAAGGCCGCCTATGACAGCATTTATAGGGACGAACTATACAGAGCAATGTCTAGTTTTGGCATCCCTGCCAAACTCGTCTATCCGTCCTATCACTATCTTTCAAAAGTCCGTCCAATTACTCGCATACGCCGATGACATTGACATAATTGGCAGAACGCAGCGTGATGTTAATGGCGCGTTTGTGAGTATTGAGACTGAGGCGGCGAAGATGGGTTTGGCGGTTAATGAAGGCAAGACGAAGTATATGCTGTCAACTAAAAAGGACACCCAACACCGACGGCTCGGACAGAACGTCGCAATAGACAGATATAACTTTGAGGTGGTTAAGTACTTTGTCTACCTAGGCTCCGCTATGAACTCAGACAACGACACCAGCGCTGAGGTTAAACGTAGAATTACTCTTGCCAATCGCTGTTTCTTTGGGCTAAGAAGGCAATTGAGTAGCAAAGCCCTCTCCCGAACAACTAGAGTGACCCTTTATAAGACCCTTATCATCCCAGTCCTGCTATATGGCGCAGAGGCATGGACGCTATCAAAAGCGGATGAGGTAACTCTCGGTTGTTTCGAGAGAAAAATTCTTCGTGTTATTTTTGGTCCCGTCTGCATTGACGGTGAATGGAGAAGGAGATTTAACGACGAACTGTACGGGCTGTACAGCGACATCGACCTAGTCAGAAGAGTGAAGGTCCAACGACTGAGGTGGCTGGGTCATGTAGAGCGAATGGACACGAATGCTCCGGCCCGGAAGATCTTCGAATCCATACCCGAGGGAAGGCGCAGTAGAGGAAGACCGCGACTCAGGTGGCGCACGCAAGTGGAAGGGGACCTTAACCAACTTAGCGTGCGAAACTGGAGACAGCTAGCTAAAGATCGCGCTGGCTGGAGACGCTTGTTGGTTGAGGCCCAGGTCCACCCCGGACTGTAGCGCCACCTTAAGTAAGTAAGTAAACTCCTTAAAATTTAAAAAAAGAAATTGTTAAACTAGGTAAATTTAAATACAAATAATGGAACATTTGAACAAATTTCTTTTTATATCTAATTCGAGAGAAAGATTGACCGGGCGTATGGTCGTGGCTGTTTCTGACTGATCGTTTCCGTTCATCCAATTTTTAGCAAATTTTTCAGTATTGTTGGCTCAACAGCAAAAGGCGTTACTAGCTGTAGAATCGCTGATTTCTCAGCATAAACAAGATTGATATTGAACAGTTCGAAGGTGTTAAACCACATGACCCTGGAAAGCCATTGCGCCGTACAAATAATCATTTTTAACCTTCACACTAAATATTTTGTCGGCTACAATGTGCAATTTTGTATGGAAAATTTCGCCATTGTGAGTTCGAAAAATTTAGCCTGGATACTAAAAATGATTTCTAGTATCGCGGATTGATATTTTTTTTCTCTGAAAAATCACATTCTCGCTCTATGCTGGGCACTCATTCTGAAATTTTTCAGACGATTATCGTCGAAACGATAGACCTCACACTCCAGCGACTAAGTGGAAAAACTACGAGTTTGAGACCTTAATCCAATTAATTTTAAACAAATGTAATGAAAGCTGATGACAGTGAAACAAATTCGGGCAGAATACAATTTATTATGGTCATCAAAGTTTCAAAAACGATATCGTCCCGACGATTATTGTTATACGGAATCTGCCCCTGATCTTTATAAAAGCCAGGGATGTGGTCGCTGCACGGAACGCAGTCAATGTTGAATCCACATACCTTCCAAATTATTTCCATCTATAAATTATTAGAGTTTGTAATAAGGGTCCATTGAGAGTAACACGGGCTCAAGGCTTCTTTTTTTTTTGTTGGTATATGGTACGATGATAAAGTGGTCGATTTTTCGAAATGTATAAGACTCTGTACGATCTCTTGTGGATTGGTCTCGCTGCAAATGCCGCCAAGCTTAAGTTGGTTTAGGTTAAGGTTATGGGTAGGTGGAACAGAGCGAGCCGGGTATATTAATTAAAAAGAACTCAATTACTGAACACAGTTTTTCAATAGCAGACCGGCTATTAACTACTGTATCCTTAAATCACAATAAGTGGCAAAACGACGACGACCGATTGTCAAGGTAAATGAAGACACTGGATCTATTTATTTTGACGACAATCCTTGACTTGAATCACGTAATCCGTGAACAAGTTATACGTGATGGGATTTTTTCTCCGTTGCAAAATCAACATAATTCCCGGAGCGCATAAATCGTTCACAGAAGCGGCCCAGACCACAAATGCCAAAAAGCCGATTTGTTTGTGATTTTCTCGCTGGTTTGACAGTAAACTGTTTGGGGCTGGTTTAAGTTTGACAGTTTTTGTCGCAACCTCTCAAGCAAACCCAGGAAGGAAAACCACCCCAGCGCAAGTTGGACTTTAAAATTTAAATGGCTCTGGGCTAAACCCGTCCATCGCGAATCGCACACGCATTGGATTTAAAATCGCGATGCCAAGAAACTTGACAGTAGGTATTGTGCCACCATCAGAGTAAAATCAATCATATCCTGCGAACCATGTAATCCCTAATTACCGTGCAATTGCGACTGGCACATTTTTAGATCCCAATGGTATAGGTATAGCTAAAACTTGCTGCATCTGCAAATGGAGAACATGCGCGCTTTCCCATTTCAATTAGGTCGACTTCTGTTGCTATTTTTACAGCAATTTACATCACAAAAACGATTGTTTACAAATTGCTCGCAATGTTAACCACCGAAGATTACCCAAGTCCAGGTGCCAGCGCGTAATATTGCTCGCAGACAATTTATTTAAGGACCACACCGGCACGATGACCGCCCGCCACTTACTACATCATTGATCGATAATATTGATTTAAACGTCAACTTATTAAATCCTCCCTGACACAATGGGAGTTCGAATTCCCTCCCACATGTCGGCAGAACCGCCATTTATTATCCAAGGTCTTCGCATTCAAAAACACGGCCATCAAGCAGTCGGTATCTGTGCGATATTAGAAGCATGCTTGCGTTGGTTTGGCATCGGGGTAGACGAGTCTTTTTCCCCGTTCTGGTCTTGCCTAAACAAAAAACGCCACCTATTGTATACGTCATTAATAGACATCAAAACTTGGTGGCGTATAATTCGACCATAATCTGATGTAAGCCATTGCGTGTCGCCGACGACAACAACGACGACGAGGGCGCTGTCTCGAATGTCTTTTGTTGATGAAATTAATCCAAGAGGCAAGCGGACCGGCAAATCTCCACCCTATAGTTCAAGTTGTACGACTATACGCTGTCGGAAAATTTGAAGTTCTGGCTGTCCCGCCAGCAACGTATGCTGTGGTATTCATATTTACGTATTTCTCCGTTTATCTAGGGAATAACGAAATTTGAATTTTACATGCACATGCACGTCAATAGGCAGTACAGATACAGATCCAGTGCCCCCCAGATAAAGAAATGGTGAGAATTTGGCTATTTGCTTTTTGTGTATATGCGGTGAACGGCGGCGGGTCAGGGGAAAAAGTTTCGATATCTGTTTATGCGAACCGTGCCCGGCATTCTAATGACTTGATTTTAATATTTCCATTAAGAAAACAGACGGCATAAGGGTGGAAGAAAAGGGAATTACCTATCCAGCAGCGGCAGTTCTTTTTTTTATTATTGTTGCTCTTCTCGGGTGCGTGCCAAAGTCGTTTCCTATTTCCCATAACGACTGGAGTATACCTATTCGAAATCAGTATCTAGTCTGTTTTTGTCAGATCGCCTTTGGGCTGTGCTGGATTTGGATGGACTAGCTATTCCACGAAGTACAATTAAGAAATAAATTTTAATGGGCCAACGAATTTCGGACCGGAACCTATGTAAACATCCTGATTGTTTTGAAACAACGCGTTTCCTTAGGGGATGGCATCCATAGCACAGGGAAAATAGGCGGAAAGTTGGCGAAATTCGAATAAGGCAAGTGGCCAACGATAATTACTGTAGGAAGAATGTAAACAGGGCGCGGTAGAAAAGGTTGTGATTGCGATAATTCGGTAAGTTGACTTGTTTTTATTTTGACTTGGACAACAATCAAGGCAACGAATAATATTTATTTGTTTTCTGGAGGATGGTTGCAATGCTGATTTCGGTGGTAGTTTAACAAATAAAAGTGCCTGAGAGATTTATTGTGTTGTTTTTGTTACCCCATGTAAAGAGAAATATTTTTGAAGGTTTGTTTTCGCAGTTGGCAACACTTTTTTCACCGGAAACCAGTCTGACAGCTGATATGTGAATTGTATTTATTTTGACAGTAGTTCCATTGCCAATTCGACTACGAGGAAATAAGTCGAAAATTCGACTTCAATTTTGCTCTTTATTCGCAGCAGCGGCCGCCATTAATAAAATAAATATAAATTGTTGAACCAGATCAAATAAAGGTCTTTGCTTGCTGATGGTTGGTAAAAAAGGGAAAATACATTATTCACTGAAAGTTAAGGTCAAAAATGACAAGAAGAGTATAAAATGCAGTCACAATTGGCTACAGCAATATACGGTGCTTCTCAAAATTAATATTACAATTTGCACATAAATAACTAGTTGGCGCAACAGGTCCATATGGACCCTAGAACTAGCTCATCACAACCATTCTTTTGGTGTGAGTTTCTAATTTTTGGGACTAATGGAAGGGATCTGCATTTTATGCCGAGTCCAAACGGCTAATTGAGGAGCTCTTTCATGACAGTTATACTTTCGGGCGTGTGTCAGACGTTCGCAAGAGGAGGCGCGGTGGTGAAAACGTTGTTGATATAGATGTTTTTGCGGGAATCGAGCCTGGGACCCCTCGCTTAGTAGTTCTGTTGTATTTGGCAGCATCGCTCGATCTTCTACAGTCGTCAACTACGTAGATGTTGCCGAATTTTGTATATCTAAGCTGTCAATGCGCGGCCTCGTGCACTGATTTAACCTCCAACAGCGATGCAAGCAAGTCGTTTAAATAATTTTAATTTTAAGAAAGCTTAAAGTAAATGACATTGTATGGAAGATTTAAAATATAAATAAATTGAATTCATTAAGTTTTTAAATGGTCTTTGTAAAGTCATTATTACCATGATTGGCACCCAATTTATTTTCTTTAAAAAGTCAGTATATTAATACATTCATAAAAATATCGCAAGCTAAATTCTAGTCCGAACGTGCTCAATCTCAAAATAAGTCTTATGATTCTTAAAACAATAACAAAAATCTAAAATCAAGCTTTTTAATTTTAAATCAATCCTATGCAATGTTAAAATCTGAACCATATCAACTGAATTATGTTTTAGGCACTCAAATACAGGGTCGAATAAGAATTATACTCTCCAATCAAGCCGATATAATCTCAAACTTACATGATTAATTAGGATCTAATATACGAATTTATATTATCGAATCAAACGCACCCAATGTCAAACTAAGATCGATACATTACCGATACAAGAATTATTGTATTCTTCAATCTTCAAAGTTCATTCATTCCAATTGATCACGTGTTTAAAAAAATTAAAGAGTGAAAAATTGAAAAAGTGTAATTGATACTAAAAATATTTGCTGGACAGTGAAGAAGAGAATTTAATTCTCGACTTTAGCAATACTAATACATTGCAACAAGTTACCCCCGATGAAGATGACGACGAAAAACAACTGAAGAATCTTCTCGAAAAATTAAATAATGGAAAGACATATTTTAGATTTAAGTCCATTTAAGCGTTTTTCTTTCAATAAATAAATATATTTAAAAAAAATAATAATTTGTTTTATTTTCTTAAACACGAAAATGACGGAGTTGACAAAAAATTTGACAAATAAAAATGTGTGATCTTAAATTTTGATACGACATTCTTAAAGGATTCCAAAATATTTAATATAAGAATTTATTTAAGTCTATTTCAAGAGTAGTTATTTTGGGCTTTAGGGAGCATTATTTTAACTGTTGATAAATAAGTTAACAATAAGATGATTTTGAGCTTAATTTGAGCTCACGCATTCGTCATTATAAATAATCTTATTTTAAGTTTATAATGATATGAAATCAAGTTGTTGCATTCTTAGAATGAAATAATTTCCTGCTTAATTTAAGCTCACACATTCTTCATTGCGATAGGTTTAAGAATAAATAAGCTTATTTCAAGTTTACAATGATTTAAAATAAATTTGTTTCAATCCTCGAATGAAATGACTTTGGGCTTAATTTAAGCTGTTATAGAATTATTTAATTAATTTAATACTGTTCTAGAACAATCTTAAAATAAGAATTAAAGGTTAATCAAAAAACATACTCCACTTGGAGTACTTGGATTACGAATTTTCGAGCTAAACAGACTTTCATCAACGGATAGGCTTGATCTGACACTGATTATTTGATTTTATCTCGTTTTTTCCCTGAGTGTAAGAAATCACTCTTTCCAAGTCAGGCCAAAATTAAGCACTTAACGTTTGTGGTGTCAAATTTGTGATTACAAGCAGTGCTGCCACTTTACTGCACAAAAATTAAAACTACTGCCACAAAATCAAATCTGATGCACTTTCGAAGCAACATTCTCAAATCGATCGCAACGTAAGAATGTATTTCCATTCACCCAACACAAATAAAGTCTTCTTACAAAATCTTGTCTTATTATAGCTTTATTTTTAAATCACAATTTCTATGGCAGAATAATATTCTATTGCGTAAAAGACCAAGCTAATGCAGTTTTTTTTTTAAATCGATATCACAATTTTTATGGGGGTGGCAGCACTGATTGCAAGCTGTGATAATTTTTGTTCACGCAAAGCGTTTTTTTACTTGGAAACTTGACACTGATTAACTGCGTTGGCAGGGTTTTTTTTAAGGGATAAAGAGCTAGATGGGGACCCAGTCGTGGATAGGAAATACATTAGAGCTGGTTGGTTTGGATTGAATTGGATATTGTGCAGTCGATTCAAGTCGTTGGCATAACAGCAACCAATAGGTCATATTATTTCGACGGCAAGCACACGCATTTTTTGAGTCTCACAAGACACAGCCTAACTTGCCTAACTTATTCCAGTCTTTAAAAAAATTAACAAAGTAGATCCACTTATGAACTTAAAGTATGAAGCATAATCAATCTGCTATAGTTCGTAAATTATGAAAATTGAGATTATTCTAAAATTAGCTAAGATGCCGCCCTATGTCCTGTCAAGGGTTGTAGGAAATAAGATTTAAGAAAAAAAAAGGTGGGGTTAAGTTAGGTTGAGATGGGTTTTGAGATCGTCACAAAAGACCAGGCACCAAGACGAGCCCATAGCCATCGCCCAGAAAAAGGTGCGGTTACTCTTTTGACAAAGTTGTATTATGCCCATCGTAGTCCTGTGGTTCACAATAAATTGGAAGTACCCTATGTCTAACCAGGTCCTTAATCTTGGTTATTAATTTGTTCGCTAATTTTAAATCAGCCGTTACAGGGTTACCAGAAATTGGTTGAGTGGACTCTGTAATAAACGTCTCCAGTCATTTTTCTTGGGTTACATTGGGATGTCTTCGTTTTTAATTCATTTTTTTGCTGGCTGGGAAGAGCTCTTCAAAGATGTTCCCATATTCTTTTTGAAGGTATGCACTCGCTTTTGTTACTTTAACCGATTTATTTCTTGGGTTTGGAGTACATTTATAAATTTGTACCAGTCGTCAGTGTGACCAATTTAGCATATTTCCTGCTAATTTTAGCAGGATTATTTTATTTTTAGCCTCTTTTTTTTCCAAATGACGCCAGCATTTTTTTAGCATGATTTCAGGCTGTAACAGGAAAAATTACCAGGATTCTGGTTTAGCCAAATTATGAATTACAATAATAAAATAAAATCAGAGAATCAGAAAATAGGCATTCTTAACAGTACTCTTCTTACGAGAGATAATTTGTCAGTGTTGTCACAGGTTTACCATTCCTGACAAAATCATAAAAGAAATCTGATCAACAAAATGTTATTATCTACCTGATGAAGAAAGAGATATGTGTTTTTGAGGAGGCTTTAAATGAAGCCCAACAATATTAATTTATTTTAATACTAATAATAATAATATCTGTTTTTATTTAACAAAAACACAGACTGAACTTAATTGAATTAAAATGTTTTTTTTACTCAGTTTTATTTATTTTATTTTTGTGAAATATATCTTATTTATTGAAAACAGATTTTTGATAATTTTTGGGGCTTTTAGCTGGTTTTGATTTAAAAAATATATTTAGCATGATTTTTAGCAATTTTTTTACAAATACAAAAAAAAACATGCTATACTGCTGAACTTAGCTGATTTCAAATATTGATTGGTCACACTGACAGTCGTTACTTTTGAGGTATCCGAAAAGAGCTGGGCCCAGATCGCCATATGCGTATTTTTCACATTTGCACATTATATAAAGCAATAATGCGGTCGGGCCTTAGGAGTGCCTCGAAACCAACGCCGAAGAGCACCCTTCTACGATCCGCAGACGAACGCAGTTTGGATACGCTGCAGTTCACTCTATTGGCCTCATGGGAGCATCAAATTTAATCTTCTCCTTAATTTAAATATAGTTCACAATAGCTAATTTCGTTTTGTGAAATATTACCCCTGTCAGTTAAAACAAGCAGTATCGCTTCGCTTCCAATGTATATTTTCCAATTCAAAGATCGTCCCAAAGAAAGGAATATTTTTCCGCCATTTCATCGGGTTCGCTCTGATTCCACAAGAACTCCACACAAAGGAATGCTTAAGCAGCCCTCCTCCATTTCGAAGCCAATTTCAGCTCACTTCGGTATGCATTTCATAAAAGAGCAAAAAAAAAAAGCTCATTCCTAACGTCACTCTAGAATGGCCCTCGCCCAAGTTCAACTCGGAATGCAATATCAGATTTTCCGCAGCTGCTGGCGATTTTCCTTCGTCTGTCTTACCAAGACCGAACCCACCTACATTTGGTAATTTAATATGCAAGATTTATCAGCACAGATAGGGCAACCAGCACTGACATCGAATAAAAAAGCGAAAGGGGATTAATCTTCTGATATATATATTCTCAGTTGCACGAGGCTCCTTTGGAGACTGTTAAAGGACTGCGATTGAGATAAATGATGCAGTTTCAACTGGACTGGATGCAGTCCTGTTCTCCAAAATCAATTTTTGTCCCTGATCCACTGCAGCTCAGCTCAGTCATGTACCACTATCAAATGACGTGGTGGAGCAGGTTTTCCTTGTTGTTGTCGCAACAGTGACCACAACCGATTCAGATACTGTGCGACCATAATTAACGTTTTGCCTTTAGTTGCCGGCTGAGATCATTTATGCAGAGTGGATATATTGCAAAGCGCTGTTGCGAAGCAAATTAACATGCGAATGCTGGTTTGATTCTTGTGAGAAGTGGGTCAGACATTGATTTCAGAATGAGTACGGTGGGCGGTATGGATTTGAATAAATCAGCTGCGATTTATCTATTGCTGCTCGAGGTACGTAAAGTCAATTATAGCCTGCAGGACCGCTATCGGTGACAGTGAAAACATTCGCACAACATCAGCAGGGAATTTTCCACAAGGACTAATGGTAGGCCTTGTCATTGTTCTATGGCTGTGGGCTGTGTGATTGGGTGATAAAAAGACCGAACACGTTCCTTTTGCCTGTCGTCATGACATTAACTGTCTTGATACGTTGTATAGCCGTGCAGATAATAAAATAGCTACCCCGATGATTTCCCCTACGGCGAAGTGGGCGTAACCGCCCAGGCAGCCACAAAGAACGTGTAACCGGCCGAGACAACATTGTGGTGCGGGTATGGGTGAGCTTATTAAACATGTAACCTTGGCGGCGTAAAAAGTATATCAGAACCCAATTTGTGTGTGACTTTCCACGTAGTCCGCCTGAGTTGCTTGCAAAACTTTTGTTTGCTGACATTTGCTTTCCCGAAATTTATTATTTCCCTTGGTAAGAGCGGCCGCCTCGGCTGTGGGGTGGGGACCTGTATGTGGAGGGACAAATGGCGGTCAGTGATGACTTCATATCGTTACAATTGTGACTCCTGTTGGTTGTGTTCATTTTTTAGTTATATGCCGAAGTTAAAGATTAATGAGTTTTGTAGTTGGCGCCACTATGGAGATACCCCTTTTTGGATTATAGAAAAATTGTTTACATCTGAGGAAAGATCTCGGTTCATGTAATTCAGCTTTAAATACAGTTTTGTCTTGGAAGGCGGATCTTTAGTTCGTCCACAGTGCCCGCAGAGATACTCGCAAATAGGTGGAACCTCGACTTTTTTTATTGAAAGATTCTGAAACAAATTAACACGATTGAACCTGGTAGACGTTTCTCAGTAATCCCCCGACTATAGGTTACCCTTACTCAAAATATTGCTTTCATCGTCTATATTTACACCTGGAACGTCATCAAGAACACATCAATTGAGCTTATCCTGAAGCAAGACTGTCTCAAAGCTGTATACTCGTACTAAATTCAAACGATTTAGTGGCACCTACCTAATGGTGTTTATTTCCAGTTAAAATAACTTTTTCGTTAGCCCTCGGCATCGTAAATACTGGCACAAGCTTTTATACACAAAAGTTGTTGAAGGCAGGGTTTTTGGAATGTGTTTTTTTTTTTTTGGAGCTTATGATGTACGTTTTGTTAAAGGCTGCTTTAAGACTCGGTTGATCCAATGGAAACCTCAACCACGGAACCTTTTACACCTTTAACTCTTGTCAATGCTTTAAACTTCGGCTTGCGAAGATTGCTGATAACTACTTAACGTACCATGACAACGTTCGAACATAACAAATATTTGGATTTGGAGTTCGTTTCAGGGCAATTTTCATTTCTCTCCGGAATCAGAGGCATCTACAGTCGTATTAAGTAGATAAATTGAGAAGCCTTCTTTAAGGCAGTTCTTGAATGCTTTTCAGACGCACGAAATTGGGATTCAAAGTAAAGCTTTCCGGGCGTTGAGCTAAGGAACCATTACTAAGTAGTCCAGTAGCCCACGTTAACTACTGGGCCACTGCGCCGTATTCTAAAGGCTACAGCGGCCCTGTATGACAGGTATAGCTCCGCTGGGACTTGTATAATCGAGGTGAGTTTTATTTTAAATCTCAGTGTATTTTCTCTTTTCTTTATACAATGATGAATCAGATTTAAAAGTAAAAAAATTCTAAATGAGCCACATCCCGATATACCCATATGTAGCTGCTAAAGGTGATTTACATCATGTCTACAAAATATAGGATAACTTTGAACTGTCGCTCCATTTTGTGACAAGTCAGTGTGTAAAAAAGCGATTAAAAGGAAACAGCTTCATTTAAAATCATGTATTCTAGACCACATATGCCCAACTGAATTGGTTTTCGTTCATTCTTTCGAAGCATAAACTTCGGTGAAGCCTTCTTAAAGGCACTCCAATAAAAAAAAAATGTTTTCTTCGCAAAAGCATTTCTATGGCTAGAAGTGCAGTTTTTTTTTTACTCATACTAAGTTTTGAAGCCGAAGGTATTGGCATAAAAGGCAGTGCAGCAGCAGATTTTGACGGTTAAATAGACATAAGACTCTGTTCCTGACATTGTAGGGCGGTTAAAACGAAGATTTTGCTCTTTGGCGTAAATTGACCTCCCAGCAAGCGTAAAGATGGAAGCGTGTGTCTACTGGTCTAGTTAGCATTAGTGAGAACCCGGTTAAAAGGTATTAATTAACTGCTTTTGGAATACTGTTCAAAATGACACTTAAAAGTCGCTGCAGTTCTGTTCCAAATTTGAATTACAGCCGTTATAAAATTAGATGCAAGATTTTGGGTTTTAGTTTAAAAATCCACCCTTTTTCTTTAAATTTGTTTTCGTTCGAAAACTATGTAAAACATGGTGGACATACTCCTGCTATTGGACCAGTGCAAAGTTGTCAATATTGGCCCACAAAAGTGTTAGAAGAAAAACTTTTCAGAAAACTACTGCACTGTTTTGTTTCAAAAGACGACCACACTTCCATTTGTGACTAAAAATTCGCATTTATGGTCAAATACTGGTTGGGTACTTAAATCTTTTTCAAAATACTCATTCCAAGTGATTAGTTAGATCGAAATTGTTAAAGCTATTCTGGGAAATGCCATAATTTTAAAATAACTTTTCCTGAGTTTATATTTTAGCACCCATAGGTATCTTCGTTTCTTTGAAGGTAAAGTGTCATTCATTTTTCGAAAGTAAAGCTAAATAAAACACACATTTTTGATGAAAATTTTATTTCACTATAAAGTTTGGACTTTGCCATTAAGTGTGAAATACAATATCATACAAATGAACGCCTCGGGAAGATTCGCATCATGTGATTCTTTTGGGGTAATTTTTAACCACTTTTCTCACATTTCGGGCTGTATCTCGGTCATGACTTGTGTAATGTTGGTTTTAATTGCGTCTAGAGATCGGGAATTATTCACGCAAACACGGTCTTTTGAATAGCCCCACAGGAAAAAATCTAACGGTGTCAAATCGCATGATCTTGGTGGCCAATTGACGTCGCCATAACGTAAAAATACTCGACCATGAAATTTCTCACGCAATCACGTGTTGTGTGGATTGTTGCATCGTCCTATAGTAATTTTTACGCGTTGTTCCATTGTTAAGCGATACAACTAATATGATGGCACTTCAAATGACAGTTGATTTTGACAGGTGTTAAATGCTAGCGCTACCAACTTGTAACAACGAAATGAATGACCCTGTATATTGGGAAAGTAAAAATCTTTGCAAATTTACAATTAGTATTTTTCTTTCGTAGCCGATTATCAGTTAAGCATTGAAACTTTTCATTTATGATGTTTAAGGTGAGGTATTCCTAAAAGTTTTCATAGTATTGCTTTTAAATTGAATTAAAATTAACCTTTAAAACAGCGCTAATGTTTCGAAGTATTCTGTTATTGATAATAATGGTTCAACTTTTATGATCCGATTTTCCAAGCTATTCGCCAACCGAATACTAAACAGAAATTTATTCATATCCATAGATTATATTAGCAGTCTCAGATGTTATCCACCAGATTACCGCATTCAACTTGCTTGCATGCAAATATTTTAATATTTCATTTAAATGCCGCCTGTAATTACATGCTTGAGACTTTAAGGTTCAATTTAAATTCATCCGTTAGGTTTGATAATAATTTGATATTAAATACGTTTTTAAAATATGCGCCAAGGCAGTTTTTATTTTATGACGGAATCCGATTTACTATTAACAGTTGATTACAATGACCCACATGCCAAATTTTTCAGATGATTTAAATAATATAAATTCAAACGCATATTCTTTCTGTTAAATTTGTTTTCAATAACTATATATAGAAATAAATCCCTTTAAAAGCATCCGTTGCTAAATGTTTTCATTTTGTTAAGTGTGATACAGAGAAACCCATCTCCGACATAAATTCTAATAGGTTTTGCTTACAACTCCTCACTGCGCTTATATAAAATAGAAATAAATTGTTTCAACTCAATAAAAAAAAAAAACAAAAAGAAATAGCAATCTCTCCTTCACAAGACTATAACGACAACCATTCGTATCTGCACAGTCAAAACTCAATCCACTTCCTTTGGAAAAATTTATAAGATTGACTTTATGATTCCGCTTCATTGCCATGAAACGAAAACAATCCTCTGGGGTTATCCGAGGATCATAGAGAAAATAAATACAAAAGGCTACATCCATGCTTGGTTTATTTATATTTTATTCTTCTCAAGATAAACAAGAGAAGGCAGCCGGTGGCCAAATTAATATATACCTAACATTTCAACATAAAAATTAAATTGAACAAAGAGAAACTTTCCTCTTGGTCCTTAAGGGATCCGGTACTTTTTGAGACACCAATGGAATGGGTAGAGTTTGCTATTCATTTAACCTTGGACAGATAAATAACAACAAATCCATAAATTCCCGCTAGAAAGATAGTATCCTAAATGGCTGGGTGTAGGGTAATACTGGGTAGGGAAATAGTCTGTAGCGCCTAATGGAATTATCGTATTATTGTGTAAAGAAATCGATGTCGTTTACTCCTACACAATTGTGCTGTGGACTGACTTCATCGCCACCTAAGTGACAAGAATTTGATTTTTCCCGCACTAGCACGACGCCCAAGGTGTTGAAGTAAACTATTTTTGTCAGACTTGTGGGTGAGAATTTGACTTAAATTTTTGTTTTATTTGCACATGCTATGTTTAATTAATGAAACTCATATTCCAGGGCCGGCTTTGGATAACAAACCGTGCCAGATAAATACTGTAGGTGTTAATAGGTACAGCTGGCCTTATTAAAATATTTGGAAAGTGAGATCGGGTGTTGAGTTTGAGTATGTGAACAAGAACGCTTCGATTTGTTTTCACATTGGAATATGACAGCCTTAACAATTTTTAAATTGCAACACGTGTGGTGCGATACGTTTTTCAAAGACACACATCAACAAGCATTCTAACGTAAAGCTCCAAGACTATGATTAGTTCCCTGAGGCGTTTCTACTAAGCGTTGTTCGTGCGGTGTGCCGGAAGCGGCTAACAAACAATCTCACTCTTCTTGTTCATAGTGCTATGGCTCTACCTACGATTCCATTTAAAATTAACATTCAAGTCTAGTGAAAGAGTTTGAATTATATAGCCTTAGGTGGAGCGCACAAGTGGAAGGGGACTTCAACCAACTTGGAGTGCGCAACTGGAGGCAGTTAGTCGAAGCCGAGCTAACTGGAGAGGGCAATTGGTTGAGGCTCAGGTCCACCACGGACAGTATGGCCACCTGGGTAAGTAAACGAGTCTGAATAGCAGTCTCTGTTTCTAGTCTACTTTTGAAGTTTAAAGTACAATTTAGAACCTCTTGCATTTGGCACTCCATAACCTTACTTTCCTATCTCTCAAATTTGAACGGCTTTATACATAACGCCTGTAAAAGCTATGCCCAGGAAAGATAAGGATAAAAACGTGTCTTCTATGCTGGACGTTCTTTTAGCTAGACTTCCCGATTTGACAGCTTTTGCAATTGCGGTCGGGGATCGAGACTCGAGAAAGAAATCGGCCAGTGCTATTTATTGTAACATAGTTCATTGGGTGCATACAATACTTAGCTTATTGTTAATTGGGTGTTTACATTTGTTGATCACCAACTGTCACCACACCGATTCCGCCGCTAATCAAACGGCCCACCGTCGAAATCAATACCTGTCAACAGGTATTTCGACCCCTATTCTTCAACCCTGTCATCATTTCTGACCTAGCCCCGGGCTTAACCAAAGGCACACCTGTCATCAACAAATCTATACCCTCCAATGGGTCAACATCGTTATCGACAGCCAAACATATCAACACTTCTCCATGTCCATAATTATGTCGCCTGTTTATGGTACATTCGGCTTGTCAAAATGAATTCATTACGTAATGGCTCAAGGCATAGGTCAGTGCCGTTAATACGATACCGCAATGCCCACAAAATTCCGACCACATCCCCACGCACGCATAATATGTTTGTCATATCAATGAAACGAATATAATAACAAACCCTGACCCCATCCCGGGTCGAAATGTCACAATGTCAGCAATAAGCTGAACCTCAAAGCGACAGCCGGACAAAACTACATATATGTGAGGGGGGATGATTTCTACCGGTTTGACATGACCCAACAAAGTAGACAACACACAAGAGTTGGGGGACAGGAGAAAAAACGAAATTTTCATTTAATTAATGTCACTTCTCACTTGTTGGAACGGCCAGACGACAACTAAGGACGCACTGCCCATATGCATGCATCCAAGAAGTGGGTGCGCCGCCGCTAGGGCGACCATATTATCAACCTACCGAATGGCTGCGACATATCACCTACCATCTACCATTGACCACACTATAACTTAGTTTGGGGTTAGCCATTAATAATGCATTAAGTGATGGCTGTCATCCATGTCCTGTTCGCGCGCTGGCTGTGCATGACTAAATGAATAATTATTTCAAATTTAACATTTTCCCTTGCTTTACATGCGGAAATGTGTTGAAATGCAGTTGTTGAATGACTTGTCAGTTGTCACTAAAATGGGACGGAGCTGAGCCCAAAATTGAGGAAAAGCCTTCGTGTTTCATTCATTTAAAAGTCAAAAGGCTTTTTTTAGGCTAAAAAGCGTAAAATTTGCCATATAAATCATAATCTGTTGAATTTTTTTTAGACGTAGGTAGTCATAGAGGTACCTTAAAAAAAAACTCGTAATAAGGCACGAATACCCCTTCAAACTGACACTCAAACTGTCGCCCTTATGCCCACTGCCAGTACTGAGTCAGAATCGCCGCATCCCATGAAGGAAGCCAAATTAAAAAAAAAAACAATTGTCGAGCATTACTCATTTCAAACAATAAAAAAAATACATTTAATTACGAGTGAGGATATCAAGATCCATCTCGACCGATTGTTCAGTTATGCTCCGTCATAACGCAACGCAGCAGTGCAGATACTTTTATAGAGCGGCCGGTAAATGAATTTTATTTTAGGTTTCATTAGCATGAAATTAAAAAGCACTGTGCCGCAGTATAATGCGTTAATAATTGCTGCAGGATGATACATGTATTTTGCCATTATTACAACCGCACCCGTTGTAGCACACCCTCCCTCCCTTTCATATGCACAACCACGTACCCATCGGCGTCTTTTCAAAGACAAAAGGTTGCGGTGATGGAGAGTGATGCAGTTGTTTTTGTGTGTTGGTATTTTTAGAACACTGCCGCAAAGGTATAGTAAACAGCAATAGCAATGTCTGCCAGCGTGATACGGTATGGTATAAGGGAGAAGCAGAAGAAATTCGCAAAACAAAAATAACAACAAAATGTAAGGGATAGCAATGGCGCTGTTCGTATGGCAAATGGATGAGTTGAATGCATGAGCGCAACAAATGATAACTGTAAGAGGGGAGCATTGCGATGATACATACTTCAAGTGCATGATAGACAGAATTAATTGTCTGTGTTTGCAGATGATGTAACTTGAATTAATTTAGAATAATTAAATACAGAGATATAAAAGACCACACGATTAGCATACGCTTGCTAGAGAAATCTGTATATACCTAGTGACGATAGGAGTTTGTAGCCGAGGTGGATTGTGTAAGGCGCCAGTGTTCTAATGAGCTTTTGCTAAAATTTTGTCGTTTACATCTTTTGAAATCATATAAGAGAGGAAGTTAACCCCGCAAAATATAAACTACCATGAATGTTTATTTTTTATTACTCCGCACGTCTTGCGAAGGCCTGAGGAACTGTTCTGACCCTGAGAAAGTTTCTTTAATCAGCCGTTTTACTACTGCATAAAATTGCAGGTCTTTTCAATCGGCGTACAAAATTCATACACACTGAACTATAAATCGCAAAAAGGTATCCACGTGTATCAACCTTTTGCGTCCAATATTTACTTTTGGTCTTTCCAGATCAATCGCTAAATGTTATCATGCATTACCTCGCCCACGTTTAGGGGGTTTTATATCTTCTAAGAGGTATTGTTCAAATAGTTTTTTTAACACAGGGTCAGTTGGTAAATTCTTACAAATTGAGACGACTGCAAGCCAATTGACCCTTATACTCACATAGGTGGCGCTACAGTCCAAGGTGAACTTGGGCCTTTATGACACCTAACTGTTTAGGCATTTCGATATCTCACAGAAAGAAGATGAAATATTTTGTAAAATAACGAGTAAAGTAACGAGTAATACGAGTATTGGCATGCATGACATCACAGTGAATTTCTCTCTTCCAAAAAACCTATCAAATGTATAGACTTGACAGGTAACAACAATAGTTTATGTTAACTGGGGTTTTTTAGGTATTTAAAGTATTTAATATATAACTTTTTGTATATCTACGTTTTTCTAAATCTGTTGATTATAAATCGCAGATTGAATAAATGAAATGAAATGGAGATATATTTATTGGTGATACTTTTAAAATGTCGCAAATTTTTGTAAAGTGCCAAAGTACCTATGATAAACTTATGTTAGATGGAAAAACTGCTTATTTCGAAACACAAATGGGTCAGTGAAAACCTTTCTTTTTCCTTGCTTTCGCCGATTTAATTATTCAAGAAAAAGTAAGACCTTGTGCCTAAATATTCTTTCCAAAATGTAGTCTCTCCCTTTCGAAAATGTAGAAAGATTATGGACCGCCTTAAAAATACGATAAACAATGATAAGCAAAGTCAAAAGTCAAAATATCGTCAAAAACGTTGTCAGCAACTACAAATATTCATTTGCACCAGTATTGATATGTCATTGGAATGTCTTTTCCCTCGAAAATTGATATTTGTTCCCTCCGCATTCTTTCAAAATTCAACAAAGTTCATTTTATTTATTTATTTGTTTTTTTGAACGAACAACAAATATTTCAAGTAGCTGCCACTTGAGATAGCCACGTCTTAAACCCACAATTTTTAAAGTTTAAATAGTTTTTTGCTCTGTTACTGCTTACTATATGAATCCAATTTTTAAAATGCTTCTAACTCCCTAGAGACCACGTCAAAAATAACATATAAATTCCTCTATATTTTTGGGAGATGGAGCCCCAATCATTAGCTCTAAATTTGACACACGGTAGGATCTTTGTCAAAAAGAGCTGAGAAAGACATATGCCAGTAATTTCCGTAGGAACAAATTGTCGTACATCTTACGAAATCAAACAATTTATTTATTTTATAAGTATTTGTTGTAAATCAGATGTTTGATTTCAGATGTACATTTCAGAATTTGAGGATTTATGTCAGTTTTGGTTTTTCATTTTGAGCTACACTCAGGGAAAAAATACAAACTAAAATGTAATATGTTGTGTTTGATTTAACATTAAATAAACTTTAATAAAGAATATTCCTTTTCACGTTAAAACATATTTGATTTAAATATGCAATATAATTTCAAATTAAGTCAACGTAGATTCAAAGTGAAACCTATTCACTTTTACATTTAATTCCACGTCAAATCACTGTGCTTACGTGGTTAGATCAAATTAAAAATATATGCGTTTAGAGTAGGGAAACCCTTTGAATTAATGTTATGCCACTTTGATTTAAAAATTTTCGTAGTCGATGCTAAATCCTTCCGAAAAATATTTAAATCAAAGTGGTTTTCATTGATTTTACGTTGTTTTTTCTCTGGGTATATGGGTAGGTATTTTTTTTTTGTCAAGAGTGATTGTTTGTTACCTCCGTAATACGAAAAAGTTACATTCCCACGACCTATGAACGCTACATTGGTCACCCTATTTGTTGCAGCGTTGGGGCTAAATGGCCCCTTTTTAAACCTCAAGACTCGTGGCCCTCACTTTTTTTTAGTAATCAAAATTACTCCTTTTCCAGTGTAGGATTTTATTATTTACTGAACAAAAAATAGTGAAAAATATGACGAAACGTTTTTCGTAATGAATACATTTGTCTGAGACAATATATTTATTTCGGAATTGTTATAAATATTACTTTTTGTATTTTTGTATCTTTTTGGCCCCCTTTTGTTCCCCATTTTGAAATTTTTCAGCGGCAACTCTGTGGTTTTTCAATTCAATTCAATAAATCGTGGTGCTCTTCGGTGAGTTGGAGTAAGTGGTAGTCGGTTGGACAATTAAAGACCGTCTTCAGGTTCACTTTCTGAAAGGGAAACACAGAATTTCATATAGGATATACTGATAATTGACTGACAGAATTCAACTCTAAGCTTAAATATGGTATGATGATGAATTAGTGGTGTAGTTTGTTTACAAGATCCTTCTTCTTCAAACATCAAAATCAATGTTTATGTTATTAAAAATCTCAACTTAGAAAGAATAGAAATTTTATAAAGCAACCCCTTTTGAAGGGCATAGGATTACCGCCCATTTTCGACGATCTCCTTAGTAAAATCTATATCCCTTAACACTCACCGTCCAGCACTTTTAAAACCAGGCGACTCCATTTAATCACTTTCCCTTATGCACGGTTTTAATTCGAAAAATTAAGTGTCCACCATAAAATGGACCATCAAAACCTGGTCGCAATAAATTTACTAAATAATTACATAGTCCTTTGCAGTCGCTTGCACAAGAAAATGGTAAAAAAAGAGGTGAGCAAGAGAGAAAAAAAGCTGCACATCCATAATCCTTTTTCCACCCGCAATGTTTATGGACGTCGTTACGAAACCATTGTCGCGTGAATGGTTACTATAATTACTTGACTGTGGCACACCTCGCTAAAAAAAAATAGGCAGTGTACACACAAAGCCTTCATCTAATTCCGGTTTATTGTTCTCCATAGAGCGATTAACCACAGAACGGTTACATTCATTAGTGGTACGTACCCCCGCAACGAACGTGTTTCTGTCTTTTAACTTGGAAAGTTACAGCTTTGCCAGTCACTTTACATTCGCGACATCAAAGTGCGGCTTAGTTAATTATTTAAACGTCACTTCAATAGAAAATTATTTATTCCATTAAGAGAGCTTCACCCTAACACCCCATCCAATGAAGTACAATGTCATAATGTCATTGAACATCCTCTTTTTGGCGGTTAGTTAAAAATGAATCCACGGCACATCATCCGCTTTGACAGCGCTTTGCGGTTAATGAAGTATCAGATCAACCACACTTTCTGACTTTTCGGTGTCGTCTGCTGCCATCTCTGTTTCATTTTTCGCGTTTAAAAGTTTTTTTTTTTTGTTTTTTTAATATTAATGAGCGTAGTTGGTTGTCATGTTCATGTTCGTAACTGTAACGCAAATGGAAAAGGGATTTTATTTTGGAATAGAATTACACATCAGTAGATATGGATGAGAACACGACACTTGGGGCGAATAAATTTTTAAATCACCACGTCGGTTAGTTAAATCTTTAGACAGAAGTACTCGTATTTTGTATAAGTTATGCATGTGTAGGGATCAGTGTGACATGCAATTCAGATTAGAAGTCAAATGTGTCATATTGGGCCTGAGATTTTGGAACGTATATGGAATTTGATTTACATTTTGGCGAACATTGAAAAGGGATGGAAGGCAGACATGTGTTGGTGGCATTGTCTCTGTGCCTTGGATAATCTCTTTAACAACAAAACTCGTAGTTAATGGATTTTATTTGCCTCCTTACATCTTCTTATGGTGGATTAACGACACATAAGTTATGGGATAATCTTTTTAAAACTTTGCGTATACACAAGTGGAGATCTTTGTGATGATTATGTGGATGACTCAAGTAGTTAATCGTGTAGTGGGTGAAACTGTTGGCTAGTATCAACCAATGGAAGTAAGATTTTCCAGGGAATTCGGGGAAACAGAGCAACAACCCCAAGGACATTTTCTGGTAAAAATTTCGAGACCGAGTTTTTTTGAGAACAAATACTTTTTCAATCACTGTAGGATAGGTCCCTTCAATTCACAATTTTTTTTTCAAATCCTTAAAACGTTGATTACTCATAATTTTTGTGTCAGCAAAGGATTGCGTTGATTATATTTTTTAAGGAAACTGTTTTTTGAGAGTTACGAGAAGGTAAAGGGTTTGTGAACTTCACACAGCACAATTCGCATGTCGCGTTCACCATTTCACAATCTGTGTCTCTTGTAAATGATTTATTTTTGTTAACGGCAGGTTTTGCAAAAGATGTGGTTTATAAATTTTCGTGAAAAAAGCTTTACTGACACAAAAATTGTTCAGGGGACTACAAAAATAATGTCAGAAAGCTCGAATTAAATAGCGACGCTGAAACATAGAGTGCCCCAAATCTATCTAAAAGGACTATTCACTTTTTTAATAATAGGTAATAGTTCGTGGATCTATAAGCAACTAAAAGACGCCAAACCTCATTAACCTATTATCATAAATTGAAACGTAACCTTTGTGTATCTTATTTCTGACTTGTTGGCTCAAGAAATGGAAACGAAATCAGCAAATTATAGACATAGACATAGACAATCAACTCAAACTAACATGACAAATGTTTACTATGAATAAATCTAATAACTTATCAGTGAAAAAGTAGTTAAGAGTCATTGTCAAGGGGAGGATAGCTTAACAGATCTAGACTCTATCTAAATTTAGACAAGGTTTTAATTAAAAGTAAAAGCGGTTTTACTTAGGTAAGCCAGGAAACACTTGACATACTTGCCACCGATTTAGCATATTAACGAATGCAAACGACTTAGTACCTATTGATATTCAGAATTCCGATTTACATAACAAAAGCGTGAAAGAATCAGTTTGATCTCCATTCAAGGTGTGTACGTTGAGCGAATATTTTGCCAAGTCAACGCAACAATGACATAAAGAGTGAGTGGACGGTTAAAATGTTAGAGGAGGACTTATGTTCCCTTTTTTCGGAATTTTTATTTCTAAAAAGCGGAATTTTTAATTTAGTTTGTCAGTTAAGAAGTAATTCTTGGACATGGAAAAAATGATGTGCCAAAATTATAAACTGTAACGAATGTTTGCCGCACTTGTATGGGCCAAACATATTCCACCGGTCAGTTAGACTTTATTTTCAACTTGAATTAATAGTCGCGGTTCTCAAAAACAAGATATAAGGGGTACTCACGAACCGATGCAACTTGTCTTGTATCATTGCGAAAGTGCAAAAGTTCAAATTTCTTCGCTCTATATAAATAGTTGGCGCAACAGGTCCGCAGGGAGCCTAGGCCTACAATCATTCGTCTTGTGTGAGTTTTCATTTTTGGGACGAATGGAAGGGATCTACAATCATATGCCGAGTCCAAACGGCCAATTGAGAAGCTCTTTTCATGACAGTTATACTCTAGGATGTTTTTCAGGCGTTCGCGAGAGGTGGTGCAGTGAAAAAAAACTTAAGCTGGAATTTGGGTTTTTTTTCGGGATTCGAACCTGGCACCCCTCGCTTAGTAGTCCAACACACTAAACCACTACGCCGACAGCAACAAAATATACTGACTTAAATTTCGCTACACTTTTGCACTTTATCTATACCCGGACGCATCAACACCCGAACTTGAACTCCCTGAGGTAAACCCAGACAACGATGCATGCTACGAGTATGAATCCGAGAAGGCAGCCACAATTTATGCAAAATAGATCTAAGAAAACAAACATTGTATCCCGTGAGCCCCTGTTGGTGAGCCAAAACATATAAATATTAATTATTCACCATCATTTGTTACCTAGTTTAAGTCAAATTGTATATACAAAAAGTTCAATAAAAGCAAATGTAAAATGTAAACGAAAAATACAACAGAGTAAAGTGTTTCGTTGTCAAGTTGACAATTCGCTAAATTGTTAATTGCTGTGTAGCTATCGGAAAAGAATGAGGAGTATGCAAAAAACGTAAGCGCCGCCGAAAGGAAAATCCAGTCAAAAAATGGACAGAAAAAGAGGTTTTTAATGATATCATCTTCGGCTTTACTCTCTCCATTTTCTAAAATAATTTGATTTTGCCTGTTTTCGGCATAGTAAAAAATTAAAAGCAAATTTTTCAGTTTCAAAAAAAATAAAATTTTTTTTTCCAGAACACAATGTCAATTGTCAAACTGGGCCTGTCACTTGTTTCAGTTTTGCAAGAGATGAGAAAATAAATCTGATAAAAAAAAAAAAAAAAATTCGCAATTTTAGTAGGTCTGTTACACCGGTCGTGAATACCCCTATAGAAACGAATTTGAATTTAACCCAGAAAAAGACATTGAAACCAATTCGCAGACTTTAATTTTTTTTTCTTTTTTCCCGCGCCCTTAAAAACCAGAAAAAAAACTTCTTTGTCTTAAGTAGAATTTGCGCATATTTCTGTTTAAAAATTTAACAAATGTACACACTTTAATTACTTTTTAAGGTTCAAACAGCTGCAAAATTTTGAAAATACGTGGAACTAATTTTTATCCACTTTGAGTTAAAACTAAAAAAAAAATTAAAAAAGTCATAAAACTATTACAAAACTTCGCGTAAAATTTAATTTTACTTCAACTCCAACTGAACATAAATATATCCACTTAACTGTTTCGGAGAACAATCTGCTTACTGCAATTGTGTGCGAGTGCAAAACTGACAACGAATAAACGAGCATAATGACGTACTTAACTTGCCCACATCCATGTTGACGAGGGTAGGTGGTGTTGTGAGAATATTACTACGGTATCTGCACCTGCAGAATAATATTTATCGTTCATCGATTTCATTGCATTTTTAATGGTTAATTGAATCCGATTGGTATGCGTTGCAGAAACCTACCTACCGTAACCAAATGTGAGTTCGAATCGAATTTTCATTTTACACTGAAGCCTGGTGTCAGGAGTGCGAGCGATGTCGATAACATTGTGTCTATCTGTCAATTATTTTCAGACTGACATTGATTAATCGTGTGAATTTGCACATATACATTTGGGTGGAGGTGGAAGACACACGCACAGTATCTGCGGTTTTTTTATTTTGAAATCAACAAAAAGATGTTTGGAACTGTTTGGAATAAAAAAAAAAAAAACATAAAAAAATGTTTACTTTTTGAAAGCTAACAGTTTTAAATGTGATAAGTTGTACACTAAACGTATTCATGGTATCGCCTTTGAAAGCCGTTTTCTAAATTAACATATTTTAATGTTCAGCTACTGATGTTGACAGGATTGGCAGTTAGTGAGCATTTGAATATGGACACTGTTATCAGACTTAATCTGCAGAAATTTCAATGATAAAGTAGGTAGTAGGTTCTCACTTTATTCTGGAACTGGGACCATCTTCCAGTCTTCATAAATATATTGTTGCAAAGAATAATGTTTTAAAAATTGCTGCATACGAAAAAGAGTCGAAGCAGGATTCTGACACCTATAATTTGACAATTACAACTTTCAAAATGATCGTTTAACCGATGGATTGTGTTACTCTTAAAATGAGACGACAATATTTTTTTTTTTCACAGAAACTGTTGACACGCCCACTTTCTGAGGGCGTTTTTGACCAACACTCTGGGCTCTTATTCCGTAACTTTTAAGACGATTATCGTGCAAACAGTAGAAATCAAACTCAGCGACAAAGTGGAAAAATTACAAGTTTGAGACCATTATTATTACATTTGCGGAAAATTAACTGGAATTTTCCACAAATGTAATGAAAGCTGAAAACAGTGTTATATTTCGGGCAGAATATTCCTTATTATGGTCATCAAAGTTTCAAAAAAGATATCGTCCAAACGATTATTGTCATAAGGAATCTGCCCCCTGGTTGTTACGATTCATTTGAATTTTTTGAATTTCAGTGTAGTCAAATATAAAAAGAGAAAGACCAACGAACAGTTTTAGTTTTTACATCTTCTTAGGCTGAAAACACACGGGATCAAACAGAAGGTTTTGTTTTGTCTTATGAAATATGATATCATTGTTCTTATGAGGCGACCTACATCAAATTGAAACGAAATATAGAAAATTAATAAAAAAAAAATAGTGTGCTTCAGACCACACGACTGAAGTAAGACTTCTTTAGCTCCATCTATATATAAATGTTTAGTTTATATATATTAATATATCAATTTTCTTCAATAATTTACTGGCTATGAGAGGAAGAGAGCAAGAAAATGGGAGCGCACACTACTCTCTCTTGCTCCTACAGTATGCTACAGACAATAGGCCACGGTTGCCACTTACAAAAAACACTCAAATTATTTTATTTTATTATAACAAACCCTTAACAAATTAGAGTTTCATGTCTGTACATAAATAATATGATTAATTATTATTATTCACCATCTGTCAAAAGAAGAAAATGAGTGCATTCTGTAATTTGTTGAACAGCGAATAAAACAGTTTAATATGGACGGTGATAAAGCATAGCTATGCAAATAATTCAATGCGTTCACTCAGAAGCAGTAAGGTAGCATTTAAATAAGGGGATATCGAGCTCGCATTCTTGGTACATCTGCTCAAAAATTTACCATAACCAGATAAAAATTACCAAAACTCAATAAGCAAAAAAAAATTACCAAATTTGGTAACAAATTACCAAAGTGGCAACCTTACAATGGGCGTGTTTTAGATATACGAAACGTAACTGGCTATGAGAGAATGAAAAGAAACCGTGTGCTCGCACCTCTCTCTGTGTGATACAGGCAATATGCCTGCACTGCAGTGATACCAGACTTTAGAGGCAGGTTATCCCACGGTTATACTCAAAATATCCCTTTTATGTTTACAAATTATTATTATTTTAAGAAAATACTCGTGATTCATTCACAGACACATACATCATTTTAGGAAACAGTTTAGGGAAATAAAAAAAGAAAATGAAAGCATTTAGATATTTTGAATGACTTTCTAGACATGAAAATATTTAATTTGATCGTAGGTTGAATCATTTTTTTATTCTTAATGAAATGAGCAATTAGGAACAAAATTTGACCAAAAAGTAAAATCCCTTTCTTTTTGTACTATGAGGTCTGAAACATCCCTTTGTCCCTTTTTGCTTATTATTTATTAGTGAGAAAATCCCGCAAAAAGTGATAAATCCCCCGATCTGGTATCACTGCTGCACTGTATGATGTGTCTTAGATAATGAAATGTAACTGGCTGAGAGAAACAGAGAACGAAAATGTGTGCTCGCATCTATCTCTCTTGCCTCTACAGTAATATTCGAAACGAAACGTAACTCTCTCTCCCTTTTTATCTCACTAACTTATATCTCCCTCTCAACTTCCGCTCGCAATTTCCGTAACGCTTTCGTGACGCATTCACCAGCTTACCCCCCCTAAGTCAAGCGTGCCTATTATTACTTCAAAAGTATTACTTCAACGAAGCAGAACAAAAAAACATGTTTCGTTGAATAACGAAATTTTGAATCCGTTATTTTTGTAATTTCTTATTTCGTTCGTTATTTCTTCTATTGTTGCACTTTTCCGCTTTAATTCCTTCTGTATTTCTTCTGCGCGGGGATTTTTTTAAAAATATGGACGTGGATGGAGAAAAATTATTATTTTTTAACTGAAACAAAAAGACCCATAATCAATTTTAAAGCATGCCAATAAATTTCAATTATATTTTATTTTAAGGCCCCATACAAATGAAGAACATAAAACGTTTTATTTTGTTACATTATGTTTCGCTTGGCTTGTGTTTAAATAAAAAAAACTTCTTTTTACCTTCCGAATCAGAAACGTTTTGCTTGATCCGGTGTATTTTCAGCCTTAGGCTGAACATATTTTCCGACTACATGGTCGAAACGGTCTTTACAATGTATAGTGCATTTAAATATCGCTGGACCAACTTAGTGTAGAACGAAAAATACTAGGATCGGAAGGGTGAAAACTGTTACCAATTTGCTTCCAATTTGACAGGTTGTGATGACTCAAGTAAAACACGCTGTGTATAACTTAGTACAGAATTTATTATTTGATGTAGCACAAGGGTTAGCATGTGAATCATGCTAGAGAGGACAAACAACTGACGCAAGTATTATGAAATTATAATATATAAGAACTGCTTATTGCTAAAAGCTTTACTGAATAAGTTTAGGCTTAGTACCACATATCACAATATCCCCCTTCAGTTGGTTGTCCCTTACAATTCAAAATTTTACATTAGTTGTGGTACAGTTATACACTATTTTTCCGACTTCTTAAATTATATGGAATTCTTAACGTTTGCTCAGATGTACCTGCGTTTTTTAAGTTTAGATTTATAATTTCAGATTTTTTTACTTGTTCCTTTTCCGGAACTACCTCTTCCTCTTCTAAATTAGGTTCTACTGTATGTTCAATAGGTTTTGCCCTGCTTATAATTAAGTTATCATGTTCATCTCTTAAAGTTGACGGCATATAATGATTATTCATACTGTCGCATGCACTAATTATCTGATTTAAATGTCTTTTCCATAATTTGTTAGATTCCATTACTTTTACTAAATATGTTTGCATGCCCAACCGTTTTACAATTTTAGCTTTAGTCCAAATTACTTTATTAGTTCTGCTATAATCTTTAACCATTACAATATCATTTATTTCAAAATGTTTTCTTTCTTTGGATTTATAATTTCGTTTTTGTATTTCTTGTTGTTTCTGAATTGTTGATTTAATTTTACTCAAATTGACATGCATGTTCCTCTTAGGATTAAGTAAGTCTAGCCTAGTTCTTAATTTTCTACCTAACATTAATTCAGCTGGAGATATACCTGTACTTGAATGAATAGTATTTCTATAATCTAATAGAAATGAATTTAACGCCGTTGAAACTTCAATTTTTTCATCCGATCCTAGAGATCGTTTTAATGCATTTTTAATAGTTTTAACAAAATTTTCGGCCTGCCCATTAGTAGCTGGGTTACCTACTGGCGTTGTTAAATGTTTTATACCATTGCTTTTTAAAAAATGTTCAAATTCGTTTGAAACAAATGCGGTACCATTATCAGAAACTAATGTTTTTGGTACACCAAAACGCGCAAATATTGGTCTTAGTTTGTTAATAGTGGCTCTACTCGTTGTTGTAGTACCCATATCCAAACATTCGGGCCATTTGCTATGGCTATCCACCATTACTAAAAACCATCTTTTAAATATTGGCCCCAAAAAATCTATGTGAACGCGAGCCCACGGTTCTTCAGGCCATTCCCAACAAATAAGCTTTCCTTTCGGAGGATCAGTTCTAGTTGCCAGGCACTGCTTACACGATTTAATAGTGGTTTCCAATTCACTATCGAGCTTTGGCCACCAGCAATAATTTCGTGCCATAGCTTTCATTTTCCCTATTCCCATATGGGTATTATGCAATTCAGCTACAACCAAAACCTGCAGTGATGCAGGGATTATTATGCGATAACCCCAAAACAGACAACCTGCCTCAATGCTTAATTCATTTCGTCTCAGAAAGTATGGTCTTAGTTCCATATCAACCCGGTCTTCTACCCATCCAGATTGAACGAATTTCATAACCTTTGCTAATATGACATCGATTTGCGTTTCTTTTTCTACCATGTCTATTGTAATTGGCAATTTAATATTTTCCTTAACATAATTTATGTAAGAACTAGAATCAACTACTTGTTCCCCCACAGAATCACTTTCAGAATTATTTGGTAATCGAGAAAAATAATCGGCAACATTTGCACGTGACCGAATACATTCAATTTTAAATGTGTAACCTGCCAAAACCAACGCAATTCGTTGCAAACGATTCGCTGCCATTTGCGGTATTCCCTTTTTGGAACCTAAAATGTGCATCAATGGCTTGTTATCGGTCACTAATGTGAATTCTCGTCCATACAAGTAGTGATGGAAACGTTTTACTCCAAAAAGAATCGCAATCGCTTCCCTGTCTAACTGGGAATATTTCTGTTCTGTCTCAGACAACTTCCGTGATGCAAACTCTATTGGCCTTTCCATACCATTTTCATACACTTGTGACAACACTGCACCTAGACCAATCGGACTCGCATCCACCGTGAGTTTAACCATCAAAAATGGATCAAAATGCGCTAAGGCTCTTGTGGATGTGAGTTCTTTTTTGATTCGGTCCATTGCTTGGGAATGCACCTCTCTCCACGTAAATTTTGCCGTTTTTTTTAAGAGGTCGTATAGAGGCGCACAAAGTGTTGTTACATTTGGTAAAAACTTCCTATAAAAATTTATAACTCCCAGAAACGATTGAAGTTCTCTCAAACAAGAGGGGTTTTTAATTTCTTGAATAACTTTAATCTTTTTTGGACAAGTTCTTAACCCCGATTTATCGATCACATGGCCCAAATAATTGATGGATTTCGATAGAAAATTACATTTGTCCTTGTTTAATTTTAGGCCCGCAGCTTGTAAGATTTTAAGTACATTTCTAACTCTTTCAACATGAATTTTTCTATTTGGAGCTGTAATTAATACGTCATCCAAGAAAACAACCACCCCCTTTTTGCCCATCAACAGTCCGTCGATCATTTTTTGAAATATTGCTGGCGCAGATGCTAAACCATACACTAAACGTGTGTACTGAAATAGTCCTTTTGTCGTGGAAATGGTTGTCAATTTTCTGGACTCATCGTCTAGAACCATCTGCTGGTACGCCATTGACAAATCCAACTTTGTGAATTCTTCGCCACCATGCAGTTGCGCAAATAATTCCTCAATTCGTGGTAAAGGGTATTTATCAATTAATAATTGAGGGTTGACAGTGATTTTGAAATCCCCACATATCCTAACTTCCCCGGACTTCTTTAGAATAGGGACTATAGGGGTTCCCCATTCGCTAAAATTCACAGGTTCTAATACCCCCAATCCCACTAGCTTGTCAATCTCAGTCTCAACCTTTTCTTTCAATGCTAAAGGTATTGGACGTGGCTTGAAAAACTTTGGGTTGCAGTCACTTTTAACATGCAATGCTACTGTGCTTTTATTAAATTTACCCAATTTGCCATCAAATAATTCCCCAAATTGTCTTGTAATATCATGCACTTCTAGTGAAATATTTTTCTCTATATAATTAAGATTTGCAAATTGAATGCCAAATTCATTTAAAAAATTTCGACCTAGCAATGGTGGACCGCCATTTTCAACAACAACTACTTTTACCTTTTTGCACATGTTATTGTATAAAACATCCATTATACAAACACCAATAGGTTTTATTTTTGTGCCGTTGTAGTTACTAAAAATCGCATTTGATTGGTATAATTTAATTAAACTGAAATTTTCCCGGTACGTTTTGAATGATATTGCAGAAATAGAAGCTCCCGTATCAATTTCCATCATCATAGGAACACTATTCATGCACACTTTTACTGTTATGGGTTCATTTGTCTTTAAACTAGAAGAAACATTAAACAAAGACAACTCAGAACTTTCAATAAAATTAAAATCCTTTTGCGAATTATAATTACTTTGTTTATTTGGACAAACCCGTTGCAAATGTCCTCTATTCTTACACCGCTTACATCGATAGTTCTTGAATCGGCATGTGCTTTCCGCATGATTTGCTAGTCCACAAATTCCACACTTACTACCAATATAGTCGCTACTGCCGCCTTGATGTTTTTGCCCCCGTTGCTGCTGTTGTTTTGCCGTCATTTGTCCACTGCTGCCCCTTTTCCGCGCCTGCCCAATTTGATATATTTCATCGGATGAACTTGGTTCTTGTTTTACGCATACGTCAAGCTCATATTGGTGCTTGACACACTCCACTGCATTTGCGATTTCCACCGCTCTGTCAAATGTTAATTTATCGACACTCTCCAAGAACAGCTTATCTTTCGCCGCTCCCTTCTGCAGTCCCATCACAAATTTGTCGCGAAGAGCTGAATTAAGCTCTTCACCAAATTCACAGCTTATAGAAAGTGATCGCACTCGTGCTGCCCATTGGTTAACTGTCTCGTGATGATCTTTAACTGCGGAGTAGAACTTGTGCCGTTCTGCGAACCCAGAAACGGTGGGTTTAAGGTGATCGTCGAAAGCTTTTCTTAGGTTTGCATATGAAGCCGTTTCCATTTTCACTGGATGTATCAAATTGCTCACTAATTTATATGATTGCTCCGATAAAGCGCTGATTAAAATCGCTTTTTTCTTCACTTCCGCCACTACGTCGTTTGCGATGAAAAACTGTTCCAACTGGGCTTTAAATATACCCCAGTCATTGTGGTTAAAATCAAATTTTTGAACTGTTCCGATAATGGACATTTTATTTTTATTTACTTGTTAAAACGTTTTAATCCTCGTCGCCACTGTGATGACTCAAGTAAAACACGCTGTGTATAACTTAGTACAGAATTTATTATTTGATGTAGCACAAGGGTTAGCATGTGAATCATGCTAGAGAGGACAAACAACTGACGCAAGTATTATGAAATTATAATATATAAGAACTGCTTATTGCTAAAAGCTTTACTGAATAAGTTTAGGCTTAGTACCACATATCACACAGGTCTTATTATAGTTACTGCTCCTTATGTATCAACTGATTCTAGGACATGAACTGAGCCTTTAAAGTGACACGATTAAAATAAACCTTTGCATGATCTACTACCAGGGTTCATTTCATGTTTACCCACAAACACACGCTCCCACCAATATTATGGGACAAAACGTTTCCAAACTGATTGATGGTTGATTACTGCCTAGTTCTCCATGATTGCCCCTCATTATTCTATACAGCTTAACTAAGCTCATCAAATATACTTAGCATACCTAAATAAAACAAGAGAGCCTGAATGCAATTTATAATGACATCGTTTTTCCTTTCTTTCCGCAGGTATGTACATGTACAGGAAAGCACGGCAGTAATGTCCCACATTAAGGTAATTTGCAATCATGAATATGAATTTTTGAGATTCCCCCCGTTCGACTGAATATTTAATCGCATAATAAATTAAGTTGACAATTTCGGCTTCCAGTTGCATTTACCTACTTAATGAATTGATTGGTGTCCTCTTGTGCTCCCATCTGGCGCGAGAGGCGTTGATAAATCGCTAGGATCACGTTTAAGTATGTCCAATTGAAATCGAAATGATGTGCCGTAGGCATTTTACTGTACCTTTAATTAAATAAGTCCGTATCAATTTTACTGGCAATTTTATGAGTGCTGCACATACGAATGGGTGTACTTGTAATAATTCAATTGGCGCTCATAATTCAAACATAAAGCACGGCACCTGCGCTCGATTTCATTATCTTTATCTATGTAAAATAAATAGCGTGTATCGTTTGCGATTGTTCGCAGCGGTCGGCGCGGCGTATCTAGTTCAATTGGCAGGTATTGATTTTTTCTTTGTTGCTTGTACGACCATAAAATAATATTTTCTGTTTTGCATAATAAAAGGACGAGCACACATCTGCCTTTATGGAATCAGTTCCGTGATCGTAAAATAATGAAACGGTAGAAGCCACCCCTGATTGTTTTGATGTGAATGTGCCAGCAAATTATGGTCGCTGATAGTAGATATATACCTCGAGTTGATGTTCACGGTATGTAGGATGGGCTGTAGATACATATCGCAATAGGGAGGGGAAGAAAGCCTATTGCAGCTTTTGTTTTGATTCAATGGATTATCATTTATAGTGCTGAAGGATACAGGTATGGGTCTATTGAACAATTTCGCCAAAAGGATTGCTTTTCAAAAGCCTGTTGAAAGGGAATTTTGCTCCAGCATGTGTGCATGTGATGAAGGCAGCCAAACTGCTCTTAAAAATGTTGTAATATGATATTTTGTGTAAAGTATTGAATAGATGAATAGTGTTTTTTTGAAGTACACATCCGTCAACAAATTATTATTTTTCATACCTTGTTTTTTATTGGAAGGAGGCTCTAAATAACTGCAGCCTTCGGTTGTATGCTTGCTAAGAGAGTTCTTACAAAAGACTCCAACAAGACTTTTTAAATTAAGAAACCATTTTTATGTGGCCAGGGTCTAAAGGGTGATTTTTTAAGATTTAAGTTTTTCAGGTTGGCAGCACTGGTTAGTAATGACGTCCAAACGTCATCTGTCAAAGGGAAAAGTTTTCAGTATACTCTGCCATTTAATCATGGAAAGACTTCCAAACGAGCAACGATTGCAAATTATTGAAATTTATTATAAGAATTCGTGCTCTGTGAAAAATGTGCACCGTTTGTTACGACCATATTATGGTCGTCATAATCGACCTGGTGAGTCCGTTAACGGCGAACGATATCGAGCCATGATTCGCGACTTTTTTTTGCCCCAGTTGGCTGAGTTGAACTTGGTTGACATGTGGTTTCATCAAGACGGTGGCACATGCCACACAGATCGTGAAGCAATGGAAATGTTGAAGGATGAATTTGAATTTGAGGAGCCTATCTCTCGAAAAGGCCCTGTGAGTTGGCCGCCAATATCATGCGATTTACCGCCTCTTGATTATTTTTTGTGGGGCTATGTAAAGTTGTTAGTCTATGTGGACAAGCCGAACACAATTGAAGCCTTACAGGATAACATAACACGCGTAATTCGTGGAATATGGGCCGAAATGCTCGAAAAAGTGACGCAAAATTGAACCTTTCGAATGGACCATTTGAAACGGAGCCGTGGACAATATTTTCAAGGAGTTGTCTTTAAAACGTAAATGGCAATGGCCTATTTATCGATTACAATAAATATTTTGAATATTTGATGCAAATTTGAGTGTTTTATTCGATTTAAAAAAAAAACTGGGCTTAAAAAATCACCCTTTATTACAAACAAGCTTGGACCTAGACGTGTAACCAAACTAAAGGTGCTTTTTAGAGGTCTGTCTTTCAAATTGGCAACAGCTTTGGCAAAGGCAGGCAATTTAACACCTAAAAACTGATTTGTGCCAACTTTCCTGCGCCATTTCACCGTTGTATCTCAACACAGGTATAAACTTACGTTACGGAAGTAGGTTATAACAAGCACGACCATTTAAATTGCTAGTTTTACAATCGTTTTCACCAATCAGTATTAAGGACTACTCAACTAATTATGTAAAAAATAAATAGTTTACGGAATATAAGGACATATTTAGCTTTCAAAGGCTTGGTTAACAAATTTGACTGTATTTTAGGTTGTATTGCAAAGGTTCAGGTCTATTTGCTTTCTCATAAAATCCAGAATAGACGCATCTTCGAAGTCTTCAAAATCATACATCTATAATCAGCTGTTTCGCTAAAATATTTAAGTGGTTCCACCGACTTCGAGCTGAATTCCCGAATGTTCTGATGGGAAAGGTTGCCTAAGTTTCGTTTAGGTAGACGTCTTGAAGGGAGCTATATCAGAAATTGATCTATTGGACTTATTCCCTATTTCTTATAGAATCTTATAGAAGATCGTTGTAGAACAAAACTGTCTTGTTAACAACTCTGTGCTGATCCTGAAGTAGGTTTGCTTTCTGGTCTTATCATTTGATGTATAAGATAAAGAACGAGATTTGCTTGGGGGCTAAACTTAAATTCCTAGGGCATATATTGCTTATTTTCGGCAAAAACCTTGGTATTGTTATCTTGGTTTTGAGAAAGCGGCTGGCGAAAGTTCATCTCATTTTCTTACAACTATGACAGTTGCCTAAATTAATTTCTGTCTCTCTTACATTTATCTACGCAACGCACTCATTTCATCATATATATAGTGTCCTTGATATTAAGCCTTCCAGCCGGAGCAACATCTGCATATTGAAGCGTCTTGCTTCTTTTTAAATTATACAATGGGTCCCATTTATGAACCCTGGGGTTGTCAAACGTTTTCCTAATTATTTTGTACCATGTGTCTGTATTAAAAATACTTTATTTCTGTTATGAAATCATTGCCAAACCGCAGTAATTTTTTTTTTAACTCCAATTCCATCAGTTTAAGAAGTGGTCCATGGATCCATTCTCTCTTAAATGCGTTTTCTATTATGCAACTGCTGCCACTCGTGTTGAGTCCCATGATGGCATCGTTTTCTAGATGATTGTATAAATTATTAGGCCTGAATTCAAACTGTAATATCGGGATGATGCTTCACTCTCTGCCTAGGTGGTTTTTCTTCTGTAGATTAAGGGAGTCTATGAACTTATTTTCACAACAAAGCAAAGGTATTTTTGTTCTTCATAGAATTTTGGGCAACTTTCGCGACATCTTTGAAAGTACCTGCAACAAAACTAAATCCCGCCATCCTTTCATTTGCAAAATAAAATCATTACTCCCCTGTACAGCTCACTAGCTAAGTCGAAAGAAGTAACAATTTGCGGCACTCAAGACACAGTACAGGCAAAATTAGCTATCCCATTAGCAATTGCATCTTTTATAAAGAAGAGTATTTAAAACACTTTTTGCTATAGCATAATACGAGTATCAAAACTTTTTCACTTCCTTTTCCTTCCATGATGCATTTATTAGTGAATTTTAATGTACACCAAGCGTGCATCCTTTTGGTAAAATTAGCTGACTAAGAATTCAAATTAAGGGGGGTGGGTGGTAAAAACAAAATAAAAAAAAAACCCGCACTAACTTCCTGCGACATAGATTGTTCATAAGAATTCTAAGAATGAGTAAAGTGTGTAGTGCTTTAATTATTTCCATAGAAATAATGCTAAACTGTGAAAGTTTCCTATAAAGGACTTTGTTCCGAAGAAAAAGGGAGAAGTTTTCAACAATAGATGATTTGAAAAACTTTGCCTCTTGATAAATTATTGTTGACGACATTTTTATGAAGCTTCTTATTAATTTTCATTTAAAAAAGTTGTTTTGCGAATATTAAATTTACTAGGTACTGAGAGAGTTTTTAACAAGATCCATTAGAGCGGAGATGGAGAAGGTTTGGAATAGGTTGGGATTTTTTATTTATTGATCTAAGATGATGACTGAAAGTTTGTCGAGGTCGTGACTTGTGTAAAGTTCCAGTACCTATGTCAAGGCATTCATCTCATTCCTTAAAATGGGTGCGCCTCTGCAATATTTGACTGCGGATGAAATGTCCAAGAATGAGTTGACCTGTATAGCTCAGGGGGTTATTGCAATTTATCTACAGCAAAGTTATTCCTGGATTTATCATACCCATGGAAGTGGAACTCATCTACGATAGAGTTGAAGTTTAGGGCAACTCATCAAGAAGTTTCGTTGGTCTTCGGTCAACATTCAATGCGTCGATGAGACAACGTATCTTTCAACCACCTACTTCCCTAAGTTGGAGGAGACGCCCGTGGATCAGTTGTCCAGTAGCTTAAGTGTTGGCATGATGAGTTATATGGGTTTGTTTTGGTGGAGTTGGGTTGACCCACTGAACTACCTGCAAACCAATCCTGTCCATAGACATTTCGTTCACAATTTAAATATAAATTGCAAAGTGACAGGTTTTTAGGAATACGTTGGATGCACGGCAATGGCCAAAGGTTGCTTTAAAAAACTGGAGATCAAATGGCTACGAGCAATTCGGTTAAAATATCCGGTAGATGAGTTGTCCAGAGGTTCAGTTGCTTTGTAGATGAGTTGTATAGCCTATGAGCTGGAGCTGGATTTAAAAGGCTTCTTTGCCTTATAAGATATTCTATGAGGTGACTTTGTCACACTTATCTGACCCTAATCTGTGACTAAAATTCATCCTCAAGTAAACCATACCAATTCAAGTTCTGAAGGTTTGCCTGAGCTAATCGGACTATAATTAGGAACACCAACTTTGAAATGCAAAAAGCCCTTTAAATCCCACAACTTATTTCAAACAGATTCAATTATAAAGCAACTGGTATTCTTCTCAGTCTATTCAGCTGTCTTTTGAATTTTCAAATCCATCCGATCACAAGAAGAATTATGTAATTCAAAATGATGCTTCCTCAGAACAACTGCATCTTCCAATTTTAAGTTGGATGCATTTGCATACAGAAAAATATATTTACCGTCCCTAATTTGGTTGGCATATCCTGTTCCTTGATATATAATCCACTCAATACGGAGATTACTACAGTCGAGATAAGAAAAACAATCTACATCTCAACAGTCTGCCATCATATTTACTTACATCCCTCTACAGAGTAAAAATACTGAAAAGAAAATATAAATAATCCAAACGAGGTATCCCTCCACGCCTTGCTATATGGAAAATGAAATGGAAACACATCCAACCGTTTACTGCACATTGCATTCTGGCATTTCAATGTTAAACTTCTCCATGCAAACGCCGGCTCCGAAAAATATCCTTCTTCCTTTTCATTTCCACTCCAAAGAATGCGGCAAGTATTTTGTATTATAGCACACATGCAAACATCGTTGTATCATTTCTCAACTTATGCTTAACGACAGACGATGAGACATCGCCTTGCCAGAAATCAAAAGGATACACTTGGATACATTTGGCCCACATATTTTAAAAGGATAGCAAGCGCGCGGTTAAAATGATTGCTTTATGCAAATCAATGACGCAGGACATTTGTTAAACTTTTGTTGCATGTTTAACAGTCGTCGTCTTCGTTGGGTCGTTGTTGACCTTTTTCTAGCTGTGTGCCATTTGGGAAATAGATGACTTCCGGTACGACATGGCTGGGTATAGTCAGCTCGAAAGTGGTGAAAAAGTTTGTCAAATGTTTACTGCAGTGAGAAACAGTATACTAGTATCTAATGTCAGGCACACACACTGTCCAACACAACTAGCGTTGGTATGTCCTTTTTTGTGTTCGCATATAGCTTGTTCGGTTTATAGGGCATAAACGATATAAAATATAAACCCCCAGAGGACATAAAAAGTGCAAAGAAAGTGAAAACAATATGTTGAGGGGGTCCCTGTGAGTTTCGGATATATTTTACGGAGGAGACTCACAGTTTATGTAGCGATTTCTCGTGTATGCGAGTACCACCCGGAGGACAAAGCTGTAGAATTTAGGTTAGTCCAGTGTTTCCTTTTTTCCTTTTTGTTCCAGTAACAATTCGTTGGCATGTTGCAGATGGTAATGGTAACTGGCACGTGTGAAGTGTGGCCTCAAGTAGGTGTACACGGATTTGCTGGGCCTGAGTCAGGACCAGGAATGTTACGGAGGATGTTGACGGGCGGCATTTTGTTTGATATTTCCAAAAATTCTGTGTGCAGTGGATACTTTTACTAGTTCCTTGTCCTTCAGCGGGGAGCATAAAAGTGTGTATATTAACTGGGAAATAAAACTTTATTTTTTTACGGGATTTATGGAGTCGTAAAGATCGGGAATTAATGGGAAAGCAGTTCTATGCGGAATGATAACCCATTAAATATGTTCCAAAGATCCCATAAGCAGTAAGCGTTTCATCATTACTGCTGGAGGACCACGACTCTTTGTGCGATAAAAATTTTAATGTGTGTATTTCTGGTCATGAAATAAAAGTGCAGATACTTCGATTCGAAGGGCTTAAGGGAGTATCTGTGACTTTTGTCCCAGAGCAATATTTTTGAACGCGGTCGGGAGTTTACTGTGACTTTTTTCACATCACAACATCGCTTTTTCCGCATGAAATAAGGAGGAAGTCTCAAATTCAGCACAGCTGGTCCTGTGAACAAACACAGAAGGAGTACAGTGAGTTGGTGGGCCATTGTAAGCTACGAACATATGTTTGGAACGTTTACAATAAATATGTTTTTTGCCTACCATTAAAACCGGGATATACGCCGGTGAAGTCATGCGTAACGGTCCACGTGAGAGGGCAGCTTTCACCCTAAGAGCGGCGAGGTGAAAGCCAAATATGCATTTTTCATACTTTCCAACTTTTTTTTTTAAGTTTGAAACGACGACTTAAGAAGACCGTTCCTCGTCGGATGAATTTCGTCATTTTATGTGATGCAACATGGAAGCTAACAAACGGATTAAAAGTAGCTATAGGTTGGACATAAAAAATACAAAAACAAATAGTTGGCGAAATAGGTCTGTAGGGACCCTAGGCCTAACTTCTGACAACCATTCGTTTAGGGCGTTTTTCATTTTCGGGACGAATGGAAGGAATTTGCAATTTTATGCCAAGTCCAAACGGCTAATTGAGAAGCTCTTTCATGACAGTAATACTCTTGTTTGGCAAACGTTCGTAAAAGGCGGTGCAGTGGAAAAAAACCTGTAGATGGAGAGTGTTTTTTTTTTTTTTGAGAATCGAACCTGGGCCACTGCGTTGGTTGGACTTGACTTATCATTATTTGTCAACTAGTGTAACCAAAGTAGTAGCAGGTCAGATCTTTGAAACAAATTTGAGGCAGCTTATAAGGCGACCTTTCCAATCGGGGTAAATAGAATTTTCCGCTGGACCATGCCACTATAGGTAGACAACTAATATATTGTCACAACCGTCTCTCTTAGCTGAAGGTGCTTAGTGAAATCAACAGACCAAAGAAAGATAAAACATATAGCACCTTCCAGCGGATTAAACTCAAAGTAAGTTTAAAAACGATGTCAATGCCAGGACTTTATATTGTTCCGAACTAATTTTTTAACCAAATCAGTTAAAAGACTTGTAAATGTCACAAATCAGCACCATGAACCCAAAAGCCGCACAATTATACCACACCCCACTTTAAAGTTGCCCCTGGCAGAAACTTTAAAACCTTAAGTGATGTATATTAATGGGAATACCGCAACAGTTTAGCGAGCTTTGAATTCATTTCAATAATTTTATCCCTATTACCCCCTCGAGACGTGCTGGTCTTTTCAACGCATAAACCCCTTCTTCTCACTACGTGGTGTATTTTTCAAGATTTACTTTCCATCCCCAAGCATTTCAAATTTGAATAGCAACCTCTTGTACCTTATTCATTATAATGGAAATTGCAATAGATCCCATCGAAAGGTATACATATGTTGTTGTCGGTCTTTTTTCCTGCCGGTCGAGTCCTTGGAATACATATTTTCCACTTATGGGTCGTGTGATTACATTTTCATCTCTCTTCGCACATTTCGTAGAAGGATGGTGAGTTTGCTTATATTAAAAGCAGCCATACCTAGGTGGGTACCTATACAGTCGCCAAATAAATCGTCCGTCCATGTGTGGTGTGCCTGTGTGGAGTTAAACTCGAACATAACCTGTAGATGAATTTTTGAAGAATGTCGTTGACGAGTGGTTAGGTTTAAATTAAATTAAATGATCCTGCTGCGAAATAAACCAACCCAGGCCATGGCATGAGAGTCTCCATATGAATGTTTGTCTATCTTCCGGTTCTACATCACCGTTTGGAACACACATGCTGCATGGGAATGCAAATTATGTTTTGATGGAGCCAACTTGCGAGATGCAGGAAATATTTTTCTTTTGTCGTTATTCATATTTATTAAAGATGGGATGGAGTGGAGAGTTTTCGGGTTCTTTTTTATTACAATACTCAACTGCCTTATGGAATTTTACAGGAATGTCAATAAGATTTTAAAGAATGACAAGCGGAGTAAGTTTCATTTGACAAATCACTTATTTAGAGCTTTTTTTTTACATTTTTGCAAATGAATTGTTTGTGTTATAACCATTTAATTTTTCCCTGGGAATGCGGTAAAAATGTTGACAGCTTGGATTTTCTAGTTATTTTGTTAGAAATTGCAATTGGATTCACATTCTAAGACCGATTGTTGACTAAAAATGCATTCACCGAAAGTACCCGTATACTTTTTTCATACCAAAAATTCGGTCTGTTTTCTAATCAGGAGAAGATGCTTCACCGAATGGTACAAAGATGTCGCTAGTGAGCGGTTGTTGTCATGACTAAGCAAATTAGTCGCAGCAGTCATCTGCAGTGCACTGACCAAGCGATTTTTGCCTATCGAGCCTTTCATCCCACATAGATTTGCCACGGTAATCCTTAGCATAACAAACCTGTTCAATCGCCTGTAAGGTGTTTGTCCGAAATAGATTTAAAAATGACCGCATACAACTGGCTCCGGTTTTCACAATTGCATTGCAAAAAGGCGCGAATAAGAGATGGGATATGTTTTATTGTTATCCGCTTTCCAGAAGTGAATGATTAAGCAGTGATCATTTCAGTATTAAATTCCAGCTGAATTTCTTTGGAATCCCTTGGCCGAGTTGAATTGAATTCCGTTTGTTATAAAGCTTAAGATTTTGAGACATGAAACGGCTTACAAATTGTGTAAAATATTCAAAATAAAAACTTCGATTAGGGCTACATCGCTCTTGACCGTCACAGGACATACAATGTCATGTCTATGTAAATTCGAGGCAGTGACTTTGTTAGTGTGTTGGAATACTAAGCGAAGGTTCCCAGGTTCGATTCCTTAAAAAAAAACAAATTCCATCAAAACGAGAGTAAAACTGTCATGAAAGATCTTCGCAGCCGTTCGGACCTGGCATCAAATTGTAGATCCCTTCTATTCCGCAAAATAAAAAACTCGAACAAAAGGAATGGTATTGAGAAGATCAGACTAGGGTCCTTAGCTGTTGCGTGTATTTATTATTTATTTAAATTCAACAATCCTATTAGTTTTTTTTATAATTGTAATAATAATAAATAATAGATCGCTTAGTTGTAGCAACAACGAGCTTATATCGTGTCTATATAAATTTTATGGTAAATTTAATTTCAGACATTTAAGCCTTAATGCCCAACTCATATAAGCGACAGATCAATTTTCAATGCATGCATATTCATCCACTATAAATGCAGACGACAACAGTATAAACTGCATCCAAATCCGTTCAATAGTTCTCGAGACTAGCGCAGTCATACAGATATAGGCACTTGAAAATGTAATCACTGTTAAAACAACAGCGCCATCTATCAGATTTGATATAAAACACCCTTTAACGTTAATAATAAACAACTGTTGAATTTTCAACAAAAACAAGAGAATAATTGTGAAGTCTATGTAGCCTCTGTCTACCTAGCTGAACCTGGTCGGCTTTGCTCGCCCCTTTCGCTTCAAGTCCCGCCCTAATTTCGCAAACTGCTTCATTTGGACAATTTATTTATATTTAAAACTAGCTGACCCGGCGAACTTCGTACCGCCTGAAATGAATTTTGTTATAAACATTTTTTGATAAAGTGGGACCTCTCTATTGAACGAATGAAAGTCCCTTGGAATTAAATAAAATTCAATGCATAGAAAGGACTTCATAGATTTCCTCCATTTTTTTCCGTGCTACTGATTGAATTGAGTTGGTCCGGTCAGATTTTCTCAATTAACCAAATCAACCAAGGCAGAATGTAGGCAATCCATTTCATTCGGCTGAGTACATCCCGAAACGCGATTGTCCAAAAACATTGTACTTAACGATGAATTCCCATGATCGTTTTGAGCTTTTGTTTGTTTTTTTTTAAATCGTGCGGTATGTCATGGCGGTCGTCCGCAGTTTGTCCGGGAAATTAGAATCCCCGTTCAGATAATTTTGATCGCACTTCACATTCAATGAAGGTGCTATAAAACATTAAATATCAGTAGTTGCGACTTGTGAACACGGTGGCTCAGTGGTTAGTATGCTGGATAGTATACGAATAATCAACAAATTATTCCTCCTCTACGCACACATAGGCCACATGCCAAATAACATATTCCTTAATGCTTGCGGTTTGCGCACACCACCCCAAAGCAGAGAGACATCGACAACAGCGCCACCTATCGGGTTTAAAGTTATCCTATCTACCCAGCTGGATCCAAACATATATCATTTCATCGGACCCAAAACTATCCTATCCCTTAAGCTGCAACCAACCATTCACATCCACAAAATTTCATATAAATCGATTGAGGGGTTTCGGGGGTCTACAACACAGGAATTATCAATAAAATGCCTATAACTCGTATAACCAATAAACATACAAATACCGCATATCCATACAAACCTTGGTGTTGACGTCACCTTTCATTTAGAATTTCCAGAAACAAAATCGGTTCACGCATTAAGAGAACATCAATTCAAACACAATGCGACTCATTTTGATATATGTTTATAGAAGGAGATAGATGAAAAAAGAAATATGCCTACAGCGCCACCTGTTGACAATTTTCCAAATTTAAATTCTTTTTAAACCATCCCTGATTCAAGACAAACAAAACAACAACAAAATCATTCAAATCCGTCGAGACGTTCTCGACTTTTAGGGAGACTAACGAACAGCAATTCATTTTTATATAATATATAGATAGACATAGAATTTGAAATGTTTTTCATTTTTTTAATTGGAGGTGCCACGCCTCATTTTGCATACTAAGAAGAATTCTTCCAACAGGCAATAGACGTCCATTTACAACTTTAAGTCATAGTATTTTAAACAATTTTCGTGTATGCGAAGTGCCGTTTCCGTTTCCCTATCCCGCCTAGTTTATTTGCAAAGTGCCCACGTCAAAGTTCCAAATTTTACAATTTTATCCCCCATAAAGCGTCGATAAATAGCGTTTTGAATGTTTATTTTGCGACGAAGCTGCCGCTCCTCTGGGTCTAGATCGAAAATAAAAAATCCTTTCTTATAATGGTTAATCCCACAGGAGCGATAATGAAATAAAATATTTTACGTGCAGCTCGATAAGCATAATGGTACCAATTCCATGCAATAATGCCAAACCCTGGATTGCCGAATAACATCCCTCTCTGGCTGTGTTAAATCCACTGCCATAAAACCAAACACACACACATGCACGACTACCTTCATTCACATTTATTGCATTAACTTTCCTCTGATTAAAGTGTAATTGATTCCGAGAACTCAAAATTGCGCGTAAACTCTCGGCTATAACAGTTTAAAGCCCTATTTGGGGTGTTCCGTTCCGCTCGCTAACACAGCGAATGAAAACGAAATTGGAAAACCTAAATAAATACAGATTATTTCTCTATATCTCAATTCGTCGGCGTTACCGACACGGATACAACTTTCCTTTGGTTAGCTATCCCTATTCCAACTCCCCTGACATCCAATCAAGTCCACAATGAAGAGATGAAAAATTCCCACAGACACGGCATCTAAATCGTCTGAGGTCTGAGTGAGCCTGCGAGCGCCAAGGAAATTGACGAACAATATCTGAGTACCTTTACAGCCATACAAAGAGCAAGGCACTTCAGTGGGTTATACCGTTTTACGGTTATACCATACCAGTCCATCAAAAATTATTTTCGGTTTGTGTGCCCCTTTTTTAGCGCGCTGTAAATCATGTGGGATACTGTGCTCCATCACTGTTGAAACACAACTTCGATGCTACTCTTGTTCGGTTGTGTTGAAACAGCATCCTTCAGCAGCGCAAAGTGAATTGTTTGAAACTTTTTTAATAATAATCCCAAAGCGAATGGGTTGATGCTGCAGTCCTTTTTTCGTTTTTTTTTATTTTTTTTTTATTTATGGTGTTGTAGAGTGGTAGCCACATATGGATGCTTTCATATTATACTCGTTCGTTCTGCTGCACGGATAAAGTTTGACGTTTCACTTTGGAGTGCTTTCAGGACTTATTTCCTGTGTACTCGATGAGGTATGAGGTGGACTTGACTGCTGATAAATGAACCAAGGAAAGAGAAGTTGCAAAAAAAAAGTAAAAAAAGAAACAGAAACCGATTTACCGCAGGATGTTCTTGTGTGTTTATGCTATTAGAAGGTAATCACAACTTTTAGCTGGGGAATAATTAAGAAGCTGGGGTGGAAGGGTGGATCTTTCTATAAATCGTAGTTGAAAATTTTGTTTGCCCTACTCTGTGCAGCAGGTCGGATGAAGAAGTTTGTACTCCTTGACATAAACTAAACTCCTCGCAGTCATCTATTAAAAATGTAATTTCAACTTAGCTTGGTAGCGATTTGAATATTTCTTAAGCTGGCTTCCTACTCTACCGATTTACTAAATTTTTGGTTTGCTTCGCTCTCTCGTAATGGGCTGAACATTTTAACAGAATTAGGCCTCCCTTAGAAAATGGTAAAAGCGATTCTGCTTAAGTGAACTGATAGTAAAGTGGTTCTATTAACTTTGCACCTCTTTCCACGTATAATAATAGTAAGTTGAAACGCGCTGCCTCGACTCTCCCAATGTGCTCGCGCCTAGAGTATACATATAGATTCAATCAAAATGCGAAAATGGTGGCAAAGGTGGCGAAGGGGGCGACTGAAAAGTGCTCTGTTAAGAATATTACATTTTGCAATGTGTAGAGCTCCTGATGGTGGGGATCTTATTTTTTTCTTCTTGTGCGTCTTCTTTTAGAAAATAATATTCCTTGGAAGAAGAAAGAACGTCACGCTTATACCCGAGCGTAGAAAGAGATGAATTTAAAGGAATTTCAAGCAATAATTTGCCCAAGCGTTATCGTCATAGAAAAAGCATAAATCATAAACCCATCTGCCTTGGGTATACTGTAGAGTGTTGGTGTGATATACCTTATAATGCAAAGGGTGTTTTCTAAATAAAATATCTGCAGCAGATATCATTTACCGTAGTAAATTATTATAAAAGTACAAAAATACATTTATAATAAAGCTATTAAGACGAAAACAAATGTGTCAACGAAGCCAAACTGAAGAAGAACGCGAAACTAGCTTCCTCAGTGATCTGGACTTACACATACTAACTTCGAGCGACCGCCATGACATTACCGCAAAAGATTTTTCCAACAAAAGCGCAAAACGATCATGGACTTCTTTGTTAAGCACAATCCGCGATGCCAATAATCTTTTTAGTATTCAGGCTAAATTTTTCGAACTCACAATGACGAAATCTTCCATTTCATAGGCGCAATGTTTTTGGGAGACCGCGTTTTTCGAACTCACAGTGGCGATACTTTCCATACAAAATTGCATACTGTGAAAAAATGAAGAGGAAACCACCATCACAATTGAATGCGGAACATAAAATCCAGCGGTTTGATTTTGCAACAAGTCACATCAGGTCTAAAATATATGAGGTGAAGTTTAAAAGTGATTATTAAGGCCCAATGTTTTTGGACAAGCGCGTTTCTGGATGTACTCAGTCGAAGTGAGGATTGCCGCCCACATTCAGCTTTGGTTGTTTGAGAAAATCCGACCGGACCAACGCGATTCAATAATTAGCGCGGAAACTCATGACCCAGAAGCCGACCTGGAAATCTAAGAAGTCGTAACTATGCATTGAACTCAATGTTGGACCATTTGCTCCAAAGAAGTTTCATTCTTTCAATAGAGAGGCTCAACTATCAAAAGGGATGTTTATTAGGGTGGGTCAACATATTTTATTTTCTCAAATCGATTTGTAATAGTGAAAATATGTTGTCGTATTAAGTCAATTGCAAACTTCTAAAATATTTTTCGTTTATCTTCAGTGTAACAGCCCGCGCATCGATCCCTAAGTTTGATTCAAACGTACAAAATATTGTGGGTATTAGTCGCTGGTCCCGCGCGTTTTACGTCACATTATAGTGCAAATAAAGTAATTGTTTTAGAGGCTTTATTGCTCTAGAAAACTTTTGGAAACAGTTTATTATGGTCTGGTGCAGTCCAAATTGCAGTATGGATTGACGTGTTGGGGAGGTACATACAAAAACAAAATACAACCTTTGGTGGTAATACAAAAGCATTTACTCAGAATTATCTGGAATAGAAGACGCCATGAACATAGTTTTCCACTTTTTTTGCATTCCTTTATATTGCCTTTAAAGCATCTTTACTTCTATAAAGTCTTAAAAATATTTTTCTTAAGAAGTGGGTATTCTTTAAATCATGATCCGAATCTCTACGTTCTTCGTAGCTTTGTAAGTAGTCTTGCTTGTGTTCCCCCGCACAATACTCATCTCTTCTTAAGTTATTACTCTTCTGTAGCACCGCGCATCTTTAATAAATTACCCATAGAAATAAGGCGTTCTCAGAATAACTTGTCGTTTATCAGAAAAGTTAAACAGTGGCTCTTTAACTACGACTTGGAGCAGATTTATAATTTATCTAATGTAATTATATAGTGACAAACGTTCGCCAATCATTGCAAATCACCCCTCTACACAATTTTCTTTTTAATTGTAAATTGAATTTTTCTTGTTATACTGAAACTCGATACATTCACAACTAGTTTTTAATAATTACAGAATGTATCTAACTATTCATTCCCTGATGAAAAACACTTACAATTTACTTATGATTTAAAGCAGTTTTCTTTTTTATTTTTATTTAATTTCTATATAGTTAAGTAAATTGTAATTAAATAGTAAAGTATAAAGTATAGTTTGTGTGCAGCAAATATTTAGAACAGTTGTGAGTGGAACGCGCTTAATATTCGCATTATTGTTATATATTATTAGAACGCAAAGTTATAAGTGCCCCATATTCGGGAGTGTAGGAGATATTAAGGACAATGTTCTGCCGACCTACGAAGATATCATGACATGTTATGAATGGAATAGACTACAACTTAAAATTGCCGGAAATACTATCAAAGAACCATCATTTTTAGAAATTGCTGAGCTTGTGTCCCAAAAAGTAGAAGATATATGGCGAAAATCGTCCCTTCCTACGGTTTCACGTACAAGAGTCATTCAGCTATTAAAGGCTTATCATTTCAAGTGGAAAAATTTAATAAAATCTTTAAAAAGACTAACCTCTGCTCAGAAAAATGATTTTGTAAACTGTGGCGGTACTTACGTAGCACAAACCATCATCCATCATTGGCAACTCTTGCCTCTCTCACAAAAAGAAGACGAACTGTCATCAACAACAACAGCAGCCAGCGTTATGTGCAAAAAGACGAGTTTGCTTCCGACCATCGCCTTGCGCACATCAAATTCTCTATTGTTCCAAATCATTTCTATTGTTTTCTAAATTCTTTAAATTTATTTTATTAAATATCAATTTTGTTTTATACAGAGTAGTTTCATTTTACGAATACTACAAAACCAAAGCAGAGTTCTTTTCGACATTTGTTCATGTAAATGTAAACAAATTCAACTTTGTTGTTGTCCAAGAGAAAATAAGGTACCGAAAGAAGAGCAGGAGTTTTTGCTTGACCAAAGACATGAAAGGAAGATGCGGATTGGTGGAATAGACCAGATTCTTACAACTAAATTACGAAAAAATGTGTCGCGAGCCTCTAAGACAAAAAAAACTAATTGGGATATTAACAAAAATCAAGACAAATATAATACTGAACTGCAGGGTTTGGTGTCATCTTCGAGTGATTCGGAAAGCAATATTTCTTCGCCTGATCGACTAAATTTACAATTTACCTTCCTCATCACAACCAAGGAAGAAAACCACAAAGTGTGCAAAAACTTTGCCCATGTTGTCAAAAACCTGCGACCGTTACGGTATTTCTGACAGAGCAGCCGCTGCGATTGTTTCTTCAGTATTGCACGATATATCTTCGGATATTGAAGTGATCGATAAATCAAAAATACGCCGTGAAAGGAAGAAAGAACGTAGTGTGTTATATAAACAACAAATGCAGCTTCACTTTTACCTGCTTTGTACTTTGATGGCCGAAAAGATAAGACGCTAAATATTGTAGAGAAAGGGGCCAAGAGGTACAGACAAACAGCGATTGAGGAACATATATCTGTTATCAAGGAGCCTGATTCAATTTATATTGGTTATGCCACACCAGTTCAAGGTACTGCCAAAAGTATTGTAGAATCAGTTAATACCCTTCTTTTGTCACAAAAAATTAAACTAGATGATTTGGTGGCTCTTGGTTGTGATGGTACTGCCACTAACTCAGGAAAGTTCAACGGCGTGATTAGACTCTTCGAAAAAAGGCTTCAACGTCCTTTGCAATGGATTATTTGCATGCTACACTTAAACGAATTGCCTTTGAGACATCTATTTAACAAATTAGATGGTGTTACAACTGGCCCCTCCTCACATGCTGGCCCTATTGGAAAATCATTAGAAAATTGCGAAAAATTACCAATAACAAAGTGTCAAAAAATACAAAGCGAGCTTCTGGAAGTTAAATTTGAAAATTTAAGTACAGATCAAAAATACTTATACGAAATAACAATGTCAGTTATTTCTGGAAAATGTTCTAAAGATTTGATTAACAGGTCCCCTGGAAAAATGTCCCATGCCCGATGGTTAACAAAAGCAAATAGAATATTGCGACTATATATAATTCCACATCAAAACCTTCAAATGAATTGAAAATATTAGCTGAATATTGTGCCAGAGTATATGCTCCAGTATGGTTTCAAATAAAAACAAATCCAACTTGCAAGGATGGGTCTAGGAATTTGTGGACATTAATTAAAAATTCTCGATACCTATCAGCAGAATTTAAACTAATCGTTGATTCCGTAATTCAACGTAACGCCTATTTTGCTAACCCTGAACATTTGCGTCTGTCTATGTTGTCTGATGATAACAAAACAGTGAGGAAGCTCGCTGCCAGGAGGATACTAAAAGCACGAAATTCACCTCATACAGGAAAGTTACCTCGTGTGTTTGAAGTACCGAAAATCAATTTTAACGCTAATAGGTATATTGATCTCATAGATTGGCAAATAAACTTTTTCGATCCACCAATACTTCGACACATCACTAACCGAGAAATGAACGAAGTTGTTGAGTCTCAGGGCAACGAAAACTTAATGTTTTTAAAGCTACCATGTCATACTCAAGCAGTCGAACGTTCTGTTAAAATAGTGACGGAAGCATCTATGGCCTTGTGCGATAAAAAATCAAGAGAAGGTCTAATACAAGCGAAACTTGCATCCAGAAAGCTTATGCCCCGATTTGAGAGTAAACGAGATTTTGCGGTTTAATCATAATAAATTGATTTTTTTTTAACTATATTAATATTTTCTATTATCAAATTTTTTAACTATGATGATAATTCAATTATTCATGCGTTTTATTTAATACTTTTTAATTTTCTATTAGCATATATTTGTTTCTAAATAAAATATAAAGATTATCCCAAACACTGTTTTTTCGAAGATTCCCGAAACTTTGAATCGCATGCGCTTGCTGAAGGTAAAAATTAATTTAGTTTCTTATACTCATTTATTATTTTATAAGATCTAAGACATAACATAATATCACTATTAGAATATGATCAAACAACTTTTATTTTTTCCCATACATTAGCGACCCACCCTAATGTTTATATTTACAATTCTAGGCGGTACGTAGTTCACCTGGTCACGTAGTAAATTAATAAAACAGTGGGCCTTACCAATAAACATTTGTAGTTTCGACTCTAAATTGTATTAGTCCGCAGTGGCTATATTTTTCATACAAATTTCGCAATTGTGAGCTTCCGTAAATTTAAAGTCGAGACTAAAATTTGGTATTAGTACGGCGCAGTGTCTATTGCGAAGCAGTCAATGCGTTTGCTTGTTAGCCAAACCGAATAAGTTCGAGCTTCTACGGATAAGAGCAAACCCTCTTCTGACCAATACCAAAATTTCTCAACAACTGCAGGACATGCTGGAAATGGAATTGTCAGTTAATATTTAATTTAATAAACGAAAAAAGAAATAAATCGCTTAAGTAGAGACAAAATTTAATTTGAAGCGACTGGTATTAAAATTATAGCACGACTTGAAACACCTTTGATCCCCCATCACCCATTACACGACGATCACATTTTCAATATCCACCTGTTCAACTGCAAAGAGCTCTATTTATCAGGCAATTAATTAAAACCACTCCGCATGTAATATATTTTCAATGTCCCACACATGAGCAACAAGAACTATCACCAGAGTTGTTGTGATGTCTGCAATGAGCTATAGTTACCAAATGAATTGCAATTCACATTAAAAAAAATAAATAAAAAAACATTTTATGCACTGTGTAAATGCTATCCTCTTACCTGAACAGAGCAATCAATCCCCAGGACAATACACCACAATGGGAATTATTTATAAAGCATTTTTTACCGCCATTGTTCTGGGTTGTGTCCCTTTTCATTTGTGTATCGTCCTCGTTGCATTATCCGGCCAACAATAACAATAATAAGAGCATTAAAAAAAATATATAAATATCATAAATTATTAAGCAGCAGCACGTGGAGTGTGCCATCAACGAGGACACGCCACAATCAAACCACCACGATTGCCATCAATCCATGCAATGTCATCGAAGAATACCCACCATATCCTGCCTATTCCTGTGCTGGGAATTTTAAATCAATATGCTGCTGTTCTGGTGGCAAATTTGGAACGCGCAGTATACATAAATGTCCTGCGGCTGTACAAGTGCTGGCACATATAATGTACTGACTGGCTATGCAATTTTAATGGTTCCTTTGAAGAGACAGCAATGCATGCGTGGAATGGTGCACTCCACTGCAGGACATGTTATTAGGAATAGGTTTGCACTCAATATATCAATACCACTAGCAGTGTCTTGAATAATTAATTAACCGGACGGGGGAGGGCAGAACCCCCGGTTGTGTTCGAAAAGTGAAAGGTGTCCTTGTCGAGTGGATGCGTGGTGACTGGCTTTGGTTTCCTTCCGCCAAATCCTCCATGCCAGTCATTCCGATCCAACTACAAAGTGTGTATCGTTTTGGTGGCATAATTTCATTATCCATGTGATGTGTTCAGTTTTGTGAAATTAATTACAAAATCACAGCACGAGCTAATGTCCTGTGAACGAAATGAAGTAAATGATCTCCGGCTATTGCAGCAGACAGCTTGAAGTTGATTAAGTGATATTTTGCGCAAGAGTGAGCGTGGTTATGACTATTTCATCTCGCTTATAGCTCGAGTGAATATTTTTGTTTTGGCGAACTTCTGGTCCACGTCGGAAATGTGGATACACTCGGATTTAAGGTACGACCTCATTAATAATTCACTGTTGGACCATTTGTTCAGTTTTGTGCTCTTTGGTTGATGGTTGCCCTGGGCTACCCAGTGGGGTATTGATTTTTATTTTGCGCACACCTTATTAACTATTCCCAGGGCAACTTTGTAGTGCAGCAATTGATTTTCGTTTTCCGATTTTGTATGCAAATAGGAGTGTACTCTGAACATTTTATTTGTATTTGTATTTGTATTTGTATAGTGAGGGATATTGATTTTAGCATTACAGTAGTTCTAGTTATAAGCTGGCAGTAAGGAAATGCGCAGAAATGATCCTCTGGGTACCAATATAATGTGGCATGTAATATTGAATTGCATTTTCGAGAAGGTAAGGGTTTTGAAAATGAAACTCATTTTGCTGGAGGAAGTGCAATTTCCTCCTGTTTTGATACGGTATGATATGGACTGTGGTATGGACTGAGAGGAAGGGTGGCTTCATTTGGTGGAGGTAACACAGGGGTTCAGGAATTCACCAGGTCATCTAGTGCCTTTCAGCGAGCAGGAATTGATTTGTTTCCTTCTTTTAAATTCATAAGGCGAAGACAGTGCATCTAATGATGAGTTAGGAGATTGTTGTGAATTTTGTAGGAAACGTCAGTTCTGTTTTTCAATAATAAATTTAATTTAAAGGCAAGAGTCCTTTTAATTTGTAAATTCTTGCTTGCTGATTTCGAAAGGATATTTGGTGTAAGCGGTTTATTTTTAATAATCTAAGGCGCACCAGAACACTACAAGCATATTACTTTTAGGTAGATTTTATTATTTTTGTCCTCCCAAAACTAGCAACTGAGTACAAAACCGCCGATTTTAAGAGCAGCATAAGATTCAGTCTGAGAAAAGTTAACTAAACTCTCTCAATATTCGACAAAAGTCGTCGCGAACATTGCTTTTTGAAGTGATAACTTCTTTGGGCGCGTTGGGTATTTTTGATATGGGATAAAATCATTGAACTCGCGACACCAATGTTGCGTTACCAATGTTGCGACACCAGTGTTTGTGGAATTGGAACGGAAGTTGAGAGGGTATAATATAGTCATTGTAGTAGTAGTAGTAGAATAGACTTTATTGGATTAAACTCAGTTTACAAAAGTACATTTACTAGTTTTTTTTTCTTTGGACCTGGTTTACAAGCCGTCGGTCAGATTAACAGATTATGAATTGAAAAGAATGATTATAGTAATTTAAAAAATAAAAAAAGGATGGATCGAAAATGAGAAAAAGAAAAAAAAAGTGATAGGTAACAATAGTAAGTCAAACTACTTTACTTGAGTAACAAAACAAAAAGAAAAATAATGAGTCATTGTATATAGAGAAATGTTTATATACAATTATAGAGAAGATAGATGTACCAACTACCAACTAATGAAACAGCGACGCCTAGCAGATAACAGCCCTATCATACCTCCAAGAGAACAACAGACGCCATTAATGGTGTCGCCGGAAACTTACCTTCTCACTATATCGTTTGGATTGTAGTCTATGATATTTAATGTGGGAAATATGTGTTACCATATTACAAGACATTTTGTGTTATTGTTTCGGGAACCATTTTGTGAAATTAGAGTAGGAGCTAGAAACGCAGGTTATATTCACTTATGAATACTTACACACATGAATGGATGAATATCTTTGCGGAATTTGTTTTTTTATTCTCTAAAGTTAAAACAATAAGTTTTTTGAGAAAATAAATTCACTTAGCTTCAGAGAATTTAAAAAAAAATAAAAGTATAAAATTCGCGGGAGTTTGAGAAGGTAAGTGTCCAGTTGCAGAACTGAGATGTAGATGTCGCTAAGTGCAGGGAATGAGTTGAACTCGCAGCACAAGTGTTGTGCTCAAATATTTTTTTGGTAAAGTGGGACAATAAATCAAAAGTAAAACATATGTATGAAAAAATAAACAAAACATTTTGCATTTATACAACAAACAGCTTTAAAATTAGTTTCCAATTTCATTCCACTTACCGGAAGTGGAAGCTGGAATAATTTTTTTAAGGAATGACATATAGAGTTTTCGAAAATTGGACAGAGTTTGAAGGTGGAAACACATTCTTTAATACCGATGTTACATTTATTTTTTTTTTTTGGCAAAGATTTTTTTAAAAATTTAGAAAGTGAATCAAAAAAAAGTTTAATTGAATTGAATGGGTATGGGAATCGTGGTTTAACAAGAGCTAGAAAAAGGGAATGCTTTCAGGAGTGCTGCTACCATAAAAAAGGGCACTTTTTTCTTTCAATTTTTTTATGTTTTTTTTTATATTTTTAAACATTCTTAAAAAATCTGGCCAAAAAAGAATTTTATATGTAACCTCGGTCTTAAAAAATGTGTTTCCAATTTTAAATTCGGCCCATTTTACGAACAATTTATCTGTCAATCTTTAAAAATAATTCCAGCTTCCACTTCCAGTAAGTTGATTGAAATTGGAAACAAATTCGATAGCTGTTTATTATTTTTAAATTTGAGCTTAATCTTTGATTAATTGTTCCAATTTACCTAAATATATATTTTTGTATTGTATTATTTTATTGAAAAAGACATCCTTTTTCTTAAGTTATTAATTTTTTCGTTAAAAGTGGTTGGCAACGCTGCCGCAAGCTCAGAAAACTTAAGAGAATTTGCCTACAACAAGCTGTTTTTCCGTTTAATGTGGTATGGGAATGGAAGGTGTGGTTGCTATGGTAAAGTAATTTAAGAGAGAAATTTATTTTCAAAATTTAGTGGGGCAATCTGGTTGGTGCGAGGGATGTGGATGAAGTATCTACCAATTATTTCTCAGGTTAGGGATAATAAAATTCATCATAGGTATTTATATTTGATAAGAAATAAATGCATTTGCTGCGTATTTTACAATGAATTTAAATGTGTAGGGCTAATTGGTTGGCTTGAAAGATAGAATAGTTTTTGACCCGATTGATATAAATATTTTAAAGAGTTACTCGAAGTACTAATTCTACGCAGACGAAGTTTATTATTATTTATTTATTTATTTTTCATGTACAATTATAGTATAATTTTTGTAGTACATATTGTCCCATAGTATTTAGGTCTGAAGTTGGCTTGTCATGTCAGACAAATTGCCTTAAGAGTGAAGTTACTGATGCTGCATAATGTTGTAACCCGACTTTGACAGAGCAGCGAGGTTTCTTCATCGTCTTATTCATCATGCAAAGGCAAACGACTTTGGAACGGATACCGAAATTTGGCATGGCTTTGTATAATTTGTATAACTGGTCCCTGCACACGTTAGGCAATTTTTGAAGTCGATAAAGAGGTGGTGTATCCCTTTATGGAATTCTCGAGTTCCTTTTTAAACCTCCCAGAGAATGAATATTAAGTCCACGCTATGGTCGACGTTTCGGTCTAAGACCACACTGGCATATTCAGACCTTCCTTCTGACGAAAGGTTTCAAACGCTACACAGTATTCGATATCTATTCCCCTGGTAGACGGTGCTGATGTGAGAGTAACTCCCTCCTGGTGGAAGACGCTCGCATTAACCGCTTTTGGTAGGTCTTCCTTTAACTAAAAACTCGCGTCCAAAAAGAAAAAAACCGCCGACCACGTTCTCCTTGGTAGGACTCGATTATATCAAAACACAGTACCATCAGCCTCAGCCGGAACCTTCCTTCCGGGAATGGATGCGATAATGCTTCACCTACTCCAGTACCTCATTTTTCTGCTGCTTACCCGCAGTACCTCATATTTCATCTTCGTAATAAGAAGCAACTGTTTGACCAAAAATCTCTCCACTTCACCAGCTGTTTTATTATATCGTTTCCATTCTTGCATCGCCATAGCACCCATCCAATCAACATGTAAATCACAGTCTCGCTGACACCGACACAACAACAAAACACGTGCTCCGGTAGCTCAAACAAGCTATTAAAATTGAAACGGCAAACTAACTGTATTGTCACTATAAAGCATTTTCACGTGTTAATTGATTTTTAATTCATTTTATTGTGCTTTCGTTTTGCATCGCACACCAACACCGCTCTCATCACCTGGCACACCTTCCCTATGGCTGGCACATCATTCTTCCAACTCTGCGGTCGCGGATGGGTTAATTAAAATGTGCGGTCTTACTTGACCCGTGTTTGATTTTATTGTTTCATTCATCCAAATGGATAATTGAAAACGTTTACAAGGGTGTAGGGCTGTTAGATATTGTTGACGCCCTTTTACACCAAAAAACGGTACGGAGACCGAGTTTGACCTTTAAATACCATTTCCCTTTGTCTACCCTTTATCGGCAGCACAATCGATCTTCCCCACCATCGGCAGATGATTACACACAGTTTGGGGATTGAATTTCTTATTATCTTCATCTTTATTTTGCGATTCCATTCATAATCCACTTGTGGTAATTCAACTCCACAAATGTTCACCATATTCCCCGAGAATGACCGCATGAAACTGAACTGTGAGCGGTGCCTGACTGCCTGGTGCGTTGGGGTATACTGGGAAAAGTCCTGCTAACACGTGACAGGAATATTAATGAATTTGCTGATGGAATTGTGCTGGTAAACTTAATTATGAACGGTTGACATTTATTTGAGATACTTTGGCCATAAGTCGATTACGGTCAATCGGGGGGTTGTTTGATTAAAACGATAATTGTCGGTCAATTGGGAATTGACACCTGGCAATGTGATTTTGGGCCGACGGACTGTGAAAGACCGCACCTAAACGAGTTGACTAACTTTTACTGCGAGTCACGTTTGTGGAATGTGCAAGATGTGATGTGGATGTCGGATTAGCTCCAAAAATAATATGAAGTCGAAAAGTTTCACAACAATGTTTTAGGGAAGGTTGTGGATGGCACTCTGCTAAAGCTACTAATATGTTCGAAGGGAGTTGTACGTTTTGATATGAATTGATTATTCGGATAGGGCATAAAACGTGACTGGGAATGTCTTGCGGGTGGTTATCACTAAGGTTTTTTATTCTTGTGTAAAGGATGGGAACGTGTAACACGGGTGTAATTGCCAGCGAAAAGTTGGATTTTTGTTGATAAATTTTGGTAAAAAAAGAACAGAGAAAAGTAGATGTGGGAGCATACAACCCTGTGGTACTTTAGAGAAGCTTACAAGCTTAGCCGTGCGAACAAATTTATTTTTAAATAAACCTTTTGAAAGACTTCAAGGTGCTGAAACACTTTAGGATGTCCAATCTTACTGACCTTAAAACGTCCACCGACAATTTAACTGCTGGATAATGCGACCTTACTACGTAGCCATTTCTATATATTGTTAGCCACTTTAACTTAAGTAAGAAATCGTCAGAGTCAGAAAATATTTTATTGCGTAATGGGCGTAGGAGGCTGACATTTAAAGCGCTAGCACCTATGAAAAATATGTGCAAGGATATAATATTTCGAGCCTTTAGGCTTATAACGAAGGGTTACTTACAAAGGCTTTTCGCTTTAACCGGTATTTAGTTAGACTACCAACGCCTCCGTTATGAGAGTCAATATTTGTCTAAACGATTTCGTTCCTCCAAATCTTTAGCAACCGTAAGAAGCTGTTTTTCCTGGGAACTTCCGTACAGCAACTTTCGGCCTTTTTTTATTATGTTCACATGATCTGTATAGATCGTACATTCGCCTCTTGTCAGTTTCTGACAACGGAATGTACGTAACTCTTTCACTTTAAAGCTTAAGCCGTATTCTTCAAAATTGTTTGAATTAAGTATGCCTTTATATTGTATATATAGCTTTAAGATGAAATAAAGTTTATATCAAAAAAAAATTTCCATGGTATACAACAAAAGTTGGATCTTGTACTGTTGCTGTAAACCATGGAAATCAATGGTCTATACAGATCATGTGAGCATAATAAAAACGGCCTTATATTGACTTGGCAATGTTGATCGTGCTTTTGAAGGTTACTTCCTTAAGAATGACTTTTGTCGAAGCTTCAGGAATGATTTAGAGGATAAGGCCATTCTCCGAAGCCTCTTTAGACATGGATGCTTGTTTTAAAAAAGACTGCTTCAAATTTTCTTTTCGTCAATTTTGGTTACTTGTCAATTACAAAATTAATCAGCCTTTTTAAGCTTTACCAACTTGTTAAGGTATTGAGTTGTATAAGCACTCTTTGATCCAATATTTTGTTTTTGGTCGGCCTGTCATAGAATTATACCCAAGGCAGTTTTTTTTTTTTTTAAATTTCTTCTGGAAATGCTAACCCATAAAGGTTAAAGCTTTAACATCCCCCGGGATGATAGGGTTTGCTTCAGTACTTAAATTGTTTAAATTTACAGTCTTTTGAAAATCTGTCTTTAAGAAGCGAGAACACCTATTGGAACAAATCAGCGACTGCCTTTTGTGCACTGCAGATTCGATGTTAGAGTTACAACTCTATAAGTCCATCTGGAATGTATGGATTGAATGTTTTGGGGCCAAGGTCCATATATCTGTGGTCACAAGGAAAAACCGCTAAAATCTGTTTTACTCATTGTTCAGGAGAGTAGTTTAACGTTTTTTGACTCTATTGACTCTAGTGACTTTAGCTGTTGTTTTTTTTTTCTGAAATTGTGGCCACATTTTAAAAGATAAAAAAAATAAATAATTGGCGCAACAGGTCCGTAGGGACCCTAGGCCCAGCTTCTCACAACCTTTCGTCTTGTGTGAGTTTTTATTTTTGGGACGAATGGAAGGGATCTACAATTTTATGCCGAGTCCAAACGGCCAATTGAGAAGCTCTTTCATGACAGTTATACTCTCGGATGTTTGTCAGACCTTCGCGAGAGGTGACACAGTGAAAAAAACCTTAAGTTGGTATTTGGGTTTTTCTCGGGATTCGAACCCGGGACCCCTCGCTTAGTAGTCCAACACACTAACCACTAAGCCACTGCGCCGACCATTTTAAAAGATATAAAGCTGAAAAAAATTTACAAAATAGATTTGAGTACGCCGAATCTAATGGCATCAAAATCTCAATTTCGTCTAAAGTCGACTTTAGCGGTTGTGGTTGTTATGGTGGCCACATTCTATATGTTATATAGATGCAATATTCGACCCCATTTCTTACTAGTGTTTTTAAGGTAAGCAAGAGTTACTTTTGAGCTGAAGGTCATCTTTGCTTTGAATATTTGCTTGACTTTAAACAGCACTTACAATGCGAGATGGACCACTGTCTTAACCATAAAAAAGACCTTCTAGCTACCTCGGTCCCTGCCTCCAATTATGCACAAAAAATTGGTTGAGGTGGCTTTGAAATTATGCGCACTACCGTATGTCGTGAACTCAAAGACTCAAGCACTTGTCAGACTGGTGCATTGTCATCTATACTCTTCCACATGACCTAAGCTAACTTGGTCGGTAATTGAAGCCTGACTGGGGCTGTATAGCCCCTGAAGCTTGGCGTTGAAGTTTCTTCTTCAGACTCTGTCGAATACCGCCCTAACAATATTTCATCCAAAAAGGTCGAACGGTTCTTCATCCGCCTTCGATAAGATCCATTTTAAAAAAGTTAGTTTAAAGACACCGATTTTGCGATTAAGGATATGTGCTGCTGCCATGTTGTTCAAGTGGTAGTGGCAGTTTTCAGTTCTGCCTACGTATTTCACTTGTTCCGTTCCGTTCCATTTTATCCGTTTGACGAATTTTTGACAATCGACATCTGAAAGCCACATGCGACTTAAGCTAAAATTCGTTGGCTCTCTACCCCAAATGCGGTCTTACTTCATTCACCATCTGCTCTCAGGCGTCATTGACCGTACGTCTCTTTACAACTCTATCTCCTTCAACACTTACCCTCGGAATCTTCGTTGTCCTCGTCTCCTCTATTTACCAATTCACCGCACCTCATATGGCTCAAACGAACCAATCTCCCGAATGCTGCGGAAGGTTAATTCAAACCTTACTGTTTTTGACTTCAACCGCAGTAGTTCCTCCCTTAAAACTGACCTCCATCACCTTCCTTAGCCTTAAGTCCTTATTATTAGTCATAGCTTTAAGTAGTTTAATTTAGATTAAGTCATTGTAATAGCTTGTAATAAGCCAAATAAATGGGGGTTTTGCCCCCACCAAAATTAAATTAAATTATATATTTTCTCAGCTGATCGATATTATCTTGCTGCTGGTTCTTGGAGTTTAAGAGTCATTTGTTCTGGTCTAAAAAGTTGTCAGCGTTGCTAAACGGGTTGTCGCTGGGTTTTCTTCTGGTTAAGGAAGTTGATCTCGGAGCTAAATCGCAGATTCTCTGGGCTAAAGCATCTGTACATGTGTGATTACAGTCGCCCTACCCTGAGTTGTGCCTAAGCCTTCTAGAAGCCTGACTTGCTAATTCTTGAATCAAAAATGTGACACTTTTATTTGCGTGCTGTTTGGATCAGAAAATCAGTAAAACAGGACACATGAGGCAAAAAAGTCGCCGGTGTGGTTAGACCCATTGGTTTGCAGCTATTCTTATGGGGCTTTAGTAAATGGGAGGCCGGAAAAAGCAGATCGTGTGATAATAGACTAAGTCGCTTAGTTAACAATTTCCATGTCGTATATTATACTTCGCTGGCCTTTGTTTTGCGGCCGAAGACAGTTTTAGAGATTTAAGGAATTACTTACTTTGTTTATGGCTGGGGCTTGTTAAGCCTTTATTAATATTTAAAAGAGTTTTTTTTTGCTTTAAGTATACGTTTTGGAGTAAGCAAATCTATACATATTGCGCTAAAATTTCGAAGTCCTCATCTGGGTTCATCATTATTGACCACGTAATCTTGACAAAGCCAACAGTAGTGAGTTTCCGAGGCCACATGGTACAAAAGCAGGTTCAAAGAGGTTATGAGAAGCAAGTTCTACAGTCCCATGTGATAGCCCGATGAATCTTCTTGACTTCATTAAACGAAGTTTGTTTCTGTGGAAAGCACAGTTGAAAAAAATCCTAACACGAGTAGAGGGAACTTATTTAAATTTAAACTAAAAAATATTTTTTTGGTCGACCACTTGTCAATAAACACTTTTATTGGAATTGAAGCTCTTTTGAACTTCATCTTCAAACCCTTTTAACAGTTTTAACAGTTGACAGTTGAATTTTGAAAATGATAAATCCATGGTTCCTTATAAGATCCGCCAGGGTGGCTAATCTTCAAAAGTTTCCAAGTCCCCCCATTGCACGGCAGCGAAATCCCCAAAGTTGCCGTCTCCATTAGAATCATTTGAAATCTTTACACAACAATTCTATTCTTGTGACAAAAATATCAACCAAAGCACTACCCCTTTGGCTATTCGCTGTTTCAATTGAATTAATTAAGCCGTCCCAGTTGTTGACGGCTTGTTTCTAATGCCTGTCCTACTTATCCTTTCGAGCGAACAGCTCGTGTAATTTCACTGCTACAGGCAGTTGTTTCAGCAAACCATTAGGGACCCGTACATCGTTTTACATATCCCTTGGGAAATGTATAAAATTCATCTAACGAAACATTCGCCTTACAGCGAATACTGGGCTTCATAAATTTTAAATAATCTTCTATAAATTAATAGCCCCTCCGCACGGGCGGCAGGATAATACGTTAATAAAATAATGACTAAAAGATAAAACAAAAAGAACGCATCTTCTCTCATTCTCCGAGGAAAGCCCTGGGATCCGTCCCAAGTTTGGTATTCATCACTGCCGTCCATTGATTGCTGAATTAGCCCGAAAGTGGACACAACCACATAATATAATAAATAAACGAAATAACCCTCGGACCGTATTTTTCATCCTCCGGTCAGGCACTTTTCGTAGGTTTAATATTTTGATTAATTATCCTGCCGCCCACAGGGGAAATTTGTTTAGATCCACATATTATTTCGCCCCCATAATCGCATTTATTCTCCCAGTTGCTGCGGTAATTTATCTCGCAAGTCAGAAGAAAATATTCCTATCGTAAATATGGTCCTCGGTGGGGATTGTAACCCTTTTGCACGCCCACAAGAGAACGCTTTCCTTGCGCGTCGCTCTGGATCACAAGTTCGCCATCATTAATAACGTTCGAGGTCGTTAACTCGTTGGATTATTGCATGCGAATTCATATTTACGGGCAATGGGTTGTCCGCCGATTGATTGCTACTGTATTCGTGGGAGGCTCGGAGCATTTAATTGCAGCATCGAACCGTTTAGCTTAATCGACCAGCAAATCGGTGATGGGAGAAAAGATATAGTCTGTCTCATCCCCCCCCATCGAGATGTCTTGTGAAAATATAAGATTGTGTAATTCGTGTGTATTTATAGAAGTGATGGTCCTGTCAATTACGGCCCGAAGAAAAAAAGATGAAACGTTTCAATTCGACGCCGGAATTATAGGGGAGCGATCTTTTCAATAAACTTCAGCTTTTCTCTTCTTTTTTTCTGCTTGCAAAAGCCCGAAGGATATTTGATGTTTTTTTTTACTGTTGGTTATTACTGGTTCCGCTTCTTTGAGACCCTTGAAGAGGTTTTTTTTTCTTGGGCTGTGCTTGTTAAATTTGACTTCCATTAGAAGTAGAAGAAGCTTCAGCGGTGGTTGCTTGCTTTTTTGCTTCAAACAATTTAGATTGGAGATTCGGGATTTTTTTGTTCTGATTGAGGGAATAAGTTCAGAGTGGGGCATTTAAGGGGGTTTATTGTTCAATTCTTTATGTCCATTCAATTCGACCCTTTTCTTTGAGCGGAATAGTCAGTAGATTACTTTGCGAAGGTCGGTTGAAAATTGTTTTAAATATTTATTTTGTTATTTGTTTGGTGGAAATCGGCCGAAAAATGTACCTTTGGACAGCTGTACGATCTTGGAAGTATTTTCAATCAATTTAAACTTAAATCCAACAAATTTGGCTGTCCGTTTTCCAAAAAGGTCTAACTCCATTTATAAAAAAAATTAATTCCAAGATATTTCCAAGTTGAAGATAGTCTTTGAAGTTATTAAAAAATATCTAACCCATGAATTTTATTGAATTGAATACAATAGGCCAAGGCAATAGATAAAAGGTTTTCCTGACGTACCCTCAGCTTAGTTCTCTACTTAACATAACATAACATAGTCTATTTTTTAATGGCGACGTTTTGCACTGCAACTTAGAATACCGGAGTCAATTTCGAGCAGTAGGCCTTAAGTTTATTCGGGTGAAACACCTTACAGTTGGAAAAAAGTTACAGGTTTATTTTAATGGGAATATCAATCACGCGAGTGTTGTGGAGGTTCGACTTTGGGTCACTTTTGATCATTGCTGAGTGTCAATTGTGCGTGGTTTCTCAGCTAGTTAAATCATTTGAAGGTTCAGTTGATAGGTGGATTCCTTAAAACCGCCTTCATCGATATCATGTTGGCCGTCACCCTACCACGTTGAAACTCATTTTAGTCTGGATTGTTGTCATCTATATTGCTAGACAAAAAATCGTAAATCAGTGGCCGCATTCAAGAATCTAGTTATCTTAAGTCGACTAGATTGGTCTGGATGAGATGTGAGCTGAACGCAAAAACTAAATTGGTCGGGAACGTCCTACGTCAGCTTCATATGCGAACTGTCAACTTAGTACTCAGTCACGAATTTCTTGACTAGATTCGTCGGCTACCCCTCCATAAACGTCAACTGAAACAGCTGCCCATATGACCGATTTCCCCCAATCAAAACCGAGATACATCTAGTGAGAGAGCTGTCAGACTTACTAAACTATATCCTTGAACGTCCCCATTAATTATGCCTCGGTAACGTTCTGCATGTCATTCAAAATCCGACTTAGTTTTGAGAAAATAGGTCTCGAACAACTACTGAAATAAGTCGATGTCCTTCTTTATGGCGTCGAAGCTTGAACTTTTTTTTAAAGCAAGAGAAGATATATGGTCGGTCGATTTGAGGCGATGATTTTTCTTGAATTAGGTCCCATTTTCATTGACAAACTATACAAAAGCTATACATCGACATCGACGTGGTCACAATATTGAGCGTCAGTCGTCTGAGATGGCTCGGTCATGCAGAGGGAATGAACCCAAATGCTCCGGCTCGTTGAGTCTTCGGGAGGAACAACGCAGTAAAGGACGACTTCGCCTTAGGTAAAAGAAAGAAATACCTCAACCGACATGGAGTACACAAACGCAATTTCGGCTTGTTGGAGCTTGTTAGTTAAAGTGTAACTCCGAACTGTAGAGCCAGGTGACGCCATCAGCGTGCAAACTTCATAAAAGGTTATTTTTTTAACATGCCTTAGAAATTTTATCTGTCAACATGGCCTTGTATGAAATAAACTTGTTTAAATAATAAATGCAGATCTGTAGTAGCGATTCTGTGGAAGGTACTGAATGACCCTCGAAGACAACACTCAGTGGTCACAGCTGGCATCGAATTCAAAACTATAACTCGGCTTCGGAAAATGTCTTTTGTAAGATTGATAGCAAGGTTTCAATAAAATTGTAATGACTGCGAAGACCCAGTTGGGAGTTCTTTATTTTCTATCCACCAGTAGCTAAGTGTTTAGTGAGGGAAGGGGCAAATTAAATTCTTGTGTTCACAATGCGAGTAGTATCCATCAATAAGTCCAAAAAGGTCTTCATCGCAACTAATTTCACTTAATAAATAATTTACATAAGAGACTTCACCACACTGACCGGAGACCAGTTATGGTCTGGCTGCCTGTTCAGCAAATACAATCACATAGCCAATAATGTAATACCGAGTCGTTACCGTTCTTTCACTTCCACGTGTGTACTTACTATCCACTGTCAGATTTTTGTGCCACGTAAACATTCGCGGACAGCGTTAGGTTCTAAGTGCTAAGTAAGTAAATACAAACTTCTCCCCAAAGTGGTATCATACAGTTTGACTGCCGGTATGTAGGTCGTTTTTAAGTTATGACACTCACCCACCTTAGACTCATGTATTATTCACCAATACACCATGTTGGGTATTTATTTTACTGCCCCACTCCGTAGCACCGTCTACGGCCGACAAAGTAGGTATTACCAAAAATTGTGTGTTTTATTGGGCCATTTTATGTGACTTCTTATCGTCTAAGTGTTTTTATATTACGTCGTCGTCTAAATGGAAACATCAACGGAACACAATAATTTGCTTCCTACCTATCGCATTCGACTTTGGTATGTGTACAAAACTGGTATGCTGACAGTACAGTATGGAAATGGAAGCCGAGGATCTGGCAAAAAGGACGACAACGATGACGACACTTTACTTCCCTATACATAAAGTCAGGTGTCGGTAAATCAGTTGCCTAACTACCCGTTCAATTCGAATACGAAATGGGTGCGGGGTAGACCTATGTAAGTCCCTTTTCACACACATTATCATAACAATTCTCCGTGCGAAGGCATTCGATGGAAGAGAACACACAAAATTGGCAACATCAAGTAGTATTAACCTACAGCCCCATCGAGACATCCCTTGCAATCATTTGCTTACTCAACCAAAAAGCAGAAACTTCTGAAAGAGTAAACAACACTGGGGATATACTGGGTGGGATACACAGCAAATTCAGGATGCTTCCTAACACGCCCACGACAAACGGTTTAAATGATTTTACCCTCCATTTTTTTTTTTTTTGTGTGAATTTTTCTCAGAGATCCAGCAGCATTCACAAATCAACAGTCCCCAACACAGGCACCCACTTCCCCGTGAGTGACAGTCCCACCGGGTGATTGGAAAGCATAGATACCGCTAGCTGATTCGTTTGTTCGATATACAAAGGCTGTACCAGTGATGGCTTGGGCCCAACACCAACAAATCCAGTATACCTAACCCGATTCATTGTTGATGTGACTGGGTGGTGTCACATAACGTCACCGGCAGTTTGGTGCTACCGTCCGATGCGATGAGGGAGATCCTCCATGCTGTGTTTGGACGTGAGCACGTTTTGTGTGTTTTGTGGTGCTCTCTAATAGTGAATGATATCCTGCAGATACGAGTAAACGACATATGAGTATCAAGTGGATTTTGGCACCTCTTGGTGATAATTTTAGCACAGTCGATGATGCGGGGCAGGTGGGGCAAACGTTTGCATCTTTATCCGATTGAAATTGGCAAGAGATTGCTGTTTGGCTTGGACGGCGCAACTTCTCGAGAAGTGTTCGTGTTACTGTTAAGCTGGTCAAATAGGTATTAACGCCATTCCAAGTGCATACATAAATATATGAACTGGGCAACTAAATATATGATTTTGGACAGTTTTGAAAGTTAAATTGCTAAATGAGTCACGCTGGTTGCCGATGATTTCAGGACAGACGTTCAGTGTTGGCCCACTCAAAGAGTGCAATCTTTTATCATGATAACGCGATACTGCCTGTCGAAGGGCAAGCCTTCGAAACAAATATATGAGTAGGGGTGAGCCAATTTTGCCACAACCACCATCGGATTATCACTCGTTTCAGGTGCGATTCGCAACTTGCTATTTTAGTCGCTCTAAATGACAAGTGATGCTAAATGGAGAGCTAAATTGAAAATTCCGATCTTAAAGGTAGTCAGAAATGAGTCTAAATCTGAAGCTTCAGTTAACTGTGCAAACAGGCTTAAAGGCAATGATAGCAAAAATTGTGTGAAGGGTACCTTGGTGCCGTAGGTAAATATTTCGGAGCTATCTAAACATTTAGACGACTCACAAAAATTGTCAGAGTCGCTTTTTCATCGAAGACCAATATCAATGATTAAAACCTCGAGAGACATTTTTCAAAAAAAACACCAGAAACCTTTAGTTTAAAAAAACAATTTTGGCTACTTTACCAATTCTCTTGAGTGAAAAAGTTGCAGATCGCATTCTTTTAGGCCGATTATTGGTAAATTTTTAGGCACAATCAAAGCAATGACGTAGGCGGCCATAAGCTCAAATTGTTTATGTTTGTCGTTAATTGTCAAATTTTTAAATATTTTCTTCGTAGGTTTTAGGGCGTTTTAAGTATAATTTTTGTAACCATTTTATGCTTAAATTTATGCACACTTTACGATCAGTCATTCGCAATCATTCCTAGGGAGAGTTAGGTTAATTTTAAAAATCATTTCGAGAGTTTTTAATCTCCATCTCCCATAAAAAAACAGTTTTGCATGACTTGTATGAAGTGGAGGGCATCAAAGCATCGGACAGGCCTATGATAACACCTTTACTTGCTTTTGATCTGAATTTTAACAAAAGCATTTTTTAAACTGGGTCGAGGTCCGAGGTCGTAATTTTACGACGTCAATTTTTTGACGATATTTTTAGTACAGTTCTTAAAAAAGATTTTTGGGGCAAATTTAGGGCGAGACTAATTTGTTCAATATTATATCCGTTTTATAAATAGTTTTAGATTTCATGAAGAACAATTTTTAGATTACAATATTTCCATTTCAAATTTCTTGTCATTTTGCAGCTGAATTTATTGGGCAAAGCTGAGATGCATAATAATTTTTTTTCCGATTTAGGTGTCGACTTATTCATAACAAACTTTTTTATTATAGACAAATCATACTGAGACCCACAATTAGCATCCCTCTTACCGCTGGCCCCTCAATTTTTTTTATTTTTTTCAAATTCCGCCATTTTGTTTCCCTATCGGTGTTGTGCCAATCGGAATCGTGTAACATGCAAAAACTTACAAAAATAAATGCTGTCAACCTCGGCCAACCGTGGAGTAAAGTGGTAGAGTTCGGGAATACCACATTTTAACATTACTGAATTCTATTTTGGCTAGTTATAAGATATATTTTAAAGGCGAATAATTTGATTTGTGTGGTTAAACGGGAGATGTTTTGTATAATAGAAACATATTAGGACGAGCGTGGTTGCATATTTTGCGCTTTTGAATATCCTTAACTTCGATTTCGTGTGTAAATTTTTCTTAAACAATGAAGAAAATTCACTCAAAATGTTTTTATTTTCCCTCAACCAGTCTACATTGTTTAATTTTCTATGAATATTTTAAGCAAATGTGCACTTATTCCTGAAAAAAAATACTATCCACATGTAACGAATAATTTCAAATTAAACGGAAAAAATTCTATGAACGCTGCCAGCAACTTTGCCCACAGCGGAAGTGGGTCATATTTTTTGCGAGTGCGTTGGCTACATTTTTCGAGCTGACTTTTCCATACAAAATTGCATATTGTGACCAACAACATAAGCATATTTAGTGTTTAGGTTAAAAATGATTATTAGTAAGGCCCAATGTTTGAAGGCAATTTCCTGTGCAACTTTGAGTTCGAATTTTGTGAAGATTTTCGAAATTTACTGTGCGGCATTGTTGAGACGATTTTTTTTTTGTTGAATTGAGGGATTTTTTCAAATCAATATTCTTACGTATGAAGTGAGTTTTCAATGCGACTCGTTCGAATTTTGTGACGATATGCGAAAGTTGTTCAGCGGCATTTCTTTTATACAGTTGGGGACCAGTTCAAGACCCAGATAACTATTTGTTTAATTCTTTGGTTCATTACAAAAAATTGTAAAATATTATTATGAATTTTGTATTAACATTTGAAGAAAATAATGAAAAAAATTTACCTTTTTATTAATAAAAAAATGTCTTTTAGCCCTTGATATCAAGTTTTAGTTTTTAACAGTTTTGCATTCAAAAGTTTCACGAAAAAATCATCAGTCCGATCCGCACTGAGAACAACCCTCAAGTCGAATACTAAAAATGCATCCGATCAAACTTGTTAAGTAAAACATTTAACCTCTCGGCATTCATTTAAATCGGTACCGTTGACACATATTAAACAAGAAAAGAATGCTCACCGAATTTATTCTCCTGCCCCTTCCTGGTATGCAAATATTCACATCTCCTCCTTCGATGAATCTTCGCTCCATCTCCAACGCCCCAAGCAAACTATTTGCTGTCAATAACTTTTCTGCTTCGGCCATCTGCAGTAAACTTTCCTCCTTACTGCCTTCAACGGGTGTCGGGAGTGCCCGAATAAGAACAAAAATAAAAATAAACGGACATCCCCCCAAAGTTTTACAGCTGCATAGCTGAAACTTCAATGTTCTTCAATTAAAGTGAACAAATCTCTATAAACTGTGTCCTCGCTCGCTTCCAGAAACTACAAAAACTTTTCAACAATCTGTTTGCCATTGCGAACGTGTCGGGTGTGATATCTATTCAGATCTACGTGACATTGCATCGAAAAGAAAAGAGATCCTTCCTTCCAAACCATCAGCAGTCGAGTGTACTGCTGCTTCCAAAAATATCGATTCCCATTGCTCATCTGGGGGATAGAACGAGTACACACAATTACTTTCTCCCTATAGTTCAAGTTTAACATGTTCTCCTAATTTTTGCAAGTGGAGCACGTTCTGCCAACAACTAGCCGCAAAGTCATATGCGACACACTCAGCCAAAACAATCGAACCCAAATACGAATGCACTCCTTACTGCAGCATGCAAATATTTTCAAACAACGAAAAACTGTTTGCAGAGTCGACAGTGCGAGGCGAGGTCCTTTTTGGGGCATGATATGCGGCGAACACACGCGTCCGCTATATTGCCTTGGCACAGCCCCATAATGATCTATATATTTGCTTAGGATATCCTTAAAGGATTTCTCAGCAGGAAATTAAATTATGAAATAGGGCACCCTTCTGAGAAAAGAGCTCCCTTCCAACCGTACGTCATACCCTTTTGGGGAACCCTCTTTTATCGGATCTCCCAGTGTGGCAGTTTTATTTGTATATCCGGCCGAAGGATTTAAGTGTTTCCGCTTTCAGTCGGCGTCCATTCCGGAGGTGGTGTCAGGGATAAGCAAAGGCGCACACAGCTCCAGTCATTGTCGACGTTAATTTATTTATTTTTATTTTTATTTTTATTTTTCGTTTATGATTGAAACATCTGCTGGTGGCATGCAACATTGTGTTGGCAGGCAGACCGTTCTACATAATTTATCTTACAATTATCTGTTTCGTGCCTTTGTCTTCGTCCTTAGACTGAGCTGGATGAGTTGGATAAGTTGACTGAGTTGACTTCTTTTGTAACTGGTGCCACGTTTTATTACAAAGAATATTGTGCGCTTTTATTTTTGCTTACTGTCACTGTTAATGGATTTTCATATGATTGACATTTGCACTGGCTCAATCGCATGCTCTGTCATCCTATCATCCTATCATCGGGGGTCGTCGCGAAAGTTTTAGTGATTCTTGTGTGTAAATGGATTTCGGATGGTTGGGGTTGGTGTTCGAGGACTAATGTTTGTGGGAGGTATATTGAATAAATGTGATGATGGATGTGCTCTCTTTTTAAACATTCTCATTGAAGGGTGCATTTGATGATGTGGTTGGTAACGAACCACAAACAAGCCAATTTTCAAGAAACGCATTTTTTTTTTGGCAGTTTGTGCATCGTGCCAAATGTGAAGTGAACCACATGAATAAGCAACGTATGTGTCCTACTACCACATCAACTTGGTAACCACCTATGCGCTTACCCCTTCCAACAGCTGTCCTATTTGGCATATAACAATCCCAAGTGAAGCTACCAAATGTAGGTAATATTGAAGCTGCAGTGAAAAAACCTCACTTTTTCAAGGCGTCAAGTGAACTTCCAGTACCTCTGCTAAACTCGCCTCTTTGTGTCCGAATGACGACGAATAAGTGCGTCCACCGCTGACAGGCCACAATCATTGCTCATCTGCAGCGCTGTTATCCCAGCTAAATGCCCAAGTACCTCCTCTCCTTGCGACTGAATTTTATTCTAAAAATTGTCAGAAATACACCTCACTAACATCATCACAGATCAAAGTACTCTCTATTAGATTACAAAGTCCTACTGGCTCATAACTTTCCACCCACTCCGATGCTTCGAATAATTTAGTAACCTCACCCTGACCTATTTTTAGAGTCTTTCCATAAAAAAAAAATAAAAAAAATCGAAAACACAACCCTTAACATTCCACCTAAGTAATGAATTTCCATCTGCAAAAGTCCATTCATAATTCATACATCCACCGACTAACCCCAATCAATCCATTTCATCAATTTCCAACTTTAAAGGCTCCGCCTCGGCCTTAATAAATAATTTTAAATAATATCAGACCGCTGAATGCCTTCATTTATCGTCTTTGCATCTTTCCGACATCCGACCTTACCGCATCCAAACGAATTACTTCCATTTCATCAACTCAAATACAGTTTAGTCGTCCTTTCCAATAACGATCGCTATCGGCCTATCTTCATTTGAGCCAGTGAGCCTCTGCTTGCTCTCCATATCCGTTCAGCATCTCGCAACGAGGTAGATGAAATAGAAAATTGAAAAGCAAAGCGAAAATGCAGCACACGACACAACGGCCTTTTCCTCTTGACTTCATTTCAATTTCAGCACAGGAAATTTCCACTCGCACTCTCGTACGTAAGACGCTAACCAACCGTCGAACACAGTATCTCCCGTTTATCGCCGTTAAATTGCCGGCTTGCCCATTCGCCTTCAAAGTTGGCACACAATTTGAGCAAGCCTTGCGGTGACTTTACTTATCTGCGACAAAATCCTCTAACCAAATGCGAAGTGCAATTTAAAGATTGTGTTTATCTCCACTGACCATGAGCGCGCAGGCTCCTTGCGTATCATTGTACTTGGCGAACATGACAATAAAGCAGCCTCCATCGTGGCGCATAATTAAAATTGCAAATATGAGAAATAAAGTCGAATGCCCGGCCACTTTTGAGAAGTCATCCAGGAGGATATTTCCCACCACCGACCTGCAGGGGGGAATAAATTGTTCGGTAGCTTAAGAAGACCCGTGAAGTGGTAGCGCATTTCCAGTTCAATGGAATTCCGAAGTGAAAACCACAAGTGATACTAGTCCCCGGGACCAGATTTCCTATTCCCACCATGTGCCCGCGGCAGCATATTACTCAACATAGACTTCACACCCAGTGGGCTTCTGTTTGCGGGTTGATAAAGGACTGCTGCTATCTGCGAAGCAATGAATTCTAATTTTCACTTGGAGTGGGGTTCGCCCCCACTCCTTACGACGACTTAAGGGGGTTTCGATTCACAAGGTGTCATACTTACTGTAGAAAAGAAAGCGTTTTTCAAGGACTTGTATCTCGTGGATACACGACTGACGGTTCTATTGAATTTGTGTTTTTCATTTTCAGACACGCTAGCAATTTTGCAGGTGTCAATCAACTTCAAAGCCCTCTTGTGTAGTGGTTTGTTTACAGACGGCAATGCAACGATCCATTTGAAGAGCAGGGTAATTGAAAAATTCGTATCTCAAACCGAACTGGGCAAGCTGCTTAGTGGCGTGAGTTGATTAATCTATGATGAAGTGTCATCATGTTGTTGGGGTACTCACTTTGAAGGGAACATGTCTTCCACTTTGTACAGCACGAAGACGAAATGTACACGTGATGGCTGATGATACCCAAACTAAGGTTGGGTTAGGCTGAGAAATGGATGTGGGGGTCGTGACGTAGTAGGTACCTCCGTGAACCAACAAAGAGCGTTCGTTTTTTGTGTCCCGCAGACGGCGAAAGAGGGCGGTCTCTTCTCTGGAAGTGACTTCGAAAAAACGGAACCAAAATCACGGCGTGCAAGGGCTCTCCAGGCAGCTCGATATACTGCTAGTTGCTGCCAGTTGCAAAGTTGGCTGAAATCGTAAAACATTTGGGGCGCATGGGGCTGCGTTGTCCATCTGCAGGTCGGAGCAGTATTTTAGGGGATATGCTTTCTTCAACTCAACTATTTCAGTATTTTTGTGGATATGCTTTCTACGGCCCAGCCATTTCCGCCGACTAACTAAAATCTTCTTCGTGAGGTCTGTATCGCTTTACAGGTTCTTTTTCTATGAAATGTCTTATATATACACTGAACCGAAGAAGACACGAGCTACTCAAAGCTCTTTAAACTGCTGAGGGAGTGGGATTGACCGGTTATTCTAAAAACTATGGTAGCTGCGGCATTTACTATAGTGACTGCCAAGGAAGCGAAAAATGGCCTGTTAGGATGTTTTTTTGCTCTTACAGGTCTACCGAAACAAAAGGTCTTGAGCTTTTGCGACGCGAGTTGTCTCATAAGCCTCTACAAATATTTGTGTTTTATTTTTCTTAAGTAAAGATGAGCGAACGTCTGACAAATATCCGAGAGTATAACTCTCATGAAAGAGCTTCTCAATTGGCCGTTTTGACTCGGCATTAAATTGTAGATCCCTTCCATTCGTTCAAGAAAAAAATAAAAACTCACACAAGACGAATGGTTGTGAGAAGCTTGGCCTAGGTTCCCTACGGACCTGTTGCGACAATTATTTTTTTTTTTTAAAGTTGAGCCTTCTTTTCTCCAAGAGTCTCGTTCGGCCCAAGTACTTCTGCGTCGTCTTATTCTTCTTGTAGACATGCACAACTGGAGACATTCAGCTTGTGAGTTGAATAATTACCCTTTCCACCAGTTCGATTGATGCTTCTGTTTGCTTTTACTGTGGTGAAGCTGCCTCCTATGTTTGGGTTAAATTCTTCAGATTTTTAAAACTTCTTCTTCTTCACTGTGGAAAAACAGAGGTTTTTCCTTAAAATTTAATAAAAGGGATGATTACCAAGCTTGAAGGGGCTTTATAAGGATTTGGTCTAGGCCGCCCACTCAACGGAATTTGACAGTCCAAAAACTCAAATAATTCAACTAAAATTGACGATGAACACTTACTCAAACTTTCATCTCGACTGAAGGGTGTTTGACCGGAGTAGGTTTAGCAACTACTACTCGAAAGTGACTTCGGTTTTCGCACTAGCTTTGCTGAAACTTACAATTAAAAGATAGGATAAGCTTTATCCTTATTAGTTATCCAAAAACGGAGATCTCAGCTAGTATCTAAGGAGAGAATATTTTAAGAAGTTCTTCTAGCTCTTAGTTTAAGAAAGCCTTCGTGGATTGAAATGGAATTTATTTTATGATATTGTTCAATTCAGTGAAAAGTTTTTATGACACAAATTTCCATTTTACCTCATCCTGAAGTTTAACAATAAAAATGAGGTATATTACAAATTTTATGCAACTCAAAAAAAGTTGAACTTTACACCCTCTGGTCTCGGACGTTGTTCGAAGTTAATTTCGATAGGGCGCAGGCAAATCGCCGCCAATTTCGTGCCGATGAATAAAATTGTCGTGGCATTAAAGAATACCAAATTAAAACCGTCTCTTCCATTTGTCATGACGCCTCTGCCTCGTCAGATTCACTGACGCCTCATCCTCATCCTCATCCGCTGTGCAAATGAATCTGTATCATCTGGCATCTAATGCACGTTGACACGCTTAACCTCTTACATCTGTTTGCTCTGTGCACTGCTGATGTCGAACGATGCTGAATAGCTGTTGGTGGATACATGGAAAGCAAAAATATCGACTTGGCACACGACAAGGAAATAATCTTGTTTGACTTTCCCAGCAACAAGGATCACGAACATTACTTGCACCGAAATTCTAATTCTCTTCTCTGATCCGTTTACATAATCACAAAATAAGATTTTGCAGATAAGATAACAAGGCAGGCCTGCAGCACGCGCTTGTGCTTGTGCGATGGCGCTTTCTTTAACGGAAATATTTTAAAACAAAAAATCATTTCCGTTCAGAGGAAAACGCACACAAGCTCGCTCAGTGTCGTTAATCCCAATTTGATTAAGGAAATCGCTTGATTTCACGAAATCTTGTCGCTGGCAGTTCAAAATCATAAAACCAATGGCGACGGTAACATAGTAAATCCTGTGTGCCTTAGAGAGGGCCAAGTTTTTGCGGTTTTCCAACTCGTTAACTTTTATTTCACGTTTATTGCCCGAACAGCCTCGGGAATTGGTGGAAACTAATGCTGCTCTGGAAATGCCCTTGTCAGCAAATCATAAATGAAGACTGGCCACCGCACGTGCAACTGTAATACGCAATTCAATCAAATGATAATTAATAATTTAATGAAGGACATGAAACCCGAACCCGATGTCAGATCGTTTACATGACGGTGGAATTGTGTCGCCAACGCGTTAACAGCGCTGCCGGTTGGCCAAATGAAATTAGGTGAACATTTTAATTGAAATACAAAAAAAAAAACAACAACAAACGACAAAGTGTTCGTTCTGGTGTGCATTTCAAACGGGACACGACTCAGTATTCAGTAAAGTGTTTTATGAGATGGAAAACTACTTCGGATGCGAACGCTGAAACTTTTACGACAGTCGTAAACTTTGCAAGGGAACACGAGCTCGTTTCGGCTTTAAAGTAAATTGGATTTCATTGCTCCTTTTGGTGCAATCAATACAACACCAATGTCCCTGATCGCTGCTGTGAATTCAATTTGTAACAGTTTTCAACCAAAAGTTGTGCGATTTGATTTCTTTAATTGGAAAAATAAATCACCCTCTGAGAATGAGAGCAGAAAGGACACCTGCATACAAGCCCCTTATTGGATTAATTTTCTTGCTACACCGCACAATCGAACTGCTAACTCTTTTTACATACCAACATCCGTGTTAGGGCAGAATGGAACACAACGTGTTCCGTCGCGTAAAAACAATTTCGTCTTATTTTACAAGTGCTACCGCCACAGTAAGAATGGGCAACGATTTTCCAATGAAACATCCTAGTTCATGGATTTAGAATCGACTTTTGCACCTAGCGTAGGGTTACACGGCACAACGAGGTTGTCTTTTTATTACGGTAATCCTACGTTGACTTTATTGCGTCTATGATTACATGGAACATAAAATATCGCTTGGGGACGTTGCTGGTGCGCGGTTAAGGATAACTACTTCCGCGTTTAATTTTTCACTCGCTTACATGGAATTGCTTGTAAAATCTTAATAACCGAGTAGAGGTGTGCCTTGGGTTGAATTAAGGAGAGACTCCGCATTATTGGTTGCCTGGCGCAATTGCGACAAAAACTCCACAGGGACCGTTGGGGTTAAACTAATTAGAGAGCCGTAAGTGTCGTTCTACAAATTAATGAGGCAGTGGCAAGCAGGTGTCTGAATTATGTTGAGGTTGGAAAATATCAACTATATTGTGGGGCTGGTGCCCTTTGGGACTCGGTGTCCAGAATTGTGTGTTCCCGAAGGGGGTACCTTCCTTAAATATTCATCAATGTGGTCCGCGTTCCACTGTAGTGTGATCACATTTCACTCGCTTCTCCTTGTGGTCAGTGGCAGAATGTCGCTGCGTCAAAAAGGCGCCGACCGGGACAAAAAGTCGCACACAACAATGAGATCGATCGGCGTGTGCTCATCTTTCGGTGTACATACATAGATTCTACTGCTCTGAAAGTTATGTTATCAATTATTAAAGCACATTCCACACTTCAGACATCTGCGAAAGCAAAAGTAACCAGAAAGTGTCTGAATTCTTTCCCACAAGAAACCCTTCTATTTGTTGTTGGTATTCTGAAACTATAAAGACGATTTTAAAAATATGTACAGGGTTTTCCAATAAGAGGTGTTATTTTGGTATTCAAAGAAAAATGCCATTTTTTGAGATAAATGATCGGATGTTTATTTCATAATAAAGAGGAAGGTATGCCGTTAATAATGAAAAACAACATCAGCCAAATGGGAGCACGCATACAGGAGCATATCCTTTCATGAAATTTTCCATAACCAAATAGCAAAGTTGCTGCCCTATGTCCTCGATAGCCTCACGAATATTATCATTGAGGTCTTGAATCGACGCTGGGCTGTTGGCGTAGACCATATCTTTCACGTGGCCCCAAAGAAAAAAGTCGCAAGGTGTGAAATCACAAGATCTCGGTGGCCAATTGTAATCACCTCTTCGAGAGATAACACGGTCCGGAAACTTTTCCCGTAAAAGATCAATGGTTTCGTTGCTTGTGTGGCACGTAGCGCCGTCTTGTTGAAAGTAAACGTTGTCCAGATCAATACCATCCAACTCCGAACACAAAAAATCATTAATCATCTCGCGCAGTCCATTCACCGTAACTGTTGACCTCATTTTCGAAAAAGTAAGTCCAATGCCCCCGCCAGACCATAAACCGCACCAAATAGTCACACGTTGAGGATGGAGAGGCAACAATAACTCTTAAGTTCTCCGAGCACCAGATGCGACAAATTTGCTTGTCGAAGTAGCCACCGAGGTGGAAATTGGCCTCATCAGTTAAGATGATTTTGCGATGGAATTCCGGATCATTTTCATGCATTTCAAGGACTGTGACTGCTAGATTTTCACAATTTTTGTAGTGAATTTTAATAAAATAAATAAATGCGTTGTTGAAGCGTGTATCGCTTCATTTTTAGTAATGGCGTAGTTTCTACTTGTCAAATGTCAAAGAATAAAAGCTTCAAAGGTGACAGCTACCGAAATAGCGGGTCATTCACAATAACACCTCTTATTGGAAAACCCTTTACAACTTTTAGGCAAAGGAATATTTTAGATCAATTTTTCTTCAACTCTTAGACTAAATATAATCAACTAAATATTTCCAGTCACTGTCGAGTCGTACACCTCAATTGCAGGGGTCAAGAAAAAAAACAATTTTTTTTTACGGTTGAAAACTCCCGCGCTCGCCTAGAGATGTCATCATACGTTGTTCGATTTGTGTTAAGATAGTGAGGGACTGCTTAATAAAAGCCGAAGTGGGAGACCCGAGTCCGGACCTTGCTTAGGCATAATTAACGAGCAGCGAACACCCTTTAATATTTACGAGGCCGCTTCGCAGAGAAGTTGAAGATAAACTTTGGTTTGCTTTAACAGAAAAATTGAACTTAGTCAGCAGCTGCTTTGTAGAGCCCACAAACCTTCGTGTTAGGGTTATCGGAAAGATAAGGCTTTTGAGAATAATTTCAAGGATAAACAAAATTCAAATATTTGACCGTTTATATAATATTCCTTTGGTTTCGCCTAGTCCAGTTAAAAAATATTCAAAGCTAAGATCGAGTTAGTATTTTCTAGACACCGTGTAGAAACCAAAATTCGGTTTGCCTATTTTCCTATTTCTATATATTGGGCATTGCTATGGTTCCCCAAGTGCTGGACTCCAACGTGAATTCCTTCAGATTTATGTTCCCTTAATCAGTTGGTTTTACTAAACGTCCAACTAAGCAAACCAAAGTAAAGAGGAGTGATAGCAGACTAAATATTTTTTAGGTCACAATATGCAATTTTGTATGGACAATTTCCCCATTTTGAGTTCGAAAAATTTAGCATGCACATTAAAACGTTTATTAGAAGAATTTTCAGAAGTCTCAGAAAAGTTGCTAAAAATAAAAATAATCACGCGCGAAACGAAATAAATGACAAAATATTTCGGTCCTATTTCCACAGCATAAACTTGCTGATGTGCCGCATTTCAGAGTCATTTTTTCCAGCAACCAAACGTCACTTCCTCATATCCCACTTTGTCATCAATTTTGTTAAACAAAGATGGCGTTCTTCCTCACAAAGCGAGGAGATAAAATCAACAATGTTATCCACATACAGTGTTCAATGTCATCGGTATAACATTTTTCCCTCAGACATTCATAGTTTTTCCTTTTTTTTTATTCACAAAAAAATAATTAATAATAAGAAACTAATTTTGTTGTAATAAATATAGGAATGAATATTTTTAACCACATATTTTCAAATGCATCTCTTCTTTTACATTTTATTCTATTCTCGGACATTCAAGACTGCAACACAATATTTGTAACAAAACAAAACCCCGAAAGGTTTTGTGAAAAAGTAAATTTCTCTAAATTTTTTTATGATGCTAGTTCCTTTGGTTTTGGGGATACAGACACAAAAATCGAGTGAATTTGTTCCACGGCACAAATAAGCTAACAACTAGAAAATGGTTTAAAACTGTTGACGACCCTCGGGTTGGATAATAAGGACTACCTGAAGACTAGAATTTACATTTACAATTTTGACTTTTTGAAACGAACGAAACTTTTTTTAGTTTTTTTATTTTTCAGAAATTTTATATGACTTTGCATTTAAATAAGAATGTTTCTCTCGATTTGATTTTACTACATTTCCTTTTAAATTACACAGAAAAACTATTGATTCCCTTTTCCACAACTCTGTTTTTCAACAGTGAAATTCCAATGAAAAAGGAAAATTTCCCACAACTCAATAACAACTACCCTCTAACTATAAAAAAAAACAATTCGCTAAAGCAAAGTTTAATTACCCTCAGGAGGTAACAAAAAACAAAATTAAAATCACTTATTAGCACGGAAACAGCCGCACCAGCTCATGTTTTTGAATTCCACTGGCAGCTTTTATTCAGCCGTCAACACTGAAGTTTAGTGCACCCGTAAATAGACAGATCACAGTGACAAAAGTCACTTCCTTTTAAGTGATTTTTTTCCGCTCTGGTGAGTGCACTCGAATTTAATTGCGTTTTGTAACTTTTTTTGTAGTTCAAACACCCGGGGATATTTTGCATTTTTTTCCCTCCGTTTCGTTGTCACATTCAACAAGAGAAGTATGTACGAGAATGTTACCAACATAATAGTGTTGTGTGCGTACAAGAGTGCTGTGTCCATTATTTGCTTTTAGTATTTTTCACATTTCAATAAAATATTGGACATTTTTTTTTGTGAAGTGAATTTCCAGTCAATTTATGAATTTTTCTGTTTTTCTGTGCGATGATGGATTGTTTCGGTTATAGAGAGAAGAGAAATCATCCGCAGTCATGTTCGCATTACTGATATTTTATTTTATCGGTTTGCATACAGAGAAAAAGGTTATACCAAGAGTACAAACATGTGCATCAATCATGCGGGGGGAATTAGTTGTTTGTGTCAAAGCAAACAAGGAAATTATACATATTTTATATTTTTGAAATAATACACTGAAAAAAAAATAGTAAAAAATGATGCACATCCAGTGATGCCAACTCGGGCATATTTCCGATGCTTAACGCATGGAGCATTGATGAGTGGTTTTTATAAAAAAACGCATTATTTTTGTGAATTGTTTTTTCTTTAACAATGAATTCATAAGAATTTTCGAAATTTTGAATTTATTTTCATTTACAACTGTGCGTCATGCTTATTTTTTACTCACCAAACCCAAACCATGTCGATCGATAAAGATTCTATTAACAAATTTGCATTAACTTGTTGGTTCTTTGCACTTTTTTTTGTAAAATATGCAATTTGGAACATTTTTTTTACTAATTTCTTTGAAAAAGGTATAATTTTGTTCGGACTTAGGCATTGAAACTTCGAGCCGGGTTGGCATCACTGCGCACATCTCTTTCTTGTATGGAAATGTATTTTATGGGACAGTGAATAGAGGTAGGTACCTGTCTTCTTTATGTTTGTTTCCACAGTGTAAAAGCTGGTCCAAAAGCACCCAACAAAATATCAAATTTTTTAACCAACTACACTAATAAAATGTAGGAGAAGCTTACTTTTTCCCAGAATTGCATTTCGCTCTATTAATAACCATTTTTAGCATATTCATTTTAAAATTTACTTCTACATAAAATGATCTGGGCACTCACTCCGTAATTTCTCAGACGATTATCGTTGAAACGATAGACTTCCGAAAGTAGCAACTAAGTGCCAAAATTACCAGTTTGAGACGTTAATCCAGTTTATTTTCCACATACGTAATGAAAGCTGACGATAGTGAAACATATTCCGGCTGAATATAAGTTCTTATGGTCATTAAAGTTTCAAAAACGATATCGACCCGACGATTATTGTTATACGGAATTAGCCCCCTGTTGTAACCTACAAAATGCCTTAAACGAAGGTTCCAAATCGATCTGTTGTAAGCTACATCTGTTGTAACCTACAAAATGCTTTAAACGAAGGTTCAAAAATGATCTGTTGTAATATACAAAATGCTTTAAGCGAATTTTCAAAAAATGATCTGTTGTAACCTACAAAATGCTTTAAACGAAGGTTCCAAATCGATCTGTTGTAACCTACATCTGTTGTAACCTAGAAAATGCTTTAAGCGAAGGTTCAAAAAATGATCTGTTGTAACCTACAAAATGCTTTAAGCGAAGGTTCAAAAATGATCTGTTGTAATATACAAAATGCTTTAAATGATGGTTCAGAAACGATCTGATGTAACCTACAAAATGCTTTAAACGAAGGTTCCAAATCGATCTGTTGTAACCAACAAAATGCCTTAAATGAAGGTTCAAAAACGATCTGTTGTAACCTAAAAAATGCTTTAAGCGAAGGTTCAAAAATGATCTGTTGTAATATACAAAATGCTTTAAATGATGGTTCAAAAACGATCTGTTGTAACCTAGAAAATGCTTTAAACGAAAGTTAAAAATTATCATTTCTAAGGCCCATTGCGGTGTAGGTCAAAAATTTAAACTCCAAATATCCGCTAATTCTGTGCGTCTGTCCGAATGCTTGCAGTTGCTGCGAGTGTTTTGTATACACTCGTTTTTCGTCTTACATTTCGGGATCGTACCCTAATTTGTAATTAAATTTTGAACATTTAAAAACCTCAACCAAACTCCGAGTTTAAGCTTCTATCCACTGTTATGCCCATAGTGCCTTTTGCTTTGGGGATACAGAAACAAATACCAAAATCTAGTCAGTTTAAATCCTGAAGTTCAATAATCTCTGCAAGGTTCTTAGACTTTTTGAGTTGACATTGCTTTGCTGGTCTATCTTCTACAATCAATTCGCTGTCAGACAATTATGATCATAAAATACAAAAAAAAAACCGAAGCCAGTCAAAACAATTTTCAATCAAAAATTGTCTCAATTGGATTCTCAATACATGCACGCCAATTTAGATGGCAGACAATTCAATTCTTACAAATAATTGCCAATTTTATTTGAAAAATTAAGCCTTACAAATGCCTTTACTGAGAACACCATGGCTACCATTAGATATCTGACAGGCAACATCCAAACCCACTCAAATTATCTTTGTGCAGGAACACAATCCAACAACTCTCTTGGAGGAAGAATATGAAAATAATATCCAGCTCAAGGACGTCTACGAGCGAAAAAGTGTTGAAAAAATAAACCTCCCCCTTCCACCCGCACCCCATTTCTTTTCATTCAGCGTCGTTCTGATTCTGAGAACAAAGTGTACTCGTAGGTATCGCGCCACATCAAAACTGAAAATTCAGTTTCATTTGTTATGTTAAATAATTATTCGGGTATAAGTCCTGTTCCTGTCAGAGGAGTTCTCGCACTCGAACTCGTACTCGGCGTCGGCACACAACTCACACGAGTGTTAAGGGGTGCAGACAACGTTGAAGGCTTCACAATGGAAGCGGCAGAGTCTACTCGAGTATATGTACCGTGCATAGATTAATGAAAAATAAGTGCTCTGCTGAACACTTTAAATTGCTTTTGAAAAACTGTGTCCTGCAGTTGATATTTCCTCCGTGAAATATCTGTATATGGTGTGTGCATATTTATGCAGAGAGAGAGAGAGAGAGAGTTTCTCATCATAATCACTACCCTGTCAGCAGTGCTCCGTGTCACTGCGCTGGCTGTCCCAAATGATTTCGCACCGTAGGTACATTCACTGGGGGCGACGTGAGTATCTGAATTAAGCATCTCGCTGCTCGGTCATGTGCATGGGTACCTATCTTTGGATTTTCGTTATTGTCTCGGCGGTGGGTGGTTTCACTTCTGACAGACCCAAGAAGGAGCATGCATGCTGTCCCGTTATTGAAGTTAAGCACTCACACGTACACCTGCAAATTTTGCCAGTTCATCCAACTTGGGTTATTTCGCTCGCATGTTATATAAATTCTGTACAACTGTTATGAAATCATTTCGGCCAGGATCCTTTTTTTCCCACTACTACCCGACAGCAGGATTGTATCCTATTTAACTCAGTTTCACATTTTCCTGATTGTTGGTGGGATAGAGTTGTGTTTGGTTTTTATTTTTTTGTTTTTTGTTCGTTTATATTTTTTGTGCTCTTGGAACGTCGGACTTGAACCGTATTGTGCATGGCAAGGGGTTCATTTCGGTTGAGCTGGAGATAACATTTTGTCGACAATAGTCGAAATGGTGATGACGATGGGGTAGTAAGTTCTGCAGTTTAAACACAGCGAGCGAGGTGGGACGTGGAAAAGTTATATTCCACTGTTTATCCTTAATACGTACTCGTACATTTTTTATTATTTTTTTTGTATTTTTGTTGCCAGTCTGTGCGCTTCCCTTTTTTGTTATTTACATAAAGCCCTTGCTTAGTTTTCATATTTTGCCATTAAAAGTTGGTGTAGCCAGAGTTGGATTCGCAAATGCTTGCAGTTGTGCTGAACTGTCTATGGGGTGTGGAAGATTACGATTTTATGCGCTTAAAGCTTTGTGGCTTCCTCGGCGGAAGTTAATGATTTTTAAGAGCGCTCCATCTTTAGGTAGGAATACCATTAGATTAACTTTGATTATGTTTATTGTTTGGACAGAAAAAAATGGTTTTAAGAGATTTGAGCTAAGCCAGATAGACGATAAGATAAGACACCACGTTAGTCGCACTCATTGCTTGTGGAGCAGTTTATAAATGGCTTCCGTTTTATGCTACTGAATAAGGGGGTTTGTCCAAGTCGGACATATTATGTGTAATTTTAAGTCAATAGCTAGTAGGTCATGGCAATCTCAAATTCACAAGTCAATAATTAACATTACCCTACTTCCAATTTAACTGCGACTATCGTTGGGCATAGAGAAACGCTCTGCTTATAAATCAGCTTAGAACCCGCCCCAGGACGACGGATAGCAAAAAATATATCCTATGTCTTAATCGAGATATTTTGTACTGCAAGTTTGAGAAGCGGACTCAATTTCGTGCAGTGGTTTTTGAATCTATTCCGGACAAACACTTTGCAGTCGGAAAATGAGTTTGATTTTTCTTATATCTAGTGAAGAAAAGCTGTTAGTATTTAAGAAATTAGTGTCTCTGTTTTGAAGATACTTCTCGAGCTTCCCAAAGGCGTTTAAACGATTTTGAATCCAATTGAAACGTTGTGCCTTTGGTACCACTTATGGGGAGAGTGGAAATTGGAATGTGGGCGCCATTTATAGAACAGGAGAGTTCATGTATTTACTTAACAAATTATTATTATTTTAATAACCCAGAGTTTTCAATGTCCTTTCTAGTTTTAAATAAAACTTACTTCATAACTGTTCGTTCTACTAAATAGACGTGTTTCTATTCGGTTGTGAAGATACAACTAAACTGCGTCCACAAACCATATTAGTTCAACAAATACTGTGACATAGTAATACAATACGAGTCTGAATATTGTCCTTGGGATCGTAATGAACTCGCCATGATGGTATCTATGGCAAGCTTAAAATTTTGCACAACTTTTCCGAACCTAAACAAGGTACATTTAAATGGACCACCATTGCTCGACCTTTTTTGATGAACTTCTAAATTTGAATGCACTTGTCAACTTGTCATAGCAAAGCCAGAAACAAATCTAAGAAAAACGCCTAATACTCTTTGAGACATAAGTTGGATATAATAAGCCCCCAAGATGGGTATACGTATGATATCTACATGCCGGAAGATAGAAAAATACTTTCCTTCACCTCCGGCAGGGGTTTTGCAAAATGCCAACCGACCGTGTTTCCATTTTTCTTTTCAACTTAAAAACATAACTCAACCTATCTCTGCCCTATAACAAACAACAAATGGATTCCAAATGGCATTCTTTCAAAAATACCTCGAAAATAAAACCAAGAAAAAAAACCAAAATTCACTCCAACACAATCCTGGGCTGTTGCAAAGTTAACTGCCATACGCTTCGTGAAAGGCACTGGAAATGCGCCTTTGGAAATATTAATCCACTTCGAGTTTGAGTGTAACGAAAATTTGCAAAAACAAAAATACCGAGTAAAAGTTTGTTGGAGAACTTGAAACATGATGAAGAACAAAAAAAAAAACATAAATTTTAAGGAAAGTTTCATCTCTCCGAGTGGGATCTCATTATCGTGCTAAGTATCCATCGTTTTGTGCGAGTGTACCTGCCTTGGCCAGGCCAGGGTGTTTTGTTTTAAAGAAGTTGTGGTTGCGTGGTTGCCGAAGGCGGGAATTTCAGTTTAGCACGCATAAGTAGCTGGAGAGGACATTCAGATTAAACTAAACAAAGTGACATTTGAAGAGTGATTCGAAATAAAAGTCTCTTAGGGTGGAAGAAGATGTATAAGCTGCGATTGAATTAGGTGGCGTATCAACATTTTGTAATCTCAATCATACCTACTGGTGGTATAAAGAAAAGATTTTTGACCAACCGTTTCAAGGCGAAGGCAGGCGTCCTCTGGGTAGGCTAAAGAACGCATACCTTCGTCTTACGATACTAGTTTGAGACAAACGATAAACGTAACCAAGCCAGCAAGTCATGTTAAGTGCAAAAGTACACTCACAGTTGACAGTTTGTACCTACAAAAAACTTGGCCCAAAGAGTAGGTTGAGTGGGGTTGTGAAACCGTTCCAAAAGACCAGGCACCGAAGCGGACCCCTCGCCGTTCCCAAAGCTTTCTCATTAAGCTTGCTATAGAAGCGCTTTATTTCAAAAACATTTCTTACGAGAAAAAATAGCTGACATTCGATATTATGTACTTGACGTAGGGACAAGCATTTTGAAACCAATATCGTCTATAAATCAATGAAGGTTCTAAAAAGCTAGGCCTAGGCTACCTTACCTTAACTGACCCGATGTCTATTTATTTTAAGGTGTACTTCGCTTCATTTTTAGAAACGACTTTATATCCGTTCCTAACTCTCTCCACCCTCATGACCATCAAAAGGCGTTGTAGAAAAAAAACGAATAAATCGTATCGTAACGAAAAGTTTTCAACACCATTCCGCCTGCGCCCCAAAATCAGTCAACAGTTGCCTCTGTTTGTTTACAGCCCATTACTTCAAGACCCTTGATTAGTCTCCCGTCCCACTCAAGGACATCGCACTAAAAGCTACATTTAATGGCCGACCATCACACAATTAGATTCAAAATCAACGCAGTGAACTTACCTAATTCTCAAAGCGAAACTCATCTTTAAAAAACACCAAATAGCACTGCACATCCCCGAATCTAAATTAGCGCCCCCATTTCCGCATCTCGTCACTATCGATCGCGCAAATTAGATTAGAACTAATTAGAGAGTTCAAGCGAATAAAAAATAAAACCACCCACCACCCTTCGTTCAACAAAATGAGAAGTGGCTCTCATTTCCATTAGAGCTGTCATCACCTATCATTGGGGCACAAAAACGCTTCCCTTTGTATCCTTGCGATGAAATCTCAATATTTCACAAGTAATACCACCACAGTCACGGACACCTCTCCTAATGGCTTCACATACAAGCGCAGCGCTAAAATTTCACAATGACATCCGCCAGCTAATTGAATCGTGCTAATTAATTTTCCGCAGCGAATTTATCAGATTACCGCAGTCTCGTTGTTTGTGGCCCACACAACTCTCATGCACCAAAATTCGATTTCGTTGTCCTCGAATAATCGAAAGTCACAGCAGAGCGGGTGAGAGACTCAGCAGAGTTCTTCCCCAAACCAAAGCAGCGTTATCTGATTACTTAAATCCATCATGATCAACGTCCAATTCGTGATTTGATTAACGCCCTGCTTGCTGGTGGTGCTCGGTTCAAGTGAGGACGGATGTGAGCGGTTGGCTTCCATTCACCGCACCCACCCAACCACATCAGATTAATTAGAAAAAAATCCAAACGTTCTTTCCACGGAGAACGGGCTAAGTAGGAATACCTACGGGAAGAGTATGCGCTAGATAAAGTGGCTGGTGTTTATCCCTTTGCCGTCATAATGGTAGTGCAACTGTTGCTGGCTGTGTTCTCCTTTGTGTAGATATTTATTATGGTAAGATTCCCCCCCTGTGCATGTACACTTAAATAAAATGTCAGAATGTTGGCGCTAATTAAGCAGCAGATTACGGAATACACTCGAGTGCCGGGAGATTAAAGCTATCACATCGGATAAGCTTGTGCTTTGTTTTATGTCACATTCCTTTTATGGCATGTATCTGTGATATCAAATTATGGGCTGCAATTAAATTTTATTCATTATCCATTACTATACCACAATCGACATTAATTCCAAACACATACACACTGTTGGTTCATTGTTTATTGGATAATTTCTCCGAGGCTATTGCGATTATGCTCTGCCAGCACACCATCATCATGCGTTGAATAATTGCAACAATTTCCTAATGAGAAACTTGTGTGATGGAATAGGAATGAGTATAGGTACTTTCTCCAGACGGAATCGTCTTGGAAGCTATGGCCTAGGTATAATTGTTGTTGACTTGGAGAATATCTATCCTGACGTCAGGAGATATGGCAATTGAATTCGAAAGAGAATGAACACACGGAACGAACCATTGCGTGCGAAATATATCACTCCGTTTCGTGACGTATTAGATAATGCATATCTGGAGAACAGTTTTTGTTAAAAGATTGCCCTACATCATAGATTTATAGTGCCAGGATTAGGGACACATATTCCATAGGAGCCGCTGAACAACAACAGATAGATTAATTGGCCCCCAATCTGAGTGTTGAGATAAGATATGACCAGTACCGTCTTTACCATAAGGGCACAGGGGGCCCGTGTCAAGACCCTCACAAGGGACTGATACTGATATATTCACGTATACACTATAATTTGTTTTTCCCTATTTTGGTAGATAGAGCAACAGTGATAAGCCAATGACATTGCCGACGTCGAGTCCAACAGAAAATGTGACATTAGGTAGTAGTTCAACATTTCGCAACCGTGTACACTTTTTTTTTGTAAGGCCGTATCCTTACTATAATAAAACTGTAACTTTTTTTCAGGCCGTAAGGTGTTTGCCCGGAGAAGATTAAAAAAGTACTGCACGAAATTGATTCCGGTTTTTACAATTGCATTGAAAATTGTCGAGATTAAAAGATGGGATATGTTTTATCATTGTCCGCTGTCCTGAAGCAGAGATCGAAGCTGATATCTAAGAAAAGTTGTAATTCTCGAATGCCTTCTAAAGCTCCTAGCTTTGAAATGACTCATCCAAATGAAATATTATCCTTTTTTAAATAAAGTTCAATTACGTACAAAGATTTAAAGTATAAATCATCTTTGTACGTTATCCTGAAGTTGAACAATTAGCAATATACTATAAATTTTATACAATTCTAAAAAGTAAAATGTTCGACTGAAGCTAGATCGTTGGATTTTCCGAGCGTTGAGTGGAGGAAATTGTGTGTGCGTGTGTGCGACAAAATCTATTTCTCTCTCTCCGTAGTCTGTACCTTTTGTGCTGTCGCTGCTTTTTCTTTATTTCTTTTATGCTTTTTGCTGTTTTTTTGTTTTTATCTCTCCTTTTTAAATTGAACATGAGAATATATGAGTATATATGATCATATGACATATGAAATATGAGTAGTTGAGTAGAGCGAATGTGGCGCATGAGATTGAGAGGGATTCACACTCAATTTTGATTTAAATTAAAATGTTCTGGCGGAGCAAGGCGAACAGGGGTCAGCTAGTTAAGAATAACCGTCAAAATTCCTAAATTAAAATATCAATCTGACACTTGGATCTGTTCTGTTTTTCTATTTAAAGATCGAAGTATCGAAGAAAAACAGTGCCACTCCGGGAGTGCCGACAGAAGTGAGAACGTGTGTATTTTTTTAATCTTCAGAAAATATTTTATTGCGTAGGAGCTACTTTTAAATTAAGTGTTTTTTTTTATACATTATTATAACTATAAAAAAAATGCAAACTAAGGCTTTTTGATGCCGTTTTTATTTTTTTTACAAAAAGGCATTTTTTTTATTTTAAATATGTTTTAAATTTTTATTTTTTTTTTATTCAACTTTTTAATTTTTTAAACATTCTTTGGCGAAAAAAAAAATTATATTTAAACTCGGTCTTAAAGAATGTGTTTCCACCTTCGAACTCTGTCCATTTTTCGAACACTTTATCTGTCATTCTTTAAAAATAATTCCAGCATCCACTGAACACTGTTTGTTATATAAATCAAAACTGTTTTTGTTTATTTTTTTATATTTATGTTTAGTTTTTGATTTATTGTTCCACTTTACGAAAAGAAAATATTGTTGGAATTATATTAGGTATTGAAAAAGGGTTTTTTCAAAATTGCGCATTTTTTGTTCAAAAGTGGTTGGCAACGCGAACATTGGTGTGGGAACCAAAGATAATGGAAAACAGAGATACATAACTTTCCAGTGGAAAGGCGGCTGCCTACAAGCTGTTTTTCCGATAAATTCATGAAGTCACGCACATATGCTCATTACTTTTCTAGGATATGTGAGTTCCTGAATTGGACTTTAATGCAGGAATTCGCTATTCTGAAATGTGTATTTCACTATTTTTTTGTTTTTAATCGAAACCTTAACAAAGAAGTTCAATACCAAACACACAAGAATTGAACAGCGCGACGCCCATAAAAGCAGAAGGAATGTTGGCCGGCCATAGCAACATGCTTTTTTGTAGCTCACACGCATTCACAGACGGGGTTGAAATTAAAAAAAAAAAAACTATGTAAACAAATGGGTTTTGGGGGGATAGACGTACGAAAGATATCCATATCTGGTCGGAACACCGGTGTCGCGATTTCAATGGTTTTTTTCCCATCTCAAGAATGCCCCAAGAAGCGCCTAAAAAAGTTTTCACTTCAAAAACTTATTACCCGGGTTAAAATTTTAATTTTTATTTTAGACCTAAAAAATCTGATTTCTTTGGTGTTTTTGCTAATTGCCAGAAATAAAGTTTTATGTTTACTATAAATATTCTTAAAACAGTACTTGAAGACCAAAAATTAAGTTTAATAAAAATGATGGTTTGTTTTAACTTATTTTAATTTTAAATCCATAAAGCGATCCAATAAAAAATTGTAGACGTAAAAATTTGTTTATGTTCGACCAGTGGGACGATATAAAATTAGCGTTTGAAGTTTGAAAAGATTTTTTCACTTCACTTTTTTACTTTCCAATAGGGCCCCAAATGGCCAGAGACGGCCTTGAATATGACAACTGTTCGCAGGAATTTGATGTTAGGACACTTGGCCAGGGTGTAGATATATCCCTTTTAAGTTTAACCATACTTTTGTTCATAAAACCGCTACGCCCATTTTCCAATAAAAATAATCTTGCCTCTGAAGATATCCTTTAAGCAGTCGTTTTTGAATTTATTTATTACAAACGCTTCGTAAATATTCCAACACAGTCATCAATGGGTCCTGCTAGCGAAGGGCAAATCGCTCTAATAAAATCGTATTCTTTCATATACAGATAACATTTAAAGGGCAAACTTTTCATCTGGCAAAAATGTCCTATATTCGACCTCCAAGGACGCACTTTGAATAATTCATAGCAAAAAGCTGGTTCAAGTAAACACAACCCAATGATTCACAATCATATCGCTTGGCATTTTAATAGACATCATTGCAATGTGACAGTTCAATGTGACATCCCGAGCACTCATGCATTTTATATTGAACGAATGCGAGCAACGACAACAGTTACCATATTTGGCATCATTGTCATGGCGAATCTGTCCATAATGACTGCAAAATGATATCATGGGTTTATTTGATTTGATTGAAATCTGCTACCACTACAAACACCATTATGATCCTTCTGCTCCCGAACAAGAAGGAACAAACAATAGCACATATCCACAGATATACGACACGCGTTACATTATTGGATTTCCTTCCCTGATTTCCTTTCGTTTCCCCAAGTTCTGTCACAAAGTGAGACGAAGCTTCATCCGGTTGCCACTGCTTATATTTATATTGAGAGCATACGACAAACGAGACATCCGATAAATGAGGCAGTCGCACAGAGGGGAATGCCTGCCTTTGATTTCTGGTCTAGCTGAGGAGAAGGCACTTCTCTGGGGAGCTCTGTGAAATTAGATTTGCCAAAGAGGTTTCTATGACTTCTTGGTTAAAGATTTTTCTTTATCTTTTACTTGAAAATTTGTTCGTGAAACAACAGAACGAGTGAATGGAATCCTTGACAAGATGAAGGCAATTGAAGAGGTTCGCCGTAACATACTCGTATATGAATTGTTCTACAATTCTGTGGAAAGCGGTGTGTGTAACTGGGATTTTTCCTTCCATTATTCGAGTTGAAGTTTTGAAAGGAGAATATTTTCTCTTGAAGTTGATTTGATATAAACATTGACTGGTGATGGAGTCTCTGCGAATGGGGCATGTTCAGTCGATATTTGTAATTTTGTTACAGGCATTTGGCATGTTTGTAATACTGACAGACGGTCCTTGATTAGTACTCAACGTACTCAAGGTACCTTTCCAATCCAGAGAGTACAATAGGCTAATGTACCATAAAATGAAGTGCACAAAAGAAGCAATTTTAAGCACCTTGTGGTTGTATTGAAGTCGACGGATTTTGTTGGCTATTTCAAACTTTAAAAGTTTATTTTTTGGCTTAGTTAAACAAAAGACCCTTCCTACGTGTTTTTCTCTATTCACAAATCAAAATGAAACAGAAATACATTTTTAAGTTGAGAAATATATTTAAGAAATGTTTCTGAAAAATGCATTCGGCATGGGCACTTCTCAAAAATTTTAATATTAATTGGCGCTGATTTTTACGGATCAACAAAAAGAGGATTACGGGGCGCAAAGCCGGTGTGAAAACGGTTGGAAATCTTAAGTTCAGTCATGTACATTAATGTATTATGGAAACGACTTTCGATTTCAAGGTAATCGCATATTGCCTTAAGCTGGCTTATTCGCACGCAATCCTATTATGGTATTGTGAAGATGTTAAAAAATGTATGAAATTTTATCCTTAATCGCCATCAAATTGTGAATGTAAGTTATGAATAAGCAGACAATTCAAAACGTTGTAATACATATGCGAAAAGGATACGTTTGGAATAAGTTCTTCTATCGCATGAAGGCTTTATTGAGCTAAGTTTGTTGAAAAAATTAATAGAGCTTACTAGAATAGTCACTTATGCATTCAGGGCAGAAATTTCTTAGCTTCACCAATGCCTTCGGTGTTTTTGGTCATCAGATTATTTGTCCACCAGGTTTTCTTGGCATTTCAAAAAAATATGGTGTCAATTTCCAATGAAAAGTCAGACCACTCAGCTTCACATTTCTTGTCAAAAGAACGACCTTAAGTCTCGAATTGATATAAATCCAGTAGAAAGTGAAAGTGTCATTTGACATGACATAAAGGTAGTCAGCACTGTCCCGGGTATTTAAAGAGGTGTACAACCAGTGAAACGCGCACAGCAGGTGCTGGTGAAACTTCAGTAATTCTAAGCACGGTTGCCACTTTAATAATATTTAATCAAATTTTTATGATTTCGGTAACTTTTTTAACACAAAAAAAAAACAAACTCGATACCACCTAATATAAAAGCTGCTTTATTTTTTTTCTGATTGAACGCATTGCACAGGTACCACCCATGTAACATTATTTTTTTTTGTTGAAAAAATAAGTAATATTAAAAAAAAAACAATTTGAATTTGGAAAATGTCTGCGTTTAATCAAGAAAAGGATTTCAAAGATTATTAGTACTTTAGTAAGTTAAATCCTATTTATTTAATTTTAAAAAGAAGCCGCTGCTTAACTGCTGAAAGTCTGGATAAGTTCCTATATAAATGTATTATATAAATGTGTTATATGTATTATGTTCTAAATAAATGTATTATATAAATAAAAATAAAATGATTTGACATCCTTTTCATAGAAGATCCGAGAGAATTGTCACGAAATTCAGAGTTGGTCTTTTCAATGAAAATCGTTGGAACATTTTTGTAATAGTTTGTTTTTTCTCACCATGTGAGATTTGGTTTTCTGTTGCCACTTTTTTTTTTTTGGTTTCTACAGTAAATTTGAATGTTTTAATAGGGCATATCAATATATTTCAATTTTGGTTCACATTTTGCCCGGATAATTGTATATTTTCGGATCACAGAGCGAAAAAATTGTTTCTAATAACACAACAGACATTTCAATCTGACATTTTGCTAGTGTGTGTTGGTGAGTTGAGGGCAATTCTCTAAAAATATCCCGGACACTGCTGTTGTGTTAATAATTGACCTGGAAGTCATTCATATTCAATGAAACATTGAATACATGAAAGAGTACTTCTAGATTTGCTCTTTTCATAGAAAGGGCAATTTTTTTCTTCAATCGAAAACGCAGAGAAACTAACTCTGAAGACTTAAACAAACGTCAGAAATTTAAATAAATTTCACGATTGCCTAAAATCATTTTACACGGCGAAAAATCGAAAATATAATGCGGCTTAAACATTTCAACGCCTTACGGAATGTGCCCGCTAAAACTTTGCTCTTCTCCGGACTCGGTCAGGTTAGCAAATTGTATTTCAATCCAGCGTTGCCAGTTTGGGGGTTTTCCCCCCTACATCTATGGGTTTTTTTGACGGACGGGGGGAAATCTGGGTTTTTTTTTTCTGAAATTGTGTTCAACTATTTTTTTTTTCTCACTAAAATATCGTTTTTTAGAAAATAGCTAAATCTGAGGGTTTTTCAGATTTATCTAGGGGGAAATATTTGAACCGTCTGGCAACGCTGTTTCAATCACACACTCGTCTTTGTAGGAAACTTGCCCACTTGGCAGTCTTATTTCGTCTCACCTTCCATTGGAATTTAGAAAATCGTTTCAATAATTATTTCCCACTCTCCGTTAAGGGAGCTTAGCCGCGTTTTAAGTTCAATCCCTCCACATAGTTTTGACATTCAACATCAAAGACAGAAAATAAAGCGTCCCCTTCTCGCGCCATCGTTTCGAAGTCATGATTACTCGATGTCGACGCACCCAAGACTCCCACCTCATATTAGTCCATTTCCTATACAGGTTGACTGAACTAATGATAATTTGAATATCTATCCTGCGGGACATCTCCTGCAACTTTTATTCATTATATACACATCCCAGGGGGGGTTCTATACAATTAAATACGAGCTTATGTACGTTACGTTGAATTAATGACCATTTTAGCATCACGTGGGTTGTACGCTATTCGTAACTCATTTAAGTCCGCCACCAGAATACCTATTCAAACGTGACATCCGATTTCCTCTGAGTCCATGTCCTTGCGAGAGATGAGAAGATAAATAAAGTGCGCTGCAGATAAAACGACACAGTTTCAGCGATCTTAAATGGATAAGCCATTATGATGTGATAGTTGCTCATCGCTGAATACCTTCGTCTATATTCCTTGAAAGTTTTCCACAAAATGACTGTGACTATCTGGAGAAAGAGGACCTTTTCAAGTTTTACGTGTACGATGGACGATTGCTTGTGTATCCGCAAATTCACTTATGACAATCTTCACAAGCTATATTCGAGAGCAAGGATTGGTGCGGAAAATTACTGAGGATACAACATGGGGGTAAAATAAATAAGGATTTTGGTGTACTCTCGCATGGGTAGGTATTTGTGTTAACGGGTATCTAATGTAGGTACCTTCCGGCTCAAATTGACTTGTAAATTGAAGAGCCTCGCTTAATTGATTCTGCCATGGAGATGGTTGTACCAAAGGTTGTGCCTTGGGACGATGAATTTTATGTGAAGAAAAGTGAGGTATGTTTGGGGGAAGTTCCTTAGAAACAGACTTTTGCGGTGGAAACTGATCATTTTGAAGTCTTTTATGAGAGAGGAAATTATCTTCGGCAGACAATAAATGAGGTAGCTGCAGATACAAGCCTCCGCAATGTCAGACTTGCGATGATATTGACAATGGCCGCGATTCTGATGAGGCTTTCAATCAATCTGAAAGTTCTACGTCGTTTTTTGAATTTTGATAGAAAGACAGCATTAGGCCGTCTTTTATTTTCATACCACCTAGGCAGACCTCCAGTAGCGAATCTTAGTAATAAACTTGATCTTTTAAATAAATCTGTCCTACATAAGTCAGCTAACAAGTCTTACAGTTCGGGTTTAAGATCGGAGTTCGCTGTCTTCGCTCATACTCTGGTAAGATGCTGAGTGGATATAAATCATCTAAATTATTCCTTTTTAGACGCTTTTTGTACCCTCTGGTGCCACATACCCACCATCGGTAAAATAAGATAAGATATGGCTTCGGTCATCTCACTAGGTTCGGGTCTTCAAGGTTTATTACGGTCTTCTATGAATTCATTCGAACGAAAGGTGTTTATGTTACATTATATTTCCTAATATTGTGGATCTCAGGTTATTAAACGGGACAGAGCCCTGGGCTTGCCAACTTCTTCAACCGGAATACTTATTTCTGTTTCATCTTGCTTTTCCACAAACATTAGTCACAAAAGTCCGCCATTACATGTGCGCACATACAATTTATGTTCGTTTATTGACAGATGTCAAATTTATCAAAGCTGATTGAATTTTGAGTTTCTTACTCCGCAAGGCAGGGCATTAACAGCGATTTCAATGTTACTATACAGCTTCCTTGAGGTCATCCCGATTCGTCCTCAAAAGTTCTGCGACACGTTTGTCTAGAGAGATCAACTCTCTCTCTCTCTCTCTTTTATCACCAAAATTTAGCAAAATGGTTTCCTAAGCGACACAGATGATCGACTGTGGCTTTATTTTTGAAAATTTCTGTTTTGTCCCGTTCTCATATCAGGTTGTTATTTAGAGCTTTGGCATAGAATGACTTTGACAGATTCCGTAATCAAATGGTCCACATATGTACTTGGACCTCCAACCAAGCTTTATAAAAGTTAAGTAAGAACAGAAGGTTTGAATTGTCAAATCTGAATGACAGCGTTCGAATTGCCTCCTTTTGTAATCGGATACAAAAGGATGCAATGCAGGCCACAATTTCCAGCGTAGCATCTGTGAACGGTCTCCATGAATTGATCACGTACCTATTAATCGTTAACGGATGGGCCGAAGTCGCGCAGAACACATCTGCTTCCCGGATTTCAGCCTCTAAGTCATGACGGTTACTCAACGGCTCACATTATTTTATGAAGGTATCAGCGAGTCGTAGGCAAATTTGGAACCACTGATTAAAGAAGACCGATCTTCCAGCTTATACAGGTCAGAGCAAGTAGAAAGTTGATGTTGGTACTTGAAGCAGGTTGTTGTAATGGCTAAAGGGCTAGACACAGTCACTAACGTAACTGCCCATACTCAATATCTTCGAAACCGTAGGTCTGTAATAGATGTCTTTCCGTCATTATAAAAACAAAAAAGCTGTCAAACCCAGTGGTGGTGTTTTAGGCTGGTTGTGCTTCAGGTTAGGGAGTCTTCTTACGAAGGGGATCCGTTTAAGTGCTACAGGTTAGGGAATCTTCTTACGAAGCGCATCCGTCTTCAAGTTAAGGAGTCTTGATACGAAGAGGATCCGTAAGATCTTCAGGTTAGGGAGTCTTGTTACGAAGCACGTCCGTCTTAAGTACCATACGCAAGAACCGCAGGCCGACATTCTCTAGCAATACTGCGGACAGCTCGATTAAAGTGGGCGCTTGAATCGAGTTTTTGGTTGATATCTAGCTATAAATATACGAGGACCCAGCAAAGCGCAGTAGTGTAATAAGAGCGATTATGAAAGTGAACGAAAAGTCTGTCTAATCCGGCTATGTGATGAAATATCCCACTTGTCTCCAATGAAGTTGGTTATTTGTGCGTTCCTTCCAAATGTTATTGCGCCCACTAAAAGCCTATGTGGTAGCTCCGCAGAAGTAGAAGACCTATGCCAATGATTGTACTTTGGAAGGGTTTGTAGCAAAAAGTTCAAGGTACCCTGGCTAAGCCTATACCTCAACACAGTACATGATGCGTTTTTTACTCATCCTGCTTACCAATCCCATTGTGTGACTGGAAAGTCAGCTTTGTCAACTTTGTATAAATAGTCGACAAGAACTTGTTTAGAGTTCAGTGAAGAATACCATATTTAGGTATCTGAGAGTGGATTGATATTTTTATTGATATGTCTCATTCGAGGCTCTAAGTAGATTTAAACAAACGTTAACGTTCCGTGGAAGGAAAATTACTCTATAGACCCGTCAATTTAGAAGAAAAAACCGTTCTCAGTAACCAAGTTCGATGTTAAGTTAATCAGACAGTTCATTACCCAGCACCAACGAGGCAGACATTAGCTACAACCAACGACCTTCTAAATGGTATCTGTCATCTGTCATCTGTCAATGTAAATGTTTATACTTGCGCGCCTTACTACGTAGACTTCACATCCATCCATCAAAATCGTGTCCTTCGTTTCACTTATAGTATATCCAGACCACCCCCGTTCAGTGCTCAATTATTCTAATCAGAACTTGTAGACAAAACTTTTCTGTATATTTTTGCAAAACAAAGAAATTTCATATTTCAAGACGAATATTGGCTTCTGCCAAACAGCAAAACTTTTCACTTCAGTCTATCCTTTCATACTTTGCAAGTTGTGTACTTAAACAAAGATATTTATTGTGATGTGCGCTATTTAGGTGCATTCACTTTTCCCTGTTATACAGGGAACGTCTCCAACAGCATGGGGGTTGCTTTCGTGCCGCATCCTTTTCGAAATCTGAAACAAAGGGCTGACTGGAAATAATACGAAACCGCGCCGCATAACAATATTCCCACGTAACCATACTTATAGCGAAAGTAATCAGAAAATTGGAAGCTGGACATTAAATTTTAAAGTGAATTGCTTCGGCAATATCAGGAGACATCACCCGTCCACAGCTGGCTCGTTTTAATTTAGTTAATAGACTCGTTAGATGGTTGAGATATATTCTCCTGATGCATGTATTTTACGATGATGTGCAAGGATGCATGCTGGGAGTTCATGCAACGACAGTCTTCATTTCTATTAGATTGAGGGGGAGAATGTGTTTTATTATTTTTTGTTTTCTTACATCCGGAAAGGCCAGGCGGTTTAAGGGACCATAAAAAAATTATAAATGAAAGACACAGAGATACGTGTGTATGACGCTCGTCTGCTGACTTCGATGTGATGTTCTCAATTTGCTGGGGAATGATTTTAAATGCAATTTGTCTTAATATTTTGACAAAAGTCCTTATAAGCACATTCTGCTCGCTCTATATATAGGAAGGGTAATGAAACTTGCCAATAAGTTTTATAGAAGGCACTCTGTGTATAGTTGAGTTGGAGATGCGCTATAGACAGATGTGGGTAGTGCTTACAGTTTGTATACGGCTTCAGGGGGTCGAAAAGTGTTCCTGGGTTCCGTATGGGAAAACCTTAAACCTTAAAAAATTAAAAATAAGCCAATAAGCCAGCAGATAGCTACTTATCTAAAGGGTGGGCCATCTAATGGTTTATTTTTAAACCATAGGTTATTTTGACACTGACAGCTGTTTCCCGCTCGAAATCTTGACAGAAAGTCAGTATCATGAACAACGTTGGGAAATATTAAAAAATTATTTCCAAATGGCTGCTGTGTAGCCCAAACAGTGCGATTTTTGAAAAGAAGTTTTGACCCACCTCGCCTGCTGTATGCAAGTTTGTGACAGAACGTGTTACTGCAAAGCCAGCAGAGGCAGCCACTTGAAGGACGTTGTGTTCCATAATTAATGGGAATGTTTTATCTTACTAATAAAGCCATGGAAAAAATTTAATTCTGTTCATTTTATTGCATTTTAAAAAAGAAACATATATTTAGCCAACCCTGTAAAAGTTTTTTGAGAGTGGCGAAACTAGGTGTCGCTATTTAATTGGATATAGCAATCTAAACCTAGTGGTAAATGGAATAACTTTCCTTTTTCTATAACTAAGAGGATGTTTTTGAAAATGAAGATTCAATGTAAATCCCGATGCACATTTTTTCCAATTTTTTGTATAACTAGTTCCATAGTTGTCAAGTGATGCATTCCATTACAACCGATGTGTGGTCTTTTTTACACTCCTATTGTATGTAGAGACCATCTTTCGGTAACTTGTTCGGTTTACAACATTTTGGTTATCTATGCCGGCTCCACACTCCTTTCCTTTTTTTTATTGCATGTAAATTTGGAAATACTCTTTTGACACTGGTCCCTACCAATAAATATTTTTAGTCTCGACTTTAAATTTAAGTAATTCAGAAGAGCTATATTTTCTAATTTTGCAATTGAGAGCTTCCGTAAATTTAAAGTCGATACTAAAATTTGTTATCAGTACGGCGCACTGTGCTTGTGACGTATTTTTTGCTGAACACAAAGGTGATCCATGTTCCCATCTTGTTTGAGACAGAATTGAAATAAAGGGTCCGCCAAATAACTTTTTTTTTTTTGAAAATGCTACTGAATATTTTCTCAAATTTCTTTTTTTATTTGAAAGTAAAATCCTTCCGGTTAATAATGGCAAATAATTTCATTCAAATGGCTGCCTCGGCTGGCCATGCAGTAGCCTACACGATCGGTCCAATTTTTAAGCACATTATCGATTGTTTGCAGCTGTATTTCACCAATGGCTTCACGAATATTGTCCTTTAAAGCGTCAATTGTCTCTGGCATGTCGGCGTAACACTTATCTTTTACGGCACCCCACAAATAACGGTGTAAAATCGCAGCTCCGCGGTGGCCAAACGACATCAGCTCTGCGGCTGATAATGCGATCTTCAAAAACAGGGCGCAAAACATCGAGTGTAGCTTCGGCTGTGTGGCACGTAGCGCCGTCCTGTTGAAACCAAATGTTGCCAATATCCTCCTCTTCAATTTTTGTTGGCCCGATAACGATCGCCATTGACTGTAACGGCCACTCCTTGCTCATTTTCGAAGAAAAATGGCCCAATTATGCCTCTGGACCAAAATTTCAATTTTCTCGGGTGTACGCACTCTCGCGAACGTCTGACAAACATCCGAGAGTATAACTGTCATGAAAGAGCTTCTCAATTGGCCGTTTGGACTCGGCATAAAATTGTAGATCCCTTCCATTCGTCCCAAAAATAAAAACTCACACAAGACGAATGGTTGTGAGAAGCTAGGCTTGGGTCCATACGGACCTGTTGCGCCAATTATTTATTTATTTATTTTTTACGCACTGTTTTTGGCTTTTCACGCTTTGGTTTATCGATGAGGATGTCAGTTGCTTTCACTTTTTTCACAAGATAACGAACATACGGAGCTGACGGTGCTTCTCTTCTTCCAAAATCCGTACGAAATTTTCGCACACATTCTGCAACATTACCATGATTCTCAAAGTAATGTCGCAATATTTCCTAGCGTTGTTCAAGCGTATACACAACCATATTCAGCGGAAGTATAAAACTAATTATCTGTCAAATCAGACATGAGCTAAGTGTTACCATTCGCGAAATAAGCACTAGTTGAAAAAGAAAGTTAGTTGGCGGACCCTTTAGACAAATTAAATTAACCCAATAAGACGGTCAACAGACTTGCAACATCGTTGTGCCTCTGAAAATGACCCAATAATAAATGGCTTGCTACTTGTGCTCTGAAAACTTTTCTAACTACTGAATAAAAAAACCCAGGGGGCAGATTCCGTCTTAACGATATTGTTTTTGAAACTTTGATCATCAAAATAATATATATTCTGTTTGAATTTTTTTTTACAAACGTCTTTATATTTGCGGAAAATTAACTGGATTAAGCTCTCAAACTTGTAATTTTAGCATTTAGATGCTAATTTTGGAGGTCTGTCGAAAAGACGATATTCGTCTAAAAAGTTACGGAATGAGTGCCCTGGTCAACTGGGATCTTGTCAGTCAAGTATATGCTAGTGACGCAGCAGTAAAGTTCATGGAAGGCAAACACTAAGGAGGACCAATTTTATACACACCAAGCCATGAACCTTCATTAAAAACTTTTTTTGTTTTTTCAATCAATTGCAAAGAGTACATATGAATTGTAAAATACCAGACAGAAACCAACTTAAAGGCTTTCACGATAGGTCACTATTAATATTCGCAGACTGCTGAAGAATACACGAAGAAGTCAGCGCTGGGATCGCCTCCATGGACCTCTATCTTAACCAATGTTTCTGTATCCGAACTGTCATAAATAGCAAAAATACAATCAAAGACTATGAAACTTTGAATATATACTTTACAACAAACAGCTCATCTTCTCAGTCTGGCTTTCATTTCGAAACCATTTTTTTATTTCGATTTCTTACCGCTACTGGAAAGTCAAAAATCGACTTAAAGGGAAAGAGAAAAAAGCCTAAAACGAATGTTGAGAAAAGAAGAGACTGTACTTTTAAGCACACAAAAAGTGTTTACTTGCCAAATTTTCGACCCAAAGAAATCCATCAGCTACGACCTAAAGAGTGACCGTGCATTAAAGCCCTTAATGCTGTTACTGGGCACTGGTTTTGTCTTCCCAGACATGATTTGTGCAGAAACGTGAAGCAGGACATTGAGTAGCAAGAAGAAGAAGAAGTATATCCAAATCAATAATCACAAAAGAACGATCTCGATGCCAAATTTACCTCGGGCAAAAGACGACAAAGAAGGTAAACGTATGGAAGATGTATTTTGGGGAAGTTTGTTAAAAACCCAAGTTTAACTTCTAAAGTGCTCGAGCTTAAAATGAAAATATATACTGAATAGGTACCCGATTATCTAAAGGATAATTCAGATCAGAGACGCCTTTCTGAACTCGATTGGTCTGTAAAAAGTAGAACTACGAAAACTGAATATAATTTCTACATTTCGCCTAAAAGTTTAAGAACAAACCCATAAGACGTGGAACCGGGTTTTATGGAAGACGTGTTTGGATGCCGAAATTATTTCGTGAAAAATACACACCATAGTCGTTCAGACCAGTTAGCATGGCGGCGGGTTTGTAATGTTTTAGGGTTGTACGAGTATACCGTAAAACGCTTATGCAGATGAAACTTTAAAACAAACTTTAAACAATTACGAATTCCCATCTGCCAAAAGACTAATCGGGCAGTAATTTATTCTCCAACAGGAAAACACTTCTTGTCACAAATGCCCAATGGTGATTTAACTATTACGGGATATTAAACAAGAAACACACAACTGGCCGCCCCCAGGCGCATATTTAATGTTTTTTACGTCGTACTCGGAATTTTGCTACGAACCCCGAAAGAACTATTACAGAATCCGTCGAAGGGGACATTTTTGCTAAGAATTTCGAAATTCGTAGAAAGTGGTATCACTGAATCCAAATGAATCAGAATTTTGACATTTAAATCTACGAACAATTTGATTTTTCGTAGTGCGCAGACAAAAACAATTCAAAATGCAAAAACCGTTAGTTTGTTACAGAATTATGGGATAGTAATAATTTTTTGTTCATTAAATGTCGAAAATTTCAACAAATAAATTGCAGTACCAGTGAATGGTGGAGCTGCCATGGCAGAATCCTGAAAATGAACACTGTGCCATTCCAACTGAATGGTCCTTACCAACGCTGTTTTGGTATCCGCATTCGCCCATAAACCTTAAAACGGCTACAAGCCGACTTAAGGAGTGATTGACGAAGATAAAAAAGTGGGACCAAGTTTCTGTTCGAGTTCCTCCAATATATATATTTAAATGCTTGTTTGTTGAGACGAAATTTTTTGTTTAAATCTGTAAACTTCAATTTATTCTGGAATAAAATAAATTGTTCTGCAACAACTTAAACTTGACCCTTGAGGTAAAACGGATTACATACATCCCTCAGTATCCTGCGCTGCATTTTTAAATCACCTTTGCATTGAATATTCTCCTCCTCACTAGCAACAATTGCAAATGAATCCATTTCTAAGGATTTTTTTTTTATGAAAATACACAAAAACACGATTTATAATTTATTTATTTTTTCAATCTCGCTTTTTTGTCGTTAAGCAGTTGATTTCGCAATTTCGAATATAACTGTTAAGTGCGGCAATGCTTTTGACGGTTACATTCGGACTGATACACATTTTTTCGTATTCGTATCGTAGATCCGAATTCGTAACTTTATTACGAGGGATTCTGTGATATACGTGATTGAATATGGATGATGATTGCATTAAAGGGAAAAATATCTGTTTCTCTGACGGGGAGCAGGGAGGAGATCGTTTTTGTTGTAACAAAGCGCTGGGATTGGGTTCCTGTAGAAATGTTGCAAAAATTCTTTATTTTATTTTTTAAAAAAATGTAATTTGTTCCTTTTTAAAATTTAACTTAATTTTTTTTTTAAATAAAACAAAATAATTATGCCAAAGTAAAAACGTAATTTCATTAATTTTAATGAATAATGCTAATGTATTCAAAAATAAAAATTGCATATGACACTAAGTACATTTATTTTTGCATTTTTCTGCTTTTAAATGAAACTAGAGCAGTACGAAAATTCCCGATAGGAGTGAGTGCGAACGCACCAACTTTATTAATGTAGGCAACTAAAATAAAGAATGCATTAAAAATGTATTCAAATTACATATATTTAGCTGCTGGCTGCTTCAAGATTATTTGATAACAAATTCGTTTGAAAATTTGTGGTTGCCTTGCAAACATAAGTAAAACAGTTTCAATCTCTTTTACACACCGCCGACTTTTCAACATGATAAAAATGGGGAAAAAATTAAAAATGCAGTTTAATACGGGCATTAAATAGCAAACTTTTGATACAACAGATCTTTCAGGTCGCAGTGTCAGCCATTAGGGCATGGGATTTAATTAAAAAAAAAAGTAAGCAAACTCTGTATTATTATACCCTCCACAGGAAGGTATATTCACTTTGTCATTACATTTGTAACGCCAAGAAGGAGTCCCCGGAGACCTAACAAAGTATAAATATTCTGAATCAGGATCACATTCTGAATCGATTTAGCCATATCTGTCTGTCTGTCTCTCTGTCTGTCCGTCTGTTGAAAGCACGATAGCGCCCAAAGGAATTGAAATAGGCGAATGAAATTTGGTGAAAGGACTTCTTTTTATCGTCGTCAGGTTGGTATTGAAAATGAGCTATGTTGGTCAAGTAGTTCGGGCACCTCCCATACAAAATCAATATTAGACCCATCTGTCTCTCTGTCTGTTGAAAACACGATAGAATCCAAAAGAGTTTACGTAGGCAAGTAAAATTTTGTAAGTAGACTTTCTTTTATTGTCGTCAAGTTGTTACAAAAAATGGGCTATGTTGGTCAAGTAGTTCTGGTAGCTTCCATACAAACCAATATTAGGCCTTTGTGTCTCTCTGTCTGTTGAAAACAGGATATCGTCAAAACAAATCTACCTAGGTAAGTGAAATTTTGTGATAGGACTAACTTGTCGTCGTCAGGTTTATATATAACCTCCCATACAAAACCAGTTTGGCATGACTTGTATGCAGTGGAGGGTATCAAAGCCGATGATAACACTTTTACTTGTTTTTATTTCTTTTCACTTGTTTCTAGAATTCATACGATTTCACTTTTAGTTTTGTCAAAATATGAAGCCTTTCAAGGCTTCCTCATTTTGTGGACTTTATCGACAATTGTAGCCGCAGTGGGTTATTGGTTAGTGTGTTTGACTACTAAGCGAGGAGTCCCAGGTTCGATTGTCGGAAAAAACTCAAATTCCATCTAGGGGCATTTTTTTCACTGCGCCACTTCTCGTGAAGGTCTGACAGACATCCGAGAACATACCTAACTATCATTAAAAATCAGTTTGGACTCGGCATTAAATTGTAGATTGTGGCAAAAATGAAAAGGTCACCAAAAATAGAATGGTTGTGGATGCTAGGCTTAGGGTCCCCACGCACTTGTTGCGCCAAATAATTATTTAGTATTAATTTATCGACCTATAATTTAATATTACAAATAAAAGTCTAAATTATATATTTTTGCACCTCAATTATATAACAATATTCAACTTGCGACATCAAAGTCTAAATCCCTCTCTACAATTTATTCTCGTTTCAGGTATGTACGTTGTAAACTCCACAGGACATTTTATTTAACGTCTCCATTTGTCAGAAGTACCAACAGGTAGGTATTCTCGAAATTTCAGACTGCAACTCAAGGAGTACAAGATTGCCCTCTAACGTTCTAAATTGGCTGCTAAATGTCAAAGGTCTGACTAAGAACTACAAATTCACTTTAAATTTCCAAGGATAGGGTAGATGGTAGACTAACAAACGAGTTCCCTTGCAGAGTACATCAAGTCGTTGCATCATTTGTTTAAAAATCACGATCCAAAAGAATCCGATTATGATTCAATCAGTTGGAAGATTAAGAAGCTCCTCCTAGCTGGGTAGAACCCTACCAATTGCGAGAATGTGCAGATGCAGCGAGTATGCACTTGTCAAGGCATACTTAACTACAGGAATGGAACATTTTTCCCACTTGCAAGTGGACCTCCAACCCTCATTTTCTTTAAAATTGCAGCCCACACACAACAATACACAGTGGGTCTTTATTGAAATCGGAAAATAGTCTTCAATCAATTTCTGTTTATTTTTTTGTCATCCCTCTATCGGAGCATTTCGGAATTTTATCCTTTCTCCTGCCACAGTTCGCTCTATAAAGTAGTAAAAGATTTTATAGCGTATTCGCATCTATTGTCATTCGCAGAGAACCTGTGTACAAGCATATAGGGTATTTGAGTATTCATGAACTCTAATTTGATGGGGCTACGACGACGATCAGGTTGATGATGACGACGATGGGGATGGGCATAGTTGCTATGGGCCATCTTACACATGGCCACTATCCAGGCGATTGAGCTCCTCCGGCTGACGACCGACGACGTGTTCAAAGGGTACAGTCGTTACGTGTGTGTATTTAGGTCTAGGAGATGGGAAATGTTTTCCATTTGCCTCGGGATATCATGTCCCTTTCACTATGTATACAGTACTCGTGTGCTGTATGTATTGATGTGGCGTTAAGGCAAGGAATGTGTCCCCAAAATTAAATTATACCCTCATTTTGGTCAGAGAGGACTATGATTACTATGCCTATCATACCCGATGGATGTATGTTGTTTGCTTGGGTGTCAGTGTGCGTATTGTGTGCAGGACAAAGTAGACGAATGATGATTACATTTTGGTTGAGTTACAAATGGAAAGGCTTTAAGGATGCGAATTGTTTTATTTGTATCTGGGGAACTGTTGTGCGTAGAGAGGTTCTCTTCAATAAATGCCGACCTCTGGCTTAGGACCACTGAAGTATCTAATCTTTTTGAGTGGTATTAAGGACACACACCTGCCACTCGAACTAGCAGCAAATTTCTCTATTTATGTTATTTTAAAGAAACTCTAAGTAGGTCATGTCATAGGGACTTGCGAAGGTATTTCCCTTTGTCATGATAAATCTGCGCTTCAATATAAGACGAAGAGGTATGCAAGATGGAATGGAAAATGTTTTCAAATGACTGCGAAGTTTATAATAGGTTGGGACTTGGGAGGGCTTCGCATTTTATGATTATGAATTGTTTCATTACATACAGATGGGCATGTTGTCGTTCTCCTGGGCTTGGAAATCCTTCGTGGAGCTGAATCTTCTGTTGAATAGAATTTTTGCGGTTTTTCTTTCCCGATTTGGTACTGCAAGTTCATCACTTTTGATAAATCACTTCATCAGTACACAGAAAGCAGAAAGCCTTCAAAAGAGGGCGTTCAAAATTTGTTTCAAAATAGCTACTAAGACTGTTGTATGAACGACCACAAGACGTAATGAAATTTGAATATATTGCTAGTCTCAGTTTAAAGAAAATTAGAATGCTCAGCTTGGTCCGAGTCAGTTTCAGCCGCCTTTTCGTTTCGTTTTCTATCGCTTTTTTGCTTGGAGTTTGGAAATACTGTCCAATAACCTGTCACTTTTTCGTTTCATCAGAGTTTGGAATTTCAAACAACCCGGCACTTTTTAGGGTTAGAAACGAGCTTGAACTGTATCACCGCTTACTAAAACCTCTCCAATTGCATGTCGTTTTTTCGTTTCATCAGAGTTTGGAATTTTTGTCTAACGACCTGTCACTTTTTCGTTTCAATGGGGTTTGAAACTACTGCCTAACGATCTTGAACTGCAACACAACCCAATCTTCCATTTTTTGTGGGTTTTTTTAATTTCATCAGAGTTTGGAATAACTGCCCAACCACCAATGGAAAGTAGAAGAAAAGAGATACTAACGGAGCTGTCACCTGTCAGTGTCAAAGTAACCTAAAGTTCAAAAATGTGTGCTCGTACCAATCTTTGCTTGTAACTTTTATATGGTTCAGCGTAGTCACACGTAGATGGCGCTTAAAATGCATGTTCCCCAACCAAAATGGCGATAGAGTTACAGTCATTTGTGTAACTGTTTTTGACTTCAAAACTGCGGATGCTGCATTCGTTAAGTTAAGTGGAAATGACGTGTCTATATATTCGTCAAAATGCAATTTCCTTTTATTCCCCTTTAGAAAGACTAAACCGTGTAACGCTGAGTTACAAATTCCTGTAGTGAAAGCAAAAACTTCCAGCTGGCTGAATTGACTTTTATGATTTTGAGATGAAACTTGTGTATCTTGGGTGACGGAGTAAGTCGCCTTAAACTAACCTCAAACGTCGTTTGATGCCAGAGTCTTGCAGGGGCAAACATAATGTGTGTACATTTCCCGTCATTTTTGGTCGCGAAATAAATCCTTGAAAAAAGTAAGAAATAAACCACCCAAAAGAAGCAGGAACATCAAAAGGCCTACAGCGCAAAACTCCCATCAGACCCCAGCGAAAGGAGAGTAATAGAAGAACGAAACCCATAGACCTACATCCGTATAGTAAGTAATGTCGAGAACCGTCATACATTTTCCATTTTCTTTTCGCCTTCGATAATGAAATGCTTGCGCGCTTGACGTTCAGGTTTCGTAAATGGACCGCAGTGGGACCCAACAGAACAAGTATAAGATTTCAAATTTGTTACTACACCACAACAGGAGCTGTGCATCTCTGGCAGTCACTTCAACTTCAAAATGATTCCATGTTGTTGCTCGCTGCTATCACACACAGATCGTCGTCACGGCCAAATGGAGCTCGGCACATCCCTACAAACAAACCCCGTTGGGAAAGGTTGGTTGCCGCCATTTTATGTGCCGTCCAAAGCAATGCAATTAAGAATGTCCAGTAGCCCTGCTACCCGAGACCGAGAGCTTATACATATACCTGGAGCGGGAGGGGCGCTGGCTCGGTGGTACGAGTAGTGCTGTACGCCAACGCCAGCCCTTCCGGCTGCACTTTGGCATTAAAAAGTTAGCAGAGGACTGTAATTGAGTTGAAGTGGTTGCTGCCGTGTTGCCATTGAATTGGATATTCTTAGAAAGTACAGCGCGCTCTGGTATCCCTGGCTCCCAAGGCGAATCTAGACCTAGTACCATCCGCCGGCTTTCCTCCACCCATCGCATCGCATCTCTTGAGTTGGAAAACAAATACACAACAGAACGACTTCATGCCGTCCTGTTGCCCTATAAGGACTTGTGATTTCACAAACGGATTTGCGTCGCTGGTACAATTACTTTGTAGGTTGCTTTTAGTGTTTTTGTGGGGTGAAGGTGTTGCCGGAAGAAATGAAAATAATTTCTTTTTACTGCCCGCACGCCATTGTGTTGGTGTGTTGATGGAAGTAGGCTTCTTTCGTTCTGAGAGGAATGCAGCACTACTTCAGCGAGGTGAAAGGAGAATTTTTTTTGGAAATCATCTCCTGGCTGCTCAGTTGGAAATTTTCATTAGCAACAGCTTCTGGGGGTGGATCGATAGACATTTTTGTGCAAAAAAAAAAAAAAAGAACCCAGCCAGGCAGGTGCAGATTCAATTACTTTTGTGAATCTCGACGACAATGCTGTTAAGTAATATCGGAGACAGGGGTGGGGATACACTCTCATTGTAGGATGTTAATTGAATAATTAAGTGGAAGACTTGTTTGCACTTTGTTTTGGTACTGTGCCAGGGATAGGTTGATGAGTGTGATATTTTGTTAACACTCGTGATGATTGGGTTGCGGGTGGGAGGGCTCAATTTGAATTTCGCTTTACCGTTGAGGGGACAGTTTAGAGGATGAGGGGGAAGAATGTTCTCTTCTGAAGTTAGATTGGTATGTTGTATGAGAGGAGGGTTATTTATTCGTTCTTATAAAATCAGGGAAATGAACTGACAAGTGAACAAACATTTTCTGGGCAGGGTGACAGGATTTCGACCGCGGAAGTTGGAAGACAATTAAGAGTCTATTGTCAGGACTTTTGTAGTTCCGTTCCACTCAATCATGTACATTTAGGTTTGCGATTGTGAAGCCATGAAAATCTATTTTAACCAGTAGTCCTTTTCTTAGGTGGACGCTGGATAACTATACAAAAAAAAATCAGTAACACTCCGGGAGTGCCGACAGAAGTGAAAACTTGAATTACGTGCGTAATTTTTTTAATCGTCACGAAATATTTTATTGTGTAAGAAATAGTCTTAAATTAAGTGTTTTTTTATTCATTATTATTTGGCGCAGTGGCTAAGTGTTGGACTACTAAGCGAGGGGTCCGAGTCCCGAAAAAAAACCCAAATTCCAACTTTTAGTTTTCTTTTTTTCACTGCGCCACGTCTCGAGAACGTCTGACAAACATCCGAGAGCGTAACTGTCATGAAAGAGCTTCTCTATTAGCCGTTTGGACCCGGCATAAAATTGTAGATCCATTCCAAAAATGAAAAACTTACGCAAAACGAATGGTTGTAAACTAATATTACAAAAAAAAAATGCCAACTAAGGCTTTTTCGTGCCTTTTAGTCATTATTTCATTAGCTAAGGCTTTAGGCTTTTATTTTATTTTTTATTTTATTTTATTTTCAAAGGATACAATATAAATGAATTTATACCGTCCGGATTTTAAGCCGGGGAACTATGCCCATATGGCTGTTTAATTTTTGGTTTTTTTACAAAAATGCATCTTTTTTCATTCAATTTTTTTTTTTATTCAACATACTGCCTTTTTAATTTTTTTAATATTCTTAAAAATAGTTGCCAAAAAAAATTATATGTAACTCGGCTTAAAAGAAAGTGTTTTAACCTTCGAACTCTGGCCATTTTCCGAACCCATCATCTGTCATTTTTTAAAAATAATTCCAGCATCCACTGAGCAATGTTTGTTGTATAAATAAAAATTGGTTTTGTTTATTTTTTTATATTTGTGTTTAGTTTTTGATTTATTGTTCCACTTTACCAAAACAATTTTTTTTTTTTCATATATTGTTGGTTCCCAACAAATTAAACTACACAAATCAACACGAAATAACACTGGCTAAATTGTAATTAGGCAAATGTAATTGCCTACCAATTTGCACTATTGACATTGTTACAGTTATTGCGCATATTGAGCTAGTCACTGAGTTATGGAAATGAGAAATACATATCACAGATGACTGGCATATAATATGCGCAATAAAATAAACCTGATCGCGTCAAATCTTCGCGTATTTTATTAAATTAAAATCTTTGAGAAGAAATCACGACCGACCGAGACAAGAAAACAAACGAAATGTCAAATGTGCAACGTGGTGGTAATAAAGCAAAATAATGGAAAGAAAGAGAAAGATGATCAAGCACCCTATTCTTACACCCACATCAAATATGGTGCATTATTGTAAACACCAATATTAAAATAAATGTAATCAATGTAATTATTCAGCAGTTCCCATTCCCATGAAGCAGATGATTGTATTATTATATCTATAGGTATATAAGAAGTTCAAGTTCAATAACCATATGAGGTAGAACAAAAATTGTATATAAAGAACAGTAGCAACTAAAAACAAAGCTTCATGGGAACTAAAATGCAGATCGTACGGAAACTTGTCAATTAGCATTCGATTAGAGCGGTATTGTCTATTAAAGTTATAACGTAATACGAGCAAGTTTGTTTCATTTTTATGCCCATCAATTTACCCAGGTTTCGTGCAAGACATCCTTCTTGCATGAAAGATTTTTTTTCTAAGTCCTCAGCTTAGGACATATATTATTGAAAAAGCCATATTTTTTCCCAGTTACGCATATTTTCGTCAAATGCGGTTGGCAACGCGACCATTGGTGACGGAACCAAAGATAATTTCAAACACAGATATATAACTTTCCAATGGAAAGGCGGCTGCCTACAAGCTGTTTTTCGGAAAAATTCATGAAGTCACTCACATATGCTGATTACTTTTCTTACTTACAAAAATTAGCTATTCAGAAATGTGTATTTCACTTCTTTTTTTTTTATATTTTAATCGAAGCCTTAAAAAAAGTAAAAGTGTGATCATCGGCATAAACTAACTATTAAATAGACTGACAGCTTCAGCCAAAAAAGAGAAATTGCCTGCAAGCTGAATTTGACCTTGGATGTAGCCCAGTTTGAATTCATGTATTTGTGCCTATGTTAATGAAAGGAGACTCACTCATACTTGAAAAAAAAAAACAGCCTACACTCTTCCGGTTTAAACCGGATGTCGCCATGTCGGTAGCCTGAGGTGGACTCTCATTTCAATATCGAGGGCTGTGCTGTAAACAGTAGTTTTTCTTAGTTCCAGGTTGACATTTTTCGCTACTTTTTTTTATAATTCAATTCATTTCTTATAATTCAATAGAAATTAATGTTCAAATTACAGGATATAAAGAAAATGAATATTTTTCAAAGTCATTTTATAATGAATTTTGGATAGATAGATATTATTTTTATGCTCTCGATATTACAAAATTGTTCGCCTGTCCGCCATAGAATTTCGTTTAAGTTTCGCAACCAATTTCTCCTTTCACATCTCCATTTTTTTTGAATGATCGATTTGGTGAAAAAGTTAACAACAGTATTAAACGAGACTGACAACTATCATCGTCACTTGAAAAAGTGTAAGAAAAATTACAAACTCAATCAAGCAAAAAGAAATACGTCAGTTTTCTAGAAAAAAAATGGGCAGAAACAATGATAGGCCTGTTTTTTTTTAGATTCGTTCTCAGCAAAGCAAAATAAAGTAGGATTTTCAGCACTATGAACTACGCTCTACTTGACACTTCGAGGCTCGCAGTAGTAATTGTAATTTGTGTGCTGAAAATCTTGCTTTACTTTGCTTTGCTAAGAACGAAACTAAAAAAAAACGCCTTATGTTGATAACTTTCGCTATCATAGTTTTTTTAAAATAAAATACATGTTATCGTGGTGCAATAAAACAAAGAATTTAAACTCTCCGAACGCATCCATCAGCTGACAGCAACTCACGAAATACACTAAATCTCAGTCAGTGTTCTTAGCACTCTCTCTCTTTTTATTTTTCCCACGAAGTGTGTTCATTATTCCCTTTTCACTAAACTCAAATTACCTCTATTTTTGTATGAAAAAACATGCTTTTGAAAGTAAAATTTGTATTGTTCGGAAAGAAAATTACGTTAAATTAATCTTCAGTATAAAAATCGCAGTTTGCTAACATTATAATCATTATTTTTGGTACTGGAAATTGTTGCTAAAGGCAAATTTCCTTTTTATGTACATTTAGTGCGTTCATATTCATGGTGAAATGTAGTTTGAATGTTTTCTTGTCAGATTGTTGATATTCCCACAATTTTGACGTTTTTTCCTCTTACACACGGAAAGTTTTTCAAAATTGAAATTCCCACAAAAAGGTAGAGATACCACGATGTAGGAACACTGCTGAGTGTCAGTAGTTTATGCCAACTCACGCCATTTAGAATTGCATTTTTTTTGCTACTTCAGACGTATTTACAGACAGTAAAATAGCGACCGGTGGGATGGGCTTCTATTGAAAAAATCTGCGTGGTAAATCGGGGAGACGTAGGAAAGCCGTCAGTCTATTTAATAGTTAGTTTATATCATCGGTCTGGCCGATGATTTGATACCCTACACTGCATACAAGTCATGCAATATTGGTTTTGTATGGGAGGTACCAGAACTACTTGACCGACAAAGCCCATTTTCAATACCAACCTGACGACGATAAAAAGAAGTCCTTTAACCAAATTTCATTCGCCAATGTCAATTCCTTTGGGCGCTATCGTGCTTTCAACAGACAGATAGATAGACAGAGAAACAGAGAGACAGACAGACAGTCGGACATGGCTAAATCGATTCAGAATGTGATACTGATTCAGAATATTTATACTTTATGAGGTCTCCGGTGACTCCTTCTTGGCGTTTCAAATGTAATGACAAAGTGAATATACCTTCCTGTGGAGGGTATACTAATCTATGACTACCGCGCCTATGAAATTGGTATTTGGGTTCTACAAATTTTGAACTAGATCCTTTAACTTCAAAGCCATTTTGTGTCATTTTTTGTTGGGGTATAAAACGGTTTTATTTCTAGTCGTTTAAGGGCCGTTTGCTCATACGGCTCATAGTGAATTGAGTGCAACATAAACTTTTATGTGACTGTTTACGCCCTAAAAAACAGTAGCTTATAAGTATTTGAGTAGAATTTAAATCGTTAAGAGTCGCATGAGCCAACGGCCCTAAATGTGGGAACTTTATATTTAAAATTTATTAAGTCACCTTTGTTGCACAAGTATAAGCCCGCGCTGTTTAGTGCGTTTATTCTCCACAATATATCTTTTTTTATTTATTTTGTTGACATCTAAAAACTGCAAACAATCTGTCAAGTGGGTCATAAGTCAACATTGTAAGATCGCACCCAGACAAGGTACCTTCATTTTCTACTGTGCCTTTCAAAATCACCCATTGATCCTCACATAGACAGACTGAGTGATGTCTATTCAAGTACTCTCAGGGAAACAGCTTGTAACGACAAAAATACCATCAATCGAAAGGAGGCTGTAATATCTGTGTAAACACACAGCCTGCCTCTCAAGGTCAAGTGTTCGAACACACCATAAATCTAGCAGCAAAGTCAACACCTTTAATTAATGATTCAGTTCAGTTGCCCAACGGAACGATGAGCAGGAAATCCTTTTCCAAGTATATGTAGATACAACTCGTAAATATCTGCAAAAAACATAATTCACACTCCATAAGACAAGAGTGTGCTCAGAACCACAACCAACAACCAAAAACCGACCGGATAAACAATCTATATTTTTCCCCTGATCCGCATATCCGACTTGATGCTGCCTGTGTATCTACTAAAATTTTTTAGCTGGTTTGGTTTTGGCAACACCGGTTTTGACAGCTGACGTGTGTTTAGTACCTTGTGTCACTGTCAAACAGCTTCAGTTTGGTTTGCAATTTAACCATGGATCGTCTTACAAATGAACAACGCTTGCAAATTATTGAATTTTACTATCAAAATTCGTGCTCGGTTCGAAATGTTCATCGCGCGCTGCTTCCATTTTATGATCGGCATTCTCGACCTTCTGAGCAGTCTATTCGGAAGATTGTGACCAAATTTCGCACCAAATTTACTTTGTTGGACATTAAACCACCAACACGTTTACGTACTGTGCGTAGTGAAGAAAATATTGCGGCCGTATCAGCTAGTGTGACAGAAGACCGCGAAATGTCGATTCGGCGCCGTTCCCAGCAGTTAAGCCTTTGTTACAGCACTACGTGGAAAAATTTGCGGAAGGATTTGGGCGTAAAGCCTTTTAAGATACAGCTGGTGCAAGAACTAAAGCCAGCCGACCTACCACAATGCCGAATTTTTGGTGAATGGGCTCTTGGAAAGCTGGCCGAGGATCCGCTTTTTTATCGAAAAATTGTGTTCAGCGATGAGGCTCATTTTTGGTTGAATGGGTACGTAAATAAGCAAAATTGCCGCATTTGGAGTGAAGATCAGCCAGAAGCATTGCAACAGCTACCAATGCATCCCGAAAAAGCCACTGTTTGGTGCGGTTTATGGGCCGGCGGCATTATTGGGCCATATTTCTTCAAAGATGATGCGAATCGCAGCGTTACTGTCAATGGTGAACGCTACCGAGCGATGATAACAAACTTTTTTTTGCCCGAAATGGAAGTTCTTGACTTGCATGATATGTGGTTTCAACAAGACGGTGCCACATGCCACACAGCACGCGAAACAATGGCGCAATTGCGAGGCGAGTTTGGTGAACAGTTAATTTCACGTTTCGGGCCGGTCAATTGGCCGCCTAGATCGTGCGATTTGACACCATTAGATTATTTTTTGTGGGGGTATGCCAAGGCTAATGTGTATAGGGACAAGCCCGCTTCGATTGACGCACTGGAAGCCGACATCCATGCATTCATTCGTGAGATACCGGCCGATATGTGTGAAAGAGTATGCCAAAATTGGACTCAGCGGATGGGCTACCTGAGACGCAGCCGCGGTCAACATTTGCATGAAATTATCTTTAAACATTAAATTGCAAGGTTCAAACTATCGATTCAAATAAATATTTCATTCATTTTTTCGAATTTTTTGTGTTTTTTTTTTAAAAAAAGTTCTAAACCTCTTAAAAAATCACCCTTTATAAACCATCTACACCAAGGTGAGCTTTGGTTGGTTTTCGGTTATTGTTTGTGTTTTGGTTAATTTTTATATGTTATCCATTGATGCTCGTGTTGATTTAGAATAAAAATCTGTTTTAATGATGAAAATTGTTTGCTTTGGAGTTGTATTTTTAATTTTTTTCGTGGTATTGGGCTTTCTCTGTGGGAATTTAGTACTCTGCTCAGTACTAATTCGTGCGAAATAATTGAAAACGAGAGACAATATATTTATTTTGGAATTGTTATAAATATTAATTTTTCGATGGGGATGGTTGTTTTTTATTTCTGGCTTTGTGTACAGAAGAGCTGATTGATTTTTGGTTCAATTGCGTGTGCAATCCATCTGCCAATTAGGGCGAGAGATATTAAAATTGTTTTCACTGCCAATGAGAGAGATGAGGACTATTACAGAAATTTTAATTGAAAAAATGGCATAACTCGATGTGGCTTGGGTTAGATTTAAACAGTAGACCACATGTAACGCAGGCGATGTCAAAGTGCTGGCAGTAGGTGGTTCCCTGGGCTAACCGCATACAGCGAACTGTCGGTTGAATTTTTTACTAGGACGCATCGAACATCTGGGAGAAATAAATCAACCTACCCCTCGGATATCGTTATCTGCCGATTTGTTTGATTTGTTAATGAACTGACAATGAGCGGGGTGGTGCAAAGAGCGGCGCCACCTTATGACGTCAATACCAGCAGCGCGCGTAATAGACTTCAACACATCATGGAAGATTTATCAGCAGCCGGTGCTGGTGTAATTGATTAACACCCCACTAGTTGTACATACAAGTCAGATTGACTCGCCACCCGAATCCCCGAGGAGGTCAGACCAGCTTATATCACATTAGGTACCGCCCGCAGGCGAATGTATACTGCTCGCAACAATTGAATATACTTGTCACCATCAGGGTTAAGTGAAGCAAATTATGTGGCTTATCGCACCCAAAAGCATAGTTTCGGCTCTCAAGTCGTTGCGACAGTCACAGCGCTGTGCAACCGAATATCATTTGCATTTGTGAGAGATGCGGTTGCGGTAGCTCCGCTGTAGTGCTAAATGCATTTCACACCAACCCTGCACCAGTCGGTTGCGATACGTCTCTCTTAGCCAGCTATAGCTATGCCCCGGAGCAAGTGGCACAGTTATGTTTATTAATTCAACGGAGCACATATACAACATATCTCAAGGATCAAAGCAGCCCAACGTGTCAGCTCATTCGGTCGTGTGCTAATGAGATAGTACTTTGCGCTCAAAGTTAGCCAAGGCATCACTCATAACGTTGGCGCGGATGAACTTGTATAAATTATCCTAATCCTATGACTAATTAACAGATTACTCATCTTCGGGACTAAGGCAGCACAACTGGGAATAGTAGATGGATGTTTCTATACAGTACATCATACGTTGCGAGCCATCTGATATTTATTGGTAATTAAATTGGCATTTAGCGCCCGTAAATGCGGCCACTGAACGCTTAGCTGGCACATATTGCTAATTCCACGTCCGAAATAGCCGACAATAACGATTTAATTGGCTTATTTTCCATTTGCGTGAATTTATTGTTTTAACGCAATTACAAGCGCAGTGGGAGACTGTGCTGAAAGTGATACCCAATTCGTGTATTGTGCGCGAAGAGTTCTTATCCCCCTATGGCTAAATTTAATGATGTTTTAAATCACGTTTCCAAAATTTGAGTAGGCGTTCGCCGAAATGTTAGGAATTGCTCGCACTTGTGCCATTTATCAGCAGAACGTGGAACAATGTACCTACTTGCGATTGGAGGAATAAATAATTTAGATTTCAGACGGATGTGCGCAGTTGGTGGCGGCCCGTAAGGGTGCTGAGAGCGAAGGCAGCGTCTTCCATGAATAATTGCTTGAAGCTCGCCACATTTTAAAAAATGCGATCGGATTTGCCTTTGAGTCTTGATAAACAGATTCATTGAATATAGTCTCGGGCCGGAAAACCAAGCGAGGTGCGTCGTTTTTATCATCATTTTTGTACTCGTCAGTTGCAAGTTTAAACTTAAATTACAAGACGACCAACTATTGCGTGCTGAGTATAATACACCAAAACAACCCAGTTAACAGCACTTGGTCCTAGATTGTTGCATACCTGTAGGCAGATTTGGAGCAAGCCGCTCTGAATTGTTTAATTGAACAAAGCTTATGAACCTATTACGTTTGAGGCACATACAAAATGGACTTTACCTTTGTAATCAGTTTTAACCACCACCTTTTGAATTTTCTCGGTCAGAATATGGAATTTTGTATTGAAAATTTCGCCATTGTGAACTCGAAAATTTTAACCTGGACACTAAAAATCATTATTGGTATCGCGGAATGTGTATCCTTGGCCAGTACTCTTTATTTTCTTTTTACTCCATCTAAGAGTCTAAGGTCTTAAAATAAAAATCCTGTCTTCGAGGCCATCCCGCCAAAATTACCTCATTCTTATGCGTTTTCTGTGCCACTCTTATTTGTTAATTAATCTCTGTAAACTAGAAATTTGTTCGAAGATGTGGGAGCACTCATTTATAACACATACATCTGTGTCGAGAAACGGTACCTACTACTGATTATCGTTTTATTTGCTATATTTCGAAAATACGCATCAGCGTAGCCGTTTGGCCCCTTTAGGTACAAATTGGCCTCAAGACACTTGGCCCAAACTTTTTCAAATATGATCAAAATGACCCCTTTTTCAAATTAAGTAAAATTTTATTCATTCTTTATTGAGCGAAAAAGAATGCAAGAATATGAAAAAAGTGTTTCGTAATGAATACCTACATTTTTTGTTATAAATAAATGTCTTTGTAATGTTGCTATATTAATATTTTATATGGAGGCCCCCTTTTTGGCCACTTTTATTCCCCATTTTTGAAATCTTTCAGCTGCAACGCTGATACCTATTTATTTAATTTAAAGAATTATTTATGAGAATCGTAGACCTCCCTTAACCGGATTTATCTCTACCGTTTCAACATGGTTTTTGTGACAGATATAGACCTATTTAGCCTACGAAACTATCAATGATTGCAACAATGTCTTGAATGGCCTTAAGAAAGTCTTACAATGTGATGTAATTTAAACTGATTTTGTTAAAGCTTTGGGCAGCGTTATTAACTCAACTTAACGCTCGTTCTAATCTTACAGATCGTATTCACTAAGCTTGTGTCATCACTATGTAATGCTACATTTGGATTCCCTCATGGCAGACATCTAGGGCCTTTGCTTTTTATAATAATAAATAAACAATTGGCACAACTAATCCATGGGAATCTTAGGCCTAGATTCTCACAACCATTTGTCTTGTGTGAGTTTTTCATTTTTCGGACGAATGGAAGGGATCTACAATTTTATGCGGAGTCCAAACGGCCAATTGAGAAGCTCTAAAACGCTGGTAGAGGTGGCCCAGTGGAAAAAAAAACCTTAAGTTGGAATTTATTTTTCTTCTGGATTCGAACCTGGGACCCCTCGCTAAGTAGTAGATCACACTAACCCACTGCTTTTTCTATTATCTAATTATCAACGACCTTCATTTTGAATTCCTAGTATCTAATACTTGCCAGTGATTTGAAAGCATCCCAATCCCATTCAATCTGAACCTGATTGCTCTCTTTTCAGCAGGAACTGAAAAGACTTCCTATTTGGTAGCACAATAATGACTTTCGTCTCAATGCGCGGTACAAATAATTGGCCCTTACCAAAAACATTTTTAGTTTCGACTCTAAATGTAAATAGTTCACAGTGGCTCTATTTTCCATAAAATTTTTGGAATCGTGAGCTTCCGGAAATTTAAAGTCGAGACTAAAGTGTCCACGCTAAATTTCACTAACTCACAATGGCGCAAATTTCCATATAAAATTACCTATTGTGACCTACAAAATTAGTGTGAAGGTTAAAAATGATTATTGGTCGGTCCCAATGCGCCGTAGGTACTAATAACAAATTTGTTTCTCAACTTTAAATTTATGGCAGCTCACAATTGCGAAATTTGTATGGAAAATATTGCCACTGTGAACTACCAAAATTTAGAGTCGAAACTAAATATGTTTATTGATAAGGCCCAATCCGATTTTAGTGTCCAGGATACATTTTTCCATCTCACAATATAATATAACATAATTTATTAATATATTTACGCGTGTAAATTTTGTAGGTCACAACATGCAATTTTTCGCCACTGTGAGTATGAAAAATTTAGCCTGGACAAAAAAATATTATTAATATCGCCAAAGGTCTCTAAATGTCAACCTTTTTGTTTTAACCTCTGGCTGGTGTCGATAACCTCGTCTAAGAGAGATCTGGGTATCGTATTTGACAGAAAACTTGTCTTTTGTAAGCATTGTGACTTATTGGTTGCTAAGGGACTTCTCATTACCGTATGGAAGGCATCTGGTAGCAGAGTATTACTGTGATAAAAAATCTCTTTCTGCGGTTCGGTGTAGGTCCAAAAGTCTCATAAAAAGCAAAAGTTGTGAGAAACTATGTCTACAGGATAACTACTATTTTTTTTTGTTTAATCTTTAATATTAATAGGTACTGTCCTGCGTAGACTCTTTTCTTCTTTACAATTTATTACAGTTGGCTTTGGGTACTGGTTAAAACATAGCTAAGGGAAAGTGGAATATTAGAAATGCCAAGTCGGTCTTTTCTTACGTGTGTTCGCAGAGTATTCGTTTGTACTTTCAAATGTAACCAAATGATTGGATATCAGATTTTAAAGAATGTCGCTGTCAGCTGATCAGAGAGCGATGATCGTCTGGACCGACCATTTTTCGATTATCAGCAGATTTTATCAAATTTTAAGAATCGAAACGATGAATCACTTCAACTTGAATTCGTAGCTTTTTATCTGTTTTCCTATTATGGAAGGTCTTCCCATTCGACGACAGTCGTGTTCTTCATACGGTCAATTGATGAACTTGAACTATAAGTTAAAAGGTATTAAAAAGCTTTGAACCCTGAGTCTTTTTATTTTTATTTTTGGGTTATAAATATAAAATTTATTTTGACCATTGTGGAAAGTGTCTTAACGGAGACATTAAAATAAATTAGAAAATGTGTCTTCGCATGCGACATCCCGCATCCCGCATCTGACGACGAGGCACGCTGGCCTTGAATAGAGTTCACTGAGCCAACAACCTAATCTTTCACTTGCGATAGGAAACGTCCCAATATTTAAAATATTTCCACCCCCACATCGGATGACCGGATGTATCTTTATTCATTTATTTCTAAAAACACCTACCCGCCGTTGAAAATATGCTTACTCCACACCTCCGCTCGACGCAGTGCCATAGAAACATTGAAAAATCGAAAGAAAAACAACCTACGTCAGATCAGTCTCACTCACTTGTGTGTCTCGTCACCTCACGGTCGCAGATAAACTAAATAATCCGGCGACAAGTAGATTCCCCACCAAGATTTTCCAACAACTCGAACGAATTTCAAAAATCAACAGTTCAAATCAAAACAACAAATAAAATTAGCATCCGACTTGGAAACAACTAAATCCATTCCATCTGCGAGAGCAGAGAAAAAAAAATAAAATAAAATATTTTCACAGATTCTCATTTTTATTTCTTCTCCCAATTTGATTTTCAAATGTCGGCAGCTATTTGATTAAAGGCCACCCGCAGAGCAATCGAAAAATTCAGTCCGGCTGCTGGATGTTTTTGAAAATCGGACGCGAGTATCTCAATAGTGACTGTCGGGGCCGGCTCTAAACGGTTCGTTGCGTGATTATTTCGCGGAAAATTCAGTAAAATTACCCGCTAGTTCGAGTAGTTCAAGTGTATCGGATGGCTGTTGTAGTGGATCACTTAATCCGCGAATGGTGTCCTTTGTGATTCCCGAAACAGATCCGCAATGGAATACAGTTAATTGAGTTGTCGCACAGTGTAAACATACTGGATTGAATTGCAAATTATACAGATACATAAGTGAGTGATGCATTCAAGTTATGTTTGAGTTTGTGCTGCATTCATTCTTTCAATTGTCAGATGGCGGCTGCTATTTGTTGCGCTTTTCCCATATGAACCCATTAATCGTGTGCAGGTATTAAATTGGCAGCATGGTAGATAAATCGATGGACGATCGGGACAGATGGAAAAATATTTTGTGATAATAACACGCTTGTTTTGTTGACTCTAGAATGTGCTCAGGCAGTCGAGGATATTTATAGCGAGTGTCTCGCTGTCTCCCAATTTGTGGCATGTTCTGGGATATTTTTAGATCCGCTGTGTCTTGCGGGAAGATTTTTCGTGTCTCTCAACCGTTGTTGGCTAGATATATAATTTTATTTGGGTAGCCGAATGGAAACGCACACGTGCAAATTTATTTATCTGCCAGGGTGGGGTTGGCGGAGTATAAGCTTTCGAAACCAGCCGTCGGCATTAGTTGGGTATTCTCTCGTTCTCGATGGAAATGGGAACAACCTCATGACTCTTACAGACAAGTTTGGGATAGACTGGGTTGAGGCGGTACCTAATTGCATTTGGAATGCATTCCCAGACCGATGGTCTGATTTATTCTCTTAGTCCTGATTTTTAAACACCCTTCTCTTAAAATTGACTTGAATAATGACTATGTCCCCAGCACATAGTCATTATTCAAGTCAATTACTACTACTCTGTGTCTCGTTTCGAAAGTAGAATTTTTCGAAAATGAACTTTTTGTACTCTCTATTTCGAAAGCCGAATGACATAAACTACTACTCCGATTCAGATTTCCGAAAGTATTACAGAGAACCAACTTAAAAACGGAACGGGAAACAATTTCGAATAGGATTGACTTTCGGAACGAAATGAAGAGTAGGGCCCCAGGTGTTTTTAACCCCACTTAACCTACAAACAAATCTAAAGTTATGCAAGCAGTAGAATAAAAATTGATCTAGATCTGCACGTGCAAGTCCTTGCACTTTCACTTTCATACTGATGATCGCAAATTTGCCCGATTCAATTGGATGTTGGGATTTCCATTAATTTCGCACTCAAAATGCATTGATACTCACACCATAGCAGCCCCTAATCCACGCGACACTATACATTGTCGCATTTGCTGTTTATTACGGACTTTTGTGTAGAGCTACACATTTCCACACTATACTCGTACACCCGCATTCAATACGATGGGACGTGACACACTCACGTGGCAGAGACGTCCTTTATCCACCCAATCTCCTAATATACTCCATAGAGCGGTGGGAAAATCTATTTTAGCCCAAGCAAGTGCACATCGTAATTGAAGGACGAAAAATGGCACATCATCGGTCAGTTCTGCAAGAGATATGGAGAAAACTACGTGGTGGAAGGAAAAACGCTGAACAAGCTACTCCTCGAAAGCCGTATGGGTGTGTGTACTATACATATGATCGGCAATAGCACTTTAGGGACTAATAGATAGTGTCGTGCGACATTCAATTCTAAGAAGCAGATAGTCAAGAATAATGACATCGCAACGTTGATACGGAATTTTGTTATTTACGAGCCTCCAGCACCACTGCTGGATACACTCCACCTAGACACACTCAATGGTAACTAATATCAATAAAAATAAATTGCTAACTTCGCGTTGTTGATTAATTTGGCAAGTGGGAGGCGCCGCACGTGAAGGGGTTGCCATAGCGATGATGGTTAAGTGCTCTTGTGTCTAAATGAGCAAATTCATCTTTACGAGTGTTGTTGCCCATCATGACGACAGTAAAAGTATCCGCACAGTGGGGGCGTGTTACGTCAGTCGTTTTGGGGGACATTTTTGGATGTGATTCTCCATATTAATTATTATTTTGAACAAGTACATGCCAGTGTCTGTTTATTGAATTTCTTGTCGGCAATTCCCTTTGATTCCGGCTCCCATTCCATTCAACTCACTACCACCATCATCCTCGTTTTCGGGCATAATTTATCTACACAGACAAATAACGTATCCTGCTCCCAACATGGCGAACAATACCAAACACACAGCCAACTAAATGAATATATCTACCGCCATGGTATTGGGTTTTGCTGCGTAAGCCGAACGCATGTTGTAGGGATCTATTTTCTGGCACTCGACATCCGAAAGGCATTTCGGATTTACAGTTCTTATAGGGACAAACAGAAGCTATAGGCACCGAACAGGGCGCCACACAGAGTAGCAAAGATGTAGCAACTACCCCCGAAGGGATTATACCACAGAATATGGATATGTTTCTGCTTTCTGGTAGTCATGACAGTGCCTGTGTGGAGCAGATCTAATATTATCGATATATCCTTTCGGCGCAGTCGGTGTTTCTATGATGGAGGGTGGGTATGTTGTACGTGCACCAACATGGGCATTCGGCATTTGATTTTTTTTTTTTTTGGGTATGTGATTGGGATTTGGCTATGCCAAGGGATCAGAGAGGGACGAGAGAGATCACTGTTGACTTTATATTTTGAAATGTTGCTTTGGCAATTTTTTAACTCATGACATGTCCAATGGAATTGGAATTTATTTTCCATTAAATAAGCCCGTCAAAAGGAATGAATAAGCTCACCGTGTAAGCCTGAAAGGACGATGAAATTGCTTTCATATTTTATCGTTCCATTTGCTATTATAGGTATGTAATGTAATTTTGATATGAAAATTTGCTTTCCAGTAAGTAAGGAGGTTGGATGATGATAAGCAAATTGAGGAGCATCTGCACATTTGATTGGTCTATCGATTTTTGTACTGATGAATTTTTTTTTTCAACGTGGCAACGTCTTACAGCCTATTCCATTCAGGGGGTGGGAAATGTTGCTATAGTCCAGTGATCTCGACCTCGAAGAACCACCCATTTATGTGATTACTTGCCCTCAGTTGGGAACACCAAGTTGGTTTGAGTTCCACTGTGAGCGCCACCTAAGGCGAGATTTGATTTTCCTGCGTTCACCCTGTGAGGTGAACAAAGGAGGCGCTTCGGCTTTTCCATTCCTTTCATATGTCCCAACTGACTTTAACGACTGAATCACATTTTTCTAGCCTTGCACAGCTCGCTGAAATTTTTACTTCACGCAAACAGAACCGCAAATGGCTGAAGGAATTTTTGGTTAAAAATCATCGAGAACATCTTCATCCTCCTTTGTTGATATCCATGGCTCTCCGCCATAGAGTAGGACTGGAGACAATAATATATTCATTGTCCAATGAGTACTTTGTTATTGTTCGCGAACAAATTATATGTGTATAGAAGTATAGGCACCTTCTTTACGTTTTTATGCCGTTTGGTCACGTAGTTCGGAGTGGTTACCTTTTTTTGAAGTTCTCAATGAAAAACGGTTACACATTTTTGTTAGGTGAGCAGATTGTTTATAAAGATTACATTTAATTACAAGCCATACAAGAAGCATGGGCTAAAGTCAACTACTGAATTTTTAAACAATCGCCCTCGACCCATGCCATTGATGGTATCTCCTAAAATCTTGCACAGATATTGTGTTGATTATACCATTAGTATTGGTAGATATATTGCAGCTGGATTGGGCAGTGTTAAATGATAAAAAAATATCATACTATGTAGGTATGTATCATTTGTCTATGATAAGTATTTCTTATTGACGTCTAATCACTGTTTTGACTTTCTGAGACGTTTACTGACGTTCATCGGCAACGGGTTCAAATGGAGCATACGACTTTTGCGTTGGGCGAGATGGACAAATTTAATTTACGTCGCAAGGATCGAGCGGAATCAAAACTTTCCTTTTCAGTTGCAATTTTGTTCACCCACTACTAATAATGGCTAACGCGGACTACACATCAGAAACTTGTCCCCATTAGGCGTTTTTGTGATTCTTTTTTCGTTCAGAGCATGATCAGAGAGCGCTCTATGAGCTCAGAATAAATTGACTGAGCGGGCTAAGTAAAAAGCTGATTACACACTTACAGTCACGTTTGAAAGAAAAAAAAAAAAAAAAAGGATAAACAAAATAATTGCAATGGCGGACGAACCTTGTTGTTTTGGGAATGAATTTCATAAATAACAATTAATAAATATTTAATTTATGAATATACTTTACGACAAATGACAGTTATGTGCTCAAGTGTGTTTCAGAAATACATCAGAACGATCTCAGCACGCTCGGTTCAGAGCGCATTCATAATGCTCGAGCTCGGTTCAGGGGCCCTACTCTGTATCTCGTTTCGAAAGTAACATTTTTCGAAAATGAACGTTTTGTACTCTCTATTTCGAAAGCCGAATGAAATGTACTACTACTCCAAATTAGAATTCCGAAACTATTACAGAGATTACCAACTTAAAAGCAATTTCGAATAGGAAATTTGTTATTAGTACAGCGCAGAGTCTTTTAACAAGCCAATACAGTTGGAATTGCGGCGTACTAGTAACAAATTTTAGTCTCGACTTTAAATTTCCGGAAGCTCAAAGTTGCGAAATTTGTATGGAAAATGTTGCCACTGTGAACTACCAAAATTTAGAGTCGAAACTAAAAATGTTTATTGGTAAAGCCCTCTGCCCGTGGAAATTTCTCAAGTAAGATGTTAAACAACTCACGAGACTGCGCTTGCCTGAATGATTTTTGGAAGCAGTTTCCAAGCTTTATAGCGCACCAAACGTTTTAGGTCATCACTTTTACGACCGGACGAGTTTGACAGCAAACTCGTCTAACTTTAGATTGACATGTGTGGCACTAATGTCGCTTATAATCTTTTTAGTCACTTTAAGGCATAGGAATATTTTTTTCCACATTCTGTGGAGGTGTGTAGAGCTAGCGACTAAAACCACCACCCAACTTAAGTTTTTGAAATATTGTTTCATAAAATCAGACAGGCTACTCGTGCCTTTATTTTTTGTACTCTGTGGAGGCTTTCTTTCTTGTGGATCGGTTCCATTCATGGGCACGAAATATTGGAGATGAGTTGGAGATTAATTTACATCAAGTCTGACCGAAGTCTGATCCATCGGCCTTGTTGAACTTGGGTTTATATGTTGTTATTGGTTGGATGGATGAAAAACTTACCCTTCATCAGCCAAGTTGAATGGTTCAATCTGCTTGACAGTTGAATTTAGGCAGTCTTTGCCGTTTAACTAGTCTCTGTGTCCCATATGCTTTACACCGACTTTGTCTCTGGTATAAGGTCTCCTTGGTAACCCGTAGAGGCTTTTATTTGGATCTTGTTGCCGTGACCTTTTCGTAGAACTCCTAAGCGTATATTGTTGCTCGAGTAGGACCACTGCACTTCCTCGATCGCTCGCTTCTCGAGCACTTTTTTTTCTCCGAAGAAACCGCTGTTCTTCTTAGCAAAGCTTGCAAGCAGATCTTGTCCTTCATTGTGGCACCGCTTTGTAGGCGAGATATTTAACTGCACGTGCCGACACTCTTCATCAAACCAAAGGTTTCCTGGGAGAAGTCGGGTGAAACAAAGGAGGCTACTCGGCATCGATATCACCAGTCTTCGGCGCTTGAAATGCTTGCTGCTTCTCTGTAGGTTGAGGAATATGCGGTTGGCAAAGGCTCTGGCGGTTTGTCGAAACTGCAGCAATTCATAAAATTAAATCTCCTCACAGTATCGGCGTCTAAGATATCCACATTCGTATACTGGCTACATAGAGGAAGTGGAAAGTTTGTGAAAATAAGAAAACTGAATAAATAAATAATTAATAATATTGATACGAGTAGATCGAAATGTTTGCACATCGAAAATACTCAAGGAGTGCCCTGCGTCGCCCGCAATATATATTTCATTCGGTTAATGGGTTAAGTGAAAGACATGTTCCTCAATATTGAGATGAAAAACCTGAGTTTGCTATAGTCACGTTTAGTCCCGCTTGATTCTGTTTCCAGGTGGTGGAGCCTCTTCTAGGCTTTCCAATTGTATTGCCAAATAATCTACCACCGAAGACGATTTGAGCGCCATTGTAAGGACGTTCTGGTATAGAAAATAGTCTTTGATAGAATCGTCGAAGTCTTCTATGAAACCAGAGCACATTTGATAGACATAATGCCTTCACTCAAAAGTCAGCCAGCTATGAAAAATCCACACGCAGAAAGACGAGGGCTGTACTGCATTGTCCCTGCGGCGGGAATAAAAGACTCCTTGGTAGGTTCATGTTCATGCCTTGAAACGGAGTTCGATCTTTGGCGGTTACATCTACCGTCTAGCAGTTAAAAGTCATCGGTTATTGCCTATTCAGAGTCTGAATATCGTTCTTCTCTCTCACTTTTTGCATCAGTATTTCCATCCGCGGTTGCTGCGTAACCAAAATAAAATATCTAAGGACAAATAAATTGATGGTTACGTCCAGTTAGAAGTTCGACAACAAGCCAACAGCTGTATCGATTTCGATTTATCTCACAACGTCCATCTCTCCCTATAGTGTCTTACAATTTTTTAACGCAAAGTCGACAGAATTTTAAATTTCCTTTGATTTTGCCAGCTCGGCACAAAGAAACCGCAACTTTGTCCAATTTAAAGGGAAATCATTTATTTACGTAAAATTTACATTTAATTCAATTCAAACGCATCGTCCATCTAGCAATGAATCCAAGCGAAGAGAAATTAAATTCGCTCTAATGGGTTTGGGTATATGACGCACAATGCCTCTCGGATTAGACCGGCCAATAAAATATAAAAAAAAAAATAAAAACATTTTAATGAGCACACAGCTATAAACAATTTATTATTATTTATGAGAAAATATTCAATTAAAACAGACGACGGATTTAAGGGAGAGGGGCCCATCCACATAATGGAAGTTTGCGATAATCTCGGGCTTCGGTTGAAAATTCCCCTCAGCTGGCGGTGGAAAGGATGTCAAAACTTTTGCCAACAATTGCAGAATGATGAACATAATTTGTTTGCATTTGAGTCGCGGCCATCAGAGAAGTCTTGAGGCTGTAATTATACTTTCTGATGGAGAATGTAAATTTTAAAAAGTCGTTATCATATTTGTTGTTTGGCAGTGGACGGTGGTTTATGTAAATTCCCTTTGAGGAGGACGATGAATGGCCAAGTCGTTAGTGTTATTTATGTTCTTTTAATTGTAAGTATAAGACCGCCAAAGCTATAGAAGCGGATGTATATCCCCATCCGAAGTGCGCACGTGCTTCGCAAGTTTCGCAAGTTAAAATTCATCAAACTAGTTGCAAACTTTTATGCATATGTAATTCCATTCATGGGAATCTGGGTGTCTGTTTCTGTTGAGTTCCACGAAACGAACCGTTTGAATGGGGAGCACAACGCTGAAAATGTTATCCGTCAACTTGGAATTTGAATAATTATATAGGTATATGCGGATTGGGTGCGTTGTTCGGGCAGTCCTTGTCATCCCTTAACAAGCTCTATGGTATTGCTGTGGTATTAGTTAATTAAGACAGCTGGCCAGGTGGTATTTATTCCCGCAGTTGTTTCGAGTAATGGTATACATAGTGCTGTGTTGATGCAGAGACTGGTGGCGGCAGTGGCAATGGCAATTAAAATGTGCGCTAGGACAGTAGTCCGATGGAAATTGTTTGTGCTATTTATCCTTACTGAGGAAAATGAGATTGCCAATAGCTAACTGATGATTAAAAATAAATTTGTTACGGTAGTATCTTCTTTAATATGAGGGAACGCGGGGCTCGTGCTAAGGGCCCCTTCCTCACAGGGCCCCAAATGGCCGACAGGTATTTTCACTCACATCTTATAATTACTTTCTCTAATTTGGTGGATATAGGTTGCCAAAAAGAGACTAAGTGAGTAAATAAAGGCGTTGTCAGCAGTGATTCCATGCCAATGAGAGTTCAACAGAAAACGTGGCATTGCCAGGTAGGAAATATGTAGTTCGACGACTGTCTAAACTTATTTGTCGTCGGGCTGTTTTAAGAATAACCATCAAACTTCCTAAATTAAAATACCAATCATTTATTTAATATTTTTTCCCCAACAGTGAACATTTTAATACGTATAAAAATACCTCAAACGTACCTTAAAAGTAAAACTAATCACCCGAGTCGAAATTGAAAAATATTATTAAGACCTAGTTCTGATTTCTTTAGAAATTAGTTTTCTTTTTACTCTAAATATTTTTACACCAGTATAAGACGAAAAATTAATATTGATAGAAAATTAGTTTTCACTTATTTTTTAAATAAAGTTACAGAATTCTAAGGTTCAAACTGAATTTTAAAAAAACTTTCTTTTTCGCTTTCATATATTAAAAATGTAAAAAAAAAATTCTTTTATCTACTACTGAAAAAAATATAAAGGGGGCTTCATTAGTGACTTGACAACTTCAAACTTTCAGTGTGAACGCATCCTTAAACCGATTACCGAACTGTCAATGTCAAAATATTCAATAACATCAACATTCTCATCGTGGTGAAGTACACAAAGGAACAACTTTTAAATTTTAATTTAAATTCCGAGTCGGTGGTCGCCACTTTAAGAGCGTTAACGCCAATTCTCATCGCAAAATCATATTCAGCGATGAAGCGCATTTTTGGTTAAACGGCTTCGTCAATAAGCAAAATATGCTTTACTGGAGAGAACCCTCATGTGCTTCACGAAACAGCACTTCATTCGCCAAAATTACTGCTTGGATCGGTTTTCACGCCGGTGGCGTCATTGGGCTGTTTTTTTTCGTCGGTGAAAATGACCGTCACGTTACGGTAAATTGTATTCGCTACAGAGACATGTTGGAACGTTATTTCTTTGAGCAATTGCATGAATTGGACATCAGTGATATGTGGTTCCACAAGCCACATAGCGGTTGCAACAATCGAGTTATTGAAGTCTCAGTTCGGTAAACGTGTGGCGCAGTGGCTTAGTGGTTAGTGTGTTGGACTACTAAGCGAGGGGTCCCAGGTTCGAATCCCGAGAAAAACCCAAATTCCAACTTAAGGTTTTTTTCGCTGCGCCACCTCTCGCGAACGTCTGACAAACATCCGAGAGTATAACGTCATGAAAGAGCTTCTCAATTGGCCGTTTGGACTCGGCATAAAATTGTAGATCCCTTCCATTCGTCCCAAAAATAAAAAACTCACACAAGACGAATGGTTGTGAGAAGCTAGGCTTGGGTCCATACGGACCTGTTGCGCCAATTATTTTTTTTTTTTTAGTTCGGTGAACGTATTATCTCGAGAAACGGACCCGTCTATTGGCCGCCGAGATCGAGTGATTTAACATTTCTAGGCTTTTGTTTATGGGGCTACATTAAATCATTGGTCATATGGCACTATGCCGGCGACGTTAGAGGAGCTTAGAGCGAATATTGAACGAGATATAGAAAATTGGGCTCAGCGTATCGACCGTCGAATTCAATTCGTAAATCTTTTGACAGTAATTCAAGCCAATAACATTTTTCAATTAGTTTGCAGAATTTTATTTAAAAAATAAGTTGTCAACTACTTAATGGAAGACCCTTTATTTGAGCACCTGAACCTTCTGACAGAATTTATTTTAGTTGCTAAACCTTTTGCCAAAATGCAGATTTTCAATAACTTACTTATTCACGTTATATTTATTACAGTTTTTAATTAAAAGTTATTAATTTTCAACTTAAGCTTAATGAATATTATTTGTTATTTATAGTTAGAATTAGCTGACCCGTAATAGCGTTGCTTCTCAGAGTTCTTAGAAAACTTTTGCTGGCTATTCTATAATAAGATTATGGCGAAAACATTTTTCGTCATTCACTTCTTTTACTTTCCAGTGGGGCCAAAAATTCTTGTGTGCCCCAGGGCCCGGCATAGCCTAAGATAGCCCTGGCGAGTTTATATCCTCTAAAAAGAAGGTAGGTAAGTGTAGTTTTGAGTTGTCCCTTCGAAGTTGTACTCCACCTGCAGTCATTTCCAATTGCAACCGGTTAACCAAGCATTCTTGAATTTTTGATGCGTAACACTCTTCTCTCACGAACCAAGTCACACTTTTTGTGGGAGCATCTATTCCTAATAGAAGTTTGAGTATCAAAGGAACTGCAGCTTCAACTCGTAGTAGTCTTATTGTACCACACAATTTTAAACACAATAGAATTAAATTGCTTGATTTTAATTGGAAATGCAAAAAGACTTTTGTATGGGACTTTATTGTTTAACCACTTTTTGACAGCTTAATATTTCTTATGACTTAAATGTGAGCAAAAAAATCTTCGATCATTAAACCTAGCTTAAGGAAAGAGAACTTGGTGTATCATCAGCATGAAACTTCAGCGGTCGTATGGCCGGTGTTGCCAACCGCTACAAACTTGAGTTGCAAGAAGCCAGATACCATAAGTGGATTCCCCCCAAATTCAAAATGATTCCATGAGTAGCAGTCACAGCTCACTTAAAGTAGTAACACGATGAACCTATAGCTTGGTCAAAGTGAATTATCTTAAACTCGACTTTAGGCAGTCAACCAAACAGGTTGTCTGTAATTAAATACACAATTTCAAACCAGACTTTCTTTGTCGTACAGGTTACGGCCTTGTTTCACAGCCGAGTTTTCTGAAATATCGACCAAACGAAAGGTCAGTTTTCGTAGGTTAATTTCCGAATTTTTAGCTTTAACAAGTAATAAAAAAAACTACGGAATTGAGTTCTTGATTTACATATCTACACATGAATGAATGGGTAGACTCGTTTTTTCCTTATAATCCCATTTGACCACAAAAATTTTCGAAACATTGGCCCAGATGTCATTTATTGAAATTAGCGTTCCCACTTTTTAGGCCGCTCGATTTTAAAATAAGTTTCTAAGACTCACAGTCTATTAGCAATATAATTCATTCCCGCCACCAAAGAAGATTTATTTGACACGTTGCTAATTTATTAACTGCGCCTCCGTGAAAATTCGAAAAACGTTCCGCACAATTACAATCATCCTTCCAAATACTAATAGTTATGCGAAAAAGATACAAATAATAAATTGAGCCAAAAACTAACAAAGCGCACCGCACTTGGCATTCTAAAACATCCCACGCAGTCACATTCTCATGGAATATCTATAACTGCAGATACAGAGATACATTATAATCCGATGACAAACACAAAGCCGCCAAATCGATCATATGTTCGTGAGAAACTAACGAACGGTCGTGTGAGGCTGTCTGCACCGTCAAAAGTCTGCGTCAACCGTATCGCTGTTGTGCCCGACGTAGCGATCATCGTCGAAGACTACGATCAGATACAGACGAAAGCAAATCCTGGCAGCTTCGATAACGCCAGCATTACTAGAAATCTCAACAAAGTGGCGAAGCGCAAGAACTATTGGAAGAACCATGATAATTATAATTATGGTGATGACTACTATGACGGTTTGGACATTTACGATTTCGACGATGACGACTTTGGATACTACTACGATGACGAGTCGAGTGTAGACTCGGACGCTAGTTGGAGTTCAAGGTATGGTTCTTTTTTTTTCTCATTTATTTTGCTGCTGGTATTTTTATCTGAATTTTGCGGTTCTATTTTATATGCTAATCGGTGTAATTCAAATAAGAGCGGTGAGAGATATTCAAATCTATTGAAATAAGGCTTCCGCAGAGTGTGTTCAGCATCAAACTTTTTTATGTTTAGCCCGTAAATTTGTACAATAAATTGGATAGATAAATAAAAAAAACTATCTACCGAAGTTTCAGTCAATAAAAATTGGAAGCCGATTTTGTTATACGAGCATTTTGGTACTTAACAAATAATACTGCTCAGAGATTTTCTTTGGACTTGTTTGAAAGGAAATTTACGACTTAAAGGGGTTTTTAGCTGGTTAGGAGCTATCAGCAGTTTTATCTAGTTTAAACGAATTTCGTGGTCATTTACACAAAATTGATGTAAGAAAGTATTTGGCAACGATTCTGGATCCCATCTTATGTCTCAATCTACACGCAGAGAAATCACTCATCACCCAACTTTCTGTTAAAAACTACTAAGTAATACTTCTAATATATCCTACAGAGTAAGTGAAATGAAAATAACCGAATAGACTTGTTTAAGGAAACTCGATTAAAAATAACCGATTCCTCCATTTCGCATCCACATTTTCTCGGTCGTAACCGAAATAAAACTGTGTAAAAAATAATTAAGTAAATAAATAAATAAATAGCTGGCGCAAGAGGTCCGTATTGAATTTAGGGCTAGCTTCTCACAACCATTCATTTTCGGGACGAATGGAAGGGATCTACAATTTTATGCCGAGTCCAAACGGCTAATTGAGAAGCTCTTTCATGACAGTTATTCTCTCCGAAGACGTTCGCGAGAAGTGGCACAGTGAACAAAATTTAAATAAAACTGTTTTGTTTAAATTAATCTAGAATCTCGGTTGATGACAACTGATAAAGTTGTTCAGTGTTTTTTTTTTAGTGGTTTTTCTTAACCTTTTTATCTCGGCAGTTTTTAGGAACAAATTCTCTTTTTTTTTCCAACTCAGACTTCAGTTAATTTTAATCCACTTTTTTTTTTGGCCGAGCAAAATTCCCACTCGGTTAAGGTCAATTTTCGAGCGTGTACCAAACTGGGAGACGATTTTGGATCCCCTATCGAAAGCCTTGGTGAGGAACAACGGCTGTCAAACTAACTGATGGCAAAAGCGAGTTTAGAAGAAAGGAGAACGTTGACAGCGTTGTTGCGAAGAGTAGTCCCTCAAAATAGCCATTGATGCTTTTGGAGGGTGGGCTGTTGCTACATCCTTTTGGAACTAAATGTCCCCTACAGTTCACCAAGTCGCAGATGTATGTTTGAACGCTGTGAGGATTCTAAGATAGAAACACTCAGGTATGACCTGATGGGCTGAGGGAGGGGGACTCCAGTTCGTCGTCTTGTTACACCTACGGTTTGCCTGATCGTAGTGACGATAATTGTTATCCGACCCAGCACTGTGGCCAACGGGGCTACATTGAAGCGATTTCGAAAGCCGCGCTAGATTGTGATGGCCACAGAACGACTGTTCGAAAAATAGGCCTCGAGGGCAAACGCACGCTCCTCACTGTTCCAACGCATAATGGTTCAAATTAAAAAATGTACCATCTAGAGCAGTGACTCGGTGGCTAGTGTGCTGCACTTCTGAGCGCGGGATATAAGGTTCGATCCCCGGAAAACACAAATTATTCATCTTAAGATCTTTTTTCCACTGTGCCACCTATCGCGAACATCTGATTTATATCCGACAGTATAACTGCCACGAAATATCATCTCTGTTCAGCCGTTCAGACTCGGCATAAAATTGTAGGTCCCTTCCACTCGGCGCAAAATTAAAACTAAAACAAATCGAATGGTTGTGAGTAGCTATATACGGATTTGTTGCTCCAACTATTTGTTTTCATCTCCTTTTAGCTAAAACAAACGCCTTAAATACACCCTACTAAGATATCAGCTGTAATCCGCGCTCCTGGACAGCATATAACGGATAAACCCATTCTATATCTTAATCGGAAAACTTAAAAATGCAACTGTATAGTTGTAGTTTTTAAATTTATTCCGACAAAAATACCTCAAGTCTTTTGCCTATCTACGGTCAAACCTCCTGCCCAATTGAGGGCAAATAAGTCTCTCCAATTTTTCGGAACTCTGTCACTTGTCATTTTCAAATCCATATTCACAACAATTAAATGTCAAGGCGACCCGCATCTGATCGACTCCCCGCATCATCGTAACTCGCCAACTCATGCATAAAATTGATAACCAGACTTTATTCTTCGCTCAACGTACGCTTACGCATCAACTGACTGAATCTATCTCCAGCGAGTGTATTCTGTTTGAACATCCTGCCGAATCTCAATTTCGATTATTCAAACCTAATAAGCATTAAAACGAATTTACGATTCGAGAAACGACAATCACTCGTCTTCTTCCTCATATGATGTGCTGTTTACGCATGTGTTCGTCCTTTTATGACATTAATGTGTAATCAACAAGAAACTGCAAATCAATAATGCGTACACAGTCGCAAATGAGGCTCCTCTTTGTGTGTCCAAATTACTGACTTTTATGGCGAAAATAACCGAATTTCCACTCGACTAAATAGGGGGACTCTTCGCGGGTGGGTGGATGCTGCAGCTTCTTCTTGAATATTTATGAGAGTTAGCGATGGTGTTGGAATTGATTGTTGAAGTGACAGCCTTACATGCGTACAAAGGACTCATTATACACATTAAGACTCCCCCATCGTCCGTATTAAAATTACTTTCACGTATCACGTATATTTGCCGCTCGCTCGCATGCTCGCGAATAACTCTAGAGCCATAGTCACGAACTGAGATTCATAAAGTTTGGGTTGTTTATTTTTTTTTTTAAGGAAATCAAATATAGATTTACGTAGACAAGGGTTTGTGTGTTGGCAAAAGTTGAAAGTGAGGTATTTTAATTTGCATGCGATGGCATAAGGTTTATGCGGGTAAACTTGCGACAGACCCTTGTTAGTTTAACAACCTTTGTGGTTGGGTAAAGCGGAAAAGATTATGTAAAGATTAACTGGTAAGGACCTATCGTTCCATTAACATTTTGGACTAGTAATTGAAAAACGGTGTCATCCCGAAGATTTGCTGAGGTGTTGTTGCCGTTTTGGGGGATAGATTGGGGGGATAGAAGGTGGGTTTCGGTTGTTCATATAGACTTCATGGATTTTGCACATGAGGTCACAATTTAATTTGTTTGAAGAGATGAGATGACGGTTGGGAAAGACACTAATGTGCGGCATAATGATGGCAATTCAAACAGGAAAGGTAAATTTAATTTCGCCGCCATAAGCTTGATGGTATTTTAACCCACCTTCGAATTATCCCAACTAAGACTTGTGTAGGTTAGGTTGAGGTTGGTTTGTGAGATCGTCACAAAAGACCAGGCACCAAGACGGGCCCATCGCCATCCCCAGGGAACCATTACGGTCAAAAACCGACACCAAATCGCCCAAACAGTCAATTTCCCTACAAAATCTAATTATTGTTCCAATATTGTTTGAGGAACCAACCTCTAATAAGTTGTTAAAGAAGTACCTGCCTATGTGCTTCCTTCTGGTCCGAGCAATTGCTTGACACTCGCAAAGAAAGTGGGAGATATCTTCCGTAACTTGTAGGTCCTCACAGTACCTGCATATGTCCGTATTAGAAGACTTGTGTAAGTTGAAGCAAATTTATATAAGCATCATAAAAGGAGTTTTATTTAAAATTTAAAAATAAGTGGCGCATCAGTTCCATTCGTGTGAGTTCCTCTACGATGTAATGCCGATTCCAAACCCACAGGTTCCTGCAAATTTAAATCACTTGGACAATTTTAATCATACTCAGTAACATGTCCGCACCAAGAAAACCCCATAAATAGTCCTTGACTCGCCCAAGCCACATTACATACTCACTTCACTGAATTTCATCCATAAGCATTGTACAAACGGCTCAAATTCCAAGGTTGGGTACAATTCCCGCCTGCGAATCGCCATCATCCCCAATACCCACTAATTGGCAATAATGTATGATTTGGATGGCATCTCTTAAATGTCACAATCAATCTGTCAGACTTCCGACAGGTCCAGTCGACCGTATACCTCACGCGCTCACATTCGCATGGTAAACATAAAACTACAATAAACGGTCTGGCGCAAACGATAAAAGTACCTACCTCGCGCGGTGTTAACAGCATATTTACACAGCTTTTTATGTTTCAATCGAACAGCGGAACACCTCAGTCGAACATCATGTTATCGAAATAAACATGAGCCGAGCGCAACATTGAAAATAAATATAAAATATATACTTTGTAGGCTTTGGTGTTGGGGATACTGGCAAAAACAAGAAAACGATTAAAAGTGTAAAAAATAAGTGAACCATTCGGCAGAGGTGGAGTTCAATTGCGTCATCACTGTTGTGAATCGAACACGGTATGCCAGTGGAGCTGTGATGTAAACAGTGAGTGGATTGTGAAGTACGGTATGCTGGCAGAAGAAGCGGATTGAGTCAATCAGTCCCTGGAAAGTATTTTTACATACAAGGATATGTTCCTGTAAATTTTTTTATCTGGTCAGGCATCAACTTGGAATCGTTTTAATGAGTCGACTTGATGGTAAATTTGTCCTAGAGTTTATTGCAGTCCTACAGATAGAAACGCGAATCTGGCGGAACTTAAAGGTACCTTCGCATACAAAAAATAAATAAATAATAAAAACAGCGACACCTAGTGGATTTAATTCAAACAACTCTATAAACACTGCCGGTAGAAGTGAACCGTGATAAATTGTCGGCGATATTGGTCGAGTAGTTTTTTAGTTTATACGCCACACACATTTAACATTGACATTTATTTATAAACCGCCGGCCGTACTAATACCAAATTTAAGTTTCGGCTTAAAATTTACAAAAGCTTACAATTGCAAAATTTGTATGGAAAATAAAGCCACTGTGAACTACTAATATTTAGAGTCGAAATAAAAAAGGTTAACTGATAAGGCCTAAAGACGTGCTGAAGTAAGGGGCCAACATTTCCAAACCATTTACCTTATAAAAATAACCAAAGTTCGTTGTATAGTGTAGAGGGAAAGCTTTCGACACTCTTGGTTAAAATATTAAGAGCTCTGAAATTACCGCACCTGTTTTCTACCTCTTTAATTTTCAGTTCCATATGCGTTATTTGTTTCAAGCTATTTTTCATCTGACAAAGAATAAACTGGCTATTATTATAAGAGCTATTAAGTATTTTTATGAAAACCAAGCGGTCAAAATTTGCCGCATTTTATGGAAAATTTGAATAGTTTCTTTCGCAGGTGATTGAGTTAACCTCAGATAAAGGCGGCGCCCTTACTTTGCCCTGGTGACAACAGACCTCTTCTCAAATCCTCGTTTTTAGTACCTATTTGCGATTGCAACTTTTGGGAGTGATCTGAAATTAGTTCCTATAAAAATTCGCTTTTCATTTGGTCCATATTTGACAAGAATCGGGTTTGAAATAATGCAGTAATCAGTACCGCCAAAAAAACAGAGCAGGCAGCCTATAGTTTATTATTAAAATACAACTGGGAAAAAAATTCAAAAAATGTTGCTTTTCTTGGAAAAAAATATCACTAAAATCTAAAAACGGAAAAATCACTTAAACCTAAAACGGCATATTTTGCTTCATCTAAAAAACTGTTGGATGTTTTATGTCTGTCAAAATACTGAACAGATTGCGGTGCAGTTTTTTTCAAATGTTTGTTGAGGCTCTGAGAAAGCTCAAGGCTTTCGTTGACGGCCTCGCCCATTTTTTTAAGGCGTTTTTTGAGTCTTTGGTTGTGGCTTTACTGCCTTTCCCCTGGTATTATTCGAATAATAATTGTTAACTAATACAAAGCAGTGACTTATGTGATCCAACGCTTCCTAAAATACTTAAAGCTTTCTGCTTCGTTTAGGAAATGTTTGTTGATTTGTAAAATTTCGAGTGTCCCGTTAAATGTCTCAGTGAAAATTATTACGATTTCATAATTGCTACCCCCTTCTCTTGCTCTAACGACATAAAGAAGTCTCCTTGGCATACTTTTGATAATGTTTTCGTTGTTATGCTTCTAAGCGCCCCCAAGACTTATATTTTACTCCTTTAACTGCCTGCCAAGCTCGTCCCAAGCTTGTTTAATGCGATTTAAATTATGACAGCTGCCTGGCAAGTCCGCGGTGTTCATTTGGGCCTCCCAAAAACACTTAAAAACTCTATTCGCTGTATAGCCACGTGCATTATCTTGCACTAATACAAAATTTCCGCCGATACCTAGGCAGATGGGTGAACATTAGACATCCCTCTAGTGAAAGACCCACCTTTAACCACAGGTGCCACCCCAGGTAATAAAGAAACCTCTGCCATAAACCACTCCTGGAACGTGAAACACTTTTCCTCGCCTATCGTTGGACAAGCAAAACCCAGACTTATCATCCAGGGCTACTCATTTCCAGTCATCCTCAGACCAGCTTTTGGGTAAGGACAGCTTGCGCTCATCTATGATTCATGATGTCTGGTACGAAGGGGAGTCTTTTTAGGTCTACTTGAATAATTTAGAACCCTTAAGTCTTCTACTTATATTTTTGGAGAACACTTGAACATTACCCACTACCAGAATTCTGTTCATGTCCTCAAACTACACCAGAAAGACCTTACTCGGGCTTTAAAAGCTTGCAGAGACACCCATTTCAAATTTTTGCAACAAATCATATTAGGAACTCCACGCATTAATTTAAGTCACCGCGTGATAAGGGCAGTCTTACCATAAAATTGCGCCTCTTCTTTGTTTCAGAACAACCCTACACTAAGTCAACTGACTCCTTTTGTGCAGTTTAAGCTTTGTTTCACGCATAATTTACGTGTCACTGTCAATGCCTAAAGAATTCCTATGGTACCTACTGTTTCACGAGTGTCCTCGACATAAATAAACTAAATTTCCATCAACAGAAACGATTACACCCATGATAACTTCCATCTACTTATGCACCGCTGAAGTACTCACCTACCAGACTACATCAATCACAACACACCCTATTCCCCCAAGTCGGATAAACAAGAGGAAAAAGAAAATCGAAAAACAGAAACGGAAAAAAAATAAATCACCCCACCCACTCTCACTTGTGCAAACACATGTGCTAATTACATGTATGACGTAGTTGAACAGTGATTTTTAATTACATGTAAAACCAAACAAAACGGCATCGCAATAAACAAAAATGTTTGGCAGACACACACTCGTATCTCGCCAGCACGCTGTGTGAAACTTGAATTCAATTACAATGGGGATAGGGAAGGGTAACCGTACCCGTACCACTACCGTGGCGCAATTTCCATTTTTCACAGTAAATTCCCGGCTAGTAAAAGACGGAAATGCAAATACAGCTCCCCATTGGTAATCCAAAAAGAAAAAATAAATGAAACAGAACCGAAACGGCTGCTACTGTTCCTTATCGTTACAATGAGAATGGGCGACCGACAGACGACGGCAATGCTTCTCCCTAGGGGTGATTGCAAGTGCCCGGACACTTTCCACTACCGAAACTCATTGAAAACGTCGACAATGCTAGGAATCAGACAGAAGTAGAGAAGGAGGAGACCGCACAGCTGGCTTTTGTCCAAAATGTTCGACTCTTCCACGTAAACGATGTAAATTCACCAGAAAATGAAATTTAATTAAGCGATCTCTAGTCGGGTAGGTATTTAGTGCAGCCCATGGACTGGGATGAGAATGGGATATGCATTTAGTTTGTTCTGGTCGGGATTTCCTTCTCGCCGTCGTACCTACTTGTTGATGCGAAAAATGTGGAGGCGGGGGATGTCGGCCTTTATCGTCCATGTAATAGAGATTTTTTCCTCCACTTGAAATGAGGTCATGATTATGGGAACGATTAGTCGGCTAATTTCGTTAAAGTGTTGGGAGGTGTCCTGCTTTGGTAGTTTACGTTTCGGCGTTGGCCTCTGTGCTGTCAAATTCGAAGACGGCCATGCACACGAGTGTAAACAACGTGTCAATTAAGATTGCACTACATTGTCGGCGGCCGAAAAAGCACTTGATGCAATGATTGATGTTTTGAAAATATAGAATGATTATTTTTTTATTTCCTTGGCGAAGAGACGGATTGGCTTGCAATGGCCTAGGTGGGGTTTGTATTGAGTGTATTCAGTAGAAGCAAGTTTTTAATTAGATCAAAATAAGAACTAAACAAATGATAACATATGTAAGGAAAAGGACAAGTAAAGTTTGACATACTTTAACTGACGTGCCTTATTCATTTGGAACGAAGGGGTCACTTATGACTTAGCAAATGTCTTCTTTAACGAGGTTATCCAGAGTCAAGTGACATATTTTTTAAGTATTGTTACTATGCCCCATTTAAAATAAGAATGTTACTATATCTTCTGTAGTTCTGGTTTTCAGAGGCAAGAAGGTCCTTCTACAAACAAAATAAAGGTGAGTGGGTCCCTTTTCCCATGAAATAAGACGCGCGCAGCTTGAACAATTCAGAGTTCAACAATTGACCTATCTCATATCCGTGACCACCTTTGTTGCTCAATTACTAAGAACAATCGGATAGAGAGCTAATTTTGTGTTGGACGAATTCAGGGACAAAAACCTTTGGCATAAGACCAGGAAACTGCACGTTTCGCAATTTATGCAGCTAAAAAATCCTGTAGAATATGAAACAATATTCGAGTATGAATTTAATTTAATGGAATAAGATTAGAACATTTTTAACAATAGCACTTATCATTAAAAAGTCTGTAGAAAAAAGACAAAATATGTGGGACACCGAAAACCATTTGAAATATTTGATCAATTTCGAACTGTCAATTTGGTTTAAGAACTGATTCTAATCGGAGTCTGAGAAGTTGTCTAAAATCTTTGAAGATGCTTACGAAAGTAGAACCATATTCAGTGATTTAAAAATCCTCGGTATTTAGCAGATGATCTTATTATTTGTACAAAAGAACTTATTTTGAAGCGAACCGCAGTCAATTTGTTGTCATTTCTGTGTCACAAATTAAAAGACCTTGAAACAATTCATTCGCTTTTGCATTTTGCTTTTAGTGCAAGGGGTTTAAAAAAAAAATCTTTGTTTTTTGGCCAACAAATTTTAACAAATTGTTTGATGAGTTGAGCGCTTAGTGAACGACGGGGGTCATTATATTAATACGTGAACATCAGCGTTGCCACAATATGCTCGACTGGGACATTTGGCCCTCTGTTTTTTATTTTGGCCCTTGGCCCGGGCCCAACAAGAAATGGCCCGCATATCTGTCTGTCAGTCTGTCTGTCCATCTCCCTGTTGAAAGCACGATAGCGCCCAAAAAATCGTCGACAAGTTGGTATTGAAAATGAGCTGTGTCGGTCAAGTAGTTCAGGCACCTCCCATACAAAATCAATATGAGACCCATATGTTTTTCTGTCAGTTGAAACGCGATAGTGTTCAAAGGAATCAACCTAAGAGAATTAAATTTGGTGAAAGGACTTCTTTTTATTGTTGTTATGTTGGTATTAAAAATGGGTCAAGTAGTTTTGGTACGTCCCATACAAAACCAATATTAGAAAACACATGTTGAAAACACGATAGCGTCGAAAAGAATACCTAGGCAAGTGAAATTTTGTGACAGGACTTATTACTGTCGTCAAGTTGGTAGTAAAAATGGGCTATGTCGGTCAAGTAGTTCTGCTAAATCCCATACAAAATCAAGATTAGTCCCATGTGTCTTTCTCTCTGTTGAAAACAGAATAGCGTCGAAACAAATCGACCTAGCCAAGTGAAATTTTGTGAGAGGACTAACTTTTATCGTCGTCAGGTTGATATTAAAATAGGGCTATATCGGTCAAGTAGTTCTGGTACCTCACATACAAAACCAATTTTGCATGACTTGTATGCAGTGGAGGGCATCAAAGCATCGGCCAGGCCGATGATAACACTTTTACTGGTTTTTATTTATGTAGCTCTTTTCATTTTTTTTAAATTTTTTTAAATTTTCTCTGAAGGATAGTGGCCCGCAATTTTTGGAAATGGCCCTCAATATTTTTTTTTTGTGGCAACATCCAAAGTTTCCGATACAGTTATTTAGTATTTATTATGAAATGAGTAGAATGAAACATCTATATCATTCCAAAGGTATTGTGCCATAGATGTGCACAAACAAAAAATTGTGATTATATGTCGCCGTTAAGGCTGGTAAATTAAGTTAACAATTTCCCATACAAAAATGCTTATCAGTTTAATGCAACCATTTTGGTGACATTCAATTTGTCAGCGCCACATTGCCATGGCAACGTATTGAAATATATATCACCTTAGATTAGAACCTATTTTCGAAGGAAAGCTAACTTGCCTTCCCCTAAAAGTAAGCAACAATACGTATAACTTAATTCAGGGGCATACATCTGCGAGCTGTTGACGATTACTTTTGATGCTACTATTTAATTAACATCAATATCGAATATTGTGGTAGGTTTTTCGTTATTACATACTTATAAAAGGAAGGGGCGATTTTAGAACCACAAGGGAAACTAGTAGTGATAATTCTTAACCATTTACAGACTGTTTGTCTGTTTGTCTTGTTGGTGATGGTGCGATAAAACGAGCCACCTGAACATCCATAATTTTCTATGTAACTGTTGAGTAAAATATTGACACACTCGAATGGGTCAACTCGAACACCACTCGACGCACCATTTTCGTCGCACACAACTTAAAATAAAAAATGACAGAAGTTGAAAATGTAACGTACAGCACATTAGCCCTTTTTTAACATCAGCTATGATCCATATAACTAGATCATCGATTTACATCCACTCACAGCAACAGCATGTGATCCTGTTTTTCATTGAGATCACGAATCATGATCTGAAAATGTATTCCACTATTTCCGGCTGCGTTGTTTCTTTAATTCTTGAATGTCGGAGTGCCTGTTAGCGCATTGCCAGACTAAAATTTAAAACAAATTTAACAAAATCAAATGATTTTTTCCAATTCCGTATTCCGAGTATTTTTTTTTGTTGCTCTATAAAGGTATGTTCAATTGATAAACAATGAAATAAATACATATTTCATAAATATATCTAAAACATTTATTAAACAAAAAAAAATTTATGAAGTGTTTATGAAATATTTCGCTGATCTGGATACCAAAAAAATATTTTTAAAATGTTTCACAGTTTCCCAATCGTGATGGGGAAATAATTTTTGTTTTACAAGTTTCCCTGCAGAAAGTGAGCGCGGTTTTTTTATGTAAATAAAATAAAAATGTCCAGAAAATCTTCGAATACCCAATGAGAAATCGATTCAATTAATACGATTACTTGAATTAAATTGCGTATCGCGTGATTCCCGAGACCAAAATTAAAAAAAAAAATAAAACTTTGACTCCCTTCTAATAATTACACCACAAAAGAAAATATTCTTCTAATCCAAGAAAAAGGATAAAATTCAAACATTTCATAAACATTTAATCTTCTTTTATAAATGTTTATGAACTGTGTCCGATTTGCTTCAGAAACATTTCTGAAATGTTTCGTTTGTTTTTATACACCTTAATATGCCAAGATAAACGAGATATTTGAACATAAAATTACAAAATCGGTTTCTAAAAAAAATATGGAAAAAAAATGATGCAAATTTGATTCAAATGGTAACACCCCCGAACCTGCAAGTGAAATATCATGTGAGGTCAAGTTGAGTAGAATATTTGCAATATGGCTGGTGACAATAAGAAATTTGTAACACGCTGTATTATCTGTTTTGTTTTTGAAAGCAACTGTTGCCACAACCCAAAAATTAAACTTTTCATTGATCCGTCTTGTTTTATTTTCGTGATCAGATCCTGATCTGATAATAAAATAGTTCGTTTTAAGGCAATAATCAACCGTGATCGACGACCTACACGAACTTGTACACTTTATCCTACATCAACTACAGTCCTACACTTGTTGAGCAACTGGTTGCGCAACGATGTATAACCAGGTGAATGAATGCTACTTTAGCTGCATGAAATTGGGAGCTACGTACATTAGTGTTGAATTGAAATGAAATGAAATGAAACCTATATATTTTGACTGAGAAATGAATACGAATTGTGTGAGCAGCTGAAACGTGATGCGATAACAAATCCATATCCACAGACTAACAATTTCAATATACATGTACAGATGAACAAGTTCCTTGAGAAAGGAAGCCAAGCAATGGCGGGTATTAGAATAGTTCATAAATATACAGTAGATCTCAATTCTACGATGAAGTGCAAAAATCACTATTCAAGTCTGCACCTACCAAGTAAATAAAGTCCTTAATCGCGCACTTTAAAATTTAAAATAATATTTTGTGGGTAATATACTTAAGCATCACCATATAACCTATTTCCATTTGACTCCTGATTTAATTGATCCCTTTTGTTCTAAGCAAAACTCAATTGCTCTTAGGGCTTACACGTGTATTCTTATATCAAAACAAGCTACTTGCCTAACAACATCTTCAGCATAATTAAAGTTAGAAGGATGTACTGTAGATAAGAGTACTCGTACTCGTACCTACCCCCAGGGTATTATGAAATTAATTTTGTACGTTTTTGATTCTGCTGAAGACGAGTCATTATAACTGATGTTCAAGATGCCAATTAGTGAGTATTATTCGGCTTCATAGCCTGTCTGATATATGGAAAGTAATGAGTGCGTAATTTTCTTACACAGTTTGTATGCGAAATAATATTTTTCGATGGCAGTATGAATGGGGATCTTTAGAGGCAGTCATTAGTCTGTATAAGGGTGGGCCATCTAGAGGTTTCTTTTTAAATCATAGGTTATTTTGACACTGGCAGCTGTTGCCCGCTTGAATTCTTGACAGAAAGTCGGTATCATACCTCCGCGGAACGAAATGAGTCGCTGTACGCTTGAACAACGTTGGGAAATATATAAACTTATTTCCAAAGTTAGTGCTATGTAGCCCAAACAGCGCGTTTTTTGAAAATAAGTTTTGGCCAAAAAGAAGCACCAGCCAGCCGAGGCAGCCAATTGAACGACGTTGTGTACCGTAATTAAGGGGAAAGTTTACTCATACTAATAAAGCCATAAGACATGAAAAAATTAAAAAATAATTCTGTTCATTTTAGATAGATAGATAGATAGATAATTTATTTAATTCTTAAAAAGAAAGGCCCACCCTGTATAACCAGTGATATTTTGGAATGAAGTAACTTTCGTACATTAAAATATTCTGCCCAATTCACCTTAAATCTAAACAGCGGTATCGCTGCAGGGCTAAAAACATAACTCAAGACTGCTCACTTCAGTCGCAAGGTCTACAGTCCGCTATGAAAACTGGTCCCAAAATCAGACCAAATACGATAGATACACTGTGCAGCTCACGAGCCTCTTCCAGATAAAAAAATGTATATTGAAAGTCCGTCAGGTCTTCTAATATGGCTGAATACAACTATTTAAAAAAAATGTAATGGACAAACCGTAACTCAAAATATTTTTGATTGCCCCCGTCATCACAGGATCAGAACCTGTTCTTTGCAGGAATAAAGGAAAAAACTCAGTCAAAGGCCAAGCTATACCAAACTAAAAACTGTTAAAAAACTACGTTATTAAAAACGGAGATAAAAACGCAACTTTTTTGGATGGCGTTATAAAACAGAATAGTAATTCTTTATTTTGCGTTTGACAATTCATGGTTTTTCTCATTTTTGACATTTCAGTATTTTTGTAGGCATTGTTGTCATTCAGGCTGTGTTCAGCACGTTTGCAGTAAGTGTCTGGTCGGCTGCCGCCAGTACTTTACTTTGGACACGTCGTAGTCTCCAACAGAACCTATTGTAGTTTCGAGTCCAAAGATGGTGCTGTACTTAAATGGTGTTCCACAAGAGTCCGCAGTTGGTCCCGCACTTGTTGTTTTCCTTAAAATTCTGCTTGTAGCACGAAAACTCGTACTCCATCTACTTGTACATCATCCCGACACCTCAAAACGATTACGCTTCCATTTGACCCACTTTTAAGGACATAAATCGGTTCATCAGCTCTTACATCCCGTTCGATACACTCGTTGATCACTTAACAGCTACACTCAGCTGTAAAAGAATTTAAATTATAATCACGTTTTCGGCTTGTATTCCACCAGCATATGTGCCCTTTACCAGGCTCTCTGGTATAAGAATTTACAACTCACCCACAGAAACCATTCCAGGCGAATACTTGGCGGACGTAAATCCCATTCGCTGAGCATCCCTGATCCACAGGTGGCTATTGCGAATTTATTTATAAACCAAAGTTGTCCTGAGTGCAGTTGAAATAGGAACTCGGCTTTGTTGCGCTCTGTTGCGCTTCCTCTTTTTTTCTGTCGCTCAAATCCCTTCCGAGGGAGAGCACATTTTTAAGCAGCAAAAGCGATTTGCCATCCAAATGCACGTCGGTTCAGTTTCCGAATCCGACGCTGGATAGAACACCACACCAACTGTACTCGTATGTGTACGACAAGAATTCGAAGGGATAGCAGGTCCCTAGTCCGCGGATAGCTCTGGTTGGAAATTTATTTGCTCGGATCTCGTTTATCACTTTAATGGCATCAACAGGTTAACTCTTCTATTCTTGGCCAGAACGCTGGCAGATAGTTGTGCACGCTTACTAGCTCGTTTTACGAATGCTCTTCTATGTGTTCAGGGGGATTTTACAAAAATCCACTCGCAAATACTTGGGTTATTTATGAGACGCAAGTGAGCTCTGGGCTACGGAAGGACATTCCTGCGTGAATAGCAAAGTGTACGTACAAGTAGAATTGCAAAATGTCAATATGTCTCGATGGCAGAAGCTGGACAGCTTCGGTTTGGCATGGATGTACGAGTATGTATGGCGTTTGGTTGGAATGTTGACTTCCTGTCCGCTGTATGGAACGTTAGTTGGCGTTTATTTAATACAAGTGCATTTTGTGGATTTGTAATGAGTTTGCAAGCCCTTGGACGGGCAGTGGTTTGAGATTTGGGTAATTTCGAATACCGCACGTGAAATACCCATCATGGAGGATGCATGCAAACTGTGGACATTTTATTGCAATTCACTTTTGTTAGATTTTTAATGATAAAATGGAATTTTCACACTCTTTAGTCACCCAAATTTGTAGTAGGCACATATCCCTTGTTTTGAAGACTGCAGGCCACATCCAGGAGTCATTTTAAAGTCGAAAATCTTTCCTTTTAAATATTCGTTTCTAGTTTGAAGAACAGCCGGTGGGATCATGGTCACATTGTAGACAGTTTTTGAAAAGGTTTGTACTTGGTTACAAATTTCAGCTTCTTTGATGGTGATTCTTTGCAGACCTCTTAGAATGCGTTGAGTTGGGGAGAACGGGCAGTATCGTGAACTGGTTCTATGCTTGAGGATCTTGAAGTAGATTCCTTTGCCTTGGGCTTGTCGTCATAATAAAGAATAGAAATTATTTAACCAGAGTAGTAGCGACATATGTGTGACGGTAACCGAATACAAATTAGTCTGTCAAAAACTAGCCAAACACCCCAGAAGATAGTTGAGCCCTATAGCTGCTGTATGCTGAACGCACGAATCGCTGTAGTCAGAAATTTTTCGCAGTAACTGCGATGATTCAGTTTCAAAATTCATCGATGGTAACTCGAAATTGTTGCTAAAGTTTGATTTAGAAAGCCCTTCGAACGCCAATGCAATCTTAAGGTACATATCCTCGGTTGGCATGTTATCTAAGACCTCCGGCGGACTATCTCGAAATAAATAAATAGATGGCGCAACTGGTCTAAGGCCTGGCTTAGCAAAACGATTTGATTTACGAAAGCTTGTGTTTTCGGGACGATTTTTAAAATGCAGCCACTCCATTTCTGCATTGTGGGAGACATCAATTAAACTGCTAATAAATATGTCTTTAAATGTCAACAAGTGTGTAAAAGACCCATCAAATGAAACCATAGAAATTAGTGGTGATATGAATCTTGCTGACTTGAGTTAGGTTAAGTAGAGTATTAGATCAAGGCATCGTAATCTACCCATTGCCAACCGACTTTGACTTGAGATTTGTCATTAAACTTTTGAATGGCGAATTTGAATGGCGAACTCACAGGCTGCTCCAATTTTCACAGATATATCTTCGACAATCAACCTTTTCAAGTCATCACCGATATTACAGGCTACCTTCACCAATTTTAAACTTCGAACTTTCTACGCTGTTATAAAATTTCAGTCCACCAGTCTTTGATACAATTTGTCTCTGCCTTCAAAATACCCTTTCAAACGTTGTTCAATTGATTATTTGATTTTTTCGACAGTTTTTAAAATATGTAATTGCTTTCCCAACCCAATTCTAACCTTTTGTTTAACGTTTTTATTTACTTACAGTGCGTGCAAGCTTGGTGATAGAGATCGAGCCGATAGGCTTGCACGACCACGAATGTCACTACTGGGGAAACCATTAAACTATAATCGTGGCTCACGACGTGATGCCCGTTATAGAAGGCTACAAAGCCGAATCTATAACTTTCTAGAACGCCCCAGAGGAGTACCTGCAATTTTATATCACGTTATGGTGTAAGTATTCAAATTTAAAAAAAAAAACATGTGTGTCATCTTTTTCAGGTAAAAATTTAAGCAACAAATACAAGATTTGACACAATTTGTCAAGGAATCGTTATAATAATAAGATGTTAAATATTTGTTTGTCGTACCGTTTATGGCGCCATTTCAAAACTGATTTTTATGAAATGTGGACCAAATGGAAGGTGGATTTCTGTCACCAGCTATAGAAACTAGCAATACGCTGAGTTGTTGATTTACATACAATAGAAAAAAATACAAACAAAAATGTGTTGTAGGCAACACGTCTTTTTGATTGGAGATAATTGTGCAGTAGAATGCACAAAATAATCTCAAACATTTTATTGAATTTTTGTCAACAATTTTAATATTTTTTTTATATTTCAACTTCCTAAACCCTAAAGCCTAGTATCCTGCTCGCGCTAAATATTATCTGCCATACAAAAATGTCTACAAAGATAAAATTTAGCGAGGCTATTTAGCACAGCACGCTAAATTCATTACTTCATATAGATGAACAGTGTCCACTCATTTAGCTCGCGAAATAAATGTCCGATACTTTAAATCGAAGACAGCAGTTTGTTTGCCTTTTTTGCAAATAGGCATTCACGGGACAGAAGAAAAGTGTCTTCTTCTGCTTGATGCTAGAGAAATTATTTGAGCTGCTGCTGCAATGATAATAACTCAACTTTTCTCATATCCATTGTTTTGAAACGATTCAAATACTGCGATGTCTTTGAAGTTTGAAATTTGAAAATTGTAAAAATTACGTTCACCGATTACTGTCATGAACAAATTATTTTTGATGATGCTTAATAATTTAGCGAGCATTTATCTTTGGTGTGAAGAAACGAAGTGGAAACGAATTGGAGACTAGTGACGCTAAAATTTAGCGCGAGCAGGATACTAGGCTTTTACAAACTCTTTCCTTATTCCAGTTAAAAAAAATTTAAAATATTAGTAAACAAGATTTGCAACGTGAAAGTATTCCAAAGAAGAAGTACATGGTTGAAGTTTTAGAGAGTTACCGAGACTTTCGTTTAAAAGTTCGACAGCTTAAATCGGAATAAATTTCTTTTTTTTGTTACGCGGTTACATCTACTTATGAGAAACAGATTTTGTTCGCATTTAAAAAAAAAATTAAACTTTTCAATGATCCGTCTTGTTTTATTTTTTAGGAGTTCTAAATCAGATCAGATCAGCGTGATAACAAAAAATAGCTATTAATAAAACTCCTAAAAAACGATATTCTCCATTTATATGGAACAATTTTCCCCTTTGAAGAAAGTCCACTTCTTCATTCTACAAATTAACTGGACTGTTGCACATTATATATTCTGTTGTTTCATTTGCTTCAAGAATCAAAATACATTTGACCAGTGATGCCAACTCAGGCTTTTTCATGCCTTTTAGACATTATGTCATTAGCTAAGGTTTTTTTTCAAATAGTCATCTTTTTCTTATTTCAAATATTATTCTAATTGGACTAAAACTATGTTTGTTTTGTTCAATACTTTTTACCTACTTATGAAACAAAAAATCCATAAATTTTATTCCTCTTAAGAATTTCTTCTCTGATTTCTAATTTAAGTATTTTTTTTTTTTTTTGGAAATAAAAATTGTTTTTGTTTATTTGTCTTTAATTTTTGATTTACTGTTCCAATTTACCTTAAAAAATTATTAAGGCATTATTTTATTGAAAAGGGCATCTTCTCAAGTTAGGCATTTTTTCGTCAAAATTGGTTGGCAACGCTGCATTCGACACTCTGTTTAGAAAGTCGACTAGTTATTTTTTTTTTAAGGAAAATCAAAAGCTGTTGTGAATTTTAATGACATCCTAAGGCATTTTTGATACTAGATATAGATGCATGCTTAAGTTTTGGGATTCATTGGCCTACCTTAGGTCTTGGCTGTTATCTCAATGTGACCTTTCTAAAGCTAAATTAATTGTCGATTTTAGAGAGTTGCAGTTTGTGAGCTTCTCTGACCAACTCATCGGCCTTTTCGTTGACTACAAATTCCTCATGTCCAAGAGACCAATTTGGTTTGGTAACCCAAGAGTTGTAGTCAAGTTAAACTCAATTAAGGGCTGCTGGACTGTCCGCGAATGTATGAATTTAGACGCCTTTAATGCCACAGCTGGAAGTGTGGTTGGCATATTTTTGAATAGCGTGAAGATCTACCTGAAAAACACTTGGATTTTCCAAGTTTGGAAAATTGTTGCTTATCCATGACTCTCTATATGGGGTTGAATCGGGTCCTCCTTCTCCGTGAACGAGGAGTACGCGAAGGAGTTTATATTCATTTGGAAAGTAAAATTCCGTGAACATGCAACTCGGCTACGTATCTGGCGACGTAGTTTCGAAAATTCCAAGAGCAGAGCCATAAGCTTCGCGTTGTCACTTTATAAGACCATAAGTTTCCTCATTTTATTTCCGAAACAAATAAAACAGACATACAATTTTTTGCCTTGTGAAAAGCAATGAGTTGAGAAGCTCTATCGTAACAATTATCCGCCCGGTTCTTTACAGTCAATAAACAAAATCCGTATCAATCTGTATTTTTTTCCGTCTGTCTGACTGTCTTCAAATTTAATTTTTAACTAAGTCATTCTATCCTACCATGAATGCATAAGAAAATCGCAACATCTCTCCCTGTCGCTATCCGCGAAACGATTCATTAATTAGTTTCATCGTGGTACAAAAAAAAAAGAGAAACATTTACAATCGATTCAACTATGATATCCTTCATGGCTCATAGGATGCAGGAAAAAATAATAAAAAATAAAAATACGAAACCAAAGAGAAACTGAAAATTGCTTGGCATCTGAACTTCGAGTCGATTTCCTTTTAATGAAAGCTCCGTTGATAGGGATTAAATTAATGGTACACTGTGCGCTGTCCGTGTCGCTGCTTTTGTGGCTTTTAGTCTTTCGTTGACAGGTGGGTACAAAGGTTAAAATGAAACTTTCAATTCTCCCTTTGTCTATCGGCATGCCATCGGGGTATTACAGAATTTTTTTAATTAATAGCATTTTCCATTTCGCTTCATTTATACTCGTTTGCGAAGAATAATTAGCACCGCGGCACAGGGGGACGCTAAAGTTTTCGTTATTTTTTTTTTGTATTTATATTAAGCGATCCTAGATGATGTGGGTACAGGGAGTGGTAACAAATCTACGAAAACCTATTATCTGTCTTTTTCACGCGAGAACTTATTCTTCTTCCTTTTTTTTTGGGACGCAATGAAATTGCCACAGCTATTTCAACTAATGCCTTTAAATGCGCCACCACTACTGGTCCCTAATTGTGTCCCGGTAATCCCTTTGCGCTGTGAAATGACATTCCATGCTGTAAATGGACGTTGATGATGGCGAAATGACAAAACTGGTCGAAGCCAAATTGCCTGAGAGCTGAGAGGGTCTTTGTGCTTGTCGAATTTTGCCCGAGTTGGCGTTTCACTTTTAATTGATTCGACAGGGCAGAATGTTGTCCCTCCCATAATATAATTGTGTCCATTCACGAGTGGGTATGCATTTTAGTATCCAACACACATACACATAGTTCGCCGGCGCACACATTATACAGAGCGAACTAAAAACAAAAGGAATCGTTATTATTCCCTGTGGTGGATCCCAATTTGACCAGCATCCACTTTGGAATGGTTTGAATGTCCTGGGTCACAATCCACGAGAAATGGATTCCTTTTTCGTGTTGCATCCTTTATATGAGTTTACCGAGTTGTTTGCCATTGCGGACAATTGGTAAGGACATTGCGGTTGCCCCGAGGATCATCGGTGTTTGGGGACGCGCAGTTAACATAAATTGAATCGACAGTAATTAAGGGCAACTTGTTTTTATGGCGGCTAAATTATTTATTTATTTATTTATTTATTTATTTATTTACGTCTAACAAGAACATTATCTTTCATAGACTTAATTTACAGAAGTAAAATAAAATGCAATAACATTATGCATAAATTATTAATATAATATATGTACATAATTGCTCACATCAAAAACATTATAAAGCTTTTGTAATATAATCTGTTCATGTTAAAATCAATAAAATTATCATAACGGTTATAAAAAATACATGCAGAAGATATAGGTTCGCTTAATCCATAGTTTGTATAATGTCTAGGAACATAAAAGAAATCCTGGTCTCTTGGACGCAAAGTACGAGACGGAGCATAAACATAAAACAAAGAAAGCAGGTGTGGACAATCAGTGTGTCCAGTTAGAACATCCTGCGCAAATAAGACCGCATAATAAATTCGCCTTTTATATAGGGGCTTAATACCTAATAAGGTGCATCTAGCTTCATAGACTGGCAAATCACCGTTCCAATTCATCTTTCGTAGAGCAAATTTTGTAAACCGTTTCTGAATCTTTTCAATACGTGAAATGTTATTTTGGTAATATGGATTCCATATAATACTGCAATATTCAAGCCTTGATCTTATCAAAGAATTAAACAAGGTCTTCAATGTGCATGGATCTTGAAATTCTTTGGTATTGCGACGCATGAAACCAAATAATGAATTTGCACGTGATATGATGTAATCATAGTGCATTGAAAAATTCAGCTTGTGGTCAAAGACTACACCAAGATCCTTATGACTTTCCACTCTTGTTAGAATTTCATTTTGGATCGAATACTGGAAATTAACCGTCGAGAGAATTCTGTAAAATGTAAGAACTGAGCATTTGCTTATATTCATTTGCAGACCATTAAGATTACACCAATGTGTGATATTATTAATATCATCTTGTAGGTCATAAGCATCAGATACAGAAGCAATGCATTTAAATAATTTAAGATCGTCTGCGAACAAAAGAAAATTTGAGTGTTTAATAAAGGAAGGTAGATCATTGATGAAGAGTAAGAATAATAGAGGACCAAGATGGCTGCCTTGAGGAACACCAGAGTAGTTATAGACAGCAGTAGATATAGAAGAACCAATCTTTACGTATTGTATACGATTTTCTAAATAGCTGCGAATCCATTTCAAAATATTTGAATGAAAACCGAAGCGTTCTAGCTTGCTAACTAGAACTGAGTGTTGAACACGATCGAAAGCTTTAGCAAAATCAGTAAAGATTGTGTCAACTTGATGACGTGTTTCCATTGTTTTAAGGCAATAGTTTGCAAAAATGGCGAGATTTGTAGCTGTTGACCTCCCAGAAACAAAGCCGTGTTGAAATTCAGATATATAATTCCGGACGATTTCATAAATTTTATTTCAATCATTTATTTTTAGTTCAATTGTAGGTGTAGGCTATGAACCAACCCGTGGGTGGATTGTTGCTATTTGCGGACTTTGCTTTTCCTTTCGGGGGACTAGACTACAATGTCCCCAAAGATTTGCAGACAAGTGTTTGTTTAAATTTGTCAAAATTTATTTACGGATATTTGGATGGCTTGTGCGTTGAGGGAATATGAGCTTGGGTGGCACGTGCTTGGTTCCAGGAACAAAGGAAGGATGAAGGATATTTCTGTCGAAAGGCCACTTAATTTGTATTTTAGTCGCTAGCTTACGAAATTAAGTTTTGTGTTCAACTCTGGTGAATAAGCAGCTTGACATTTAGACCGGGTATTGGTTGTCTTATTAATAGCTATTATTTTCGCCGTTACACAGTATACCACTTATATACTTGTCACATAGCTGTATAGTTATTTTGAAGAGAAAATCGTTCACGCTGTATTATTCCAGCAGATTGCAACATCAAGCAAAACCATTTGTAGTCTGTGGTTCTCCAGTTGTTTGACCACCAGTTGTAGTTGTAGTCCGCTTGCCAAATGGTGGGCTTTGATTCGTCAATCCTACACTAGTATGCGTTGCTCCGCAGTTATTCCATGAACAACACTACACAAGTTCTAGAATGCGGCTTCGCAGCACTACAATACTTGTAGTCTGAGGCCTTGCAGCACTACACCAATACCAGTTGTCGTTTAGGGCTCCTCAGCACTTCACTACTCGACAGTTGTAGTCTGCGGGGCTCTCCAGCTCTTCCTGCACTACAATACTACTACTACTCCTTGTACTTGCGGTCGGTTTGCAAAGCATTTCGTCAGCATTATATCGGTTGTAGTCTGCTGCCTATCAGCATCACGAAAGTGATTACCTGAGACTCTACTTTATTTTTTATCACTACATTACACAAATTGTAGTCTAAGTCTTTGTAGCACTACACCAGTTTTGACTGCGATATCCATCGCTACAACAGTTACAGTCTGTGGCTCTCCAGTTTTTTCAGCACTACCTATACTACTCTAGTTGTGGTCCGGTTACCTATTACTACACCAGTTGTGGTCTATGCTTTTTCGATTGCTACACGCGTTGTAGTGTGTGACTTCTCGGCACTACACCAATTGTAGTCTTTCTTTCAACTGATTTTAACGTAAAAACACAAACGTTGTGGTCGATTCGTGAAGCACTACAGATGTTGTAGTCCGGGACCTCTCGGAACAACACCTGCACCAGTTGTAGTCAGCGCCCAGCGGATCTATGGCGCTACACCAGTTATAGCCTGCGGCTTCTCGGCACTACACCAATTATAGTCTGACGTTTTCGCAGTTGTTGTTGTAGTCGAAGATAGCTAATCGGAATATTGTGAAGGTAGTAATATGAAATCGTTTTAAAAAAATATCCTTCCCAGAAAAATTAAATTCAAACGGATAAAACCAGTTGCAAGTTGTAAGGTCTACTGTACATCGCCAAACAAAGTGCGGTATTTCTTTTGGGGCAGCCTGAAATTCTACGATCCCTTTTCTGTTTATCCTGATCACGAAATTCAAAACTTTGGTCTTTTCGGTTTCAAATCAATGGCTGACATGATACGATACTTAAAATACTGATCAAGTAGCATGACATGAATCTCGAATTGCGTATTAAAACGCTACACAAATCTGCACGTGTTTGGTGGCATCCTCGAACCGCTAAGCTCTCTTTCATATTGTGCGATCCGCACCGTTTACAACGCCCACTAAATTATTTCAGGTATACATTTACCAAGCGTAACAGTTGCACAAATCCTGGTGTGGGCATTTTTGCAGTAAGCAAAGGTGAGTATCAATTAATTAAAAATGTAAATAGATTGAATGCGAATGCATCACAACTCTGCAGTCAATAATTGCCAACGTAAATGCCAATCAAAACGTCATGCCAGAGTGCAAAAGTATTCAAAATATATTGGCGATAGCACTACTTTCCATCGGGCAGCGTTCGAAAATTGCAAAATATTAATCAAACGGACACATCGTGCAGCCGTTACTTCCTCCGAACCTAAACACACAATCACCGCAAATCGACGGCAACGTCAAAAAACATGCAAATTGCGGCACTGCATTTGAAAGCTACAAAATTGCCTCTCATTCGGACGTGAATGCGTTTTCGATTCGACAAATCCACATCGTATATGTAGCCGGAAATGAGTAAAAGTATTACGTACATACAGTCGTCCTGTGGTGCGCCATCGTCCGTGACCCACTCAAAAAGGTATTAAAATACTCACTACAATGTGGCACAAGGGGGTGGGCCTAGGGGGTCTGTAGTCGACCACTCTGGACTCGAGTATCGGGCGATTTACAAAATGGAAACGGATACGGCTCTTGGTTATCGAATAGATATTATTTCCGGATCTAGAGAACGGGAACACATTCTCACCAGCACCACCATCACCATTCAAGTGCGGAAAGGATATCGGTGCGCAGATGGACGAAAGGGCAATCCAGAATTGGCAGCACAACGTCTGACCAAATATTTGGAATGCATTACCGGAGGTTTACATGAATGCCGATGGCGGAATGATGTTTTTATTTTTTTTTTATTTTTGTTGCTCTTGTCCACAGTGCATGTAGTCTGGCGGATATCAAACGTTAGCAGCATTTTCTCCTGTCACTAAGGAGCCTATCCGCAGAGGAGGCTTTTATATTTTTTTATTGGTACTCGGCACTAATTTCCTTCCGTTTCGTTTTCATGAACCGTGTCCAGTTTATTGAGTTGAATCGATTTGAATTGATTTGATTGGTGCCATTCCAAAGGGCGGCAGGTTTCCAAACAGTTTTACTCGGTTTTTTTGGTTAAAAAGTGAAAGTGATTTATATAAATTTGAATGCAAATCTCAGGGGTTTATCCTACTTTTGGAAAGGGAAACATTTAACAGAATGGGTGTTGTTTCCTTATGCAAGCCACCACTCGGTGTAAAAGTTAATTTTATTTGACTCAGTGGTTAAGGGAATTTTAGGGTTGCTTTGCAGGCCGGAAAGCTTTGCTCATTGATGATGTTTACTTTTTACTTTGCGGGAGTTAAAAAGGGTGTTAATGGACTTTTAAATAAATATAAGTTAAACATGCTTGAACGGATTTTAAGTGTTCCGTCGGTGGGTGAATTACGGTCCATTTGAATATACACGATATGGGAGAGTGGGATTTTGGGAAATCTGGAGTTGATACATTTTAGGGGAGTATACGAGGATCAAGAATTTGCATGAGAGTTGATTCAGTCCACCTATTACCAAAGGTAGTTCAATCTAAACAAAGACTCGTAGGAAGGTCTTCTGCATTTTTTGTTGTCGCACCGATTTTTTTAACGACTTTGTCCAGAACCTTCAGCTGAATCACCGTAGGCACTATGTCCGCGTTCTCTTGCATCTTATTAGATTAGATTAGATTGTTAGGGGGAGGTGGAAACAAATTACCATATCATTGCGGCCACGAGTGGGCCTATTGTGATTTTCTTCATTTAGAGCTCGCTCATGATACCGGACTTTGTGATGAATCCTAGTAGATCTTTGAGTGGGCTCTCAGTTATGTCCTCTGCCTCAAAAGTTTTCCTACATGGTGTTGACGTAGTCTGACTAGACATTCACAGTCACACAATATGTGTTGTGCTGCTTCTTCGTCCTCGTTACATAGTCTGCAAATAGTTGCATCTTGACACAGTATTTAACTCGCTCCGCGCGGTATTGATGCTTCCTGGCGATGCTGAAGTAACCCTACTTGTTAGTGTTTGGTAACTTTTATTGTTTGGCTATATTTTTTACATCTATAAGTCTCCTTCACAGCTTTTGGGTATGATCTTCTGTCGATAAGGAAGTATGCCAGTTAGTTATGCCAAAATTTTGATATTTCGAAACGGGTTCAATGTCTTTGAGGTTAGCATGCGTGGACTGAGGATGAGGTTGATAATTGGAGTACAGTCCTTAAGCCCCGTCATCTCTAGTCACCTTCTTGACCTTCCTACTTTGATGTGCACTAGAGCTTTGATATCTTTAGTTCTTCTAATGTTGGCCCGGAGGTTGTGCTGGATTTTCGGCGTATTTTAGACTTTGGTAACCTAGCTCATATGTCAAAGCTCCATTATTGTTTTGTATATTGTATGTAAAAGTTCCTCCAGCTGGAAATATTTAAAAGCTCACCCAAAATGGGTATAAAAGGCCTGCACCGATCGTTAATAATCACTCTTATCAATCAGGAGTTTGACGTGGGGACCAATTCGAAAGTTTACAACTGTCTTTTGGGAAACACGCCACACTTCTTGCGCGCTAATCATTTCTTCGTTGTTGTCAGATTTTAAGTGAATTACTATTTCGGAAGTTCTCAACTGCCTTTTAGGAAATTTTGTTGCCCCTTTGCTGAATTGTTGCCCCTTGGCTGAACTTTTGCCTTAGCTTGTTTTATTTTTTTAAAAACTTCAGCAAGTACTGCATTCCTCGGACAGCATATTTGTGGGTAAAAAAATAGAAATAAAACAAATATAGTCCATAAAAAAATAATTTTGTTAATATAAGTCGAATAATAAAACTATTATAACGATTAAAATCACAAACAAAATCTTTCCTTGCACCAAGAGAGGTGTAACCTGTTCCGCTGGCTAAATCGACCGACCTCACGCCCCATCTGCTCTACCGACCAAATATTGCCAGACGTCAACGCTACAAATATCATTTAAATGGCCGCTTCGGGAAGATTCACAGCATGTGATTCTTTTGAGGCCGTTTTTAACCACTTTTTCACAAATTTCGGGCGGTATCTCGGCCATAACTTGAGTAATGTTGGTTTTAAATGCGTCTAGAGTTCGGGGATTGTTCGCCTAAACACGGTCTTTTACGTAGGCCCACAGAAAAAAAATCTAACGGTGTCAAATCGCATGATCTTGGTGGCCAATTGACGTCGCTAAAACGTGAAATTACGCAAGCAGGTAACTTCTCACGCAATAAAGCCATAATTGGTTGTGTTGTGTGACTTGTTGCCCCTTCTTGTCGTAAGTTTGTAGTAAATTTTAATATTTTTTATGCGTTGCTCGATTGTTCAGCGATCCATTATCGTAAATGGCAAACATTCAACTAATATTATGACACATCGAATGACAGCTGAGTTTGGCAGGTGTCAAATGCCAACGCTACCAACTTGAAACAACGAAATAAATGACCCTGAATTTATCGTAATCGTTGTTTTTTACTTTCCATCCTTTGCCCAATTTTAACTAAGCTTGTGTATCGCTCAAAGAGTCATTGATCCACACTCAAGCCGCTGCTGTCAAATACAAGGTCTTACATATTGTGTTCAACCGATAATATCCAAAAAGCATTCATTTTTCCCACTAAAACCTTTTTACAGACAGACGTCTCAACTCAACCCCACCCTGCCTTGAAAATCATCAAAAACTTGTTTCCACCCCCAAAAAGTACACTCCTCAAATATTTACCAATGAATTATCTTCTTCCAGCTAATTTATAAATCAAGCATCAACCAATTTGTATATAGTTATCCACAACCATTAGGGCCGTCAATCAAAATCGTCCTTTTCCATTCGGTTCAAGAGTGAATAAAGTAAATTAAAAACTTTTTAATAGCTCCTCCATCCGGGGCTAAGAAACTTCATATCAAAAGAGCATCTTACAACCGCTTACCCAGCCAAACTGCAAGTCCAAGCATGCTCTCCAAAAGAAAATGGAAAAAGAAAAACTTTCAGCAGAACTTTTCCATCCTTCCCACCACACACTGCAGCAGCTTGTCATCAGAAACCGAAGCAACACTGTAATTTCGATGATTACAGAAAGTCCCTGACCGAATAACTTTTCCGAATCTACATTCTGTTCGGTCTGGAGTACACCTTTTTGCAATTTTTTTTTTCTTTAATAGGGAGTCAATTTGATTTGGCTCCACCACCATATCCTTCTGAAACAATCGACCGCTAATGGTAATGACAGTACGAAAGTTTTTGCTGTCTTTTTGTCGGTCAACACATAAACAAGCTCTGTCTATCTGTGGATGTAAAGATTAATTCCTTAAGTGTAAGAAAATTGTTTTAAGTGCAGATTGAAGATTAAGAGGAACTCCTTTATTTCATTATACTGGGTTTTCACTAAAACGGTGATTTACGACCAAGGACTGGAAATGAAATTCCACTCGTATTGTACGAGTACAAAGAACGATGGTGGGGTCTTCGATCATCCTGCGACTGGGCATATTGCTCAGCAGGAAATCATCGATGTCCTTATGGGGTACACCATGGCTGTACCGCACTAACTTGATGGCGACGTGCGAGATTTATAGCCTGCATGTTGTGTTAGTCGTTATCCTTTATGCAAACTGGTCCAGGGTGTAAGTGCACAATCCATATAAAGCCCAGTTTTCAGATGTTCAGTGGATGGGAGAATATTGAAAGGCTAAGCAACGGCCGGAATATATGGTGGTTTCCAAAAGGGGGTCAGAGGACGGATTTTTAAATCCAAGCAGACGGCTTTTGTCAGTGAATACGGATATATTTCGCGACAGCTCTATTTCATAAAACAAGTGGTCGGTGGTTCTTAATTGTTTTTCATTAAACAAAAGTGCTGGTGGCGTTTAAAGGCAGTCATTTCGAAAAATGCAGACGAATCATCTTTGACACTGAATCGAATCGCAATCCACCTGATGGCCAACATTTTGTAGCCAAGGCGATATGTATATGACGCAGCCCTTCATTACTGAGCGAAAGATAAACCTTTGAAGATAACTTCTCCGTCAGTTTGAGGAAGTGCATCTACTGCGAAGTTTTGACCAAAAATGTACCCCGTATTGCTTTCAAAAGGAAAATGGTTTCTTATCGTCAACGGCAGGATGTAAGCTACCACCACTTTACTTTTTTGCGACTTTTTCAAAATCGTCGAAGCCAGCCCTGACCACATGAAGTTATCGTTCAGATAAAACGTGACACTGATACCCTATTTTCAATAAAAAAAAATTCCAAAGCGAATTTCCAAAAAAAAGTATTCAAAGCCGTTAATATTTGCACATGCAAAAGTTGAATAGATAAAAGTTACAACTCAAACTAGCAAGTAACATATTTTAGAGAAAGTAGTTAAGAGAATTTCTCGCCAATTGATGGTTAAAATATTTAAATAGGGCGTTGCGGCGTTTACTTCAACTCCCACACCGCCACTGACAAGAACCGTTCCAACTTCAGCCTAATCTGACGTAGATATACCACAAGAGTGCGATGCTGCTTTGTATAGAATCGCACAACAAAACCAGACGCTAAAATTCTCTGAATGGCTTTTCATTTATTTTTTACCCCGCAAACACACACTCTGTCACCCCATTTACTGTCAGCTGTAAAAGAATAATTAATTTCTAAACGGGAATTTTCATTTAGCGTAAGAGTACTTCTAAATTATTGTTTTGTCTAGTGGATGAGCTATATCGGGTTGATACTCCTTCCATATCTCATAAACCATAATAGAGGGCTACTAAATAAAATATCGTTTCAACATAAAACAAAACGAATGCAACCACAGAATTCGCATGTAGACAGCGTGTTAATTGGAAAACGTTGATTTTGCCCAACAACTTGGGTTCACATTCTACGTGCACATGAGAGCTTTGAAAACAAGTCACATGTACATCCATGCAGGTAGCAGGAGTACCTACTGCACATTCTATTTGGCAATCGAGCAGACGTAAGTAATACAAATGAAATGGCTCTTGAACATTTTTGCTGTTGAAAAGTAATTTATTTTATTCAAACGAATTGAATTGCAATTTTTCGCAGATTTTCAAATAGACGTGCAAAAAATGTGCGATATGACAGCAAAATTATTCTATTGTTAAAGATTTTGATTGATTGCACTAGTTATGGCAGATTGCCCATGAATGGGGAGGAGGTGTCTCGTTTTTTGCTTTGTTCACGAAACTAACGAATGCAACATTTGCTGGGTTTTTTGTTTTTTGTTTTTTTAATGCACTACGAATGCATTTGTCATTTTCCAACTATTGATCAGCTCCACTAATGGATTATGCATTGAATTGAAAAATTCCAGGTAGATACCTGAACAAAGGAATGTACAATATAAAATTTGATCTATTTATGAACTCACTCGAGTCTAAATTAATGAAAATAGATTCTGTGTGAATTTGAACGGGTTTAATTGAAAAAAATAGCGCTTGGACAAAAAATTATCTATTTCCGGACTTCGCTGGCCATCACACAATTTATGGTAACGATTGGAACAGGCAGCAGTCGTGTGATTTTCTGGTACAAACGCCAATAACAAACAGATGATTTGAGTAACCATTTCGTCCTTTCATCATCTAGAAGAATAAGAAAGTCTCTAGTCGTAAATAATTGGCAATTTTGAGTGTAGAAGTACTCTGTTTTGATCAGACTACCGTGTTGTAATATCGTAGGATTTATCCCTTTTTGTGGGCATTTCGATGTTTGAAAAGCCTTCCGCCACATTTTTCAAAAGTTTACAAAATAAAAACGTAAAAAATGCTTCTGGAAAATGCGATAAAGGGAAAAAAACCGAAATAGTTTCAATTTCAGGAATCTAACAAAAAGCATTCAAACTATATATACATTTTTGCTGAAACTTCATCAAAACACCTACATTCCACCATAACTATCAACACATTGAATGTCCATAACAAACAGCTCATGTAAATTGGCTTTTTTTCAAAATTTTCAAGTACCAAAAAATAATCATAGGAATATTACAAACTGCGGTTTTCATACTTAAGGTTACTTGAACGCGATTTTTTTTCCGTGTAATACAAATTTTACTTTAAAAAACTGGATTTTGACGCGAAAAAGTATAGTGGGTTTTGAAAAAAGAATTTGAGAACCGTGAAAAGAGAAAAAATTAACACGTTTCATGGGATAAATAAAGGGAGAGAGTGCTAATAACACTGCTTACAAACTACAATTTTTTCCGACTGTAAGGGTTTTGTCCGGAATAGGTTTAGAAACTGCTGGACGAAAATTATTCCGGTTTTCATAGTTGCACTACAAAATGTCGCGATTGAAAAATAGGATATATTTAGTTGTTACTTGTTGTCCAGAAGCGGAGGTCTTAGATTAATATCTAAGCAAAGAGTATTTCACCAGTGAATGGGTACCTTCTAGCTCCTAGCTTTTGAATTTCTTGGTCGATTTGAAAAGAAAGTCATTTATTATAAAGTTAAATTATGTGCAAAGATTTTAAACGACTAATTATCCTCATTTGTTGTTGCATAATATTTAAACAATAATTTTTTTTATATATACATATATTTAAAAATGTTATACAATTTAAAAGAATTGAATTGACTTTAATTTAAGCTAGATTGTTGAATTTTCCAAACTGTCAGTGGAGATAATTTCGTGTGTGCGGCAAAAGCTGTTTGTAACTCTAGTTCTGGTTTTTATTTTTTAATTTGAACTGTCTTCTGAAAGGGATTTGTGTGTTGTGATTATGTAAGCATTACACGGAGTGAAATTGCTGGTTGGCTTGTGTTTCTGTGTTTCATTATTAATGGATTTGAAATTTGAAAAGTGGTGAACTGGCCAGCACGGGTCAACTAGTTTAAAAAAAAAACTACATTCACCCTTTGGTTCTTTTTTATCCGCCTATTGCGACAGACATTATGTTGAACCTTTGAAGATAATAATCCGTTCTCTCTCCTTCCGTGCAATGATCCCAGATTGAGGGGAAGCCTTGGCGCTTTTTGCATGAAAAAGGGGAAAACATGAGACAAGTTCAAAATAGGGGACAAATCTAAAATGTCTGTAAAACGTGAATTGTTTAAAAATAAAATTAAAATTAGAACGTATTTTCATTGTTCAATAATTTCAAGAAATTAACTGTTCATATTAAGCACGAAAGAAAACAGCCCATCAAGCGTCTAGTTAAGAATTTTTGTGCATCTAAATGCATTCACTCATTTTGGTATTATGTCTAATTGAACAGAAAATTATTGTATAATGTATTGTAGATTTTTATTTTATATGCTTTTCTAAGATTATTTATAATTAAAATGGTTGCATTTTCTAATTTGTGCATAAATTTAACTTAGGAAAAAAAGGGGGATTTATTTTTGAATTTAGGAAAAAACGTATGCTTTGTTGATAAAAAAAGAGGTGAAGACAGAAGACAGTTCTCCTAGTTTGGGGACACTGCCTAAGTGTATTGTGAATTCAATTATTTCCATTTTTCCCACCTACGTGTGAGCTTCAAAAGTATAAAAATGCTCTCTTAAATCGGTAAGAGTAGTATGTTGGCGTCATATCAAAGTCATTGTTTTTAGGACGCCCTTTCATAACTTAAAAAAAAATCCTGTCGCTCCCTAAACACAGGAAATGTCGTTATTTATTTTTTTTACAATAAAAATTATAAAAATAGAAGCCGTGCGATTGACTGAAATATTTTACTACCAAAATATCTGCGCAATGGCTAAGTGATTAATGCACTGGGCTATTTCGAAAAGACTAGAACAAGGAAAAGCTTTTCAAACATTTTAATAAATAAATTTGGTTCCCAAACAATCCGTGATACTAATCATTTTCCAGTTTAAATTTTTCGAACTCCCAATGGAGAAATTTTCCATACAAAATTGCATATTGTGACCTAAAAAATAATTCGTGTGGAGGTAAAAATGATTATTAGTAAGGCCCATTGATTTTTAAGAAATAACTAGTGTCCTAATCGCATAGGCGATCTCTAAAAATGATGCACTGAGGTAATCTAAAGACTGTCGGGAGCAAAGCCAGACACTCATCCCGATTTTCTGAAAATCACTTCGCTCTGTCTGCCTTCTATCTTTATGTTTTTTTGTAAAAGACATTTGTAAACAGTCGAACGTACCTTCCCATTATAAACATCTCTCCAAATCAACTCCGACAACCAATAGCCCAGTTCGATTTTATTAAACTTTATATTTTCCACAAAACATATATTTAAATTAAATAACAATAAAATTTGACTGGTCCAAATAAATTTTAAAACTTATCTCTATTCCATTTTGTTTTCAGTTTTTTAATGGTGTTCACGTGCCTGGCCTTAAGCGTGTTCTCCACAATCTCAGATTACGAGGATGACGCGAATTACATACTATTTAGAATGGAAATATTAGTAGTAATCTGGTTTATGCTGGAATTCTTTTTCCGGTAAGTATTTCCCGCCCAAAATCTAGTCAGCCATTTGATAAATTTCCGCTGGTAGATTTTGTTTGATTTTATACCAACAACTATATCCAACAAAACAAAACACTTTATTTGTACACACTCGTAAAGTTTGTTAACTCACGCACCACTTGCTAATATTACTAACACCAATGATATCCAGGAAATGTATCGTTTTGCATAAATTTCACTCCCCTTAACAGCAGCACACGGACCGTTTAAACACACATCGATTCCATTTCAACTCATGTAGTCTATGCTAATGCGGCATATACGGGGCAAAAGCGTGTATCCTTTGCGTGACCAGGAGTCCAACGAACGAAATAAAAATCAAATTAAGAGGGAAAAATAATTATTGAATAAATGCTGTCACGCGATAGCAAGTTTGACTTTCTAATTGTCGGTGGAGCGGCCACATAATAGCATGCTTGAGGGGGCGCATTTCCTGCAGCGATTTAAACTGCACTTGAGCTGAAATGAAGTCTAGCGTGCGGGATACAGTTTTTAGCGCAGCTGATGACAGGGGTGGCAGGAAAAGAAAGCGGATTAGGGAACCTTTAAAGCTGCCACAATGATGTATAGGGTTAGTGAACTTTAAGTGTTTTTGGTTCGCCCAATGGCAGCGCAGTGGTTATTCGGGTGGCAATAATGCGGCAGAATCCCTGCAGTAAGTTAGGTATTCCACTGGCCAGATCGTATCGCAATTTGGCAAAGCTTGGTTTTTTTCTAATCCAATTTTAGGTGCACTTTACTGCACGCCATTTTTGTGGGGTCTCTTGGTGACTTTAATTAGCTTGTTCAGTGTAAAAATTGTATTAGGTGGTTATTTTAGTTGAAGAGTTGGCAATAAAGTCCTTGATGAGTTTGGTATGGACGTCACTAATTACTGCAGCAATGGGTTTGAGCAGATCGATTTTATTTGCTACTTTACTTTTTATTTTTACGGCGTGCACCAAAAACTTATATAGTTTCGTAAAATACCCGTCTTCTTGTTGAATTGCTAATTTACCAAAAAGTTGTAAGGCGCTAGATGAGTTTTCGATTTTTTATTCTACCCCGGGTTGTCCATGGAATTCCCAAACCCCACACCTGGGTCATAAATTTAAACGGCCGAATTTCATTGACTCCTTCATTTTATTTGTTTCATTTGCGCCTAGCTATATTTAGGGTAATTTATGCGAGATAGGAGCTCCCTTTCTGTGCTCGGGGAGTCAAGTACTATGAGAAGTCGTTTTGTTATAATGTTGGAAGAGCGAAACTACCTCAGAATCTTCTAGTTTATTATTCCGAAAGTAAGGATATTCAATTTCAGACCTGTGTAATTATATCAACAAGTTTTATTTAAATAAAAAACCGCTTTGTGAATTTCTCCACCAACTCTAATCATATGTTATTATTCAATGAACCGAACATGTCCCTCATGTCCTGCAATTCGTCAACTGCCTACATATTTGGCCAATCTAATAAACATGATCCGCATGTCGAAACAAACCCAGCATTCCAATTTTTTCCCGCCATGGAATGCACATTACTAAAATAGACCAGGAAAAAAATAGCACAGACACCGGGACTGCATGCTAGAACTGCATTCGATTAGGACACCACACCGACCAGAAAATAGAAAAAAAAAAATCCATTAAAACGAATAGATACGGAAATACCCCCCAAACTCCATCTTTTGTCACAGTTTTTAACAAATTTAGCACTGACACGCAACCTTTCGGCATCTCGTCCATACAACAATGCGACGGAGGTCGTTTGTATTACTACACCAACGTTTGGCCGACACGAAACCCTATGCAAAAAAACAAAAACCTAAAACAAAATGGACAATAAAAAAGGACATTTCTCCAAATACTGTACACAACATTATTGGCCAAGTTTGCATATGGCGCCCATTTTCACCGGATGTAAATTCAATTAACCTCCAGGATTAGAGTTTTATTTCGCGCGCTCTCTCTCCCACACACACACACACACAGGGTTTGGTACGAGTGCTGGTATAGTTCCGCAGCTAGATTGTAGCTCCTTTGCCGTGGTCAAAATTCGGTGGTAAATTAAATTTTCAGTTTCTCTGGTTGATTGTTGGTGTGTCAACGTTAGCTTCGGAATTTTAGATGCTTTCGTTTTCGTTTTCGTGGTTTTACCGTATTCGTATATGCGAAACTGCAGTTGCTGTTGCCTAATCGGATTGTAAGCACCAGAGATGGATTATAACTTTCGTCCAATTCACGGACCCATATAGTGTGGTAGGTACGCTCGTGTGCCATGTTGTTGCAGAGCAAAGAACTAATAAAGTATTCATATTCGAGTGAATGGGGGCAACAAAAATACTAAAAACTGTGGTTGCTGATGGTTTTGTGGCAGAGTCAGAATAAAAGGAAGTGAATTAACCGAGGTTAGTTATCTTTTTGTGGCGAGTTGTGTTGCCCCGTACTGGGTTATATTTTTGACGGTTGGCGTGTATCCCTATGGTAGTAGGGATTGCTTTTAATATAGGTAGCTAGTCGGAACTGAATTTTAAAACAGTGGAGAGCCACATACGAGTTAAGTTCAAGCACGGGTTTTGGAAACCAACGAGGTTCTGTGAGGGATATGTTTTTTTATATAATTAACTAGTGTCTCGGGGAAGGGGTGTGTAGGACTGTTCGGACTCTATTTACGAAGAGAGATCCAAAATTGAACAAGTTCGTTGTTTCAGACAACTTTTAGAATATAAGACTTTATTTAAAAAAACTGGTTCGAAATAACCTACCATTCGCTAGGTAACGCTATACACGATTCAACCATGAATCGAAAATGAAAAAAATTGTCAAAATTGTAGTTCTGTTTGCGGGACAAAACGTTTATAAAGAAAATCGTTATGAGTGTCCTTTTGACCTCACCATATGGAATATTTCAGTGCCTTATCGTACTGTTCGAGTAGTCGACCGAAAATATTTCTTAATTGCCACAAAGTTTGTACGAGAAGCAATGAATTAAAAATGTATCGCTACATCAACGCTCCGAAAACTTGTTCCAAACACACCGATACTCCCCACCACATGCCACTCAGCTCTTACAATATTTGCGCTTACATCCCCCAAAAAAACTTCTTGTTTGTTCCACCACAAAAAATGCAACTCCTCTCCATTAGCTCCATTAATATTCACATAAATATTTCATGCATTATCCGAATGTAAGTATTTGGATTCAATAAATCTGCATAAATAACATTATTTGTCAATCTGTTTGCTTTTCAAAAAATAAAACTCAAAGGTAAGTCTAAAAGTGGCACATGTCAACTGTGCAGAGGAATGTCATCATCAAATAATAAGCTTACGCAAAGAATCCTTTCTCACATTTTCGGTGCCTTTACAAAATTGTACACACGAAAAATCCTAACAAAATTGGCAACCAAAATTGGCATGGCAAACCTTCCTCGCTGCACAATTTGACAAAATCATTATCTTTTCACTATTTCCTACTTAACTGCTTCTAGCCAGAAAAAAAAATAAATAAATAAATCCCACGGAGATATCGATATCTGTCATCGTTGGTCAGGAGAGAGTCCTTGCCCAAAATGGCAACTCTGCCCTTTCTCTATAAAATTACAACACAATCCGACCACATAAACACAAGTAATCACTCGTAAAAATGTCACCGGTGGAGGATTATCTTTCTATTTGTTCTTTTTTTTTTTTTTAATATAATTTCGAATTCGAAGTATAACAAGTAACAACTTGAGTAATAAGAGAACAACTCTTAAAGGAGGTTTCTCCGAAACGACAACAAAAATAAAATAAAAGAAAATGCAATCTTCCCTCCCATCATGTCAGACACTTAACAAATGTCCTTTTTATTATTCTCAGGGAGATTGTTAAATCTCTGTTGTGTGTATAAAGAATCGTATAGTGGAATTGGGATTTTATTTATTCAGCTGAATCCTGTAAGATTACAGGAGTTGGAGTAAAATATTCAAAAGTATTGTGTTGTAACGATTTTTCGTTTTCTTTGTTTGTGGATGGCCTGTTGGAATATTCATTTCATTATTTTGGTCATAAAGTGACTTTTAATCCTGATGGTACATTAGTGCAGCCATGGGGGGAATTTACTGTCACATATTATTATTCCTTTCATGGATATATGCAACTTTTATAAAAATGTAGACAATCGACTTTTTATGGGAAGTTGTTGTGTTATTATTGGGGAATGGTGGCAGGAGGATTTTGTAAAGTAAAGAGGGTTAATCTTTAGACAATGGGTCAGTAGAGAAGGGTAGCAACAAATAGACACCTGCAGCCATGAAGACATGTAGCTTTAAGTTACAGTGTCCTACAAATAAAATTCATACCTTCTGTCAACATCTTGAGGAAGTAGATATTTTGCTTGTTCCCGTACTTTTCCCAGTACTGGCGGAAGGCCAGATTTTTAAAAAGTTTGGTAAAATTTTGCTATGAGAGTTGGAAAAATAACGAGTTTCAATGAAATTTTAACAAATTTTATAGCTGAGAACACTTAAACGTCGGTTCAATTATTCGCATTTGACAGTGCTAAGAAAATTTAGCAACAGTATTGCTTCATTTGCAACGTCGCACATTTCTAACGCGGTACACGGACGATTAAATGGATGCCCATGTCCAATACTAAACAGCCCTGAGAATGAAAGGGACAGCATTATCTAACACTCAAAAATACGTGCCGCGTATTTTGGTCGGCCATCTTGTTTGTGTGGTAGGAAGTATGGGAAAGTTCAGCATGTAAATATTTTTATAGCGATGGCTTACGAAATGTCGTTTTCCTCTAAAACAAAATGGCTTCTGCAAGTGATGATTTGAGTGACAATTTACTTATTTCGTATAACTGATTGATGAATTGTTGGTCGAATTTACTGACACTAATTACCACTCTCATTTCACATGTCTTAAATCAGAAATAGAAACGTTTTCAAGTGATTGCATAAATGGTGGTCGCCGGAACTTGTGTTTATTTCCGTTTTACTTATCCATAATTATAGGTAGAACATCCATTCTACTTTAGGCGTCTAATTTGTGATCTCATTTTTATTAGAATTGACTGCGGACAAATGAATTCTCGCTTCGTGCAAAAATTCGCGTTCGTGATGTTGTAAATGCAGTAGGCATAAATCGAAAGGGGAAATCTTGCACAATTTTCGTTGCAGTTGCTTTTGCAAGAGGATTTTTTTTTTAATTTAACATACATATCTTCAATATTTGTAGTCCTTTTATTTCCGATTGCAAGCATTTCGAAGACCGATTAGCTAGCTACACATTAAAAGATAACTTCTATTCAGTTTTTAAAGGTATACGTTCATATCGCCTCTTAAAAGCTGTTCCACTGAGGCAAAGGTCTGCTTATAAGATGAATTTCCTTTGGTCAAGAAATTTAAACTTGTCGAAAAAAGTTCATGCTTAAAGAGCTGGTTAAATATTGCAAATTGCCTCGTAGCACAGTTGGATCACTACATAAACCACCTGGCGTTGAGTAAGAATTATCCACACGAATTGAGTGCGTAAGCCATTGGCCGTCGATCTGTTTAATCTAGTTCTTGCTCCCTAAAGTTAAATGGAAGCCGTGTCGACTTTTTTAAGCAAACACCGTCTCGCGGTAGAACATATCTCATCAGGCAGAAATGGAATATTTAACTCCTTAGCACACACAAAACAGCTACCGCAAAAATTCACTCAATTGCAATTATATCCCCTGCCCGTGGTACAACTTTCTCGTCAATGAGTCTAACCCCAATAAAATAACGCCTCTAGAAATTAACTCCAAACTTAAAACACTTCATGTGTCAACACCTTCGCTGTTCATTAAACTTCTGCCACCCCATTGCGGGACTCCCACTCCATTGAAGTCGTGCTCCCCTCCGAGCAAACCAAACAATTCCGCGAAATGGCAGCCCGCTTTTAATTAAAATTTGGTTGACCAACACAATTTTCACCGCTACTCACCATTAACGGGCGAAAAAATAACCAACCGAAACTAAATATCATTTTTTTTGACCTAAAAAAGCTTCGTGCCAACTCTTTTCTTTCTCTTTTTTTTTTTTTTGTTAATACTCCCTACCACCATTCCATCCGAAAAATTGATACTCATCCGGTGTATTTTTCTTTCGTTTATGAATTTTGTTCTTCTGCAAAATGTTGAACAATAAAAACAAAATCAAAACTTTTCCCAAAAAAACAACGATGAATTTACCTGTGATCGCCATTATCCGACTAGCACAATAGCATTGAGGTGGAGGAGGCATCCCTCCGACACACCGGAGCAGCCATCAAAAATCATCGTCGAACAATGTAATACCAACACCATGACCAGAACCACGAGTACAACCATAACTACCGGATGTTGGTCCATTGTAATCCTTATGAATTCAAAAAAAATGTTTTTTTATGTGCAACCCCTGGCTGTCGGTATAGTCAGGCACTTGAGCCTATTCAACTGAGAGCGACATGAACCGAGCCCCAACCCAAACAGAAACACAACTACTACCCATAGGAGTTTGAATTGCAGCATTCAGCATTCCGCATGTCTCTTGGCACGGAGTGCGTCTTTGTTTTGATTCGATTGTGTGTGGGCCGCAGAGCAGCTTCGACTTGTACCTTCCGCAGAGGAAGGATGCAACTGTAGTGACTTGTTCCACAAGCATCGGCGGCCTGCTATATTTGTGAGCTTCCGTTCCGCTTCCGACGCGCGACTAATTTCGGTTTTTTTTTTTTGTATATCTTCTCCTTCTGCTGTCCTTTACGCGTGTGTTATATCGGAAAAAATAAAAAAAAAATATCCTTTCGCGGTTTTTTCTTTCTGTTGTGTTGATTTGAAACAGGTACACGCCACCACAACAAATCCCAGTGTGCATGTGCATTCGATATAATTGCTTTTTTTTGTATATAATCCTTGTTTGTTTATAATAATTGCATTATCGTGTTTGTGCTTGATTTTCACTCCCGCTCTCTCTCCGCTTTGGGTTGAGTGTTAAATGAAGTTGACTTAAAAAAGGAGAACACATTTTCAATGCAAACTGACACAAGGATTTTTCTAAATTTTGCCTTTTTCTATTGTTATTATTATTCCAGACTATGGTCGTCAGGATGTCGGTCACGATATCAGGGCTCCGTAGGTCGGTTGAAGTTTCTGAAGCGACCATTTTGTATTATAGGTAAGTGTGGTGGCGCATTATCGCATCGGAGCACCGCCAGAGTGTTAATATTAAAATTTTCATTACAGATGTAGTTACGATAGTGGCGTCGTTAGTAGTATTAGGTATGGGCACATCCGGTAAAATGTTTGCAACAAGCGCGTTACGTGGCCTTAGATTTTTACAAATATTAAGAATGGTTCGAATGGATCGTCGTGGTGGCACCTGGAAGCTGCTGGGAAGCGTCGTCTATGCGCATAGACAAGTGAGTATAAGCATGTTTTCTTCTTATCACTGTGCTAATTAAATTAAAGACACGTATCTATTTTATGGTGTGCTGTGTCTTGGAAAGTGTTTGCACAGTTAAAATCGGTGTTTAGGAGGTGTTGTATGGTTTTAAATGTGTTATCTGTTTTTTTTTTGGGGAGTGTTACTTTGTGTAACCAAAACCAGGTGAAGAAGGGTTTATGAAGAGAGAAAGCAGACAAAAAATGTATTTGTTTTGTGAGTGACGTAATTGCCAGCAAGAACCAATGAAGTATCCATATAAGGATCATCCATGTTCGAGACAAAATTGGATCAAACTATGGCGCCATAGATATTGAGCGCCTGGTGGAAATTAAAAAGCCGGACAAGAGAAAGTAATCTTCAAAAAAACTAACAATGATTACATTGCCGTCGCCATTAAAATCAAAAAGGACTCCCTATCCGCTTTTAAGCTTTAAGCCGCTTAGATTGCCAAAACAAAATACTACGACTGAGTTCAAGTACCTACGCATTTGCAGTTCCTTGTTCCTTGAAAAACCTAAAACTATATAAATCACTGTTGGAATTTAGCGATGGTACGTAAACAAATATACCAAATACTGCAATGCCCGCTTAAAGTGAACTTTTAATTTTAACAACCAACTTTGAATATTCTCAATCAAAGTCACGTAAAAACTATAGAATAATGGGAAGATGTATATCTGTGTACCGATGCCAATACTTCCTATTCTTTGTTTATTAATTCTCTTGAGAAGCATATCCTGAGCTGTTCCTCTACTTTGCGTCCTAAAAGTAATTGTAAAAGGCTTAAACCTTGGATTTCCTCATACTTATTGAACAAAGTAAAGGCAAAAAACAAACTCAGAAGTAAATGTTATAAACACCCTGGAAATCTAAGTCTTAAAGAAAAATATAAAAAAGTGTGCACTGAACTTAAGAAGGAAATTCCAGTTTGTAGGGATAATTATTACCGCTCTAAATTCAATTCGGCAAGAGGTAACTTAAGGAATGAATGGCAAGTAGTAAACAGTATATTAAACAAAACCACTGTTACAAAAAAACCGTCTGTTATTCGTGTCGTTGACTGTGTTGTTTCTGACAAACTTGTCATTGCAGATGCTTTTAATTGCTATTTTACTAACATTGCCACCAGTTTGCAACCATGGACTGTCCATCCGTCTTGTCGTATTTGCTCGACAACTGGTTGCTTTGCTGAACCAAATTTCTGTAATAGTTTTGTATTTGAAGCCATAACTCCTCTTGAGGTATTAAAAGTTATCGGTACCCTAAAAAACACTAACTCATGTGGTGCTGATGGTATCAATAATACATTGCTCAAAAATGTTGCTTGTTTGGTAATGGATGTTCTGTCACACATTTTTAATCGGTGCATACTCGAAGGGGTTTTTCCAGATGAGCTCAAGGGTGCAATTGTAGTTCCTTTATTTAAAAAGGGTTCAGCTGTGGATGTATGTAACTATAGGCCTATCTCACTTCTTCCAGTGATAAGTAAAGTTTTTGAAAAGCTTGTAAAGAACAGGTTAGTGAGCTATCTCACGAAAACTCAGTTTTTTAAACCAACGCAGTTTGGTTTTCAAAAGGGCAAATCAACCGAAGATGCACTTTTGCAGTTTTGTAGCAATATAATGTCAAACCTCGACGGTAAAAAGTGTACTGCTGGGTTATTTGTTGATATCACCAAAGCGTTTGATATGGTCGATCACCACATTCTACTGGATAAACTTGAAAAAGCAGGAATTCGTGGCTTCATGTTGGAATGGTTTAGATCTTACCTTAAAAATAGGTCACAAAGTGTGAAGGTTGATGATGTAATTAGTGATCCATTGATTATCAACTTAGGGGTACCCCAAGGTTCTGTCCTAGGTCCGATCCTCTTCCTTATTTACATTAACTCTCTTTTTATGCTTGATTTTAAAGGTGTTCCAACTGCGTTTGCAGATGATGTAGGTTTCGCATATGGTTCGGCTAGTCGCCTTGATCTGGTTTCCGACATAAATTGGGACCTTAGCCTTTTAAGAATTTGGTTTTCAAAACATAACTTGGTTATCAGCTCCAAGACTAAGATTATGATTTTTAGTTTGTCGTCTCTACTTGATTTTAATGTGAATGTTTACTTTCACGCATCTGATTGCAATAGATTTAAACTTGATTGCTGCAACTGTCGACCTGATTCGTCTTGTCCTAATTTTGATAGTAGCCTATGCTGCAGTGATAAATGTTTCCCCGTCGAGAAAGTTAAGGAATTCAAATACCTGGGTATAACTATTGATTCAAGAATGAGCTTCTCGAATCATGTAGAAGCTTTGAGGAAATATTTTCGTTGCACGCTAAGGCATTTTTTCTATTTAAGCAATATCTGTTCGACTACTTTGCTAAAAACTATTTACTATGGTATCGTTCATTCAAAATTACAATATGGAATTACGTGCTGGGGAGGCGCTTATAAAAATAAAATACAGCCGCTCTTGTTAATACAGAAATATATTCTACGGAAGCTATGCCGAAAACCTAGAAGGCACCCTACTTATCCTTTGTTCTGTGACTTAAAAATTCTCCCTGTGCGTCATTTGTATTGTTTTAAAGTTTTGAAGACCTTCTTTATGAAGTCTGGAAATCGCAACTTCCGACTGATCTCTAACTATAGTTTACGTGGAAACTCTTCGTACTCTTTATCCGTTCCTCAATTCCATACCACGGCTTATCGTAATTTTTATTATATATCGTCTATTCGTCTATTCAATAAACTTCCTCAATCGTTCAGGTCGTTATCTATACCTAAAAAGTTTCTCAAGCTCGTAAAAATATGGCTTTTCAATTTTAATTTCGCTGACATAGAGTCTGTTCTTTCTGACCATCTGATATAACTTAAGAATTATAATTTGAGTCTTAATTGTTAATTGATCTTAATGCATTCAAAGGAAAATTGTTTTGTTTTAAGACTGTTTAAACTTATTTTTTAAAGTAACGTAATTTTTTGATTTTTTAAGGGTCACCCCACCCACGCATAACTTTTTTTAAATGCCTAAATTGTAATTGTAATGGCATTCATCACTATTATTATTACATAAGTAAAATAATATAGAATGTCAAATGAATTTCATACTTTAATTACATAATTTGAATTATTGTTCATATTGAATTATATTATTATATTTATGAAATCAATAAATCTAATCTAATCTAAAATCTAAAATCTAAAATCTAATATGGCTTACAACGAAACTGGTTAAAATTAACTTAATACAGTATTCCCTCGATAATGTGAATTTCTCTAAAATGTGAATCGGTAAAACTTTACATTGTCATGTCTATAATGTGAATTTTTTTGTAAAAGTTTTTATATTTCTCTTGTTTCTCTTGCTCGTTTTGCGTGCGATTTTCGTTTTTCTTCTAAATTAATAAACAATTAAACTGTGCTTTAAAAAATCATTTTGTGTTGTTTTAAATAAATTTGAAAATCGATTCAATCAGTTAAGTAAGTACTGAAAAAAAGTTCCAGTAATGTGAATCCCTCTAAAATCCGAAAACGCCTTGTTTTAATTAGTTCACATTATCGAGGGACTACTGTGTATATATAGCATATAAATAGATTTTACATATGTTAAGTGAATAACACGATATGGGTAAACGAACCAAGAATTTTCTAAACGTATTCAATGCATCGAACAATTTTGAACGTAAAGTGGAATTTTTCCTTGAAAAAAGCAACAAAATTCTATTATTCCTGTTGTTTTAAGCACTGCTATGCTGTCCTTAAAATAATTATTAGTAGGGTAGATCACTCTTAAAAGATAATGGGCAACAAAAATGTTCGGGACAGAAAGTTACTAGTTCTTCTTTTTAGCTTGTAACATTTTTTGATCCGTTCGATGTTAGTGGCCACTACTGTAACCAAAAAAGAAGAAAAATATTTTACGTTAGAAAAAGTGTAACTCTTACTGATCAATAGCTTCAAAAAACAACTGAAACGTGTTACCCAGGATCTGTAAGGACTTACGAAATCAACTTTTAGCGAGGAGTGAAAACCAGTGCTGATGGGGTTGCTACCAAATTTATTAAAGGAAGACTATATACGATTTCCCACACTCAACAACGAAGTCTACGGAGGCTGTCCAAAGTACTATCTAAAAGTTGTGGCTAGGAGCTTTAATACTCGTACTAAAGTTGAAAGCGAGAACAATCTCGGTGGGTTAGCTTACCACGGCTTGAAACATTATAACAGCTACTGACTACGATTTCGCAGGAGTTCGTAAAGGGTCGCCATAATCAGCAGCAATTCCCTGAGGCTAAATCTTACCACAGCAAGATTGCGCTCCTTAATCGGTTAAAGGTCCAACCCAATGGGCCATTTGCCATTAAATACAAGCATATTCCACGTACAAAAATTGCGAGAACGAAGCGTCGACTCAGACTCAGATTCGGAGGTCGACTATCTAAGGAGAAAAGGCCGTGAAAACCAAGTCAAGAAGCGAATGGGATCCATTCCTTTTAAAAATACCTGGAAATTGACAAGAAGAAATGGTCGAAAACGAAACGATTGTTTTAAATTATTTTTTAATTGTGCAGTAAAGTTTTTGGCAAAACCTGTAGAACATCTCACTGAATACAATTTTCAATATATTTGACTATAGTTAGGACAGTTAATCTGTGCAGTACCGCCATTACAATTAGGATAAGTCCAACCGAACGCCTAAAAACTATTCTTAACCTGCTTCCGCCAGGTATCTATAATAATCGACAGCCAATAGTTACATAGGATTCATGCAAACAGTCAAATTGGTCTTTTGACGGCCCTAAGAGCACTGATCACTGACTATATCACGCCATTTCTACACCTTATACAACCTTTTCCAAGACCCTATCTTAAACCTCTATCCCTGCAAAGATGAATGGAAAGTGCTGTCATATTCGCAAGCCGAAAACTAAATAAAAACTTTGCATAGACACCGGTGTATAGTATCGAGAGGGTCACTACGTGGGTAAAATTTTGCTCAAATCTGAGAAATGAAGCTCCACAGTTTGAATATAAATGATGCTACTAAGTTTCGATGAAACCAACGATTTATTTCAGCATTTTTCGACCTATTTGTATCACTCATTGACGGAGTACAAATGACGCAATCAGCTGTCTAGACGACAGACCTTTCGGCGGCTGTTCCTCTTTTTTTAAACAAAATCCTGCAAAAATTCAAAATACAAGCAGTATTCGTATACGTACTCCAAAAGCCACCATTATGCTTTTAGAACCATTTATGCAGGGAAATAATATAAAACAGCTGAAATCCAGCTTCAGCAAACAAATTCCACCACCAATGGGTGCACTTTCCGTCGCAAAATCTTGAAATCCCACAAACCTCAAGCACGGAGCAGCAACCCAACAACTTGAAACGACAAAAAAACTGTTTTTTTTCTCTGCCCTATCTGCCAGGAATAAGACCGTCGTCAGCAAACAAAAGGAAATGGGAAATCACTTTGTTTAGTTTTTTGTTTACACCCGAAGTGCACCAACAAAATAGATACAAAGTGCACCACCAAAAATGTATTTTTTAAATTATACAAAATTCTCTCTCTGTCACTCTCTAACACGAACTTTTGTCTTTCGTTTCAGGAACTGATAACAACTATGTACATAGGATTCTTAGGCCTTATATTCGCGTCCTTTCTCGTGTACCTCATGGAAAAGGATGTCAAAGAAACGAAATTTAGCAATTTTGCTCAGGCTCTCTGGTGGGGCGTTGTAAGTATTTAAAATAAAAACACTACAGCAGCACCCTAAAAAAAATATATAAATCCTTTCTCCATACTCACACAGATAACTCTATGTACGGTCGGGTACGGCGATATGGTACCCGAAACGTGGCAAGGCAAACTAATTGCCTCGTTTTGTGCCCTACTAGGTATATCGTTTTTTGCACTTCCCGCGGTAAGTAAACATTGTTTCATTAGTGTGCTGTGTTTCTTTCAAATCTATTTTATTCCGTTCGCTCTATGCACCAACAAAGGAATATTATTTAGCTAACCTAATGGAATAAATAAATGCTTGCATGTTGAGTGCTAGAATGGGTTGGGGAAGCACTTTTAATACCGGTAACATATGGCGGATGTGCGATATTTGCCTGTTAAAATTTATAGGAAACCTTTTTTTAACAACAGTTGTGAGGAATATTTCGAAATTTATTTCATGCACACACAATCGAGTGGATGTGCCTGTTGAATATGGAAGTGTTCATAAATATTTTAAAAATATTCATTCAACATTCGTTTGATTTATTGACGGACCTCTTCATGACTTTTGTCATGTTTTAAAAAAAAAAACGAGTCTGCTTTTGACCACACGACTGAAGTAAGACTTCTTTAGCTCCATCTATATATACATGTTTAGTTTATACAAATTAATATATCAATTTTCTTCAATAATTTACTATGAGAGGAAGAGAGCAAGAAAATGGGCGCACGCACTGCTCTCTCTTGCTCCTACGGTATGATACAGACAATAGGCCACTGTTGCCACTTACAAAAAAAACTCAAATTATTTTTTTGATTTCGCACAAAATGACCAGCTGCTAGAAGACATGGGAGATGGAGGTATCTACCTATTTTCTTATAACAAACCCTTAACAAATTCGAGTTTCATGTCTGTATATGAATAATACGATTAATTAACCTATCCCTATCTCAATATAGTTATAAACAGGAACAGAAACTATTTCGAGGTTCACCATCTCTCAAAAGAAGAAAATGAGTGCATTCTGTAATTTTTTTAAATAGCGAATAAAACAGTTTTATATGAAGCATATGCAAATAATGCAATGTGTTCACTCAGAAGCAGTAAGTTAGCATTTAAATGAGGTGATATCGAGTTCGCATTCTTGGTACATGTGCTCCAAAATTTACCTTAACCAGATAAAAATTACCAAATTACCAAAAATCGAAAAGCAAAAAAAAAAAATACCAAGTTTGGTAAAACATTACCAAAGTGGCAACATTGCAATATTCGTGCACTACGTCTTAGATATATGAAATGTAACTGGCTATGAGAGAATGAAAAACTGTGTGCTCGCACCTCTCTCTGTTGCTCCAACAGTGTGATACAGACAATATGCCTGCACTGCAGTGATACCAGACTTTAGAGGCAGGTTATCCCACGGTTATACTCAAAATATCCCTTTTATGTTTACAAAATAAATATATTTATTATTTTAAAAAAAATACTCGTGATTCATTCACAGACACATATGTCATTTTATGAAACAGTTTAGGGAAATAAAAAAAAGAAAATGAAAGCTTTTAGATATTTTTAATGACTTTTTTCTAAACATGAAAATATTTAATTTGATCGTAAGTTGAATCATTTTTTTATTCTTAATGAAATGCAATTAGAAACAAAATTTGACCAAAAGTAAAATCCCTTTCTTTTTGTACTATGTGGTCTGAAAAATCCCTTTGTCCCTTTTTGCTTATTATTAGTGAGAAAATCCCGCAAAAAGTGATAGATCCCCCGATCTGGTATCACTGCTGCACTGTAAGATGTGTTTTAGATAATGAAACGTAACTCGGTGAGAGAAAGAGAGAACGAAAATGTGTGCTCGCATCTATCTCTCTTGCCTCTACAGTAATATTCGAAACGAAACGTAACTCTCTCTCTCTTATCTCACTAACTTATATCTCCCTCTCAACTTCCGCTCGCAATTTCCGTAACGCTTTCATGACGCATTCACCAGCTTACGCCCCAAGTCAAGCGTGCCTTTAGAAGTATTACTTCAACAAAAAAAAAACTGTTTCGGGTTAGCGCATCAGAGCGAGCGTTCTTTATCGTCATTCCCAACTTGACCGGTTTGGTATAGATGCAGGAACTAGACAAATGTTTTATTGGATTCATACCATAAGTCAACTCATCTGTCACATAACTTTACAAGCTGACGAAAGGCTTATTAATCGGTCGAACTACAAACGTCTTCCCAATGCGGGATATGCTGTCGCAGACTAAACTATTCCCAGACTACTTAGAATCGGACCTTTTATGGAGGTATCTGTACAACTGATCGGACAGCATCTTTCCGCCCCAATTGCTGTCCAATTTGATAGATTTTACTGTACAGATTCAGGATATACAGAATTCTAAAAAAAATTCGAGTCCCTCGATCCGAAACTTTTACACTTGTTGGAGTCAAAAAATGATTTGGGAAATTTTCAAGATGAAGGCTTGCTAATCAGGGAGTCGTATATAGTTCCAAAGTTGAAAACGCACTAAAAGCGCGTTACACTATCGTTTAAGCAAAATCTTTTCACTTCTTCTTAAGTTTGAGGTGGTGATCTCCAAACAAATTTTACCAACCATCAACAAAGATCTATTTCTAGTCATTTCTTGCATATGACTAGAATTCCCCAGCACACATGCGACCACCGTCACTTTCTACGACTGTGTTTGGCCACTTAAAATCATCAACAACACCGACAAACGCCATCCAATTAAGTAATCCTTAATTGCATAACACAACTAGTCTGAATTCTATGCAAACAAAGCTCACGTGCTTCTGCCACACACACTTGCAGCAACCTTACGTATGCATCCCCGCCCCAAAATATACAAAGCAAAGAGTTATCCAGCTATGTTGTCACTATAGTCATTAACATCTTCATGAATATCCTTCGTTATTCGTCACTCGAAAACATCCTCTCCATTTGCAACTTGGCAACTTGACTTTTTCAACACACCACGACCACACCACATGGTATCACCATGCTCACCGCATAAGCTTAACTAAATAATAAACAATGCAATAGCACTCGGTGATACACACAGAGAGAAGAGAAGATCCTCTTAAGAGGGGCGGCCTCCTGTTGAGTGAGGATGCTCTATGCGACAGTGGTACCACTGCCAACTGTCATTATCGTTGTTAGGAAGCACAAAAAAAAATTGGGGGACACCAAGATTACCCCCAACTATTCAAATAATATCAAGCACATACATACCTCGAGTAACAGGAACAAAATAGAAACCAAGAAGATCTCGAGGATTATTATTAATTCCGCATTTGTCTAGCCCCCAGCATTTTATCAAGGACTAGTTCCTCGAGTCATCGTTTTAATTAAAATAGTTTCGCATTGTGGTGCATCTCTCGTAGACATCCCTTGCCCACCATGCGCTGGGGATATTTTTAACTTTGTATGCAAAGAAGGAAATGGTCCTTCGCCTAATAAAGCTGATTGCATCGAGAGAGAGAGAGAGAGTAGTACAGCGGGCAGTGTGGTTGCTGGATAGACAGGGCGAAAAAGTGGTACTTATCCCAGACTTTCTCGTCACTAACAAGCCCACCTGCAGTAGCCTGCCTGGAGCGCATACACGAGTCCGCTTATATCCTTCCAAAGTTAAGCAGGTGCTTTGTTAAGATTATGTCCTCTTTGAGTGTGGTTGCGTTACGTCCTAGCCAGATGCATGTTTTCCTCCCGGTCCCCCGGTCATAACTTACGGTTGAATGAATATTTCGCTGGCTTAGCTCGATGCGCCAGGAATGTGTTTTTGTTTTCCCCATAGTTTTGTGTGCAGTCGTGGTTTCTTTTTACAAAACCAAAGCACACACACTGCGGTTAACCTGGATAGAGCCACAGAGTCGTCCGCACTAAGCATAGGGATTATCGTGTGGCAACTGGAAACTGTTACACCGCAAATAAAATTTATATTCGTTGAAGCGAATGATTGGGACTCACATCTGACGCTGTCGCGTGGGGTTTTATGTGTCTATTAATCGTTAAATGCAAATGACGACGTCATGCAAAGTAACTGTATAGTAAGAGAATTTTAGTGCGACAAATTAGAAGCGCGTTTCAACAAATCTGAATGCCGTCATGTGCGAGCTGTCGGTGGTTATGTTGATGTTCGGTGGCGTATACGTGCTATTTTTGAAATACACTTTGTTTGGATGCGAAACTTACTCGAATAGGTGGAGGCAAAGCTGTCAATGGAAAATATTTATTATTTTCCAAATGGACAATGGATTTGGTATGTTTGCGGAGTATGAAGGTAGGGAGGTAGTGCTGTCAAGTGGACCACAGTCAAATGGTAACTTACTTCTAATTTCGATTCCTTGCATCTCATATGAACTAGGACGAGAAAACAGAGGAATCAGCACGATATGGTATATGGCAAGAATGTTTGTTTCTGTTTGAAATCCCTGCAATCGACAAAAAAGCACCAGCAAAGCATAAGTACACCTGCGAGATAATATAGCCAAGTAGAGAGCTCGTGCACCGGATAGCCCTCGTCAGTCAAACCTTGCCTGGGATTTTGCAAACTATGCTAAAGGGATTGACCCTCATGTAAAAATAACCGCAATGTCCGAGACTACCTTGGTTCTAATTATATCAAGCTCTCACACGATTTTGTCAATGACCCTGAGCCTTTATAGGAACGAATGCAAGGTTACCTCCACTCTATCAACAGTTTCAAAATGTATGCAATTATATTTTTCACCACGGATATACTCGTATCTAATACACCTCCTATACCAAGCCTACTTAGAGCTTATATGCTTCATAACTCAACACTGGGTACGCCTCTGTCTTCGGATTTACGAAATTCGAAGCTGTTTTCTTATTGCAATTTGGGGGGACTTTCCATTTGATGCTGCATATTATTGGCTGCATTGAGTTTCCTCGTAACTTTTTTCGTCTCAAAAGTATGCAAGACTTTCCTGGAGGTGGCGCAGTGTTGTCTGACTATCCACTCAGCTCACTGTTAGTAATAAGAAAAATCTGTGCAGCCTCTTACAGGGCGGAGGCATTCTTTCAAAACAAGTTCACATTACGGTAGAGGGAGTCTTTTGGGAGGATCGTGGTGATTTCACACTGAGATACCTCAGTTCTAGAGTTTTTAGGGATGATCTAAACCCTATTACCTTTTGTATCCTTCGGTTTAGAGACAACTGGAACTATAACCCAGGTTTGGGGGTTGCAGTTGAATAGTAGGAGGCTCCGATAAAACATAATTAAACAGGTAAAACCTCGAGGCCTTATATTCGTATATACTCCTACATATCTCTTTTCCTATTTATTTATTTTGTACTTCGATTCTATGCCACTCTGGATAGAAGGAGGTTACCCCACTTGAGCAATTTCTCTAGCTGAAAAAAAGTGTAAATTAGGTGGAAATGTAGCACCGCCTTAACCCCATGTATACCATCGTGTGAAGAACTTCTAATTGCTTATTAAAAACTTAAACACTTCTTTGCATGCGCGACCCAAATAAAAACCTGCAGCACTGACTTGTCTTAAATAATTTCCATACCTTCCCTTACCATTGCCATTCACAATCAAAACCGTAATTGCTACGCGAAACTGCTGCCACATTAAGACTCCCCTAATCAAAGCCATTCCCATAAACGCCTTCAAATTAACAGCGAAAATGCTGTCAAAACAACGTCCTACCTACTTCCGTCAGCTAAATAAATTCCAAACATCCACAAGTAACTAGTTCTAACCAAAAACTACCGACCTCGCCCCCGCCCATATCTGCATATATTCATAGCCAGAAACCCCTCAGATCGCGTTGAATTGAAAATGTATGTCGGCATGGGAGTGAGTCTCCCCAGAAACGGCAAAGAAATTCTAATTAAATTTTATATCTTGCATAAATTACTACATGAATATTGTAGGCACAAAATTGTATAATGAACCGTACCGCATGTATATTTGAACGTATTCATGAATATTTTGCATATATCTGCACCACTTGTAGGGTATCCTTGGTAGCGGCTTTGCGTTAAAAGTTCAACAGCAACAGCGTCAGAAGCATATGATACGACGACGCCAGCCAGCGGCTACGTTAATTCAATCCCTATGGAGATGCTATGCTGCAGACGAACATTCCGTATCTGTGGCTACGTGGAAGATCCATCAAGTGCCATTACCAAGTCCACCGCCATCGTAAGTATTTGATTTTGTACTCCACAATATACAAAGCATTATATACTTTTTTTTTTTTTGTAAAAAAAAAGGAAAAGAAAATCCTTCGGGTTATTTTATTCCCCCCTCCTCCTCTTGAAAGGAAGAAAATGTTGCAGGAATTTTTTGTTTGTCTGTATTTTGGAGTTCGTTCGTTGTTTGTTGGATTTTTTTTTTCTAACCGAGGTTATATTCTATTTAATAAACAATTTAAACGTTTAACTTTCCTACTACTAAAAAATAAATAAATACAAATATATCAACAAAGTTTATATTTAAATGGATATTAGATGTATGCAGCTATATGTAAACTTCTCTTCTTAACTATAAGTAACCTCGATATATACATATAATTGTTTTAATTTTTTTTAAGTGTACTTTGTATATACAGAAACTTGTAAGGTTAATTTTTGAATTGTTTTTGTTTTTGAAAAATTTAAATTTAATTTAATTGACGTGTTTGTATATGTGTCTTCTTTTAGTTCTGAGTACTGGGATAGATTGTTAAAAAATTTAAGTGACTATAGGTAAATGAGGGTAAACTTTATAATTTTCTTCTTCTTTTCTTTACAAGTTTTGTTTTTATTTTATTTTATTTTTGTTTGAAAATATGTTGAGTTTAATTTTAATTTGATTTTAATTTTTATTTTTTTGTTTTTATAAAAGTTTGGTTAGTATCCCGTTTTCAAAAAAAAAATTCATTGTCTTTCTCTCTTTCTCTCTCTCTTTTCTTACTCCTCATGTACTTATCTTGTATGCTAAAAGAAAATCATGTTGACTTCTTTTAAATCCCCCCCGCCCCCTGTTGATAATGTTTATTTAATATGTTGATTTTATTTAAAGCAAGTAATAGCAACAAGTATGATGGCATTCAGTTGAGTTTGTTACGCATCTACACCTCTGCTAGTTATAAATTGAAGATTTGACAAGCGCTTTTTTAAAGAGTGATGTCCTTTCATTTTGTTTGCCAAAGGTGGGCCAAAAATGTAGATCTGTTGTGGGGAGACATGACAGTTGTTCAAAATGATTAGTTGTAATTATGGGAGCTATTAGGTGAGTAAGATTAATGCACATGATAATATATAGGTACTGCGAGTACATATCTTCATCTTGCCTTGTGAAACTGGCAAAAAATACAGATTTTTCCCCCCTCTAGGTCACGATTGTCCTCCTTATTAAATGTCACAACGGTTCGTTAGCATTTTCGACTTGCCTTTTCGCAATATTGACTCTAAGAGAGTTTGATATACCAGCGACTTCAACTTTTAAAAATCATTTGTGACAATTTTAAGACCGTAGAATTTTTTTTGATTCATAATTTAGAAATCACTCTGAAATCATTCTTTAAAGGCTGATGATTTACTGTATCTCTGCTGCATGTGTGAAACTTAATTTTCAAAATGAGTGTCATGACGAGTCATATCAGCTTGAGATTCATGAAAAACCAAAAATAATTAAGAGTAAGGTAAAACAAAAAAAAAAATACAGAACAAACATTTTGGCCCATCTCCGATCAAGAGTTACAAAAGCAATTATTTTACATTAACCTCTGTATGCATATAATGTTATGAATTAAAATATTTTTTAACACTTTAAGGGGGAGCAAATTTTTTTTTATTTAAAACATAACTAAAAGACCAATTAATAGGCGTCTTGAGCGTTTTTCGGTAATGAAATTGTATGTTTTTTGATTTTTTTTTTTTTTTGTATATTCTTTACTTAAGGCGGGACTTTTTTTACTGGTAAGGATAATGAGGTTAGGTTTACCTATCCTCTTTCTCGGCTTTTTCTCATAAGAGCTATTTCATTCAATTTAAATATTTCTCTCTAATTGTTGAATGAAAGCTTGTTGCGATTTTATTACTACACATTGAGTCAGACGGTTGTTAAATTAAAACTTAAATTTCATACAGAGATGTATATTTCGTAGACAGTTTTGGTTATTTTAATTCTACGTTTTTAGGTAAACTTTTTTTGTTAATTTTTAATTTTGTACAGAACAACATTGGTCTATTGTTATAAAAAGTTTCAAAAGTTTTTAGACTGAACTGTGAAGAAAATGAACCACCAGAACAGCTTTATTTAAAACAAAAAACAATATTTTCTTGAATATGCAAAAAAATATTTTTTGAAACTGGTCTCCCTTTCCTCCTTTGAAGTAGATAATTTTAATTTAGTAGTTTAAATAACAGTTCAGCAATTCGGATTCAATTAAATTTTGTTACTTTCCTTATATTTTTTCTTTTCCAAAATTTATAAATTTATTAACTTTCTTTGACATTGTTTGAGGTAGCAACCGCCAAAATATATATACCCACTTTTTTTACCAACAAAACAATTTTTTGTAAGACTATCTCCTTATCTATGTTAAGCTTTCCAAATCGCAAGAAGAAAAAAATACTATCCTCTGTTTCAAATGAACAACAAAATCATTGTAAATTTTATTAGCAGTCTATTTGGACATTTTTCGTCTCATCCAGTATCACACTCAGTACACACGTATAAAGCAATACCGTTCCTTTTCACATTTTGCTCTTATCAAAAATGAATATAAATCCTCTTTTATCACAAAATTTTCACCAGCCAAATATAAGTATATAGTATAGCCCTGTCTTCTTAAGATTCTTCTTCTATTTTTCCGACTCTCTTTTCATTTTCTTCTTATTCGCTTTTATATAACAAGTAATTTAATTTTAAAACTAAGCAAAGAGAAAAAAAATATTTGTTTTGTTTTATTTACTTGCAATAACATATACGTCATAAAGTCAATATTTTCTATTTGTTCATGAACATAAGCTTTCGGGGCCAAAAGATATACCTTCTGGCTCGGCGGTATCCATCCGGTACCGAAAGGTTGGTTAAATCCTGCTCTTAGCCAATTTTATTTATAAAATTGATATTCTTGTGTTTTAAACGAATTTTTTTATTTAAACACAGTTTTTTTTTAAACGTACAACTTCTTAGTAATGATGAGCTGTGAACTTGTTTATTTTGTTACTATTTTGTTTAATATGTATTTTATAGAGCAAAAGAGATTAACAATGTACTGAGACAAATTTTTCGAATGCTCTCCCTCTATCTCTGTTTTACGTCACCCGTTTGTTTTCCTCTCTACGTTGTGTTGAGTACTTTTGTTGTACTATAATGCTCGATGATTTATACGTTTTCTTGTACAAAATAAATAAAAGAAAAAATCTAACTAAATCGAATTGCTGTTTATGGGGTTAAATAAGATATTAAAAAAATAAATTTTTCAATGAATGGTATATAAGTAATATTATAATATAGTTGCGTCATCATTGTTTTATGTATGTGAAGTTTTTGTATAGATATATTTGTCATATTTTTTTTTTTTTATTATAATTGTGCCCTATTGAACTTAATAATGCAATGAATATCAAGCAAGGAATTTGTTTCGGAAATTTGAAGACAATTTTGAATAGATGCGTTTATAAAATGAAAAACTGTTTTGGAAAGAGCTTTAAATATGCTGCCCAAAGACTGAAAGAAAGTTAAAAAAAATCTGCATTGGCAATTAATATTCGAATTCCACTACTGGTCTAAGAAGCCTTTTTGAGTTGCCTGAATTCTAAAATTTGTATAAAACGTTTGCAGCTCGGTGTGCCAAAACATTCAAAAACATTCGTTTGCTAAATATGTCCTAGAAATATTTTCAATTCTTTCACGCGGTACATATTAATTTATATATTATTTTTCAACTTAACTTGAAGGACGAGATTTGCTTCTTTCCCTTATTTAAATTGTAACCATATATCAGATTCATTTAACTTATATAGTTAGTTAATAGGTTTATTTTAGATTTTGATAGTCTTAAGAATAAAAAACACACGTAACCCTTGTTTGATATTCTGCGTGTTCATCCCGCAAATTTTTGTTACCTTAGTTATTGTTATAAGAATTGTAAACAAATATAATATCCAACACAAAAAACACTGTTGCATTAAAACTTTTGAACAGCTATCGACATCAGCTTTTTTTTTAAAATAAAAAGGCATTTCTTCCCGTACCGTTTCGAACACCTCCCATCCGAATATACACATCGCTTTTTGGAATTGGCTCAGTTTATTATTTTATTTCTGAAACTCTTTACTTTTCTTGAAAAATTTGCAACTATTCTTCATCACAACATTTTAGTAAAAATCAAAATAAAACTCACGCACTTTACCTAATATTTTTAAGTAGGTTATAAATAATTCCTCGAATATAATATTAAAAATCTATCCATTTTAATATTCATTCATGGGTAATTTAAAACTAAGTTGGTTTTGTCATTTCCTTTTTTGTAAAACAAGAAGTTAAATTTACAATTTTTTGATTTTAATTTTTTTTTATTTTTCCTAATTTCTTGTATTTACTTTGAATTAACTTGAGAATAAAATACTTACCAATATTGAAAACTACAAAGACTGATTGAAATATTTTTCTCTTCCATTTTTCGTTGTTTATTTTGATTTTTTTGTTTCTCGTTTGTGTAATTCTCTCTATTTTGACGATTTATTTGCCTATACAACTGAATGCTAAACTAACAAAATTAAATTCAAACCCAACTAACTGAAAACGATACGAAAACATAAAACCTGCACGCTTACCGAATGGCTGTAACACTACATTCAAAAAAAAAAAAAAATATACAACAAATTTTTTTCAAACAACTCGAAAATACTATCTCAATAAAATACACAAAACACGAACGTAGTTCAAAATTGGAACCACCAGAGAAGATAGCATCGACGTCGAGTGCAATGTAAGTTTAATTTCTTTGCAATGCTACTGTAGAGACAACTTTTTTTTTGTTTTTGTTTCCTGGCTAATGCGAATTAAAAAAAAAAGAAATAGTGAAACCTTTCCGATTTTATTCCAAAGTAGCATTTATTGTTTTTCTTTAGTGTCTTAGCGATTTTTGGAATAAAATATGTTTTTAAAAATATGTTAAGGATATAGAAAATTTAAATTTGTGGTATGTTTTAAGCTTCAATTGGTAGGCCGTTGAGATTGTAAATACTTACAATTTGCTTAGTTGGGCTGATGCTATAATGCTGAATTTAATGTTTTGTTTATAGTTAATAAAATTTATATGTGGTTAGTATAAATTTGTTAAAACTAATTTTGCTGTTTTTAAAAATACAAATAAATATTTTTGCGACCTTTGTCCAGAAAAATACGACAACAAATACACAATCCTCATGCTAAATCCAAACTAAGTGCCCTTTAGAGAGAAAACCTTTATTTATGGCGCTTTTTGTGGATTGCGACAACAGAATATGAATACTCTTACACACTAAAATTCATTTTTTACCTTCACCTTAAATATTTTGTAGGTCAAAAATGACAGTTCTCTATGAAACACATCGCCTTGTGAGTTCGTAAAATGACTGTAATTCTTCTTCTTCGAACTGTTCATTTCATTTCCAGAATAGAAAGTAGAGGACTCGAAGGGGAACCTAGTTGGACCCCATCTATCACCACAAATTTGTTAGCTATTGCCAAGCAATCGTTACCATTGATATACTTATGCTTGTGTGTTCGATCAGATGAATAAAGTGCTCTTTGACATTTTTGGATAGAGGGCATAACATATACGTTCCTGCGGTCAAAGTCTTTTCTCAGATCGATAATTACAGAGTTTCTCTGTTGTGTTTAACATTTTAGACCCCCCAAAAATAAAACAAAACGCTGTTATCACATTCATCAGTGACTTGTCGTTCATTTGAAACTGAAGTTATTTCTGAATGTCAGTAGTTTTTATACGTCGTCTTTTATGAGGTTGAGCTTGAGATGGTTCAAAGCTACTCCTTTGCAGGGTACCAACGTTATTTGTACTATTTGCACTTTTAGCACCTATTGCCTCAAATGATATTATGACTTTAATGCGATTTTTAATGCATTTAAAAATTATAGCTCTGGTCTTTGCAGTCATTAGTAACCCTACAGAAAATCTGTATCTGTATTTTTTAGCTACTTATGGGGTCTTGAACAGATTTTTATGCAGGAACACCATAAACTGCCTTAAATATTGCCCAGTCTTGCCAAACTCTATCATTGATTTTGTGACCCAACTGCACATTATTTTTATTTCATAAAAAAATTTTAAACTCTGAACCATTAAACAAACATTTTAAAATTTTTGTCGATCCGTGCCTAGTTCTAAAATTAATTCGTGGCTCTTCTAATCCATTTGGGTCATAGAAAAACACACTTACACCTTGGATAGAGGTTTATTTGAAAACGAAACATACTATTCAAAATCAACTTCTTTCAAAAATTGTAACAAAGTACTTAAGGTGCTATCCCCTGCAGCCGCATTTCTTTTACCACTTCAATGTCTCACTGTGTCCATATTTTTATTTATTCCTTTGATGCTGGTGCCTCTCTCAAATACTTTCGGATCTTGGTTTTGTTTAATCGGAATATATTTTAAACAAGTCCTTCCATCACTCAGCGGTGAATAATATCAAACTAAAACAACTTGCTCTTGCCCTCTTAATACCCTCTCAATAAAATCCACAAAGTATGAACTCAATCATCTCCTCTAGGTATCTCTATTCGTCAAAAAACTATAAATCACAAACAAAAATTATTTAAGGTACAGAGCATAATCCTATTAAATGTTCTATGTTTGCTTTCTTCTCTGCATGAATCCTTACAGAATACAATAAGTACTTCTATGTATTGTAGTGCAATTTGCACGCGTTCTTTGCTTTTGATAATATTGTGCGCACGTTTATAGCATGATTTTCTTTGAACTTTAAATAAAAAGAAATAAATTTTTATACTTAACGAAAATATTTTACAAAATATTATATAATCTCATGTTTACATTAAAATACCTTTACTGTTTCTTCACCACGGATATCTAAATATACTTTCTACAGAACTACTATCAAACTTTCACTGAATAAAACACCTTCTCCTCTCATAATACAATGCTAGAATTTTGTGCTAAGTTTTTGGTTGCGAATTTTCATTTTGCATATAATATAGCGAATTGGTTCGGATATTGGCTAATAGAAAACACATATTTTTAATTTACTTATTTCTTTTTTTCATTGAAGAGGATCTAAAGTCTAAAATTTCATATTTATCATTTTTATTCATTTTTGTTTACATCGATTTTATTTATATTTTCTCTTTTATTTTCTTGCCTTTTTCATTTTGCTTTTTACGCTTAACTGCGTTGACCAAATCAAACAAAAAAATACACCCAACTTCGAAAAAAAAATCACAAAATTCACTGAACAATAATAAATAAAATAATTGGTGTCACCTTGTGCATAAATAACAAACATTTCCGGTGTTGGATACGACATTAAATAAATACAAAACAAAAATATCAAATAAAAAACTGCCCACCAAAAAAACCAAAAAAACACATATCTACTATACACTTACATAAAAAAAATATAAACTTCACAAAAATTTCAAATATCTCTACTACCTATCTCGATGAATTCATAATTATAAAGTTATCGTACAAATCGTATATCGCTGATTAGGCGGGCGTCTTCTAGTTTCAAACACAACGCATCCTTTGTGGCGCGACTGCCAACGATAAGGCGGCACAAAAGTCAATCACTGCACTCACCAGGAAATGCGAATAAGCCACCAGGACCAACAAGACCACAACGATGTCCGCGGACGATGGGCGAGATAAATGCATCGGCCGAAAATTTGGGTGAGTCCATATTAATTTATTGACGAGAAAGTTGTTTCTCTTTTTGTGTTTGTTTGTTGAATGTGACATTTCGTTGAAATGGAATTTTATGGAAAATGTAATACCTAACTTGGTTTATTTTTTTCTTTTTGTTTAAAGCAAATGTATTTTGTTTTTCAATATTATTTAGTTTGCATTGGTCAAGAGTTTTCACCATTTGTTTTGAGATTTAATATTTGGTTTGGATTTTAGATTAAAATGCTTTCCCATCGCTGATCTGTCCCGGTGAAAGTGTATGGGGTGGTTTCAGAAAAGTAGGTCCTTACTGAGGGTTTTAGTAAGGAATTTTAAATATAATCCAAGTCCAGGAGAAAGTTTTGAAAAGAACTGTTGGCAATTAAATTAACGAAATACACTAAATACTCTGTGGAGTGGATTTTTTTTGAAAACGTATTCAAACTTGTGAAATGGTACTTACAAGGTGGACTAATAAAACTTATTTTAAACACAATCGTATCTTAACAATAAAACTCCTTAATAAATACATACACTTACTTTGTAAATATAACGAATGCGACTCTTCTCAGCGGATAAATGCCACTCACAATTTAGAACCGAGTTGGAGATTTAAAACAATTATAATTTTTGTACGTCAACATCTTCTTTCTACACAGTTACTGACAAGTGTGTTGCATAAAAAATGAGGTGATTTCTTTTCGCCAGTGAAATGGATAAAAATGTATGCAGACTGTATTGAAGATCGTCTCGAATGCTTGCTAGTGTAAGGGCAACCATCTTATTTTATCTGCAATGCTTGTAAAAATTGCGAGCTGTCCAGTCGTGGACCGTATTTTTCAAGACTAAGTGAAGTTTTGTATTTCTGTTTTAGTTGGTCATATTCATGGTTCCTTTTTATTATGCTCAAGCTAGTAGTTTCGTCTAAATAAGGCGTAAACATTAGATTACAAAGCAACCCCTCAAAAATTCCAGGAAAACTACCAATAATTACAGAAGAAAAAAAATGAAAGCATAGGTGCCGAACAACTTTTTTGCAATAGTCTGAAAAAATCACCATTTTTAAATATAAAATATACCCTATATAAAATTGTTTGTCCTTTCAAAACTTTTGGAAGCCATTTTTTCTTTAAGAAAACCTATTTGTGAAGGTCTTTGCTTTAAAAAAATATAACTATAGTTTTTTTTTGCGTTTCTTGGAAAGATAGCTACCTACTTTTGAAAACAGTTCTTCTTTCGGTCAAGTTCCAGGTATGAAATGTTCCGGATCGGCCCGAAAGTCGGCACGAATTTTAGAAAATGTGGTATAAACTGTAATATTTTGTGCTTGAGATTGAACCTACTTGGACCAAATTGAGTTAAGCAATAGCAGATTTGTTGAACTCATCCACACCACAAAGGCGCTAACTTGATCCATACATCTCGCCTTAGGCTCCGGCTCCGAATCCAGTATTGACCACGCTTCTTTTTAGCATAAATACCTAGAAAGTATCTCACAAGTATCAAGTGGAATTTCTATAAAGTGCGTGCTGAATATCTTTCTTTTGCTTAACTGACAAAAGTATTTCCAGAATCAGATCTTTAATCGTATTGTAAATTCTTTTTAAGCATTTCAATCGTAAAATATTTTCTAGTTCTCTTAAAGATATTTAATTCATTTTTAAAACATCGCGGTTCTGAACTTAGGCTTAGTCACGTTCAAAATGTATGTTCAGCTCTGCCATTCTATTTTCGAATAGTTACACAACTGGGTCTCCTTTAAATTTCAGTCATTGTCCCCTGTTACTTCTAGCAATGTGTCAAAATATTTTTTTTTTAAAGACAGATTAGGATTTAGGTTAAAAACAAAGTCTTATGTCAGCTGCTTTCACTGTAGGAAAAAAACTAAATCTTATTATAAAAAACTACTTTCTGCAGTTTTTCTTATTCCAGTTGACAGGATCAGCGGAAGAGTTTTTAAATTTGATTTGTCGTTTTGATGCATTGTTCCTTAAAACAGTCAACATTAATGGTCACCACTTCCAAACCAAACAATTCACCGGCACAGATATTTCTCAGTTTACTTACAATCGATTGTTCAACTATGTACAACCAGAGGCTGTTTATAGTGAAAATCCAATCACACCAAGCAAGTTGAATTCGAAAGACCCCTTACTCGATATTATTTTTTATCAACTGCCCCTGATTAAGCTATTGCTACTTTTTATGTTTTATTTAATTACTTAATGTGTTTTTATTTTTACTTTGAATGTTTGTTAAAACAAAAAAAAAAGATATAACATAAATAATAAGTATATTTGTATATTTTAGTAGATAATTGTGATGAGCAACTTGCATTATTTGTTACATATCTGTTGTGTTTGAATTTGAACCAAAGAGCAAGCCGCGTCTGCGCAGTAATTACGATTTTGATTCATTGATCGTGGTAATTTTTTTTTGAAAAAGTATCTGTTGTTGAAAATGTTTATTGCGAAAACTTTATTTTTTTCTAAACTTCGCATCGAATAAAATGTGGATTTTTAATTTAACCATTCGCTCGCTCGATGTTGTAAAAGTGTTTTTAGTTTTTCATTTTGAAATTGATGTAATTGAGTTGAATTATTGTTTCTTTTTTTTTTCGTTTAACTGTCGTTGTAAATGACAAATCAAATTCGAAACTCAAAAAAAAAAGAAGAAACTAAATTAAAATTTAAATGCATTTCTGGAAACGTTTTCTTTTCCGTTTTTTTATTTTTTCTTGGTTTCCGTGTTCGTTTTCTTTTGCTTTGAACTCATACATTACAGAAGTCACAAATAATGGAAGACCTATGAATCCAAGTTTAAGTGAAGATTCTGTTGCAGAAACGGCGATTTCCAAGAAGAACTCTGATGGTAAGTGATGTCATTCTCTGTCCGAATTGGTGTTGTTGTCTGTGCGCTGAGTAAGAGTTTTCATTTTCGTTTTGTTTTTCCAATTGCCACGAAAAAAAGAGAATATTTACGCGTTAACTTTGAGATGTTTACTAGTTCTTAGTTGTCTGTTTTTTTTTTTTTTTTTTTTTTATTAACAATATGGACTATGCAGTGCATGAAATGGAATTAGCACTTTTTGCTGCATAGTTTAGATATGCATGAAATAGTGGATTCTGAATATTAATCCTTACATGTCAGTGAAATCATTCCATTTCATTTAACTTTATGATTTTACTTGCAAACGGATTTTATTTCGAAATTTGGATTATGGGGAAGTCGAAAATTAGTCGAAAAATGCATAAGAGTAAGCCGAAGTAAGTCAACTTAACACTGAAATTGTTTGCCGTAATCATAGCAGACCTACTGCTTGATTGGGTTGGGCTCACAACCCAACAAAATTTTTCGTTATATTTTTAAAATAACAGTATTTTCTGGATAACGATTTTAGTATTAACAAGCAAGTAACGTGCGACTCAGTCGCGAACATTTTTTGTTAAGTGAAAAACGGCCTTTAATTTATGTGGACATTGACATTCAAGTTTCGGAAAGCAATGGGCTTCATAAAAATCGTTATTTAGCAAATGAATTATTCAAAATAAATCTGATTAACTTTTTTCAATTCGCGTACCAAAGACGATAAACTGCATTTAGTTACTTGACCTATTTACAGAAAGCTATATATAGACAGTCTTAGAGAATTTACTTTTCGGCTTTCCTGGAATAACAAACTTATTTATTTTCATTTCCAACTATGACAACGAAATGTTACATTAACACTTGTTGTACAATAACTAGATATAACACGCACCGTCTTCTATTACCCCTCCAAAGCCATGGAACTCTTTCTTTTTTTTCGAACTTCTGTGGGCACACGCGAAGCACCAAAACTTTTGTAGTGACATAGTTTTAACTATCTGTTCTTGAACTTTTAACTACATTATTCATATTACCATATATAAACAGCATTTAATCAGTTTATCATTTATTTAAGAACAATTCGAGACAAACATTTACTAAAACTCAATGCATACTCAAAAATAAAACAAGTTCGTACATCATAACACATTCTCATCGCTTCATTTGGCTAATCATGAAGTCACGGTCTTAGATTTAATGAATTTTCAATCAGCATCACTGTCGCAAAGTCCGGAGGGATTACTCGGTCGCAAACATAGCGCAATCAGTAACATTTCGGACCGAAGTGATTACAGTGGTGTAACTACTGACAATGGAGGTATTATGACAGTTAGTGGTGCATCAGCATTACCAGTTATGCTATGCGGACTGCTGCAGGCAGATCTACTAACCGGATCAGCTAATACGCAATCGGGAAAGCTATACAGTCGAGCGAAATACAATATAACCCCATCAGATTGCAGCAAGGCGGGCAGTGCGTAACTAATTTACACTACTTAAGAGTAATGATATTGTTTTGTTGACAATTTTTCTTTTGTTATTATTTCTTTTGTCATATATTTGGTGTCGGAATAAAACATTTCTTATAAATTGTATTTGAAAAAAAGGATGTACGATTTACACGTAAACTTATGTTCACATTGTAAAATACTATTGTGTTCACAGCTAAGTGTATTTTGTTTTATTTTATTTGGGACAAACACTTAAGCTAGTGCGTTGTTTATCGAAAAAAAAAAATGTAATGTAATGTAAATTTATCCTGTTGTGTGTGTATTTTTTTAGGAACATCACTGGCGGTCGAATATTACATTTCACTCGAATTAACATGAACTTAGTCACTCATTTCCTTTCTATGTGTATAATAAATGTATTCCTCTTGATTTACCTACCGTATGCTAACAAAAATTGTTGTCTCCTCTATATAGATATTTTCCTCTTAAATGTATCTTTCATTTCCGTGTTTTGATGTGGCTTTTGCAACGTTTCCCTTTCTCTATCAGTTATTTTATAAATGCATGTTTTCGATTTAAACTCGGCTTTTAATTTGTTTCTATACACAGCGCTAAATAAAATTCGTTTTACTTAGTTTTTAGGTGTTAAGTTAATTTTTATTATTTTTGGAATTTTTATTTTAACGCAAATAAATATTTTAATAAATACTAGATGAAGACGATGAGCCACGCTGTGTTCAATTAACAAATCAACATAAAACTGCGATACGTTTCATTAGGAAGGTAAGTGCAAAGTTTGTTCACATTATCATTCGCTTAATTATCTTTTCTCCTCAAAGTAATAAAAGTAATTCAGTAGAAATGAACAAAACGAAAATAATGCATCATAGCGATGTCGAAAATTGGTTGGTTGTTGTCTTACATTTCCAAAAATTTATTGGTCTTCCCTATACAAATTAAATTCACTGAAGTGATTCTTGTAACTGGTGCATACAAACCAACGCGCTAATTGACTTGAAATCTGTCCCTTTATTTAAAAATTAATATACAAAATGTTACAACCTTCGATAACACAGAAGTTTTAGGTGTCTTGTCTATACCGACTCAGACCTAAAATAAATATGCACTTATTTTTTAAGTGACTTCTAAAATGAAGGAAATGAGAAGGGCAGTAGTCTGCTGTTTATTTTTCGCTCTTTAAACTCTGCAATCAATTTTGTTCTTAAGCTGAATTCATTGCGGAATTTTAATCCATGTTCCAAATTGATATGTTGATTTAACTATGCGTTTGAAGAACATAATATGCGTTATCAAATCCACACAACATAACCTACAAGTTTGCTTATAAAAAAAAATCTTTCAATAGCTGCAGACTAAGAATAAAATGATAGCTACAGTTGATGAACGCAGCCTTCAAATAAATAATACATTTTTATACTCAGTGGCATTTTACTCATCTTGAAATTTAATATCCCCGAAACAAAAATGAGCACTTCCCTCAATAAAGTAACGATCTCCAGCCATCCAAACTTTCCACAATCGCCATCAATTGATGAAAATTTCAAGGACATGTTTTCATTTCCAAAAAATTACTGCTGAATTTTCTTATCACTTGTTTTTTTTTTTTAAATTTCTATTATTTTCTTTTAATTTATACAAAAAAAAAAAATTGGATACATAATAAACAAGATCAATCAATTATTGATATTAATTTTCAAATATTTTAAACAGATGAAGTATTTTGTAGCACGACGTAAATTTAAGGAGGCACTTAAACCATACGATGTTAAAGATGTTATGGAACAATATGCAGCCGGGCATGTTGATTTACTCGGCCGAGTGAAAAATGTTCAAACTAGGTACACACATTTACCAAAAAAAAAAAAAAAACCGTAAACTCATCTCGAAACCAAACTCTCGCAAAACAAACAAACAAAAATTACCTATTCGTATCTAACCGTTTAACTAAACACCTTACAAAAACAATGCAAACAACTAAAAACTACAAAAACAATAAACAAACATTTTAGATGCTCCTACTTTGACACTCGTATATGTTTGAATCTTTTATCTACTCGTACAACATTGTGCATCATCAGAATCAGAAAATCACTTGAAAAATAAATATCAAAACCAAAAAAGAAAAAATGCAAAAAAAAATTAAAACATATATAAATCTATTACTATTTTCTATTTAACCATTCAGCATCTTTTTTGGATGATTGCCACATATATAGATACATTCTCCTCCCCTATCTCTTCCTTAAGAGCGAACTTGTGTGAAAATCTATGTCGGATGTAGCTATTATTGTGTTTTGTTTCAATAGCTTATAGTCTTGTTCGTTTCTTCCTTGTTGCTTTAGAAGTTATAGAAGAAATTGAGAAAGTTTGCAATTTGTATAAGCTTTTTTCTAAACCTTGGACAGTTTTTTTTTTTTTAAGTTTTGTTATTTAATTTGTTTACATTTGAAAAAATTCAACCTGTAGCTCTTTAGTTGCATACATATATTAGAATTGGATTAATAAATTGGAAATACCGGCTAGTCAAAAGGAAAATTAAAATTTTATAACTCTCTTAGGTTTGTCATTGGGAGTTGTGTACTATTATTTTGCAGATTTTGTTATTTTTATTTTTTGATTTAATAACAAAGAAATAAAATAGATTTAAAATCATAAAAGGAGAAGTATAGAAACGTGATGAGTAAAGCCCTAACATCCCTACCGCATACTTTATTCTATATGATTCCAATTTTCGGGTTCGATATTTCATGTGGACTAATGAAATGGTTCCGTACTGTCTTACAGAGAAAGGAGAATTATTTACACTTGAAATGTGAAGTAGTTGGACTTGTTTCATGGAGTGACTAATCACTTAAGTACAAAGCATCGGGTTGAAAGGACTAACTATAACCATTCCACCCGATGCCGTACCTAATTCGAACGAAATTACATTCCACGACTAATCGGAAGGTTCGCTCATTTTAATAAGGTAACAAACTTAAATAAATATTAAGCGTTATTTAGAAACGTGATCTCCCAAAATGATGTCTTAAGATCTTTCCTCTTTCGAATGGCAAATACATAATATCCGAGAGTATGTGTGTCCGGTAAAAATTTCCCAATTGCGGTCTAAAAACGGGACTCACCACTTTCTTTTCCCTTTTTCAATGATTTGAAAAAGAGTTACCTTGGTGAATATTTATAACTAATGCAGTGATAGTTCGAAATACGTGAAGCTTTTTGGCATGGCGCAAAAAGTTCTCCGAGAAATTTGTAAAAAAAACATATTTGCAAACGATGTTTGCTGTGTTGATATAAAATTTAGCCACGAGCAACGGATTCCATGAAAAAGTGACGCGTCGTGCAAGGAGCTTTTAAAAGCAGATCGGCATATTCATGCCGAATGGTAAGTAAATACATGAAACACTCCCAAGTACCATCTGCATAACTGGTAATATAATTTTATCCTAAGGCAAGCTGCCTTTATATTAAGAAATTGATCATTTCAACCTTCATTATATTGTAACAGTTGGACTTGAAGCGTTTTACAAACACGACGTTATAAAATGAGTAGGTACAAAGTATCTTCCTTCAACAAAGTCTCTTTTAACGACTCTTCTTCGAAACCATTTCCTTCAAATAACCACTTGAAACATCGAACATCTGAAAGTTGCCGCAAATAATTAAACAAAAAAAAAACGAAGAACATCTAGAAAGGAAACTTTTCATCAAGCATTCAACTCTTGCATTTAATAGTAGTTAGTGCATTCCTTAAATGCATTTTTTTCGTTAACAATAACTTTTGCATATGATTTTATTTTGACTACACCTTACTCACCTAATTCTTGAATAAGTTAAACCATATGAAGAGCGTGTGATGACATTAAAATAAAATTCCAGTCATGCATAAACCTAGAACCACCTCAGGGCCCATTCCCAAAAAAAAAAAAAAACAAAATTAAAAACCTTAACAAAACGCATTAGGGATCATAACGAGCAACAACTTTTTCTAGTTAATATGTCTGCCTCGAGAATTTTAGATCTTCGCTGCAAAGTATTTCGTCGATTTATTTATATATTTGACAAAGTAAACAATAATAAAGCCAACATCCAGCAATAGCATTAAATTATTTATTTTGTTGCCCATTTAACATGAAATAAAATAAGAACAGAAAAATACATATAAATTGCAAATAATTTTAATTTTAAAGCTCAAATACTTTGTGGCACGTAAACAATTTCGTGAGGCATTAAAACCATACGATGTTAAAGACGTTATAGAACAATATTCCTCTGGTCATGCGGATCTCCTTAATCGGGTCAGGAATTTGCAATTTAGGTGAGATACGGATGCTTCCTGTGTCATTTTCTTATAAAAAAATAATAATAAACAAAAATTTATAAAATATAAATATGTTTGTATTAAAACGAAAACAAGATAGTAAATAAATTCCTGTATTCCCTTATTCGTACATAGTTTTGATTTATCCAATATGTAAATTTTTTTACAACATTTTGTTTTTTTTTTTTTCATTAATATTGTTATAAATAAAATCACTTGATTTTAATTTAATTCATTAAATAAAATAAATTAAAATAAATAAAAATGACTCGATGTTGTGAAAATGCTTTTTTGTTAAATTATTGTAAAGCGCAGGTTAGATTGTATTGTAGTGTTTTCGTTTTTGTTTTTTTGTCTAAGGTGGAAATGTAACTGCCTCTGGTGGAGGGAAAGCTATAATGTTTTTGCTATTATTTTCATAATAACAAGTTCTAGTTGTTAGAGGTTGATCAGCTGGAAGTTCTGAATTTTTCAAGGGATAGACAAATGATGGAAAATTAAACGATTGTAATATGAAAAGGAAACGAAAAGCAAAATTAATTAGACTAAAATTTGGGAGCAGTGTTCATAGTACGGCTTACAACATCTAGCAATATTAGGGTAGAATTATTCCATTATTAAGACTGTATAATAATTAAAAACGTCAACTAAGATAACCGGCCTGTAATTCACATACTTCTTATATGTTATGTGTGGGTATGAAATTGTCTTAAATGAGTTGCGCGAACCACGTGGAGATCAGACAAGTTTAGGAATGAGTTGGAGTCTTATTGCAATCAGCTTCGCACAGCACAACCGTTAAGTACTTTTTTTTTTATCCTGGGCTTGGATACTGCGTTCCTAACTGCATTTGATTTGATCAAGTGGACGGAATGTTGGCTGTCAGCAAATAAGTGAATTAATTATTTTTGCCTGTCAGAGGGATATTGGTCTTCATCGATGGTTCACGTTGTCTGAGGTTATGCTACAGTGTGACATTTCTGTAGATTCCTTATTGAGATTTCCAGCCACGAGACCTTCTATTTATTTGCTAAAGTTTTAAAATTTCGATGCAGAAGCATCACAAAACTATAAATACTTTAATTAAAAACGCTTCTTCATATCACTATTGCGAAAATGTATTTCTGCTATGTACATAGTATAACTTTTTTTCGATTTTATGGCATTAATGGCGTGTTTCGCCATGTGACTTTTGATCGTTTGACGCAGTATTTTGCAAATGGTGACCACCGAACGAGGCTTGTCCGTAGCTGATGGATCTCCATTGGGTTTTTGTCGCTGCAACCATTTTAGCAACCTTATTAACAAAGAAATGTAGACAGATTCGCATAACTAAAACAAATTTGACAGTAGTTAAGAAATGCATCGAAGATTGTATATTATGGACATTGTCTTTGGTAGTCAGTATTAAAGTCTGCAGTAGTAGGGAAATTACCCCAATGAACATTTGCTAATAGTAGCTTATGTGGAATAACAAAAAGAGTAATAAACACTATGTATTGCAAGCCATTTAAAAATAATGTTTAAATCTCTTCTTGCATTGTAGTTCTTAGAAGATTTTAGGCTTAAAAAATAAATACGCCTACTGACAGGAAGTCTAGCTTACTTTTCGAGTTGAAGGTACATTTATGGACTAAAAAAAAATATACGAAACACTCTCTCGTAACAAAAGTCTCTTCCGTAGATACTCTCAAATCTTGTTCAATGTAACTTCAATGTCGGGAAGATTTTAATCACCCTCTTTGACTATCAATCTTAATATTTCTGACAAGGTTTTTTCCTGAACTTTTTTCAACTACCTATTGCGAAAACACCTTGTCCATCAGTTGGTAGATTATTATTATTTTATTTAAAAATTATTTAACCTGTCACTGTATTTCTAACTCAACGTTAACTTGGCTGTATAAATAAATTTCCAATGATTCCTCCCAAAAGCACACATCACTCTTTGCGATTGTCATTGTCAAACCCAAAAAAAAAAAACAAAAAACAACAGAATGTTTCGAGTACTAGTAGTCATCTACTAAAAATTGTGCACATTTCCCTTCTCTTCTGATTTTTTTTTTTTGTGGAATTTTGTTTGTATATGTTTTGCATATAATTATTAATAATGATAATAACTACACGAAATTTTCAAACACCTTTTTGCGCAATATTATTTTTTGAGTACACAACACACAAAGTATAACAAAATAACCTTTGCATGGCTGTGAACAAAAATCATCGCACAATTCGATTCATGTTCATTCATTTCAAATTAATTAAAATAATATTTTAAAATAAATTTATATTCTTACATAAAATACGATTTCATCTTTAAAGTCATTCACTAATGTTTTTTTCTTTTTTGCTTTATTTTGCTATTTCGTTTTATTTTCTGCTTTTTTAGACTTGACCAGATACTAGGAAAACAAGGATCAAAAGCAAAAGACGTTTATGCGTCGAAAATTAGTTTAGCATCGCGCGTAGTTAAGGTCGAAAGACAAGTAAGGACATTTTTTAGCAATTCATAATAAAGGGTGATTTTTTAAGAGGTTTAGAACTTTTTTTAAAAAAAAAACACAAAAAATTCGAAAAAATTAATGAAATATTTATTTGAATCGATAGTTTGAACCTTGCAATTTAATGTTTAAAGATAATTTCATGCAAATGTTGACCGCGGCTGCGTCTCAGGTAGCCCATCCGCTGAGTCCAATTTTGGCATACTCTTTCACACATATCGGCCGGTATCTCACGAATGAATGCATGGATGTTGGCTTCCAGTGCATCAATCGAAGCGGGCTTGTCCCTATACACATTAGCCTTGGCATACCCCCACAAAAAATAATCTAATGGTGTCAAATCGCACGATCTAGGCGGCCAATTGACCGGCCCGAAACGTGAAATTAACTGTTCACCAAACTCGCCTCGCAATTGCGCCATTGTTTCGCGTGCTGTGTGGCATGTGGCACCGTCTTGTTGAAACCACATATCATGCAAGTCAAGAACTTCCATTTCGGGCAAAAAAAAGTTTGTTATCATCGCTCGGTAGCGTTCACCATTGACAGTAACGCTGCGATTCGCATCATCTTTGAAGAAATATGGCCCAATAATGCCGCCGGCCCATAAACCGCACCAAACAGTGGCTTTTTCGGGATGCATTGGTAGCTGTTGCAATGCTTCTGGCTGATCTTCACTCCAAATGCGGCAATTTTGCTTATTTACGTACCCATTCAACCAAAAATGAGCCTCATCGCTGAACACAATTTTTCGATAAAAAAGCGGATCCTCGGCCAGCTTTCCAAGAGCCCATTCACCAAAAATTCGGCATTGTGGTAGGTCGGCTGGCTTTAGTTCTTGCACCAGCTGTATCTTAAAAGGCTTTACGCCCAAATCCTTCCGCAAATTTTTCCACGTAGTGCTGTAACAAAGGCTTAACTGCTGGGAACGGCGCCGAATCGACATTTCGCGGTCTTCTGTCACACTAGCTGATACGGCCGCAATATTTTCTTCACTACGCACAGTACGTAAACGTGTTGGTGGTTTAATGTCCAACAAAGTAAATTTGGTGCGAAATTTGGTCACAATCTTCCGAATAGACTGCTCAGAAGGTCGAGAATGCCGATCATAAAATGGAAGCAGCGCGCGATGAACATTTCGAACCGAGCACGAATTTTGATAGTAAAATTCAATAATTTGCAAGCGTTGTTCATTTGTAAGACGATCCATGGTTAAATTGCAAACCAAACTGAAGCTGTTTGACAGTGACACAAGGTACTAAACACACGTCAGCTGTCAAAACCGGTGTTGCCAAAACCAAACCAGCTAAAAAATCACCCTTTATTTGAACTTATTCATACGCCCAAAGGTATGCATCACTTTTGAAAATTGTGTCTTTTATATAAAGACGCTCCAAGGACGAAACTTGTAGCAGTGCACCGAACTAATAACAAATTTTAGCCTCGACTATAAATTTACGGAAACTCACAATCGCTCACGAACTATGAACTACTAAAATTTAAAATCGAAACTAAAAATGTTTATTGGTAAGGCCCAGTGAGTACGGCCACAGCGTCGGCATTAGAGTAACGTCAGATATGTATGGCCAAGTTAGCTGGACAGCAAACGTTTATATTATGTTTTAAGAAAAATGTTTCGAAATAAATTTGTAATTTTTTGCTAAATATTTCACGAAATGTCAGGCGGAAAATGAGACACAGGAGGGAGTATTGAAAAAATCGACAGGAATTGCAATTATTGTTGTTGTGAGAATTAGTTCTTCTATTAAAATGTTTTTATTCTCAATAAAAAGAGAACTTTTGCCAGAAAGTGTAGTCATCGGCCATACACAGAATATAGCTCAATCAATTTCAAGGGATGCCGCAAGAGCCCACTATTAGTCCTACACCCTTTTTCTCTTTTCAAAGTGATGCATAATTTCGGGCGCATTATATTTGTAGGTACACACTTACTAACTGCTTACCACTTCCATCCACAGGTAGCCGATATAGAAGAAAAATTAGATATTTTAATTAAAGCCTACATGCAGGACCGCGAACGGTTCTTAGCTCTTCCATTAGTCACTCAAGTTCAACATTCCACTAGTTCTAGCAATAATCAAAATCCTCCTGGCGGTGGTGGTGGCGGCGGCGGCGGCGGACCTGGCAGTGGAGGACCAGGTGGTGATATTGGCCGCCCCGGCAGTGGCGGTGGTGCCGGTGCAACCAGCGTTTTGCACATAGCTGGTGCATCATCCACGAATTCGCCGGGCATAACGCCCGGCGTTCCAGTTAAGGTAAATCATAAGCAATCATGCATAACGCATATACCACTAGTATATTAATGTCCGATAGCTTAAACCAATTCTGATTGAAAAACAGTTTTCGGAACCAAGTTCACCGATAGCCAAGCAATTCGATCAAGGAGGAGTTCCGCGACGACCGCCCATGCACCGAGGCTACTCCGATCTGACCAGTCGTATTAAGAAACGTGTTACTTTAAGGTAAGACTCTCACAACCCCACAAAAACTGTCGAAATTATCTCAAAAGTAATGTGTACTTAAGTGATTACTCGTTTTTTAGTTCCATACCACCTCAGTATGTTGACCCGAGTTCGGTACAGCCCGGTGTTAGTGATGATGTCGTGATAGTTGTTCCAGAGCTGGACACAGATCCCTTGGAGTCGGTACTGGTCGCTCGCTTACCACCAGACCACGATGTGTGCCTTGAGGGAGATGTCGACTTGGAACCAAGTAGTCCGAAAACAATTACCGAAAGTTCAAGTAAGTACAACACAAAGTCTTGCGGATTAAAGTTAAGATTCTTTAGTCGCTCCCGTGTTATTTTTGTTTATATTTTGCAAAATAAAAAAAAAACACACTACAAGTTTAACTCTAAGAAAGTACTAACGCTTTATTTGCGCCAAATAATATTTATTTTCTTGTATAATACAAACGTTTGTTCTCTTCACAACAAAAAATAAAAAAAAAACACCACTAAACATAAAGAAAAAAAAAACAATATACTCGTTAACACACACAATATTTTTACCAGCAAACAAATAATTTATATGTAAAGATTTATTTTAATAACACACGCCTTCTTCAATTTACTAACTTAATTACAGCATCTTGTGATGGATACTCATCGACAACGTCCTTATAGCAACGAAAGGACATTCAATGCAGCCACAATTATATCTCTATCTGGGATGGTACTAACTATCAAGCGTATCACTATGAGGACGATCAAACTACACTCATTTAAAAAGAATTACGAAACAAATATTTCTTTTTCTTGTAAAAAAAATTCTTTATTAATGTTCGCCTTGTTTGATCCTTTTGATAGAAGAAAAGCAATCCTTAAATACATATTGAAAACTCAAATGAAATCAACGAAATTATGCAATGAATTTAATTTCGCTTTCACTCTTGGCTGCATTGAATGAAAAAAAAAAAGTCCTTAGTGCAATTAGAAAATCCGTCCTAATATAAGAATATAGTGAGTTTCTGCTGTTTTATTGTGCAATTTTTTTTTTTTCTATAATAAAAATATTACTATGAGCAATTTTATTTTTACATATTTTAAAGCAATTTATGCCAGTTTGTGATCTTAATGTCGAAATGTTACGTGTTATCGAAAAAGAAATATCGTTTGTGCCCTTCCTTAACCCTATTGTTTTGAAATTCTTCTTTTTTTTAATTATTGGTGTCTGCAAGAGGAAATATATTTTTTTTTCTGTATAAATATTGCTTTCCTTTAAATAAATTGGTCTTGAAATTGGATATTTTTATACACACAACCTAAATGTTTTTTTTTTTCAATACTTTAAATATCATTTTCCATTATTTGTTGATGTGATTGGTATTGATTGGTATTACATCAAAATAATGCTACAAGTTGAGGGGATATTTGGATTTGCCATTAAGATAATGTTACTTGGTTTTTTTTTCTCTTCTATTTTTGAATGAAAATCTGTTCCCGAAGGTAGGCAACAGTGTTTTGTGTAGGAGTATGAACAGACCTTACCTCACGATAAATTTTGGCCGTATTCGTTTCAATATTACTATTTCAGAGACAAAAGATGTTTGTATAAATAAATAAAAAAAAAAAGAGCGGTGGCTCAGCGATCAATCTTACTCAGCCGTTCGGACTCAGCATGAAAGTGAAGTTACCTACTATTTAATTAAAACTCAAACAAACAATCGTTTCGGAATGGAATCCTTTACGGATTTTTTGGGCATACCATTTTTATTTTCAACTAAGGAAGGATGATTTGTGTTCAGTATTTGATTTGAAGAAAAATGTATTTTCATAATTAAAATCAAATTCCATTCTTATAATAAACGTTTCAGTTAAATTTATGTAACTTCGCAACCATTTAAAATTAATAATTGTTATTAAAACTTCCAATGACAATAATTACCTATTGCTGTCAATTGCCCCTGTTTAATCTGCAATGTAATTCTATTTTCAATTTTCCAACTTTTATGGTGAATTTGAATACGCAGTGGAAAACATATCACTTACGGATTATACTTCAGTGGTACAAAGGTATCCAACGGAGAAATACATTTTCTGATGGACTCTCAAACTTAGTTTGCAGTTCCGAGTCTAATTTGTACGGGTTGTCGTCACAACTTAATGCAAATCTTCCCCCCCATTGCACCTTAAGGCCGAACGTGGTGCTTGCTAGAGGGCATCATAAATCATCAAAAATCGTATACATATTACATACATTCAACACAAACAGATTTCCATATGCATAATAGTTGCAAATGAGATTCTCAATTCCACTCTAACATTTTTCGTTCCAGATACCATGAGAATCTGATTTCTTCGTCTGCAAAAGTTCAACGCGGAATGTATTCATTATAACCAACCCCCACACGTATTTTAAACACACCTTAAAACAAGTTACCCCCGCAGAGTTTTGATACGATACAACGACTGTTCCATACTTTTGCGTATTAAATTCAAAACAGCAAACAGCAATTTTCAATTTCAAATTATGATAAATCCTTCACAACAACATAACTAATTAAATATATTAAGCGACTTGTTACGCACCTAATTAGCGTTCACTTATTAAAATGAGCAGCACAAATCAGCAATTTATCCGAAATTGTGCAAAAAAAAATCCGCCAATTAACATGTCTCGAATAGAAAATAAAAATAAAAATAATGTCACATCATTAATTTTAAATATCCCATGTCAACCGATACCGATCCCAATACAAATAAATATGCTTATGAGTTATTTTATTTTCCTATTTTACATCTCATTTTGTATTCTATTTTCTCCTACGTTAAATTTATGCTAAATGTTGAATGACACACAGATATGTAAACATTAATCGAGAACGCATCGCTACATTAAATCCAAAATTTAAATAACGCGCAAATAAGTAAATATATAACCATAACTCATATAAGAATAATTACAAATAATTCACACCTATAAATGCAATAGCAATATACTTTATTTTGTTTTTAATGTCACCATCACTGTATGATTATCGCTAATAATCAAACTATAAATAAAATAATTCAATTTTAGTTTAAATATTATTTTCTTGTACAAATTTTATTTTGAAAATGTAAGACACAAATATATTTATCTCTATGTTGTTGTTTTATAAAGAAGAAAAAACAAAAAAATTAATACCCCCATCAATGGCTGTTGCGGAATGACAACTGTGAACTACTTGTTGTTGTTGTTGTTTTATTATTTATATATAATGTACTCAGCAAAAAAAAAAAATATATGTATTCATATATCAATTACTGTTGATTTGGTGTTGTATTCATCGTTTATTTAGTATGCAATTTTTAATTTAAATTCATTACAGTTATCCTTATGGATGAAGAAGTCGAAGACCTTGAAGAGGAGGATCTCGATTGCGAAGGTGAAATGGATCCAGAATCGCCGCCATGGGACGTCTACGGAGAGGGTGATCTCGACGCAGACGGCGACGGTGACGTCGACGAGTCCAATGAAGACACTGCCTTATTACGAACAGCAGCTCGAACTGCTATCATAGTTACTCCCATCAGTCCGGTAAGTTGTCATTGATTGTGGTCTGGCTGTAATTTTTGTTTTGACCGGGGTTATGTTATCAGCTGGCTTAAAAATACGAAGCACAGTACAAGTGACTTTTGTAAAATTGTCTCGTTTCGTATTATAGTTTATAGGGCCTAGACCATCCGAAAACACCTCTCACCTACTGACCATATTCTATTCAACAGGTCAGTTCTGCCCATGACTTAGCACGCCTTGATATCGATGGTAAAAATGGCAACACAACCAGCGACAGTGGTAGGTCATCGAAATCCATGGACCTACTGCGCCCGGATTCAAGTTCGCCAACAACAAGACTGCTTCCATCGTCGAGCAATTCTGTGGACATCTGAGAATGGTTTTGCATTCAGCCGTCTGCAATTGGATTCAGTTTTCTGTTGCCGTTCTAATGAACCACCCACACAAACTCGGAATAAAATCAAAACTAAAAGAAAGCAAGCGAAAAATAGCAGCAGAAAAGAATATCGCCAACAAGATTTGAAACCAAATCTCAAAACAACAGACACGAAATCCATATGAATGGCTGAATATAAGTTTAGAAAATAATCTAATAATATTATTAGATTTAAGCTGTAAAATAATATATTGAAAACAAATGACAAAAACAAAAATATTGTGTAAATAATGTCTTTTTTTATTATAATAATAATCGTAGTTACTATATTGTTTTCATTTTTTTAATAAACTTAAAATTCACAGAAAAGAGACCAAGAGATTGACTATAGAAAACACAATAAGCAACAGCTTCAGTTATTCTTTTTTCAAGTGAAATCCATTTAAAGCACAAATTATTAAGAACAACAATAAAATACTGTTACATATATTTAAATATATTTTATTCACTCTGTTAAGTTTTCAAATTTTGCTATATCTTGTTAGTCCTATGTTAAATTCTATTCTAGAAGTAGCTAATATTTCTGTCCTCTTTTATTGAATAATTTGATGAAAATGAAAATCGTTTGCGATTTAAATCTGTATTTAGAAAGTTGTAAATATATAAATAGTAAATCATTATTAATAGATAACATAATGTAGTAGAGTTTCGGAATTCGCATAGTTTATTAACCATCATTACACATAAAAGTAAATGAGAACAACTCTGACAATAAGAAACTAAGACATAAATAAATACTTCGTTTATTGTAAATCTAAATTAAAGAAAATCGAAAATTCTGTCACGAAGTTAAATCGTTCGAATTGATATTTAGTAGCTGTTACCAATGTCGAATGTAAATTTGTTCTCATTCTGTTTTAGGTTGTGAACGATATGACTTTTATTACTTTTTTTTTAAGACTATCATAAAATGCTTGTAACAGTCACAAATAAATTAATTTTGGGGCTTATAATTCGACTCAGCAAAATCTTGAATAGGTGTCGCTTTTATCGCTAAAGTGATTTAAATTTTATTCATAGTTCGTAGCATACAAAGGTTGAAAGTTCAATAGAACATAGAGTTGTAAAATATCAGAATAATTATTTTTTGAAAAATCAATATATATTAATTATTAACATTTTAAAATTATATCCTACATATGGCCACGCCGACTTTTACTGACGAAGCGTATTCAGCACGCACAATTCGCAGCTTATTTTCGTAGCACTATCAAGACGAATGCCAATTTCGCAACTTATCAGCATAGATAGCCCAGAAAATAATTCAACGCGACCTAGAAGGCCAATTACCAAATATATTTCTGTAAAACATGGCGTAACATATTGAAGCTCTTTGCATCGACAAAATGTCACCCAGCGCCATCTTATATTAACCACACTTCATCCCTATAACTGTCATCCGTATTTCCAAACCAAATAATCATTAGAAATAGAGCGTCAATTCTCAGTAATTTGTATTTAGAAGTCACTAAAAACACGTTCCATTGACGAGAAGACGAGAGAGAAATCTGTCAAATTCAAGAGAAGTACCTGACCGGTTTTCTTACAAAAAGTTTAAGTAATGTCATTTTGACATTATCGTAAAATGCAAATAAAGCTTAATACCATTTAAACTTAACATTTTCAATGCGCTGATATGTACTAGAAGAAAATTCAATTACAACTTCTTCCTCCGAAATCGTTGAAGACGAAAATAAATAGAATTACTTGTAAAACTTTTGAGTTGTTAGTTTTCATTTTTCAGTAAGTCGAAATTCGGCGAGTAGAATGGATTTCTCTCTCATTTTTTCCAATTTTCTCAGTACGTGGTCGCATTTTCACAGTTTCTTATCAATTTTTTAATAATTTTACGTTTGCAAAATAGTACCCGAACGAACCTAATGTTTACTCAATAACCACTATTGGGAATAATATTTCCAACGAAATGGTTTCAATTCAGCTATTTGATTTACATTGCTGACAAGGGAAACATTTCCATCGGAATTTGTTCACGCCAGCAGTTGTCAGTGTCAAATGAGCTTCTTCGGAACAAACCATGTGACAGTTGTATTAAGAGACTTATTGAAACAGATTTTATTTGGCTTACAAGGGATTTCTTTTTTTTTCAAAAATTGTCGAAATGCGTATAACAAATTAATAAATTGCAAAGAACAGGAAGAAACTAATTCAGAAATGAAATTTAGCATTTATCAAAAGTAAGACCTGTAGAGTTATAGGAACAATAGGGACTGCGCCTTTTTAAATAGTTTTTAAACGAATGTTCTCCTGCTATTTTGTATGACGTTTAACAAAAACAAAGCCCATCTGCAAAATATATGAACTTTCCGAAATGCACTACAACTTTTTCTGAAATAAAGTGATGAGTTTAAGTTTTAAGTTGAAGTGATACGGTTTTCGTTTGCGCATTTAGTTTTTGATTTATTTTTTGTGAAAGTCACGAAAACTGCAAGGCGTATATCAGTTTGGCAGAAGACCGTTCGTGTCTGTAACTACTAACTAGGGATCTATAAAATTGAAATACTTGTGAATCTCGCTGAGTGGTTCCACATCAACTTCTCACACGTCAAAGTTAAAGTGATAGATCAGTTATCTTTCGCATTTGTGTATCGATTTAAGAGTACCTACTCGTCCCATTTTAAGTTCAAAAATGTTCTTTAGTTCTCTTTTCATTCCAAATTATTAAAACAACCTAATAACTCACAGCCTCATTCACAAAACGAACAGAACAAACTACTTTTGGATGATTAAAACTATTCAACTCATATTAAATTATGAAACTCGCTTTCTTATTTCATAGATTAGATAAATACTATTTTTCCTTACGACATATCGTTTTGTAAAAACAAGAATAGATTTATTTAAGAAGCATCGTTAACGGCAGAAATTTCAACAAAAAAAAAATAGCATAAAAATAGTCTGTACAAAAAGTAAGTTTCAATTGCATTATAAATAATTAATAGGGAAACCAATCGGAGAGATTTAAAATAGATTTTAATTGTATTACAACAAATAGTTATGCGCTTGTAAATTAAAAACAATGATACGAATGTAAAAAAGAACAATTGAAATAGCTGAATTTTTTAAATGAATTGTTTTATTTTTATGTATAAATGGTTTAACCTAAGTAGAAGAAATGCATAAATTCATTAAATGAATTTTGAAGCCTTTTAGAAATTGCTTGATATAAGTCAGTATATTTTTTAGTTTGTTTTTATTACTGTTTCTTTGTTTTGTTGTAAATTTTATTCGAATTGAAAAGACATATTTTAAGAATTTGTTAATTTCTTAAGTTGTTTTTGTATAGATATATTTTTTTGTTTAATAAATGGCGTATTTCATTTAGTTTTTTTTTACTATTACTACTTCAATGGCCACTTCATTTACCCCAATTCATACGGATCAACTTGGTTTTTGATAGTGTGAACCTGATCGGTCGATTTTTATAGTTCAGTCTGCGAACAGAGTCGTCGAGCGTCACAAGATTTGAGTTGAAGTAGTTGCTTCGGAGAATATAAAATATATGCCTTTTAAGAAAATACTTATTTAAGGGAAACACTTTTTTTAATTTTTTTATGTTTATTTATTTACTCTCGTGATAACAAACAATGATTGTAAGCTTGCAGACGGTAGCCGCTGTTTAACCAGCTAATGGGGACGTTCAAGTATCTAGTTTAGTAAGTCTGGCAGCTGTCTGACTATTTGTATCTCGGTTTTGATTGGCTGAAATCGGTCATATGCTTCAGTTGACGTTTGTGGAGGAGAAGCCGACGAATCTAGTCAAAAAATTCGTGACTGAGTACTAAGTTGACAGTTCGCATATGTGGCTGACGTAGAAAAAGTGACGTTCCCGACCAATCTAGTTTATGCGTTCAGGTTTCGTCTTAACCAGACCAATGTAGTCGAGTTAAGATAACTAGATTCTTGAATGTGCCCAATGTGTTTAACTCCACACTAAATCTCGCCGCTCGAAGCAGAAAGTTTACACGTTCAACTTTCGAAAACACGGTTAGCTTATGGGAAGATGATATAGAAGTTGACAAACTGAATGACGACGCAACGTACGCAAAGCTCACGGAAAATACAAGTTGATGCGACGGAATGCCAATTTTGACAGTCAGCTGGGCTGGATTACCATAGTAGATTATGGGTGACCAAAATAAGTTTTCACTATAAAAAAGTAGAGGAATAAAATAAACAATTACTTTTATGATGCAAAAAGTAAATGAACACGAATACGTGATTTTAAATAGATGTAAAGTCATTTGGCTGACTTTCAACTCATCGCTTGAGAATACAGATCGATTAGAGATAATCCCGTTAAACTTTCAAGACCACTTCATATTTATATACATAATTTTAATTATGATTTGTTAATCAACTCACGCCATTATATAAAATTGGCCCCACTATTTTTGCACTGATTTTGTTTGCTTTTATTTATTTTATTTATAATGCAGATTTTAAGACAACCGCTTAAAATTTAAAGAACAAACACAATATCGTTTCTACTAAGCAGAAACATATTTATATAAATGCATAAGAAAAATATATAAATAACCCTAACCAACTCATTTAAAATAATGCTTAAATTTAGAAAGAAAAACAAAAAACAAAGATGAAATTTAGCGTCCAATCTTTATTTAAATAAATTTGGTTAATTTCACATTTCCGATATATCGAAATAAAGTTATTGATTTAAAATTTATAAACAAATTATTATAATTATGAAAATGATAACCTTCAAGGGATCACAAAATGGTACAAGAGCTTTACAAAGAATTAATATATAATATATATGAAACCAAGTATATATATATGTATATATATATATATAAAAATATATAAATAACCCTAACCGTAATAATAAAAGACAAGCAAAAACATTATATCTAAAACAGTTTCTAGGAAATTTTTAAGTAAACATAAAACACGCGACTATGCTAAGCAAACGGTTAACTAAACTTCAAACTGTAAAATAAACTAAATGAAGAGAATAATTAAATTCTAGTGCATAAGTATAGTACCTAGTTTTAAGTAAATTTTGTCTGATTGCGAAAAATCTATTCTTTCGTTCGTGCTTTTTCTCCACTAGTTTGCATTATTTTTAAAATTTACAGATAAATATTTTGCTATCCTGTTTAAATTCTAAACATTTAAGTCTTCCACGACGATTTTTTTTTCAATTTAAACTATTGCCAACCACCACTGAGTTACGTACTAAGTTTCGCATACTGAAATACTGAAAAAAAACACATAAGAAAAACTCTCAATTGTTCCTTTAAATCATCTTGGGTACAAAATGTTTAACTGATAAAAATATGTAATTATTGAGCAGAAAAAAAGACGTACGAATTGCTAGAAGGAAAACAAAAAAAAAAACATTTATGCTAGCAAAGAGCGAGAGCGTTATTAGCGTGTCTAGCCAATTGCTTGTAACCTGCCACGCATTTAAGCCTTATTTAATTATCGGATAAGTATCACTTCGAAAATAGAAATAGACAGAATAAACTAATAATCGTTCTGATTATTATCTCTTATAATTATTGTGAAAAGAGAAAGCAAAATAAGGAAAATTTGATAAATTCAATAAATTAAATTAAATTAAATTAAATTTGCCAATTGTTTCTTATAGAGTTTATATAGTATAATTCTTATACATAAAGTGAACGCGTTATCGAATTTTTAATTAATATTAGTAACAATTTTAAATGCTTAAGGAAAATATATACATATATATTTAAATGCTGTATATTGATGTAATTACGTTCGATTTAGTTGCTTCAAAGGAAATATATATATAAATTCTAGGATTTTATTATTATATGAATAATTAGAATAGAAAAAGGGAAATTGTAGAAAACGAAATCAATTTTATTAATAAAAAAGAAACAAGAAAACTGAAATTTTTAATAAAAAAAATCGAAATCTGCGAGTTTTATTTTACTTGTAGTAGTTGTATTGAGTCTTTTAGAGGTGGCGTGCAATCAACGCATTCAGAGTCTGCTAAAATAGCTTACATAACAACATAGCTATCTTATTTTTAAACTCCCCCATTTGAGAAGAACAGTTCGTTATATAGAAACGAACTAAAGTATAAATAATGGGCACAATAGATACATAAGGCGTTTTTCTCTTTTCGTTCAGAGCGCAACCTGAACTGTTATAAAAAAAGTTCGTGTTTCTTTCTTAGCTCAGATACATCAGAGCTCAGAATTTGTGTTTCTTTTTTCGTTCAGAGCATGATCAAAGCGCGGTCTATGAGCTCAGAATAAATTGACTGAGCAGGCTGAGTGAAAAGCTGATTACACACTCACAGTCACATTTGACAGAAAAAAAAACAGGATAAACAAAATAATTGAAATGGTGGACGAACTTTGTTGTTCTGGAACTGAAGGTTAACGAATTTAATAAATAAAAATTAATAAATATTCAATTTAAAAATAATGGGCGCAACAGGTCCGTATGGACCCAAGCCTAGCTTCTCACAACCATTCGTCTTGTGTGAGTTTTTATTTTTGGGACGAATGGGAGGGATCTACAATTTTATGCCGAGTCCAAACGGCCAATTGAGAAGCTCTTTCATGACAGTTATACTCTCGGATGTTTGTCAGACGTTCGCGAGAGGTGGCGCAGTGAAAAAAACCTTAAGTTGGAATTTGGGTTTTTCTCGGGATTCGAACCTGGGACCCCTCGCTTAGTAGTCCAACATACTAACCACTAAGCCACTGCGCCGACATATTCAATTTATATATATATTTATTAAAAATTTCAGCTACGTGCTCAAATGTCTTTCAGAATAACATCAGAACGATCTGAGAGCGCTCATAATGCTCGAGCTCGGTTCAGAGCTCAGCGCTGAACTAAAAAAGAAAAACGCCTATAGAGGAGAGATGAGGAGCACCCTAGACCCAGCTTCTCACAATCGATTGCTTATGTGAGATTTGATGAACTTTTCTAATAAAATCATTTTTATAGTAATTCACTTCAAAACAATATTTCTTGAAACAATTCTTATCCGACTTAAGCCAAACATTTAAATCACTGCATACTTTACACTCCTTTATCTTCACAACCGATTAATATTTCGAACTTTACCAATCACTGTTTAAAAGTCAACTCTCGCTCCTTGTTCTCGAATCTGTTCTTTTATATCCGCTCCGCCATCTATTGGGAAATTTCTAGTGAATTCCGGTTCGTCTCGAACAAACTCGATGGTTCTAGAATTAGCTCACTTAACTCTCCACTTATGACAGATTCGAGTCTCCAATTGAAAGCGGAACTTGTTTAGTAAGTAAAGTGTTACATTTCAGGTTCCACGCTATTGTATTAACAAGAAAACTTACGTCCACAGATGTATACTCATAAAGTCACACTTAGAATTACAAGTACTGTTGTGTACTACAAAAAGGAAGCTCAAACTAACTAACAAACTGCATGTAGAGATCAAGAAAGCGCACGCTGATGTATAGTACACTAACTGCAATAGAATTGTAGTCCTGGTTAAGACGTTGGGCACATCGGTACCCAAATAGGGTGGCATTCAATTTTTACTGACTTCGATCAGAGGACTTCGGTGCGAGCTTGAAGCCACCTTCCGCACGCACAAGTACATGCGTAACGTTGTTGCACCAAGATATTGGTCTGAAGTGTGTGCACTTCTGAACGGTAGAACATCCAATAGACTTAAAAGTGTTTCTTGTTTTTTTTTCGCGAAAAAAAAAAATGTTAGAAGTTAAGGCGAAGGCCTGACAAACATCCGAGAGTTAGCTGACGGTCAGTATAGCCCAGTGAAACAGGAATCTCTAAATTTATTCCGTCACCGATATAGGTATAAAGCCGGCGATTTGGTTGGTTGTGATTAAAATGCTACATCTACCTATCCGCAATTGCCCAGGGGGCAGATTCCGTATAACAATAATCGTCGGGACGATATCGTTTTTGAAACTTTGATGACCCTAAGAAGTTATATTCTGCCCGAATTTCTTTCACTATCGTCAGCTTTCATTACATTTGTGAAAAATGAATTGGATTAAGGTGTCAAACTCGTAATTTTGGCACTTAGTTGCCATGAATTCATCATTTCGCTGCTTCTTTGCTTATTGGAAGATCGCTACAATTTTTGATCATCCATTTCTGGGGAACAATCGTCGAGCGAACCAAATTGATCTCGAATTTTTATAATATTTCTTATGTCGTTTTCCATTTTTCCTCTTTTTTTGATCTAAATCACTTTTCGTGTTCCATTGGGAAAAAAAATCAATCTTTTTTTGATTCGGATCACTTTCTGCAGATCTAGATTTTTTTCAGATTTACACATACTACCACAAATACAGCACAGCTGTCTACGTCATTTAATGAAGTTTGTTTTAAAACAAATGTGCAAAGTTTCGTAAGAACCAAAATAAAGAAATACATAAACAGCAATGGACATAGTTTTGGAGGAATTATTATCTTCATTGTCTTCCTCATCATCTGGAAACTACGAATCACCAAAACTACTCCATTTGTAGCAACAACAGAGCAAACATTTTTCAAGCCGCTTTCCATGGTTGATTTTACGAAAAGCATAATGCAATTTGAATAGCTGATATTGCTGTCAAACAACGCACTAATCCATTTACAAAAGCAGATCAATTTCATTGCATGTTCCATGAGCCGCATAAAATCTGAGATCTGAAAAAAATTTGTGGTGGTCCCAATGGACAACGACATTACCTTCACTTGAAGGTAATAATTGGAACCACAACAGTGTCAAATCACCACCGGAGCAAGCTATGTGTTCCAGAAATATGCCCAAACAAGAACATTGTTGCTGTCCAGATAAAACGACTCGCCTTGCGATTAATGGGGTTATGGAATATCCGGTTCCATACAACAGTTGGCAAGAATAGACAGTAAATATAAACGCTTTAAATGCTGTGTTTTAAACCATATTTATTTAAACTGTTTGCATAAGTTTAACCTCACATTCAGTGTGCTCTATGTGAGCTGTTGATATCACTCATTGTAGTTCAAAGATAATTGCGCTAAACCTGAAATTTTCGCAATACTTTAGTAGGTATTTCCCTCCATCCAAACTTGCAACAATATGTATATCAAGCGCTAACACTTCGTATGTAGATGTTCAGCAACAATTCGCACGTCCGAGGTGCATTTTTGACACAAATGAAATCATTCCCTGAACAGCTAATGTCACTAGTCAAAAGGCGAAAGCAAAATGCACCCAAATCGATGGTAACGACACACAATTTTAATGAAATCGCATATTGGCCTAAGCTGGATTACTCCCATGCAATCTTTTTATGCTCACGAGTTCAATCAGTGTTTAACGACGATTTCCTTCATGATTTTTCGTTCACTTGCAACGCTCCTTCAGTGCGTGATGTCTGATGATCCTTTCAATGCAAATAAGAAACAAATGAAATGTACATTCAGTGACCAATGTTGATGTACGCAATCCAGTCAAATCGAGATACGGATTCAAAGCAAATGGAGGAGCACGAATTGGCCGTCCTTGGCAGGGTGTTCCTCTTGTCGCTTTTTCAAAACCAATTTGCCGATTAGAAAGTGAAAAGAATAGAAAAAGTAGAGTGCCGGTGGACGCCTTCCCGCACCTGCGGTGTGTCCCACTGAAACGAATATTTTTAAAAGGCGGTCATTCACACTCAATACAGCCGCAGAAATACTTACTGCACACATCCGTCGGCAGAGTAACGCCGCAAACGCCCCGTCGAAAACAGTCTTTAGCCAACTGCAAGAGATCACAACTCAAAACCCAACTCAACACAAAAGTACAAGAGAAAGAAAACCAAAATCTAAAAACAAAAACCAAAACGCATCGTGTGTGTGTGTGTGTATAAACAAAAACTTATATGTATTTCTTCAATTAATCGAGATACATTCCAAAGAAAAAAAGAAAACTATACATTTACAGTAAACCTACACAGAAAGGAAATAATTTGAATCCTAACGACAAAACAGAATAAAAAGAAAAAAGCTCGATTGCCTCCTCTAGAACACAGAGAAACAAAACAAACTAAAGCATCTCATCTCATCTTCGCATCATTTACTTACTCAGTTATACAGATACAGTTACAGTCAATTAGTTAACAATTAATTACAAGCTTAATCGAATATATATATATATATATGTATACGTTATACCAAAGGACATTACTTTTAGGTTTGTGTGGATCCAATCTCGAAAAAAAATTTTACATTCGCGCGCAATAAACGTCAGTTACTAATACTATAACAGAAAAACAATCATTTAATCAATTATTCTTTTAAAATATGTTGCTGGATAGATTGTGTAGAATGTACAAAATGTGGAAGAAAAAGAAAAAAAAAAGAAGATTGCAATTAATTTTCGCCATTGGACTTGGGAAATATTTTGAAAAAATTTACATAATTGGATCCGGTCCTTGACCGTCCAGATCGGAGACCTGACTCTGGTAGTGGAGCGCGTCTTGGTAGGCCTTCTTGACTGCCTTGCGTTCGGCCGGTTTGCGCGACTCGACCAGTTTGTTTTGGTCGAGCTGTTTGTCGATGCCGAGAATTTCTAGCTTCGCCTCGGGCAGCCATTGCCAGGTGCGCTTCGCGTCGAAGAAGAGCACCAGGAATATCACCTCGTCGGCGTAGTTTTTTCGTAGGGCCAGGACTTCGGCGGGTGGAGCGGGCAGTGGAACACCATTGTAGACGAAGCCTTTTGGGGTTTTCGGATCGAGGATGAGGGCTGGATACCAAGGATAGCCGCGGCACTTGGCCCACACCAGTTGCAGTGGCTCGAGTGGCGGCTTGACTGGTTCGACGGGAACAGCAGCGGGAATTGGAGTGGGATTTCTTCGCAGGAGATTAGAATTCTTGGACGGTGGCGGGCTATCGGGTAGTGGTTGGTTGTGATGATGGTGATGCTGGTGCTGGTGGTGGTGGTGGTGGTTGGTGTTGTGGGAATTCGATTCTGAATCACAGGCACTGGCCATCTCCTCGTCTTCGTCGTCGTCCTCGGTCGTGGAATCATATTCCGAACCGGTTCCACTGACTCCGAAGCCCGAGCAACTGCTGCAGGGGCTGCCAGAAATATCACTTAGGTCACTGTCATCGCTCTCGGAGTTGTCGCCGCCCGCGTTCGCCCGATACACACGAAAGCTGTCTGGAATATTCTCGAGTTTGTTCTCGGCCCGCGGTTGGGCGGCTTTCGCGGGACTCATCGATATGCTGCGCAGTCGATCGTTAGAGAGACGTTTGTTCTTTATGCTTCGCTTGGGCGATTTGATGCCAACGACCATCATGGGCAGATCGTTGGACTCCTCCTTGAGGGAGGAGATTTCTGGACGTTTCATAGCTGCCTGTGCCTTTCGAGTGAAAAGCACAGCGGTTCTGGAAAGAAGGGGGAACAATTACAGCCGACTGAATAGCGAACGACGCCACAAGCACTTACCTGCGATTGACTCCGGCGGGTGAGGCGCTGTTCGTCACAGCTTTCAATGGACTGCATGGCGGCGTTTGCATCTGCACTGGAAGCGGGCCTTTCGCGCCCTCGGGCTCATCTTCGTCCATATCTTCGCCTTCGGTCTGTGAGTTGACCCCCGCCGAGTTTCTCTGAAATGCAAAACGAAAGAGACATTGAAAATCAGCACAACTTAGCTGGACTCCAGCCTACCGCTGCGGACTTGGCCTTGGCCATCGCTTTGCGCATGCGCGCGATCTCCACTCGGATCTGTTTGATTTTCTTCGTACGGTGCGAGGGGTTCTTCAGCACCTGAGACTTGTCCGCAAGAATCAGCATCTTCTGGATGACATCCTCTGTGGGGGCAAGCTTCAGTAGAATCTTGAGCTCTTCTTCCACTTCGACAGCGACGCAGTCGTCATTCTTTATGGTGTCGACTATCCCTTCCTTTTGCAGCTCCTCGCGAATCGATTGGAACAACGGACCACCTTGGTCCCGCATTCGGATGCCAGCGCGGTAGAAGACCGTATCTTTGTTGTTGTAGGCCAGACAATTTTTGATCATCAAATCGAAATCGAGTTCCATCTGGTCGAGGGAAATGTATTGCCCGGTGTAGAGTTTATGTCGCATTGACCCCAAATCCATGGGCTCTTGAACAATGTCCAAGTAGTCGGGCACTTCGTCCGTGTCGACCGGTTCGCGAAATATGTCCGCGGTGTCTTTTGACTCCAAGGTCTCGAGAATCTTGCGCATCGCCGTCTCCAGCGGATTTATCTGCAACATCACGACTTGTTCGCAGATTTTCACGTATTGAGCTTTGAGCTTCTCGCGCTTGCGAACCAGCTCACAGAGCAGTCTCGCTCTTTCCAGATCTTGACGAAGGCACTGCCAGTATTTCAGTTGCTTGTATAGTTCCGTTGTGTTGGGTGAGCCTGGAAAAACAGAAAGGATGTCAGTAATATGGGGACGTGGCAAAGATTGCGGATCCACTGCCGCGTCTGAGATTTTTTTAGCAATCTGTTAACCGGTGACCACTGCAGGCACATTTACGCATATTGCGAAGGGGATACAAAAACTAAAGCAACAGCAGAAAACAAATCTCACCTTCTATACCGTTTCGAGCCAACCCATGGCTCTGTCCCTGGCTCTGCAGTCGTCGCAGCAACGGAACTCCATTCCTGTACTGCCGCTTAAGTGTCCAATAAGCGATCAGCTTGTCTATGAATTGAGATTTCTTTTGCATGGTCACCAAGCTGGAGATCTCCTGTATCCGGTCGGGCGGGATTGTCGGTATGAGGACGACGGGTGCAGTGGAACGCTTTTTCGCCAGCACTTTGCGGGCCTCTTTCATCTTGTGGCGAGTGTCCTCCTCCTCGTTTCCTTCTTTTAATTTCGCCTCGGGCGGCGTATGGGAATGACAGTAGGCGTACTTTTGTACTGTCACGGGAAGCACTTCGCTGCTTCCATCTTTGACCGTGTCCATGTGCATATGAAGACCAGCCTGCTGGGCACACGTTACATGAAAGGCAGCATAGCAGCTGTTGCGCTGACACTGTATACACGCACCGATGCCCTTCTCCTTGCAAACGTAGCACGTGAGGCGCCACCTAGCTTGCGGGATGGTTTCAATAGAATCTGTGGACAAGGACAATGTTGTATTTTACTGTTATCGAGGGAAGAATACCAAAACTCACCAATCGGTTCTAAGAACACCGTGTTAGCAAAACGAACTTCTGGTATCCAGAGGGCGCACACAACATGCGCCCAATGACCACGATCCGTTTGCTTGAACGCACCGCCAGTGTTGGGACAAAGAACACAACGTACCGGTGTACTTGGCGACTGTAGGCACCGCCGACAAAGCCATTGGCCCTCGGGAATGTACGGCACCCCATAGCAGTCCTGGTGAACGGCCAAGTTGCACATGTCACAGAAGAGAATCACGTTCGTGTTCTGGCATTCGCCGTCCATGCATATGCAACACACTGCATCATCGTCCACCTCGGGGCCGGGTGTGCCATTAGCGGCAGCCTATTAGAGAAACAAACATGAAAATCGCATAAGAAACACAACAAAACTCCCTCAAACGCAAAGAATTATCGATTATTTGACACATGTCAGCCAGCAAACCCACCTGAAAGTACGACTCCTTCTCTAATCGGTCCATCAGCAGTTCCAATGTGTCAATGTTTACTGGATTTAAGCTCATCTCCTCGCGATCCTCATTTATCATGGACAGCCACGTAGTATCCTCCTCGTCGACGTCATACTCCACCTCGCCGTCCAATTCTTCTGCCGACTTTTCAATAAATCGAATGTACGCATTCGGCCGTGGCGGAGCATCAGAAATGACATAGTTCTCAATTTTCTTGAAAGCAGCCTCCGGAAGCTTAACCTCTGGTTCAACTACATCCGGAGTCGTTATAATGCAACCCGAACTTAGCAATTCCTCAAACTCCTCGTCCGTAATTGTTGGCAACGGATCGTCGACAGAAACTTTAATACTCTTGCCGTCAATGTCGTACTGCACACAGTTTTCCGACTCCAGGAAGTTTACTCCCTCCTTTGGCGAGGAGGCGGTATCCTTTGGTGTTTGCGGTGAAGTCTGCAAACGACTGCGACCGCGTTTCTTGTTCAGAGTCGCAACCGGTGTCGTTGGCTGTGGATTGTCATGATCATAGTTAATTAGGTGATATTGCAAACCGACTACAGATTTGTATGATTTGTCGCATTTCTCCACCGGACAAGCGAACGGCGGATTCGGTTGAGTTTGTTTGATATTCTTGCAATATTCTTGAGCGTCGAAGTCTAGACCCATTGTGTGTGCAACCGATTGTTTACTTAAAGCACTGTTTTCATTTATATCATAATTATTATGTTAAAACAATTGATAAATTGCTAACTGTACACAGAATGAAAAAGTTTTTTTTGTAAACGAAAAATCCGAATGTGAAATAAATGGCGCAAATATGACAGCTGTTGCTCGTATGTCGCTTTTCGGCTGTCATAGTGACACTTGACAGTGAAAATGTAGTTTCGTGTGTTTATACAGCGGTTGTTGTCGGTAAAGTAGATCGAAAAAATAACAGGTGCTAAAACAATTTGTATAAAATACCGATTCGCCGATTTTCACAATTTCCCTGGTGAACTTCAGAAAAGTTACATAATTCCGAGTTTTTGGTGTTTTTTGGGGTTTTTATTTTTCTCGGACGCCCCGGGTTTTTTCCTCTTTGGTCCATGCAGAGATTAAGCTTCCAACTCCTAGACCTTTGAAGGTAGGAATTCTTAAAAAATGGTCCATTTTCGATTGTTTTTCTTGTGTGGCTCAAATCAAAAGTCATATCTTTTTCTTTTCAATTCTTAATTTAGTAATGATCTACTTTATTTACTTTACCAACTTCTTTTCCTTCGAAAAGCACAAATCAGGGCTGCATTCCTAGTTGGTAGTTTTTAAATAAGTTAACAATATTTGTACAGTGTTATTGTGTTGTGACGGCTCGAAGAAGTCTGACTAAAACAATAGACAGAAGTGTTGTTCGTTTCGTTGTAAACTGCTGACAAATCACACACCGAAATTTATCTTCTTTTTACTTCTGTTGACCTAAAGCACCTAAATATGTAAATGCCATTGAATGTTAGCTCTAATATTGGCACAAAAGCTGTCGAAGGGTCCAAAAAGTAGCTACCTATATAAAAATCGTTGTTCCATTAGTTACAATATTAAAACTTTGAATGCAGCATCTGGTGTCAAAAATAAAAACATAAAGTATCACATTTAAGCTTATAATATAATGAACCAAATTCATTACCAAGTTCATGTTTACATCGTGAATCGCTGTCCTACCGAACTTTTCATTTACATAGGTTCCTACTAACAAATATTTATATTGTAGCGATACTAAATAATAAACCTTTTGTCTAAAAGATCAACAAAAAAAAATAAACATCCTCTGTCAGGAAAATATTTAAACTGGTTTCATTTGCGTCATTACACTCTGATACGTTGACTGATAGCTAACCGTAAATATAACTTAATGTTGACGAATGTTCGACTGATCTCTGACGATTCATTGACCTTCCGTTATTGGTGATGATAAGCACATTTTTGAACAAACCATCAGGAAATAATGCTAACAGCTACAAAATTCATGTAACTAATTCCATTTTAAAAATCACTCAAAAAGTACTAACACCAGTAGAGCATCCTTAGATGTGTGGGGAAAGCAATTGACTTTTCAACGTCTCCCTACTTCCAAATGTGTTTTCGAACACCAATTATTCAAGTGACAGGTAGGTTTAGTTTATGGCGGATGCGACAAGTAAAGTACTTCTACTGTAGTCGTAGTGCCTGTTAAATCTGTTGACGGGTTTCAGAAACTGATAGTACATTAGATTGGTGGAATCTTTGAAACGTCGATGACAGTTCAGTTGAAAAAGAAATTCTCTGTGAAATTTCATTTGCAACAAATATTTGTTGGACCGAATTTGACGGTCTGTTTCCTTACAAACTGGGCGGTTAGTTTACGAAGAATGCGAGGGAGGATCAGTTGATTGTTAATATCGTTCTTTACTAAAATAATTCAAATTTGACAGGATCGCTTTATTTTTATTAAAACTGTGACAAGCAATAATGACTGTTACTTTTGCTTTCTTCATCCGGTTCATTCTCTATATTCGAGCATATCCAAAGTGGTACCTACCTCGTGTCACCATCTTCCTGATAAACCACTACAAACATTTTCTGATCATGACCGCAAATCTCCAACTCATTGCCCAACGACAACGAGCATTATATCGTCGGCGCCCTGTATTACCCAATATACACGCACTTCTGGTTCAATCACACCCGTTGGCTATGGGTATAGTTGTGGCCTTATCGCAAAACTATTTCGGAAATGTGGCATAGAACTCTTGGAAAAAGCCTAAGCGCCCTGAGAAACGAAACCATTCTCGCCGTTTATTCAACTCATTATATATAGCCGGTGGAATATTGAACACTTTAACAGTAATTTTAATCGTCTCCTTGAAGATACGCACTTAAGTCGATTCGAAAAGTTTCTTTTGCGGTTATCAGGTTATCACGCGCACAACTTGAACGAGAACATTGCAATTTTTTTTATTTATATTTACATACATATAAATATTTATAAGTACATATGCACACACTTGTTAACCGCCTCAGCTTTCTTAGGGCTAAAAGGTTATCATAGAAATAATAATAAGTTATTTTATTAGTGACATACTGGGATTTGTAGGCGATTAACTTAAGCCATGCTGCTTTTAACATTGATGCAGGTGTCACTCCTGTGTATATTATTTTTGACATTTTGGACGATATTTTGCGGAAAGTAAAAGCATTCCATCCTCGTATTAATGGGAGACCTTGCGTTTTTCGGTATCAAACCAATAATTTCAGGCAATAATCGTGCGATTTGTTTAAGGGAATTTGGAAATACTTAAAAAAAAACAGCTAAACAAATGCACCAATTCTTAACACAAATTATAAGTTACTACTGTATTACCGATTGATGACATTTATGCAAATTATTTTTTGCATTTTTCTTCTTTTCAAATGAAACTAGAACAGTACGAAAAATTAGAACGAAAATTCCCGATAGTAGTGAGTGCATACACACCAACTTTATTAATGTAGACAAATAAAATAACATTTTTCATCTGCTTGCAGCGTTTTTATTTGATATTTCAAGATTATTTGATATTAAATTCGTTTGAAAATTTGTGGTTGCTTTGCAAACAATTGCTACCCCTTTCGTAATACACTTTCAGTCTCTTTTACACACCGCTAACTTTTCAACATGATAAAAATGAGGAAAAAATGTAGTGTCATAGGGCCTTAATCAATATGTTTAGGTATGAATAAGTCAATTTTATTGAACTCGCTGTGTTATGGTAATGGGTTTGTTTTGATAATGAATGTCAATTTTGACTAGCAAATACAATTTGTTAACAATTTGCTGGGAATGCATAATGTCGAATTGAATTAATTGATTAGCATCTGCCTAGGTCTACAAAATAACAAATAACCATTGTTCAATTGAGAAGTCATCTGATTGCCTCGTATATTTAACGACTTTTGCCACAAACACCAATATACTTTGCACAGCTGTTTTACATCATTTTAAGAAGTTTGCTTGCAAAATAAATGCGCAAAGTTTCGTGAAAACCAAAATAAATAAATAAATAGCAATTGTAGGAATTATTATCTTCATTGTCTTCCTCATCATCTGGAAACTACGAATCACCAAATCTACTCCATTTGTATCTACAACAGAGGAAACATTTTTCAAACCGATTTCCATAGTTGATTTTACCAAAAACAAATGCAATTTGAACGCTGCTCGAGCTAAATTTTCGCTCCCATACAAAATTCTCTCCAAAATTTAGCTGAGCTAAATTTAAGCGAACCCATTTAGCTGAGAGGTACGCAACTCGAGCTAAATAATCAAACTTTTGTTTCAGAATGTACTTCATGTGTCTGTCAAAATTTAGCGTGCCCATTTAATGGGTCGGCACATTTTCTCAAGCTAAATTGTGACAGATAGTTGTGTATTTGTTGTTCTGTTGCGGAAAAGTATAGAAGGATGAGCTTTCTTAATTATTACATGGACGCGAAGTACCTAGAATCGGAAAAAGTTGAAATAAGAGAGAATTCAATTTTTGAAGAAAGATTTTTCAAAGAACAGCTGTTTTCTGTGACACTTATCCACGGTGTACTCTGTGTCAAAATAAAGCTAGGACTTTAGCTGATGTTTGGAGAGAAAAGTTGGAGACCAGATAAAATTTAGTTTAGCTCGAGCAGCGTACTACGCTTTAGAGTTCATCTATTGTAAGACTAATTAGTCGACTTTGATGCTATCACTGATTGAATCTTGGCTGTCACTTTACATTTGACTTAAATAGCTCTATTTTTGACTGGAATCTAATTTAAAAAAAAAATAGTATGGCTCATTTCCAAAAAGTTAAAACTGTATATTTTGCAAATGTCATCTGCAAATTTGTTTTTTGCTATGGGCCAATAGAATCAGACTTTTATAGAAGATAAAGAAAATTAACACTTTAGAAGTGTTAAATTAAAACGTATCATTAAAATTGGCTAAAAAACTCAGCATTTTTAACGTGATTGATTTTATGGCTCGCTATTAACCCACATTTATATTTATTAACAAAACGGCTGAAAGACATTTCGATGAATTCAATAGTTCTTTAATTCATTTTTCGCTGAGCTGTTCCGTTGACCATCAATAAAGTGCAGGCAAGTCCTAGGACACTAAAACCCACAGGGGTTAGAGTGTAAGATCCATGCTTCCTTATGTAGGTTGCTCTAGAAAAGATAATTCAATACATTGTACCCTCCTGACTCACTCAGCTGTATAATAAAAACTGAGACTGTTTTTGTTTCTGCTAATTTATTTCGAGTGTTTATTTCTTGTTAACACTAGGTATAGGTATACTTATGTCTTGAGCTGAAGTTGTATACAACTTTTCAATAATCTGTTTGTTTTTGTTGCTCCTTTTATTCTGCGCCGTTTGATCCACGGAGTAACATCTGGTTTAAAATAAACGTTATTTTCCAGTTGCACCAATTATGTGCAAAATACTCACAAGATTGCTTGACAGTTCGGTATGCTTTGTTCAATTACTCATACGAGGCACTCCAAGTGAATAGGTTTATTGCTTCCTGCAAGTCCACAAGAAAAAAAAATATTAATTCATTGTAAAATTGCCTCAAGTTCTAAAATTGCCTTCACAGTAAAAATCTGTTAAGTGAGCTGTCTTTGTTGTGCTTTTTTGGGTAATTGATCAAGCACGGCGGTAGTGGCGCCCGCATTTGAGGAGTTGCTGTCGCATGTCAGATACCACCGATGCAATGTATACCAAGCGAATTTTCTCACTCATATAAATTTGTAGATAGGTGCCTACATAATAAAGAGATAAAGAGTGATAGATAAAAATGAGCTTAGCCTTTTGTTGGCTCAGTAATTTGCATTTTCCTGTTTTTAAGACATTTTTTTGTTGTTGTTGTTACAATTGATGTATATCATCGACATCGATCTGCGTCCGCAAAATGATAATTAGTATTTTAAGATATGTAGATCGACCGGACACTTACGCTCCGGCCTCAAGAGTTTTTGACTGCAACACAGGTGGCAACGTTGAAGAGGAAGTCCTTGCACCATCTACGTAAGTAAGTAATGTTTCGACTCATTGTGCATTGTACGAGTAGGTACCTAAAGATAGTGAGTCCATTTTTGTTTAACTAGTAATGGCTTGATAAGGTTTCTTTGTGACTGAATAAATTGCGGTTATAAATGGGTGTTATTTATACTTTCCCTTCTGACTTTCTTAACAACGACAAGGGAGGAGATTTCTACTAGGAAGCAAGAGCAAAAATCGTTAAGAATACCGAAGGCGCGTACAGCTAAAATTTTGAACTACTCCAATATCTATACTCCGCTTCACAAGAACGACGGCTATGGTCCAACTTGTTCGCAAGTTAACAGCCTGTCGACATCGGTTCTTCAACTGGTTCCGAAGACGGTAAGAAGCTTAATTTATTTTTGTTCCATTTGCCAGTCTACTCATTTTCGACGCATTTTTTTGGGTCTTCCAGTGGACGTGATGAAGCAATTTCCACCACCCAACCTTTCGTAACCCTACATAGCACATGGCCCTTCCACATCTCAATATTTAAATATAGAAATTGCTTATGGATTCGTCGCTCCATTATTGATCAAAAACTGTCCAATTGATATTCGTATACTCACTGTAGGTAGCTGGTTTAAAACAATTTACATTTTGCATGCATACTAAGCACAACAACAAGCTCAAAAATGTGTGTTCGAAAAACTATCTACACGCCAAACACGCACCTTTAGCAACCACAAGTATACCAGAGCGCGAGACCAAGGCAAAGGCTTCTTCAGCTTCTTCTTTGTGCATTTAAGAACGTAAACAAAACACCAGATAACCGGTTGTTGTTGTATCCGACGAAACCAAAACAATAGTTCCCCCCCCCAAATAAGACTGATCCGATATAGGTGAGTGAGATAAACAAAAGATATCGTCTCCCCCAACAGCGCACACTCGGTATTTCTGTCCGTAGATATACCCGAAACAAAAGTTTTAGCATATTTAAATATGAATGAACCCGCAGCAGATACACACAAAGTCTCCGGTACTTTGTATACCTCCCCCTATAATGTTGACCATATAGCTTTCGTCGTCGGTTATCTCTGCGACGCAATTAAATTCAATGAACCAACGTGAAACTGAGACATTTCCCTGTGTATGCCATCGCCATGTGGAGACACGAAATAACACAAGTCAATCCGACAAAAAACCAAAGAAGGCGAACGAAAACAGCCACTTTGTGACTTGGATGCTGGTTTTTCTGCAGCACAACAACGCACCAAGCAAGCAAATCGATTGGGATTACGGGCCAAGTACTTTGACTGATAAGTGATAATTCGTTGATCTTTCCATTATAGAATCATCAGCATCACTGATGGAACTCTCTGGCGCTCGTCTCTCTCCCTCTCTCTCTCTCCCTGTATCTGTATCTGTGTTCGGTCTTCCGTACTCTGTGAAAGTGCTACTCAGCCCCAACGTTGCCAATCGACGGCATTGACAAATACATGGCTAACATATTTTTTATAAACGAGTAAATGAAGGCTACCGAAAAGATTAACTGATTGTAAATTAAGGATCCCCTTCTACATCGAAAAATTCTAACAGAAGAAATATGTTAACGTCATGCATATTCCGCATAATTCTTCTCACGCAAGCTCGCCAATCTATCCCCGCAAGTATAATTATGGTTAAACTTGACTCAAACTTTGATGTTCACATTTTTTCCTTTCCCGACGGTTTTGGCGAATCGCGGCCGATTCTTTTAAACAAGGTAAAAAAAAATCTTAAAAAATAAAAAAGTATCGCTTGGGATTCTCAGATGAACTCACCGGCGAATATAAAGCGAATAGTTTGGTTTTATGAACAAAAAAAAAACGTTCTATGTGTTTGAACTGTTTGTCCATATCCCTCACGCAATTTTCTTCACAATGGACAACATCCTTAGAAAGTGTCAAAATTGGAGCCACAACAGAAAACTTTTAAGTCTGCCAAACAGCGTAATGACTGGCAACGCCTATCCGTACTCTCTCTCACTCAGCACTAAACAACAATAATTATAGACAAATGGAAGCTGATAAGCAGCACCGCTGGCACTTGTATATGCGACCCAAAAGCAAGCTATCTGCATTCTATCCCAAGTTCGCGGCTGGCAGTAACAGCTTGGACCCTGCTTTGATACGACACGTACAAGAATATCTCACAGAGATTCGGTTCAGTTACAGACAGACAAAGAGCAAAGATACTCGCCAGACCGAAACAATAGATCAATACCGACTTTTTGGTTGCACATTCGGGACACATTCAACAGACTAGAGAGTGCGATCGGACAAAGAGCTTGGCTATATTTGGACGGTTCTGGACTTCTTTGTGGTGATCATGTAATGATCGTGTTCAAGTGATAAAACCTGATTTCGTGAGTGTGTGTGATGCGCGACAGCATCAATAGTGCATTTCTTTTGTTTTGTTTTGATATTTGAGCGAATAGAAACCTCAAAGATACGAGTATCTAAGTCAAGGTGTTGTGTGAACGCGATCGTGTTACTATTACTAGAGAGAGAGAGGTTATTTTTGTTATTGTCGCTTTTCGTGAAAATGTCTGCAAAAGAGGAACTCAATCAACAATTGCCATTGGATCCGCCAACATATGAGGATGCAACGATAATGCCAAGGAAACCAGAATCTACCACAACAATTGAGTGTGGTACTCTGCCGAGGGATCATACTAAGAAGCAGCAAAGCTTCATGGAACCAGTTTACAAATTGGTTGGAGTAAACGCACAGCCATCGACCAGAGAACTAGGAACATTGATTTGTAAGTACGATGCACGAGTTTATCTGTATCTCATTATCAGTTGTTGTGACTTTTAGTGGTGACTGCCGGGGCCAAAGTTAGTTCGCTGTTTATCAGTGTCTGATTGATTTGTGAATTCATTAAGGCGTGGGTTTTGTAAAATTGCAAATTCGCAAATTGAATTAATTGCATTTATGAAAAAAAAAAAAATTATTCGCAAAAACTCTTTTCTGTTTCTATTAGTTTTTTTTTTATTTAAATGTGCAATAAACGCAGGTGTGACAGATAGAGCCTTACGTTTACATATTTTTGAGAGCAGCAAAAATATGTGTGTGTCCTTTAAACAGTAGTTTTCGGACACTAAAAATGGATGTTCAAAACGTAAGGCTCTTCCAGCAATTAAAATTCTTTCATTCAGCGCATTTAAAAAAAACTGCTTGCAGGCTTTCAAAAAATGCTTGTTTCAAAATTTGGAATTTCTTGCAACTTCCCATCAATCCACTGCTCGAATACGCGCTCCGAATATGGGTGCAAGACGTAACTCCATCTTTGAATATTTTTCAACCTCTTTGTCGCGTCGATTGTCCTTGAATTTTTTTTTTTTGTTCCATGCGTGTCAACAAGAAAAATTACAAAGTCTCTATGAAGATTCACGTTCCAATTGATTCGAATATCATAGAAATCGTTTCCAAACGTCGCAACCGGCGCGACAAGAAAAACGTTATGATATGAATGGAAATATGTTGAAGGATACTTTAGAATTCGATTGAATTATATTTGTAAGCGAGATGAGATGATTCTAAAACGAGTGACTCATATTTTGCATGTTCCTCTTGGAAAAACCTCAGTTTTCAATTGACACGAACTCTCTCTAGGCGTTCCCGTTCTTTTGTTCTTTCGCGTAGATTTTTAGGAATCGATAGTGATTCTTCCATCGGAATCGGCTGCGACAATAACCACCCATATCGATATATACTATCGCCTTAGTTTCTTAAATGAATATGCAGGCAAAGAAAATATTATTCGCCGGCGAATGAAATGCGAATCTTCTGGTTTACTTGAATTTCAAAGCAAAATCACTGCTGTCCTCGGAAAATTTTATTATTTGCCATTTTGATTCTGATCGTTTTTTGGTATAATTGTTCTGTGTTTTTAAGGGATGGCGATGGGACGGCTGACCTATTGAACTTAACCTTACCGAACCTAAGGATAACCTAGTAAAAATTTGTATATCAAACTAAGAGTATTTCATAGGCAATTTCGAATAAAACGCCGGTATGCCAGCTCTTTTTATGATAGCTCACCAGAGTAGGTCGCCTGCAGTTTACGTTTCATACGATAGTCTTAGACAGATCCCCTCAAACTGAAATATGACATCTATTCCTAGTACACCACCATTTTAATCGCATGTGTAGTACCAAATTAAATATTTACAAGCACACATTTACTAGACCACCAGTTACCACCTTCTCCTCGATCCAGAAGTTGACTTATCGATTGTGTGATAAACGACGATCGGTAGCATGCGAAATTCAATAAATTTCACGATATCAGATCACGTAACAACAAAAAAAAGATCAATTCCCCCCAAAATACCTAACGATTCGATTAACACCTGAAAGTTAATACGAATCCGAAATAACTCGAATTCGATTAAGTACTTTTTTTAATCCAAATATGAATAGATTTAACATACAATTTCCCGTCATAATTCTTAACGTCAACACAATGTAAACAAAGACACCATCTTGTCAGATTGCATTAGAAAGATCTTTGAAAAATACCCGTTTCTATTCGTGGTTTGAATTAATTCAATGGACCGCATCTAAACTCGTCCAGAGTTTAACATTTTGTTTCAGGCTCACCTGAGTCATTTTCATTTAAATAAAAAATGATTTTCTACTTAAAAACGCAGTACCTGTGTTGGTTAATTGCCCAATAAACAGCTGAATTCATGTTGTCACAAAGGAGTGCAAAAACGACTGTATCAAATCGAAATCATACCGATTAGACCAACTGGTTTTGATGTCGTAAAGATACCTCATTTTGGTTGTCGATTTATTTATTGATCGACGCATATAATAGTGACAAAAGAAATTATCGCATAGCGATCAGGGGAAACGCATTTTGAGCGTGGATATTTTTACAATACCAGACCAGTTTTTTGTTTCATTTGCAGAGAATATAAAACCAACGAGCACTTCTCATTGAAATGCGACCTCATACCCAGTGGTTCTTTGTTGTTGAGTTCGCGATGGCGATAAGAGTAATCAGCTTCTTGCCATAAACGGTATCGTAATATTGATACGTTTATTGTACATGTTGTGATACCTACCCCAAAATGGGTGCAAATAAAACAGACTCGGCCGCTGTTTGATTTTGTTTCTAAGGAGATTGGTGTTAATGACCTATTCAGAGCTACGCTTTGCTGACGGGACATAAGTTGCTGACATGTGCGCTATGAGTTTTCAATCTGCCCAGATTTAATCAGCTGAAAGTGCAAAATATTTGACATTTGAGGGTAGTTATGGCTCTTCCTAGCGGCTTATCTAGGATTGCTCCAATGAATGGTGATAAGCAATGTGCCTACGTTAGAAGAATGTGATTAAAAAAAAATCACTGATCAGGTCGTTAGAGAAGCATTTTTTTGCGCATCCTGTCGTGTGCGTTGCCATTTTTGTTAAGTATACGCCAGAGAGTTTCATTGACTGATAAGATGGGAAGAGGGACTCGTGGCCTTGGTGTTTATTCGAATTATGTAACGCATAGTAATCGCTATTTCACATTTATGAATGATTGCCATTCAGAATGTATGTCTATTTTTGTGTACAGGAAATTTCACGATTTATTTGAAAAATTTTAAAATGTTGTAAAAAGCACACAGTCAATTTTTTTCCGCTGTCTCTGTTTTTTTTTTCTTCACATTTTGAGAACTTGCAGGTATATCCTGTGACAGTTTTTTAACATTCGTGTTCATTTAAAAATCTGACAAAGAACCCGTTGATCTTACCAACAAAAATGTCACATACTTTATCGTCGCGGCTCACCGACAACAATAACCCATACTTCATGAATAGGTTCAGTCTTTAGGTCGATACAATCTTTGCAACTTTTCTGGTTGCGATTCAACATATTCTTCCACAATTATATGTTTATAATAATTTACTTATATATGGTAATTTATATATCGATGGGATTCAAATTGTTTCTAATAGAACATACGAGTTTTCAACAACCCCTTTTTTCAATGCGATTCAAATTTAAAAAATGTGGCACCTTGTTTGTTTTATTACAAGTCAAAAAGAAACCAGGCCAATTTTTTTTTAATATGAAGAAATTTACAAGACTTTTGAGCTCTACCTCACTAGACTCAGCCACCATTGTACTCCTATTGAAAAAATGCTGAAAAATAGCGCAAGTGCGCTCATATGGACAGTACCGCCATCTATTGACGTGATACCAATGCTATTGTTGGCGAGAATCGTTCTTAATATAATTTTAAATCTTAGTGGGAATGGGTCTACACCCTCACTAAGAACTTTTTGTATGCGCCTTTATCAATCTGAGTTATCGACAGTTGCTCCCTCTGGTGCATAAAATTACAAGTGTAAGAACTAAAATACTGAACAAATAATAAAAAAAATACTTCATTCAACTTCCTTGGTTGTTAAGGTTGATAAGCAGAAGACGTCACTTCAAATCTTAAACATTCACACTTTTAGTATGCCAGGCATTCGTCAAGAACCAAATGTTAAAACCACCAAAACAAAAATTCACTCAATTCTTTATTTTTTCTTATTTATTTCTACTTGCAAACGCATCTGTGCTGCCTATTGCATTCACCTTTCTTCCGTCGAAGAGCCATGCAGTGTGCGGTACAACCGCATGAGTTACACTGAACATTTAAGATACTCGAAAAGTTACAGTCCCGCTTCTGACGAGCAGGTACTTCGTCGGTTTTTAAGGCGATCTGACCTAGTTCCTCTGCTCCCTCTTGCTCCGAAATAGGTGATGCCAACGAAATGGCACAAAATACTCCGACAAGTAAAGCTAATGCGAAAGTAGTACGCATTTTGAACACTTTTTTTGAATGCACCCAACTTCGGGGAGCAGCCCCACTTTTATAGGCAATCACTGTCTCTAAAATGGATTTCCCAGAATCGCGGATAGATAAACTACATCTGTTTGGGTTTTCCCAAGCTAGGTGAAGCACCACCTCATTGACTCACTCGAACGGCCTGTGAAGTCAATTGCTTTTCTTATCACCTCGTTAAGAAGATCACAAAAGTAAAGACCTGTAAAATTTAAGTATAGATAGCATAGTTGGAGTTTCCCCATCTATTGCTTGAAAAATATTGAAACGACTGTGACGTCCCCTGGAATGACGGGTACACGTGGGATTTTATCCACTCTGTGCGAATCTATACCCCTTACTCATTTCAAGATCGACACTCGGTAGTCATGCAGAGAATTGAATTCCCCCATTTCAGTGCAGGCAACATCAGCCTCCAAAAATGTATACATTCGAACAGTGAGATGTGAATATTAATCAACATAACCTATTTCTGGGGTATAAAAATAAAAATTGTTTATTTGCAATCTCTCACCTCGTCTTTGGAAAACAAACGCGATAACGAATTAACAGTCTTTTCTGCCCGATAATACCTATACATTATTCCTCACATTTCAAAAGTGCTGCCGAGAAGGAAAAAAAATAAAAAAAAACTGCATCGCTTGGTGCAAAGTCCTGTCATTGTCTGACGAAGCAAAATAAAACACCACCGATTATTTTTTCTTATCGCGAATCATAAATAAATTTAATTGTTTTTGATGGAAAAACATGAACACAATAATTTGTTAGTAGAATCTCCTCGCATAATCTAGTAGAAATATCGGGAGCAGTTCCTATTTATTAATAACTTTTGATTTCAAAAGTTCAATCAACACTAGAATGGATGAATGGAAATACGCAATAAACTCGGTAAAATTTTCCACTGTTTTTGAACTTGGTCTGGTAAACCAGATGTCAGTGTTGTATTGTGCAAGTAACTCAATTTGAAGTGGGGTTTCCAGTAGTCGATTGGTTCATTGTAAAATAATCACTAACTGTAAGAGAACCGTTGAATTTAATATGCCACCAAAAATTAATGAGCTGCCATAACTTAAACATTTTAAAAACAAGTTATGTTTTTCCCTATAATTGTTATTGTTTTTTTTTTTTTTTTTTTTAATTAAAAACTAAAAAAAAAAAACATTATTCCCCAGGAGTCAAACACTAGCTTCCTAAGCCCGAACATAAAGTTTTCTTACTTCGAACTCTAGATTTCGTGTATATTTTAAATTAAGAAAATAAGAAGAATTCATATTTTTGTTTTTATTTAAAACATAAGAAAACAGTAACAAAACAACTTAAAAGGAAATAAATAAATATAATTTTCAAACAATTAAAAATTAAATTTGTACATTAATTAACACTAGTGTTCGAATAGGAAACTCGAAGAAATTTGGTTCGAACTATGATCGAACGGTCAAAAAATTAAAATGTTATTAACTTTTCAGTTAAAAACTTTACTAAAAAGCCATAAAATAGATGTAAAATAATAAAACGGGCATTAAAAATAAACATTAATCTGCATTTTCAAACAAACAAAAAACATACTTTCCTCCGACACTCGCAACAGTTTTTTTTTCTGCTGAACTCGCATTCAAACGCAATCTCTGAAGGCTCAATTTAAACTGCAATTTTAAAACGTTAACAATAATATTGTACTGGTTGATATTGCAAAAACGACGTAGCATTTTGCGTTTATAGGAGTTGAAAATCTTAAAAATATACAGTTTACACAGCTTTTTTAAAAAAAGGGTTCGACTACTGAGAGTGTTCGAAACTAGGCGACCATACGCTGTATTAGACTCGGAATTTTTCTGACACCTCTGTCGGCAAAGGTTTAAATTATAACTTTTTAAATAAAGTAATTTCTTGTAAATGCATTCTTTGTGTTCAATGAGTTCGTTGATGTCTTTTCATTCATTGTCTTAATTTGGAGACTTTCGAAAAAATCAAAAAAAATACCCCAATCACATTGAAATGATTGAGTTAATTTTTCGCTCAATGCGTGAATATTTTTTGCGCTCGATTTCACTCTTTGCATTCAGTGGCATTGATTTATATTCATTTGGTACCAAAAAAAAGGGGATTTTTGCCAACATTTTTTTTAATGCAACAGCATAGTCAAGTTTTGGGTCTGATTCAATTGATTAAAAAAGACTTCATTCAAAAATAATGGTGATTGCCTTAGTTTTTAAAAACTCTTAAAATTAAGCCACTGAAAACGGAATGCAAGCATTAAATTGAATTCGTCAATGAATGACAATTATTGCAATTTTCAATTTTCAACTACTCTGGTTTATTTTTTTTTTTACATTTAACATTCGTATTGGGAAATCTGTACAACGCGCCAAAAACGTCAAATATAGTCTACCAACTTGTGCAAATTTCTTTATTAAAAAGAGGGGGACTATTTGGAATTCCTCGCTTTATTGGAACAGTATATTTTCGACGTCACTTACACTTTCTTCTTTCTTGTAAGGAAATAAAAATCGCACCTCTCGTTATAAAAATCGCTTTAATTTTTTGTGACAATTCATTTTGACAATTAAGGAATTTTGACATTTAACTTCGAAGATATAAACAATGATACCAAACAATAAACTCTAAAAAAAAGTAATAGAGGTGATGCACAAGCGTACTAGAAAAACAATCTTTAAGAGGAACTTTTAAAATTTATTCAATTTACACGATATTTGCAATCATATAAGCTTTGCATTTAGGCGCAGTGACTACTTACTAATGTGTGTTTGACTACTGAGTGATGTGTATCAACTAACACCACGAAAAATACAAATTAAAACCTCTTCCGAACGTCAGAAAAAAATATTCAAGCGCGTGTCCTGGGTGGAGATTCTGTATAAAAACATCGTTTTTGAAACTTTGATGACCAAATTAAGTTATATTCTGTCCGCATTTTTATGAATATCTTCAGCTTTCCTCACATTTGTGAAAAATTAACTGGATTAAGCTCACATACTTGTTGCTAGTCTATTGTATCGACGATAGTCGCCTGAAGAGTTACGGAATTATGTCTCAAAAATTGTATTGAATTCGCCTTCAAAAAACAAAAACTTTTTAAGTAGAACACAATATATTTATTTATACAATTTGCAATTGCAATGGCAATAGCAATACTAATAATTTTCTTACACTTTTTTGTCTTTTCAGTGTTGGGCATAATGCTGCTCTTATTTATAATTAGCGTAACAGGATTTTTCATCATGTGGTTCACAGAATATTATAATAATTCATACACATCTGTAAGTACCTACTATATCCAACATATGAATGAAACAGGCACGTAAATCCATCTGAATCCTCGACTGAAGCAATTTACATCATAAATAAAAATGTGCATGACTGGGTCGCATATAATTTGATTCTTCATTTTTTAGAGGCTGTAGGCTTTGAGGCTCAAAATATACAAAAATTATACTAGATGTTTATAAGTCGGCAGATAAGGGTTGCCAGTCAGATTTTTCTATCCCAAGAGACAAATTTTTGCGCAGAAAAAAAAATTGAGCTGTAAGATTCTATAAACATAAATACATCAGTCGTTGTGGATCCAGATGTTTTTTGTTTAATTTGACAAATGACATTCTTACATACTTACAAAGTAGTTTTCGCTAATATTTTTTCTACATCAGTCGTTAAAAAATATTTATGATGAAAGAAGTAAATAAATAGAAAATTCTCCGTTGCTTAGTTCGCTTTTTAGCCTCTTTAAAGATTTTCACATCAGCCATTTTGTTATAGTTTTAAAAATGAATATTATTAAGTGTTAAGTTATTTTATAACATTTTTAAGGAACAATTTGAAGTTATTGTAGGTGTACATTTGAGTTTATTTTTAGTATGCTTTTGGGACACTTTAAATCTAAATTATAAACGCTCTCATCTGTTCTTGTATCAAAAACTAATCTATTGATGGGAATTCGAGATACAGAATAACTAGGAATTTAGTTTCTAATCAATTAGCCTTCTTAAAAATCACTCATTTTCATTTTGATTTCTAAACACTTTCTCAAAGTTCCACTGTCCCCTTTCAGCAATTAATTTTAGGAAATAACTCAGCTGCTGCCAAATACTGGATCGATCCGCCAGTAGACACTGATCTCAAAGTGCACTTGTTCAACTACACCAACATCGATCGGTACCTGGCGGGCGAAGACGATAAGATCAAAGTTCAAGACTTGGGACCCTACACCTACCAGCAGCACTCCACCAAAGTGAATGTAAAATTCAACGCCAATCACACAGTCACCTACAATGTAAGTCGAAATGATTGCTCACGTTCATAATTTTTAATCAGTAACTTCTTTCAACAGGACCATCGATCATATAAATTCATTCCGGAAAAATCTTCAGGCAACCGCTTTGAAGAGGTCATTGTCCCAAATATCCCCCTTATGTCCGCCTCTGTGGAAGTGGATGGTATGGCATATTTCAAGCGGCTGGCAGCTTCAAGCGCAATCAACATGCTCAACTTGGATCCTTTCCTCAAAGTGCCGATCGATGACTTTTTCTGGGGCTACTCCGACAAGTTGATAAACGTACTCAAGAACTTCATGCCCGAACTTAAGCCCAAATTCGGCATGCTGATGAATGTAAGTAGACGATACATCCTTTTGTACTGCAGTTCACTATTGGGACTCTTTTCAGCGTAATGGTACCAGTCCGGATACCCTGCAGGTGTACACCGGGGTAGATGACCTTCGAAAGCTCGGACTAATCAGTCAATTCAATGGAATGGACGAGCTCAACTTTTGGAACGACAAGGAGTGCAATCGCATCGATGGCTCCGATGGTTCGCAGTTTCCACCCTACCTCATGGAAGGCAAACAGCCACTGTCTGTTTTCACACAGGCACTGTGTCGCAAGCTGCCGCTGGAGTACTCCGAAGAAGTGACCATCTTGGACGACATTGACGTTTGGAGATATCGCACTCCCATGAATGTGTTTGCCAATCCCGAGGAAAATCCAGACAATCAGTGCTATTGCGATGTCGCAGAATGTCTACCCAGTGGAATATTCAACGGAACTCAGTGCTACAATGCGCCCATCTACCCGTCGTTCCCTCACTTCTTTTCCGGCGATCCCATCTTGTACAGTGAGTTCGAGGGCATCGAACCCGATGCAGAGAAACACGCCACGTTTGCCGACATTCACCCCAGATTGGCATTCCCAGTGGACGGAGCGTCGAGGATTCAAATCAACATAAAGGTCCACAAGGGACAGCTACTTCAAGGTAAGTTGAATGTTTGACCTTGTTCCTCCTGGTTGGTAACAAAACTATCACATTTCCATAGGTAAACTTCAGAAAATGGACGACGGTATAATCCTTCCGATTCTATGGATCGAAATCACTTCCGCCGACTTGAGCGATGAGCTGCGATCGTTGCTCTTTCATAGCACATTCAGTGCTAATGCCATACAGGTTATCCTAAAATACGGAACGTTACTTACGTGTGTGACTTCATTCGCTCTCATCGTCGCGGGACTCTTTTATCTGGGAAAAATGCGAGAGGAACACTTAGCCGCCCAAGCGCTGGACCGATCTGAATTGGAAGAGTTGAACAAGACTAAGTGTGACCATGTGCCTGAGTTAAGCTTAAACTGTTAGGTAGTTCGAAAAAGCCAGCTTGCCTTTATACTCCTACAAGGTGGGTGAATATGCGAGATTAGATTTATTTGTTAGAGGACTTATTGCACGCGGTTGTTGTCACCCTAACAGGTTTTTTTATCACATGTTTGATAGTTTCCAATTTTGTAACAAGTAAGACTGAGTAGTTGACTTTTTAGCGCTTACATATATGGATGACACTGATATTTTAAAATCGGTGGTCGTATGCTTGAACCTTTTCTTTCGCCATCTTGTCATGGCTGAATAAGAACAATCAAGCTTTAATCACTGTTCCACCTCATACCTATAACCGAGAAAATACAAAAATTAAAAAAAGAAAAGTCGCCATAAAATAGCCTTTTGGGAATGCCAACAGACTGACAGGAAAAATTGATGCCACCTAGTTATTCATTGCAATTATTATATTATATTAAAAATACTTTTCCGAATCCGAACATACTATCAGAGCTAACCACCACAAAAAATAGGAGTTGATAAAACATATGCTTGATACCAAAAATTTTGCTTCTAACATAGTTGAGAATCCCTTGTTTTTACTACTGCAAGTTTAAGAGTCTTGATTGCTACATATTTTTTTTTAAGTTGGAACAGAGAAGCGCACCCGACAATAAGATTGGCTAGAAAAATATATCTTATAAGCTTGTAAATAAAACGCTGTTATATGAATAAAAAAATATGTTTGCAGCCAGTACATTCGCAACCATTTTCTTTAAAAATCCCTGGTTTCAAGCCACTTGAAGGCTTAAATTTTCTCTCCAATAAGTCATATCTTCGACAAGAGAATTAGGCAATTTCTTTTATATTTTTAATAACAAACCTAAATCCAATTTGATTGCAACAAGTCTCCAAAAGATTCCAACTAACTTCTGATCGCATATTTACCCACTCTAGAAACAGTCCCTCGAATCTTTTCCTCGTAAAAAAATAGACGAAAATTCATTACAAAAAAAAATTAATAAATACATTTCATTCAAAATCTTAAAGTAGATTAAACTAGATTTATAACTATTACATTGTTAAGTTTAAACCCTTTTGTAAATACTTGTTACATAATATAATATTTTTTTACATAATTTTTGTTATAAAGAAATTTCTAATAATATAAGAAATTCATTTTAGGAATTAAGCTACATGTGAGATTTAAATAATCTTTCAGATTAGTTTTTGTATATTTCTCTATTCTCTTTTTCCTGTTAAGAATGAGTGTCATATGTAATTGCATGGTATTGAAATATGTACTGAATACTGTGAGAAACAAAATAAAAATAGAAACTTAATTCAATAAGAAATATTTATGGGTTTATTTTATGCAAGAGCGTTAACAAATAAGTTGTCCAATAGGTAACATGGTAGATTCATTCTCGTTAACATGTTCTAGGTGTTATTAATGAATAAACCGCATTTTTAAAGAAATTGAAATTTATTTTGAAATTAAATTAAAATTGAAAAATTATTATTAAAATTTCTTGAACACCCAGGTTGCTGGGAACTAAAAAATTAAGTGAAGGTCCGTTCACTTTCGAAGATTCAATATAAATGACATAATTTAATATCAGAAAATATTAAATAATAATTGTTTTAGTAACAGCTGTTTTAGACTTATTTTTGCTAGCTTGTAGCTTTTAAAGTTGTTTGCAACACTAGGATTATCTACACTTGTCAGCTTGATTTGGGATATTTTTTACAACACAAATACGGTAACTGTTTTGCCCAGAAAGAGAATGTAAGAAGATTATGCATTATTTATATTTTGTAAGCAGTCGTTTACGTTACACACAGCAAACGCAACAAAGCCTTAGTAAAAATAAATCCCAAAGTTCTAGTTTTGTTTTTATTGTGAGCACAACTTCCATATATCCATTTAGTTTTAAAATTTGTACTTGATAAAATTGAATCGTAAAATTATAGGGCAATACCAAAAGGGTACTCAAAACAAGTAAAAGTGTTATCATCGGCCTGGCCGATGCTTTGATACCCTCCACTGCATAGAAAAATGAAAATTGGATTTGTATGGGAGGTACCAGAACTACTTGACCGACCGACCGAGTAAATCCTCTAACAAAATTTCACTTGCCTAGATCGGTTTGTCTTGACAATATCCTGTTTCCAACAGACCGAGAGACACATGGGTCTTATATTGATTTTGTATGCGAGGTACTCGAACTACTTGACCGACATAGCCCATTTGTAATACCAACCTAACGACGATAAAAATAAGTCATTTCACCAAACTTCAGTCGCCTAGGTTGATTCCTTTGGACGATATCGTGTTTTCAACGGACAAGGAGACACATGGGTCTAATATTGATTTGGTATGGGAGGTACCCGACCTACTTGACCGACAAAGCCCATTTTCAATACAAACCTGACGACGATAAAAAGAAGTCTTTTCACCAAATTTCATTCGCCTATGTCAATTGATTTGGGCGCTATCGTGCTTTCAACAAACAGACGGACAGACAGACAAACAGATAGACAGACAGACGGACATGGCTAAATCGATTCAGAATGTGATCCTGATTCAGAATATATATACTTTGTGATGTCGCCGGTGACTCCTTCTTGGCTTTACAAATGTAATGACAAAGTGAATATACCTTCCTGTGGAGGGGTTAAAAAAGAAGGATTCAAATACTAAACCCCATGCCCATTGGTACTACCAGCACTTATTTGGTTAACTTGTTTCTATTTTATTAAATTTTATTCATGCAAAACTATTGACTCTATGTATATATGTTTTTAACTTGATATATAAACTTTTCTCCGTAAATATAAATTTGAAAAAGGAAAATGAAAATGGGTCCAAATCGCCCTTATTTTTATGAGTGGATGTGCTAAATATTGAATTCATAAGTTCATTCGTAGCAAATTTTGCAGCAGAAACAATACTGAGACCACCTACTTCGGCCGATTTCCCGTTACTCGCCTACAAGCTATATTTTTATGGGGTGGCAAATGCTAAGCCCGCTAATATTGCTATAGAAATTCGTATTGACAAATGTGGAGTAACTTCAAAAATTCCGGCTCACCAACACACTCGCACCTTACATATGCCACTTCCGCTGTGGGCAAAGTTGCTGACAGTGTTCATAGAATTTTATCCGTTAAATTTGAAATTATTCGTTACGTGTGGATAATATTTTTTTTAAGGAATAAGTGTAGATTTGCTTAAAATATATTTGAAAAATGAACAATGCAGATTGTTTGAAGTAAAATAGAAATATATTGAGCAAATTTTCGTCAGTTTTCTAAGAAAAATTTACACATGAAATCGAAGTTAAAGATATTCGAAAGCAGAAAATACGCAACCATGTTTGTCCTAATATGTTTCTTTAATTTTAAACATCTCCTTTAGATAGTTTTACTAACCAAAGAAATCAAATTGCATGTCACACGGATTCTTAATTGACATAACACCGATAGAAAACAAAATGGCGAATTTGAAAAAAAATTGAGGGGGCAACGGCAAGATTATTGCGAGTTGGGGGTCTCAGTATGATTTGTCTATATTTTGCAGTTCCTACATTTAAAGTTAATTTACATTCTTAACCCTAGAAAGATAATCTACGTCCGCGAGACGTATGGCGCGGAAACATTGTATTGTTCATATTAAACTTTATTTGCACTCATTAATTTATTTATTTCGATATTACCTACATAATTAAATAAAATACTAATATATGATCAAAATTACCAACATGGGTTTCATTAAACACACTAATTAAGTGTCATACGTCCCTCAGACGTATGATTATCGTTTACGCTATTTATTATATGATTATCTTTCTAGGGTTAAACAAATTTGTGAAGTACAAATAATTTGTAATAATTTATAAATGCCTCTAAAAAAAGGCGTCAGTCAATCTTGTGTTGCAACATTTAAATAAAATTTCCTATTTTCCTTCCGAATTTACAGTAGATAATTCAATTTTCTTCGTAGTTGTTAGAATTAGGATGGACACCAAAATATTTACAATAAAAAGCTTGTTTAGTTTTAAAAAGGTTTTAAAAATGTTTTACTTCATATCACTGATTATTGGCGAAAGACTTACTTCAAATATTAAATTAATATAGGACTATAGCTTAAAGAACGATTAAGCTATATTTTCTTTTATCTGTCCACAAAAGCTGCAGCATCTCTTAAAATGGAGTTAATCATCGAAATTTTAAATTGCTGTTGGGCCCCAGTTATAGCCATACGTAAAACAAAAACAAAAAAAAATAGTTCTGTTTTTCAGAATCACTTAAACTGAAAAAGCTTTCCCAAATCTTTGCTTCTGAATGTAACTTATACGTTAGCAAAGCAATTTATCAAATAAATTGAGCAATCAATCACAAAATTAGCTAGAAAAACAATTTTCTTATTTGTCCATAGGGAAAACTTTTTCGTACCAAATTGTTCGTCAATTACACAATATCAACCGTTTTGCTACACAGAAATGTTTTACGCTTTTACTGTGTTTGGAGCTATAAACTGATATTTCAATTCTAAAGTCAAAAAATTTATAAAAGCAATTTGAAATGGAAATATATTTAAAGTTATGTTCAAATTCATTAGTACCTTAGTGGCTACATAAATGATCATGATTTACAACAAATTCGCACAGTAGTTTAGAAGTGGCATGCTATAAAATGTATTTAAAAAGGTTATAATCTTTGCAATTAAACTGAATGTGTTTCAACTTTAATTGCAGAAGTAACCTTCATTATGTATCTTTTATTGAGTATGGTTATTTTTCAAAGTGCACTTTAAAACCACAAACGTAAATGAACTGGAACCATTTAAGCGAAATTAACCAAACACATTGGAAGATTGTTTAACTGTTCCCACCATTACCAAGGTCAATGAAAACACATAAATTTTATAGCTGTCATTGTCTGTTTTTTTCATAGCGTAATTGAAATTGGTGCGAATGTGAATTTTTGACATAATGTCACAGATATAACAAGTTTGTTAAGTGTTTGGCGTCTAATTTGCAGTGACTTAAACAGTTCTTTAGGCTGTTTCTTAACTCTTTATATGAGTATGACATATAATTTGTTAAATCAAAAGTAAAATCTATTAAAATCTACTATACGATTGTAGATACTAGTTTCTGCCTAATCTACTTTTCTACGACTCAACTGCCCCTAACGATGACATTTTTGAAAATGAAGCATTGACAACAACTTTTTTAGCTATTTTTGCTAACTTTCAGCCATATTTTTGTGATCACAGCATTGAATTTGTTGAAATCATTTATTTCACCATCAATGGCTATCAACTATAATTTGAGGGAACTCCCCTGTTGGTATGTTCTTTTGTTCGTGATACCAAAAGAATTGCATGCCTTTTGGCGCGAACATTGGTTGTTAACTTCACTAAAAGACGATGCAAAGGCATACAAATTTTCTTACAGGTCAAACCGCGTCTTTGAGTTGACTGCTGGATGACTGCCAAAATGTTGACAAAACTAACAAAACATAGGTTAACCATAAACAATATTCTTAATCACTGAAAATTGCATTGGCATACATTTCTGTCACTAACTAGCTTTGAGTTTTATCATTTTTGCTCTGTATCGCCAATCCGTACGTACTTCTGGTAGTGTTTGTGTCTATTTCATGCTGAAGCTATCGTCTTAATTAGTTAATAAGTCCGCATGCATATTCATTAACCATAACTCACTTTTGCGGGAAACGGTTTATGTAAGCGAAAAATTGTAACAGAAGATTCACTTAAAAATGCAACCTTGCCCTTTCAAGCTACGCTAGAGAAACAGAAAAAAAAATATGATTTAGGCAATTTTTAATTACCGACCTATTCAAAGGTACTAGCCGATGATTAAGCCTTCATTCCGCAACTCGTCCCATTAAATCTGGCAATTAAAGCCCATCAAAACGAAAAAACAAACAAAACAAAATTAAGTTCACCAAAGGTCAAGTTTCCAATCAAGGGGGTGGCGGCGCACTGAATTGTGAATCTTCAATGTCACCCCCCACGAGTATAACTACAGCTTTTAGTTACAAAAACTGGAGTAAAATAGATAATAAAAAAAAAAAATAAACGTTCGACCGTGTAAATTCTGTTGCAAGATCCAATTTAACACAACAAGTGTGGAACTTTTAAGATATCTACTAAAACCACCTCACCTCAACCTCTCAAGTCATTTGCAATAGAGCACCGATCGGTGAGCTTTTTTCCACATCAACGGCTAGATACGAACACGACTACGATACGAATACATGGCTATAGCTTTTCAATTCATTAAACGAACGAAAAACGTCTACGGTATACGAATACGGTGTTGCACACGTTTGAGCGTTTCATTTGAACCCACTATTTAGGTGGTCGGATCTTTTATTCGCACAAAACAAAATTTTTTCCTCCAACCAAATCGAGGCTTGTGCCGTGGTCGTTGCTTGATGCCGGTCGCAGTCTTGATCGCCAATACAATCCGAACGGTTGGTTGATTTCTTGTAATTCTCAGCGAACCAAAAAAAAAATTTAAAAAAAAATCTTTTTCTTCTTTGCGTTTGTGCATGCAGTTTACTTTCAGTGCGATTACTACTACTAAATTTCGACATAGATCCTAGGACTTGTTGGCGTCGGTGTCGTTGTTGCTATAATTATATTCACCTAGTGGGTGAAATAGTTTTGGATACATATATATTTTTTTTTTGCTGTCCAAAAGGTTCGCTGTGTTTTGATTTTGATTTTGAGTGGTGCTGGTCGTGCGAACAACCTGTTATTCGTTTTGTGCTGAGTTGGGCTTGAGGCCAAAGTGATACCTAGTTAACTGGGAGAGGGCGATCATTTTATCTTAATTGCTTTGTTCGATCGTTGGTCTGGTTTTAATTGTTGTTTTGTTAATTATCCTATACCTAATCTTGTTTTAGGGATTTTAGTGCTAAAATAACACCAATTGGAAGTTTAACATTTTTAAAAATAATTTTGAGGTAAGTTGAATGAACCCTTGCATTAATTTTTGGTAGAAGAAATTTTGAAAAACGACATAAATATCCATAAATAATGAGCTTTCTCTCTTAAAAAATCGAAATTTGTTGTGTAAATTTGTTGCATTTGTAAGTTTTTTTTTTTTACACATATATAGTGAGTCTTGACGTTTTGCCGAGACTGACTCAATTAAGTTGGCTCATTTAGAATGCAGTTTTAATATTTATCTCGCCTGGTATTGCAAAATACATTTTGGCGAACATTCGAAAGCGAATGGGGTAGGGGCTATTGGGATTTTACTTACAGAGACTCGTCGTTGTCGCGGTTAGCTGTTTATGGATTTGGTGACCTTAATGGCTTCTGTGTAAACATTAAAAATGAATTAAATGATAATTGTGTGTTTTGTCAGCTAAGTTTGAGCGCGTGCTAGCTGTATTCAGTTTTGAGAGCATTCTTTGCCGCAGGTATATAAACACGTTACCCGTTTAGGGAACGTTTGGAAAGGAAACAAAAACGACATACGACTGGGGTTTTGGAAATCATTTCTTAAGAGCCCTGTGATTGAACTAGATTCTTGACAATTGATCAATAATAGCAAAACAGGTGTATTGTGTAACCTCACGGTTAAATTGGGTTACTGTCACGAGTTGCTTATGAAAGTGGACACTCATGGAAGGAGCTTGCGTGGAACGAAGCGAGCTTTCCAATTTAGCTACATTTTTAGGATCCAAAAAGCATTTAAAACAAACCAAGAAACTGCTGGGAGTATACCCTTGTGGTTGAATCGGAGTATACGGGGCCTAGAGCTAGGTAGTGAATTGATGTCTATTCGGCCGGCCTTCGAAAGAAGACCTATCCCGCGCCGGTAGTTAGCTTGGTCATTTAAGTGCTGCAACGACGTGATTTACGTCCGCCTTACTTGAATAATTGTCAACTGTGTCGAATAAAAAGCACGTAAAGCGAATGCCTTTTGGCGAAGGCATTCCCTGCCTCTGCTAACATATTTTCCCCATAATCTATAAAGCTCCAAAGTCCAGGGTTGTTGCGAGATTCCAAGTCTCATATTGTTTATTTTCTAGAATTTGCCACTGTACTACAACTGGGCAAGTATTACCTGCACAAAACTTATAACTGGTTGGTAATGGGCTATCGCAAAAACTGCAAATATTGGTCAAGACTAACATCTGAAAGGCGGAAGCCGAGGTAAAACTTTGCGTTGTTGGAGCTTCTTTTTCAGCCTTAGTTTACCGGAAATATAGTGAAGGTCTTAAATACGTCGTACAAAAATTCAAATAGGTTTTTGAATGCAGTTTTTTGCTGCAAAGAGGAAACTTACTTAACAGGCTCTCGTCCCATAAAGAGTCTTTTCCTGACCTTTATATGTATTCCATTACTTTGCATTTCAAATATAAGTTCCGTCTTTTGATTCACCTCAAACTTAGGAGCTGACAACTGAATGTTCTCTTTGCCAAACTGAATATTATATACAGCTTATAGAGCTGTAGAGGTTGTGTCTTCTTGGACGTTTTCCATTTTTGTAAGAGGCTCTTTTTTCGTTATTACGAGTCCGACAATAGCCTTGTGGAACTCCTGATGATAAATGCTAATGTCAGTGGAAGAGTGGTAGACTTGCAATTTGAACGTCTTTTCTCAGATTTGCATCTATTGAAAAATGCTGAAATTTTTTTTAGCCTTCTGCTGTAAAGCCAAGGCGCCCAACTTTGAATTACTTCTTCTGGGAAGTTTGCAGCTTCCTCTAGTTAAACAAGCGAGCACTAAATCTAATTGGGCCGTACCAATAAACATTTTTAGTTTTGACTTTTAATTTTAGTAGTTCACAGTGGCTGTATTTTCCATAAAAATACCGCAATTATAAGCTTCCGTAAATTTAAGGTCTAGAATAAAATTTGTTATTAGTATGGCGCATTGTCTGCCTTATGCCTTAATGGGTCTTTCACTGATGCAGTACTCTGTTTGTGTTAACTGAGACTCGAGTGAAAACACTACCAACAATGAAGAGCCATATCTAATATGCCCAAATTTCGACCATAATTATAGCATCAGAAACCATTTTCTCTGAAGGTGATTTTATTTCTCACACTGTCACTTTCTTCCACATCAGATTGTACATAGTTATATTAATATTCTCCCAATATTGCACCTGCGGTTGCATACTGTTAAGGCAACAACATATCAATGTAAACAAACAAAATGAAAACCATACCTGCCAGTCACAAATACACGTGCACAACACTGTCAGTGTCACCTTGTCCAACTGTCTGCGTCCATGACGAACCGTACTATTGTACAGCTAACCTTAGCACTGGGTGAAAAAGAACGGTCATCTTAACTCTCACATTTCACTCGGCCAACCTCAACCCCACCAATCGACGAAGCATTCATAAAATGCTTACCTTTACCTAAATGCCAACCAAAACCTTACCGCAATGGAAAGTTCATAAACAAATATATTAATTCAACGATCAACGGATTTGGTCAAGCAAAAGACAAAACAAACCGGCCAACAAGATTTGTTTCGTTAGTTGTGTTTATCGTTTATGTCTCTCGCTTGTAGTGGGAATAAAATTTAAATATATGCCAAGTGGTGCGACGAACGCACGTGCGGTAATGACGGTTTCATTGCTGTTCTGGGCTAACCTAGAATAAAAAGAAATTGCAAAACAAACCACGTGGAACCACTGAAACGTGTTTACTGCACTTATAAAGTTCGGAAAAAAACTCTTAACCAATTGAGCAACAGTCCACTGACAAGTGGATGCTATTTAAGAAGCAGTTTGCTGTTTATTTAAATTGCAATCCTAATTTTAATGGTTGCCTGAACTTTGAAAGCTACAATTCGGAAAAATTCTTGCATTAATTAAATGCTCATTAAACATGCTCCAGCTATAAAGTTTAGCAAAATGTCACATTGTACTTGGCCAGCTCTTTGTATCCGACTGCAAAAACAAAATATGAACTAGCAAATTCAACCAGGAAACATGTTTCGGAATTAATGCATTGTCACATGTTTAGTGATTTTGACTTCCTTAAACTTTTGACTCGAAGAAGCACTAAACATAAACTGGATCAACTGGATCACTACATATGTGCAAGCCCCTATACTTCAGGCAATAAAAGACGAGAACCCAGTCTTGTTTATAGCAGCGGAAATGAGCCAACCATTTTTAAGGCCATTCGAAAAGTTTCTGAATTAATTGACTTGACATTCAGGTGTCGTTTCGTTTAGTAGTTCTTGGGCTTTTTTCGTGTCACCAAATTATTTTAGATGCAAAAGTTTGAAAATGTCACCCATATACGCATTTGCATACGCTCACAAATATGTATTCACAGTTTGTCGGTAAAATTGTGTTGAGCACATCTTGGCCCTCACAAATATAACTCGATAAGAGTACATATATTTTTTATTTTAATTGTGGTCACATTGGCTGGCCGACGAATAATGAGTGAGTTACAGAAAAATTGTTATGATTGCCACGTCTCCTTTGGGTGGTAGCTCCTCACATTCTCATATCCATTCATTGAAAGTCACAGAAATGTTTCTTGTATTGACCTTACACAAAAAATTGTATTCACAAGATTATGCAAAAACGTTTATGATATACCTCAGGGTGCGGTGTAGAAATGGCGTGCTTAAAACAACTTTTATCTGGTAGCCATTTGTCATATTGTCCATTCCGTTTCGTTTGTTTATTTATATAATCGGAGGAAGAGCTAATTATGGCAGAAAGTGTATATTTCATCTGTTATAATTGACGTTGTAAAATAGTAACAAATTTTTTAAAGTAAAGTATAACAAGTAAAGATAAAACAAAAATGTTAGCTTTTACATTATTTATACAAGTAGACTCTTTCGTGAGTCCAGTATAAATCTAATATTATATTAATAATAAAATAAAAATAAAATAATATATTATCTATAATGACTTTTTTCTGTCGGCGCTTAGTTGTTACTGTGTTGGGCTACGAAGCGAGGAGTCCCAGGTTTGAATCCCAAAAAACAGCAAACTCCAACTTAAGTTTTTTTCACTGCGCCACCTCTTGCGAACGTCTGACAAACATCCGAGAGTAAAAATGTCGTGAAAGAGCTTCGCAGTTCCCCTTTTGGACTCGGCATAAAAGTTTGAATCCCTTCCATTCGTTACAAAAATGAAAAACTCACACAAAACGATTGGTTGTGAGAAGCTAGGTCTACGGTCCCTTACGGACCTGTTGAGCCAACTATTTATTTATTTGACTTTTATTTATATTATCAAAAACAGAATAAAAAAAATTGATTTTTTGAGAGGTTTTCGGTATCCCCACATACTTAACTTACTTACTTCGTCAGATCTACAATTCGCATTGTATACCACGGCCTCAACTAAGAAGCCTTTTAAACTGCGCCCTTTCAATTAGTTGAGATGCTTTTCTACTAGTGCCGACAATGTTTTCATTTATTCATTTGTTATTCATTTTTTATTAATTTCATTTTAGAAAATCCCTTTTTTTTAAGCAAAATCTAATTTATCTGACCAAACCTGAAATAAAATCTAAATGTAGGTAGTTGAAGTTTTAAATTGCAATAGAAATAGTCAAGGACTTACACTGTAGAGCTGCACGTTCAAGACTGTCTGACTGACTTAGAGTTCTGACCGACCTAAGGATTTTATGCTATTCTATTGCTGTGGTGAAATGCATATATAGTTTAACGATCAACAGGGCTGCAGTATTTTTTTAAATCAATTTATTTATATTTTTTTATATATATTCATATTTTTATTTCAAAATTAAGTTTTACAAAAAGTAGGAGGGTTTTTAGCATTTTCCAAACCCTTTTTATTAACTTTTTATTGAACCAATCTTGAGTAAGAAGAGTAGGGAAAAGTATTGATTTTCGGTTTTAAAATTTCTCTCTTACTTAAAAAAGTGCTAAAAATAAATAAAAATACAAATAAAAATGGTAAGAAACGCCCAAACTCAAATCTCCAAAAAAAGGGGAGAAGCTTGAAAAAAACAAAGATGTAACTGAAAATTGTAACTCATCGAAGTAGAAATACTCAATAAAAGCAATCGCACCTTCACTGAAATGAAAGACTTTCACCGCGATACTAATAATCATTTTTAGTGTCCGGGTTAAATTTTTCGAACTCACAATGGCAAAATTGAACATTGTGACCTACAAAATATTTAGTGTGAAGGTTAAAAATGATTATTAGTAAGGCCCTCAGTCTTCAACTAAGTTCTAGGTTCTTACAAAAAGTCGGTCAAGAACTGGGCCCTAATGTAACTTTCTAGACAACTGTCGCCAAATTTAAGTATTTTAAGTGCAAAATTACGACTTTGAGGGCCGTTTCCTGATACGACACATCGAATTAAGGGCCACATAAACTCTTATGTGACAGTTTATGCCCTAAAAAAATTGCCCATAAGTATTTAAGTAGGACTTAAATCGTTAAGAGTCGTATGAGCAAACGGCCCTGAGAGCTTCTTCAAGTTCGTTTCCCACACAAGTGTACCTACTAAAAAATGACAATAATCGAACAAAATATATCAATAAACTTATTACGGTCATCAAAATTTGAAAAACCTCCAAAACATCAGGGATCTGCCTCTCGCAAGCGTTTCTGGTAAAAATCTTACTAAAAGTTTGTTGAATAACGTGAAAAGTGAATAACTACAGCGTGCGGCTGAAGATGTAACTTTATTTAAATTTGAAATGAGACTTCGAATATCAAATACACAATAGCAACGACAACGACGTTGCAGATTTTATATAAATCTTCTTAGGAAGATACCCAACAACAACAAGTCACTGTTTTTGACACGGATTCAATTTATGAATTTATGAAAATATTGGCTAACTAACTACACTGTTCATCTGGAATAACCAGGTGCATCGATGTATAAAAGTTCATTTGCGTAAAAGTATAGAGCTTATTTGTACAGCGTTTCTAAAAGAACAGCTTGCTATCCAGCTTAACGCAAAGGTATTTAATAGCGTCTTCTGATGGCTGGGTTAAAACTCGAGTACTTAGTGTCTTTTGAAGCGGCAACTTACAGTGTTGTCATTCATTAGCGAACCCAATAATATTGGTAGCAGGGTTTGCAATGCTGCAAAAAATTCCCGCTTCATAGGGGCCTATGACTTCTGCAGCTGTAGAAGATCTTATGAACCTCCTTCCCATTGATATTTATATCATTGGGCAAACCTTTGAGGCATTTTGCAGATTCAAATTGCGACCATTTAACCACCGCAACAGCACTCAGAAGTCGTTCGGAAGACGTTATTTAACTCAGTCGGCTTAAGCTATGACATCAGGGAAAAATGGATTTTTGAAGAGCGGGATCATTTATCGGAAGACGCTGTTGTTGTTGAACCTCTGTTGGATCAATGAACTCTAACATCTTTAACTTCCCTTTTTCTAACCAAGCCTCGTACCTATTACTATATCGAGGGAAGGCATTTTCCAAAAATTTTACCATTTAGAACTCATTCGCAGTTGAGTTTCTGTGACTTTCGTTTTCATCATTCTCAAATTGGCTATAACGAATTTGTTGTGCAGCTCTGTGAAAACTAGTGGTATTTATTTCGACTTCCACTTATGTACAGTGCACAATGTCAACCATAGGGAAAGTATATCTTTTCTGGCAGCCTTCAATATTTGCAACACTCTTTTTGTATGATATTTCATCATTTTGATTGCCTATCGCTTGTAGAGTAGACGATAAATTACCACGACAGCCAACGCTGTGTTATGTAAACCACAAATAAATTTAATTGTGTTTCGAAACGATATTAGCCAAAGAAATATACAATTGAATCGGTTGCTTTCGGCAGTGATGAATGGGCTTCATTCACACACGAAATTCGCGCGCGTCTGTACCAATTGTCAAATTGTTGGACACAACTGATGGCATTCACCATAGAATTTGCACTCAATGATGGATCTTTGCTTGGTTTGGTTATTTTTTGCCCAGCTAATTACAGCTCTAATCTGCACCTGAGAGACTAATTAAATTTGTGGATTTCAAATGAAATTTCGCTTTCATTTCGACGGGTCTTCTGAGGGTGCTTACACAGTTTTGCTAGAGAAACACAGGTTTGATAATTTGCCGCACGACCGGAAATACAGTATACATTTTGCGAAAAGTTGGAACGGCTTACGTTGCCAACATGAAAAAGCGTATCTGTTGTTAGATTTCGATTGCGAAACTGTATCTTTTCCGATCTGTTGCGTAAGCAAAGTATATCATGGAAATCAAACACAAAGAGTTTGATTGTAATTTGCTGCCAATTTGTCTTCTCAATTAGTGGATCCACTATCGACTGCATTGTTTTCGTATGCAACCACCGAATTTACTTCCTGTCACTTTCGCCAGTTTATCATCGTTGAAGAGAACTAAATTGCTGCGCGTGCATAAAGCCGCAATGCTTCGGTGCAGTATTATAGCTTTTGCTTTGATGCAACTCTTTGTGTCGTGTTCCAGTTTGGAGGCAGGTTAATCAGTTTCATAGATATACGCCGTACGCTATGCTGAAGTGACTTCAAGGTAACTCGACAGGTTTTGCGGTCCGTAGTGTTATGGTTCATTAAATGAGAGTACGACTGTAATAATGTCGTTCAAATTGTATGACTTGGCCGAAGGGAGGCTATAAATTACCGTGATTGTTTGGGCTTCGATTTTGCGGAACCGACAATGTTTGTATCGGTTGTGCGGCTATTGTAGCACAGCACGAATTACGGTTTGTAGTTTTGCATAGCTTTGTCTAGTATCTTTGAGGTTGTAGGACGCGACTGGTTGGATTGGCACTTGTTTAAATGACAACTACCTATTTAAGGAGGAATGTTAACAGATAGAGTAGGGATAAGCCTCTTAGAGGCTTATAAATTAAACGCTATTAGAAAATAAATAAATAAATTTGGACCGTAGGCGTAGCTTATCTCAGTCATTAGTTTTATGTGAGCTTTAATTTTTGGAACTAAAATTTTCTGCCGAGTCCAAACGGCTTAATTAGGAAGCTTTCTCTACACAGTTATATAATCGAATGATTTTCAGACGTTCGCAAGAGGTGGGGCAGTGCAAAAAACCTTCAGATGTAATTTGTGTCTCATATGAAATTGTATCCATTAATTGTTCATTCTCGACGGTTAATTTTTGGTTGTCGGCGATTTGAGACTTAGAAAGTGATACAGAACGATGTTAACTGATTTCTTTTGGCCAAAATTTTACGATATGTAGGTCGCTAATTTTGCCGATTTTACAACGAAAAGATGAAAAACTACAGACGAGCTTAAAAAACGGGGAAAAATAAAAAAAATCTCTATGGAACTTTAATTATTTAAAACCAAAATTAAAACATACCTCCTTACATTACAAACAAAGGTTATTCAGAATGAAATGTTCATACTAAAGATAAAAATAAAATATAAACAGTTGCACTCCGGAGTGCCGACAGAAGTGAAAACTTAAAAATTACGTGTGTATTTTTTGAAGCGTCAGGAAATATTTTATTGCGTAGAAAATACTTTTAAATTTAAAGTTTTTTATAAACTTTTACTACAAAAAAAAAGGCAACTAAGGCTTTATCATATTATAAACTATAACTACAATAAAAAAAAGGCAACTAAGGCTTTATCATGCCTTTTAGGCATTATTTCATTAGTTAAGGCTTTAAGGCTTGTTTTTTTCAAAATGACATCTGTTTTTATTTCAAATTATGTTTCTAGTTTTTGTTTTGATTCGAAATATTGACTTTTTATTTTTTTTTAAATATTCTTAAAAATAGTCTTTGCCAAAAAAAAATTCGCGTTTCCACCTTCAAACTCTGTCCATTTTCCGAAGACTTTATCTGTCATTCCTGAACATGAATTCCAGCTTCCACTTCCAGTAAGTGAAATGAAATTGGAAACAAGTTTGACATCTGTTTGTTGTAACGGGTGATTTTTTAAGAGTTAAGTGTTTCAGGTTGGCAGCACTGGTTAGTAATGGCGTCCAAACGTCATCTGTCAAAGTAAAAAGTTTGCGGTATACTCTGCCATTTAATCATGGAAAGACTTACAAACGAGCAAAGATTGCAAATTATTGAAATTTATTACAAAAATTCGTGCTCTGTGAAAAATGTGTACCGTTTGTTACGACCATAATATGGTCGTCATAATTGACCTGGTGATACGCGACTTTTCTTTGCCCCAGTTGGCTGAGTTGAACTTGGTTGACATGTTACCACATGCCACAAACATGCCAAATGCCACAAACAATGGAAATGTTGAAGGATGAATTTGGTGAGCAGCTTATCTCTCGAAATGGCCCTGTGAGTTTGCCGCCAAGATCATGCGATTTAACGCCTCTTGATTATTTCTTGTTTTCAAAAAGAAGTTTTCACTTCAAAAAAAATATATCGAACTACTAAGTACATGTTCAAAAATGAAATGCATTCCATTCCAACTTTAAGCACTTTGAAAAGTCTGAATTTTTGTCATTGGATTTATGAATTTCTCAATTTTTCCATTTGAAAATATTTGAAAATTTTATTAAGTCGGAAAAAGGGGATTTTTTCGAATTTAGGGAAAAACTAGTGCTTTTGTTGATAAAAAAAAAATAAGGAAAACAGCCACAGTTGTCAAAGTCTAGGAAAACTGGGTAGATAACATGTGGCTGCAGCTGACACATAGCAAACGCCACAATGGACATTCTGCATGAACGATTTGAGGGTATGATTATCTCTCACAAAATTGGCCACCAAGATCGTGCGATTTTACCCTGCTAAGACATTTTCCTGTATGGAGTTTCCTGAAGTCGTAGGTATATTTCAATAAGCCCTAATCGATCGAACATAACCAATCCCATCGCTCAAATTCAGCCGGATATGTGCGGCAAAATTATTAAACTCGGATTTGTGCCACCGTCAGAAGCCGCTGCGGATATTTTGAAGGAATTTAATTTCCATACATAATGGCATACATGGGCCTTTTTGAAATTAAAATGGAATTTCATTAGTATCCCGCATACAGAGTTTTTATTTAATTTCAACATCGACCTGTCCTTTTAGAAAAACCCTTTTTTAAAAAAAAACCTGAAGAAACTAAAAATTTCCATTTTTAAATGTTTGATTGCAAAACTTTTTATATATATATATAAATAAATACGAAATAAATTTTCGCTGTAATATTCGCATTTGTAAAATCCACTTAACTCCGAAAATCGTTCTACCAGAATTCCACCGGTGCATGCTCGATTAAGTGTGGGCCACATTCATTTGTCAAACAACTTCTACGGCTCTATAATGCCAATCACCTTTTAATGGCATGCATTGCAAAATTAAGTCACATCCATCAACGTGCTTTCACATCACAGTCATAACTGCAATAAATCAAGTTCTAACAGCAACCTGCACCTATAAGCATAAACTTAAATAAAATGTTGCGTATACGTCATGGTGACTGCACTTTTCAAAAAGTCACAAGTTTCATCTTCATTTGAGTCTCCTATTACGAAATCTTACCTGTGGTTTTATAATCGAGGATTTGTGGTCTTGTGTGAAAATTACAAACTCAGCTAAGTCACAACCGTGGTAGAAAATTGAGCGGAAAGGCAGTTTGGCTTCGGAGGTTTACATTTGTTCACAGATTAAGCAATCGCAAATTGCAGTGCACTCGTACAGGACCCGTCCAGCCACTTCAGCGACTGGGTTTCATTGCAACTCTTGCTTTCAGTTTGAACTCTCGGTTTTGTATATTTATAATGGTCGTACAAAAAATACTGTCGATATGCAACTATAAACTCTCATAGAAGCCGCATAGTTGCAATCTAGTGAAGAAACAAGTTTTTCGCACACCAAAGGTGGGTCTATCGATATCCATTGTGGATGTGTGTATCAAATTGAAATTGTGCCAGGAACTGACCACTTTTCTAGCGACGCGACGACTCTGTTCAATTTGTGTGATACTTATCTGTTTTTGCAAATATTTATTTATATCACTGGTGTGTTAGTGTTGCGCAATATATACTTGCACCAACTAATGTCGGAAATCAATTATTTGTAGCTGAACGACGTACCCATATTTTTTTGGGGATTGGCCAAATTAGTGGAATTCTTCCCAAGACCAAAGAGGAATTTATGCAGATTTTGGATTCACATTGACATGTACTTGTTGGTATGGACGTTTTAAAAGCGAGTTACAAAACTAGCGCAATAATTATTAATGATGACGACGAACGTTAATAGTGCCCCTATTGAATGTAATTAACTATTTAATGGAAAAGGAAACCACTTTTCTATGCAAAAGATTAGTAAATGCACATTTCCCGTTCGAAGTCAATTGTGGAGAAATTTATTAGGTATATAGATGTACTTTGGTGAGAAAGGACAGTTGATATCACTTCGATTTTACAGTCATTGGCGCCCAGAAGACTGCTCATTGACATAGGCCTATTATTTTCGTAGTCCATGGAAGAAGTCGTTCAAGAACTAATTTCAGAAATTCAGCATTTGGGCAGGTAGACAATTCGTACTCGTCACCTTATTTTTAAAACTGCCGTGTTCATCCAAAAATTGTTTTTATTACAGGAAATACTTAGTTTGGAACTTGCTTCCTGGAGGCATAAAACTGCAACTTACCAAAATTCAGAAGAAGCTATCCGACAAACTAGTCTTCTATCTGTGGATGTGTCAAATAAATTGCTTGTGCAACAAGTCCAAGTCCTAGGAAAAGTTTTTCCCAACCATTCGCCTGTGTGATTTTTTTATATTCTTTTATATTGTATTCTGACAAAAACGAGGGACCCAACATTTTCTGGCTTCACTCAAGAAAAAAAGAGTTTTCCAGACTATTTCGAGATACTGCGCAGTGGAAAAAAAATAATACGTCTTTTTGTCTTAGTCCAGCACAGTAACCACTTATATTTGGTGATGCCCATAATAAGGGCACCACTCGAATTAGGGCAGTGCCTAAAGTACATAAACAAAGCATTAACTTTGACAGCTTCAAAGCATTAACTGACAGCTTCAGCCAGAAAAGGGGAATTGCCTACAAGCTTAATTTGACCTTGGATGTAGCCCAGTTTGAATTCATGTATTTGCGCCTTGTTAGTCAAAGACGGCTCATGCATACTTGGAAAAACGAGCCTACACTTCCGGTTTAAACGGGATATAGGTAGCCCGAGGTGAATTTTCATTCCAATAGTGTGGGGCTGTGTTGTAAATAATAGTTTTTCTTAGTTGGAAATTTTCGGTACATTTTTTTATAAAAAGTTGTTCGATTTTCTTATTTCCTGGTACCAAGTGAAACGAATGATGTAGCACAAAAAAAAATCAGTTCTAACACCGCAAATTCATTAATCAAAAAAAACATTTCATAGAAACTAAAGGGTCAATCATTTTTCGGTTTCGAAAGTAAAACTAAATAAAACACACACAGCGATACATTTTTGATGAAAATTTTATTTCATTATAAAGTTTGGACTTTCCCTTTAAGTGTGAAATACAATATCAGTCAAATGGCCGCCTCGGGAAGATTCACAGCATGCGATTATTTTGAGGTAATTTTTAACCATACTTTTTTGCACATTTCGGGCGGTATCTCGGCCATAACTTGAGCAATTTTGGTTTTTAATGCGTCTAGAAATCGGGGATTATTCGTGTGGACACGGTCTATTGCGTAGCCCCACAGAAACAAGTCTAACGGTGTCAAATACCATGAGCTTGGTGGCCAATTAATGCCGTTAAAACGTGAAATTACGCTTAAAGGCTGTCGTACTTTTAATTTTAGGTTACATTTGCATATTTGCAATAGGAATGATTCTCTTCGATGTCATACCTCTTTTGTGCTTCAATATAAAAAAAAAACTGTCGTAAAGTAAAGGTGCAAATATTCGAAGTGCCCGGCTTTACATTTTACGAACGCACAAAGCTATGTTTTTGACCACGAATAACCAGTTGTAATCATTTTTAGTTTTAGTTGAGGAATATACCATGCACCATGGATATTGCCTAAGAGTAGGATATCACTTCTAAATATTTTCCGTAGATCGCAATGGATCAATTTTGTATATACTTCGGAGCTAAGTCCATAAAATGTTTGTAATTTCCACCGCTCCATCTGTTAAGTCAAAAACTTCAACTACTGAGACAAGCAGGCTCCCTATTTAACCTCATACATACTATATAACCAGCTTGGCAGGTAAAAAAAACATTCAACAGAAACTTACCTAACACCGACTAAAGATTTTCAAATTTTCGCTTAAAAAGTGCCAATATAATTATATAATTGTTGCACAACACACCAACCGCCAATTTGACTTATAAATCAATATACTTATATGTACCGTTTTTAGCACAATAATAACAATAAAAAATTTCAAATTAGTTTCGCAACATTTACCACTAAACGAGTTTCACCTAAGCAAAAACAAAAAAAAAATATTCAAATATTCAGTCAATTCAAAACAATTTGCAAAAAGGAAATCTTTCTCGCCATTTGCGATTTTAATGAGTTTCCGCCTTAAATTTGGGACCCGAATAGAAAAAAAACACAAACCACCAACAAAAAAAAAAAACGAACAACCTCACCATCGTAATTGATTTTCTTCATTTCAATTCACCAACGGAACAATATTAATGACAATCTTCGCCTAATAACATTGGGTGATTATAAATGCCATATAACTTGGTCGCAGCCTATAGATCTGTTCGATTAGCTTAAAACCTCAATTTAAATTCTGAAATTGATGCCGTACTCGTTGCTGCCTGACGCATTTCGTCATTTGAAAAGGCCGTGCGTTTTAGTTAACTCGATGTTGGGCACACACACAGTCGTGGGCATTGTCTCAAAGTAATAGCGTATACAGTCCGAATCTGCAGGCGAGTTTTGCAATTCGGCTACAGGCTTATGAATAAAATAAGCTCTGGCTCGATCCATTCAATCTGATGATTTATAGATTACACTGTGTCGAGTATATTGTCTGTGGTAGTTAATTTTTGTTTCTTTGGCAAAAATTACGACATTTCGGAGATTGTTGTTGTTGATGTAAATTTAAATTGAGTTTTAAATGCTACGAATGCTTGTGGTGAGCTATGGGCTTGGAATTTCTTTTTTTCCTCTTGAAGAAGTGAAAAGTTGAAGCGAATTACAATGGGCAGACAGCTATGTTAAAAGTACAATTCTAGTTTGGCATTTGCAAGAGGTTGCCGTAATTTTTAATACCCCGCCTTTTCGTTTTAGACGTTCTTCTTCACTCGAAGTTGAACACGACTTGGGACTTTTATTTTCAACTTGAGGAACTGCTTTGGTGCTTAAGTGTAACCTCCAGAACTTTCAATATTTATATAACTTAACTGAAAAAAACTGGGCTTCCTTTAAACTTATATAAAAGAATTGACAGTTCAGCGGTATAAAAAAAAAACAAATTCCATATTTTACCAATAGTAAAACAGAAAAAAATCGGAAACGTTTATTCCCTCGCCATAGATTAGAACCAATGAGTTTTTGGATTATTCAAAGTTTTGGAAGGAATGTAAGAATAATCATCAACGAATACGTGTACGATGTCACGTAGACCATCGAATCTGAGCTGGTTGCGTCTTAAAATGACGTTCTTTATTAATAATCGTAACACGAACTGGCTTAGTGTTGTTCTAATGATGACATTAATATGCGTGCTTGCATATTCAGTAGAAAAAAATCTCCCACTCTGAAGTCTTCGACAAACATGTCGACTCTATCCTCTGACCTTAAAAGGACATAAGTACAAGAGGACGGACGTATTCTGGTGTTGTGTTTTTGAAGACAATGTTCATTATGAATTATTTTGTGTTCAAACACATATAAATGTGCTGTATTTTTGGAGTTGTTCATTATTCGTTCTGTATTTCATTTAAGTTCTTAAAAACAAAAGCTTAAACACTAAGAACTAAGAATATCAAAATGCAATGAAAAAATTGATAATGCTAACGCGCCCTAACTTTCTGACCAAGCAAACAAGCAATTTAGTACTAAAAAATGTGTTGAAGGTGGCGCTAAATTAATCATCCTATCGGAAGATGTTATAATTTTTGCAAATGGCGTCGTACGTCATTTTTACATTTGTGAACTAGAACTAGACAGCTGCAGTAGAAAACAGATAAGTAATGCAGCGCTATACACCACATGAGCGTGGAATAGTTGACAGATATTTTGAAGGAAGGGTTTTCTGGTCGCGTAATATCCTCTATTTGCGATTTAGCAATGGCAGCAAGATTAATCGATTCAACTATACCTGACTTCTTTCTTTGGGGCTACTTAAAGTCGCGGGTTTATGCCCTCGCCTCAAACTAAGACAACCGCTGCCCTTGAGGAGAATATTCGGCAGGAAATCAAACAGTAATCACCGGAAATCTTGCGGAAAGTCATGAAAAATGCGAAAACGGGCACAAAATGGCGGCCGCCTCTTGAACGATATCATCTTTTAAACTTAACAGAACAAATTGTAAAGGTCCAAATAAAGATTTTCATCACTCAAAATCATTTTTTTTTTTCATCTAGTAAAAGAGTACCTAATTCAAAAACAAAATCGGATGATTAATCTTGTGCCACCTTGTATTTAAGTATTTTTAATTTGTTTTTATAAAGTACCTACCCATTTTTGAAATGAAATAAAGGAAAGAATAATTGAAAATTAGTTGAAAAATGTTCCTTTTTCTATTGTTCATTATTTGGTATTCAAAAATACTGTCACCGTAGGTGTTCCCCAACTCAATTCCAATCAATAAATGTTATCTTATCTTTGGCACAAATCAGGCCTTCAAAAGTTAAGTCAATTAGTCAATTTTGTCCCTTATGACCGCCATCAACTCGAATAAAATACTCCATTACCATCCAACAGGTTTACTTACCTTTCTTTTTTTTTTTCAAAATAATAATCATGCCATCAAATTGCTTATATATTTGTAACGATTTGTTTTTTCCTTTCAGGAATTAATATATAAAAAAAAAATCAAAATGAATATCAACCTCAAAGGTCAAGGATTACGTTTGTGTAAGTAAATTTTTTTATTAATTTAGGTCTAACCTTCAGAAAAACAAAATAAAATCATACAAAAGCATATAGCGAACTTGTCAAATTAACCAGACACCATTAAACCCTAAAGTGCTTTTTATTCCAAAGACAATTGTGAGTGATTCTCTTTGTTTTACCATTTCACTCAACCCCGTAATGGATGTCTGTGACAGATAAAAAAAATATTTACCTATCGCAGTAGTAAGTATAAACGACAGACGTTTATAGGAGAGTGATAAATTATCTTTGGCTCTAAAGTACAAAGTGCCAAATTCCTTTTAACCATATTTATATTCTCAGCATTACGAAATGTCAATTACGTAAACACGAGCTGGCAGATAATTAGCCGATTGTGTATGAGCAAAAGTGCAACTACTAAATGAATATTAATACAATAAGCCGATCTTTAAAAAAAACCTTATTTTTTTTGGGGAATTTAAGACTCGTTAAAAGTTTAAGATGACATTGCAAGAAAAAATAATTGCTGTTTTTATTAGCAGTATTAATTAGTTTGGATGGAGCAGTGCCTAAGGGTAGGGCGATGACTTGCTTTGCTCCTGCTCTGGAAATAAATTCGTAAAATGTACTACGATGCTAAAGCAGTGATCTCAAAAGTCACGGAGTTTAATTTGATTTGACGCGAATTACTGGCTACGTGCCAATTGTCAGATTTATCTCAGATCGGCATCAGAGATCCCCATCGGACTAATTGAAGCAACCGCTGAGCAACTTTCTGTTAGTCTACCGAATTTCTATCATCAAATTTAGATGGCCGCACGTGTGGCGAAAATTAGTTTTCTACCAAGCAAATAGGCAGCAATGAACTGCATAAAATGTGTTGGTATAGGGGTCATACTATCAGTCGTGTAAAGTGGTGCAAGAATTTTCTACCGCCACTGTAACCACCACAAGTCAGTAAGGTAAATGCACCAAAAAATGAGATTATGGATACGATTTCCATTAGGGACTAAGGTGTTAAACAGCTTCGTGGTGCAGTGCTTTTGGTTCCAGCTTCAATCCCCGAATATACACAAAGTAACGCTTGTGGTTTTCTTTTCCATTGCCCCACCTCTTTGATGGACTCATTCAAATTAGGCTTCTCACATTAGCTGTTGTAGGGGTACGGCAAACAATTGCAAGTTATTCCCTTCGTCACAAACATACAACTTTTACCAACGGATGGTTGTTAGAAGCTAGACCGGTAGAGATAGGATTAAATTCCGACTATCGGTTCCAAAGTAGCAATATCGCATATCCTTTCAAAAGTCCTATGGCCACAGCAAATCTCAACCGCCTTTTGGTTAAAATGCCTCACTGTGACATGGTTTCGATATATTTGACGGGAAATATGTTTACAACTCTTCAGTTGACCAGCTATATTTGGATCTATAGTTCTATAGTCAATGCAACTTGATCTTCATTATCCAACTTGTTTAAGGACAAAGTCCGTACTTCACATGCGCGCTGCATATGTGCGCGAGAGACCAAATCTCCGCGGAGACAAAGTCTCACCTTTGACTATCATAAAATTCTCAGGATGCTCATCTAGCTGGCTAATGCGACATGACACTTGCGATTACACCGAGCTTCATGTTGTATTACACGATTTATTTTTTGTGATAAAAATAGAATCGTTGTGACCTTCATCACAGGCAAGCACAGGTCAACTGCTACGATCGTGAGTCTTTCCTATAAAAGCCCTTATATCGTGCATCTGCATCATCAGTTCTTCGCAAACCAAGTATACCTCAACATAGGACAAAGATTCCAAGTAGAATGTGGGCTCCCTTCGCCTGTATCCTGATAGTCCTATTGGCTCCCATTGCCCTTGCTGGACGATCACCATTATTAGCATATAGTCCGGTATGGGGAGAATTTCCCGTGCAGAGTCTCATTGGTCGCAGCTATTACAGTTATATCGATGAGAATTGCAACCCAAATACTGTCGGCATAGAACCAAATCCATTGCTGGGTGTTCGAGTGCGCTCAAGTGGATATCCGCTGGATCTAAATGGACGAAGCATTTTCCTGGAAAGATACATTGCTGCCAAACAAAGTTTCTTTTGCCTTCTATATTCAAGATTCAGCAGCAGAAACAGGAGCTGTTTCTCAGCCATCCGTTTTTAATAGCCGCCTATGAAATAGTTGCATGATGGAACCTCCCTCTATCAATGGCAGGAAAAGTACCATCAAGTAAATCGGATTCAAATTGGCAATTTTTCCTGACAAAACTTCACCAGCTGAATTTCGAAGACAGTATTTTCCAAATTACCGATGACACCTGGGAAGCAGTCTTCTTAACTTTAAATGCAATAAAAATTGAACCCCAAACGCAACAATTTTGTTTCAAGTGAAAATACGACATCTATTAGTCGAATCAGGAACTTCTCACCACACAAGCATATTTTTACGAAATCTTCAACCAATGACCATGCAGGAAAATTTGCAGAGCGTTTTGCATGACATAATATTTTAAAATTCAAAGGACTATGGTGGACATGGACACCTTAATCGAAATCGATTCTCTGACGCGTAATAGTTAAAATTAACATAAAACTTAAGACAGTTGCAATGAAAAAAATAAATGAGTAAATGGCGAGAGGTTTATTTAAGGCCCTTGCCTAGCTTCTCCGAAAACATCCATGTGAATGTGTTTTTATTTTAAGTCTAATGAAAGTACCTACAATTTAATCCGGATTATTGAGAAGCACATTTATACTTTCGGCCATATGTAAGCCATTTTTATATTGCAGATAAAGTTCTTGACCAATTTGATGATTATCTGTAATTTGTGGAAAGGATTTTTCCGTCGGCATTTTTGGTCATAGGCGTTTAAATAAAACTATATTAGTTCTTATATTTGTTTTTTTTTTTTCAATGGTTGAATCTGAGACTCCTAGATCTAACTCTAACCACTACGCCACTGCCCCCGCAGGTACGTACTCTTAGTACACGTCAACTTCAACAAGTACAACAAATTTCTGTAACACTACAACTTTAGGCCCGTCGTTCCCATAATTGCTGTGAACAAAAAAATCGGATAAGTCGACGAGTCTTACAAGCGTCTTTGTTCAAATCTTTTATTGCGACAATGGAGGAAATCGGAAAAGTCGGTATCGCAATTCTGTCATTCTAAACTTATGACGCACTTGCAATGAACGAGGAAGTTTCGAGTTATCCAGTTGTGCAGTTGATTTTTTTTCGTAACACCTTTTGCATTCATCACAAGTGGTGCTAAAATCAGCTTTTAAAATGTAACACTATTCATTTCTTAATTTATTTATAAACATCAAACCACTTTTCACAGAAATTTGTAACACACTTGTAAACACACTTCCTCGCCCAATTATCACATCAGGACAAATTCTTTTAAAGCGTGTGGACTTGTTGTTTTATAGTATAGACCCCTGGGTCACTAGTAAAAAATCTTGGGTTGGCTTGGCAAGCGCTAAATTATTTTTTTGATATTTGTTTAACGGCAGTTTGCTGATACGACTCACAGAGAAATAAGTGCCACATAAACTCTTATGGGCAGTTTATGCCCTACAAAAAGTAGCCCATAAGTATTTAAGTAGAACTTAAATCGTTAAGAGTCGTATGAGCAAACCGCCCTAATATGTGTCATAAGTCAGGGAAGAACCAAAATGATAGTTACAAGGAGAGACAAGAGTGAGACCACCAAATTCGGCCGATTTCCCCTTACTTGCCTACAAGCTATATTTTAATGGGGTGGCAAATGCTAAGTGCGCTGGTATTGTTGCATTCCAAATTCGCATTGACAAATGTCACCTGACTTCAAAAATTCCGACTCACCAACACACTCGCACCTTACATATGCCACTTCCGCTGTGGGCAAAGTTGCTGACAGTGTTCATAGAATTTTATCCGTTAAATTTGAAATTATTCGTTACGTGTGGATATAATTTTTTTTAAGGAATAAGTGTAGATTTGCTTAAAATATATTTGAAAAATGAACAATGCAGATTGTTTGAAGTAAAATAGAAATATATTGAGCAAATTTTCGTCAGTTTTCTAAGAAAAATTTACGCATGAAATCGAAGTTCATGATATTCAAAAGCGCTAAATACGCAACAATGTTTGTCATAATAAGTTTTTAGCATATAGAACATCTCATTTAGCTAGTTTTATTAACCAAAGAAATCAAATTATTCGCCTTCTAACAACATATAATTACTAACCAATGGCATTCAGTAATGTAAAAATGTGGTATTCCCGAACTCTAGCACATTTCCCCACGGTTGTCAAGGTTGGCAGCATTTATTTTTGTATTTTTTGTATGTTTTTGCATGTCACACGGATCTTAATTGACACAACACCGATAGGAAAACAAAATGGCGAATTTGAAAAAAAAACTGGCCCAGCGGCAAGAGGATTGTGAATTGGGGGTCTCGGTATCATTTGTCTCTGGTTACAAGTATAGTTACTATGGCAAATCGTTCGCCATTGGCCATAAGTTATGGTGATAATAATTTGTAAAGCTTGAAAACTACGAATTTGTCACCATGTTTATGTAGATAAATATATTTTTTTTGTACTCGTATATCTGTGTTACTACCAATAATGTTCTTCAGAACGGAATAATCACCAGAGAGGCGTACTAAAAACAAATTTTATGCTCGACTTAAAATTTACAAAAACTCTCAATTGAAAAATTGTGACCCGCACTAGTAACAAATTTTATTCTCGATTTTAAATTTACACAAACGCCCAATTGAAAAAATTTAACGGAAAATATATGAATTACTAAAATTTGAAGTCGAGATTAAAAGTGTTTATTGGTTGGTTTAGGTGGCTGCATTTCCCGTACGAGGGAAAGACACAAATAACGCAATTTAGCGCCGTTTTGAGACCACAACTCACGGAGAAATAGAGGGGGAGAAGGACGATGAGGGAACTTACAACCATCCTGAGGAGTTAAGAAATTTGATGATCTTATTGAAATGAATACTTTGGATGGCCGAAAGGTCATCATAAAATGGATGACCTAGAGCACTGTGTCTGGTTTTGGCTAGGGCCGGACACTCACAAAGAAGATGAAACACTGTTTCACTCTTGTTTGTGTCCGCGCAACTACGGCAGTGGGTGTTATGGGGGATGCCAAGCTTGGCTGCGTGAGTTCCTTAGGGCCAATAACCCGTACTAATTGCCGTTAGTCTGGCGACATCCACACGCGTTCTGGCTAAGAGGTTGTTTGTTCTGGCACCATCATAGGTTGGCCAAATTTTTCTCGAAATGGCACAGCTCGTCAGGTTCAATCTGGTCTCCGCCCTTGAGGTGCAGTACAGGAGGATTTCTCCCTTAATGTATCCCAGCGGAGTGCAGACTTCCTCCGCTAGAGAGACGCACACAGTAGAGCCACGTCTGGCAAGTTCATCAGCTTTCTCATTCCCTTCTATGTTCCTCTGGCCAGGAACCCAGACGAAAGTGATTTCAAACAGATGACAAGCCCTGGCAAGCGTCTCCCTGCAGTCCACAACAAGTTTGGACTACGATTTAGGTGCCCCGACAGCCTTAACCGCGGCCTGACTGTCGACGAAGATGCCTATTTTTCTTCTGGGTGTCGTTACGTTTAGAAGCAGTCTACACGCCTTTTATTGGTAGGGCTCAGAGTATTAGGAATATTCATCACTTTGACATAACCAGTCTTAAGTTAAAAAAAAAACAAACACCCAACGCATATAAGAAATTAAATGTTGTAACAAAACCAAAATGCTTAAATGTATCTAACAAACTTGAAAATTTTAAACCACACACAAAAGTTATTTACTCAAATTGCGTTCACTGCAGCCAATTAAACCTTAGATTGAATTCCAAACCAGTTCCATGTCAACCTTCATGCGAATACAAGCTACAACGGCACCAACATAAGTTGTATATCATTTCGATACGACATTCTACTATTCTAGTTAGATCGGCTTGAATGTTATCCAACAGTTAGGCTTGATCTTTGAACTTAATTTGCCTTTGAATGTGAACACACGTGTTTAAAGCCAATTACATGACTAACAATAGAAGTAAATCGATACTGCTTGGTCAATATGAAGGTATTTATTAGATTGGCGCTAATATGCGAAGCGAAATAGATGTAGCTGTAATAAGAGGGTATTAGGTTATTTTTTTTCCAAGGACATATATGAGCAAGTGCTCGCAAAGTAGTTGATGAGATTGTGTGATGTGACAGTTTGAAAGCTCCTGTGATTGTAAAAGGGCTATTAGCAGCAAAACCAGTTGGCTTGTCAGTTGTCAGAGTGGTGCGACTTGCAAATAACAAATAAGTATGTTTTGAACAACAAATGTTCGTATTTAAAGAGAACAACACGTTAGTTGGTGGGCTTAAAAGACGGCTTATGTCGGAGTTTAGGAAAATAATAATTGAACTGACTGATCGTTTTTATTTTTAATTTGATCGTTAAAATTTTGGAAGACAGATTTTTGTCATACCTTTTAGAATGAAGGCTAGTACGGACCTGTTCCGGAACGAAATTTTCCAATGGTCTCCAAATGGACAGCGAAACGTCTGCGAAAAGGCAGCGGAAAATAATTTGTGGAGAGGTTCATCAGCTGATACACAAGTAGCAGTGTTACCAGCACTGTCTATTTATATCTGTTTTCGCAAATCACTCTTTTTCTGGCTTCTTAAAACTTTTATTTGGGCATTCACGCTATTCACTTAAAAGTTTGGCGATTTTTAGGCTCCTTAGGAATTTATTAAATGAATACTTCTGTTGCGAACGTACTCTTTTCGTGTAACTAAAACTTTCTAAACAATTTTGTAGTTTTCGATTGAGTATTTCAGATTTCTTCTGCCAAATCGAATTGAATCCGAATTCTGTTCTATTCTTTTGCCTATTGAGTTGCTCGCAAAAAACACTGTTTTTCTTGCACTACACATCCATTGCAATTGATTTTCACATATTTACACAAACCCATTTCGAAATAATTTAATATTAAAACTCGTTTCCATAGGCGTTTCTTTTTTTTAACATTTTTTAATATTGAAAAATGGAAACTAGGAAAGTCTCTCAATTCTGAGTAGGTGTTGTGTTGTTTTTTTTTTAATATAATATTGTCGTCTTTAAAAAAAAAACAATGTAATCAGAATAATTGTGCCTAAATAATTACCAAAAATGTGCACTTTTTGTGTTTGGATATTTTTGGCTCCAAGATTTTTGAAATTTTCCTATGTACATATCTCTTATAAAACCTGGTAACACTGCAGTACAAATGTCAAACTTTCGCAAGCAAATAATGTCCCGGACAATAAACGTGAGGGAAAAGGAGTGGATACCAGGCAATCTACTATTTACAACTATCCACTTTTCCGACATCATTTCGCAGCAGCTGCGTACTGCACTGCAATCTGCAAAACGAAAAGGAGATCGAAATTTTTCGTTCATGATTTCGTCGTGTCATTATTGTATGGGATTTTTCGCTTCGAATCATGTCCGTACCAGCCTTGACGGACCTTGACAGCCCGGAAAAGAGTTCCAGATAAGATAAATTTACAATTAAATCAAATTTTAGAAATTCATTACGAAATTTTCTATAGGGCTACCTATTGTGAGCTTCAAAATATTTATTGGTGAGGCTAGTAGTAATTTATTTTCTAATTTATTTGCTAATAATGGAACTAGCTTCAAATTGCATAGTTCATAACATTTTTGATGTACACTAACAAAAACAATTAGCGTATTGGCATAGGCGAATGAAATTTTGTGAAAGGACTTCTTTTTATCGTCGTCAGGTTGATATTAAAATTAGGCTTTGTCGGTCAATTAGTTCTGGTACCTCCCATACAAAACCATATTTGCATGACTTGTATGCAGTGGAGGGTGTCAAAGCATCGGCCACTTTTACTTGTTAGATTTGACTTTAAATGTAAGCATTTCACAATGGTTCAATTTTTCATTCAAATTGTGAGCTTCTGTAAATTTAAAGTCGAAACTTATAAATGAATTATTAGTTTGGCGCTATTTTTATTGCCGCGGAATAAGAATTATGTCCCACTTTTGTGTTTAACTAAATATAAATTGTAGATCTCCGTCTTTTGGAAGCACGATCATTTGCATTTAAAACTGACACATAATCTTAGGCTGAGTAGTTTCTCGTCGTAAGCTCTCGTTTCAAAAGCTTCATGCTCAAATCAGTGCATATTTCTGGGATGCATATAAAATGTTTATCAGCGGGTGGGTGGGAAGGCAGTGCGGTGGACATTATTTCATGAAAAACGAAAAATAATTCAGTAGCTGTTAGTTTAGTTAAATAAGTAAATACATAGGACTTGGAATGTCGCTGTTTGTTTGAATTTGTTGTACATGTATATGAATACAGTAGATATGATCTGTAAATATGAAGAGCATATTAGTGAATAACATTTGGTTGGGGATTACAAGAGGTCTGCTACGCAAGTGCTATCGTTATAGAACAAGATCTTTGAGGCAATTAAACCTCATTTATCGATTGGTGGCTGGCCTCGCTCGCAACAAAGACTTTGACCTACACATAGTGCATATCCTTTTCGAGCATCATTCTGCACGATTAGGTTTAAAAACCAACTCAATGCAGTTGAATGAAAGATGCTCCATGAATGGGACCACACCTCCATAGTCCATACTAATAATCATTTTTAGTGTCCAGGTTAAATACTTCAAGCTCATAATGACGAAATTTTCCATACAAAAGAACATATTGTGACCCACACAAAATATAAGGTGAAGGTTAAAAATTACTATTAGTAAGGCCCTGAGGTTCATAGACATGTTTCGTTTGATTTAAATTGGTATGGATGTGTTGCGATGAACCCAAATGAACCTCAAGCATTCAGATTTGCAACGAGTAAGCCACATACCTATACATTCAACAAGTCGATCAAAAATTCTTTTCGCAAAATGAAAGTCTCCAGCAAATAGTTAAATAGATTTATTTTTATTAATAAAAAATTAAATTAGAATATGTTTTCAAGCTAACTTAATACCGTACGAATGCGAAATGATTTCCAAAACCGTTTTTAATTTTCGATCAAAAAGGACACAAGTTGCTATATTTTTCAACCGTGCAGGGAAATAAGTCCACGGGAATTGATTGGGATTAAAACCACTTTGATTGGGAAAAAGTAAAAGTGTACTTATTTCCCACCAAGATTGGGAATTAACTCCCCTATGCTGTCAGCATTAAACCCACGTCTTGAAAATACAAATGAGAATCAACTGCACTCTCGCTTGAATTTCTCATTATGACTTTATCTAACGCAAATTGTTTTTCGAGGATTTACTTCACGTTTTTCTTTTGTCCGAGGGAAATAATTCCACTGACTTTTGAGTTAGGTTAGGTTAGGTTGAAGTGGCTGACACACTTAGACCATTATAAGGTCCCTTGTGCTACCACATGAATCTATGTAAATAACTCTTCGTACTCGTTAAACCAGTTGGAGCTTCTAATGAAGCGCCGGAGATTGCGAATGTTCATGTTTTTTAGATCGTTTAGATCACTGTAGTAGAACTCTCCTATATGGAGTTTTCGCCTCTGTGAGAGAGCCGGACAAGTACAGAGAAGATGAAGAATAGTCTCCTCCTACTCTTCGTTCAAACAGCTTCTGTAAAAATCATTAGATAATACGCCAAGCCTTTTTGCATGCCTGCATAAAAGACAGTGTCCTGTGATGACACCTATTGTAGCACTGATATGCTTCCTATCGAGGAAGTTCAGATGCCTAGAACGATTTAGATCCAGCTTTGGACAGACTGTTTTGTCGCTAGACATGTCGAGCCGGTTGTCCACCAAAGATTTGTTCTTTCGATAGCATCCAGCTTTATTGTGAGTTTACAAGTAGCGATTGGGATACATAAGGAATCCTTAATTGGAAGTATGGGTAGTGTAGTCCCTTGTTTGGCGAGTTCATCGGCCTTGCAGTTACCTGGGATGTCCCTATGCCCCGGCACCCAACAGAGGTGAATGTTGAACTGTTCCCCCATCTCTATGAGAGACGATCGGCAGATTTGGGCTGCTATAGAATTTATAGAGACGGATTGCAGGCACTTGATAGCAGCTTGACTATCAGAGAAGATACGGATATCTTTAGCAGATATCTCGTTTTTCCTTAGCCGAGATAAGACTTACTTTATCGCCATTATTTCCACCTGAAAAACGCTACAGTGACCAGGAAGACGGAAGACACCACCACCAACACCGTCCACAGTTTTCGACCCATCTGGATCGCTTCATCATCCAGAAAGCTTCCTCCTCCCAGAATGATCTAGTGGGAATGCAAACCTGGAAGTTTCTATCAAATTGTAGTTCTGGTGTAGTGTAATCGATGTTTCCTGGAAGGTTCTTAAAGTTGTTCAAGATAGCAGCATGGCCAGTTGTGCGCATTGTGAAGTAGCTTTAAGGCGTACGGCTGCAGAAGCTGCCATTAGCCTGCTGAAGATGTCAATGGGTTCCAGATGAAACAGGATGTCAAGTGCAGCGGAGCGGGTAGTCCGAAAAGCCCCGCCGATGCACAAGAAAGCTGTTCTTTGGACTTTGCTTAACTTATCGCGATAAATCGCTTTGTCCAAAGCAGTCCACCAGACAACAACACCGTACGTGGGTATCGGTCTTACGACAGAGACGTATAGCCAGTAAGCGATACGAGGTTGTAAACCCCATTTGTTTCCTACGGCTATTTTGCAAGAGAACAGTACCTACCACAGTGGCTTTTTTAACTCTTTCTAGGATGTTAGGATTCCATGTTAACTTCCTGTCGAAAATAAGACCCAAGTACTTAGCTTCATTAGAGAATTTCAAACTAGTGCCATTGATAGATGGAGAGTCTACGTGTGGAATTTGTATTTCCTAGAGAAGAGGACAGTTCAGTTTTACTCCCAGCCCACATTTGTTTGCCCAATTTATCAGCTTATTAAGAGCGTGTTGCAGGAGTTCTTTTAAAGCGTTTAGGTACTTCCCTGACACAACAATAGCAACGTCGTCCGCATAGGCAATCACATTTTAACCCCCCGCTTCCATGCCTATCAGCAGTTCATTCACCACCAAGTTCCAGGGAAGGGGAGATGGGTCGCCGCCTTTTTAATAAAAAAAAACCTCTATTCAAATTCTATAATATTCTAATAAAAATTCTCGCTCAAATAATTGATCAATTGTTTACGCTAAACAAGTATAAAGTATGATAAGTCTCAACAAATGGGCTACCTTTTAGGGCAATACGTATTAGCATTAATTGCTCGATTCAATTTGCTTGTTTATTTTGTTCATTTGAATTCAACTCGTTTGAATAAAAATCTGCACAACAAGTATATGTTCTTTTTGTTGTTCGGTTGGTTTTGAAATTTCTGTTGACATAAAGTCGATGGTGAAGCTTGAAACCAACAAAATACTGGTTTACTAATGGCGATGGCATACAAATGGATTTATTTTGCAAATCGAATAAGTATGTAGGTACTCAGATTCTCAGAATAGAAATATGTAGGTATCTATCGAATTATAAACAAACACTGACTATCGATCTATCAAATTATAAACAAACACTGACTATGTGCGCGTTGGCTATGACCGGAATGTTTGGAATGTAAAAATGGAATTGGGAAGGTAAATAAAGTTAACGTGTTACTTGTCGCGGACGGAGGAAATTAATTTCGACTGATTCCTTTTGCGAGCTGCTAACTTTTAATGCGTAATATTTTTACATACACTTCATTTATGTACAAATAAATAAATAAAGCGACATAGGCATAAAGAACTCTTGAACGTTTCCATATTTTGGGCGGTATTTAGACCCCTTGAAGTTTGCCGATTTAATGCTTCTACAGCCAAAGTGCTAAGTGCCGATTAGTTTGTTCACAAATGTAATATGTTGAATAAGAATTTGAAAATGCGACATTAGGCAAGGGTAAGTCTTGACAATTGTCGTAAAACAAGAGAGTACAGATTTGTCAAATGAAGCTAAGTTATCTGCTCCATTTATTATTGTTAATAATTTAGTGCATCCGAATTAACAAATGTGCATATACACTGTACTGCTGGTAAATCGGCGCCTTTTGCTCCTTAAAGATTTTTTTTTAAAGCCAAGTTAACCTCTTCTATACTGTGTAGTAAAAACAGACTTCGGCTTGCCCTATCCTTCCACCTGTTTGATGACCTTTTAGCTTTCGTTTGAAATTTATTTTAAACGCATCGGTGGCTAGGCTTCTTTTGCGGATTTAAAGGGTCGAAGGTTTCCTGTAGATTTCACTTCGGGGTGGTTGGTTCTCAGTTGATTTTGTTCGGCATACCATTTACTAAGGTTTACAATCTGTGGATATATTAATATAACGCCAGAGTCCGATCTAAAGCGTGCCTTGAAAAGTGCATAACTTTTTTAAATAGCAATATCATCTTCAGAGGCAAAAAAAAACTCGGTCCTGGGAAAAAGTAAAAGTCGCATTCGGAAGCACTGAATCCAAACTTCTAAAGGGTCCGCCAAATAACTTTTTTTTTTTTTTGAAAATGCTACTGAATATTTTCTCAAATTTCTTTTTTTATTTGAAAGTAACATCCTTCCGGTTAATAATGGCAAATAATTTCATTCAAATGGCTGCCTCGGCTGGCCATGCAGTAGCCTACACGATCGGTCCAATTTTTAAGCACATTATCGATTGTTTGCAGCTGTATTTCACCAATGGCTTCACGAATATTGTCCTTTAAAGCGTCAATTATCTCTGGCATATCGGCGTAACACTTATCTTTTACGGCACCCCACAAATAATAGTCCAACGGTGTCAAATCGCAGCTCCGCGGTGGCCAAACGACATCAGCTCTGCGGCTGATAATGCGATCTTCAAAAACAGGGCGCAAAACATCGAGTGTAGCTTCGGCTGTGTGGCACTTAGCGCCGTCCTGTTGAAACCAAATGTTGCCAATATCCTCCTCTTCAATTTTTGTGAACAAAAATTAGTTCAACATGGCCCGATAACGATCGCCATTGACTGTAACGGCCACTCCTTGCTCATTTTCGAAGAAAAATTGCCCAATTATGCCTCTGGACCAAAATTTCAATTTTCTCGGGTGTACGCACTGTTTTTGGCTTTTCACGCTTTGGTTTATCGATGAGGATGCCAGTTTCTTTCACTTTTTTCACAAGATAACGAACATACGGAGCTGACGGTGCTTCTCTTCTTCCAAAAGCCGTACGCAATTTTCGCACACATTCTGCAACATTACCATGATTTTCAAAGTAATGTCTCAATATTTCCCAGCGTTGTTCAAGCGTATACACAACCATACTCGTTCAGCGGAAGGATAGAACTAATTATCTGTCAAATCAGACATGAGCTAAGTGTTACCATTCGCGAAATAAGCACTAGTTGAAAAAAAAAGTTAGATGGCGGACCCTTTACCAGAAGCCAACTTTACGCACTACCACCGCAAGTTAGTTACCCCAGGAAATTGAACGTCATGCCATCACCTACCGCTACCTTTACCTCTATACACGCCCTGCAATCGCATTGAAATCGAAAATTCATTTTTCTATTCACCATTATTTTTAAAACAAATTTAGAAAACATTTCATATTCAGTGCACGCATCAAAGAATCCGGTAGGCAGTAGTGTGCGCCACAACTTGCGTCAGCTACGTGTGCCCAGCACTACTCGTATCGTATCTACGGCCAAGCATGTACCTGCGCGACATATTTTTATTCCCGGCATTTTCTACCATAGCCGCACTTACTCAGTGTGTATTTATGAAATAAGCGAACGCAAGACGACAAAAGAAATTGGCGACATTACTGTTATCGCACTTTAGTCACCTCTGGGGTGTAGCTTTCTTTGTGTGACCATCAACAAAACAATGTTAATTGGTATTTTAAACACGCAACAATTGGCAAAAAGACAGCCGCGCCACCACCTCAATGCGAGTCTATACAAAGCGCTGAGGATGAAGTGAAGGACCTTTGCGAAGGATTCCGACGAGGGCAATCATATCGGAAATATTTCACCTTTTCGATTTAATAGCAGCCCATTGACTGTGAGGGGTATTTTGTGTCCTCAGCTCAGCACAATGGTTAACGATGGAAACGCATTCTAGTACGTCATATGATCATGATCAATGTCAGAATGTTGGTTGGAGAAATAGCCAATGAGGCTGTTGACTCAGTGATGTATACTACGTGCACTCAATTGATGATAGTTCTGCAGGCTCTCATCAAAGCGAAGGTGGTTGAACTTGATTGCACTGACGTGTGGTGATTTACTGGACAATGTGATTTGAGGTAGAACCTTCTTGAACGTGACACAGTTTAATGACACTCATGATGTTATTGTAGAAGTTGTAAGTGCATTGTGTAGTACAGGTGCACTCTTGGTAGCAGTCCCTGCCCTCTGACCATTTCAAGTACCTTGTGCAACAGAAAATATTTTTATTTACACTACTGCTAATTTCTTTTGCGCTTTGTAACATAAATTTAGTAGTTAACTCAATGACAACACAGTGCTTAGTCATAATTGTCAACATAGAGCGCTATTAAACAATTTTTTAATCATCCAAAATGTTGATTTAATTGCCAGAGCAAGAGTTCTGTTGTGCGTGCCATGAAAATATGAAAATATGCCCACATTATGAGCCGGGTAATGGATGAAGATTTTAATTGTTGCTAAGCAATTCAATCCACGGCGAAGGCCGCAAGTCTTTTCTCCGGTAACAATAATAGGTAATGTAATTTTTAATGCTCATTTGAATTTGCAATTAAATGTGCTGTAATGGTGTAGCTACAACGTCTTTTGTTTCATCAATACATTTATGGTGTACCAAGTTTGGCAGATGGAAATAGTTAAGTGATTCAAAATGGAATTTACTATTGTTATTGTTGACTAGGTGAGGTCTAAAGTTATAAATAAATTTTACCAAAAATGGTGGAGTAATAAAAATGACAATAATTGCAATTGAGCTATTGGATTCCGAGAGACGGAGAGAGATATCTGATTTAAGGAGTACATTTTCAAAATATTAAGGGGAAAAATACCCACAAGACCGTACTTTGTTTGAGTCGGGCTTTTGATATAGTAGATCATTGGGGTGTCCTTCTTCATAAAATCATTGAAAATTAGAGAAGAAAGAGAACATATTTTAAAGTAACGAGTAGCGAGTAATTGGCCGTTAGGAGTTGGGAGAGTTTCTTTTTTATAGTTTATAGTTACCTGTCACAACCTGGTATTATATACCTAGACGAATTATCCGGCAGTTAAAACAAACAATCAAAAAATAGAGGAACATATGAGAGAATTTTGACAACCATTCGTTACTTTTGTATACAATTGCATACCATATCTTAACGACTGAATTGAGAAGCTTTCTCAAGATGGTTTTACTCGCGAATTCTTGTCAGATGATCACTTGAAATGAAGTAACAAAAAAATACATAGACCTTAGATTAAATGATGCCCGGGGGTTCCACCTGAAAACCCTCTTTCTGTAGCCCAGCGTTATAATCATAAATTTGCTTATCGAGAAATTTGCTAAAGTGGAACGGTTGTAAACGAGAAATTAACTCAGACTCAGGTTGTTCTACACAAATACTTTGGTTGCAACTACAGCTTAAGAAAAAAATTAATGGCGCAATAGGTCCGCTTCTATGTAGGTTGTAGGAACCCTAATCCTATTCCATTTGTTTTCTGGGATTTTTTATTTTTGGAACGAACAAAAGGGACCAGAAGCCGAATTGTAGACCACAATATCTGAGAATTGTAAAAAGTGCAATACACATTAAACGTTACTGCATAATAAATCGCTTTTGTTTAAGTACCGGGACATTTTTAAGCAGAAACAAATGATCGACCCTCAAGTCCATATCTTTAAGAAGACGAGACGAGATGTCCAGCAATACTTTGGAATTGAAAGGAAATATTCCTAAGGTTCCCACAGAAATTTCTGTTCGCAATAATAAATTAAAGAGCAATATCTCAAGCCTGCAATTATATATTGCGATTAAGACTTCCTTTGGTTGCTTTCAACACAGTCTACGAAGATAGAGGAGAACTTTAAGAAATAGCCACGAATTTCAGTGCTCGCTTATAGTTCACAGAATTCTTTTCCTCACTTATTTTACCGCTAGGTTGGACTTTTGATATAATTAATTGTCAAATCGATTAGTTTCAAGTAATCCTCCATGCAAAAGGCGAATATTTAATAGCTGCGCACTAAAAGCATCCTTAAATAAAAGATAAGGCCGACGACTTCATAAGAAGAATTAAGAACACCTCAAAGATTTATTTTTCAAATTTTATGACAGAATTTACGGCTTATAAATCAAATACAGTCTGCTAAGACAAACCCACGAAAAAGGTGTTTATATTTTTTAGAAGGGGTGGACAGAGGTTAACAGTTTTAAACACCAGCAGGAACCCATGTCCATGGAAAAGCTATTCAAAACATCAGATCTATAAAAAAAAAAAGTCCATTTACGACCTGCAATAATCTTAACTAAGCAAGCAACTGCACTCAAAAGGGGCGACAAAAAATCACCGTCAGTGTTCTCCATACAAACAATGCAATAAAATATGCATAAATAAAAACAATCAGGCTGTTATAAAAGCGAATACCGGCCCAATATCGTTTACATTAAGTCCAATGGTGCGTTTACATCCGAGTGGTATTGAGAGTTTTTTTTTTATTGTTATAAAACTGACAAGACAGCAATATCTTCCTGAATAAAAAATAAGTAAAATAACAAAAAACAACCAGCTGCTGGGTTCCAACATCTTACATGCAACAGAGCCAGTTGCAAATGTTTCGCAACGTGATATCGCGCAACTGCTCACTTCGGGTTGCACACACCGCACAACCACATTACAGATCACACACCAAAGCGCAAAGAGTTTAGTTCACGTAGCTAACTGCGCAAGATGTGTAAGTTGATTTTCTGGTTTTTCTAAGATGTTGGTCGTTCTTACCTATCCAATATAAGCTGCAGCCTCGGTAAGGTATTGTGATGCAGACTCCAGATAGTCACCGCACATCACTATGCTGGCCGCAGATGGAGTTTTACCAAGTAATGCTTAGATATGTAAGTTGTAAGTTGCTAATGAATGTGATTGTGTGAAGGTTTTTGTGTGCAACTTTTGGGCATGTTGCACCTTAAGGTTGGTGTCAAAATTGACCAGGTTCCTAATGGGGAATACAGTGACAATGCGCGGGGACTGGGAAACCATCAGGCAAAGATTCTTCTTAGCTGGTCCTGTGAACTTCATTTCAAAGTCGAAATGTCACCCACTAATTTTTGCAGTAAATTTTCTTATGAAAATTTATAATTATTTATTATAAGAAAATAGGCTCAAAAATTTTAGTGACTTCAGTTTTCTTGTTTTTTACGAAATATAAATTGAAAATTAGAATTTTGTAAAAAGAAAGAAATGTTTAGTTACTAAGTTAATAAATATTAATTTGAAGCAAAGTATTAAATTCGGAGAGTGGTTTCTTGTGATGATTTCTTAACACTTCACCCTGCTTAGAATGTACTCTGAAAAGCTTTTAAATATATAGATTTAAATTTTAGGGCGATTTTTTACAAAAATGTCTGATTTTGGTCTAAAGTCAGTTTCAAAGGGGCCTTAAGTTTTTTGTGAGCTTTATATCTGCAATAAAAAACCTTCACTATTAAAAGGTCTACAAACGAAAAGAATTTAGGGGACATCTCAAAAGTTTTCTGCAGCCAAACACAAAGTCTACGTACAGCTTCGCTTTAGAACCTCTACAATTCATATCAAACCATACTAATTAAAACTTTTAGTTGCGACTTTAAATTTTAGTTATTAAAAGATAAAAAAACCTATTTTCCAAATTCCAATTTGTAAATTGTGAGCCTAAAATTTGTTATTAGTACGGCGCACTGAATCGAAAAAGCTCTTCTTAAGAGGTTTTGGAACTTTCTTAAGGGTCCAAGTTTACCTAGGCTGGTTTAAACTTCTGTTAGATTCTACTGTATACCATAAGCCTCTTGAGCTTTGAAAATTGGGCATTGCTTACTATAACGAATAGGCCAGCAATTTGCTACCGAGATATGCAAATATTTAGTTTAGGTGCTTACCTTTACCCAAAACTCTGTTTCTTTTTTCAACTCTTAGACCAAAGTCTTTTCCTGAATTTAAAAGTTTTCAAGAGTTCTAAAAAGGAAGCAAATAAGTCAGAACCCTGCATCTTCTGTTCGTCTATGGCTAACTTATAGCACGCAGTTTAGCTACGCGATAGCCAAACTACGACGAACATACATTCCTACGACTAGCCTTATTTTGAATATGAAATACTAGAATTTAGACGTTTTTGATACCAGCAGAGGACGTGCGCCTGAAAAGTGACAATTTCGAGCGACCAGTTTCTACAGACCAGATATGCACTCTCATAATGGATTTTAAAAAGACTTACAAGTATGTACAACTGGCTGTCAATTTATAGAACGCCGCATTCGATCAAGTCCAACTCAAGAAAGTCCCTAGAAAGTACCGCAGAATAAACAAAGAATGGTTATCGGCTGAGAGCCAATCATCCTTTTGATATAAACACTGTACGAAAAGAGGCGTGTGTACAAAATATTTTCTAAGCTGACTGAAGAGTAAATTAACCTCCATATTTGAGCTTATATAATAGTTTTGAGAGGTTCGGAAGATCTATTCTTTTGCAACAACTGTGCATCTATTTAAACCGTCTTATGTACGTTGACCCACCAAAACCCTTCTGAACCCTCAAACACTTTAAATGCTTACCGAAATGTATTGCCAAACAAACTTTAAAATCGTGTGTCCAGTGCCCATGACACATCTTAGTCGAATATCAAGTTCAATTGAGCTGGAAATAATGACTACTGCTCTCGACAGACATTGCGTGCGCCCGTTCCATTACTATTTCTAGAGTCCGAACTCCACATACTCTGCTCGGGTTACCAAAAAATTATCCCTCAACAAGTTCGAACGAGAAATGTGTTTCCATCTAAGCAGTATTCACCAAGTGACCTACTAAGCTGACTGAGGTTAACAGTTTGCGACGCGTTACAGATGACATTGACCAAAACCTACCGTTGGCCTATATATTTGGAAGCGACTAACAGAAAGCCAGCCACCTAAGACCGACCAAACAAACCAGCAAAACGTTTAGCAATTTTTTTTAATTGCACACTGTGACGTTTTGCCTGATGAGTTAGTCGTATAAGTTAAGTACTGCCTACGTACCATACTTTGACCTTGACTTGTTGATACTGAGATAGGTTATGTTTTGAGGGAGTTAATACACCATGGCAGAGGCACGACACTGTATTACATTGTAATTATGCACAGATGTCGTAAGTAAGTAGCATTCATTCAGATTCGGGTTCTGTTAGTGCCATGACCTTAGAGGTAGGGTGAATGAAGACGAGTGTATAATGGTTTCATTAGCAAATCGTATGAGGAATACTTGTAATTGATCACTTTGTTGATGATACCGAGGGAAAATGAGATGGAAAGTATGAAAACATATGAATGGTTATTTTCACGGGCAAGTATTCATTGAGAAAAGATTGTCGTCAAAAACTGTCGAAAATCGTAAAAAATGTCAACCCAAAATAGGCTTAAGGTTGTGACGATTTTGAGAACAATATCTCCCAAAATATCCCATTTAATAAGATCATCCGTCAGTTGTGAGATGATCCCTCCAATTAATTTCAAAATTGGTCTGTAAGCATGCGAATGGCTTGACGTTGACGAGTAGGTACAATGAGGAGGGATATAAGGTAGTTGCTATTTAAGCGAATCGCCATTCACCTTACCTGAAAATGGATCCTAAAGTACCAAAGTGCGAGGCAGTAGAATCTGCTTCACTTGAGAAATACAAGCTCACCTTTGGCAGGACTTGCTGTTACTACCTAAACCAATGCTGCCAACGTTTCTATTTTTTCCAAAGTTCTCGTCTGAAGAATTGGCATTGATTTTAGCTACACCCTTTTAGTTATTAGGCCTTTTTTTCTATTATGCTCACATGATCTATATAGATCATTCATTTCCATAGTTTACAACAACAGTTCGATCCCTGCCTATTATATATGTACATAAAAGAAGTCGCATGCCGCCTTGTTTCCGTTTTTTTGTCGACGTTTAAAATGTGTAAAAGGCAAATAAAAAAAGATAGATAAAATTTATTTCTATAAATTCAATACAAAATACAAGTTACGAAATTGTAACAATTTTAATAATTGCTTTAAGTATAGAATTTAAGAAAAATAGAGACATTCTATATTTTGTGCAAAAAATAGTGTTGAGTGTCACTTCAAAGAACTAATAACAATTTCAAAAATTTAATTTTGGGTGGGGTGACCCTATAAAACATATAGCAAAAGGATATAATAGAAAAAAAAAAATTAGCATTAGAATTCGAAAAAAAAAATGGAGAACTTTAAAACTCAACTAGAATAAAAGAAGCAGATTACTTTAAGGAAATTCAAATGAAAAAAATAATAAATACATACATAATTCGTTGGAACTAAAATTTAAACCAGAGTGTCTGAAAGTATAGATTCTAAATTAACAAAGTTAAAATTGAAAAGCCAGCATTTTACATGGCTTTACAGTATTTCAGGCGTTGATAACATCCTTATTGACTGAGGAAGTTTATTAAATAAGCGGTATGAGGAAACAGAATAAAAATTACGATATGCGGTAGTACGAAAACTTGGAACAGATACCACATTTAAAAAGTTTCTACGTAGATTGTAGCTAGAAATTAATCGATAATTACGATTCCCAGACTTCATAAAAAAAAGTTTCAAAACCTTAGAACAGTACAAATGACGAACTGGAAGAATTTTCTGTTCACAGAACAAAGGAAAACTAGGATGCCTGCTTTGTTTGCGGCATATTTTCCGTAACATACATTTCTGCAGAACTAATAATGGTTGAATTTTGTTTAGATAAACACCTCCCCAAAATGCAATACCACACTGCAGTTTAGAGTGAAAAATACCATAATAAATTGTTTTTATCAGCAAATTTGTTGCAAGTAATAAAAATGTCTAAGTAAAACTTCCTCAGAGTTTCTGTGTGACTTGAAAAGCTCATTCCAGTGTCTTTGGTAAGCCACAGGTATTTAAATTCGCCAACTCTTTCAATTGGGAAGCAGTTATCACTACAACTTACATTATCACAAAAAGAAGAGCTAGATCTGCAGTAGCAATTTAAAAGTTTATATTTTAAGCATTCAGATTCCAAACTGTTTAAGGATGATAAACTGAAAAAACATGACTTCAGTTTTTGAGCTTAGAACCAGATTATGTTCAGCAAACCAGATCCTTGACAAATTTAGATCCCAATTTATGTCAGAGACTAGGTCTAAGGGACTAATCAAGCCATAAGGAAAGCCTATATCATTTGCAAAAGCAGTTGGTGAGCCTTTAAATTTAAGTGCAAACAGTGAGTTGATATAGACAAGAAACAAAACTGGCCCTAAAACAGAGCCTCGAGGTACTCCCAAATTAAAGTACCTAATGTTGCTCCTTATCTCACCTATCTTCACTCCTTGCGACCTATTTATTAGGTAAGACTTAAACCAGTCAAGAATGAAGCCACGAAATCCAGTTTTTTCTAGTTTACGCTACAAAATATTTTGGTTGACCATTTCAAATTCTTTGGTTATATCGATAAATAGCCAAGCCGTGCACTTTTTCGAATCTAGGATTAATATTATATCTATACTTCATCTTCATCTTCAGTGCATTTGGCTTTCTGAAAGCCAAATTGATTCTCATTAATGAATTTACTTTTTGCTCACCATCCGATTTTTCAAAAGTTTTTCAATGATTTTGCTGAAAACAGGGAGAAGTGATATGGGCCTGTAATTGCATATTTCACTAGGAGAATATTTTTTAAATAAGGGAACAACATCCACGCATTTGAGATTTGGCAGCGATTAAAAATATCTGCTAAAACCTCCTATGACTATGAAACATGCTCGATCTCAGTGCATATTTGGATGGCACAGATATTCAAAAATACTCCTGTGTGGCTCCGCAAAGTTAATCTCTTAGAATGGAGTCATAAAAGGCTCTTAATTTACAAAAAAAAAAAAACAATGGCACTTCGGAAGTGCCGACAGAAGTGAAAACTTAGGAAATATTTTAATGTGCAGGCAATTCTCTTAAATGAAGTGCTTTCTTATTCATTTTTATAAATATAATATGTACTACAAAAATTATACTATAATCTTCAATTTCCTTTAATGCGCTATTTTACATGAAAAATAATGCATACTAGTTGGTACCCGCGACTTCGTCTCAAATTACTTTACCATAGCAAACACACGTTCCCATTCCCATCCCACATTAACAGGGAAAACAGCTTGTAGTAGGCAAATTCTATTAAGGTTTCTGAGCTTGCGGCGGCGTTGCCAACCACTTTTAACGAAAAAATAAATAACTTAAAAAAAAGACGACTTTTTCAATAAAATAATACAAAAAAATTATTTTAAGGTAAAGTGAAACATTAAATCAAAGATTAAGCTCAAATATAAAAAAAATAAATAGCTATCAAATTTGTTTCCAATTTCAATCAACTTAGTGGAAGTGGAAGCTGGAATTATTTTTGAAGATTGACAGATAAATTGTTCGTAAAATTGGCCGAGTTTAAAATTGAAAACACATTCTTTAAGACCGAGGTTACATATAAAATTTGTTTTTGGCCAGATTTTTTTAGAATGTTTAAAAATATAAAACAAATATAAACAATTTAAATAAAAAAGTGCCCTTTTTATGGTAGCAGCACTCCTGAAAGCATTCCCTTTTTCTAACTCTTGTTAAACCACGATTCCCATACGCATTCAATTCAATTCAATTTTTTTTGATTAATTTTTTTTTATTTTTAAAACATTTTTAAAAAATATTTACCAAAAAAAAAAATTAAATGTAACATCGGTCTTAAAGAATATGTTTCCACCTTCAAACTCTATCCATTTTTCGAACACTCCATAGGCGTTTTTCTTTTTTAGTTCAGAACCGAGCTCGAGCATTATGAGCGTGAGTTAAGTATCCATAGCAAAACATATTGAGAAAAAAGATAACATTATTTGTATTCAATGATATCTTTAGTCTCTAGTACAGTCTTGCACACAACGCTACAATGATAACATATGTAAAAGAGATAATATCGTTTGTATACAATGTTGGAATATTATCTCTTCTTCATTATCAAGCAAGACGATTGTACGCTTGGGTCTCCTTGTAGATAGATAAGAAAAGTATATAAATACGACTGTATGATGAATTTATCGACAGTCTTATTGTAACTACATAGTAGCCTTAAGCTCCTTTTAGAATTAGTAAAAAGTATTTCAATAATAAAGGACATAGTTCCAAATAAATATTGTTTAATTTTAAAAGTAAGAACCAAGTGTTTTAATTGGCGATCCTGCCAGGAGGTTAAATATACTTTTTAACTTCAATCGAGCGGACCTCGGGAACAAGTAGTGAAATCTAGTATAAACAGAACACTCGCGTTACCGGTTACAAGAATTACCTAGCATAGCAGGTACAAATATAGCTCCTTCGTACGAAGCAGCAAAGCAATTCAGTGAAAGTGTATATGTGAAAAAAAAAAACACACAAATTCGACGACAACAGACACGAGTTCAAAATGGAACAACTCGCAGTATTAATGGCAAGATTAGAAGCTTTAGAAACCAGGTGCAACACAGTAACACAAACCCTAGAGCACACACGCACAGAGAATGCAAGGTTAGCAGCAATAATAACTAACCAAAATCAAATAAACACTAATTTAGAAACAAAACTAAATGAAGTAAAATCTGGATTAGGCATAGTACCAAACATACCTGTGCTAGAGGAAATAAGAACCACATATACAGATGGTAGTGAAATACAGTTAGACGCATTTAAAAGCCTACCTATTTTCAACGGCGATCAATCAAATTATCGGTCGTGGCGCGAAGAAGCATCCAGATTAATGGACAGCATTAAAAACCTCAAAACACACAGTAAGTACGCAGCAGCATTGACTATAGTGAAAAGTAAAATACAGGGTGCAGCCGCGAATGTGTTAACTAATTATAACACAATTTTTAATTTTGAGGCGATACGTAACAGATTAGATTATACGTACTCTAATCAAGAACCTCTATACGTGCTACAAGACATGATGAAAGCCATCACGCAAAAAAGAAGCACACTGTCTGAATACCACGACGAGATAAATAAAAATCTCAATTTAATAATATCAAAAATCACTATGTCAGGTGATCCGCCGAATATAATCGACAGACTAATTAAAAATGCTAACGACGACGCAGTTCGTATATTCATTGATGGTATGAGTGACAACTTTACAAGAGGATCATTAAATTCAGCTACAATAAATGATCTAGAACACGCATTCGCAATTGCTCGCAGAATAGAACATGATAATGTGCACAGGCATTTACATCTCACTCAAGATAAGCACCACAAAAATATGCCACATGAACACAGAAACGAAAGAAGACCAAATTATTCGAGCCAAACAACGAATTATCAACCCCAGAAGCAATACGATAATATGCAGCAACACAATCAAGGACCACGCCTAAACCCTTCCAAGAGAAATGACGGACCACAGCCGATGGAGATAAACTCGAGACAAATTGTACATGCACAGCGACAAAATTGGAATCAATACAAACCCGATGTATATAATCCACCAGCGAAACGTGAACACAGCGGGAGTTTCAACACACACAACAGACCGCAACGATCTTATCAGCAGAACTTCAAGCAGCAGAGAGTAAATAACTCCCGACAACAACGCAGAGACGATGTCAGCAGTACATATGCAGAAGCAGATGAAACGGAATGTATGGTAAATAATAACATAAGAATAGATCATTTAAACTAGTAGACGGGTTGCCCTGCTTAAATTTAACTAGTACTATTTCTAAGAAAATTTATAAAATTCTTATTGATACTGGTGCAACCCATAATTACATTAATAGAAAATGCGATTCTAGCGAAAAAATTAAAATTAAACCTATAAAAATAAAAACAATGCATGGTTATTCTATGGTAGATACAAAGAAAGTAGTTAGGATATTAAAGAAAAATATAACATTTTTTGAATTAGAGGATATTCAGTCTTTTGATATGATATTAGGATATGAAGGACTTAAAGTTCTAAACGCGGAAATAAATTTCAGTAATATGACTCTAACTACCATAAGCAGTGTCGAATCTATTCAGAAAATTAATTACATAATTGGGGAAAATAATATTTATAAAGCAGACATAGATAGACTGATGAAGATTAATAACAGCATAGGACCGTTACCCTTTACAGATACTATAGAAGCAAGCATTAGGACGACCAATGATAATCCGGTTTATGTTAAACAATATCCATATCCCATAGCAGATAACGAATTCGTAAACAAAGAAATACAGAAACTCTTACATGACAATATAATAGAAAAAAGCCATAGTCCTTATAACAGTCCCATATGGACAGTACCTAAAAAAGGTTTGGACGAAAAAGGAAAACCAAAACGGCGCATGGTTGTTGATTTCCAAAAACTTAACGCTCACATTGTAACAGACAGATACCCCATTCCGGATGTCAACATGACAATTCAAAATTTAGGTAAAGCCAAGTACTTTACAACGTTAGATTTGGAGTCAGGTTTCCACCAAATTAAAATCAAAACAGATGATAAAGAAAAAACAGCTTTTGCTATAAATGGCGCAAAATATCATTTTAAACGAATGCCTTTCGGGCTCAAAAATGCACCAAGCATATTTCAGAGATGCGTGGACGACATTTTGAGAGACTTTGTAGGTAAATTCGTACACGTTTACATTGATGACGTATTGATATATTCTTCATCTGAGGAAGAACATATACAGCACATAAGTCAAGTATTCGACGTACTCAATAAAGCCACATTAAAAATATCTGATGAGAAAAGTAAGTTTTTTCAAGAAGAAATAGAATACTTAGGTCACATAATCAGACATGGTAGAATCACTACGAACCCTGAGAAAATAGCAGCTATAGAAAATTTTCCAGTCCCACAAACGGTAAAGGATTTGAGAGGATTTTTAGGTCTTACAGGTTACTATCGTAAGTTTATAAAAGGATACGCAAGCATAGCCAAGCCCCTGACATTATATTTACGAGGAGATAACGGTAAAGTAAACAAAAAACAAAGTAAAAATATTAAGTTAAATCTGAATGATTCAGCATTAGAAGCGATTAGAATTTTAAAAAAATTATTTGAAAGAACAAGTCGAACTTTTTCAACCGGATTATAGTAAACCATTCGAGCTTACTACAGATGCATCCAACATAGCTATTGGAGCCGTACTAAGTCAGAATAAGCAACCTATACACTTCTTGTCAAGAACACTGAGTAAGACAGAAGAGAACTATAGCACAAACGAGAAAGAGCTATTAGCGATCATATGGTCCTTACAAAAACTCAGAAACTACATATATGGTATAGCAGACTTAACCATATATACCGATCACCAGAGCCTTATATATTCTGTATCAGAAAAAAATCCCAACACAAAGCTGAAACGTTGGAAGGGAATCATTGAAGACTTTGGAGCAAAATTAGTTTATAAACCAGGAAACCTAAATCTTGTAGCTGACGCATTATCACGTCAACGCATAAATACTTCTACCATAGAAACAGCACATTCAGCTGAAAGTTCTTCTAATGATATAATAAAAACTGTGAATCAGCCTTTTAATGCATACACTGCACAGTTCGAACTTATTGAAGATATAACAAATAATATCGAAACACAAATCTATTTTAGTAACAAAATAAGACTCATAATAAAGTTTAAGGACAAAGACTCTTTACTAAGGCAGATGAAAGAAGTTATACAACCCCAAAAGATTGTAGCTTTGCATACGAAATTTGAAAACATATACAAATATGGTGAAAACATAAAAAAAGAATTCCCACTAGTAAGATTTATATTCACACCAAGAAAACTTCAAGACGTGACAAATTTGGAGGAACAACTAAAACTTGTAAGGGTAACTCACGAAAGAGCACACCGAGGGTTACGTAACAATATACAAGAAATCTCAGAGAAATATTACTGGCCCGATCTAAATAAACAAACAAAGAGTTTCAACAAAAAATGCATAGCATGTCTATTTGGAAAATATGAAAGAAAACCTATCAGAGAACCTCTGAATAATTCAGAAATACCAACACATGTGGGAACACACATTCATATGGACATATACTTCAACGACAAGTATACTTTCCTTGTAACAGTAGATAAGTATTCTAAATATACAATCCTTCGGGAAATCGAAACTCGAAACAGACTGTACGACGTTATGGAAGAGGTCTTATCTAATTATTTCCCAAAATGTGAACGACTCATGACAGATAACGAGAAGGGATTCAAAACAGAAATGGTGAACCAAATGTGTTTGAAATACAACATAACTAAAGTAGAAACTCCAGTATACAGATCGACAGCGAACGGTCAGGTAGAACGTGTAAACGGTACAATAACTGAACTGTCTAGAATATTCACAATTCAGAATAAAACAAGACTTATCGAAGAAATATTTAGAACAGTGCGTGAATTAAATAATTCTATACACTCAGTTACCGGTTTGAAACCTAGAGACATTTTCTTTAATCAAAATAAATATAGCAATAGTGAAATTATAATAAATAAACTAAACTCAGCATCCAAAAAAGTGATCGAACGTCTAAATAAAGGAACTCGACACAGAGAATATAAAAAAGGAGATAAGATAATGGTAAGAATCACAGGTCTTAGAAAGAAATCTAACGCCAGATACATAACAAGAATAGTAGAAGAAGATAAAGGAGACACTGTAATCTCTAAAGAGGGAATAAAAATTCACAAGGATAACATAAAGAATTATCATTTTTTAGATGACGAAAATATTAATATTCCTAACATTACTAGGAATTGTACAGAGTCAAGAAGGGCAAGGAAACGTTCAAATAACTGAGTTACTAAACAAGAAGTTTATACTTACGCAAACAGATGACGTGTATTTATTCAAAGAACAAACTTATTTGTTACATGCCACCAACCTGACTTCGATATTTCAACCTTACGTAAATATCGTAACTAGTAACTATCAACCTACACAAGAAGAAAAAATTTGGTTAAGTAAAATTAAGAATTTAGCAGACCAATTACAAGAACATACTAGGCATACTAGATCAATTAACTTTTTAGGAACAGCTTTCAAATATGTGTTTGGTAATCCTGACCATTATGACTTAGTTAACATAGAAACGAGTATAAATAATCTCATAGAAAACAATAATAAACAAAAAACTATAAATTCTAGATTCGAACAAATTTTGCAACAATTCGAAGGTCAGAGCCTTAAAGAACATTTAGTAATAGAACAAGTGTACGAACAATTATTATTATTGACCAGAACAATTAATGCAGCAAAAAATAATGAATATTTATCAGAAAGCCTAGACTTAGATGACATTAAAAATATTATTCAACATGAAATAATTCAAGTACCCATAATAAATATACTTGAGTACTCTAAAATATTATTAGCTAGAACTGATGAATTCTTCATCACAATATATAAATATCCAGTTCTAATTAAATCATGTAAATTGTATAAAGTAACACCCTTAAATTCAAAACATGGAAAAATCATTACAGATAAAACAATTGCCTTATGTAACCAAACTTATTTAAGAACAAGAAATTGTCAAAATCATCTAAGTAAAAACATTTGTGAAATTAACTTTGAAGAAGAAAATTGTCTTATTCCACTTTTAAAGAATATAACTTCAAAATGCAACATTAAACAAGAATACGATTACGACTTAGAAATTGAATCCGGTGTTATGTTATTAAGCGGTAAGCATAAGCTAAATAATCAAACAATTAATGGTATAAACTTAGTTACTTATGAAAATACTATAAATCTAGATGATAAAATATACAAAAACATGCATAAGCAAATTAAAGAAGTTATATTAAGAAATCATAATTCAGAGTCTTACATCGACCAAATAATTAAAGAAGATACAATGTACAAATTCGATAACATAGATACTTTAAAAAAACTAATTATTCCTTTTGAAGAAAAACCGATATTATCAACTATATACACAATTGTAACACTGATTGTTATTCTAGCATTTACGTACGTAATGATAAAAACTATACAATGTATAACAGATCGTCAAAAACAAAAAAAAGATTGACGCATATAACAAAACTTATGAAAGAGAGATGTTAAAAATAGCGTCGAAAAATCGGGACGATTTCGTTTAACAAGGGGGGGAGTTAAGTATCCATAGCAAAACATATTGAGAAAAAAGATAACATTATTTGTATTCAATGATATCTTTAGTCTCTAGTACAGTCTTGCACACAACGCTACAATGATAACATATGTAAAAGAGATAATATCGTTTGTATACAATGTTGGAATATTATCTCTTCTTCATTATCAAGCAAGACGATTGTACGCTTGGGTCTCCTTGTAGATAGATAAGAAAAGTATATAAATACGACTGTATGATGAATTTATCGACAGTCTTATTGTAACTACATAGTAGCCTTAAGCTCCTTTTAGAATTAGTAAAAAGTATTTCAATAATAAAGGACATAGTTCCAAATAAATATTGTTTAATTTTAAAAGTAAGAACCAAGTGTTTTAATTCGTGCTCAGATCGTTCTGATGTATTTATGAAACACACTTGAGCACGTATCTGACATTTTTAATAAATATATGTATAATTTGAATATTCATTAATTTTTATTTATTAAATTGGTTAACCTTCAGTTCCAGAACAACAAAGGTCGTCCACCATTTCAATTATTTTGTTTATCCTGTTTTTTTTTTCTGTCAAATGTGACTGTGAGTGTGTATTCAGCTTTTTACTCAGCCTGCTCAGTCAATTTATTCTGAGCTCATCGAGCGCGCTCTGATTATGCTCAGATCGAAAAAAGAAACACAAATCTGAGCTCTAATGTATCTGAGCTAAAAAAGAAAAGCGAACATTTTGTATAACAGTTCAGGTTGTGCTCTGAACTAAAAAAGAAAAACGCCTTTTGTGCCTTTCCTTAAAAATAAATAATTCCAGCTTCCACTTCCGGTAGGTTTTACTTTTGATTTATTGTCGCACTTTACCAAAAAAATATTTTAGCACAACATTTGTGCTGCGAGTACAACTCATTCCCTGCACTTAGCGACATCTACATCTCAGCTCTGGATGGACACCTACCTTCTCAAATTCGCGCGAATTTTGTACTTTTATTTTTTTCAAATTCTCTGAATCTAAAAGTTAATTTATTTCCTCAACAAACTTATTGTTTTAACTTTAGAGAATAAACATTGGTAACGCAACATTGGTGTCGCGAGTTCAATGATTTTACCCCATATGAAAAATGCCCAACGCGCCTAACGAAGTTATCAATTCATAAAAAGCTCGATTCAGTATGCAAGGCGAACTGTAAATTCGAAGACAGCATTAAGTGATGTATCTCCAAGCATAATTAGCCCAAAATCAATTATAATAACATGAAAGACTTGATTAGTAGCTGTCTCGTACTTTCTTAAGTATAACTTCTTTTAACTCCTCGGGCAGTAGTTCGGAACTTCAATGGAAAGAAAAAGCGACGGGTAATATGAGTTGGTACCCCGTGAAGTGAAGCAGCTCTCGCAGAAAGAGATACTTCTCATTCCAATACTTGAATTCAAATACAAAATGTTTCATTTTATAATTTTACATCGGCCTTACTAATAACCTTGTATATCAGTTTGTCGGCGTAGTGGCGTAGTGGTTAGTGTGTTGGACTACTAAGCGAGGGGTCCCAGGTTCGAATCCCGAGAAAACCCATTTTCCAACTTAAGGTTTTTTTCACTGGGCCACCTCTCGCGAACGTCTTACAAAAATCCGAGAGTATAACTGTCATGAACGAGCTTCTCAATTAACCGTTTGGACTCGGCATAAAATTGTAGATCCCTTCCATTCATCTCAAAAATAAAAACTCACACAAGACGAATGGGTGTGAGAAGCTAGGCCTAGGGTCCCTACGGACCTGTTGCGCCAATTATTTATTTATTTATTATCAGTTTGACATAAATATAGAAGCGCGATGAACCACCCAAATCAATTAAATTTGTACTCTTTCCCAATGACTCAAGCTATTGCTTTATTCATTTTAATTATGACCATTTTTGTCACCTAATGCTCACTTTCTTCTAAAGCAGGTGTGACACTAATACGACGTAGGTGTTAATTTAATTAAATAAGTCACTTTGAGTTCAAAGACCCTGATGGGGAATATACTCACCGCTACTTTTGTTAATATTTGACAGGCATTTTGTATCACAGGTGTTTCGCATATCCTTACAAATGAGGTATAGCCAGTCTTAGAGTGTTGTTGAATTTTTCCAAGCAAATCCATTTCTTTGAGGGACATTTTCTGTAAATCGAGCAGTCTCAATCCGATGAAAGTGATCTTAGTACAAGTCTTTCCTTGAATTTTCTTCTTTTTCCATGGTCCATGCTAACCATATGAAAAATGTTACAAAAAAAAAAGCCACCTCCCATAATAAATCACGAAAACAAAAGAGTTGAACAGCGAACCGAGAGGAAAAAAAATAAACATCAACTTTTTAAGCTACTAAACAAATAATTGGCGGCTGTTATATCCGCTCTATTATATGCATAAATTTGAGGCCTAGAGATTGTTCAATTGATGGCGAAGCAAGAACAGTTTCTGGCACAAATTTCTTCTCAAGACGAATATCCGCACGGAGAATTGACAGTCAGACTTAAATAGTTCAAACACTCAGTTATTGGATGCTGACGAAGGATTCGTGGTGTAGCTCGAAATACCTATAATCCCAAATAAAGGTTGTGGACAAGATGCTTGTCCCTCAAAGTGTTCTCCAAATTCGTTTACCAATTTTTGAACCTACTAACGGAGAAGTATACTCTGAAAATTAAAATCATTCTTGAATTTGTTCCCCACTGCCCCATGTCTAACAACCAACAGACAATCATCCGACTGTTCCAAAACCCACAAAATCGGGGAACCATTCAATTCGTTTCAAAATACAAACGGATGATTGAAAGAAACTAGTATTATGACTCCCATAATTCAATTTTACTTGAGATACCTACAGAAACGAATTTGAAAATGATTTTGAAGTTGAAACCATTTTCCGTAGAACTACTGGAAATTCCCTTCTTACAAAGTTCTTTTTTTTAAAAACTCATCTAAGCTGAGCCACTTAGAAGCCTCCCTCTGCCTGAGTAACGCCTAAAGCTGCCAATACCTAAGCTGACCTTGTGCAAATTCCATCTGCGCGCATCACTTGGCAAAAATTACAATTCTCTAGGAATGTCCACCAAAAAAAAAATTAAGAAGCAAAACAAAAGCCAACCCAACCCAAAATCAAAACAAAAACAAATCGACTTGATCTTCCCTCGCAACTGTCAAGCGCACGCAACATTTCAAGCCCATTACTTACTAACTTAAATACCTCGGCCACTTAAATCGCTTGCGCAGCCGCTTCACGTGTGTATATTCAAATTTAGAAATCTCTCACCTCTCCGCCGCCTCACACAATCGCAAAGAAATAATAAAACGATACCAACTCCATATCGATGACTTGAATTAAAAATGCACAATAACTAAAACAACTACAACAACATCCAGAGAAGAGAGTGATAAGAAATGAGAAAAAAAAACCCATCCAACAACTGGCTACAATTGTGGCCTTAATAACTGTAGCCGCCAAACCAGAGAAAGAGAGACCAACTCAGCTTAACCATCATCTTGCCTCCATAGTAACGAAAGGTATCTACGAAACTGAGCACCGCTTACGAGAATCTCTAGACGGGCATTGAATTGTTTGTGTTGAGATTTCTTCAACTTCAGTTACACTGAGAGTCGTCGTCGCGAGCGTTTCAACTCCCAAGTGTGAAGACGTTATAACACTATAAATCAAAGGAAAGCAACCAATTTTAAATAAATAGAAAATTTTGAAAAATAATAACATCTGTTGTCAAAAAAATATCCCGCGCGAACAAAAGTCATTTGCTAAGTATCTGCGACCAGTGTAACAGCTCTCGAAATTGTGTTTATTGTATTTTGGATACACAAGTGCTGCTCGTATCCATACAGTGAGTGTTCGAACCAGTTTTAGTGAATTCTTAGGTACTGCATCCATTTTGCTTTCATTTTCGCTCGGAAATTGATTCTCCGTATTTGTTTATGTTATTTGTATGTCATCGCTGCATTGTAAAAGTGAAATTTTTCCGGGTACCGCTTAAGTTTGCTCAAAAGTTTAACGCAAAAGAAATCGAATCCTGCGGTGGAGAAAAAAACGCGAGACAAACAAAGAGGAAGGGAAAACACAGAATTAACCCAAAACATGTGCGAAAATCAAATGTTACAAGGCGGGGCCCTGGTCTAGATGATTATGAGTGTAACAACTTGTAGAAGTTTTTTTTTTTTATGTTTCTTCTTTTGCTGAGAAAGTGTTTGCGGAGAAATCTTGTTTTTTAGTTTAAATGCGGAAGAGCATGCCCGCGTAATGCATTTCATGTTTTTTACATGGGTTTGTTTCAATAAATTTGTTTTTTAGCGGATTTTGTTAAGTTTTCCATCGGTGTCTGAACGAAAACGTGATCCGCCTGCCAAGAGATATACTCACCCTTCTCTGATGTTTGTGGGTGCATTTTGTTTTCCGCATTTTGGAGTCAGGCGAAGCTGGTTTAGAATTTGTTATTGGATGGGCTCTATGGCGAGAGAGGGAGATAGAGTTGTGTGACAAGCAGATATGGAAAAATTGCGAAAACAAAAGAGTTCGACTGCGAACTGGACTTTTTCCTATGCTGGTCTCTTTAGAATCTCCGACTCCGGATTGACGTAGAACTACGAAGAGTTCTTTTGTTTTCTTTCTTGAAATAATGAATAGAATCACTAGAAATATATTGTGATAGCCTACACGCTACACATCTCTTGCGGCGATTTAAAAATCGCTTACACACAGCCAAAGCAAGGGGGGGACTCTCCAGTGGTACCAGTCCATAAAGATGGAGCCAGAGTCAATGTCCTTTAGGTCGTGACTGCCTTCAACATGGCAATAAAATAGTGCAAAACGTTTTATATCCGACATTACCAGTTGGCGGCTCAAGATCGACTAAATTGCCTGCGGCAAGGAAAGATTACCGCTTGTGTTGGTAGTCCGGTGTTGATTGCCAAGCGCCATGTGAAACTTTGCTTCATAATTACAAAAAATCTGTTGTCAGTCGTTTATTAGTCTTCATTTATTAATGTAAGGGCAATGGGATTTTTTGTTTTTTTTTTGTAATATTTTCAACGGCTTGGTTCTGTTTGACGTCTGAGTTGAAATGGAGAGTCAAACTAGCTCATTTTAAAAATGTATGCTTTTACAACAACTTAAAGCATATGGTTTGAACAAGATGCAGAAATTAGTTCAAGTAGCCAACAGTATTTTATTCCGAATTTTAAGCCGCCTTGGGAACATTCAATTCGTCTTAAGAAATGTTAAACTCAAACACCGTCCTTAATGGATTTGTTGAACTTGCTACTCATTTTTGGGAAACATCTATTATAAATATGTCTTTTAGGCCTCGACCTGTAAATCACAGTATTCGTCTGTAGGTCGAAAATTGCATTTTTAATCAAATATTCTGATCTCCTTATAAAACTCTTGGTGTATAAATTTGTACTTTCTATTATGTTGCCAAAGTTTGTTTTACGTTGACATTTCCAATGCATAACTCGGTTTAATTGCGACCACATTTAAGGAGATCTAAAACAGTTTTTCCAAACTAGCACCAAACTTTCAAAATCCGGTCTGGATTAACGATGTATATTGTCTTGTCTTTTACCTAAATGCCCATAAAGTTAAATAAAGCCCCCTTTGGTACCAACCGCACATATAATTCTGCGCTAAAAGCATTTAAATGCATTTCCATCCAGGTGTACATACTTCTCCATCGAATAATAAGATCGCCAAATATAAAAAGGGTCTTTAACGACGTCTACTAAGGCTGTTAGTGAACTTTGCTATACTCAGACGACTTATTTACAATTGAAACTGCCGCCAGTTTAACCACTGGTTCCCATCACTAGTGCGTTGCCCCTCGGGTTGGAATCGAAGACTTTTTTTGGGTCGGAAAGTTCATGCATAGTTGTCTTGAATGACTTACTTCGACTTTTCTGACAAGATCGATGTCGCTACACGTTTAACAGAGTTCGCTGTTATTATGCCTTCGCAAAATCTTGTCAACTGAATTGGGAATGAAAATCGATCGAAAAAAATGCCCTTCAAGACGACACGGGCTTTCTTCCTGGACCTTCGCTTACGTCCATGTTTCCAATTGTCCAAAGCTTCCATAGTATTATTTAATACTACTCAGAGTTTTCTCAGGAATAGCGATCGACAATTGTTACTCCCTGCTAAATATTTCCACTTTAATCTGCCAGCATGAGTCTTCTTAAAAAACACACGAAAATTAGATCGGAACAGGTTTTAAAAGTCTCACATTCGTTTAACGTCAAACTTGCTCACAGTTTTCGTTCTCGACAGTGTGACCGTTGCAGAATTATAAAAAGTCGCAAGAAAAAGAAACAATGAGAAAAAAAGTGCATTTCTGAAGCAGAATAGCTTATTTCGGATTTTTAAACAATATTTAAAAATTAATGGTACGCTAAACACAACAATAGTGTTGTGATAGGCAACTGCGTTCTATTTAAAAGGTTTTTATTTGGAAATAACAGCATTTGAAAAATCTTTGAAACTCCTATTCCAACTAAAAAAAGGACCAAAATAGTAAAAAATTGTGGCAGGCTATCAAAAAAGGTGCCAAAATGCACAACAGTCACTCTGTATCTCGATGCGGGACTTTCAAAATATCCTCAAACTTATCTCGTAATGGGCAGACTTTTAAAATGCTGGCCGCATGTCTTTTGTCAATGGCAATGTGATGAATCTTCGTGTTCAAGTCAGGAGACAGTCAGACTTTTGCATAGCGAGAAAAGTCCGCAATTTATTAAGAGATTTCGATTGGACACTCTATATGTTTTCATTAAGGCCAGGCGTGTCGATGGTATATTGCTTAGGAGGATTCCTTTATATATATCTTAGCATTGGCATCGCTGAGTTCACTTTGAATGATTATTCAAGACCCTCTGCAGCTTATCTTTTTAACAGTCTTTATTCTCTGTTGCGTTGGAACGCGTGGACATTTATATAAGACTCACAGTGGGTGAATTTAAACCCCATTGCAGAACAAAACCTGTTGCGTAGGCCTTAAGTATGACTCTTAAATCACACGACTATCTTTCAACATCGTTTACATTTAAAAGTTGAGTTCTTTTGTTAGCGACTTAGAAGCCGTGCAAGAGAAATCGCATGTGAGTGCCTAGGGAAAGTCTGCTTCTAATGACAGATTAACACCAGTGATCCCAGATTGAGGGAAAGGCGCCAATTTTGGAGCTTTTATAATGAAAAAGGGGAAATCGAGGGACAAGCTTAAAAAAGGGGAAAAAATAGAATATCCCTTGAATTTGTTAAAAATAAAATTAAGATGCATTTTCTTGGCAAACAAATTTTAAAGTTTACGCAGAACGAAATGTTCATAGTAAATATGAAAGAAAACAGCCCATCGAACGTCTACATTAAAGTTTCAATGTAAAAGTTCGTTACCCCTGATGTGTCATAAAAAAAACTTCAAAATACTTTACACCCATGCATTAGATATTTGTATCCCATTATGCAATAACAAACCTCAATATAACAAGAGTGACTGAATATAGCTCCGAGTCTACATATTTGGCTGTCGGTGTCTCATTGAATCAAGCCCTCGCTTCGCAATACAAATTTGCATTAAAAGACTCCGCACCGTGATGGCCTCCTGGAGCTCTTTAAAAGCAAATATTGATTGATGTGCTCAATGAAAGACGCTGTTTGTCTAATTTAAAATTAACAATAAATGCACAAGCTTCGTAATCTTTTTATCATGTTGCATATTCATTAGGTGAGCGCAATTACGTTTTTTTTTTTTCGCTGTCTCATTGACGATTTCGCAAAGCCCTGAACCGCGCACTAAAGGCGATACCTTGACGGTAAAATTAAAGTAGTAAAACAGTTAAAACGAGGTTGGGGCGATACGAGCAATTATATTGCTGCTGGAATTATATTTGAAAAGCAATTTTTAGTTTAAATCGATGCAGTGATACTATGGTGGTTAAAAGGGGAAGATCTACGTCTCACGGTATAGGTTTTCAGGGAACGTTTTCTACATACGAACAAATATTCCCACAGAAATCAATTCAAAACAATGACTGGTCTATTCCGCTCCGCTACCAGTTCGATACATCCCTGACAAATGGAACATTTCTACCAAAACCCATTCACGATTGACCCGATTATCTTCGAGTTTCATGTGGAAATGTTTAGGCGGAATATTTCTATACCGCTCTATGGATACCACATGGGTGTGGCACACTCATCTGCATATTTTTTACGGAACAAAGCTGTGCCACCCTGAATTCCATTTAAAAATATAATGCAAACGATCCCAGTTTTAAGTCATCCTCCTATCATTTGTTATTTCACCCACCAGCTTAATTAAAAAAAAAAACAAAAACCTTCTATCTTATAAATCTTCTAACCCCTCCCAACTGTGAAAAAATCGCTACTTCCTATGCAGCATCTTTCATCGGTGCTAAAGTAAAGCTGATCTTCTAGAACGTGCGCACAGAGAAATTTGTTCCCACCCGTCATCCCATCTATTATGATCATCAGAGTTGAAGAGACCTAAACCGGTTTCAAAACGAAGAAACCATAGGAGTGATGAGGAATTTTTATATGCACTCGCCCAAAGTGCCATCGAAATCTTTTCAGTTAGAACTATCGAGAAGTGTATTCATCTGGGAGTGGAGTGATGCATGACCTTGATAGACTTGATGAGAACAGGCTTGCGGCAGCAATTTTATATTATTTTGTGTTTTCTCTTCCAACTAGTTGCGAAGGAGTCTGTTCAGTTTGTCAGATCAATTATACTATCTGAGGCTTTTCAGTGATCTGTTGATGTTGAGACGCAGTTCTATTTAATTTGAATTAAGAAATCCAATTTTTATTACTACTGCGAAGGATGCGGCCTCGAAGATACCTTTGGAGGTGATTTTCTTGTTTGTAACTTGAAACTTCTACGCTGTGGGAGCTGTTGGTACAATAAAACCGCAATTAACTGCTCAGATGCTTAGTGGTGTTCTGGTTTTATTGAACGAAAGGATCTATATTGATAGTTATTTCCTCGGATCACAGTTTGTAGTCGCGGCTTTAAATTTAAAAAAGAATGTGTCTGAACGTGTACATGATAAAACCGGTTATAAAATAAAATTAAAATAAAATTCGTTGGACATGTGGGCCGTAGCCCAAAATTTACACAATTATTCGTATGAGAGATGGACCTTTAAGAGACTGAATTGAGAAGCCTTTTTCGCACCATTTTTGCATTTAGATGTTTGTTTGGTCAAGATGCAAGATGTCTTGCAATGAAGCCAAACCTCTAAACGTAATTTGCCATTTTTTGGGGGTCGAACCGGGTATCAGGCTTACTCAATACCCCTGAGCCTCTGTCCTTGGGCTAAAAACTTTCTTAAGTCGCACAGAAACCAAAAGTTCACTCTGGTACCAAATTCTGCGTGTCATAACTTTTTTAAGGCCAGGTACGCACATGCGTTTTCCGCCGCATTTCTAAGCTGCAAAAGGTAGAGGGCATGACTTTAAGTGTGAACGAGCTTACATGCCACAAAGCAACAACTCTAATTCGGTCTGTTTCATATGGAAAAATGTGAAATATGGTAGCAGTTTGTTAGGCGTATTTTTTGGTGAACTGAGTATGAAATATGTTGGACCATCATTACATAGACTTGAACCATTTGGACGGGGGCTATACCCTGTTTCAATATAGATTTAAATAAGCGCTTAAAAAAATCCGTTGTTCCAACAGAAAACTCTAGACGTGTACTATTTTTGTTAAAATGCGTTGAAGGCTAATGAAATGACTGATGAGTCTTCACTGACCCCTTTTATGGAGGTTATCTTAAAAAAATATGGAGAAACACGCATATCTCCAATCAATTCATTTTTTTTTGTTAGATAATTGAATAAGTACTTTCGATCGTATGATGGGTCGGAAATGCGCTTGATGAGCAATCAGCTTGTTAGTCTTTGTCACGAAGAGCTACAGGTTGTTGGCTCTCAAGATTATGGTGCGTCCCCGGACACAGTGACAAGTAATGCATTCTCAGGTTCTATTGTAAGGACAACATAAGTGCAACGGGTGCAGGCTTTTCATGAGCCTAACTTACTTACTCGTGGAAAATTGAAAGTCAGTACTTAGAAACCCGTAATCAAAGTTTAAAGATATCGAAACCGCTTCTGAAACTTTAACGAATTGTAATTCTCATTTCTCGATATTTGACTAAAGTTTGGGGCAGCGATTATGTCGTTGGGGTCATTTGGACATAAAAAAATGTTGCCGTCCTTTAAAAAAATTCCCATCAACTAAGCAGAAAATTTCCCTTTTTCCCACAGAAAGAATAAATTATTTGTAATTTTCTATATAGAATGCACTAAATAATATTGAAAAATATAGATATATATTTCCTAATTAAAGATAAAAATAAATAAATTCAAATGAATGGATAATTGTCCGATTTGGGGTTTTTCTTAACAAAGGAAAAAAGAAAAAAATAATCCTCAAATGTAATGAGCTACTTCTTTCGCTACTTTAAAGCGATTTTCGTTAGTTTTATATCAACGAATTAGAATCGGTTGGTAGAATCTATTAGTAGACTGAAGTTTTCAAACAGTTTTGCTAAAATTTCCTTAGAAACATATTTTTTTTTGTCTCAGTTGTAATTGACGTTTGTAAATGTGACACTGGAAACAAAATGCCCAAACCAGCCCATTCTGACCTCCAAATGTGAAAGAGTCTACATCTGTCCACACTAATCGCTTATCGTTTTTAATTCAGAGCTGAGCACTGAACTGAGCTCGAGCATTATGAGCCCGCTCTGAACCAAACGTGATCAGATCGTTCTGATGTATTTATGAAAAACACTTGAGCATATAGCTGTCATTTGTTACAAAGTATTTATTTATAAATTATATATTTAGTAATTTTTATTTATTAAATGGTTTCACCTTCATATAACTATATGGTTCATTCTGTTTTTTTTTTTCTGTCAAATGCGACTATAAGTGTGTAATCAGCTTTTTACTCAGCCTGGTCAGTCAATTTATTCTGAGCTCATAGAGCGTGCTCTGACCATGCTCTGAACGAAAAAAAAACACAAATTCTAAGCTCTGATGTGTCTGAGATAAAAAAGAAATACGAACGTTTTGTATAACAGTTCAAGTTCTGCTCTGAACTTAAAAACAAAAACGCCTATTATGCGACTCTTTTGTGATTACGTCTCCACCAAAGTGACACCTTGACGGGGTATGACAAAATGTCACGACCACAATCGGACTACAATTGATTGTCACGGCTTGTCAAAGGCGATTGCTCTAAGACATTTTGTTCCTATTATGTCATTTCATTCTCTCGTGATTGAAGGTGACAGAATTGTGTCACGCCTTCTTCTAGAACCACAACTCATCTTTTGTTGAACTTAACTGTCATTCTAATTACGAAAATAAATACTATACACCATATGACAGGTAGAAACTTGTATCACTTTTGCTAGTACTTGCTTTTGAGCAACTTTTTTATAAATTCACAATAACCAATCGGGATTTCCCAGTCGCATGATACATGTCGCACTTGTACGTACATTTCTGGTTAAATCTCGCTAAGCTTATAGAGAATGTAAACAATTGATGATCGGTGATGCTGTGCACCCTTACAAACAATAAAACGATAGAGATTCCCCCGTTTAACTATCAAAATGCATCTCTCGTTGTTTGTCAATTGATTGCCATTCAAATGGCATAGCAATTAGTCAAATAGACGACGTTATGATTCACTATTGACACTTGTATTAATTTATTGTTAGACTGACTTATGGAAATGTAAATCCCAATAGGATCTTGGTCAGATGCAAGCCATATTTGCACTGAGATTGTGTTTTGAGTGTTCCCCACTCGCATTTTAATTTTAATGAAGTATTTGATTATTGCCGGTTGTTCAAAGCGAATTTTAATTTGTAAGCACATTAGCAGTGCGTACATCCAGGTTTTTTTTTTTTGTAAATTTTTAAATATTTTCGTGGGGAATATCGTGGAACTTTTCTAACATCGGCATGGTCAAAAAGGATATTTTTGATACTCGTCGTGGCAAGTCAGTCCGATAAGTCTGGCATCACTGGGTGCATGCGGGAATTCACATAAATTCACATCCTTCATATTTGATCTGCATTTCGTAGAATTCCGAAAAAAAGACGGAATTTTTGAATTCTTAAGACCAACAGTGCCAATACGACATCCATCACTCAAAGTTAGTCAGCCTGCACTTAAAATCGGTTTCCATAAATTTCCAGAGAAGCCAACATCTAGATGCCTTCACAGTGATTCACCATCCTGATACCATACCGCTTCTGTAAATCCACTTAATTCCTATTAAATGTACATTAAATTTCAATACTAATTGTGTCCGTTTCTGGGTGACTCTCTATTACAACTAAATCGAATTCCACTTAAATTACAAACCACCGATGACGATATACTGATTGTCTAATGTGACACACAGCATGAGCAATTAAACATTTATTCAAAATCCAATCATGGAAGCAGGCTCAACTGATATTTATAGATACCACAAAGTGTTACACCTGTTTAAACAATTGTCGATTTGTAACTTTAAAACAGAGAATCGCGGTTAGAAAAAGTGCCAGCTTTTACCTCTGAAAGAACAATTGATGTGTTGAGACAAAATAGTGTAATCACAACAGACATGCTATAGCACGTGCTATACAAATGTCACTTTGATATTTATGAGGAAGATCTGTTGAGGAAAAAACAAATTACAACCATTTATCACGAGTATAGTTTACAATTCGATGTACAAGAGATAGTAAATCGAAGCTTGTGCGAAGTAATCATTTTTACAAAGGTTGCGACATGGATGCGGCTTGTTTTCAGCTTTGCGGGAAACTTTTCTTTCCCAATTGAGGGAGGTGTACGCGAGTTTAATTGTTAGAAAAATAAAATTAATTGTATTTATGAGCTGTATATTTGGAGGGACGATTGTGTAATGTAATGGGATGTGTGTCTATTTTTTGGTTGTTACACTTTCATTTTAACTGAAGGGCATGCGGCAATTAAAACACTGAAAATAGGCAATTTCTCGAACTGTGTAAAGTTTTCTTCTTATAGATGAGGCCCAACAAAACATTGCCTTGTTCAAATCGTCGAACGAAATATTTCGACATTTTGAGGTCTATCAACCAAAGGCTGCAGAAGCTCAGTCTCAGATGATGATTATCCCGGCACTGCTCTGCGAAGCTCCGCGGGTATACTGCCAACACTTTAAAAGCGGTAGTCGCATCTTTCTTATGTAAACGCAGATGCTAAGTGTCAAATGTCCAGTCAAAAGCTGATCGCAGATCGAAAGATAGTGATTGCGCCATATCCTCGTAATCAAATCCTCATCTGTCCCAGATGTTCTGCAGACTAACGGAATAAGCGGCGATTGATGGCAAAATGGTCAGTTTGGTTCAAGGTTGACACCCAGATGATATTTGGCAGAACTCATGCTTAACTATGACAACACAATCGACTTGACAGATATCAATAAAACGTTCGTCGTTATCATTAAAGAGGTCTGCTCTGGGCTGTTGCTTTCACACGAAGAAAAATCACTTATTTAAAATCAACCAACTTTCGCTTTAAAATTAGTAGTGGTTAATTAAAAATAACACAGTCAACATGTGTAAGGAAACTCGGTTAAAAATAAACGATTTATCAATTTCTCGCGGTCGTAATATAAAAAAGAAAAATAAAACTGTTCAGCTGAGAGTGTCATTAACGTCATAGTATTCACTGACCCTCGCGTTTATACGATCCACAAGAATATGATCGATGGTTTTGGCTGAATAGATTAATAAACTCAAATATGATCGTAAAAATCGAGTTAATGACTTCTGATCTGCCGATCGAACTGATCATTGCAATCCATAAATATGAACGCTCGTTAACGCCCACATCGACAATACGATCAGTCACCCCTGCTCTGGTTAACCCACTTAACTTTGATTCCAGCTCACAGTGACATAGTGCACAATCGATAGATGAAGGTCACCCCACTGTTCCCATCCATTTAAGAATTTCCCATTCCATTCGTCTTTCTTTAATTTCTCCTCAATTATGATTTCCTGTAGACATAAAGTTATTTTCTACCTCACTTGCTGTCTACATTCTCTAGTACAAAACTAATTGCGTATCCATGTAGCCAATCGGTCGGTCATCTCCTGCTGCACACACATTCATCGAGTGAAAGACCTTCTCTAAGCGTTTAATGTTTTTATGAAAAAAAAAATTCCAACAATGCTGGTAACCACAAACGACGCGACGAAGTCAGTGTGACAAGCAAGTATGTCACTAGTATAATAAAATAAAAATAAAAGACAATTCACCATAAATAAGAAAAATATAAACAGCACAGTGCAGTGCATTGAGGTCGATGCGTTTTCAAAAGGAAAACACTTCATCGTCATCGAGTTGTATTGTTGTATGCATCTGTGAAATGCATGTGCACGTTTTATATAACTAAAGATGCACGCTCGCATATTTTTTTTTTTTTTTTTCTGTAAAGCGAATCATTAGACCGATTGCGGAGAAAATTCAACGCGCCAACGAAGCAATTATTATCTTTGGATGCTCACAGATTGTTTATTTTGTGTGTTGTTCGTTTGCTAAGCTTGGTTGGCGTTTTAGAATTTGAAGTTATCAAATTATCTCTCGTTCAGTTGGTTTTCCAAGTTATTCGACGAAGTGAGTAATTTTTTTCACGCCACAAATAAAAAGTGAGATTTATTCGATGGCAGAAGGTTAAAGGCTAATGGATGCCAGTTGTCTATGAAATTTTGAGCACGACAATTAATTTTTGTACTCACGAATTATAATGTTGACGATAAAGATCAACTGGATTTTGAACTCGCCAAATTATAATTGCAGGTTTATAAGAGTTGTTAAATGGTCATTCAAACTCAGCAGTATGTGTGAGGAACCAAATTTAGGCAAGAAAGTTCTGTCGGCAATACTTAGTACCTAATTGCACCGTCAAATGTAAATGTAGATGATGACGTTTGAATGAGTCTTTACCTGGGCACTGATTCCGTAATTTTTCGACCTCCAAAAGCAGCAACTAAGTTCGAAAATTACGTGTTTGATACCTTAATCCAATTCATTTTCCACAAATCTAATGAAAGCTGACGATGTCACCGTCACCCTTATCGGGAATAATATTTCCCACGGAATGTTTTCAATTCAGCAATCTGATTTACATTGCTGACAAGGGAAGCATTTCCATCGGAATTTGTTCACGATACCCCTGAGTGAAACAAATTCGGGCAGAATATAACTTCTTATGTTTCAAAAACGATATCGTCCCGACGATTATTGTTATACGGAATCGGCACCCTATCTACCTTGCATAGTCTTGAAGTTTTTTTTATCAAAACCGTATATATTTGTAAAAATAGAGTACAAAGCTGTCAAATTGGGAAGCTGCACTTTTAAAAATGTTCAGAGTTTCCACATGGGATAGGCTCCCAAGACTTCCGACGCACGTTTTTATCGAACGTCACAGAACAGATAGCATTTCTTGTGCATTTTCAGATAGCCCTGTACTAAGCTCCACCCATTCCCGAAAGTCCTAAGTTAAAAGTTAATATATAGGGTAATATTTTTGACTTCAAAATATACCTTTTGTTCTTTAGCAACAAAACTAAAATTCATTTCGAACATCTTTAGAATATAACTAGCTGACCCCGTACCGCCTAAAATTAAATAAATTATTAACATTTTTTGATAAGGTTGAACCTCTCTATTGAACAAATGAAACTCCCTTGGAATTAAATTAAGTTCAATGCATAGAAAGGACTTAAATGATTTCCGTGTCGGCTTCCTGATAGTTTTTCTTTCGCGCTACTGATCTTATTTGAGTTGGTCCGGTCAGATTTTTTCAATTAACCAAATCAACCGAAGCAGAATGTGGGCATTCGGAAATCCTCACTTCTGCTATTCGACCGAGCACATCCAGAAACGCGACACGCACACATAAGCCACATAGGCCACAAATGCCATATCACATTTAGCGATTTACGCCCACCACCCCAAAGCAAAGAGACGTAGACAACAGCGCCACCTATCGGGCTCAAAACTATCCTATTATTTAAACTGCAACCATCCATACACATCCACAAAATTTCATTTAAAACGGTTGAGGGGCTTCGGAGGTCGACAACACAGGAATGTTCACCAGAACACATGCAAAGACCGTATATCCATAGAGACCTTGCTATTGATGTCACCTTTCATTTTAAATTTCCAGTAACAAAATCGGTTCACGCATTAAGAGAACATCAATTCAAGCACAATGCGACTCATTTTGATATATATTTATTGAAGGAGACAGATGAAAAGGAAATATGCCTACATTGCCACCTGTTGAGAATTTTCCGAATTTTAATTTTTTCTTTTACCATCCCTGATTCAAGACAAACAAAACAACAAAAAAATCATTCAAATCCGTTGAGCCGTTCTTAAGTTTTTATTTATATATAAGTCGTGGAAAAAACCCAAAATGTACTGAAATTCATGTGTTCTTTCACGCACAACACACACATACGTTTTCCTATTTCAACAAAACTTCACAAAAACCATATATAGACCAATGCCAAGGATGTGTGAAAGTTTGGATAAAATCGGTAAATGCGTTAAGGCGTAAATCGGCGACAAACGAACACAATTTTAAGGCTCAATTTTCATATATGTATATAGATGGGCACAATAGGCAGTGCCAGAGCCCCTTGAAAGCTCTCCCGCTCTTTCAATCTAATCTAGAATATTATTGCTAAAAATCCATTTTTCTTATTGGCCAATATTGTGCCAAATATTTTATTTCATTTTAAATGGCGCCCAACATTGGACTTTCACATTTAAATAGAAAAACAAATAAGAAAGCTGCAGACATGAAGTCGCTTGAGTTCATTGGATCATGTCCATTTAGTGCCAGCTTTTGATGAAAGTTCCAGGACTTGCAATATACTCTAGGACATAGTCAAACAAAACAATAGACTTTCACTAGTTTGGATGCGTGAAATCGATCAGTATGCAGGTGGGGGCACTGCTTCATCGGATTGCAACAAAATTTCATTTATACATCAAAAACAAAATGTAAGCAGCGGGATAAAAATGAGAATAAAGCTGATACATGGTTTCTAAGGCAAGAACCGCATAAACCTGTTAAGCACTTGTAAGCGCTGTGAAAATTCCAAATATTTTATTGACAACTTACTAACACTGAATTGAACAGTCTTCCATAGTCACTGCTTACATTTAAGTCTCCATTTCTTTGCGGTCGGCAGTGGTGCTGGCGCAAAGTGATTGCCTATTGATACTCCGAAAATGAGAATCGATCGCTAAAATAACTAAAACCACTCTCTTTCGTTTTACATCTTTGTCTCGTTTTTTTTAATCAAGCTTCTTATAAACAATAAATTGCAAAATTAAAGAAAAAAATAAAAATATCCCTACTGAGTTTACTACTAGATGTGATAGAGTAACATTTTGTTACCGCCTTAGGTATATGCGGCGTGTATTTCCTTGCAGAAATTAAAAAAGAAACGAGTTAGAAGGGTTTGATTAAAAGATTTTGTTTGTGCCAACCTTATATCTTTTGTTTAAATGTTGTACCATGTTGTTTTGTATTTTCACACAGAAAATTAAACGTTAAACAAAGCATAGCAGCCCATTCAGTCTTCTGCTTTAAGTCGATTGTTTTAAAAGAAAAAATATCCCCCGACAGGGCTCTGAAATGACTTGAATGCTTTAGGAAATACATGCGGCAAGTAAAGTTTACATAAGAAATGGACGCCCGTTTTTTTTATGATGCAGTTTTGATACCACAATCAAATGAATTTTCAGTTTGTTTTAAAAATGTGCATCTCCTAACTGAAGGTACACATATAACAATATTATAATATAAACAGCAAAAACATCTCGCGTCACATTCTGACAGTTAAAAGCTGAATTTGAAAAGTTGGCATAGATGGGCCAAATCCATTTAAATTCATTCAATCGAAATATTTAAAAAAAATTCACTTCGAATAAACCTGCCAATCGAATTAAATTTTATTCTCTTCCATTTGTATACTAACCACTGTTCAAAAGAACACCCGAAAATAAATGTTAAACATAAAATTCCTCGTGTAATGGCAGCCCTATTCATCGATCGAAAATTTGGAGGCTGTTTCAACTTTTTCTTATCGAATGTCTCCAAACTGAAGGTCGAAAGTATTGAAAAGAAAATCTCTGTTAGCCATGCACTTGCCGGACCCACCTAACACTGCACATGTAATGTACTTCCATTAATCGCCAAGCAAATGCACCTCAATTACATTCCGTTCTTGTGAAATCCACCTTAATCATTCGCAATTAAAAATATTGTTTTTAAATACCCTACAAAAAACAAAAATGACCTTTGTCGAATGCAATAGCAGGTTTTTTTTTCTTATTCCCCTTTACTCACGTCTCACGCCTCAAACCGCGATGCAAGATTTTTTTTTAAGGCTTCCACGACCAACAGGGTCTGATCTTAAACACCACTTGTAGTAGATCGCAATATGCCCTTAGAGCAAGTAAAACTGATACGCAACAAGCAATTTTTCTTCGATTCTGAGTAGAGTGTTTAAATTTAAAGCAGCAGTTCCGGGTGCCGTTTAATTTATTGTATTTGACGAAATAAAATATATACGCGGCTTGAATACGGTTCAAAGTTAATTTGTTAATCATAACGCCGCATGCAGCATACTTTATTTATTTCTTTTTATGAATCCTAAGAAATAAAAGCACACATACAAAAAAAGCGAAAGTGAAAGTGAAGTGACTGTAGCGCAACGCAACAGTAGCAGTTTAAACATAATTTGCTATAATTGCTCTTGAATTTTATTGTAATGTGAATTATTGTGTTTTTTTTTTGCATAGGGAATTTTTTGTGTTTTGGGGCACAAAACAAAAATCAACCATTTAGTTGGTAATTAGACATAGTTAGGGGGAAAATAAAAATCACAACTTCACACACATAAAATGCATGGCCAAAGGAATAAACTGTGCACAAAGCTGTCCAGCACGTTTCTCAGGAAGTGGTGTAAGTATATACATTTGTTTATTTATTTAAGTGAATTTCTATGCACAAGTATATTGTAGGAGGATCAGTACGTACGCCAGGGATTTATTAAACAAAATTGGTTCAGTTGGTTGGGCGGGACATTCGCGATATAAATCCTTCGAAATGCAAAAATAAACCGGAAAAGGTCCATTGAGAAATGAGTGGAACTATCATGCAAAGAGTTATAATTTTTAGTTAACACTAAATAAAGTTCTCATTGCAAATAACTCAACGAAGCAAGTCTTGCTATGACTTGATTTTAAGAAAATAAATTTTTTGCTGTCTTCGTTAGTGCATGAATATTTTATGTTAAAATTGTTGATTGTTTATGTGTCAAACAAATTAATCAATTTAAATGTTAATGCACCTACTTCAGTTATTATTAAGGGCTTACAAGTTAAACGGGTAATTTCATCACCATCTGATAAAGTTGCCATTGGGCAGTGATTTTTTTTGTGGCATCGCATAACCAGTACAATGTTTGCATTTGGATTGCACAGCCCAACAGACGTCTGTGTTGCAAAACAGCTCAATTTTCAATATGAACTGATTATATGTATGAGAGTAATTTGGTGCACATTCCACTTTTTGAATTGTCAATTTTTTTCTAATGCTAATGAAATAAATTTGCAATTTTGATTGAACTGCCCTAAAATTAGTGCCACTACATACAACCACAAAAATAAACAGTCTTTATTTTAAATAGTTTTAAAAATATATATATTGTGTGTGAAATAGGTCCATAAGGTACTCTAGGCTTAAAGCCTGTATATATATTCTTTCTCGAAGCAAATACAGTCTTTGATGTGTGTTAGACATTTATATGACATTGCGCAGTGAAAACTGCTGTGTATAAGTTAAAGTAGCATACCTACCTTAAAGTAGTTTTCAGTGATATCTGGCAACATCTTCTCAAGGACATAAAACCTAAGATGTGGTTGACAGAGATAGCGTTTTTCGGGGTCACTCAAATTGAATTCAGCCTACAGGTCAGACGTGTATCGCCAGTAATTAGTTTTAAGTTCTTTGTTGGAATTAAAAAAAGATGTTGGATTAAAGAACGCGTGCAGTCTTTTTATTTTATACATAACAAAAACAAGAACTGGTCTTGGTGTAATTTGTGTGTTTTTCAGTAGTTGAACCTTTAACTCCTCGCTCAATAGTCCAAGACACGCACCAGTGATCTACAGCGCTCACCTCTTGGAATTATAGAAATACAAAATTACGTGAACTATATTCATGAAAGTAAAGTAAGTTTCTGATATTTCTCTTTGAAAACCTTCATCAGGGTAGTTTTCTCTAGAATGATTGTCAGAAAACCGCGCGAGAAGATCTCGGTTTTTCTTTTAAAGAACTATTACCAAACGTACCTACTGTTCCTCTTGAGGGCATTATTTAAATCCTTCGGCTGCTTCGTGATTTGCGACAAAATTGTCGACACTTTATTTATAAAAGAAAAAACCTTTTCTTTGGCTGAATTTAATCTGTCTGTATGCACTTTGATTTATAATTTGAGGTAAAATTCAGTTGGATTTGTATGCAAAAGAATATTTTTTATGCGACAAAAATTCAAAACATTTTATAGGACGGAAATTTGAAAATTTGAACTGGAAAATTTGACAATATTCAGAATTTGTTGAAGACATTCAAATGTGCTAATCTGTCAGGTATAACCAAGTTGCCAAATGAATTATTTGGGCTAAAATTTGCAAGCACCTTTATAAAGTTTTGATCTCTTTTGCATTCAGGGCCAAAATCTGACCAACTTTAGGCAACTTTGCCTACGATTTTCAAATGCAAAAGAATAATATGTCTGATAGTACAATTAGCCAGTTTATGAGTCTCACAATGTACAAATTTAGCAACAAAAACATTTCAAAGATTTCATTTGAACTACAACAATTAAAAACGCTGTCGAAATCAAGTTATGCTACACTAACTTTAGTCTTTATATGGATGAAGTGACCTCCTGATCCTCACTTTAACCTCAAAATTATATTTAATTTAACTGAATTTTTTACAACTAGTAAATTAGTTGATAGGACTTTAATAACATTTTTCAAAAAATAAGCTTTGACAACTAAAGCAAATAAGAACCAAAAAAATGTACTGACAGCACCGAGTCAACTGTCTTTCTTTTCATCTTCAAGATAAAGCAAGCAATACAACAACTTAAACTGATGACCATATTAGCTGGTTTAATCGAGACAAAATAATAAAAAAAAAAACCATCAAGTACATCGTGCTCGCCACAGTGTGAATTCGGTCATTGAAAAGCAATTCAATTGAGTAGTCTTCCCACTGATTGTTTTTCAATTGTTTTCTTTTATAAACAAAACAATATCATCATCGTTACGATCTATCACTTCTCACATCTTGATCTGATCTCAGAGAACATGAGTTGGAGAACAACAAAAAAATAACAATCATCAGAAGGTGGCTTCCTCAAATCATCAGCTGGCTACTTGAAAGACAATTATGTAACGACCTTGAATGAAACACAAGACCGACAAATGAGCAACAATGAAGCGTTAAACGGGGGACAACTGATAAAAAAAATAAGAAAACCTACAAGCTTGCCAAAAATATACTTGTAAATAACCTCGCAGTGTCGTCAAGAAACAAAAAAAAAAACTTCACAAGCTTTCATTTGTCTGTCGCTAGAGGCTGCCACCATCATCAGTTTTTTTTTATGGATGGCAAATTTCTCAAAGAAATTTAATGAAGCAAATAAGAGGAAAAGACAACACCTCATGCCGTTATATAAGCAGAATTTGCAGAGCTGTTATGAAGCTTTTTCTGGCAAAAAAAAAGGAAACAGATAAAACCGAAATGAGGTCGCACGAGATGAAACCTAGGATTTCTTAGAAACCAAGAAGCTGGGTCCGTCTTTTAGGAGAATTGCGAATACGTTATCTAATTAAAAAAGGGAATAACGTTTTTTTTAGTTCTCAATCCCCGTTCGAAGTCAAAAACCTTTCTCAAGATCGATCTTCAGCTACAAAATACAATAAACTTGAATGGCGAGTCGATTTGGCGAGGTGAATGAAATTCCAATTTCAATTTCGAAGAGAGGGTGAAGGTTTTTTTTTGTGTCCCCCCATTCAAAATAAACAAAAAAAACTAACTCGGATTCATAGTTTCGCGTTACACAAGTTTCGGTGTGTAGAGTTATTTTATAGCCTCATCTGCATAATAGCCGGTAATGGTATCATGCGTGTTCATGCGTTTGCGATATACTTATGTGTGTGCTGGTGGGTCTTTTTTTCCCACATGGGGGTGACATAACTCCACTCGTGTGCAAGGCAATAGAGCTTGGTTAAATGCAAACTATGCGTTTTACCGCAGAAAATTACTCAATACATTTGAGGTGACGCGGTGGTTTTTACCAACACACGTCGCAAAACGTCGTCTGTGACTGTGACAGCAACTGAAATTTAAAGACGGCATAATTCATTTACACAAGATCGGGTTTTTAAGCCCGAAATAAGGAAGCTATTAGATCCTAAACGTAAGGTCAGATTAAATAGGCTGAAAGGCGGTATTTGTTGTATAGAATTTTAGTGCAACTTAGATCAACTTATTATTTAAGCATTAAGAAGTCAGCCTTGTGAAACATAATTATTCATCAACAGATTGTGGTCCTAGTTTAGGTCATTATTTAGATATTAGAAATATTAAAGCTGGCCAGAAGTTATACTGTTTTAAGAATGTACCTTTGGGCAAGTTGTTTTTTAGTTCCGCTGTTAGCTAATTTAATGAGGAAGAAATACAATTTTTTTTAACTACGTAATAATTTTGGGTCTTATTTCTAATTTCTTTATTACCTTTGCCATAAATTTACTGAAGGTCAATAAAGATAAGTTTTTGTATATAGAAAACGTCGCCATATAAAGAATTCTTTACAAATTTAGTTTTGCCTGTGTTTTTGATCACGCAATGAACATTCGCATTACGTTCGCTTCAAATTCCCTGAAGACGATTCCATTTACCGGCAGGTTCTTCTGACAATCTCAGGCGATATATTTTTCCCCCGAATTGGTTGACGTCGTGACGTGTCTCTGTAGAAGATTAGATGAATGAGATCCGATATAATAAAACAAAATGCAAAAGAGGAAAATGCGAACAGTTGGAGGAAGCTTATAAGATTATGCCATCCTCCGAGAGATCGATTTATAATTTTCGCGAGTTCAAAGAAGAAAAGTTTAACTAAAAATGTCACAGCTTTGTATGCAGACAGATTCCCAATTCATAAACTGAACAAAAAATAACAAAAAAAATATTTCTCGAGTTTAAGTGATAGTATTTTTTATTTTTAATATGCAGACTCTGTTGGATAATGCGCTGGAGCTCTCAAAATGTAGTAACACTTCAGCAAAACTTTATTAAAAGATCAAACTCAATCTGGATATAAAAACGAAATATTGTGAGCCTCATAAGCATTTTTAGTTTCAACCTTCAATGTAGGGTTTATTTTTTACATAAATTACCCAATCGTGAGCTTGTGTTGATCTCGAGACTAGAATTTTTCAAGTACCACATGTTTTTCAATACACTTTACTTATGTTCAAATTTCACACATGAGAGCAATTCTACCATGAATATAGCTTATAGGTGTCAAAATCAAATCAGTATTCATCATCTAAAATAAAACAAATCCCAAAATACTCTTTGAGTGTTGACATATTATGCACACACTTTGAATCGTTGAATATATTGGAAAAACCCTGTAACGTTGAATTTATCAACTCAATTTATAACTTTTACACCCTATCATGTGTATCCACATCCACACGCATACAGTTAAGTGTTTTCTAATATCATCTGATGGAATTAAGTACCTTCTTATTTACTGATTTATAATCTTTAAATGGTTATGAATTACGTAAACACAAACAACTTCATGTGGCATATCCAGTTAATAGCTGAGTTCATTTTTTTACGAGATTTAAAATAATTACAGCATTAATTACAATACGAGTTATAGTTGCCTTTAAACGCATGAATAAGATCAGTTATACTCGCAGAGAAATCTAAATCTATTATTGTAGTGGTTGTATTAATCTTTTCTTTTTTGTTTAATTAACAAGCTCAACAACTTTGATAGAGAAAGTAATTAGAAAATGTTTAACTATATGCAAGTATATTTAAAATGTTGTTGTCCGGTGATTGAAAGGCACAACTCAAAAGACAGTAAACCGGCAGAAGAATCGTAGATTTAAATTGATTCATCTACCAAATACTTTGTTTTAAATTGTGGATATGATTTGATTGACTAACGTAAGCCAAACTTTTATGTTATGTTTCTGTGCAAACTGGATACACTGAGTGACTTCTTGTAGCCCGATTTTGATGTTGTCTTATTTTCACCGCCGCCGGCCCGCGAATTGGATGCTTTTCATCCAATTTTCCTAGAAGTAACTATTTAAGGCGTTTCTATATGGCACATGTCACATGACTGAAATCAAAAACAATTCAGTTTATTTCTAGCATTTAATTTTGAACTTTCTCATCCAAATCCAAATGACATTCAAATAGAGAGTATAAAAAAAACATTAATTTGTTAGCTGAGTTCTATTTGAATCCATTCCAATATAAAACTTGTAACAGGGTTACCTTTGGACACATTAATTAAATAAATAGTTGTCCGAAGGCAGGCTAGGCCTAGCTTCTTACAACCATTCGTTTTGTGTGGGTTTTTTTGGCACGAATGGATGGGATCTACAATTTTATGCCGAGTCCAAACAGCTAATTGAGAAGCTCTTTCATGACAGTTGTACTCTCGGATGTTTGTCATTGTCAGACGTTCGCGAGTGGTGGCGCAGTGAAAAAAACTTGAATTGGAATTTTTTTTTTTTGGGATTCGAACCTGGGACCCCTCGCTTAGTAGTTCACAAACACTAACCACTGCACACACATTAATTGGTTTCCTTTTTTTTTAAGAATAAATTTACGTTTTTTAAAAACGTTCGAAAATTGCTAAGGAACGAATAAACTATATCCGTCCGCTTGAAATTTTTTTATAAATAATATTTTTATCTTTTCCTTAAGCAGCACATACAAATTTGATAAGTTTTAACAAAGGTTACATGTTCCACCGTCTTTCGGGCGGTGACTAAAGCATCTAAGATCTTGTGGCGAACTGAGCTGCTTGAAATTTAATACATAAAATAGTTTTTTTCTCTAAAGTAATGAAGCTTACATTTTTTTTTTATTTTTTTTTTAAATAGCGACTCCATCATTATCATTTTTTTTATAGTTGTTAATTAAGTGCGAATTTCAATGCTAAAAATCCACTTTTAAAATTTAATTTGTAAGATAAAAAAAAAATAAAATAAAATAAAAATAAAAAAACCTAAGTATAAAACGTTTTAGTAACGACAATAATTGCTATAATAATAATTCATTTCCGCTCCGTATTCATGCAAAATGCTCTTCAAAGTAATGGGACATTAAATTTATAAAATTTATTTAAAAATGTATGAACAAATCTTATATAACCTTCAGTCAAATAAACGTGTACGAATTTTGATACACACCGCATTTATGGCATCAGGTTTCTACGATGATACGTTCAACCTTTTCAAATCAGAATTAATGTGCTATTCTGATTGGGAATAAATGTTTATTTTAAAATAAAATTACAGCTGCTATACCTACGTACTCGTGAGCTCAAATGGCAACAGTAGCCAAAATCAATTCGAAAAGATGATCAAGAAGGCTGGCACAACAGATATTTGCATAATGTGTCAATATTAAATATTTGCCCAGCAGGTGACTGTATGCAAGTAGTAACTGAGGTGCTGATTCTAAAGTTTGTTTACACTAGTCACTGGTTTGACTAACCTATACAAAAACTGCCATCGGCGTACATCTACAAGCGCTAAATTTTAGCAGTGAAAATCTAATGAAAACTGGTTTCACACATTGTCACGCACATGTGATAGTGGATAGGTGATAGCACTTGAAGAATTCTCCAGATTTTCATAAGCAAATAAATCTTTTTTGATGTCCTCGCATTTCTGTACAGCAGCACAGTCATAACAAACGAATGACATTTGCCAAAATGTGCGTCACCAAGGCCAATTTAAAGTCAACTTGTGCACAGTATTTATTTTTTTTTAACGGTCGTACTTCTAACTACTTGTATTGTGTTAATTTTGCTTATTGCTGACGCACTTATTTGGCTGGCCCAACGTGCCCAGAATACCCAAATGAAGCTCCATTCCGATTTAATGCCGAAAACGTCACCACCCAAAACTAAAACAAAAATGGTTAAAATTGCGAATTTTTATTAGCAACATTAGTGCCAGCCCAAAACGAGCTTACACTGTCGGAATGTTAAACACACTTATTGTTGTTAATTTTGGGGTGAAACCTTTACCCGGTCCAAAAATCAAGTTCATTGCTGGAAATGTATTTTTTAACAATTTCTCTTTTTTATTTACAGGGGTCACAATAGCATTTGCAGTATGCCTACTCATTCTTGGTATTCTAGTCGCTTGCGGATTTTCTGCACTAATCAGTCATATTCTTGACCATCAGGTGGCATTGAGGCCAGGTGGCCAGACGTATGGGTGGTGGTCGAAACCACCAGTTGAACCGAAAATGTCACTTTATGTTTACAACGTCACAAATGCCGATGAATTCCTGAATAATGGCTCAAAACCGGTCCTAGACGAGTTGGGACCCTACGTATACGTGTAAGTATAAATTCGATTTTGATTTGAATTATTTTTTTTCGATCAGCGAAATTCGAGGCTTTGATAGAAGTTTCTGTTATTTTTTATGCATTCGAAAAATCTGAACAAATGTGGCATGTCATGTAATAATCAATTAAACTCATCAAGTTGTCAGTTAGGGAAGACACTTCATTAGTCATAATTGGATTCGTAAAACAGTTGCATGTTTGTTGTGGCGGGTATATTCAGTGTAACCGGAAGTTGGCTTGTAACTGCAGCATGGCTTGGAACTTATTTTGTTGGTGATTACCCAGCGAACACGTGCGCAATGTGCATGGCATGCGGAAATTGAGACGCCCACAGGGAAAACTTGAAATCTTTATGTCTCTTGAAAGGTGTTGGTCTTTTGACACCACGTTTGGAAAGGTTGCGTGGGTGTGGGAGGCAACAATTCGGGTTAAAAAATGACAAGAGTTTTGTCACCCGTCACCCGTCTTTATTTACATGAATCGAGCAATGTCGATTTAAAATTATATCTGACATTTTTGTATCACTTTTTGCAAAAGTTGCGAATGGAATAATACATTTTTTAATTTATTTTGAATTTAAACGGGTTTTAAGACAAAAAAGTGAAGAGGACAACTGGGTCGCAGGAAACTTTCTCGTTCATTACATGTTCATATGATGTGACATGTGACAGTATAAATTTAAAATTAATGTATAGGTAATGAGAATGGAGTTTTCATTTCTTATCATTACACATCTCTGCCCACCAACCTACAAGTTTCTATCTAAAACATCGTTAATATCTTATCGGTGCGCGTTCGAGTATTCCAAGCTGAGAAAGAATTTTGCTTCCTTTGTTGTAATGCGAAAGACTACTCTCTACTTTGGGGCACTTTTTATAACCCTATCCATATTCTTATCCCTCACAGGGGCATGGAACTATTAAAACGCCTTTTCGGCGTCCATTTTGAAATAATTTGTTTTAATTTTCTGAAAAAAAAATACCTTGACTTATTTTGTTTCAAAAAAATGTCTGCCACTATAAGGTTAAAAAATTTAAGTTTTACATTGAAAACTAATATTTGTAGTATAGTAATACAATTTTTCGGAACACGGTTAACTCATGTATTTTTTTAAAAACCCATTGGAAATAAATTCCAGCAAATGGCCATTCTTTTTAATGCTCAGATTTGAGATATGGTGCGTTCGTAATTTGGCAATATGCCACGAAAGCCGCGAATCTTGGAGGTTATTTAGAAAAATTTAAGTGAAACTCAATTATATTATAGTGTATTTTAGAAAACGATTGAAAACAATAGCCATTAGTTATGTTTAAAATAACAATCACCAGAACTTTTCTCTATATTGTGACCGACATGAAACCTCCTTTCTAATTATAAGATCGATTAAAAATTATAGAATACTATGACTAATAAAAGAAAATTAATCTTCTCTATTGCAAAAGAATAGCTCGTTTAAATATATTCATCACTATCTAGAACAAACGTATACTGCTTCTTCAACCGATCACCTCGACCTTTTCACCAACAAAGGCTAAACACCACTTTTCCAATGCTGCACTTTGTTATAAAATTTTATATACTGAAACTATAAAATAAAAATAATCACAATCGGATAAAAGACGCAATAAGTTACAAGTATTTATTAATCGAGTCATTACCGAACAACCTTTGTCAGAAGGTGTACACGGTATAAAAAGTGTATGCAACCTAAGTTCGTAAGACATTCTAAGCTACAAATCAATTTTTCACACCAATACAACAACAAAAAAAGACACATTTCTACTCAGTAAACTTAATGAAACCTGATTTATTCCATCGCAACCTAACTAATTGGGATTAATTACAGCCATTTACTGATAATTTCATCCGATCCAAGGCTTTCCTTGTAGACAATTCGATGCGTGTCTCGGTGAAACTCATCTCAGTTGAGTAAGAAACTAAGCCTATGTGATTGTACAAGTCAAATGCGCAGGTTTTGACAAGCATTTGACACAAATCATTTGAGTATAATTCAATTAGTACGTAAGTGAGCTAGATATCACGATTGTCACACACGTCTGAGGTGAGGAAAACGAAAGTGCTCTTCGTTCAATATTCAGAAACATGGCTACGCATTGTTAGTGAAAGTTCTACATTGTGTTGATTTGATTGACAAGTAGCTTTTTTATATGACATAACGTGTAACGCAATTGGCTCATTTTTTACAGCCACAATGGCGTTGCTGAGTAGCATAGTGTCGTGTGTCGTTTGTATTACATTTGGGGAGGTGCGTACGACAATGGTTTCCGGTGCCACAGATTGGGCATGGATTTTAGATTTTACTACTCAAAAAGTGACACAATGTGGAGAGTGGGGCACCTTTGAAAACTTTTTACTTGCAAGTCTCATAAAATCATATATTTTTGAATTTTTGATCTGTAACTTATTTTTTCTTTTAGAAATGGAACTCAGCTTTAGTTTAAACGCATAATTCTGTCTGTTCTTTCAAGATTTCGATTTATTATTATTTTTTGAATGAAGCAGGTCCTTATGTTCAAAGGTGCCCCCACCTCTGTGGGGCAATCATTATATTAATACGTGACCATCAAAAGTTTCGGTACACTTTTTAAGTGTTTATTATGAAATGAGGAGACTAAAACTTGTATCATTCGAAAAATACTGTGCCATAGATGTGCACAAACCCAAAACCGTGGGTATATGTCGCCATTAAGACTGGTAAAATGAAGTTAAGAATTCGCCATATAAAATGCTTTGTCGCCGCAATGTTACCATAGTAACTCTATCAAAAATAAGTCATCAAAGATTAGAACCTATTTTCCATGGAGCGAATCATTTACCAATAAAGAAATTCAATTTACGTATCCCTAAAAGTAAGCAATTGTTTAAATTGCATTTTTGATCAAATGAAATTGTTAAAGCTTTTCTACACTTTATCTTTTTTGCCATTTAAATTTTTTTGTCATAAATAGACGTGTTGCTATATAAGTATTTTATGCGGGGGTCCCTTTTTCAGCACGGGTCTGTTTTCGTTTACATTTAAAACAAAAATGTAGCGGCAACGCTGCTGTGTTTTTTGCTTGACCTGCGCATGAAATTTACAATTAAATCTTAAGTTATGGTCGATTTTTCGACCACAAGCGACGCTCGTTTGTATAATCTTACAAAGAAAAAAAAAAGTTGGTAATGCAACATAAAAACATTCAACACGAGCTAGTTTCTAGCGACTACTGAAAAGATGACCGAAGGCCGTTGACGTTTAAAGACAACAATATTGCCAGGATTAAAATTTAGTTTACGCTCTCAAATATTTTTTAAATAAGGTTTTATTAGTAATGTTCAAAGGTACACCAAGTTCAAAGGTGCCCCACTCTCCCCTATTTGTCTTGGAAGCGATATACCTAGAATATTTCGATGATTTTCGATCGACTTATAATAAATATTAGTCTTGGCTTTAAATTCACGGAAGCTCAAAATTGGAAAATTTCAACACTTTTATGATCTATTTTGATAAACTGAAATTTAAAGCCAAAACTAGAAACTAAAAACTAATAAATCCAAAAATATTCGGCGCAGTGGCTTAGTGGTGAGTGTGTTGGACTACTAAGCGAGGGGTCCCAGGTTCGAATCCCAAAAAAATAAAACCAAATTCCAACTCAAGGTTTTTTTCGCTGCGCCACCTATCGCGAAAGTCTGACAAACATCCGAGAGTCATGACAGAGCTTTTGGCCGTTTGGACTCGGCATAAAATTGTAGATCCTTTCCATTCGTCCCAAAAATGAAAAACTCACAAAAAACAAATGGTTGTGAGAAGCTACGCCTAGGGTCCCTATACGGACCTGTTGCGCCAATTATTTATTTATTTATATGATGGTATTTGCTTTTAAACAAACACGAGCATTTTTCTATACCAATAAACGTTTTTAGTTTTGACTCATTCAGTTCACAGTGGCTATATTTTCCATAGTGTCTCACAATTGCGAAACTATGGAAAATATAGCCGAAAATTTAAAGTCGTGACTTAAATTTGTGTTGGTATCGCGCACTGTAAATTCTGGCTTCATCTACTATTAAAGTATTAATTTGGGAATATAGGCGCCATAGTCCGGAAGTCGAGTTTTCGACTAGTTTTTCAAACAGTTGGAGTTGTATACAGTAACATCATCTGCATTGTGAAATGAGGATGAGGTAGCTTAACGTAGGTCTACTATCGGTTAAATGGCAAACTAAAATGGGAATAAATCGGCTATAAGTTGTCAAATTCATTGTCGCTGTAAAAAGTGGTGCCAATTGCAAGAAACAACTATAAAAAATACTGCGTATTATGTTATTCTTTATTTTCGACTAGTTTTCGAGCAGTTTTGGTCGTTATTCATGCACCAATTGAATGAGAATTGCAAAGCCAAATTAATTACAAATCAGCTGTTGGCTGTCAAATCGATTATCACCGGAAAAGTGCTGCCAACTCGAAAAACATAAGTTAATAAGTTTAGTTAAGAATGCATTATCCCTTCTACTGAAATCACAAGGATGCTTAATTTGATGTGCTGCAGAAGGAGAAATTCTATTAAGGACACCAATTTGTCCACGGGTGGACCCATTACCCGTGGACCTAAGAAGTAAATTGCAAATTGGTGTCCTTAATAAAATTGAATTTCTTTAAAACAAAAAGAAATTATTACTTGCCATCTACAACTTTCAACGTCGCAGGTTCAAAGAACGATTTATAAATCCGCCTTAAACTGAGAAACCACAAATCGCGGTAACAATCAAACAATTTTCAGACGAATTAGCCAACTACGTTTCGATGTAACAACTCTATCGTGAAATAAATTTGCAAATAGCCTTTCCATCTACTACATACCTACATCTGAGTGTGATAACTCTTTCCTGTAATCCAATGATCTTTATTTGGCTCTCATGTCACACACGCTCCCGTATGGCCAGCAAGCATTTCTATATACACCTTGCCACCATCAAAAGAAAAGTAAATCAAGCGATTGTCTTACTTCCTCTTCACCACTCACATGCGAGTACATTCGTGCAGATATACGTACATGAGTATGCCTATTCCAAGCTGTGCCGATTTACTACAACCGCACTAAGAGAAAGTCAATCATTACATCAACATGACTCAGTACGAAACAAGTTTATCTCGGCCTATGCTCAAGTATTTAGCGCAATGCTTTTGTCGTCTCTGAGCTGTTTTCACGCGATTTACAACAAACCATCAGACACACAAACATACAGCCATCTGATGTGCATAGACCGCACTGGCCTGACAGTAAGAAAGTTGCGTGCTCTATCTGGATCTAGATTCGAATCTGTGTTAAATGACCACCATTACTTATAAGCAGTAATGAGCTGGTTAGAGGCCTCCTTTTTCCTCTATCACGTGCTTAAATTTCAATCATTCGAGGGATCAACAATTATGCAACAAAAACACTAAACAAAATTGAACCGCACTCACTTGAAATCAGTGCAAAAATAGTCACTGTCTCTCGTAAGCTCGTCCATCTGGATCAGTGGTTTTTATTAACTATGTCTGAGAGAGCACACCATCGGGGGAGCGTTAAATTAATTTCTGAAGCGCTTTGCCACACAACAACAAACATCAAACTCTTCGTTAGGTTTTCAAGTTAATACGAAAATTTGAATGTCCAATTGAGTGTGTCGGTGCAAGCAGGTGGCAACGGCAATGCATACCAAATGAGCACGAAAATCCAATGTCCGTGTGTAGGTGTTTGGCATCTCATCGGACGCGGTATTTGGAAAAGAAATCGTGATCGCGCGGCCCCTAAAGTCGAGCTAGACACGCTGAGGTTAAAGCGTGTCGGTCCGCGCCGCGCCGCTTGTTTGTTTGTTATTTATTTATTGTGCTGGCAGAAGATGTACTTATGCAATGGCACTCGGTTTTGTTGCAATAAAAGTTGCGACCAATTATGTTGGGAAACATTCGATTCGGGCTAAAACTGGTTGCACCTATAGGCACACTACTTTCTGCGTGCGCATCATCAAATCGGTTGTGTTGGTGTTAAGTGGAATCCTCACTCTGACCGAGTGGCAAACGGCAAACCGCGTCGACAAGGTCAAGGTGTTGCTTGAGTCACAAATTGTGTGTGCAATAGGACTTGTTCGTTTTTTATTCGCTTTGAATTGTTTACAAGCGTAAGATTTGTTGATTCATTTGTGATGGGGAGCCTGTTGGATGTCTGCAGTTGTTATGCCATCAACGGATGTGTATAGTACCAACAAAAAAAACTGAAAAACCTTTTTCTATATGTATTTTTGAGGGTGATACAATTAATATAATATACATTTTTTTTTGTTAATATAAATTTGTTTATTTGTTTATTTGAAATAGAGTGGCTTCGTACAATTAAGAACCAAGTTCTTTTACTAGTGCACAAGATACGGGAGAATAATAGAATGACAACAATATTAATACATAAATACAAAATACAATTATTGTTATTCTAAAATCGAGGCATGGAGGTAGTCAAGTCAAGGTCCTACAAATTTTAGAGTTCTATCGCCGAGACGATGGACTTGCTATCCACTCAGAGCTAAGGTTGGATGTTTGATAGCAGCATGCAGTTTAGTCTGCACAAACATAAGAGAAGAGACGATGATGAATAAAACGGTCGTCAAAAATTCAAAAACGACATCCTCCAGAAGAACAGCGATCAAACCGCCTTTTAACAAAGTTCTAATGGTTTATAAGTTGTCGTACTATTAGCTGGAGGCTTTTATACTGAATTGCTGGCCCTTTTTCAGTAGCAGTTTTAGAGCATTTTGTATATCGTGAATAGTCCCGGAGCCATTCGTGAAAGACGACTTTGTGTAGGTATAAATTTCCTCTCAGACTCGTTTCAAAAATGATTAAAAATTTGGAATCGAAACTCGAAATCTCGAAACTCCGAGACTCATCCATTCCTTTTTAATCGAGCCTTCAAGCTTCAACATTTTAAGGGAAGGAGAGCTTCAACTAGGGCAGAGGTAAGTTCAATAGGTATTTCGAAAATCCAGCAATGCCGCGTTTACCTGAGGGGCTAGTCTGCTAAACACTCGATGATTTCCAGTGTATTAGAGTCAATAAGACTCTCTTCGGTGACCCGTGTCTTACGACAAGCACCCTGACACTGGCAGAAAGCTGAGAGCACTTTAGATGCCTTCATCTTCGAATATTTCATTCAATGGAGCTGCCAAGGATGACTCCAGGGCATTGCACTTCCTTTGAAAGTTGCACGCCTTTCAGTACTAGTTGTGACAGACTTGGCAGGTTTCCTATTTTAAGAAAATTAAATTGAAGGTCTATCTTATCCCAATGAAAACGCACGAAATGAAATGTTTAAGAGAAGTTTTTCCTGTGATCCTCTATAAACCTGTTGCGCGGTCTGTTTACCTTATCACCGTAAGCTCATAACCTGTTCACTAGTCACCGATCATATCTAGAGCCGCCTGTGTGGATTCGCATAAACGCTTGTAAGAATATGCGCGTCGAAACCAGACATGCTGTTTTGAGACCACCGCACATCGTAGCAGTGGTAACAGAACTGCACGCAAACAGTCTCCATTTAACAATTTCTGTGTCTTGCACTCTTTTGGTTTACAAAACCAACGGTTTGCTTACACTAATTGTCAAAAGTACTTTTGGTACCAATGGCTTATCGCGTAATTTTCCTCGGGCGCACTCTCGATCCTTCCAACAACATTCTGGAGTCCGCTATCTCACAGGATTTTAAGCGTTTAAGCGTGCTTTACTTACAAAGTTCTTTGACAAAATTTGGCCGACTACTTTGTTTAAGTTATGAGTTTCATTTAAAAACAAAAAAGAAGCATATCCTATAGTAAAAGTGTATCATATTTTGGAAGCAGAAACTTTTAGTGAAAGAGTTAACTCTCGTCACGATAAGGCAGGCTAAACCCCTTTTTGACAAGAGCCGTCTAGTAGTACGATCCCACAAACGCTGCCAAATTCCCAAACATTCATTGTATGCACCTAGGTTTCGAAACAAATGAAGTTTTGTGCGAATAATACAAATTACTATACTTCGGACCAACCATATTATGATTAAGTGTTAAGTCCACTTAGTGTGTCAAAAAATGCTACCAGAAATCCACTTAAGTTCAGTCAGACGCTTAAAAGAGGTCAATAATCCTTTTGCCGCATATAATCTCAATCTAATCTCTCATTGGCTTAAGCTGGATTAATCGTACATTCCGAACATTTCTTCCTGGTAGAATGATGCAATTTTATTGATATTAGGAATACCAAAACATCCCCATCTTGATAGGAGCAATATTTATTTCTTTATTTGACATTCGGTCTTCTATATGACATTGTCCGTATCTGTCATTTTCACATTACAGCTTCTGTCGACGTCACCTAGCGTTTGAATGGAGGTAGCTTCGTTGAAAATTTGAATAAATTGAAAATTTATCAATGTGAATTTTTTCTCTCTCTCTCTATCTCTCTTTCTTTCTCTTAATTTACTTCAAGTGGCTATTATCAACTTCGGTTTTGTCGTTGGCATTCACACGTGCACTGTAGTCTACCACTAAAAGTGACGTACACGAACAGATTGGAATCAAAATTCAACTCGGAATATTCTACCCCGTATCTATATAATATGTTTCTATTCAATATGTTTGACGTTTATACTTTGACTGTCTTCCCTTGCTTAGGGAAAAGGTTTGTTTATTTTGCATAATTCTGTGGAAGAACCGATATACCCAACGTTCAATAAAACTCTGCCCATGTCGTTCATTTTTCTCACTCCAAAAATAATATTTTCATCACCTACTTATGAAATTCAATTCAATTATAAGTGAATTTACAATTCCATGCAAATTATTTCAACAAAACACTCCAACCGCCACAAGAGGTACAACTCTCTCACAATATGTTTACTTTTGTTAAGTAATGCGAAAGCCATTTGCGCTGCGCCAAACAATTAGTACTTCCTATACCCAGGGGATGAGCTTCAAGATACAAACTCCAACAATACAGTCTCACATTTCCCTCTCGTCTCAATTTCCATAAGTAATTGTTTCTTTTGTTTTTTTTTTCTGCCACTCTTTAGACAAAAATGGGAAAAAGTGAACATTATTAAAAATCGCAACGGAACCCTCAGCTATAACATGAAGAAGGTGTTTTACTTCCGCGACGATCTGTCTGCGGGATCTGAGGACGATGTTGTCATTGTGCCGAATATTCCCATGTTGAGTGCAACATCACAAAGTAAACATGCAGCTAGGTGGGTTTTTGTCAGCAGGAAACAAAAGTACCCAAGACTGACTTACATACAAATTGCAGGTTCCTCCGATTGGCCATGGCCAGCATAATGGATATTTTGAAGATCAAACCATTCGTTGAGGTATCCGTGGGACAGCTTCTCTGGGGCTATGAGGATCCACTGCTGAAACTGGCCAAGGATGTTGTACCCAAGGAGCAAAAGTTGCCATACGAAGAGTTCGGTTTGATGTACGGAAAGAATAGCACGTCACCTGTAAGTATATCAAAGTCGTTTGTTAAGTGAAATATTTATTGATAATTTCTTGTTACCACTGTACAGGACCGCATTACGATCTTCTCTGGCGTCAAGGACATCACAAAATACGGTATCATTGACAAATACAATGGGCACTCGCATCTGCCACATTGGATCGGTGACGACTGCAACAGACTGAACGGAACTGATGGCTCGATTTTCCCACCCCATCTGACACACAATCGTACGCTGCACATTTACGATAAGGATCTGTGTCGCCTTCTGCCGTTGGTGTTCCAAAAGGAAGTAACGACCAAGGCGGGCGTTAGAGGATTCCGATTCACTCCACCCGAGAGTGTGTTCGCCGACGTGGAGAGCCATCCGGAAAACATGTGCTATTGTCCGGCTGGCGAGGGTTCGTGCGCTCCAAATGGATTGTTCAATGTGTCATTGTGTCAATATGGTGAGTGGTATTTTTTTTTTGTAAATTATCGGTGTGTGTGCGAAAATAGATGACCGTCTGAACGACGTCGTTTCCATAACATAACTTAACTACACGGCTCACAGAGTATGCAATGTTTGGGGCCAATAGTTCCGTGAACATATAGCTCCCTTAAAATTCCAGCTATTGAATTACAGTCGGAATCATTGGATCGCTCCTTGAGTGTAGTGTTTCTCCAGTCGGAATCATAATTGCATTTTTATTGTTATTCTCCTTTTCAGATTCGCCAATCATGCTAAGCTTCCCGCATTTCTATCTCGCTGACGATAGCCTGCGAACAGCTGTCGAAGGTATTTCCCCACCAGAAAAGGACAAGCATCAACTCTTCCTTGACGTTCAACCAGTAAGTTTTCCACTCCCCGGCTTATTTAGAAAGTTATTAATTATTCATTTGTTTCAACTTGCAGGACACTGGCACAACACTGCGGGCTCGTGCTAGAATCCAAATCAATTTGGCCGTCAGCCAAGTGGTCGACATCAAACAAGTGGCCAACTTCCCCGACATTGTATTCCCGATTCTCTGGTTCGAAGATGGTGTCGACGAGCTTCCCGATGAGATTACAGACTTAATGAATTTCGCTGCCAATGTACCTCCTAAAGCGAAACAAATCCTAATGATCGCCTTCTTCCTGCTCGGCGTGGTACTCCTGGTGCTGGCAGTGTTCTGCCTTATCCGTGGCTCAAACCGACAAAGTACCTTACACCTAGAGGGCTCAAATTATCTAGCAACAGCGCAAGTCGATTTGGCCAAAAAGAAAGCCAAAGAGAACAAGCAATAGGAACGCATTTTAGAAAACTGTTTATAATTTTTTTTTTTTTTTTAATCTGTTTATCTTTTGTTTTTATTTTTTGAAACAAAAAAAAATGAGAAAAGCTTTAAGGACAATAAGAAAACAAGAAATGGATATATTTTTGGAGTCTGTGGTGTGTTTTGGTCTTCCCTAAGGGAAAATCAAATCCTCATCAATCGATGTCCGATTATAGCCGACGAAAGAATTTTAAAGCGCCACCCGATTTCAGGTTTTTTTTTTTTGTTTTGTATAACAATGTGTTTATCATCTCAATCATCACAAAGAGTATAGTTGCAAGACTCCGTCCAATTCTTATGGAAATGAGAACACAAATCCTTCCAATAAATATGTCTCTCAATCTCAAGAGGGACAAAAAGTCGACCTGAAAATGGGAGAAAAATCAAAATCACAAATAATATTCTTAAGTTAAACAAAATCATTTAAAAGAAAAAAAAAATTAGAACGAACAATTTAGTTTAAGTGGTTGTATATAGGAGAAATTTATTTCGAGGAAGAAGTAACACGTTAAACAAAATGCAAAATGACAAAGCAAATGTGAGGAAAGAACATTTTCTTTTATATTTATAAATAAATCTTTGGTTTAGTTTGTTTCTAATTTTTTTCGTCTATTGTTATTTAAGTTAGCGGGTTGTATTTAAAGAATATATATTTAATAAACAAATGGAATTTTTGTACATGGATTAAAATATTCGTTTTGAGTATAAAATGTAGTAACAGTCGCATGAATGTATGTTGTAATTAAAAACAAAAAAAAAACACAGAAAAACTATATTCAAAATAAAATATATTTTTTTTTACATTTTAAAATGGGCAAGTGTTTTATTTAGAAATAAGTGAAAATTTAGAGAGTTTGAAAATGCTCAGAAATGTGTAAGAATTTGGTTTGAAAATGTTATGTTAATTAGAAATGCAATCCGAATATATTCCTGGTACCTCTACATCCTGCTGGACCTTGTTTGAAGTGTAGCAGATGTAACAGCGATATGATTTAAATGTCTGAGATAAAATATTTCAGAGCTTACGAAGCTAGTCAGCCTGTTTAAAAGGTACAAGCATGACAGATGTTCCGACCAACTTAACGAAAATATTCCCCGAAATATGATATATATGAGATGCAATTGGCATAACTTTAAACCTCGCTTCTTATGGGTACCCATTTCTCCAGAGGACTACAGCTTGATACCCTTTAAGTGCTCAATTAAGCATCTTACTGCAATCATTCCGAGGCGCTATATTAGGTCACCATTCCTGCGAAAGGTATTTTAAACAAAAAGTACCTGCGCAAAGCGTGACAAGCAATAGTCGGTTTTCTAATAAACGGCTTGGACCACAACAATTTTTGAGTATAAATCTCTACTACCATAAAACTTGGTTACATAGCCAGTTTTGCGAATGACAGAATTGGAAAAAATTACATTTCTATATATAGCTGATTTTGAAAAAAAACGTCTTTTGCTGCTGTCAAACTTGCAATGAACAAGCCGATTTCGTGCCCAAAAGTCGGATACTTATGGCGTTTTCGATTGAAGAAAAGAGTAGCCCTTTCGATGAAAAGAGCAAATCTAGAAGTGCTCTTTCGATGTATTCTATGTTTCATTGAAAAAAAAGTGAACTTCCAGGTCAATTCTTAACACAACAGAAGGCCCCGGAATATATTTACAGAGTTGCCCTGAACTAATCAACCAACACATGAAATGAAATGTTTGTTGTGTTATTAGAAACAGATTTTTCGCGTGTGATCCAAAAATATACAATTATGCGTGCAAAATTTAAACTAAAATTTATGTATATTGATTTGGCCTATTAAAACATTCATATTTACTGTAGAAAACGAAAAAGAAGTAGCAACAGAAAACCAAATCTCACTTATGGTGTATACCACTATTACAAAAGCGCTCTAACGAATTTTATTGAAAAGAGCAATTTTGATTTTCGGGGCAATTCTCTCGCCATTAATTTCCACCCACTTTAAACAATAACAGGGGGTTCTCTTATGACCTGTCAAAAAGTTTGAATTTGAATGCACTCATAGTTTACATTGGTATCAGTGCTGACACTTTTTGATATTTTATAGATGAAAGTGTAGTCGTTAAGATTGGGCAATATTTTTAAATTCATTTAAAAGGTTTCGCCTTTTTTTGACATTTGCGAAAGAGTCCCTAATAGAATTTAATTCAAATTTTATTTATTTACTGTTTTGAAAATTTGAGAGTTTCCTTGAGGTAATTTTATTTTTAAATATATAGTCTGAAATGGCTCTAGGCGCACGGAATATAGCGAAAAATTTGAATTTTTGTAAAATATTGAGGTAAAATATTCAACATGAAAAGATATAAATTCATTTTTAATGCATTTGATAATATTTAAGCCTTAAATTAAAAACTACATTTTATCAACTATTCTTTAACCCTAGAAAGATAATCATAAAATAAAGAGCGTAAAAGATAATCATACGTCTCATACGCCAATTAGTGTATTTAATTAAACATATGAACTTCTTATTATTTATAATTAATTTAAATAATTATATAGATACTATTCAAAAAAAATAAATTAATGATTTTTTTATATATAGTGGACACGGTCAACGCGCTGCGGTTTAGAATTTAAAAGTTATCACACAATTGTCCCGCGCCATACGTCTCGTGGACGTAGATTATCTTTCTAGGGTTAAGAAAAATCGTCATTCTTCGTATTTTTTAAATAAGGACATACATTTGTTGTAATCTATTTCATCGCTAAAATTTCTCATTTCAATTTAAATGTAGTTTATGAAGTTCTAAACTCCAAAAAGGTGCGCCAAATCAATATAAGTTTTTTAGGTTTTAACGAAGACTCGTTGACACCCGTTGACATCAGCCCTGTTTTTTGAGCTTCGTTCTCAGCAAAGCAAAGTAAAGTAGGATTTTCAGCACGCAATTACAACAACTGCGCTCACTTGACACTTCGAGACTCGCGGTAGTTGTGTGCTGAAAATCTTACTTTACTTTGCTTTGCTGAGAACGAAGCTCAAAAAAACATGCAAATGATTTTATTTCAATTTGAATCGAAATTTTAACGTTTAAGGTTCCAAGAGAAAATTTTAAAATCAGGTGGGTTCGAATCGCTTCGTCCATAAGCGAGCTATAAGGAATTTGTTTTGTATTACATTCAATCAAATTTTAAGAACTGGTCTATCTGAAGACTGAAAATTTAAAGAGGAAATAAACCCTTTTTTGTGATTTCTTTTAAATTTTAATTTTGTTTAGCCTGCAGCTAAAATATTTAGTCGTATAGAAAATTATTTTCATGAATTAGCTTTATTTGAACAAACATCTTGACATGTAGAAGACCAAGTTCGTTTGTCTCTGGTATGAATGGTTGTTTCATAATTTTATGTGATATTTATAATTTTGTTTTGTTTTGATGGTTATATCAAACTCGATTTCAAAATGCGTAAGATCTTTTGTTTACAACAACCCCGCCTAGCCTGCCCACTCAAGCCATTGTAATTGACTGTGTATTATTTAAAATTTAATAAAAAAAAATAACTCCAGCTGCAGTGTACAATGCTGTGCATAACTTATTTCAACTCATACTGAGTGCACAATCTTTTCGAAAAGCAATGTCGTTTGCTGTGCAATAACAATCTAGACTATTGTCTAAATATTGAATTCTAAAGAAAATTGCATATTTTTAGGCTCTAATTGCATTTCCAACTTCACTTTCATCAGATCAAAATATCTTCAAGTACTTTGTTGCAATAAATTGAAACATTTGGTAGACCAAATAATAAATTGTTTGTATGAAAATGTGGCATTATTATTAATATTATAATTTTTAATTAAAATTACTTGTTAGTGCTAATTTTAACGAGCCTAGCTGCAGTGACTATTGGCTCTCAAATATGACTACCCCTTCCATCACTTTCCGTCATTATCTGACCACAAATGCCGGAAGACTTGGTATCAACGATTCTTCAAAAATAGTATCTATGCATATTGTTCCTTCCATGTTATCTGCGATGTCGGTCATTGCCTCGTGATTGCTGCTCTGTATTTTACACTTTAAATTTCGCAGAATACATATATGTAGATGTGTAGATTATTTAAATTGACCAAGTGTTTATTGCAAAACTGATGAAGAAAAGAGAAGCCTTTCGCGAACAAATTATGGAAATCACAACATTCTGTTAACGACCTAATAAATTTGACTCAGACAAGTGAATGCGGTTCAAATGTCAATTATAAATTGCGGTAGGTTTTCAAAGATTAAATAAAGTGTATGATTTTTTTCTCATAAAACGTCAACACTTGCGCCTGAGTGTGGCCTAGTTACTTCATATCTGTCGGAGATTTCCTTGTTTATAATATTTTCGATCCGAGCTTGGGAGGTTACATCTTTATTTTTTTGGAAGCCTGATATCTCCAATTTTAGTGACGCAAATATTTTTGTAATGTATGCAAACACAGGTGGTTCACCTAACCTCACATGTGGGTCCTAGTGAGCGAACATGCAGCAGTATTAAAACGCCAGTTTTGCGCAATATTCCAGTCTAATTCACAAATTAATTCAAACACGTTTCTACTTGGATGCAAGAGCCATTACTTCATACCCTTTCAACGCCGAGATTGATGTAATTGCAGCAAAGTCTAATTGTTATTGATAAACAATGTAAATGTTTGTTTTGTCAACTGCCATAATCATAAATTATAAGCTAATCCTTAACAAGGGCAATGCGCGTTAGAGATCAACTGACTTTTAATAAAGGTGTCGTTACATGTGCATCAGTGTAATTGGCCAGCGCGGAAAGAATTTCTTAATTAACTTATTAGCTGTGTAGAGTCCAATGCGTCAGTAAATGACTTTGAAAACGGTGAAAAAACTGACAACAGAAAAAGAAAAAAACGGGAAAAAAGGTTTTTATATTAAAGCGCTTCCCAGTAATGTGTAGATCTTGTCATACTGAGCACTATCATTAAACCCACTTACGTTTAATGGGGAAGTTGCAGCGACAAAGAACCCCTTGTTAGGAAACGAGTTCGAGAAGTATCAAATAAGTCACTCAAGGCTGCCTACAACAGCGAGTGGGTAACGTCTAAACTACATATTAGAAGGGGTGAAATATTTCCTGTATTCATTGAGGTTCGCTGGTTCAACCCCCGGAAAACGTAATTTGCATTTTGAGAATTTTTTGCTGTCGGTAGCTCTCGTGAACCTCTGAAATATATCCAATAGTATAACTGAGTAAGCTTCTTAATTCCGACTTTCAGACTCGACCAAAAGTTTGGGGCTCCATTTTAATCGTCTCACAAATGTTCCTGTGTGGACCTTTTTGGTGTCAACTATTTGTTTTTGTTTGATAAAACTTACCCCTTCGGATCTGACATAAAATTATAGGTTTAAAATAGCAATTCGCAGGGTTTTCGACTCTAAGTATATGTTTCCACATTTTCGCATTGTGCTTCCAGCAGCTGAGGCTCTGTACCTGTATGTATATGAACTATTGGTAAAATGGCTAAGCAAAATACTAAAAAAGTCAGCTGTCAGTAGTCAAAATTGTTGTTTATTTAAGTGTTGGCAATTTGAAAAAAAGTCTTAAAGAAGGACCCGTCGTAAGAGCTTGTTTCGCACAATACTTTTTTTTTAAAGTTCTACTGGCTAAACACTAATTCATTATAGGTTTTGTCAAGATCAGAACTTATCGATTTTCGCTGTTGATAACCATAGAGTTGGATTTGCACTCTTAGGTAAGACAAACCATCAAATCCAGTTGAACTATACTGCCAAGAAAGGCGTTCTGCCCGTCGCTAAGAAGCTACCTGATTAACGATTTCTCAATGTTCCATAGGGAACTCGCTCAAATTCTAAATTTATTATAAGATCACTTCAGAAGGCTAACAAAAATACGCCGCAGGAACTTTTACTACCAAGAGATAAAAACATGGACTCAGATTATGCAACCTTTTATGGGGACAGCTTGGGAAGCTTACAGCATTCCGCTTGTGTATTAAAAAAGAGGATTTTTACCTATCAAACATAAACGACCCTTAAGACGCTTAAAAACTGATGTAGCCAAGGTAGCATCAAAAATTATAATGAAGGCGGCCAGCCTGGAGACTGTCTTCAGATGCTGTTTTTAAATTTCGAAGTCGTTTGTAGCTTATGCCGTGTCTCTAGGAGCGGAGGAATTATATTCCTCTATACGTATTTGTGTCCTCCGGCTCTTTGGAATAGGATTTGCCTCCCTAGTTAAAAATACATGAACCAGAGTGGTTTCAAAAGTTTTTTGACAGCTTTTTTACGCCTGGAGGTACGCCCCAGAAAGTTAGTACTAAAAGGAACTCAAATACTCATATCTGTCTACTGGCCAGTGGAATTCATAAGAGTGCCCAATGCGACTTTTCTATGCCCAGTTGATTAAAAAACTTCAGTAAACCAGGGTGCAGATTCCATATATCAACGATCGTCTAAACGATATCGTTTTTGAAATTTTGATCACCAAAATAAGTCATATTCTGCACGATTTTTTTTCGACAAACGTCAGCTTTCATTATATTTGTGGAAAATGGATTAAGCTCTTAGGGCCGTTTGCTGATACGACTCATAGCGAATTAAGTGCCAGTTTATGCCCTGGAAAAAGTAGCCTATAAGTATTTAAGTAGAACTTAAATCGTCAAGAGTCGTATGAGCACAAGGACCTCAAACTTGAAATTTTAGCACTTAGTTGCTAGTTGGAGGTCTATCGTTTCAACGATAATCGCCTGAAAAGTTACGGAATGAGTACCCGGGATAGTTGAATGAAGACCTCAATTAAATCAGCTCTCCCAACTAAAACCAGTAGATATCGAAATGGAGTCATGACAGCGCCATCTGAAATGCTAAGTGGTAAGAAATGTTTGAAGAGAGAAAGAACACCTTTTGAACTACCTAAATAAAGCTATTCGTAAATTTGTAATGATCAAGTTAAATAACGTTGCAGGTCACAATAGAGAATTGTGGCTTCGTAAAATGTAAAAGTGTGTACTAAAAATGTCTACTAATACGCGTATGCGCTTATTTAGTTTGAATACTGCGTCAATTTGTATAAAATATCCAACTAGATACGGAAAATGACAACTGGCTCCATTAAACTCCAGATCGAGACTGTTATAATGAGATACATTAATGCGTGATAACGGTGTTGACAATGGATTTTCCTCCTATTTCCAATTATTCATTTGTAGCTTAAGTTCAACTATAATATGTAATTAAGCTAACTAGAATATCTTTATAGGTTCGCGTAGCACAAAAAAAACTCTACTGCCTGGGTATTTAAGTGTAATTGCTTTTGGAAATGGTTCTTAATCAACTCTCTTAATATGAAATGCGCTTGAATTGCACCACAGGTCAGAGTTGACTGTCTTCCATCAATTTACATTTTAAATATGAAAACTGCATCCTGACTTGCGACTTGCAAGATCCGCTTGCAAATGGATAATTGCCAAGCACTTATGCGGCAGAGAACCTCTTATTACCAAATACCACCTTCGACTTTAGGTCGTTGGTTTTGTTATAATTATTTTTTATCCTAACCTTAACAATCAGATCAGATAGATTTGTGTGGTGGTGTAGAATCAATCCCACTCTCAAGAGTCAATTCCACAGCTGATGGTGTTTTTTTTTTTTGTGTTGCATTCAACTGCAAACTCCGCTCTCGGTTATCAATCGATTCTGCACCATGTAATCGATATATATATAGATATGCAGTCGACTATGGCTGTCCAGCTCTACACATGCAAAAGATTGTTAATTTGTTGTGATTTTCCTTTTATTGGTGGCGTTTGCTGGTCTTATCTGTGCGCGCGGCTGGTGTTGATGAGAAGCGATTACCACTATAGAATGGAAAAGCGCTATTACTCGTAACTCTTGTTTTTGTTTCTTATTTATTAAATACATTTCCCATCGCGGTTTGATTCTCGATCGGTTCGTCGACTGTGCGGCAAGTGATAACGGGTGTGCTAGTTCCCTTCCGTAAATTGGTGGAAAGTATTTTCAATTTGAATCCGATTTCAACCGACACAACCGCGAAGATTTATATCAATTTAGTTGCACTCTCCTGAGGATCGCCCTAAAGGATTTCTAGAAATGTAAGCCAATTGAGAGCTCGTTTAAAAGGCTCAGATAAAATTGAAAAATTAAACAAAAGATAAAAAAAAAATACAAAAATAACCTGTCCATTCTTCGAGTGCTGCTACAAAATAGTTTTGACCATGAGAACTGATTCTTGTGGTAGCTAGTTTGTCGCTTAAGTGTGGTGTGAAACTTGTTTCAGGCCTTGCGAAATTTACCTGTCCGTTTGGATAGTAATTGTTTTAAGTGGCAGATTTGCAAGAATTGTCTGGAGTGATCTTGTTGTGTATCAATTTTGGAAATTGCTAAGTTTAATCAGTTTCAAGTGCGTTGCTGTTTATTGACGAGACATCGATAGCAGGACCGTGAAAGAAAACGCCCTTTCTTCCAGCGCATTCCAGCGGCAAAGTCTTATCGCTGAATATTGCTCGAGAGTTGTGTTTACCGATGGATAGTGATGGATGAGGATTTTATGCGTCGTCTGAGTTGTTAAAGGCAACTGCGACGTAGCTACCTCAATACCCGATTGAAAAAAGCGACAAATAAAAGTGATCTTCAGCTCCATCTCTGCGCAGTGGTTTTCGTTTTTATATATTGCAACGTAGCTTAGATTGATAGAGGTTTTTATTTGAGAGCACTCAGTGTCCCGCCTGAAAACTATACGGGTTACCTTTCAAAAATGCTAAGCAGAACACTTCGCCCTTTACGAAGAAACGTTGGCGTCGAAGGGGCTTTTTTTGGTATGATCACTTTCTTGGAGATTATCGAAATTATCTGCTTTCGGCATCAATGCTGATAATCAAATTAGTTCTGCCTTATCATTTGCAACAAGTTGTTGAGCTAACAGATTTCCAGCTGCAAATATGCTCGTTTATGTCCGATGATTGTTCTATTCTGTAAACTGTTTAAACACTGCGCTCTGTGAAGCGCATCATTCCTCTTTGTCGGAGTTGTATTTTTTATAAGTTTTCGGGTGTCATTTTCTTATTGTGTCCGGCATCTTGGTTCCCAACTCGGCCAGCAACTTGATGGATTTTGGTTTTATACGTCATTTGTCAGTCTCATTCTTACAGAGGATTCACAATCGACCTTATAGGTTTCCGATTGGACCTCATGAGTTTTCATTCCGTCACAAAACCCTATATAACCTAACCTAACCCATGTGCGCCATCTAAGACCAGACAGGAGATCACAAACCTTCTTCTGGTCTACTACCTTTTTCTGAAAACTAAGTCGTTATGTAGGTATAGCTTTTGAACATCTTTGGAGCCTTACCAAATATGCTTTAAAAATATAGCCCAAGGCTTTGGCAAAAAATGTCAAGAATTTTGACAGGAAATCATTTTTAGATCTTTTTAAAAAATGTTATTTCCTGAGGAATTTCCTCCAAACGAGGATGGGAGCTGACGGAAGTTGCAGAGTGGCTCCATGCTTTAGTGGAGATGCGCTGGTTTCTCACTTTAATTCGGGGTATTGCCGACTGATATTTTAGTGGAAAAGTTGACGAAGAGAGAAGTAGGAGTAGGAATAATATTAGTTGAACTTTTTTTTATTAAAAGAGCAGGTCTTAACTCTAAATGAGTTGTATATGGAATAAAAAGTATAAGAGATTGCTTTAAGCTTGAGTTTAAGACATGAAATAGGGGATTTTGTGGGAATTTTTATTTTTGATATTTATATAAAAGTTAGCAGAGTGCTATATATGGTTTCGAATTGATATCAAAGAATTATTTCTTGGGCATTTCAAACAGTTAGAACTCATAGCTACTAATGAGGTTCCACAGCCCATGGGGATGGGAGCTAAGTAGTGTAAAGTTTTCCTTTTTATACTGCCTCCTTAGCAAAGATATAAAATAAATAAATAATTGGCGCAACAGGTCCGTATGGACCGAAGCCTAGCTTCTCACAACCATTCGTCTTGTGTGAGTTTTTATTTTTGGGACGAATGGAAGGGATCTACAATTTTATGCCGAGACCAAACGGCCAATTGAGAAGCTCTTTCATGACAGTTATACTCTCGGATGTTTGTCAGACGTTCGTGAGAGGTGGCGCAGTGAAAAAAACCTTAAGTTGGAATTTGGGTTTTTCTCGGGATTCGAACCTGGGACCCCTCGCTTAGTAGTCCAACACACTAACCACTAAGCCACTGCGCCGACCAAAGCTATGTGGATTATATTTAAACGGCTATCCCAAGCCAATATATGTGCTGGCCAAGAAGCCGAACTGATAAACAGGCTAAAGAGCCAAACTGAAAGACAAAATAAAGGCTAAGAAGCCAAATCATCGATGGTCAAATTATCATTGATTTTTATTTAAAAACGTTTAGCCTATTTATATAAAATCTTACTTACACTAGCCACTTCGCCAGATAGCTCGGTGATTGACTAAGGTTGAGGTCCCTAATCAATTGGGCGCTGGATCTCTAAAAGAACTAAGGACACCTGTAGTAGTTTTAAAAAACCTGCGCCATAGACCAAGGCTGGCATTAAAGCGGTCTTAAATAGAGATTACTTAGTTTATCTTGACAAGTTTATCCTATTCAATTGCTGTCTTAGGCCAAACAACGAACGATTGGTAAATGTTACACTTCGCTTGATTTCAACTGTGGTGTGATTTTCAGAGTTACAAGCGGAACCAACCAACCTTACTACCTCAAAGTTACAGCGTTCGATCCGATTTATCGAACTTGTATTTTTTGGGCCTCATTAACGGCTAAACACATTTTTGATGAATTTGTCCAAATCGCTCAAAAAGTTTGCAAATGCGCCAGTGACAGCTCTAAAAGTTTTGTCAATGGTGTCATTTCGACAACACATTTACACAGGCTTTGGAAAAATTGCCTCTGCTCATCAGCTTCCCAGTTTTTCTCCATTTCTTCAAGACTGATTTTGAAGAAGCATCCTTATCTAAGCTCTTTTTTATTGGCCTATGCCCTGTTGGCTGACCTGTAACATCTGGGAAATGGTTAATCTAAGAGACGTGCGACCTCCCTAACGAAGGTCAATAAGTCCTTAGTAGCAGAGTGCGTAAGACACGTTTTCTTAACCAATGAAAAGCCGGGAAGTCACAGAAAATGTGTTCAGAGGATTCGACATCCTCCAGACAGAATCTGCATTCTGTTTCCGAGCAAAGGCTCATTTTGTTGAGGTGATATCTAAGGCCACAATGACCTGTGAGGAAGCCCGTTAGCTTTCTTATATTATCCATACTGAGCCTAAGGATTTCCTTGTAGGAGTAAGGCTCAATTAATCGTTTGGATTGTTTTAGACCAGGGACATGTCCCCAGTGATCAAGACGAAGTTGTTTTTCCCAAAGATTAATTTGCCTTAGCGCAGTAGTCCAATTGATTGTAAGGTTCTGGTCGACAGAGAAAGGATTCTGAACCAGCCCTTGCTAGTTTATATGCATGTTCGTTGCCTGCAATTTGATGACCCAACCTTGTTGTGTTTGGCAAGGGCTTGCAGAGCATCGTGACAGCACTTAACTGCTTTGGAGTCCATTGTATTGGATGCCAATTCTTGTAAGGCTGCCTGACGGACTGAACAAATTTGAATGATTGCGCCTTTCATACCTTTTTTGGAGATTAGATCAGCGCAAGTTTCGATCGCATGGATTTTCGCTTGAAAAACCTTGGAACACGTTCCCATGGGTATCGAGACTTTGGTGTTGGGTCGAAAGATACCAGCTCCAACTCCGGAATCCATTTTTGAGCCGTCGGTGTGCCATACTAAGCTTTTTGGGTTCAGTGTCGGAACTCCATTGGCCGAACTAGCGCGTTCAAGTAGCTTTACCTCGTATAGTTTACCGAAACTGTACTCCCTAACCATAATGTCCGGGACGGAGCGGAACATGTCCAAGTTTGGTATTACGTTAAGTATTTACATGATCAACTGATTTAAACCTATTTTCTAGCTGCAGTTTAATGGCGCATCTAGCAGCAGTCTTCATAATGAAAAACTGCTGTGGTGAGAGCCCATTATTCGCCTCAATTGCTGTTGTTGGGCAAGTGCGCATAGCGTCTGAGATGCCGAGGCAGGCAATTCGTTGAAGCTTCTGAAGCTTGTTTGCCGTAGTTCGTTCATGTACTTTCGGCCACCAGACGATTGCCGCGTACGAGATAATGGATATTACCAGTATATCGTTCTGGGACTAAGACCCCAAGTTCTGCCGTACAGACACCTACAGGCCCACATGGCTCTAGAGGCACGCTCTGTGGCGGACTTGATGTGTAAGTTCCCATTTAGTTTTTTTGTCAAAGATGATTCCGAGATATTTTACTTCGTTGGAGTAATTTAGTGGAGTTCCATTCAGGATATTGGGTTCTAACATGACCAGTCTCCTTCTGTTTTATTTGTATTGATGGATAAAGCTTTCGTATTACTCCCTTCCAAAACATGTAGTAGTGCATTTCTCATTCTACTATTAATGGTAGCACAAAGCTTTCCACTAATGCCAATTTTGCCAAATCATCGGCATATCCGATGGCGTCATAACCTAGATTATGCAGACTGACTAATAGACTGTCTAAGACGAATGACCACAGCAACGGGGAAAGCACCACCTTTGACTACTGTCACCGATACAGTCTTCCTGACGAGGATGTTATCGACTTTCCAGCCTGGCTCGGATCCATCGGTTTGTCGAGTCTTCGATACCTTTACTTCTGATTGCCCTAGCAATCGAGTCGTAACCGGTATTGTCGAAAGCACCCTCAACATCTAGAAATGCGCCCAGGGCAGTTTCCTTATGGCGAAAGGCGTCTTCTACCTTTTTGACGAGATGGTGAAGAGCACCCTCAGTGACTGACTTTAGTGTAGAGGATTAGATATTATTATCTGACCTCTGATATGAACATCAATTAATCTTTCCATTGTTTTATGAACAAATGATGTTAGACTGATAGGTCTATATGATTTAAGTAGTTCGCTTGGCCTGTTGCCATTTTTAGGAATAAAAATAACGTTCACCTGTCTCCAAGTGGACGGAATATATCTCCAATTGTAACTAGCTCTAAAGAAAGTTATATTTGCTGGAAGTATGAAGTCAATAACCCTCTGAAAAAGCCCTTTGTTCATATCAAACATCTCGGTGAGGTTGTTTCCTACCTTTATAGAGCTTTTTTCATCTTCTTTCCTTAGGTACCTAACGAGTTTAGTAGGTTTGTCAAATACATATCTGTGGCAACAAGGAAGAACAGCATAAGTCATTTTTAGTCATTTTTCAGGAGCGCAGTTGAAAGGTTTGACTTTCAATGTTGGTAAATGACTTATGCGTTTTTTCTTCAAACATAACACAGCAACCAAAAGAGATATTTCAATGAAAACAATTTGGCATATAGAACAGGGTACTGTGCATCCGATCGTCACATTAACTTAATTTTGACGCAAGTCGACTTATGCTGTTTTTCATTGTTGCCACACATATATCTCTTTTATATTATTGCTTGGCGCCCTTAAATGAATAAACAGCTAGTAGGTATCGACATGCAGTTTTTCTCCGGATCTGTCGTAAGCAGTTTAATTATTTGATGGGTTATAAACATACCGGTCTTATGGTTAATTTTTTTCAGACGAGTACACAGTACGACAGACAAGATAATGCAATTTCAAAAAACCCTGATGCTTTCGTTAGGCATCAAGACCGCCCCTTTTGTGAATCAGGCAAACTATGATGGGGTTCCTTCCAACAGACACACACTTCCTGCTTTACCTTGGCAGTGCGTTGGTGTACCAACAGCACTCCCGTCGTCTTAAGCAGCTCCGCTGGGATGTGATTAAGTTCACCGTCTATATTGGACCTGCGTTTTTTTATATTAAGTGCGCTGAAGTGGTGGAACCGTTTGCTTTCATTGCATGGCGAATCTTACTTGGAGCTTGAATTTGGACCGTAGACACCACTTCGTCACATCTCATTCACTTCAATTCCAATATCAATAATAACATCCGTCTAAAAACAATAATGCGGCGAAAATCAATTGTTTAAAAACAACCTTCGAATAGTGCAATTGCTTATCCCTACTCCTACTTCTGATTATTGATTCGTCGAAATAAAAAACAAATTCATTCAACAACGTGATCTCATATATTGATTGCATCTAAGGCGTTGAATAACATGCTCGTTTGACAGGCGTTCTAATTTGTTTTAATGCTATTTTCAAGCAATCCTTATCATTGACTTGACAGGCGACCGAATACGTAATAGTTGACTTTTTTGTTTGAAACAAGCGCTGTACTAACAAAATAATGAGCATTACGAAATCCATTTAAATAACATTATTTGAAAGTAGTTAAATGAAAATGAATCCATTTACCATATTGATAGCGTGTAGGTCAATCAGCTTGACCCGAAAAATGCAATCAAAAATGTATTAAAATCAAATTACAACTTTGTTTTTCACTCGAAGTGCTTAAATGCAAACAGAGCGCACGTCTAACAATTAGTTGGTACTTTTGCAGCGGAATTACCTAATTGGACCATTTCTCAACTCGTTAAAGGGGTGTTTTGAACATTTAAAAATCACTGAATGCAGGTAATCCATCAGACACCTTTTGTTCTAACGACAGTTATCAATTGCAGTAATTTCCATTATTGTATATAAACATTCAGTATATACAATGTTTCCATATATCGTTTTTAATTTTGAAATATGCAAATGTTTATATGCATGCAAGAATGTTATTGGGGATCCCACAAGTATGCAATGGTTTTGTTGACATTTTTGTTTTTAGTGTACATTAACACTAGGGTTGGAAAGTTGGACGAGTTAGTTTTATTTTATATATGAGAGTAGTTCAGATTTAATAAAATAAAAGTAAAACAACAACAAATAAAAAAATACACGTCTTACAAAAATGATGAAGGTTGAAATATATATAGTTTGAACTTTCGTTGGGATTTCGAGGAATAGGAATCAAATTAAACAACCGTCTTTATTAAGTTGTTTGTGAACAAATAGTAAGTAGCCACATAATTACGTAGTTCATTCCATTATAATGAATGATTTATGTCACTGTACACTTTAAAGAATAAAGGACTAAATAAGTAGTATATATTTATAAAGCAAAGAGTTCTTTTGACTCAGAAAATTAGCATTTCTGACACCTGTTTTAAAAAAAATGTTTTTTATTTTTTATTTCGGTAAGAATGTATGTATATGATTTTATTTTAAATTTTCTGTGGTCAATTAATGTAGTGTGCTGGAATACGGAGTGAGCGGTCCCGGATTCATCTCTCTTTTTACTTCGGACTTAGAATTCATTTCTACTAAGAACAGTTCTAAATTGGCCAATGTTTTTCATTACTTGTCTGAAAGTACAGCAAACAAAATATGGCGAAAACTTTGTAATATCACGGAACATTTTTTCTATATCTTTCCCCTTAGAGATTCACTTATGTAACCGAGCATCATAATTGGAAATAAGCAGTCCTCCATTAAATAAAAAAAAATGATTTTTAAAATTATATTTATAAGGTATTCACACTTACTTCACTTTTTTTTTTCGTTCGTCTCTAAATGTTCGCATTTCGTTCTTCCGCGTGTGTTTTATTAAAGAAATCATGCATTTTGACTTCTTAGATGAACTTGCCGGGAGTTAAATTAAAGACTATACATTTTCGTTTTCGCCGACTTAAATTTAATTTTTCTATTTTTTTTTTTGTATCAATACAGTTATTTTGAAGGAGAACAACATTCAAAACATCAGCAACTTCCGCATTCATATTTCTGAACAGATCTTTGTAAATTAAAACTTGCTCCACTGAAAATGTTGAATTTAACTCCTGTTCAATAAGCAAGAATAATTGTGTTTTACATTTAAACGTTTGACTTAATTTTTCATTTACAGACATATTTTAACTGCTTGCTGTAAAAGTCGTCCATAAAATATTTTTATATCTTTTATGTTTTTCGTACTTATGTAAATTCACTGATCTCTTAAAGTATACGCGTTATAGCCAACACCCAAGACGACTCTTGATTAAAAGTGGAAATAAAATGTTCCCACCTTCAGCTTTTGAGTGAAAATAAATTAAATGCCACTTAAATTGACAAAAGTCTTCGTAAAAAGGATAGGTATACCTAATACTACACAAGTATTATAACTATTTCTTTGCCGAGCCTTATATTTGATAGAAATAAGAACAACACAAAATTAAAAATAACCCAGACAGGCCTTCTAGTCAAATTTTCATAATCTGATCCATTTCAAATCACAAGAATATTAGTACCTACTACAGTAAATCATTATCATTTTTTGGAACAAATGAAAACAATCTGTTTTAGTTAGAACGTAGAAATTACAAAATTCGATTAGATTACCTACATATCAATGAAGATTTAGATAAGATTATGTGAAATTTGTTTAAAACAAAAAAATAAAACGTAGAACTACCCCAAACAACATTTTAGTTAAAAAAAACGGAACTAACGACCATTTGCCAAGTCCAGGTGACACTAACCAAACGTAACCGATCGCAAGAACAGCAGTTTAAGTCAAACGTTACATAGACCGCGACACTAATAATGAATTTTAGCGTCCAGCCTAAACTTTTCGAACTCACAATCCATCATTTTCCATACAAAATTGCATATTGTGACCTACAAAATATTTAGTGCGAAGTTTAAAAATGATTATTATTAAGGACCAGAGTCTGTTAATAAGTTGTTATAACGTCGGCCTTGGTTTCTCCAATGCATGGAAGTCTTAAACAAAACGTGTCTGGCATTTGTTAAACTTTTAGTGAATTTATTTTAAAAAAAAAGTGATGTAGTGAAGAAGTGTCTGAAAAAAAAAAACATCTTATGCGAGAACTGAAAGAAAGAAATGCTTATTTATTTAAATTCAGTAAATATTTAACTTATTCAAAATATGTAGCCAAAAGCTTTTAAAACGGTAACCGTACAATAAAAAAAACTATTACATTGGATTTCCATATTTAACCAAATACGAAAGTTAAAGTGAGAAGAAGAGTTTAATAATGGCACGAGTATTTATGGATTGCGGATCATTATTTAGGGTTTGTTATATTCAGAGAGAAACTTAACCACATTTAGATGCAGCAAAATCTAACATTAGACTAGATAATATTATTCATTTTCACTAGTTGTAGAATATAAACAATTCAGATTTGGTACTAGTATAATTGTACAATAAATATTTCCAACTAGAGAAAAGGGATTTACATTTTTTATTTCTTTGACAGAAATATAATTAAATGCCATTTACATTTTCTTAACAACAACATAAAAATAAATAAATGGGTGGGGTGACTTTACCTTACAATTAAATAAGAATTAAAGGTAAAAATACAAAATAGTTTTAAAAAATTTTACAATGTACAAAATTTCAGTTTCGAGAACCAAATTTAGTATATAATATAAAATTTAATAAAACATGGAAAAACGAAGCACCAAAACGTCAGGTTACGACCGAAAACCAAAAAGAAGTTCTAAACTTTTAAAATCATAAAAGCTAAATGCCAACCCGCGATACTAATAATCTTTTTCAGTGTCCAGGCTAAATTTTTCAAACTCACAATGGAAAAAATTTCCATACAAAATTGCATATTGTGACCTACAAAATATTTAGTGTGGAGGTAAAAATGATTATTAGTAAGGCCCAACGTCTTACGTGATTTATTATAAAAATACATTTTAGTGTCAATAATAAGCCCAGGATATTTAAATACATTCACGCTTTCAATTTGAAAACAGTTTTCGCTACAGTTAAGATTGGCACAAAAAGTTATAGAGGGAAGGTTGATGCTACAGAAGCAGCTCATCACTTGAAACTAGTGTTGCGCTGCCAGACTGAAAAACATTACTTTTGTTTTGGAGCTGATCATAAGTTTATGCACTGCAAACCATTTTCTAAGCAAATCCAAATCCATATTGATACCTGAGAACTATAGAGGCATTTCCGAGTTAAGTTCGCTAAGAAAACTGTTTGCACAAATCTTATACCTCAGGCTCTCGAGTTGGGTGGAAAATAATAATAAAATAAGTTGCTTTCAGGCTGGTTTTCGTGCTAATCTGTCAGCAATTGATCAAATTTTTGCTCTCACAAGCATTGCAAGACGTTTCATCGACAAGAAAAAGCCTTTGTTCGCTTTTTTTGTAGACTTTAAAGCGGCTTTTGACACTATTAATAGAAGGTCACTTTTATATAAGCTTTCAGTAATTGGTCTTTCAACAAAATTTATACGAGTTTATGAACAGCTTCTTCTAAATACGTCTGCAATGGTGTGCAGTGGATCGAATAAATCAAGAACATTTATATCAGAAATAGGTGTTCCACAAGGCTGCATCTTGAATCCGTTTATGTTTGCCCTGTTCATCAATGACACTGAGAGCCACTTACCAGGAGGCGTCTCTTTTGGTGATATATTTGTCAAATTACTGCTATATACTGACGATCAAGTAATTTTCGCCGATAACCCAGTGTCACTCCAACTTCAAATAAATAAGCTGAAACAATTTTGTAATTCATGGGATCTTAAAATTAATCTACCGAAATCGAAAATTATGCTTTTTAGACCACAAAATCGGTCTGCTAGAAATGTGGGTAACTGGAAATTGGATGGTGCCGATATTGAAGTAGTCAGCGAGTTTAAATACCTAGGCTTTACTATATCCCATAATTTGAGTGTCAAGGCGCATATTAAAGGCAAGCTTGCTAAAGCAAAATTAGCTATAAACACAATGTGGCCCCAGTTCTTTACAAAGACCTTCGTTGACCCGACATCAAAATTCAAAGTTTTCAACGCTACAATTAACAGCTGCTTTTGTTATGGCAGTGAAATATACGGGTACCAACAGCTGGAAGAAATTGAATCCGTTCAAAGGTATTTCTTCAAAAGAATATTTAGGCTACCGTCCAATAACCCCAACTACGCCATCTATGTTGAATCCGGTCTACCTCATATATATGTAAGAAACTCGAAGGCTAATGCAGACTTCCTAACAAAAATCATGAAAAGACCAGATAGCAAAATTTTACTTATATCCCTTCGGTGCGGGTATTCCCCATTCAATAACTGGCAAGCACTTTCTTCTGCTCATAATTTCACACTTAAATTGAATGCCAACAACACTCGAACGAATATATAACATGCAGCTCGAAAGGGCTAGAGAATCTGCATCAAGGGTTACTTACAGTCGCCTAAATTTGAGCTTGGGCAGTTGTAATTATTTTAGCTTAGAACTCTCAATCTCAGAGATGAGTTTAATGTTTAAATACAGAACTGAAACCCTTGATCTCAATTTCATAGAACTGACATTAACCCTATCTGCTCTCCAGAGACAATACTGAGACCACCAACTCTGGCCGATTTCAAAAGCGGAAAATATGCAATCATGTTTTCCATAATAAGTTTCTAGTACATAGAACATCTCTTTTAGATAGTTTTATCAACCAAAAAAATCAAATTATTCGGCTTTTAACAATATGTAATAACCAATCGCATACAGTAATGTAAAAATATGGTATTCCCGAACTACAGCACATTTCCCCACGGTTGCCGAGGTTGGCAGCATTTATTTTTGTATTTTTTGTATGTTTTTGCATGTCACACGGATTCTTAATTGACACGAAACCGATAGGAAAACAAAATGGCGAATTTGAAAAAAAAACTGAGGGGCCCAGCGGCAAGAGGATTGTGAGTTGGGGGTCTCAGTATCATTTGTCTCTGCTGCTCTCTCCGCAAACTTAATCAGAACGAAGATCTTTATAATTTTATAGCAGTCTGTCCTATTCTACAGCAAATACGTAGGCTTTACTTTAATAAGAGTTTCTTGTCCCCTGAGGAATGTATTAAAGTGTTAAACGGTGAGAGTGGATGGAAGCTACTTGCACGATATATTTTACACGCGAAAAGTTACAGAAACACCTATTTGAATATGTTTTGAGCTGAACTAAAAGCCCCTTTTTTGCACCTATCCAGTAGGTATTAGCAATTATCTCAAGTAAATTGTCCAATCTCAATTTAAATATTTTTTTTGTTTTGGCCAAACTAAAAGCCCCCTTTTTCTACCTATTGGTTGAGTAATATGCCATGTATCCTTTATTTTCACTAAGTACTTATGTGAATGCTTTTGAAAATAAAAAATATAATAATAATAATAATATTGATATCAGGAATTAAATTTAAAGGAACCATAGGTTAAACCTACCTTATCTGCAAAAGCAGTGACAAGGCCTTATAAATTTAATTCAAAAAATGAGTTGATATATATCAGGAATAGGATTGTTCCAAATACAAAGAGGGCAGGTATATTCTAAATTCCAAATATGTAATTCCACTCACATTTTCCATTAAATTCCATTTAATTGGGCTTCAATTGAACAATTGAAAAAACTTCTGTTTTAAGATTTTGAATTTGAACGAGTTTGGGAAATAAACGAAAGCAAAAGAAAAAGTTACATTTAGATTCGAAATCACGTGACAAAGAAATATAACTTCTTCGAAAATTTCATTTAACACCCAAATTGGTTTCTTAAAATAAGAAAACTTTTCTTACTTAGCTGCAAATGGAACTGGTATTTAAACATAAACATTCCGCCATCAGTATTTTTATCTGCGTGACTGATGTTTTAATTTTGAGCTTTCTTATATTTTAAATTAAATAAATGACGTGTATACAAAATAAAAACAAAACCAAGAAAATTTCATAAATTTTAGCATTTCTTAATTTAAGAAAATAAATTCTCATCCGCGTCTTAACTCCTTTTATTCGCGTTTACATTCCGCCATCAACATTTTCATCTCCGCGACTAATATTTTATTTGAAAGCTTTTTTTAAGTGACCCCTATAGGTCTCACTCGGCGCAGTGGCTTAGTGGTTAGTGTGTTGGACTACTAAGCGAGGGGTCCCAGGTTCGAATCCCGAGAAAAACCCAAATTCCAACTTAAGGTTTTTTTCACTGCGCCACCTCTCGCGAACGTCTGACAAACATCCGAGAGTATAACTGTCATGAAAGAGCTTCTCAATTGGCCGTTTGGACTCGGCATAAAATTGTAGATCCCTTCCATTCGTCCCAAAAATAAAAAAAACTCACACAAGACGAATGGTTGTGAGAAGCTAGGCTTGGGTCCATACGGACCTGTTGCGCCAATTATATATATAGGTCTCACTCTCTAGTATCCTTTTTGTTCTTGCCAATTCAACTTAAAACTTCTTCTAGCTAGTGATAGCCTTTAACAAATTTTAGAAGTAGATACTCCTGGAACAATTTTATCAAAGGACATGGCCTGCAAATGAAAATCTAAAAAACTTTCACGTCTTTATAATAGTTCAACATCTATGCTTCATTTTTTTTTTTCAGAAAGAAGCCGCCCATTTGCTATGATCGTATAAGCGAATGCTTACAACAAATACCCACTTATAAAAATGCTGGAAATAGACTTCGACGGCAACTCTTGCAGTTGCGAAAAACTCGATCTCGCAGAAGTGACTTCCGCCAAGCTCCTCCAAGAAACACCTGTCAGTGATGCTAGACTAAAAGAGCACGAAATACACTCAACCGCAAAAAGTAAAACAAGTCAATTGGGAGTTACCTGCTACAACATAAGTAAGTAGTATCCGTAATCAGAGCACCCTCCACTTAAGCTAGCTCATAATTGCGGTCCCTGCGATTATTTAGATCCATTTTTTTTTTTCAAACAATCGCACAAGTATCCCGTCAGATGGATAAGTGTAAACTTTAATTTGACGGACATTCAATTCATTTTTGAACTCTTGTTCGTTTCAGACACATACGTGCTACTTATACTGGGAACGTGTTTCTTAGTTATCGCCATTCTGCTGTTTAGATGGCCACTCTTCAATCTGGTCACAACTGAGCGGCTGCGGATGCTGCCAAGTCTGCCACCCTACAAGCTGTGGGCTAATCCCGAACCAGTTGTCTACTGCCGAGCGCACATATTTACGGTGACCAATGTCGAGGGTTTCCTCAGTGGCGCCGATAAGAAGATGAAAGTGAAAGAGCTGGGCCCGCTTGTGTATAGAGAACATTTGGAGCACCGTGACGTGGAGTTCCATGACAACTCCACACTGTCGTATACTGTACATCGGTATTTGGAGTTCCTGCCGGAGCTGAATGAGCCGGGCATACTGAATCGCACGATTACAGTGCCAAATATCGCACTGCTCGGGATGGTGGCGAAAGTGGCTGACTACATGTTCACTGTGAAGATGGCCTTCAACTTGATCAGTCGGGAAGACAAACTTTTCGTGAACATGACAGTCAATGATTTCCTTTGGAACTTTACGACCCCAGCTCTGCAGACGGTGGATAAGTATCTGTCATTTATGGTGCCGATGGACAACGCTGGGGCCTTGCATGCGGTGAGTAAGCGTTGGCTTTCAAATGACTGTCGAGACTAATGAGTTTTCCCTGTAGGTCTACAAAGACTTTACGGACCGAGTGAATGTCCGAATCGGGCCGAAGTATAACGCCCAGGAGTTCTTTACAATCAACACTTTCGACTACCGCCCCACTGTTCCGGGTTATCGACCGGAAAAGGGCGATTGCTTTGCCGATCTGAACAACTCCTCAGAGGGAGCCATCTACCCCAATCGTGTGGCAAAGGATGTCGTTATCTACTACTGGCGAAAGACAGTGTGCCGTCCAGTGGCGCTTCACTTCGAAGAGGAGGTGGTGATAGATTCGCTAACGGGCTACAAGTTCGTCACTCGTAAGGACTGGTATGATCGCATGGAAAATCTGACAGCCGACTGCTACAAAGGTTACGGACGCAGTCCACTCCCAGACGGTCTCTCTGACGTGTCAAAGTGTTACGGTGGTAGGTTTGCCAAGTGAAAACACTTTTGCTGTGCAGCATTTGACGCTTGCATCTTCTTTTTTTTTAGGGATCCCGATTGCTGTATCAGCACCGCACTTCTATGGCCGTTCCGGCTACTGGGAGGACAAAGTTGAGGGGTATAGCCCTGATTACGAATCTCACGGATCGTATGCGATCATAGAACCAATCAATGGAGTGCCAATGGACCAGAAGGCCCGTTCGCAGAGCAACATAGTCTTACCCAAGCTGACTGGATTCAGCAATGATGTGAATAGGTTCAGCGAAATGGTCATTCCCTTCCTTTGGTTGGAATATGTAAGTTTGACATAGAGTCTCATATGCTTTCAATGGGTTCAATGGGTTTTCTCTCTATCCTTCCAGCACCAACCGAAGTTGACACCCGACATCATTAGACTGCTTCACTTCACATCGAATATCTTGCCACGCATCGAATACGTGATACCTGTGATATTTTTAATTTTCGGTTTAGTTTCGTATTACCTTGTGATAAGACGAGTGAATAGGAATTTCAGTTTGGGCGGATATTCTAGGATTAAGCTGCTCTGGCGGAGGGAGAAAGTTCACTTTTTCGAGGGCAGGAGCAGAGGAACGTTTTAGATTACGCTTAAGGAACAACTTTTGTACACGAAATGGGTTGCTAACAAGGGAATGTAAATATAAATAGTTTTTAATGTTTTATTACGTGAGAGTTTTTCATGGACTGGAAGAGGGAATACTTACAGAATGGCATTGGGAGTACGCCAAAATGTGCAATGGTTGAAGTGGGACTCGTTAAAAAAGCGAAACGAAAACCAATTTCGAATAAACGAAACAATTTACAAACGAAAAAATTTACTTACACATAGATAACTCCTTTCGTTTTCTTCTTCATGAACGCAAACGTTTAAGAGGCAGCATTAGTTGGACTTTTTTTTAGTTTTCAAATCATTTTCATAGTTGCACAACTTCCGTTTTTGACAGCATTCCGTGGAGTGCACATTTTTGATTTTCTGTGGCTCTAGCAATACCAGTTGAATGTCTGCCAACTGACATTGCCCAGGAATGGAATTCCAAATTTTTCTCTACCCAATACACATAGCAGTCCTAGTTATAAAATACATTGCAAGGGTGAGAAAACTGAAAACGTTTGTAAGGAAAAAGTCAATGAAAAGGCTTCGTCGCGAAATGAAAATCTCTTTCGTTTTTGGAGTTCCGTGAAGCAAAATAAAAAACGAAAACGTTTATCAAATAGCTTTAGTTTATTTCGCGCAAATGAAAGTTTCTTTCGTTTTCAATGTTTTATTAAACAAAACATTCGTGAATGCGAAAACGAAATCGTTTTCACCTGACAGACCAATGGTGAATAGCGGATTTTAAACGTTTTTACTTGAGTAAGGTGAGTTTTCGATGCTGGCTGTATTAGGCCCATAAAATTCTACTGTTATTCAGCCTTAAATGACATTTTTTAGAGCTCACCGAAGTGTTGCACCTTATACAGTAAAGTGGAGAGGAATTTGAAAACTATGAACCGCTGAAAAACATTTTACAAAACGGTTATAAGAAAGGACTCCCAAGATATCCTGTACTACTAAAACTTCTATTTAAAGCATCTACAAATCTCTTAGATCTGTTTGTATTGAAAACCTGCGATTCGTCAATTTGCAATTTTTGTTAATTATTATTGCTTAACTTCACGTTTGATTTTCTTTAGTTCATAATGTCTTGTCAACTTGACATTGCAATGGAGATTGTTGCTTCCAAAGGATAAAAAAGTTTCGTGCGACGAACTACTGCCTGAAGGTAACAGAGCGAATAAAACAAAAATATATCAACCGCTACGATAGCCCAAACCAAGCCAATTGGTACTAGTTTTCATCAGAATTTTCTCATTCCCATTTGTTTTAAACACATAATTTGAGGGCCATCGCAACTTTCCACAGACAAAACATCCTCGCTACCATAAACCATACAACAGCGTTTGCTTTAGTTTTTGCACAGGAGTAGGTTTGGAAAGAATTAATTTCGATCCTATTCGCAATCGTACAGGATGTAAATTGGAACTGGTGTAAAAAATAATGATGTGGATGAAAATTCTAAGGAAGACCTTAAGTTCAGCTGTTGTCGTATTAACTGAACGTCGGCGGATTTTTTCCAAAGGTAAGTTTTAAGTAAGGTTTTTTTCACTGCGCCACCTGTCGCGAACGTCTGACAAACATCCCAGAGTATAACTGGCATGAAAGAGTTTCTCAATTGGCCGTTTGGACTCGGCATAAAATTGTAGATCCCTTCCATTCGTCCCAAAAATGAAAAACTAACACAAAACGAATGGTTGTGAGAAGCTAGGCCTAGGGACTCTACGGACCTGTTGCGCCCACTATTTTTTTTCTTTAGTTTTAGGTATACAGAAATTAGTGTGGACAACAAAAGAGGGACAAGTTTTTATCCTAACGCTGAGCGTATATACATATTTTTGTAGATTCATTTGTCGTGACCCAAACACTTTTTCCAGAAGTTTTTACCGTAATCTAGTCTAGACACAGCCCATGCCTTGAGACCGACCGACGGCGACGGCCGACCATTAATTAAGTGCGCCTTCGTCTGCTCTCATTTTCAAGCTTCCAATATAGCATAAATCATACGATGAGCATAACGCAATGTAAACAAAATAGACCTTATCAGGGGAATCTGTCTAAATGACACGTGTCATTCGGCTTGGGTTGCAATTAGGTTATCACTAACAGCTTCTTATGTTCGCTGCGGAACTACATAAACAGCACGTAGTGCAATTCATAACAACTAGCTGTTGATTTCCTATAAAAATTGCCGTCTGTTCAAGTAGAGATAAAGGGGTTGATTACTCTTGCCATGTTTGCCTGAGTTTTTTACTACTGTAAAATTGGAAATTTTGAAAATTAAGTTTGAGGCAGGGCCACCCATCCGCGTGCTCTTCCCATGACGTACCCATAGCCCTACCCTTCTGTTGACGCTACATGTGATTTTGAAAGGAGAATAGCTGCCTTCGCACATTTTCAGCCGAGTAACTCAAAAACCCCTTGCCAACGAATTCAAACCGCGGAATCTCACCCGTTGACACACTTTTATAAAACTGATTGAAGGGTAGTGAATGTGATCGTGAAATCCTACGTACAGTTTATTTCGAACTACATCCGTTGCCGTGGTGCGTCAAACTCAGTCGCCTATCATTTAAATGATAATTCAAAAATGAACTTTAATGATTTACTGTCTATGTCCGTTAGATCGTTAGCACTCGAGAATCTTCTAAAAAACCTAATCTTGTGGTAAATTTAGACCAGAAACACGATTTTTGCTCTCATTTTATTTCGGTGTTGACTGTTGACCAATGGGAACAATCTTCACAACACAGGCCCAGACTGTTTCCAGAATTATTTCTTTACGAAAATACGGATGGATGATAAGTTGGGTGCATTCGGCACTGTCTTCATGTTGATTGATATTCTTCGCGAGATGATAAGCTAATGTTAAAGGTCTTGAACTGGCTCAATTTCTAATCGTTGACTTCAACAAATTAAAGGTAAACCCATCAGATTAGAAATGGTTTTAAGTGCTTTTTCAAAAACAGAATTAATGCTTTACTCTGATTTTTAATTAGGCATTTTATTAATTTTCATCTAGCAGACGGTTATTATCGTGGCTCAACTTTAGCCTCAAACGATGATCAAAATAATGCGGCTCAGTTAATTGTGTTTTCATGATTTGTTTTTCAATTGCCACACCCCCGTGTGGTTGACAATGTCAAGTAGTATAGTAAGATTTATTTACAAAAGAAAAAGGTGAGGCGGTAAAGTTTTGCATTTTTTTATCGTTAAGGCATACCGCCGTACTAATAACAAATTTTAGTCTCGACTTTAAATTTCCGGAAGATCAAATTTGCAAAATTTGTATGAAAAATAGTGCCACTGTGAACTGCTAAAATTTAGAGTCGAAACTAAAAATGTTTATTGGTAAGGCCCATAGAGTTTAGTACATGCGATTTTTTTTCAATTTAAGTTCTCCGAGATGACAGTTTTTGAGATGACAGTTTTTTCTGTAACACTTTGTGTTTGACAACTTACAATTTATGTTCGGTTAAAATAGTATAAGTTCGTTGCATTTGTTGCTGCTCGCAATAAGTATAAAACGTACATAAACAAAACAATCAATAGCTTTCATATTAGAAGCATATTCCACATTTGCCCCGACACCAGGTGGCCTTATTTCACCCCAGCGTACTTTTAGCACAATTACCGTTTCACTGAAGCACAATATCACCCAACGCGCACCATCAATATAGCACTAAGTATACTTATCACAGAAGGTTCATGCCAAAGTAATGCATTTAATTGCACTTTTCATGGTGCAGCACTTGCCATCAATCAACACCCAAATAGCGGTAGTTGCGACCGACGACCAGTGATGCCAACCAACGCATAATCTTTCCTCTTAGACATAATTCCGATGCTTAAGGAATTGAGGAATAATTTTAAAAAACCCTTAATTTATGAATTGTTTTTTAAAATCAATTTATAGAAATACATTTTGAATATTATAAATCTGGTACATTCTTCGATCAAAGTCGCATCACTAATTTTCATTCACAACTGTGCGTCATGCTTATATTTCCAATTTTGTGATTTACTTACTCACCAAACCCAAACCTTGGATTAAAGAATTCAAAAAAGGTTGACGATCGATAGACATTCTGACAAAAAAAAATTTAATTACTTTTTAGGTTCGTTACAGTGCCTTTGTAAAATATGCAATTTTTATCACTAAAAGGGCATAATTTTTTTGAGAAAGGCATCATTTTTTTCGAGTTTGGGCATAAGAGCTTCGATTTTGATTGGCATCACTGCCGACGACCATTTGTCTTGTGACAACTGACAAGGCCTAATACGAGCACGAGAGTTAGCACAATCACCACACCATCGACGTTCGCTGCCATTAGCGGTAACTGGGAAAGATGAAGGCCGACAACTTTTGAACCAAGTCCCTTAATGCCCAAAATACATGCGCAGAATTCACTGTGCAGCAAGATTGGAATACACATGTTTACATGGATATAGGCACTCGCAAATTCTGCACTCACCGCAGCACTAACTTTGTTGCAAAATTCAAGCGTACCACAACACAAATGACAATAAATTGCAATTTCAAGTATTTGGCATCATCGGCTTTTGACATTTGCTGATCGTGTTTGTTTTGGTTGCAAACACATCAGCAGCTTAGTCGGTGAATGACAGTAGCCATATTAGCCGATGCAAGGCATGTCAAATAATTTTCTGCACATCTGTTTTACTTGCAGCACTGCATTCTGGGCTGCCCCCAGAATTTGGACATAAAGGACATATTGGTAATGGGTGAGCCACAGTTCATTGTCAGACCGGAAGCAGATTATAGCAGCTTGGTTTTTTAATACAAAAATACAATTCGAGTCGCTTTTTCCTTCGTTTAGTCGTAAGTCAATTCATTGGTTTGTTTTTGTCGCAATTAAAGGGCTACGATTACCTGCAACAGCACTCATGTCATAGGTCATTGCAAACAGTGACAGCTAAAGAAGTCTTTGAACCACAACTGTGGGCCTTAAAGAGCTGCAATCGATTGCTTTCGAAATGCAGTGTTGCAACCATGATCGTTTCCCACGCCCCAAACTTGTGTGCACAGCATTGCGGTGGAGGGTTTTTTTTAAGTCAAACAAACTTAAAGTTGAAACTATCGAAAAGTTTTCCGCAATCGATAAACAACAGGTGTAGACTTGAACTGTTGATATTTATATCAAGGACCCTCAAGTAAGACAACCTGCTTGTTGCTCAACTCGTGTGTCTTGAGGTACATATATTCTTATTTTTCCTGAGTAAGATTGTTGCAAAAGTAACCACTGCGCCATACTAATAACAAATTGTAGTCTCGACTTAAAATGTACCGAAGCCCACAATTGCAAAATTTGTATGGAAAATATGGCCACTGTGAACTACTAAAATTTAAAGTGGAAACTAAAAATGTTTATTGGTAAGGCTCTGAATCTGCATCGTCTCTATGTCCTGATTTCGTTCCTACTTAGTCTACTGGCTTCTAAAAAAAATCCTGTTAATAAATATAAGGTGAAGGTGGTCTGACAATTTTAAGTCGCTGAATTTTTTACGAGTTTTTTTTAGTTTTTTTCTATCTATACCAATTTAAAAATATATGGCCTCTTTATTTTGTTATCAGCATTTTTACCTACCTTCACATAAAAAGTTTGGTTTCATAAGAAGGTAACAATCGTGCACATTTTTGTCTGTCGTGGTTGTCCCATTGGATGGGAGATCTTTAAACAATACTAAATACAAGGTGGGCCAAAAAAAGTCATCCGATGTTGTTTGGCTCTCATTTTTTTTTTTCTAAATGAAAAACTTCGATTCTGCTTTTTGATTATGTTTATTTGAACCTTTAGAATTTTATTGGTCAAGTCGAGAAGATGATATCGGCCAAATGGACGCCGTCACAATTGATTGCCATACGGGCTCGTTTTATGGCATTTTTCATCACTTCGGCGAGAACTTCGGCCGACAGATTCTCGCGCTCGTGTCGAATGTTGTCCTTGAGGGCTTCTAAGGTCTCGGGCTTGTTCACGTAAACACGGGACTTCAAAAAACCCCACATAAAAAGTCTGGAACTGTATAATCCGGCGATCTTGCAAGATGAGACGACCCGGGAACGCTGCCTTCAGAATATCGGTTGTGGCTTGCGCAGTGTGTGCCGTAGCTCCGTCCTGTTGGAACCACATATCCTCCAGTCCTAATTCGTTCAATTGCAACAAAAAAACTCGGTTAACATGGCCCTATAGCGCGCACCGTCCACTGTTGTCGTTTGACCAGCGGCGTTCTCGAAAAAAATGGCCCGATGACTCCTCCAGCGTGAACAGCGCACCATGCAGTAACTTTAAGCGGGTGTAATGGCTCCTCGTTCATTACTCGTGGATTTTCGGTGGCCCAGCAGCAATAGTTTTGCTTGTTCACGTACCCGCTGAGGTCGAAATGATCCTTATCGCTCATTATGATTTTGGTCGAAAAATCGTCCACTTGGTCCTCGAGATTGAGGATGGCTTGGGCGTAGGTTACACGCGTTTGGCGTTCGACAGGCAGCAGCTGATGCACGGACTGGACTTTGTACGGGAACATGCGCATGTCTTTGACCAAAAGTCGCCTTAGGGACGGCCGGCTGATGGCTAATTGCGAGGCACGACGTCTGGTCGATGCTTACGGCGACAGCTCGACATCCTCATCAAAAGACAATATCGCATTGTCGGCACAACGTCCGCTCCGGGGCCGGCCACTCTTGGCAACGTCTCGTGTGGTCCCATACTCTTCAAGGTTGGTGGCCAAACGGCGCAGCGGAATTCGCGCTGCGCCAACACTACAGACGAATTGTTACGCAAAAAAATAGACACGATTATTCCGCGTCGTTGGGGAGTGTATCGCCCCATGGATTGTTCACTTGTATTCTACATCTGTCTAGTCCACAAATGTCAAAACAGATTTGACATTGGCTGCCATTTGAAAAAATAAGAGCATTTTCCAATATGGTTATCTCTTTTGGCCCACCTTGCAGTAGGCGTAATTGCGACTTGCAACTTTACTCATCCTGTCCATGTCCAGTAAGTAAATGGGAAGATATCAGTACGCGACAGGAATGACAACACAACGCAATAGTCGACAAACCCTGCGGCTCAATTTGCCTACAAGTTGTTGTAAGATTAAACAGTAAGTATAGGTACACTTGAAACTATGTGTACAGAAACGTCTACTACTCTTAAAAGTACCCTAAAAAGGACTTGGGTGGGGTGGGGCTGCTCCTCTAAATTCACACGGGATGAAAAGAACCAATGGAAACACCATCGCGGCGATTAAAAGATGAAGAAGTAAGATCTTCAATGGAAGTAAACTTCATTATCGATGAGGTTACAAACTTCCGAGCTTCAAAATGCCGTTTAGACAAACCAAAGCCGCAAAAATCTCTCTCTTTCTCATTAACAAATTTAAAGTGTGCATCAGACAGCATTAAGAGACCATCAAGCACTGATAAGTATGTGATCAATTTACATCAAAAAAACAAGATCAATCTATATTCGATAAGAACAAAATAATGCACTCATTGGGGTAGATGTAATCTCCTTACACATATTCAACAAGTAAAAATGTTCTATTCCTCCGAATAGTCAGCTCAGATTCAATGTTAACGCGTGTCGCCTTCCAATCGGGGAGGAGGGGAAATAGAAAAAAAATCCCTTATCTATACACAAACGTGCTTTTTTTTAAACGTTTTTTAACAGTTTTTTCCAGAGATTATATAGACGTGCCGGCAATGCGTTATCAATCCTTAGTGTTTGATCAATTCCCTGGGTATCGCGCTTCAAAACTGAATCAATCGTAACATTTGGTGTTTAATCGCGACCGAGTTGACTTAAGTTTTTTTTTTCTAAAGTGGCAGTGCATTTTGAAAGAGAAATTCTCTAAAAATTGATATTCGAACTTAACAGTGCTGTGGTAAATTTTATTTCTTTTATATAAAATATTAAAATATGTGTACCTGCGGAAAAGACAATTTAAAATTTTTTATTTAAGTTTATGTTTTAAACCTTACAGTGTTAGTTGTTAATTTAGTATAATTGGTGTCGTTTAAAAAAACATCGCATTTAAGGGATGAAGTAGCAGCATGTGTTTGCGGTGGTTACAGCAGTTCCTCTCAAACTGGTTGTATCGATCTTAAATAAAATAAAAATAAATAAATAATTGGCGCAACAGGTCCGTATGGACCCAAGCCTAGCTTCTCACAACCATTCGTCTTGTGTGAGTTTTTATTTTTGGGACGAATGGAAGAGATCTACAATTTTATGCCGAGTCCAATTGAGAAGCTCTTTCATGACAGTTATACTCCCGGATGTTTGTCAGACGTTCGCGAGAGGTGGCGCAGTGAAAAAAACCTTCGAAAATCGATCTTGCGATTTTAAATTGGCACATTTAGACTTAACCACAAGTGCGTATATGAACCTACAAATTGCACAAGAAATTAAACCGTTAGTGAATTATTCACTCAGTTGGAAAATTAAGTTAATGGAGTGGAAGCGAGTTTTTCACTCGAACAACGTTCAAACGTGTCGATCTCGCCATATAGCGATTTTCAAAGCGCGTATGATATGGGAAGGTTTTTGTTTTGGGGTTGTTTTGGACATATTCGCAAGTCAGACAGGCGATCGTCATGAGTGACGCACCATGGATGGTGCCATAATTTGAGCTCAAAAAATTGTTACTCTCCAATTATTGTGAAATTGGATTTTTTTTACCATAGCTCAAACCGATATAGAATATTTGCAATATAATCTTACACAGCTTATGGCGCGAAATAAATAAATTTTTTTTTCATTCAATTTAATTTTTCGTATAGTAAATGCGATTTTTTGACCAGTTATCTGGAAATAAAGCTTGTCATCTCTGACCTCCTTAAGAAATTTAATAGCTAAATAAAGATGTCGAATGCAAGTCGGTTGGGATTTTATAAATACGACTGAGATTTGTAGAAAGTTATATTTATATAGAGAGCTAAAATATTGAAGACAACTAACTGCTGTCGCTTGGACTGACTCGTATTCTTTAGAGATGTTAATCTTTTAGTAGTTTTTTTTTTTTTTTGCATAGTTTTTGCAAATTCTTTTTGATGCACGCTTGGTTAACGTAAGGTTGGGTTTAATAAGTGAATCCAAGTCGGAGTCTTCGAATTGTTGTAGTACGCAACTGAACAGTAGCTACCATAAGGCGTTGAAGAGAGTTACTCCTCTGTAGACGAGAGACAACTTCTGACACGCCAGCTATTTGGTGAATAATATAAATGACTAGATGTACCCTCCCGGCTTCGCACGTGCAGAATGTGGTTTCAGAACAATTGATGGAAAAAAATTTCAGAAAGAGCCTTCTGCAAAAGTGAGGGACTTGAACCCGTACTAAAAAACCTCCCGTAGACTGGTTCCACTCTGCCTTTATCTTCATTGCATTGCACATGCTCGTTGGACTAATCGGCAATAATTTAATATTCTTTGGAAAATGAAAATAATTTTATAATATTTAGCTCACTTTTTTTCTTATTAATGTAACGCTTCTTTGTATACCATATTAGCGGTTTGTATCGACTAAGATAGTCGTATTTGCTGCATTACTTACCCTGGAGCACGCTACATATAAGATATAACTGCCCGTGGCTGAAGCAATTCTTGATTAATTCAACTCCCGCTTTTATTAAAGTTTGACCCTCTAACTTATTGATTGTCATGGCAGAACAAACATTAATAGGAAATTGAATGCGTTTAAACTGAAATGGATAATTGCTGGGAATTATTTGTATTCTTGGTATAAACACCGTATCTCCTTTACCAGACCCAGTTAAAATTAACGCCTCAATAATGTTTTTCTGCAAGGAAATCACTCTCAATCTGGTTCCATGACAAAGCTTAGGGGATTCAAATTGCGAAGCAGCATAATGGGAACTCCAACTTTTAATTTCAGGCCATGGACTGTAATTCTATTTAAAAACTCGACCGGGTAATTTACTGCCTCATCTTGATTGCAAATAGCATTTATAAACAGGTACGACGTGTATCATCAGGAATTTTCCCTAATGTAATAATACCACGATCTGGTATCACTGATACCTATGCCTATTTGATATTCCTTTCCTACATATTTGACATTTCTTTTACGGCTTTTTTTGTTCTTAGCACACCAAACAGCATACTGCCTCTGTCTGTCTCCCTCTCCGTCACAGGAGTAAAATAAGGTTCACAGAGATGTCAAAATATTGCGCAGTTAGTATGTTTGATTTGAGAATGAATTGCATATCTACTCACTCATGTGAAAATCGTAGAAATGTTTCAAATTTTGCCTTTTTATTTAAAAAACTTTTAAGTCATCGAGTTATTGGATATCCTAAGTTGTACCTGCAGATGTCCTCTATATGCTGGTATTTACTATACTTAAATGCTCCCAGTATTATCGAACGGAAAGCGTGACAAAGAAAAAAGCAAAACGAAACGAAAAAATAAATTACTCTTGTCCAATTTCTTCCGGAATTTATAGAGATATAGAGTTGAAATAAAGTAGATATTGTTGGCCTAGGTATCCTTTATAGGCCTGTGAAAAATGCACCAGAATATACTGAGCAGTTTCTAAGATTTTTGCATTTAAATACATGCAGTCAAATTCAATCTTAGTCGAACAGAACTACACCAATTTTATTTATATGATAAGACACTCATTCTTGAAATTTCTGCGCGAATATTAAACGTATGTTCCTTATAATCCTATGAGGTAGCTTCATGCTAAAAACATCAAATCAGCTGATTTTATTTGCAAATTAAATAAGATGACTCTTCGATTCGAAACCATCGATATACTCCACTCCAAAGATAAATAAATATCGATATCAGATTTAGATAGTCAATAGGTTCAATGGGCTCATCTACTAGCCGCTGATTATGCCAAAGTGAGCAGATACTAACAATATCTGTTGGGGTAAGCCGTTGACAATATTTGCTGGGAAATTATTGGCGAATTCACGTTACGTTGATTAATTACATTTATAACTGCTGCTACTAAAACACTCTTTCAATAAGGTAGGTAGGTAGAAGTTGTGGCTCAGTTTTGAATCAAAGCAGCACTGATGTGCCTTTTTGTTACCACGACTCGTGTCACCTAATTTGTGATGATTGTTAAGGGTGTAATGCATTCTGTACTTATATCCAACCTGCGGAGTTGAGGAAACGGATTATATTTAATATCCCTTTACCCGAAATATCGCTAAGGTCGTCGAAAACACTTGTTTCTATTTTTTTTTAAGTTGCTTTTAATAAACACCTAAAGTGCTCATGGACCGTGGGAAATTTATCTATTAAAGGGAATTTCAATCCTAAAAAAAAACTACCTTGCGAAAAACGAGAAAATATTTCGGCAGTTTATATAGACTAGTATCGCTTGTGGTCGAAAATCGACCATTCCTTTATAAGTATTTAAAATGTAATACTAAAAAACGTACCACAATTCTTTGGCGTTAGGCAAAAAGGTCTTCAGTCAGAAACTGCAGTTTTTCGTAAAACCAAATTGAAAATAGTTTAATTATTTGCAAATCGGGATTAAATTTGTTTGAAAAAAAAAAATACTAAATTGTTACGACAGGAGGCTTAACGACTTAAGTCGTTAGTATCAAACGAAAGAGAATACAAAATTTAGTTAAACCCAATCAAATACCCAAAATGCATTTTTTGACTGAAGGCCTTTTTGCCTAACGTCAAAGAATTATTTTCGTTATTTATGTTTTTTTTTTTTATTAACGAAATGAGCGACATCTAGATATCGAAAAAGTAGGTAAATAAGCTGCTCCATTGGAAACAAGTTCTAATCTAAGATGATTTATATTTGAATAGGTACGTTACTATGGTAATAAGGCGGCAACAAATTGAATGTCGCCAAAATCCTTTCAATTACCTGTTTTGTATGAGAAATTAATAACTTAATTTTACCAGCCTTAATGGCGACATAATATACCCACGATTTTTGGTTTGTGCACATCTATGGCACAGTACCATTCGAATGATTTAAGTTTAATGCTCTTCATTTCATAATAAAAACTTAAAAAGTGTACCGAAACTTTTGATGATTACGTATTAATATAATGATTACACACGTTAAATATAGATAACTTAAAAAATGAAAATATGTTCTCTGACGGCCATATTATTCACTCCCTTTAATCCGGGTTAAAGGTTGCACCTGGGTTTAAGTGCGTTCAACCCAAAAACTAAACCCAAGTCCATAATATTCAGTCGTTACACCCGAACATAAACCCAGTTTTTTTAAACTTGACAGCGTTTAATTCGATTGGATTTAAACGCAATCCGGCGACCGGTTTAAGTACTTTAACTCGGGTTAAAACTCAATTTCATAATATTGACATTTCTTCGCTCGCAAGAAATAAGAAAAGTTGAAAAGGGGAATAGAAAAAAAAGTGTCAAGGAACTAAAAAAGGGATTCATTCGTGAAATGGACGAAATTAATGTTGATGTCTTCGTCGTCAGAAGACGAATTTGTCGAAGAGCTGATGAAACAGCAGCTAATGAAAAATCAACGTCGTCCTTGTTGTCGAATATATCGAATGCACAAGCGGGCTTGCGGCGGCGATTACGATGTGTTATATTTTCGGAAATGGTTTGTGTGAAAAAAGAGTCATTTTGTAAGCTACATTCTATGATTCGATAGAAATTTCAGCATAACTAATGCACTTTAAAACACAACTGGGCCCAAAACAAATGAAATAAATTTCCAAGTGACAAACAACAAAAAAAATGCCATTTGTGAAATTTGACATTACGTGGGTTTAAAACGGATTAAAAACGGTTTAAAGTGTTTTAAATCCGTTTAAATCCGGGTTTAATGCATGTTTTTCAGTGAATAATATTGGCATAGGTTTAAATTAACGGGTTTAAAAAATGCGGATTAATGATTGGCTGTAAAATTAACTTAAACCTGAGTTACACCCGGAGTGAGTAATATGGCCGTTATATTTCAACCAGAGATTCTTACGTGATAGCTTAGGCGCCAAAAAATGAAAACGGATTTTTCTAGAGGTGTTAAATGCACGCATTTTTTTACTATCGGAAGGGGGGCAATTGCTTAATTCCATTAAGCAAAATTAGACAGCTTGCAAAGGCCAAAATGTGATCTTAAATTGTGGGTGACTTTATTTCTGATATTGTGACATATTTGCGTAGAGTCGGAATTTTAATTACAGTAATTTATAACTAGACGTGTCTACTCGTTGTTTTTGTTATTGAAAACTGTTCACAACTTCATGAACACTCTTAAAAAGTGAAAGGCAGCCTCATTTATTTTAAGAACGTAATATTAACGTAGTACACAATTTACATTTGTCCTCTAATAAAATAAGTTCAGTACTTCAGTTCTTAATTCTAATGTCACGAATTTGTATGCTAAGATCATCGAAATTTATGATTTTTTGGGAGACTCTAACTATCATACTCGAAAGATGCCCTAGTCAATATGGGCTTTTTAATTTAATATACGAAGGAGAAAAAATTACGATCCGAGGGAATAAAAACATCCCATTGCCACACTACCACTACTTGTGCTTCGAAGTACAAATGAGTGCACAAATGTGAAACAACATTGCTCTAGTTAAGCAACACAGTTTGACTAAATTAAAAATGTATTGCAAAGTCGTGGGAAATTTACCATTTTGATAGTAAAAAGCGTTTTAAAGGAAAAAAAATGATTAATGTTGTGGACGCGAGTTAGATTCAGAGAAAAAACCGAGTAAAAAAAAACACACGAAACAATTTTGGTATTATTACTTTATTCTTTTCCGGTCGGAGCTCAACTGCCACTTATTCTTTTTTCTAACTTACGACCTATCTTAACATTATGTTGTGTTGACTCGCCAGAATTATGCTGACTTGTCAACTTGCAGTCATTAGCATGAACGGATATCAGTTCATGTTAATGACCGACGACCTTATTAAATTACCAGGCAAGCGGTTTTGCATTTGCTTTTATTTTATATTGGTTCGGCAGGTCGTTGGCAGCAACATTTGTTGCTGTATTTGAAGGTTTTTTGCTGGCGTATGTAACTCGCATGTGTTTAAGAATATGCAACTGTTGTTTCATTTGTCATTAACATTTCTTTTGAGCTTAAACTATAGTTTTATATGATGTTAACTTTTGTTTGGAAAATTTTGTTGATTCCCTCATTCTTAAGCTTGGACCATAATAAACCTATTTTGTGACGTCCTTTTTCGACTATCTGCATATTTAATTTTGTAATCTGGACATTGCTGTTCTCCAACTCGTTTCTTTTGCATGTTTTGACAACCATTGTCTGAAAATGATAAAAAGCTTGACCTAAGATTTTATGTAAACACCATTTTTTATTTATTTTTGTTTTTTTGTTTTACATTTAACCCACAAAGGGCGTCAGTCGAGATGTTTATCTCTCAAATTTAATTTTTTTTTTAAAGTCATACCTAATATCAACAAAAATTAAAATTATTTACAGGCACAGTAAACCCCCTTAGATGGATTACAAACTAGAAGAACCAAGAAAACGTTCGTAAAACAATTTTTCCTTAAACTTAGGTTCAACATTCATTACAATTTAATTTTTAATTTTTTGTTGTAGGTAGTATAATATGTCCCCTTATTTGGGCAATCATCTCTACGACACTGCTCATCGTATCTCTCAGCATAGACTATCAACATGAACTGATCAGAGAACATGCTCGCTTTCGCAAAGGCTTCCCAACCCGAAACGCATGGGAGAACCCACCTGATGGCAATCTAAATTGCTACCTCTTCAATGTGACCAACACAGAAGCGTTCCTGAATGGAACTGATTCAAAGCTTAAACTCAAACAAGTTGGTCCGATGGTCTATCGAATTAAGTCAATCAACAAAAATTTGCAAGTAAATGAAGAGGACTCAACGCTGTCGTTTAGAAAAATCCGCTACCACACGGTTACTTTCGATGCAGCCAACAGTCCGCCGGGAATTTTGAACGAAAGAATCTATCTACCCAATATTGTTCTGCTAAGTGTTGTGTCCAAAATGCACGACTGGTTCTTCCTGACGAGGAACTTTTTCAATGCATTCGCCCAATCTGAACCGATCTTTGTTCAGAACACTGTCAATGAATTTCTATGGAACTACACAACACCAATGATTGACAAAGTGCGAGAGTTTTGGCCGTCGGTTTTGGATAACGTTGGTATGCTGCATAATGTATGTTGTATGATATTGAGAACTTTTTTTCCTATTTTTGGCTTTCATTAGAATTTAAGAGTTTTGATGTTATTAGTTCTTAAGGTGCATCTCTTTTTTTCAATGCTGGTAAATCGTATAATTCCTCATTTGTTTAGATCGGAAGTAATATTTCGCTCTGAGTGTTTTGTATTCAGCAATCTGATTTACATTGCTGACACGGGAGACATTTTCATCGGAATTTATTCACAATACCCCTCATAGTCGATGCCAAGTTCAATTCATCAGATATTCAAGAGAGCTTGAAAGAAGAGACCTATACTTCTACCGTCTTGACATGCAATTTTGATGTAACCGAACATTGGCTTAAGTTGAATTACGCCTGTGCAATTTGATTATTTTTCTCTCTCTATTTAAGAGAGGGTTTAAAATGTTTGCTCATATCTTTGCTTGACAGTTGTTGGTTAGTATAGGAGCTCACGGTGCTCATTTTACATAGTTGTGCATCGTGTTGAGCAACTTTGTTTTAAATAATAATGTCATGCTCAATTTTTTCATTTGAAATACGTCACGAGTTAGTAATGAACTTATGCCTATTCCCTTGCTACTGCTACTGATTTAAGGGTCGCTCCCGCAATCAAGCTGTCAACTATCGAGTGGTTTCACCGATCTGTTCAAAGAGCAATAATTGGTCTAGTTTATGAAGGTGTAAAATAAAAACTGTACGCAAAATTCAATTGACCAACTTGAGCAATAGAATTTGTTTGCCGAAATCAGACAAGTTTATCAATTACTGGGAAGAGGCTTGAGTTTAATGAGTTGATCAATAAAAAGTGGAATGTTTCTTTCAATTGACAGAGTTGATCAACTATTTTTAGGGCATTGTTTTAGAAACTTAAGTCGTTCACGAATTTGCTTCCCAGTCTTTAATTGAATCAGGTCTGCTCAACTTATGAGTGTTAGTTTTCCACTATCGATCAAGTCTGTAAATTTGTTTATTCAAATTCAAACCATTGGAAATAGTTTTTTGAAACTTAGTGGACGACTGGCATAATAAATTATAATGCGGCGAACAGAATGAGCAGTATTTTCAACCTTGCGCCAAATGTTAGACTCGGTTCTTTTTCTTTTATCGTTTTGGACAGTTTTTGGAAGGGAAGGAAGTAAAATAGAATAGAGGTTGATGTGATGAGTTTTTTTTGTCTGCAGCGCGAATTAAAACACTTGGTTCTTACTTTTAAAATTAAACAATATTTATTTGGAACTATGTCCTTTATTATTGAAATACTTTTTACTAATTCTAAAAGGAGCTTAAGGCTACTATGTAGTTACAATAAGACTGTCGATAAATTCATCATACAGTCGTATTTATATACTTTTCTTATCTATCTACAAGGAGACCCAAGCGTACAATCGTCTTGCTTGATAATGAAGAAGAGATAATATTCCAACATTGTATACAAACGATATTATCTCTTTTACATATGTTATCATTGTAGCGTTGTGTGCAAGACTGTACTAGAGACTAAAGATATCATTGAATACAAATAATGTTATCTTTTTTCTCAATATGTTTTGCTATGGATACTTAACTCGCGCTCATAATTCACAAGTTTTTATTCCTAAAGTCCAATTTCGGGTAAAATATTGATCTACTGATCAGAATTAAATATTTATTAGGAGCAATAATAATCATATTATCCCAAATTTATGCACGATTTCTGGGGCCTATTAAATGAAATTACAAGCCGATAAATAAGAACTATAATATTTTCCTCGTCCTACATGTAAATAAATACAAATAAAAAAAAATGAGGCACCATTAGCATGTAAAGTTCGTAACAATCAACCATACATTTTAACAAATATGATCAACTCTTGCATGCATCACATAATCACTTGCACTTCTGTCATTCATTTGGAAAACATTTTTTCCTTCTAATTCCAGGCTGTTCGTGAAAAAGTTGAAATTTTCACAGTCAACATTGGGGAGAAGAACGGCTTGGAGAACTTTTTCAGAATCCGCACCCTAAACAATCACACAATCTTCAGCGAACATTTCAGCCGGGGATACACGAATCCAGACACCTGTCCAATCCATGTGGTCAATTCATTTGACAACACGCTCTTTCCACCCTACCTAACACGTGCAGATCGTTTGTCCATCGTTGGTGGAGATTCGTGTCGAGTTCTTCCACTGGTCTACGACAGTGATATAACAGATTTTAATGGTTTCAGTGGCTACAAGTATATCGTACCGCCAGACAGCAACTCGAGTTGTCTGCAAACTTCTCATGGCATCCGTCTTGCGGATGGAATGTTTGATATTTCCAAATGTGCCTTTGGTAAGTGTGCGAGTTTATAATTTCCCAAAAAATACAACTGACATTCCGTGTCGATTAGACGTCCCGACGGCAGTATCACAACCTCACTTCTTCGGCACATCATACAACTATTCGAATCACTTTGAGGGCTTGTCGCCAAATCCAGTCGATCATCAGACATACCTCCTGATTGAGCCAACGACTGGCATTCCCTTCGAGGTGAAATACAGATTCCAGAGCAATATTCCCGTGCCGAAATTGAGTGGATTCCGCGAAAATCTGAGGCGACTAAGCGGCATGAATATACCAACGTTCTGGTACGAATATGTAAGTCAAAATAAAGTCTGTAAATTTTGACAAAAAAATATTTTTGAATTTCTTATTCGCCTAGGATCTCGATGACCTACCGACCTTAATTCAAATAATGCTCAAGACGACTGCCTACTATTCGCCGTATATTCAAAAAGTGTGCATAGCTTTATTTTTTGTTGGGGCAGCACTCAGCATCACTCAAGTTGTGTGTCGACTTTATGGCGTCAATCTAAGGGAGGTCCTACGACTTGGCGATCGCGAAATGAAACAGACCATATCCGAGGTGGCAGCGAGTGGACGATATTGTGAAGAGTCGAATACGTTTTTACAAAAGAAGCCAACGAAAGTGTAAATAGGATGGAACGTAGGTTTAAGTTGTTAAGTAGTTAGTCAGTAAGTGTTACCTACTATTAAAATAGACACCACGTATGTACTCGTATTTAGTTTGAAAGTTAACCAGACGGCTTGACAAGAGAACCTGTTTTAAGGATCTCGCCACTCTGAGGAAGCTTTAATAATTTGATATTTTCCCAGAGAGTTAGCGGCAAAATAAAATTACATTTTTTATATTAAAAGTTGTATTGTTATTTTATGTCGACTGTCGATAAATTGGTCCAACAGATCAGCTTGTGTTGAGAGACGATTTTGATGACAAATGAGGAGGTCGAAACGTCCGACTAAACGATTCACTCAAATCTGTTCCCTTGTTCACATTCTTTTTTAGTATGAATACCGTTTTTTTCAAAAAGAACTTGTAAGAAGAAACTTCAAACTAACTTAAGTCGTTTCTTTGTCTTTCGCACCAATTTCAGCAAATGAGTCTTCTGCAAATCTTCTAGGGCTAGAGTGCCCAGCTAAAGCACAAGCTTTCCGTCAAAAAAAATCATCTTGACGGTTACCATATTTTACTGTAATGATTTTAATTTTTGCGGGTGGAAAAAGATTGTTGGGAAGTTTCTTAAGATGGATCCTTAAAGCAAAAGATATTGTTAAAGCTGTCAATGGACCCGTTTTGATGATCGTCGTCTGCAATAACCAAATATGGGGTTTGGTAAGATCAACGAGCCTTTTCTCATCTACTCGCGCGTAACAATGCATTTGTTAATAAATAACGCAGCCTCTAAGTCCGGACTTTTGCCTAAAAAAGACCCACAACCTACTAATTCAACTTAAAGAGGATTACACTTAAACCAGCTCTGGCATGAAAATCTTGCATAACAAGATACTGTCATCAATCAGCACACGTGATTTGTTTCAAAATTCAGACCAAGATCTAAGATTCAAATCTAAGACTTATGACCAAGACTTTGGAGAGAGTTTATAGTTGACCCTCCGCAGCATATGGGATTCGATGGATAAATGCTAGATGAAGTGGTTCGATAGACATAACAGATGTTGTCAAAGTAAGTTAAGAGGGTAAGTATTAAAGAACTTAGAGTTGTAAAAAAGATACACAATGGCAAACCCTCGAGGAAGTCGGTGATTTAAAATAAGGGCCTTCGCTACTCAATTTAGTGAGTTTTCATAGAAGTAAAAAAGTGATCGTTATGATATATCACGAAGAGCAAACTCAAGAAAACTATGTGGGAATTTCTCGACGTTGGAGACATTATCTTTCGGAAGGTAGAACCAAGCTTGGCGAGCGCACTAAAATAAATTTGAAGGGTCTCACATGAGGGTTGGAGGATTTCTGTGACCATCTCCATTTATTGATGAGTTATTAGATGATCAATATGCTGACGGAAATCAACGATAGCAAAATGTATACCCATGTTCCTATAGCAGTTGCGCCACCTTTGTATTTTTTTGCATTTTTTTTTGCAATTTTTAAGGCGTCAAAACTATCTAGATCTAGGCTGAAAGAGGAGGGAGTAATAATTTGAGGAAAGAGCCTTAAAAAATGCTACCGTCAGCACAGAGAGAATAGATAGGGTGTTTAATAAACCATTAAGATTGTCAAAAAGAATGGGATCCATGAGGCTGCCTTGTGGAACTTCAGATTGGAGAACTCGGCGGGTCAAAGGCAAACTGCCCCGGTCTTCTTTTTTTCCGTTGTTAGCGAAATCGACGAATGTAGGAAATAGAATAATATAATTCTTTTTACAATGTCATAATTAAAAGAACTATTTTTCCTATCAGAAACTGATAGGGCTCATTAACTTTATAAAAACTCAAATTTTCAATGTTTTCTGTCGCATAAATAAGAGCTGTTCAACTGGTGCAACTATGACCACAGCTCACGGAAAAGCTTTTTTCTCGTTTAAATATTTCAGCCTTGTGAGTAAGGTACTTACAATGTGCTTTTTTTAAACATTCAACCCCCTTTAGAGATATCTGTTCGGAAAAAATTCCGAAACAAAGGCAAATGTACATACAAAATAAATTGATATTTAAATATTCCGCAGCAATCGGTTGTCGGAATGCTTGCAAAAATACGGCATACATTTTTAAGCTGTAAAAGTGAAAGTGACATAATTGCGGCATGGACCGCTATATGTCATCGGAGAATATTCCCGACAGTTGTATCGGAACGGATATCTCGAATGGAATTCCATTCCGAAGGCATACGTCGATAGGGGTGATTATTTCCAGCTCATGCAACAAGCACCAACGGCTGATTTGACGGCATCCATAAGTTCCCTTTACACCACTGTAGAATATTTCGAAATGTCGTTAACTGTCTGTCTAATAGAGGAGAACCCTCCATAATTCAAAAACGATCCACCTTACGCCCTGTAAATCATTTTTTAAATGATTACATTATCACTCAAAGTGTATAGAAATTTCTAAGAACGACTTCTGACTTTTGGCTGGATCAATTGAAAAAAAAATAACACACACAACCGCATATACTTAAACAAACAGTGCGCCTTGGATGGGGATTCACTGGACGTTTTTTTTTTTTCATGAAATCGTATAACCTAAATGAACTTTTTGTCAGGAGACACTCATTGATAAGCCCAATATGTTCTTTTTTGTGCGTGCTAACTTATGTATATTTACAGATAAGAGCGCATTTTTATAACTCTATCGGGCACGGTACGGGTACACTTTGTTGTGTTTACTCTCGCACATGTCAACGACATAGTAAATACAAGTATAGCCTGATAGCAGATAGATATCGATTCAGTGATAATTCCGTTTTTGATCTTTATATTGAGCAAGATGTTTACATTGAGATATGGGTCAAGTGAAGTAAGGGAGTTCGAGTTGCGACACTCGTGATCCATCAATTCGAGTGCCTATGGCCGATGTTCGAAGACGATTTAAGCATTTATGAGCTTAGCCAAATGGCTTTTAGCGGAATTTATTGCAACATTGATAAGTTGATCAACGAAAAAAATTTGAGGAAAGTGATTGGAAATAAAACAGGCCAGAACGCAGTGTAAACAACATTTTAAAGCAATATGGGCAATTAAGTGTCCATACTTCTAGTCTGACAACAAATTCAATTGGTTAATGTAGGTAATTCACTATTTATTCTGCCGATAAAATGTTCTATCTGAGGTTGGACAACCAGACCAACTGTAGACTCTAAAAATGTTTAAAGGGTATCAAAAATTATTTGCTTTCACTTTGCTTTCCAGTTATTTATGACCATTTTTTGACGACATCCCTGATTATTATCGCATCAGTTTAAAATTTCCTTAAAAAAAAAAGATCCGCTCATTGAAAATTATTCACCAATTTGAGATAAGCCACGCGTTGTATATTGGTACCAATAGACCCGTCATCCAACACGAAACACTTTCCAATCCACTTCCGATGTTATAATATGATAACAGCTAACCCTTCGCGTGAAGTGGAGTTGTAAAAAGATTATTTTTGAATTTTTTCAATATTTTTAAGATACCCAACGAAACCGTATCATTTTTTAGTTTATTTCCATCGAGCGCGGTTGTTGGTCCTTTTTTTATTTTTTTCCTTGTGATTCGCATAATTATTGATAACATTTAAAAGAAAAATCATTACATTGAATATAAATAATCATCGGATGTTTTTACAAATTAAGATCACATAACGATTTGTTAAGATTAATGTTTTATTTATTTTATTGTATTGTTTTTTTTGTTTAAGTGAAATATAAATCTTTGAGTGCAGTACAAATAAAAAGGAGTGAACAAAAAATAGCTCGCAGTGATAACCTCTACGGTTTGGATTGAAAAATCGCCAAGTCAGGCCTCGAGTGCTCATGAAGTTATAAAAGTCTACTAGGAAGACGACAAGCGCCACATAACCAGACGCAGCGAAAATTTTAAATCACTATCTCGGTGTACAAGTCATGTTTTTGTTGTTTCTCTCTAATTATATTTGAGCTGTTGTGACAGCTGCAAGGATGCTTAGCAGTGGACGATAGTTGAAATATGAATGCGTAATTTTGAAATTTTGAAAATGCTGGCTCATTAAAAGAACATTCTTCGATGAGTAGTGACCGCGTCTTACTGTGAAAAAAAAAAATAATTTAACGAGTTGTGTATTAGCAATAATTTTTGGTGATTCAACGATTATTGGACTTTAATCAACTGCAATTAATTGTGAGTAATATTTATTATTTGCAAATTATCTAAGTTACTCCCACTTACAGTGGGGCTTGTCGGCAAATATGAGTTGGCTGTAAATGAAAATGTTGCAACCAACTTCAGCCAGTAGCTGGTGTAGGTTGGCGAAATTGAATGCTCTGTCTAGACGGATAAATTGGGAAGCTCGCTCCGGGCATATTCCTACCGTCGGTTATTTGACATTCGTAAGAAATAGAGCAAATGAAAAACTTATTGTGGTTTAATTTGTTTGAAGGTTGAAAACTGGAAAACTTACTCACTGACACTGACTGCTAAACCTATTTCATTCAGTGTGGAAGAGAATTGTAGAAATTATTAAACGTTAGCACTTTCGTGTTGTTAATAGTGCCAGATCGTAAGGAATGTTTCCTCCTAATAGAATTTTCGATCACAGAATAAGCTTAAGATGATTTTAAATTTTGTTTCAACTTAAAAAAAATAATATTGACACAGAATTTTAAAAAAATATTTTAATTTATAATTATTTATAAGTACGGGATAAAAAATTTAAGTAGCACTTATTAGATTTTAATAAATTATACTCTTCTCTTAAGGTTTTCCAATTTTATCTCAAAAAAAATATTTAGAGAATAAAGTTTGATTTAGAAATTAAAAAAAAGGTTTCTTAAAATTCTGCTTAAAATGTCCTATTTGGCAATATTTTGGATCTGTTGCAAATTACCGCTGATTGTTATAAATATAGGTCAGTGTCAGTCCACGTATTTATATTTTACAACACATCATAAAAGAAAGAACGAATAAAGTGCACTTGGTTGCAAGCTACTTCCTCCTTTCTATACTCTAAAATCATTATTTTTTGGCAAGCTTATTTCAAAAGATAGTTCAAAGTTTTTGCATTTGAATATAAACCAACCATTGTCACTAATAAAATTAGGTATGATTTGGCTTAAAGGAAAACAGACATTTTGTAAAACTATTAGGAAAACCGGTTGTTTTGGGGTTAAATTAAATAAATAAATAAATAATTGGCGCAACAGGTCCGTATGGACCGAAGCCTAGCTTCTCACAACCATTCGTCTTGTGTGAGTTTTTATTTTTGGGACGAATGGAAGGGATCTACAATTTTATGCCGAATCCAAACGGCCAATTGAGAAGCTCTTTCATGACAGTTATACTCTCGGATGTTTGTCAGACGTTCGCGAGAGGTGGCGCAGTGAAAAAACCTTAAGTTGGAATTTGGGTTTTTCTCGGGACTCGAACCTGGGACCCCTCGCTTAGTACTCCAACACACTAACCACTAAGCCACTGCGCGGGTTAAATTTAAAATTAAATTAAAAGTTGACAAAGTTGGTTGGGTGCCGTGCAATAATGCCGAAATCCAAAACTTGGCGCAATTTCACATTGACAAAGTGAGATATTGCCGAACATAGCTTGAGAAATAAAGCCGAAAGAAATGATTTCATAATGGCGGAGAACTTTTACTACCTATATTTTTGTTAATTTGCAGAAATAAGTGACACTTGTATTCTAAATACTAAAATAGTTGGGGGGAAATTTGAGAAAATAATAGTTCAAAATTCACTCGAATATTAATAGTTAAAATAACAGCTATATTTTTGCAGATCATCTGAATGTACTTAAAAATTCAAAGCTAAATAAAGCCGACTTTAAAAAAAATATTGACAAAGAATTTTGAAAAATATTGTTATTTACTAGCTGACTAACGTACAGCAATTGATTTTTATATACATAGAAGATAGACAGATAAGTACACGAGTAGGATACGGGTCAAAAATTAAACTACCTACCAAATTTTAGTTTACATTTAACTACAGTCTTCCTTAAAGTGGTTTCAAATCTATTTCAAAACAAAACGTCCCCTACTGTTCTTAAACGCTATTAGCTGAATTTAACACAATAGACGATTGTTCAACAATTGAAAATCCTCATTTCTAAATCGGGTCAAGTTTTTTAGCAATTGGCCAAATAAATTCAGGACAATATAACGCACATAGTACATAACAATGCTATTCTGTGATGGCATGAAGTCAGTCTTCAGAACAACGAATATCAGAAATAGTTTTCCATTTTCTGTATTAAAAAAAGCGAAAACATTTAATCACTAATTCCTTAATTGTGTTTATTTTTACAAGTTTTTCCAACCAAATATTCTATTTCAGAAAATGAATAAATTAAAAGACTTGGAGCCATTTTCCGAAAAAGGGAAATTTTCCCTGTCACTGTGGGAATTTGTCCATCCTACATTTGCACTAAAGGAATTTAATTCAATTTCAATTTATTAATAATAATTCTTTAAAAATAACCTATAATTGTTGACATCCGAAAAGCTTAGGGGATTGTGTGTAGAAGATTATTTACATCTGAATCCTATTTTACAAATTAATTTTATATGTAAAGTTGCTAAAATTAACCATTTATAAACAAACAAGACCTTTTCCCCTTTGAACTAGGAAGTAAAGTATTAACTTTTGAACTTGCTTACAAGTTTGTTGTTTTTTTGTGTTGCGTACAACACAATACGCCGGTATACCTGACAATTCGTCTTTCCTCGAATTTGCTGTTCCCAGCTTAACACTGAAGCACAACAAACAAACAGTAAGTGTTTGTTGTCCAGCTAAAAACTATCTCATTTGGCCTCGATTTAGCACAATTAAAACCCAGACGCCATTGGTAAAGGTTAATCTTACTTAATCTATTTCAATATAATGACCGCGATTGACTCATCCCAGACAAGGTGACTATGTTATCAAATTGCAGACGTTTTAAAATGTCCTCATATAAGCTCCAATAAACACCAAAGTCCAGCTGAACAAGTCAACCGAGTAGTAATCAGGAATTATATTTCCCCATAAGCAGAAGAACCCAAACAACATTAAGAAAATTAATCATATGAACACATTTGCGTCTGATAACTGTGCACTTTCCATTGGACCCAAGTCTATATTCGCCATCTTATCGCAAAAGCGTATTAATTACTCCGTCGCATTTCGTTGACTGCAAATAGTTGGTCGTACCAATCTGAAATAGGAAGCCAAAACGGAACTGGGCCAAACAAGCTATTATATTGAGCAGCTAATTGACATTTCACTTGTCAGCAATAAACCATTTTATTAGCAGCTTGATCAGTTTGAACTGGCATATGGAGTGATTGCAGTACAAAAGGTTATGTTGTCGATTTGATGAAAAATGGGCGTAAGAAAGACTATCAGCTTTAATAGTTGTTGCCATTAAAAAGCCATGGCATATACAATCTATTGGAACAGAAAAAAAAACTATTTTAATGTCATCAACACTGAACGCACTTGTTATACTTCACAAATGACAAAAACTGGAGTTGAATAGAATTGGAATGACATATAAATACGTGAGATTGGGCGCAGATTCGCGAATCTAGTTGTCTTAAGTCGACTGGATGTCTGGATGTAATGTATTCTGTAACCTGAATGCAAAAACTAGATTGGTCGGGAACGTCACTTTTTCTATAAGTCACCCACTTATGAGAACTGTCAACTTAGTACTCAGTCACGAATTTCTTGACTAGATTCGTCAGCTACCACTCCGTAAACGTCAACTGAACAGTATGACCGATTTCCCCCAATCAAAACCGAGAAAGATCTAGTCAGAGAGCTGTCAGACTTACTAAACTAGATATCAAACTGATGGAATATCTTAAAATTGTTATTTCCAAACGTCATTAACGTTGAAGTACATACAAACAAAATCATTAGATTAAGCTGCACACGCAGTTAAGACCAATCTCCATACTTTTGGAAATATTCCCAAAAATCACGCGCCTCTGCATAGCAATCTTCTTAAGTTCATGCGTCAATGATCAGTAAGTTCTTGTCTGAAAATGAAGCGTCGGTCGTCATGTCATTGATATAATTAGTGACAAAGAAATCACATCATATGTCCGTAATTACGTTTATTTTACAATTAAAATGTTCAGTGTAATCAGCACCATTGAACGGCAATGACTTTGGTCTTGTTACTGGGCTTCATCTTATCGCTGACGTATTTCAAATTCTAGCGACAGATCTGTGAGGAATGAAATATTGTTTTTTTTTAAAGGGGACCGGAATGTCATTGACATTTATTTTACTCCGTACTGTTGCGGAACTAAAGAAGTACGCATAGCTTAGAAAGTCGAACAACAATTTTTTCGTGGTCTGAGTTTCAATGACAAATACAATTGGTGGTTTAAGCCGGCCTTTCCGTTGAACGACTTCACCAGACTAATCAGAATGGATCCAGAGATCGTGTTCTACCGTCGATGACATTAAGGCGGTAATACAGGAAGGACAACTGAATCAACGCTAATAAAAAAGGGTGTCGGAAAACAAAGAAATACTGCGCAGTAGTAACTCAATGCTACATGTTGAATATAGTAACGAACTACGTGGAAGGTGGAAGTCGCTTATAACGAGCAATCGCTTATAACGTCCACTTTCCTTTCATTTGGTTAGTGTCATTATATATATATATTTGTGGAAGGCAGTCGGATATAGCGACCGCCGGTTATAACGACCTTATTTCCTCGGTCCCTTCACCGTCGTTATAACCGACTTCTACTGTACTTTACCATCAGTAAGTTCATGTTCGAAACTAACTAAGAACTGACTAAGTCACCCACAAATCAAAAAAAATATCCCACCAGTGAGTGACTGCGACGAGCTAGACCAATGTTCTATATTTCACGGCAAGAGTTCCACAAAGTTCTGTGCTTGGGCCCCTTCTTTTAATATACAACGTATGACGAAATCTAAAGAGTTGAGCTAATTGGTTTTTCTGATGTCTGCTAAGTTTAAACTCTGCATTTTGTAGCTAGACATTTAAACTCTTTAAAGACGTTTTAGCTGTATAAGGTTATAAGCTTAATTCAGTAAAATATTGAGTGCAGACGAATGTGAGTTGCTCCAAAAAAAGAGTAATTGCTCTCTTCACATGAAACAAGGGGTTCACTTAAATCTTTTGTCCTTTTCTTGGAAAATTAAAATTGTTTATTTTCAGACTTTACTACCTAACCCTACGCCCAGCAACATGAGTATAATATCATCACAAAAACCCCTCAACGCAGAATCAGAAGTATCTCTAAGAACTGGACAAATGAACAAGTTTGGCTGTAAGTGTCTAAATTTTCTGTCACAACAGACCGTGTGCCTAACTGTTTACTTTTCTTTGCAGGTGCCATATTTTATCTGCTTCTCGGATGTGTATGTCTAATTCTGGGCATACTGTCTATTAAGTACGACTTCCAAGAACTTGCACTTATCGAACGAATAAAAGTACGCCCCGGCCTGCCGGCATATGAAAAGTGGAAAAATCCATCCAACATAGACTTCGGGGTCAAAATTTATCTATTCGCTGTGGAAAATCCTAACGAGTTCCTCGCAAATAACCAAACAAAATTAAAACTCAAGGAAATCGGACCAATATACTACAAAAAGAGCTTACACCAAAAGGACATTGTATTCAATGACGAGGATTCCACACTGTCCTACACAACAGTACAAAGCGTTGAATTCATTGAGGCAATGAATGAACCAGGCATCTTGAACAAAACCATTACGCTCGTCAATCCAATTCTACTGGGCTTGGCCGCTTTGATCCATGATGAGTTCTTGGCCAAAATGGCGTTTGATTTGGCTGCCGCCAAGGATCATGTGTTCATAAATATGACTGTCTACGAGGCACTGTGGAATAGTACGTCTCCGTTGCTGGAGTTGGTCAAGAAAATTCCATTCGCCGCTCCGCGACCCAATGCCGGCGCCATGTTCAATGTAAGTCGATAAGGTAGTCTGGTATAAAACGAATTTACAAGCATTTTACGCACAGTCCTTTTACCCAACACTGGTGAGGTACAACGTTAACATTGGTCCCAAACATGGCTTTGAGAACTTTTTCAAAATCAATACACTCAACGGGAAGTCATATATCAATGTGTACGGGGAGAACTTTCCCAAATACTGTCCGTACTCCCTGAAGGGTGCCAGTGAAGGCACAGGCCTGCCACCGCGAATGACTAAGGACACCGTCATACAGGCGTTCATCAATAACCTCTGTCGGACCTATCCAATGGTATACAATCGAACGGTCAAAATTGACTGGATCGATGCCTATGAATACGTTTTCGCACGGGATATATACAAACGAACGGCGGATCCGGAGAAGGATTGCCAGAAGCGGACTGCCAGTGCGATGTTGCCAGACGGACTAATCGATTCGTCACGATGTGCCTTCGGTGAGTTTTCGCCATTCGATATTAAGTACAAGGTCTGAACGATTCAGTGTCTTTTAGGAGCACCTGTGGCTCTATCGAACCCCCACTTCTGGGGCTACGACGGCCAGTGGAACGAATACCTAGACGGACTAGCGCCAGATCTTGAAAAACATTCATCGCGCATAGTTGTCGAGCCGACAACAGGCATCCAACTAGAAGCCATAGCACGAATCCAATCCAACATTCCCCTCCCTGAACTGGACTACTATCCGCCGAATATCAGAAGGTTCAGCAAAATGATTTTGCCGCAATTTTGGATGGAAGGGGTAAGTTCAACCGTCATTCAAACCATCAACATTGTGTATACGTTTCTTTTTCTCTTTTGCAGTCCGCACGCAACAAGGATTCAATGATCCGGGCAATGATCTTCGTGGCCATCAATATGCCAGTGATTCAGCCAATTGTTATAGTTATACTTTTAACTTTGAGCTTGTTCGCAATCTACAAGGCAGTGAAGCAAGTGACCACGCCCAAATTAAGTCGGACTTGGTCACGGTCAAAGGAAGAGAGGATTATTTATCCAACAACCTCGGAGCGGTACTCGTATGTTGGAGTTTATACAGATGCGGAGGACAGTGAGAGAAAAGCACTCTAACGCGATATTTTGTTAAAAATGGAAAGGTTTAAGCTTAATTTGTAAGTTACTCGATCCGTTTTATGATCAGTTTCCTTAACGTTGAGGATATTATTAGGTATATCTGTATACGATAGCTGTAAATAAATTTGTTTAGAAAAATTGAGTCACTGACAGATTATTAAGTGAAAAATTACGACATAACCAAAGGAAACACGTGCAAGAATATTATGAAAACTTTGTGATCAATCTCGGTACCAAGCTGACCGATCCAATACAACACCGACAAATAAAGCTCTGAACTCTCTCAAAAACTCGCCAAGTTCAGCGCTGCTACTTTACAACGATTGGAGCATTAACTCGATTGTTTTATTAACGGACACGAAAGCCACTATCTATTTCAGCAGAGAGAATATACGTAGGTGGCGCTACTCTACACCTCTGACCGGTGGACATGTAGTGCACTGTCAAAACGGGGCAACAAAACAAGTCCATTGAATATAAATGTACCTCGTTTCGAGTTCACTGGAAGATGATTTCGTTTGCCGGCGAGTTCATCTGGGAATGTGGAAATGAAATATTTTATATATGCGGATATAAGAATCGGCTCTAATTCAGATTAACCCACGCGGAAGAACAAAATACGAACTTATAGAGGTTGCATATGTGAACGCATTTAGGAAGATTATCCAAACTTACTTGTGAAGGTTAAGCCAAATTACGGGATTATACGAGGTCGGTAAGAGAAGAAGAATATGCGTCACAGTTTTAAAGTTTTTCTGTTAGGTTGGGACGGCAACAAATGCTATCCTCCTCCTCGGTTAAAAATAGTTAATCCCTGGTGCAATTATAAAATTCGGTAAGAATGTACAGGATCGGGAGAGTCTTACTTCAGCAATTAAATAGTTGTAAGTTGTAGTCCTCTGGAAATACCCACATCTCCAGAAGACAAAGCTAGTACCAAAGTTTGCTTCTCGCGTAAGCGAAGGCGTTTTGGTATAAAATCACTACTTGATTTGATTTTTCGTATTTAACCTTTAATGTGTTCTTTATAATTACTTTTACTTCAAATGATTGCCGTTGGCTTGCTTTTGAACACTCACTTATGTAAAAAAAAAAAAAACATAAACAATGGCACTCCGGGAGTGCCGACGGACGTGAAAACTTGAACAATTACGTGTGTATTTTTTGAATGGTCAGGAAAGATTTTAGTGTGCAGGAAATTCTGTTAAATGAAGTGTTTTCTTATTCATTATTATAAATATAATATGTAATAGAAAAATTATACTATAATTGTCAATTTCCTTTAATGCGCTATTGTACATACAAAATAATGCATAGGTTGGTACCCGCGACTTCGTCTGCGTAGAATTAGCACTTCGAGTAACTCATTAAAATATTTTTATCAATCGGGTGGAAAACTATTCTATCTTTCAAGCCAACCAATTAGCCCTACACATTTAAATTCATTGTTAAAATACGCAGCAAATGTATTAATTTCTTACCAAATATAAATACCTATGATGAATTTTATTATCCCTAACTTGAGAAATAATTGGTAGATACTTCATCCACTTCCCTCGCACCAACCAGATTGCACCAGCAAATTTTGAAAATAAAATTCTCCCTTAAATTATTTAATAACAGCAAACACACTGTCCCATTCCACATTAAGAGGGGAAAACAGAGACAAATGATACTGAGACCCCCAACTCACAATCCTCTTTCCGCTGAGCCCCTCAGTTTTTTTTTCAAATTCGCCATTTTGTTTTCCTATCGGTGTTGTGTCTATTAAGAATCCGTGTGACATGCAAAAACATACAAAAAATACAAAAATAAATGCTGCCAACCTCGGCAACCGTGCGGAAATGTGCTGGAGTTCGGGAATACCACATTTTTACATTACTGAATGCCATTGGTTAGTATAATTATATATTGTTATAAGGCGAATAATTTGATTTCTTTGGTTAATAAAACTAGCTAAATGAGATGTTCTATATTCAAGAAACTTATTATGACAAATATGGTTACATATTTTCTGCTTTTGAATATCATTAACTTCGATTTCATGTGTAAATTTTTCTTAGATAACTTAAGAAAATTTGCTCAAAATGTTTGCATTTTCGTTCAACCAATCTACATTGTTCATTTTTCATTAATATTTTAAGCAATCGTACACTTACCCATGAAAGAAAATGTTATCCAAACGTAACGAATAATTTCAAATTTAACGGATAAAATTCTATGAACGCTGGCAGCAACTTTGCCCACAGCGGAAGTGGCATATGCAAGGTGCGAGTGTGTTGGTGAGTCGGAATTTTTGAAGTTACGTGACATTTGTCAATACGAATTTCTATGTAACAATACAAGCGCACTTAGCATTTGCCACTCCATAAAAATATAGCTTGTAGGCTAAGTAACGGGAAATCGGTCGGAGTTGGTGGTCTCAGTATTGTCTCTGGGGGAAAACATAAACAGCTTGTAGGAGGCAAATTCTCTTAAGTTTTCTGAGCTTGCGGCAGCGTTGCCAACCACTTTTAACGAAAAAATAAAAAACTTAAAAAAGAGGATGCCTTTTTCAATAAAATAATACAAAAAAATTATTTTTAGGTAAAGTGGAACAATAAATTAATGATTATAAAAAAAATAAACAGCTATCGAATTTGTTTCCAATTTCAATCCACTTATTGTGGAAGTGGAAGTGTCTAAGTGGAATAAAGCTGTTTGTTGTATAAGTACAAAATGTTTTGTTTATTTTTTTATATTTATGTTTTTTTTTTGGTTTATTGTTGCACTTTACAAAAAAAAATATTTTAGCACAACATTTGTGCTGCGAGTTCAACTCATTCCCTGGACTTAGCGATATCGCGCGAATTTTTTACTTTTATTGTTTCAAATTATTCAATTTATTTTCTCAACAAACTTATTGTTTTAACTTTAGAGAATAAAAAAAACAAATTCCGAAAAGATATTCATCCATTCATGAGTGTAAGTATTCATAAGTGGATATAACCTGCGTTTGTAGCTCCTGCTCTTATTTCACAAAATTGTGTCCAAAACAATAACACAAAATGTCTTGTAATATGGTAACACATATTTCCCACATTAAATATCATAGACTACAATCCAAACGATATAGTGAGAAGGTAAGTTTCCGGCGACACCATTAATGGCGTCTGTTGTTCTCTTGGAGGTATGATAGGGCTGTTATCTGCTAGGTGTCGCTGTTTCATTAGTTGGTAGTTGGTACATCTATCTTCTCTATCATTGTATATAAACATTTCTCTATATACAATGACTCTATAGCACTGTTTTTTTGAGCTTCGTTCTCAGCAAAGCAAAGTAAAGTAGGATTTTCAGCACGCAATTACAACAACTACGCTCACTTGACACTTCGAGACTCGCAGTAGTTGTGTGCTGAAAATCTTACTTTACTTTGCTTTGCTGAGAACGAAGCTCAAAAAAACACGCCTTATATTATACCCTTTCAACTTCCGTTCCAATTCCACGAACACTGGTCTCGCAACATTGGTAACGCAACATTGGTGTCGCGAGTTCAATGGTTTATCCCATATCAAAAATGCCCAACGCGCCTAAAGAAGTTATCACTTCAAAAAAAAAAAATAATAGGCGCAACAGGTCCGTAGGGACCCTAGGCCCAGCTTCTCACAACCATTCGTCTTGTGTGAGTTTTTATTTTTGGGACGAATGGAAGGGATCTAAAAACGGCCGATTGAGAAGCTCTTTCACGACAGTTATGCTCTCGGATGTTTGTCAGACGCTCGCGAGAGGTGGCGCAGTGAAAAAAACCTTAAGTTTCGAACCTGGGACCACTCGATTAGTAGTCCAACACACTAACCACTAAACCGACTGCGCTCACTTATGTGCGACAGGAAATTAGTCGAAAATTATTTTTTTACCCATTTGGCCAACGGACTTAGGTGACAATTCTTAGTAGTCATTGCTTTAAGTGTTTAATTTCGGAGAGTATGTGATTTATATCCCCTAAATTATTTTCCACCACTATACTAGCTCTATCGAGCTGTTGCGATTTAGAATGTGTGCAATGCCATGTATAGGTAAGTTGACACTTTAAAGGGCTATAATATACACAAATATTTAACACGCATTTCTTACGACATTAATTTGTGAATCATGCCTTTTGCGATTTTGTGAATTACAGTCGCATAAGAAAAACTTAATAATACCTTAATTACAACAAAATTTATCACTTGGTGTCTCTACATAATATTTGTGTTTGCATGCGGCTTACGTAATATGCAATAATAAAGTTAACTTAAAAATACCGACTGACTGCAAAAAACAGCTTAAAAGATGTATACAAGACACGTTTAACTATTACTAAATAACAATCGACTACCCGCACAGCCTAACACAAATATGCGTAGCATCCGTCATCCGACTGCCGACTTACATCTTTTTAGTTCTTTATTACAGTGAGTTGGGCTATTTTTTTTTGTTTTTTTTAATTTTTATCTTTTTAGCCTATGACACTCCGGGGAAGAATACGAATCTAATGACATCGCACTCTTCAAAATTGGTCAACCCGTTTGGGCTGCAGGAGGTCACGTCGAGACAAACAAAGATACGCGCTGAGATAAATATAAAGGCACACAAATAAATAATTCAAACAAACGAATCTACTTACTTTTGTACTATTTTACTGACTGTAGTCGAATTGACTGCCGGTGTTTCAGCCAAATAACAAATTGTGCAAAATAAAACTATATTTCAAAGTGAAGTGAAAATTCCCAAGTAATATTAATTAAGTTTGGGTATTTATTTTGTTTTTAACTATTTTTATTGATTTTGACACAAGTCCTTTTATTTAATTTTGTCCATCTGTCAGTAATTGTGGCAAGAAATTCGCTAAGCTGTTTTAATGTTTGGAGGAAAATTACTCATTGTTCGTCGTTTTGGTACATTTTTCTATTTCTTTAAATTTTTACGAGAACTCGTATTGAATTTGATTTATATCGATTGAAACTAATATCGTTTTCCATTGGTTTCACTCGGGGATCCACTCATTCTGTGATCCAATGGAACAACGAAACTGCTTCTGGTTGAACCCACAAAAATTGTATTGGTGAAATGCCAAAAAATAATCTACGGCGGCTGTCAGCTGACTTGTATAAAATACATAAATTACATTTGTGTAATGAGTGGATTCTGACTTCAAATCGAGAAGCGAAATTCTCTTCTCAGAATCACCAGAAGAGTATTTTTTGTGCCAATGGAACGGTTTCAGAAGTGATTTTTTCGATTCCGGACTCTCCCGGACGCTTCTTTTTGCCCAATGGAAAACGACATAAATGAAAGGGCCTTGACATCTCGGAATGTCGAACTTAGACTGACGCGACACTTATCGAATACATCTGACAGGTAACTGAAAACTGCCCACATAATCAATTAAGGGCAATCAACAGAGTAACAAATTACTGCCCTGTCTCATTTTGTTGTTCGTAAACCTGTCAACTGTCAAATTGATAATAATTTGACTAGAAAAGGGACAAAGAGCTGAATGCTTTATTAGCTGTAATGTCATGCGCAGAGCCAATACTGAGACCACCAACTCTGGCCGATTTCAAAAGCGGAAAATATGCAACCATGTTTTTCATAATAAGTTTCTAGTACATAGAACATCTCTTTTAGATAGTTTTATCAACCAAAAAAATCAAATTATTCGGCTTTTAACAATATGTAATAACCAATCGCATACAGTAATGTAAAAATATGGTATTCCCGAACTACAGCACATTTCCCCACGGTTGCCGAGGTTGGCAGCATTTATTTTTGTATTTTTTGTATGTTTTTGCATGTCACACGGATTCTTAATTGACATAACACCGATAGGAATACAAAATGGCGAATTTGAAAAAAAAAATGAGGGGGCCAGCGGCAAGAGGATTGCGAGTTGGGGGTCTCGTAATATGGTTGATGACCAAACCAAACAAGGAGCCAATATGTGAAGTGTGCAAAGGTGTGGGACCCATGCCGTGCCGGTATCTGTCAAACGATCCTGTATTGCGGTTACATTATTACAAATTATTTCAAATTTAACGCTTAAATTAAAAGACCTACTAACGTTTTACTTTAAAATAATTTGATTTCTCTTGATTCACCTCCAACTTCCCCTACTTTTCAGTAATATCTTTTAATCTTATTTTGTTCATGTTATTTATTTTTGATTTGCAAAATTCGTGTGCTTCTAGTAATATTGGCGATAACGACTGCTATAGAAATTGTGTTTATTAGTCGTGTGGAACTGCCGCAATTAGCAAGAACAACGTTGAAGTGCACTGAATAAAAATTTTACACCGGCAAGGTATTTTAGCTTTGTAAAGTTAAATGAAAGGGCTTCTTTGCGACAAAACTGTCAGAAGTTTAAGTTTTTAAGCAGTTTTGGTACGTGAATATCAAAAATGGTATATTGAAAATTAATTGAGTGGCGTTATCAAGTATGAAATAAGGTGACGTTCAAAAAAGTTCTAAATATGTGTTTGTGGTGTATAATACGAACACAGACTTTTCGTGAAATGTACTACTTATTTCCATTCCTTCATTTGTAGGACAGTGTTGAATAACAATCTGCTAATGAAAAGGGCGCCCTCGGCACACCTAGCATCTGCTCGTATTTAAAATAAAATCCTCTCTTCCCTCTTGTAACCTCTCACTATTTATATTTGTGAATGTGAACACGTGTTAAAATTGCCCACACATATTTCTATCAAAATCGCAATGTGCAAGTGGTAGCGTGTCCGTTTACTTTAACTTGAAATAAATATTTTCACACTTTACAACTCTGCAGCTCTTGTAGGCGAATGTTTATTCTTTTTCATATTGGCATTGCAGTGAATAATCTAAATTTCCATATCCGAACTGTAAGTAATGTCGTTTTCGATTCAGATCAATCTTTTTTTTGATAAACCTCAATTTTTTCTCAGATTTTACACATAATTTCACTAACACCATACACAATGACACACAGCTGGCGGTTACGAATTGTTTATCGATGGAAGGATTGCTTTTTTGTCTGAATTTCTTATTTCACGCGTATGGGATTGAGTTTCTCTATTAAATTATTACGAAATTCGTTACTATAAATGTGTGAAAATAAATTGAAATGGATTTCCAGTGCAAGTGAAAAAATGTTTTTTTTTTGCTGCTAATTCAATACACACAAAAACCAATAAAATTCAGATTTCAGAAATCTGAAATGCCAAATCGAAAACGACATAATTGTTCTAACTTTATACATACATAAATGTTTGAACTTTATATTTACAACAATAGATAATCTAATTATTTTATATCGACTGTCTTGGTTTTTTTTTTTATTAAATTTGTTTAAACTATATGAATGCAATAAAACTTGTATATTACAGTAAAAGGTATGCCGATGCCGATGTTTTTTTTTAAATAGTAAAAGTTTGTTTGGTCCCTAAAATGGACTATAAAATTGTATTAAATAAATTCAGTGAAAGTGACATCTCGGTGGTTTTTGTTTGCCAGTTTCTTGTAATTTATCTAACATAAGAAAATCCTTTGTCTCTTGTGCCACACAAATTTTCATCAACCCAAAGGGCCTTACTAATAATCATTTTTAACCTCCAAACTAAATATTTTGTAGGTCACAATATGCAATTTTGTATGGAAAATTTCGCCATTGTGAGTTCGAAAAAAGTAGCCTGGACACTAAAAATGATTATGAGTATTACGGAAAGTATATACCAATTACAAAGTCACCTCGAACCTCTCTTGACTGGCCGCAACAAAATAGCAGTGATTGACACTAAAATTCGGGAAGAAATGGACGAAAAACTAAAAAAGTCAAAGTGAATTTATAATATCGCTCTTATCGTCCACAATGAATGAAAATAATAATGCACTCGCAACCAAAATTGATAATAAGTTCGGGGAACTTAATAAAACTATATTTCTGACATTAATTCAAGGGTTTTAACACTTGAAACGACTCAAACAGAAACAAACGCCGATATCGACACCAATAAACCTGATATCACTCAAATAAAAACATTTTTATTGGATGTAAACAAAGTGTTGTCCGACACCCAAACCCCACTTCATAATAACACTGCTGAACGTAGACAAATTATCAGTTTTGCGATTCTGACCGGATTCGCTATATATCGATGCCACTCCTTTATTTAGTCTTTTGGCATCAATATCGCTATGTTATCCTAAAATCATAGTTAAATAGTAACCTAGTAGTAGAGAGTACTTTTACTGACGGCATGAGTCCACTAAATTTGTTCTCTGTTAATAAAAATAATACCACACACTTTTCGTCGGAATCAAGTACTTTCTTAGATATTTTTTTTTTTTTGTAATAATTTTAATAATTCTAATAACATTTACGGCCATATAATTCACTCCGGGTGTAACTCCAGCTTAAGTCAATTTTACACCCGATCATAACTCCGCAATTTTTAAACCCGACAATTTAAACCTGTGTCTATATTCTTCACTGAAAAACATGCTGGATTAAAAATGGATTTAAATGCGGGTTTAAAACACTTTATACCGTTTTTAATCCGTTTTAAACCCACGTAATGTCAAATAACACAAATAATGACTTTTTTTGGCACTTGGAAATTGATTTCATTTGTTTTGGCCCAGTTATATTTTAAGGTGCATTAATTTTTTTGTTTTTTTTTTTTAAATTACCTAATTATATAGTCTGTAAATTGTAAAATGGTAGACTTAAATAAATAAACAACAATAAACAATTATGCCGGAATTTCTATCGAATCATCGCATATAGCCTCCAAAATTACTCTTTTTTCAGCACGAAATATTTTAGAAAATATACAGTCGATAATCGTCGACGACAAGAACGATGTTCAACCCTCAGCTGCTGTTTCATCAGCTCTTCAACAAATTCGTCTTCTGACGACGAAGACATCAACATTAATTTCGTCCATTTCACGAATGAAGTCCTTTTTTAGTTTCTTGCCATTTTTTTATGCTCCTCTTTTCTACTTTTCTTATTTCTTGCGAGCGAAGATTTCTTCAATCGTCAATATTATGAAATTGAGTATTAACCCGAGTTAAAGTACTTAAATTGGTTTTCGGATTGCGTTCAATTCTAATCCGATCAAACGCTGTCAAGTTTAAAAAACTGGGTTTATGTTCGGGTGTAACGAGTGAATATAATGGACTTGGGTCTAGTTTTTGGGTTAATCTCACTTAAACCCAGCTGTAACCTTTAACCCGGATTAAAGGGAGTGAATAATATGGCCGTTAATTTTATGACCAAGCTTCGGCACTCGTTTTTTTCCAAACATGATCTTTTTTTTATAACATTTGACTTTGTCATAAATTGCTCCGTCTCTAATTGCGATTGAGACAAATTAGGTGCTGCCAGAGCTCGATTGTTCGACTGAACTCGATTGTATCAAGTTACGTGCTTCCACCACAGAGATATTAATAATATTAACTAACCTCTGCTGGAAGTAGAGGCAATTCGTGTTGGGATCGTGTATTTTTCTTATCCTCATCCACTTGATCAAATTCGGTTCCTTAATTACAACATATCTCTGTTATTTAATTGGCATACATCTGGACGAGGACAAGATGACCATTTTAATATTTTTGGACTTTTCTAAGGCTTTTGATACTGTCGATCACTATAATTTATGCAGTTCCATTGATGTCGGCACTCGGCATACCTAAAAAAAAACAGTTTCTGTAGGACATTACTCTTCCGACTTCCTTTTCACTTATCGTGGGGTTCCTCAAGATTCTAGTCTTGGTCCTCTTCTTTTTTCCCTTTATGTTAACGAGATTCCAAAATTAGTATCGACATCGACATAAATATATTTGATAATATTGGGCGTTATGTTTGTAACCTGAATTGTTTAGACAGTGTTTCAAATCATTCAAAGTCACATTACAATGCGACTGTTGACAATTAACTTCGTTTGTCTTGTTGTCTAATGTGGTGCAGGCACATCAGCTTTTTACTAAATTGTGCTTAAGTTCCTCTAACAGATCCCAACAACTTGTTCACCATCGGAACGAAAGTTTTTTTAATAACTCCATCCAATTATGGATTTCCTTGCCTCGGCATGTGCGAAGGCGGCACTGAACAGTTTCGGACTCAGTCCTTTTATTTGGAGTTTGCCGACTTTATTATTAACTTGCATTAATTGAATGGAGATGTACGTATATATTGTTATTGCTTTATCTATATATTATACAATTTCCTTAAGAAATGTTACATTTTGTTCTTTTTCTCTTTTTTTTTTAATCTCTGGACATATTTGAATTTATCGTTAATAAGCTTTCACTATATTATAAGATAATTTTGTATCTTAATGTGTAAGCATTCAATTAAAATAAATGGAATAAAATGAAGACAATTGCAACGACCTAATAATTTGTAGACGAGAAGGAAAACAATGTATTTAAGAAATTAAATATTTCTCAATTGTAGGGGAAACTTAAAGCCGTACAATTTAATTAATACCTTTAATTCATCATTAGTCAAGATGTTTTTCAGTCGCTACGTACTAGTACAGGTATGCCAATGACTGTTTGGTTATTCTAATGGTTGACTAAGGCTGTAAAGTTCATAATACCATTGCGTGGCAATACCTAATAAGCGTTTTGGGAAGCAGACGTTGTATAATTAGTATGATAGTAGTAGACCGTAAAGCCCCAAACTTTTTATATCTATTCTGCGAATGGGCAATATCAGAGGGCTTTAATATTCTAATCCCTACCCTAACTTGTGAACTATAAAATGAATGTGAAACTCATAAAATGAATAAAAACAATTTACATCTAAACATTTGTAAGGTGTCAGCCATTTAGCGTTCAACGAAACGGGCGCAATGATTGTGTGTGTGATGTTTAATCATTCAGTAAAAATCGAAATAACATTTTAATTGTGTTTTGCTCTAAAGAGTACGTTTGCCGATCGATCCGCCACGACGGATTTATTTCTGTTTAAATATGCAATTTCCCCATAGCCCAAAGTGTTCAAATACTTATTCAATTGTATGCGCCAAAATGTACTAGAATAAAAATGATTGCCGTTCATACAACATTGTTTCAGATAACAAAGATCATTGAATCTTTGCTTAAAAATAAACATATGTGTGAGCACCATTAATTTAATCATGTTATTTTTTGCCAAATTTAACAATTATGATTTTAAATGGTTTTGAAAGCGAGATAATAGGTACCTATGACATCATTGAGCATTTTAAATTATATGCATACATACCCAGGGTACATTACCTACCTACCTTCAAGCAAGTACGTTATGTTTTTTTAATGACATTAACGACAAAAAAAATTGATTTGCATCTTAAATGCATTACAACAGGCGTAAATTGTCGCAGTATCTAACGGTTTTAAAGCCATACGAGAATATGGTTTTCATTCACAAACAGTAGCGCATCCAGTGCAGTAGTTGCTTTAGAAGTGAGTACTGAGTACAGATCTTACATGGTTTTTGGTTTTCACACCTGTGCTGACAGAACGCGCCTCTTGTAAACACTTCTAATCGTTTACTCGTACTTGTGCGTGCTTAAAATATTATTCCTAAAGTATCATCTTTGCTTAAGATTGAATTTTATATCACCGCTCTTGAGATAGTCATTGTTTGCGCGGTATTGAAATTGGTCGAAGTGGTTTAGATGATTTTAAATATTGTAGACGAGAGTTCAGCTAGCAAATTGTGAAGGTAACGGCGTTAATTGTTGTTGGAACAATAAATAAATCATTACCTATGGAGCTTTTTAACAACATTCTCTAACCGCAAAATATGGCCATTAAATCTATTTCATAAATTATATTCTATGACATTTTGGTAAAGATGAAAAGTTCCGACTTTAGGATGACATCAGTGAAAGGCTAGTCGGCTTTTGAAGTTCTAAGAAAAAGTGTAAAAATAATTGAAGGTGTTGATGAAAATTATTGTTCGCGCATTCGTTTACTACGTAATTGTTTCTTAGCTTGTTTCCAAACAAACTCTTTGTTTCGTTGACATTTTTTCAAATTTACAAATTAGTCAAGTGCGTTCAAAATATTTTTTTTTATAGAAATTTGGTTTACAAAACTGTCGGTAGTACTTCATAAGGAGTTGAAACGATCTTAAGGCGAAGTTTAGAGTGAATATCTATAAATTTGTATTTTTGGTAGTTGAATATGAATTCAGTTCTTATTAAACAAAATATCGGAGAGCTTAAGTTAACTTACGTCATTCACAAATTGTTTGCGTAATTCATGCTGCATCTGAAAGCCTAAATGTTTTTATTAAAGCTATGCCCTCGAAAGCTTTGTCAGCGGAAAAAAAAAACCTTGGGTTGGGAGCCCACTTTCAGTAATACAGAACACTAACCAAAAAATGCACTAAATTGGGAAAAATGAAGACTCGTTTAATTTTAAAATATGTAATGTACAAAAGTTAGTCAAATTGGCTCTGAAATGTCAAATTAAAAGGTACAATTTGTTTCAATTCAGACGTATTTTATTGAACTTTTTCTTTTCACTTGTTAAATTGTATATTATAATTATGTGCGCTCAAATTGATTTATAAACATTTGTAAAATAACAATTAACATGAACTACAGATCTAACCGATGCAGTTGCAAGAAAACGTAAACAAGCTCCATTGGCTGTCAAACTCAAATGCACTTGGATTGGTTTATCTCGAGTAACTGTTAAAAGAAGTCTAATTGCCAATCGAACAGTGCTGTTTTTCATTTTTAGTTCAGAGCACAACCTGAACTGTTATACAAAAAATTTCGTGTTTCTTTTTTAGTTCAGAGACATCAGAGCTCAGAATTTATGTTTTTTTTTCTCTCAGAGCATAATCAGAGCGCGCTCTACGAGCTCACAATAAATTGACTGAGCAGGCTGAGTAAAAAGCTGATTACACACGTAGAGTCACATTTGACAGAAAAAAAAAAACAGGATAAACAAAATAATTGTTCTGGAACTGAAGGTTAACCAATTTAATAAATTATATTGAGAAATATTCAAATTATACATATATTTATTAAAAATGACAGCTATTTGCTCAAGTGTGTTTCATAAATACATCAGAATGATCTGAGCACGCTCGGTTCAGAGCGCGCTCAGAATGCTCGAGCTCAGTTCAGAGAAAAAAAAAAACTCCTATTATTGCCCAATTGAATACCTGATTATTGTTGGTGGATCTTTATTTTCCAAGCGAATTTGTGCAACAGAGAAAAGAAATAAAATGTCTATTTCTTAAGAGAAATTTTAATATAAACTTCTGGCTGACGGCGTTGCCATATTACATATTTATATTTTTTTCTCCAGCACTGAAATAAATGTGACAGACTTATACTGATACAAATTTTAAGAAATCTTTTTCGGGTTTCCTGCAAATATGCAATCTTGGCTTTTTTCATAAAATAGAATAAACAGGTTTATAATTATTATAACGATTTGTTAGATTGTTTTTTACCAGACCTAGGGTCGATCGGAGCCAGCAAAGTAAAATCGATGATAGTCCGTTCAGGGTAATTGGGGCTATTAAATTTTTTGAAGTAAAGAGATTTTAAAAATAGCATTAATTGTTATTGACTGAGGAGCAGCAATGGTTTCTCGCTTATTTGGCTTTTTACCGTGATACATTTTGTTGGAAAATTATAATAAAAATTTTGTAATAATTCCCATTCTGTCCTCCATTTTAGGTTAGATTTTCCAAACACACATCTCATCATGGAGCAAATGGCGGAGCACATAACTGAAAAGAAAATAATTAGATGTAAATGCAAGTCGTATACAGACAAGCACCTGATATATTTTAAAACATCGATTACCTCCTTACAGATCCAATAACTTACTTCTTAACAGGACTCACCGCTTTTATAATCGGTATTCTATCCACGCTGTACGACTTCCAAGAACTCGCACTAAATGAACGCATAAAAGTTCGTCCCGGCCTTCCAGCATTTGATATGTGGAGAAAACCATCAGCGATTGGCATAGATATAGGTATCAAGGTATATCTGTTCGCCGTTTCCAATCCACACGAGTTCCTGACGAACAAATCGGCCAAACTTAAACTCATAGAAATCGGTCCGATAATCTACAGGAAGGTACTGCGCCAGGAGGACATCGTATTTCATGAGGAAAACTCAACTTTGTCCTTCTCACATGTTTTCGACATAGAATACGACGAGGAACGCAACAAACCGGGTATTCTAAATGAAACTATCACACTCACCAATCCCATGCTGCTGTCGCTCGCTGCCATGGCCCATGATATATTCCTTGCGAGAATGGCTTTTAATATGATAGCAAAGGATGATCATGTATTTCTAAATCGCACCATTTACGAGGTTCTCTGGAACAATTCATCGCCCATATTCGACTTTGTGAAGAGTATTCCATTCGCAGCGCCACGAGACAATGCTGGGATTATGTTCAATGTGAGTTCTCCTTGCGGCATCACTCCTCGCTCATTTAAACTATCATTTAGGCATTTTATCCATCACCCAATCGCTACAATGTCAATATAGGACCCAAACATGGCTACGAGAACTTCTTCAAGATCAACACGTTCAATGGCCTGACTAGGATTGACGTTTATAATGAGAACTTCCCCAAGCACTGTCCATACAGCCTGAAAGGAGCGACTGAGGGAAGTGGCCTGCCTCCGCACATTGGAAAGGATGATGTGATTTATGCGTACACCAAAAACCTCTGCCGCAGCTATCCCCTGGTCTATAATAGTACAGAGGACGTAGACGGCATTGACGCGTACAAATTTGTGCTAGTCGATGAACTGTATACGCGACTAAAGGACCCGAGTTTGGATTGTTTCAAACAGGCGGGAGATGTCGTGTTGCCAAATGGTTTGAGCGATTCTTCAAAGTGTGCTTTAGGTACCTGGATTCCTACATATCGTATTGAGAAATTTATAAACCTCTTTGTTTATTTTAAATAATGCCTTTCAGGACTGCCGGTCGCTGTATCTAATCCTCATTTCTGGGGCTATCACGGCGAATGGGAGAACTACATAGATGGGCTCAAACCAGATCAGGACAATCATGCTTCTTACATCTTAGTCGAGCCGACGACAGGAGTTCAGTTGGCGGGTATTGCTCGGCTTCAGTCCAATCTGCCAATGCCAAAATTGAACTACGCCTCACCGCATATTAATAGATTCAGTGAAATGATCGTACCGCAGTTTTGGATGGAATATGTAAGTTTGTATGAAAAAACATAAAAACTCATCGTATGACTTTGAATTTCGCTCTTCTAGTTTGTGATCAACAAGAACCCGATTATTCGTGGAGCGGTAATCATTTTCCTACACTTGCCAGTGATACAACTTCTTTTTATTGCACTTACTTTATCGTTAAGTTGGTTTGCTTTTTATAAGGGTGTTAGAATAACGTTGTATTCAAGTAGACTTACAAATTTCAAACAGGAACGAGAGATGCTTTTCGAAGAACAATTTTTGTGTCCTGAAAAGTGATATGCGTTGCTATTAAATACTAGTACCTACGTGTTAATAGGTTTGTAGTACAATACTTTGTATACTGAAAGCAATTTTAAAGTAAATAAATGTTTTTTTTAATTTTTATAAATAATTTTATTTAGATTTTTTATTCTCAATTATACTTGAAACACTAGATGTGGGAAGACATGCTTTTGTAGTTAAAAGATTGTAACATGCGGGCATTTTTGTTTGTTAAGTGCGAGGAATTTGTTTAACTTATGAAAAATAGTTCTATTCGCGTACCCGGATTGAATTGAATGCCAACGCATTTCTTTCCCTTTAAAAATTACAGAAATAGGGAGAATAATTGAAAAAAAAAAACGAGTGTCGAATAGTTATTGTCGTAGATTTTATTAGTTAATCCAAAATGTAACCTTGGCTCAGGTGCCTATTCCAAAACAAACGTAGCTAGCTGTCAATCTGACACATAAAATTATCTAAAATCAAGCTGTCAAATGCCCCGCGAAACTTTCACGAAACTAGCTTCGCATTTGTCGTTGGATGGAATCGGAACCTGAGCCAAGGAATTGCTAAAAAAGAGTAAGTTCAATTATCATATTCTGGATTAATATTATTAATGTAACCAAATAACTCCAACAGAGAATAAACTTCCTCTTGTAATAGTGTTTTTTACAGAGTGGTTAAATTCAAAAAGGCGTTTCTCTCCGATACAACGTCCATTGCCAGTGGACGGAGCGTCAGTTATATTCTAGTACCTCAGAGAATTCAAAAAATGTGAAAAACAAACATTTTAATTATATCAGCCGCAAATTGCGAACTGCGAGCAAATCGATTTTAGTATGTTTATGGACAGCAAATTGTTGTTCTTATTATTCCAAAAATGCATGTCATAAACAACTTAAGTATTAAATTAGCTAAACTAGTGATATTTAAAAACACTTACCTTTATAAACCGTATTTTATAATCAGCGTGATCTGATCCGGATCAGATCACGAATATAAGTTTGCATAATTTTTCTTTTCGATATTTTTTTTCGAACATAATTTAGTATTTTATGTTCAAATATTCCGTTTATCTTGGCATATTAAGGTGTGTACAGACCAGCGAAACATTACAGAAATGTTTCTGAAGCAAATCGGACACATTACATAAATATTATAAAAGATTTCTGAATTTTATTTATTAAATTTTTCAATTTTATAATTTTTTGGATTGGAAGCAGCGCTGCCGGATTTCACGATTTATCGTATTTTTACGATTTAGGACTTAAGACTTATTCCAAGATTTTTGAGCTAAATTAGCATAAAATTCGAAGTTTTTTTCAACGTTATCGAATAAAAGAATTCATTTGCAATTTTCCAAATATCTTCTAAAAATGTGAAGGCAGCACTGATTGAAAGAAAATAATGCGCTAAGATTATTAACAGCGAGTAAAGTTTTTATTTTTGTAATTTTGGTCTCGGGAATCACTTGGTCACGCGTGTCACGCGATTTAACTAAAATAATCTAATTAAATTAAGTATACCAAGCTTTTCTAGACATTTTTACTTTATTAAAAAAAAAAATTATCGAAAAACAGCGCTCACTTTCTACAAGGAAACTTGTAAAACAAAAATTATTTCCCATCATTATTGGGAAACTGTGAAACATTTCATAAATGTTTTTTTGGTGTCAAAATCCAGACCAGCGAAACATTTCATAAAAATTGTTTTGTTTAATATAATATGTTGAAAAATATTTATGAAACATGTAGCCATTTAATTGTGTATCAAGTGTTTGACTGGTCTGGACAAACCTTTATACAACGAAAAAAAAAAATAACTCGGAATACGGACGGGGAGTTTATTCGAATGCGAAAAAATCAATTGATTTATTGTGTTCCATTTTTTAGTCTGGCAATGCGATTGTGTGGCTTTGGTTTACAGCACACCAACATTCTAGAATGAAAGAAGCAACGCAGCCGGAAATAGTGGAATACATTTTCAGATCATGATTCGTGATGTCGATGAAAAGCCAGGACCAGAGACAATACACAAAAACAAAAGTATGATTTGTCTATGGCCAGGACCACATGTTATTGTTGGAAGTGTATGTAAATCGATGATCTATACGGCTCATAGCTGATAATAAAAAAAGGACTACATAATAACGCTCTTGTTAGATTTTTATTGCGATATAAAAATAAATTGCCAGCTACAAGACCAAGACTGGAAAAGAAAAATTCCTTCGAATTTAACATCAAAATACGAATTGCAACTATGAACTCACGGCTAAAATTTGACAATCGTTTTTTTATAACGCAGTAAAAGATTTCTGTCCCACTGAATTACTGTATTTCAAGTAGATATGTCGTGTTACATTATTTACGGATTTGAGGAACGCGAATAGCTACAACATTTCAAAATATTCTGTGTTCTTTTATCGCAAAACTTCGAATGCTAGTTGTTCTACATGCAAGATTTAAAAATTGTATGTACGTATTTTTGATTTGAAATCATTAACACAGTTGCATTATTTCTCCTTAAAGATGTTCGCTTGTTTTCTTAAAAAAAAAAACTTGATTGCAGTGTTTATGGTGTTACAAACATGTCAAAGTATGAAACACTTTTAGCGAAATCAAAATTAACTCTCAAATTCACTGCATACTTTTCAGCGTGTACTTCAATACGTAAAAGCATGCTACGCTTTAAGATATGAAAATTAAAAGTGGTGGTTACCTACCTTGAAATCACAGCTAGGTAGGTACCAAATGTAATTTTCTTTGGGCCTTACTCGCAATATGCACCTTTGTGTGGAAAATTTCGCCCTTGGAGGTTCAAAAAATGTATGGCGGTTTAACCGGGGTAGATGCTAGATTTTTTTTTAAATAATTATTGAAACAAGTACTTTTGAAGTTCGAGAGAATTAAAGAGATCGTTTTTGAAACTAGAATAATTCGAATTGCAGAGAAGCTACATCTTGAAATAGAGCGGAGCATGCATCGATGGTAACTTTAAAAAAAAGCAAATCGTTTAGCAAAGGAAACGCGCTGTTTTTCATTCGCTGTATTTTTCTCTTTTTATTGGTAGCACTTGCCGCACAATTGGCGCCAAATTTAAATCGTCCGCGCATTTTGAGACGGCTTTTACTTCGGAAGGCATGGCATAGTTGCCAATATCCAGCCTATGCATCATAAAGGTCGACAGTGTAGGATGCTCCATAAGTTTCGAAAAATAGCACATCATACGTTTAATACAACACTGTCTGCAGTTTTTACATACGTTTCCTAATAAATCTCTCAGTGAACGTAGTCACGATAAGCGCAAAACTTGCCAAGGCTTATCGATTTCTTCCCTTTTAACATCATTATCACATCACAGCAAAGATCTTCCAACTACGCATTCAATTCACGATTTTTAAAACCCCTTCTTTTGTATAGACACTTTCTAAAGAGTTAAAGATAAAAAGATGCAGATTTATATTTTTATATTGTTTGTATTTTGTTGCTGAAAATGTGTATTCCATTTTTATATAATCTACCATCTTAATATAGTGACATAACGTTTAAATTCAGATTTATATTAGAATATATTTATGATTTTTTGATTTTTTTTTTTCTGTTTCTAATACTAAGCGTACAGTCTCTTACTAGCTAAACTTACAAATAAACCCATATTCACTTTAAAAATGTATTCTAAAGACATACATAGTTCTCTTTATCAAATTCAGTATATTTATTTATTCACAATGAATTTGTTTATTATTTTAAGCTCCCTTAGTGTATGTTACTCAGGTATACAATTTGAACGAAATCCAGTAAGCAAAAATATCAAAGCGGTTTATTCTTAAATGGGAAACTCTCTCAAATTTAGTAAATTTACTTCTTTTTATTAATTCATCAAACAAAAAAAAAACGCGTACATCAAATTAAAATAAAAAATGAAAAATAAAATAAATTGAATGAGAAGCAATGAATAAAAGAATATAAATACATTTTGCTGTTGCCAAATTGAGGAAGACACACTCTTGCCACAAGAATAAAACACTGTTCAACTAAATTGTTTGCATTTTATTGAATTAATTAACGAAAGTCACAATAAAACATATTTTTAGTCAAGAGATGAACTCGAACGAGTGTATAAAAAAATTAGTTTTAAGAAGGCAAACAATCTTCGCAAATGTTTCCTAAAATTGATGAATGTAAGGGATTGCATCATCCTTGAAAATTTAGCTATAATAATAATGGTTTCATGTTTCTTGTGTTTCTCTCGAAATTTTAATTCTAAGGAATTTTGTTATTTAATGATTTGTTTTTTGAACACAGAGTAATGCATGCAACAATATGCTGTAGATGCAGTTTCATTCCCTTGCGGAAATTCAGTTTATATTTTTGTTTTTAGAATTTAGCGCATTGTGGTGAGTTTTTCAATGTTGGTAACCTTTGGCTTTCGTCACTGCATGAGGTGGCACTAGCAGCTTGAGGAGGAGATCCCGTTCCCAAATCAGAGCTGACAGGTGTTTCTTGCGGCTGGTTGTTTTCTGCGCCTGGAATAAATCGGCTGTGATATATTTTTTCACGGTGCTCGGGCGTAAGAATGGGATTCAAGTAAACTGATGTTCTTTCGATTCTTTGTTGGAATCGAGTGCGATCGCGTGCAACGCCTTCCCAGTGGCCCTTTCTGGCAGCACGATAGGCGAAATTCCAGGAGTGCATCACATGGACCACGGGCTGAGCATCAAAAGTTACCTGGAACGAAAGAGAATTTATTTAGTAAAATTATTATAAAAATGTTTTTGTAGAAAATCGAGAAAGAGACTACTGCTATTGTGAAGGTCCTAAGTGGTGAATAATAGCTAAACTATGAAATAATAATAGCTAAATGAAATGGGATTCTTGTCCAAAAACTGAGAAATCTGTGAAAATAAATTAAGTAAACAATCAAAATGATTGTGTACCAGATCGATTCCCACTGATAACCGCCAATGCATATGCAATTGGTCTTTAGTCTGGCTCGATCTCTTATTATGCCCTGAGCCCACTAGGCTTGCACGCACTCAAATTCAGCATCGAAAACCCACAATGTAGTATGGATGAGAAGATGACACATTCGGGCAAGAACATACATAAACAGATCATACAAAATATTGTTTGTGTTGTAATTAATTTTGGGATTTTGTCTTCTCCAACCCTGATTCCATAGTGTCGGCGCGGATTCCTTCTTCTTTGTAGCATTAATGGGTTTCAAACTACTGTACGGACACATTCCAAGGTGGTTCATTATCTCCGTGAATGGTCCGTATAATAATATCTGGTCTACAGCAATTCAACCTAGCAAATATAACTGACTCTGACTCTCTGGATGAGCCCTATTGATCGAAGTGAATTATATATTGTGAATTTTTCAAATGTTAGCAACAAACAAAACAAACTGTAGTTGAATAAAGGAACTATTAACATTTTCTTTCACTCACATTTCACTTCGAAACCAAAAGTGATAATGCGATGACGCACAAAAAATTAAATACACGACTGGGTCGCACGAAACTTTCTCGCTCACCAAAATTTTGGTCGGTGATTTTCTTATTTTATTAGGTAGGTAGGTAGGTAAAAATATGAGAAGCGATGCTAGATAAAAGAAACGGTTCATATAGGAATAGTTGTAAATAAAATCGACTTTTGGGTTATTCATCTGATCTGGCAGCAATCTGAGCATTTATAAGGTGAAGCTCTCAGTAACAGACGATTGGCGAAAATTCTGGTTAGAGAAACTTATAAGCGCCTACCGTACTATTTATAAGCTCTTAATCTATACAAGATTTTTGAGTGCAAGGACACGCGTAGCAAGAGTTTCTGTTTTCATTATTTGCATTTGTATATGCCGATGGACGTGCGTTGGGATGGAAATGAAATGGAAGTTTCGGATTGTCTAAGCTCCAAGTAGTTGGAATTATTTCAAAGACAGATCGGGATTTTGGGTAGCCATTTTGAAGAAATAATTAAAAAACGGATTTATTAATTTTTTTGACAAAAACTGAGTATAACATCTTATTTAGAATTATTTCGCTATACTAAATGTGTATTTTGATCAAAACAGTAAGAGCGGTTTTTGTAAAATTATGCAGACAAAAGAGTAACAAAATTTTTTAATATTTAGTTTGAGAAATATCTATTATTGCTTAACTATTTATATGAAAACTGCGTATAAGATATTGTTAGGGATGTAAGCAGTAGTTGGTTTTCAAGATTCTATCCCAATCGAAAATAGGGGTTTCGAGACATGAGCAGTTTCTAAGATTAGCGTTTTGGGTGATTTAAATTGAAAATTAGCAACGCAATCATTTCGAAAACTCCAATTTTACTCTAAATATTCAGTTTGGTAAAAAATCGTTATTGCCGTTTCTAAGTTAGTTAAATAAAAACAATTCAAAGAAAAAAACCCTTCTTTTCAAAAATCCATTGTACGATAATATGGAGACAAATTGAATTTGCTATTAAGTTAGAATTGAGCACATTACCTTAGGAATGAATTTATGTTACAAACTTATGGAGTGTTTTGGGATAAGACCACAGCTCACTGCCAACAACGTTAAGTTGACGTAAACTGAATAAAGATAAGACACTTTGTGGTATTCCATATTCAAAAACACAACTACGAACTATGTCCTCAAGAGCAATTGATGACAAATTGCAAAAAAAAAAATTAAGAAAATGTCACTAAGGTCGTTAAATTCCAAAGAGAAGAAAAAACGATAACCCACAAACTGACTTAATCAAACATGAACCCAAAATATGTAGCAATGTACTGGTCTGTGCGACTTTAAAACCACCGAATAAAATCAAACCGACCACAGTTAAATAAAAATGACAGTCAGACAAAATTAGCCTCGAAGGTAAAGCCCACCCTGTATTACTGATCCATACTTAATACTTCAAAATCAATGAAAAAATTAATTTAAATTCAACAGAGAAGGTGCATTCGATCAATAAACTTGTTGATCAGACCTGATCTACATTTCGCCATTTCGAAGTAAGCATTTGGCTGTTGTTAGCAAATCTTTAGACTTTTATAAAAGAGATTGTTTGCTTCCTACGATGGATCAATTTCGTTGATCAAAAGATCAATCAACAATTTCTCAACTAATTTTGCATAATACATTTTATAAATGAACTTAAAAGAAAGGAGAGCGCAATCGTGTGCAAACCTGATAACTACAAGTTGCCAGTTGCCACTGCCTTGTGGCTTTTTTTTTTTTATTTAATTTTGCATTTACAATAACATATTGCTGTACAAAAGCAATATACATATATAATATGTATACTTACACTCACTCATACACTGTGAGATAATTGTTTTGTATTTTATTTCCCCTACTGCAGCGAGAAACATGGAGAATGCTGATGAAATTTTCCACTGATCTTTGTGTACGTTGCCTCAGATGTTGAGAAAAAGGGAGTGTTGTTTTGAATTCACCAGTTTCCGTAGGAATTGCAACAGAAACTAGCTATAATAATATCAAAACTCCATGTATGATTTATTCTGCCAGTGAAGCAAGGTTTGAAACACGTTGTGTTCAGTGGCACTTGCAGCATTCCCCTACCACACAACAACCACGGGTTGACCTTGATGACGGAATCAGTTGAAATGATTTTGCATTTGCAACACGTAATGTAGTACTAAATATCAAAGGCAAAAAAAAAAAGCAAACGAGTACCTCTTAGCGATAGAGTGTGGTTTTGTTTGGATAACAGGCACGACCACAGCCAGAGACAGCGGAGGACACACTTTCGTTACTGTTCTAATTGAAAACGTAATGTGCTAATTTTCTTATCATTATTTTCCACCATGCCACCGACATTAAGAATGAATTAATTTACTAATCATATTAGACGACCTTTTGATTTATATTTAAAGATCTGTTGTCATACGGCTAGGTTTCTAATGTGGTCGAAGGGTGTGAAGTACACATTTTGGAATTTCACATAATCGCTATGTGGCTAAAATAAGACGTGTTTCGAAACTTTAAGTAGGCACACTGAGTTCAAAATAACCTTAGATTTTGTGTACGTATAGACAGATAACAGTTTGAATTCAAATAATGTTAAATTGTGGTCACTGTACTTGCGATACTCGTAATAAAATTCGAACGTTATAGTTTAAAAATAAAAGATCATCATCATCATGTGTGTATGCGCGTGTTTTTTTTTTTAAAGACACAAACGCCAGCGAACTTTTGCTCGAGTTCCCGAAAATAATGTAGGTTTCGTAAAATGCGATAGATGAAAGTACGCTGTTTTCAGAAGTCGTCTCTTGTGACGTAATAAGTAACAGTTGGCGCAATTTGCAATGTAAAACTACGATGGCAATCTCAATATCACATTTTATTTGCGTAATTTCTGTTAAATCACTCATTGTCTTCAATTTTGAATTTTGAATTCGTGCAGATTGCGAATATTCGAATAATTCCACATCACTTGCGTATATCAATTCTGCATCTACTATTGATACAAGTAGTGAAAAGCCGCATTAAACACGCCGCAAATTACAAATCCGCATAGATTTTAACAGTTTTTACAAATAAAATGTAAAATAAAGTGCACGACTGGGTGGAAGGAAACTTTCTCGTTCATCAAAAGTTTGCTTGGTTGTTTTCATATTTTATTATGTAGGTACATATATGTAGGTAAAAGACTGAAACACAATTCTATATAAGAGAAACAGTGAATAGATAGAATATAGGAAAAGGAATAGTGTTAAATGGCAGACAAAACAGTACCAAATATTGCAAAGTTCAGTTTGAAAAATACTATTGCTTAAAACCGAGTAAAAGTCATTGTTCGGGATGTAAGCATTACTAGGTTTTTAAAGTTTTCTTTGAAATCGAAAATGGGCTTTTCGAGATATGAGCAATTTTTAAAATTACCCTTTTCAGTGAATCGAATTGAAAATTAAGGAAGCAATAATTTTGAAAACAAATCTGGATTTTATTCTCAGAGTTGCTTTGGATTTACCTATACAAGTGCGTTTGAGTTAGGCAACTAGTGGAGTTAGTTTACGTTTTGCCGTTTTCAAGTAAACTAAATTTTTAAAAAATGACTTTTTTCAAAAATCCATTTTACGATAATACAGAGAAAAACTGAGTTTGCCATTAAGTTGGAAATGACCATATTACCTTAAAAATTAATTTTTGTTACAATCGTATATACCGTTTTCGAGATATGTCCAAATTTTAAAAGCACCTTTATTCGATTTTTAGCGGAAAACTGGGTTTTGGTTGAAATCGTTAGAGCCGTTTTGGAACAAATCAAACTGGTATGCAAATTTTGTATGTGAAGTACCATTAATATTAAGGTTACCGTGCAAAAAAAAAACCGCCCCCAAACTCCAAATCCTGAGTTTGAAGGAAATCCGGGCAGGCGTTTAGGCTGTAGGCCTCGGGACATACAGACAGAGGGACAGAATTTTGCGACCCACTTTTTTGAGTTCCTCTACCATCGTAATGTCAGAATTGATTAACATCTCGAGTTCGAAATTTTGTACGAATACAATATCTTTCTCTTACTACGTAATGGAGAAAGTTAAAAATACTTACAAAAAGTAATTCGAATTTTAAAATCCATCTTTATTATTATCACGCAAATAATATTGTAGAGTTCGTAACAAATCTTTGAATGTTAGTTCCCAAGCTTTTGAATTTCGTAATATCATATAGTCGTTTCGACGAAGCCCTAACGTATGAAGAATCACATCAATCATTACTCAAGAGGTGCCTTCGAGTCATTGTGTTCAGTAGAACACTTGAGCTGGGGCTATCAGATAACGTTGTTACATCAAAGCAAATCAATGAACGCTGGTATATTTCAAGAATGATTACTTGCAGTAGATTAATTAATTAACAAAATTATTTTGGCTGATCTCGCCTTTGGGCTTTTGATATTGTAAACGCATCCAAATAAAAATAAAAAGAAAACGGGAACCAACTTCAGGTCGGTGTTACGTGAGTCTATTTTCGATTGGACACTCTCATAGCACTTTTTTTGCTCTAGGTTACTTTCTATGTTCGATTGCTACGAAAAAAGCAATATTTTTTCGACTTCAGAGCACTTTTGCGAATCTGGATTTTTTTCTCAGAGTTGCCCGAGATTTACCAATACAAGTGCGTTTGAGTTAGGCAACTAGTGGAGTTTGTTTACGTTGTTATGAGATTTTTCTAGCTGATAGAGAAATGCATCGAGTGAATCTATTTTTTACTTATGCGCAAATGTTTAGAATACAATCTAGGCGCTAATTAATTAACGTTTTAATACAAAATTTAACCAGCGAATGGAAAACGCTTAAAAAAGTGTGGAAACCCTACACATGTTCCAATCGCACGAATATCAACAAAAACAAGAAAAAGTTACTATTAAAACGTTCGATTAGACACACGAAAACTGAAATCTGAGAGCGAATCTGAGGAAGCCCAATCGAATAGCACGTTAGAGTGACTACTCTACGAAAACATATGACAGAATAAACACTTTCATAGAAATAAAAAATAAGAAAACGAAAAGAAATAAGCGGTTTCTTTGGCAGCTTGTGCTTGGTGGAACTCTCTATACAACGCACATCACCACAATGAAACGTCAACACTTCCGCCAGTTGTGCGATATGTAACTGTTGTTAAACAGTCAACACATTTAAATAACTTTGAAATTGTCGCAAAAAGTATTCGAATGCCAACATGCTAATCTTTTCCAAATTAAACTATCAAGTTCTGTCGTCAAGAATAGTGTTTTCATTCTTTTCTAGAACATTACACATTTCCAATTGCCCCTAATTGAAAGAGGAAGCTGTCAGTTTTCAATTGAATGTAAGATTATCGTTGAGGTAGTCTATTACCTAATTGCATTGAATGATAAGCTACCCAGAATTGAGTGCACAATTCCCCCCCAATCACATCAAATGCAGTAATTTTCCAATATGAATATTGTATAACGAGTGCAAAAACAAAATGTCGTACGATTGAACGGTTCAATTATACAATTCACTTTTGTGCCCACGTTACTTTCAGTATTCTATTTTAGTTTTGTCTCCCTTTCACCAACACCTGGCGCTGCTGGGGCTTATCAGGTTCGGATTTCAATTGCTAATTGATAGTTGGAAGCGATAAAACAAAATAACCGGTGCGGAATTTGCATAGCGTAAATTGGGAACTTATGTGGAATTCACCTCGTAGCCGGTGTAAATTTGGCTGTTATCGCCTTTTTTCGAAATGGAGTACGTAACTTGGCTGCCACTACATTTTCATTCTTTTAATGGTTTATATTGCATCAGCCTTCCAGCTGATATCTATTCTCAGGTGTACGTGACGGCTATCTGGTTGTCGTTATAACACACCAGAACTTTTTTAAAGTCCCATGCTGTGGACGACATGTGACTTTTTACAGCGACTGTCTGTTGTGTGTGGGTGTGCGAAAGATATCAATGAATATAATATGTTTGTTCATGCGGGGAAGAGATTATTTTATATTTATTTAGTTTAAGCTGTCGGAGAACAAGTTATCAATTTGTGAACTGTTGATTGTCGGATATCGCACGGATTCCATGAGTTGAATGAAACATGCTTTTAGGTTTATACCAATTAGCAACGTTTTCGATTGATATATTTCCAGTTACCCCATAGGAAGAATGTAAATACAACAGTAGATAGATCAGTCATGTTTAAATAGGTTTCTAGATAACAGGCACAGAAGCGATAGCACCCTATCAGCGACAACTGCTATGTGTATTTTGAGATTTGAAGGAATAATATTCATTATCGAGAATGTCATAAAATGAATTCAAATGAATTCAACTTTCGAAATCGGCAGTTGGACATTTTTATTTTTAATGGAGTTTTTTTTGTGGAGACTGATTTTACCCGACAGAGAGAGTTATTTCATTGTTTTGTTAAAATCATATAAATATGTATTCAAAATTTCTATTACAATTTATTGAGAAATAAATGCTAAAAACTACAAAAATGTTAAGTAGCAGTCTTATCTCAGATGCGACCAGGTGTAAGAATATTAAAATGTGTTATTAGTAATATTTTGACACATCTAAGTCTGAAATTTAAATATGAGCTTATCTAAAATTGGTTTTCAAGTTTTGTTATTAAATTGCGAACCCATATTATTCAAGTAAAGAATGCAAAAAAGGAGGTAGGTATATGTTGTATTAAACCTCAAGTTTTCACTTTTCACCTTCCAAATATAGTTACTGTTCAATTCAAAACAATTTTTTTCTTGATTGTATATAACAACAGACATGGCGATTGATTTGCTTATGGAAAAATTCCATACATGAGGAGAATAATGGATGCAACTCAAATCCATTTCCAAAAAAAAAAACTCTAGGAAAATGTGCAATAACACCAACTATCCCTGTTAGCGTTTGGAATAAATAGACGAATACAAAATGACATTTGTTGCGAACGATTAGAAAGTCAAAATACACAAGTAGTAGCTAGTAGACAACTTGACGCATGTTCCAAAAATACAACGCGCTACCATTTTACAGCAGTTTTAACTATAGGTCGGTTTCCGAAAGGAAATATAATGTGAGGGGAACTCTTATGAGACCAATAGGACGCAGTACAACAACTCCTCTCACATAATAAATAAATAGGTCGGTTTATGCAATTTGAAAATATTTTTTAATAAATTTCTTAGAGGATATCTTATTAAGATTGGTTATATTTTAGAAAGCCATAAATATTTATTGATAAAACTTATTATTCAAATGTACTCAAATGATTTACTTCATAGTATTTCAAACAAAAAAAAAATAATGTAAATGATCATAAAACATTAATAAGAAATAAATTTACAAAACTTGTCCAGTTCATGGGACAATAAGTTGCTATTTTCGTTGTATATTTCAGAATAATAAATATTAGAGAATTAATTTGAAGTCACTCTTTGCAGCTTTGTTATTTTTTTTTTAATAGATGACGCTCTTTGATGTATATGGAGGAAATGACATTTCACTAGCAGTCCATATCAAGTATGTCTATGACACTCAACATTCGAATTAAGCATGAACTTTCGATTGATAAAATGAAGTTCTTATCGGTTCGAATGTCAGATTCTTCAAATTCGACACACTTTCGAAAGAAATCAAATCGAATAAGCATGTATGAGCAGTGTTGCCACTAAAAAATAATGAATCCGGTCAAATCTGACCGAATGACCGATTTTTATTTTTTTAAATTCGGTCAGAAAATCCGGTCAAAAGATAAAATAAGAAATTTTTACCAAAAGTCCGGTCAAAAATGGAATATAGTAATATATTTAACTAAAAATTGATAAAAAAATTATTTTTTAAATTTATTAATTAAAGCTAATAAAACAAAACAAAAAAACACACAATTCCTTGAAAAGCTTTGCATCACAACGTTTTGCAGAAAAAGGAACATTCTTCTCCACTTCGGCGTTTGAATTTGGTAAAACCAAAACCGAAATTGAAAAATATTCTAAATGGTCATCACTTCAGTCTTGTTTGAATGCACACCCTTAGCCACACTTGGTGGGAGCATTCAAATGAAACTGCCGCGAGGAGCCCCTGTATCCTAGGATTATTCACAATAAATTGGTTTCTGTATGAAATTGTGAGTGTGTTCGTTAAGAATGGCTAGATATCATTAAAATTATAGAAATCTGACGTTTTTGTCTATTCATAGAACAATGTTATCTTTCAGGTCAAAAACAGGGTTTTCCGGTTAAGGAATTTTATCGTCTCGGTTAAAAATCCGGTCTAACCGGATTTCAACATTTTCTCCGGTCAGAGGGAAGAGATTTCGGTCAGAAATGACCGGAATCCGGTCAGAATGGCAACACTGGAGACGTTTTCGCAAATATTCTTGCTCATTTGAAACACGATACGACGCAAATAAACTGCGAAAAAATTAAGGACACTTTTAACAACAATGTCTACATCTTCAAAGCAGCCGAACATTTCAATATATGTATCTAAAACCAAAATGAGTAGGTAACAAAAGGTGCGCAAAGAAAACGCATACAGCTAAAGGTTGCTTATATACGAGTAATTGAATAAACAAAGCTCTCGCCTTGCGTTGCGGAAATTTCACATTTTCATAGACAATTAATGAATAGATTTACAGTCCAACTGCTGTTTGTTTACATATTGAAATGTTCGATTAGTGTGGCCCCAAAAACGGAAAAGGTGAGTAATATTGAAATTTTATTATAGAACTGAATAGCCCTGTCGATATTTACACAGTTTCAGTAACATAATTAAAGCCATGCAACTGATAAATCTCTTTAATCATATATTTTAGATCAATTTTCAGCATGTCTCGCTTCCGGACATATCGGTACGTTCGGATATTCAGTTTGGAGCTCTTTCAGCTAGTCTATCTAATGACGTATGGCGATTTTTTGCATGCATATTTGATTTGTCTATCACACGTTAAAGGTGTTTTACCAAAAGATTGCAAACAAAATAAAAATAAACAAACAAATCTGTCTAACAGTCCGTCCATATAAAAATGGTAGGTACCTAACGTACGCATTTATTTATAAGCCATGAGGTCAATACCTTTACGCGTACAAGACTCTTCGTGAAGTGTGATTTAAAAAGGTTTTTTTTAACGTATCCACAGCGATGTGGGTGACCTTCTAAAAATAACGCAGCAACAAATTTACACAACCTATTGCCTCCTCGAACCAGTAATTTAATGAGTTGAGTTGTTCAACTATTTTCCCTCCAATTTGAAAAACAACAATCGAAATGATTTGTAAATCCAGTTGAACGTGTTTATTGTGCGACAGGTTTTTTTTTATTCTTTCTGTTTGCAAAGTAGGTACATGCTTGTTCAGATACCCACCACCTACCTATTCGATTTGATTCTCTTTTATAATTTTAATCTTTTATATGAGAATGGTAAAAATAGAGAAGCGATCAAAGTCACATGATCGAGTAATTCCATGAGAATTGCTGGAATTTTCCCGATGGTTTTCTGGGCCAGCATTCTTATCTTATCTTATCGCATGAACTCTTCATAACCGAAGTTTGTACGTATAGCAAACGGCTCTGGGACTCACTCGAAATGCGTAGACCTGTCTACAAAGCAGGGAACGGCGAGATGAAAATAATTATCTAGCAAGCTACACTACTCGGCTGTGTAAACAATTTTCGATTTACGAAATCGACAAGTTGTATGTGCTGTTATATACAAGCCACGCTGACATGTGAATAGCACGCATAGAGTCTGAACTAAAGGTCGATAGTAATAGTGTCAGCTGTGAAAAACAAATACATATCAGACATAGGCGCACGACACTTTTGTTTTAATCGTTTGTTGTTGCAGCAGCGAAGCCATTTTTTGTTTTCAATTAGCAAACATTTGAAGCTCAACAACAACCATTAGTATAATCGATATCATTCAGTAGATTGGTTTCGAAATTGTCAAACTCAGCTCTGTGATGACATCAGATGTTCATAGAATTTGAAAGAATCCCCGGAATGTAATATGTGCCTACACACCGGATGGATGAATCACCAAAAGTGATGAACAGTGGCCAGTGACTTCACAGTTTGTCAACAACGTTTGCCATGGGAAAAGCAATTTTTCCTTTGATTTCGCTCTGGCGTGCGGTTTATTTTTAAAAACTTGTGGGATACAAATGATTAAGAAAATTCTTTACGCACATATACATATGTATCAAACAAGTAGTAGCGATCATCGCGTTTATTGAGTTGAAATTTATTTTTGTTTCTGTTGTTGTTACCATGGGACATGACGACAGCAAAAAAAAAACCATCACAAAGAGGCACTTTCCACAGTGAAACAAAAATAAAGTGCGTAGTGATAGTGAGGGAGATCGAAATGAGGGATAGTATTAGATGCAATATGTTAGCCAAGTGACTCTTTGTCTGCAGTGGCATTGTTTTCTTCCGCAATATATGTATCTGCTTCAGAAAATACGAGTATTTTCAATTCTAGGCGAATGTTGTGAAATTATATAAATCGACGGCGTAGGTACGTGGCGTGTCTGCGGTGTTCAGGTTCACACAATATATTTCACAAGCATATTGCGTGTCGCAGTAAGACTTGCTTGTGGTCAATGGCGCAGGGTTTCCCAAGTACGTGTCTGATGACCTGCATTTCACATTTCAGCTAACTTTTTTGCCAATTTTATCAGGTTTGGTAATGAGTTTGCCAAGATAAAAAATAACAATGGAAATAAATGATAAGTAGATGTCGTCAATACGGGCGACAAAGGTTGATATGTCCCCAAACATCTTAGTGAAGATAAGTCAAAGTAGTTACTGATTAAAATGTAGGTAGCAATCTTTTATAAACGTAGGTGGGGTAGACCTATTGCTATGTTTGCACTGTACACACCTCTATTCTTAAAATAATGCAGATCGGAACTCTGACGCAGTAGCGATGGCACGAATGTGATGGCTGCAAAAAATAAAATTGTGGTCGATTATTGTATGACGTCAATATAATAGTGACGATCAGTTTGCCAATCAGTGTGGCAAGTAACCAGTCAAGTTTAGTGAATAAGCAGATACCCAGTTATGATCAGAAAATTCTCTATCAATAGATACTCAATTGTGAACAGATACTAAGTTGTAAGGGTATAGAAATTGAATAGTGCACAATTTGCATAATGAGTTGTAGATGGAGCCAGGCTTCCTTTGAATGCTGCTTTTAGGTACAAACTGTTTTTATGGCACAAAAAGACAAGCGAGGTGGTGGGATGTACAAACTCTGAGCGTTTGCTAACTTACTTTTGTGAGATGGCGCGCATTTTTGTTGTATATTAATTTTTGCATAACAAGCACTTGGAAGAATACATTTTGGCAGGTGTGCTTGGGTTTATGAAAAAGCGTCGACCCATAAATAGAGTCTTGAAATATCCGTTTAATGCCTTGACGTCAATTAAAAACTGAATAATACCAAATGGTACCGGTAGTGATGTGCCAATTGCAAGCAGCTTTGCCCTGAAAAAAAATATTTTTAGACTAAATGCTGCCGTGTGCTTCTTCTCATGGCCATTATTAAATAGAAGTCAATGACTTTTGTTTTGGCAACCTCCATTTTGTATCGGTATTTTTAGTAATCGCAACAAAAGACATGTTGGAACTCTGCTGTGTCCAATATACCTGTTTTCGGTGTCTGCTTACTGTGATGCGGATACCTACCTGTGCATAGAAGATTGTCTACCTATGCGCAGGCACCAAATCAACAAGTCTGATAATTCTGAGAACCATTAAAGATTAGTTCCAAATACATTTGTAATAGCTAGGATGTAAAAAAAGTTCAACTACCTGCGAGCAAAGGACAAAAATGCAGAGACAGACACCCCAAACACAATATCGATCCAATGCACACCAAGAAATAAAACTCCGTCGCAGATAATTGAAGAAAGGAAACAAAAACAGCGAATACAACGTAAAAGTGAATAACGACATGTTTTCCCTTGGCGACGAAAGTTTTCTTAAGAACTGTATCCAGAACTCTCAGGGAATTCCTACTTTAAACCGAGATAATGTGGTTGGCCTTGACAAACCCGAAGATTGTCTACCTATGCGCAGGCACCAAATCAACAAGTCTGATAATTCTGAGAACCATTAAAGATTAGTTCCAAATACATTTGTAATAGCTAGGATGTAAAAGAAGTTCAACTACCTGCGAGCAAAGGACAAAAATGCAGAGACAGACACCCCAAACACAATATCGATCCAATGCACATCAAGAAATAAAACTCCGTCGCAGATAATTGAAGAAAGGAAACAAAAACAGCGAATACAACGTAAAAGTGAATAACGACATGTTTTACCTTGGCGACGAAAGTTTTCTTAAGAACTGTATCCAGAACTCTCAGGGAATTTCTACTTTAAACCGAGATAATGTTGTTGGCCTTGACAAACCCGAAGATTGTCTACCTATGCGCAGGCACCAAATCAACAAGTCTGATAATTCTGAGAACCATTAAAGATTAGTTCCAAATACATTTGTAATAGCTAGGATGTAAAAGAAGTTCAACTACCTGCGAGCATAGTACACAATTGCAAAGGCAGACACCCCAAACACAATATCGATCCAATGCACACCAAGAAATAAAACTCCGTCGCAGGTAATTGAAGAAAGGAAACAAAAACAGCGAATACAACGTAAAAGTTAATAACGACATGTTTTCCCTTGGCGACGAAAGTTTTCTTAAGAACTGTATCCAGAACTCTCAGGGAATTCCTACTTTAAACCGAGATAATGTGGTTGGCCTTGACAAACCCGAAGATTGTCTACCTATGCGCAGGCACCAAATCAACAATTCTGAGAACCATTAAAGATTAGTTCCAAATACATTTGTAATAGCTAGGATGTAAAAGAAGTTCAACTACCTGCGAGCATAGTACACAATTGCAAAGGCAGACACCCCAAACACAATATCGATCCAATGCACACCAAGAAATAAAACTCCGTCGCAGATAATTGAAGAAAGGAAACAAAAACAGCGAATACAACGTAAAAGTTAATAACGACATGTTTTCCCTTGGCGACGAAAGTTTTCTTAAGAACTGTATCCAGAACTCTCAGGGAATTCCTACTTTAAACCGAGATAATATGGTTGGCCTTGACAAACCCAGCAAGCAGTTCTTTAAATGTTTGCGTTTCTCTTTTACAACCTGCGCTGCGAGTCTATTTCTTTCCTTTATTTGTTTAGGTTTCTGTGCATTGTAAAGAAAATATGCTGATGCTAAACCCAACAACAAAATCTACCCAAGCGGATAGAAAAATAGAAATATAATAACAAAGAAAACTCACCTTTTTCTTTTTCTCATCAAAACCGGAATCAGGTTGTTCAGCTGCACTATTGCAGACGCCAACCGTATGAAAGTGTGTTGTTCCAGCGCACTTATTTCTATCAGTCTTATTTCGGCCCAAAAAGCTGGAATCCACTACATCGGTGCCATTGTCTATCTCCTCATTACCACTATCGGAAGAACTATCGTCTTCCTCATCCTCATCCTCCTCCTCGGAACTGGTTTCTTCATCAGAGTCGAAATCATCATCTTCGCTGCTGTCATCATCATCGTCGTAGTCGGCGACTTCACCATCATTAATTGCCAAACAATCGGCGTCATCAGTGCAGAAGACAACAAAACTGTCATCACTGCATTCGGAGATTTGCCGTTGGCGTACAGGTCTGCAGGACTGAACAAGCGACCTAAGCAGACAGTCGTTTGGCCGCTGGAAGATGACAAAGCTTTCATCTTCGATATCACAGTCTTCGGTGGCCTCTTGGCTTCGAGTCTGGCAAGTTCGAGGAGATTTATTCAATGAGAATGGTGGTGGCACTACATTAAGTCGGCCACCAAAGGTTGGTCTACGTCCACATGGTCTGGTTGTGCATTCGATTTCAAAGAAGATATTTTTTGGTGTGGACTTTTCGGCGAGTTGTGGGGGCGGCGTTGGTGGCGGTGGAGAAGCTTGTTTTGGACTCTCCTTCGGTATCGGTTCGGGAGTCTTTTCAGTCTTTGCCGGCGTTATAGAGCGACTCTTTCTAGGTACTGGAAGCTCTGGAAAGTCCTCCGATGTGAATATCGCTACAACGTCCGTCACATCAGCCGTCTTTGGAGGACAATTAAGAGGAACTGCTAATTTACAAGGTTTAGGTACGTTTGAGTTTGTTTGGACCGATGGCATGCTTAATTCCAAATCAATCGTCGTCGCTTGGACATGCGGTTCGGCTGGCTTGCTTGTGTATTGCATCTTATCGCTCCCAATTTCCCGCATATAGTTGTTTCTGTATTTTGGATTGTAGTACTTGTGATGGTCGGTGTAGAAGTCACAATTAAGCGGCTTTATAATGCCCTTGACCATGTTCTTGATGCCGTTAATAAATCCCGATGTTGGCGCGTTACTAACCGGCGGAGGGGGGCTAATATACGGCTGTTGGATAAATTGTTGCTGTTGTGGCGGAGGTGGTAGATTATAATGACTCACATGTGGTTGGGGAGGCTGTTGATGGTATTGATGGTTAGGATGATGATGTGGTTGATGAAATGCAGGGGTTGTCTGATAACCACCACCAAAACCGTGCTGCATGTTCACCTGCATCACCATGGGGTGTACGTGCCCACCAGTCGGCATCATTGAAAATCCACGGGACATCTGTGGAAAAGTTCTGACACTCCCTCCGGCCATAAACATTAAATTCGGCTGTTGATGGTTCTGCGGTTGGATGCCAAACGGATGATTTTGGTAGTGATGCCCCTGTGTTTGCGACCTAGTTGCTGGACCCATTGCCGCGTATTGCGGGCTCCGATTGCAATTTCCCGAAATCATTTCGATTGCGTATAATTGCTATACTGTTGCAGGTGTAAATGTTCACGAGAACACTGCCAACACGACCAACCAATCACTGCGTTATTTTTGTTGCTGCTGGCCAGAGAAACTCGCAACAAATTTTTTACAAGGGTCCTCTTACGGCAATTGCCAATTCTTCTATTAATCTTGGCAACACTGTTGGCACACTTGTTGGTTCTAGCTTTAAATTTTAGACAGCGTAACTTATTAACGTCGTTGCAACAAGCATTTGTTTTATGTTCCAAGATTGTGCAGTCAATGCTAGTTTTAATAAATGTTTTAAAACTATTTTCTGTGATGAACAATGACATGACTTGACGAAGGAATAAATGTTTCCTCGTTTTAATTTTTCGATTTCAATTGATTTTGTGTTCAAGGTGAACTACACAAAAAGTCACACGAAAGTACTATAAATCACTAACATTAGATAACGCGTACACGTAATGTTCAATTTTATGTTTAAGCGATAACCGGAATGTTCCACTCACAAATTTATAAATTTTTCTTTCAAAATAAATCTATTTAATTTGATGTACAATTCGTTGTTAGCGTAAGTTTCGTAAGAAATTTATTTATTTCACTCAAGAAAAAAATACCGTCCAACATGTTCAACTGTTCGAACATAAATGACAGAAGACAGACCAAAATGGAGCATGGAAGTGGGCTGGGCGCAGCTGTTACCACAATGGCGCGTATTCGAAAACTTCGATATTCGAAAACGCAATGTACTTGTCTTTTTCCTTCTATTTTGTTCTCACTCTTTCTTTGTTTTCACACACGATTATGTACGGAGGAAAATATGGAAAAAGTAATCGCACCTACATTTATCTAGTTATTTTATTAGCATAGAATTGAAAATGTCAACTTTTATTTATGACACAACAATGCAAATTTGCAGAACAATCTCAGCAATTTGCCGAAATGCAAAAAGAGTTCGTTTTCGTTATGTTTTACAAGACTTTCACTTGTGGGTATTTATTTTTCGGTACACCACACACACAGGGCAATGGATATTTTCATTTTAATCGAGTGAGAAGAACTTTAAGCAAGATTGTAATTTATATTTGTTTAAAAGTGTCTATAAATGCTCAAAACGCATTCAAGCAAATACTATCAAGTGGGAATTCCCTTTTTTTTTTAGATTAATCACTGAATAATAAATGAAAACACATTCGAACGACTACTTTACTTCAAGAACTTTTCGATTATACTAAAAAAAAAATGCTATACCATAGCAGACGAAACTAAAAATTACGATTGCATCAGACAATTTGTTCGAAAGTTTCATGTGCGTTTGAGGGTGTAGATGGCGCTGCAGAACTAGCGGTTTCTAGCATTTGAAAATTAAAACAAAGTAGCTATATAATGCATTTTTCTCATAATGATTTTGTATTAGTCTCTCAGTTTTTTTTTTTAAATTAATAGCAATATTCGATGTAATAATCGGATACGATTAGATTTTACGAGTTGAAGAATTAATTTCATTTACTTACATTATACATTTATCTAAAATTATTATTATTATTATTATAAATTATTAACATGTAACTAAAATTACTTGTTAGTACTTATTTTAACGAGCCTAGCTGCAGTGACTTTTGGCTCTATTCTTAAACAATTCATATATTTATCAAACACCAAATCCAAATTACTTACATTTTTTTTTTTGAAAACTTTATGCTAACTTTATAAGTTGTTCGCTTTATAGAAACTTAAGTAATAAACATACACAAAGGTGAGAAAAATTTGCTTTTTTTCAATTGTTAATATGTGAACAGGCTGAATTTGAATTTTCATGACTAGGACTTATGGCAAAGATAATGGAATACAGAGATATATAACTTTCCAGTGGAAGGGCGGCTGCCTACAAGCTGTTTTCCCGTAAAATTCATGAAGTCACGCACATATGCTCATTTTTTTTCTAGTATATGTGAGTTCATGAATTGGACTTTAATGCAAGAATTCGCTATTCCGAAATGTGTATTTCACTATATTTTTTATTTTAATCGAAGCCTTAACAAAAACCAAACAAGTTCAATACCAAACACAAAACAATTGAACAGCGCGATGCCCATAAAAGCAAAAGGAATGTTGGCCGTCCATTAGCAACATGCTTTTTTGTAGCTCACACGTATTCACAGACGGGGGTTGATATTACAAAAACAACAATGTAAACAAATGGGTTTTGAGGGGATAGACGTACGAAAGATATCCATCTCTTTTATTCATTCATCTCTGCTTATGGCAACTAGATATCCAAACCTCAAAATGTTAGACAAAATTAAACCCACCTTTCATCGTAGAGCTATGAATCTACGATGAAAGGTGGGTTTAACTAAACACAAAAAAGCAAAATGGCGTTACCCATTATGATTGTTTATAATTTAGAGATGCAGAATTTTTTTGAAAACTGCCACCCGTTTTCGAACACTGTGTCCTTGGATGCAACCAAAGATAATGGAATACAGAGATCAAAGATAATGGAATACAGAGTTATATAACTTTCCAGTGGAAAGGCGGCTGCCTACAAGCAGTTTTCCCGCAAAATTCATGACGTCACGCACCCATGCTCATTTCTTATAAGGATATGTGAGTTCATGAATTGGATTTTATGGCAAGAATTCGGTATTTTCTAAGGTGTATTTCAGTATTTTTTTCACTTTAATCAAAACCTCCACAAAAATCTAACAAGTTCAATATGAAATTCAAAACAATTGAACAACACGATGCCCATAAAAGCAAAAGGAATATTGGCCGGCCTTTAGCAACATGCTTTTTTGTAGCTCACACGTATTCACAGACGGGGGTCGAAATTACAAAAACAACAATGTAAACAAATGGGTTTTGGGGGGATAGACGTACGAAAGATATCCATCTCTTTTATTCTTTATCTCTGATTTAGAGATGCAGAATTTTCTTGAAATCTGCCACCCGTTTTCGAACACTGTGTCCTTGGATGCAACACTGAAACTGTAGGACTGAAGCAGGTGTGTATCAATGGCAGCAGACATAAGATTACTCTGCAGCGTCATTAAAAACCGACAAATGGATAATCAAAAATTTGAACCACACTCTTACAGGGCTTGAATTAAATAGGTGTTGCTGATGGGATAACACCTATTTAATTGTGCGGCCAAACCAACCACACTAACACTACTAATGCTTTGCACCCATCCAACCGAAGTGGCCCAATTTCCAGGACTCCAAATGAACGACGAACCGACGAATGACGCTGCTACAACAACAGGGCTAGAATTACTTAGGTCTTATCCAGTTACGTCTTATCGGTTCGAAAAACACCTTTAAATAGCCACTTTGTATATAAAAAGGTTTATGGATTCCAAAAGTGCACTAAAAATAAATGAGCATACAAAATAAAACAGCAATGATTGTGATTGTATGTAGGTATATTCAACCAAATTACAAACTAAAAACATGTATGCATAGGTACGTGATATATAACAGTACAATGACAAAATGAATGCGAAAAGGTTGCTCTACTAAGCGGCCTTCTTCTTCTTGACCTTTCCGTTTTGCACTAATCTCTCTTTGGATTTGGAGGGCGTTTTGGTTGCTGACTTTTTAACTACCTTTTTCTTTTTCTTCCTCTTTGATTGCGCTTCAAGTGCATCGAAGTCGACCACATCTTCATCGTCTTCGTCGCCGTATTTTTCGACCAGACGATCCATGAGAGAAGCAAAGCTAGATTGCCTACTTTCTTGTCGTTTCATTAGTTGCTGTTCCAAACTTGACATTGTTTCTTCCTTGCTTTTTCGCTTGAGTATTTCGTCTGCTTCCACTTTCTCGCGGGCATATTTTTGATGACGACGTTTACGCTTTGCAACCGGTTCGTGTGTGAAAATTTTGAACTCTGGAACCTCATTGGCGTCGATCATTTCTGTAAGGAAAAATGAGCATTTTTAGGCGAAACTATGTGTTGAGCTAACATTGCAATAAACAGAGTCTTATAGAGGCAAAGACAGGTTATAATCGCTGTTGCGAGAAAAGTCTATTTAGTTTCAAACACAGATAACATTCAACGAGTTTGGATTGATGCAACGGACAAAAGAATATAATTATAATTTCGCAACGGAATAGTACCTATGTTCAGAAAGAGCACCGAAATTTAAAGTTAACAGCTATGGGTGCCATATATACGGCTGGGGAGTATGGAAAAAGCAAAAGACGGCCTTAGAGAAGAAGTGAACGTCAACACCAAGAGCGCTATAAATGTGATTCTGCAACTTCCACTTACCTTGAACGATTTTTATCAACCGCGGTTCATCTTTAACATCAATGAATGGAACACAATTAAAAATATAGTTGATGCACCCCTTTCCGTTGACGTAAGCCTTCTTGATATCGGTGCGTTCCAATTCGGAATCTGACAAAAAAAAGAGAAAAAAATATCCTTCAAATATTGTTCGATTGGATAGCATCTTTAGTTCACCTTACCTACGTACTCCTTCTGATAATTGTCGATGTCTTCTTTACTTATAGGCTTAAAGATCTTTTGCCACAGTTCAAGCCATGTGGAAAGACTTCCCTCTTCATCTTCATCTTCGATGATGCCCTTCTCATCGTATAGTGCTTTCTTATTTTTATCAGTAAGGACTTGATGTACCTTTGCGAGAACTTTAAATTTCTCCGTGGCGACTTGTTTTTGCTCTTCGGGCACCCGGTCAGGATGAACTTTTAAAGAAATCTTGTAGTATGCCTTTTTAACTGTAATTTTACTTCAAATAAATATAAAATTAAATGTTTGCCGATGCCAGACTTACTATCCTTCTCTAAAGATTCTTTCGGAATTTCAAGAAGCTCATAGAGATCGCGAGTACCAAAGTACTCTTTACATGATTCCAGTATGCCAGGCATATTTTTGTTATTGATATTCTTCTGTCTAATAACTAACACTAGTTTTTGTAAAACAATATTTTGTATAATACACAGAAATTTTTGTCACAGGCTGAAATAAATGTTGATTTTACAGCATTTCCAAAGAACGAACAAAAACAAGCAGAGAAATAACTTTGCAGACATAGAAGCCGCGCCAATTTCCGTCTACTCGGCGGATAAATTTTGCAACTTCACAAGACAAGACAGTTATGGGAAGTGCTACCAAACTAGCAGAGAATCATGTTTTATTATAATAAGGAGTAGACTTTAATTCAGTACTAGACCAAATGAAGATGAATTTCTCCAAATTAATTTCTCTGGCGATTCGCCGCTGTGAGCTCGTTAAATTCAATAATCTATTCAGAACAGGAATTGATGACTGAAATCAGTGTAACATAATTATTTAAACTAAAAAATGAATATGCAAATGAACATACATATATCGAGTCTTAAAAGTTCGCTTCCGAACTAAGAAAAACGATATTACAATGCTTTTGATCGCGATTTCTTCTGTTCCAACTAATTTTTACCAAGCTTAAATATCAAGTTTTATTTCCTTTTTCATCAAACCAAAGATCATAGGTATATAATTCTTGAAAAGCTTTTGGAGCACTAGGTCGTGGTTTAAATGCTGGACATATTAGCTGGCTTTATTTTATTTCTTCTCAGAATTCGTAATCGTTCTCACTTGATTAGAAGATAAGAAATATGTTCAAAGGCAGGTATTCCCACACTGCCACCCACACTTTTAGGAAATTTAAGTTCCTTTTATAAACTCCAACAACTAAATTTGTATTATTACACTTTGAAGCGGTCTGCTTCTCCTTCTTGACGTATTGATTTTGCTGCAATAACCAACCTTTCATTGGATATTAAGTGTTTCATCCTCTTCTTGGAAGTTTTCATGATATCCAAGTCGGCCATGTCTGGGCCATCGGAAGAGGGAGAACGCTGTACTAATGCATTTGTAATACAAGAACCATTAATTGATGAGTCAGTCCAAATAAAAAACACTGAAGACATTTTTCTATATTATGAGCACACAATCAATGAATCGATTGTTTAATTTAGTTTGTACATATATACATTATTTCAATTTACACTTGTTTATTTAAACTTAAGTTAAATATAATTTGTATTTTCTATACTTCATTTTTGGAACATCTTTAACGTCCTAATTTTAGGAGTATCTCACAATTTTCAAGACATAGTCCACAATTTTTATGACTATTTAAAAATGTTTTTTAAGTATCAAAATCCTGGGAATTGGTTTACAATAGAATTGGCAATGCAATTAGTTTGTATCTATATTTAAAAAATTATTTTTAAAGTCGTTTTATTTAAATTCGTGAGCTAATTTCTATATACATGCATATTTATATTATATTCACTTTTTATATTTATTATCATCAAATAAATTTCCATTAATTTAGCAACATTAGATACATCACTAAAGAAGGGTTCGTTTTGCTGGTTTTCTATTCAATATCACCTATATTCTCTTCCTTTTTATTCTTTGTCGTGAACTGTTATCTAAAAAAGTAGAAGGACCTTTTCTAACCTTTTCATATAATGTATTAATTATCCTATTCGAAGCGTTATCTTTAATAAGGTTTCGTAAATAATTCGTTTTATTCCCTTCGTTATCAAAACAAAGATCATGCAGTTTTTCAAAACTAGGACAAATATTAAGCCCGACTCTATCCAATATTTTAGATATATTTTTTGGCGTAAAGAGTTCTTTCTCGGCTAAAAAGTGATTTATATAATTTTCTTCATTAAAACAGGATTTATGAAAGTTTACTAGAATTAAAGCGGCATTATTTCCTGCCATGCACAATATTTTGGACAAATTTTTTGGCTTCAATCCTACGTTATGAAAATCTTTTAGAATCTTTGATTTTTTATCTTCTTCATCGAAGCAAACATCATGAAAATCTTTTAAAGCAGAACAAATATTAAATTTTGCCCCGTGTAATATCTCAGACAAGTTACTTGGCGAAAAACCATCTTTCTCATTAACGAAATGATTTAAATACTTGTTTGTCTCTCCCACAAAACAATAATCGTGAAACGTTTCCAAACTATTTACTGCTCCACTTAATATACTACATAAATCACCTGGCCTAAAACCTACCTTATAGAAATCGTCTAAAAGTTCTGTTCTTTCTCCTTCTTCATCAACACAAACACTGTGCAATTTCTTCAATATTGACGATGCATGAACACCTGCTCCGCATAATATAGAGGATAGGTTACTTGGCTCAAAACCCACCTTATACAAATCATCTAAAATTCCGGCTCTTGTTCCGTTGTTGTTAAAACAAATGCGATGTAATTTTTCAACAGCATCTTTGGCATTGGTTCCTGCCCCACTTAACATGCCAGACAAGCTGTGAATACTAAATTTTTGGTCGTCGTCTTTTTTTCCAATGAAGTCATTTAAATGCGGTTTTGTATTTCCCTGTTTATCAAACCATAGATCATATAGATCTTTAAAGGCTTTTGCAACATTAGCACCTGCTCCACCAAGAATACTGGACATATTAGTTAGATTTACTCCTTGACTCTCTAGAGTTTTCAAATATTGCGTCTTATTTCCTTCTCCATCAAACCAAAGTGCATATAAGTCTTTGAATGCTTTAGGAGCATTGGCTCCTGCTCCATTCAAAAAATTTGATATGTTCGATGGATTTATTCCTTCTTTTTCGAGAGTCTTTAAATACTGTGTTTTATTTCCTTGCTTAGTAAACCAAAGTTCATATAAGTCCTTGAAGGCTTTTGCGGCATTAGCCCCCGCTCCACTTAACATACTGGACATGTTAGTAAGATTTATCTTTTTTTTCTTTAGAGTTTTTAAATATTGCGTTTTATTTCCTCGCTTATCAAACCAAAGAGAATATAAGTCTTTAAAGGCCTTTGGAGCATTAGCACCAGCTCCATTCAAAATACTTGACACATTAGATAGCTGCACTCCCTCTTTTTCGAGAGTGTTTAAATACTCGGTTTTTTTTCCTTCCGTATCAAACCACAGATCATGTAAGTCTCTAAAAGCTTTCGCGGCATTAGCTCCTACCCCATGCAAAACACTGGACATATTGGACAAGTTTACACCTTCCTTTTCTAGTGCTTTTAAATATTGCGTTTTATTCCCGTTTGCATCGAACCAAAGATCGTACAAGTCTTTAAAAGCTTTCGGAGCATATGCTCCCGCTCCACCTAAAATGTTAGACATATTAGTTAGATTTGCTTTTTTCCCCTTTAGGTTCTTTAAACATTGCGTTTTATTTCCTTCCTTATCAAACCAAAGACTATACAGATCTTTGAAAGCTCTTGCCGCATTTGAACCTACTCCATGCAAAATACTGGACATATTAGACAGGTTTACACCTTCCTTTTCTAGAGCTTTTAAATAATGTGTTTTATTTCCATGCTTATCAAACCAAAGATCGTATAAGTCCTTAAAAGCTGTTGCGGCACCAGTTCCGGCTTTACTTAGAATACCTGATATGTTGGTTAAACTTATTCCTTTGTCTTCGAGAGTGTTCAAATATTGCGTTTTATTTCCTTGATCATTAAACCAAAGATCGTACAAATCTTTGAAAGCTTTTGCGGCACCAGCCCCTGCTCCATTCAAAATGCTGGACACATTAGAGAGATCTATTTCTTCTTCTATTGTTTTTAGGTATTGATTTTTATTTCCTTCCTTATCAAACCAAAGATTATATAAATCTTTAAAAGCTTTCGCCGCACTCGCTCCTGATCCATTCAGAATACCGGACATATTAGCTAAATTCACTCCTTCTCTTTCGATAGTTTCTAAATATTGAGTTTTATTGCCTCTTGCATCGAACCAAAGATCATAGAGTTCTTTGAAGGCCTTCGCAGCATTGGCTCCTGCTTTACTTAAAATACCAGATACTTTAGTCAGACTCATCCCTTTTTCCTCTAGAGTGTTTAAATACTGTGTTTTATTTCCTTGTTCATCAAACCAGAAGTCGTACAAGTTTTTGAAAGCTTTTGCGGCATTAGTTCTTGCTCCATTCAACACACTGGACATGTTTGACAGATCTATTCCTGCTTTTTCTAGAGTGTTTAAATATTGTGTTTTATTCCCTTGTGGATCGAACCAGAGATCATACAAATCTTTGAAAGATTTTCCAGCGTTGGCTCCAGCTCTACTTAAAACACTCGACATGTTGGAGAGACTTATTCCTTCTTTTTCTATTGTTGTCAAATAGTGTGTTTTGTTTCCATGTTCATCGAACCAAAGATTATACAAATCTTTGAATGCTCTTGCAGCACTTGCTCCAGCTCTACTTAGAACACTCGACATATTAGATAGATTTATCCCTTCTTTTTCTAGACTGTTCAAATATTGTGTTTTATTTCCTTGTTCATCAAACAATAGATTATATAAATCTTTGAAAGCTCTTGCAGCACTAGAACCCGCTCCACTTAACATACTCGATATACTTGACAGATTTATTCTTTTTTCTTCTAAAGTTTTAAGATATTGCGTTTTGTTTCCCTCCTTATCAAACCAGAGATCGAACAAGTCCTTAAAGGCTTTCATAGCGTTAGTTCTAGCTCTGTCCAAAATACTGGACACACTACTTAGCTTAATTTCTTCTCTCTTAAGAATTTGTAGTCTTTCTTCTTTAATTAGAAAATCTAGGAACTGATTAAATGCAGGTGTTCCTTCACCGCCAACCACACTTTTAGCAAATTTAAATTCTTCATTATGAGTCCCAAGAACTGAATCTGCATTATTATTCTTTGGGACGGCTTTCTTCTTCTTCTTCTTGAGATTCTCGTTTGGCACTAGTTTCTCTTTGGATTTTGAAAGCGTTTTGTCTGCTGGTGTTTTAACTACCTCTTTCTTCTTCTTCTTCGAAGGCGTTTCCATGATGTCGACATCTTTATGTTCGTAGTTTTCGACCTCACCTCGTTGTCGCTTCATTATTTTTTTGTTTCAGATTAGGATCTATTTTTAATTTCGCTTAGATCTTTGCAGGTCGGTAAGTGAGAAGGTTCAGAGCTGTGAAACCTTATTTACGTTGAATATTTCTGTAAAGAAAAAAATATACATTTGTAGGCAACACTTGGCGTTTTTTGGCGCGTTAGCGTACCCGTATTGAGACAAGTGCAAGTAAGAGTTGCTATGGTAAGTCGAATGTCGAGCAGTTGAAGAGGTCGGTGTACGACAGGTTCGGAAATGCTGCGTGAGTGCGGTGACATGACACCACGAAATGAGTGCCAAACTATATGTATGCCAGTTGCAACTGCCTGAGCACAAGCTCAGTAAAAGCCCAGATGCCGATGACATTGGCAACATGCATGCAAAAGAATATTCCGATACGAAATGAGGGTTAACGTTCCAGGCAGCCACATGAATGTAAACAGTGCTGGTTATTTACACGACTGGACAGTATGAAAGAGGAAGGCCATAGAGAAGTGATTTAAATAAACATCTATAAATCTAATGGAGATGATGCTGAACAACATTCGCTTGTACTTTAAGGCTTCGCTGTGATAGTCGAGATGCTCGGAGAAGACAAACGTTAACTTACATTAAACAATTGTTAGCAAACTCATAGAGCGGAATAGAATTGAATAAGTACCTAGTTGATGTAGCCCATTTCGTTTCATTAACGTAAGCCTTTGATTCTCTAAGTCGAAAACGTTCTCGTGCGCACGAATGATTTGCCTTTGATTGCAAAAGTAAATAGTTCATGACACGAAAACATTTCGCCTTTTAAAATGCCAACCCAGTACTTTTCAATTAGGATTATGAAACATATTACCATAATATATTGCTTTTACAATTTCAGCTCACCTACTGATACCTGCTAGGTACTAAAAAGAGTCGTCTTCTTTTGAAAAATGTGAGTCCAAAAAATCAACAGCTCGAGTCACATGGATTGGCATAATTTGTTTTGCTAAAATTAGAAAATAATACAGAACTGTTGTTTGAAAATACTTTGTAGCAAACATACATAAATTATTTTACTGATTTCTTCTCTTGAATTCGTTTATTTTCTTATTTTCTGATAAAAACTACTGAAATTGACAAAATGCGCGCCAACTATTATATATTTTGAAAAGCGAATAGATTATCAACAAACAAATTGAATGACAGCTATGGGAGTGCTACCAGACTTAAAAGGAATGGATACTTCTATATATAAGAAAAAAGTAGTAGAGCAAATATCAGGCGCATACCGTAGTCGATATAAAAATTTGCATTCTTTATGTAGGTACTTAACTTTTATTTTTGTTTTCTATTTTTCTGCAAGTAAAATTTTGTACTTCTTTGTATAGGGAAATAATTTTCCATTTTGGAATCATAGCTTTGAAACGAGATACGAATTCCTAATGGCATTAGGCTCTTTTGAGTCCAGAGACAATACTGATTTGATTTGTCTCTGTTTGAGTCCATTCTGTATTTTCGAATTTTTTTTTTTAGATCGAAGCCTATAATTAATCGAATGAACAAACAACTATGTTTCAAAACGACTTGAAACACATACGAATGAATATATCATAGAAAAATATGTTTTACTTTGCAGTAAAAATCTTAAAGCTATATGATATGCACAAGCATTGCTGATATACATCATTATCGTCACACAAATTTATATGATGCGTGGCGATGTTAAAAATATGTAAGATACTTGAAAAGGAGTTCTTATTAACAACAACTAATCGATTGCCACAGGAATTATTTCCCTTACAGAAAATGCATTGTGAATGATAAAATTTCAGTATTCTGGCAGCAAACTCACATCTTGTGAGGCTCATAATTAAACTTATGATCCCCTATGGAACATGTCATAACACTCAAAATCTTTCAAAATTCATAAAGGCTGACACAAAATGTGATGACACAATTTTACCTATTTCCATGCTATTTACACCTTTACAAATTACTCAATGCGTTTATTTCGGAAACAAATAAATAATTCTTTAAAAAAAATTAAGGAACGTGGAAATGTTACCATAATGAGGTGAATTTGTTGTGAGCATTATACGAAATATATTATTGAATCATAACAAACCTCACAAGGAATGAACCTCACAAGAGCTTGTGACTTGTGAGGCCTCACAACGGCAGAATCGGGCTGTAAAGCAATTATTGCAAATGTTAATTTGTTTGTAATTTTTTTTAGGGAATCAAGCACTTTATAAAATATCGTATCAGCAACACTTCCACTCCCTCACAAATGTCAAATTGGAACAAACGGCCCCAACAAAAAAAATTCTTCGCTACTGTCAACTGTCAAGTAACATTTGCTTTTGTGTGTACACATTTAATACAACCACCAGCCCATTTCCCCTCAGTTTTGCTCATACTTGGACACAAATTTATTTATTAATTTATTTTTGTTCCTTTTTCGTCATTGGGATTGGGAATGGGAATCGAACTGATTCTCGTACAACAAAAACAAACCGAAAATAGAAGCCATACTCTTGTTTATTTTCTTTAAAAGTTCAACGGTTCGTTACTATTATCGGCCACCGACAGCCATTCAATTAATTAATTTATAATCCCCCATTGTTGGTCGTTCTCCTCTCGTTGGTGGTGTGTGCATTCGCGTTCGAGTCGCGCAATTCAAAACAAGTTATGAAAAGTGAAGGAGCTCGGGAACTCCTAGTCCTACCTGCCTAACGAATCTCGTGTGTCTAATCTTTAAGTAAACCGAGTGCTTTATAATTAAAATCCCCAGCGCGGTTGTAAAATCTAAAATTATCCCGTCACTTCGCGTCGCGGAGCTTGTGTTTTTTTGGGGGGAAACTTATGTCTATTTAGCTCTAGAAATGCCCCCAATTTTGTCGTTTGGGTTGAGTGATTTTTTGCTGTGTTCTTCCTCATTTGTATATAGTGTGTCTTACAGTGAACAGAAATGTCCTGTCAACCACCTGTTTGCGGCCGAGTTAGCGCAATAAAGTCCCAGTTTGAGAATCTCAGTGGTGTATCGCCGCCACCAACAAAAAAAAATGTTTTCCAGCGGGCATCAACTTCACTGGATTTGCCACAGAAGCCACAGAACTTAAAAGTCATCACAGTTGTGCCAAAGAATACGCCAGCCACTAGAATACCAGCGCCAACTCAGCTGACAAGAGCATCACAATTCAAACAGGTGAAGTCCGCATCGTTGGACTCAGAGGTCAGACTAACGCGACACACCAGTGATCCGGTCAAGCGTAGTAGCATTAAGCGAAGTCCAGCGTTCCGGGTCGGCGACAAACAAAATAGAGCTGTTCTCGTGAAGCAGCACTCCTTAGAACCTAAGGAACTGCCGGCCAAACCGGAAAGATTGGAGAGCTTTCTGGTAAAAAAGTGTGCCAGTGATTTTGAGCGACTGCAACAGCCGGGTTTAACTGATTCCATTCGTGCAGCTTTGCGGCGGCCTTTGCCCAGTGGGCCGCCACCGAAGAAACCCCCACGAGCAGTGAGTTACATCCCAACGACAACATCTCGGGACGTTCGAGACAGAATCTCATTTTTAGAGAACCACTTAGCATTTAAGAAGAAGACCCATACGGAAAATGAGCAGCTACCTAAGACAGCATCCACCACATTTTTACAAAAAGCCAAAACCGAACTAGTCCTCCATACAAGGACCACCTCAAATCTCCTAGACTGTTTGTCATGTCACAAGAGTATCGCAAACATCTACGATTCCGTTGCTCCGGACGAGCGCAGGCCGCTGACCCAGAATAACGTAAACGTCGTCAAGCGATTTTCTAATTCGGTGCGGCCATTGCAAACAGAACCGATTTACATGGAACCATTTTCTCATTTAAAGAAGAAAGCAGCCGTCGATAAAGAGACCAACAAAGAGGATAATCGTTGCTCGAAAATCGATGAAGTCGAGGAAGTGCTGCATAGAGCAGCGAATGGCGATGTAGACACCACTGCCACCGAGGATAGTAGTGTGAGTGATGAATCGCAAAGTGGAAGGCATTGCGTATGCCCAGAGCATCATGGCAACGGGGATAGCGATGTGCATTACATGGTGAGTACAGGTTCTTATTGATTTTTGTTCTCTTGTTTGTCCACTCCGTCTTCATAATTGATTGGCCAAGTGCGTAGCAAGTGGATGATGGTGTCGAGCCATTTAGGGGAATTGTGAGCACGTAGTATTCGCGCTCTAGATCTACATATGGGTGGTGGCTGGTGTTATTTATTTGATCGAGCCAAAGCCTACTTAAACATTGGCAAGCACCTACATATTTCATCTCCTCATTGCAGCAACTTGTAGGTTTTCTCGTAGCGCCTTGTCCTTGAATTTCCAGCTTATCTACTGAAGTAGCAAACGAATGATATTAATATATAAACCCACAGAGCAATTCGTTTGATTCTGCAGCTTCAGCATGGGTTATTCGCAAAGGTGGCCTAGGTCAGCATTGCTTATCAATAATTCTTTTTTTTTATTGATAAGAAATTTCTTATCAAATTCTATACTTTCATACATTTTCCAATATGTTGGAGTTGTGTTTACACTTTATTGATAAAACAGTTGCCAGGGTGTAAATGAGTGGCATCGGTTTCTATTTTTTGTACCAACATAGTTTTTTAGTGCATTATCGCTCTTTCTGACGGATAGCACGAGCTGTTCCTATTGGACTGCGCTTGGAACAATGTAAATAACTGTCTTCTCACAGCTCGTGTATTTGCTGTAATGATTCTAGAGACATAGTTTCTAAAAAAATGTACGCTGATAACTGAGCGCAAATAATTTTATGATGTAATGCGTTCCTACTACCAGTTGTCATTGTCCTACAAAAACAGAATTCTGCAGCAAAGTGATTCATTAAATAAACTAATAAATGGGAAACCTACAAAGTCTGCGTCAAAGAGAATGTGATTTAATGGAAGGACCTAATATTATAACCTATCTGGAAGCGCTTTTAAAGGAAGCAAAACTTTATAAACTTGAGTGAACTTCTGTAAGATTTAGTGAAATTTATTGCATAGGTAGGGGGCGAGCAACCTGATTCTTTTATGTGACAAATTTAAGAAACTAATGTCGTTTTCCATTGGGCAAAAAGAAGCGTCCGGGAGAGTCCGGAATCGAAAAATTCACTTCTGAAACCGTTCCATTGGCACCAAAAATACTCTTCTGGTGATTTTAAGAAGAGAATTTCGCTTCTCGATTTGAAGTCAGAATCCACTCAAGAAGCACTCACACAAGTGTAATTTTATGTATTTTATACAAGTCAACTGACAGCAGCCGTAGATTATTTTTTTGCATTTCACCAATACTATTGTGGATTCTTTCAGAACCTGTTTTGTTGTTCCATTGGATCTCCGAGTGAGTGGATCCCCGAGTGAAACCAATGGAAAACGACATAGCTGTCTTTTGGCTTTTGACAATACGCCATAGGTCTGTTCCTGTACTTTTAAATTTAACGAATTATTACTCAATGCGTTCCTTATCTCGAAAAATGAGTAAGACAGATCTCCATCAACTACCCATCCACTGAGACACTACTGAGTTTTAAATCAACAAATTTATTGGTGTAAAAAATAAGAATTGGCAAAACTGTCAGTCACCTGACTGTTGACAGATGACTTAAAATTTGTTGTCGTACCTATTTGACATACGAGTGCATAATAACTTCGTTTGTGTAGATACTTTCAGCATAGAAGAATGAAAAACGTCAAATATCAAAAATCGAGAGAGAAATCTCTCAATTTCAAGAGAAGTACCTGACTGGTTTTCTTACAAAAAGTTTAAGTAATGTCATTTTTACATTATCGTAAAATGCAGCATCTACAAAATAAGTTGAAATTGAATTTTTTATAAGCTAAATACCTATCAAACTTAACATTTTGAATGCGCTGATATGTTCTAGAAGAACATCCAATTCCAACTTATTCCTCCGACATTGTTAAAGACAAAAATAAATTGAATTTTAAACCTAGTATACTGTTCCAGGAAAGCTAAAATTAAGCGACCACTTGGCTTAATAGGCGTGTTTTTTTGAGCTTCGTTCTAAGCAAAGCAAAGTAAAGTAAGATTTTCAGCACACAAATTACAATAACTACTGCGAGTCTCGAAGTGTCAAGTAGAGCGTAGTTGTTGTAATTGCGTGCTGAAAATTCTACTTTACTTTGCTTTGCTGAGATCGAAGCTCAAAAAAACAGGCCTAATGTTCTCTTAATTATGACAGTGTAAGTTCCGTAAAAAAAAATGTGTTGGTAAAGCTGATTGACTTTGTTCTGTTTCTTTATTTGACTTCTACAGCTCCCTCCTCAAAAACCTCTTCCACTACTCCTCCTTAAAATATTCACTTTCTAAAAGAAATTAAATTAACAACGACGAATTTCTAACCATTCTCCATACTGTTAATTTGCTTTCGTTTGAAATTTTGCTCCGAATACCGATATTTTCTCTGATCTATCAAAATTAAGCTGTGGAAAAATTTAACAAATTTAACAAATTTAGCTTGAACTGTGTACCGCTTGGCTTGACTGCTTTGCTTAATTTTATCTTTGGAGACATTTTTGTATGAGAGCTTAATTTAAGCGCGAGCAGCATACTAGGCTTTAATTTTCAAACATTTGAGCATTATATGACCTGTCACATTAGTTGTCAGTTTTAATTTTTCAGTAAGTCGAAATTCGGCGAGTAGAAAATTACGAAAAAAGAAAAGAGGGAAAATGGATTTCTCTCTCATTTTTTTCTTCAATTTTCTCAGTACATGGTCGCATTCGCACAGTTTCTTAACAATTTTTTAATAATTTTACGTTTGGAAAAGAGTACCCGAACGAACCTAATTTTTTCATTTCCTGCATATTAAAATGGCATCAGCAGGCGGCGAAATGAAATTGAATGTTCTTTTCGAAAGTGGCGACGAAATTCGCCTTCGATGTAAGAAGGGACAATCTCCTCCACGTACTTTTTAATGCACTGTCTTTTTTTCCTCTTCTCGAATGCTTGTAGTTCAATCAGTACAAACTCTTCCACATTTTCAACAAAAAGAAGTTCGATTAATTCCGAATAACTTTGATTGCTAGATGAATCAACTAATATTAATAAATTAGCAAATTCTTCGAGTTTATCTGATATTTTACTGACTTTTCGTATCATTTCTTATGCGTTCCCTAACTTTTTCGTAAGTTTCTCTCTCTGAGAGAGATTTTCTCCCTTCCACTGCCATTTTGACAGTTGTTTCCCTTCGGTTTCGCAGTCGTACTAGAAAAGTAATAAACCTCATTTTGTATTTTGCCATTCTTTTACACTTTATTACAATGTACTTTCTTTTTCTTTACCAGCATTCGTGATACCAATCATCAGCAATCATTTATGGTTAGATTTTAAGACTCTTGTGGTTTTGATTGGGTTTCAAATATCTCATGCCTCATGTGTTATTGGATTGGGCTTCTCAGATTCTGCTCTCAGATTTCAGATTTCGTGTGTCTAATGGAACATAAAAACGTCACGTTCTCTTGTCTTTGTTGATATTGGTGCGATTGGTATAAGTGTGGCCTCCGAAACTTTTCTACGCGTTTTCCATTTACTGGTTAGAATTAATATTGAATTCAAAATTCGAAATTTGCGCCCCAATCCTAAACATTTAAGTAGGTATACATTCAATTAAAAAACAAATATGTCTAAAAACAAAACACAAACTTCTTTTGTCAGTTCAAGTTGTAAAAACGAAAACGCCTATTACCTACTGAATTCTATCGTCGTGCTAACATAATTTTTAATATGAATAAGCAATGACAAGCAGTCGTTGCCAAACTCCTATCTAAGCACAAAAGACGTCTAATTTGCTTAAATATTCTCGTAATGTCGCAACAATTAGTATTGAGCGCAACAACTCCACAAATTCCGTCTTAATAGACAAACAATGGTGACAGACAACTCGATACTCCCACAGTGACAGTGATGACTGATGCCATTATGTGCTTACTTTCATCTTTATCGACCGAACTCCAGCGCAGATCATTTGACCCACTGTACATCCAACTGTTGAACTTGATGTTGTACTGGAGCAGATGTTCTTCCCGCAACTATCAGCGAAACGTGACGCGAATAGTTTCTTTCTTCTTTTTTTTTACCTCCCTTTTTTATACCGCATCTTCTCTTCGGGGCTTTCTTAACTCCCATTCACATTGATGCCTTGTTGATTAATTGCCAAGTAATTTAGAATTTATGAATATGTACTTCATCTTCTTCTTTGCGAGGAGTGCGCTGAGAAAAGCGGTAACCATCCCAAACACTGCGAAGACGGTTTTGCGGCATGCCAACAATGGCGCCAGAGATGAGCAGCTATTATGAGGAGCCCACGACCACAGCGCCAGACTCGTTGGCCATTGACTGCTTCGAAGAAAATTATAAAAAAATTATAATTTTCATTTTTCAATTAATAAGCAGTTAGCTCTATGCAAATTTATCTCTGTCTCTCTCTCTCTTTCTTTTTATGGTTATCTTAGTCTCAGCACCAGCTATTCAGCGAACTGGATCTGATGAATTTTAATTGAATTATCGAGAAAAATTCGCTTAGCCAGCGATAGTTCCATGTAACACTGCTATTAAGCCGAAGAAAGAGTAAAGGTCTACAAGTGCTAAATGATTGGAAACTAGGCTGCAAGACACTTGTCGCGTTTCAAGACTTACCACCGCCACTTACGAGTATAATGCTTGAGCGGTGACCTTCCATGAAACGAAAAGTGAGACAAGTGACTAGTCTACCTCGAAGACTTTCGAGTGGGACATATTGTGTCGAGTTTGTTACCATATATTTTCAAGTGAGACTTTTAAAACTCAAGACAAACGTTTATTTCCTTTTCCGACTGAAGACGACGTTGAACATGAAACCCATAACGAGACTTTCTACTCTCACGCGTGGAATACTAAATATTGCCAAGTTTTGTGGATTGCTGTTCAGCTGTTTGTGGCAACTCTGATCTGGGATAAGAATTAAATGGCATTCTCCCATGGCGAATGCTACTACCTATGGCCGATGGTGGAAAACGAGTTAAGAACAGGTTGTTCTTGCCGATTGCCCCCGGCAGGCGTTCTGACCAAAATGACTTCTTTCTTCGCACAGCATAGTCGTCGTAACGTAAGTGTATCAACGTCGAATGACGCAATTTCCGCTTAGAACAATTATAATACGGTGTATACGATTTTCTACGTGCGAGCAGACCGTGTATGGGTGTGTATTTTAGGGCTGTCGCTGTTGTATTCTTTATCATTGTTTTTGAGGAAAATAAATATGTAGGTACACGGTTTGTCGGTTTTGATTCATTCTTGTCAGTGAATCATACACTAGAGTGAGTGATGCGGCTTGTCTGCCTGGGAGTATTGTTGTAGAAAAAGGCTATTTGAATCGTTGTTCATAATGATGCATAATTATCATGACATGATTTCATAAAAAAAAACTCATGCTCGACTTACCCCAGATATTGAAACGGTTATAGGTAGTCATTGGGTTATACTCCAAGTCTCCAAGATATCGTTCAACTTCTTAAACTCTGCAAGCAATCTGTTCCAACTGGTCAAATTTTACTATGCTCACGATTTTACAATCAGTTACAGTAGTAGGTAAACTTGGGAATGAATGGTTGACATGTACATGCGATAGCCGGGGATAAACTTCTTATAGGGGGTCTTTTGCAAAGCTATTAGTAGGCAAACGTTCACATTTAAGTGGTTCACATCAAGTAAATGAGGCAATATTACAATAGAACCATAAATATACATCGAAGTCATGCTTAACCTCAATATTAACTCGCTGTGAATTTTGTATCGGGGATGCCTATTTCGTTTTGTGTAAATCATTATATTGATAATCAAAAATTGTGGTTTCTTCTTTAAATATTAAAGACTTATAAAAGGTAAAGTCAATTTTCGACCACAAGCGAGACTAGTTCATTTTTGTTCTGCAAAATATCGTCAAATCGCAAATGTAATAAACTGCGAAAAATGAAACTGCAAAACTTACAAATTTATCGACGTACATGAAATGGACAGTTGATCATTAGAAATATCCTGGAATCTATAGACTATAGTGATAGTGTCAACAATTAGCTTAATTTTATTGAACGTCAATCTTAGGAAAGAAAAGTATCCAAAAAGTGTTAAGAACTTACTTGTTTCAAATCATATTCATGTTTGGTCATATTTGGTGTATGGTTTGACATTTTCATTTACCATTTTCAAGTCTACTGTTGAAATCTATACAATCCGCCTTATATAAGAGGTCCACTTAAATCTTAACAAAAGATGTCAAATGTCTGACAATAAAAAGAACGGTTAATTACGAATGCGCGCCAGTTAACATGGCGCCACTGTTTTATTAGGGTCTACCTACTTGACTGCGTACTTATCATCATTTTACTTGACAGTTGGACGGCAGAGTTTATGTAGTTCATTACCTGATGGATTATGACAAAAATTGTGCCATACAACACTCTCTCGCATGAATGAAAGTGAAATTACAACATTTTGTAGATTTTATTTACTAAAAGCCGTCAACAAAATGTGCGCATAAAATTAACCCGAGCTTCCATAAAATAAAAAAAATTAACCTTGAACTTTCCCCCATACTCCACCGAAAACGAACGTACTACAAAGTTACAGATAGTTTTCAAACCAGTTCCACACATTAGCATTTATTTCAATAAAAAATATCTAGGAGTATAATTTGAAATTTAAATTTTTTTTAGCTGGATAATTTTTCCATATTGTATCCACTTTTCATATTTAAAGCATTTTTCGATTTGATTTACTAATCAATTTCTTTTAGTAGGTATAATCGCGGCTAAGAGCAATTTCGTTCTCCAAATAAACAAAATTTCCGCATCAGTTTGATTTATTTATAGTCGCCCACGCGGCTGGCCACTGATGGACAAGGTTTCTGGCAAGTCTTTACAAAAAAAAAAAAAATACTTTGCTTGTTTTTACTATGGCTTGCGTTGCCTTTCCAGTGGGAGAAAGGCGAATTTGTTAACAACAACAATAGACGTTCAATGAATACTTAACCCACTAAACGAGCAACAGACTCGAAGGCGAAGCATATTGTTTATGCCAAATCGGAGGTAAAGGTGTCACATGCACTAGGTGCTTTGGATGGGTAACCGGTTTTGTCACGCCTCTAAAACGTTACATTATTTTCGGTGACAGGCACAAGCGAAAAGTCAATAACCGTCGATTTTATCGATGTGCATTCCATATGATTAGTCAAAGTAAGAAATGAGGAAATTATTTCGAGACACCCACTACTCGAAACGGTATATATATTGACTGTTGACGCATGTGACCTTTGAGACCTAAGTTTAGTAATAAAGTGATGAATGATGATAAATAAAATATTCGTTTTCTCTCTTCCCAATGTGGCTGTGTGTTTATCGTCGAGCGATAAAAATAATTGTTTCAGAAATCGACTTCTACGGATTCAAATGACGTTAACTTTTCTCAGTACCTATAGGTATATAAACTATAGGTACGTGTATGTGGTTAAAGGGGGAATATTATTGAAAAATCTAGTACGGTGTGTCAGATCGCAGGCGATGCAATGCGGAGCACGATTGAAATACAGGGTGATTTAAAATAATATACATATAAACGAATGATGTCTGGCTGCAAAAGCGCCCGACAAGCTTGTTTATCCATTTTAGGGAGTTAGCTAAAATTTGATATATATAGGTATGTATGAGAACTGCGTTTAGGTAATCACTAAGGGGACGTTCAAGTATATAGTTTAAGTCTGACAGCTGAATCTAAATCACTTTTCGCGTTCCATTGGAAAAAAAAACAATATTTTTTTTTGATTCGGATCACTTTTTGCAGATCTCGATATTTTTTCAGATTTACACATATACCACAAATAGAGCACAGCTGTTTTACGTCATTTAAAGAAGTTTGTTTTGAAACAAATGTGCAAAGTTTCGTGAAAACCAAAATAAAGAAATACATAAACAGCAATGGACATAGTTTTGGAGGAATTATTATCTTCATTGTTTTCCTCATCATCTGGAAACTACGAATCACCGAAACTACTCCATTTGTATCTACAACAGAGCAAACATTTTTCGAGCCGATTTCCATGGTTGATTTTACCAAAAACAAATGCAATTTGAACAGCTGATATTGTTGTCAAATAACGCACTAATCCATTTACAAAAGCAGATCAATTTCATTGCATGTTCCATGAGCCGCATAAAATGAGATCTGAAAGAGATTTTTGGTGGTCCCAATGGAAACGACATTAGATCAGTCATATGACGTTTATGAGGGGGTAGCTGACTGACTACCGAATAAGTTGACAGTTCGTACCTTACGTCGGAAAAGTGACGTTCCCGAACAATCTAGTTTTTGCGTTCAGGTTACATCTAGATTTTTGAATGTGCCTAATCACTTGCTACCTGCGAAACTTGAATTAAATAAGCTTTAAGCCTAGCTTCTCACAACCATTCGTTTTTTGTGAGTTTTTCATACTCTACAATTTTATGTCGAGTCGAAAGGGCTAATTGTGAAGTTTTTTCATGACAGTTATACTCTCGGATGTTTGTAAGAGGTTCGCGAGAGAAAAAAACCTAGATGTAAGTTTTGTTTTCCGGGAATCGAACCTGGGACCCATCGCTTAGTAGTCCAACACACTAACCACTAAGTCTGGGAACAATTTGGAATGTACGTGGCGGCTTAATTGCTCGCATTAGGCGTCTATGAATTTGACGTTCAAAATACAAGAAAACAATTTCTTATAGGTAAACGTCCCAAAGTGAAGTTAGTTGTCATTTAATTTTACGGAACAAATTGATTTGTTAGGATTTCAATTTACTTGGTACCTACCTACATATTTTTATAAATGTATGTAGGTAGCAATTTATTTTATTTTTTATTACAAACTAGTAGATAATACTGGGTGGCAACCAGAATTGCTTCTTGGTACTTAAATGAAGAATCATCAAATCACAAAGGGGTGCTTTACACATTATTTTTACGATAAAAATAGCATTGGGAGCTTTTATAACATTTCTGGTGGGTTTTTAAAAGAAGTTTTCCAGGGGTTCACATTTTTAAATCATTTCATCAATTCATTTGGTACTTCACCGGTGGCAAAAATACACCGATCACTCTTCAGATGACCACCAATTTTTCTAACATGACATTATAAAATCGTAGTTAAGTACATACTAATGTACTCTATTTATATTGAAATTGAAACTCGACTAAAACGTTGCTGACTTTCGTTGAGGCATAAACTATTCTAGAATTTGACCAACCAATTGGTGGTATTCAGCTGCATTCATATTGTGAACACGCATACACTCGAAACGGAATCCACAAAACCCCTTATCAAATAAAAATAGTTAGTGCATACAGCTTTCGATAATGTAGCCAAATCATAGATGGCACTCGCAAGCAAAATTGCTCTTTGGATCGCTTTCATTGAATCATTCAACATTTTTCGACGTTCTACTAGTTTTACTATCCACATTTCACAATCCACTTTACACCGTACTCATTCACCGGCAAAATATTGCGCTGCGAATGAATTTTCCCGTCTCCCTCGCTAATGTAAATAAAGTTCAGCTAGTGCACTTACCTCTGCCCTTTTACCTGCTGCTGTCATACATACAGACGAGCAAACCGAACCGACCAGCTGCCATTCCCTAATACTATCTCTTTCACCCTTTTCGAGACCGGTCATGCGCCATTGCATCCCAGGTTTATAGTTTTCCTATTGTTTGGCACTGTGTTTAGTGTTTACATCCCCCAACAACAAGAAAGCAAAAACAATAGGAACGAAGAAGAACACGAGAAGAAAGTCAGATAAATGAATTTCAGTTGATCTGTAGATACGGCCGCCGCATCTACCAGCTGCTCCACTTAACTACCGAAGAGCGCATCGCGACGGTTTTCTTTTATTCAATTCAAATAAAAACTTTATCATCCAGCATCCACTTCCACACATTAGTGAACCGTCACCGTCAGACCAAATCCACAAGAGAGGTAGATTGTTGTAATAAGGAGAAGAAAAAAGTACCAAGGGAAATTTTATTTTCGATTCGGTTTGTCTGGTCTTCGCTTCGGTAAAATTGTTCTTCTCTGACGAAAAAGGCGTAAAGAAGGCGAGAAAAACAGATTTTGTTTTAAATGGCCGCGGCCTCCACTTCCAGTGCCGAAGAAGAGGTAAAATTAACAAAAACCTCAAAAGTAACAGAAAATGAATAAATTATGGTAATTATGCCACCAGCAATCACTATACAAAATACATTCGCAAATCTACCATTGTTTTATATTCCTTTTTTGGTTAATCGCTTTCCTCGATTCCATTTTTCGACTCTCCTAGCTCCTACTTCCAAGTTTTTTTCTCCCTTTCTTGTTTCGTTACTTCTTTTTCTTCGTGCGGTGTAGTTTTGTTGTTTCATTTTGTTTGGGTTTCTTTTAGCTTTCATATTCCGATTCCCAAATGGAGTGAGAAACAACTGCACAATGAATTTTTATTGTATTCGTAGTCGTTTCGTTGTCGCTGCGAACGGTTGCGTTGAGTGTTGTTGCGTCCCGGACATCTTGTGTCAGTAATTTAGTGAGAAAACATTATAAATTGATGTACATTACATAGCATCGTTTCATATTTATACGGTGTAGAATCATTTTAATTCCCCGTTTTACTTATTTGCTGGAGTAAGATATTCCTGTTTTTTTTTACATCCGCGAGTGTGTATTTTATTGAAAGAGTTGAAAACCTTAAATTTTGTGATATTTCAATTTCCAATTTGCATGACAAATTCGGTGTGAACCGACGGAAAAAAGAAGTTTTAATTGTGTAAAATAAAATGTGTAAAATCAAGGAAAAAGAGTAGTTTTGTATTGTGCGTGCAAGTGAATTTTCCCCCACGTATGGTGTGGATGGTGAACTGTGGATTTTTATTGAACTGTCATTACACGAAGGATTGCATACCAGAAGGGGCAACATGTATTTAAACGTGGATGGATTATTTTTACAGACAACAAAGTGAAATTATTGAATTTGGATTATCAAGTAAATAGGTACGGACCAAGAACGGTAGGTGTTTAAATCATTCAGAATGGTCTTGTATTGGATTTCGATAAGAATTCGGTGATAATGAACTGGATTCGAATCTCTTTTCAGTTTAACCTACTTTTTAACTTCTATAAAGTAGGTATAGCTGTACATATATTTCGTTAACCATGTTCGTTATGGTTTCAGAGATTAGGGTTAGGTATTTACCAGTACGACACGACGATCTATTCTTTTTATTTTAATTCATAGTTTTATCAATGATGTAGGTACATATATGGAAACAAGAATGAAGCTGTTCGCCCGTCGAACGAAATGTCAAAGTTATATCTTATACCTATATATATCGCCAATTTAGAGTATGTGGTTTCGTTCGCATTAAATGCTTATATATATCACGTTCAAACATTTGCACAATAAGAAGACAAGGTGTTTACAAAAAAATCTCGATTTGAAAAGCTATTACCCCTATTAAGAGAAGAAAAATCTCAAGTCATTGTCGTCACACTATTTCTCTCTGGTGAAGAATTTTACAGAGTGGAAATAAAAAGGTCGACAACCTTTGTATGTATGAATATAAGAAAATAAATGTACCACCTAAATATACGAATCAACCTACCTATATCCGTTTCCGTATAAAGAAATATTTATAAAAAAAGTACTTATTGGAAAAAGACTAGGATGGTACCTACATAAGTTCAACAAAAAATTGTCTTCACTCTCACAAATTGCACGGTAATATTTTCGTTTGTTAGTAACATGTTTGGCATAGGTCTACCTAGACAGTAGCTACCTTGGCTTCAACAAAGTTGATTTGGTTGGTGACTAGTCCAAGGATAATTTGTTCGAATCTCGTTGTTGCGTAGTGGTAATTAAAAGCTTTTGGATTGTTGATTTGTTAGTGTAAACCAACAACTTAAGACTATACCCAAAAAAGAAACAAAAGAAATATGCCACATGTCGTTACCTTGTCACCAATTTCCCTTTTGAGTAAATCGATGCCTTCCAAATGGATGACAAGCAACTTGGAAGATAAAATTGGCCGCATATCGATCGCCATTGAAGGTCCCTCACACACTTTCCTACTCCATTTTAAGAGAAGTTAATGTATAACATCCATAAGTAAGTATATGAACTGAACTGAATTAAGTGTTGTCTTGTGTGGACAATCCATGGAAGGAAATTTTAATAAACTTTTTCCATTCTGATTTATTGCCATAATGGGTTTGCAGATCCGCCCTATAGTTACCTACTAAGTCTTACATATCGGTAGTAACGCTCCTGCCTAGTACCATGTATCGGTCTCTTTATTTAAACATTTGTATTTACTCTTGATTCAATGGAAAACCGACATGTGCTTTGTTAGTAGTGCAATCCAAATAAATCGAAATGAGAAGCTCAAACATTTCCACAATATTTCTGCATAGTTGCCTCATCCCTGAATGAATCATAAACTAGAAACTTTATCTTAAAGAAAAAAACACAGCATGAGTATGAACATCATAAAATAATACCCACAATGAGCAGAATACAACTGCACTATTATCGCCGTACACGGTATATATGCAAGTATATACGCGACTAGATTCCCTATACGTAATTATGCAACTTTATCGCTTATTTTCCAATGGGCACATAGAAACCCGCAATTTACGATTTCTGCGTCTAAAATTAAATCTTCCCTAGCATAAGGAAAAAAAAAAAAGTTTTGTTTTCTGATTTATTTTGCAAACCACACTCCAAACTATCCGGTTTTACACTCACTATGCTGTGAGCTACCTACTTCGCTAAAGGCTCGCTTAACTATCAGATGTTTGTATCGAGGAGAGACACCGAGGCTCAATACAAATTGTGCAACTGCACAACACAAACTGAGTCATCGCGTCTAAAGCGAAATCGCTCAAAATCTGGATTTAAAGCGTGAAGGTAGACATAACATAGGCTAGTCAGTTGTTGAGGTTGTTGTGCATATACCTACCTGCAGTCTATACCTAATCCAAAAATAAAAACGTCTTGCACTTGCAGTGATAGTGCGTAGTTACAATTGAGTATACACATTGAAGTGTACATGTTGTTACCGCTGCATTACACTACACACAAAATGTGTGGATCAAAATCAATTTATATTTTTCATAATTCTAATGAAATCGATTTGCGAACTTCGATCAAACGAATATTTGCTTGTAGGTATTTTCATCCCAGTGATTCCGTTTCTTATTGCAATTTAGAATTCGGGGTCAAATACCTATTGCGAGCAGGCAAATTGTGCAAAGGCGAACTATCAGACTTTTTTTTAAGTCCTACCTTGTAGCGATCCCCATATTCGTGGCTGATATTTTTTTTAACTTAACCTCAAAATATGTAGGTACACGATTCCATCTAAAAAGTGACGACCGAAATCTACGATTTGCTTCGACCGATAAAATTGTTAATTTCAATGAAATTTAAAAACCTACCAACATTCGCTCGTTCGTAGTTCGCTTTTATCTGAATATTACTTTTAGATCGAAACCGCAAGTCCTTGGGGAACCAGTCGAATATTTAAATCGTATACAAAACCGGACAGTTTAAGCACAACATGCTAACAAATACGTTGAGAATATTTAAGCCCCAACCTGAATGGTGACCTAGGCAGTAAGCCAGGTAAAAGAACAGAGATTCGCAAAATAAACAACTTAAGGTAATAGAGTGGTTTGCTGTGCCTAAAAATGTAGCAGATCATACTTACATCGTCATGTTCACTAAGCAAAACATGGGGATGCGTCCATATGGTTCGCAAAGCTATTTGTACCCATCATGTACCTGCTTGCTTTGTCCAAGGAATACAAATGAAAAAGTTTAAAATTAAAGTTTTTAACCCAAGGAAACTTTCATTTCGCTCTGCAAGTACGTGTTAACCTTGCTAATTGTATGGTAGGTAGCATACTTCAAACCCGTCATTTTACGAGTAGCATGCTAAAAGTGCGAGTTGTTGTTCCACTTTTACTTTTTATTTATCTTTTCTTTAAGATGCTTTGTGGCATTTACAGTACATCAATGTTAATCAATAATCATACAAACGATGTGTGATTTGTTATTTATTTATTTGATAACACAGCTGATGCAGGAAGATAAAGTTTCCTAATCTGTGAAGAAAGTGTCTCCAATTGATTCACTTTCTGATTGATAAATTTAGAATGGTTATTTGGATGAAAAAAAAAAAAATAATAAGAACTACGAGTCAGTCAATGAACACGTTGATAAATAGACCAGTTGAGTTTAAAATTAAAGGCAGCGATACAAATAATCATATTAAGTCTCCAGGCTAGATTTTACGAACTCACAATGACGAACTTTTCCATATATAATTACTTGTAAGGCCCACTGTCTACAAGTTGTCTTCAGTGTTACGTGGTGTGAAAGCCTATACCTGATTAAATATAATGGCTAGCTGGTAAAAACAGTGGAAAGTTCGTTAAAGCCTTCACTGCAACCACCATTTAAGTTTGTGAAACTGATGCTGGACAACAAAATTGGTTATTAGTAAAAGAGCAACCTTACTTTTCAAGAAAAATAATGTTTAAAAATGTGGGAAAGCCTAATGTCTCACCCTGTAAAACGAAACTTATCTCCTTTGTTGGTTTATTTTAGAGTTCCTTGCATACCAACTCTTTTATCTAATCTGAATTGAAGTACGGCGCTAAGTGATACTATTCTCAAGTAATACATAAATTACGTACGTTTTTAGGGGACCTTTTATCTATGTTGCTCACAATATGTGCCTTATGAAATTAACTACTTAGCTCTGTTTCATTACTTTTATCTCCTAAATGTCGTACTATAGTCATTATCTCATGTCTTCGCAGTGACAGTGACTCGTCAATCTAGTACATATTTTTAGAAACATTAAAATTGATAGAAAATTGTTCGACGCCACGCTACTTTCTCACTTTACATGTACTGATCGATTTTGTCACATTATTCCGGTAAATAGACGAGCACTGACTGCAGGCTAACGTAAACAAAATCCACCACTATATACTATATACTATAAATAGAAAAGATGTTTATTGTGTCCTTGTCATCTTCATAACTTCAATATATAGGGGTGAAAAAGAGATGTACCTCCAAGCTGGATGTTTCACCTTGACTACAACAACTCGAACAATAATTATTCATACAATTTATTATTTTAATTCGATTCACTGGAAAACAAAGAACATTTTGTCAAGTATAATCCAATGCAGAGCGGGCGCAGTCTAAAGAATTCATCACGTAATCTATAGACTGATTCAGCGCACTCATGTGTTTGTTTGTTAAATTGAAACAATTAAAAAAGCAGCAGGCAGAAAGAATAAAAATGTGTTCCACATAATTTTATCATACTGCCGTCGACACAGTGTTAATGTCAAGATTTCACAGAGCACATACATGTATACGTGTACATCAAACAGAAGAGTCACCCGGTGCTGTGCGGGGATTTAAACAACTAATTTGCTGCAGCAAAACAACTTAAAGGCTTTGATGATATCCGTTATCGTCGGTCGGCTGTCTAACTGGCTAGTCAACGTTATGATTTAGCCCCACAAACTGGCTTAAGGGTTAAATTTGGGTGTGTATAAGATTGATGGAATAATGCTGATTAATTTATATCTAAAGCCCTTAATTGGACTATGGCGACAGAGGGGTAGTTGCTGTGATAATCTCTCTCGCAAAAACAAATAAAACACAAAGTCACACTCCGTCGACTCATATCCCATCGAATCTGCTAACTGTATTCGTATGCTGGTACCGACCTATCGATAATATCGGCGGTGGACTGACCCGATTATTTAATCTTTTATGTTTTTTTTTTGTTCATGGTTGTCGGTTGTTTTTTGGAAGTGAGCGATTCCACTTTTGTGTTTTTTTTTTTAGCTGTCTTGTAGTTGCATAACGTCTTGTAGCTGAACACATTAGTGTGTGTGTGGGCGGAAGTTGCGCATGCTCCCTAATTTGTTTGGATCCATGTGTTTGCTTTTTGTTATTATTGTTTTTTTTTTAGATTTGTTTTAGAAAGAAAAGTAACCCCAAAGCCATACAGCATGCTGAAGGCTAACAGAAAAAAGGTATTAACTCGTGTCACTTTGAGAGATTGTAAACTAAATAAAATCATATTTTGCAGCGTCTGTTTAAAGTTCGATTTTTGGCAAGGACTGAATAGATTTTTTCTGTTTTTCTGTTTCCAGGCAGGAAGTACGTAGATCTACGTGTGTTCCGTTTCGCAAGTATGTAGGTGCTCGACTAAAATTGTTGTCTTTCATCAGTTTCTCGAAAGCCCATTCACAAATAGCTACGAAAACTATTATTGAAAATTCCGACCAACGAGATTTATGCAATAATATTCAATGGAATCTCGAAGTAGAAAACAGCTTCTTATGACGGTTCAAATTACAAAAAGTCCGGACCCTTACTGCCATACGTGGTTTGGCCATAGATCTTTGATTTTCTACAAGTCTTTCGTAGGTAGCAATTTTAGCTTGCTCATAATCAAAGTTTTCCAGAATAACTTCTTTTATATGTCCATATGTACAGTCGTTTTGGCTCTTCATTGCCAAACACTGTACGTAAGATTTTGATGTTGTTCTTGATAGCCTCAAGCCCGTCCAGCCAAATCGATCTATAGCTAGCTATCTCTATTTAGTCACACGAAGTTGATTGAGGTCGTTCACGAGTTGTGCCCGCCACCTATGTGTGGTTTTGTATTTTTAGGTCCTGTCCAATCGTGGTTTATGTATATTAATTGTGGGCTATAAACCATTTACTGTATACGAATTGGAGGCAGACTTAATTTCTTGAGAAAAAATAGCTCTTGTTGCCATATTTGTAATGGAACAAATTGAAATATATTCAGATAAAAAAAGCAACGACTTTCGCATTTTGAGGTTAAAAGTACGAATGAATGGTTTGTTGAACGCGTTTAAATGTTGTTTATTGTGAATAAGAGGTGACTATTCGCGGCAAGGTTATTCTAGTTCGTGCCAAGAAGTTTGAAATTCGCAATTTCGTAATATAAACTCTTTAAAAAAAAAACATTGATGGCTGCTTATCCGGCTCTTGTAATAGTGACATGTTGCACAAGTCGGCTGCAGCAGAAATTATTCTGACAACTGGCAGATTAATGTGCTTTTCGATTGTGCTTCTTTAGATTTGCTCTCAGATTTTAGATTTCGTGTGTCTAATCGAAAATAAAAACGTCACTTGCTCTTTTTTGTGTTAATATTCGTGCGGTTCGAATATGTGTAACCTTTGATACTTTTCTAAGCATTTTGCATTTACTGGTTAAGCTTTATATTAAAACATTCTAAATTTACGTCCAGATTAATTTCTAAACATTTGTACATAAATAATTAACAAAAATAGATCCACCCGATGCAATACACTTCTGCAGTTGAAAAATTTCACGAAAACGTAAACAAACTCCACCAGTTGTCAAACTCAATCGCACTTGTATTGGTAAATCTGAAGCAAATCTGAGAAAAAAATCCAGATTCGCAAAAGTGCTCTGAAATCTGGAAAAGATTGCTTTTTTTTTTGTATTAAACAAACAAGCAAATTGCTCTGAGAGAGAATACCACATAAAACAATATGGCGGTTTCTTAAAGCCAAGTTACAAAACCTTTATTACAATATAAATTTACTTACTATGCTATGCTCTTTCTTCTTTTCTGTAGTTTTAAATTTACGTTCATTAAAACACTTCTTTTTACCAAGATTCAAGCGCGCTCAATCAGCGCCTCTTGGAAAAAGAACCCAAAAAGTCAAAATTCGAAGAATACCTAACCTTTTTACAAATGACGTTTAAAAACAACCTTATCGCTTACGGCGATATCTTTTTGAAAGAAGAAACTAGTTCAAGGGTGCATCTGCACATGTTTCCACAGTGACATGTACAATTTCCTGTTTATAAATGTATCGAAAGTAGTTTCTACTGGTTCGTATATGAATAGTCCTTGCGTAATTAAATAATTTCATAACAACATGGATGAAAGTGCAAACATTTAGAAGCAAATTGATGAAAAGAATGCATACATTGTTTATTTTCCAATAGATAGACGCTTTTCACATGAGGTGCAATGCGTTAACTGAATGCTTTATTATGCATCGTTGCTTATACTTACGTGACTTTATGCTTGCATAATTTATTCACGTATACGATTTTTGTTCAAAGCATATGAACTCTACTGCTGGTTCTTTGAGTGGTATTGTTCACAAAAAACCTTCAACTGAAGTATCTTACATCTCTGTACAAACCTTTTATCCATTTATTAAATAAATATGTCAATGGAAAAGCCCCAAGACCATGTACTTATGGGTTTTTCAACTTTGCAGCTCATTGCCGGCACGTTACACATGTGAATATGTGATTCCGTTTAATTGTATAGCGATTAAAGTTCGACGACTTGAGTTGAGTCTGAACAGAGCTATAAATAACACCTACATGTGTGCCCAGTTGTCAGCTAAAACGACAAAATCCATTACATTTAATGATATCCCTCAATACGATTACTTAATATCACAATATTTTGAATAACAAAAAAGAGTTAAATATAAAAATCCAAAAGTTGCCTTTCTCAACTGAACTAAAAAACAATAACACCAGAAGTGAAAGCGAAAAGTGGGGAATTTTCGTAATAATTATTTTATACATTACACAGAAAACAAAACAGTTTCCAATATATGTATATAACCCACAAGTGCGCATACATGTACTTAGTGATGAAATTCTTGCGGTGATAACGCGTCGCAAATAAATAAAACCCACACAACTATACCAGGACCACGACCACGAGCGATATTTGCATAGTATTATATTTCGGAATGTCACTTTGTTCTTCCCATCACCCAGTAGAGATAATGATACGTCCTTCATTCGCATTTCGTGGAGACGCATTATTCTTTGTACTAACTGTTGAGTGAAATGAAACGGCGAACACGAACTCAAATATTTGTGCTTGTCTCTGGAGACCGCAGATGCTTTAAAACGGGCAACTTTATTTTTCGCGATAAATAACGACTGTTGGATTGATTTATCACGGAACTCAAAAAGCACACATACGCTTTTATTGCTCAGCAAATTAACATATTGCGTTATTTGAGTGCCACACTGAATAAGTTATATCTGTTCAGTTGATAATGTTATCTGGTCGAATGTTGTGTAGGAATTCCCAAAAAGTATTGTTTACTTGAAGGGTGTGATTGCATGCAATTTGCCGATGATAAACACATTTTGCCAGTGGAATCGCTTCGGCTGCCCAGCTGCATAATGATTCGCGATTCTGACAATAATAGTATTGCAATATAGCAAGAGATTTCCGAGGAATAACAGTGCCATCTGCATGTATTTGCCACGTTGCTGATTTTATGGTTCCGCAGGAGTGCAAACTTTTGCTTGTTTATATTCCTTTCAGTACGAATATGGCCTTCATCACTGCGAAGTTATTTTTGTTTTGCCAACACCGCATATATCAGCAAACTAAACTGCCCCGCAATAATATCAGACCAGCCAGTCATAACGAAAGGATGCCAATCGTAGACCGCTTTGATCTAAATGAAACGACGATGGATTAGAACAACAAAAAAAAAATACCTGCCTAGTCTTCGCTGTTTAACATTATCTAGGAGTACGATGCGTCGACTTTTTGGCGGAAGCTGATATTTTGGTCTCATCTTCTTTTTTAACTGTTGTTTTCAATTTTAATATTCATCACTTTCAGAAATAGCCACAAATTACAAATCGTTTAAAATATGCAGCAAGGAACTAGCAATTTGTCGTTCAAAAGGCTCAGGTAACTACGAAAGTTCATATTTTTTGTGTTTTTTTGTTATTTGGAAAATATTTTCTCCCAAAACTGTGGATATAGATTTTGCGAAACTTTATAATGTTTTACTTATTTGGAAAATGATCGTGTCATGAAAATTCATAGCTTACTTCTCCACCAAAATCTTGTGGTTTTCCATTGGGAAAGGGGGGGAGGGGAAATCTCTGTGAAAGGTAAAATGTTTAAAAATGAAATTAAAACGTATTTTCATTACAAACAATTTCAAAGAATCAAATGTTCATATTAAACATGAAAGAAAGCAGCCCATCAAACGTCTGCGTAAGACTTTTTGTGCATAGGAATGCATTCACTCGTTTTGATACTGGGCACATTCAAGAATCTAGTAATCTTAAGTCGACTAGATTGGTTTGGATAAGATGTAACCTGAACGCAAGAACTAGATTGGTCGGGAAGGTCACTTTTTCTTTGTCAACCACATTGAACTTTTGACTACTTTAGTGCTACTCAATGTGAGATTAGACTGTTTGCTAAGTGGTCATAAAATGTCAATTTCTGACAGTTTTCCTGTCAAAATATGGTCATACAATGTAAAGGGTTTCCCAATAAGAGGTGTTATTTTGGTATTCCAAGAAAAATGTCATTTTTTGACATAAATGATCGGATGTTTATTTCATAATAAAGAGGAAGGTATGCCGTTAATAATGAAAAACAACATCAGCCAAATGGCCACCACGAGCACACATACAGGACTATATCCTTTTCATGAAATTTCCCATAACCAAATTGCAAAGTGGCTGCCCTATGTCCTCGATAGCCTCACGAATTTTATCTTTGAGGTTTTGAATCGACGCTGGGCTGTTGGCGTAGAGCTTATCTTTTACGTGGCCCCAAAGGAAGAAGTTGTAAGGTGTTAAATCACAAGATCTCGGTGGCCAATTGTGATCACCTCTTCGAGAGATAACACGGTCCGGAAACTTTTCCCGTAAAAGATCAATGGTTTCGTTGCTTGTGTTTTTGCAAAATTTTTTGTAGTGAATTTTAATAATTTCAATGCGTTGTTGAAGCGTGTATCGTTCCATTTTTAGTAATGGCGTACTTTCTACTTGGCAAATGTCAAAGAATAAAAGCTTCAAAAGTGACAGCTACCGAAATAGCTCTAATGATCAAATGCCACATATAACCAAACTGATTTTGACAGATAAAAATGCCCAAATAGCATATAGTGTAATCGGACGGAAAAAAGAAACAAAGAATTATTTTGTTGTCATCGGTGTTTGAGTTCGCGGTATTGCGATTTATTTTCATTTTCTTTGTCTTTTTTGTACTGCAACATTTGGTAATAAATATCAAATGCCTTAAATGACCGTCAAGGCAAATATGACCATATTGGTAATTTTGGTCATATAGTCTAATATACAGTTTTGATAATCCTGACATTTTGGTCATTTGACAACTAATCTGGTCATTTGGATGTTGGCATTTATATGCATAATTTGCATACAGTCTAATCTTAGCTTCAGTCACGAATTTTTTGACTGGTTTCGTCGGCTACCCCTCAATAAACGTCAACTGAAATATGACTGATTTCAGACAATCAAAACCGAGATATATAGTCAAACAGCTGTCAGACTTCCTAAACTAGATACTTGAACGTCCCCATTATGTTTTGTAAAATAGGGAATTATACTGCATTTACACCATCACACATTCCTTACACGTAGGTTAGGATTAAAAGGATGCTAAATACAAAATAGCCGTGTGACTGAAACGGACGGCATTACCTAACACGCAAAAAAACGTGACACGTTTTTTGGCCGGACATCTTGTTTAAGAGATAGGACTAATGGGAAAGCAATGCGTGTTGATATATTTATAGCGATGGCTTACGAAATTTCGCTTTCCTTTAAAACAAAATGGCTTCCGGAAGTGATGAGCGGACAATTATTTATTTATTTCGCATAACTGATTAATTAATTGTTGGTTTAATTTATTGAAACTAATTACCACTTTCATTTGACATGTTTTGAATTAGAAATAGAAATGTTTTCAAGTGATTGCATAAATGTTGTTCGCCGGAACTTGTGTTTGTTTCCGTTTTACGTATCTATAATTATCGGTAAAACATCCATGACACTTTAGGCGTTTGATTTGTGATTGCATTTTTTGCGGACAAACGGATCTCTCTGTACCGCCTCGTGCAAAAATGCGGGTACATGATGGTTTAAATACGGCATTATTCTGTACTTTTTGTATATTTTTATGTGATATGCTTATTTTTTGTGAATAAAACTAGTGCAAATTACACTTAGGGGAGTAGAAGTAAGGGGCAAACTAAAGCTTTACCTGATAAAAAAATAGGGAAAACAGTATTCAAAAGTCTGGGAACACTGGAGACAATATAAGTAAATCTGAAATAGAACGTGAAAAGTGATTTCGAGCAAAAATTATAAGGATTGATTTTTTGTCCCAATGGAAAACCATTTCAATACACACATGTTTTTTTTCTCTCCTATACTCCACGAAGAGAGTACTGCGTAGGTGCATACGAGAATTGTCAACAGGCGTTTTCTTTTCCGGTGTAAAGTTGATAGGTATTTCATGGAGAAAACATGTTGTCGGTTGGTTTCAGTTTTATGCGAACAGGATTTAGTAAAATTAAAAATTGTTTAGATCAACAAATTTGTTGTCATAATACATGCCCTCGTTTTAAAACTAGGTTAGGGCATTAAGTCGGTCCGTGCAAGAGTTTGGTTTCTGGATAGTATGTCACATTAACTTGCTGTTTCGTTTTAACAACAAATAGGTAGGAACACATTGCATACAAGCTTCATTTGGTATTTAATTGACCGTGCAAACATGGTTCTATACAGCAGTCATCGACAATTGCGTGATCTTTTTCGTGTCGTTATTTGTTTTGTCGCAGAAGGTACCTTCTCTTAGCAATTCCGCTGTTGAGCAAATACATCTATACATTTTCTGTCAATCGATCGCTGATTGCCCTTATTGCATGCGCGTATAAATTCCATTCCATCCACCCAAGAACTGAACTGAAAATTCCATTGTTCTGACATCCATAAAACCGATAACCGTATGGTGTATATAGTTGCTGTCCTTGTACCAATGTGATGGCAAAACGACATGCAAAGCACTGTCAATATTTTAAATCCCAACCTTTAACCAACGTTAAAAAGTTAAATATAATGTAACCGTCTTCCCCGGTTTACTATCCAACTTATGTGAGTAGGTCATGTATTTAAATGAAAATGGATCATTTGTCTTATTTAGCACCAATTAATTAATCAGTTTTATATTACAGACGTATACGCAGGTTAGGTACTTACAATTTCGTAAAGCAAGTCGCTCCACTGATGACCGCTCCCAGATTCATAATAACAAAATCAATAGATTCCCCAGAGAGATTCCGCCCTGCGGTTAGGGGCTATTTGTTTAGCTTTTTAACACACGCTATATTTGAATTCGAAATGTGGATTCAGGTTGCTGTCAATGTGCACATTTCACACACATTCTTACTTCTGGATAAATCAGCTCAGTTTGTTTTACCCTGTTTCGCACAACGGGGAAAATATTCTTTTTAAGTTCTTTTCTATGTAAAACGTCACATGATAGCAGGTAGTAGATTCTCACAGTCATAATTACGTTTATATAAATAAAATGGACAATCGATTCTTTTATGCGCAGAGTTGAATCAGTTTCATTCGTTTTCGTACGTTGCATCATTTTTTTTGCTCTGCACGAAGACCCACATCTCGTGAAATAAATGTACGTATAAAGTGTTGCTAAAATTGCTTTCAATGTTATGAGTTGCTATGGGAAAAGCGAGCTAAAAGCGCAAATGAAAGTTAATCTTAATCATATTCTTACTATGTGTTTGAAGAACTCTGATTAGATGTCATGTTAAGTGTAGTCATGGGATGCAGATTTTGCGATAATCTAAGGGCAATTTGAATTTGGCATCGATTTTAGACGCTCATTTAATGAAAGCTATAGCAGACATACTTCTCAGTCAAAGAGATAATTAAAACAACTGGGTTTCAGTTTAACACTCTTTCTTATTTTGTTTTGTATTCAATATTTTGCATTCTTGAATCTCAACAATCGTAGACTAAATGCTTAGAAAGCGGTTGCCAAGTTAAGCCTGACTTCTAAATGTGCTCATTCACTTTATCGATCGCCTTTTACTCCATAAAATTGCTTGTTGTTGCAGTTATCCGAAACGGTTGTAAGGTGCAATGAAAAGTAACACAATTCAATGTGGCCGTCAGTGGTTAGCTAATTATGCTAACCAATGAGGTGTCAAAGGAACGAGAGACATTCTGCCTTTTATATAATTTATCTTTTGTGGGGCTACAGTCCGGACCTGGACTCTCCACCCAAGTTCGATCCATTGCTAGATGCATTCAGTTGCCTCGCCTTTCAACTGAGCGCCTTTTATTAGATAAGGCCTGTGAATAAACAACCAGAAGAAGACATGAACCTTCAGTCGAATTGGATACGAAATGGCAAACTGTGATTACTTACTAAAAGAAGTGAACACTCCAATCTTAAAACTTCCCTTCGAATCTTCCTTTCGAACACTTCATTGTCAAATTCTTTGTTTAAAAAGTCAAAATTCGATAGGGAATCAAAATATCGGGTAAAAAAACATATTTCAAATGTGCTACGATAACTTCACCAGCACGCAACCACAATCGAATAATTTCAATCGATAAAATCCATTAACTTCACCTTTATGTCATCATACGCCAAAAGTAGAGTCACTAATACCCTTTGCCTTGTATAAATGACGACCCATTAATAAAATAGTTACCCACAAGCATTTACGGATTTCCGTTTTTTCCTCATTTACAGTGCACAGCTATAGACGACAGCATTGAAGACTCTGAAGGCTCCACAACCGACGGTACTACATCCCTTGGCAAGTCCTACGATGAGGTAATTTACTTGCTCGAACATTTATTGGTGGAGTAATCACATTTTTCTATTGCAGATAACAATCCTCGTCGATGCGGCTTTTCAAAATAAAATCAAGGGTAAACAGAAAATGGGCAATCGCAGCAGTGACTCTGATGGAAAATCTTCAGTGAGACTGTCGCGTACCCTAACTGAGAAACGTAAAGACTACGTCCGCCGGATATCGGAAATGCCCGATAGTTATTCATCAATTTCCAAATACGGTACCCTGCATCGAACTTTTAAGGCACCAGTGCTGAAGACGTTCTCGTTGGAAGGCGAAGACGACGACGACGACGACGTATCCAGCGAGTCCAGTAGTGATGATGAAAACTCCATGTTACCACCACCAACCAGTGAACGCATAGAACAGTTTAACAAGCTCATCGAGAATAGTACAAGCTCAACGACAACGACGACTACGACAAACAACAATAACATAAAAATGCGTCCGAAACGGTCCACAGAGAGCCCACAGATTATAAAGCCACCTGCGGAAGAAACTGTTATGGACTCGACGGAATCGGCTAAAAAGGCCGCCGAAGCAGCAGCAGCTGCAGCGGAAAAAGAGAAGGAAGCAACCGCATCGGAGTACCCGAAACTATTTCAAGTCTGCCTGCTGATTGGCTACAACATGAGCAGCAATTCAGCGTATTTGAAGTCGAAATACCCGCCAAACGAACCCATTCCTGATAACATTGAACAGTTTGTGTTCCCGCATATTGATCTCGTACGAACGGGGAAGGAGAATCAGGAGTACTGTCTGATACTGACCGATGATCAGGGCTACAAGATCTACGGCTATTGTAGGCGCGTTCTGCCCGAAAACTCGGACACATGTCTTCCACTATGCTACTGTATTATTAGTGAAACGAAAGCTTTAGGATTCTACCAGAAACTGTTGAAGGAAGTCGAATCCCGCCATGGGCAGACCGAGACTGAGATGAATGTGCTGTTCAGCAATCTGCAAAGAGCTGAAATTCCACCCGCTGGCAAGTGCTTACACATAAAGATTCCACTGTTCTCACGACCGGTGACGTTCTTCTCGTCGAAGGTGTCGCCGAAACGCATGAGTTTGGAAGCGAATCCCAAATGGCTGACAGAATCGGCGGCTCAGGCAGCTTTCGCCGAGGGTTCGGCGACGCTGAATGATGGGCGGCGAAGTGGCACAGCTGGGAATCATAGTCAGCCACAGCCATACGACTATCTGGTGAATCGGAGTCTAATAATGAAAGACCCACGCTACGATGAGATTTTCATACGACGACCGAGTGACTTGCGGCTTGAGAACACGGAGCTCAGTGAACTGCTGATTTGCCTCGGTCCCGAGTTGCTTATTGATGTATTTTCGAATCTTCTCCTCGAGAGGAAGGTCATTCTACAGAGTTGCAATATTTCTCTCCTTTCGAAGGCAATTTTGGCGTTGCAGACAATGTTGTACCCATTTCAGTGGCAGTACACGATAGTGACCATTCTGCCGTCGAACTTGGTGGAGATTTGCCAGGCGCCGTTTCCTGTGCTCGCCGGAATTCTGGAACCTCTTACATTTGAAATTGAAGATGGTGCTGTTGTGAATTTGGATACGAAGCGCATTTCACAGACGTGTGGCGATGAAAAGACCATCATCCCGCCATCCCTCCGCAAGTCGCTGCAAGTGTCGTTAGCTATGGTTGATCTCATTGACAAGGGCAAGATGCTCTCCAGTGTTTTGATCAGTGAGGCTTTCCTGCGATTCTTTATCGAGCTGTTTGGCGACTATCGATTGAGTTACTTCCACAAGGAGCAGTTTATTCAGTCGCATACGTCGCAGAATATTAAATTCTTTTTGGAATGGTTTGTGGAGACTTCAATGTTTCGTCATTATGTGAACAATCGATACAAAACGGAGCTATGCGATGTCGAATGCGATACAAATGTAGACTTCTACAACATTTTCGATGCGAGATTGATGGAGAAGAGCGAAAGTAGCCTAAAGACGATGAAAAACATGGAATCGTTTGTGAAGAACTCGAAGATAATCAAGAAGAGCAAGAGCAAAAGCTTTAAGAAGAGGTTTAAGGAGTTTTTTGAGTAAACAAACGGTTGGACTGAATCTTTAACTGAGTGTTGTTGAAGGGCCTAGAAGGAAGCTTTCTTCGTTTTGTGATGCGAAATCTGCCTAAAAATTCGATTAACGCGCACTTGGCTTGCCGAATAAGTTAATTTTTCTTCCACAGAGAATTGTTACTCATTTCTGAGTGATGGAAACTGGAAAGGAGCACATTTCGACTGTTGTAAGCGCTATTTCCATTTTTGTGTGTGACAACTAGAAACTGATTTTTTTATTGGATTGTAAATGGGTGAATTTTTTGAGTCGAAATGACTACGTCAACTGGGTATGGCAATTGAATAAGCTTTGGAGTGGTAGAGGTTTAGAGGTGCCTGAAGGAGTAACATCGTGCATTCTAATAACACAATTGATCTCTGAAACTTTTTCATGATTTCTTACCTGTGAAGTGAAATTGAACAATCAGAAAAAATCAGATATCCATTTTGCGAACATCATCGCAGCTCGTTTGTACAGAATTATCATCGACACTCAACAGCTCTTTGCATGGCTTTGACCGAAGATAGCCCAGCATTTCTATTTTTTGTTGCGAAGTGCATCTGAAGCAGTTCGGCGTAAAGATCTTTTCACAACATAAAGCTCTTAGGATTTTGGCCCGATATTCTTCAACCCCTCGTTGCGTTGTTGTACAATTCAAACTACAACTTTAAGGTCTACCATTTCATCATTATCATCACTTTTGGCTTACTGCTCACATCAAAACTAGTGCGGTCCTGGATTTGCCGGTCACAATCATCACGACGTGCTGTAACGAGAATATAGCACACTGAAAACCATCACAATAGTTTCACAACTCAGATCAGAACTCTCCGCCGTGCATTCAAAAAGTCTGACTGAATTTGCCGCCCACAAAGAGTGGTACACATATTTAAAACATAAATAAGGCTTTACTTTAAAACGAATTGTGGACTTTCACTTGTGGATTGTAATTTGTTTTTTATTTTTTTCATTTGAAACAAAACATGGAACTGAGGGACTGATTGCAAAATAATAAAAAAACAACAACTTCATATCACATTTTAGTTTTAACTCTTTCTTGTTGTCATTCTGTTCCAGTTATTGTTCTTTTTCTTCATCTCGAAACTGCTTTATTTACAATTACAATCAAAAAACACACAAATTTGTTATTTTCTTTGTTTTAAGAGAATATTTATGTAAATAAACAAACAGCCCATATAATAATTATTATTATTGTTCAAAATGGATTCACATTACTATATTGTTTTCTTTTTTTATGGAGAGAAATAAAAAGTATAATATAAATATATAGGAAAGCAATTGCATGTACTATTGATAGTGAATGTTTATTGAAAGAAAAGATATTAAATTATTTACATTATAAATGTGTAGCTGTATAGAAAATATATAAATACCAATATACGAAATAAAACCACATGACATTGTATAAACGAAAAATGAAAGTTTTATTTTTAAGATTTTGTTTCTTGCTTTGTATGAAATTTTATTAGTTCTATTTTTTATTATAGAATGTTTTGTTTAAGTTTTTGTATAAAAAGAAAGAAAATTGAAAAGTAAATAAAATTGAAATGGAATACAACTAAATGTATATTGTGAAGCAGTCTGCATTGTTGGTCTAAGAAAGTTGGCATGACTTATTTGCTTCTTCGCCAGAAAACTGCAAATGATAATATTCAGAAAAACCTTAATTGATTAGTAAAAACATTGAGGAAATGTCGCAATTTTAAACCAGTTTTGTGAAGAGAAGTCGACACTAATTTTACCTATAGAAACACCTGTAACGTCACCAAAGCATGGACTGTTTCGTTTGGTAGGAGAATTACATGCTCGATATTGAGTGCCTTAGGTATTCCTCACTGTTATCTATTCGAATCGAACCGATTGATATGTAGTCTATAGATATGCGCTTCTTTTTATACAGTGTGTATTTAAAGTATAGTATTTGAATTCGAATCAAGCGTTCAAATCAAAATCACAATAAATGGAACAATGTGCCCGTTCCGTATACGGCGATACTTGGTTTAACGAATTCAAATATTGGCAAAATCACAAGAAGAACGTGTTATATACACTTTTTATACCTTTTACTTTTATAAAACGCCGATAGGCCGAAGAACAATGCTCCCATTTTAGAAGAATTAATTGCGACTTCTCAATTCAATAAAATTTCTTTACTTCAATAAAGTCGTTGGAGTAAAAAACTGATTTAGTAATTTGCAAAAATGGTAAATAATTTATATAATAAACTCAAAAAGTAGTTCGATTACATCGCCTTGTTATCCAACCTACCTACTTTATCATTTTCCTAGACGGTTTCATTTTCTTGTACTTACTCAACTATCCTACGGACTGAATGCATTCATTTCATTTGTCATCAAACATCTGTTTCACTGACTGTCACTTTTCATTGTGGTGTGGGTAAATTTCCTTAAGAAAACTATTTTGTGTTGTTTTAGTGTGCATTCGTGTGCATTGTTTGTGATGTCAAGAAGAATATTAATATATTTTAATTAATTTTCTGTGTGAAATCGTGTCTGTTATTTACGAGAGAGGTCAAAAACGAAATCGAAAAGAGTTGGTAAAAAACCCTACAAACACTTTGGCGTGGTGAAAAATCAATTGGAGCGCCCGTAAAACCGACATTTGTGCACTTGTTTCCATCAAATCCAAGTTGGGGCCATCGCCACAGTCACCAGCAGCAGAGAGAGAAAATGCAATCCGCAAAACTGGCACTACGTGAAGAAGATGTAGTGAGGCTAACGTTAGAGTTTCTCGACAACCGTGAATTACACATAAGCCAGCTTTCTCTCGAGCGCGAGACTGGCGTTATTAATGGCCAATACTCGGATGATGTGTTATTTCTGCGTCAATTGATACTCGACGGTCAGTGGGATGATGTGATTGAATTTATTCAACCGCTGGAAGCGCTTACACAGTTTAATATTAAAAAGTTTTGTTATACTATTCTACGGCACAAGTATATCGAGTTGTTGTGTATAAAATCGGAGGCTGGTGGCTCGAACACCGCTGCAGGACAGGGTGTGAACTCTATGGAAGGTGCAGTTGAGGAGGTGGTACAGATATTGGAACAATTAGAGAAATTAGCCCCCACTAAGGAGGAATACTCGAATTTGTGTTTGTTGCTTACTTTTCCACGCCTGGCTGATCACTTACAGTTTAGAGACTGGAATCCAAGCAAAGCCAGAGTTCAATGTTTCCGTGAGATATTCCCACTCGTAGAGAAATTCCTTCCGCACGATTCTAAGTTGAATGTGGCCCCGTGGGCTAAGAACGACCGGCTAATACAATTGATCATAAAAGGCGTGCTCTACGAGTCGTGTGTTAGTTACTGCCAAGCGAAGGCGACTGGTTCTACGGAGGCGTTCAGCCAAGACTTGATATTCTCAAAGTTGCTTGACGGATCAGTTGGATTTAGTGATTCAGATTTGTCGCTACTTAGTTGGTTGCAGAGCATACCGTCGGAGATATTTTCGGTGCCGTTCGAGCAAAAGACTTTAAACGTAAACGTTGAGTGTTTGGAGCGACCATCGTTGGAGACATCTTGGACAGAGCATATGCTGGTGACGCCCATTAAGCCGAAGACGTTTCCCCATTCGGTGATGCCCTTTACCAGGCCACGGAGTGCTGCTGATATTATGACAAGGTCGTTGGTGTCGAATTTGGAAGCATTACCCTTTGGAATGAATGCCGCTAAGCTATCGGAGACGATTGAAAAGTCTTCCATGTCCCGGTCGAGTTTTGCAAGCTTCCATTTGACAGGTATTAAGCCAACAAACAGGAACATCATGGCATCCAGTGTGGATCGACTATTTTCGAGTGACTTCTCGGCGAATGGCGGAAACAATAATCATGGTGAGTTCGAAAGTCTTCCCTCTATTCAGGAATACAGGGATATCCACAGTTCGAACGAGATGCAGATCTCGGATAAGCAACATGACAAAAGCAGCGGCAGGGAAAGTCCAGGCACAGCCACTTCTACTGCAAAGAGCTCGAGGAGGGACTCTCTCAGTGAATCGCAGACAATTCCATCGCAGATGAAGATTGTAAAACAGACAGCAGCTGCTGCTGCGGCAGCATCACCACCACAGGCCGCAGCACTACCGATTACTGGTGCAGATGACTCGTTTGGCATTGCCAAAGCAGGACCCAACTTCTCGACTCGCATGAAGGGGGAACTTTTTGAGAAATTCCACAAGCAGAAAAAGAACAAGGAAGCCGCAGAGTTTGAGATCTCAAACTCAATCATGGTAGACAGTCACGATGCAGCTGGGGCGGAGCCTTCGAAATCCGTCTTCGGCTCGAAGGAGTCAGGACGGCCACATTTTGTTGCTGTCACATCGTTGGAAGATGTGCAGGCTGTTCGCTGTGCGGAGTTCCATCCAAGCGGACGAATTTACGCCGTTGGCTCAAACTCGAAAACATTTCGAATATGCGAATACCCAGCGCTGTCGGAGGTGCAGGAGCAGCACACCACCTACCAGCCGACAGTGTTGTTCAAGCGCACAAAGCACCACAAGGGATCGATATACTGCATGGGCTGGGCTCCGGATGGAGAGCTAGTCGCCACTGGTTCTAACGATAAGACTATCAAACTCATGCGCTACAACGAGATAAGTAAGCAGCTGGAAGGTGGCGAAATCGAGCTAACAGTACACGACGGAACAGTGCGGGATCTATGCTTCCTGGAGGACTCTACAAACAAGGCGAGTCTCCTGATCAGTGGCGGTGCTGGAGACTGCAAGATTTACGTCACTGACTGTGCCACCGCAACACCATTCCAAGCGCTCAGTGGCCACAGCGGACACATATTGTCTCTCTTCAACTGGGGATGTGCCGTCTTTGCCTCCGGCTCGCACGATAAAACCGTTCGATTCTGGGATCTACGCACAAGGGGATGCGTCAACACCATCACACCAGCCACTAACCCCAGCTCGCGGCAGGGATCTCCAGTGGCCGCCGTCTGCGTTGACCCATCAGGCAGACTTCTCGTCTCCGGACATGAGGACAGCTCATGCGTGCTGTACGACATTCGCGGCAACAGACCGATACAGTGCTTCAAACCGCATTCGTCAGATGTGAGATCCATACGCTTCTCACCGTCAGCCTATTACTTGCTTACATGCGGCTACGACAACAAACTGGTGTTGACCGACCTCCAGGCCGATCTGACACTCCCACTACCATCGGTAGTTGTGGCGCAGCACGCCGACAAAGTAATTTCTGGACGCTGGCATCCCACGGACTTTTCATTCTTATCGACGTCAGCCGATAAAACCGCGACCTTGTGGGCGCTGCCACCGTTGTAAACAAACTACAAACCCTTATAAGTCGATTTGTGCTTTGGCTTCCAGGTACAAGTTACACCCTCTCTCTCTATCAGTGCAATACAAATAATATTATATTTTCTAAACAACAAATCATGCATAATTCATTTCGCACACTCCATTGCCGTATTCATACTCTAGAAAAGTTGAGAGTTTTTGTCTCAAAGACGCCGATATTATTTGTCACACAAATTTATTTTACAACGTTGTTGCGATACTATACAATTATAACAATTCGTAGTACTCTTTTGCTAATGAGATTATTTTTCTTAATTTGTTTTGCATGCCGATATTAGCAGCTGCTCAAACATTCAATTTTATTTTATTAATTTATAATATCTAGTAACGCGCGCGCGTTTTCTAAACGAATATTTATACATACTTACAAGACATACATTTAAACATAACTATTTATAAATTATATAACGAACATGTTTCTCCAAAATAGTAAGTAAAGAACAAAATGTTAATCAGAAAGTGTAATGGATTCCGAATGATATTTTCGTTTTCTACAGGTTACGTGTCTTTTTTTTATACTACGTTTATTTAATCAAAAGAAAAACAAACAAAAAAAAAGTAAAATACGTTTTTTATTGTTCATTTATTAAGCATATATAATTATACACATAGCTGTTTACAGAATTTACTAAATAAATGTAACAGATTCAATGAAAAATTAAAAAAAAAAATAAATAAACAAAATTATTACGAAAACAAAAAGAAAATCGATGGCGGCGTGTTGTGTTATTTCTCGTTTTGGGGCGGGGGAAGATTTTCTAAGTGCATAGTCACGCCGCCCGGTCGGTCGTTTGGAACACCCTAATAAGGAGACACGTTTTATCGCATTGACTAAACTGCGTATCTTTGGTAACGACTTTTCTTGATATGTACGTATTTTTTACATTCAACCGGGGATGAATCAATGCATTGACTGTTTGAATGCAAACTGTTTGGAGAATTGTTTTAGTGACCTCATTTGCGAATTGGGGATGAGGTCATTTGTTAATCTTTATTTTTGTATTTTTTGTAATTAATTCGACAGATGGAGTGTGCTTAATCGATGACCTAACAGAGTTTCGCAGGAGGACAGCAGACATTGGTTTGGACTGGGTTCGAGTTTATTTGCGTGCTGAAATGAGTTTAATTGGAAATCTATTTGAGAGAAATTTCAACCAATGGGGGGTGAAGTTTCGTGGAAGGTGGAAGGTTCGGCGAATCTAGAGGAATTGTGCTTGTTGGACTCATTTAACAGATCAAATTGAAATTCGTAAACAGTAGGCGGAATATTTAAGTCCTCAGTCTAGATTTTGATTTTTAAAACAAATGCAAAGGATATTCAATTATGCGTATTGAACCAAAGACAAGTACGATTTGTCTCTGGGTTGAACTGTTATTTATTTAGTTAAGGAAAACTATTAAAAGTCTTTTCTGAAAACGAATTGTGTACATGAAAATGGCAACGAGAGAACAAATACTTTCCTCCACAGAGCTAAGAGCGTACGAAATACAGCTCAAGAAATTTCCATTGCAACTTTGTAGAAGAGTTTTTAAAAGTACACATAATAACAACAGCTGACAAACATGCAGTCTAGTTACTGCCGTTCCTTTACTTTTTCGTAATTGTTGAACACTGGTAATAGAATTAAGTTCTTGGATTATGAATTTTCGAATTTTGAAAGCGACTTAAAGTTACTACAAAAGTGCTACATATGATCCCGCAATTTGGAAACTAAAGACCGTGGAACAAAAAACTCCTTTGGAAAACTTGTGTTTTAAAATTGACCTTAAAGAAGAGCTTCTTCATTGTTTCAGAAAGGATCTTTTTCGCATACTTCTTTTCTGAACTCTTAAATTGCAAGAAAAAGTCTCTCCCGCCTCGCTTTGTTGTTAAGTAGTAGCCATTTTCCGCTCCCAAATTTCGTGTTGTTTTAAGCACATCTTAATCTCTGTTTAGTTTACAAATTTAACACGTCTTTATCCCGAGAATAAATGTAACGGCTTCTTAAGGCATAAATCCCAAATTTAGAACACCATCACGAGGCAATAATCTGTAATTAGGCAAAGAATAATGGGCGCAACTGGAACCAAAATCTAATATTGTTTTCGATTGGGCTTCTTCAGATTTGCTCTTAGATTTCAGATTTCGTGTATCTAATCGAACATAAAAACGTCACTTGCGTTCATGCGGTTCGAATATGTTGTGTAGCCTCCGACAGTTTTCTAAGCGTTTTGCATTCACTGGTTAAACTTTATATTAAAACATTCTAAATTTGTGCCCAGATTGATTTCTAAACATTTGTACATTAACAAAAATAGATCACCCCGATGCAATGCATATCTTTGGAGTTGAAAAATTTCACGAAAACGTAAATAAACTCCACTAGTTGTAAAACTTAAACGTAAGTACTTGTTTTGGTAAATCTGAAGCAATTCAGAGAAAAAATCCAGATTCGCAAAAGTGATCTGAAATCTGAAAAAGATTGCTTTTTTTTTTGTACCAAACGAACATAAAAATGGAGAAAGTGCTCTGAGAGCGACCAATCGAACGCCACATAAATTCTCCAAAATAGTAATTTTTGTGTGTGTCGTCTTTTTGGGACGAATGGAACGACCCATAAATTGGATGCCATGTTTGTTCTACTAGCCTACTGAACAAGGCGTCTCAAGATTCAACCCCCGAAATAGGTAAAGAAAGACATTTCGTTCAACTGCTCCATTGGTCGCAAGCATCTAGGAACTGTCCTGAGAAAGGATCGCAGCTTAGGCGTTCGGATAGGTACCAACCAAAAATGATATTCAAACAATCAAATGGTTGTGAGACATGATGTGGCCACTAATTTTTATGTTAAGCTCCGAAATTACAAAAAAAAAACCGCTTCATGAGGTACCCTTAATTTTTATATTTTGCTTACTCTTCTGCACAAAAATTCTGCCTAGACAAACATTAAATAATAATAATGAAATGAATGTCGAGTGAAACAAGTAGATTCCAAGTTAGTGAAACATCTGTAACGTTCTAACTTACTTACTAAGATGATGTCCCTATGATCTGAGACTTAACCGATGGGCTTCTCCATTCTGGAGTCTTCTACTGATTAACCGCAAACTACTAGCGTTAACAAACGTCATATAATGTCTCAAGCAATCTTTAACGCATAGCAAAATTTAAATTTTTATAAAACGTAACAAGAAGTGAAGATTCTAACAGCAAATATTTATCAGATGAGTGCGACATGTTGATTAGTTTTGGAGTTCTAACCTGATTTTTCAGCTCATCAGTTGATTGCCGTGACCAAACAGGAATTATAAAAAAATGCATTTTAATCAGAGAAAGCACAAAACATTTTCTTTTATTTGAATATTAATAATATTCCATATTACACAACAGCAATCGGCAAATGTGCTTTGACAGCCAAGTGACATACCTTTTCCGAGTTGCTCATCGCAATTCCGAGAATTTACAAAATGCGCAACTGTAAACGATACGTAGGTATATCAAATATAAGTAGTCGCTTCCCCGATCCGCATATATCAATCTATTCCAATATGTAAATTGGACACAAACAAATGCATTCAATGATCTCATTAATCAACGATTTACTTTGATACCGTTTTCGTTTTAAAACAATGAATCAATATGCTAATATTTATCTGTCTGTCATCGCATCAAACATCGGTAATCGGCATTCCACTAAACTTCAAGGTAAAGGTGTATATGAGTACCTAAGTCAAATATGGCAATGCACGGAATAGATTCAATCTGTTTAATTGGACCATGCAATTAACTAAATTAAAAATGCACATTGATATTAGATGGGAAACTGAGATTTCGATTCGTTAGAGAAAATAATACTGGTTTTTGTTGATTTTAGTTAAAGAAAACTAGTGGTCTACGCTTGTGTAATTATTCACACCATTGTGTTGGCGCAGATGTCACGGTCCGGTAGAGGTAGACTTTTAACGCTTTGATGTTATGGCAGTAGCCTCTTGTGGTTTATTGCTTTAGGGGTTTCTATATGTTTATCTCGCACGAGATGAATGCTCCGTGTTCATGTAAAAGATGAGGTTTGATTTGTTTTAATGCACTTCTATGGCTGCTGACAATTAAAGCTGCGCGGTGAAGTTGTATAAAAAAAACATCATTCAAATAAAAATCAAGTATACGACCGAGTCGCTTTTCGGCGCAATGGAGACTTCAAAAGAACGCAAAAATAAGCAATAAATTGTATTATCCTCCTTTATTGGCACAAATTAATGGAATGTTGTATAAATGGGAAACATTGGAAAGGAATTGAATGTTGGTTATCGACAAACGAATGAAAGCTGAAAACCATTGAATTCATTTTTACTTGGGTTATTTTACTTGGTTTTTACTTGCAGGTCATTTTATTGACATAACAAATATAAAATATATGAATTTTGCGTTTTCCGAACGGCTGAATTAATAAGATTTTTCCGGACGAGCATATTTTCGGGTGTTTGGAATATGTTCACAAAGTATAATACTTCTTTTGAGGATTTGATAAAATTTGACATCAGTTATCGATGCTTTTAATTTCTTAAATTGATATTTTGTGAACTATTTACGTTTAACAAACGAATTATTATGTTTACAGCAAAAACAATGCTAACAAATAGTTTTGTATATTTTTTGGGTTGTGGTTGGATAAAATAAGTTTGATTCGATTCCTTCTTAAACAAGGAACGGTCTCCTAAATTGGAGTCAATTTGACATCAGCTACTCTAAACGTATAACAGAAAACGCGGACCAGATCGAAGGCAAGTATGGGGATGACATTGTGTTGCGTTGGGAGCAATGTACTGGAGTTTTTGAATGAAATCTTACCATTGTTTGCCCGACTTTCATGAAATGAGTCGTCTGTCACATTTGTGCTATAAATTGGTGTGAATTTAGTTTGGTCCAACGATTTCCTAGTTCCCTCTCCTGTAGTAGTATTTAGGTACTGAAATTCCACTTTACTAAGCTTTGCTGAAATATATGTTTCCTAAAACACGCCTAATATGTATAAACAAAATTCTATTCCATTAATGTACCACATGAGGAATCGTCCAAAATAGGAAATGAACGAACCAAAATAATAAAATGTTCGATCGTAATATGTAGTTTGTTTCCAAGGAACCGGAATTCGGAATTCGTCTTTTCAGTGGAAATCCAGCAGCTGGTAGCCCAAATGTTAATAGCAAGTGAACGTTTGCGGTTTTCTTGCATTTCGGAAAACAGGATTTATAATTACATTTTCTAATTTTCAAGTCAATTTGCTGGAAAACAGCTTTCAACAAGTTGCAGTTTCGTATATACCTAGTTACAATGTGCCGAAAGATAAAGATAAACTGAATGCAGTATTTTTAACTGCCAACGACTTTCGTTTCCGAAAAGTGTTTAGTCAATTCTTTATATAACTTGCAGCGCCCTCTTATAACCACCATACCAAGCAATACTGGCAGTTCTCTGTGAATTCTGGTACAATATACTAGCCCGAACCGACCTAGTAAAGAATATATTTTTTAGTACACCCCGAAACATTTTCGCTGTCGCCTGCATACAGTTTTCGGTTTTGCAAATTAACTCTTTCATCGGTTTTTATAAGCAAATTAAAACTCATAAAATTTAGAAAAAAAAAGTTACAAATTAACAGTGTTTGCTAGTTTGTCATTTTTAAATTGTTAGGAACCCGTTTTGAAGGTGTCAAGTGTTATTAAAGAAACTAATAAAAACCATAAAAACCATCCATCAAAAGTACTCGGTACAAGCAAATACGATTTCCCATCGTTGTTTTGTATCCTCTTCCCCTTGTTTTCATCCAAAATTTTGTCATTTTGCCTCATTTTCGTAAGTGGTTGGATAATTTTTTCATTCGTTTCGCCGACAACCTGAGGTGGAAAAATTGATTAATATAATTTTTTTTTGTCGTTTTTTCTCTTCTCCAAAGTAAAAGAGAATAAATAAAGATTTTCGCCGTCGCATGTGGAAGCAAGTGAGACGAACATAAGTAAAAAAATAATTCCTGAGCGGGAAGTGTTGTGAGTTGAATAGTGACAGCAATAGTGATAATTGTTCCCGTTAGTTAGTACTCAATCGGCGGCCACGAGCCGGCAAATGGGTGGTGGTGTCATGCAGTGCGACTAGGCCGAATATATCCCATTTCACGACGAGTGTTAACGTGAAGTGAATACGGCTATAGTATTGTTGTGGTGCGGTTTTCTAATTTTTCACCCCACTTCCACCGGTGTGCAGTGCACTTGTACGAGGAAAATCGTACTAGATTGTTGAACTTCTGTGTAACTGAAAAAGGATTTGCTGCAGTTGGGAAGAAAATTTGACGGGAGTGCATTATTGTATAATTTTTGTGATTTTTATTGCAACAAATTGTTGTTCACTTGTGCTAGTTAATTGAATTAATTGTTTTTGGATATCCCTACGCTAAAAGCAAAATGATGGATCCAGCAGATTTGCAGTCGTTTCTATCGAAAGTCGAAGGGGGTGCGGTTGGTGTTGATCTCTTTAAAATTGGCCAGAAACATCATGATGATCATGCACGTAAGTTTGATTGAATGATTGGAACATGAACCTAATAATACATGAAACATTTGATAGTTTGGTTAGGATAAACGAGAACAATTTGTTTGACCTTCATTGTTTCCAAAAAAAAAGCGTGTTTACATCAAATCTTATTTTTAACAAACCCCTGGAACATGCAGAAAGCTTATTTTTAGTCTAAGAAAAATGCATTCAAGTGCAAGTCCATAAATAAGTGCACCAACATCAGTTGCTCAAATAAAATTATGTCGACGCCTGCACTGGAATTTGCATTCTTTTCATTTTAAACTGAAAAAGGAAAACTGAAAGTGTGTCATCCACAGTTCATACCTACATGATGATGGCCACGAAATGTTTTCGCTTTAAAAACCCTTTTTTTCCCATGGACAAAGTTTTAAAATTGAAAAATCGATAAAGTGGTGTATATTGCAGAGTGCAACGGTGTATGTTCCTAACCCACACATGAAAAGTAGTTACAGCTTAGAAAAGCGTTTAACAGAACTAATGCACGCGTATGTATATTCCATATGCTTATTTGAATAGAAGTTCAGAAATATGGAGCAACCTAAATTATGTATAATTAGGTAAAATGGTTGACTTTATCAAAAAGATAGTACACCTTTTACTTTGTGGTGTTCTCCATCAGGTTTTAGGGCAATTAGCAAACAATACGAGCGATGCAGTAGATATAACAGTTTTTACAAAAAAAAATGGACGTTAGTTTACAATCTAGAAGATACCCGGTGTTCTTAAAATAAACCAACGCAAGTGACAAACTTTTTTAGGATGCAGCTATATTTGAATTGTATAAAAATGCTTTCTGCAGTCAATTTGTTTTAAACTTTATTATTTACTTTTTGTTATACGTTCCATTAAATGTGACTGTTAACCAACCTCAAAATATACCGTACACCAACCCACCGTTGATCAACTGAATTCTTCCTGTTTAGTGATTGGAAAGAACAACAAGCACAATGGAAACTTCCGGGTGGCCTTGGACATTGAAGACTGCTTGGACCGATTCTACGGGGGGTACTACTCTGGTAAAAATCGATTTTTAATGTAAACTCTACTCTTTGTTTAAATTCATGTTAACTACTTACAGACTGGGCATGTGGAGGACAGTGGAACCGGGCTTATCAATTCGTCCAGTTGTTGGCCAGTGCCTTTAAGCATGCGCATGTAGAAGTGATTGCATTCTTTGATGGAACTCTAAAGAAAAACAAGAAAAGCACCTCAGAATGCAATGACTTTCGCCAGAAAACGATCTCAGTAAAATGAACAATAATTCAAAACTATGAAGATGTAATCAAACTATTTCTATTAACAGGTTTTGAAACACATTCGTATGATTGGAACTCCACCACCGAAAATTTGGTGGTTACCGCCTTCCGGCATTAAGACAGTCCTCCGAAACGCTCTCAGGAGTGTACACATTCAAATCGTAAGCAAGTAAACTTTGCACAGTGACGAGAAACTTTAGAGCTCTTTTACTTTTTGTGTAGATTCAAACGGTGAACGACCACACCATGGAAGTTATCGAGTACTTTCACGAGCAAAAACTTGACGCCATTTTGGGCCTTCACCCCGATTATATAATAGCGAATACGACGCGCTACTTCAGCTCCCATGACCTGCGATTATCCTACAAGGGAGCCCTCGAGACCAAAGAGTTTATGATTTCTAAGCTGTTAGCCTCATTGAGCCTGACCGCTGACCATTTGCCCTTTGTTGCGGTCTTCTTGGGCGGTTACATCCTAATCGATGACGCTAAATGGAAAGTGATCTACGAACGACTGAAGATCGATTCTAGTCTCGACTTTGAGGGGCGAATTCGGAAGATTGCCGAAATCGTAAGAAACTCGCCAACAACTGATATCGATGAGTTCATTAAGCATCTCAGTCTTGCTGATTGCGAGAAGGAGATCAAGGAATCGCTCGAGTACTACCAGCGAAAGGGTAAGTTCTCAGCCAAGAAATATCAAGGTTCTAAGAAGCGCAACGAGCTGATTAAACCCGTTGCTGTGACTGATCCTCCGATGCCATTTGCTTCGGAGACAGCGGAGAACGACGAAGCGGCCAAGAAAATTCTAAGCTATGTTGTTGCTAAGGAGGAGGAGGTTGAGGTTGAGGAGGGCGCTGCCAAGACAACTGGTGGCGACAAGCCAAAAACCGAAGAAAAGGAGAAATCTGTTGTGGTGGCAGCGGTATCAGCACCCGCAGCAAACGGTGCCAAATCTGTACAGCCTTTTGTGTACACCCTGCCGGCCGAAGTACTGAAGACCTCGCTAAATCGTCACCAACGTGGCATCATGGATCCCAAAATCTATCAGCTTCTGATCAAGAAGGAGATCATCCTCTCCCAAGTACTCGAGGACGAACAGTACCGCGAGATTCCATCTGTCCATCTGTTTTATCGGCCAGCGCGACAGATGATCTACGCTATACTGTTCAACTTGTACCACCAAAAGTATTTGTGTTCAAAGAGGAATGGCAACGGCGGAAACGATTCCTCCGAGAAGCCGAACAAGAAGGAAAATAAAAAGGAGAAAAAGGAGGCCGCTGCAGCAGCGGCTGCTGGGCAGAAACCACCCGAGATCCAAGTCGCCGAATGGGTTTGGTCTCCGCAAAATGAGTACAAGAAGCCAGCGTTGGTTAGTGCAACACCTCTGCCATGGGCTGTACCAACAATCCAGCGGCTGTGGTTCGGAATGGCATTTGACGATAAGCAACGTCGTATGCGGGCGTTTTTGACAATTATGCGATCCGACTCGCCGCTGATGTTGAACCGTGGCTACGTGCCACAGCACATGCTAGTGATGGCCTGTGTTCTGAGGTACATTGTGACCAGCCCCGACCGGAATATACTAACTCGACAAGAACTGGATGCATTCCTTGCAACGGCATTTTCTCAACAACTTCCAATGGTTGAGAACACACAAGAATTGGTGGTGAGTATTTGGACGGCCTTACAAGTGAAATCAAATGTGATTTTGCTCTTCCATTGCAGTTACCAGGTGTGCACTTGCGCGGTGTCTATCTTGCTACGTTATTTATGCAAGGCGTTGAGACTGCGTCGTTGGCAAACGATGCATGTGGTGTACCTTTGCCATGGACCATGATCAATCCGTGGCTGTTCTTCGATGGCAAACTGTTCCATCTCAAGCTGAAGATGTCCACATACGTGTCGACGATACGTGAACTCTGTGATGATCATATTGAAATTGTATTGAAGATTGAGCGATTCCGCAAGGCCATTTTGGAGGACGTAGAACACTTCTTACTGCCAGCTGCTCATATGGGTGAGTTCGATTGGCTGTAGGATTGAGTAACGATTGGCTCCTTCAAAAGCTACAACACATCGCTGGGTCTTCTCCGATATCTTTGACTAATATCTCTCTCTCGCTGTTTCTTTCTGTTGCAGATCCAATGTACAGGCCAGGCTTTTTGCCACAACCCTCTCTACCACTGCAAGCGTTCAACAAGAACGCGGTCGCCGCAGCTGCTTCATCCATTCACCCTCTGGCTGCCGCTGCCAATGCCAACAATGCAATCTTCTACAATCCACAATCGCAATACTTTGCTCTCTCGTCAGCTCTGCTCGGCCGAGAAGCGGTAACCGGCGTCAATCCACCATCGAATGGCGGCCGCAACCGCAATCAAATGGGCAACCGCAACGGTCAAAACCGCAAAGGATATCAGCTCAAAGTCGGAGGTTAGTATAAAGTAGACAAACTTAGAGGATCAGAATTTCAGTCGAAAATAGTTTTCGTCTCCTTAAATTTTGTTTGCATCGATGCGCGTAGTTCATTTTAGTTTTCGGTTAATGAAAATGAAAACGAAACTCCCTCTTTCAACCTCCAGAGACTTTTTGTTTTGTTGCACCTCCCGCCACTCACATTCACCGTAAATATCCCGCATCATTGTCCCATAATCCTCCTGAATTATCACTTGAATACAAAACAAAAAACCTCGAAACTGTTTGTTTGATTAATTTTGCGAATTGTAGGAATAGTTACAGGTTCATGGGCCGGTGGAAATGCAGCCGCCGCCGCAGCAGCAGCTGCTTCCCGATCGCTGTTTGGACCACTCGGTGGCGGCAATCGTATGGTGGCCGGTGGTCATCGTTTGAATAACAACTTTGCAGCACGCATCGGTTTGGGTGGTAATCGGGCCAATAAAACAAGTGTAAACGCACGCTTAAACCGCAACGCGAATGGTGGTTCGGGTTCGTTGAGCGCTGCCAATCGTGGTCTATCGCGTGCGTTCGGTAATAAAGTGAATTCACGTAATCGCAATCGCAACAAACGCAAGGATAATCGCAATAAAAATCAGGCCAAGAACAAGAATCCCGAGGGTGAAGAGCAAAAGTCGCCAGATTCTAAGGAAGATGGGGTGACAGAAGAAGCCGCTACCGCCGAAGAAGCTGCAAAAGTTGAGTCGCCGCCTGTTGTCGTAGCAGTGTCAACGAAATTCACATCATCCTCCTCCCCAGTCGCTACCAAAACCTCTACCAAATCCACCACTAGTACCACCAACACAACAACAACCACAGCCTCCACCAAAACCTCACCATCTTCATCTTCATTGCCATTAAAATCTGCAGAGACCACTGCTGCGAAAGTAGATAAAGCAAAAGAAAAAGTTGTAACCAAGGGAGAACCTTCAACAACATCCCCACCATCATCATCATCGTCGTCTTCGTCGTCGACCTCACCATCAACTACGGCCAAGGCCACCACAACCAAAACCACCACCGCCGCCAAACTAAAATCATCGGCCCAAGAGGAGACCATCATCGAAGCTGTCCTGGATCAGATCGGCGCCCTTACAATGACTGAGGCTGAACTCAAGAACGAGTTAGTCGCCTAAAAAAACTGAAAGTGAACCAACAAAACCAAATACGATCCACTCAGGATCCACACAACAGAAATAACGAAAAATGTACGTTTGTTTGCCGACTATGATTTGTCTTCTAAAGTGAAAATGTTTAAGTTACAAGTGCTTGTGTGAACGAAAAAACAAAACCCAACAACAGATCAATAACTGCGCAAACATGTTTCATTAGATAGATAATCCCCTTAAATGCTTTTCTTAAACACTCACACACATCCAAACACCTTTAGTTTTGATTTGAATTCGTTGCTATGCTGCACATTATTGAGATCGCTAGTTTTTTCTGTTCTTCCTTTTGCGATGCCAATAGTTTTTGAAAAGAATATAGAAACCCTGTCCTGTTTTTTGTTGTATACAAACAGTAATATAATCCACACAATCATACACATTCTCCCACTCAGACTGTAGAACTTAATCAATAAAACTTTTTACAACTTTTTCAATTTAATGCGCGCGTGCTCTGCTGCCACCCACAAAAGTTCGGCCCTGCTCCAATCGCATATAGTTACTCAATGTGAGTACAAAAATGTCCAACTAAATCTTAACAGCATCCACAAAAAAAATAATAAATCGCATCTAAAATATTTTCAATGCTTGCAAAGGCCATTTTGCCCATCATTACTGGGGTGACAAAGGAAAGGAGGAGGAGGAGGAGGATGAGGAGGATGGAGATGGTGGTGAAAGACGAGTGACTAAAATGATCACGATCAGCTTTGTTTGCAACGCCGCCCCTTTTCTTCTTCTAAACGCTTTCAATACCTAACTATCGCAAGTCGAAAATAAAAAAAAATATAAACCTAAATGAGTGCACCCTTCCGAAACAAACTTTACCAGAAAAGTTTTTTAAAGTTTCTAACTTCTCCCTGCAAACATTAAGGCAAACTAAACGTCAAAACAATAAGACCTTACGCGCGAAATGAAAACCGTGAATAAATTAAAAATAAGTTTTGTTTCCCTTAGACTATAAGTCTAAATTTAAAACAAGCAAAAAATCGTAGCACGTAGTGAAAAAATCAAGTATTATTATTAAGATCGATAAAAAGCAAAAAAGTTGATATATCCTTAAAGAAAAAAAAAAAAAATGGAAGAATGTGAGTTAAAAATAAAATCTTGTTCGTTTTTTGTTTGTTTCCTTATTATTTCAGTTTAAAAGAAAGGCATGTTTCAAAAGTAATCTCAATATACAAGTAAAATCAGGAAAAGTTGCGCTTATTTTCTTGACAGACACGAACAATTTGTCGTGGGATACGAATTTAGATAAAGTAAACGTAAATAAAAAGGATAAACATTTATATTTTAGTATTTCGCCTTATTTTGTGATAAAAACAAAGAAAACTATTTAAAATTATAACAAAAAGTGAATGAACAGTGGTAAATTAAGTGAAAGTAAATAATTACAAAAAATAAAACAAATGTGTGGCATTAAATAAGCAGAAACAAATTTAATAATTACATTTCGATCGTTTCGAATTTTTGATTCTAAAACCGGACTTACATAACAAAAAAAAAAAAAAAAAATAGAAAGATCATTAACACTTCAGTGCAAAGAAACGCAATCGATTGACTGATGCAGATTTGACGCCGCCTCATACAACATGGTAAATATCACTCACACATATTGAATAAATTAGCAAAAATATTCCTAAAATTCACGCAAGAAGTAGTTTTGATAGAAGGCGCAGTTTTTCAGGTTACAGTTTACAGTTTTCAGTCATTCTTACGTATGGAGTTGTGGGTTATGAATGAAATAGCATAAATGACCTAAACGGCTTTTCTGACGCAGACACACTCTTTTGACAACATTTTCCATTACCATTTGGCATACAGGTGGCTGACTTTTATTGATACACCGCTCAATTTGGTCCTTTATGGCGTGGGCTTCTTAACAAACCTAATAGCATGTACTATTCTCTGTTATTTGACAGCAGTTTATCATGATGAGTTCGAGAATCGCATAATGAGTGCTCGTGAAGTGATGAAATAAAAAACCGCTGTGAAAACTTAAATGATAAATTATTTATCACTTCACAGATTGGGAATTGACCTCCAGTATCAATTTTAAAGAAGAGCGTTCCTATGACGCATTTCTATCTTAAAAATCAATCGTGCATTTGCTGTACTCCTAACTCGACGGTTGATCAAGTTGAAGTACGAACATTGCAATGTGTAGCTGCCAAACCCTCATTATTTTTAAAACATTGCTCAACTAAGAAAAGGGGTTTTTCTCCTGCGTTGCGCTTCATTTTTAATAACCCTGATCTGTCGGCAACTGTCACACTGTCTTCTCTTTTGCGTAAGCAGCACTTAACCGTATAAACGGGGCAAAATAAAAATAATGCGCCAATTGTTACAAAAACCCTTTATTCAATAAATATCACAACCACTCGTTTTGTGTGAGTTTTTCATTTTTGGAACGAATGGAAGGTTTCTGCAATTTTGGTCCTTTATGGCGTGGGCCAATTGAGAAGCTCTTTCATGACACATTTATACTCTGGGATGTTTGTCAGACGTTCGCGACAGGTGGCGCAGTGAAAAAATCCTTAAGTTGGAAATTGTTTTTTTTTTTTTTCGGGATTCGAACCTGAGACCCCTCGCTTTTCATTTTTTAAAAATATAATGAAAGCTTACGTTTGTTTCAAAAATTCGAGCAGAATATGAATTATTTTGGTGATCAAAGTTTCAAAAACGATATCGTTTAGACGAGCGTTGATATGCGGATTCTGCTCCCTGACATTTGAAGTCTGGTTCAAAGAAAGAGTACAAAGATATAATTTTCTTCTAGACTCTATAAAAGCCAAGTGTGTCGGTTACTTCAACCTGACCTAATTTATTCGCGGTGCTTCTTTTCTAAAAATTTTACTTGGCTTTCTTTTTAATCAGATAAACATAAAAATAAAAATAAAAATGAGCTTGTAAAGAATGTATGTAGCGAAGAAAAGTAAAATGAAGACAAATGTCACCAAATTCCCTTTCACTTTTTGGGCGCCCGCCCACCCAAAAGTCATTATCAACTTTTGTTCGACCCTCTTTGCAATTTTTTCATTAATAAACTTTTAGATTGTCAACTGGTTACTCAGCAGTTACGTCAAAAGCTAACTAACATACTCGTGCAAATTTGTTTTATAATACGGGGGTAATCATTGCATTTGATACTGGTCCGTAGGTCCGTAGTGTTAGTAAGTCGTCACGCTCTCGAGAAGTTATAATTTCCAACATATTCGCATGCCTTCCTGACATTTCATTTCGTGAAATCTAAATACTCCTTATCCATCTAGGCTCATCAACTGATCAAATAAAATTCCATAACTATCAAAGTGAACACATAATGTGCCCTACTCAACAACTATAACAAAATCAACACGAATGGCTAGTGTCCCACGCTTATAACTCCGTGGTGATAAAATTACAAACAAAAATACACACCTATGTGTACTATGAGAAACATTTTTGTTATTTAAAATGTGCAAAAATAAAAAATAAAAGAAAATCTTTTTTATGATCTGTGATGTTATAAATGTATTTTTATATATATTTGTTAATTATATTGTTAAACAAAAAAGAATCATATATATATAATTATTGAAATGACAAAAAGGAAATAAATTTAACTGGTAAAAATACAAAACAACAACAACAAACAACAACTAAGTATTTTTCCAAAGAAAACAATTACAAACTAATGTTAAACAACAACACAACAATAAAAATAAAACAATTGCATCAAATGTGATTGAGATTTAAGTTTATATAAAAACAAAATGTTATTAAACTATTTTATGATTATATAAAATTGTAATAAGAGAATTAAGATCTGAAAGAAAACAAAATAATATATTTATATTTAAATAAACAAACAAATATATTAATATTTATTATATTCTTTATATAGAAGAAACAAATAAAAATAGAACAGAATATCGAAATAGAGCTGAAGAGGAAGAAGATGATTCTAAGAATATCTTATGTTTAAGCGTATTAGCAAATAAAAAGAATAACAAATTCAAAACCAATATGGAATCAAAAGAGAAAAGTTTGTTAGGACAACAACAAGATCGAATCTTAACATGTATGACTGCATCTGCCCAAAAATAAATAAAATAAAATAAAATAAAAGAAATAAAACGTATGGTATATTAATTTATGAAACGAAAAGAAAAGAATGAAAGAATTTCTATAAAAATAAAATAAATAAGCAATGTCAAGAATCAGTAAATCAATCTAAAGTACAGGCCACATATTTCACACGAAAACCAAAACAAAATGGATCTAGCAGAGCTAAGTTCATAGCAACAGCTGATTAACTGTAACAGCAGACAAAAAAGTAAAACTTACTTATATAAAATATATATTGAATTGTATTTAAAGGATAAAATGTGTAAACGGTTTTTTGTTTATTTTTGTTTGAAATTTTTAAGACAACCTCTATCCAGCAGAATATTAAGAGAAAAACAAAAAATAAAAAACGCAAATATTATGAAAGTTTAACGTGACTAATGAAACACTTATCTATTAACAGAAACAAATAGGAAACACACTTTTAAGAATTTTAAAGTAAAATGTAAGAATAAATTCTTGTTTTAGTTTTCCTTATTTTTATCAATGCCGCACACAAATTTAAGAGAACAAATCGCCTCTGAAAGTTGCAAATTTCACCCAAAAGCAAAGGTAAAATCAACTTGTATTTTAAACGTATTAATATTAAACAAAAAATATATTTATGTAGTGAACTGCGAAAAGTGGGAGCTGTCAAGTTATTAAACAATATTTACCCATAAACGGCAAACTTCGTTGGCAAAATGTCCTCCGAGTGTCAATGTTTTAAAATGCGGGAAAAATTAACATATTTTAATTTGCCCCCTAAAGCTGACAGCGGTTTGATGTTTGTTTTAAAAATCGTTTCTAGTTGAGAACTTGGTTAACAACAAGGGCCGTATCGTTTATCGAACAATTTTATTATATGAAACTAAAAACGCCATCATCCGATGATCAAGTAATGAGTTCGAATTAGAAACGCTGAAAAGTTGTTGTCAAATTCACTGAATTGTTCCACAAATTAATGACACATTTGACTGTAATTTGGCATGATAATTGAATTCAAACAATTCGCGCACAAGCTTCAGTTCGCTCGCAAATCAACTAATACCCCTAGAAATGCACATTCGCGCACCCTTAATTTTTGTGCACCTATTACACACTTTTGTAAGGAAGTGGAGTCACTTTTGCATTCTTGTTGGCAGCCTGGATAAATTAAAGCGTTCAAGTTAAGAGATAACCAAAATGGGATTTCGTGGTCGAATGTGGCAAAAACCAACGTGTGCGATGCAGTCGAACATTTCCAGTAGAAATTTCCCAGGGGAAATGTGCGAACACATTGCCAACAACGCTTTTTGCAACATTCGACCTAATATGAGAGCGGTCGAATGTAAGGGGTAAGTTTTTTAATGTGCGCATTTATAATAAGTCAAGTTTTTGCGCTCATGGCAGCACTATCAATTAAGTTCCGGAACCTGCTGCGAGTTGATGCATTTTTAAACCAGTGTTAGGACGACAAAAGAGAGACTAGCAAAAATAAAAGTCATAAAGCACTCGTCTCTACTGTTTTCTTTAAAATACGTTATCCCAGATCCCAATCGGAATGAAGCTTACCTAATCACTAACGCAACTGCAGTCTGACATTTGTTTAAATGTTGTGCAGGTGTTCTTGTTTTTAAAATTAAAATAACAACACTTTCCCCACTTGATGTCGCGTCAGTCACTATGTAACATTTTTACAATAAAACTTGAAAAAAAAGAAAAGTAAAACTAATTTTAGATAAGATTTTGAAAACAAGATTTGTAAATAAATGTTTAAACGCGCTGGCGGATTCTATTCGTTTTTGTTATCGAAAGTGCTCGCAATAAACAAAACTGAGAAAGAAACTGTTCTTTTACTTTCGATGGTAAAGTTACAAATTAACGAATGAGGGAATTTTCTTTATACTATAATTTTTGTTTTTATCTTTATTAAAGTAGGATTTAATGGTTTAAAAAAAAAGAAACAAATCCAGATATTAAACATTAAATAGAGATTCACTAGAAGTTAAATAAAATAAGTAATGTACCCAAGTAAATGTTTTAATTTTTAATCCCAAAACGAAACAAAAACGATGAAAGAATCAAACAAAACTCTTAACGTATTGAAAAGAGTTTAGTTTTATTGATGGTGCTCCAATGTGTGTTGGGCTTATTCAAATATGACGGCAGAAGTGTCAGCTGTCAGAACCTGAAGACACACGTACGTAGACTTTGCTAATTTGAAACAGAAAAGTCAATATACATATTCGTAAATTTGAATCTATTCGACCGTTTTGAATTCGAACATGACAACGGAACGCTTGATATTTTATAAAGAGGTTACAACATATCGCTGTTTCAATGTATTATTGAAGCACTGGTGCGTCGGAATTCAGAAATCTATAATATGGACCATGGTGAAAAATTCAACTGGTTCTAAAGTGCAAACTTATTGTCATATTGCCTTTTTGCAATTACAGAAGCATTGCTAATTAAATTGCTTTTAAAATGTAGAAAGCAACCTGAAAACGCATTGTAGTTTCGTTTGCACCAAGTCTATTGTAGCCACCGAATTCATTTTTGCTCTTTATTGAACTTCATTTGCTGCATATTCATTGATTGCCTAAGCGTTAAGCTTTTTCGAAACCCCAGGAGAATAAGTTTTGAAATGCTCTTTAGTTTTAATGAAACTAATTCTTGTCCTTAATCACTTTTCGTTGTCATCAACCATTATATAGCAATTTGTTTTGGAGAATGACATTTCCTCCCTTTGGTGTTGCCATTTAATATTACTATAAAAATGCAATACATAAGCTCGAGGAATATTTTTATACAGAGTAAATAGGACCTTGAATAAAATTGCTTGTATGAGAAGGAATTTCTCATATTTGTTCACATTTCTCTTTGAAGTTTTTGTCTAAAAACTGAGTAAAGTCGGAGCACCATCACTTAAAAATCTATTAAATAAAATATCCAATGTCACACATCCTTACTAAATATTCACAATAAAGAATTCTATTTGTGTATTCAAAACGACCCCATGCAAACAAATTTCAAATTGCATGTTGAGGGTAACAACACAAGAAAAGTAAAAAAAAAATATATATATATAATTTTAACTTGCAAACTTATTAAAAATATTCATACATATAGTTGGTAAATAAAATAGCATTGATATAGAATCATTGATGAATTTTAAATTAAGTACTTTCCGTTTAAATTTCGTTATCTGATTGCACCCAATTTTAAGAGTTAACAAAAAAAAAAAGCAACAACATAAAATACAATCTTTAAATATGAGTACATTTTTTATTATTATTTTTAATATCTAAGTGAAAAGGAAGTAAATATCCCCAAATCAATAAATGTATTACAATTTTTGTCACTTGGAAGAAGAATTTTATTTAATGAATATAAAAGGTGTTCTCTCTACAGATTGAATGAAAGAAACCTCGTTTCATGCGTCTGTAACATTTAAAGAAAAAAGTAAACTTTTAACGCAGCACAAGAAAATCTACTTCATAAGCAAAAGCTTGGAAATAAAGCAATTGTGTACTTGTTAAACACAATTAGTGTTTGCACTAAACATTTGATTAAAATACATACATGCTTAAATGTGCTTACATAAAAATGCAATTAAATGAGACCATTAAAGATTATTTTAAAAGTGTTTCTTTCAACTTTTCTGTGAGTGTGTAATCGATAAGTATATTTTTGGCTGTTTTTTTTTTTGAAACCGTTTCAAGTCTTCATCAAAAGAAATTGATCTGATTTGTGTGATATGTTCTCTCTTGTAAAAAAGATGCTTTGTTGAACAATAAGCTCTAGAAAACTGTGAAAAAAATCTGGAGTGATGCTGTGCTTCATTAACGCGGGGTAAATTTATTCACTTGGAACCCTATAAGCACGCAAACACAAATGGCTTGTGAAATTCGACTCTTACCTTTTCGTTTGTGTGACTATGAAGTGAAGATGAAGTTCTTGCAATGTATGTGTTCCTTACAATGGCCAAATCAGCCTGCATACAATTTCATTTCATTTCAAATTAAAAAAAAAAAATACTTACATATTACGCATATAAAAATATTCAAAGTTAAAAAGTTCTTAAAAATCCAATGAGTTACAAGCAGAACTACATTTGTAACGACTATTTGAACCCAACATTGCAACCGTCAAAAAGTCTTTGTCAAAATAGACAAAATAAATAAATATGTATATATAAGAACTTAATTCTATTATTAAATTGCAAAAGAACACCCCTGAAAATGTCGAAATAAATTACACATTCACCAAACACGCAAGAGTATGCAAAGGCATCTACTTACAAAAAATTCCCTCATTTTTAGTTGTTTCATAGATGTAAAGAAATCAAATATAAAACAAATATTACTGGTAAGAGATGCGATAATGTACGAACCAAGAAATAATATATCTAAATATTATATTCTTGTTTTATTTGAAGTTCATTAATTTTTATTCTTCGTTTAAATTTAAAGTTGTTTTATATTTAATACATATATGCAATACATTTTCAATATATTTACTACTTTTAAGCTTACATTTTAACGTATAGTGTGCTGTTAAATGGAAAACAAACTTTTGTTTTATAAAATATAAGCAAACAACCAACATACACATTAAGCCCATTCGAAGAAAGATGATGCTTTTAAAAACAAAAACAAATAAATCACACAAAAATTGTTTAGGGGCAAACAAGTGAAATAAACAATTTTTTTTAAAAAATATTAAAAAAACCGCTTACAACAAGCACGATATATGCTTACATTTTCGCAAACGTTAAATATAAATGAAATAAATATTTAGCCAGTGACATAAGAATAGAAAACGTCACGAGTTCTTCTCTTTTTTTAATATATAAATGTCGAAAAGCATGCAATTTATAATCATTCTAATTTAAAAAATAAAAAAAAAACAAAAAATCTACCATTATTATTTAATAACTGCAATGCGTATATTACATTAAATTAAAAAGTATATTCATATTAACCTAAACAGAAAAAAAAAAAACGAAACAAAATATAGAGAAATCCCCTTTACACAGTTTACGGTAACGTAAAGAAAACAACACAATTAAATACTTTATACTTTATTTAATCATTTCTTTAATTTGTTCTTCATGTTTTATTTAAAAAAAAAATCATAAGCAAATGTATTGTATCTATTATTAACGTGTACTAATAATTTACCCTTTTCACGTGTAACTATTATTTGTTTTCGAATTTTACATTTTCAATTTTAACATCCACATTTTTATGCAAAAATAATCAACAACAATAAATAATTAAAAAAAATCTATACTGAGAAATGAAAGTTATTTTCGAACAGATTTTGAAAATGCAAATGTTTTGTAATAACAATTTCTACCACGAAACAGAAAGTGCTTTAAATGCTTTGTGGAGTGTGCTAAGAATTTTGTGTTTTTAATTTTTTGGTGTTAAAAGCAATTTTATCTATTCATTATAGACAAACAAAAAGTTATTAAATACAAAAATACACACAAAATTGCATGAACTTGGAAAAGCGTTTTTTAAAATATTAAACACACATTTAACTTTACATATATTATTCTATATATATATACATTTAATGGGCAGTCAGAAAAAAATGTAAAGATTTGTCTAAATCATTTATTTAAATTACAAAAAAAAAAGAAAATAGTAGATATAAAAATTGAACCAACTGGAAATGTTTAAACAGATATAATTTTGTGTTAACAAATTGTCAACCATAGTAAAACAAAACAATGTCTCTTAAATACTAGGAAACCAATACAACATTTGAAATGTTTCTATTTTGTTGGAAATTCAATTGGAAAATTCTGCAAAAATTTATTCCACACTTGAGAATTTAAATAAATGGAACGGAAGAAAATATTTGGACAAATAGATGAGGTGTGTTTTATTTCTAGTTAGACGATGGAAAAAAGCTTGACATTTTAGTGGTAAGTTTTTCTCATCAAACAAGTTGTATCGATAATCAAATATACGCCTCGTTCAAGCTATCCATTTGGTACTGCACTTGTTTGGTACTGTGTTTCTGTCAGTTTTTATATCAATAGCTGGCAATGGCAAAATAAATATAATTTAAAACGAAACAAGACGACCCACACGCTATGGTGATCTAAATCATTTAATTGTGCATATTATATAAAAAAAAAAGTAACAATATGTCAAATTTTGTTTGGGATCTTTTATTTATCCTCAAATGCCTAGATGTCACATCTGCAGTCGTCACTTGATATATCATTGAACTGGCTCTACTCGAACACTAAACTGACCAAGGGCGAATGTTCAGTGTTGATGTCACAATAGTGAGCACTTATTTGTGTGACTTACGCTGCTCAAGTATATTTATACTCGTATAGGAACGAGTTAAGCGATAAATTTCACACGGGAATCAAAGTACATATTTGACGTGACTGCTGTCTGTGAGAAAATTCAAATTATTCATAATTTGCTTGTAATAATAAAATAATAATGCTTATAATAGTTCTTTTCCTTTTTTTCTTTTTTTTCGACTTAAGGAAGTCAATTGAGCAAAAATTCGTAAGATTTAAAAGTAAAGGAACAGACCTAATTTAAATACATAAGTAGTCAGATACAAATTTGGAATTTTAACGATTTGACAGCCATTTGACAGTTGAAATTTAGGATAATTAGGATTCCACTTGGCCTATTGATGAATTTTTCAAAAATATTACTCGATTATAGCGCAAATGTAGCTGTCCTTAGATTGACAACATCGATTACTAATGGCTGTCAATCGGGACGTTCTAGAATCGAATTCAGTACAGTAAGTCGGACAATTTTGATTGACTGCAAAGCTGACAAAGATAAAATAGAATAAACATCAAACAATATCCAACTTCAAGTGCGTAGCTACACATTTCCCTCCACCACCAAACCTATCGATTTACACATCAAAGTAATACAACTCCATATATGTTGCTGTACGTCAAAGTATTGATATACGCCTCCCTGCAAATTGATGACAATGATTCGTCCCTAGCTTTTTTGTCCAACCTGCTCTCGAACATCCGTTGCTAATTGCCTGATGAGTCATACCACATTGAGTGATAATCTTGTATCTTGTACCACATTTCCATCACCTCAATTACGTATACATCTCTGTTTTCGATAGCACAGCACATTGACACAAAAGGTCACCCGAACCAACCCCCCCTTCTCCCTTTCATTTATCATTATGATGAATGAATTTATATTCCCTTGAAGGATTTTTCAATTAATAACAAAAGAAAAAAGCAAAAATCAGTTAGGAAAGGAGAGAGCAATTTATCAAATTAACTTCTTTTTATTTTTTTGATTTCAACAATAAGTTCCACATGAAGCGGGGACGTCAGCCAAACTCATGTGTGTACGATGTCGCCAGGAGTAGCGCCTTTATTTACCATGAATCAATAAACAACCTCGAGAAATGCCAAGCCAAGGGAAACGAAAGCCAACCACACTATGTTGGGTATCACATACAACAATTGCCTAACCTTGTGCATCGTCAAACATCAGATGGATTCGGTTGTGATCCTTTTCTTGGCTCGTCTGTTCGGCTGTTGCGGCTTCTGGGAGAGAGAGAGAGAATCTCCATTTGCTGATTCGAAATCGCTGGTAAGCATAAAAATGGGGAAAAAACCCGCAATAAATGAAGTAAACAAAGAACAGGGATCTCAATCGCGTCACCAAGATGAATCGATGGGGATTTATTGTGGATCCCGCCAAGAAGGCAAAAACGAAAAACTTGCCGATTGAGTACGAACGTTCAAATGGAGTACAATCCCCCTCCCCCTCAGCGTGGAAAGAATGGCCTACATTTATAATTCTTTGCCCCCCCCTCCACCGCACTTAGTGTTGTCCCTTTCAAAGCCGATTCTTGCTGTAGTCATTTCCACCGCACCGGAAAGGCACTGCCAGTTGAATGGAGTCACTGATGCTGATCGGGGTATAATCATGGCGACGGTGGGCGATAGAATAAAAGAGTATGCCTACCCCCAGGGCATTCCACCATTCCACACCCCCGCAGATACTGCGCGTCTACTACTACACAAAATGGCATATCCTTGAACTGATTTTTGCCGTCCTTTTGTCGGTTAGCGGAGTAAATGTGTGTACTGTTTATTGGCTCATGCATGCATATGTGGATAGCTTCCATTACAACAGCATCCCGTTGCTGTAAATATGGCAAACGTTATTTTCGGTCTGCGTCCGGGATATATAATACTAATGCTGAACTCTCTTAAAGTAAGACTCATGAATGTTGACGGTATTGTTTGGTGTGTTTACTTGACATAGCACAGCACGATGTTCCAGTCCTTTTCGAACCGACATGCCGGTGATGTTGTAACGGCTTCAATTGTTTTCGAAACAATGTCTTTCATATGGTTTCTGTGTATAAAAAGGGACGACGACGCCTTGTACAGATTATTTAACGGGTAAAAAGGGCATTAGTGTGTTGTCTGAGCTTTTAAGTGCAGGATGTAGTAATTATTTTGTGAGGCAAAGCGATTATCCCTCTTGCATTCATTTGGATGACATCCTTTCTGCGTATGCAGGTGAAAGTCAATGCTGAAGAGTAATGCAATCCCAGGGAGGTTTTGTATGAATAAAAGAGCAGAACTATTGTACTGATGAGGGATGGATTTTTTTTATTTGTGTTATTCGATACGGATTTTGGGGGGGATAAAGCATATTGAAACTAAAGCGTACAGAGGAATGACCTGGTGAGCGTTTTGGAGTGGAATAATTCTGACAGAGCATTATTAATGTATGACAGGAGGTTGGAGTGGAGAGTGGTGCGATGATAATCCACCCACATCAAGTAAAGGAATAAGCGACATGAGAGGTAACAGAATATATTAAGGAAATCCCTCGAAATTGTACATCATCCATAAACGCAATTTTGCAAACACTACTAGGCTTTTGTAATCTGTCAAATCGATCAAATAAACGCACATGTATGCGACCTCATTGAAAGGTGAACATTTTTCTAATTTGCTTTAACTTATACCCGTACTCATAATAATTTTCGTTTTCCGAGTATTTATGGAGTTTCTGAGATGTAAGGAACAGCCATAAGTGAGTAGGTACATTTTTCGAGCGAAGAACTGTTCATAACCTCAACGACTGGTAAAAAGTTCTACATATAACCACCATCAGCCACTGCGCCTACAGATGATTTAAAAAGATGTTAATTCGCTGTTTCCTCTAGAGGTTGTAACATGGGCACCGATTTTTGCTCTCGATCTGTCAAATTTTAGTTAGGCTAAACTTTTGAGCAGACTTTTTGTGCAGTGGGGTACAATATTCGTTTAAATTGAACTTGAAATGAGAAATACTTAAGTCTAGTCTGTTGTTCCAGCTTGCGGGCTAACATGTAGTGCTTCTCAGATGTTTTTCCCTACCATGTTGCTTAATTTTGACAATCGAAAGTTTAGCAGAAAGTGGTAGTTTTGATCCTATTATACTTTACTTCTCCGCATCATCAACTTAATTTTGAAAGAGCAAGTGGATTAATTCCTCTGTCAAAATTAAGTTGCGAACAAATTTAATTTTCATTTATTCGCTAGCTTACATTTTTTGGAGAAGAGGTAGAGTAGCCTAATTGCGCCCTCCAGTGGCCGCCCACCTCTCAAAAAAGTCGTTGTAATTATTGAATTTTATATAGTTCTCTTTTGAAGTTTTTGGTCCTAAATTGTTTTCTTAAACTTCTCCATTAATGTGTCAAAATTCTTGTTGCGAGGCTCAGTCGCTATGGAGAAATCAACTCATTTGACTTGTGCTCTATCGGGGAAGGTTTTTGTGTGAATTTATTGTCAAAACGTTAGTGAAATTGCTTTCGGAATTAGTGTTCTTTTGTGAAAATTTTATGGGTAATTGTTTTCAAACGTTGTTTTTTTAATTTAATTTTCTTTTGTTTATTTTTAATAATATAAATATTATTTTTTCTTAACTTTTCTGTAATAAAACAGTTAAATAAAAAATATTAAACAATTTAAGCCCGATCTTTACTGGATGGCCAAAGATGGGACAAGAGATGGCCGGAAACTGGAAACAAGGGGTCGGCCACTGGAAAAAAATACTTTATTTACTAAAACCTAAATAAACAATTTTCTGATAAGAATATTTATTTAATTTATTTAGAATTTAATAAAGAATAATTTATTTTAAGAATTATTCGCAAATATTAATATTTGTTGTTACTGTGATATATTTTATGAAGAAAAATCCTCAAGGGGCCGCCCACTAGCGACTCTATACCCGACTTCTTGTACAGCTATGGGTACAAATTTATTTTGAACTACGTGCTGCTCGGCTCAAATGCTTTGCTTAATTTTATCTATGGCCTTATTTTTTGTATAAGGGGTCTAATCAGACCCCTCTTTCCCAGTGGGCACTTTGGGCAAGTGTCCAGGGCCCCGCGATCGATAGGGGCCCCCCTCAGATCAAATACAAAGTCCCAAGTTCCTCTCTGATCACAAAACTTACATAATTCGAAGAAATCGACCCTAATTTACTGACTACAATACTAACTTACTAGCTTTTACATGCGAATAGCTATTCTACTCTCGCCCAAAAGTTAGGCTTTCTGCCAAAGAAAGAAACCCAGAATCTGACTACAAGGACCTATCTCAAAGAACAAAACGCAGGAGTTCTCGCCAGAATTTCTTTGATGGCTCTGCGCCTCAGCCCAACTGAATGGAAGAGAGAATTTTAAAATAGAAACCTTTCTTCCCATAATTGATACCCCCAGCGTTCATTTAAAACAGCGATTAAGTTCGTTTACGAATATCAGTAAACGTTTTGATTTATTTTTTCGCTTGAAAACTCTGAATTCTGAAGAGTTGAACAAAGAATTTGATGAATTTTATTATGAAGATGTTAATGTGAAAGAGTTAGAAATAGAATGTTTGCATTTAATACTTGAAAATTTTTGACAATGAAAATAAGGATTGTATATTAAAAATATATCAACTTTTGAAAGCAAACAAAATTGAAGACACATTTCCAAATGTAGAAATCGCATTGAGAATCTTTTTAAGCATGATGGTAACTAACTGCAGTGGGGAACGCTCCTTTTCCAAACTAAAAAGAATTAAAACCGAATTGAGAAGTACAATGCTTCAAGAGAGACTAACCAGTTTGTCGATAGAATCTGATGTGCTAAAAAGCAAAGATTTTGAAGAAGTGATTAACGATTTGCCCATCTGAAATCTAGAAGGGTTCCTCTGCAAATAACATAGATTTTTAAGCACTAACCTGTAAATGCTAAAAGAGTTACTTTTGTGGACTATAGTACGTTTAGCTATTTGTTTCATGTGATTGTTAATAAAAATAAATATTTAACCTTGTTTTCTTTGTCTATTCTAACAAAATAGTGTTCTCTCAAAGTCATGGGGGCCCCATTCTCCTAATATGCCCAGGGCCTCCAATAGATTAAAGACGGTCCTGGGTCTAATTTTAGAGTATCAGACTTAAAAATCAATGTTTCTTTGTGAAATCTTCCAGCGAATTCTGCACAATTAATAAAAAAAAACGAAAGTCTTCTTCATCAAACCTATACTTCTAGATCAAGGATGAAATAGTAAAAAAAATCTTTGATAGCAATTATCTCATTCAAAAAACAACGACAACTTCTTTCTTAGAACGAGTAAAATGTTCAATTTCTTCTTTCCAGATAAGTTACAATATAAGAACAACTGCTATAGCTCTTTTTCTGTTTTCAGTCAGCTTCGACAACTTGTTTTTGGATGTTTTCTTTTTGCAGAAGACTATAAAGCAGTAGTTATATTTTTTAAAAACGAATATTGTTTCGTGTAATTTTTTAGCAAATATTTCTTCATCGACGAAGGAAATCTTCCATAATCCCCTGATCGTGGTCACAAATTCGGCAGAATCGAAGCCATTTCAATTTAAGAAATTAATCAGTCTCAATTTGAATACTAAAACTCCTTGCAACCTTTGTAAGGCTTTGTGCAAACCCTCATCTACCACACGACTTGTTCCTAAAATGTTCGTTCCATTTGAAATTATTCCTGTAGCCTTTTTTTTTAATTTCGCCGGCATAAGTGAAACTCTGCTCCAGAGAAAATTTCAACAAACACAGCAGGCAGCACACAAGTTCAGGTTATCCCCGGCGTCGTAATTGTAGATATGATTTCGAAATCTAGCGCTCAGAGAAAACTTTTCCCATAATGTCGGCAGTTAAAACTAAAAGGAATGTTTGCTTGCCATCAAAGTAAACCTGGTGAACATTTTCGGGATATCCTTTTATTGATGCTGTTTAAACTTTCACTCAAAGCGTTTCCATGATACGAGTATGAGTCTATCGTGTATGTATGACTAGATTGCTGAATTTTTCGTATTTTCCTTTGGCCATAAAGGGAATGCTGCCGTATACTTTGGCGAACGAGGACGTTGGGTTTTCTCCTCGAGAATGCACTTTTCCACTCCATTTGGTTTCAATTAAGATCGCTATATCATAACGACGTTGGCACATACAAGCTAACCTCTTCTCCCATGAAGGAGGGAGTCGTTGTTTTTTTTCTGTTCTGTCTGTGAGCTGAAAGTCTTTCTAACCGCAAGTTTTTGAAGTACACCAGCAGCAGCTGTACAAAGAATTGAAAAAAGCCAAAACGAAGGAAACGTATTATAATCGATTTAATGTATCACATCCTTGGCAGTCGGCACGGGGGAAGTTTAAAATGCTTTCAACTTACAGTCAATAAATCATTTTTAATGAACTTGTGGTGTAGTTCGTGACTTGTGAGATACAACATAATTGAATTTCATTCGATTTAGTACGTGGATTTATTTCGTGCGGATGGTAGAAGCGGTCGCGTTTCCGCAACTTTGAAGTTTGTATAGCTCGAGCTGCGAGTTGTAATATGAAATATTTATGCATGAAATGTTTAAAATGTTGTCATGCTTATCGGAAAGTCTAAGACTTTTATGTGATATTCATCACATCCACACTTTTGGCGTCTTTAGACTTTCAACTTGCAGTCTATTGTCATCGTGGGATATGGCAAGTGTAACAGACGTATGGAACATAGAAGAACCTTACAGAGAATCCTTGCGAGGGGCCTGTAACTCGTCGGTTGCGGGGACAAGGGGAAGACTTTAAGAAATCACTTCACTTAAGAAACCACCTCACATAATCGCCGGCTCCTGAGTGGCGCTGCCGACAGTACACTAAGGTGTCACCGCGTATAAGTTTGCTACGATCCCACGTATCTCTGTTGATAGCGTGCCTTTTACAAGACTTAAGTAACCCTAAAAAACGTATGTCCCTGCATCTAATTACTCCCTTTATATGTTATCTTATTTACAAAATTACAAGTCCTTGCCAAATGACTGCCTCTAATGCTGGCCGGTTCACAGATGAATGCTACCCAAATCTAAACCAAATTTATTCGTCTTTTCACTTGAAAACTGTAAACAAACAATGAACGCAAATGCCCCTCGCTAGTACCATTATCCGGTTTATTTTCAAAGTTCTTTTTCAAGTCAATTAGAGAGTAAATCAATTTTATTACCACACAAAGTGCAAGTGTGCCCTTGTGATTTTTTTCGGTCTTTGACTTAAATAAATGAAATCCCCGAAGAAATAAAACCAAAGGAATTCCATTCAACCACAATCCATCAGTCAGCAGGACGACGCACTGCTGTTGCTGCTATAAAATTTTATTCTCTAAAGTCCACCAATACACGGATATAAATATACTTTACCAGGCTTCGCTGTCAGAGGAGCTGTGCGACTGTTTGTAAATTGAAATTCTTCTGCTGCCAGCCCCAGCATACCGACAGACTATGACAATGTCCAATAAAACGGAATCAATTCCAGTAGAATTTCCTGTCCCAAACAAATTTCATCGCAGGTACCCATTTATTTGCTGTGAGTCTCTCTCCAAAGTCGAGTGGCGGACTCCTTTGAAAGCGCTTTCAATTGAATTCGTGAGATGATGCGATGAGGGCGAAGAAGATGAATCTCGTCGTTTGGGGGATTTTATTTTACTGTTTTTGTTTTTCCATCGAGTGTGAAATAATAATAATAAATTGGCGTTATTTTGAGGAATAATATTTAAGGCATAGAATTGGTTTATCGACGCAATTTGTTTGCACATGCTTATCTTATTTACTGAGGGTTGGATCTTGGTTGGGCCAGTGAATTTGGTAACACAAGAGTGGAAAGGACTACCTACTTATTGAATTAAAAGACTGTTCTATTTTGGCTCTTCTGAATTGAATTTGAGTCCTTGAATTCCTTCCTTGTGGCTTGAAGGTGTTATTTTTGAATCATTAAGCAGTAAAATTCGACGCGCTCTACATCAGTCAATGAACTGTTAAAATAAAAGCCAACAGAACCACGAAGGAATTTATTTGTTTAAGGACAGGTTTGCAATTTCCTTCTACCCTCAATCATCTTTAATATGGACAGCTGACAACACTACCATCCACCAGGACAAAGCGTTAGCTTCAAATTCAAATTTAACAATACAGTTTTTTTCATTTTTCAATTCACATTCCACATCCCCATGCTTCTGACAAAACATAAACATTCCATTACAGGGATCCAGCTGACACATCAATTACCCTGGATACACAGTTTAAGATTCGTACCTATGTTTATTTATTTTTATCGCATAACAAAATCCACCAATTGAGTCATAAAAAGGCGAAAGTAATGTATGTGTAATTTAATAAATTACAAGACAAGTCTGCGAAATTTGTTTACGGCAGCAGAGTCCTTTCAATGACGGCACACATTCCAAAGATATAAATTCCTCCCAGATAACCGATAATGTCCTGCCGCACACAACAGAGTTCCACCACTCACGTATATACGACGCGCGTAAGAATGTATCCTTAACCCTTAACCTCCGCAGCAGCCAGCAATTTGCTCTCCTTCATATTGATGAGCCATTACGTGCGATATCCGGCCGATTTATGCAAACGCAGCGGAAGCCACCAAGGCTCTCACTCGACGGCACCTATCGGCAGCGCGTACTTTACACTTTGTGTACACAAAGTGGAAAGCCACAGAAGTTATATCCTCTGTTGAGATCATTAATTCCCAGTTAGCATTAAATAAGAAAACATTAAACCCACAGAGGAGAGAGCGAGGTGAATGGAGAGACAAAGAGGCATTCAAGGAGGCAGAGGACAAGTATATATAGGAACGTTCGATCTAAGTGATAAGAAAGGACATCGCATCCAATTAAATTTGATTTTATAGCTCCCCTGTGCTCCTCGGGTGTAGAAGAAAACATTATGATTTCTATATCCTTTGGTTTTTTTTTTTTATATTTCCTTCGTCCATTGTCTCCTTTCTCCTTTCAAAATTCATTCCTCCTTCTACATTGTGTGCGATAGCACTGACTATTTTTATCGTCAATATTAGGAGTATAAGTTATAAAGTCCCATGGGGCGGTGGAGGATGATGGCATTCTAGTTTGGACAGGGTAAGGTATCGCGGCGATTGTGGAAAAATCCTCACTCGCTTCATCGTCTGTTGGTTATCTGGAATACCTATCTATTTGTCTGGCTGTCGCACTGTTGTGTGCGGTGGCACTATGCCACATTGTAACGATGACATCTCCTGCAATTTGTGTCTCAAGTGAGGGCGGCCTCACTATAATGTTGGCGTCTTATTCCATTTTTGAGGAGTTTTTTTCTATAAAGAGAAATCTAAAATCTGAATTGAAGAAAAAGGACGACAAGCGATGGAAAACAACTCCCACTGTAACGTCTCGCATCAGACACATAAATGTTTTGTCAACAAAACACATCATCGTTTGATTTATGAGCAGGCAGTGAATTTCTGACAGCTGGACATTTTCAATTTGAAAAATGCTATAGACCATTTTGGGATACACTCCCTGCCAAGCCAAGGCGTGTGGTATAAGGTCAATGGCATCATCCTTGTGATTTAAAAAATATTTTAGCATATTACTTTCATTATTATCCTCGTCCAGTTGTTGATGGAGGAGACTTGAAGTAGTAGGTTTTTGCTACGTTTTTAATAATGAAATGGACTTTAGTGATTGTGGGCGTTCAAATAAATCAACTCTTACATTTTAGCTGAATCTAGGTATATATGAAATTGTTTGAATGTATTCAAATCGGTAAGTGGCTGTTGGTGGTTGGTTTGCCCTTTCACTCAAAAGTGTTCCTACACCGAAAGTGGTTCAATTTTTCAAGCCAATGTCGAGCTCTTTTGTGGCAATCCACTTGTCGCTAATTGTTTAAATATTTGTTGAAATCCGCCATTTTGGTGTCTTAATATCGAAAAGATGAATTTCTTCAATTAAAGCACCCACATAAAATCCCACCAACAAAAGAAAAATTGGGCAAAGCATTTTTGCCAAATAGTACACCTCTACAATTGAGATACATTTTAGCAGCATTTTACCCGTACAGGTTGACGTAAAATTAATGTAGACGTCCAATAAACTAGTAAAGTAAGTCTGACAGCTGTCTGACTCGAAATGTCTCCGATTTGATTGGCTTATAGATCGGTCACAGGAACAGCTTTTTCAGTTGCCGTTTATGGAGAGGTAGCCGACGCATATGGTCAAGAAATTCGTTACTAAGTACTAAGTTGACAGTTCGCATGTATGGCTAACGTAGGAAAAGTGACGTTACGACCAATCTGGTTTTTGAGTTCAGGTTACATCTAGTCCAGTCCACTTAATAGAACTAGAATTTTGAATGTGCCCAATCACATCTGAAACTAATTGGGTACGTTCAAGAATCTACTTAAGTAAGTTTGACAGTTGATAGACTTGATGTGTTTTCGTATTTATTGGTCTAGATTGGTCATGTGACCAGATTTTTCCATTTGATATTTATGGAGGCATAGGAAATTTAGTTCAGAATTTCGTGAATGTTTACTAAACTGACGTTTCGTATACATGACTTAAGGTCGGTATTCACCGACCAATATTAAACTAAGAGCTTCATGAACCTATTCATCAATGGCTATTAGTGCACATTTAAGAGCGATCGTAAGACGTACGAGGGGATCCGACCAATCTTAAGTTGAGAGCAGTAATAACTTCGAAAATTCGAAATCAGCTGTCGTTTTCAAAGTGGAAGGGAATGGAATGACGCTAAATCTTTCCGATAAAGAAAAGGAGCAAATAATAAGCCTTGTACTTAAATACTGAAGGATAATTAATTGAAAAAAAAACTGAATTAATTAATTAAATATTTTATATTTTAGATTGTTTTTTTTTTTATTTACTGGATCCAATCGCAGGAAATCGGCTTTTCCATACTCCAATAGTTTGCTCAACAATGCGTCTTGTACGCACAAAGGCATTATTAAACCTCACTTCAGGTGGTGTTGATGGTATTTCTAATGGTGTAATGAGGCATGCGTATCCTCCGTCCCCAATCAAAATGCAATTTTGGAACTCTCCTGATTCTAGACGCGCTCTTATTTTGGTGAATTTGAATACCATTTGGTCATGGGAATCTGAAATCGTATGATTTAAATATATTATTATAAATATTAATAAATACAAATGTGAAGGGCATTTTACTGCACAACAATATCTTATTTGAATCCACAATAATCTGTGGGCTTACAGAAGAATATCCTTTCCGGCATCTAAATTGTTCTGCTAAACGTCCACGCGTTGATTCAATTGGTATATGGGTTCATTAAATTAATAGTTATCCAATACGGAGTAATTCTAAGATGTATTGTAAAAACTTTATACACTTAACATCAATTGCACCAATTATATTTGGAATGCCTTGCATCACGAGCGATTTGAAAATTGAATAAATTGAAATTGGTTCACAATTTTAACATTCACAATTTAATTAGAGAAAACAATATGTTTTCTACAATGCTACATACATTTCAAACACTAGTATTGATTTTGACAGTTAACATTTTCGATAAAGAGTTCATAAACTCGTTTGGAAATTCGAATTTTATTTTTCGCATATTCGAACTAGCATTCAACCCTAACGGCCATATTATTCACTCCGGGTGTAACTCAGGATTAAGTTAATTTTACACCCGATCATTAATCCGCAATTTTTAAACCCGATAATTTAAACCTATGTCCATATTATTCACTGAAAAACACGCATTAAACCCGCTGGATTAAAAATGGATTTAAATGCGGATTTAAAACACTTTAAACCGTTTTTAATCCGTTTTAAGCCCACGTAATGTCAAATTTCACAAATAATGACATTTTTTTTTGTTTGTCACTTGGAAATTGATTTCATTTGTTTTGAGCCCAGTTATAATTTAAGGTATATTAATTATGCCGAAATATCTATCGAATCATCGTATGTAGCCTCCAAAATGACTCTTTTTCAGCACGAAATATTTTCGAGAATATACCACATCGTAATCGTCGACGCAAGCCCGCTTGTGCAATCGATATATTCGACGACAAGGACGACGTTAATTTACCATCAGCTCTTCGGCAAATTCGTCTTCTGACGACGAAGACATCAACATTAATTTCGTCCATTTCACGAATGAATCCCTTTTTTAGTTCCTTGACACTTTTTTTTCTATTCCCCTTTTCAACTTTTCTTATTTCTTGCGAGCGAAGAAATGTCAATATTATGAAATTGAGTTTTAACCCGAGTTAAAGTACTTAAACCGGTCTCCGGATTGCGTTTAAATCCAATCGGGTTAAACGCTGTCAAGTTTAAAAAACTGGGTTTATGTTCGGGTTTAACGAGTGAATATTATGAACTTGGATTTAGTTTTTGGGTTAAATTGGCTTAAACCCGGGTGTAACCTTTAACCCGGATTAAAGAGAGTGAATAATATGGCCGTAATAGTGCTTGGTGAATACGTCGAAAAAACGTATACATTTACGAGCCTCGTAAACTTATAATCGCTTGATAAATACCGGCCTTAGTTGCACACTAGTTTTTGTGTTCAGGGATATACACGTCCGTTTCAGTATTTAGAAAAATATAAAGGGCCTTAATCGTAAGGCCGTTAATGTTAAACATTAACGGCCTTACCATTAATCAACTTTAGTCTGGCAGTTTGCGCAAAGACTCCACACTTTCCAAAATACCTTTACCAATAAACAAATTTAGTTGTCGGATTATCATTAACTGTAGGGTTAAATATTAGTGGTCAGAAAGTCATGTTTTTTTCGGGCATTAGCTAAAGAAATCCTCCCTAAATGTAATTTTCAAGAGGAGTGTTGCCCAACTACCAAAAATGGCGGTATGGAATTTCGTAATACGAGCGAATTTAAATACACTTTTGTTCAGCCTGAACGTTTACGATTAAAAACTAAAAATTTTAGTAAATTGTAAATGTTTTCTGTCTTTATTCGTTGGAATACAACAATGCGAGCGGTTTTTCAGTTTAGAAAACACAAATTTGTACAAATTATTGATTTGGTTTCTAAAACTTTCTGAAAAGTCGTCGAGAAGAGAATAAAATACCGGTTCACTTAAGATTGGACAGCTCATACCCGAATACCTACATTTTTCTACAACTCTCAGTACCTTTGGCGGCTCCGGTAGGTATTTTTCTGCAACCAAACCCTCTTTGGAAATGAAGTTTGTTCCCAGAAAATGAGAATTTCCCTAAATGAATCAGTGGTTGGTGTGAAACGGTTGACTTCGCGGAAATATAGATATAAGAAAGTTGTCAGATTAGCAAATCTGGAGGTCTAATTGTTTATTGGTACCGTTTCACTGATGCTGTATATTTTTACTAAAGCTGGCAACCAGCTACTGCTCGACATAAGTGTTTGATTATAAGTAAGGCCGAAAGTCGCAATGGGTACTTTTATATATGGATAATTCCGCTAATATGATTATAAGAATCGCGGAAAAATAACTTTAAGGTTGTTACGCATATTTCCATAAATTCTTAAACACAGCCAAAAGCAGCGCTGTAAATTTGCATTCACTTCCTCTTGATATTCGATTTTTATCTTTCCCATAAGTTCTGACAAGTCGCCGTTCATAATAAATTCAGTGACATTCTTCGCGACCAGACGTCAATTATTTCAAACAATATTTATAGTGGTCTGGTTTTATCAGATCTACTTGCTGGCAAACAAAATCTTAATCCGGGGAACTCGAGAACGAACGCGTTCAATTATTAATTTTTCTTGTACTTAAATCTATGAAATCATTCTCTTAACTGATTCTACTACACCACTATAGACTAATGCCCAATGAACACTGCCCCACTAATAAATATTACGCAACCTTAGTGCAATGTTGACTTTAACTTCGACATACAACTGGAACCAGTCAGCACTTATGTACTCCACGATAGATATTAATTGACTTGATCTTGTAAACCGGATATACGGTAATCCTTCGGCTCTCTTAAGTAATCACATCCTCGCACAATAACCTCCTTTAGTACCATCCCTGAAGTAATTCCAATATCTAACTAGCCAAACTATTCATTTGAGGATAATATGAAAATGTCCGAATTCCTAATAAACCCGGAACAATGCAAGCCGTAGGCAAACATAATTTGTTTATCCTATTCCTTCATTCAGTTGGACAACGAAACACCTGGATTTCCTTTACCGTAATGTCACCCTCTCTGTGTACACACACCAGCTGGCTTTTGTTAAGGTAAATACACGACCGTTACCCCTCGGGCCTTACTTGGCTGAAACTGTTCCTACCGAAATGAAGATTAGGACTGTTGACAACTTAAGTCCAAGGATAAGAACCCGAATCGTTTGTGTTCACCAATAAATAAATAAACAAGGAACAAGGATGGCAGACTGGGAGTTCCTCGGCCCTGGAATGTCCGAAACGTGTCCAGAGTTCCATTGTTTGAGATCTACCTGACACACATGTGTATTATGTAACTTCTCGGTGGTGTATATGGATAAACCGAACACCAGAATGAGATTTGTTTATCAATCAGTTCAGGTAGATTCCTTGGCTTTTGCCTTTTGTTACACAAGGATAATAATGCCGTCGGTTTACGACGACATCAGCTTCATTAAGGGGATAACAATGGTCGAAAGCATAAAAATGGACGAAATGCACAAAGATGTTAAAGAATAGTCACTCCTTGTGGGATGGTCGGTATTAATCTATTAAGAGTAGCGGTTTCGAGCCAGGAAATGGTGGCTGCTCGTGGATCCTATACTTCGTGCTGGTTGCCGACATTTAATCTTCATCATTATTCAGGGCACGTTCCGAAAGTGAAAGGCGACCATTATTCTAGTCACTGGCGCCGAACTGGTGTGAGGAAAGTAGTCAAATAGTGGAGTAGTTGGTTCCGTGATTTTCTATTTCTATTACTGCCATAGGCAGTTTCAATCTGCTGACAGATTTGTGTGGTCATTTCATGGAGTTGTGAGATGGGCTGCTTTTGTTCAGCCAGCAGTGGACTGAACGAAACTGAACTGTGACTCTGTGCCTCTTGAACGAATGCCAAGACAATAACGGTTCACTTTGGTGTTGGGAATTTATGTTTGATTAAGTGTTGGAAATTAATCATGCCTCTGGATTCTTGAACATGGCCGCGTGGTTGGAAATGCAAATGGAAATGTTACGCTGGAAATGAACATGTTGTTCGAGTAGAGAATTTTGTTGATTTATTAGTGTAAAGTTGAAGTTGAGTTAGTTTTGGGGAAGAACCAACATTGGTGTTGGTGTTGGTCGTCAATTTGGTGCGATTTCTAGCGCAAAAAGGATTTTGTACATTTCTATTCGCTAACGCCACTTTCCGATTTAGCTTCGCAGTCTTTTCTACTCTTGCATAATGCGTCAATGCGCACGTGTATAGTGAAGCAAACAGTCCTAAAAATTTTATCGTTTTGTCATTGAATTGTCATCGACGGGGCTTTCCAATTATTCCTCAGTATGTACCTACCTACATTCGAATTCCATGATATCTTCTTTATTTTCCCCATCAACGAGTGCGAGGTTCCCAGCACTTGACCTTTCACTTCTGATTCAAAAATTCACTATATTCTGACAAACGTCTCGTTCGAATCGGCTATTCAAAAATAATGATATATAAAATCGACTAGATTGGTCTGGACTAGATTTACCCTGAACGCAAAATGAATCGAAAAGAAAACAAAATTTGATTGGTCTGTAACGTCACATTTCTTATACGTCAAACAAATAATCGTAGGTAGTGTCGAAATTCTTGCATAGATTTACCATAAATGCCGACTGAAAAAAAACTTTTCACGTGAGCAATTTAGGTCAGCCAGCTGTCAGACTTACTAAACTAAATTCCCGAACGTCGCCATCGCCATTGTCTGTTCATACTTGATTCAGTGAAAACTGCCAATTCATCTTAGAAAATTTCATTCCGGGCTCTAGTCCATTTCGATTGCCCCATTTCATCATGGCCGACATTATACCGTGATTTGCGTACTGTAGATAATCACTCTTTCTGTAAAAAGTAACAACCTCTCGTGATAAAGAAGCCAATCATATAAATTCTAAACAAAAGGGTCAATTTAAAGTCCATATTAACACCTTGATCATGTGGATGCGTTCATAAAACTTCTACTCCGAATGTATTAGAATCAACAATTAATATTTTTAAAAATATTAAAAATGGTAATACATCTACCAATTTATGAATTTAATTAAGAAATACTTGCAAAATCTCAATTGCCAATGGTTTAGGAAAACTGCGGGAATGGGTTTGTTGGTGATTTGTTTTAATTTACTGAGACAAATGTTCAAACAAACAGACCTATAGTTCGAAACTACTGATGTAAGTATTTCAAGTGTTTTTTTTTATTGTTCGCTCTATTTTTAATTTCATGTCTGTTTGGAAATATATATTCAAACTTATTTATGAGCTTAAGGAGTTGTGTTACCCGTTCCTTTATTGGTAATGTGCTCCGGCGACTCTAAAGACAACCAAATCTAATAAACATCTCTTCCTACGGATTAAGCTCAGCCATTAAGTTACCCCAATCCAGCCCCCGATCCAGCCCCCATCTAGTCTAGACCATTGAATGTTGAGGCGCAGTCCCACCAATTGTCGTACAGCTCTTCCCCTAGATTATTCCTAATCTAGTTCATATTTTGGCTACCAAGGACGTGTATTGTGTATCGCTAAATGACTTTTCGTGTAATTAAGTCAATGCAATCAGAGATATGTTAAAAGTTTTCTGTTTCTCGCTCAATTTGTCCAACATAATCCCACGGGCCCATATCTATATTCGTACACATGTCACTTCAAACATCAGTCCTTTTAATCCTGCGAACTCGGTTTATGCAAAGTTCCATTAAACCTCCCACCCCACGGCTGATACACACACTCATATCCCTTTATGCGCTGCTCCATTGAGTTTTGTACCGGGGTTTTGCTTACATCGTTACATGTTATTCGCTGCTCACTGACCCGAAAATATAATCCTTGAACTATCACGGTTAAGCAGAATCCCTAATCGCTGAAAGTATACAGAGAGCGGAGGCAGCAAAATCAATATGTACAATGGAACGCCCACGCCCCCACCTCCTACCGCTGTAACAAAACTATTGACAATTTTTCATTTGTATCTTTATTGTTAGGAGTCCCATAACAAATCATTGTTTATCCTCCATTGAATATGTGTGCACCATATAATGCCGCACACACGTACATTCGTTTACGTCTTCATAATCGTTAAAATGACCAACACGCGTTATTAAGTTAGCCCGACCACACAGCAGACAGCACACACTGGCCGCCACCCCAACACTCTGTTCGTCCTGGTCTCTCTGACAATAATAATAATCATCATCATCCTTCGTTTTGGTTCACTGGAAGAACTGAATGTGACTTTATTTTTCTATAGGTACGAGTATCTTTATCTCTTTTATTCGGCTATATATATATTTTTTGTCCTTTTGTTGTTGGTCCTACAACATTAAGGACATATTGCACTTGGAATGGGGGTGGGGCTTGAGAGGAGGCTAAAGTCGATTCGATCATTCGTATTCTTAGATTGTCTGAGGATGTGATGGGTTATGTTTTGTCGGAAATTGCCTAAAGTGATGGGAATTTTATCAATCTTCTGGAGAATGTGTGTGGATGTTCATTTTTTGGGGTTCTGGTCATCGTCATGGAGTGTGCGTTTTTTTCTTCTGTATCTTTAGTGCGTCTTGCGAATTCATAATCAAGGGAGGTATATACTGACCTAAAGGAATTTTGCGATTAGGTATGTTTCCATTTTCATTGATGCTTTAAAAAAAAGGGAGACACTTTGGTGGGTTAAAGTCAGATGTCGACACCCAAAGAGAAGTTTGGTATAGAATGTTTCTGTAAATCGGCAATTAAATCTGGTTTAATTTGGAGTATGGGACAGGAGGTCAAGATCACGGTTGCCCCTTTGGTCACTTGCGTCCAAGTTTGTCACTTGTCGCTCGGTAATTTTTTTCTACACCCGGTCGCTTTATCTGAAAAATCGAAAAAATGAACAACTCCAACTTGAATTCTCATGTTCTCATAAAATTGAATGCATGGAGTGCGATTTTTTTTCATCACCTTATGTGAACGATGCATACGGTGATGAAAGCAAATCGCATTGCACTGCATTACCCATGCACGACGACTGAATGCACTCATTTTCATCATTTGATTTTGACAAGAGTATTTTGGTTACATTTTACTGCGTTTGTGCTTTTTTTTTAAATTGGGTGACAAATTGTATTTTCAAGTGCCAACCGTGCTCAGGATGTTCGTAGTGTTATTAGGCCTTAAGCTTAGTACGCTGCCCGAGCTAAATTTTCGCTCCTACACAAAATTCTGTCCAAAATTTTGCTGACCTAAAGATAAGCGAACTCACTTAGCTGAGTGGTATGCAGCCCGGGCTAAATATGTCTGTCATAAATGTAGCTTGCCCATTTAATGGGTCGGCCTATCTGAAGCTAAATTGTGACAGATCGTTGTGTATTTGTTGTTCTGTTGTGTACGAGTATGTTGAAATAAAAGAGAATTACATATTTTAAGGATTTTTTTTTTCAAGGAACAGCTGTTTACTGTGACACTTATCCACGTCGTACTCTACGTCAAAATTTAGCTAGGATTCTAGCTTATTTTTGGAGACAAAAGTTGGAGGGCAGCTAAAGTTTAGCTCGAGCAGCATACTAAGCTTTACCAATAAACATTTTTAGTTTCGACTCTAAATTTTAGTAGTTCACAGTCCGCGATATAATAATAAATAAATAAATTATTTTTAGTGCCTAGGCTAAATTTTTCGAACTCACAATGGCGAAATTTTCCACACAAAATTGCATATTGCGATCTACAAACAATTTAAGTTGAAGGTTAAGAATGTTTATTAGTAAAGCCTAGTATGCTGTTCCAGGAAAGCTAAAATTAAGCGCCTCTCCAATGTTTCTCTCCACCACTTCGCTTAATGTTCGCTTAATTTTGACAGTGTAAGTTCCGTAAAAAAAAAAACTGTGTTGGTAAGGCTGATTGACTTTGTTCTGTTTCTTTATTTGTACTTCTACAGCTCCTTCCTCAAAAATTCTTCCATTACTCCTCGGTAAAATTTTTCATTTCTAAAAGAATTAAATTAACAACAACGAATTTCTAACCATTCTCCATACTGTTAATTTGCTTTCTCTGATCTATCAAAATTTAGCTGTAGAAATGTATTTTGCATTAATACGCTTACTTAAATTCTGTAGAAATTTTTCGTACAGTGGCTAAAAAATTTATAACAACAACTGCGTACTGCTTGGCTTAACAGCTTTGCTTAATTTTATCTTTGGAGACATTTTTGTATGGGAGCTTAATTTAAGCGCGAGCAGCATACTATGCTTAAGGCCCAATAGCTCTATTTTCCATATTTCGAAATTGTAAACTTCCGTAAATTTATATTCCAAACTAAAATTTTTTATTACGCATTTTGTTTGTCAAGCGGTTATAGCTTCAAGCAGATCGTTTTGTAAAATTAAAGGTTGCCACTGAAAAGAAGTGATTTATATTATTGAGGAATATGGTTTGGAATACCTATATATAAATTTGAGAAGGTGCTACAAAAGATTGAATTCGGCTGTGCGTAGTAAGCTGTCATAGGTAAGGATGAATATTCTCAATGAGGTTCGATTCGGAGTTGATGTTTTATATTTATCCATCCGTTTGTGAAAAGAGTGCAGCCACGCCCACTTTACCAACACTTCTGATCAGTGTTCAGTAATTGCAGAACTTACATTTTTTCCGTAGGCTGAAGGTCTGTAGAAGGAATGACAGATGATCTTGCCACTTGAATGCAATTTCACTTTAGTTCTTGTGAAAATACCTTACCCAACGTCAGAGGTCTAATTTTTCAAAAGACTTAACTGCCCTCATTAAATTTAATCCCATTTTGAAACAGGACACATCTGATCGAATTTTTTCCATGCCAGTAATGAGCCTCTCCAGATAGCGCTGTTTTCAGCTCACTTCAGCTTGTACGCCCTAAGCTGCTTGAGAAACCCTTCCACTTTGAACATGTAAACAGAGAAGAAAATATAAACTCCGTAGCCAGCAAATACCTTAAAAAAAGCACACCACCGTTGCACCATTCCATGACTACCTGCATTCTCCACTCAGCGCAGGAGAAAAACGTCCCCACCCTTCAGCTGGCGTATAACATCCCTTCTTCAGCAACGGAATTAATTACTTTTTTCGTCAGCGAAATCTTCCGCAATCCCTTAGCCAAGAACCATTTCATTTCTTCTTTATCCCAACAAATGGGATTCCATTCATTCCAAGGATAAACGTAAAAAGAGGTTGAATCGGAATGCACACGGAAAATGAATACAAAAGTTGCACACTACAGCATGAAATATGACACTCGGAACAGGAGTAACTTCTTTTTTGCGGGGGCAATCATACCTCACCTGTTTATTTGTGTGTAAGAGCAGTTAATTATGAGCACTTCATATGGAAGCTCACACGTCCTGCGGCTTAAATCGTTCTGATTACGTGATGCTAAAAGCGAATCGTATTGTGTCCTTCAATGCGTGCGGTTGTTCGGCTGCTAATATGTGGGGTCGATATAAATGAGCTCCCGCTGGCTCTCCCACAAGTGGATGGGATGGCGAGGGATAATTGAGGCAAAGGCAATAATCATTTGGGAGACACCATACAAAGTTTAATTGTTATATATATGAACATGAACACGCACGTTCAGGCATATAAATACCAAGTCAGACAAGGAGGTAATTATATTGGCGGATATCAATTATTGAAATGAGCTACTTGAGGCGCTACTCTGGCTGTAATTCACTTTACTAAGCCAAATAATACCCCACTTGCAATAGATTTGTGGCCTATTGAGGGGGATTTCCAATAATAAGCTCTGATTACAGTTGGATATAGGTAAATGGCGCATGGACAGAGGATGTTGTTGGGAGCAGAGATTGAATATATTTTTTCAATGCTTTGGACACATTTTTTGGCAATCTTGAAGGTTCCCTCAGCTAGAGCAGGGTGGGTAACGACTTCAACGATACCTTTGCGTGTTTTTTACAATCACACATTGGGAGATCTCTAATAAATCCTTAGGCAGACATCACAATGCACTGTCCTTCAAAAAAGTTTGTGCAACTACTGAAGTTGTCGAGATACCTGATGCACTTAGCCAATTAATGGGTAGGTATCTTTCGAAAATGGCCCAGGGAGTAAATATATGAAAATTGAAAGGGTCCTTTGTACTAGATGATCGGCCAACTGTCGAAGGTTCTCCATTCCAAAATTCGGCCAAGCATTCACTGATCACTGACTTTTAAATTGACTTTAGTGAATTCAAAAACATTTTTTTTCCAAAGGGGCTAAAGTAGCTATTCCTAGTTGAGCCCTTTCGATGGCATTACTTCCGGCGGGTCATAAACGAATGAAGAAATAAGACCCAAGCTAACCTTGCAAACCATTATATCGCTTGTTTTCGGAGGCTTTTCATTAAAGACTCCGCCATTACACTAGCAAATTCTCCAGGCGTGGGTATACCTTTTTATTGGAAAACCAAAGGGAAACGAATCTCCGCACTCTTGGGATGCCCTTGGAAACAAACTTAAAGAATTCATAACCAAAATACGAATAGGGAAATATCAAATTTCGTCCTTATGCAAAGTACCTACCCGCACCAACTCAACATCCATTTAAATGTTTAAATCGTCTTCTCTTTAAGGGCGCAGACCTTTTTAAGCTTTAAGTGTGCCAACTGCCAACGAAACAATAAACGCTCGTCCTTCGTCCCTCCTGCTTCATCATTTCGTTCGGTCTTTTGGGGGTTGAGCTCAGTGCCGTCTATTCCCTTCCAGGTGAGCTGTCGATAGCAGTGGCAATGTTGATGCTCTCATTCCTTCAATATCACTTTCATTCGATTGATATAAAACGAGTGGATGCCCGTAAGCCGATATCAGTGTATTCGTGTGACACAATAACAACTCCTTCTGTGCTCGCCTCTTTGTTGTTGTTGTATAAGTGACAAAAGCTTTTAGGGCAATCAACTTTTAAATTAAGTGTAATTATGTTATACCGGCAAAGCAAACCCAAAACCATAGAGATGTATAAACGGATCGGTGGGGAGGGCGGCAAAATTCGCTCGGCCGTCGTCGTCTTAAAATAGAACATTGGGGTGATGGCTTTGCAGAAAAAAACCTTTTCTTAAGAAAATGGATTCGTTTTGCATCTCACAACTCACACCCCAAAGGAAAATTAGAAAAAAAAACAGAAAAGAAAAGCGAAAAAGGTAGGAGTCCCACGGCGATTTGGTGGGAGGGTAATTACTTTTTTTTTGTTTTTTTAAAACTTTCAATTTAAAAATTCTACATCCAAGTTAATTGGATAATCTTTCTGTTTCTCTTTGTGGCACCCAAAGATTCTACAGGAAGATATTCTGTTTTCGCTGCAATTCTTTTCTCTTCCAGGAAGTCGAGCATTTGACGGTGTCGGCATCTGGAAAAATTAACATTGTAAGAGGTGCTTATTTTTCAAGGGCAATTGCCGCATGTTATCCAAAGGTTAATGATAAAAAGGAAAGAAAGCGTAGTACTTTTTAAAGGAAATGGTTTTCGCAAAGGGGCCATCGCCAAAATGAAACTTGATTTAAGTTGACGTCCTTCTGGAAGGCCGCCTTGAAATAGGTCATTTGACGACTTCTGAAGTAGGTAAGCATCTTTTAATTATACGACACGTGATGCTACGAAGACTAGCTGTATTGCTGCTATTCTGCGTTTTAATGGATATTATGATGATTGGCATATAAACTGAGTTGTTATGTTTAAATCAAGCAAACTACCGGCGACCTAAGGTTCGTGGAAAATAATATAAACCCAGCGACGGTAGTAAAATAGCAATGACATTGTATAAAAGAGGTAGCTGAAAATATGCTTTATGCTTTGAGTTATCATTATTTTCAGTAATTCCTGAGAGCATTATTTTCCTGAAATGGAGCATTATTTAACTAAAGATTTTTTCTAACTTACAAAATTTAATGTATACTAAATCTCTTAATGAAATATATTACCCCGCCTGAGATAGCTAAAACCCATAAACTCCAAGAACTAAAACAGTTCTAAATCAGGATTTTGGGAAAAAAAAAGAAACGAAAATAACTTTTGCATTTCAAAAAAACGAAAGAAATGCACAAACCACCGCTTTCCAAACGTTTGCGAATAGGAACAAAAAACCAACTCCTTCCGTTTTTTGTTCCTATTCGCAAAAAAAAACAACTCCTTCCGTTTTTTGTTCCTATTCGCAAACGTTTGAACAGCGGTCGTTTCTTTTTTTTTAAATATATGTGGTTTAGGATCATATTCAGAGTGCGAGGAGCTTTTGATTTTGACAACTCCACCGGAATGTACCACTCGGACTCTATTTATACTGTATAAATACAAAGCAAATGTCAGATGTCAATGTCACTGGAAAATCTGTTGTTTTCCTTTCGCATGAAACCAAAATGTCTTTCGTTTTCAGAGTTTCATGAAGAAAACAAAAGAGAAAATCTAAAAAGTTCATGAAATAGACTTTGTTTTTTGATTCCCTTTTGTTTTCATAGTTTTATGAAGGAAAGCGTCCGTTCAAGTGAAAACGAAAATCGGAAATCGAATGCGATTGAACGTTTTTGTCTTTCAGTATAAGGTGAGGTTACCTAAACCAACTCTACTCTACGCCATACTACATTGAATTTAGAAGCATGCAATAAAGCTTATAGGTAATGGCGGTGTCGCTTTTGAAATATTTTTTTAGTTTCCCTTTGATAGAATAGCTAACTGCATGCCACCTTAAATATTTCTTTCTGAACTAATCACTTATCGAACATGGATCGGTTTACCTTAAGGCCTACTTACAAAGGGATTTATTTATAAACCTAAGAATGCGTGTAAAATTTCATTTTCTCTGCCTTACAACCCACAAAAAATAAACGAAAATCAACATTTTTAACAAAAAAAAAAAACGAAATTCAAATAAATTGTTATTGGTTTTCTTTAGCGCACTTATTTTTTTTTGGAGATACGTAAAGCAAAACAAAAAAGAAACGTCAACTAAATAGCTTTCGTTTTTTTTTTTTGTTTTCGAAAGCGAAACGAATTTTCGTTTCGTCAAGCAAATTGTTCATTTCGTACAAGGAAAAATGATGGAATGTTTTCATCTTATAGAATACCACCCGAGGCACAAACGAGCACGTAGTCTTCGTTTAAATGCGAACTTCGTAAAGTTTTCCATCTGAAATGTTCCAGAAATATTAAACGACAAATTGTATGAAGTATATGGGAAGTATGTAACCTATCTCAAAATGCGACTTTAAATTTTTAAGAGTCGATCTTTCCGAACTATCGATTTCGAAATTTTTAAGTTGACAATTTGCTCGCTTCTTTGAAGAGCTCTTAATTTTCATTTACAAATCGATGTAGATGATTCTTGGTTTCCTGCTTGTGACTGGTGAAATTTCACGACCTCCTCGTCACATGTTCCATCATAGCGGCTATAACCGCTATTATAAAAATCCGACGAAATTCCTTTTAAAGTAATTTCAACACATGAAAAATGTCTCCCTAAAGCAGATGATTTTCTTTTTGTAAGCACATAAAAACATTATCCTGCCACACATTATCACAACCGTCTATAGCCCACTAGGGTGTGCCACAGAATTAAAATTCTATACGTCAGCAACACATGTATTATACCACCATTTCATTTCAACAAAAGGATCAACTTTTCCCCAGTTACAAGAGAATAGAACATTTTCAACTCAATTTGTCCTGCTTAGACATGTTTCCCCCATACATATACCGGCGCGGGGGGTGGGCTTAGCTTAAACTTTTCATTTGCATTACTGCATTGTCTCATTCTACAATGCAGCCATTTGTCTCCTATCTGGGTACCCGCATTTAGGAGCAGTATCCTGTCTGTTTAAGCTCCTAGGGAGAGCGCTCCTGCGACCGACTGCGTACAGAAGTCATAAAGTTTTTCATTCCAAAACGGAATGATATTTAAGGATAATAGAGTTAGGGGACAGTCTTTGGTGTTTGCATGCTTCAGGGGATGGTCTACTGGTGCATTGTAATATTTTGCCTAAGCTTAATGATAAATTATTATCCGGTCAGTTGATTGAGGTTCATCGTTCATGTGGTCTAGGAATTTCATTATCCCTTGATGCAGATGTTATCATCCAGAGGCAGTTGAATGAATGGGCTAGAGATTGGTTATGAGCGTATTTGAATTATTGAGTTATGATAGAGCATACTTGTTGGTATATTGGTTATAACATGACATCTGTGTTGCCAATTGCATAGGATATGATTTTATAAAGATGGCAGCAATTTGCAAGTCACCAGTTTCTATTTGGGGTGAAGTTTCAAAAGGATTGTCGTTTAAAATGTGCAAAAATTTAATGACTCATACAATTGAGAGCATATGGCAGATGAAATAATTCTCACTCCGTACTCACGCAGGGGTAGTGGCAAAAAAATAGGCCCAGGTCCACACCGGACTGTAGCGGCACCTAAATTGCAAACAAATCATTTGGTTAGAATCGTATCCATTTCGAAAACCAGTACCAATTCGTCATCGGCCTTCTTTAAGTCGATATTGTTCGCACATGTTTTACCAGTGCTCACATGTTGAACAAGCGCTGAAATGAGTCCGTCGTTAAAGGAGTGCTCTTGCTGGAAATAGCTACCATTCCAAATAAAGCGTTTGTTTAAAAAAATAAGCGGTATTTCTCACTCAGAAAATTTTAATAAAACTTAGCTACGCTCGAATTGAAATTGTTAGGAGATGCGTTTCAATCAGCGAGAAGCATTGTTCCATTCTTCTTCAGGTAGGTATTTAATTTTTTTAAATTTTTTTTGCGATGCCACGCCTATTTATGCCTCCCAGCATATAAACAAACTCTGATTTTTTTAATCAATTTATCTTTTGAGCACTTCCTACTCGTAGTGTAAGACGTGTGATAGGAATGTTTGACTGAAAATTAAACGTATTTTTCGCAAAGTCTGAAATACAGAAAGCTGGAAATAAAAGTATAAATTGGTAGTAGCTTGAAATGCGCGCCGAAGACTTCTAAAAAAATGCAACGTACTCTCAAAATAGTAGTCTTTCTTTTGCATAAGTGGAGACAACATTTTCTATATTAAAACAGATATAAAGGCTGAGGCTTTGACAAGCTGTTATTAAATTTATGTCTTTTAGGCTTTAGGCCTTAGTTCCAGAACAACATGCCAAAGGCACCTTCATTTCAGCTCTTGATATTGGCAACGCTTTAAATTGCTTCGAATAAAAGTGATAGGAGCTCTGACATTGTTATGATATGAGTAACTTTTTAAATTAGTGTCTTTTTGCTGTGGTACAGGAGCGAGTTGAGTGTGACTCAGTCATGTTCGTTTTATTTGAAGCTATAACATAGCTTTAGCTTTGAGTAGACTGTTTAAAGTGTTGGATTAAGCTGTAAGGAAAGTGTGATTTCGAGCAAAGCTGTATTTTTGTAGGCGCTACCCCTTATTTTAATGACTCTAAAATGATTTTAAGGGTAGAATGAAACTTTTTTCTTTTAACTATTCCTCGATTGCAACCGACCTGTGTTTCTTACAACCCGGATTAGGTCCCTCAACAGCAGGTAGGTAGATCGTACATCACCAGTAAATGCGAAAGGCATTTTGACTCGTAAAAGTCTGTGTCCCAAATGGCGAAGTTGACTTGTTTGAATTTTCGCATTCACAGAACGAGTGCCTTTTATATTTTAACAGCTCCTGCAGCAGTCTCACGGAGCATTGTTTGTTGGTTATCCACTAGTTGCCAAACCAAAGACGAATAATATACTCACATTTGTATTTTCAAATAAATTTATTTATATTTCTTCAGTTTCTAATTTCCAAAATTATTTACAAGTTCTTTTTTATAAATACTTTTATTTTATTTGGTTTTTAAATTTCTTCTCTTTAAATTATTACATTTTATTCTTAAGGTGTGTTCTTGTTAATTATTTTTATTTCTCATTTAAACGTTTGAATGCATTTTCAAATTTATTACCTTATCTCATCTTATGTACAAAGTGAAGGTTTAAATATGTCTCTTTATATTTTTCTGACTTCTTTTTATTATTTATATGTTTTTTTTTTTAAAGAAGTGTACAAAAATTATACCTTAACAATATAGTTTTGTGTTATTATTTTAATCATAAGTTTCATTTTGTATTTCTGTTTTACTGTGTATAGATATATATTTTCAAATTTTCTCAAATTGTATACACAATTCAATAAAATATTATTTTCCTTTCTTTTAAGTATAATGTTACTTTTCGCGTTTAAATTTCTCTATATTAGTTTTTCTATTTAAGTATTGGTGTTGTGTTTTATGATTTATATTTTATTTTTTAGTTACAAGAAATTCATTTCATTTATATTTTTATTTTATTGCAAAAGTTGAGAAAGACAAAATGTTAACTGATTACATTTCAGAGAAATCATTGTTAATTTTTTTATTTTACATTATGAAAACAATACAAACTTAAAGAATAGAAACCATTGAAAATAACAATATTCTTAATGAAATAATTGCACGTCGAAATAACAGTTTAGGAGTGTTTTTTTTTTATTTTTTATTTAAAGGCATTTATAAATGTTAAAACTAAAATTTTGCTCTTAAATATTTTACTTGCTAATCTTATATGTAAAGTTTTATAATTTCTGTTTGATACTTAACAAGTAATAATTGTGCGATAAAGTGATAGGTAGTAAAATAACAATAGTTGTGTCAGAACTCTAATATTTAAAAATATTTCTTAGTTTAAAGATTTGTTATAGTTTATTATTTTTAAAATTTGCTGTAAGGTTCAACATTGGGGAGATGGGGGTAAATTACATATGTTAACACAATTTTTCAATTGGCACTTTCGAATTACATTATTTTGATTAATTTTTAGTAACAGTTGGCATGATTTTAGTTATAAAAAAAATTTATAAAAATGTTGTCAAAATTGGTGGAAAAAGAGGCGAGAAATAGCTTTCAAAAGATCATAGCTAAATTGGCAGTGATTAATATTTAACTTGCTTGTTGGTCCACCTATTAGGCGTCTAGCGTCTGAGAAACGTGTTCTGATGGGAAAATATAATGCTGATTTGAGGGATTTTATTTTAAGCGGGAAGTGCGAAAGTTTCCTAGTTTGTAGACAGCGATTTATTTGATTTCAAAGCAATAGTTGGGTATCAAGTGTTGGAAAGCGATTTTTTTTAGGGTTATGGATTTTTAGTCGCTTAACGTAGCGATGTGAAATTTAATTTGATGATTGAAAATACAAATTAATTGGGTGGTTAGCGCGGGGAAATTTGATTCAAGTCCAAGACCCCATTTAAATGGGAAAATATGTTTTTTTTTCGATCAGATTTACTTGAAACTTAGTAAAGCTGCCCTTCGTAACCTTTGGTGAAACACGTGTTCAGAATTTTTCTAAATTCGTATCTTAAGCGGTTTTAAGATTTACTTACAATTTTCCTATTCTTTAAAAACTAAAAGTTGTTGTGATTTTTTTAAAACTTAAAACGTTGGGAGAAAAAAAATAACTATTACATTTCATTCCAGTTGCTTTCTCATGTTTTAAAAAAATGTTATACGGCGTTTCGCGTGATATTAAAGCATGTAAAATTTTGTTTGAAAAAGCTTTCAGCCGCCAAACAAAATAACAATAAGAAATGAAGGCAAGATGTGTATGAATAAATACTTTGCAATCTAGTTGTCAATATGACAGACGTCACTGCTTTTCACACTATACCAAGGAGATATCACAAGCTTGGATTTTATTTTAAATTCCGAAATCATGCACTTTGTTGTCAGCAAAAAGTTAAACACATGACTGGGTCGCACGAAACTTTGTCTATCTTACCAAATTCGAATCATTTCGGAGATGTATTCGAAAAACGTAAAAATTTCCTTGCTAGCGAGACGGTGATGCAATTTGATTGGAGTTCTTTTTAATGCTCAAAATGGAGTTGTCGGCTTTTATATTATATAAATTTATTATTATTTTTGTTGCTAGGGTTACCGTGCACCTTTTTACACTTTTTTATTTTTGTTTAGGAAATGTTAAGATTATCTGCCGATTTAATGGAAATATCGGGGACTTGTCATGGGCCAAGTATAACGTGTTTAAATCCGAAACAAGGCTTATAAACAGTTTTAAAAAATAGAACAAAAGGGCCTGCGGATGTTCTGCGGTAAGTGATGTCAATCGTGGGAACAACATTTTATTATCTAGGGCTATAACTAAAAATCAGTGGGCCGTATTTACAATCATTTTTAGTCCTCAGCTTAAACTTTCTGTAAGTCACAATTTTGTTATGATATAAGTTCATTATGAATTTTAACGTGGCCACTAAAAATGATATTTGGTACTGCGCTATTAGGTTTTTTTTCTGTTGGAACGGCAGGTTGCTTGCGTTTACATAGCGTAAATTAATTAAAATTGTATAAAAAAAATCGTGTGTCGGTGAATCTCTGCAATAATTAGAATTGTCGCATAACTTACATCGTGTATGGGTCTCTTAAGTATTTACACACGATCAGGTCCTTAGATAATGTGGCGATGCAAATTTGATTCGATTGGCATCACTGTCATTTAAGGTGTGGCAATTTTCTTACATTGTGAAGAAGCACATTAAAGAAAATGTCAAGTTGATGTTCTTATTGCCAATTGTGATTGGATAAACGCTGTATCACCTGATCTTGTAAAGATACTTGAATAAATACTGAAACGTTGGCCATACTATGAAGTTTAAAGATTTTAAGAACTCTGCCGGATCGTAGACGGACGGGATCTTAGAAATATTTCCTAATCGCATGAGAATAGTTTTTAAAAATTCCTAAAATTGCTTATAAATTCAACAGCAGAAAATCTTCCATCGATGAGGTACTTTCTACTGATCCTCAGAGATCCTTTCACGATCATTTCCTTTCAATTTCTTCAAATTAAAATTTTTTGCAAAAAAAAAAATGCAACTAAAATCATGCACATTAAAAATACAATTTAGCTTCTCTTGAAGTTCAATTTCCAATTTATAAACTAGTCTATTAGTAGATAACAAATTTTTACAATACGACGGCAGTTTATCCGCAGCAATGGGAATTCGATCTGCAACACTACCGTCGTCCAAATTGTTCTTGTTTTATATTTATATTCCCATTTTTTGTCCTCATTTAAAAATTTAATTTAGAATTCTACTTTACTTAATGTTCGCTTTTGCTTTGTATATTTATATGTATATATAATATATAAGTATTCATCTAAAACTATGTGAGTAATACAGTTAATTGATTTATTCTATATTTCCTAAATGGTCGTTGAATTTCTCATGTATAATTTTATTTATTTAATTTTTTTCTCTTCTCATTTAAATAACCGATAACTGATTTAATTTTCTTTTTTTCATTTTAACGAATTACCTTACTCTACATATGTAAACAGATTTTGCTTAACTAAGTTGTAAAAAGTGAACCAAAAATTGACAAAACCTTCGAAAGTTTTAAATTATAGTTTTAAGTTAGAGGAAATTATATCCCCATTGAAGATTTTATTTCTCTAAAGCTTTTAGTTTTTTTTTTTTTTTTAATGTTAAGGTTAACGTTTAACTTTAGTTTTTACTTACAAACTTTTCAATGGTTTTTAAGTGGTTTTGTTTATTTAATTTCCAAAAAGCGTGAACACGTTCCTATGTCGTTAACTGATTTTTTTTTGTGCAAAATTTTTTGATGCACAATTTAATTTTCTGAAATGCAGTTATTGAGAAAATCAAATTGTAATTCAAAGAAAATTCCCTTAATCCCCGCACCCGGTGCAGAAAAAATGTTATCCAAGGCGCCTGTTGATGGTGCTGTATACCAATTGTGCCGCCCTCTATCGGCTGCCATACCTCAAAGGCTTCCAAGTTACATTATGATAATTTACAAAGAACTCCGGTCGAAGGTCAGTTGTTTCAAGGCGGCTCTAGCGATCGTTCTATTGCTGGTTTGCTAAGATAATCGTGAATCTCTGACTCGGTGCTCTCGCTGAGCCTGAGGAGATCTTCCCTGCTGAGACGTTCTAGGGACATATCGCGAAGATTGGATCGTGACGCACTTACCTGTCGGTTGTCGGTGTCAATGGAAATCCGCGATGGTGATGGCATTTTCGGCCGCTGCTCCAGACCGTCCAGACTGCGCTGGCGGTGTCGCATTAGTGCGGGCGGCGAACGAGATGTAGACCGAAAACTGGTCCGTTGGCTGGCCGTTTGTGGTGGGCTGGAGTCGGTCAGCGGCACGATTACCTCATACTCACACTCGCCGTACTTCGTAATGAGCTCCTCGTGCATTCGCTCGCGCAGCAGAGCTTGGGTTCTGTCCTCTTGACAGAAGGGCGATACCAACCCTTCCCGAAGAACTGGCAGTTGTACCGTCGGACTGTCGGTGGAATTGCTGCTACACTCGCCGGAGTTCTCCCTTCCCGCTGACTGGAATGTATCCGCATTCAGTGGCGTTCGGCGGTTTTGGTACTTTTTGATGGGCACTGTCAGTTCCTTGCCACTGTAGGTGTCGAATTTGGTTTCTTCGATTTTCTCGGTGGACAAGTCCTTGGCGGAGTAGGTGTCGAACTTAACCGTACTGCCGGAACCCGTATTTGTGGCACTTAAGGTATCGAAACGTCGACCAAAGTCTGGTGGGGAATTGGTTAGGTCGCGACTTAAACGTCGGCCGATGGTGTCGAGACGATCGCTGAGGATGCTGTCGTTGCTGAAGCGTCGCACACTTAGGGTTGAGGAGTTCGATCGCGAGCGTTTGTGTTTGCTGGAGAAGAGTTTTGATCGGGGACTGGAGCGTGGTTTCGGCGATCGGGAATGCGGTGTAATTATTTCGGGTATTTGAATGGTCGGATGTCCGTCCGACTCGGCGTTTTCGTTGAGCACTTCGAGTTTGGTTTTCATCTTCTCCGCCTGCTGGACTCTGTTCGAAGGGGAGCAAGGTAAAGGTATGTAAAGTATAGTTTGAGGGTGGTGTTCCTGATTGAAGAGTTTCGTGCAAAGGGTAAGAGGAAAACCGTAGTATGAACAAATTTCAAGTTGTTCTTGAAGACTCGTAAAAGAGACAGGGACGGCCCAAAATCTCTACGAAATTACTCTAAATATTCTAATATAGGTCTGATGTGTCATAAAGTGCCAGCAGACCTTTCAAAAGGACCCACTCGGCCCAAGGAATGAAATCAATTATTTGCACAAAAATGTTACGTATACGCCACAGTAAACAGCAATTTTGATTCCTCGAAATAGAACTTCGTTTGGCCACCGAAACGAACAATTGCATGCAGGAATAATGAAATATACATACAATATATGGTCAAACGATACCGACTGGCAGGATCAAAAGGACCAACACGGCCCAAGACAAGAAACCAATCAAATAACACAAATATTACGTAAACGCCGCAGTGAGCCACATAAACTCTTGTGACACGGACACTTGCATACATATGTAGATATCTAATTCCCTATACAATGCACTGTCAAATGATGCACTTAATGCAGGTTGTCAAAAATCAGACAAGTCTGTTTTTGCGACCACCACGACTGCATACTGTTCCAAATGTTCATCCAATTCCACAATCAGAACACAATACTTGTCTCACGTGACACATAGTTCCCTATTTGCACCAACTCTCCTTACACAGGATATCTAAACAAAAGCCCAAACGGAACCAAATAAATATGCCAACATACCTCCTTATCTCTTGTATCATTTCGAAGAACTGCGCTTTACTCTTCCGGCGTCGCCGCTGCTCATCCTCCTTCTAGAACAAAGTTTTTTATTCGATGAAAGGGGAAAAGAAAAACAGAAAAAAAAAACAAAGAAAACGGATACACATAAATGTCACTGAGCTACAACACAAACACACAAGAAAAAAACACAAATCTATTGATCAATGGTTTGCTTTCTTTCTTTACTCGAAGCATAGACACACACACAGCAGCACCAGCGCAGCAGTAGGAGAAGTGTTTAGCAGCAGAAGTGGAAAGGTGCACAGAATATATTGAAATAAAGAACGAAAAACACAATGAAAACAATTCGCATAGAACAATAAAGCGATTAAGACTTGAAAAGTTCCATACGTATATGGGGAAAACAATAGATAAGACTCCATATACGTGTAGACATAGGACAGATGAGAATTTGGAGGGAAGCAAGCTACAAACCCTTTTTATGCTCTTTTGGAAGAGACTTGCGATTTGTCCCTGCCGCAGGGTGTGCACGAGTTCCCTCGCTGCATGGTGTGGAGAGACTAGTTCCACACAATTGATGAACCTATAGAGCTTCTGACTGAAGAACATTATATTGCGGGAGCGCCACACGGTGCCCTTGGGCTTGTGTCGCAATTTCGGCAGCATGAACTTGTAGAACCAGTGTTCGAAAATGAGGATAACCACACCGACGGTGATGCCAAGACCTAGAAGGAGAAATACACCAGCTACTGCTGCAACACCTGAAAACAAAGAGAATGACAATGATTTTTCGATAACAGATGTCGCTGGCGCATACCTAAAGGACGAGGCATGATGATGTCACTGTCCAATTTGAAGCACGGCAGTCCGCCGTACCACTTTTCCGCCAGAATGTCCAAATATCCGTTGCTGGAGTACTTTGCAATTAAAGCTGATATGGAGTCTTTCAGTGGAAAGCTGTGGACAAAGATAGGGGAGGGTTTTGCCTTTGACTGCGACTGTTAACTTACCCCTTTTTCATTCCAATGGCATAAGTGTCTTCCACGTATGTTTCGCCAACTCGAAGGAGATTACAGCCATGGTCGATGGCTCGATAGTAGTCAAGTATCGGCGTGTCACCGATGAGGAGATCCAGAGAGCCATTTCTAAAAAGCAATGCACATGAGTTGGGTTTACTGAACAACAGACTTTGGGAAGTAGGTCAGCATGGTAGTCCTGGCAAATATACCAATCGTGGGAGGTGACGTTTTCTCACAACTTTCGTTACAAATTTGTGCAGAAAGTTTAGCATAAATTTGTATTACGGTATTGGGAATAATGGTACCGTACAAGAACCCTTTTGATTTAATTTTTCGTTAATTCTCTGACACATGTAGAACTACATTTCAACAGTCAATCTAATAAACAAAAAAGTATGTGCTCAGGCGGTCGGATGTCTGTGAAATTGACAAAAGAGAGGCGTGATTGACAGCAATTTTCAGCCCTGGGAACTGTTCATGGCCGTATTTTCTGTGGCGAGTCTTGAAATCTCTATTTTCGGATAGTTAGTTCAGCGGTTACTAGGACCGCGCTTACGGTCTGGGAAATAATATTGGATGGGAATGGGAAAACAAGAACAAGTTGTCAAAAAATGTTTTCGAATCTTTTTGAGCAAGCTCAAAGGAGATCCCTATCTACGCGATTGCAAAGCGAATTAAGCTTAATATCAATTTTGGTGAGATTTGTACATATCAGGTTGAAAGACCGCAATGCGTAGAAATTGTTTGTAACGAAGAATCGAGTCTTATGTTGTCTACATTTAGTCCGTTGAGATCAGTACTATTAAAGTCAAAGATCCGACGAAAAGATTGTGAAAACAATGCAATTATGCTGTGCATTGCATATCTTTTCGTCGGATTTAAGACTGTCTTTGACAGCTTTTATACGGATCAGCTTCACAAAGCAAAATAAACCGTCTATATGGGACAGAACAACATCGTCTTTTTTAGCAAGATTTGTTATGATTTCAACGAGACCTTTTTCGTCACCCAACTTCCAATGAATTGTATTCAAAAAAAATAACTACAATTTGGTTAACCATTAAAGGAAAAGCCTGTGCAACTAACTCTGCCCATGTCCCAAGTTTAGAGTCCTATAGAGGTTGAGTTCAAAACTAAGTATTCGCTGTCAACAATCGACCAATTGGATAGATCGTCAAAAAAAGACTCCTACAGCTCCGATGCAGTCTATCGTCTATCTCGGCTATACTACCACAACCAAAACCGCTATCAGAAAAGTTATAATCTACCCAATCAGCTAAGAAGACTTCAAATAATATCTTTACTATCCCATTCTAGGGTTGCAAGTAAAGAAGCCTACGATTTCAATGGGCGTCTTAAGGAAGAAGATTCAGAAGATATTCCGAATATATTGAAGGGCTTTGGGTAAAGAGAATTACTGACGAAACTTGGACCTGTATGATGAGATTGTCTTGGCTACAAAAAGGTCCATAAGCGTTTCAGATGGCTAAGAAATAAAAACCCAATAGACACCAATGCTTCAGCCCGAAAAGCGTTCGATTCTAACCCTCTTCAGAGAAAAATAAAGCGTGGCGCATATGTGAACTAAAACAACTGACTTATTGTGAGTAACACTCAACTAAGGAGCAGGTTCACTAGAAGACTTATTGGTTGAATCACAAGCCTCAAAGTAAGTTAGTTTGTTTAGAAAACAATTTTGATATGGGGACCACTCTACGTGACGGTTATGCTGTCAAATAATAATTTTTTGAGTCGGAAATTTTCTTTAAACGTTCCCGCAATTTTTAACTCCTAAAGCCTAGTATCCTGCTCGCACGTTCCTAGTCTCCACTACGTGTCTCCAAACCAAAGATAAATGCTCGCTAAAATATTAAACATCATACAGATGGGACAAAAACCATTTGTTCATGAAAGTAAATGTAATTTTAATTATTCGTGTACATACGAATTTTCGAATGTCAAACTTCAAAGACATCGCACTGGATATAAGAAAAATTGAAGAAGAGATTATCATTGCTGCAGCAGCTCAAATAAATTCTGCAGCAGCAAGCAGAAGAAGACACTTTTCTTCGTGTCCCATAAATTCCTATTTGCAAAAAAGATAAAAAGACTTGCAAAAGATTTGCAAAAGACTTAAGATTATTTGAAGTTTAAAAAACTAATTTTCCATTAACATTATAAAAGGGTTTTTTCTTTGTCTTTTCTTTCTCGATCAAATGTTCTCACCGGTTTCGTCCAAAAATAACCCATAGTAAACGCAACACAAACTTCTTGCTCCGTTTTTTACGTCATAATTTATCTTCGATTTAATATACCGGACATTTATTTCGCGAGCTAAATGAGTGAACACTTGTCATCGGCCCATCTACATTAAGAATTTAGCGTGCGAACAGAATTCAGCTTTGCTAAACTGCGTCGCTAAATTTTATCTTTGTAGACATTTTTGTATGGGGGATAAAATTTAGCGCGAGCTTAACTCAACTTTCAAAAATAAGTTATAGCGGTGTTGTATCGCACGATCTAGGCAACCGATTAAAATCACGCGAAATGGTGTCTTAAAAGTTTTAAAACGCGAATTTTTTTCCCCGTAGTTTTATCCTACTGGAAATTTATGTGTCCTATGGGAGGCACACATATTTTTGACCTACCCCTTTGACAGTATTATATAGTTCGATAACCACACCAATTCAGAAAATTTTTGAACAACACTCTTGGTTTTTCGAAGCCTTAGGCGCGTATTATTTGTTGGCATAGACTATCTATACCCACACTTATTAATGGCCGAATGTAATTCTCCAAATATTGCCTTTACAAATGTGCACAATGTTTTCAAGTCGTACCAACTTTTGCTTGGTGGCAAAAATAGTTACCAAACAATTGTAGATATTTAAGAGCTTTAATAATGAGAATAGAGTCCTCCTTCCCTCAAATCTCTCTATATATAAATTGAGCCTTAGAATTGTGTTCGTTTGTCGCCGATTCACGCGTTAACGCATTTACCGAGTTTAACCAAACTTTCACACATCTTTGGCATTGGTGTATAAATTGTTTCTATGAAGTTTTGTTGAAATCGGAAAACGTATGTGTGTGTTGTGCGTGCGTGAAAAAACATATGAATTTCAGTACATTTTGGGTTTTTCCACACCTTATATATATAAAAATCAATCGCTGTTCGTTGGTCGGGTAAAAACTCAATATTTCTGTTGTTTTGTTTATCTTGAATCAGGGATGTTTAAAGAAAAATTAAAATTCGGAAAATTCCCAACAGGTGGCGCTATAGGCCTTTTTCGTTTTTCATCTATCTCCTTCTACAAATATATATCAAAATAAGTCGCAATGTGTTTGAATTGATGTTCTCTTAACGCGTGAACCGATTTTGCTTCTGGAATTTTAAAATGAAAAGTGACGTCAACAGCAAGGTCGCTATGGATATACGGTCTTTGCATGTGTTTTGGTTATACGAGTTATAGGCATTTTAGTGAACATTCCTGTGTTGTCGACCTCCGAAACCCCTCAACCGATTTAAAATGAAATTTTGTGGATGTGTATGGTTGGTTGCAGCTTTAATATTAGGATAGTTTTGAGCCCGATAGGTGGCGCTGTTGTCTATGTCTATCTGCTTTGGGGTGGTGGGCGCAAATCGCAAGCATTAAAAAATATGTGATGTGGCATGTGTGGCCTATGTGTGCGTATCGCGTTTCTGGATGTGCTCGGTCGAATGGCAGAAGCGAGGATTGCCGATTGCCCACATCCTGTCTGCTTTGGTTAATTGAAAAAATCTGACCGGACCAACTCAATTAAATCAGTAGCGCGAAAGAAAAACGTTCAAGAAGCCGACCCGGAAATCTATTTCTATGCATTGAACTTAATTTAATTCCAGGGGAGTTTCATTTGTTCAATAGAGAGGTTCAACTTTATCAAAAAATGTAATAATTTATTTAATTTTAGGCGGTACGAAGTTCGCCGGGTCAGCTCGTTGTATATAAAATGTTTTATTCCGATCCGAACCGACTGCGAATCCTTTAATCTTTTGTCCAACCGCTCATTTTACAAAGCAAAATGATTAAGAAATTAATTAAATGAAAAACCCGTGTAGCAGTGAACCGTAAACATGTATAACCCTACACCGCTTAGCATCATCCTGACCAGGCTCTTCCAAAAACTTACTGACACTGACACACTTCACATCAAACTAAAATTCCATAAAGTAGGTTACCGCACACACATATACTCAGTACCAGCCCCCCACAAAAACATATTAAACGAGCTGCTTGCTGGTAGGGGTAGCTGGTTACATTAATTTCTTTATCCCCTATGCTGATGCTAATGAGAATGACAAATTACACGAGAACAGTGTACAATCTCCATAACCCACACACATATACTGTATCATTACTCACTTAAGTCCTCGGATGCCTTCCTCGATGTTCCGCAGTGTGTACTTTTTGATATGCTCCCATTCGTGTGGCCGATGTTGTTTCATGAACGATTCCGTTGACGAGGATAGCGGCGCTCCGACGCGCTGCGTAAACAACTGCAAGCAGATAATAAATATAAAATAAAAAAATTATTGTAATTCCAATCAAAAACGTTAATAATCTGCAAATTAATTTTGCCCAGAAAGAAGTGGTTAAGCCGGTAAGTAGCTTTGCCGCTTTTGGTTAAATGAGTGGAGGTTTTTGTTTTTCTGTATTCTATTTGTCAAGGATAACCTAATTAATATAATTGCGCAAGGAAACATATCGCTTTGGGCTGGTTTTGTGTTTAAATTTTTGGATTTTGGTCATTTTGATTTTGCGGTAGCATCGTTGTCAAGGACTCTCATGTCGAGTGGGGTAGTCGGTCTATCTCTGTTTTTCAAGATGATGTCGAAGGTGGGTGAAAAAAACAGAAACAAATTTGACGTAATATCGTTAGAAAAACAATTGTCTGGAGATTGAATGTGGATTTTTTTGCTTCTTTCCTCTTTGGCGTTCCTTTTTCTATTTTAAATTTTAAGCTACCCGCGGAGGGTAAATCTGCCACAGATTTGCATGTCGCGTAAGACTGTGAGGACCTTAATAAATCATGAGGTTCACTTTCTTCATTTCGAAGTTAACGAAGTCTTAGAATGACAGTGGTTGTTGGTTGTAATACTTACAGGGTACTGGATATTTATAAAGTGGACAAAAAAAAACGTGGAAGTTGTTTGGGAGAGTTTTAGGCTTCATTTCAGAACGGAATTGGATTAATTGTTTTTCTTTTGCAACTATACCCCGCAACCAAACACAAGGAACGCTGTTATTAGGTGGAACTGTTATTTTAAAAAAGAAGGCTATCTTCCGTGAAATTCGGTGTGCGACGACGAAGTATAAGACAAAGAGAAAGGCTGAAAATACAGGCAAGGATAACCTTTATAAACGAAAAACATGCCTAAACAGGACACCAGAAGAATGACTAAGCCAATCAACTCTGTTGACTTTGCACTGTCAACAAGGCTCAATCAGTCGAGTGTTTAAAGAAAATTGATGGACTACAAAGCTCAGACAACTGAGGTTTAGAAAATATTCAACATAAGAAAGCATCAAAGTTGAGGAATAATTGTGTATCGTAGCTCAGGGAAATTATGAGGACAAAAATATAAAAACCATCACCCTCTGATGTAAAAATATAAAACCGTCAGAAGAAATAATAAGACAAGACAACTTTTGTGGAAAAATGTTATAAAAAAAACAATTCTATTTATTCCTTCTCATTAACCTGGTCTTGCTCACGCAGGTTGGTTCCTGCTGAGAGACTTCCTTTCGTCATACAATACTCAGAATCTTCGCGGTCTTTCGTTAAGTTTATATATTCGCTCAATACATCGACAGCAGAGTTGCAATACTCATGCAGTTCGATATAAATTGCACGTCTACTTTTGGTGAGTATAAATCGAAAATAGTAACAGAAAAAACAATGGTCAAGGGATAGTTACTGTAAGGCTTTAGATGGCGTTAATATAGCTACAAATCCGAGCTACATCATAAAGTCCAATCACCCATGGACAGATTCTTTTCAAGAGCTTTTTAGAAACTTTAAGAGACCCCGAAATGTGGTGACATGCCCATTGTTGAGATAAGCCTACGTCAACATATTGTTTAAGTTATCTCTGCAGTGACAAAGTGCTTAAGCTCTGCTTTGATGTCTTCAGTTGCATTTAGGACAAAAGCTCCAAAATCCCAATAAAATTTCCATCCAACGTCAATCAGTGAGCCCTAAACTTCTCCGTAACTATACCTTTTGTCTGACTGCTCTTACGTTGAATATCTACTTAAAATGGCTTAAAGCTTTGATCTACTCTTCATACAGCAGATTCTAAGATGACATCAAGACTTGGAGTCGGTTTATCGTCTAGTTATGCAGTATGATGCTGACACCATACCACATTGGCTCGACTACTCCTCGCCAGGCTACTAACCTAACCAAACCTTGACAGGTCAAGTGATCAATAATTTTACCATTTGCCGATCCTTATTTCTTTTAATTTGACAGCTCTTGCATTTTGGAATCAGACGTCCGATAGGTGTCATGGGGAGTTTAAACCTTTTTAATCCCACAAATCAGCAGGATCGGATGATGTTATATCAGTCAGAAATCTGTAGACCGTAAATACCCTCAAACCTCAGAGACATATGTTAGAACTACCTACGTTTGAGGTACATACCAAAACCTTAGAGATGTATTAGGGCGATTTACATTTCCAAAGCAAGAAAACGTACCGCCAAAGATTGTTGACGCTTGTCGTTTCTATTTAAAAGTCCTGAGACAATTATTGGTCTTCACATAAGAGGCTTGATCAACTTCTAAACTTTGTGTTATTTCAAATTTCTTGACACTTGTATAAAATGCCACAAAGGGAGCTCTCAGACTAAGGGATTTCGAGACCTGCTGTTTATTTTCATCATCGTCTTAAAGTTACAGCTTAAAAAAATGGATGCATTTAAATGTAATTATGTTTCAACGCCATTATACAAATTTTACAAGGCCAACTTGAATCTAATCCTTGTCATTTTAAATTCGACGAAAATTGTCCAATTGAGCTCAAACAAAGTCAATACTGGCCCAAGATGTTTCGTAGAAAATAAAGGTTGCAGCTAAAAATTAAAAATACCCAAATCTGTAACCACATTCAACCAAAAATATAAAATTTCCACGAAAACATCCTTAATCCGAGGACGAACTTTCTGTCGACAAACTATCGCAATTGCATAATCTATCCATTGCCTACCCCTATGTTTGCCTTTTATTATGCAAGATTTACTGCCTCGGCATAGTTGAAATGTGCGCCCCCCAATTCCTTGTGAAGCCATTTTAATCCTCCTAATAGAAACCAAACCACAAAAGCAACCATTACATAACAATGTTATACATTTTTTAATGACAAATAAACAACATGCCCGTAAACGTAAACGAAAACATAACCATTAATAGACTTTGACTTTTATTACTTTCCAATTTTATTTGCATAAAATAAATGTGCCCGCTTGAAGGGTGGACCGACCAGGATAGGGTTAGAGCTGGCGATTGCTAATATTGTGATTTATGGATAAAGCTTTTTGGCAAACAGTTTTGCGCGCTTAGGGCGTTTTTATGACTTCCTTATCACGTATTAGTTTTGTTCTTATGGAATGTGTTTTATAAATGCGAGTAATTGGTTTGTTAATGGACTTTCGGAGATGAACTTTTAAGGGCGGGTGTTTATTTCTGTCCGCTGGGAATTGGAAATCGATGGCAGATGCCTGTTGCTTGTAGCAGCTGTGTTTTCTGTTTAAGTTTTTAATTTCGCGCTTTTTTTTTTGGAACATTTATTTTCTCAACACTCTAATTGGAGTAATAAATATTCAAAATGGCCGCTGAAAGATGGCGGATGGTATTTATCATTTATGTGCTCGGATTTGACTTATGATCGGTATCTGGCGGAGTGCATTGCTTTAAATGAATCTTAGGCAAATAATTTTTTTGTTCCTTTCGACTCAGTAAAGTGTCACAAGTTTAAACAAAATTAAAAGCAGAAATTGATGGTCACATTTTGGGTTTTTTTTTCCAAGGAACATTTTTTTCAAAATATTTTTTTTTTTACATCTTTGGGACGGAGGCTATTAGTTTGGGTTTCCAATATTGAAATTGATGGTTTGGGATTTTGGGAGTCTTTTCCGTGGCAGCATTTTGGAATTTTTTCCAAGGAACATTTTTTTCTTAAATATTTTTTTTTTAAATCTTTGGGACGGAGGCTAAAAGTTTAGATTTCCAATATTGAAATTGATGGTCACATTTTGGGATTTTTTTTCGGTGGTATACCATGCATTTTGGGATTTTTTCCAGGGAACATTTTTTTCAAAATATTTTTTTTGACATCTTTGGGACGGAGGCTAAAAGTTTGGGTTTCCAATATTTACTATCTTGAGAGGAGATTTTTAAAGGGTTTTTGCCACAGCTCCACCTCTCGCGAACGTCTGACAAACGTCGTTCCATTTTGAGTAATGGCCTAGTTTCTACTTGTCAAATGTCAATGAATAAAAGCTTCAAAAGTGACAGATACCGAAAAAGCCGTTCATTCACAATAACACCTCTCATTGGAAAACCCTATACTTGCCATGAAAAAAACTTATTTATTTTTGCAGTTCTGATTCTGACGCGTTTTTTGCCTTTGTCTCCCCAAAAAATTAGATAGATTAATAGATACCTACACACAAACGAATATTTGTGAGAAGCGAGGACTAGGGTAAAAGGCATATTGCGCCAATTATTTCTTTATTTATGACAAAGGAACAACATTACCGAAAAAGGGAGCATGCAACGATTAACATTTTAAGCTGTAAAAGCGACACGTAGCGGTGGTCCTATAAAACCATAAACTTTGTCGGTTGGTTCACCAAACAAATACTCTTAAAAATTCGGTAAAAAATCAAAGTTGTAACTAATTACAATCGCATTACATCAGAGGCCACTTGTTCGCGGTCTATTGTTGTGGACAATATTGGCGCAAAAACTTGATTCTGTTAGTACACCAATCCACTTACCCAACCTAACCCAACTTAGTACAATGTTCCACACCAGGTTATAGGCTATGCGGGTGATACTGTCATTGTCATCAACGAAAATGTTTCCATTACTGTAAGGGATGTTACAGAGTCCGACGAAGTTAGTTAAACAGGATTATACAGTTGGACTTGATGACTTAGTAACTAAAAGTAATAAGGTATCAGTTAAAAGAAGAAACATATTCAGGTATGATTGTGGATAAAAAACTGATTTTAAAACTGAAAATATAGGACGTAGGTCCATAAAGGACAAGCAGTAACTGGGATCAAAGGTCTTAAATATAATATGATTTCGATTTGTTACCACATCACGTTAAAACTACTCAGCAAAACCATATGCGTCTCTTAGACGTAACAAAGAGCTTAATGGAGCCACATTTAGTTTTTATTTCACTGCAATCGGCCAACTCCTTTAGAAGAAATATGAATATAAGATTTCTTAGGTGGTCGCTTACGACATATACGTCATCATCATTTCACCAAATAAGCGCCAACAATTTTCCAACAGTGCAGATTCCAGCCCAACATACATTGGCCGTGTAGCTTTCTATATGCAACTTCTTTAGAAGAAATCCCCTTAGTGAATCTTGCAGACTCGACTTTTACTAAAACAGGACAAAGAATCTTTTTCTACATAGACAGCAATGAACTCAAGGCAGACAGCCAACTACGATAACTCACAACAATTTTGTTATTGTAAACCTCGTTTTGTGTTGTCGATCTTTCTCAAAATGTGTCCAAACCTATTTTAGCAATGTGTCTGAAAAGGCTTCCATATTTACAGTTAAATGCAAAACAATGACACTATGTAAATGCTCATCCACAACACACCACCAACCACCATCACGATTGCCTAACTATGATTTTTAATTAAACTAAAACACGTTCCATGGGTTTCAATGCCAGGCTTACTTCTATCATTTGGAAACTGCAATAATGAACATCGTTACCCCTTTAGAATTAATTCTGTATGGGCACCATCCTCACCCAACTCATGTTCGCATCAGCACTCGCGCTAATCTTTAAAAATGTTAACGATGAAAACGCGCCACCATCGGCATCAAAACCGAACACAAACGAAACAGAAAAACAAAAAACTATTTCGCAACAATGAAAGCCACACAGCAAATCCCTTCAAATAAATGCTAAATGCATGAAGCCAAATTAGCTTCGCCTATTTAGTATTCTTCCACAGAACTCACTCCCGTTGGCCCCACTTTCTATACCATCCCGCTCCCATCACATGCTAAGAAGGATTCCATCGGCAGGAAAAAGAGCTGTGAACAATTCCAATCCCCTAACAAAACTTTTCCCTTGAATAGGTTTTCCTACACAACATTTAATTAAAAAAATTAAAACAATAAAACCAAAATAGATATGAGTGTGTATGTATTTTTCCCAACGTCCTTTGGAATAGAATTGCATACGCAATATACTTTCAGAAATATACGAAAGGGCGCCCCAACTTTTGGTAAAAATTTAAATTCCAAGCGCAGCTTTAAGCAAGACACACAACACGTCTGTATTACTCTCGCTCAGGATTTGGATGAATGTTTGGGAGTCCTTTGCATCAACCATAAAAAAAAAAACCGAACTAGATTAGCTCTGGCGTTGCCTACTTTTCCCGGAAAATGTTCCTGACACGAATTTAATTTCCAGAAAGGATCCGGTGCGAGCATGACAGTGTTATGGCTTCAAATTACTCCTGCTGTGTCAACTAAGGGATGACTGTGCGATGTGGGTGTGCCGAAATCGATGTCATCAACTCGTCAGCAAAAATAGAGAGTGTAATGACACCTCCAGTTATTACGGCCATGACATCCCTTATCCCTGTCGCACTGTCTAATATTCACGTCAATGTACATGATGATGATGATGAATCTGATTTAAGTACCAACGACATGATAATTCAAACTGTTTATGACTTTGCTGGTGTTTACCAGAGGATGAGTACCTCGCCGATTTAATGAAGAAAAGTGGAAAATTAAATGCCGCTCTGATGAATGATGCGATCATAGAAATTGTCTATCGTAAGTAAGTAATATCGGCGGGATGACAGTACGTGCCTAGGAATATAATATTGAGTTGCTCTCTCTAACCAAAAATAGTTGTATCGTCGTTCACAATTTATGCAGACTCAGAATAAATTCGGTCGTAATTAAAAACAACTGCATTTTCCCCCGCATGTGGACACAGTTTCGAGCTCTTAAATGGGGTCAATTGCGCTGTGCATTCATATTTTTAAAAATTAAATTTGATGTGGGGTCCTCGTCATGATGAAAGGAAAAAAGGACCCATTACCAGTCCCCACAACATGAGACAAACAGAGTCTCGTATAAAAATAAATAAATTCAGCAACTCTCTTGGACTTCCGGCATCCATTATATGGAAGTAAAAAAATCCCTGTTCGCACTTGATGTATTTGAAAACAAATAATACACTCACATAAACGAGGTGATGAAAAACAACCCCACAACTTCATAAATCAGTTGTGTACTTGTGTACTTTTCCAATGGTACATTTTCATTGTCATTTTTAACAGAAGCACAATGGTTGTAAGGTTGTATCCACCTTAAATCAAAAAAGAAACGAATACTGTTAGCATTCACAAAAAAGAAGCGAGTACATTGTTCAGCTGATTCATATTGTACCCTTGAACGTGATGATATTTTTTGTTGTTTTTTTTTGGCGCCAATATCTACGCTAAGGGAAGTCACGTCAGGCAAATTACGAAGAAGAATTCGCAGAATCTTAAGAAATATTCGCCTGTCCTATTTTCGCAGGAGTGTCAAACCAGTAAAAGTGTGAGAGCGACTGATTTGCATTGCGTGAGAGCAGACTATTAGCAAAAAGCTAACAAAGTCGTCCTATCTGCTGACTGTTGTTTGACTAGCGAAATACATACAGACGTCAATTGCCATGGAATTCCGGCTTTCGTATTTCAACGGTCAATTAACTTGTGCGAATAAAAGAAAAGAAGAGGCTCTTTGCACGCTCGCAATATGAATCCCATTAATAGATTCAGATATTGCGGACTTATTTTGAGTGGGTCTGAATTGCTGGTTAATTGGTTGGCATTTAACGAGTAGGAATGTGCGTTCCGGGGACTACACAAATGAAAGTCATCAAATAGGGCTATTGGTTTCCCAGGCGCAGCTAACAGAATGGCAAAAGGATGTTTAAAACATGGAATTTGTAATAAAATTGATTTCGATTTTTCGCTGGGAATTATTCCTTGCACCAAACAAATTAAGGAAGTATCGAATATTTTTGGTATTTAAAATTTCGAACGATACTACCCGAGTGGCATAAATGTATTTTTGTTTCCAACACGCTACAACTGCATTTAATCGATATGGCAGCACTGAATTGTGTGTAACTGATCGTGGGCAATTTTAGCTACCATTTTGGGAGATTTAATACGGATATGATATGTGCGGTTGTAAAGGGTTTTCCAATGAGAGGTGTTATTGTGAATGACCCGCTATTTCGGTAGCTGTCACTTTTCAAGCTTTCATTCTTTGACATTTGACAAGTAGAAACTACGCCATTACAAAAAATGGAACGATACACGCTTCAACAACGCATTGAAATTATAAAAAAATCACTACAAAAATGGTGAAAATCTTGCAGTCACAGTTCGTAAAACTAAAGCATTTTTTGGTCGTCGTGAAGCACCTTGTGGGACCGCAATACAGAAATTGGTGGAAAAATTCGAGCTGTTGGGACAAGTTAGTGATATGAAGAATAAAACCCGTGCACGTCGCTCAAGAACAACTGAGAATATTGCTGCTGTAGCCCAAAGTGATGAAGAAAACCCAGATTTGTCCATTCCTCGTCGTTCTTTGGAATTGGCCATTCCACAAACGTCATTACACCGTATTTTGCATAAAGTCTTGGGTCTTAAGGCTTATAAAGTTCAGTTAACACAAGAACTCAAGCCGGCCGATCATCAACAACGTCGTGTCTTTGCTGATTGGGTTTTTGAAATGCATGAAAATGATCCGGAATTCCATTCGTGAGGCTATCGAGGACATAGGGCAGCCACTTTGCGATTTGGTTACGGAAAATTTCATGAAAAGGATATGGTCCTGCATGCGTGTTTGTGCTGCCAATTTGTCTAATGTTGTTTTTCATTATTAACGGCATACCTTCCTCTTTATGATTAAATAAACATCCGATCATTTATCTCAAAAAATGACATTTTTCTTTGAATGCCAAAATAACACCTCTTATTGGAAAACCTTTTATAATAAATAACCAATGCAAGAGTTTTTACCATTAGTGCATTGCAAATATACATAGGTAGAGGAGCTGACAAAAGTCCATGAGAAAGTGCACAATGTAAAACGGTTTTCACTTAAAAAGTTACTTTTATTAGCAATTTCAAGAAAACTCAAGTTTTATTAACAAAATTTGAAGAATTTTTTGTGAAATTGGTGAGCGAATAGAACAAATTGTAACGTGGAAGTTACATTCAAAAGCGAAACAAAACCTCATTGAAAACACACACAAAAATTGGCTCGAAAAACACACGATTACAAGAACCGAAATTTCTCAGAAAACGATTTAAAAAAAAATAAATGGTTGGCGCAACAGGTCCGAATGGACCCTTGGACTTCTCACAACCATTCGTCTTGTGTGAGTTTTTATTTTTGGGACGAATGGAAGGGATCTACAATTTTATGCCGAGTCCAAACGGCCAATTGAGACAGTTATACTCTCGGATGTTTGTCAGAGGTTCGCGCGAGGTGGCGCAGTGAAAAAAGCCTTGGAATTTGGGGTTTTGTCGGGATTCGAACCTGTGACCCCTCGCTTAGTAGCCCAACACACTAACCAGGCAACTGCGCCGACGATTTAGAAATTCCAAAAAAGCGTTCAGTAGAATGGACCAAAAAACAACTACAAAACCTTTTGAAAATACGCATAAAAAACGTCTGAAATCACGTCGACAAATGCATCAATAACGATTCGAAAAGAGTAGCAACAAAAGTTCTAAAAAACAATTCATAAAAACTTAAACCACTGCCAATACTAACGGAAAAAAAAATCTCACAAACTCCGAAAAGTGTCGCAAGAAACCAGTGGAAGTTGAAAGTGGAAAATTTCTTTATTTACTTAACTACCAATATTTTTGTTTCAAGTTTTAATTATCCCTTCTTTTAAAAAATAGAAGAAAAGTAATATATGAGGTTGCTACTGCCAAGTTTTAAGTCGTGGCCTTAACAAATTTTGCCTTTATGAACGTTGAAACGTATGACTGTTAAATTCAAAAAAAAAAAAATCGGTTAAAATAAAACAGAAGAAGAAAGGTCATATTAATATTTGACTGCACATCAATGATGAATCAGGTTGTAAAATCTTATAGCTTTTAACCAAATTATTAAAATAAAGGCTGAAATTTCTTAAATTCAAAACCTTTGAAGAAGATTTGTGACCACACAAGCTACTGATCCGATTTTTTTCGGATTTTTCGAAAATGAGGAACAATTTGAAAGCTTTTCTTAAATTCAAACAGAAGCAATTCGCTAATTTAAAATCAAAAACTGCAATACGAAACAAACTACCCTGTGGTATCCCATCATCACAGCACACTCATCACTTCCAGCGACTCAATGTAGGCCTTTGTCTTCTTTATTTTTTTGGTTTACTTTTAAAATTCCCCAAGAAAAGGCTTCTTTTTTTTTAGGAGACCGCATCGCATCCCTTTTACTATTCAACAAACCACTCCATTCACAAGTCTACTTACTTTTCAAAAAAAAACCCACCACATAATGCAAACGTACCCACCACCGGCTAAACAATGAAACCGGTGGAAGTACCCTCTTCATCAGGGTCACAGGACCTAAATAGATATCTCTTGTTTCATAGAAGCTTTCCATTAAAAAATTAACCACCACTCGGAAGTCAGAATAAATAAATAAAGTAGTGGTCCCCCTACCCGTCGCAGCGCATTCAATCCACAACACAGCGTGCATTCCTTCGTCGCACTACTGCCCACTCATATGGCTATAAATTGAAATTAGAATCAGTGAGAATGGGAGGCACGTATGTGGACGAAAGGAATTTCGCCCCCACCACCCACACCCGGTACAGCCCCGTTTTAATGGAAGCCCTGGATGTTAACCATGTATGAACATGACTACGATGTCATTATTTCGTCTTTCTGTTCATGACGACAACGACTCGAGCGACGTGGAGAAGTGTCGTACTTTGTCATTGTAGTTTGATGTATACAGATGTGTATATATATGCGCACACACCAACGAGCGATAATGATTAAGTATGCACACCGGGTACACCCTCTACCGTATAGCATACTCGTATACCAGCGAACTGGAGCAACTGAAGCAGTTATGCAACAATGGCTTCGACAGCATTGATGATTAGGATGTGACCCGTGCACAGTCCTTGTGTCTTCTATGTGTGTTGTGCAAATAGGGGGTAATAGTGTGCCATCATCATCGTCTTCAACGCTGATGCTCCTAGCAGAGAGGGTTCTTGAATAACCCGACTGATTTCGATCGGCATCTTGGAAATAAGTTTCCTTTTCTTTTCCTCGTGTTATCCTTCCTTAAGCAGCATTGTGTCGGTAAGTGACGTGTGATTGCTGGTGGCATATGCGGACGGCGATAAAGAGTTTCCCCCAAAAAAAAATAAACAAAAATCTAAACTCCTTAGATGCTACTTATACGTGTAATAAGACTTGAAATTGGATTTTGATCCGAAGTTAGGGAGACCGAATCGGGACTTAACCTGTCAGTGTCAGTATCCTGGTCGCTGAAAGTAGTTTCCAAGTTTGTTGATTGGATTTCGATGAGTCGGGACGGTTTGGAGGCGATCCCGCCGTCAGTGTGCATATCGAAAGGATGCATTCGCAATTAACTAAGTGCATATTGCTCGGTGCTCGAGTTGCGTCATGGCAGTCGGTGGATCTGGGACTGGGAATCCTGTTAAGAAAATGAGAAATATCTGGGTCATAGAAGATGCAAGCAGTGAGACAACTCTTGTATGTTCTAAAACATGCATAATCACAATTTGACTACGTAATTAGTTCCCAATTCTCAAAGAGGGAGGCAAAACATCTCAAAGTGTAAATACCTAACAAGTGCTTCCCACACGCCGTCAGCACAAGGCATAAGCACTTTCAGCTTTCTGCATGGACACCCTGTATGTCTGGGATATGTGTGTGTGCGAAAGCAAGCTCAATTAAAAAATCTCTTTCTCTCATCGTTATCCATTCACCCAGTGAAATGTGATTGCATTTGCGTTTTACGGTCAATTAACGCCAACCGATTGCTGGAATCGGAAAAGCATTTTCCTCTAATAAAACATGTCCACACACAAGCTCACCCACACCCACACCCATACGGCTTCCAGTGCAGCAATAAAGTTTTGGAATTAATTTTTACCCATGCCACTTGTGGAGTTTTTGAACAATGGCGCCAGGTGTTGAATTATGAGATTTTTGAGGTAAATATTGTTTGAATTGGTTTTTCCGGGTAAGCAGCTGTGCTTAGAAAATTCGCAATCAACTCCCTCCCAGGGGTGGAAATATTTGAATGAAGTCTAAATTTCAGAGAAATGTTGCAAAGTTTGGCCAGGCGAAGTTTACGGATAAATATTGGGATGTTTACTGGGCTGAAATTTTGATACCTTCAGATGTGAGATAGAAAGTCGAAAGTTGCTGATTGAGTCTTGAGTATCAACAGGGTTTCGGTGGTGGAATTTTGAAAGGTAATTAGCAAAATATGTGCTGTGTTTGAGAAAAAAAAATATCAATTTTGGGTGGTGAATTGAAAAAAAATCTGAAATAAATCCGAGAGTGAAGTCCTATCGTGAGAGCGACTGGCAGTTTTGAGTGTACTTGTATGCGATGACATACATTCCAAAAAGCCTTGTCTCATCGAAGCTATTCAAACTACTGTTTTCATTAAGTTTGTAAAGGGTGGGCCATCTAGTGGCTTCTTTTTAAATCACAGGTTATTTTGACACAGGCAGCTGTTTCCCGCTCGAAATCTTGACAGAAAGTCAGTATCATACCTCCGCTGAACGAAATGAGTCGCATTACGCTTGAACAACGTTGGGAAATATTGAAAACTTATTTCCAAAGTGAGTGCTGTTCAGCCCAAACAGTGAGTTTTTTTGAAAAGAAGTTTTTGGCCAAAATGAAACACCTACCGCGCTTGTGTGCAAATAATGCAATGCGTTCACTCAGAAGCAGTAAGGTAGCATTTAAACGAGGTGATATCGAGTTCGCATTCTTGGTACATCTGCTCAAAAATTTACCATAACCAGATAAAAATTACCAAAACTCAATAAGAAAAAAAAAATTACCAAATTTGTTAAAAACTACCACAGTGGCAACCTTGCAATAGGCGTGTCTTAGATATACGAAACGTAACTGTCTATGAGAGAATGAAAAGAAACTGCTCGCACCTATCTCTGTTTTTCCTACAGTGTGATACAGATAATAGGCGTGCACTGCAGTGATACCAGACTTTAGAGGCAGGTTATCCCACGGTTATACTCAAAATATCCCTTTTATGTTTACAAAATAAATAAATTTATTATTTAAAAAAAATACTCGTGATTCATTCACAGACACATATGTCATTTTATGAAACAGTCTAGGGAAATAAAAAAAAAAGAAAATGAAAGCATTTAGATATTTTGAATGACTTTTTTCTAAACATGAAAACATTTAATTTGATAGTAGGTTGAATAATTTTTGTATTCTTAATGAAAAGAGCAATTGGGAACAAAATTGGACAAAAAGTAAAATCCCTTTCTTCATGTAGTATGAGGTCTGAAAAATCCCTTTGTCCCTTTTAGCTTATTATTAGTGAGAAAATCCGGCAAAAAGTTATAAATCCCCCGATCTGGTATCACTGCTGCACTGTAGGATGTGTCTTAGATAATGAAACGTAACTGGCTGGTAGAAAAAAAGAGAACGAAAATGTGGGCGTGCATCTATCTCTCTTGACTCTACTGTAATTTTCGAAACGAAACATAACTCTCTCTCTTTTTATCTCCCTCTCAACTTCCGCTCGCAATTTCCGTAACGACTTTGTGACGGATTCACCAGCGTGCCTAAAGAAGTATTACTTAAAAAAAAAAAAAAAACAATGGCACTCCGGGAGTGCCGACAGAAGTGAAAAGTGTATTTTTTGAATCGTCAGGAAATATTTTAATGTGCAGGAAATTCTTTTAAATTAAGTGTTTTTTCATTCTTTATTATAAACTACTATGTACTACAAAAATTATACGACAATTTTCAGTTTCCTTTAATGCGCAATTGTACATGAAAAATAATGCATATGTCGGTACCCGCGACTTTAAAAAGAAACTTGTAATTGGCCCTCCCTGTATACGTAAAGGTACCACATCGAAGAGTGGTCAATGCGCCGAAAGTAGTATAACTTCAAAAATGTCGTTGAAGACCCACATTTATTCAGTCAATGGAAATCGAGCTCTACCTGTCCTTGAACTTGAGAAGATTTTGCCATTTTCCACGACTAGTTTGGACTCAGAGTTTCACAGAAGATGAATATTCCATATTATCAGTTTTCCTTATTCATCTTTGAACCTTCGGTATGGAGAGCTTTCTTTCCATGACTGTTTTGATGAACAACTTTGTTCTGTCAAAAATGCTAGAAGCAAACCTTTTAACAGCAAAGACGGAAGGTATGTAGTTTGTAGCTAATGCATATCTTGCAAAGCACTTCACTGAGCATGAACTTTTAAGGTCTAGATAGCCAAGCAACATAGATTCACTTTTCTAAGCTTGAAATTAGTTTTGGCCACTTTACGGAATAACGTCATTATTTACATCAGCATCGGTTTTCTTGTACGAAAATTTCGGGTCATTGGCTTCAAAATGTTCTTATTTGGAAAGAAGCCAAATTTTGCGAGGTTCTTAAAATGCCTTTAGATTGAAAGTACCGCCCTGTTTGGTAAACGATCCATCAACAGTTTTTTCTTAAAGCGAGGCTAAAGTTCACGTTGCCGTCAATGACGGCCAGTCAATTACCCACCAAGTTCGTCTGATTTATGACACTTATTTTGGGTTTCGACTGAAGGTACTCCTATGAATGAATTAAATTGAAAGTCAAACATTAAAGCCATCTGCCTCTTCGCTAAATATGCTTTTTTGGCAAAACTCGCACCGATTTTTGGTTCAGCATTTTTATAGTTCGAAGCTTTGTTGAATGGTCAGCGCTGCATTCAAAAAGGATGACAAAGGACAAGAATGACAGCAAAATCTACTCAAATGTTACCGCTGTCGAAACCTTTTGTTCATAGCTACTGAACAATTTCCCGTCTTAAACCAACTATATGCAGCTACGATACGTAATTGCCAAAAATATACAGCAGACAGAAATTATTGTAATTTAGTCCAATCTAAATATACCACTTGCTGTGCACATGAGTATTCATAACGCCTTGAGAGCGGTTAAGAAAATGCAATGTTACTGGTGAGTACAGACAGGGATGTTGAAGAAAAACAGATCTGCCACATTTAGGCATTGTAAACACGTCGTCTGTACTGTTTACCGCTTCGACCTCAAAAAGTATAAACAGTCCTTCCCCTTTTAGATCACTTTAACACTTAGGCTGGTGTTGTTGCATTTTAAGGGGCGCTACCTCAAAATTGACAATGAGTCCAATTTGTTGCCCAGGAACATCTGAAGTATCATTTTTTTTAAAACAAACTAAACTAGGCTAACCACTCCTTCACAATTGTTTAGGAACGCTGATTGAAATAGCGTTTTAGACGGGGTTTGAAAAATCTCTACTTTCAAAAAGGAACTTTTACACAAAGCTGGTCACACCATTTGTTTCCAGATGAGTGTTTTTACGGATCTTGGACGTCGTATCAGTTGCGACGATTTTGTTACTCTTTACGTCAGTCAACAGCTGTTAATTAGGCGTCATACTTTTATTGGTTATAGAGGTTAATCCGCGACTTCATGCATCCCTCGCTGCGTTAAATGATGCTGTGTTGAAACTTCCTTCATTTGGGACGCATTTTTAATTAGAACTTAATCGTGCGTCTAAATATCAGTGCGACGAAAAAACATGTGCTTGTGCGTGCCAGCGGTAGGTAAAAATAGGCCAGTAAACGTGAAGCACAGGTATCCTGTTTTCTCGAACTAGTACATAAATGTTCGCCCCCCAAAACAAACATATGCAGGGAATTGTGATCGTCAACGAAGAACAACTGATGCGTTCTGGGGTTCTTTTCGAAATTCATTATAAACCCTCAAAAATAATCCAGCTAAGCCATTAGGAATATCCGTTTATCAAACACTTCCAAACTGAGTTCTCCGAAAAAAAGGATAAAGCTATCCCAAAGCTTTGTAGAGTCTGACAACAGATTCCATATGCAAATTCAAATCGAACGTATTCCTTTGTTTTACCAAAAAAAACCGACCCCCCTGGCATTTTCGATATCTGTAAAAAAAACCCTTCCGATGGCAATAATACTCATAGTCATTCAACTCCTGATAGGTTTCATCGTGTGAATGGCAAATCCTTTTCACCCCCCAGTGCCAGTTGACGTATTAATTGAGCAAATACTGTATCTGGGGACTGCAGCCAGTCCGTGGATGGGTTTTGTTTCCCGAATGCAAAATATGGATATAGAGGCAATTATAATAGCGCTAGAGGAAAATATTGTCAATAATAATAGTTAATCGCGAAAATTTCGAATAAATTTTCACCGACTCTTTGATGGAAATTTCTATTTCCATTCAAAACTAAATCCCCGCCACTTGTATTTGTGCATAATTACTAAAGCTGCAGCTGCATTACGATAAATTCCCCGAAAGCTTTAAGCATTTAGCCGAGCGTAAATAACAATAAATACACTCGAGGAATGCCAACGAATCACACCCCACGCCATCTGACAATAATTCACTTATCCCTTCCGCCAAGACAACTTTTGAGTGTCCCTCCCGTAGTCTCATTTGGGATGAACTAATTCAACTTGAGCAATCCACTATCCATAACGAAATAAAAACCCTGAAGAAAAATGGACGACGTCCTTGTAGGATACACTGCAGCAGTCAATTGAAATAAGATGATGGCGCTCACTCATAGCGAAAATCCTCTCTCCGGAGACTTACCGTTATTTCAGCACAATCATCCTTTTGCCAGTGGATGGATATCCCTATATACGGTTAGTGAAATAAAATGAAATATTTCCCTGTGAGTGGGATTACACACGATGTACTGTTGGGGCAAAAAAAAAAAAATATGATAGCGACATCCATTGAAGCTGACAGATGGATGAAGTGTTTTGGTGTGAATTATTCGGTGATGTAGAGAGGGCGTCAAAGAATTACTGTGAATGAGGTCGATGATTAATTTTCCAACTATGGGGTTTCAATGGGAATGGTTACATATAATTGCCGGCGACGCCCGACTGCTTGGCACATGCAACCTACTTGTGTGACCCTATGACCTTTGGGCTGCGAATTGGAATGGGTGTTGTCTGTTGTCTGTTGTCATGGTTCAAGGTCATTTCCGTGAAATTGGCTGAGTAGTAGTGGCAAATAGCAACTTGTCAATCAGTCATGGCAAATTCGCAGTTAACTGGGTAAGGTATGGGTTTGCTAAGGAAAGAGGATGAAGGAATCAGGGAGGAAAAGAGGAGGAGAGACTCGGCTTACATCGCTTCCCCAATAACGAACGACTTTAAAAACTCATCGAACTTACAGTGTTGGATTAAAATTCCAAACATTATATCAAGTTCATTATTTTCATTTCATTTCATTTCATTTCATTTCATTTCATTTCATTTCATTTCATTTCATTTCATTTCATTTAATTCCATTTCATTTCATATCATTTCATTTCATTTCATTTAATTTCATTTCATTTCATTTCATTTCATTTCATTTCATTTAATTCCATTTCATTTCATATCATTTCATTTCATTTCATTTAATTTCATTTCATTTCATTTAATTTCATTTCATTTCATTTAATTTCATTTCATTTCATTTCATTTCATTTAATTTCATTTCATTTCATTTCATTTACTATCATTTCATTTAATTTCATTTCATTTAATTTCATTTCATTTCATTTCATTTCATATCATTTAATTTCATTTCATTTCATTTCATTTTCAATCTACGATCTATAATCCACAGATTTCGAAAAACAATACAATAAGTTATATAAAAATAAGTTAAATATGAATTTCATTGGTGGTAAGCAAAATTAATCTATCCTTAAAAATATTTGTGGGCAAAAATATATGCAACTCGTAATAGAACAGATTAAACATTTTAATACAAATTGCCATAGGCTCACGTTCACCATACAATGTAGTGTGGCTACTGTCAAATAAAAGTGGTCTTGATCTAAGAGATCTAGAAGGAGCATACAAATTCAAACACATAAGTAGATTCTCACAATCAATACTTCCAGATAAGATATCACGAATAAACAAAACATTTTACATTTTTCTCCTTGATTCAAGAGTTTGGAATCCAAGTAAAAGACATTTTGAACGGATACAGCTTCAAAAAAAAAAACAAAATGGTCACTTCTACGCCATATTCATCTTTAGCTAAATGAACAAAAATAGATAAAAGTGACAAAATTTTAAAATTTCCTCCTTTTAAAGGAACATCAACAACTCCCTATATTTCTGTGTGAATTCTTTTAAAAAAATCTAAAGGCGCTTTGAGTTTTCACGTTTCGCAAGTTGTATTACAGCAGACTCCCTAGCAGATGGCTCTGCAACTCAACGATTTTGAGGAAGCAAACTTTGATCAAAAAATGTCTCGGCTTTATACCACGTTTTCGTTAGTGTCCAAGACTACTGAGTGGCCGTTCGGGTACTCGGCATAAAATTATACATCCCTTATATTCGTCCCAAAAAAAATAAAAACTCACACAAACCTAGTTGCACCACCCATCAAAAAATAAAACAAATAATTATTAAAGACATTTTTATTTCCGTGGTCTTTTTGGATCTAATGGCGGACACATAATCTGCGTTAAATTTTGGTTGAATTTTCAAGAACATAACCTGTTTGAGAGAATGGTTTTGAATTTTGGTATTGGACTTATTGACTCAGAATTATGTGAAGAACACCAGACCACCATTATAAAGCACGAAACTCAACAAAGACCTGGGGTCAGATTCCGTATAACAATAATCGTCGGGACGATATCGTTTTTGAAACTTTGATGACCCTAAGAAGTCATATTCTGCCCGAATTTGTTTCACTATCGTCAGCTTTCATTACATTTGTGGAAAATGAATTGGATAAAGGTGTCAAACTCGTAATTTTGGCATAAAACTAGCAATTTTGAAGTTCTATCGTTTCGACGATAATCGTCTGAAAAGTTACGGAATGAGTGCCCTGGCTCGGCCTTCTGCAAGGCGAAACATTTAAATGTTTTCGTGTGCACGAAGAAATTTGCTTGTGTAACAAAAGGCAAAATATTTGTGCACACGAAAACGTTTGATTGCTTCGCCTTACAGAATCTGACCCCTGGTTACCTAGATCTACCCGGAGGCTGATAGCTGCAGCAGCGTTGCCACTTCAAAAAAAGAGGAGGGCAGTAGATCACTAAAAAAAATGCAGTAGATTGGATCTTTCCGCAGTAGATTTTTTATTATACAAAAAACAAAGATAAATTGCTTAAAACTGTATTAATAGTGTTTTTTTTTTATTCATTCCATCAATTAAAATAAAATTTTGAAAATACTCTAAAAGCCCAGGAGAGTGTGAGGGTGTCAAAGAAAAAAAGTGCAGTAGATTGGATTTAGTGGCAGTAGATTTATTTTTTGCGAAAAGTGCCGTAGATCTACTGCTATTGCAGCAAAGTGGCAACGCTGAGCTGCAGTCATGAAACTGCCATAGCTGGTGGATTCTTTTAGCCATAGAGCCCATATCAAAATTTTAGAGTGAGAATTAAGCCGAAAAATGAGGCCACTAAGAAAAATCACGCACCTTACACTTGCGGAATTGGCGTGTAGTTCCCATATGGGTTGGGGTCAACATTCGGGAAGGGTAAAAATTCTTTTTACGAAATTCTGCATACAATAAAAAATTACATTTTGGTTAAATTTTTTTTTAATTTGCTTTTTTTAAATGTTTAACTTCCCTTTTTTTGATTTCTATTATTTGTTAACATTTCACTAAACTTTTTTTGTAATTCGATTTTGTCTTTAATTAAATTTTTTTTTTTTATAAATTTAAAATTGTTTTATAACAAATATTTTTTTTCTTCTTTATGTTTGTTAGTTGAAAAAAAAAACCAGAATAAACCGAATTATTTTTTAAAGCAGAACTATTAAGATTTTTAAATTTCTAACTATTAAGTAATAATAAAGTTAAGTTAAGTTAATATTAATAACTTTGAGCGCTAGCTACCAGGGCTTCTGGCTAAGGTAAAAAAGAATAAAAAAAAAAAGAATTTTGAGAGCAGCATTTTTTTTTGTAAAAATGTCCAAAATGTTTCTAGTGTCAGGATTTTTTTAGTTTTTCAATAAATCGTAGTCCTTACATTTCGATAGATAAAACCTACTTTTCCAACAAATATGAAAGTCGATATCTTTCGATTCATTCGATCTGAAGGATATATTCTGCCAAAAGGGTCGTCAATATAAATAGGTTGGTAGAGCTGATTATGTTTTCATCAGAGGATTTCCACAAGACCTTACATCTAAATCTGTGAAGAGCTGGGCTCCTTATGCTAATATGCCAAATACAAGTTTCATTTTAAAAATGCTATAAAATGAACAGCGGTGTTTGCTTCATTGCGGCCAAAACTTCTTTTCAAAAAACCCACTGTTTGGGCTAAACAGCACTCACTTTGGAAATAAGTTTTTAATAGTTTCCAACGTTGTTCAAGCGTGATGCGACTCATTTCGTTCAACGGAGGTATGGTACTGACTTTCTGTCAAGATTTCGAGCGGGAAACAGCTGCCTGTGTCAAAATAATCTATGATTTAAAAACAAACCACTAGATGGCCCACCCTTTAGTTGCCACTCGGAGGAGTTGACTAGGTGCATTTTGCTGACGAATATCGCAAGCCGTGATTACCCGTGAGTTAGCCCACTAAGATTTTGATTTTGTGTGTATGTAGATTTTGAATTTTCTTATTTATAAATGTCTGAATTGACCTCTTGGCTTGTCATAGGCCCAGGGATTTCTCGCAATATGTGTGCTACATAACTTGTGTTACCAGCTTTTAAAAGCCTTTGTAACCGCACAGAACTGTTCCGGTCATATAAAAGAGGTTTCTGTAGAGGGTTAGATCATATTTTGGTGTAGTTTCGGTTCAGAAACAAAGCAAAGCGGTGCAGGACTGATTCAGAGACAGTAATACGTGAAGATACTTATTGATAATGATTTTCTGGTGACATGTAGACAGACTCATGACCATTAGAACGAGACTGTCTAACATCCAGACCAATTAGAAAGGTCACTATTTTTATACAACGGGCAAATAAAAATACAACAAAAAAACAAAGCATACCTCTAAATTAAGGTGACCATGGAATGGACAATATTTGTCTGGTGCAGGAATATTTGGACGCGGCCTTCGCACTACCAGAATAGATTTTTAACAACAAAAAAAAAAAACAATTTAAATATTTCACTTTTCATATTTTTCCCAGCCTAATATTTATGGACACCTCCATCTTCACAGGGTCTTTATAACTTTCAATATTTTCAATATTTATTGTTTACAATTTTTTCGTTCAAGGGCTGTACCAGCTTAGAACTCATCTGATTCTTATCGGTTACTTCTTCCTGTACATCTCATTAACCCTCTAAAGAGAATGACTTGTTTTTCTGAATCTCAGACAGACCGCTTATAAGAACTTTGTCCTTTACCAACATTTTCTAAAGAGAGATGCCAAAGAGGGTAACCAAGCTTTTCGCAACCAATCGATTCTGTAGGTTTTTCTTTTTAAAATGTTTACGGATGAATGGAAACGACCTACAATTTTAAGTCGAGCCCGAAGTTCAACCCTTCCGGTTTGGAATAAAGTTCTAGGTTAAGGAAGCTTTTTAAACAAAATTGTTCCCTCTTAATGTTTGCTAGACGTTCGCGAGAGGTGGTGCCGAACAAAAAACATTATTTCGTTTTTTTATGTTCTTCCGGTGGTTGAACCAGAGACCTCTAGCTCAATATACTTCTTCCCCCATTATATACATTAGTGTAGCATGGGCAAGCTGCTGAAGCTGCCCTATGTGTCATACGGAATAAATTTAAATTGACTCGGGAGGTAGTTTTCATGCAAAGGATCAATAAATAGGGGGAAAATCAAACAGTTTTTTAAATAGTTTTTCAAACCGAGTTTCAGACCGCTAAAGACTGCGCCAACCACATTCACAACAATGGCATGAAGAGCGTTAAAATTAAAATAAATTTAGTCAGCCATGCAGCTGTAAATGACACTCGTTCGGCCCCAAGTCAGACTTGCACTGCATTTTACAAACACTCAGCTTTAAACGTCTTTTGGGTGAATTTACTTTTTTTCGTGCTACCGACTCTCTTTGTCTTTTTTCTTCTAAATACCTCCAAGAAATAATGAGTTCAAAAGTCAGTAATATTTAAACTTATTGTAAAATATCAGATCCTATTGTTTATTTAGGGTTCACCGCTAAAGATGTACTTCGGACCGGATTGAAAACAAAACTCATTCCTTTCTTGTCTCCGTGACTCTTGTGTATTTTATGAAACTAATTTTTGCTCATTCTGGCAATACTTTTATGATCACGCTACGAGGAGTCTTCTACCCTATAAATTCAAAATCAACTCTTTCTACACTTCTGTTAAAAAAGCAAAGCACTAAGCACAGAATATAAATCTCCTCATAAGACTGGAAATTGGGCATGCTGTTCAGGTGCATGCAACAATCCATTAATTTTGAAATTATCTATTCGCAACATGCCCAATTTCCAGTCTACATAATTAGCGGGATTTTCTTGGTGTGTCCGACGTCCGTGTCCAACTATTTTAAAGTATAGACCACATTCCTTCTGTGGTTGAAAAAATTCAATGCATCTCATATAAGTGCCTCTATATTATCATGAAAAAGAAAATACATGTGCAATTGACATGCAAATAACTTCCATCACAAAAATACAAAGGCACATCCAGCACTCAATCCTCCACAAGATGTCACACAAAGGACATGCACTTAAAAAAAATAAATATTTTTTCCACTTTTTGTCATTTCCATCAAAGGCAAAGCAATTGCATTCGACATCCATGAGCATACACTCAAAGAGCTTATGACACGCATTCGTTGCGCTGTCAAGGACAACACTTGTCGTGAAATAGCGAACAAAACTCCTTTCTCTGTCCGTTTCTATCCAAATTTGTGTTTGGTAAATAAATGCAATCACAGTTTGAGAGGCAAATAAATGTTCCACGTGCACCATCAGAGACTCTGGCGTATTTAGCTTTATTAAAGCCAATCCATTACAGGGGAATGTTCTTAAATTCATATTCAACATGCATAAATGTATATGAAGCACTTACCGATACTTCCGGTGTGTTGCCGGAATTGTGGAAAAAAAGCCCAGCTATCAGCGCCGCTATGTTCGCCGTGTACGAGGCTATGAATATCACACTGAAGCCACCCCAAACGTTGATTAAAAATTTATTAGGCCACGATTTTGGCGCCTTAAAAGCCACCAGGTGTCCACAGAGTAGGCCCCACATAACCCAAAGTGCTAGAGAGGGGAAAAAAAGGACGAGAATAAATTTTCATGTAATAAATTAAAACTGTAACCATAACCACCCACTTGAGTGGACATTAGCAATGCACTCACCTGATGACATGCTAAAGTTTTTACTCCTCTGGCGGCCCCAAGGATTGAGGCCAAACGGACTCAACCACTCATAGATGGCAACAGCGATGGCTGTCACATTGAGCGACGTAAAGATGGCAATCCACAGCTCCGGCGAGAACGGCAGCAGGAATGCCAGCAATGGGATCTCGGATTTGCCCTGCGGCGCAGCCAACAACGATATACCGCCATGGTAGTAGGGGGCGCTAAAGTCTATTACCTCGGCACGAGCTCTAAAAACAAATAACTGTGAATGAGTGTACTGCCAATGGGAGTGAGCCTGATACGTTGGAATGTGAAGTGGGAGACTGCTCGTCTTTTCTTTAGGGTTAATTTCGAACTGGGGTTGATAGTCTCCCTTTGGCAGAAATCCTTTAATTGTGTCAATTTGGGTTAAGAGATGAACCGGAGGACAATCTTTTTGTTTTCGGTGCGATGCCAAAAAGTTCGAATTCGGCAGCAGATGCGAAGAGCTGGATGAAGAGGATGTGCGCCAACGAAGACGGAATGTGTTGGGATTTGATATGCAAATTCCATTAGGCAAGTGCAAATTGCAAAAAGAAGTCAGATTGAGGTTGAGACTGGGTTTTTTTTTCTTTATTATCCTTGTGGCGTACTTTCGGTCGGTTTATTCGTTGGGTAGCATCCGGTCATTTGCATTCGACCATCATTCAGTGGATTTTGGGATAAGTGTGCATCGGACGCATTATTTCGGAGTAGCATTACTAGAGCGATCGACGCTAATGGAATGCAATGCAGCTGCAGTACTTGGATGGGGGCAAAATGTGGATGGATGGGTTCTTGAGAGCTGGGTGGAAATATTTTAATTCTGTTGGGCACTTATGTCGGGCTTATTTATTTTTCAATTTTGAATTTGCGATGCAACTGTAAGCTGCGATCTATAGAATCTGAGGATCTGATGGATTTTTCCCCCGCCCAAACGGCCTTGCAGAAAGCCAAATAAAAAGTTAAATTAAATGCGAATGGATGGCAAAAAGGTTACGCAGTGCACCTTTATCCGAGGTACATAAAAAAATCCATTGAAATCCATTAAGTAAGTAATTTTCGGGTTGGCTGACTTTGACTGCGTTGGTTTTGCCACTATATAACCAAATAACGAACGAAATTGGAATTCATTAAGCTCGTGGGCGATCTTAATTGAATTTAATTCATCAGTGACTGTGATGCTACAATAAACTGGAGTGAGAAGCAACTTTGTGGACATGATTTGAGGGAATAATAGACCCAACTCAAAACTACTCTAGGCAGATAGTGTTTCGGCCAAGATTTTGGGGCAGTGGGCCAGAGGATAGGGCCTAGCTAGACAAGAATACCCGCCGTACGTATATGAACACACATTCAGTAGATATGTGAAAAAGAAGCTCTGAGTTCGGTTCCTTTTTTCATAACTTCTGACAAAACAATACATACAGTAATTCAGCTACGGAAATTCAATTTGTTTTGGACCGTATTTCAAAAAAGTCGGTTTTGTATAAACGCCTTCATCGATGTGACAAAAACAAACAAAACAACGTTCAGCCCATTAATATAATGATTTTTATATCATATATAAATTCAAATGACAGATCAAAGCGTTGTCGTTACTTTGGCTATCGGTTTGACAACATTTGACAGACAAATAAATCTTCCATGAGAGCGACTTATATTGATACGTAACTTCAATATGACATCATAAATGGAACAGCCATATTTCTACTGTCAATGACTTCAATGAGTGCGTTCAGGCCATCGAAATTGTCACTTTTGACAGGCCATAAGAAGGGTCGTTCGTTTTCTTCTTCTTTCATGTTGGAAAGTGATTGGAAGATCTGTCAATATTTCTACAAAGCTCAAAACAAGGCGGACCTTCCGCAGTTGGATGATGTTTAAGACCTAAGCTATAATTAGAAGTTTTGAACCGACATGTCAAAGTCAAACCGCGATCTATTCAGGCTTCGAAAACATATCGTAAAAAAACGTCTCTCTCGAAAAATTTAGAACAAGATTGAAACCTTTACAGATTTACAGATTTCAGAGGAGAAGATTTAACGACGAGCTATATACAAGCTGTGCAGAAACATTGACCTGGTCAAAAAATTGTCCATCATAAGTCTAAGATGACTTCGAGTCTAAATCTAACCCGGAAACGGAGTGACACCCACAAGTAGAAGGAGACCTCAACCGATTTGGAGTACGCAACTGGAGGTAAAATCTGCCTCGTGTAAATATTTGGTCAGTTGTGGAATTATCGGGTCTGAAGCCGCATTGCGAGGGACCAACGAGGTCGTTAACAAATGGTGTCAGACGATTACACAGTACATCAGACAGGGTTCTTATATGCAATCTAAAGGAGCTTGATGCGGACCAATTTTGAAGACAGATTGGTGTCTGTTCTCTACTACGTCACCTTTCGCTGTCTTAAAAAGCTCGGCAGCTAATGCGTCCGGTCCAACAGCTTTGTTGGACTTCAGGTTGGATATTCTCATCATAACTTAATTTTTGTTAGGTAGGCGGAGGTCTTGAAAGTCTCTTTTAATTCGTTTGAGGAAACTAACAATAGTTTGTTCAGCCTGACAGGGGAACAAGTGTCGTCTTCACCGTTTAGGCATGTTGTGCTTAAATGTAAAAAGCTCTATCTGCCTTACTATTTATGGTAAGAAATACAAATTACCCTAAAAAAAATTTGCGACGAATGTATCGGACCACTCTTCTCATATCCACCGGTTTGGTTGTTTAATAGGGTCACTGCGAATAAGCAGAGTCGTTGCCCCAGGGCTACCTTGAACTCTTACAACAAAATTTTGACTTAAAGTCCAAGTCGCAATTTTAATCTAAAGTGCTGCTAAATAACATTCGCTTCTCGTTTTTTATTGGGCCTTCCCCAATCTCTGTCCAGCTAACACGTTTTCGCACTAAATATTTTGTAAAATCATTTGCATTGAGGTGCAGTGTTGCCAGCTTTTCTAGGACGTATGGAGCCCAATTTTAAAATTGTTAAAGTCAAAAATAGCCAATCCAAGTACTAATTTTTTTTTAAATTCTTAATAAAAAAAATAAAAATTTAACAATACAAACAAAAAAAAAAAATTCCAAATTATATAACAAAGTTGTAACTTCGCATTTTTCAATTTCCACATTCTTGGACAAAAAGTGAAGTGGAAATTTGGGTTGCCTGACGTACGATCAACAGTTTAAAAAGTTTGAGACTTTTACGAGTATGTTTTAACTATGTATGTATTTTTTTCATAAATTTATTTGGAGCCTAAAAATCGCTAAAATTTAAAGGTTAAATTCCGGTAAGTCCCCAAATACAATTTTAATGAGCCAGAGTAATTCGAGTTCGAGTAACCAAATCGGCGAGTGCTGGCAACACCGGAGAGGTGATCATTTTAGTCGCTGTCCCAGTAAGTTATGGCGTTTTAACAAACGTCACTTCAAAGTCCTCTTTAAGATACAAAGCCTTTCAAAAATTGTTAAAGTCACGGTCACGGTCACACTTCAAAGTCCTCTTTAAGCTACAAAGACTTTCAAAAATTTTAAAGGTCACCGCATAAAGCCCAAATTTGTACATTTTCGTACTTTCAACTGTCTGAAGTACATATGCAGTCCTGCAATCCTATTTCCACTCAATAATTGGCAGACCGACATATTCAAGTACTGCAACTAAGTCAATTGCAGCAACAGCTCACATGAATCTCCACTCAACACACCCAGCAACAGACCTCTTTGTTATTCACATTACAAGTATCGCTCTGTAGATGGGTACTCACTTCGAGACGGTAAGTGGCGCAAAGGACATATCCGCTGATCCGGATATCAAATCGCCAATTATTCCATTCCACGCAACTACAATGGCAAATTAGAAATTCAAATTTTGGCTAAATTAGTTTCAATTACCACTCGATGGCGCTCAGATCGAGATTGCAACCGTAGAATTCATACCTCTCCTTCCGTTGGTCGGCAGTTCCGTTTTTGCTTCATCGCCATTTGGGATGGCCCTCTCCTGATCATCGATGTAATCGCTCGTTGCGGGCCAATCATTTAGCGATATATCCTCAACCGCATCGTCTGACACCTCCGCCATTGCCGCGTCTACCTCAATTTTGGTCTGCATATCAGTCGCAACAGCTGACGTGGATTGGCGCAGTTGCCTCTTGAGGATTCGGCGTCGTTTTACACCCACCAGTTCATTGCTGTTCAAGCTGTTTTCACGCTCGAAGCTGGCTGAACGAAGAGGGATTTTAATTGAACTCCTTCAGAGAGACAGACACACACGCACGGGCACTCGGTGTAAATAAAATGCACAGGCACACCCAAACACACTTACCGCTGTTGCTGGTGCTCCTGCTGCTAGTGTGACGTCGAGTGCGAGTTCGTCCTTCGGGCGAATGATATCGACGTTGCTGCTGTTGGTTGGCAGCCTCTGAATTGGCAGGATATTGATCATTTACGTCACCTGTCGATGTGTCTTTCGATTTGTGATGCTGCTGCTTGGCAGGAACGCCTGCATCATGATGGTTGCCACCTTTCTCCGATGCTCTTGAGGGCATAAAATCATTCAGTGACGAGAACTTGGCACCGAATAATTCATCATGGACAATGTACAAATGAAATTCGAATTCCAATTCTGTGGCAATGTTGTCGAGCAGATCCATTGAAAGACCGTAGCAGCACTTTGTTCTGTAATTGGAGTAGAGTGGATTTGGGTTAAATGTGTGAAAGGATTACATACTGAATCGCAGTAATGAGAAATGTACAGTGTGTCGGCGGAAGAAAGGCATCACTTGTTGGAGAAAAGGGTGTGCATCAGACAGTGCCTTCCGAATCAACTTTTTTTACTCTTTAAGAACTGTGAGATCTGAATCCATGTCTTCACCACGCGACTGTAATTCGCTTGCAAGATGCAACTGAGGGAAACTAAACCCAAGTATTTTGGGGTGGAAACTTTCAATTGCGTTGCAGAGTTTTGCCTCGAGTTTGATAAATATTTGAACGAGGGGGGCACCGAAACTTGGAGCTACTCTGGCCGTAGTTTTGATTGGTATTCTCTGTGCGACCTACAATAGCAAGTAATTAAGGAATGCTGTATGCACTTTGAATGTTGGATTTAGGGATTCCACATGGGTCAGAGGATCAAGTGCAGCAGCTAGTTAGCGGAGGCGAAGAACCCATTCAAGTTTGGATTTACTTGCAGAGCATTAATTGGAAGCGAATCCAATCGGATTGTAGGTAGGTTGATTCGAAGGTGGTCTTCTTTGTGACGTCATTCGGTAGGTTATTGTGACCAAAAAATAAACCGCCAACTGAGAGAAAAAAGGAGGAACTCTCTACAAGCTGCATGAAAATGGGGTAAGTGGACGAGAAGCGTAGACAGATTTTGAAGCCTCGCACGGTTTGGTCCTTGGATCAAAGACCCATCTTGAAACCCGCAAGAGGCTTTTTCAGAAATAAGAAAATGTGTTAAAAAAAGGGTCCTTTTTGACTGAATTGATTTTCAACTTTTGTACTTACTCATACATGGGATTGGAGAAACTGTCCGTCTCGTCGGAAGGCACCTTGCCGCCATGCTCCAGAATGTCCTCGGTGAAACGATGCTGCGTCTCGATGTTATTGAACATAATCGTCAGATTGTGCTTTCGATTTGGCAACAATCGATGGCACGGCAATCCCCGCAGGCATAAGCCGTCCTCATCTAATTCGGACGCCATTACAAAGGGCGGTGCTAAGGCAGTGACCACACGAAATATCGTACGCGATTTCGCTGACAGTCCTATCGAAGATGCAACGCTGTATAGGGCCAATCTAATGTTAGACTTACGACGTTGTTCTTTACCTGAGACAACAATGTCTCCTCCGGGCCATACTATTGTGTCCAAGTGTACATTTCGTCCCGCAATCAGACCGACTCGACGCCACTTGGTCGAAGGATAACGCTGCCTCCGCTGTTGGCCACGATGCCGCACAATAGTCATCTCGTCCTCGAACAGTTGCAGCTGGCGTGCATTGCCATCGGGAACGAGATTGAGAATTTCGAATTTTGTTATCAAAGGATGCTCCCGGTGGCCGCCATCGAGCGTAAGATCTCCGGACATTGCCTGAGCTGTGGACGTCTTGAGTGCGCTACAGAGAATGAGAAAAATAAAAGAGAAACGAATATGTTTAGTTTCATTGTCCCAACGGGGATATCAAGAGAATATATGTATAAAAATCACAAAAAGGGTCCGCAGACTACCCAAAGGATACTTTATACAAGTAGTTTGCACTTGCCTGGCAAAATAGTTCCCCCCTTTCCATATAGTGCGAAGGAGGATCCAATAAAGTGGCAAACCAGTTCGTACCCACAAACAGGATCGAGTCTCGTAACGATTCCCACTTTATGTGTCCCACAGTGATAGCCAAGTCGGAGAATTTTCTTCTTTTGTTAATTCAACTCGAAATGAAATATCCTTTTGGGTGTCCTTGCGAAGGTTGAATGTGTTTCTTAGTTGTTTTGGGGTGCATTTCGCAAAGGATGACATTTTCCTTTGAATCTTTTGACTCTTTCCCGGCCACGACGATGACAATGACGATCGGGATAATGATGATGAAAAAGGATATAAACGAAACGTTATCGCTGTCATTCGTGTGCATACAATTCAATTGCAAAAGGGACACGTGTGTGTGTGTTATATGTCTGTTGGATTTGTTTTATTCAATCAAAAGGATGGAAAGTTATCCTTTCGGTTCGTTCGCAAAAGGGCTCTGAATACACACGATATACGAGTAGATACTAATTCAATTGGTTATTGGGAATTGGTTTCGATTCAGTAGAAATTGCAGAAAGTAAGCTGTTTCTTCAATTGCTATCGAAGAGCTGATGCATTCTGCTATCTCCACTGTGGTGCATTGTGAATCTGAATAAAGTCAGTCCTGCAAATATGTGATAAAGAGAACTCAATTGCCTTGGTCAAGTTTATTGATTAATTAACTGTAACCATCTGAGTGCAAGCTGTTGTAGTTTGTAAGTGTTGAGTTGGGGAGGGGAAATTTTGAAATTTAATTTCATTGTTTGCTTTTTAGTCGGAGGGAAATTTTCTCAGAAAGTGCTATAACCGACCGACTAAGATCTGTTGTAATATGAGTTAATATTTTTTCCACCAAACCACTCATAATTTCCCTTTTCATTTTCCTACAGAAAATTATCAGAATTTCCCACATAGTCTGCACTTGGATTTTTTACTAAATAATTAATTCAGTAATTATAAAAATTACGTAAATAAATCTGATTCTGAATTAAAGAGAAAGCTTTTATTTTAAATGCTTACTTTAATAATATTATATAATTTTATAAATATCGTTTGTGATTATTCGCAGTCGTACCTTTTGCTGAGATAAGTTTTTTTGTATTTTCTAATACAAATATCACAATTGTGAGCTTCCGAAAATTTAAAGTCGATACTAGAATTTGTTATTAGTGCGCCTCGCATTGTCGGTGGTACATTAATAAATATTTGAACCCGAGTATTTCGTTGTCCGTGCATTTTTTATGAAGAACAACAAACGCCATGTTTTCTCATCTTTCGTTACTTTTAGATGAAACTCGCTGTTTGTTTTATAGTAACGTGTTGGAACTGGCAAACTTTTCGTTTTATTGTATCTTTTTTTGGGATTGTTTTTTTTTTCTATTACAACTATCCAACGATTTCAACAAAATTATCATCTCTTTTGGTCGTAGGAATAAAACCTAGCAATTGCTAGTGAAAGGTCGTAGCAAAGTAAAATAACTTAAATTTGTTTGTGCTCTACACAAAACAACGAAAAATCAAAAGGCTCAAATTGTTTTATTTAAAAAAAAAATTGCCTAGAAAATATTTAGTAAATATTCTGTGTCTGCAAAAAAGCAGACTTGAAATTTTATTAGCAATTGCTTTGTCTGACACATTTTATTTGTACCGATATGAGTAAATGGTCCGTGGTGCCGCTTTTCGGACCAATTAAAAGTTGGAGTTAACTGAAATCTGTTTTAAGTCATACAAAACTTAACAAATGCTTCCATTTTGAGGCTTATTTTAAGTGAAGGCAATTGCTATGTTTTATTCATACCACTCTATGACTCTTTTAAGATATCTCACTAAACACTGCGTCAACTTATTAAAGATTTTTAAGTAAAAACGAGCAAGGAGAGTAGCTAAGTTGCCAGCTATTATTACCAACAAAGTTTGTTACTCTAATGGGATAATGTTGCCGCAGTTGTTTTTTAAAGTGTAACAATTTTTTTTTCAAAAAGTGTAACAAATGGAAAAAAAAATGTAACAAACTGAAGAAAAACATTGGCAACGGCGAGGCGTCGAGACAGAAAAATATTGTTATATTTTCTCGTTCCCTCCCATTCCCACTTGCAGTTTGACGTTTTGCACAACAAACAAGCAAATAAATTGACAGAAATTGGTAGAAGTTTGTTTGAAAGAAAAAAGTGCTGCGATTTCAACTTTTCAATATTTTTTAACGAGAAAACAAAAAAAGATTTTAATTAGAAAAAAGTGTAACAAGATTATAAAATTTTTTTAAAGTGTAACACTTTTGTTACACTTGTATCATTGTGGCAACGCTGAATGGGAATCTAAATATATACTGGCCTTTTTTTATTATGCTCACATGCTCTGTATAGATCATTGATTTTCACTGATTACAGCAACAGTACAAGATCCAAATTTTTTTGTATACCATGGAAATCAATGATCTATACAGATCAAGTGAGCATAATAAAAAAGGCCTACTGTTGGAAACATTTACTTTAAACACAATCAATCGAGAGCGAAAAGGTATCGTTTTCTCGAATTTTAAAGCAATTTTGGACAAACGACTTTTTTTGTTTTAAAAACACAACAATTACATACCACACACATTTGGAAATAAATATAGAATTTAATTTTTAAACATTTTCCGAAGTTTTTTTTTAATGGTTCTCCTTTAATGATTGTTTAAAATCGACAAAAGATTGGTAAATAAAATGTCGCCATTGCCTAATGAATTTTAAGATTAAGGGTTATAACTAATGCTTCGCCTCCCAAACAAATATCCGAGAAAAAAAATATATGTGCTGTCTTCCAAATTCGACCGACAAATAATTGCTGGGCCCATCGATTTGTAGCAAAAACTGTGCTCACAAACAAAATAAGAAGATATTCCCTTTTTATATGGATTTGGTGAGCCAACTGGTGTTTTTAATATTTGTCGTTTGGTGAGCATTTTTATTTTTATTATTACAACTAAATTAATTCGGATCGGCTCTTACGCTTTTAAATATCAATCCAGTCTCATCGATCCCACACTCTATAAAAGAGGTCAATCAAAAGCAGAGAACACTTGATACTTTATTGGTACTTATCAGGGGAATGGTACCCATCCGTGCCCTCAATTACCCCCCACATCAGCGAAAGTATTCGATAATTTTTTTCTTTAAGGCGAATCCTAATTTACAAATACGCTGTGAAGGAGTTTTGCTCTAGAGCGCTTCAAAATGCATTCAAAAGGACACTTAACCTATTCCCCACAAATTGTTTGGGCGCATCAAAAAAAAGCTCCGCAACAGCAGCCATCAAATTGATTAAAGCCACATCCCCATATCCCACCCGCATCGGAACAAATGACTCTCGGCACCGCAAACAAATGAGAATTCCATTATTTGAACGAAAATTTCATTTTCATTTAATTCGTCTCGAATCTATGGGTGTCGATACTACAGTCCGGCAGCTGTCCAATAATCGTGCGCAATTTTTCGTTCAAGTTTAATTCTGCAACACAATCTGTAATTGAACGGCTATGGTGGGTCACACCCAGCATAAAGCACACATACATCCGACGAACGTGGTGAAATTAATTAATTTGAATGCACTCTCACCGCCCGCAGAGCACAATGAGCGTGTGAGATACGCTTGGCCACAAGTGAAACGGGATACTTGTTGGCCAATGCATGCGTGCTGTGTATATGCGATACCTTGTGTTCCCCGCCTCAAGCACATTTGTTATGCCCAAGCAAACAAATTCAATTCATAGCTGCCGCCGCACAACGGGGTGAAAAGTTGAAGTGGGCTGTGAACTCTCCCTCCCTCCTGCTGTGTTCTTTCAATGACCGGATATTTTCAATTCCAATGCGATGGTTATCTCAACGACATCCTCGACCATACACAGTAGCCAGAGATTATTTTGAATTCGGGTCAAGTCGTAAAATGTTTTCGGGTACTGTTTTTAATTTGTTGTAGTTTTTCATTTTTTTATTCATTGCAATCGATTTGTCAGTGAAAGTCCGGCGAACAAAGTCCTGATGAAGTCGTTAATCGCTGTGGCGGCGGGGGCTTTGAGTGGGACTCATTTAAAAACGGACTGGAAAGGACAAATAAATCATTTATTCGGTGACAAAAGGTGTGTGTGTGATTTAATTCATGCCAGTCACTTCAAAGGAATACCAGTCGCCTGTAGTTTTGTCCCACCTTCGACTTGATTTGATTTAATTCACTGTTTTTGGAAGATATCAGCTTTCAAAACAAAACCTTCATCTCATGAAATACGGCCAAATTGTTTCCTGGCACACAACAACCTATATTGATGCCGCAAAACACTTCCTTCCTAGGCAGAGGGGGGAAAAAAGGATTCCTCTCTGCCAAGATAAATCCGGTTCTTACAATCAAAGGCGACCTTTCCAGATCCGTTCATACTTTTGTACCTTTTTCGGTGTTTTCATTTTATTTTGGCATGTTTTCCGAATGTGCCTTTGACAATGAACAATGTTTTAGTTTGTGTTTTTTTTTTCGGTATCGGATTTAGGATACCTTACGATATATACAGGCCAACCTTTAACTAAGTCACGAACGTGGAAGTTGACATTGGCCACGTGCACCACACTCGGGTATGGCTGTTATGGAAAATTTAATTTGAACACATATAAAATGCTTTGTTTGTTGGCACTCCCGCTGGAAGCCTTCCGATAACCGTCAATTTATTTTTTATTTTACAGTTTCGATTTTATTGCCGTCAATTCTCCAAATGGAAATAAAACATAATTTATCGATTGTCACATAAAAGCAGTTTAAATTTCGAAGCAATGGCCGTTTGTGGAAAAAATGGAAATCGCCATTTAAGCTTCATTTGGGTTATTTGTTGGATTGTATCACATGTTATATTTGAGGACTTGGGTGGACGATGTGAACCTATTATAGTTTTAGTGTTTTTTTTAAAAGAGAATATTGTATTTGCATAAATTTATGGATTCGAGGATCGTATTTGGGCGCGTTTTTTATGATGTTCTTTATCGTTTTTGGGCCATTTTCAACGCAGTTTTTAAAGCGTTATTTTATGATGTTTGTTTTTTACATTTTTTGGGCGTCTTTCAACTCAGTTTTTAAAGAGTTTTCTATGATGTTTTTTTTTACGTTTTGGGCTATTTCTAACTCAGTTTTTGAAAGCGTTCTTAACCATGTTCTAAAATTGTTTTTTGAGATATTTTTGAGGCGCGTTTTTGGCCGTTTCTCACCGCTTTGTTGAAGCCTTCTTTTTGGAATGGATTTTGAAAATTTTTCTTTCTAGATTTTATTTTTGAACGCAGTTTTTTAAGTTTTTTTTCCAGTGACAACCTGACAAATTGACAGTTGACTTGTGGTCATTTTCGTTCTTAAATTGTTTTTTTGAGCCACTTTTGAGGAGCGTTTTTGGCCCATTTCTCACCGCTTTGTTGAAGCCTATTTTTGGAATGGATTTTAAAAGTTTTTCTTTCTAGATTTTATTTTTGAACGCAGTTTTTTTAAGTTTTTTTTCCAGTGACAAATTGACAGTTGACTTGTGGTCATTTTCGTTCTTAAATTGTTTTTTGAGCCACTTTTGAGGAGCGTTCTTGGCCCATTTCTCACCGCTTTGTTGAAGCCTATTTTTGGAATGGATTTTGAAAGTTTTTCTTTCTAGATTTTATTTTTGAACGCAGTTCTTGAAGTTTTTTTTTCCAGTGACAACCTGACAAATTGACAGTTGACTTGTGGTCATTTTCGTTCTTAAATTGTTTTTTGAGCCACTTTTGAGGAGCGTTTTTGGCCCGTTTCTCACCGCTTTGTTGAATCCTTCTTTTTGGAATGGATTTTGAAAATTTTTCTTTCTAGATTTTATTTTTGAACGCAGTTTTTGAAGTTTTTTTTCCAGTGACAATCTGGCAAATTGACAGTTGACTTGTGGTCATTTTCGTTCTTAAATTGTTTTTTGAGACATTTTTGAGGCATTTTTTTTCCGGCGTCAACCTGTCAAGTTGATTTGTGGTCATTTTCGTTCAGCACTTTAACAGGAGTAGACTGAAAAATTCAGGTGGATTATTGATAACTCTATAACCTACAGGTCATTACAAAGATGAAACTACACTACAATCTTCCAATTTGTTTAGACAATATTGCAGACTAATTCTTTGACTTATTCTTCGATTTCAATGCTTCACAGACAGAAAAAACTCAGTTAAAATGCATTGAGCAGTAAAAATCTTAACAAGAGTTTAACTTTCTGGTGCCTATCAAGCACGACTCCAGCAAAGGAACTTGTCTATGATCGCGGATTGCTGAGTTAAAGTAAAACCCTCCATCTTCTTGGATTCAAATTTGCCCGGTTAATTTACAGTCGGCGAGTTTTTGCGCGTTTTTTTTTGTTCATGTTCTTTTCTCGTTTTATGCGCCCTTTTCAAAAAACTTTTTTCTTCTTGTTATTTATGTTTTTTTAGGCGGTTGCCCCGTTCTCCACCGTTGTTGACGCGTTTTTTGGAGCGTTTTTCAAAAGTTTTTTTCTAAATTTTATGGACCATTTTCAAGGCAGTCCTTGAACAGTTTTCTTGTGATGTTCTTAACGCATTGCTATGGGGTTATTCTGAATGTTTGTTTAGATGTTATTTACGCGTTGTTTGGGGTATTTTTTGACACAATTTTGAGCATTATTTGACGGATTTAAAAAAAAAAATGTTTGATAAACTGCAACAATCATCATCTTCAAGTAACTTGTAAGGTATTTTTTTATTCGATTTAGATCAATAATGAGTTTGGCAGTTTGGGATACAAATATAGTTTCCCCCAAAATCATTTTGAATTAATTTTTTTTTAGAAAAACTGTATTGCACATTTTTTTTAAGTCGCTTGTATTTTTTAAGTTACAATTGGAACCTGAACTTCATTTTAGCTATCTACGGCTTGCTTTGCTGATCGAACACATAATGAAAATTAAGTTGTGGTTGGCTATTGGCATGCTCAGACATTATTTCGATAAAACGGTGGGAATAGTATCAAAGAGCATATTTAACTATATTGAGTGATAAGCGGCCTTTGACAATTATTCATCTATTGCGGTCTCATACTCGAACAAATCCGTGCAGGGCTCGTACCCGATTCCCCCGCAAATTTAGAAAATTCTCTGTCTAGATTTCTTAAGACTGTAATTTGTAGGCCGTCGACTCTCTTTCGTGGCGTCGTTTGTACGGGCTACGGCGCTACGGCAAGATGAATGAAAGAAATCATAGTTTGTACACAACTGCGTAGTTGAAATTTAATGTAGAAAGATTCAACTTTATCAATTGTTAATATTTTAAAAAAGTATTTTGAACTTCGTTCTCAGCAAAGCAAAGTAAAGTAGGATTTTCAGCACGCCATTGCAACATCTACGCCCTACGTGACACTTCGAGACTCGCAGTAGTTATTGTAAATTGTGTGCTGAAAATCTTACTTTACTTTGCTTTGCTGAGAACGAAGCTCAAAAAAACACGACTATAGTATATTCATATCATCATCATGTCATCAAATCAGCGCCGCCACTGTTCCAAAATGAAATGTACAAACGCCCTACTTTATATGGTAATTGAAACAAATTCAAGCAATAAAATTTGAGAACACGGGCAAATCCTAATGGGTAAAGCTAGTTGCAAATAAATTTATAATGAAATTGAATAATGTCGCTCTCTCCCCATTCTTCACCATCATATACCCCCACACCTTAACCTTCCAATTTATACCTAAAAAATATATTTCCATTTGTAAGATTTGCAAACAAAAATAAACCATTTCCCGAGAGAGCGCATTTGCATCGCTCAACGACCTACCATCAATAAATGACCCGCCCATTCACACGGAGCTGCTTCGGTAGATCGAAATCAAATGCAGAATTATTAATCGAAATCAATTCACTTGTACAAACAGATACAAGGAGTACACACCAACGACTTCGCTCTCACACGAAACTCATCCATCAAAGTGCAATATCTGAGCTGACTCCCTAAGTGAGCAAAATATTTGGAATTCCATTTCCAATTGCCACATCTTTTTTTGTGTGGGTGTTTGTTTTCAGTGCAGAATGCAGAGAACAAAAGGTATCTTTTTATCCTCAGCCAGTTACGGTGTGAATTGCTCAGGCTTTCATCCAACACGAATACCACCTCTCCGACTGTGGCAAAGGATAAATATTTCACATGGGTAGAAAGTTTTCCACTTTGGGGCGCCCCAGCCGAACTAACACGGCTCGGCGATATTTTCTATTTTGAGGTGAAGCTACTGCTCAAGTGGTTGGATACGGAATTTTCGTGTTCACCTCGTGAATTGCATTTGAAAGTTTATTTGGCTTTTGGCGGTGTTCGTAAAAAGTGCAGGAAATTCATCAGCTGAGGGAAAGTTCATGTGGGTGGTTGGCACTATTACAGAAGATATGGGGATTCACTTAGGGAGAGGCTATTTGCGGATGTCCTTCACGTTGAATAGACAATAAACAAACAGACATTCGATTATCAACAAAGTCATTTGGCGGTTTAAATTTCTGAAACTGAATTGAAAAGTGAGTTCATTGCGACAGTTACCTAGAGATGATTTCCCTTTTAGTCACTTTTGGACTCAAACTTGCCCGCTAAAAATTCAAAATCGAACGAAACGGAATACCGATCCACGGATAACCTGTTAAGTGATTCCAGATCGCCACTACCCATGGTAACTTTGCAGAATAGTTTTCATCCAACATCCGCGCGAGCTAATTAAAGAAATACCCCGAATTACATTCATATCCGATTGCGGGTATTAACCGGCTTAAATCAACCGAACACGTGCTGTGTCCTCCGGTGATGCCAAATTATTATTTCTCTTTCAGCTTGTTTAATCAGGGAAAATTCACTTGACTACTTGTACAGCGCCAGAGGCTGAACGGTGGCGAGTAGTTTTGTATGTTTTCCGGGTTGTCGTTTTTTGGTGTATGGCAGCACGCCATACCATCTCCATGACAGTAATTTATGTAATCGAAATGTTAATGCTTGGTAACGAGTTTTAGTCGCATTTCTGTGGTACTGGTATGCAAGGGATTTTCGATAATGCTTGCGATATTTATACCCAAATTGTGGATAGTGCTTAATAATTGAATTTATTTTAATGACACATTTTGGGATATCGGAATGAAATACGGCTCCAAAGTTTTCTCCGGGAAATATTGTGTGAACATTAGCGAGTCATGTCGCTAGAGATGTCTATGTCCTTGGCGATGACGACGCGGTTTGGTGCAAAATTGTTGATTAGAAAGTTGGCTGCGATATAATTTATACATTCTATTTGGAGGCAGCTATCATGAAGCATGTATGTATCCATTTTAAGGATTTTATAAAGGGGGTTAAGGTTTCTGAAAGTAATTCCTAATGAATTGAAAAATCTCTGATATTATATATCTCTCAAAATCGACTGTGTTTATTTTTGGTTTAAGTCTTTCATTGACAAAGAACAGGAATAGAAACAGAACAAAAGTTTTACTTTTTTGTCGGTTCGTATAAGCACATACATTTAAAATTATAAATGTTTAGTAATGTTTGTAATTTTTGTTTAAGCCGGAGCGTCACGCGTTTTTGTCCAATTTGCCCACAGAATTAAAATGCTTCCAACAGACAATGTACCTCACAATTTTCCAAATTTCAGGGCGTAAGTTTTCAGAAACTATCAGAAACTTTGCTATCACACAAACAATTTTTTTGTCGTGGACACATTGCTTTGTGCATTGTTTCGAAAATGCTTATCAAATTTTAGAACTTAAGTTTCCATTAGTGGTCGAGAAACAGCATTTTAAATGTAATGGGAGGTGCCGCACCCCTTTATCCGATTTTGACAACAACTTGAAAGGCGCATTTTTGAGTCATTACCGAGAAGTGCCTACAAATTTGAGCTAAATCGGTTTGGTGGTTATCTCAAGGAACAGTAAAGAAGTTGATATGCTTCAGCGCCATATAGTTGCGACTTACTTCATTGATACTCTCTTCATGAAAAAATGCATATATACAAAGATATTCGCCGAAAATTCAACAGTCTGTTGCTTTTCTCGCCGGCAATGTTTAGAGACTGGTTTAAATGGAATTCAATAGATGGCACTGTTGTGAAAAATACATTTAAATTTGAGGTTTTTGCGCAATTTGTATATAGCTTCTAAATGAGTTGACCGATTGCTATGAAACAAAAACTAAATGATGTCCGATTAATCTGTTTGGTAAGTCTGAAAAATGCATACATATTGATTGAGTAATCTTAAAGTGACGCGGTAACAAATCCCCATACAAAAAAGTTCAACATAATTTTTTTTCTGACAGATACCTTTGGAAGAATTTAAACCATATCCAAACCATGTGCATACCTTATTCTATAAATTAATTCTAACGTTTTCTCCAAAGGTGTTTGTCCGCAATATACTTGAAAACTACCGATCGAATTTAACTTCCCATTTCATAGTTGCACTGCAAAATGTCGCGTTCAAGATATAGGTTATATTTTACCATTGTCTTCTGCCTAGATCAAAGAGATCAAAGCTGCTATCTAACCAAAGATTTTATATTTAACAAATGGTAGAGTGGGGAAATGGAACGAGTTTTTTAGTTTTAAATATATAGGTAGCATCTATTTCAAATTTATGAAGTTTTCCCTCATTTTACTGTCCTTCGCCTTCAATGAAATTCCACTTTCTCCGCGGTAAACAAAGTAGACGTTCAACTTTCACAGTTATACCTACCTCTCATCTGTTGAAAATAATTTCAACAAAGCAAGTGAACAAAGGAATGTTTTCAAATTAATGGAACATCTTGAATCCGTATTTTATTGCGAAAGTTGAAAATTAAATTTATCTATATGACCACAGTGACCAGCCCTGGGCTACAACCATCGAGTTCCACTACTGGTTTCCACAATACCGTTGCAAGAACATTTTGCAGCTGCAGACTTAGCAAAGTCATCCAAATACAACCACAACACATTTCAACTGATTTGTCATTCACCACGCAATATCGATGTTTTCACAGCAAAAAAACAACAACTCCCCCCACCCCTGCAGTGATTTCGTATTTCATCCTTACTTGTGACACTATTACAAGTTTCCCGGTCACCGATTATATTGAACACAAACTTTTCGATTTTCTTCTGCAGTACACGTCGCCAAAATGTGATAAAGAAAATAAAAATAAATCCGGTCTTTAATTCCTACCACGACAGATTGTCAAAAAAAAGAAGAAGAAAAAAACACGCCAAGGACCAGCGACAACAAATTGCTATATACAGCTGGGTCACAGATAGAATACATTTTAAAATTCCGCGAGCGTATGCAACTTTAGTGCCATATTTTCTGTTGGTTTCACCCTACTTTCGTTTCAAAATAGACGAGCTTGTGAAATGCGACTGAGGATGGCACGACGACGACGGCGGCGTTCCGTAAAAAACTCTTCAGCATTGTCCATTACTTGTGTTTCAAACTCACCATAAGGTACGACTCGGATGTGAGTGGAGGGAGGGCACGAGAGTTACCGACCTGACACCACGAAGCGAATTCTGAAACATTAATCTCTCACAGGTGCTTGTACACTGAACGAGAAATCTGACCACCTTGCACATACATTTTCTACATGAAAAGTATAAACATCGCAAGGGGATTGTTCTTTACAGTGTGGTGGAGCAAGGAAAGCATGTGTGCGCAAAACTAACTTGTGGCTAGTCTTAACAGACTCCACATATTTTGAAAGAAGACTTTTATACTAAGCACTAACTGAAATGGTTAAACTTCGAGAAATTTTAATTCGAAAGTATTGTTTATGTTCGTTATTTTCGAACTCGATAAATATGATTCACTTTCTAGTACATATAGATGGTAGTCGAACTCGAAAAAGTAATATTCTAGACTTATACGAGCTGTTTTTCTCTGTAATGCTGTAGAACATTTGCTTGCTTAGGGAAATTCTATAATTTTATTCGAAATTCTAAGACAGATTTTAAAATTCGAAATTCGTTTTCGAAAGAAAGAGTTAAATAAAAAAAAATAAGTCCTTATTATTGAACACATTTCTCAGCAAAGTAAAGCCATAAAACTATTCAAAGTCACTTTCAAGATAAATTGGTATAAACTGTCAGACTTGGCTGGGTGTCTTTTTAGTTTAAGTTCAACATTCTCTCAGTTTCCGTTCGCTGAAATTGAATGAAACTAAAGCCAGCTTAATTCCATAGTCATAACTCACTGCTGCAAAATCACTTTTACTTGGGATAAGTATCTACTGTAAATCGTGTATTAAGCAAAGGGTTGCAACTGTTTTATTGAGATAGATGTTCAATAAAACGGGCCTATTGCTCGGCTTCTTCTACTTGGAATAAATATCTAGTGTAAATCTTGTATCAAGCAAAGTGTTGCAATTGATTTGCTGAGATAGATGTTCAATAAAACACGCCTGTTGCTGTGTTACAAATTTGTGTTTACAACATTTAAGTACCTTTTTTTAAAATTTGGTTTTAGAAGACTTCAATTCATACAAATAGAGTAATATACACAACTTTGTTGGTCTTAAAATGGATACACTTAAGAAGGTTAACTGAAAAACTACCTACTGGTTTTGTCTTTCGAACGAAATGGTAGTAAAGACCAACTTCACTATTTAACTCCGAATGCCCAGGAAATAAGGAAGAAAACCACGGAGCAAGCTATACTCACCAATGGCGATCAACTTAGCCCATCAACCATCAGGTCTTCCATAGCTGAACACAAATGCTGCACAAATGTGAAAAGCTTGCTTATTTATTTAAAAATGGCTTGGTAACTGACAATAAGATACCAAAAAAAAACTCTACTCTTAGTTCGATCCCTTCAAAGTTAATGCTGAAACATAAGTTTTGACAGGTAGATATTGCGCGCTAGATGGCGCTGTAATCCGGGCACTGGTTTTATATTTGTTGTAGGTACGTCGTATAGGTTTGACGTCGCTTTCGAAAAGAGTCAAACAGTGTCCAACTCTTGCTTCAATAAACACACAGTTGCCTACAGTGTTTTCAATGATTTCGTTTTGTTTTGTAAAATAATCAAAAACCTACTTTTCCACCATACTGTGTGATTTATATAAAAATCTCCCCCCCCGAACACAAAATTTCAATCGCAATGTAAAAAGTAGGAAAAAGTGCATATAACAAACTTACTTGGCGAATATTTCAGCTCTCTGCACGTCCGCTCGGCTGGCACTTCCGAAACATCCGCCCTTGAAGAAGGGCGTCCCCAGCCGACGATATCTGTCTTCATCGTCCACCACCACCCCACCGCTGGCGGAGTACGACATCTTCGAATCAGAGTCATCACTCACTATATCACCATCTAACGGCCTACGTCTACCGGCATTTCCTGAAGTTGAACTTCTGCTACTGCCGCCACTACTGCTGCTACCACCCACCTTCTTCGCGGTCGTGGTCCAAGGGAGTGAGGCCCTCTTCACTTTGGCTGCGGTCGTTGATGGTGGTTCGGCGCTACCTTCTCGGCTGTCGTTGTCTTCGTCGCTGACAACGACTGTGTCGGCGTCGGTACCTTGTGCCTTCGTATTGCTTTGATTGTTAATTTGTGTAATGTCCTCCATGGACGACACTTGGTTGCTGCTGTTGTTGTTTTGATTGGTTAAGCCACTTAAATTTTGATTATAACTACTATTACTCCTACCAGCACTAGCGGCACTGGCGCCGTCAGCACTGTTGTCCTTGTTAACGTCTGCCGTTCTTGTTGTTATATAAAAACTAGAATTCAATTTGTTGCTATCACCGCTACGATTGATATTAATATTATTGTTGCTACTGCTACTGCTACTACTAAAATTAGTGCTATCTGCTACTGTTTCGCTACGAAATGTTTTAATACTATTACCACTAAGATTCTTTATACTATGCACTGAAGTTTGTTTCGGTTTTTTACTGTTAACTATTTCGAGTTGGTCGGGGTCGACGACAAAGCGACGTTTGCGCCTCCGACGGCCTCTTCGGCGTCGCCGTTTCCCCCGTGACGTTTGGTCACGACTCACGGACGACCAACTGAGGTTGTCGCCGTACGGGTTAATACTGACGCGTTGACGGCTCTTGTTCTTCTCCAGCTCTCGAGCTGCGTTTATTTGTACCTGTGCCCAGGTGGAGGCGAACAGTCGTATCGTCGATCGGATGAAGTTCTGATCGACTGCCATCTTGACCGGTCTCAGCGCGAGCAGACCCACCGGGAAATCCTTGTAGTGATGGAATAGCACATGTGACGATGCCGACGACGCGTTGATGCCATAGTGCAGTGATGAGGTACGCTTTGGCTTCGGGTTGGACGTCCCATTGGCGGCCATGCCACTACTCAGGACGTTGTAGTACGAGTCGAGGTTTTTATTGTCAAACTTGTTCGCTTCGAAGAATCGCCGAAAGCCCGGTTGCTCTACGTCTTCTTCGTCACTATACTCGTCCTCGTCACTGAGAGGCGACTCATCCAACCGACTCGCCCTTGTCGAGGAATCATCGCCCAATTTGTTCTCGGGCTCTGAACTTTCGTATGAGTCTTCATTCAAACCGATGCGGTACCTCCCGTCCGACGAAGACGACGCTACCGTGGCTACGTTCGGTTGTTGGCCCTCTTTCTGTAACCCCTCGATGTTGGCTGCATCGGATCCCTTTTGTGGGTCGACAGAGTTGTGGAAGGGATTCCAATTCGTGTCGAATCCACCACGCTGCTGATGATAGCCACTGCCAGACAGTGGTTGCGAATGGAGCCGATGCTGGGGCACATTCCCATGGGGAGTTGATTTTTCGGCACCACCAATCGCTTTTTCATCGTTGCCGGTAAATTGTTTCACAGCCTCGGGGTAGTTCATGAGTTTTGCAACAGTGCCATCATCATCAACATCATCGGGGTGCTGGTTATCGTCTACAACCGAACTGGGTGTTTTATTTACATCGAAGAATTCGGCCGTGCTACTTGTGTCGGCCCACAGCCAAATAAAGTGTCCTCCGGCCATGTTAAGGCGTTTCGCTTCGGACATAACATTCCGCGCCGACACTAGGTTACACAGGAGGAGGATGATGCCGCGCGTCGACCGAGATATCTCTGCCAGTTGTCTGTGGAAGGGAATGAAAGAAAAGAAACGAGATAAGAAAATTTTATTTCGAAAATGAAAAAAAAAAGAATTCACAAAGAGCAAATGAAAAATTATAAAAAAAATGTATTTACTAGATAGCCGTGAGGTTAATGAGAAATGTTTTGTTTTTTTTTTTTGCCCTTTTTTAGCCCGGCCAAGGGGCATGGGTAGATCTTAAGGAAAGTGTCATCAATCATCATCATTTGCAAGGTACCGCCTATTAATAATAAGGGTCGCGAGTGGATTCTGGATAATCCGCTACCAACTCTTCATCATCATCAGACGTAATTCTTACATAAGTAGGTCCTAGAAAGCAGAAATCAAGTGGTTTCTTTTTGGTTTTAGAAGAGTCATTTGCGGAAAAGTGTCCTCGCATAGTCCAAGTACGACTAAAGGGCACTGAATGAACTACCCCTAGGTCGGTGTTCTACTAACAGAAAGTTATTTCTATTTACTTCAAGTCATTCTTTTAAACCGCTTAAATACAGGGTGGCCCAACTTTGACAGAGGAACCAAAATGTGAATGCATACATGGTAACGTGCAGCAGAAAGATTTTTATTTGCAGCTCTCCGTAAGCTCTATGGTTACTCCAGATGTGCCAAGCAGAATTCCCAAATGAAAAATCTGAAAATCTTGTTTTCCGAAACAAAAAAATCTCTTTTTCAAAAAATAAAAAGAACGAACCGTAAAATAAAATTTTTAAGTACTTTAAATATAACTTGTGTGCATTATATATAAATCAAATAAATATCGGTAGAAAAAACTTTGGTCATAAATAAATGCTATTGTTTTTAAAACGTTTGAATAATAAATTATAATGACTTTTCATTTCATTGCTTATATCAAGCTCGAATCAATTATTCGCTTCATTAATTTGCAATAAATCCTTTGCAAAGATTAAACTGTCAACTATTTCAGTACCTACTCAAACGATTATGAATTTTTTTTTTATTTGAATTTACAGTAGAAAATAAAAAATAAAAATAAATAAAACATAAAATCTTTTAAGAGTGGATATGCGAAGTTACCATTCGCTTTTTGTACTCATAAATATTTTTCCAAAAATGAGTTGATAAAATATAAAATCCGTAAAATGTTTCTTTAGAGTTGATGAAAACGAAAGAACAAAAATTGTGCATGGGCTCTGTTTGACTCACATTATACATTGCAATTAATAGAAAACGTTTTTCTTAAATTGAAAAGGTTGTTTTAATTTGTTTGATATTGAAAATCTTTTGAAATTTGATAAATTCAAAGTAAAAAGTTTTGTACATATTTTGGCGCTAAAAAATTTAGAAAAAAAGGAATAGGATCTGGCATCACTGGGCCACAGTAAAATCTACTTATCACTGGAGCTGTGCAATTTTGCCGCTGTTGCATGTTTTCCGTCGGTGGAAGTCAGTTTACCAACTAGCCCGCCGGCGACGTTTTTCTTCACAAGTTTAGCATTGCAGTCGCCGAGTACAAGTTTGTCATTTTACCCCGGATAGGCTCCATAGGTTCCGTGAGCCTGGAGGTCACGAGTCTTTGATTTTTGATAGGTTTCCGGGATTGTCAGTAGGGCATCTGCTTGCATTGACATTTGCTTTGAAGTCGGCTTAAAATCAAGACACTTTTTTAAGCAAATATTTGATGGCAGCTGTCATGCTAGGTACGAGGTCTTTTATATAGGTACCTAACACAAGGCTCTAAAGGGCATATTTCGCAACAAACAGTCTCCTAAGATATTTCCACCGTTTCGTTTCTGCACAGCAAGCCAACAAATTGTACACACAATATCTAGTGTTAAGCAAATCTGTTGAGCGGTTCATCTTGCAGCTACACCAAAGGTATACAGATGTCAAAGTACCTAACCAATATCATCTAAAATCGCTGTCGTGGAATCGTTTTATATATTCAGTACATTTATAAAAATATAGCTGACCCGGCGAACTTTGTTCCGCCCAAAATCGTTAATGTAATGAATATAATAATTCCAAGTATGCACATGCTGCTTCATATAATTCGGTCAATTCAAGTTTTTTACTCAAGTTACACTGAAGTACATATAAAAATGTCGATTTTTTCAATCAAATAGCAATGATTGACGTTTTGGTCAACATTCCGCTTTTCCGACACTTGAGCTAGCCACATACAATCAAGATACAAGCGTACAGCGATTTTCTCTGCGACTTATTAATTATTGTCAAAGCGAGACGTAGAGAAATTTAAGGAATTCTTACGAATTTGAACTCGATGCCGTTCCTTAACTCGGAAAATTCGTAATACAGAGCGTCATAGAGAGAGCAAGATATTACCTCTCCACTGAGAATCTTACGAATTTTTACTCAACAAATTTCTTGGTGTAAGAATTGGAAAATGTGATACCCAACAATTAACACATGATTTGAAAATTGTTGTCCTATTTGGCATATCCTGCATATGTTTTTATTTAATGTGTATTAAAATGATATCAACTGGTGCCCAAGTTAAATTGAAAGAAGATCTTTTTCGAAAGTGCCGACGAAGTTCGCCCTCCTCCACTAAGAGACAATCTCCCCTACGTACTTTTTAATGCAGTGTTGCTTTTTACTTTTCTCGAATGCTTGTAAAGGGTGATTTTTTAGCTGGTTTGGTTTTGGCAACACCGGTTTTGACAGCTGACGTGCGTTTAGTACCTTGTGTCACTGTCAAACAGCTTCAGTTTGGTTTGCAATTTAACCATGGATCGTCTTACAAATGAACAACGCTTGCAAATTATTGAATTTTACTATCAAAATTCGTGCTCGGTTCGAAATGTTCATCGCGCGCTGCTTCCATTTTATGATCGGCATTCTCGACCTTCTGAGCAGTCTATTCGGAAGATTGTGACCAAATTTAGTTCAAAAAGTACAAATTCTTCCACATACTGGTATTTACCATAAAGAAGTTCGTTTAACTCCAAATCAATTTCATCGCTGGATGAATCAACTAATATTGTTAATAAATTAAAATTAGCCAAATCTTCGACTTTATCAGACATTTTAACGACTTTTTGGAATTTTTGAATTATGTATCTTTCATTTTTCATAGATTACTACAAAAGCGTTTCCTAACTTGTTCGTAAGTTCCCCTCTCTGAAAGAGAGTCTTTTCCATTCTTACTACGAAAGTAAACGAACAAACTTAGCCTTTGGTTTTCCCCCTTAAAATCGTCACTTCAATGACATTTGATTTGAGATTCTTCACAAACAAACGCTTTCCGTTACTAATGTCGTTTTCCATTGGGACCACCAGATATTTTTTTCCAGATCTCCGATTTTACGCGGCTCATGGAACATGTAACGAAATTGATCTGCTTTTGTAAATGGATTAGTGCGTTATTTGACAGCAATATCAGATGTTTAAATTGCATTCGTTTTTGGAAAAATCAACTATGAAAATCGACTTGAAAAATGTTTTCCCTGTTGTAGTTACAAATAGAGTAGTTTCGGTGATTCGTAGTTTCCGATGATGAATAAGACAATGAAGATAATAGATCCTCCAAAATTATATCCATTGCTATTTATGTATTTCTTTATTTGGGTTTTCGCGAAACTTTGCACATTGTGCTGTTTTTCTGACGGTATGTCGGCGCAGTGGCTTAGTGGTTAGTGTGTTGGACTACTAAGCGAGGGGTCCCAGGTTCGAATCCCGAGAAAAACCCAAATTCCAACTTAAGGTTTTTTTCACTGCGCCACCTCTCGCGAACGTCTGACAAACATCCGAGAGTATAACTGTCATGAAAGAGCTTCTCAATTGGCCGTTTGGACTCGGCATAAAATTGTAGATCCCTTCCATTCGTCCCAAAAATAAAAAACTCACACAAGACGAATGGTTGTGAGAAGCTAGGCTTGGGTCCATACGGACCTGTTGCGCCAATTATATTTTTTTTATGTGTAAATATTAAAAAATATCGAAATCTGCAAAGTGATCCGAATCCAAAAAAGATTGATTTTTTTCCCAATGGAACACGAAAAGTGATATAGATCAAAAAAATATTGATTTTTGATTTATGGAAAACCACATAAGTTTCGGTTGAGGTTGCACAACAAAATTATGACTGAGCCGACTTTCGATTTCAAATTGTACCGAAACGAAAACAAATTCAGTTGGTTAACCTCATTCTTCACAATGCAATTTCGATAGATATCTGACCGCACGTAATATTGAATTACAATTTTCTCCATCCCAAACAAAATTTATTTTTCAGAAATTCCCTCTGAAAGAAAGCAATTTCTGATTTTCACGGTTTACAATTTTCGGGTAAAAAATGCAGAGTAATATATCAAAGTGATGCGACATTTCACGTCAAAGAATTGCGCAAGTCTTTGACGTGAAATGTCGCATCACTTTGATATATATTACTCTTTTTCTTTCTTTCACGGTTTAAAATTTGGGGTAAAACTCTGCATTTTTTACCCAAAAATTTTAAACTGCGAAAATCAGAAATTGCTTTCTATCAGAGGGAATTTCTGAAAATTAAATATTGTTTGGGAGAAGCGCCATCTGTCCTTCAACAACATAAATAATTTGGTTCTGTTTAAATACGAACGTCGACTAAATTATTTGTATATTGTTCATACGAAAATACTGAAGGTAAATATTTGGGTTTATGGATATTTTTTTGATGTTAAATCTAAAAAAATATATATACAAAAAAATATGTTCATCAAAAATAAAAAGAAAAAATGCTACCGGTGTTAAAAAATATGTGTTATTGTAGGATGGTGAAAGTTAAGGACTGAATGTATTTTTTAATGCCACATCATAAAAAAATAACAAAAAAAAAAATAACCAAAAACGCAAAAACTAAAAAAAATGTTTGGGGTGAGCCACCCTTAACACTTAGGGGTATAAAAATAGTTATAAAACTATTCTCAGACCTACTGAAAAAACATATAAAATTTCATCAAAATCAGTCGAGCCGTTTCGGAGGAGTATAAATACTAAAACTGGGACACGAGATTTTTATATGTCTATTAGAAGAGATAGATAGGGCGGTTGCTTTAACCCTTTTCGATGGTAATTTTTTTACTTTAGTTAATCAAAAGATGCCACTATTAGGTCTGAAATACTCAAAAGCTAAAATATTTGCTCCTTGGTTAGTGAATTCCTTGAGAATGTGTTATTTACTTCATCCTCCAATTTTTAGCAAAACAAAAAATTGGCGCCCAATCAAACCACAACAGCCCTAAGGGTTAAAATAATTTTTTTTTTCGGCATACACCTACTGCTGATAATTTATTTCCATCCAGATCATGACCTTATTCGAAATCACGGCAAGTCATTCGAGAGAAAAAGAAAAACAAAAAAACAAGCAGTAGGTAGGTACCCGTCCTCTTACAATTTATGTGAAGCTCTTCATTATACCCTCAAGCTTTATACTGAGAGTCATTTTTAATGGGATAAGAGCTTGTAAATACGTTCGCCTTTGTGTGTGTTTGTGTATGAAATTTCATTCAATGCTCCGAATGAGATGCCGGAAGGAATCTTCTCTGAATGTGCCTCAGTGTTGCTCTCCCTTCGCTTTGCAATTTATGGGATACAATTTAATGCGGTCGTATATCAAGATACTGATTCTGATGGGTAATAGCTAATAGAACAGAAGATATTATCTATCTGTCTTGAATAGATATAATACTCTCTCTCTTCTGTGTGCAAATGTAACAGAAAGGCTTTGTATATAAATTGTGGTTAAGCATTTTGTTGGGAAATTAGTTCTATGAGGCGTTTGTGGATTTGGTAATTTTTGGCACAAGCCATTGTCTCGATGTTACATCTTTTGTTACACGATACCAATAATGGGTTTTATGAAAATTTCATCATCGTAGGTGTGCGGTTTAACTGGAGCAATAAATATGAGTGTCTCAAATGAAATAAATATGTTTTGCACTGTAGGATGTGGTTTCTGAGAAATGACTTGGACTTTTGTTTGGGTTGTTTGGATGGTTTCTAAAACTCTAATTGAATTGGAATCCGTTGTGCTTTACGTTGTTTTGTGTTGTCTTCGTTGAAGTAGGTTAAGGGCATTAAAGTGGTCCATTTTGAACGAAATTTGTATTTTTTTATCCTTACCTGTTAAAAAAAGGTCGATGTTTAACTTTACTACAAAATTTAGTCTCGATTTTAAATTTACGGAAGCCCACAATTGCGAAATTTTTATGGGAAATATAGCCACAAAAGTTTAGAGTCGAAACTAAAAATGTATATTGGTAAGGCCCAACGTCGATTTGAGACTGAAAAACGCTGAAACAAATATTTTCCAAGACAGTGGCAAAGAATCATCTTCAATTTTTAACTCCAAGCTGTTAACCCTTGAAAATATGCAACGTATTTTCTATTTTTTGAGACATTACTTTACTTACATTGTGAAAGATGTTCAGATAAAAAGCAAATTGAAAGTGAGGAATCCAAACGTTTCAAATATGGACTGTGGAACCGAACTGAGGAATTAAATATCCATTGCTCCATCAGACTACCTGATAGATAGCAGTAGTGCCTTCCAAGCGGAAGTTCTGGCTACCGCTGAAGCGGCCCGTAAGGCGTCAATATTGGCAATATCCCGTAGCGATATCACCATCTTCATTGACAGTCAGGCGGCTGTAAAGCAGTTTCTGCTAATGAAATAAAATCCAAACTAGTTCATCGTTGTTCGCAACATACCGCGAATCTCTGCTGGGTCTCTGGACACAGAGACAAAACCCATAATGAGAAAGCGGATGAACTGGCGAGTAATGGATCTTAATAGATCACTTCAATCGATCAAGCCACCACTTGCAATCTCGGAGAGCGAGTGGAGAGCAAAATTCGCATGAAAACCAACAACAGGTGGAAAGAACTCACTTCCTGTGAAATATCACGGAACCTTTGACCAAAATATGAAAGAAGCCGGACCAACAAACTATTACAGTTTGACAAGTCATCGCCATCTAAGTTAGCCGGGGCTCTAACTGGTCATAATTTCCTAAGAAACCAATGTAAATAAATCTCAAAGATGACGACACATGTAGAGGCTGCGGAGACGAGGAGGTCCACGAGGACACACCTCACTTCCTCTGTCATTGCCCGATTCTTTGTCACTTGAGGCACAGAACACTTGGGAGCTATTACTCCCATGACTTACAAGAACTTTCTGATGTTCCACTGTCTGGTCTTTTTAGGTTTTTGAAGACATGGGGATGACTAGACAGCGTCTATTAACGACAAAGAAGTGGGGATGAAGAACACCGACGTAGCACCAACGGTCGACCCCAACAAGGGCATCACAAAGGGTTCCCTGCTCTGCTCACCCGTTTACCTAACCTAACCTAAAGTGAGGAATGCATTTTTTCCATAAATGTTGTCACAAATGATAAAAGTTAACAAAACGCGAAGTTGTTGAAAGAAAAATTGCGTTGCATATCAATAGGGTAACGTTCTTTTTTGGCACAAAAATTTATATAGTTTAGAGAAGAAATTGACAAACAGATAGCGTCAATTAATTAATTAATTTTATCGATTGAAACTACAAATTTGCAAAGGGTTGAATATCCTTCCAACTTTCCCCTAGAATACGGTGCAATTTTCCTGCTGGATTTTTATACTAAGAATTAATAAAAGATTATTCGTAAGTCTGTTTCACTTATATATCCGTCAAAGTAAATTCTGGAGTTTCTCAGCTTGAAAGTGGATTTGAAAACGAATCATGTAAAAAGTACTCGCCTAATCAGAGAACTTAACAGGGAGTAGAAGTCATTTTTAATTTCAGAGGAGACGCATCCTGGTCTACGAACGGACCGTTAATAAGGTCCACTTTTTCGTTTCAGCTCCTTTCTTCTTTAGTTTTCTTTTTAGAATTCACGATAATCTCCCTTTATAAATAAATAGATGAAAGACGACTGAATAAGGACACAATCCACCACTGTCCACTTCAAATTATGCCAACAGTACGTAAAATCCAATTCCAACTATCATTTAGGAAAATTTCCTAATGATCTCTCTGCGTAATTGAGTTGGTGAATCTATTACAAAAAAAAAAGGAGTTCCCCTCAAAGGGACATTCAAATTATTAAACAATTGCTTCCAGAAATACAAAATCGCATAATTACTTCCTCTATCCAAAGACCATAAAGGATGGCACAAAAATAAAAATAAAAAAACCCTTAAAGTATAATTAAACTTGGCCAACAGCATTGCCATTGGAATTTGTTAATTTATTCAATGAATTTAAAAATAGCACTGATCTCATTCCCAAAGAACGACCATTGTATATATGTACAATATACATAACTGGGTTACATGTTACATCTACTAGTACATTCCCTCTCATTAGCATCCCTCCGTTGTCGACCCGAATGGAGATTGCAAAACGCTTTTCACGGCGAAACCATTAAATTTTATTCATTTGCTTGCACACATATACACACACATACCCAGCGAAGCTTTTGTAATTATGTTCTCAATGAACAAAACCGTAAAATCCTTTATAATTTTATTCAAATATGTAGTATACTATACCTACGGATGGAGGTGACTCCCAACACCGCTATTGCGTAGTTCCAAGGATGCTCCGTTCCCTCGAAACAATAAAACGAATAAAATCATTCGGTTCGGTGTATAGGGAATTTGCGGTGTTTTTTTTTTATCGTTCTCATCTATTTTATATCGTTGTAGCTTGTAGGGCTCAGACATTCACATCTCGTCTAGGCTGCTGAGAATTATCCTACTTTTATTCGAAGGAGCGGCAGCGAAATGTGTAGCGTTTATTTCTTTATATAGTTCTGGCTAGATTCGGAAGTCTATTTAGTTCGAAGGCACAGTGGAGTCGAAGTGCTATTCAGAAGCCGATAGTCGAATGGCTAAAATCAATTTACAATTGCAATGTCTTAAATACCAGTTTGCATCTTTTTAACGATGCGGATTTATGTGATTATAAAAAATTAAAAAAAGAATGCCCAGGTACTTGCCAAGGTAACCTAGGCCTAGCTCCATAGCACACAACCATTCGATTTGTGTGAGTGTTTATTTTGGGAACGAATAAAAGGGACCTACAATTTTATGCCGACTACGAACGACTGAATTGGGAAGCTCTTTTATGACAGTTATAGTCTCGGTTATTTGTCAGAGGTTTGCGCGAGGTGGTGAAAATATACCTCAAGGGAAGCTCTTTTATGACAGTTAAGGTCTCGGATATTCGTCAGAGGTTTGCGCGAGGTGGCGCTGTGAAAATATACCTCAAGGGAAGCTCTTTTATGACAGTTAAAATCTCGGATATTCGTCAGAGGCTTTCGCGAGATGGCGCTGTGAAAATATACCTCAAGGGAAGCTCTTTTAAGACAGTTAAAGTCTCGGATATTCGTTAGAGGCTTGCGCGAGGTGGCGCTGTGAAAATATACCTCTAGGTGATTTTTGGTGTGTTTTTCGAAGATCAAACCTCAGTAGTTTAGCATACTAGATAATTTATACAGATACTAGCTGACCCGGCGAACTTCGTACCGCGTCGTTAATTAAATTATTAACATTTTTTGGTAAAATTGAACGTGTCTATTTGACGAATGAAACTCCTTTGGAAGTCAATTAAGTTCAATGCATAGAAAGGACTTCATAGGTTTCCGGGTCGACTTCCTGATCGATTTTTTCCACGTTACTGATTGAATTGAGTTTCCGGTCAGATTTTTTTCAATTAACCAAAGTAGAATGTGGGAAATCGCCAATCCTCGCTTCTGTCATTCGACCGAGTATACATCCAGAAACGCGATTGTCCAAAAACATTGTGCTTAACGATGAAGCTCATGATCGTTATGAGCTTTTGTTTGAAAAATCGTGCGGTATGTGATGGCGGTCGTCCGAAGTAAGAATCACCGTTCAGATATTTTTTTCCCACTTCACGTTCGATAAACGTGCTCTAGAACATTAAATATCAGTAGTTGCGACTTGTGAATACAGTGGCTCAGTGATTAGTATGCTGGACTACTTGGGCGAGTGGTCAATTTGTAAAAATGATAGTATACGAATAATGAACACAATATCCCTCATTCTACCAAGCGATATGTGCCACACGGCCTACGCACTCATAGGCCACATGCCACAGCACATATTCCCCCAGCACCCCAAAGCAAAGAGGCATCTACAACAGCGCCACGTATCGGGTCGAAAACTATCCTAGTTTCCCAACTGAAACCAAACATGCTCATCCACAAAATTTAAATCAGTTGAGTGCTTTTGGAGATTGACAGCAGCGCCACCTATCGTGCCCAAGACTATCGTATCCTTTAAGCTGCAACCAACCATGCACATCCACAAAATTTCATTTAAATCGGTTAAGGGGTTTCGGAGATTGACAACACAGGAATGTTCAAAATGCATATAACTCGCATAACCAATAAACATACAAAAGCCGTACATCCATACAAACCTTGGTGTTGACGTCACCTTTCATTTGAAATTTCCAGAAACAAAATCGGTTAACGTATAAAGATTAAGAGACCATCAATTCAAACGCAATGCGTCTTATTTTGATATATATTTATAGAAGGAGATAGATAAAAAACGAAAAAGGCCTATAGCGCCACCTGTTGAGAATTTTCCGAATTTTCATTTTAATTTCATCTTAAACCATCCCTGATTCAAGACAAACAAAAGATCATTCAAATTCGTCGAGACGTTCTTAAGTTTTTACCCGAATAACACACAGCAATTGATTTTTATATTTATAATGTGTGCAAAAAAAACAAAATGTACTCAAATTCATATGTTTCACTGTGCACAACACACACATACGTTTCCCGATATCAACCAAACTTCACAAAAACCATATATAGACCAATGCAAAAAATGTGTGAAAGTTTGGTTAAAATCGGTAAATGCGTTAAGGCGTGAATGGGCGACATACGAACAAAATTCTAAGGCTCAATTTTTATATATGTATGTAGATATGTATCGAACGAAATCACATCAGGACAAAGTGACAACGAAAACCGTGTGCCTCTTAGCACCGCTTACAACTAAACTCATTCTAAGAAGCTGCTCTTTACAGATGTGAATACAAAACATAAAATAAAAAAAAGATGCACCAACCAAGCACTCTGTCAAAGACCGATTTTGTTTTCCTGAAATTGTATCCACACCCTCAGAGACCGCAAACACAATGAACCGCTTTTGCTCAAAGCAACTTCCGAAATACAATACCACACCTAAAGTGCTTCGGTCCCACTGTGTACATTTGTATAAGACATCGCTGTTATCTCAGCGAATCCCCTTTGGAAACGCGATCAGGGTTGGCAGATGGGTAAGAGCGTTGATACAGAATAAAAAGTTAAGGGCACACAAGCACTACCAGATTAATATTTATGACGATGTGGCGCTACACAACATATCATGACATTAGTAGGCCATAAAGGGAGAACGAGAATCCGCAGCACACAGAGATATATACGCGTGATGCTTTACCCTGACCTTGAGTGTGCCAAACCACATAGAGAAAGTGGAACGACACGGCTGGAATCGGTCGATCCTTGTGGGGTTGATATGGAATGAAATTGATGTCAGCTCTAGCCTTATTTTTTGTTGTTTTTTTTTCTTCTCTCATTTCAGATGATGGCGCTTTCTGTTTCTAGATTGTTTTCTTTTTTCTTTATGTTCCCTGCTCAAATGTAGGACGGCCGATTTCGATTAAAATTATCCCGTATGGTATAAGAAATTTCCATACAAGCATTTTGTATGCTGCTTGTTAACCTCCCGATGTGGTATTTACACACCAACGAAGTAGAGCGAATATTTTATGGCCGAGGGGAGCTGCTGGAGGAGAGCATTCACATGTAGATGAGGCGTCTAACCCGATATCGTCCGTTGTCGGTTGACATGGAAATAGTTTTACGTTTTTGTTTTCGGTAAAGGAGATTGTTTTATGGATTTATCCATGAAGGGTTGTTGGTTGTTGCTTTAGGACATTAAAAGAGTTGAGGGAATTTTTGTTTGTGGATAAGTCAAAATGTGTACCACTTGGGAGGGGATAATGAAATATTTCGAAACTATTGATATGGATGAATTGAGAGAGCTGGTCTTGTGGAGTGGGTTTGTCTGGAGAAGTTCAGTACTCAATTTGATTAGAAATATACATATTTTTGCAGACATACTGAATTTATAGCCTATTGGTTGTGGTTGCCATTTCTGTGAATGGATTTCGAACTCAGCGATTTGGGGAGAAGTCGAGCGGTAATAAGAGGAAAATTTTCGTCTTTTTTTTCTCTTCTTGGCAAATATGAACTTATAGAGCTTAAATGGGACTGTACTGTAGTTTGCGAGAGGTGGCGCTGTAGAAAACTTGCGGTCTTTCCACTTTCTGTAATAAGTATCGGGCGCAACACACTCTAGGCGAAGCACTTGAAACAATTAATTTTTCCACGTTTTATTTTTGGCCCGTAGAGACCCTAGGCTAACCATTCATTTTGTGTGAGTTTTTCATTTTTGGGCCGATTGGCAGGAATGCACATTTTTATGGCGAGTCCAAACGGGTACTTTAGAAGCTCTTTCATTACAAATATACTATCGGATGTTTGTCAGACGTTCGCGATAGGTGGCGCAGTGGAAAATATCTTAAAATGAACATTTTTTTTTTGTTTTCGAGAATCGAACCTGTGACCCCTCGCTTAGGAGTCCAACGAATTGTTAGGTACTAAGCTATTCCAATCCAAATTGTCTTGAATATTTATCAGAACTTAGCAAAGAAATGCAATGGAAACAAATTCAGGCGCAGTTTCGATTCTTCCTGTGGTGAAGCTTTGAATCTCTCACTCAAGACCCCAGTGCACTTATCATTGAGGCACTTTGTCGTTTGAGACTGCCATTATGCAGCTTGTCAAGCATAGAGGGACTGTGTAGTGTCGTATGGCAATTTCAGAAAAGCACGAAAAGATTCCCGGAACTCTATACTTACATACTTACGGGCTCCCGACCCGTGAAGAGTCTTTGCCTGAGACACTGTAAACTTTCATCCTCTGCGATCCCGGGCACGTTGCTTGCAGTTATCCAGACCAAGCGCTCTGGCATCCGCGATGGCTTGGTCTTTGAAACGGAGGTTCGGTCTTCCTTGTCGTCTCGAACCTGGCGGCTGGGATTCGAAGATCCTCTCAGCTGGAGCATACATTTTGTCCTTCGAGTTAGGAGTTTTGAACCCAGTTGCTTTGCTAAACCGAAGTAGCAGCGGTTTCCCAAGGGTAATTCCGGATCTCAATTAGGATGTCATTTGTGGAGTTCATGTTTACTCCGAGGTAGATAAACTCCTTAACTACCTCGAAATTGTTGGTATCAATAGTGACGGTGGACAGATGCTTGTCCAACGAATTTCGCCTGTTCTTCAATCGCCGTAAAAGCCTCTAACACGGCACGCTGGCAGCGACCGATGATGTCAATATCGTCTGCATACCCCCGTAGCTGGACGGATCTGCTGAAGATAGTGCCTTCCGTGTTGACACCTGCCCTGCGTACTATCTGTTCCCGGAACTCTATAAGTCCTTTGAAAATGACTGATTGACAGCATGGTTAGCAGAAGAAACTAGTCAAAAGACAAGCCTGTCCAAGTGTTTCTAGGGCCGATGGCTGAATTTTTGACCGAGAACAAAAGAGAAGCTCGGACCAGGACCCCATTCCACAAAACAATTTATCAACTTTTCACTTTGCACTTATCAAATTACATTTTTTTTGGGCAAAGTGATAAGTGTTCCTGTTCCACAATATTCTTTGCAAATGTCACTTTGCACTGGAACATTTATGCAAAATCTTTGCGCTCTTCTGCAAAGTGAGTGTGCAAAGTGTTCCACAAAGCATGATTAGTATTTCTGTCTCACTTTTCACTTTGCATTGCTAAATAGAAGTTGTAAAAATGAGCCGCAAAATAAAAATTAATGTTGAGAAAAGCTTAAGAGATACTACCTCAATTTTTACAGAGTTCGTCCCGTGCCTAGATTTTCCATTTTGAATTCACCATTTTCTGAGGGCAGTCTAGTTCATTCTCTGACAGATCATCTTGAACTTAATAAATTTACTTTAAAAGGCACTGACAGGTCATATGTATAGCCTTCGTCACGCCTTCAAGGACTAGGTTCTATATTTAAACAGTTCCATATTCTTGAGGTACAAGGTTTGGACAGGTCTTTGAATAACGAGAAATAAAACTGTTTTATTTACTGAAGGCACGGCCTTTAACGATGGCTTATGCTACCTTCCAATTACTCCATTCGCATGCGGCTGACACGTTCGAAAATTTGACAAAGAGTTTGCTTTTGAGGGGACATTTTTTGTCTTTGAAGGGGACTTTTAACTTCCACAAAGCTCTCCACTATAGCTGTTATAGCTAACTCTTTTTATATTTTACCTAGAACCCCCTTCCAACAAATCTTTCGTGTTATACAAAAAATGTGTGAAAATAGAAAATAGTTTTGCAACAATTTTGATGGAAATTTGTACTGAACGTAAAATGGGAGCTTAACTCGCAATAAATGGGAAAGTTCCGAGCCAAACAGTTGTGGACATCAAAAGGTCGCTTTCCGCGATTCGCTCTTCAGAGACCGGATTGTCCTTATACGTGACTGACATTTTTTGTAAGCTATTTTCTAGCTGCTATAATTTGGGTACTTCTACGAAAAGATAATTGTATACGTACTAGAAAATGTAATTTTCCACCATCCAAGGTGCATTTTCCTAACTCAATTTTAGTGCAGTTAAAAAACGTTGCCATCGTCATCCTACCAATTTCCACAACGTATACCAAAGCTCACTCAAATAACAGCTCTTACATAATGAAAGCAAGACTGCTCCATTTCCACTTTGACTACAGAAAATTTTGCATAAAAAAAATATAACTCCATTACTCTTCCGTAGTAATGCGACATAAAGATACAACAAAAAAAAAAAACCGCCATAATTAGTTTTATTCACAGTTCTCTGTGCTGTGGTAAATTTAGTTTTTTACTGCCACTCACCTGAATACGTTTCCGTCCGCTGGTGGTAGCGGAAGTATGGTTGGTTTCAGTGGTGGCTGCTTAAGTGGAAGTCCCTCGATTCCGGCCAACACCATCGTCGCCTCCACATCCGATAGTACAAAGAACGAGTGCCAGTGTGTCTAGTTGGGATTTTTTTTTCAAACATTTTGTAGATACAAATAGCAAGGACGAGACAAAAAAAAGTGTATTTATTTGTTCATCAGTGGGTCGCTCGCTCGATTTTGAACGAAAGCAGGAGGAAAGCCATGCAATCCTTGGGACGCAAACTTACCTGCAGAAATAACGCTCGTATTGCTTCCAGAATTTCCCTTGCTGATGGCTGCAATATTGATTGAAGAGTCGCATGGTGCTGCAAGATAACAAAAGCGAAGAGAACAATCAGTCCAATGAGCAATAAGTTGAAAGGAAACAAATGACAACCGAGATGAAACTTTGCAAATGTAAGAAAGAAGAAGTTGTTACGGCGAAAAACGTGTTCAATTTTGGAATATCCGAATGCGCAATGGGAAATTGAAAATTATAATGAGATGCGATAAGATGAACAGCAAAAAGACGGTTCGATGTTCGAAAGGAATTTCAAATTTTGGACCCCAGTGTAATGACATTCAAATGTATTCTACGGACAAAACGCAAAGCGACAGATGAGGGAGGGAGACTTTTTGTATCACTTTGAGATTTTTTTTTTCTTTTTTTGAGAAATTGCTTGGAGAAGTTTCCTTGGCACAACTTGATTTGACTCGATGAAATATGGCGAGCGTTTTGTTTGGGTCCAGATCACGTTGCATATCTTCACATTATGATGCTCAATTTCGTAAGAGGTTATGAACTTTTAAATTGATTACGCTGTCTTCATTCTGAATATTGATTTAAAAACGAAAACCAGCGAGAGGTTGACAGGGTATAGTTGTGGCTGTGGAGGGTTCGAACGGGGATGTACCTATTCAGAGGCGTTGCTAGAGAAAATGTTATAAGGAGTAGATAGGTTTTAGGGGAATGAGGAGTGACGAAGTTTGGGTACATCTTCGGCTGAAATAAGTTTAGCAGGACAAATTGTATAAATTTGGAAATGGTAACGATTTTCGTGGTCTGTGTAAATGTGGCTTCCTATTTAAAAAAAAAAACAGCTTGATGTTACACCAAAAAAGGTTTATAGAATCGGGACATCAAATGCGGACCTGTCTACTGTTTCTTCTACAAGTTCAAATAGAAAAGATCGAGTCATTGATATTATAATGGCCGGCAAGTGGACCCCTGGGCATAGCTACATTTTCAACTCTGCCTATCCTTCAGAAAAGTCTTCTTCCCCCGCGATGAATAGAGTGTACTCAGGCACATTTGAATGGAAAAAAAGTGCATATCGGAAAAATTTACTGCAAAATATAGCAAAAGCGACATCTAGTAGTTAATGTCAGTAACTTGACAAGGTATGGGGTAGTTATTTCCATCCATTGCGAGGTAATTTCCACTGCCGTTCACAAATTGCCAAAATTATGTTACACCTTTCAGTGTGAATAATAATTAGATTCGCTTTATTTGAGAAATATGTAGCTGTTGGGCAACTTCCACAAATCAAGCCCCTTCAAGGACTGCCAGCTGCCACTGCTAAGACAATCTCAAGTCTAGCAAATATACTCGTAACCGAATATTTTCCCGTGGAAGCCATAAATAAAAACCAATCCTTAAGTGGATGGAAGGACATCCATACGTACCTCGCTTTGCGTACTGTGGATATTTGCTGTGCCTCCTCTGGCCCACAACACTGGTATCCCCATTGAATGACCCGACAAAGCGATCGCACGTGCCGACTGTCCATCACCGATGACAACCACACCAGCCAAGGGCATTCCATCAGTTTGTTGGCACAACGACGTCAGTACTTTCACCGAGAACCTATAACGAGAAGAGATAAATTTACGTGAATCATTTACAAATTGACCTCATTTCATGCACATATTCACATAAATAATAATTTTGTTCTTATATTTGGACGTCTAAAATGGATTTGAGGTTTATGTTTCCGCGACGAGTGGCAGAAGACAGTGATAATGGATGTGATGACTGCGCCTGGAGTGTAGAGCGGTTTGAAATTAAGTCAGCGACTGAAGACGGATTTATTTCGAAAAAAGCTTTTATTATTTAGTGTTGCTGCTGGGGTTTGTTAAGCTGCCCATAGACGGTAGTGCTTAGTGTTTTTTTGTTTTTTTAAAAGAGTGCCTTGATCGCAGGTTTCTTTAATTAATTATTTAGATCGGCTTCGGATCTCGGATATCCGGATAGTAAAATGTTTCGTTTACGCTGTTTAAATCGAACGCAATCGGTAGAAATCGATCGCAATCGACATAAATCGATCGGAAACGAAATAAATCGATCGCAAACGACATAAATCGATCGCAATCCCACAAAGTCCATACAAAGTTCTCATCAAAAATAACAGAAAAAGATAAAATTAGCAAAATAACAAACACTTCATCATCAGTGTGACCATTCTGCGATTAAAGTTGCATTATGGCACTTTTTTCGAGCGCCTCCCACAATTTTTTTTTTTTTGCTATTTTGGCCTTTTTTTTAGTTGGAGAAAGCAGTTCACAAAATTTTCAAACGCTGTTGCCTATTAAAACTCAAGCGAGCCAATGCATGTTAAATACCGTTCAAAAACTCGAAATTTGCAGAATAGCATTCGAAATGACACTTTTTTGTTTCATTTGCTCTTTTTCTTGAGAATTTTCAGAATTCTTCAGTGGTCACCCTGCATCTTATGGCTCGAAATAACTCAGAGAATTTCAACCGTCAAGTACTGCTAAATATGCCAAATACACAAAGTTAACAAGAAAGAAATTGAAAATTCGTCTTAAAAATCGAATGCACACAAAAATAAAATTTGTGAAAATAAAGAAAATTTGGTGTTCTCACGTTTCAACGTTTCGTATGTTGCAAAAAGGTAGGTTATATATTTATTTGTGATACGGATAAGATGTCAAAGACGTAAGTGGCTCAAAGTAACTTGAAGTCTATACAAGTACTTTGGAATATATTTTTTATTTTCTGAGAGAGTCTCGCACGATTCTTTGAGTTTGAGAGATTTTTAGTGCACTGCTCGGGAAAGTAAGCGAATATGAGTAGACTTAATATTGGAGGTAAATATTATTGGCACCAAACATGGGTAAGTTAAGATAATCCACTGGAAAGTGTAGCCGCCACTGTCCGGCTTTAGGTTTGTCCAGGTTCCTAGTTTGCATGAGTTTGAGAATTTCCCAATTCCACAAGTGTGATGGTGATTTTTTTGACAAAACGCTGAATAAGCAGTTGAATAAATTTTTTATTATCTCGCTTTTCGAGCAAAACTTTCGGCAACTTTCCCAATTCCATAAGTGTGATGGTGAGTTTTTTGACAAAACGCTGAATAAGCAGTTGAATACATTTTTTATTATCTCGCTTTTCGAGCAAAACTTTCGGTGATGGTGAGTTTTTTGACAAACCGCTGAATAAATTTTTTATTATCTCGCTTTTCGACCAAAACTTTCGGCAACTTTCCCAATTCCATAAGTGTGATGGTGAGTTTTTTGACAAAACGCTGAATAAGCAGTTGAATACATTTTTTATTATCTCGCTTTTCGAGCAAAACTTTCGGCAACTTTCCCAATTCCATAAGTGTGATGGTGAGTTTTTTGACAGAACACTGAATAAGCACTAAGCAGTTGAATACATTTTTTATTATCTCGCTTTTCGACCAAAACTTTCGGCAACTTTCCCAATTCCATAAGTGTGATGGTGAGTTTTTTGACAGAACACTGAATAAGCACTAAGCAGTTGAATAAATTTTTTATTATCTCGCTTTTCGAGCAAAACGTTCGTCAACTTTTCAGTATACAGAACTGACATTTATTTGAAAGAATCTCGGGCTCTGATGAAGCATTTTAAGTTCGCCATTCTCGAGGGTAGTACTTCAAGTGAATAGTAGTATCGGCCTAAACAAAAGCTCAAACAAGTGTTAAAGTCTTAAGGAAGGAAAATCAATCTAAAAATTCAGTTCTGTCGACTAACAAAAGTTCACTTATTCAGCATTTGCTGACAGTGTCGGGTAAAAGCTAACGACGTTCGGATTATACATTTTTCGTCTCTTCCGTATAAATAGTCGTTCGCCGGCACTAATAATAATTTTTAATGTCCAGGCTAAATTTTTCGAACTCACAATGGCATAATTTTCCATACAAAATTGCATATTGTGATCTAGAATATATTTAGTGTGAAGGATTATTAGTAAGGCCCGTTGTCAGTAATATGTTCATGACGTAGTTTTGTATCAACAATTCCGCCACTAATGTGTTGCATTTTCTCCTACTTCGCGCAAATACGTCACAAGTCACAACGCAATATATGTAAAAATATAATTTCTCTTACCTTTTGGTGTCGAAAAGTTCTCTAACTTGACAGGAGTCTTCTGAGTCGTAATAGGGCTTGCAGAGAATAAGTTTTATTTAAGATGCCCACAGGCAACAAACGAAATCTTGTGGAATTCATGCCGTAAGTTGCTGAAAAAATTGACTTTCTTACTTTCTTTTAGTAGTCGATTTTTCTTTGCCCACTCGCAAGGATCTAATGCTGTGTTTAACGCTGACGGAAGACCACTGTCCTTTAAATGTAAACCTATATGACAACTATTACAATTTGAAGAACCTTGGACAAATCTCTCCCTTGGAGAATTTCCTTTGACACGTACTTCATCACATTGACAGGGATAAGAGACGTAGTTTGATTTCCCTTCGAAACATATCAAAGCTGTAACTCAGAGCCACATCTGTGAATATACTTCCTTCCAAAGAAAATGTCTTTGCATTTATAGAAAAAAAATATTGGTTCATGTAAGTCGGAGATACGTGTACTATCCGGCATTCAAAGACTACCGGAGATAAATTAATCCCCGATGATGAAGTGAATACATATCACAATCCCCCCCATCGCAATCAATATAAAAGAGTATACAACCGAAACAAACGATGAATCATGGATCTAGGACTTAAAAAAAAAGAAGAGTAAAAACCCAACAAGGATAGAGCTGATGGTGCTTCGAAGGACATTTATTTAGTTTCATTTCGCTCGCTGGTTTCTTTTTTTTTCCCGCCTGTATCTCTACTCCTTGTGACGACATAGTCGTCTATGGCGGCATTATAGTGGCTATAGCTTCTGTGATGTTTATCTAGTGGCGCCAAGGCAATTTCTCGGCGATCCTTTGCCTGGTGGGCCCTATTTATGCTTTACTTGTTTGTCTAGGCAAGCAAACAAATAAACAAACACACACCGCAAGCGAGTGTCCCATATTCGGTTTCATATCTATAAATTGGTGCCAGATAAGATTTTGACTCTATATGGTGTTGTGCTTGTATTTGGCATACATGCGCTCCCCGACTCCCATATACGAGAGGGGGTACATTTTAAATTCCGCTTGCTAACAAAGTTGACATATTTGTAAACAACAAGACATAAATTCGAACAAGGGGGTAATGATGGATGCGATTATCTTTGAGTCACGAGTGTATGTACTCGTATGCGAGGTGGTAGTTTGGGGTGTGGTTCATTTTAGTGAAATTGAAATTCTGCTGAAATTGATTTGCGTCTCACTTTCAATTCGAGTTAGTTTAGCAGACGGACGAATCAATCATTTCAGTGGGCGAGGAAACTGTTTGAAGGTGGCGAGGAATTGTCTTACGCAATTTAATTTATTACAAGTTTGTGCAGATCGAAATTATTTGTACACGTTTTGTTTGTCATAGAAATGCGCAATCATTCAGATGTAATTTGAATCCGCATGCCAAAGAGGTTGACAACAAATATTCGCAACAGGTCCGTAGCCTGGGTCTAGCCTCTTACAACCATCCGTGTTGTGTGAGTGTGTATTTTTGGGACGAATGGAAGGGACCCACAATTTTATGCCGAGTTCGCACGGCTGAACTGAGAAGCTCTCGCATGACAGTTATACTCTCGGATGTTTGTCAGACGTTCGCGAGAGATGGCGCAGTGGAAAAACACCTTTAGAAATATAGATACTCGCTTTCAGTATGAAAATTCATGAGTCCCAGAATGTGACTGTGACCCAAATTTTTGATAAAGTGGTACAAAATAAAAAAAAAACAAATATCCGAAGAGCTAAAGTAAACGAGCAAACCTATACCAAACCATTGTGCCACTTATAAATTTGTATAAATTAATTTTGCGTCCTAAAGTCCTTGTGAACATGACAAATGTCTTGAGGTACTACTTGAGCTGCTCAGTGAAATTTAAAACAATATTTTTCGTCTTCTTCAAAGTGCCGCGAATCCATTTAACCGTAGTATCGCCGCAAAGGATAAGATATTCAGTTAATGGCAGCTAATTCAATATTTCTATTGCACTTGAAGTATTTTATTCGCCTGTCGCAAGGACTAAACTAAACAAACAACTCATGTGGCGCCCAATCTATTTATAGACAGTGACATCGAACTTACCCGCTCAATGCGAAAGGACAACCTTCATCCGAATAATGTGATGCATCACCCCAAGGGAGCTGCTCTAAAAATACGGCAACCACAAGGAAAATCAAAATTCACAAAATGCGACCAATAAATTGGGAAATAATAGAAACCCCTCTGCATGGTTTACTGCCACCACGTCTGCCTTCGCGATTAGGAAATAAAGTATGCATGCATGGAAAAAAGAAAACCGTTCATCAATAAATAATGGTACTCACCTTCCATTGGCGGGCAGGTCGACGTACAGCGGTCGCAGGGGTGGTCCCAGTGGACTGCCGAATGGCGGGCCCATCTCCATCAGCGACCTGGCGAGCGTGCGACTCCACACCTTCTCGCCGCCTATCACAGCTACGACAAAATAAACAGCATCGCTGCGTTCGGGGAACACAGGAAGTGGCCCACCTAGTAGCCCGTCTGTGTCGGCTACCGTTGGGGCCCTACGATGGGAGGGCGGCGCACGATGATGGTGCCCACCACCAGATGTCGGCGCAGAGGATTTGCCAAATCCAAAAAGGGCCATCGGTTCCGGAAGCTGCTCGATTTCCCCTTGGGATAATTCAATCCTAAGCCTCGTTGCTGCCTCATCCATCGAGCGGGTGGTGGTGGCAGCACCGTCGCCATCGTTATCGTCTATGGACTTGCCGCGTCGATTCAATTTCGTGTAATTTCTCAATGCGGTTGCATTCTGATCCAGTTCGGCCATAAATGAAGCTGTTTCCTCATCCACCAGTTCCGTTAGTAAGCCAGCGGTCGTCCCGAGTGCGAGTGTTGCCGTGCTGCTGCTGCCGCTGCTGGTGTCCGTGGTTGCATTTTGTAAAATATTTGTACTGTTGCTGCGGCGTAGTGTGTCCGTCTCGGCCGAAAGTAGTAGTAAGCTCGTTTGGTGCAGTTGTATCGAAACGACGAATAAGTAAACAAAAAAGTTTCCATTCGAGAACATTTTTCATAAGTGGCTTTGGTTTGAGTGGCTCGAGTTGGTCCTGAAGAAGCCTGCTTCCGTTTTTCGTTATAATGGGCGCAGGTGGTGGCTTCTTCAAAATGCCGTCACCTTGATGTGGGTGGTGGGTATTCCGGTCCCTTCATCGCTCCGTGGTGCCGGAAAAACCGGAAAATGTGCTCCTACGGCAGTGGCACCACCACTTTGCTCAACGACGGCGACGACGACGACGACGACGACTACGACCAACTTTCGCTTGACACCGTGTGCGAGTAGCTTTTGTTGTAGTGTGTTGCTGTTGCTGCTGTTGTTGGTTGGTTTTGGTAATTTATCAGGACATCCTTTGGGGAAAGTGTTTGCGATTTTTCATGCAATTGCCAACGACTTGTGATTAATTTCAATTCCGACAGTTGGAGCTGCTATCATAGGGGCTGTAACTGCTGCTGATGGTGGTGTTGCCAGCTTCGTGCATCTCTGACATATTATACCTGACGTTTGGGCGAATTTAATTTGATAAATTGTTTAATTTGCGATTGAGAGATGGTAGCTTGTGTTTTTTTTTTTGTTCTCTTGAGGAATGAAAGTCGTTTGAAGTCTTGCGCAGAGTTTCAACTTTGGCTTGAGGTTAAATGAGGCTAGACATTTTCTGGTCGGCTGTCCTACGGTCCTACCCGATTCGGTTTTGCATTTTTAATGAGATTTGCGTTACTGGGGAGGCGCTGATGATGGCTCTGCTTCTTTTGACATTGAGCGCTTGATTACTGACTACTGTGATGGCTGAGAGTATTTTTGCAGCTGAGGGTTAACCGTTCTCCTTCAAGAATGTCGACATATTATGGTATTGGTTTGATGTTGAACTGAGGAGTGGGCAACTGATGCAGCCGATGGATCGACATCTGGAAAGAGAAAAGGACTTGGTTTTGTGAAATGTGTTTCTATTCTGAATGTTGCGAGAGAGAATTTTTTTTTTAAATATTGTGTCATTGGCATTTAGCATTGAAACATTTTTGCTGCCCTTTCTGTACTATATTTTGCTTTTCTTTCAATCGTCAAAAGTAGTTGTTACCTGAACACTTATCCCGAAGAGTGTGCTAAATTCTTAACTTTGCTCAGTGATACCAGACTTTTCGGACTGAATTGCTCACGACGATTATCAAAATTTCAAAAAAAATCATTTTTTGCCTAAGCCGACGTTAAAAAACATTAATTTTTTGATCTGAGAGATAAAAAATGCTCTTTTTTTGCCCTTTTTGCTTATTTTGAAAGGCAAAATGCCCACGGAATGGGTAATTACCCACGTTATGGTATCACTGACTCCGCTAGGCTTACGTGCTTTTTTTGGTTATTTGCTGTGCAATCTGCAGTGGATACTGATTTGTTTGTATTGATGAGCTTTCTTATTATACGTCAAATGAACAACTTTTCACATGATCAATAGATGTCAATACAAATATACAAATTCAGAGACATTACGTCAGCGACTGAACGTCCCCATATTTTCACTGCCCTTAGACAAACGAATATTTCAATTATCCACGTTCCATGGACAGCTATAGACATCCAACTATCAGTGATGCCAGACTACAAGATATACCTACATTTTTTTGCAAGATTTTTCAGCTCCAAAATACATACAAGACTTTTGCCTCAAATTCGTCAAATTTAAAGATTTTTGTATTATAAAATGTTCTAAATCTAACAAATTAAAACAACTATTTCTATTGTTTTCTTTTAACTCCATTATTATGCAAAACATGAGCCCAATAGAGCCCATGCAAAACTTCTGTTTTGCTAACATTTCCATCAACTCCAAAGTAAGGAAACTATTTGTCGGATGTAAGTGATAAGTGGACATTTACGATACTCGATTGATCTCGGTATTACATACTTTGTTTTTTTTTAAGCTATTAAATATTGTGTTTTATATTTCTTTCTTGTTTTATTTAAAAAAAAAAAATGTTTATTTAGTAAAAACAATATTTTCACATTTTTCATCTGGGAACACTGCCAATAGGAAAATTGTAGATAAAAAAAAATTGTGACAAATCATCAATTTTGGAGCCTTAGCAGCAATATTGTAAAATGTTCCTTTCTGGGGAATTTTCCAAATTATTCCAAAATCACCCGCTAGAATTAGAAGAATGAGCTTCCAATGCATTAAAAGTAAAAAAAAATGCAAAAGCAAATAACAGTGTAGGTGAAGTTTGGCAGTCAAATTCGGATTAAAGTGCATTAAAGGGTCCGAGTCGTGCCCCTTAATATTCACCACAATTATTAAACAGCATAAAGAGAGAATCAGTTCGACCATACGAAGATTGAAGACATACATCTCTGTCTCTGCCCTTGTTGAACCGATATGGCGTTTCCTCCTCGTTTTCCAAACCAATACATGTATGTCAAAAGAGAAAAACAAAGAAAGTTTGCTTGACAAGGGTTAATAGCGAACTTTTCCTACCTCAAACTACACACCTCCCGGCCTTTAAAAAATTCAAAAGGCAATTCTTATCAAAAAAGAGTTGTTCTGTTCAACTTTTTATAGTTGGATGCTTGACTTTATTGATCTAAGTAACTTAGTGGAAGTGGAATTTCTGTCGAACTTTTCAACTATAAACTTTTGGGTTAAATACCGCAACCTTTTTCAAAAGAGAAAGCCATTTGTTTCGTCAAACTAAACTATATATATACCACAACTTAGGCCAGAGCTTAGTTGCAGATCTTCCGAATGCTTGGTTTGTGTCAATCCACTTTAGGTACGCGTCTAAAACAAAAACTCACTGGGCCGTACTAATAATCATTTTTCGACTTCAAGCTAAATATTTTTTAGGTCACAATGGGTAATTTTAATTCGAAATTTTCGCCACTGTGAGTTCGTAAAATCAAGCCCTGCACACTAAAAATGATTATTGGTAAGGCCCGCACTGTCTTCAATAAGTGGGTTCGTCAAAAGTGGCGCCATTCTCTCCGACAGCATAAAAATTGTGAACAAAAACCAATTAAAACAACAAATATCTATCTTTATATTTACAATTTTTTCAACACTCAGCTCTTGAATAAATCGATCGCATGATTAGTAATTGATTCCGTACTTAGTTCAATAAATCCCGCCGGTATAAGAAAATAGTAAAAGGTTCTCAAATAGCCCGGCAGATAAGCGTAGCAAGCATACGACACCGTCATCAATATTATTAGAAATAGGCAATCTAAAAATAGATACAACAAAACCTATGGTTGGGTTATATTTTTATTTTCACATCCACTCACTAATGAAGGTCTTCTCCCAGGGTTCACAAATCGAAAGTTGGGTATTCAATTCGTAGAGCAGATACCAACCCTCGATACGCAGCTTCAGGTTGTGGAGGAAGGTTAGCATTTTTACTTGCTGTACAGCTTTAACGTCCGCAAAGGTTGAATTTTCAGATCAGACTGACATAGAAATTTCCCGCTCGGCATTCATTTTCGGGCTTGCAGCTATATCACGCATTGGCAAACAATTCCGAATTTCATTACCAGCCGTGGAAAAAACGTCATATACCGACATTGTAATCTAGTTGCCTCCAACGTCGATAAGATTGGGACGAGTTCTTGTGCACTAGATATAGATAGCGAAGCGAGGTTTTATCTTCGAAAGGACGGTATGATTTCGAGAATTGAGATAAGATTTCGCGAATTCGACCGCAGGTGTTTTGCGTGTTATTTCGTGCTTACCGTGATCATCGGTTGGACAGATAGGTAGCAGTGTGAGGGATCAGCAGGGGAATGTGTGTCGATGGGTGCACTTAAGTGATTGATGGTGATGGATTTAGTGAATTGAACTTGAGCAGGGAGGATATGGGTGTGAAATTTGAGTATTTTATGAAAATCGATTTGGTTTTCAGTTTAATCTTGCCTCTTCCACAGTTAGGCTTCTAAAGCGGATGATCTATTACAAGCATGGGCGGCGCATTCTTTATGAAGGAGCCAGTCTAATTCAGTCGCTTCCCATCGTATTCGGTGTTGTTCTTGTATGTACCAAGTGATTCTCGACTTCTATTAACCTGAAACAGGCCCTGAAAAACTGCCCTTCCAACACCCGTATCGTATTTATTTAGTAAGCTGCAAACGTGGGACAGCAATACCCTATAAGCGACCTCTTACAAACACCAATAGCTCTAAATTTATAAATGCTATTAAATTTATACGCAGGTAATGCCAGGCAGCTACTAATACAACTTTACTGTACTCAACAAACAGCCAACTGACCATTTTCCCTAAGGGCACGCAATTCGTTCAAACAAAGTGACCCGCCAAATCAGCTCCATCACTGGGGAAACGCCAAAACTAACAAATTATAATAGTTCGACTATAATATCATTATATGTTACATCTCTTGCCACATCTAAAATACACATGGTCCTTTTTAATGCAAAAATTAAATAAGACTAAATTAGAAAATGCAATTACCCCGACCGGGTGCCAATTTATGACCTACGACGCGTTCTCTATCATAATGCAATTGTGGATGCAAATACGGAAATTATTAAATTATTTCACTGTTATAGAATTTCGAGAGATTTTCAAAAGTTCAAGTGCGATAGCACTGTAAATTTCCAAAAATAAAACAACTCTCAACTCATATAACTCTGGCAGCATTCGCTGCACAGCAGAACGAGCAAAGTAAATATTTACTTTCACATGTGCGAATTGTAAACACTTCAGTTTTGAGTCGACGATTGCTCTCGAGAATATTCGCCTCAATTTTAATACTTTTGTGTTGGATGGGTTATCCATTTAACGAGTGCAGACGATACTGTGATGCAGGAGGACGAAATTTGTCGGAAATAATTGAAAAAAAAAATGTTTTAACTTGATTTTCAATCAAGGGGAAGGCTTGCTTTTATCTGGTGAATATTTTGAAGGCAATGGGAATAATTATTTAAAATTAATTAAACAAGTGTGTGAGGAGAAAACTGTCTCAAATGTTGTTAACCTTACAAATTGATTCAAGGGACCAATCAATAAATCAAAATTTGTTTATATAAAGAATCGTTGGGTTATTCCTTTTTTTCCTCGAATTTAAAAACATAAAAAGCACAGTTGTTCGTGATAGCTGTTAATTCAGGACGAAAAAAAAAACTACAGAAAATTTCTGATTTCTGAAAACCAGATATCAAATGCAAAATTTTGTAATAGAAAAATTGATTTTACAACTAATGGAAAAAAAGTCTGAACTACAGAAGAATATAAATATCTACTCCATATCTATTTCTTAATTTAAGAAAATATTCTTTTTAAGATGTTTATTGGATCAAAAATCAATTTTCCCTAATAACAGAAATAACCATTGAACATTGATAACATTTCTTGGCTCAGTTAAGAAAGTGTTTCTTAAAAAAAAAGAATATTTTTTTTCTTATTGAGATTTATGCTAAGTCTATGAAGCAGATTTACGATAAATGCTCAATATCAAAAACAATTGACGTTTACCGGTTTGGACCAAATTCTAAACCTTTTTCTTTAATTTATTTGTAAAGGGAATTGAAGCAAATCCCGGTCCATTTTATACTTCAAGCAGAAATGCGCTTTTTTGCTGTAGCGGTTGAAAAACCCCAAAAAATCGATACCTTGTTGAAAAATTATCTGCAACAGGACCAGACAGCATTCAGTCTTATCGTGAACTCCGAGGGAATATTGCTTTCCCCCGAATTTGTGTGTTTCCAGGAATAAAATCCGCCTATCGCCAATTTCCCCGAATTGGATTTCCCTCGGAAACCGAAATGTCCCCTCGAGAAGAAAAATAGCTGATTTCGAAAATGTTCTGTCAATTATATTTGGTTAGAATCAAAGATTAAAATTTGTACAAATAATTAAAAAATAATGTTAAGCATTGCATTAAGAGTTGTGGCTAAGGAAAGCGGAAATAAAAACGGAGTTGGAAAAGATACCGATGTGGGCCTGGCGCAATCAAGTTTTAGCGAAGTCTTTTCAGAGGTTTTAGCCATTTTTGAAACAATTAAAACATTGAATTGCTGTTTATTAGTTGTATTGACATTCGATTCACTTAATTTTTTAATTTTTGAGAAAACAATCAACCAACTCATCTTGCTTGTCATAAATTCTCCAACTAAATAATGGCGGAAATATCGGAGAGAAAATCCGACGAAAATTCTCCCGAATTCTCATTCACGTATTTTTTTCCAAGGAATTATTTTCCCTCATTCGAACATCATTCACGATAGGAGTATTGGAAAGTACGAACAATTGCGAGGGAATTTTTATTCGCGATAAGGCTGATTGCTTATAGTATTCGAAATAGACAATTGAATGCTGATTGTATACCATTTGAAAAATCAAAAAAGGTACTGTCAAAATAAATATAGGGTCACATCGAGCTTCCGAAACTATGTCTAGACCAGGGACATCGAAATCAAACTCCTTCAGTGCGATTTTATTTTGCCTTAAGCATGACAGCGGGACATAAAAAAAATTAAATGCGAAGTGTTATACCCACGTATATAAGTAAGAAGTATTTTATTTAAGAAAACAAATTATAATATTTTTTAAGTAGACGAAATATTATTTTGATCATCATGGACTTGACATAGAAACATACACTAGGTGCATTCCGACAGTAATTGAAAAGCACATGAAATTAGAAGACTATTGAATTGACGCCGCGGGCCGCATGGTCTCGAGAGACGGTCATGGCTCGTGAGCCGTAATTTTGACATGCCTGAGCTAGATAATGAAAAACTCGCATTTGGCGTATTAGGATTTTGTGAACTGTGGTAGTCGTGGCGCAGTAACAATCTGTTCGCTTGTAATTCCCAGCATTATGTTCCTGACTGACTCTGTCAGCCTGGTGGGCACAATAAAATTCACTGACGGTAATTTGGCACCTTTTCTCCCGCGGAACTTTTTAATCCCAAGTGCGGACTTACTTATGCAATCCCAAGTGGACAGTTTTCTGAAAAAAAGCTATTAACAACGACTGTATTATAATGGATATGCATTTTCATCGAGGTGCTGTTCCACAAAATGAGATAGATAATTTGTAAAATTATTTAATAAGTTGTTGCCATATATAAGACTATGACTGGGACACATCTGACCTGAGGATTTCAAGTTGAAATTAAGGTGAGCATTGTTGTCCTTCCATTATTAAATTTCCCAAGTGGCAGTTGTTCACCATTGAATTTTCCCACCCGCTATTAGCACTGCCCATTTGTTCTGTAATAACGTTCACCCAATTTGAGTCATCAATCTTATATGTAATACTTTCCAGGGGGTCAATTCTGGTTCCGTGAAAGAGTGAATCGAATAAATCGTTTTCACATTCGCTTTCATACACTGCTTTCATTTTTTCGATTCACTCGGTACTAAAAAGCGATTCTCGTTTAATAAGTGAATATATCGTGGTGAATTTAATATCGCACACGATACGATACTTTTGTACGATATCAGGTTCTCAATTTTCAATCTTTCACTAAAAACATTCACTTGAAAATGAGGACGTGAAAAAAAATTATTTATTTGAAAATTTTTGAAGTCGGGTTTCACATTTTCGTAGAACGAGAATCAAAATACCGGTGAATGGGTGAAAAAATTTTTATTTCACTTTTTCACGGAACTAGAATAGACCCCCAGGTTTACTAAAAGTTTCGTGACAGCTACAAACTACAATATACAAAAAGTTGGCGTTTCGAGCTTGGTCCCAGGTTTTTTTTTTACTACTTACTTGGTTACACCACATATGCAGGGATGAATTCTTCAAAAGAGCTCTCCAAGTTTTGGGCTTACATTTTAGATCTGATTTTTTAAAAAGTTATACTAAAAAAAACCGTTTAGCTATTTTTATGTGACCAAAATGGTCTGTCTGTGTTTTTTTTCGGAGTAGTTTTCGATCGTTATTTTATAAATACACCAGAGCTTGTCAAACTAATTTGGTGAAATGCAAATCTTAAATTGGCTATGCACATTAATTTCAACAGCACTTTGCACTCCTTTCGTTAACTTTTTTTTAAATAAATATTTTATTTATTTTTTAAGTTTAGTTTTAGTTTTGTAAATTTTCAAACTTAAATAGCGCCTAGAGTGCACGATGTCTTTAAAACTAGAATAATTTAATTCGGTTCGACCGATTGCAGGGAATGTTCATGTTCACCCACAAAGAAAAGCAATTTCTGGTAAAAGTATTTAAAAAAAAAATCATCTCTCACCCTGATTGTTGAAAGCGATAGTTACCTTGCAAAATTTTAACATAATTGTGACCATCAAACTGACAGCTTTTTGTTTAAATTAACCTCATATGGCTCCTTAATTAATTCATACAATACAGTTTGCAGATAGCTCGGTCTATTATTCATGCATTTATAATGAAATTTTTATGAAAAGAATATCAAGGGTTGTTTGTTTTGTTTTTCAAAAATTCGTGAACCAGAACAGTAAATACTTTTACAGGCTGTCCTCATGTTGCCACTGCCTGCAGCTGATGTTTCGTTTCATTGTGACACAAATGAGATATTCCATTTAATGGGTGTATGGTTTTTGTGGCTGTGAATTGATTCGGACAAATCTATTAAATTAAAACAAATTAAAACTTATTTTCAACATGCATTGCGTTTTGCCACCACCAGCCGGAAGATAAATTGCGCAGATAGACCGACTCCGGCATACATTTTATTATCTGCTTGGTAAACGATGCGGAATGTATGTTATATTAATTGACATGACATGATGAATATGCAAGTCGGTGGCACTGTAAACATTTCAGATTTCAATATAAATTTTGAAAAAAAATATTTCGAATTCAATTTTTACTGCATGTTGTTCCCGTAAATACCCAGCGCAACCCTACTCGCTCTCCGTGTGACTTTGCAACCCCCACCTGGTAAAATAAATTCTTCGATTCTTCAAGAGTCTCCAGGTGTATTTCGATTTTTGAGTTGCAACATGAAACTCCATCGATTTTTTTTTATACAAGAGACATTCCTTGGATATTTTTAAATAAAAATAAAAAAAATAATGGAAATGCTTACATAATTCTCACGCTTAAAATCGATGGCCCTATCATCGAAATTTGCCTCCCCAGAAGAGTTTCTAGCAACAAAAAAAAATAATTTTGCAATAAAAAGGCAGTAAATTTCGTATACAACAAGCAATAAAACAAATTGCAATAGCACTTCTCTTTTTTTCTGTCGTAAAATTTCTTACAATCAGATTTCATGTATTTCTTAACTTTGAATCTACCACCAGTCCGCCATATCCTCAGCGCGAATTTCCATTATACTGAGTATGGTTGGGGATGGCGATAAATTCGACACCACCATTGGTATCCCTTCAGATCCAATCCTGGGATTTATATTCCGAAAACTCCAAAACATGAGCTATCTGTTTTGGCATAAAAATCTACCCTCTCTGATCCGAGATGTCCTTGTTTTTTTTTTTTTAATGGTGTGTTGGATAAATGTTCACAATTCATATGATTTGTCTCCCTAGTGGCCTTTTCAGTTACATTGAATTGATTCGAAGAATTTAAAAGTCGCCGGGCAACTTACTGCCAATGTGTATCCTTTGCTGACCTTTACCCTATAAACACGTACAGGGGTCAAAATGGAAAAAAAAAATATATGAAAGAAAGCTAAACGCGATACGTCCTAAGTTAATAAAAAGGATTATTTTGTATCCTGGTATGTCGTGGATGTTTCTATCCTGGGAGGAAAGGCTTTAAGCAAAATGAAATATCCTCTTCAGTCTTCATCCTTGTGAAGGGTTTCTCGTCTTCTTTTCTACAAAATACGATATTTGAAATGTCCTCGTTTTCGTTACAATATCCTGTCCAGCAGATTTGCTAAAGTCTTGCGATTATTTTGATACCGAATTGAAAAAAGTGAGGCTGCTTGATGAATGTAATTAATATGAGCACTGTTCAGAGCACTGCGAAGGATTTGCTCCTAAGTATAAAAGGAGTCATGTTGAAGTGCTGCAGCATTTGGCTAGTTCAAGTATCTACCTAGAGACAATTGTTATGCATCACCATTTCTAGACAAACATCTCAACCCTGACCAGTTCATCCCCAACTGCTGTTGTAAAAAGCGGTTTTAGTCTCCTAGTCCTGGTATGAGATCATACGGTTAATAGGCATCCCTGTACATACTCGAATTGTGTATATACATATTTCTCTTTTATAGTCTTTTGCTTGGGTATGTTTTGGGTTCCTGAGTCTTTGCAGTTCGTAAAATAGGCCAAACTTTTGCGTTTACGTTTCGAGTAGTTTGGCCTTCAGATCCTCTTAAGGAACTTAATTTTATTTATGAAAGAACTTCTTCGAACATAGCTATGGCCATTTCAACACTCGAGTGGCAATAAGTCTTCACTAAAAGACGCAAAGGAGCTCTGTTTTGTTTTTGTTTTAGATAAACCATGCGAGACAAAAATCAATAATGCGAGACATAAATCATTTATGGATATAACGAAAAAGTCCTGCCAACCAAATCAATTCATATTATCATTAGGAAAAAAGAAAAGAAAAATTATGTCTAGTTATTTTGTCATGAAACTTGCAATCATGTCACAGTTAGGAGTATCAGGTTCAACTTATTGGCGTACAATCAGGAAAATGTCGCTGAATGCTTCTTTAAAAGTGACAGTTGTGAATAGAGCATTTTAGGGGAATGGTTACATTTCATTTGAAAGAATAAAGAGACCAAATTAGGTGTTGGTATTTTCCTGAAACTGCCATCTTAATTTTTCTATTTTTGACATGATTGGGCGACAACAAACATTTTGTGATATTTGACACTTTGACAGTGATAGAGGTGGAAAAATGTTATCCAGTGTAGAAACCTGAGTAATAAAACTATAACTATCGGGAAAGCAAATATAATGAGAGAAATTTTGTTTATTCAATCCAATTGTTGAAGCGATCAACACTTGTTCTAAATGAGAAATCTGTTCCAACATTAAAACCTGGCAGAAAAATCGTAAAGCTCTGACGCGTATAGTTTGTAGATGTTCGCATTTTCTTCTTCCGCGTGCTTTTTGGCAAACCGCAGCAGGTTTGGATAATAGCATTCGGTTTGGATGATAGCATTCGACACAACGTCAACCATTTCAAACGAAACATATACCGCCTATTCAGGGGGCTACAACTTATCTGCTACCATCTTGCGGCGCTCTTGAAACGAGAGAATTATTTTAAAACAAAAAAAAAATAGATAAAAGTTTTTAATGTGACTATATATATATATATATACCAATACTTAACAAGTGGATTGCATCCTACCTAAGTAACCGAAATCAATTAATTAGAATTGGAAATACTTTTTCGAGGCAGTTTGAAGCAAAGTCTGGTGTCCCACAGGGAAGTCACTTAGAACCTTGCATTGTTCTTTAGTAAGATCTGTTTTAGAATACTGTTCTATTATTTGGTCACCAGCATATCAGGTGCATATAAATCGGATTGAACTTATACAAAAGTCTTTTTCAAGATATTGCCTTCGTCACATTAATGGGTCAGTAGAAATGCCCAGTTATGAAGAAAGATGTCGGATAACAAACTTAAAGTCCCTGGAAACGAGAAGACTTATTCAGGATATAACGTTTGTAAAAGAGTTTTTTTTACTATATATACACATATTTATTTATTTATTTTTTTTTTTTTATATATTTTTTTAGAGTTTTTTGATTTTTTAAAAAAAATACCTAATTATATGGTCTGAATATTTCAAAATGGTAGACTTAAATAAATAAACAATAAACAATATAAAACTAAAAAAAAATTGTAACTACTGTTCCGATGAGTGGGTTGCGATAGTAAAACAGTTACACAAAAACATCCACATTGACAGAGGAATGACATCCTGCATTTTTTTTTTGGGGTAAATGCCCATTTCTAAGTGAATCAGCAAAGTTAATAACATTTCTTTTAATGAGACAAAAGTCGAAAATATTTCTCGTTATTGCAAAATCGTTTTACTTTTCCGCAAGAGACAACAATTGAATGAATTAATTTCTCATTTGTTGCTACATATTTTCAAATCACAATTTAATAGGAATTTTCATCGAATTTTCGTTTAGAAAAATCCAAGTTATTTTATTTGATTCAATTCAAATATTAAGAAGTGTTCCCCGTTACCACTGTTGCAATTTGACGAAGACATAATTATTTTTAGCACTCAATTTTCTTGTGCAGGATTAATACTGATTTATAAACTACATAAAGAGAAACAAGTGAAAGTGTTATCATCGGCCTAGCCGATGCTTTGATACTCTCCACTGCATACAAGTCATGCAAACTTGGAAGGCACCAGAACTACTTAACCGACATAGTCCATTTTGAATAACAACTTGACGAAAATAAAAATAAGTCCTCTCACAAAATTTCACCTGCCTATGTAGATTCTTTTCAACGCTATCGTGTTTTCAATATGTGTTTTCTAATATCGGTTTTGTATGGGACGTACCAGAACTACTTGACCGACATAGCCCAATGTTTGACTTCGAAAACTCAATCAAAATAAGTAGGCAGAAAAGCCATTTCAAATACATATTAGAGCTTTCTGTGTTCGGGTGCTCTGTTATGTGACTACATGTAAGGGACAATAAAAAGAAGTCCTTTCACCAAACTTCATTCGCCTAGGTTGATTCCTTTGGACGGTATCGTGTTTTTAACAGACAGAGAGACACATTTGTCTAATACTGATCTTGTATGGGAGGTACCAGAACCACTTGACCTACATAGCCCATTTTCAATACCAACCTGACGACGATAAAAAGAAGTTCTTTCACCAAATTTCATTCGCCTATGTCAATCGTGCTTTCAACAGACGGACATGGATAAATCGATTCAGAATGTGGCCCTGAATCAGAATATACGAGTTACAAATGTAATTACAAAGTGAATATACCTTTCTGTGGAGGGTATACAAATATGTGATCAATTTATTTAAAACTGATTGCCCATAATTTGTATTATCATATCAGGCAAACATTATTAAAGTGAACTCTATTCGATACTAAAAAACATAAATAAATTAAAGTTCAATATATAACAAATTTAGTCAACTGCGTTAATTTTTAAATCAGTAATCAGACGGTAGTAATTTATGCATGTTGAACAATGTTGTAAAAATAATTTTATATTAAATTCGGGAAAGCGAGGAGTAATCGAGTTTCGCGCTTTGAGTGGAAAGAAGTCAGTTCGGAATTTTCTAGATTTCAATCGATGTCTTTTCGGAAGGAACAACAATCTCCGTAATAAACTACAACTACCACTAATTCTAATTTAGCATGTGACACATTTTAAGTGATATCTTGAACTCAGTTGAATTCTGACAGTCAATTCTGTATTATTTGAAATTTACTGAACATTTAAATTTTTTTTTTGAATATTATTAATATTTTGATTACTTCTCATAACACCTGACTTAAACTTTGATATTATCCAAAATCCAACTCAATTTTTCTATACAAACAACGCAAGCCAGGACAAGGCTTTTCCAAATGCGTTGTAGCGCTCGCTTTCCTTCTAAATTGAAAACCAAATGTTGGAATATTCCAAATTGTTTAATGATGCACTTATAATTTTATATTACCATTCAATTTCCACATTCCTTTACATATCTGACTGAAAAAAATGCCTCGGCCAACCTTCATAATGCATTTTCCACTAGTTGAATACTCGTATTTGGAAAATATTCACCCCAACGGCAAATGTTGCTGAACATTAAATAGAGAAAACAATAAATCTTCTTCTACCGTTGACATTATTACTTTTTTCTACAAATTGTTGGAAATAAAACCAAAACATTCTTTTTGCAATTTGTACCACTTGTGAGGGTATAAACTGCAAGAACAAAATTGTCGATGTCATGTGATTAATTGCTTATGGCTTGTGTAACTTTTGTGCAAAATGTCCTCCAGTAAATTGCTGCATTTAGCAGTGAATCATTTTTATTGCTGAACGGTGCAAAAGATCAATGGGAAAAATCCGTTTTTGTTTTATTTTTCAAACTGTAATTAGAGTGAAATATAAAGGTAATTTTTCATAAGCGGGTGTGTTCGCAGCGTCCGGTAAACCAAGTTGATTATATGTGTCAATGTGTCATAGTGTTATTTTGTGGTTACTTAAGCTGATGTAATAGGGAATAGGAATTTTTTTTATGGAGCAATACCGACAACAACACAACTGTAGAAGACATGGTTGCATTAAAGTGCAAATGTAATGGGGACGTTCATAAAACAGTCTATAACTCGGAGCCCCTTAGGCCCAACGTAATAAAATGCGACACAAAAGAAGGGGTCATGAATTAAGGAAATTCAATATAATTATTTCTGATACAGTCCACGACGGATCTAAGAACACTTCGCTTATAAGAAACGCATGTGGAAACACCGTAGACTTTGTTTCTTGTATAAGTTTTTTACATATTTCATATTGTCTAAACTCTATGTACTATAAAAGATATTTAATTTAATGTACTTAAAATATTTATATAATAATAAAATAAAAATAAAATAAATATAAGAACACATTTTAAAGGTTTCTTATATCCGTCGTGGACTGTATTTGGATGAACGATTCATTATAAAAATTTGACAGCTTATGGACGCCGAAATGGTTTATTATAATTGTTATGTAGTTATTTCTTATACTGTGACGTACCTCCGTAGGTTAAGAGATAATGATAAGCACTTGTGGCGGAATCTGTAACACAAAACAATGCCATGCGTACGTTTTCTGTTTTGAAAGGTTCTCTTGCTACGTACCAGCAGAGAGAAATTGAAAAACAGTTTTAACCAAAAGTTGTTTATGGGTAGATGCCATTTCAAATAGATGTAGACATATAAATTTCAAATAGATGTAGACATATAAATTAAGCCCTTAATTTTATAACCAAGGGTACTTTTTTAGGAACGCTTGTAGACTTCATCCTAAAGTGAATGTTATCAGTAGAACTACTGCTTAAAGTGTTGATTTATTAGTTATTGTTGGACATGATCCTCGCCTTAGATTGCCTACAAAAATGTTTCCCTCCGATAGTCCATTTAAAAAAACATAAGCTCCGCAGGAGTCATGACATAACGTAGATGACACTTTAGACATCTTAGTTTAGCATGTTTAATTGCGCTAATTGTGTTGACCACCTCTAAATTCGCCCCCTTTAATTGTTTATTTGATTGCCACCTCCCTGAAGCTATCGTAAGCGACAGCAATTTTATGACTATCCTACCTCGCCCCATGACACACGCATCCATTTCCTGTGACAACACGGTCAACACGGCATTTACAAACAATCTACCAATAATCTTATAAATCAACATGGCCGGCAATCCAATGAAACAACATGCCCGCCAGCCCTGATTCGGTTGTCCTGATATGAAGCCCCTTTCCAATTAATTAGTTTAGCATACGAAATAGCAATAGCAATACGTATGTCCTCCCGATGCCGTAAGCCCTAAGATATAATTTATCGCAATGTTGCCTCCATTAACTGAGAAATAAATATTCTCGCAATCGTATTCATTGGTTTTCCCAATTGTAACCGATTCTACGAACAATAAAACCGAACAGCACTCCGACCACATTGTTATGGAGTCGTCCTTCCAACAATGGGGCAACAAAATGATAACAAAATGTAAGGACAACTTAATGATTGATGATGATTCATCAGAAATCAATTACGACCAACCAAGTGGCAGCAAGAAATATTTTCTCTTCGTATCCTCGGAGATTTGTGTGATGTGATCCTTTGCCGATTTTAATTTAAGGCGCAAAGCCGCGCTGTTGTCGTCCCAATATGGTGCCGGTGGCATATAAAGTAAGACGCAAACACATTAAATGCGGAGCGATAAAAGTTTAATATGAACAAATTTGGACACGTGTCCTGGGTGCTCGGTCAGCTGGGCTAATATATTAACATTTCTGGCATCATCGCCGCTTGAATGTCACAGATTTTTCCCGGGGCGTTATTCATGAGGTGGTTACGAAGTAATTTCTTCCTTAATTGATTTTTCCCTCTCTGGGCATGTGTCGTTTTGTTGTTTGCCTAAGGGAACAGTCGATTTGGGCTGTCGACCGCCCACAGCGACGAGAAGCTTGTCTTACGATCAATTAAACAGAAATCGTCCTTGTTAGCGATATTTAATTATTTACCTCGCTCTGGGATAAGTGCCCGAAAGCAAATTGTCTCAAAGTGTGAGGGTGGTTCGCCAGCCTTACCCACCATCCGTGTATAAATACTCGCCAAGGACCTTTTTTTCTTACTGTAATTTAATTATAGAGTGCCCATTGTTAGGTGGCGAGTTGAAGGCGCACGTGACACTTATCCTATTGACAAGCTTCGATACGAAGACGATCCAAATTGTTAGTTTTGAAGCCCGATTCAATTGGCCTCATTAATGTGAAGCTCATCCATGTGCCAGTTGTGTTTGCGACGTATATGTAAGACAAATAAAGATGGCCGATAAGTGGAATTTATACGACAGAGATATCCTTAAGGAGGTTGTACTTGCAGTGGTAGATGCTTGGAGTAATATGAGACATGTGTTCATTAGTGGATGTGTGTTTATACAGTTGAGTCTTCTTAAGAAGGACTCAGGGTGCGAGGAAAAAAAAGTGCGCAATTTGAAGCACGAGGTAGAACAAAGAACGCAGTAATTTGTATGGGGGGACATTTAATGTCTTTTGAAATAAATTATATAAGGACACAATAAATGATTTACTACTTACTTAACGGAGTTAACTCTTGGAGCATTGCAGGCTTATATAGGTATTCACCCGCCCCCGTTGAGTGCTGGTGGCCGGGGTTGACAAATGACGCGGTTCTTTGTTTCAATGAGTTTGAGTTGGGGAAGTTTGTCCCAACTAAACCACTTATTAGAAATTCAGGATTAATATTCAAATTGTCGGATTTGAGACAGCAAACGGTTAATAGGCGACAGCTGTGTCTGTTGAAATTTGTCACAATTTGTCACAGGAATATTTATCATAGCAAGTAACATTTCAAGTATGAAAAAGGTAGAGGGGTAGTTGTAAAGGTCGGCTGAGAAGAGACTGCTTCGGCATACTTGTGGTGCATTGGTGCTGACAATTTTTTCCGGCATCATGTTTGTGAAACTAAATTCCATGGAGCCAAATCGGTTGTCGCTGGAAAAAAAAGTGTTGCCAATTCGAAAAATAAGCGTATTAAAAAGTACTCTTCTTATGGTCCGTACACCCAGAGAAAAAAGAACGTAAAATCAAAGAAAACCACTTTGATTTAAATATTTTTCGGAATGATTTACCATCGACTAAGAACAATTTTAAATCAAAGTGGCATAACATTAATTCAAAGGGTTTCCCTACTCTAAATGCATATGTTTTTAATTTTATCTAACCACCTTGATTTGACGTGGAATAATGTTTAAATGTAAAAGTGAATACGTTTCACTTTGAATCTACGTTGACTTAATTTAAAATTACATTGCGTATTTAAATCAAATATGTTTTAACGTGAAAAGGAATATTCTTTATTAAAGTTTATTCAACGTAAAATCAAATAGAAAATATTACGTTTTAATTTGCATTTTTTCGCTGAGTGTATTTGCGATTATTTTTTCGGGTAGTTGGTTGAGGCCGTGGTCCACCCCGGACTCTAAGCGCTACCAAAAATAAAGTAAAGTAACTTTTCGAGTAGTTGGGGGAGTGTCTCATAGATCCTTAGAAGTAATTTGGAAAAGGCGACCCAAAAATCAGTTGTCAGCTGTCAAATTGGCTATCGCTGGAAAAAGTTTTGCTCAAGTGAAAAACTAACATCTAAATAAGCCATTGCTACTGGAGGCAGCATCAGTGTCGATTTGCGTGCGGAATTCGCATATTTGAAATAGTCTTGAGCTTCACACACCTAAAAGCCTTGTGACAACCCACAACAAGTCTGAATTCAGATTTGTATCAACTCACCGGGCGACGGAGGACAAAGGCGGTAGTTCCAAAAAATGATTTTATGAGCTGCTGGAGAGGACCTCTAAAAATAAAAAAAATAATTTGCGCAACATGTCCGTAGGGACCCTAGGCCTAGCTTCTCACAACCATTCGTCTTGTGTGAGTTTTTATTTTTGGGACGATTGGAAGGGATCTACAATTTTATGCCAAGTCCAAACGGCCAATTAAAAAGCTCTTTCATGACAGTTATACTCTCGGATGTTTGTCAGACGTTCGCGAGAGGTGGCGCAGTGAAAAAAACCTTAAGTTGGAATTTGGGTTTTGTCGGGATTCGAACCTGGGACCCCTCGCTTAGTAGTCCAATACTGCGGGAGCTAAAATTTGAGTCGGCAAAAATAATGTCAGCAGAGGAAAAGATGTCAACTTTGTTACGCAAAGTCTACCCAACACTACATCGGATGAAGAATAAAGTGGTTAACTTCGCGTTGGGGCCAAACATGGAGGCTCTTGCATTTTACATACCTCGACATACTGTGACTGTCAAAACATTAAAAATGAGACAGATCATAGTCTAGCTGGCAACAGATTCAGAGGTGACAACATTTACCCTGACTTCTGCTTAGTAGCAAAAAAGTAATTGGAAGTTTCTTCTCCGGTTTGAAAGAAAATTTGAAAGGCTGCGATTGAAAGACACTTCCCAGGTGTCGCTCGATATTTTAAGATGGGCCGTGCTACTAGGTTGAAGCTCAAAAGACCAGTGGCAGGGTCATCAGAAAGGTATCAGAAGAACTACCCTTGATGTGATAGATGTTATCAGAGGTCCTCCAAAAAATGGCAAATTCTTTTGAGCTCTTGTGTCTAAACAAGATTCACGTCTCGCTATACTGTATTTATGAAACAGAGCTGAAGGAGGAGCTGCACCTTTGGGTAGAGGTAAAAAGTTGAGCACAAACTTCACCAAAAAATGAGAAACTCCAAGGAACACGAGAAGCGCGTGTTTAAACCTTCAAAGAGATCAAAATCTATGAAAATGTTTGGAAAATTACAGCCAAAGCTAAAAGACAAATCAAGGCTCAAAAAACTGCAAAGGCACACAAGAGAACATTCTAGTGAAGTCACTTTCACTTCACTTCCTGAGAATTTAAAAAGAAAAAACTTTCAACGAAAATTCGAATTTATCGGCTAAGATGGCAGGGAAGGTTAGGACATAGAAATCCAATAATCGGTGCGTAGTATTTACAGTTCTGCAACACCGAAGAGGACGACCTTACCGTTCGTGGAGCGATGAGTTGTAGGGGATCTCAACCTACCTGCACAACTGGAGCCAGAAAGCGAAGAATCAATCTGAGTGTGGATAAGCATGTTGGTTACTTTTGCACTTTGCAAAACCATATCGATCTCTAAACCGCCACTTGCCGTAAATCACTTAAACCACTTGGAACTTGTCCCCCAACTATACATCGCAGCCAAAGTGGGAGCTGAAACTAATCACCCTCCCAGCATTCACCAGCAGCCGATAGCTATTAAGAGCAAATTGCAAAACTGCAACCCTAAACCATCAGCACGGACGCCTCCTTCAGTCTCGAATCCTGTCGAACTTTCCCATTGAACTGCAGCCTGACATCTTAATAATGGCATGTTAAGCACTCAATTTAGTTTCGATTAAAACACTTAACGACAATCGGGCGGGCTGTGCAATCCCTAAGCCATAAACAGGGGCGCCGACACAAAGGAAGTTCAAAAACGCCATGCCCCCCTAACGACTGCCATGTTAACTAACTGAAAAACCATCGGAATCTCTATACAATATATAAGGAATGCGATTATCCATGCTTTTGGATGTTGGACCCATGCCAATGCAACAGCAGGCAGGACCAAACTGAGGACTCTATCTAATAAGTAGTTGCTTAACTGTAGGGGCCTATTTTAATGGTGTGTCTTCCGGCAGTTTCAGTGTCTTTGGTACGCGTGCCGCTGTAGGAAACAATGAGAGTAGCTCCTTCCTGTCTACATCCTTGCGTCTACCAAATGGAAAGGAAGGAGAATGAAAATAAAACCCGAAAATGTATAAAATTGTTTTACGATTCCATTTTGCGAAAGCGGAGATGATTTCATTTACTTCCGTTCGTATACATTTTCAAGCCCCCCATTGTCCCACCCACTGGTTCAATCACTTGAGAAAATCCTCAAGGATCCACACGATTACATAGACGTGTGCAAATAACACAAACAAGTCTCGACTCTGGCGAAGTGTACCGAGGACCGAAGAACAATAAAACTAAACCTTGAAATTGTGATTGTATTAATACTGTTTGAGTGGCTCTAGCCGAGTGTGGAGTGTGGCAATGAATTCAGCTTTCGACATTGTTTCCCTGAATATCCTGGGCGTTGAGGATTTGGATTACATAGCGGTGCCTATCCTCTTTGCTGGGCGAGATTTTGTTCATAGCTCGCCTCTCTTACGTCGTCGTCGTCAAGCTGCGTTTGATGTTAAATGGAATGTGAATTCAATGAAAATTCACGACTGTCATTAGATGATGAGGCGGTGGCAGCAGCTCTTCTCATTTCAGCGCAGATGGCTGACAAAAAAATTTATCTGTTAACTTTGTGCAGCCATTGTGAACGAAGCATGTGAAAATGAGTTTTTTTTATGTTTTCTCTAGATTTTCTTTCATTTAAGCAGTTAGCGAAGTTCTTTTGAAAATGATTTGCCGTCCATACATCTGTCCATACATCTGGTGTTGTTTATAGTTGTTGTCCTGTTTGTGAATTTTTTTTATTCCTTCTGCGGATTTTCACTCCTCAAATGCAAGTAAACGTATCGCCCTCTATCCAAGAATGAGCTCAGATCCATATCACATCCATATCTGTGCTCCTTCTTGGATGGAGGGCGGTACCTTTTAAACAGCTCCCTGATAATGATGGAAGCTTCCATAGGTCGTAGATGAATTGTAGCCTTTTGTTCCGGGCGGTAGAGGCAACCTTCCATGCTTCAAATGGGGACCGTACGTAACTGTCATCCAACACTTATATCCATCAACATGACGACTAGTAAACAGAAGTTTTATACCATTTTCGCGAATTTTCTAGGCAGTTATGACATGAGTATCACTCGTTTGGAAAACAAATTCAGCAAAAAGAGACAATGGATAAGATTAAGCTGTCCCATTCTCCTTTGTCTAGTCGAATTTTACCAAATATTGGAAATCAAAAACAGTTCTCTCCAAAAAATAAATAAATTGATTTTGATTCTATAAATCATTCTTTTGCTACTTCCCTGTAACTTGTGCTTCCAGCGGACAAAATCAGTCGAACATGTATTGGTCTCTACTCCACAATATAGACCTATTCGAGGGGCATATATGCAAATAATATCACTCGTGTTTGCACCGCATTATAAATACAACTCCGTTCAATCAACAACCTCTGAAGGGTGCCCAAAAAATAGTACACAAAGTGCGGCTCTTGTTCGAGTCAAATCGAATTTTTAGAACATTTAAATAATTTGTAAAATTTTAATCGTTCGCCTTGTGTTCGATGGGAGAATATTTCGTTTGCGGGCGAGTTCATCTGCGAATCACTAGAATAAATTTTTATTCCACCTATAATTATAATTTGACGAAGATAACCAAACCGCGAACATCAAGTAACCGAATGTATAGGAAGGTTTTAAAAACTTTTTAAGGAGGTAGTAGCCCTAAGTATTTAAGTAGAACTTAAATCGTTAAGAGTCGTATGAGCACACGGCCCTTAATATCAGTAGTTGCGACTTGTGAACACAGTGGCTCAGTGATTAGTATGGTGGATTACTTGGGCGAGTGGTTAATTTGTAAAAATGATAGTATACGAATAAGGAACACAATATACCTCCGCTTCATTCTACCAAGCGACATATGCCGCACGGCCTACGCACTCATAGGCCCTCCACTCCTCCTCCCTCTTGCGATTTGCCTCCACCACCCCAAAGCAAAGAGGTATCTGCAACAGCGCCACCTATTGTGCCTAAACCTATGCTACCCTTTAAGCTGCAACCAACCATACACATTCACAAAATTTCATTTAAATCGGTTGAGGGGTTTCGAAGATTTTTTATATTTATAATGTGTGGAAAAAAACTAAATGTACTGAAATTCATGTGTTTTCAACGCTACACATACGTTTTGCGATATCAACCAAACTTCACAAAAACCATACATAGACCAATACCAAAAATGTGTGAACGTTTGAATAAAATCGGTACATGCGTTAGGGCGTGAATCAGCAACAAACGAACATAATTTTATTGCTCAATTTTTATACATATAGATATGATTTTTGTTTTCGATTTTCAGTTAAAATACATAACAATATACTTCATTGTTGACCGGACTTCTGGTTAAAAGTATCGGGCAGTAAAATCAGAAAATAATCTTCCAAAAAATTGACATGGCATAGCCTAAAACCTTTTCGAAGCCTTAGGAATCATTTCAAAGAACGTTTCTTTCAAGTCTTTCCAACATTTTTTGCGTCAACCGCTAACAGAAATTAGTTCAAACACGCAGCCTTACAACATGAATGTTCATAATCGCAACAGTCGTGAAAAGTTGAGGGTACTTAAAAAGAAGTAAGCATCACATCGATAGCATCTGCACGGAAACATTGAACTTTTGATTGAAGACTTCTATCGATGTAACTGTGACGATTTGAAAGCCACAAAAAATCAGTGGCTCTAAAAAATACGCTGTGGCCATCAAAGTTGCTGTTGCAATATGAATCCGTTTCTCGCTTTAGTCTTGGTTACAAATTTATTAAATATTCGACAGGAAGACCAACTTTTTTGTAAAAATTTTGTTAGACTTTGTGAAAGATGTTCAAAAATCACTGCGAAGCTGGTTTTATTAAAAGTTCGCACGGTTTGGTAAATTTTTGGCTCAAAAATCACTCAGAAGGTGAAATTTTTATATTCCTATTATTACTGGGACCTAGCAGTAGTGACATCTTGCGTCACTACTTCTAGATTTCCTTCCCAGCACCTTTGTTGATGGTGTTACAGCCCAGGCAGAATAGCACAGTGATTAACATCTGACGTGTTTTACAGATTGCTAAATACAAAATTAAAAATCCAAATGTAGGGATAACAGCCAGAGACAACAAAAATTATTCCAAATTTAAACATTTAAAGTCTTAAACTTGTGTTGCATTTTAAGCCGAAGTCTTACCGAAAGCACGAATCTTAAAAACTGTCTACAAAGTCTGCCAGTCTTCAAGTCCCCACGATTATTTTAAAAAGGAAGATTACTCATTATGATTTTAACGACTGGAAATAGTTGAAAGAATATGCCGCCGACTGGCGGATAATTATTTACAAAAAGTGTATTCCTTTCTAAACAAACAAAAACCAGCGGAACAATGCGACTCTGTGCACATATGTACCTTTTTCTACCCTTTTGATAAATGACTAGAGCTCATGCCTTAGAGGAAGACAACAATTGAAGGAAATTAGCGAAATTGCTTGGCATACAAATTGGTGTATATCAACGAAGGAGCCCAGTGTCTTCCCGGCCCATGACGACACCATAGGTACCTAACCAAACCCGCGGCATCAGCGTAAGGTACATCCATCCATCATTCAGGAGTTCACTAATTTTATTAAAAGAGAAGGAAAACAAAAAATACTACACCAGATAAGGAATCATCAAGGCATCCTCCAACATAAAGAGTGGAAAGTAAATAAAAATACCTGTGCTCCAGTTTTAATCATCAATTTGCGTGTACTCCCAGCCGAAGTAAGATATGCCCCAGGTGTTATTATTCAATTTCTTGACAAAGAGAGTGTAGGTACAACCTACTATCACTGTCAATGAAATTTGATTGCGCTCTTAGGGAAAAGTGATGCTCCTTCCGGACTGCGGAGCTGTGCTATCTGCTGGTGGTGGTAGGTAGCGCAGTCGATGTTTTCTGGGATAAGTGACTCTTAAGAATAATGGAACATTCCGCTTTTTGATTTCTTTTCCGGCGAAAGATACCTGCCAGGCTTTTGTGCCCGAAGTATACCAAGCTACATGATGTATGCTTTTATTCGTCTTGCCTCGAGGACGATGGTGAAAGGTAGGATGTTAAGACTGGTGCATTGCTTACATGTGCTGAGGGGATTGCTAAATGTTTTCTTACTTTGTTCATTCAGTTCACACCTGGCATATACTTACAGCTGGCAATTCATACCCCCAGGGATAAGCCGGAGAGCTGAAACAAGAAACAGAAGCTGATAACACGTGTACGATGCCATTACGTGCTACCATACACAACCAGCCCAGAACGCATAGTATCTTATTCACCCTTCGAGTACGCGTGCTGGTGCTATATATGCGGTGGCAGTTTAGACGACAAGTGCTGGAGAAAAAAAAACAACATTTGATTTGAAAGCTACTGCATGGAGACATTTTTATCAAAAGACAAGACTACGACGAGTGCTTCGCGTGTATGAATATGACATTTCCTGGCTTTTGCTCTGTGTCGATGTATAAATGGAAAATGTTTCACCTCCGACCGGCTTCAAACTTTTCTTAGATGTACCCATATCCGCACGCCGTGCTAGTACCTTCCGTAGCATCGATGGGTGTTGGTTCGGTTTGCTGCTGGCAAAAGTCTGAATTTGCAAATTGATGTGCTCTTGAAAGTTCTCTTTTCCCCCCGCCCATTTGGCTGGGGGTTCATACTAAGTGTATCTGCATCACTTTGCATTCATTTTGAGATGAAGTTCGAATCGATCATATTTTAGAAAAAAAAAAATCGAGTGTGTGTGCACAGGGAGGGGAGTTTAAAAATTGAAAACTCTCAAGTTTGCCACGAGCAAAAGTAGTTTGCAGTTTCCCTTCTGTAAATGCACCAGAAATCTAATTTATTTTGGCAAGCCATCAATTGGATGACAAATCGGGTGGATTTGGTGGGGAGAGAGTAATTCACTTCGGGAAGAAAAGCGTGTGTATCCTAGACACCGGGGCTACGCCTTGAATTTTTGTTTGCCTTATATCGCAAGGAGTGAACATTTTATTGGCAGATGGAATCAATTTCTGGGAAGCGACAAAGAGTCGGACATTTAACTTATTGGATCTTGAGCAAACAACGTGGCTTTGGGTGGGGAAATGCCAACACTTTCGAGGTGGAAGATCAAGTTTTTGCTGAAATATTGCGGCAAGGTATAGCCAATTGCAAGAGTCAGAGTTTCACAGTAGTTGGCCGGCTATTATGGCTGTACTTTTGTTATAAAGTGCCACGTATCGTATATACTACTATTTGCTGTCTTGTATTTATATTCGAAATCCGCTGATTGCGATAAACACGAAGCGGTTTAATATTTTTTATCCTGTTTGTCCTCTTAATAATTTAAACCAGTGTCAGAAATTGGAGACTATTTCAGGGACAAATAAAATAGTTATTTTTGGGGGTTATTGAGTTAGTTTTTAGTCGTCTGTTAATGGAGGAACGTTTACTTTGCCCTTATCATGCATGTGGTCGCTTCTGATTCGAAATATAAAGCATCACATAATGGACAAGGCAAACTTGTGGATCCACTTCTATCCACGAGTATATTAATTAAAACTAGGAGGAACTTCATTGAATGCAATTTCGAATAAATCTCTTAAAACAACTGTTCCATTCGAATTTCTGTTTGTTGAACATAAATAAATACATAGGGGGGTTCACCTGCAGCCTTCCACCTTTCATTTGGCCCATATTTCATAAAAATCGGTTTTTATTTATTATATTTATTTTTAAACTTATTTTTATTGCTTAATATGACTTTGGTTTTATTATTATTATTATTTATTAACCAATAAACATAAATTTAAAGGCTAATCTTAAAAACCAACAGTGCATAACGCTAAACCACACCCAGAAATACTTTTAGCCCTTAAAAAGGGTGTAGGTCAGGCATGTGAAAGTTACAGCCCGCGGGCCATGACCGGCCCTCAAGACTAGTAGGTACCTGTGGTCCTCAATTTGATAATCTTCTAATTGGCAGTCACAATGCACCTACTGTATGTTTTTATGGCAAGTTTCTGGATAATCAAAATAATTATTATATCTCAACTAAGAAAGTACATAACTTTCTATTAAATAAAATATTTTTAAATACATCTTACTTATACATAAGGGGTATTCACGATCCGGTGCAACTGGCCTTATATCTGACTAAAATTTCGCTACACTTTTGCACTTCATCCATACCCTGACTATATTGTAACCGAAAATTACAACGGCGTAAAGTGTAGCCTTGTCAAGGTGATAATCCGCTAAATTGTTAATTCCTGTGTCTAGCTATCGGAAAAAAAATAATGAGTGTTGAAAACAAAAGTAAGCGCCGCCGAAGGGATAATCCGGTCAAAAAATGAACATAATATCATCTTCGTCTTTAAATAGTTTAAAAGAGCGAAATATCATTTCTTTTTACCTTTTCTGACATAATAAACAATTATAAAAACAAATTTTCAGGTTCAGAAAAAAATTAAAAGTTTTTTTGCTGGACATAATGTCGATTATCTGTGATTTGTTTCAGTTTTGCAAGAGATGAGAATAAGCGTGTTCACGATCTGATAAAAAAAAATTAAATTTCGCAATTTTACTAGGTCTATTACACCGAATCGTGAATACCCCTATAGTATTAAAATTTTGCATTTCATTTTAAATAAGCCCGCCGTCATGCTTGAGTAAAAAAAATGACACTTATGGAATTTGAGTTTGACACCCCTGGTCTAGGTTATGTCATTTTCAAAGGTGGTGCGACGCATGTCTAATAGTTTGTAGTTTTCTATCAGCGTTCAAAGTACAACTTAGCACGACTGTAGCAGCTTATAGGTTTGAATATTCTCGATAGAAAGTATCGTCAATAAAAACAAAAAAGTCCCCTTTAAAAAGAGGGACCGAGGGCATTGACCCATTTCCCCATATCCAAAAATCACTTCTTAGCGCGCGCTTATACACCATGACTTGTTTTAATTAAAGAGGGCTTAAGCTTAATTTATTTATCCGTCTGGATATTTGACATTTGGCTGACGCAAAAAATGGACAAACATCAAATCAAACACTAATGTCGGCGATTAGCTGGTTGCCAGCTTTAGAAAAAATGTATAGCATTAGTGAAACGGTACCAATAACCAATTAGACCTCCACATTTGCTAGTCGACAACTTTCCTAGAATCTATTAAATTTGTTTTCGTGAAAAATAAGGTCAATGGTGTATTTCTCAACGAGGATTTTATTCTAAAAAACGGAATATATAAATTGCAAATTAATTTGCCCCACAGATATCTTTCAAACACAAAATAGGAAATGCACAAAACGTCCGCTGATCTGTCAAATATTCATATGCAAATCAGAAATGCCCTATCGTTCGATCGGCATAATTTTCATGGGTCGAATCGCGTCGTCCGTGAACGAGCATTACGTGACAGAATTTGTTTTTGTTAATATGTAAAATTAACTTATTTCCGTAAACGTATAGCTCGTTCACGGAAGTGGCGATTCGACCCCAGTACTTTTTATAGTACGCTTTCCTTTGATTTCTAATACTTCACTATTGATTTGGGAGTGAATTTATGTCGTAAAAAGATCTCATTCAAATTATTCACCAATCAGAACACAGTTTATTAGAATGCTTTGATTTATTCGTAGTCTGATGATGCAAATCAAAGCTTAATGGTAGTCCTAAGATCTCATTTGAATTATTATCAAGTGAATATTTTTGAAAGAAATAATAGCCTCTAATTAATTTCCGGTTATATTACAATTTGAATAGCAACGAAACAGTAATTACAAAAGTAAATATATGGAAATGTGAACAAAAATATAATTTGATCTTATAAAAAAGCCGCGTACAGTCCAACTCTATGAAGTAACACAAAAAAAAAAACTGAATTCTTGAATACGCACATACTACCACCTCTTTGTCCTCCTGAAGTTATTAAATTAAATATTGTGCTAAATGCTTACAGTTCCTTTATCTATATTTTCTACGAATTCAACCTTTTCGCACCAGCTATTCATTAGTGATTCTCATTTACGGGGAACAAATTTATTTTTCAAAGAGGGTTTGGTTGCAGCCAAATATCTACCTGGGCTGCAAAAAAAGTAGGTATTCAGGTATGAGCTGTCCAATCTTAAGTGAACAGACATTTTATTCTTTTTGCAACGGCTCTTAAGAGAGTCTTGGAAAGATCCCAAACTTATATAAAGCATACGTTACTTGCAAATTATTAAAAAAGGGAAGCCAATCAAAAAGTAAGCACTAGCGGTTAAACAAGATAAAGCTGAGAAAAGCGCTAACGATTTCACTTAATAAAAATATTCGAAATATATATTTCAAGTGTTTAGAAATAAAACAAAATTGCAATATCTTTCAATTTTGTGCATACTTTTGTACAAATTTGTATTTGCTAAACTTAATCATATAAATAAAATTGGTGCAGTTCTGTTCGACTAAGATTGAATTTGACTGCATGTATTTAAATACAAAAATCTTAGAAACTGCTCAGTATATTCTGGTGCATTTTTCACAGGCCTATAGAGGATACCTAGGCCTACAATATCTAATTTGTTTCAACTCTATATCTCTATAAATTCCGGAAAAAATTGGACAAGAGTAATTTATTTTTTCGTTTCGTTTTGCTTTTTCTTTGTTTTGCTTTTTTCTTTGTCACGCTTTCCATTTAAAAATACTGGGAGCATTTAAGTATAGTAAATACCAGCTTATAGAGGACATCTGCAGGTACAACTTAGGATATCCAATAACTCGATAACTTAAAAGGTTTTTAAATAAAAAGGCAAAATTTGAAACATTTCTACGATTTTCACATGAGTGAGTAGATATGCAATTCATTCTCAAATCAAACGTACTAACTGCGCAATATTATATTGACATCTCTTTTAACCCTATTTTACTCCTGCGACAGAGAGGGAGACAGACAGAGGCAGTACGCTGTGTGGTTTGCTAAGAACAAAAAAACAAAAGAAATGGCAAATATGTAGGAAAGGTTTATTTGCCTCTGTTTTGCTTAGAAAATAAAGTGTCTAGAAAGAAATGTCAAATGGGTATAGGTACCAGTGATACCAGATCGTGGTATTATTATATTAGGGGACTTATGTTAAGGAAAATTCCTGGTGATACACGTCGTACTATTTATAAATGCTATTTGCAATCAAGATGAGGCAGTAAATTACCCGGTGGAGTTTTTAAATAGCATTACAGCCAATGGACTTTTGCTCATAAAATTGAATTATAAGTTGGAGTTTCCATTATGTTGCTTCGCAATTTGAATCCCTAAAGCTTTGTAATGGTACTAGAATGTGAGGGATTTCGTTACGGAAAAACGTTAAAGATGCGTTAATTTCAACTGGGTGTGGTAAAATAGATACGGCATTTATACCAAGACTACAAATAATTCCCAGCAACTATCCATTTCAGTTTAAACGGATTCAATTTCCTATTAATGTTTGTTTTGCCATGACAATCAATAAGTCACAGGGTCAAACTTTAAGAAAAGTGGGAGTTGAATTCACGAGCAGTTATAGATAATTATGTAGCGTGCTCCACTGTAAATACTGCAGGAAATCACTATCTCAGCCGATAAAAACAAAACTTCTAATATAACATACAAAGAAGCGTTACATTAATAAAAAAAGTGAGTTTAATACCTATTATAAAATTATTTTCTTTCATTTTCATTGTCCAAAGAATATTAAATTGTTGATGATTAGTCCAACGACCAGGTGCAATGCCATGAAGGCAGAGTGGACTCAGTCTTTGGGATGTTTTTTAATATGGGCTCAAGTCCCTCACTATTGCAGACCGCTCCCTTGCGTTATACCACTGTAATGTCTATCGATGATTTTTCTTTGAGCGATTATCAAAAAAAAATTGTGTCCCCTACAAGACAGCAAATTTATAAAAAAATTGTTTCCATCAATTGTTCTGAAACCACATTTTGCACGTGCGAAGCCGGGCGGGTACGGCTAGTGTTGAATAAGGTCAGAAAACACTTACAAATTACTAAAATGAGTTTTTAATTGAAAACGTTCAGGCTGAACAAGAGTGTATTTAAATTCACTCCTATTATCAAATCCCATACCGCCATTTTAGGTGGTTGGGCAACACTCCTCTTGAAAATTACATTTAGGGAGAATTTATTTAGCTAATGTCTGAGATAAATATGGTTTTCTGAATATTAACATTTAACCCTACAGTTGGCGATATTCTGGCAAATATATTTGTTTATTGGTAAAGGGACTTTGGAAAGTGTGGACTGTTTGCGTAAACTGCCAGACTAAAGTTGATTATTGGTAAGGCCGCAAATAAAATTACCCATTGTAACCTACAAAATATTTAGTGTATATGTAGTGTGTTTGGGAAAATCAGCACTTGCCCGAACCACGTACCTTTTGTCACGATGACTCCGAATTCCGAACAGCAACCGTTCGCAAAAAGATAATCAAGCAATAGAGGTTAGATATATAGTGTATTTATCACCCACAGTCAGCACTATATGTCCTTCCATTGTGGACATACTATTTGCTGCGTCCTCAGTTCAACGTAGAAGACAGCAAAGTTATTTATGAAATTTGAAACAGATATGAGAGGACGGTTTGTCCTGTTTTTCACCCGATAGAAGGGACATTTATTTCTCTGTGTGTTTATTTATTATTTTTCTTACTTCTTCTTCGTCGTCTAAATATAAAAATCTTCTTCCTCCAGATATTTAGCTTAATCTTTGTTAATAAAAATTGATATAGCGAGGGGGTGGGGCTGGCTTGGAAAGTTTATCCTCAAAATGCTGGCTATTTCATTAGTTTTCTCTTGCGACATTTATCACATCTTCTCTTTTATCTAAGGAATTCTTCACCATCTTCGTTTGTTTTCTCCGATCCCTTTCTACGCACCCGTCTTCAGATAGTACTACACTTTTAAAGGATATATGACCAAGTCTATGGAGTGTTTTTATTTGTTTGTCTATCTGCAAGTCGATATACAAACAAAAACAACAAATAAAAGTTGGTAAATAATGATGCTCCCATATTGGGGGTGGATTGAAACTGAATACGGGAAAAGGAATACCTACATTATGGATTTATGGGAATTAAAAAAGTTTTTTTTTTCTTTTTTGTTTTATTTTTCATTGAAATGTCACGTCAGTTGGGAATGAGGGGGTGTTCATAGTTCTAGGTGCACTGAATGTTTTTAGTTGGAATTAAATTTGTGAAATGAGCTGATTTTTTATTTCTTTATATGCTTGTGTAAAAGTGAATCCTTGTTTTATTTCTTTATGTCTGAGGCGTGCATGCGGGGTAGGTTACCTTTGTTTGGCTGGTTGAAAAAGTATTTTCGAATATGCATAGTTTAATATATGTTTTTTTGTTATAAAAAAAAATACTTTTTACCACTTTGGGAGTTTAGTGCGTCTGTCTTTTTATGATTAGAAAGGAATATCTTTTATAACTTTCTGGACACTGGTAATAAAAAAAAGGAAGGTCGTATTTTGTATCTGTCCCTTTTTTTAACCCAATCGACCTGAATGCCTTTATGGGGAGAATATTTCAATATAAACGGACAACTGGATATGACAAAGCTATAGCAATGGGCATGTTAAGAGTGCGTTTTTTTAATGGACTATTCTTCAACAATTGTATTGCGGTTTATCTTTTTAGTATAAATAAACTAAGTAGGCAGGCTTGACCAAGGCACAGAAATAGAATTTCTAAAGCTCGATATATACAAGGTGGGCCAAAAAGGATCACCCTATTGGAAGATGCTCTTATATTTACAAATGGCCGCCAATGTCAAACCTGTTTTGACAACCAAACACGTGTAACCTACGCCCAATCCATCCTCAATCTCGAGGAGGAAGTGAACGATTTTTTGACCAAAATCATAATGAGCGATGAGGCTCACTTCCTCCTCAGCGGGTAAGTGAACAAGCAAAATTATCGCTCCTGGGGCACCGAAAATCCACGAGTAATGCACGAAGAGCCATTACACCCGCTCAAAGTTACTGCATGGTGCGCTGTTCACGCTGGAGGAGTCATCGGGCTTTTACCAAAATGTAAAAATTTTGTGACAAGACAAGATTCATAAGAAAGACGATCCGCTTAACTGCGAGGCATCGGTCTCCTTGTCATTGCCCACAAGATGTTGCCCTGTCTGGTGTAATTCATTTCTCTGCTAAAAAACGTTTGCTCAGTGTGGCATATCGCCACAATTATTAAATTAAAGAGAGAGATTTGATTTTATTGAAACTTGGTTCTTGATTGAATCTCTCTTGTATTTCTTTTTCTTCCGGCTTGCTCAGGGCTTGGGGGTGGGAAGAACCAAGTTCCAGTGAGAACCGTGAGAGTTGCCATATGCTGTGAAGATCTATGAAGAAATGACCCGAAAAAAAACAACAAGATTAACAATTCATGTTGATATCTATTCTAGCCATATACAAGCGTAATACGTAAACCTTAATATAGGACGACAGAGCACAATTTTTATCAACTAAATACTTATATATATATGTTTGTTGGAAGAGATGCTTCCTGAGAAGTACCATTTACAAACTGTGATAATGCCTGTGATATAGTTCTAAGTTTAATTCCTACTCTAGTATGTAAGTTTTAGGTAAATAAGGGTATTTAGGCTAATATACAAAAAGATCTGTGATATTCACGTATTGTGCTGTGATAACATGTGGTTTCTATGTGTTTCGAGTATGTGTGTTTGTAGCTTTGTGGTTGTTCTTTGCAACTTGTCAGCTATGTCGCTTTTGATGTTTTTCTGTGCTGTGTCGCACGCCTCGTTTTACGTTAATTTTGTATGTACCTTTTGCACGTTGAATGACCTTTTGTATGAAGTATATGAGTCCCCGTAAACGTAGTGCTTCGCTTAGCCTAAGTTTTCTTGAAAGAAAACTAAAATGAATTTCGGAGACTAACTTTGACTACCACTTCTTACCTTAGAATAATGATTCCTTATGCATATGAGTTGAAATCTATGGGTTCACTTAATTAAAAACTTCACTTAAATAATCATAATTCACAACCCTTCTGTTGAGCGTATGCTCACGCACATAAAGTCTTAAACGAAATGGCCGATCTTGTAGAATTGAAATGCTCAGCCACCAGCACAGAGAAAGAAAACTGCAATAATTTAAGTGAGTTCAGACAATACTTGTAAATTGTACTAGATTTTGCTACGATCTCAGCGGATGGGCATCTGCGAGATAAATCGACAGACAGACATTAGTTAGATATTTCATCAGGAGAGTATAAAAAAAAACATATGGTACTAAATTTCATTTGAAAATATACTACATTTGCTCCAGATTTTAGTGGCAACACTGCTACCGACGCACGAGTCGACAACGAATTAAAGCCAAGCCTCATAAATGGCATTTCATTAGTGCGAAGCGACACCAGAGGCAATACATTCGAAGACTTCGCGTCTGAGCGGCACAGTCGCTTCATCTGCTTTATAGTTGAAAACAATTGTGGTTTTAAGTAGAACCTACCTTTTAACAATTTTCTCGAAAGTATTTTTACTCAAAAGCTATCCGCAACGGTAGCATGAACTTAAGTATTAAACAGACTGACAGATTGTCGATATTCCCACAGTTTTTTTTTTATCTCTCTTTTGTCGCAGGGGTGGTTTTTCGGACATTGGATCCCACAAAAAAGGCAGAAATTCCACGAAGTAGGAACTGAGTGTGAGTATTTTATTACATCGCCATTTTTTTTTTGCTGCTTCACACGTATTCAGATTCAGAGACAGTAAAATTGAAATGGGAAATCGGGGAGATGTCGAAAAGCTGTCAGTCTATTTAATACTTAGTTTATGGCAATGGTCTGATGGGTGCGAAGTGAAAGTTGCCTTCGAGCAGCCTAAGTCAAGGGAAAGACTAATTTCGGCGCCAATGCCATGAATTTATGGAAAGCATTGACTTTACGAGAAAATATGAATAAAATGTAATAGCCTAAACTGTCACAATAAATAATAACACAACAAATTTAGTATTTGTTTATAACTCTTTATTTGTCCAGAGAACCTTACACTTGTACCACTTACTGACGATTGACTTGGGACCTCGAATGTGCATGTCCAAGAGTTTACACAGTTTAGAGCTGGCAGCTCGCAGGTCGCCACAAGGTTTAAAGGCGATAGCTAAAAAAAATTAAAATTAAAATTAATTAAAATTGATCCTAGTTGCCAAACTTGGCAGCATTTATTGTTCAAAAAAGAACTAATCTTCCGTAAATTGACAAAGGCTAAATTAGTAAAAGAAGTAAATGGAATATTTTGGAAAAAAAAACACGAGGACCGGCCATCAATTTTAAGCAAACTTCTATAAAGAAGTAAAGAAAACCTAATCTCAGGTATGTATTTGAATTAAAAGAATACAAAAAGAATTGGCCTAGCCGATGCTTTTTGTATTGTATGGGAGGTACCAGAACAACATGACCTACAAATCCCAATTTCAATACCAACTTGACGACGATAAAAATAAGTCATTTAACCAAATTTCATTTGCCTGTCAAAATGTCAATTTCTTTGGGCGCTGTTGTGCTTTCAACAGACAGACAGACATGGCTAAATCGATTCAGAATGTGATCCTGATTCAGTGAATATACCTTCCTGTTGACGGTATAAAAAGCAATTTATTATGGAAATTAAAGTCTGCTGAACCTTTGAGTACAGCTCAAGACAGTTTCTTTAGAAGCTAAGTTTCGGAAGACAACAGTCCCAATTGGGAAAAATCTATGTATAAAAATATTTTTTTATATAAACTTGCGGCTCATTACAACAACGGAACAAAAAGCCGGGAGGAATACTCTAAATTTAGAGGTTAGGCAACCCAGTGACAAACAATAAAATTGAGTACCTACCTTTGCGGAGGAATTGAATGTCGAAAAATCGACGAAAATCATCTTTCGACTGTTCATATATGAACATGTTCATATGCTTCAGAATCCTTGTAATTATTCCGTTGTGTATTGCATATGCAAAATTAAACAGAAAAATGTCCTAAGACGGACTCTATATAATATAGATTTCGACAGATATTCGAATCAGACCACCATTGTCTCTAACACTTTGTAAGCAAAAAACTTTTCATTTCGCCATCTTTGTAATTGTACTAAAAAACAGACAACAGGACAAATTCAACAGTTTCGAAAAATATCCTCCGTCTATATCCAATCAATCTCAAAGCTAATACTTTTTTTCGTCGAAGTTCTTCGTCCAAGTTCAGCCGTGGCATTGCGGAAAATGTCATGAAAATCCCTTTAAAAGCGGTTCAAAATCAAAATGAGAAAATTTCCCTTCCATTTGGTAACATTTTCGCAAAAAAAAACATAAAACATTTCCCTCAAACGAATTATGAATAATTGATGTAAAATTACATTAAATTTCAATTAGAAGCATCTGTTGCAAACCAACAGTGGCAATCTGACCAAATTGAGATATCCATCACAAAATGAAATGAATAAGGAAATTAACAGATAAACTTATTCCGATTGGGCGGGGGGAGAGTGACAAATATATATTTATTTTGCCCCCGCTTCACAATGTGCACTCAAGGATATTGCTGATACTGACGCAGGAAATGCACAAATGTATCATATTTTGTATAGTCCCATCCCAACTGGTCGAAGAAAATATTTCCCAGTTTGGTGGAAGGAAAATGCTTACAGAATCCATTCGAATGAAAGAGTTTAACTATTTTATGGGAACGTTTTCTTTTATGTGCGCGATGGTATAAGAAAAGGGAAAACACTGTGCACTATAGGGCTTTGGACAAAAAAAACAACATAACAAGAATTATGAGTACCTACTATATTTTTACGACGAGATAGAGATGATATCATCTCTAGAGTGAAAATGTTAAGAAGGTTTTTTTTTTTTTTAAACTGAAACTTTGCTCCAGGAAGTTATGTGTCGGGAACGAGATACAGATACTCCTTATGGACAGAGGCGAGGATACCCAACACAGTTGAATTCAAAAGAAAGTTAAGTTGTTAGCGAACAACTATCTGCTTTGGGACGTGACGGTATAGATTAAATTGGTACAAGTTGAAAACGAACTTTGAGAATTATCATTTCTGTAAATGTGAAGCAAGTGTACTTTTAGTTGCAACTATAGCCAACAACTACTGTTGGTACGCCGGGAAATATATTTACACATATAGGAGAATCCGCAGCAATTTTTTCAAAAGTAAGCAACCATCCTAAAGCAAGCTGTAGTTCCAGATCGCACTTGTCATGTTTCAAGCATCAGGTTATTGAGATATCAATAACAAATAGCTATAGTCGCTGCGAGTTTAGTGTAAATAAATGCGGCAACAATGGAAACGAATCGCATAAATGTAAAGTGCAATATGCAGGTCGGAAATAGATTAGTAGTTATAAACAGGTCATAAATCGAATGGTAAATACGCAGATCCGGCAAGGAATAAATTAGCCTTTGGCATTCATGCTGCTGTATATTGTTTTAATGATTGTTATGATTGGCTGTCAGACAATCGAAATATGTGTACGGTTTGCATTGAGTGTTTGCCAAGTGGATGCTTTTTGTGGAATAAAAATACTTGTTCAGAGTCATTTTATAGACAGTTCTAATTTGTTTTACCAGGAGTGTGCAGTCGTAAGGCAATTTCAAAGAATCTAGTCGATTGAATTGGTTTGGTCTGAACTGTGAAACTTAGTTGGTCGATAACGTCACTTCCAACGTCACATGGATAAACGAAATGTCAATTTCGTCATGAAATTACTGACTAGATTTGTTGGCCACCCCTCCGTCTCTAAAGCCCGTATGACACAAAATTTTTTTTTTGCTTTTAAAATGAAACTAGAGCAGTACGAAAAATTAGAACGAAAATTCCTGATAGCAGTGATTTTTTTATTAATGTATTCAAATTTCATTTTCAGCTGCTGGCAGCTTTTTTTTTGACACTTTAAAATTATTTGGTAAAAAATTCGTTTGTGGTTGCTTTGAAAACAATTGCTACCCCTTTCAGCGTCTTTTACAGAACGCTGACTTTTCAACATGATAAAAATGAGGAAAAAATGTGGTGTCATACGGGCTTAAGCATCAACTAAAAGAACTTTTAATTCAATTTTAGTTTGATTTTATTTCAATTTCTTTAAGTTTACAAGGGAGTACAAATCCTACTTATTTAAGTGACATGGCTTCTAGCAATCTGCCAAATACTATCAACACTGTTGCTGTTATTTTAACTTAAAGTTTGATTAATTTTTGTTTGTAAACGTTAAAAGTCTCCTACTACAATTCGTCTACGATAAGATAAAGCTGTTTCACAAGACGATACAAGAGATTTCCAGTTAAAATCATTTAGTATTACTTGGTCATTATCAGTTGATAAAATAGCTTTTCCAAAGCAAAAGCTCCTAATATCGCGAATCATTGGTCAAACCCTTAAAAAGTGTATTACATTTTCTCTTTGAGATAAGTTACAGAATTGGTATGGATCTTCTTTGTGTGGCACGAATTTGAGAGTCAATAACTCGCCCCTTGCACGGAAAATTGTAGAGATGACACTTGTTTTGTTTAAATCGTTTAAGTGAACTCGATGAACTCAGATTAAGATTCAAGGTCTTGTAAAGGGTTTTCCAATAAGAGGTGTTATTTTGGTATTCAAAGAAAAATGTCATTTTTTGAGATAAATGATCGGATGTTTATTTCATAATAAAGAGGAAGGTATGCCGTTAATAATGAAAAACAACATCAGTCAAATGGCCACCACGAGCACGCATACAGGGCTGCTTGTGTTTTTTCACCATTTTTGTAGTGAATTTTAATAATTTCAATGCGTTGGTGAAGCGTGTTTCGTTCCATTTTTAGTAATGGCGTAGTTTCTACTTGTCAAATGTCAAAGAATAAAAGCTTCAAAAGTTGCAGCTACCGAAATAGCGGGTCATTCACAATAATATCTCTTATTCTCTGTGGGTTGATGCTTTTGCTTCGTCAATATACACACATGTGATATGAAGTCAGAGAGAGTATTTTTCCAGTCCAATTCCAATTCATACTCATAGTCCTCAGTCAAATATTTAATTTCCTTATACCAAAGACTCCTTGAGTTTATGGCACAACCTTTCTCGGTCTCGTGCGTACTCACGACGTAAAAATAAATAACTGTTTACGTAACCATGACCAGTCTAGGACTATAAAAACTGAAACGGATCAAGTCAACGTCAACGTACCTAATGGAATATTATTAATTGCAACCAGAACCTATCAAGCCGAGTAATGGGTGATGAAGATTTATCGTTTTAAATAACATTTTTAAGATGTGAGGTGTCACGCCCATTTTTTGCAAATCCGCCAACATTCTGCGGAGTGATTTGTGTAGACAATCATTTCGGTGTTTTGAATTTTACAATGTAAGCTTCAATTAGTGTCAAGAAATAGAGTTTTATAGGACTTTTATTTGTTTTATAGGTGCCACGCCCACATTTTCAGTCAAACATATTCATGTAGCAAAGTTTGTAACTATGGCTATAACAGTTGTCAAGATATATCGATTCCAAGTGCTCTATTCGTTGTACCAAGATTAGCATATTAAGCGCGTTTGTGTTATGAAATGTGCCACGCCCCTTTATCTTAAAATCCTGCGTTAATTACTGCAAAAACAATGAGAAATAAAAAAAACAGAACAATTGAACTACATGCATGAAACAAAATCTATTCAAATCGGCCGAGACATTTCAAAACTAGGATCTAGAATATTCTCTGCTTAGACCAGCGTAGGTCTCCTCTCTTGGAACGCGGAGAAAGGAAAAAAAGGTCCTATAGTTCAACCACGACAATTTTCAATTGAAATATGAACAGAGTAGTCAATTTTGTGGTGCAGTTTTTAAACCTATTGCTGACAAACAGCTAACAATCGGAAATGAAGTTCCACTTATATTTTCGAAGGTATATTTTTTCAAAAAACAGCAAAAGTCATGCCAATGTTGAAAACATTCAGTAAAAATTGCATACAACATTGAAAAATTCAGTAAAAATTGCAGACAACATTTCAAGAAACAATAGCTCCCAAAATTGTGGTCTGTTTGAGTTTTTTTTTTGTCCAACGCTCACCTCAAATATTATCAAACCGCAAACATTACAATCATATTCTGCTGACCTTATTCTAACCATGAGCGTAATTAAAATGGTTTTAATTAGCTGATTTGGGTTATGTAGTGGAAATTCATTCATCAAAGGACCCATTGCGCTTAATGAATGTTGACACACAAAACCACAATACGTTTCCCGAAACAAAGAGTATTACACTGTGGCTTTGCGCCTGACAAAGCGACAAATTCTTTCGGTAGATACGTTACATGGTATCATTGTAATCGGTTGAATTTTAGTCTCCTATCGTAATAAATTTATGCAAATATGGTATGCGTCCTTTTTGTTTGAGTGTAATCCTTTTGTTCTGAGAATTTCAGACGATTTTGGTTTTCGATTCAATGGTGCATCAAAATGAGCTTAAGTTGATTTAATTTTTAAACCGCTTCTGGGTTTGACTTAAAAAAAAAGATGAGGGCGGACGTGGTGTTGTATATCCCAACCACACTCGGTATGATCTGTCACTCACAGTAGTTATTTGTAATGCTTTTGTCGTTACTCCGTTTCCTGTGAAATAATTTTGAGTGCAACCACGCGTATATTGAATGTGGCATACCTCACTTTAGAACTAAAAGGGTTTTCAAAGCGTATCCTTGGCGGGAGATCTGTTCACTTAGAAAATAGGAATACGTGCGATGCTACGAGGTTTTATTTACATGTTTCCAGTAGTAATTTTAACAAATGCTGACCGTAGGCTAGGTAAGTTAAAAAGCGGACCAAGGTAAGAACACTTTTCATCCCTCGCACTTAGATCCATTGTAATGCCCTTGGTTTTAAAAACCAAGTGGATCCCATGAAAACCAGTGGTGACCCAGTGACGTTTAAAAATGTTTGTAAGGCGCATACAGACTTGTCAAAAAGATCATTCAGCCCTGGAAGAAGCGTTGCACACGAATCTTCTTTGATATTTAAGAAACATAAAAGAGGAACCTAAATTAGCCACGCCACCAACCTCTGTCTAATTCTTTCTACTTTTTCTTAGCTCGTGTCCAAACCAATAACTGCAAAACAATTGTTTGAAAATTGAGAATAATTTTAGGCGCACGGTGAGAGTACAATTAGCTCTGGAAGATTCGACTCCGAAAATATATATCAAAAACGGAGGTGCAGACTTTGGTATTCCGGCGCATACCGAACGCAGATGAATAACTAAAGTGGACAGTGGCGTAAGCCAGTCCTTTGGACACGCGCAAAAGCCCAAAAAAGTGTATACAGCCGCCATTAGCAAAACTCATCTTGTCTGCTCGCATGTGGATTTGTTGGCACACCTCGGTAAAATAGCTCAAGAAGTCCTTATGTAGTTCTTTGAAAAAATCGAAGAGCTTGACTTTGGCCAATATTTAGTTGTGCATTCATCGCTATCGGCCAACTCATTCAACTTTACAGTCAGCTCACAGATGCCTGTCGTTGGAAAACGTGTTTCCATGGTTTTTCTGTCTCGTTTGAAGTGGATATGAGGCAAATGTAGTATAAACTACATTCCACGTCCATTTCCTACTCTGATTTTAATCTAAACAAACCTGCAAAATTAAGTAAGGATCAATTCTTAGCTCAGCACCCCTCTTCCAAGCCCCCCTCTAATAGTTTAGTCGGACTTTCCCGATCGAAAATTCACTGCCGATTGTATCAACATCAAGATATGCGGTACAAAAGTCACATTTCAACACCCTTCCTTCCTTCCTTTCTGTTATGTGAACCAACCACATCGAGAGGGGGAGAGATAGAGGCCAAACCATAACCACTTCACAAATAGTACATGTTTGATGTAAACAGGAGACACAAATTACGAACGACCCTTTCTCGTCCCGGTCCCTCTTGGGGATACAGTTACATGTAATTAAATTTAAAATTACATCACTCAAGTCAACAACTGAGTTAATTAATTACACTGCGCGCTGATGGAATCTGGCGCTCTATAGCCAAAAGGGTAGCGCCCCGTCCAACACCTTCAGGAACGAGAAGAGCGTGCGAGTGTGCCAGTCAAATGACATAGCTCGAAGTCTATAAGCGCAGACAAAAGGCGGCCGAGTGTGACTTACAAATGGCTTTTGTGTTTGTAAACTGTACACACATATGCTGCGATATGATGGATGGAAGGGAAGGGAATTCAGGTCGCATGATATCCTCATTAGGAGTGCATAAGATTAACTTCATTAGAACAACAATGTACACAGAGAATCGCACAAGGAAATTCTTGTTTACTTTGCTCCTTTTCTGTAAACTGCCTGGCCATCTACCCCACACACAAATGGACCGAGCGATGGATGGATGGATGCACTTAAAAGCCAGCGCAAAACAAAAAAAAAAAAACTAAAAAACGGCTGCAAACGGCAGCTCCTTGTGCACATTTTTCCTACTCGTCTGGTGCTGGAAAAATAAGTTTGTCTTCTGTTGGTAGGGGTGCTTGTCCACTGCTCGAAGGGAATACCGTGCACAAGGGAAACAGAGGTCCTTTTGTTTATTTATCATTTGTTTGAAATGGACACACAGAAGTGTCGGGATGGATGGGGGGTTAAACCCATCGTGTAGCACAGACGAACGATAAACGAGGTAAAAAGTTGTTTTCGACTTAAGTTGTGCGATGTAATACGCCTACGGTATATGGTTGGCCTTTTCTTTGTATGCAAATAATTGGGGTGTCATATAGTTTGTCTAAGTTTAAGTTGACATCGGGCGCAGTAATTGGTAGGTGGGTAGTCGAAGTGAGGTGGGATCGTCAAGCGTTTGTGGTCACTTAATTAGAGGGAATTACTGCGAACAGGTACTTTTAAATTATTTTGAAAAAAAATGGGTTTTTCAATTTTACACGGCATTTGTCTACCACCTTTTTGGTGGAGACGCTCTGATATAAGTTCGTCTCCCTTCGTGGTATCAGTACTTTTTACATCTTTTCAAAACTACTCAAAAGTGTGATTGCATCTTTGAGCTTTCAAAAAGATCGGCAGGAACTGAAAGGGTACGTACGTCGGAGATTGTCATAGGAAATTGACGGGGTGAAAGGTGAACTCACTTGAATGTACACTCAGAGCAGCGCACCTTTAACAAAAAGTTGCATAAAGTTTCAAGCGGTGGTCATTCGATGTCGTTAGACCGCACATTTAGGTGAAAGTCTTGTCAAAAGAGTTGATTGGGTCACGAGCAGGAGTAAATGTTTAATTGGAATGAATAAAGTTTGAGTGGTAGATATACAGAGAGAGTAATTTTTTTTTAATTTTATTGTTGTAAATCATAGAATTTGACAGAATTTGAAAATGTCTTAAAATATTTGTGGACTTAATATAGCAGCTTCAATAGGTAATTTTACTTATATCCGTGGTTTAAAAATTCAAAAGTAAAAATGTTGTAAGCTGCCAAATAAATCAGCTGAAGACTAAGAAGAACAGAAAGTTTTTAAGTCAATATGGTCGAGTGCCTGAAAACGTATTCAAAAGGCAGATTTGGAAAGTTATAAAAACTTATTTGACACAAGAATATTGTTTATTTAGAAGGTACAGATCCAACGAGTAAGCAAATTTTTTGAGTGATATAAGTAATACATTTAAATATTGACGAATTGAAAATAACGTATTTAAGTTCGATTCGCGTCGACAATTTCGAATATTTAAAGCTCTATCTGCAAGTCAAAAAGTGGCGCTCATGTCTTACAGAATAATTTATATTTTCTTCTGTTCCTTTTTCTACTCCGGTAGCTGCTGCTGGCAGTAAAACTTTAGCTGCTCCCGAAGCATAGGGCAACACAATTGACATTTAGTTTCGTTTAATTTTAACTGGATTTTTGTAGGTATTGAAAAAACAAACTGATATTTTTATTAACTTTTGACATTACGAACCATCTGGAGTTAAGCGATTAAATACTACGGCAGCGAACGTTCTATTTAAAAAAATGTTTATCAATACATATTTGTAAGTATTTCGATTACTTTTGACATCAAAGAAACGTTAAAACTTTGCCAAGGTTTTCGCAACACTTAAAAATGTAGATCTTATCAAATATGACATTTTTTTTGCAGCGATAAGGCCACAGTCGACCGCCTTTTCTGGGAAAAAAAAATATCCACTGTGCCTCGAACAAAAATTGAAGCCCAACTTTTCCATGCCAAGGAATCCTTGCCATCCTTCGCTGGAATTTAGTCTTTGGAGACTCGTTAAAGCTATAAATAGGGCCCACGCCAATGACTCGAGAGCTCATTAATACTAATAAACTTTTCATTTTCGAAAGCGATATGCAAAAATTGCGAAAATGTCACCCGAAGCCTCTCCAAAAGAATGGCCATTCAAGTTTAACAGTCCATAAAGAAGATAATTGCATATTTAGAATCAGTCTTGTCGACACATAAATTAAGGTTAAGGTATAAAACTGAAGGAACAGTTCCATAAATTGCAGATGCGGAGTATAAATTTAAAAGAAAAATGTTTTCAGAATATTTCTCGTTCTCTCATTTTTTACAAATTGATTCATTAATTTGTAAAAAATTCTTAGCTCTTAGTTCAACGATCCCATAAGAAGAAACTACAATTACGACTTATATGAGTTCCTTAGGCATGTACTGTATCCATCTGTCAGCTGAATGTGAACGGATTCTATGCATTACGCCTTAAAGGAGTTGAGAGTTTATTTTTTCATAAAAACAAGACTTTCTGACACTTTATTTCAAGCCTTACGTTGATTCTCAGAATCGGTTAAGGGTTTAAGATAACAAGCTTAGCTTAGCTGATTTAATAAAATGAGTAAGACAGATTACTGATTGGTGCAAAAAGTTTCAGCATTGTCAACATGTGTTTGCAAGTCAGTAAGAAACTTAAGTCGCAAGGAAGACATTTTGGCTCATTTTCAGCCATTAAATAAATCCATTTGTGACAAATATACCTGTCCAAATCCGGTCAAGAATCTCTGCCGAAGGCAACGTAAAATAAATAAAATATAAACCGAAACACAAAAGGCCAATGGAGCTTTTTTGGGAGAACTTTACTTCAAAACTACCATGATTTTGTATTATTATTATTATTATTATTATTATTATTATTATTATTATTCTTTTTATTGAATTCCAAAAATTGTCAGGGATTTTCATCAATATAAATATAAATTAAACGATTTAAAATAAAAACATATATAAAAACCTTTTCCAATTTCATCTGAATTGTAATTTATTAAGTATTCAAAATTTATCTATTAGGAAAGTTAAAAAGACAAAAAAAAATCATGCAATTTATTACAAAAAATGTGACATCATCCATATTTTTCTTAAATATTTAAATGTCACTCTTCGGCATGTACCTATTTATAAAAATTTTTGTGAATTTTTCTAAACTCATTTTTCATACTTTACGTGTAAGTTGAATTAAAAATAAATTGAATTGGAAAGTAGAAATGTTTTCCTCAGATCTACCCCACAGGATCAGATGTAATTGATTGGAAAGCTTCTGAAACTTTACATTACCACATTACACAGTACATTAACTTTATGCCTTAAAAATATTATCTGGTCAATAATTTGTATCATTTTTTTTTTATTTTCGCGTAAAATGATTTTTTTTGTTTGAGATTATTTTTATTAAAAAAAAAAAGTTTTGCATTTATTTAATGATCGATTTAAACAACCTATTTATGAAAATCAGTCTTAAAAACTAACCTCGGCTTGGACTTTGGATACTGATGTCTATGGGTCTCAGGATCTGTCATCAAATTTTTATTTTTATTAAAATAAACATCTGGGGTTGGTCATAAATATATTACTATCAGGGGAGGTCCGTCTGTTGTTTTTTTTTTCGATGCATGATGCTTTTCCACCTTTTATAACGCGAGAGCTCGAACATAACTCGTGCGAGTTATATATTTCAAAGCATTGAGACTTTTTCAGTCAACCGCAACCGCCTTTCTATAAAATAAGGAAGTATGTGAAAAAAATTAAAGAAAGATGTCTGCCAGTCTTCTTTTTTATCTTTGCCTTTCCTTTTATCAATAAAGAAGGTTGGTAAGTGAGATGCATTATTTAAGTCAGTGAGACAAGTTAAATATAAATTAAGCTGCATAAATGTCCACTGGTTACTTTTTACGCCATTTGAACTAATAAAATTAGTGCGGGTAAATTACCTTTGGTGTAACAAATTATCTGGTACTTGTGCTAAGTTTTCAATTTTTCTTCTGAATTGCTCTGGATTTTGCCAGAAACTATAATACCGAATTTCAAATTAAATAAAACAGCAATGTTTCAAAAATCCAGTACTTTGAAATTGGTGTCCGTCGAGCTTTCAAATTAAATAGGTATACGTGCATAAAGGTCAAAAATTCGACAGAGTATTATTTTAAGAAACAATTGACGTTCAGCCTGAAATCGACGACTTTTCAGAAATTTTGATCTGTAAACCCTCTTAAATGGAATATTACATAAGTGATCTATTATCGAACTAAAGTTTGATTGAAAATGTAGACGAATATTCGTAAATAAGGATTTTCGGTACCGCAGACCAATTTTTGCCATGAAAATATAGAACTACTACAGTTGGCTAAACTTATTTTCTTAAGATTTATTCATTTACCTATTTATAATCTTGTGACCGTTGACCAAACTCCTACCTCTGAACTCCTATTTTTTTGTAATTTTAGTACCTTTTGGAGTACCTCTTGGAGGTTGAAACGATTTCCTTGCAGATAAACTTTGCACCATATCGATAACAATTGCTAAACAAATAGTTTTCAGCTTCTTTATCTTTCAAGCGGTGTGTGCATACGTTTCAACCAATTGATTTAAAAAGTTGAATTTATTCTCAAAGGTAGGTTAAAATAATAATAATAATTGGCGGAACAGGTCCGTATGGACCCAAGCCTAGCTTCTCACAACCATTCGTCTTGTGTGAGTTTTTATTTTTGGGACGAATGGAAGGGATCTACAATTTTATGCCGAGTCCAAACGGCCAATTGAGAAGCTCTTTCATGACAGTTATACTCTCGGATGTTTGTCAGACGTTCGCGAGAGGTGGCGCAGCGAAAAAAAACCTTAAGTTGAAATTTTGGGTTTTTCTCGGGATTCGAACCTGGGACCCCTCGCTTAGTAGTCCAACACACTAACCACTAAGCCACTGCGCCTACCAAAGGTAGGTTATTACTGAAAATTTCAACGTTGGGTATATGATTTTCTCACTAATAAAATTTGTCAAGAATTTAAAAAGCAAACCCCATTCCGAGTAAATCTTAATTCTTTGTAATTCGTATACCTAGTCACAAGGCCAGCAAAACAAGTCCCGAACCCATTTAAAACTGCTCAGATAAAAATCACAAAAATGGTTAAAAGTGTGCCCATTAATGCAAAACCATCCTTCAAATTTTCTCAAAGTAACTACAAATATCCACATAAAGGTCCGCATTTGTTAATGAGTCCTACTTTATCCCACTTCGGATCCAGGCAACCTTTCCTTTAATAATTTAATAAATCTCAATTAATTTCCCAAAAAGATACCAGTAGCCACCACCCTATTATTCAATTACCGCCAATGATGGTCGACGTTTGTAATTAGACCGTGCTATAGCTTTGCCCCAGAAAGCAGATACGCAAGATGACTGCCACCACCGCCGCCGGCCGCCACTATCCCATTGAATAATCATTAATCATTTAACACTGATAAATGAACTTCAGTATCCATTTATCTGCAACGCACACACACAAGCCAGGAAAAAGAAAAACAATATCCTCCGCTAATAATTTATTACAATCTATGAAGCAAAAGTCCTTCGCTCCATTAAAACTTCTTCCACTGCTTAACGTCGAGGCCCAAAAGGATCTATCTCTCTTCGGTTTTTTATTCAGACAGTAGCAGCCAAATTTCATCGGTAATTACGTGCACCCTTTTTGGAAACAGATGGAAGGGGTCACATATATTTATTTACAGTTTACAGACGAACATTTCGCATTATGATCACACACACCCACGCGGATTACATAATCGCACAGCCCGCCCCATTCGAAAGGGAAAAGAGGCTGCCTGACAAATCGACCGTGCTCTTGACCCGAACCCAAAACAAAAATCGTTTGCCACTCCACGAAAGAGAATGGTCTCCACCCGAAAAAGGATAATCATATCTAAGCTGGCGAAATTAAATGACAAGGACTCCAAAATACGAAAACTTACCCCCCGTTAACGGTGGCTGAGATTATAGATGACGCGAAGATGACTAGGCAGAGGTGTACCCAAATGTTTCGTATATGCCCGAAGGATGGGCTCTGAATGGTAATCCGTTTGTTATCCTCAGTAGGTAATCCTCGAGTTCAAAAATTTATTCATACAGAGACATTGTGAAGCAGCACACTTTCGTTATCGCACTCGAAATAATGAGATTCACTTGACACTTTTTTTGATTCTCTTTACATTTTCTTCGAGAAGATAATTTTTCTTTTTCCACACACACACACACACACACTGCACTGAAAGGAAATCGCTTCCCGTTGTCGATTACATAAATTCATTCACATTGGACTCGGCGAACCGTTACGAGGTGTACAACACTATTTGATGGCAGAAAAAAAAATAAAAAAAACAAAACAAGGGAACACCAAAAGTATATATCGGTTGGGGAGCGCAAATTTTTTCAAAAAGTTAACCGTCTCTGTGTCACACGGCCAATGTCAGAATTGTGTTACATAAAAAACAAATCTGACTCTTCTTTCTCTCTCTTTCTCTCTCTCACTGTCGCTCTCTGTGTATCCTTTGAGATTTTAGCAAAGCAGCGCCGTATCCGTAAACCAAACCCGAACTTCTCGAATAGGCGACCGTCACAAGACTGGTCCCCACAGAGGAGGGAACACAGCGAAAAGTTCTAGTTTGCTGTAAAATGAAAATGCTGTAGATGGATGGCGAGGATGGCGGTGGTCTATGGGGTGGTTGCTGCGTGGAATGGACTTTCACAGTGGCGTGTGTCTCTTTTGGGATGCGAGGATGTGGAGCGAGTGTGTGAAGCTTTCTTCTTAATTCATCCTTGAAATACATTTCTAATGGATGATGAGATACAATTTTGCCAGCGGATGCCACCGTGACGGGGTTTTCACTCGTTTTGAGATGGAAAGTGATTGTTTTGTTAGTTGGGAGCTTTTGTCTTCCCTTGAGTGGAAGAGAGCAAAGCTCGGCGATGTTAGTAAAATTTGCACTACCGGAGAATGTTAAGCTAACCAATGTTGTTGTGATTTATTCAAATTCGATGGGTGAGAGAAATAAGTAGACAATCTCTGCTCTGGTGTTGATGCGTTATTCAAAATCTTGTCATGCTGATTTATGCCAAATTTAGGATTCTATGAAATTTTATTACTGTTATTTGTTGCGAAACAGAATTTTAGGAGAAAAGAGACTGCAATTTCTATGGTAATTAATACATGTGTTCAGCTGCGGTGCCATGAATAAAGTCTTTTGAGTTGACAGTTGGCTGGCAGTGAGGGTTTTTGTGAAATAGAATCACGGGTTTTTAGAATAGCAACATGCCTCTGTTAAGAAACGGGTCATTGTAGATCCGAAGGAAGAAAATGGCACAGAAGGAAGTTGGAAAGGCGTTAATTTTATGTGCGCAGGTAAAATTTCAGCAGAGAACGGTAACTGAGATCAAGGACAGATTTACGGATGAATAAAAGACATATACGGCCATATTATTCACTCCGGGTGTAAATCAGATTTAAGTTAATTATTATATATATTTTTATCTTTATTATTCAAATAAAGTTGGATTAATTGGAATTTCTCAACCATTTTGTGATGCAATTAAATTATTTACTAAGGAACAAACTTATCCTTTATTAACAAATTATATTTCTTATTATTTATCATTAATCCGTGTTTTTTTAACCCGACAATTTAAATCCATATCCATAATAATATTCACTCAAAAACATGCATAAAACCCGTTGGATAAAAGATGGTTTTAAATGTGAATCTGTTTAAACCGATTGTAACCCGTCTTTAACCTACGTAACGTCAAATATTACAAAAAACTACTTTTGTTTGTTGCTGTTTGTCACTTGGGAATGTATTTCATTTGTTTTGGGCCGGGTTATATTTTAAGGTGTATTAATTATGTCGAAATTTCTGTCGAATGTAGCCTTTTTTTCAGCCGGAAATATTTCCGAAAATATAACACATCGTAATCGTCAACGTGCATTCGATATATTTGACGACAAGGGCGACGTTGATTTACCATCAGCTGCTGTTTCGTCAGCTCCTCGACAAATTCGTCACATCAAAATTGATTTCGTCCATTTCACGAACGAAGTCCTTTTTAGTTTCTTGATTTTTTTTTTTTCTATTCCCCTTTTATACAAGGTGGGCCAACAGAAGTCATCCGATGTCAAATCTATTATTTTATTTCGAGCGGTTTAATACAAAAACGGTACATGACTGGGTGGTATAAAACTTGCATCATATAGACAGCTGTAGGTTTTGGGGTTTCTAAAAAGTTCAGGCCTGTGTAGGTATTTAGCTTCCAAATTATTTAGACAATACCCCGCTCTTCTATTTTCTTTTTTTCGAACCACATGAGGTTTTCTAAAATGCCAAATTTTGTTAACTTTCTTAGAGGGCTTGCTCCGAAATATCCGCCATACTTTTAGATTTAGTTTGCTACAATACTTGTCAAACTGCGAACTCCTTCCAGATTCCGTAATTTATAAACATTGTCAAATTATTTTACCAGCATTCCATCTTCCCACAAATAAATCATGTTCACCTTTATCTAGCCTTATTGTTCAGGGAACAGTCGCTTGACTTTATTTGATCGCTCAAAGGCTTTTCAGTTATTATCCTTTAAACAGAAGGATTTAAAAATCCCAACGATTATAATATCTGCATACCGAGGGAGCAACAGGAAAAAAAAATGAAATCAAATACCCGGCAAGGACGCACTTAGCGCGACAACAATCCTAGGGTCTACATGTGTAAGATTCATGTACGTACACCCTGGAGATGGAACCGAAAAGTAATTCTTTCCCGTGAAACTTTTTGCAAGAACTCGCATTTAATTATACTCTCGAATAACAAAATGAAATATTTTATGTTCACTCTGCAGCAGGAAACGGAAATGGAGACAACAAGTTCAACAGAGTTCTTCTGTCAAAAGTTTTCCTATGTCTCGGAATGTCGGCTTGGTGCGGTGTGCTATGCCTCCGCACTGCGTTAGTGTACGACGACGACGGGTAATTACATGTTTAATGGAGAGAAATGGTATTCCATGTCTGTCGCAATAATTCCGCCTAATTATCAAGCATTCCCAGTTCATTTAGACTGAGGAAATGACTTTTGACTCCGTGAGTAGGAGGAGCGAAAAGAGCGAGACGCCGGAAATGAAGCAAAACTCTTCACAGATTGCACGTGCTGTACCCTAAGCGGAAATTTTATGCAATTCAATTGGAAATCAATGGAAAATGTTTGTATTTGATTTATCAGTCTAAAGGCAACACGTAGCTATTTCGGGGTCGGGGCAACTGCTTAATGATTTCCTTCCTCGAAAGCTGGAGAACGTATACTAAATAGAAAATCGTGCGGTAGGTTTTAAAAGAATGTACACAGTGGAGGATCCGTCTGTGTATGATGATTTCAAAACCTCCTTCACGACATTTACCTTCAAACTATATACTTCAGAACAACCGATCCAATTTTAAAACCGATATTTCAGTACACACTTGGTTTGCTCGTGGCCCTTTGTATAACCATTTTGAGTCAGAAACAACTTAATCGATGTCATCTGCAAGTCCTAAAACACCCCCGGGCCTAGGCAATCCCTTTAGACACAATTCACAAACAGAAACATCAGGAAGACCAATGGCTGAAATCTTAAAGAATGCGTACCCCTTTAAATGCAAATGATTTTTATGATGGGACATCCTTCCGCGAGACATCCAACGGATACATCCAGCCTTATGCAAAACTCTTCAATTTCATTTAGTGTAGTTAGTTTGTGTGCTTTCTAATTTCTTGTTCGCATTAAAGACGCAATTTAATTTATTCAATGACGGAGACAAATCCTCAAGGATTTCCACCCAAACAAAAATATTCTACACAAGCAGAAATGTAAATTCCTAGCGTGGTAAACGATTTTATATTTATGGATGAATATTGTTTGACACGCCACGCACTTCTGGTGGAATAAAATCGCTTATCGAACTGTTTAAGTTTAAGGGGACTCCACTTTCCGTGTTGTAGATTGGTCCTTCGAGCCGGGCGTGTTGGTTGTGTTTAATTGTGATAAATTGAAAGCGGGCTGACCGTACTTTTAAGAAATCCGCTTTTGGCAAATGGAACAATTGAGCTTATTGTCCTCCAGGGGATGACAGATGTTAAATTCCTCCACCGGTTGGTGGGTGGCAGTTCACATCGAAACATTATCCCAAATCCTCGTTCAATAATCCGTATTGCGAATTCAATTGAGGAGCAATACAAAATCGAGTACTCTCGACGTTATCCTTGGCAGGGTACGACAGAAATATTTTATTATTAAAAACGGCTCAATGTTATTGAAGTCCTTTTTTTTAGAGCTCATAACTTTGCCGGTACATTTTAGTTACATTCGGATATAGAACAGATTCATATAAAAATAAATAGCCCGATACAGATATGCATGAAAGTATCTTTTACCGTGCAAGGATCGCCTCTCCATCGTAAAATAATCTCGGATATATATTTTTATGATTCCTGCGGGTCTATAGACTGAGCGGATATCTGCGCTATTAATTTTTGCTCAACCATCAAGTGTAAAGTGATTGAAGGTCCTTATCCTTTCCATTTCACTGCCGCCGATGACAAATTATGAATCAATTCATCCAGTGCGGAAATGCTAATGAATTACAAAGTGTCAGCCGCGTCCTAAATTGTAGACAAGTCACATAACCTTTTTAGCTGAATGTAGGGTCTACCTTTGTCAGGATGTGGGTCGAAATTAAAATTTCGTTGAATGGGCTAGGTGACGGGGTAAATCCTGGTTGTGGGTGGATTGATGGAAATAGGGTAACAGATGCGGAGATTAGATGTGATGACTTTGTTCTTTGTGTTCAGCCGTCAATGCGTTGAACCCATTTTGTTTGACTTAATTGAGAGCGAATGGGTGGACGTATTGTAGAGAAAGGTCTGTGGAAATAAATTGCGGCTAATTCCATCTAATATACGCTGGGATTTGACGAAGCCAAACACATTTCTCTGGCTTAAAGCGGAGTGCGTTTAAGAACACATACACCCCATCTAGCAGTTTCGACTTTAGTTCGAAGATAATGTCACTTTGAGCCTAATTGGGGTACGTGTGCTTGACAGATTTATAAAACAAATGGTGATGTGGCAGGTGCTTCCGGAGGATGGTGCGAATGTGAACGCACTGATTATTTCCAGAAGCGACATCATCATACGCGGATGTGTCAGGATAAACTTGGCAAAGTCGATAAAATGGAACATTTTGCTGTGAACCACTTGGAGGCAGATACGTTCATAAAAGCCTTTATAAATGTTGGCAAATGGTGGTAGTTTGTTTTGAAAATAAATCCGAGCAGTACCTTTTGAGATGCCTGTCAGTTGAGTGCCTGTGATCAAACATTTTCCGAATTTATTTATATCGGCATTGAAACTTAGAAAGTAGCTTGAGAAATCGGAGGGCGAGGTGTAAGTCTTTGACCGCCAGAGTGGGCCATAACCAAATATTTTTTGACATTTTGTGGACCTAATTAGGTATAATACGTCTTAGGTGTCTATGGATAAAATTTAGAAACGAATCGATAGCAATAGCTACCAACAACGTGACCAAATCGACGTCGAAATGAAACCACAAAACAGGTTTGAATGAGTTTGTTGACTACCCAAACGAAGAACGGATAAGGAATTTTGAATACGCAAGTCGAACGAACATGGTGACTAGTAAGGTATATCAATCGAAGAATCGCAGTCCTATGCGGAAGAAGAGGCATTCTAAAATGACTATGCAATATGTTACTTAGACTGCCCATAGCTGTGGAACTTATTTTTCCGACAGCCTTGTTTCCAATGATTTAGTGTCCGGTTAGGGTCTTCGACCTTTTAAAACCGATTTCGGACCGGTTAGGGTCTTTGACCTTTTAAAAACGATTGCGGAGCTCGATGATTGTGAGTTTTATCCCCGGTAGACCCATTGCTAGGTCGTCTTGATAAAGCTTTTTTGACTGCGTAGATCTCAGTTTGTCAAATGCTGCAAGAGTCTGCCAGTTGTTTTAAAAAAACTCGTGCTCCCATTTCTGTTTTGAAAGAATGGTATACTTTTAATGACAGCTTTTGACAGTATTTGTACCCAAAATAGAACCTTATTTACCTTTCCTCTTCTGTTAGTTCTCAGTTCAGCAGTACAAAATTACAAGTTTGTGAAAATCTTAGACCGTGGACCTGTCCAGCTTACTATTTATATTTCTTTGGGAATGGTTACCCCGTCAAAACTCTAACTGACTCTTAGGACTGCCGTGGCAACGCTCGAAGGTGTATACTTGGTGGGATGTTTCATATTGACGCCTAGTAGTTCATTCTCAATTTTTGGTTACATATGTAGGTTCATGACCAGAGAAACCTAGTCGTAGAATGGAACCAGGGAAGCTTGTCAAAACATATCGTTTGCCAATTGTAACGTAGCCCTATAAAGAGATAAAATAGAGATTCAATTTTCGTTTCTAAAATCAGCAAAGGGGTTCTCTAAAAACGTCTATAAAAAATTTGCAACAGAACATAAACGAAATTATTTTAGACTGTAGTAGCAAAGATGGGATGGTTATATAAGGCTAAGCATTCCAATGAGTTCAAGCATGCTTTGTCTCAAGCTTTGCTTATCATCTTTATGCAAAGGAGACTTTCGTGTTTTTAAGAAAAATCTACAAGAGGTTTCACATTTTATGAGCTGAAGTGTTGCCATCGAAAATCTTTAGCAAATGCCACCAGTAATAACAGTTTTTACACAGTTGCCAATTTGTCGGCTACTGTATAAAATGTATTAATGTTTATCACGCCAGGGTGAAAGCTGTGCTACTGGACTTAAAGCTGTAGTCCTATAAAATGCGCCAGTTCTGATTTATGTTAATTAAGGGCTAACTTCGTGGCTGATATAACTAAAAGATGGCTATGCATCAATAGCATGGCTGCAGCGCATTGAACACAGCTACGGGAACATTTTTGAACTAAGTTATCTATTGTCCCATATACAGAGCTGTTACAACGACTTCAGGCAGCACATCAGTATTCATAAGACGCTGTCATAGGCCCTAAGAAGATTCGTATTACCTGTAGAGAGAGCTACTAGAATTTCATTAGAGAAGTTGTGAACTCAAATGGGAAGCTGGCATAGCCCAGTAAAAGTGTTTATAAGACCCTTGCACTTAGCTGGAACAATAACTTGAGAGGTCTGGGAAGCTCATAGCTGCCAAGGTCTCTTAAAATCGTTAAATTTTCAGCTGACAGGTCTCTTTAAATCGTTAAATTCCTACATAGCTGTAATAGCATCTTCAGCTATCTATTTAAGCCCAAATTTATATCAGAGCATCACTACCTAGGAATGAAAAATAGTCTAGAATGTTACATCGCTAGGTATATACTTCTTTTTCAAAATTTGCGTATACAAAGTTTGAACATTTTTTAAAAGAAAATCGAAAAGCCCTTACCTGTCGATATTTAGCATCAGAGTCTGCTGAAATCCCAACTCTTAGTCTAGCAATTTATTATGCGATCTGCCTCGATGTGTTAAGAGATAGCCCTGTGCTGTTAGTGCTCTGTTGCCTCTTGAGCGTAGAGCTCTATCGATGCCGACGGAGAAAAAACTTAGAAGTACGGTCCCCAGTATATTTTTCGACGACAGCTGCATGGTTGTTCCTGAAAAGTTTGTCCTTGAATCTTTGGTGGACAATGGGATCTTTTAGATGAAACTGTGCTTATACAAGGTGGCGCAAAAATAACCTTCCGATGTTTTTTGGCTGTAATTAAAAAAACAAATGAAAAACTTTGATTCTTCTTGTGGATTATTTTTATTTGGTCTTTTAATTTTTTTTACATCAAGTCGAGAATATGATGTCATGTAAATGGCCGCCGCCACAGTTGATTGTCATTTGAGCCCTTTTTATGGCATTTTCCATCAATTTGGCAAAACTTCCGGCGATTGGTCCTCACATTCTTGACGGATATTGTCTTTAAGAGCTGCAAGAGTCTGAGGCTTGTTGACATAAACCCGCGACTTCAAAAAGCCCCACAAAAAGAAGTCTGGAGCGGTCAAATTAGGCGATCTTGCGGGCTAGTGCAAATCGCCAAAAACGACCCGGGAACACCGCTTTCAGAATATCGGTTGTGGCTCGCGCAGTGTGTGCCGTAGCTCCGTCCTGTTTGAACCACATGTCCTCCAGTCCTAAATCGTGCAATTGCGGTAGAAAAAAATCGGTAAACATGGCCCTATAGCGCACACCGTTCACTGTTGTCGTTTGACCAGCGGCATTCTCGAAAAAAAAATGGCCGCGTCAACAGAGGCGATATTCTCGGCACAACAGGCGCTCCGGAGCCCACCACTCTTGGCAACGTCTCGTGTTGTGCCAGTCTCTTCGAGGCGAGCGGCTAAACGTCGCAGTGTTTCACCAGTAGGCGTTGGACGGCTAGGAAATCTGCGACGAAATTCACGTTGTGCCAAAGTCACCGACCGATTATTGCTCAAATAAATAGTCACCAATATTCCGCGTTCTGGAGCAGTGTAGCGTAACATTATTTATTAACGTGTATTTCGCATGTGTTTACTACACAAATGTCAAAACAGAACTGACATTAGGGGCCAATCGCAAAATTTATAGCATTTTGTGATAGGAGGATTACTTTTGCGCCACCTTGTAGAAGACCAACAACTTATCCCTAGAGACAAATGGCAGCTGCTGTTGCAAAAGTCGATGACGCAGCTTGCAAAGAGCTGACTGATAGTCATGTGGTCTAAGTGGTTGGAAGTGCGCCGATGATGTGATAATACCAAAGACACCTTGTAGCAGATATAACAGGCTTAAAAGAAGTATACACTAAGCTTTCGTGTGCATGACGTTGTTTAAAAGATTTTCCTTGACACGACTGCCTTGCTACGTTGGGTCAGTCTATCTGCACCAATATGTACTCTGAATCTGATGCAGTGGTTTAAGTCGTACAGCCAGATTGGTGTCTGTGATACAGACCGCGATGTTCTAGTTTCAATGCCCGGAAACACGCAACTTACACTTCAAGGTGTTCTTCTTCACTTAGACACCTCTAACGACCGTCTGAGGTCTAACATCCGAATGAATAATTGTTCAGACAAAGCTCCTTAATTTAGCCATGTAAATTTGAAGGTTGGTGCATCCCTTCTATTTGTTAGTCGTTACTCACATTAACAAAGTCCTGCGAGAAGCAAACCTTTCCATAAGAACTCGTTGCTTGAAAGTGGATAATTGGGTTCAAAATTACAACTCCGACAATGGTTATAGGTACAGTATATATGTACCTCCTCGATCCACACAGGCCCATTCCAAAATTACGCCCTTACAACATATTTGGTTGAATCCATTCACATCCTTGTTTTCAAACCCTGGTGTCCCAAAACTTTTCAGATTAACCGGAAATACCTCCCCAAATAGGATGCACACGCACGATAACCATCCTCCATCCAGCCAATAATTTTATCTCTCATTTCTCAAGTAGCTACCTATGTACCCCTACGCGCAAAACTTTTCACTTGCATGTGCATGTGCAACAAAACAAGAGCAGTGTTTCATGTCACCGCATGGGAATTATGCAACGCAACACCGACACAACTCCTTTTACTTTATTTTCATTAGATTACACAAACACGTGGAAAAGTTGTCCCCTTTAATTTACCAGCGCACACACTCGCACAGAGAACTTATCTCGACATATAATAGCCTCATAAATTCAGTCCTGTTCCTGGTGTGTGAACCATGTGACATAGCTGTAAGTACATAAGTGGCGCTGCACCACACACTTCTTCGCATACCCAGCGCCAGCCAGCACCCACTCGTGTAATTTTGACAGCACATGTCCTAGTCCTATGTGCGCGTTTTCTTCTTCCATTTATGGTTGTCATCTTCAGAAACAAAATACAAATAATATGCAAAATACTTTCGTCGAAATCATGCGTGGGTGTGGGACATGATCCTGTGTGTGCTCTTCGTATATAAATCAGTACGTTATAGGAATCCCTTTTTTTATGCTGACGGTTTTGTTCGCCTCATCCTCTCGGGGGTCCGTCTCCAAACCGTAGAATCATGGAAAGATTTACTATGACTTTTCCACTCGGGGGGAAAAGTGTGCATATTTATGTGTTTTGGTGGAGATTCTCTGGTTGTGTCTGTTTCTGGTCCTGGCTGCTAATACAGTACTCATCACCTACTTATGTATTATATGTATATTCTTATTTTTTGTCTGTAAAAAAATAATATGTCCTGTCGGACCAATGCGGTCCCCTGTCCCGAATGAGCTCACATGCTTTTGACATATGTACTTCATAATCGCATTATGCCATTCGGGGTCATTGTGTTAGTTTTGGGGGAATTAAATTCATTTTTATATGAGGCAGTTGTGTTTGCTGAAAGTCCCTTAAACACTTACCTAGTTGGAGTGCCGCTTCAAGAATGATGCTTGGAATGGAAGCTCAATTGCTTTAGTCTAGTCATCGATAAAAGTGATTGAATCATAGGTTCCCCTTAGTCCCGATTACCTATTCTGAATTTGGAAGGTGGGGCTGTCTATGAAGCACACCTCATACTTTAGAGACAAACGGAGTCATAGTCTCAATGGTTTCGGCTTGAACGTTAAGGGAGGTACCTGGAAACTCAAATACAAGACCTTGGATGCGGAAGTGTCAAATTTAAACAGTGCTTTCTGTCGGAAAAAATAACTTTCGCTGACGAAAACGTCTCAATGTTGTCTACCTTTAACAGATTTCCAAAAATCATACCAGTGGGTAATAGGGCCCTAAGAACTTGCAACGTGTCGTCTATCGCCAGTTAAAACCTTGACACTGTCTTGAAGCGGCTGTGACCGCAAAAGACAAATAGAGAATCTGGCGAAATTTAACAAGCTTGGCACATAAGATAAAGTACCTGCCTTTTTCGCCTCAATAAAGAACAAGTGGCATTATCGTTCGAAGACGGCTTGGAGCTGTTTCTTTAACGTGGAAACAGTTTTACCTATATGTTGGTAAAGCATAGACCAAGTTGTGATAAAACGCCGACCCCGAAACGACTGACTTGTGAAGTTATAATTTAGCTAAGGACAACTCAAGCCACATTAAATCTGATTCAATCTAAAGTGCTGACGTAACCTTAATTGTCTTGACCATTTTTTCGAGCAGCTTGGCATCTGTATCATAAATATATACTCATAGCGCCGTACTACTAACCAATTTCAGTCTCGACTTTAAATTTACGGAAGCTCACAATTGCGAAATTTATGTGGAAAATATAGCCACGGTGTACTACTTCAATTTAATGTCGATACTAAAAATGTTTATTGCTAAGGCCCATAGTGAGCAAGGCAGAGTGAGCAGAAATCAACAACATCGTCGCCTGTCTGAAAGAGTATGGCCATGAGGAATTCAGTTCTGAAAAAGTTCGTCCTAACCAACTTAGACGCATTTTATTGCGAAATTAAATTTAATTTTTGCGGTTAGTGTTCACAGAACCTTCGCATTGAAATTTCATCGATGACGTCCTTGAATTGAGAGTTGAAGATAAATTGGTTATGCTTGTGATACTCTTATAACCATGTTTTATTGAACACCTATCTTATTAAGCCCAATAAAACAGTCCACAGCCATATTATGCGATAAAATATTAGAGACTAGCATTATTTTGTTGAGTGTATTGTCGTTTACTTTGATTCAGCTTTCTCATTCTTATCTCCAGTTAGGGTCTGTTTTATTGAACACCTATATTGGCAGAGTAAAGGAAGCTAAAGTACACTTATGCCCAATAAAACAGTCCATATTCATTTATGCGATAAAGTCCTCTAAACTGTTACTGGTATATTTTGTTCTGCGTCTCTTATTTTAGTCAAATTGAGCGTTCGTATTGTTATTGATACTTTAAACCTGTTTTATTGAACACCTATATATTAGCAGAGTAAAGGAAACTAAAGTAGACTTATGCCCAATAAAACAATACACAGTCACATTACGCGACAATGTGTTAAAAGGCGGTATATTTGTATGTGTGTCTCGACTTCTAATTTTGTTTCACCATTCTCCTAGCTCCCTCCCGCTGAAGTGATGGCAATCTTCCAGTAATGTCATGAATACTCATACATCACCAGAAAGATGTCACCATGAACTGCTGCTGTGAGGTGTTTTAGTGGGATAAGCGCATCTGGTGTGAAGTTCGAAAGTATCACTGCTGAAAATGCTACTTCACTTTACTTTGCGTTCTGTTCGTTGCTGAGTAAGATGTTCAGTAAAACACGCCTTTATGGTGGCTCAAATGCCATTGACTACTGCAGGGAATCAACACACAAGGACTTGGTTTAAGCGTCCTTTGGAGGACCCAGTATCACCTGGCATTGACAATGTGTTTTAACAGCATTTTTAAGACTTATGTGACTTGTTAATCCATTCAATATTAATGCGACTATCACCTCCAACGTGGATCCACCTTCCTATACCAACTGCACTCTACCCTGACACCCTCGAAGACGTGACCGGTGACCACCTTGAAGAAGATTCCTTTCCCAATTAGGTACCTGCATGAAATTTGCATTTTAATATTTACAAAAAAAAAAAGAGAAGCGAGCCTTCATTGGATTTTTTAATTAAATTGCAAAATTGGATCCTCCTTATTTTATTTTCCTTCCAAAGGATTCACATCGTCAACACCTAAATCAGTTTGGCTTCGACTCGAGTTGGAACTGTGAAATTCAGGTCAATTAAGTGTCATTTTCATGAAATTAGATTCTGTCGCTGTCACTGGCTGACGTCACAGGCAGCTTGCACTCCACCTCGACAAACAGTACTCACTGTCGTATTGATATCCACCCAAAAGAAGATTTTGATAACTTTCCATCCATTTGAATCCTCTTGGCGCAAAAATTGTTTTCTCAAGAAATCCCAAGAAGCTAAAAATTCAAAAACAAAAATCAATACAGGAAGACAGCCGAGAACAACTGGAGAGGAAAAACATTCCTACGAACGGGAATAAATATATCGAGGAATGAGGTAAAACACACAAAACTCGCAAAGGATATGAATTCCTTGTCAAGGCTGCTGCTGTAGGAATTGCCGACTGTACTACTGATACGGAGGATTCTTGCGAAACATCTTTCCCGCTCCTTAATGGAATTACGGCGAGTATATGCATGTGGTTCGTTCAGACAGCGTTCGGACTTTTATTCCATATCTTGGAGAGATAAAATCGGTATCTATCTAGTTTTTATGGTTATCCTTATCCTTTGTGTGGATATTCGCATATCTATTGTCAATAGTCCTTTGCACGCAATAGCGGGAGAAAAAAAAGAAATTATTGCCCGGCAGGCCAAGTGGAAGGCAGTCGAGCTTTATGTGACCGAACCGGAACAATTCAGCTGGCCATCGTCGTCGTGTAATATGATTGCTTCCGGTGTTGTGTGTGTGTGAGGGGGGCGTAGGATGTTACCACAGTACGTGTGTGTTGAGAGAACAAACGAAAAACCGATTTCACTGCGATTCGTCGAGATCAGCAGGAATATTGGTTTCGTTTTCGGTGGCCATTGCCTTGGGGCTTGCCCAACACATCAACGATATCACACGTTTGCTGGGTTTTATCGGCCGCTTTCTTCTTCTTTTTATGACAGAAAGATGCTGGTCGTTTAGATGCCGGCCTATTTTACTGTCATTAGCTGCGAATATATGTGTATCCACGGAACGAAGAATATCCTTTATGGATTCGATTCTTTTCATTGTTCGGCCGGCATGAGGTCATTAGTGTGATGGAATGGACTTTGTGCGGGTGGGCTTCTTTTCCATCAAAGTAATTTTTTTTTACTCTATGAAAGAGCTAATTTCACAAGTAAGCTGATGGTGGACACTTTTTAAGGTGAATTATTGATGAATGGAACTAACGAAAGGATTCACTGTCAATCGGGGTGGTAGACTGAGTTCGCTTTTTTTTACTTTTATGATAAGTTTAGTCAGGCAAGTCATCAAGTGTGTTGAATGAGGTTGAAACGAGGTGTAAAAGTATTCACTATCGAAACCAGTCATCAGATGTTTGATCGCAAAACTAAAGCTTACAGTCATAATAAGCGAAATATCTGACAAATTTACAAGAGGTCCTTAAAACTGTACCGGAGAAAATGTCGATAGCATCATCGATACCTATTTTTTTTTAAGTGAAAACTTCTTCAGGCGTTGGGAATTTTTGAGATGGAATAAAACCATTGAACTCACGATACCAATGTTCCGATAGCAGTGTTCGCGTTGCCAACCACTTTTCACGAATAAAATGCCTAACTTGAAAAAAAAAGTCTCTTTCAATAATATAATTAGGAATTCTAAAATATTTTTTTTTTAAAGTGGAACACTAAATCAAAAATGAAACACATTATATAAAAAAAAATAAACAAAAACAATTTTTATGTATACAACAAACAGCTTTCAAATTTATTTCATATTTCATTCCCCTTACTGGAAGTGGACGCTGGAATTATTTCTAAAGCTAAGTATCCTGCTCGGGCTAAATTTTAGCGTCCCTACTCTCCACTTCATTATCTTCATCATATAAGGCGTTTTTCTTTTTTAGTTCAGAGCTGAGCTCTGAACCGAGCTCGAGCATTATGAGCGCGCTCTGAACCGCGCGTACTCAGATCGTTCGGATGTATTTTAGAAACACACTGTCATTTTTAATAAATATATGTATAAATTGAATATTTATTAATTGTTGTTTATTAAATTGGTTAACCTTCAGTTCCAGACAAACAAGATTCGTCCGCCATTTCAATTTCCTGTTTTTTTTTATCTGTCAAATGTGCCTGTAAGTATGTAATCAGCTTTATACTCAGCCTGCTCAGTCAATTTATTCTGAGCTCATAGAGCGCGCTCTGGTCATGCTCTGAACGAAAAAAGAAACACAAATTCTGCGCTCTGATGTATCTGAGCTAAAAAAGAAACAGGAACTTTTTGTACAACAGTTCAGGTTGCGATCTGAACTAAAAAAGAAAAACGCCTATAGATGGGACAAAAACCATTTGATCTGAGCTAAAAAAGAAACAGGAACTTTTTGTACAACAGTTCAGGTTGCGATCTGAACTAAAAAAGAAAACCGCCTCTAGATGAGACAAAAACCATTTGATCATGACAGTAAACGTTATTTTAATTATTCCCGTACATACAATATTCGAATTTCGTTTGAATCGTTCCAAAACAATTGATATTAGCAAAATTCAAGAAGATATTATCATTGCTGCAGCAGCTCAAATAAGTTCTATAATAGCAAGCAGAAGACGACACGTTCCTTCGTGTCGGGTAAATTCCTATTTGCATTGTTCGTCCAAAAAAAAATTTTTATCGCATGAAACGGAATTTTTGGTTTTGCGTTCTCTTTTATTTATCGCACAAATATTTTCTGCGGTTTCCTCTGAAAAAAAAATCCAAAGTAAACACAACACAAATTCTTTCCTCATTTTTTATGCCAAAATTTATCTTCGATTTAATGTACTGGACATTTATTTCGCGAGCTAAATGAGTGGAGACTTTTCATCGGCGTATCTACATGAAGTTAAGAATTTAGCGTGCGAACAGGATACTGCTTTGCTAAACTGCCTCGCTAAATTTTATCTTTGTAGACTTTTTTGTATGGGAGATAAAATTTAGCGCGAACAGGATACTTAGCTTAAAGAATGACAGATAAAGTATTCGGAAAATGATGGACAGAGTTCGAAGGTGGAAACACATTCCTTACAACCGAGGTGTTTATATATAACTTTTTTTTTGCAAAGATTTTTGAAGTATGTTTAAAAAATTAAAATGTCAGTAGGTATGTTGAATCAAAAAAAAAAAATAAAAACATATTTAAAACAAGAAAAGTTTCCTTTTTGGAAAAAACACAAGCCTTAAAACCTTAACTAATGAAAATATGCCTAAAAGACATGAAAAAGCCTAGGTTGCCTTTTTTTTTGTGGTAGTGGTTTATAATAATGAAAAAAAAAAAACACTTCATTTCAATTGAAACACAACGCAAGAAACTGCAATAACAGCAGATGTGTGTAAGACTGGGTCGGTTTCTAATGGTCGTCCTGTACGCTAAATTTGAAAAGTAATATTTTACATCTGTTCCGTAGAGAAACAAAATACCTACCTAGTTATGCCCAGACGTCGGTAAGAAATACGCAACTGTCCATCTGTGGTAAGAAAGACTGTAGTAGACTTATTGGGGTCCTCACCGCCCCCTTCCACTTATGCCAAACTTATATTTGGCACAATACCAGTCTCTGTCATGTGTGGCGCAGAAGTCTTGGAAAAAAAAAATTCTACGAGATTTAAGAAATTTTGTATATCTTACTTCCAAGTCTTTGAAGGCTTGTATCATGTGTGACATTTTTAAGTCCAAAATAACCTATTACATCGAATGAATTTTCTTCGACAGGACTCATTATATTTGCGAGCTTGAAGTAGATTCTACTTGCTCTTCACAGAGATGGTATTGGCAGTTTAGGAGGCCTGCCGTTTCGACGGTAACCCTCTGAAGAGTGGCCTGAGTATAGTCCAGGTTTCTGAAAACGCTATGCAGCGTCGATTAATCACATTGACATAAGGTCATAGTTATTACTGATTTTTTAAATTAAAGGTATACTTAGGGAGACCCACGGGGAAGCCATACTTAAGAAACCTACTTCCGGAATCATATTGAGTGGTTTAAAGGATCAGTTGCTACTATATTAGTCGCCGGGCCATTTTCAGTCACGACGATTTGTGGTAGGGACCTCTCGGAAACACGTTCGTCGATGGGCCGCTTTTTGACAAACCTAGAATAATAAAAGAGTTTTAGCAATTATTAAGATACGCAAACAAAGTTGTACTCAAGGTCGACACTTCGACAGTTGATGTTAGCTTGATGGCATATACCAAGATAGCCCCAAAAAGGGTATAACATTTTGACGACCAGGTCAATTAAAGTCGGCTCTTCGTCAAATTGTGCCACCATCTTGTTGAAACTTTTTATATCCCCACTTTTTATACGTGACATTTGCGTCCAAAAAAAACTCAGACCCAATCTGTTTGTGCATGCTAAGCATTAGCGATAAAGATGATTTTTTTGGCCAAAATTGCCATAAAATTCCATCAATTGTTCCAAATCCCAAATTCCAGTTAATCGTCTTCAGTTCTGAAACAATTAGATTTTTGTACGGAAACAGGCCCAAAATTGACCAAGTTGAAGCACAGAAATAGGTCAAGTTCTAAGGAACAAAACGTTTTGGCCTGTATACGAATTTTTTTTTATAGGATGATTGTATCGATGTATACTAGAACTGATGGATTAGTGCCTAACACGATACACTTATTTCTTTCGTTCTTAATTCGACGAATGGTTAGGTCGAAAGGACCCTCGGTACGACCGTAAATCGTAAATAAAACACATAAAAAATGAGCCGCGAACGGAGACCAAGTTCTGATAGTAATTTTTAACCATTTTGATGGGCGTTCGAAGGGGAATGCTAAAATTCAGATGACAGAAAAATATTTTCAGTCGACTGCAGTCATGACTTGAATGATATGAATAAATTATTCCAAGTATACAATCGGCAAAACTAACAATCATTTTTAGTTTCCAAGCTATATTTTTCGAACTCACAATTTTCCATACAAAATTGCATATTGTGACCTACAAAATATATGAGGTGAAGGTTAAGAATGATTTTTAAACTCCTGAACAAAACACTTTAAAATTAAAAGTTAACAAGTATAAAAAGCCAACCATATTCAAACGCTTTCAATTTGAAAGTTAAAATTTACATTTTTTACGTCAACGCAAATAAATTAAAACTTGAAAGAGAAATAATTTAAATTTAATGTTTCTCACTTTAAAAACAAAACTTGTGCTCTTAAATTCAAAGGAAACACTTTAAATTAAAAAACTTTTTTAATATTTTTCTGTTTAAATACAAATCAAAAGCATTTTCTTTTACTTTTAAATGTAAAAGTTTAAAAATGAAGTCTTTTCCTTTTAACTTTCGCAAATATTTGTTTTTTGCATAAAACACTTTAGCTTTGTCCACCTTAAATTTAAATATGCGATCTTTTGATTTCAAAGTGAACTTTTTTCCTCAGTGTATGCCTTGTTACTGCAAGGTTTACTTAAACTGGACACTTGAAAATGTCTGAGTGAATAAACCCATATAATCCGCCTAACACTTGTTTGCATCACACATTTATCCAATTCAAAGTAAATTTAACGACTATTTTTATGAAGAGTACAACTTCAAGGCTTGATGTCTTTTTCCATCTATGAACACAATTTATTTATCTTAAACGAAAAAGCATTCGACGAACCACATGTCCCGAAATGTGTCAGGGAATTTAAAATAAATTTAAATTCAATTTCCTCCTGCTCCAGGGGACATCATTTTGTGAAGATCCATTCACTTTGTCCCCATACCCGTAAAACTCAATTACTATTCAAAAATCCGCTCAAACGAAGCAACCTTATCTCGTGTATACTGGAAACTCACAAGATAAGTCCCTGCAAATGCCGAATCGCATTTTGCTTCCGTTTTGCAATCATTAGGAGAAATGCTTTTGAGGAGGTGGAATGGATATACAAATCTCTGTCGGGAGATGTTGGACTATAGGTATACCTACAGCAGTCTGATGGTGTGGATACGTTCACATGAAAGGATATAATGTACATTCATGTAATTGGATATTAAACAGTTTTCAGGAATAAAGCACCTGATCTGGAATGCACGTGTCTGGTTCTGGATGCCCTCCACGAGCGTAAAGTAGGTGATACAAGCGAGGTGATGCTATCAAGTTGACTGAACCTATTAGTCACAGGATATCACTATATTGCCAGTGAATGTATCAGAACTGAATTGCAATCGATTTGAGGAGATGTGCAAATTGTAGCCAGTGCAAAGTTTAAATCAAAGTTATACCGCCTTGTGATGAAGCATTCACTTGTTGGCAAATTGTACATATATATACGGGGTTTTATAGACAGCTTCCATGTCCAGTAGAGTGTTATGTGTATTTTATCTGGAGTTTCTTTAATTTGTTCCAACTCAAGCTCAATTAAAATCGAGCATATTGAACAGAAGGAGTAACAAATCTGTCTACGGAAAGTCCTGACTTGCAACCTACATGCGTAAGTTAATAGCTATGAAAATCCAAATGTAAAGCTTTGCATCTTTGTGAAACTACTTGTCAAATTGTGTAAAATGACGCTGATAGAAAACTCGAACCTCCATTTAAGTCGGAAGCAGTCTCTCCGAGTCCTTTTATATCAATGGGTCTTAACAAGACGCTATGTGACTTCTCCAACAACAATTCTTCTAGTGACATTGACATCTTTGACAGATCTCAGCGAGTTGACAACAAATTTTGAAATGAAGCAAAAATCGGTTAACAAAAAGAAGGGACTCTCACAGAAATATAACCAGGACCATAAGACACAACAAAAAAAAAAGAGCTTTTTGTTTTTCGAACAATTAAATTTCATAAAGCGTTTCTATAAAAGACGTCTCCGTGCCTCGGTCAGCAAGCACCCCAATAAGAAACTATTATCTTCGCTTATGCAGTGAATTGAAAACCGATGAACCCAAATGCAAAGATGATTATTACGCGCGTCGGGCTGGCTAACAATCTTGGGAATATTAAAAAGGAATGGAGGCTTGTTAATGAAATTTTGAATCGAAATGCGTCAGAAGTTGAACTTAAAATTAATAAAGACAACAAAATTATTTCAAGTCCGATCGATGTGGCTAATACCTTTAATGAGTATTTCTCAAAAATTCCCAACGCTTTTCAGGCCGATAACTCACTTACCCCTGATGACGTCATTCGGCATGATGCTTTTAGTCGGAATAGTTTCTGTTTTTTTTTTTTGATTTTTCTGCATTCGAAATTCATAAATTGATTGTGTCGCTTAAATCCACAAATTCATCTTCCCATGATTTGATTCCAAATTATATACTCAAAAAAATTTCATTTTTAATTGCAGATGTTTTATGTTACATTTTTAATCTAAGTGTTAGGAAGGGTGTGTTTCCAGATTCCTTAAAAACAGCTATAGTTATCCCATTACTTAAAAAATGTGATTCTTTGGATGTAAATAACTTCTCTTCTTTCAGTCTTTTCGAAGGTTTTTGAAAGGGTATGAAGAAAAGGATAATGACATTTCCAAATAGATCTGAATTCTTCAGTGATCTTCAGTTCGGTTTTAGAAATGGTAAATCCACAAAAGATGCCTTATTAAAAATCTGTCGTGAACTTTATAAATCTATTAATGAGTCGAATATTCCTGCTGCTTTGTTCATTGATATAACAAAAGCTTTCGATATGGTTGACCATGAGTTATTGTTAACAAAACTTTTTAAAGCTGGGTTTAGGGGATTTGTTTACGATTGGTTCTGTTCCTACTTAAATAATCGTAACCAAAGAACCAGGATCAAAACATCTCTAAGCTCGAAATGCTATTTAACGATGGGTATTCCTCAGGGTTCTGTTTTGGGTCCTATATTATTTTTGATATTCGTCAATTCTTTGTTTTCCCAACCTTTTAAAGATACTTTAACTGCTTTTGCCGATGATACTGCTCTTTCCTATTCCAATAAAAAATATTTTGAAACGGTTGCTAATATGAATTACGATCTAGAAATTCTACGTCACTGGTTTAGGCTTCACAAGCTAGTTTGAAGCAGTAAAACACAGTTTGTGTTCTTTAATTTACTGGGGGTGGTTCCTGAAGGCCTCTCCCTAACTTATCATGCTCCGTGCTGCTCTAGGTTCCAATTATTCTCGTCAGGATTTAGACCTGATGTACATTGTACCAATGGCTGTTTTGAAATTTAATGTGTTGACCATATTAAATACCTAGGTGCTACCCTAGATAAAAAACTTAGTTGGATTCAACATACTTCTAATTTAGAACTTTATCTTAACAAAGTTGTCCGACAGATCTACCACCTTAGTCTTTACTGCCCTCAATCAATTTTAAAACTTGCTTTCAGTGGCCTAGTGCAGTCTAAGATTCAATATGGAATTTGCTGCTGGGCTGGCACTCATTCCCATAAAATTGAGCAGCTGCTTATCAGACAGAAGCATTCGATTCGCATTATTTGTAGAGTAACCCGTATAACACCTAATTTCACCTTGTTCACTAATCTCGGCATTTTGCCTACCAGGCATCTATATTTTTATAATGTATTAAAATTATTTTTTAAATACGCTGGGTTTAACTCTGTAAGAGTTCAGAGGACCACAATTTGAGAGCCAATAGCTGTCACTTTGTAAATGTTCCTAGAATTTTTAAATCTCATTTTTGTCATTTTTATACAGTAAATGCGCCCCGTTTATTTAATAAATTGTCCGATGAAATGAGAGTTGAATCAAAATTTTTAGGTAAAGTTAAAAACTGGCTTTTTTCTAAAAATCGTCTTGAAATAGATAATATTATTAGTCCAATGATTTGATTGTAACTTTAGGTATATTTTTTATAGATAGAGTATTTATATTTGTACTTTGAAATACACAGATTTATTTATTTTGGATAGCATTCCTTAATGATTAACCCCCACAAAAAAATGTGTTTGTTTTTTTTTTTTAAATGTATGGCACATTCGTCACTTATTCTTTTGAATAACAGAATGTGCCCTACTATTTCAGTAAAATATTTCTTATTGCCAATATATCTAGGTGCACCGAGAACCAACTTTTGGAATAAATTGGTCAAAAAGTAAAACCAATTTATTCAGAATACCATATGCAGCTTTAAATTGAAAAAAAAGGCCCATATTGCTAAACCAAAGCAGTCGCTCTTAGAAAACTATATCACTAACATGTTCTTATCCAATTTTCAATAGAAGTTTTGTTTTACTCCTCTGAGTAGCTACTGATCTTTTTCAATCCACAAACTCCTCCATTTCTTGTCAACGACTCTGTCCGTCTGCATGCTCTCTTTGGAGGATTCTCATAATTCGGCGCCATTGACTGTGACCCCTCAACTGACATGCCAAGCCATTAAATTTTCATTAAGAAAAACCTACGAATCGGCAGAAAGCTATCGCTTCACTCCACTGCATCCAATGTAAATTTACATAGCTCACAGCGATACTGCTGACTCCTTGGTGTCTATCCTCCAATATATAGCTGAGGTTAAATTTAAGAGGATAATTACAATTTAACCCCGATTGTCATTCAATATTTAAAATGTGCTGCATTTAATTAAGTTCTTCTCCGCACTCTCTCCCCAACTAACATGGTAGCAGGACCTCTTCTCTTATGTAATCATCCGACCCCATCATCATGGCTGCTTAATGGTAGGTAGGTGTCAGAGCCCTCTCTACATGCAACACATGTGTGCTATAGGTGCCAGCACACTCGGGCTAACAATTTAGGTGTCGTTCGCCTTTCTCGCAGGGGCGACGACGAGTGAAATTAGTTTCCTCTTTTATTATGTTTTCAATCATTTTAATTGTTTCCACCCCTCCCCCATCCCACTGCCAAAGAGGGAAATACATTTTAGTACTTTCTGCAGAAGGGTGTGCAACTACTAGCAAACTGAATGCTGGCTGTGTAATTCACACTTCCGGGAGATAAAAGGATTTTAAATTTGGTGGGCGTGCGGATGGGCAAAAGCGGTTAACAGACATCGCCCCCCTCCTTTGCTGATGACAACATTTCGCGACCATTACCAGATTAATTGTGCTTTTGTTTACACTTTTGTTGAAGCCGGTTACAACTACAGAAGATGAGAGATGCGCAGAGTTTACAAGTATGACGAAGGAGCAGTGCAAGGAAATGACCTCAGCTACACGAGAAACGGGACTGAAGCCCGGTTACATGGGTGGTGATGGGAGGAAATTAAAATTATTTTGTGGTGCCGGCTGCCGGCGAATATTGTAGTGTTTTACTGCGGTCCACATACTTGAGTGCTGGGAAATTGTACCACGGGTGTGAATGTGCTTGTATGATGACATATGTGCGAACGGAGCGCTGGATTTTATGTGAGGCACATATAAGAAAACTGCTTTTAAGGCGGACTACATTCGAGGGAGACTGCTTTTTCCCTTCAATACGTGACCGATGCACATCGCCATGACATCTGTCAAAATTTCAACCCTCAAAATCACGCCATAAACTGCAAAACTGCGCTATGTCAATAAAGATATCCATCGTTGGCGATAACTTGGCAAGAACCCCCTCGCAATGGCAACTAACCGCTGATTGTCTCTAAAGTTGCGGGAGGCGGTGCGGCGAATTGGATTTTATTCGAGTGATGATGGCTCACTTGGAAATTATTCATCCTCTCGCAGGGGGAAAACTTTGTGCGAAAGCGAAACCAACCAGGTGTGTTATTAACTTAGAACGACGTGAACGTATACATGGCTAGGCCTTCTCGCTTTAACACCGCACACTCAAAGTCAAAAGTGTTAACACTTACGGATGAAAATCGCAACGACGACGACGTCGGCAACTACGTGTTTTATGGTATACGGAACGTTTAAGCTGCGATGGAAGTTTTCTTTTGATAAGAACTCGGGTGCGTGCATGTACAACAATGGGGACGAAATTCTTTCTACCAGTTTGGTGAAGTTTTCAGTAGCTATGTACGTGGGCGACGACTTTAACTTTGAAGTTTAACTATTTAGACAGGAGTGCGCATTTGTTTTTGGAATAAATGATGTGGTTAACAAAATAAAAAGATGTGCATATAGGTAAGCTAGGCCTAACTTCCCTCAGCTATTAGTTTAACGTGAGTTTTTATTTTTACCACCTTCAATTATTTTATGATGAGTCCAAGCGGGTAAATTAAGAGGCTTCCTCCAAACACGGGACATTTGTACCCTCGTTTACAAGGGATGGCGCAGTGGAACATAAATAAAAATTCCATTTGTGCTTTGCTGTGGGTTGAACTTGAGATATCTAGCTCACCGCTTCACTGCCCCTTGGTTTCGTTTTGAAAAGTATTTTTCAGGCTTTGGACCGTTTGGCAAAGTCCGTAAAGCACGCATCCAATATATGGAATGATATGAATTTAAAGAACTGATCGCAATGTTGGGCGCCAGTTAAACAGTATTTTGATTGTCAAAGTTCGTTTTGCCCTCGAATTTGATTTCTAAATCGGGATATATCGTTTATTAGAAAAAAAATTGGAAATATTGATGCTTTCGAAAAATTGTTGCAAGGATTTCCGACCTCGTGCTGTAAAAAACTGACAACTGACATATTGATTTCACGAATCTTTTATTCTCTGGATTTAAACGCACATAATCATCTTTTTCAACCATCTATTTGCATTTGCAGATTGACAGCATGTAATCGGGACCTCACATTGGGCGCCATTTCATAACAATAAGAACTGCTCGATCATAATATCTGCAGTGGCAATGAAAACAGTGCTAAGACGCAAGCTTTTGATAAACAACTCTCCAATTTTATGACTCGAATAGCTGTTTACCACAATGGAGTTTGATTTCAGTTTAAGTGTGTCAAGGCAGACCTATACCGAATAGCAAGTTAAAGAGGGTTTTTGTGTAGCGTTTTGTCTTACGAATTGGCAACGCTGTTTCCAACGAACATCAATTTGACAGATGATAGCTGATTGGAAGTCAATTTGGTTTGCTATTTAATCAGGAGTAGACAACGTTTTTGTTACGGCTCTCTTTCGAGAACTTTGTCGCTATTCATGAAGATATTCACCCCGTGACCTGGTCATTTCAAACAGCCCATATCACGGCAATTGTACGACAGTTGCCTTTTCACCTTGTCACCTAATACAATTTTATTGTATCAATTCCAAGTGAGCCCCTATAAGCTTTCTGACACTCACCTACACCTACCCATACACAAATGACAATCACGGATCCCAACACCCTTCTTCTTGTCGAATCATTGACATCCTGTTTGTTGTGTCAGGGATATTTCAAAATGATGATACGAATTCTGGATAAAGATGCACTGACAGTGTATTGATTTATTATCCATTTGTCGTTCGGGATTCTAAGTATATGTAACAGATGGAGGGCCCGGAACTATCAGATGGTGCTTAGCCTAACCCACGCGTCGGGGTATACAACACGTCTATGTATGCCAGATGACAGCTGATGTGTGCATGGAATTTTGTAGTATGACAGTTGATTGTGTTGTCTTTTAATGGGAACTGTTTGCTTGCAAGGCGACATCCTTGCTTCTGTGTATAAAGTTGTTTTTTTTGTTTCTCTTTTGAGGAGGAGTTTGATGACGTTTCGGGAAGAGCTCACATGTGAGTCGTTCAGAAAAACGTTGATACAATTTAAAATTCAATTCCCAGCTGGGACTAATGGAGAATTTTTCCCCCATTTTTCGACGACGAATTTCAAAGTCGAATTTAATGCGAAAAATGTGTTGTTGGCTTGGGAATATCTTATGAGTGTCCGTAGGTGAATTGGGCGTTTTGAACTGTGACATGCTTGGGTTATTGTTTTACTTTATTAAATTCTGCGAGATGACGACATCGCATGTGCTTTGTTCATGGATACAGGATAAGTGGGACAACTTAACTGTATACTGGAATAAATCGATAATAGTGTTGGATATAAGGGCCAAAAAATCATAAACTGCCGCCCAGTGAGGGGGACTCTATCACTCTATCGATGATTGAAGAACTTTTTGTCAACATATAAAGTTCACGATAAATATAAAATGGGTTAATATTTACGAAGGAGTTTACTGGAACTGGTAAATGTTATAAGCCCATCAATTTCAATAATCCGTATAATGTAAAATAATATAGTAAAAGACAATGAAAAAAAAATATGAAAAACGCAATGAAAGCGCTGAATAAAAAAAGAAACAAAAAAAAAACGATCAAAAACTCTCCAAAACTTGTAACACTAAATCTTCAATTAAAAGCAGTAAAACGCTTTGAAAAGCCTAGAAAGACACATTATATTGTGCCTTAAAAGTACCAATAAAAACGCTTCAAAAACACATCAAAAACCATGTTGAAAAGTTGAAAATACGCGGAGAAAAACGCAAATGAAGGGCGTCAAAAAACACTAAAAAGAAAAATGAGTTGAAAAAAAAAATAAAAAATGGTTTAAAATCGGACCAAAACCTGCATCAAAAGGTTGTCAATAAACACTCAAAAAGCTTCAAAAACCACATCAGAAATGATTCAAAAACTGCCAAAAATAACGTCAAAGAAATCGTCTATAATTGCGACGGAAAACTTGTTAGAAACGTATTTAAAACGCATCAAACATCACGATAAAATTCGTCGAATAATACATCAAAAACGTACAAAAAGCGTGTCAAAAAGTGTCAAAAAATTCGTCAGAAAACTTTTCGAAAATCGAAGTCAAATAAATTTGGTATTTTTATGGGACTGTGCGGATCTTAAGGACAAATTTACCATCGGTTCACTTCTTGGGATAAGTGAGAACGATTATCCCCACGTTACAAAATTTAATATAACCTACCTTCAGGCGCACAAACAAAGTGCCCCTCGAATTTCTGCTGTGCAAGGTATATTATGAAAATATTTTTAAGCCTACATTTATTCCAAAAAAAAATTAAAACCCACATAAACGTCCTTGATCGAAGTCAGGACCTTGATCTTATATCGAATTGTTCCATCGACTATTTATATTTTTTTATTTGCTGAATGCTGCATTTGTTACTTCTTGTTGCTTGATAAACAATGACATTCTATAGCGCTACATTCGAAAACAAAACTCTCCACAAATTTCACAAGCGATTACGCGGCCAATTTCCCTAACCGCCTTTTCGTATTATACTCAATGGAGGCTTGTTAATAATCCACGACTTCCCGCACTTTCAGGCTCGAACGACCTGACCCCCGCCACTCATATAAGAGCAAACATTCCCATGGACATACTCATGTACGTCGAACGTTTGCATCTCGAACCAGAAAGTGTAAATACTACACACACACTCGGCAACCCCTTTCACTTTCAATGTTTTTGCCTACCACACAGCACTTGCTGTGATACATGACCAACCACACCAAGCAGCACCACCAACAACAACGACACACTCACACGACGACCACTTTGCTCCAGATTCCCTTGGATACAATTAATTCGCAACATTTTCTCTTTCTGTTAACTATACGACTCCCGGGTGGATATTAAAATCCGGAGCCCTTCATTCCAATGTCGAACATGATGATAAATGCCAGAAAGCCCCATAAAAAGAAAAACCAGATCCACACCCATATTTCATCATATTGCGGTCAGGATTGTGGTAGGACGATGTGTAAATCATTCCTTGGACGACCTAAAAACTTTACCGACAAAAAAAATTAACAGAAATCAAATACACGTTACATGCGATGATTACCTACGCTCCTTGGCCTCTAGCGCTCATGCTGCATGAGCACATAACAAGCACACAGCATCCAGATAAATTCCATTCACACATCGGTCGTAGAAAAGCTCCCCGAAAGTGTTCTTTACGAACCAGGGCCGGGGTGCAGTACAACAATGACAATGTCCTGGGTGGATGCGAGGTAGCACACCTTAATTTATGCTGCTCCCGCGTTCCAAAGCGTGCACAGCCAGAAGTGCGAGAAAGTATTACAATAGATTCGATTCGGCACTTCCCTAAAATGTCCTTCCTTGCGGAGAAACGAAAAACAAAAATTATTACACTGCTGTACAGGATAAAACCACCGAATTAGGTCGGCACAATGTCAAAGTACAGATGAGCGTATATGAAGACATTTACGGTTACGTAAGGTGTTGTGTAAACAAGTGCGACGTACATTCGATGAATGTGGACACAAGTTATCAGGCGGATGCCACATTGAGTTGTGGGTTTTTTTTTTAAAGCGAATATTTCCAAAAGGACGACAACAACCAAAAAAAAAAATTCACAATCATCGGGAGTGTTGTAGTGTGTAGATGAATGAAAACATTTTCGTCAGAGCGGCGATGACATAAGGATGCGGGTGCGGGTTTGGCAAAATGTGGCATACGTTCCACAGTTCATTTTTAAACAACTTGAAGGAGGCTGAATGAGAATGAGCTGTTGGTATGAGGAAGCTTTTGAGTGATTTTAGGGAGAGCTGTAGTAGTCAGTCCCCAGTCTGATTATAACATTTTCGTAATAAGGTGGTTGCAGAAAGGAAGCGGATCTGACTGAAACCATTTCTTTAGACATTAAGCATATGTAAGACATTTGACAGGGAGGACAAAATGTTTTCTCTACCGAGCACTTATTCTGGCAGTAGTGGTGTAGATAGTGCTGCGACAATAAGTTAAAGGGAGAGTTAAAATAAAAATAGATTTTCAAATGATTTTTGGTTTTACGTAAGAAAATGGGCGAATATAAAAAAAGTACAATCGCCTACTCTGGGGGCTATTCAAAAAACGAAAACTGCAATCAAGGATATTGTCGGACGTTCAGACTCGAAAATATGAAGAAAAATGAAACTCGTTCTTGAAGACTGAGCGGATAGATAAGTGCTTGGATTGATAAACTTGAAACAGCAGTTTTTTTTTTTTAAATCGTATATAGAACACGACATGAATGAATGTAAATAGTGTTACATTTTCTTTCGTAAAAAGGTTGTCCCTAAAACCAAGCCTCGAGTATGGCAGAACCTTTCGTCAAGTTTCTGTCAATTCGTTCGTTGTGCGAGTTACAAAAATAGTAAACTTCACCTCTGAAATCAGCCTTTTTAAGTGAGTTCGAAAGTATTGCACGATTTACTATGTCAAATGCACTCGGTTGTCATTCCAGTAAAATTCTGCTTGAAATTTTTGTTTGTTTTCTTCTCAAGAATTGAATTTGAATTATGCTATGATCAAAAAACTATTTTAGTAACTCGGACAGGTGGCTTACGTGATGTGTATCAGTTTTTACTGATATATATTGGTGATTGGTCACATGAACAGTTTCTTACGTTTCGTACGGAGGAGGAGCCGACAAATCTAGTCAAGAATTTCGTGCCTAAGTAGTAAGTACTAAGTTGACATTTCAAGCATGTGGCTGACGTAGAAAAAGTGACGTCTGCTCGGTTTATGATAACGTTTTAATGTGTCGACCATACTCCTACACTAAAATTTATTTTGACAGCAGCTGTCTTCCTGTCACTATTTTTCTACACTGTCCGGTGTTTCTTTTGCATATTTGTTTTTCCCCACAACTAATTAGCGTATCTACTTTCCGAACCCAAGCAAAACAAATAGTCAAATTCCAAAAAAATAATTGGGCAGAAATTTAAAATAAAATGTACTTTCAGGAATATTCAACTATTAAGGCCGCAGTTGTTTCGGAACGAAAAATCCCATTAAAAAATGACACACCGAAAAATTTCACTCTCTGGGTATAGTGGTAGTAGATTGCTTTGTATACAATTCTCCACTCTCTTATCGCACACATTTATTATTGTCCGGGTCATTAATTGCTTGCGATAATTTGACATTTGTACTACAGTTTTACCAGGTTTTATAAGGATATGGAGCAAAATTTAAGCGGTTTAAGACCCAAACTAAAATATAAAGATCAAAAGTGCACATTTTTTCAATCCAGGCACACTTCCTTTGATTACATTGTTTTTAAAGGCGACAACATTAAATAAAAAAAAAATAAAACCAAACAACATAAACTAATTAAGAAACTTTTCTAGTTTTCATTGGAAACGAGTTTTTATAGTAAATTCTTTTGAAATGGGTTGGTATAACTGTGTGAAAAGCAATTGCAATAGATTTCCAGTGCAAGTGAAAAAGTATTTTTTGGCGGCCAACTCAATACACAAAAGAACCAGCACAATTGGGATTTAATGTTCGATTTGGCAGCAGGAATCTAAAATCTCAGATCTTAATCTAAAAACGCCTAATCGAAAACGACTAATTGTTAAGAAAGTTTTAGTTATATAGAAGTAAACATTTTTTTTTTATGATTTAGGATTTATATAATCGTTAAATCTTAAAGAAAATAGCGTAAATTAGTATAAATCCCAATGACAATTTTAAGTAGCCAGTGAAAAGATCGAGTAGCCAAATCAGGGATAAATACCCAGTGCTGGTAACACTGCTACTTCTTCTTCAGCTGATGTAACTCTTCACAAATTATTTTCCAATGCCTTTTCGCAGACGTTTCACTGTCTGTTTGGAGACCACCGGAAAATTTCATTACGGAACAGGTGCACACTAGCCTTCAAAGTCGAAATGATTTAAATATATTATATTATTTATAATATACATATTATATTATTATCCATAATTTTAAGAATAATTTGAAGACACACATCACTTGAATCGGTTTAGCGAATTCTCTAACTAAAGCGAATGTTAGCATGTGCAACGAAACAGAATACTTCATTTGAATTGACAACCGGTTTCGTTTGTGTCTGTAATAAACTGCACAAAAGCTAACTATATTGGTATACATTTTCAGAATCGAAATCGAAAGCCAAAGAGAAAAAGCTTTATCGCCGAATATTCGAACCATAAGTCCGTAAACAGTAGCGCCAAATGCAATGAACATCAATATTTAGTAAAGGTCTTTGAGAGCGAACTGCGAACAAGCGAATGTTTGGAGTTTCTGACATTTCATTGACATGAACACTGTTTTTTGTCGCAGATACCCGCGTATCGGTTTCATTTTTAAAGGTTAAGTTCCAACGAATTTTTCATTCGTAGGTTTGTGGATCGCGACTGTATTATGTGGATTGTGAATAAAGTATGATAGTTCGCGGCAAGAATTTTTTATTGTAAATTTTAAAACAATTGAGATTCATGTTTATTTTTAGATTAGATGTTAGATTTATTAAATATATTGCTTTTGTGGTAGCAGAAATAGCAATTTTCAATTCATAAAAATAGTTTTTGTTCGCAATTCGCTCTCATGTGAATAGTCCTTTAGACTGCTTCCCCACAATTCAAAAGTCACCAAGTAAAACATTTCTAACCACTGTGGCGACACTTCAAACGAACATGTCCGCTTGTCGGTAAGTAGAGAATAGCAGAGTAAATATATAATTAAAATAAATAAAACGAGCAACTCGATTTACTTTAAAATGAAACAAATCACCCGTTTAGTATATAATAAGAAATATGTATTTACTTCGGTTTTATTTAATTAATTATTAAAAATTACATTTGATTGCACTTTATATGAGATTAATTACAAAAAATTAGAAAAAATAAACAATTCATATTAAAATTCGTAAATGAATTAAAATTACATACAAATTAGGCGAACATATGCATTTCTGTTACCCAAATTCAGGCCACAAACGCATTCAAATATTCAATGAGCTTATCATAGATCATTTGAAAAATGTTTCCAAAAACAGATGTGCTACAGAATATGCACTGTATTATTTTTTTGTTTAAATTTTCTTGCGATTATCAATAACAAGTGATAATGGCAAATTAATGGAAATTCATTTTTTTTATTAAAAAAAAAAATTATATAGATGTGTTCACAAAATGTCAAATAAAATATTCACATCATACGAATATGTGTACATAATATATTGTTTTTAATTATGTGTATAATAATTATTATTAACAGTGCTCACATTCGTTTGTGTATTTCAATTTTTGTTTTTAGTATTTTGTGGTTTCCGTCTTTTGGTTGCTTCTCCTGTTTTTGTTTGGTATTTGTTGAAAAATATTTTTTCTTTCTAGCTCAGTAGTTTATTTAAACTTTAGTATATTAACAAATTCGAAGGCGCTTAGGTTAACTGGTTTTATCTCTATTTTCTTTGTAGTTTCGTGGAATATTTCCAAAACAAAAAAAAAATCAATAGGTCTGCTTATAATATTCAACAAAAAATGTTTTAGGTTTCTTTTCGATTTATTGTTTTAATTTTTGTTTGTGCGCATTTGCATTAAACATGTAGCTTAAAAAAGAGATCTGATTATATTTTGTTTTATGTATTTAAACATGTAAATAAATATTTTATTAAGCTTTTCATTTAAATGGAGGTATAGATTTACATTTTTATTTATTTGTAATGCGTTTTATAATATTTAGTAATAAAATTACATCATTTTTAAAAACTGCAATAATGCGTATGTAACATTTTATTTTTTTAAATAACACTTTTGTATGTAGTTTAAAGAGTAGATTGTTCACAATTTTATAGTTTTTTTCCTCTTTTTAGTTTAATCAGTAGGTTCTTCTTTTTTGGTATACTCTTTCAATACTTTTCCACACATGGGGTCCTGTTCTCTATCTCTCTCCAAATTGCTTTGCTTACAATAAGTTCCATTTCAATTTAAAGAAGTTCTTAATTTAAGGTTAAATAAAAATATACTTTTTAAATTGCAAACCTAAATGAAAAACAGGGTAAAGTAGTGCAAATGGTTTTTTATCGGTGGTGGGCCTGTGATGTTTGGAATATAGATCTATTAATTGAATAAAAGTTATTTTATAGTAAAATATATACTGAGATATTTGTAAAGTCTAAGTATGTCACGTCACAGATAACTCTTTGCTTTTAATAGTGAAAGTATTTTAGCCGAGTGGTCACAATTTTCATCTTTAACCGAGAACACAGTTAAATGGATAAATGGTTCGTGACATTTCGTCGATCTCGATTTGCACAGTGTGTGACAGCGTTGTGTCTTAGCTGAGAACCCCAGGGGTTTCGTCAGCCTTTCTGTATGAAAACAGTCACAAATTAGCTACAGCTCTGTACCTCCCTCTAAAAATGGTTTATATCTACGGTATTGTGACATGTAAATTTAACAGATGGTTTTAGTTTTTTTTTTCGTTTGTGTTTATATAAACCAAGGATGGAATTTGAAACTTGAAAAAATTCCGATGAGTCAAATACTTGCTTAGTAATTATTTCAAATGAAACACTTTTTTCTGTGTAAAATTTCTGTGAAACGCTTACTTGTGTCAAAATATAGCTAACTTCTTAGATGGCGTTTAAAAGAAAAAATGTTAGATCAGCTAAACCCCAGTGACTCTGATGTCGTTTTCCATTGGGCACAAAGAAGCGTCCGGGAGAGTCCGGAATCGAAAAAATCACTTCTGAAACCGTTCCATTGACACAAAAAATACTCTTCTGGTGATTCTGAGAAGAGAATTTCGCTTCTCGATTTGAAGTCAGAATCCACTCAAGAAGCACTCACACCAATGTAATTTATGTATTTTATACAAGTCAGCTGACAGCCGCCGTAGATTATTTGTTGGCATTTCACCAATACTATTGTGGATTCTTTCAGAAGCTGTTTTGTTGTTCCATTGGATTTCAGAATGAGTGGATCCCCGAGTGAAACCAATGGAAAATGACATGAGTTTGAGGTTCTTAGTAAAGATAAAATCTGAATTAATGCTACCAGACCACACGTACTGACGACACGGAACTAAACATTGACCGAAATAGAACATAAACGATTGATTTGAGTGACCAGAGTAGAATTTTGTATCAAACGAATGTTTTCATTGGAAAGTTGTCTAATTTGACGGAAATATTAAACGATTGATTTTTTCAGTGAGCGCATTTAATTTTAAACATGACAATCTTGTTTGTGACGTTTAGAGAATTATTGTCACTAGGCCAAGGCAATATAAATTGCAAATTCGGGATTATTCATTACACACGAAATGTGGCAATCGATAGTTAGTTGCGGCAGGTTTTTCAATCTGTTTTCTGGCCGCACACAAATTAATCATTTCTTCTTGCTGAGAAATAAGTGCTGCCAAGCTCTTCCTTTTTATTTTCTTTCTTAAATATCTTTTAAATAAATGAAACTATCATATATTGCAACCTTTGCAATTTTTTGCCTACAAAATTTAAAACAGAAAAACAAAAATTGCCCTCCACTACTTTCACATTTGCACTACATTTACAATCCGTAGTAGTCTTTGATAAGACGCTTTAAGCAAAATGGCATAAACATCTCCTCACATCTATCTATGTACATAAGGCAGAGTTTGATGGACGGTAGATCATCATAAATTGAACGAACAAAAAAAAACAAAAACTTCATTAAAACACCATTAAAAAGCTTAGTTTTTTTTTAAATTACAAAATGTTCCCCTTAAACATAAAAACGAAAACACAACTCATATTGAATTCTTAAAAATAATGTAATTTCCTTCCAAAAACATTGCACCATTTTCGAATGCGATTGTCCTTTATGTAGATAAATCAACTCCACACATACAAAACCTTGCATCCGTCTTCTGCAGCTCTTAATAAAATGAGCGCAACTAAATCTCTCAGCCTTTGCTGTGTAATACCCGCACAAAGTTCTCATATTTTCTTTTATCCAGACACGCCAGTTCACTTAGCCTAATTCATAAAAAAAATATATATATATCGAAGAGCTCTACCATAAGTGTGGGCGCAAAACATTGGCCAGGAAATCTCCAACAATATTCCCTCGAGGACTGTAATTACAAACGACCACCACCTTGCCCTTGCGTGTCTTGGCAATACCGACGCCCAGTTCGGTAGTTGACTTCCAGACCATTTGAGTGAAGTGTCCTGCACGAAATACACCCTTCGGCTCGACGAGGTAATTATGATCCCTGTGCTCCTCGTACCACGAACGACAGACATCCTTTGGATTGGCTTTTGCATTGCGATCCGACGACCAGAGGCAGTAGATGTTCTCACCATGTGTACAGTGCGGCCGGTAGGCGAAACGGTCTTCTCGTGCCAAGGTCTCCGCCCAGTCCTGCGAGAGTTGACAGAGGTCGTGATTTATCCTACAGGAGAGAAATATAAATTTAGTTAGGGTTCGCTGATGAATGGGGTAGAACTTACTTTAAGGCCGGCACGCCATGCCTCTTCCTGTAGATGTTGTGAAACCTAAGCACCTTGACTACGAAGTCGCTCATCTCGTCACTGTATCCGCTTGAGGACAATGAGGTATCTGTGGATTCAGAGATTTTGTCGACGATTATCTTCGGCGTTAAGGGAAAGCCCCCAATTGGCGGTACGTTCTCTGCGAAGCTGCCTATGAAATTGCCAGGTGGGTCGTAATTACAGACCACCACCACCTGACCGGACTTGCTGCGCGCCTGGCCAACGCCCAGTTCTCTGCTGTCCTGCCACACCACCTGAGTAAAGTGACCGGTTCGCAGAGTGGCAGGCTCCTTGCCGAAAATGTGGTTCTCTCCTTCTGTATACCTATAGCAGAAGCGTGTCAGACAAATCGCTGTCAAATAAATCATTCAACCCTTACCAATGCTCGACAGGCTCACGCCCGTCGACAACAGCGCCATTGGGAGCGGAGCTCCAACTGCAGAATATATTCTCGCCGTACGGCGAATTGCTGCGATGTGTGGGATTGGCGCGATTCGCCAGATTCATGGCCCATTCCTCGGCGAACTTGCAGAGCCTTGTGTTGAGCTTCAGCGTTGGTACGCCGTGTTTTGTCCGGTACTCGTTGTGCGCTCGCAGGCAGTCCAATTCGAATTCGCCGTAGCCCCGTTTCGTATGCAATGGCGATGGTGATTTCTGTCTAATACTCAACTTGCTCGAGCCATAGCCATTGCTGAAGGACACCGATCGGCGTTCGTTAAAGCACACATCGTTCGTGGACACTGTCAGTGACTGGCCCTCACTGTGCGGTGTGACACTGCGGCGCATCAGCCGCACAACACTCGGCGATTTGCGCACATCTGTGGTGGAGTTGTAGTCGCGACGTTCTTTGGTAATAACTGTGCGGTCTGGCTTATGGCCCTTGTATGTCTGGATGGTCTCGAATGTGAGGATTTCACATTGTGGATCCTGAAATCAACAAGAGAGCATAGTTGGATTAAGAATGCAAGGTAGAAATATCCTGCCTACCTTTAAAACTAATTTCTACCATAAATTGTACTTGTACATTAATTCCGTTCAGTGGACAAATTTATCATTCTTGGCCCGTTGCCAAGTGCACTAATTACAAAACCTGCCGTCGGCAGAGAACATTTTGTTCGAAACCTGTCCTTTGAAAAACTGGTGGTCTCGATGAACACCATAGCGCTGACCTATTTAAAAAAGCTTTTCATTTAGTGGCCGTACTGACAAGCTAATAGACTTGCTCTTTGTAGTTGGCCCGCATACAATTTAAACTTTGCGGTCAGTGTTTTCCCATAAAGAACACTGCGACTGCATCGCTTTTGTTAATGCAGTGCTTAAGGCAAATCATGAGTTTATTATAATGGGTATCTCTGGTTCGATTATTATCGAAATGGAGCTCCTGCAGCACTTGTGGTGGAGTATTAATACTTTTGGCACATAACTGCCATTACACATTGCTTACCTACTTTAGGTCAGGACAGGCATGAGTCAGTATAGGGATACAGGGTGGTATTTTTTTTTTTTTGAGCTTTCTTTAAAATATAGTAAATCACATAAGAAAAATATTGAATGCCATAGCTTTACTGAGTTTTATGACATTTGTGTTTTAATATAATTTCGGTCACATGGGCGTGGCTGCTGCCCCGAAAAATGCGAAATATGGACGTCTTATTTTCTGAGGCTGTGTAAAATAGTCATTTTGGTCCATATATATAAAATGTATAAATAACTGCCTTACAGCGCCACCTATAGGATCAAATCACAGCTATAAATTATTGCCCCGGCAAAAACGATTATGAATGTTGTGAATAAAATGACAATCGGAAGTCCAGAAGTATGTCGTTCGCTTATATTATAGTGCTCTTTGGAGTGATAATGGCCACCCGGTAATTTCTTATACTAAATGCTTTGTTCCAAAAAATTGGCGTTCCTAGTATGCTCAGATGAAAGTGATGTATCGCATTACTACTGTCATCAAAAATAACTGATTAGATTAGATTAGATTTTAAATATAAAATGCGCACAGGGTGCTCAAAAAATATTTGCTTCTTACATGTTTGATTTGAAGTCACAAGAGGAATCCTTCAGTAAACTAACATACAAGTAATATTTAGTAGTAGTTTTTGGAATGTTAAATCGATACCTTGCGTTGGTAAAAAATAAATACTTCGACTCAACGACCGAATAACTTTTCAAACAAAAATGTTTGTTGCTCCTGTTCCTGTCAACTTTTTATATATATATATCAGCACAAGCCGAAAGAAAAATGTTTTTTTTAGAGGCAAAGCGGGAATTTACTCGTTACTCGGTACTTTCTCAAGTCTTTATTTTCTGTCATTATTAATCGATTTGAGAGATTGCATTCTAAATCTAATAGCTGCTGAACGAGAATGTTGTCCGCTGTGCTGTCGAAATAAAATAATACTAAAGACGAAAAATTGCAGCAATCACTTATCGCCTAAGTTAGCGAATTTTCAATGACCGAATAACATTTCAAACACAAATGTTGGTTGCTCCTGTTCCTGTCAACTTTTTTATTAAATATATATATTTATCAGCACAAGCCGAAAGAAAAATGTTTTTTTTAGAGGCAAAGCGGGAATTTACTCGTTACTCGGTACTTTCTCAAGTCTTTATTTTCTGTCATTATTAATCGATTTGAGAGATTGCATTCTAAATCTAATAGCTGCTGAACGAGAATGTTGTCCGCTGTGCTGTCAAAAAAAATAAAAACAAAATATATTCTGACTTTTTTAACAACATTGTCATTAGCTGTCGTACTTCCCATAAAAGTATACGTAACTGTTTAACCAGCCATTGTTTAACTAGCCATTGTTTAAAAACAATAAGACTGCTGTTATTAAGATAAAGAAAAGAAAATAATCACGAAATTTTTGAGAAAATCATCAAAATTGACAGTTGTAGACAATTTGTTGCATGTACTGTTCCTTTTTGCTGAATAACGTGCTGAATTTAATAATGAGTGCGTACAAGATTATTTTTTGAATGGGCTGTGCTGACAAATACGTGACTCAAGTCGGTTGTCAATTGTGCCTTCAACTATCGTGGTAATTAAACTGTCAAAAGACTAAATTGATGGTTATAAACTATACTTTTGGGTCATTTGGTGATGTTTTCTTGTGCTCCCTTCATGTTGCTTGTGACTTACTATAATATTTAGAAGAAAACGAAACTGAACTCCATTTATCTGTTTCAAGATTGGAGTTTGGTGGACGTTTTTCTTTGACGCTTATAATAAAATAATAAATAAATAGTTGACGCAACAGGTGCGTAGTGTCTTGTGTGAGTTTTTATTTTTGGGACGAATTTAAGGGATGTACAATTTTATGCCAAGTCCAAACGGCCAATTGAGAAGCTCTTTCATGACAGTTATACTCTCGGATGTTTGTCAGACGTTCACGAGAGGTGGCGTAGTGAAAAAACCCTTAAGTTGGGAATTTGGTTTTTTTTCGGGACGCTTGGCCTGAATATATAAATAAACTTAATTATTGTATAATAATAATAAGCTGGTCGAAAACAGGAAGTGTTGCATAATTTGTGATATGATTCGGCGAAATTTTTGATCTACATGGCGATTTGACAACTATCAATATTTTTTGCATCGTTAATGGACTAATAAAGACAGTTATAGTCTCCGCATGTAGTCCGAAACTCAGTATGATGTAGTTAGTCGATTACTGTTAATTCATTCGACATAAACTACAGAAACTCATTCGGAGGGAACTAGTTCACTCCCCCCTAAAACGGACCTAGATTTTGTTTAAATCAATTGCAAGGGGCTGACTGGAAGCTGCAACAGCAGCAAAAAGTACAATGTACGGCAAAATTAAGGGTAGGAAATGAATTTTAAGAAGACTCGCTAACAACATAAGATGAAAGAGTACAAACTGACTTGAGTTCCATTGCATGAAATTGGACTCTGAATGCACGACAGACAGTCATTTCCATTCATTGCGTCATCTGTCTCTGACTTGACAATCATCAGCAAATTGGCTCATTATTATGAAATGACCATTCGTCCAATTATGCCACACTTGAGTGTGAATAACTGCTGGTGATGCAATCTCAAAGAGCATTCCAACGTTCACTCGACTTACAGCTTGACCCGCAAAAAGCATTTAACTGCGACGGCATCATCATAGAACTTCTTCGAGTCGCCGGGGGTATGAAAATTCTGCACAAATCAATGAGTATAAGAGCAACACAAGGTAAGACGCAGTCGCCGCCGCCGCACTACAGCTACAGCCGCGAAGATAATTGTAAATTCCTTCAGCCTTGACAATTCTCTTGTTAGCGCGTCAATCAGTGATCTATGGTACAACTGCGCCACAATATCTCAGTCTTCTCTGCGTGTGTGGGAAGAGAATCGACATCGAGAAACAAATTTATGCTTCGATTGATTGCAAATTATTCTTCAATACTACGTTTTTCCATCGTCTATATTTCAGAAGCAATACCTGTCGTCTGTCACTGTTCCCGCAAATCAATTACTCAATCGATCTTGCAATTTGATCGCGCGCTAATACCTCAGTGAATGTCTGAGCCGGAGTGCACTCAATCGGACACAACCCGCAGGGAGTGCCGCTGAAAATTGAATTGTTTCACATTCTTTCTGCTGTTGTCCGCATCTTCCTTTCTCATGGGATTTTCAATTTTCAATTTACCGCACTAAAGTCATTAGCGATCCACCCAACCCACAAAATGAAAGAAAAGTTAATAACAATGCGGCGGTGCGGGCGGTACAAGATCAATCGGCCATTGAAAGTTCTTCGGTGTACACGAATCGCTTTAGAAAGGTTGCGCGCCCGCAATGATGCAACCAACGATGACCTGGTTCGGTTTGGTTCACTTTCATCTGTCAGAGATACACTGACAACACTCTGACAGGGCGAATTACTGTTCCTAATTGCAGCTAAAACACTTTTTAATTAACGTTCGTTAATTATTTCCAAAGTGCATTGTGTCAGAATGTATACTCGGGGAGGGTGGGTACAAAGCTGATGCAGTTGCATAAGAGCGCCGCATACTGTGCGGAACGTATAGACAAATGGTGGCAGCGTATAGGTGTATGGGCGACGCATTAGAAGTTGGGTTTTTGTGGGACTGCAAAATAATGAGCACTAGGTATAATTTGTGCACTCATGTAGGGGTGGAAGATTGCGCTACTTAAATGGGGGGGGTTGCGCCTTGATGCTGGTTAAATGTAACAAATTGCATCTAACACCGTGTGGGCTGGGCCGATTGACTTGAATTATTAGAGTTGATATGTTAAGTTGCCACCTGCCTGGGAATGAAAAATTATAGGAAATAGTATTATGGCTTGGGGATGATCGCACGGGAAATTGCATAAGATGGAAGCCACCCGCGAGTTGTCTCCGAAACAGAGGTATTTATTGTAATTGTTTGTCTTTCTATTTCTATAAAAGGTCCATGACGTGCCACGACAAAGTTGTGGCTGTCTAAAGCTTCTAGTGCGGGTGATCTCTGGATTTATAAGACGTTGTATAGATTCTCTCCACACAAATGAGAGCACCTATTTGATTATTTAGGATCAGTCTTAAATAAGGAAAGGCATAACGTAGGTCTTGGGTCAACCGATATAGCTTTTTACTGTTCAAGTTCCTGTCCAAAACTTTCAATGCATTCAGCGAACTAAATCCCAATCGGTTGTTATCTGCGGAAACAATAAATCAGCTCATTTCCTAGGGCCCCTAATCAGGACTTTATCATCCTATTGTCAACTATCCGAAGAGAGATCCAAATTGGTCAGCTATTAAGTGAAGTTTTGAGTTTGTTTTTTTTTCTGAATTATGAACACTTTTGCTTTACTACAATTTTTGTGCATTTTTTTTTAGAAATCTGACAAACATTTTAACCCCACAAGTCGTTAGAACCAAGGCGTATGGGAAAACGCAGAAAGTCGACAAGTATGCTATCCAACTGCTCGATGAGCTGGGCTTCAATTTGTTTACAAGACTTATGATCTTCTTCCATTTTTTTTAAGATACCTACTTATTTTCTCGGTAAACTGCGAAGCTGTAGAGCTTTGAAATAACCTCGAAATTGTGTCAGTAGATAGTGTTCACATGTTCAGCTTGTAGAATTAAAGAAGCTTGTAGAAATAAAGTTAGTTGAGTTGTGGGATCCAAAGACAACCCTTGATACTGTTAACAGTCTTTCGCTGCACTCTATATTAAATTTGATTGAAAGATCGCTGCTAACCAAGACAATTCACAATATTTGTCCATGCATGAAGAATGCCTTCGACAATACCCTGAATTGAAAATTCAAGCCTTGGTTAAGGCAACATTTGGCAAAAGTTCTGTCAAAAAGTTCGCGAATTGTCGGTCTCCACAAGAAGAAGGATTATTCGATTCGGAAAAGTTTCATCCAAAATTTTTCAAGTTGATCTCTAGTCTTTATAAAATTGTTATAAAAATGTGGTCTTGTAGGTCAATCCGTTTACAAGCCTTATATTGCACAGCCAATTGACTTGTTCAGTTCAATTTTTGGGACCGATAAAGGGGTAGGCGGTAAGCTAGTATAGAAATATGCAGCTCTCAACACTTTGATTTTGTCGTACCACCAGTACAAACTTTTGCGACAGGGCCTCCGCTGCTGGATCTAAGATCGGTTTTTAAAATTTCTGCGAAAGATATATCTCTCTTCTGCGGCCCTATCAGTTTGAGGCACTGCCTGAGGCTTGTCTTAAATTTGAATACAATCGACAGTTGATTACTTTCGCGTATTGTCCACTTTACCTGCCATTTTGTTGAGCTTCTTGCACCGCTTTTATGCATCAACACTCACGCAGAGGTTGAGTGATAGATTTGACTTTACAACTGTTCTAGTTGGTAAGAATTTCTTTGAATACAGTGCATTTGGTAACGTGACAACGGTCTCTGGCTTTTCTGTCTACAGTGGGTCCACTGCGCAAGGTTTTTCCAACACTTTGTCTACATCCATTAATCTAATTGAATAAGGACTCACGATGGGTGTTTTTAATGGTGATCTTGGTTCGGGGGTCAGCGGTCCGTGCTCAGAATTATCGCCGTTGGTTTGACCGACTATTCCTCTGATTTGTCAGATTTTTAAATAAATTTAAATCATGCGGCAACACACTTGTGGGAAAGATCACTTTTTATAAAATCAAAATAATTTTAAACCGTTTTTTTTCTTTCCACACAACATAGGCCTCCGAGAAAGCCTGCTGCGTCATCAGCCTGAGTGCTGGATATTGTCTTCCTTAATCCTCGTCATTTGAAAATCTTAAGCTCCCACTGTACAACTTTCTTACTTGGGATGGGAAATAAAAAAAAAAATTGGCATCTGCTGCACTTTAAAACCCACCACACATGAAGCGTAACAAACTCCCTTATGAGGCAAGGAACGGTTTCACATAGCATATCTCGCTCTGCCCGTGATGTAGCAAAGATAAAACTTTTGCTCTAGAAAATCCTTTGAGATGGGAGTACAAATAAACTCACATTGCGCAGTCTCCCTCCCTTCCGATACAGGCCACCGAAAATACAGACTGCGTGAAAAATAGCTAGGTCACTACATTTTGTGAAAAATTGTTAAGGAAAATTCCAAATTACCATAACAATGTGCACGTCATTCCCCAATAAGGCACGCCCAACATTTCATTATTGACAACTACTCGCTTAAACCGCTCACAGGCGCCACGACACTCAATAAGAAAATTCACAAAAGAATCCATAAAAAGCATTTGAATGGATTCATCACAGCTTGTTGCTGCACAGTTAAAAGACCTTTTCATGCATTGTTGGCCTGTTGCTCTGTAGGCAACACCTAATGTCATAATACAGTTATTATATAATAACATGTGCTTCCTCTGACAGTCACAACCCTCGACTGAAAATCAATAGCTTAGTAAGGAGGTCAGAAGTAATTGGCCGCTGTCCCCCATATATATATTCCGTGACAAAACTCAAAACGCTATTGAGGTTAGGACAAGGTCGGTACTTCGACATGGACACTCACACACATACATGATTTAAGGGTGCCAATAGCAATCACTCAAAACATTGACAGAATTAACAGTGTAATCGGATTGCAGAGAGAATAGCGCCGGCGAATTAGTTAACCAGCTTATGACCTTTTCGTCCCGGCGAGTTGACAAAATTATAATACGAACCTGTTGAAGGTGGATCTATAAAGCAGGCTAATTTGCATAGAATCCAGCAACGAATTGGAATAACATTTTCGTCATTTTCGTGTGAGCTGTGAGGTAATGCACCGGTTTAACCGGCGAAAGTGATTTACTTTTGAAAACCGAAATAGAAATTGGTAACTGGAGCATGCTGTGAAACATTTTTGAATTCAGGTTGAAGTTGCTTCGTTGTGGCTATAAGCGATGACCGAATTATCGGTTCGAATTTCGTATGCAAATCATCGATTGGGTATACAGTCTCATTCCATATTCCAATGAGGTATTCATTTTATTTCGAAGGCGTATCTCGTATGCATATAAACATGTCTTAAGAAGTTTATTAAAAAAAAAAAAAAAATCCGCCCGCAGGAAGTTGGGACGATTTTATAGAGAGAGATGAGGTGTTTGACTATAGCATCACCTGCTGACTTTAGTGAAATCATTTTGGAATCGTCATCATCATCTTTAAGCAAATTTGAAATTAATTTTTCGAGTTTTTGGAATAATGCCCACATTTCATAAAAGTGTTAGCCATTCGTGCCTTTGCCAATATCGATTGCCGCATGTCGGAAACGTGTTTCTGCCTATCAGAAGAGCATATGGCAGCATGAAGGCGCGTTCCAATCAGTAATTAATGAAATATTTCTGACACAAGCGATTCCGTATAACAATAATCATCGGGACGATATCGTTTTTGAGAATTTGATGACCATAAGAAGTTATATTCCGCATGAATTTGTCAGCTTTCATTACAATTTGTGGGAAATGAATTGAATTAAGGTCTCAAACTCGTAATTTTGGCACTTAGTTGCTACCTTTGGAGGTTTGTCGTTTCGACGATAATCGTCTGTAATATAACGGAATGAGTGCCGGCTTCAGCCCACGTTTGTGTCAAAATTTTGATGGAGTTAGAAACATTTTTTGTTTAACACGGAGTCCTCTGTAACGTGAACAAAAATATTAATGCACCCCAGCAATGCCTGTTTGGAACTTCTTAATCGTCCAATATTGAGCACACACCATATATGAGCATTCGTTTCATAGGATAATAGAAATGCTGCTGTACTGTGGTCAAAGGCAAACATCAAATCCTTTAATCCCGAATCCGGAAGTCGGCTGAAACTGTCTACGGAAACATTTGTCGAAAACACTGCATTTTTGTTGGTTATTTTAAAATTCAATGAGAAACAGTTCGAGTCTGCAAAAGCAGCTTCAAACGCCACATAACATTTTTTAAAACCACTGGTTTGAAACACATGGGAACAGCAACTTCGACATCGACAGTTCGACGACGAATTCTTAATTTAATATTTTACACGCATTCTAACAACAGTCGCACGTTTATTGGACTACTAAGCGAGGGGTCGCAGGTTCGAATCCCGAGAAAAACCCAAATTCCAACTTAAGATTTTTTTCGCTGCGCCACCTCTCGCGATCGTCTGACAAACACCCGAGAGTATAACTGTCATGAAAGAGCTTCTCAATTGGCCGTTTGGACTCGGCATAAAATTGTAGATCCCTTCCATTCGTCCCAAAAATAAAAACTCACACAAGACGAATGGTTGTGAGAAGCTAGGCTTCGGTCCATACGGACCTGTTGCGCCAATTATTTATTTTTTTATTAAGACTTCGAGATGTTTATTTTTAATGCATTCACGGTAAATTACAAAATTACCGTTGATGTTTTTGATCTGTCTCGTAAGACTTCTGTTCTCCCTATGTGTTCAAATAGGTATAAGACTCTATTGATACTTCCGAGATTCACACTTTGGGCCTTACTAATAATCATGTTTAACCTTCAAACTGATTATTTGATAGGTCACAATATGCAATTTTGAATGGGAAATTTCGCCATTGTGAGTTCGAAAAAAATTAGCTTGGACACTAATAAATGATCATTAGTATCTCGGTTTGTTAATCAGCAATAATCTATTCCCAAAAACGCCAGGGACAATTTATATTTCAAGCTGACAATTCATAGGGTAGTAGTACTACAATCTTAAACACACTAAATTTCGATTTAATTGTAAAATATGACAGTTTGGTACCACCTTAAGACAGGCTTTCAGGCAATTTCGCATTAAGTTCTATGAACAACTTACAAAGGCTATGAACAAATTTGATAAACTGAGCTTTAGTAAAATTTTGAGCTTAGAGTTAAGATGGGAATTTTATTGACCATCAGCTATTTTGTCTTAGTTAAAAATCTTGCACTTTATATATAAGCAAAAACCAAATTATTTGTCTGTTTTAATATTAATTTACAAACATTTTTATTTGTTTACTTTATTACTTCGATAAAATCTTTAAAAGGATATTACTATAACAATTTTATTTTATTTCAACAAATCTCTCAGTAACTTATATTATATTGGATATTGCCACACACTTGTGTGCCATTTTAGTTCTTTTTCCGTAAAGGACGATTTTCTACGGCTTACATTTTGTAGAAGGGGAAAAATCAAACGATATAAAACACTGTTGACGTCACAACAAAATGACGTCTTCCGTGACCAAAGCGCTGAACTCATCCACTCAGCGAAAAATTCCCATATGGGATATTTCAAAACAAATGTAAACTAAATGTAAACAAAATATGTATAAAAACGACAGTTTTTGTGAGAATAAAATAATTCAGTTTTATAACGTGGTAAAAGCGGTTGTTTTTTTTTATAATATTGCGGAATTAAAGAAGCGTTTCTTTTGTTAAAACAGTTTCTTTTTCTTGGCCGAATAGTTCTTCAGCCACAAAAAACATGGTGTACTGGAAATACATAACTGCTTAAAGTTTATATTTATATAGGTAACTAAAAAAAAAAAAATTCTCTTAAGTTGGCTGAGCTGACGATCTATTTAATACTTAGTTTATAGTAGCAACCCTAAGCCCAGCTTCTCACAACAATTCGTTTTGTGAGAGTTTTTCATTTTTGGGACGAATGGAAAGGATCTCCAATTTTATACCGAGTCCAAACGGCTAATTAAGTAGCTCTTTTATGACAGCTATACTCTCGAATGTTTGTCAGTCGTTCGCAGTACAAAAAAAAAAATATCATATAACTCTTCTCTTAAAATATTCATATCTCCGTCTCGTAGAAGAAGGCTATAAATAAAGGGTTTTCCAATAAGAGGTGTTATTTTGGTATTCAAAGAAAAATTACCTTTTTTTAGATAAATGATCGGATGTATATTTCATAATAAAGAGGAAGATATGCCGTTTATAATGAAAAACAACATCAGCCAAATGGCCACCACGAGCACGCATACAGGACCATATCCTTTTCATGAAATTTTCCATAACCAAATCGCAAAGTGGCTGCCCTCGATAGCCTCACGAATTTTATCTTTGAGGTCTTGAATCGACGCTGGACTGTTGGCGTAGACCTAATCTTTCTTATCTTGGGTTTTCCGAGCCCCAGATGCGACAATTTTGCTTGTTGACTTAGCCACCGAGGTGGAAATGGTCCTCATCAGTCAAGATGATTTTTCGATGGAGTTGCGAATCATTTTCATGCATTTCAAGGACTCAATCAGCAAAGACACAACGTTGTTGATGATCGGCCGGCCTGAGTTCTTGTGTTAACTGAACTTTATAAGCCTTAAGACCCAAGTCTTTATGCAATATACGGTGTAATGACGTTTGTGGAATGGCCAATTCCAAAGAACGACGAGGAATGGACAAACCTGGGTTTTCTTCAAAATTTTGGGCTATATTCTCATTTGTTCTTGAGCGACGTGCACGGGTTTTATTCTTCACATCACTAACTTGTCCCAATAGCTCGAATTTTTCCACCCATTTTTTGTATTGTGGTCCGACAAGGTGCTTCACGACGACCAAAAAATGCTTTAGTTTTGCGAACTGTGATAGCAAGATTTTCACCATTTTTGAAGTGCGTTGTTGAAGCGTGTATCGTTCCATTTTTAGTAATGGCGTAGTTTCTACTTGTTTCTACAGCTAGCGAAATAGCGGGTCATTCCCAATAACACCTCCCATTGGAAAACTTTAGTTATGAGGAAGGTTCTCAATTCAACCACTTGAGTACGGGATAAAATTGTAGGCTGCTCTTATAAGAAACACGAGGGTTGATGTCGAGGACTTGAGAAGCTCTGCATAGGGCATGAAATGACTCATGAAGTCATATGGGTTCTCTCTAGTTTGGTTTGTAGTTGATATTGTAGCGTGGAACCTCAAATGTAACCAACCCATTAGTCACCAAAAAGATTTCACTTCCAATTGGAGACTCGAATCTGACAAATAAGTGGAGAATTAAGTGAGCTAATTCTAGAACCATCGAGTTTGTTCGGGACGCACCCGAAATTTCCCGATAGATGGCGGAGCGGATATAAAAGAACAGATTTGAGAACAAGGAGTGAAGAGTTGAATTTTAAACAGTGATAAAGTTCGAAATAGTAATCGGTTGTTAAGATAAAGAAGTGTAAGGTGTGCAGTGAACTAAGTGATTGGTTAAAATCGGATAAGAATTGTTTATAGAAATATTGTTTTGATTTCATAAGAAAAGTTCAACAGAATAGCGTTTTATCTTTTCGAATCCCAACTCGGATGTAATAACATGTTAAATTTAGTCAAGGTTCACCTATGGCTATGGCTAACAAAGGAAAGACACAGAATGAAAGGACGACCTTAGCGAGTCTCGGGTCTGACACTCATGTCAAATGGGGACACTTTGACTGATTGTTGGCTGATGGTCGGTTTGGTATACTTGTCACAATCAATATGGGTGACAGAGGCTGGATGCGATGTAAGCGCACATCGTGGACTTATAAAAATAAAATAAATAATTGGCGCAACAGGTCCGTATGGACCCAAGCCTAGCTTCTCACAACCATTCGTCTTGTGTGAGTTTTTATTTTTTGGGACGAATGGAAGGGATCTACAATTTTATGCCGAATCCAAACGGCCAATTGAGAAGCTCTTTCATGACAGTTATACTCTCGGATGTTTGTCAGGCGTTCGCGAGAGTTGGCGCAGTGAAAAAACCTTAAGTTGGAATTTGGGTTTTTCTCGGGATTCGAACCTGGGACCCCTCGCTTAGTAATCCAACACACTAACCACTAAGCCACTGCCCCGACTTATGACTTATGCTTTCTCGTCGTCGACTTAGTGTGGTCGCTAGCGAAAGATCGAGCATTATGATAGATAGAACATTCAAAAAGAATCATATTCATGATTAAGCAACTCCGAGAAACCTAACTTAAAAATGACTCGTTTTGTTCATTTTGGAGAAAGAAAAACTTCATTTTCCAATTAACAGTGCGCCGTACTAATAACAAATTTTAGCCTCGACTTTAAATTTACGAAAGCTGCAAATTGCGAAATTTGTATTGGAAATAAAGCCACCGTGATAATAAAATTTGAAGTCGAAACTGAAAATATTTATTAGTAAGGCCCAAAATGTAGACAGTCAGAAAAGCTTCAAAAGTATTGTTCTTCTATACGGAGCTCCAAAACTGGTTATTCTATTCTTCGATTCCAACAGATATTTCACTTTAACAACTTATCCGCATATCCGAGCTCTGCCATTTCTGTCAATTGAGTTATGCAATCACCGATCGATACATCTGCAGAGCTGTTCATTACAATAGAAAAATAATTACAAACACGAAATTGCAATAAATTCTTCACTCCAATCGCACCCAATGGATATAGTTATGAAACATTTCATTGTACAGCCCAAAGTTCCTACGTATGGCAGGTCTGCCTGTGATTAAAAAACCTTTTGTGTTTTATTACAAAAAAAAAAAAAAAAACAAGTAAAACCTAAAACAACAGCCAATTTAATTGCCTTTCGTTGGCCTTCACCTTAGCCCTGTGAAATGTGAATACATCACCTAGGCGTCATCATCGCCGTCGCCGTCAGCATGTGTGGATATGGGATGGGGCTGGGAACAGTAATAGTGTATCCAACTTCCAACCCCATTAACATGCATGCAACTCGATGATAGTGATACCGATACCGATACCATTCAACCCAACACAACACAATACAAGTTGGCCATTTATTGAATCGAAACTCGTTGTTGTTGTTCCCTGGGTGGATATGTGCGCCGGCTAAATGTCTTAATTGGCCTCTATCAAGGCCAATCGATGTAAACAATCCAACCTCAGTGAATCGACCGCCACTGGGTTGGAGAAGTGTCTCTGGGTCTGGGCTAAAGCGATGGGTTTCTTTGGTGGTAGCACTTGAATTTGAGAGAACGTGACAAGGCGACTTAAGGTCGATCGATTATCTTATGACGCTCTGGCTGGGTAAGCGGTGGGTCTGTCAAGATTAGCGCGTTATTTTGCTGTGGTTATAAATACAATAGAGGCAACAAAAAGTGCATCATTTCATCGGACTGGCGCCAAAGTGGTTTGGGTATCAATTTTGGACTGCACTCGCTACAGTAGGGTAACAAAAGCGAGATGTATAAATGGATGACGGTCGCTGTAGCCCGCAATTCGCATTTACTGTTCAAGAGGACAAGCCATAACTTCGTTTAGAAAGATCCGATTTACAGATATCATTCATTAGAGAAACAACCAAGACAGACACCGACGCACGTCAGATGCATCTTTCCGGTGAGCAAAAAATAACAACCCAACCATGCAAAATACTAACAACAATTTCAATCAGCAATTTTACCATAAAGTATCAATTTATCGAGATCACAGGGAGCGTCTATAATAAGCTTGCCGTCGCGTCGCTTTATAGACCCACTCGTGCCGTCTGCCACTGGCAGTTCGCGCTGTCAAAATAATTATCCCAGCCACTTGTGGGGAACATTGAACACGTGTTTTTATTTTATTTTCATTTTTTTTTTTTGTCTACCGCAGATACATACATATACACTGCACAAGCAGATACTATACACGAAATGCCGATTTGCGATTAGCGAGGTATGGCGGCGCGGCGACGGAGCGGAGGCGACTCCTGAATGTTTGGCGATGTCGTTCAAGTAAGCGTTTAACATGGAAAATCATTTATCATCATTTGTACGAGAGTTTTGCGTACTTTTATTTCTCTAATGCCTTTCGTATGGAGGTATGGAGATTCATTAAAATTGAGATGCGATACAATGGGGAGAACGCTTCCCAGTGAAAAGGAAGCAATACTTATCTCTGAATGATGCCTCGTAAATTTAACTACGTTTCAACAAGTCGTTTCGCGATTTGTTTGTACTGAAAGAACCTGTGTTTGGTGGTGATGTAGCTTTTTGCTTTCAATTGCTAAGTATAGAGGTGCAAATATTTGGCAATTCACACTTGTGCGGTTCGGAATTGGTTATGTAATGAGTGCTGGCGAGTTTGATCATTTGCCTAACCGAATATGTATATATTTGATTTGTTTGTATGAACTCTGAAAGGAGATGCATTACTGGACTTGAATTAGGCCTATGCCCAGTTTACTTAGGCAACCTCCACTTGCTTAGAGATCTACACTTATGTCAGATTTTTACTGAAAACAGTCAGCTGGGACAGTTTAGAAAGCGGTCTTGTAGCGCTCTACGGGGCCTAGACATTTTAAGCGACTAAGAAGGCTCTGTTTACCTGGACTATATCGCTGTATGGCTGCGTCCATTTATGGCTTATAGAACCGAGGTTAAAACGCCGATTTTTATCTAAGATACTCAAGGGTTAAAAGCATTAAAGCGTTAAACATCTATAGGCCCTTGTAAACTAGGTATTTATCCCATATAGAAGTTTCTTGTCACCTTGAGAGGAAATTAAATCTGAGCTCTAGGGGAAAAGTAAGCTATTTTCGGTGCCATTCACCTTCAGTTAGCGGGCCCTAGCCTCAAAATGGTTGAGGGAAATATTTGCGCGCAATAGAGGCTAATGTCCCAAATTTATTTATACCATAGATATAATAGGCCTTTTTTATTATGCTCACATGATCTGTATAGATAATTGATTTCCATGGTATACAACAAATGTTGGATCTTGTACTGTTGTTGTAAACCGTTAAAATCAATGATCTATACAGGTCATGTCAGCATAATAAAAAAGGCCTAATGAAGGTTTTTCTGCCGAATTTGACCCTAAAGCTTAGTATCCTGCTCGCGCTAAATTTCTTCGATTCTCCACTCCAAAGATAAATGGTCGCTAAATAATTATATCGTATTTTGGGTTTGCGTTTTTTTTTTATTTACCACGCTAACGTTTTCTGCGGTTTCCTTCGAAAAATCCATAATAATCATAGCACAAACTTTTCCCTGCTTTTTCTTCTGTCAACATTTATCTTCGATTTAATGTACCGGACATTTATTTCGCGAGCTAAGAATTAAGCGAGCGAACAGGATACTACTTTGCTAAACTGCATCGCTAAATTGTATCTAAATTTAGCGCGAGCAGGATACTAAGCATAGGGCTTAAAAGATTCAATAGGGTACAAGAATTTAAGTGGAACATCTATGATTTGTGAAGGAATTTTAGTAATCGGTTTCGACATCAGATAAATAGAAGTGGGGAACATTTTTCTTATCACAAGATTTTACTTCCTGACAAGGTGCAGCGAGAACAAAAACCTGTGGTCGAATCGCCATTTCCGTGAACGAGCTATAATTTTACGGAATTAAATTGATTTTGCAAATTCCATCGTTCGTTCACGGACGATTTGACCCCTGGACACGAAGGGTTATTCGAAGTGTATTCTTAAAAAGTATTAGACCAGTTTAATATATATATTTTCGACCTCCTCTCCCGCAAGTTCTTAGCCGATACATTACTAAGCTTTCAAATATGTTTGGTTTCAATATATAAATTTTGGAAATTTATCAATTCCAAAAACAAAAGTGATGGTTTTCCAGCCTCACTCTCTTTTGAGGGACAGCTTGCTGATTCTTCCCATACTATATGTAATAGCTTTGCACGTTTTTTTTCCAATCAGTTTATTCAAACCATGACTCGTTGATTGATGAGCAAATTGCTTGATGGTTCCTATACTACTCTTTTTAATAATATGGAATTTTCTGAAGACAATGTTTTTAAAACTTTAGCGTCTTCGGATTCTAGCCTTAACCCTGGTCCAGATGGAGTTCCTTCTATGTTTCTCAAAAACTGTGCGTTTCCTTTTCATACAATTTTATGCCATATCTTTAATTTATCTTTACGTACTAGCACATTCCCATCTGTTTGGGAAACTTTTTTTATAGTTCCCATTTTTAAGTCTGGTAGGAGAAATAAAGTTGAAAACTATAGAGGTATATGCAAGCAATCTTCTATTCCAAAATTGTTTGACTCCCTAGTTACCGAAAGATTAAATTTTTACTGTAATTCCCTTGTTTGTAATAATCAGTATGGCTTTGTTAAAAAGAGGTCAACTGTTACCAACCTTTTAGTATTCACGAATTTCGTTATTTCTGAAATTAGTAAAGGTAACCAGGTTGATGTCATCTATACTGATTTTAGCAAAGCTTTTGATCGAGTTAACCATAAATTTTTGCTATAAGGCTGGGTTTTTCAGTCTTCTTTTTGAATTGGCTTTCCTTCTTTTCTGTATAGACTTCTGTTTAAGTTTCATTTCATACTAGTTTATATTTCAACCGTGTGACCAATATAATTGTCAGGTCGCACGGATCTATATCAATTAATACTTTTTTTTAATGCATTTTTCTGTAAGAGTCCAAGCGTGTGACCAGACGAGACATTGGCAGTTCTCGCTTCTCGGGTTCAGTAAAAAATCGCCATCAAACCTATATTCTCACGCCTGGAGTCATCTTTCACCTCTAAAATAATTTCAATGTTCTTTCAATAAAGTACAGTCGTGCAGTTACTTTCAACGCGTTCAGTTCGGTTCCTTCATTTTTCAACGTCAAGTTTCGTGGTCATATTTCGAAAAATATATCGGTCCCCTCTGGCGTCCCCCAAGGAAGCCATATTGGACCACTACTCTTTATATTATTTGTAACTGACATTTTGAATGCCTTTTGTTGATGTTTGCGGATGACTTTAAGATTTATATGCTGGGAAATTATAATCGTCCTTTCCACCTGTTAAATTCACATCTTCAGAAATTTCATCTGTGGTGCTCTAAAAGCAGTCTCTCTTTAAAAATTTCTAAATGTTCTGTCATAACTTTTACTCACTGTAAATCCCCTGTCATGTATACATATTCCTTTGATGGTATAGTTTAAGATTTGGGAGTCTTTTTAGATACCAAACTATCAATTGCATATCATGTTGAGTCCATCACAAACAAGGCAAACAGAACATGGGGAATGTTAAGGCGATATGCTTGTGAATTTTCGGATGTTTATGTTCTCAAGGCCTTGTATGTTGCTTTTGTCTATACTAGAATATGTCTCTATTGTGTGGTGTTGATATTACAGAGTTCATATAACTAGAATTGAATCTATACAAAAAAAATTTTAAGGTTCGCTCTTAGAGGACTTCCCTGGCTCGATCTTAGAAACTTACCCCCTTATTTATCAAGGTTAAAATTAATTAAATTAGAATCATAGGAGGTTAGGAGAACAGTGGCCACAGTGGTATTTATTCTTAGGGTTCTATAGGAGAAATTAATTTAACAGACATCCTAAGTATTCTCAATATTAACGTACCTTCATTCGACCTACGTAACTCTCGATTTTTTAATGTAGGACACTCTCGTACAAAATACGGTCTTTCTTCCTCAAACAATGGTTGAATGTCAGCATATAATGCAAATGTCGTTTTAATTGATTTTAATTTAAAAGTTTACTCAATAAAAAGAAAATTACTTGAGAATGTACAGTCATAGTTGTTTACTATACGTTTACTTTGTATTATATTTTTTTTTTTGTAACTTTAAATACTAATATTGTGGCCTTATGTCTATGAAAGATTTCTGTTCTTTGGTGACAAACAAATAAATAAATAAATAAATATTATCTTCAGTTCTGCGCAACTTTCTTAGATGTAGCGGACATAACAGTCATTAAATATATTCTTACTAATAAAAAATTAGATAAAAAATTACAAATAAAATAAAGGAGGAAAAATCGGGCTGAAAGTATGCAAGCATTTGCGTTAGCCCGGCAATCAAATGTCAGATCTTTTAATTAACTTTTATTAATTTGTAGCCAATTCGTTGAAAGGTCGGCTTAAAGTCGCAAAGTTATTCAATATACATTCTGGAAGGGACGCCTTACAAAAGACCCTGACAATCGTTTTCGAAAGAAGCAGTAGACTTAGACTTGTGAAAATTTTGGGGAAATGCTATCCTAATCGTGGGCGAAGGACTGGCCGACCGACTACCTCTCTTTGATGCTGTTCAGATTTTGCTTCGTCGCATTTTTAGTGACGTGAGGAGTATACGTTCCTGAATAATGCGTTTTGGGCCAACTTTGTTTAACAAAAATAATACGTTGAATCTTGTAAGCTCATGACCATGTTCTGTAAGGTTTGGAAATATTTTAACATAAAGCTATTAGTGCGATGAAAAGCCTTAAAAGCTCAGGCACATAATTGTAATTGTTTTACATTTTCCACTGTAATGATAATCCATTTGTCCTCTGTTAGAAATCCTCTGAAATAACTTGAATGTTATTAGGCCCAGGAGGCTGAAATATGAAACAGGTGGACAGGGACATAAGTCTACGAAATAGGTGTAGGAATATATTTTTGAACTAATTTTATAACCAAGAGTACCTTTTAAAGGCTTTCAGCTCTCACCTCACAGGAAATTTTGTAAATGGGGTGGCTTCAATTTGAAATATTTGCTCCTATTGTGGAGTAGACGCGTTTGTGAATTCTACTCCTTAGCTAAGCCAAGTGTTTGGGTAGTTGGAAAATAATAACAATAAAAATTTCACAGAATGAATGAATTTTGGTGCACAAAATAAACGAGTGTTCGGTATCATTGGATCTTATTTAAAAATTTTAATAAAAACACAAAAAGCGACTTTGTAAAGCGAGCGAATTTTTGTCGAAATAAAGGTGAAAAGTTTAGAAGTATTTATTTGTTTGTCCCATACACTCAGAGAAAAAATGCTAACTAAAATGTAATATGTTCTATTTGATTTTACGTTAAATAAACTTTAATAAAGAATATTCCTTTTCACGTTAAAACATATTTGATTTAAATACGCAATGTAATTTTAAATTAAGTCAACGTAGATTCAAAGTGAAACGTTTTCACTTTTACATTTAAACATTATTCCACGTCAAATCAAGGTGGTTAGACCAAATTAAAAATAAAGGCATTAAACCCTTTGAATTTATGTTATGCCACTTTGATTTAAAAAATTTCGTAGTCGATGCTAAATCATTCCGAAAAATATTTAAATCAAAGTGGTTTTCTTTGATTTTACGTTGTTTTTTCTCTGGGTGTAGATGGCGCTACGTGATTCACAGCAGCAATTGTGTGTAAGTTATCCCCATTTAACACCACAACTAACCAATAGCAGTGAGATTATAAACATTTTTTTTATGTTAAAAAATACACAGCTATCCAAAAATTTAATAAAAAAAAAAAACATTTGGCAACGTCTTCGGATACCAACGTCACCAAGAATTTTTGCCTCGAAATGAGGTTTGTTAGAGCCAATGGGTACCAGAAATCATTTTTAAATATCAAATAAAGTCTTTTAAAATTATTCAAAAACAATACACATACCTAATAAGTTTTAATGCGTTTTATTTAAATTTATAGAAATCACAAATTTCCAAACCATTATTAATCGGTACGTATATTCTCAATAAATAAAGCTTGCCATTCAATTGACAACCCTAATTGCAAAGCAATTCAATAAACCTTTCCAGCTAATTCTTAAATAAATTGCTTCTCAACAAATTGTGACAGTTGTTATCAATTATCCGAAACGCTGACAACATACAAACTCCAGTGGTACTCTACAAGACAATTATCATACACTCATACTGTACTTATAAAGTGTAAATATAATAATTACTACTCACACTGTGTGGTTTTTTGTGATTAATCAGGCGCTGATCTGTTTTCCGCACCATCACAACTCTCGACAACGATCCGCAGTCATGTGATGAGCTGACCGCAGGTATTCTCGACACATCCATCAGTACTGGTCGCGTTGGTCTGGAAAAAATAAATAAATAAATAAACAAACGATACAGAAAAAAAAAAATCTTTAATATAAATAAAATGTTAAATACAATTACAGACACAAAGCCATGTCTGTTGCCGTTCACCGGGAAATCCAATGCGGCAAGAAAATGCCTTTATGTAATTAACGCTTCCATTGAGGTGGCTTCGGGTTAAGTCGTATAACCGTGGTTGATTTAGTTTTTTTTCTGTTTCTGCAATTGCCACGCTATGCTCCGTCGAGATGTTAAGGTTCAAACGGATGAGATGCGCAAAGTGGATAAACACGAAATGCATGAATTATTAATTATACTTTTGTTTCCTTTCGCTTGTGTTTGGGGTATTATATTGGGAATAACGGCTTTATAATAGTGGATTTGCGAGATAGATATAATGATGGTTTAGAATTTGCGGGTGGTTGGGAAACGGCCTTATAATTTAATAGAATGTCGGACAGTTTCGGATGAGAAGCTGCAATGGGTGTATAATGAATTATTTTCATAGAAAAGGTGTTTGCCATTTAAGTTTCCTTAAAAGTGTCGATTTCAACTAAGTATTGAAAAGATTGGGATTTTTGAGAGTTTTTGCAGGAAAACCTTTAACATTCCATCAAAATTGTCTACGACAGCCTATAAAAACAGCCAATACAGCTTGTATTGCCAAAGCTAAAGATCCAGTAAATTCGAAGTAAAAATTATGCAGCCGGCTTAACTTTCCTTCGCAAATTGTGACGTTTGTGTAGAATTTAAAACTTTAGATGGCTTCGACTAGAATCTACTCTAACTTGAAGACAACGAGTAGTGGCTACTGAAAGAGACTGTAACTTTCTTGTCAATCGGAAATGTACTAAAAAAAGGAACAGCGGCGGTTGAAATACCCCCGGAGTTTTTTTTTTAAATTACCCTTTCTTAAAAAAATGTTCTACGCTAATTTATTGAGACGGAAGATATTGGTAAAAAAGAATGAAGACATCGGATGATCTAAGACTCAAATTTATGTGAATACATTTTTCCCCATGCATTTACCGTGGAGAATGATTTGTTTCCCTTCTTTTTTCACGAGGCAGCATTTTCACATACAAAGAAAAAATCTAATTTCCCACGCGGTATTAACACTTTTTGCGGAAGTTTGGAAAATAAAAGCGATTTACTGACAAAATTATTGTGGAACGCAGAATAATTATTTCACAAGTGGGATATTTATTTATTTATCGCTAGCATTAAAAAAAAAATATTTCGGGACTTTTCGGATTTTGTTGCTAGGTTTTAAAAAATGGTTTCCATCTTGTAAAATGTCTAAGAATCATTTAGTTGTCTCTGACAGAATCTGAAATCTTTTATCTGAAAGGGAAAATCTGTAATGTCCAGCCTTTTTCAAAAAGGCCTGCACTGCTTTCTTATTTATCCCGTTGTCCACCCCGGACTGTAAGCGCCATCAAAAGTAAGTTAAGAATGCTTGAGTGTGAAAGCCGCAAATGGAATTCATACTGCAGAAGTTTTCGAAGCAAATAAGAACGATTGAAGATATGGTTCTGTAAAAAGTGTTTCATTTTTAGAGTGAAATGAAGAAAAACAAAAAAAAAAAACAAAAACGAAAACGTCAATGCTTTTATGCAAACGAATATTATTTTCGTTTTCGAGGCAAAACTTTCGATCAAGCGAAAACGATTTAACGTTTTCATGTCACGGAATCCTACTCCAGGAGGCAGATAACAATAATCATTTGGACGATATCGTTTTTGAAATTTTAACAACTAAAATAAGTTAAATTCTGGCGAAATTTTTTGACTATCGTCAGCTTTCATCACATTTGTGAAAAATAAACTGTATTGAACTCTCAAAATCGTAATTTTTGCACTTAGTTGTTAGTTTTGGAGGTATATCGTTTGAAAACGTAAGGAATGACTGTCCAGTACTTTTTGCTTCCGACTAAAATTGGACTAACTATTTTTACAATTAGCTCGTTGATTTGGATACAAATAACAGAAAGAAAAAATATTACTGTAGGGTTTCCTTTCTTTGGGAATAAGTTTGTTTTAAAGACTCGAAACGAAAAGGTACCTCCTAAAGTGTTTTTGAATTCCAACCACGAATATCTCAAATATTTATTAACTTTGTTCTGCGAGAAGTGTTGTCGAGTATTGGTTTATTTTGGAATTCAAGTACCTTGATTACTTACTTACTAAGGTTTCGCTATAGTTCGGGTGCTTTAAATTGGCGGATTACCACAGTAACCAACGATTTGAAAGTAAAATCTTGAATGAGTAGCTGCGCAGTTAGGTTAGGTTAGGTAGAGTTGGGTTGTGAGATCGTCACAAAAGGCCAGGCACCAAGACGGGCCCATCGCCATCCCCAGCTGCGCAGTTAGTTTAGTTTTTGTTTCCTGGAGGTTCTCTAGGACGATGTCATTTACTTGTAACATACCAAGGCATCTAAAAGTAAGCAAGAAAAAGGTCGAATCTAAATAAAACTTCGCATTTTTCACCCATCGAATGGGAGCTGCATATGGACGCATTTGCGGACAATGTTCAAGTATAAAAGAGTGAGTTTCTTTCTGCTTCCCAAAAACTCTGAGACTTAGTTGATGATCGATTTTCAAGGTCCTTAGCACGATTATTTGTGTGCCCACTACTGAATTTGGGACAGTGACTCGGGCTCAACGCGCATTTCTACTCCATTTCTACTTCAATAGCTCGAAACCGTCTCGATGCTGATCTCGAAAAAATGTTTCATTTCCTGGAACCCTGCCTAAGGCATTCCATTTCGTTCGTGACAAAACCAACATTTCCACAATATTTTCCCCAGAAACACTAACCAGCACTTGCAGCACATTCAAGTCGGCTAGATGTAGATATAATGTAGACCACAATGAAACCCCTTGCCCACCAGAAAGACAGCAGCTCCGCAAAACAAAATATTTTCTCTGTAAGGCACGTGACTTTGTTCTGCCTCTCAGCGTTCACAGAAATACAAGATTACAGCTAATTCTGTACTTGGTCAATGTCAGTGAAGACGAAGAGCAATTATCGCACCATAAGCGGAGATATGCGACATCTTTTCCACGAAATCTTCATATGGCGGCCGTGATGGACACTTCATAGAGCAACATAAGTTTTTGACAAAAAAAAAATCTGTCTCCCTAATTAAAAACCCATTTTTCTAATTCTAAATCCGTCTCTCAAACATCCACCGCAAAGCGTGCTAAGCAGATCCGACTTCCTTATTCCCAGCCGCCACACAGCTTCATTGCTTCCTTTGATGTCGGACCAAATAGTCGCCCTCCATTTGATTTTGCTGATACCATCAACCATGTTGCAAAAAAAAAAGTATCTCCGCCCAAAGAGCATGCCTACACATATCCTCAATCATCAGCCATCGTCACAATTATGATCATGTTGATGAGTTTATGCGATAGGCCTGTTGACATAAGTGAGTGTACCCTCCCAGAGCTTCATCATCCCACCCATGACAAACGCTGTCCATCAACATCAAAATCGGCAAACTCACCAGATATATAGATGCGCACGTAAACCAAGTACAACTAACCAGCAGAATAACATCTTCTTCCTGCCAACGCGGCTCTTCTTCGTTTCGCTCGGCTAAATTGACAGCTCATTTATCATTTCTGGATCTATGTGCAGTCGGGTGCTAGCTAGCTATCGCTGGACCATTTGCCAATTTGCCAAAGCGCACATTGACAGGCAGATAGAGTCTGAGAGAATATACGGCGTCCCTTGTACGCATTAGGCAATTAAGAATTGCAGATGCATGCATATGGAGACGTGCACTTCATTGGCCTGCCAATTTGAGACATGTGTCTTCGGGAGTTAAGGAAAGCCCTACCGTTTGGCACATTCCACAATCTGTGTGTGTTTTGTCAGCATATACTCGAACACACAGGGAACAAATTTCAAAGGTGAAATTTTAATGCGAATTCCAAGCGAATCAAGTAGTTTTGGTTTCTTTGAAGGCAGGCGGGTTGCATTTTGTTTCTGCGTTGGAACAGTGGGCTCATGGGGGTTGGGAAGTGGTCGATGATTTTTTTTCGAATTTAATTGCAACATGAATGTAGAAAAAGTGAGGAGGTTTGAGATGACAGAATACATTTTCCCGATATGACAGAAGCATCAAAGATATGACGTTTAAGGAGTTTTCAACATTTGTTGCCGAAAATTACCTGTGATCAAATTGCGGAACAAAAGTCAAACTTAAGGTATTTCTTCCTTAGACTTCAGCGAAATTCTGCAATAACTCATTTTCAAACTGGCAAGTCATTTAACGAGCTCGGGAGATCTTTTAATACGTCAAAAAAACAAAAAATCAATCGCAACACGAAAAACAAGTTTAATGCTATTTTTAAGCATTTGGAACAAGTTTGGACCAAAAATACAGCCCTGCGGCATACCACAGTTTTCAAGAATTTGGAACAAGTTTGGACCAAAAATACAGCCCTGCGCCATACCACAGTTTTTCAGAATTTGGAACAAGTTTGGACCAAAAATACAGCCCTGTGGCATACCACAAGAAAAAAATCTAAAATGTGGTGATCTGCTTAAAATTTGTTTGATCGAGGTACATTTTAACACGGAAATATACAGAGATCCCTATCGGTGTTAAGACTGTAGCATATGTTGCTTCCCCGATTTTATTGACAACTATTCATGTGTTCCTTCCCGCGAACGTCTGACAAATATCCGAGAGTAAAACTGTCATGAAAAAGCTTCTCAATTAGCCGTTTGGACTTGGCACAAAATTGAAGATCCCTTCCATTCGTCCCAAAAATGAAAAATACACATAAAACGTTTGGTTGTGAGAAGCTAAGCCTAGAGTTCCAACGGACCTATTGTGCCAGTTATTTTTTTTGTATATTTTTTATCGATTTGACTGTGTTATAACCTAGAACTCGTCTTTTGATCTAAGTCTGATCGGAATGAGGTACTCCGCTGCGGAGATTTCCACTTAGAGTAGGTTTTCCTCTTTACGCAGAAATAAACAGACAGAAAAAATGGCCGACCGGGCATCGCTCCAGCCTAAAATGATTAAAAATTTGAATTGTCATCATCTAGGAGAGGATTTCGACTATTTTAGACGTTGCTGGAAGTACATATACACAGAATCGCAGTACCTTAACTGATCAAACTATACTCGTATATGTCAGCTAGATGGGCAATTTTTGTTTCATGTCAGAGTCATATAACCCACCACATTCCTTGGGCGATCTCATTGCGAAACATTTTGGAATGATTTTCAATTTCAACTCATTAAGTTGCACAATCGCTGATTTTATAGCTTCAAATAAATATTTCGGCTGACGTTGCTGTCATTTATCTGCGCCAATCAATTGTCATAAAACATCGACAGCTTTGAGCCGAAAACGCCTGCTGGATTTTACTACCTTGTTCGTAGCTCGTAAAACAAAACGCCATTCAAGGCAAAACACCAATAAATCATCCCGTCCCTTTCATTAGTTTTTTTTATTTTTTTTTTCGGGCATTTTTATAGCCCCCTAACCCCACTGTGCACAGAGCCATCTTCAGCCAACAAGATAATCATCAACAAATGACACAAGCCACCGTTGATGGTGCTGAAATGAAAATGTTGACGGATGCATGTGGAGCGTTGACGACGCGCGGTATGCGGCAGTGCCAGCGGCAGCGGCAGTGCCAGCGGCATCCAAACCTGTAGACAGAATAATTTCACATTCGAAATGTGGTGACTTATGGCACGTGCAGCGCACCATGTCATTGTTTCCACTCTCTCATCTCATTACTTGTATTTATAGTTTCGAAAGTGAATGCACAACAAGATGCATGGAATGGGGAGGCATATTTACCCCAGCCCCGTCTAGTCAGCCATTTGATGATGCGTGTACTATTCAGTTATGTTTGGATCATTTCCCGATATGACATTTTGGAATGTGCCCGAACATTTCTTCATTAACAAGACGACAGGGACTATGCAGACGCTGATAATGATGATGATCACCGCGACGACGACGACGAGGACGATGACGGCGGCGGCGATGTCGACATGTCACAGCAGCTCCATTCTGTGCTCATGTGCAATGAACTGGGGAATTCTCCGTCTCGGCTGGAGAAAAAGAACTTGTCAGTGTCACGTTTTGTTAGAGTGATTAGTGAATATAGCGACACTGGATACGACGAGGGCCTAATGTCTTTGATTTTTCACACGTGATAATGATATGCGATCGTGTCGCTAAATTGATGTGTACGGATGATGCAATCGATATGAATAAATCGGATACATGATTTTGGAGGGAAACTCAGTTCCTAATACGACATGTTGGAAAATCAAAACAGAAATTTCGAATGCAGTTCAAGTGCCAATCAAAAACTATTAGTAACACTCTCGACGGTGTGGTGAATGCAAAGTAGGATAACAAAAAAAATATGAGCTGCGATTTATGACAAGGTGCTCGCTGACAGTAATGGGTACGCAGTACAGGGTTAGTAGTAGCAGGTGTTGACTGTTTTCGTTGACAGAGCCCTCGAAACGGCTTTATGTCGTTCTCGAGGTGTTTAATCCAAGCACGTTTAATCGGACAATGCCAATGGACTGTAGGTCTGTGTGGAAGGCATTAGCATTTGATTGACACGTGAAAGTTAATTGCGCGCCGTGAGTTAGTGATTTATAGGGGTTCTTGGGGTGGAACTTGGCCGGGAAGGTGAAGCTACTTATGTAGATTTTGCTAATAAAATGTGGTGAGTCCATGGCATCAGTGGAATGGGGCGTTCGTCATCTACTTCTAGACCTGGTATGAGGTGGTTGGTTCACCTCCGATTGTCCCTGATGATGCAGCAGAAGAACGAGAGTTATGAACGTTTTTGTTGAATATGTTCCTTAAACATTGAAAACGATGGCGATGGTGAAAATTGTTGGCTAGTCATTGTTGGCTGATGTCAAGTGGCATGTGTTACACCAAAAAGGTCAAAACAAGCTTTTCCCGCCACACTTTCTTGCGACTTTGGCGGAAAAATTTCGTAGAAAGTTCGCCAAACCCCCCACTCAAGGTATGAAGAAAAGCACCAGATAAATGACCCTCCATGGACGACTATTTTCGATTTCGATGTTTGCCTTCAAGTCGCATGTTTAAGTATGCTGTTTGGACTTGAAAATAATCCCCAAAAAGAGGGCGTGGTCAGGATCTGTCCACTGTCAAAATATGAATACAAATTTAGTGACAATATTTGGTCTTCTTTTCCAAACAAAAGGATAGAGATTTAAGATTGTTCGTCAAATTTAGAAAGATATGATTAGACAGGTTGGTATACCTGTTTCATTTGAGACCCAAAGCTCTAAATTTTGGTTTGAGGGAATTTTGTTAGTTTTAGGCAGGTATACTCTGATTTTTCTTAAGGCACATAGCTTTAAAATAAAATTTGACACATACAAGTCGTAGTTTTTGCAATAAACGTCTATAGGAGCCACAGCTGGGTGGAATAGAACGCAATACTGGACCAAGTATCACAAGTCTAAGCTCATTGTGAGATGGCAAACTAATTTGAGCAGGAAATAGCTTTCAACTGTTTCAAATTGCCTGTCGCTAGAAAAAGTGTGCCAGTTCTTAAAATAAATCTTGCGAAAGTAACGTCGTTTATAACATTTAAGTACGATTGTGGTGGGCTTTTTATAAATTACACGGAGATTAAAATAAAATCACATTTGGACATGTACCAACTCCTAGTTAAATACTGTCGAGTCCGTTATGCATTACCTTTGAGCTGGCATATATTTAAATTACCGTCGTTGAGCGGACACTTAACAACCTGCTTATAAGTTATCGAAGATTGGTGCAGGTAAAGGTGGAGGCAGTGCACCCAACTCTTCCTTCAGAAGCCCGGGGGTATGCAACGTTTTTTTTTATTTCATGTTAAAATTTCTCTAAGTCAAACTTGACAACTTTTATCGAAACAATTTTTTGTAAAAGACTCTCAAGCATATCCTACTAGGAAAATCATCACTTTCGGGTAAGACATGCGCCCTACACATAAAGTGCCCTGTGACACGTCCCCTCCCAGAAAACTTAGGACTCGTTAGTAAATTTTAGTACTGCCTTTGATGAATAATAATGCGCAAGTCCAGTACGGGCCAAAAACAAAGCTTGCTATTCATTTGGAAAATCAAAAGTAAAGTTCTACAGTCGGACTCTCAGGAAAGCAAAGAGATTCTAAAATCTAGGGCAGTCTACATATTAAAAAAAAAAAAAAGAAGTCCATCAACGCGATGGCTTTTCAACTCACATTTTTCCTGTGTTGCTGCTGACCTTTCAAGAAGCACAACTTCAAATTTATGAACTCTTAAAAATTACATACTCCATTCAAACACACTTTGAACCAGTCGCAACGGTAAACCAAATTAGTTTTGAATTCAAATTGCCCATTAATAACAAACGGAGTACGGTTATCCCAAATGTTATAACGGACGCCCATTTCAGCCGGACAGATTTATGAACAAATTCCAGTGATGTCTTCCACACTTTCATTAAATTTGAAATTTTCTACGATAATAATGAAGATTTACAACGACTCAAATGTAACTGCAATAAATACAATTTAACCGCAATATTCATAAATCAAATGATTAATCATACATGCGTGCGTCTGCGTATATACTGCACTTGCAGGCAAACAGTATGGGTTCAGTTTTTAATTAAAATCTCTGGTGGTTTTCATATTTCCAACAAAATACTGATGATCATCATGCTGATCGTTCTGGCAGAAGTGTTCCCCCTTTGTCTCAGCGCGCATATTTCAGCAGAGACGCACTCGAATCGAGACGCGCATCTCGTGTAATATTGTAGATACAAATTAAGGGCGACAGATACTCGCAGACTCATTTCTTTTGCTTTCATTGACTGACTGGCTCTATACGCCGCCGAATGCTGAATGAATAATGTGCATCTAATTCAGGCTAAGACTTCAATTATTTATGGTCTAATTATGTATATCACAAGTGGAGGGCGATACGTTTATACGCCCAGACATCTTCATGCGAGAAAAGCCGAAAACAAATAAATAAATAACGAAATGATTTACCCGAACACTTCCTCGTACAGCATCTCCTGCTCGTCAGTCGGATGCGATGTTTGATTGTTGTTCCGATTGGGCCTGAACGTAAACATGGCGTGTTATCTTTTCACAATATCTGCTCGAATCCGGTTGTTGGTTTGTTTCTTTTAGATGGAACTGCTTCGGATGTTGCAACACGACGGATTTTGTGTAGATCTTTTGCAATTTTGGACTTTTATCGTAATAAACATTCCGGGAAGTCAAATAAATTAGACAATTTAGTGCTGTGATTCTTCGTCTGGCACTGAACTGAAAGTAACTGCGCGTGGAGAATAGGAATACTCGTACATGAGAACAGCATTAGATGCGTGCAATTTGATAAAAGTCTGTCAACACTATAAGTGGTGTACAAATTAAGTGATTTTTTATATCAGGCGAGGTGATAACAGTCGAGTCATTTGACAGCAGTGTTGTTCTCCACATGAAACTGAGACCGAAGTTCCTATGTATCTTTGATCTTGTTGCTGAAATGACATGTGGACCTCGGAACAGATACCACGCGGAAGGTTGCATAGGACAAACATACTTTTGTAAAAAAATAGGGAAAAATGAATTAACTCTTAAACTGGTTTTTTTTTTAGACAATTTAAGGATAATTTTCTTTTTTTTTGCTAAACTAATTTTTTAATTTATAAGCAACATTTTAATACCAAGATTCACGTCAACCATTTAGTTTAAGTGGAAAAAAAAACAAAAATGTGTGTGATGTATGGCTATAACTGGGGCCCAAAGCCCAAGTTTGCGAGACACTAAATGAATGTATGGGGAACCTCAAACTAGTTTTAATCTATAACCTGAGTAGCTACGTATAAAGTTGTTTTCCTGGGTTCAATATACAGTACTCCCCGTATATAAAGAACCCTCTTAGCCGAAACAAATTTTTTAGTGTTGGGATTCACAAACGCCATCCTATACAAGGGTCCCCGCTTAGTGGGAATTTAATGGAAAACCCGGCAGCACTATAATTTCATACTGTATTACTGTAGTAATACTACAGCTTAAAATTAAAAATAATAACCAAAGCAATACAGCTTTTGCAACAAAAATGCAGAATCCAATTTGGCACTCTTCAAACCGGTTGCCGTCAAGTGGGAAGAACTCGAGAAAAAAGAGGTATCAAATATTTCCCGTCTACTTTTTTATATGCAGCACATATTCAGTGTGAACTACATAATTTTATATAATATTCATGGTGTAAAATACACTTGCCGATTGCTAATGTGATTGAATATTAAATGGCAATCTTTCAAAGATGCACAAAACTTGTCGATTAGTAATCGAAAACATAGAACTTTCCAGAGCAGTATTCAAGGCGGTGAGAAAATATATGCTGATATTTTTTGATTTGATCGCATTTAATTTGATTTCGTATCACATTTAATTTGATTTCGTATTTCAGCTTCTGGATGACAGAATGCTACAGAAAGTTGATTGATTGTTTAACATATTTTTGGAAGAGTTGCTTTGTTGTTTTTTGCGAATTGATTATGAACTACCAGTTAAAGGTAATAAAGTCAGGAACAAAATACATTTAGGTGGGAACGCTGACAAATTGTCGGCGTGGCGATAAACGACATAGCCTATAATGTTTTCTGAATCTTAAGAAACATTTAAAAAAAGTTACATCGAAGTCTTTCAAGTAGTTTTCACGCCATTGGTTAACATAGATAGAAAGCAGTGCATGTCCGAAAGCAAAAGTGTTGTCGAATATAGAATTTGGTAAGATACATGAACTGCCTATACCTGTAGCAAGTATTCAACATGAGTGATTATCATCTTAACCGACTATTGCTGGTTTCAAACAAACATTTGTTACGCCTTGGCGACAGGAATCAAATGACCTAAGTCGACGCAATGGATTTTTTAAGAACTCCCTGGGAAGTCCTAGTCCGACTGGAGGTGACCAAATGAGAGTTGATCACTTTGCACGAGCAAAAAAGTCGAGTAAGATAAATGAGACACATTTTAGGTAAGGGATTAGTGACGAAATTCCCACCAAATATAAAAAAATGCAGCAAATAGAAATCGGGGTTCTAAAGACCTATAATAATATGTATCTTATGACATGCCTTCCACTGGCGTGTAGCCTTCTTCGTAATGATTTCAGATAGCTTTTGAATAGGTCCCTCTAATTTTGAAAAAATATTCAAACTTTTACAAATAAAAGGCATCTTTTGCCAAACTAAGATCGTCTCGGAGTCTTGTAAAAAGAGCCGAAAAGAGTCGTAGAACTGAAGGCTTCTTTCAAAATAGGGTAGCAACAAAACCACACTACACTCAAAAAATAGTATCTTCATGTTCAAATTGGAAGACCCCAAACTAAAGCTTGAGATTTTTTTTTCCAGGAAACCACAGGATCACCACAGGTTTCAAACCATTATTCTTACGATTGATTGCGATAAGTGACGCTGAATGCGACTTGCATCGGTTTTGGAAACTGATGAAGCTGTCAAATGTTCTATTGGATTCTTCGATTGGTACTAACGGGACACGTAACGCAAGATTTACCAAATACAGTCAAATTTGGAAGGTATAACCATGGCTTCTTGGTTTTTGAACCATGTATTGACACCCTCATCAGTAATTTGCGACCGACCAGTCTAATCTTCTTGCTGCAAAGACTGGTGGAGCTGAACAAATTTGGTCTTCAAAATCGCGCCCTCTATGAGGCGTAACATACCTTAGAGCGCGGTAAATCCTGCGACACTGTTCGAAAACAGAAATTAACAAAACTTAATGAAGACTTGTATGAAGCTGTTCAGAAAACAGTGAAGAAACTAAGTCCATGAATACGGGAAAGTTTAAAATACTGCAGCAGTCTACTTTGACGTAGATATTTGGGTTCCCGAGAAAACCCAAATTCCAACTTAAGGCGCCACCTCTCTCGCGAACGTCTGACAAAACATCCGACAGTATAACTGTCATGAATGAGCTTCTCAATTGGCCGTTTGGACTCGGCATAAACTTGTAGATTCGTCCCAAAAATAAAAAACTCGCACCAGACGAATGGCTGTGAGAAGCTAGACCAGGGGTCCCTACGGACCTGTTGCGCCAATTATTATTTTTTTTTTATAATATGTAGGCAAGTAAGGCAAAAGCGCTCCCTGTTTTTTGACAGAATACCAGAGTGCCTTTGAAAAAGGACGGTGCTTTCCGATTATAAGACGACTATGCTCCTGTGTTTCGTTTTTTTTCCATTTGTTTTCTTTATGAAGTAAGCAAAAGCCTTTTGGGTCTCTTTTGACAAAGAAAAAGTTGTCGATGCTGCTGGAAGAAATTCTCTTCGGATCTATCTAAACCCCAGACCCCAGGTGCGAAACGATGTTTTGATATTTTTATCATGCGCTGTTTCGAAACTGGTTTAAGCTCTAAAAATGTCTTCCCATCATAAGCCAAGTGAAGAGCATCCAAGTTCGACATGTAAATATCTACCTGTCAAACTATTTATTAACATTACTGGGCGAAGTTCTGTCACCACCCCAACAGATTTTCAAATTCAATACGTCCTCATCGTAGCCAGTCTTTGCTGATGTCAAACATCGAAATTGCAATTTAAAGCCTCAACAAAAATATGAAGCCACCCCGAAGGCACACGCCAGAAGCTTCTCGAGTGACTTACTATAAGGTCACCCACCTGATTTCTCCGCTCTCGATTTTCAATCTCCACTTTTCCTCCTGGCCTTGAATGGCCCCCAAGCCCCAACCCCTTAAACTAGTTATTGCCTAACTCGCTGCCATTTCTCAAGCCCCAGTCCGGCGATTGAATTTAAAATGTTTACCGTGCATAATGAACGCCAGTTCAAATTACAATGCAAAAAAAAACACACACACAACACCTTTCAACTGAAATTTGATTTCCCACAGCTCGTCGCGCAGATACTCGCGCTATATACACATAGCCTGTCGAAACTGCTAACAAGCTAGACTCTCACGTAACCCGCAACAGAACTAATGAATGATTCAACAGTTTGTGCCCCAGCCAGCAGCTGGATTATCATAAAAATGTATTTTTTGGACAGTTCCCCTTGGACTGCGTTAGATTTCGCAAGTTGACCCACATCCTCTATAATGGCTGACAATCCGTTTCCCGCTTAACTGTCAGCGATAAAAATATAAGTCTCAAGAGCGTCGACGATGTTCCCTGAATTTGAATGCACATTCGGTGCTTTTCGGGGGAACCCGACTCACCGTTGGTGACTGCGGTTCATTGGACGCCCCGAGTCGGGAAACATGAACCAGACACAGATGACTAATTTTTCACTTTGCACGACCATGCCACGCGATATGGTATCTCACGTGTGGTGGTGTATCTGCTGGCGGCGAGTGCATCGAATGCGATAAAGTCTCTGTGACTCTTTTTTTCTTCAATTGGCGCGCTTCCTTCAATTGGACATGGACTCCCACTATACACGGAAGGGGAACGGACGACACGAACGAGGCTTCGGGTGTATAAATCAATTATGGAGTGTTCCATGGGGAATGGAGTCTACACGACGCATTTGGCGTCATAAAGAACTTATGCTCTCTGACTGATTGAAGAACATGTCGTGTGTTGGGCTTGGACACAAAGGAAATCAAATTGCAAAGAAAATCACGACGCAGGATGTGTATGTATATATGCAGACGATAATTGTATTGATGTTGCATGAAGATGCAATTAAAGAGTGCCATTCCTTTTGTTAGGCCAACGGATACATAAAGTTGAATTATAAGTCATAAAAAAGTTATAAAAAAATTCAAAGAAGGATCTGAGGATGCAATAATTGTCCAGGCATTCCAACACACGTGTCGAGTATGAACTGCTTCAAAGCCAATCGAGTTCGAAAGTTGCAAAGTAGCTCGACGTTCTGAACGCAGTGTGTTTGAGTGTGTGTGGCAATGTAGCAGGTCACGAATGACTAGTTTTGGGGCAGGTCTAGCTAGAGATAGACACGCTGTCGCAAACGTAAATTACGTAAGTGTGATAATCAGAGTGCTCTATGGCTGTCGGGAGAAATATCTTTAGTGGCAAGCTCACATGTTTCGCATGCGTTGGTGAGGTCATGTTCTACATTCGTCTGAATAGGTTTTATTTGGCTGACATTGAGGTGTTGAGTTGAACTGTTCATGCGAGTATTTCTATAAATTCTTCTGAGAAGTCAACGTGATGAGTCTGATGAAGTCTGATGAAGTTTGATGAACTTTGATGAACTTTGGCGGGCGATTTGTAGGTACAGAAAAATTCTCTTCGACGTAAAAATGTGGCTTGTACAGTGAACAGAACATTTTCGACAGTAGAAAGCGTTCTTTGTGTTTTTTTTTTTACCAATCATCTGGGTAAATGGAAACCTACAAAGCTACAACAGCCTCTCGAGATGAATGCAGAGCGGAGTTCGGTTGGAGCTTGAATTGTTGTTAGTTGTAGTACCCTGGAAGTACCTATGTCTTCAAAAGCCTCTATAATTGCCTTTCAAGATCGGAGATACGGGAGGCTAGGTCATGCTGAGAACCGAACTTTTGAGGACTGACATTGAAGACACAAACTTGGACGATCTTTGCTTTCAATAAAATTGCATACACTGCCACACAGCACATTAAACAGTCGATCTTCGGTGCTTTCAGTTCGGTAATCGTGTTATCAGCCACCTTTGTCTTTTACCTATGATTTTACCCCGTTAGACCCTTTTTTTGTGGTATCAGCCACCTTGGTCTTTTACCTACGATTTTATCCCGATAGACCCTTTTTGTGGGATGCCCTTAAAGATCGATGTTATGCGGTCAATCGGGAAACTTGTTAAGACCTTAAATCTATTCGTCAAGCTATTTTTGAGAGCCAAAAACAGTCAACAAGGTCACGGAAAACTTGCGTTACCAGAAGGTATGGAATAGAATTCCAAAAATTAATGGAAATCTTTGCTCTTTCTAAAAACCTTAGGAAGGTAACTGATTTTTGTTGATTTTGTATAACTTTTATAAAGAGACCTACCAACCTCACATACCACAAACCGAAAAGCTAACGAGCTTCGTCAAATCCTACGGGTGGTTTGTGCTCAGCAGCACAATCCAAATCCAAGTCCAACTACTTAAGCAACAAATTAATTTATCGCCAATAAACTAGCCAAACCATGTAAACATCAACTTCCCAATAAGTCCTCGCACAACAATATTAATGACCACAAACATAGCTTCCACATCCGAAATTTTGATTAACCTGTTAACACACAAACATGAGCAAAAATTTATTAACACCCATCGAGCTGAAGGTAGATCTTTTCCGGCGATCAAAGGCAACGGATGATTAACTTCGCATTAAGATGATAAATTGATTAATTATGCAAAGGCGACCCTAAACATGTTCCTAAGTGGGGTAGACGTCACCGATCGACGACGTGTTTTGAATATTCGGCTCCGCGTGCCCAAATTGATAGGAAGCTAGCGGACATGTGTCATGTGAATAGAAATTTCCCCAGAAGTTTACATAGTTGCCGTGGATTATATTACCACCGGTAGACGGTACGTACGTCTGTCAGCCAAATTTGAAAACACACTTCTGTTTGATATCTAATTTCAATTCACGATTGCAACACTCGCTGTCGTTTATGGCTGTCGAGAGCATGTTTGTTTTGTAATTTTGGGGAGGAATTCGCGGGCGATTTTTTGCGCAATTTCGCAAATCAAATGTGTATCTGCGAATAGAAACGCAAACAATACAATTGCACTGCATGGTGCGGATTGCATGCTTTTGAGGTCTAATGGCGCCTCTAATTGACCGGATGTTTACACTTTTGGGTTGGGTTCAACCCACACTACATGCTTTAATGAAGCTATTCGATTTGACGGCGTTTTTGTTTTTTTTTTTTGTGTAATTTATTCCATGTACAGCCGAGTCGGCATGATCTTTTGATAAATATCTTTTGACATTATGCGAGACGCTTCGCAAATGAAGTACTATTACAATGTGTAATAAAGCAGTCACAGTTTACGGTGACAGGCGAGGTTGTGTTGTCATAGGAAGATGTTGCAATAGATTTAGTCGTCTGGGTTAGGATAAGCGGCACAGTTGTTGGTATTCAGATTGGATGAGAACTTTCTCTGAGTGGCATTATAATTTGAAAGAGAAATCAAATATTTGCTCAATTTATTGACAAACTGTAGACTTTTGGCGCCTCAACACACTTGACAAAGATTAACTTTGAAGTTTGTTTGACAGTGCTATTGAAATGGAACAAGTGTTCACGACTGGGTAGTATGAAACTTTCGCAAACCTGTAGATCTGTGGCACCTGCAGTGAAAAATGTTTATTAAGTCAATGAACAGATTGAAAGCAGCAATATCAGAACTCAGAACTCTCCAGCGAATGCATTCTCCTAGACGAACGTATTACGAATGTCAGTTAAAAATGGAAAGAGATTATCTTCTTTAACCTTCTGTCTCCATGTTAGAAAATATTGAAATAATTGCTCGCTAAAAGTTTGAATATCTGTCTGGCAAAAGAACTCCTCTAGGTCACTTCGTCTTAATGGTCGCATTTACATCTCGTTCATTCGCATGGGTCGCCGATATCAAACATTTCAAATAAAACATGTTTAAGCCTACTTAGAGGAACTCGTCTGCGAACAAAAACCTCCTTCCAGGGGAAATAAAAGCAAACGCGTTTTGGCGAATCGCCGGCAATTCTTCCATCGGCCATCGCCGCAATATCAAACAATTCATGCGATACGAGTATCGCCTGGGTTTCTTCGATAAAATCTTCAGCGAACAAGATCTTCTTTCGGGGGAGCTAAAAGCAAACGCGTTTTGGCGAATCGCCGGCAATTCTTCCATCGGCAATCGCCGCAATATCAAATAATTCATGCGATACGAGTATCGCCTGGGTTTCTTCGATAAAATCTTCAGCGAACCAGATCTTCTTTCGGGGGAGCTAAAAGCAAACGTGTTTTGGCGAATCGCCGGCAATTCTTCCATCGGCAATCGCCGCAATATCAAACAATTCATGCGATACGAGTATCGCCTGGGTTTCTTAGATGAAATCGTCAGCGAACAAAATCTTCTTCCGGAGGAACTAAAAGCGAACAAAATGCGAATCGCTTTGTTTGCTTCCATCAAACTGCTTTGAAAAATATTGTTGACGACCATTGCACCACAGCGCCGGCTGATATTAGAGAACTGAAAAAAATAACTCGCGGTAAGGTGGACAAAAGTCGCACAACAGCTCGATATTGACATAATTATACTTTCCGTGACTTTAAGCATAATTCGTTTTGAATAAGTGTTTCCTTTCTGACGGCTGTTTTACTGTTTGTATTCCGAACGTTAGCTTGGAAGGTCTAGAAAATTCTTTTGTCGTGCATTAGCTGATCTACTGTCACTCTTCGTTTCATAAGCAAATATCCGTAAAAAATAAGTGTGAATCAAGTAAAATGAATTAAAATGTTGCACTAAATACCTTAATGCTTATATTAATGGTGCCAATCATGTGTGCTTCTATTAACGAGCTTTGTAAGGCAAACAGGATTTTAATGCTTTCTTCTTTTGGTGGTCCTTTGTAAAATTTTGACAATTGCATATACAGTAACAAAATTTGAAATATTGATCCTTACTAATAATAATTTTTAACATTCACCTTATATTATTTTATAATTCACAATATTCAATTTTGTATAAAAAAAATTCTCCATTGTGATTTCGAAAAGCCAGAACACTAAAAGTGTCACAAATTGGGAGTGGTGAGTTCTTAAATTATTACGAAGTAGACAGCTCTCTGGAAAATTATTCCAAGACTTTGTGCCATACTTAGAACAAATTTTAGTCTCGACTTTTAATTTGCGGAAGCTCACAATTGCAAAATTCGTATGGAAAATGAAGCTATTTTCAATTATAAGATTTGAAGTCGAAACTGAAAATGTTTATTGGTAAGGCCCGTTGAATATATAACTTCCTGGTAAGAAGTCGTCTTCTTCTTGCTATATATTCCTGGAGAGCACCATTTCAAGAAAACCTATTAAATCAAGCGACTACTAAACTCAAGTGCGGACACGCGACTTAAGACGTGTGAAAAAAAATAAAATTATTTCCCAACAATTGCCGAGTGTACCCTATCCCATTCGTGTAATTCCATAGAATTGTTTGCACAATTTCACAGCCAGCATTTTTTATTACATAAATGTAAATTGTAAGCATTTTCCGTCCAGGAGATTTTATCATTCAATTCACTACAAGTCACGTTCAAAGTTGCATGAACCTTAAAACAACAGCACCCGTCAAGATCAAGAAGAGACTTTGATTTACGCACAAAGTTTCTGACGTAAGACTGTGCAACCAAATGAGAAGGTGTGTCTGCGGCTTTAATCGGTTTCCTAATTTTATTGCCATTTCGGCAATAATGTGCTGTTCTGTCCCAATTACGGTAGAGATCGTTAAACGTCGATTGATAAATGAAAATTGATCGCAAAATGATTTGGGCACACACACACCTCCAATAAATTGTTTTCTTTACGATCGATCGGCGAGAATTTGAAATGCATTCACAAATTGGCTACAGAAGTGAATTTCGTTCCATTTTATCTGCAGAATCTTTTGAAAATATTTGTTCGCTCAACCCAAAATTAGTGACACTACGATTAATGGCCGCGCGAGCAACAATAAATTGAGAGCGTCTGGAATTCCTATCGGCGACTCGTTAATTTTTATGACACACTATAGCGACATAAATTCCGTGATCAACTTTTAATGAGTAATACAGTCTCAAAGGTTACTACACGACGATAATTGATACAGAAATGCATTCATATACGCATGAACATCGGGTGTTCACCGATCGCACTCTATTTTCGTATACATGTAGAGGGCTGGGCACGTCAGAAGCTGCTATAATTAACAGGTCTCAGACTTTATGCCACCTACATCATCTCAGATAGTAACCATTCCTTTCGCACATTTTGTGGCTATTTGCTTAACCGCTTAGCGGGGCTGCGGCGGAATTCTGTACGAATTACTTATGCAAACGTTCACTAAGGTGCAAGTAAATATTTGCTGCTAACCGAAAATGTTGCCAACACATTTCCACCACAGAGTGTACCGGCGAGAGTCAACATTTTAAGTAACAATTAGCGGAAAGTATTGCGAAATTTACTTTGTATAGGTATACGCGCGTGCAATAGGAAATGTAAGCAGGGACTTGTAAGTGTAAACATTTGCAGGGCAAATGCGATCATTACCGACATGAGGCAATTAACCTTCAAGTGAAGTAAACATGTCGAGGTAATTGTTGAATTTACTTGTGAAAACAAGCGATCAATGAATTGAATTTATTGGTCTGGAACTTGAAGGTTGAGGAATGCACACTGGTAGGCACAGTCAACCTACAAGTGTGATTAAGCGGACGTAAGCCGTGTCAAAAGTGGTAGAAAATTCACTTTAGTTGTGTCAAGTGAAGCAATTCAGATGGATCGCTTAAGACAATGACATATGTCACTATAGAGTTCGCCCAGTGGTAGAAAGTATACCTACGATTTTGGTAACCTAGCTTATACACAAAATATTGGAAAACAAATCACACACAGCATTGCAATCTTCCCAAAAAAAAATCAAGCGTATACATTCCCCTGTACTAATGATCATTTTTAGTGTCCAGGCTAAATTTTTCGAAATCAAAATGGCGAAATTTTCCATGCAAAATTTTATAACCCACTAAATATTTAGTGTGAAGTTTAAAAATGATTATTAGTACGGCCCGATGTGTTTAAGTGGTTCTTAACTTTTTGTCTTCGGCTTTTTATATTAGCTTAAGCTAGATTACTGGATTTAAATGTTTAAATGGCCAAGGAGATCTTGACACTGATGATCCATTCAGTGATACATACAAATTAGAGCTAACAAACTGTGATCGAAATATCTACGCAAAACAACAGTGAGTAATTTAGGAACTTAGCTTTCAAAAACCATGCAGAAGTAGATACGCATTTGAAATTGTACAGGAATTAAAATATAGGTCACAACGGGTGATTTTACATGGAAAATTTCACCATTGTAAGTTCGAAAAATTAGCCTGAAAAACAAACAAGTTAATGTGATAAAACATTCTTCCTGACGTAAGCTGCTATGTAAAGTATGAACTACATCGAAAAAAAAAGAGAAAAAAGTGAAAAAAAAATCGGTTATACTCTTCCATCACATAGTACACTCTGGGCCTTTGTAATAATTATTTTTAACCTCCGCACTAAATGTTTTGTAGGTCACAATATGCATTTTGTATGGAAACTTTCACCATTGTGATTTCGAAAATTTTAGCCTGGACATTAAAAATGAGTATTAGTAGCGCGGTCTGTATATTTTTCCTCAATTCAAAAATGTTCACTGTCGTTCAAATCTCGAGCATGTTCATGACAAGAACAGATTGCATTATGGTTACCAACCTCGATTGACCGCCTAGTTGTTGGTTGGTTTTTTTTTTTAAGCAATATGCTCTTTCAATACTAACCACTACGATAGTGATCATCGCTTGTCAAAAAGAAAAGTGCAGGTTCACTTCCTGACAGTCGGAGAATTGAGTCCTAGATTTGAACTGTTCAAAAAGTCCAAGATGAATGTTCATAGTTCATGTATAACTGAAATTTATATCTTTATCGCAAACTTAAAACTACTCGTTCATAAAATGAAACCTTAAATATTGTTGCAATTGTGAATTATCTTAAAATTAATTTCAATGTAAAAACTATTAATTCAAGCTAAATTTCCCTTTCTATATACCAGAACTATTTTGTAAATCAAATTAGGAAATGGGTGCTCGACCTCTTTTTGTATTGGACCACATCCGAATAAAGATCTTAAAGCAGTCTTTTTTAATTACTTAATTTCGTTGAAGTCCTAAAAACCATTGTGAAAAATGAAAAAGTGGTGCAATTCTACTTTCAACAAGTTTTAATAATTATTCTTATTGAAAACAATATTTTTTCCCCGAGTTGGTGCCTAATTTGAGCCAGAGGTGTTTTTACTTTGCCAAACTCAAGCTCAGTCTTAAAGGTTAGTCAGATGTCTGCTAGAGCTGGGCTAGTAGAAAAATTGTATGGCATGATTTTGGGGGTGAACCCTAAACCCCTGGCTAAGTAGCACAAATAGGTAACTAAACTGAGCCACTGCGCCATTGAATTGAATGTTAATAGCTAATAAATACCTTATAGAAAATACATTTTCAAAAATTAGTGCCCACCTAAATACTGCTAGTGCTGGGCTTTTGTGTAAGAGAGCAGGTCTGAGGGCCGCTTAGAAAATTAAAAGTTAAAAGTTGAACCCTATAGAAATCCCTGTCTGATTTTCTGAACTGAACCTCAGTTCAAACGTTGATTTTTGGCCAGCAGAAAGGGTGAAATGTTTTATTTCGAGAATGTAAGACAGCTAAATTTGATTTTTCACAGTTTTGTTGATAGAAATAAGTATTAAAAAGGGCAACGACAATCTACAAAAACTTTGTTAATCAAATTCAACTTATAGGGAAAAAATTATCTACCATAGACAAAACATACTGAGACCACCAACTTTGGTCGATTTCCCGTTACTTGCCAAGCTATATTTTTATGGAGTTGTCACGAATTCGTGCGCTAGTATTGTTACACAGAAATATTGACAAATGTCACTTTAAAAATTCCGACTCACCAACACACTCGTTAAAAAATATTAGCCACTTCCGCGGTGGGCAAGGTTGCTGGCAACGTTCATTGAGTTTTATCCGTTTAATTTGAAATTGATAGTTAAGTGTGGATAGTATTTTTTTTCTTTAGGAATAAGTGTACATTTGTTTAAAATATTCATGAAAAATTGAATTTACATGATTAGCTGACGGAAAATAAAAACATTTTGAGCAAATTTCCTTCAGTTACTTAAGAAAAATTTACACACACCAAATCGAAGTTAATGATATCCAAAAGCGGAAAATACACAACCATGTTTGTCCTAATATGTTACTACTTACTAATAAAAAAGGCATCTCCTTTAGATAGTTTAACCCTAGTAGGCTAATGTTGCTGACTACGCCTAATAACCTAAACATTCGTCGATTCGACGATCTGTACTAAAATATGTTTTTTTAAGCTTTGTTTAATACTTTTTTTTTCCTGAAACATTAAGATTGTATTCCCAAATAAAAAACTTGAATTTACTAAGTATATCCTTCATGGCGCAGTGGCTTAGTGGTTAGTGTGTTGGACTACTAAGCGAGGGGTCCCAGGTTCGAATCCCGAGAAAAACCCAAATTTCAACTTAAGGTTTTTTTTCGCTGCGCCACCTCTCGCGAACGTCTGACAAACATCCGAGAGTATAACTGTCATGAAAGAGCTTCTCAATTGGCCGTTTGGACTCGGCATAAAATTGTAGATCCCTTCCATTCGTCCCAAAAATAAAAACTCACACAAGACGAATGGTTGTGAGAAGCTAGGCTTGGGTCCATACGGACCTGTTCCGCCAATTATTTATTTTTTATTTATTTTTTTTTTTTATCCTTCATTTTTTTATTATTAAGCAGTCTTTTAAAAAACGCAGCATTTTTCAGTCTAAAATGAATATATCTTCACAATATTTAAAAAAAAACTGAGAAAAAACATTCCTTCTTTGGCAATATAAAATTAATAATAAGAGGTGATAAGAAAAAAAATAAAGGAACTAATTTTTCTTTGCGGAAAATCCGCAAAAGTCAAAAATGTTGACCTTTTTGGTCCAATATTGCATTTAAAAATAGAAATACTGTTTTCACCTGCAGGACACAACCGTCTTTCGCAAGAACGCATCGGCGACTGAGTTAGTTGTTGAGCATAAGTTACTATGTGAAAAGACATAGGAAAATTAAGAGTGCGACGTCGTCGAATCGACGAACATTAGTCTTCTAGGGTTAATTAACCACACAAATCAAATTATTCGCCTTTAAAAAATGAATAATAACTAAGCAATAGCATTCAGTAATGTTAGAATGTGGTTTTCCCGAACTCTATCACATTTCCCCGCGGTTGGCAGCATTTATTTTTGTCACACGGACTCTAATTGACATAACATCGTTACACCGATAGGTAAACAAAATAGAATTAAAAATAAAATTGAGGGGGCCAGCGGCAAGATGATTGTGGGTTGGGGTTCCCAGTATGATTTGACTATGATATCTGCGTATTGAAGCAACTTTTAAATAATCAGTGCGTACGAAAAAAAAATATTTTCTATCTACTCCTAAAACGAAAGTACTCTTCGTGGTACCACACACTCATTATGTGAACAGGCCACATGCTGTTTGGTCTTCTATTTTGGGACTATGGCTTTATTTTAAAGCCAATTTTAATGAAATATGGACCAAAGAAATCAACTCCCGCTTGTTTTTAGAATTGGAAAAAATACAAAGCTTTTGTTTTACATATATTTTTTTTATTGCAAACTTTTATTCAAAAGACATTTCGTATTTCAATGAGAGTGAAATCAATCAAATTCAATATAAATTGTATTGAAATAAAATTTTGACCGAGTCGTACTGTTACTAGAAACTGTTAAAACTTCGCCTTAAATGTCAAATTTTGGCCGCTGGGATTACCCAGTCCATAAAACTATTTCAACACCAAACTTTCGACATATTTTACGATCGATTGTATTTTATTTTATTTGAACTTGTTTTTAGCTCTAACACAATTCCATTCAATTCAATTCAATTTATTTAAAAAGCAAAGTACAAGTAAGAACATAGCCTTTAATAGAACATTATATTTTTGTTGAATAATAAACAAAAATTTGGATAAAACTTGTATAAAACTAAAGAAATACAAGAGTAGGCGAGTGAAAAATAGAAAGAGAGGAAGATGTAGCAAAAGAAAAAGCTGTAAGAAAGGAGATAGAAATGAATATTCAGGGAAAATAGCTGTTACTGTTGTTAATTGTTATAGATACTGCAGTGCAGTATTTTAAATTTTTTTTAGCTCCAATTACTTGCCTAGTTGTGATTGGCAGGCAGTTCCAAAGTCTGGTTGCATAAACCGAAACGAGACATTGTTTCCCAAAACTTTATTTCCAATGCCGCTTGCAGGTTCAAAGCGAACTTAAGAAAAATACAAACCCGCCTGATTTACGAAACATAATATTTTTAATGACAAAAATGGCGAAACTATAGTTGCAAACAGCAGGTAGTTATAAAACCGACAGCGTTAAATATACACCACAATGTTTGGTTACCCAACATAGAAACACTCTCCGCTCTTCAAGTTTGTTGTATACTTACAAATTTGTCTCAACTAGATTTTTAAGAAACTTACCTGTAAATAAAAAAAATGGGAAATTATTACATCAATACATTACGTGCTTTTAAAAAAATAAATATAAATACTTAAAATTTGATTGAAGGAGAAAAAAAAGTACACGACTGTGTCGCATGAATCTTTCTATTATTGCAACAAGCGGATGAGCTATATATCGAAAACAGTACAACGATGTTAATAAAAAAAATACTTAACCCCCATTAGCCTCATGTTTATCGGATGTCAGCATTATAAGCTCAGTTACAATACGAAAACTTGACTAGATAGTTGAGAGACAACGGTTGTCTTAAGAAGTCTCCCACTGTTGGAGGATAAAGAAAAAGATCTGCAAAACCGGGTAAGAAATACAAATTCCTAACACGAGTTATTTGCATGGATCTTATCATCTGAAAGCATTTTTTTTTTTTTTTTTTTTTTTTTTTTAAAATTACAAAGTGTAAAAAAAGTGTGTCAATGGTATATTTCTGCGGCCGTTCAAATTGAATGCAACAGGCTGTTGATGCCTTGTCTCGCTGTCGATGGGCGCCCAAAACAACATGTTAACCATCACCACCACAACCGCCTTGCAATGGGTATGCGCATTGCGCGTCCCTTTAAAAGCAAAACCCGCTCTAAAAATAGTATCACGCAAAGTGCCTTCTCACGTAATGTCATTGTGCGAACGCAACTATATGATACGGCAACAACAAGCGCCGCAATAATAATAACAACAACGGCAACTGAAATAATGGTAGGCAATCCCAGTGCCAATTCCGATTCGAATTCAAATCCAAATCCGAACACAATCCAAGTATCATCCACCATAAGTGCTGTTAGGTAACAAACCACTACAGCTGGATGGAGATGGAGTATCTACAGCACATACCGGTCACGATAATGGCATTTTAACAATTCGCATTCACCAATCATCTGTAATCTGTGAAAAGTAACTTTTTCTCGTCTCCTCCATCAGCCCAACCGTAGGGTAACAAGAAAAGACGATATGTCGACAAGAGCTACAATAAGCATCGCGGTTTGATACCTCCAATAGCTTTCAGCTCCCAAGACAAGAAGTGTGGAATTTCGCAGAAAAACCCAACCATCCGCAGCAGACATTGTGCAGATAAAATATCAGCTGCAGATGGAGTTGGAGTTGGGACGATGAGTTTTTGCTCGGTCTTCCTTATTTGTTTGTATTCCCTGAAGAACAGACACATGTGCACCGCAATTAGCAAACCGATCCGGTAAATTCCACAGCATGCAGTCTCGATACATTCATTCAGCAATCACCAGAAGTTGTATTTTAGTTTTTAATTTTATTTTCATCTCCAATAGATTCGAGCAGGTTAGGTACCTACATGCGGTGGCTATGTTGCATGCATGTACCGTGTTGACAAGGCGCACACAAATTGGACTTCCTTCTGGGATATTGTGAATGGATTTCTATTCGAAATGTCACTTTGATTAGTGCTGCGGATTTTTTTCCTAATGTTGTCTTTTTGGCTTAATTTGGCCTGCTTATATCATATCCGACTGAGAGCTTGGCAAATAATTTAAGAAATATCATGCGTTGCAGAGATAATTCCTTTTTCGTCTCTATACTTCATTAGGAGTTCGTGACAAAAAAAAAAAAGTCGACGACTTTAGAAAGGCGAGTCGATAGTACGCAGCTAGTGTTTATAGAAAGTCTCCCTCGAGATACACACAGATACAAGTCGATACTTCACGGTTAAATCCAATGTGGAAAATTGCAACAATTTTTAAAAAGATAAGTGTGAATAATTTACTTAGTTTCTTGGTAAACATTTAATGATGATGCATAAGACCGCGATTTGAGGCTAAGCAAATAAGACTACACTGGTGGCACAGTTCATTAATTTTTGCGGAACTCTGCATTGTCAGTGGCAAAAGTGGTTGGTACTTTGGGAGATTGTCGCATATAATTTGACAGTCTAATCACAGTCATTGAAAGTAATTGTTGCCTTGAATAAAATAGGGTTTTTGTGTTTTTGTCATTGCTTCTTGATTGCATGTATTTGCTTGGATAAGGAGAAATAATACGGGATAAAGATGGTGGAAAAGTTGTTGATGACTTTGAGGCTTTCTAGTTGGCTTTGCTTCACTTCATAGTTGAAATGATAAAAGTGTCATCGCAGTCTTATGGTAAACCAGCAATGGCGCTTGGAGTTTGCTTCAATTTTTTTGCAGTAAAAATTACTTGTTTTTATTTTTTTTAATCTGTTGCTTATGTGCTTATTGAGTAGTGTGTTGAAAAAACCCCAAATTCAATCTTGCGGTTTTTTTCCACTGCACCGCCACTTGGAATCGGCATAAAATTGTTTTTTTTTTTTTTTGTTTTAAATTACCTAATTATATAGTCTGTAAATTGTAAAATGGTAGACTTAAATAAATAAACAATAAACATTCGTCCCAAAAATGAAAAACTCACACAAAACGAATGGTTGTGAGGAGGCCTAGGGTCCCCATGGACCTATTGCGCCAACTATTTTTGTTTGTTATTATTTGTGTAAAAATTGTAAAATAAACCTGCTAAAGTCAATCTTTGCATAAGAAACTAGGTCTTGGGCCCAGCGGTGACTATATTTACTTATTTAAAAAATAATATTACGAAATTGTTGTAAGCAGACTGGTTTTTCGTTCTTTTTAAAGGTGGTTTGGAACTCCTTATAACGAATTTTTATACAGTGGATTTTTCTCCAAACAAAATTTATTTTGCAGCTGGAAATAGAAAGTTTTTATCTCCTTACAACATTTTTTTTAAATTAATTTTATTTATAAATAAGATAACATCATATTTAACCCATAAAAAATAAAACAATGTTTAAGTTTGAAGCTCCCAATATTTAAATCGCAGAGTTCACAACAAATTATAAAATTTTTGTTTTACCAATTTTCTATAAAATAAAATGATTTTCTGGTCTCATTGGGAATTTTACTTCAGTTACATTTTGAGATCTACAGCAAGGGTTGCCAGTTCAAAATGAAAAAAACATCTGGACATGGTAATATTCCGCGACTCGTCTGGACATTTGAAAGTTCGACGATTTTATGTTTTTATGAATAAAACTATTTTCTTTATTCTATTGTGTATGTATTTATTTACATATTTATTTATTTATTTATTTATTTATTTATTTATTTATTTATTTATTTATTTATTTATTTATTTATTTAATTATTTAATTATTTATTTATTAATATACTTATTTATTTGTTTTTGTTAATACAAAAATCTTAATACAAATCCATTTAGTGAATCTACTTTCTTTTTTCTTTCTTTTATATTGAAGGTTTTTTTTACGTATTTTCCTTCAAGATTATCCTTTTTCTTTGTTACCTATCTATCTTATATAAAAAATAATATCTCAGTAGAAAGATAAAACCCAAATCATCAAATCTGTGTAAAATGTGCAATAACAATAGTCTTGTAAGATTCTTTTATACGAAATAAAAAATATCTATCTATCTATTGTGTAAAGAAAAATATTTACATTTCAATTTTAAATAACAATAGCCTCGTTAAGAAAATTAAAATGAAAAATTCAAAATAAATAAATAAAACGAAAACAAATTAAGTTCACATTTCTTTTCAGTTACGTAATTTACTTTTACATTTACCTACATAGTAAATTGCCTGACCGACGGTTTTTTAAACCAGGCCATAAAAGACAACAAAAGTTATAGTTTATTCGTATCTAATTAAATCTGCAGTAAAAATTGCAAGCAGGTCTTTTACGAAATCAATCCATATACAATTTTTATGAGTGGTTCTGGCAGATGTTTGCTTTTACCGAATTTACGAATTTAATTTTAAAAATAATCTAAAATGAAGACAATTTTCGTCAAACTTTAGCCGCATGAAGGACTCGTCCTTTATGAAGTCAAATGCTTTTTGGTTTCATTCTTCAGTACCTAGTTCAGTTATATATTCATTCAATAAAATGAAAACTCTATAGCAAAACGCGTACACTGTATTTCGTTAATGACACTGTTTTTGAAAGTTGAATAAAAGCTTCTCGGAAACAGTAATAAAAGCAGAACAAACCATTGCCAAGTAGTCTATTCTTAGAATAATCGTCCGTTCATGTGAATTTATGTTTGTCATTTACCTACTACCTTTTTATTAGCAGAACCAAACCTCGAAAAACAGCAATTGAAAGTTCAAAAATGCACATATTGCCGGATTTGGAATTTAAGCTCATTGGGGACTTTTAAGTATCTAGTTTAGTAAGTCTGACAGCTGCCTGATTAGATGTATTTCGGTTTTGATTGGTTAAAATCGGTCATTTGAGCAGCTGTTTTCGCTGACGTTTATGGAGGGGTTGCCGACGAATGTTGTCAAGAAATTCGTGACTGAGTACTAAGTTGACAGTTCGCATATGTGGCTGATGTAGAAAAAGTGACGTTCCCGACCAATCTAGTTTTGGCGTTCAGGTTACATCTCATCCAGACCAAGAACTAGATTCTTGAATGTGCCCATTAACTTGTCGGCTAGTCGGGTTACTTCAGGTTCAAATTTCGGTAAGTGGATGAGTTCAGTCAAATTCTTACTCTTTTAAATTAAAAATATTTCAGTTCTTGGAATTTGAAAAAAAATATTTTTTGTCGCTTTTGACTGCACAAAATATTTTTAACCGGGACTCTGGACACGGCTAAAAATATCTGGTGAGTCCCAGCCGTCTGGCAATGGCAACCCTATCATCCGTGGCCCAAATCGTGTTTTAAATAAAAGCGATTTTATCGAAAACGACTTTAACCTCTTTGACGAAAGATTAAAAAACAAATGTATATTAAAAAAAATCGTGAGTTCTTAGAATAAGTATACAAGTACTTGGTTTTCAGAAAAATTCCACCTTACATGAACATATTTTTAGGAATTTGACTTGGACCTAGTTAGTCATACGTTTTCGCTTTGGTTTTTTTGGACCACTTCAATAGTGCTCGACTGTAGCATTTTAATCGAGCTGGGAAAGGGATTTTCTTGTTTATTTCTGCACTTTTCTGATAGTTGTAGCTGGTGCCTTAACTTAAACACGTGCACTTTGTTTTTAAGTTAATTCGGATAACCTTAAAAAGATGTAGCTAATTTTTCTAAGTTAATACCTATGCTATTGATGGTGATTGAACACATTCAGTACACGGTAGATAAAAATGATCAGTTTAATCTTTTTGTTGCGAAAATCTGTAATTTGAACGGCATTGAGATCCGTATCCGTATAGGCCGACTTTCAATTAGAATTCGCTAGTTCCTTCTTCGAATTAATTGCGTGAACGATTGCAGGGCAGAGGCTGAATTTTATGAGTGGTAAATGCTAGTTTCATGGAGTGTAGCTATATTTCGATTGAAAGTACACATGTTGGTTTTACACATTGAAATAACTCTATCCAAAGGGTAGCAAGCGTAATAATTTCCTGCAATGAAACAATAGCAAACATATCCAAGGCCACTTGGTGAACGCATTACTAAATCTTTAAAGGAATGCATCTACTCACTTAGAAACAACATTGCGATTAAAGACAAAAGAGCCAACTAAGTATACAGACCAGCATGTAGACTTTCTTTATAATAGCCCGAACAAGTTGTAAAAGAAAACATACACAAATGGTAGCAAAACAAGCCAACTTTAGCAACACATTTAATAAGCCAACATTATGCAGCGAAAACTATTCACAGTATGCCCTTCGGGCGTATACCTATATACACTTTGCAAGCAACGAATACGCAGTGAAATACTTAAAATTGCTTCCCAGTGCAAACAAGCGGATTGCAAAAGTATACAGTATGCACACCCCCAAGCCGATGGCATATAAGCTCTCTTTCATCAAAGCAACTCAAACGTTCATTATGCAGCCACAACAACCTCTTTCTGTTGGCATTTCTCCTCATCATCCCATCTGTTGGTCGTTGCCAACTACAATGTAAACGTCACGAAAACTATAAACACAACCGACAAAAAAAATAAACAACCATCGTGTCGAACGTGATCGATAGAAAAGAAATTCCAAATAATGCGATAATCACGAACCGAATCGATATCGTAAAAAAGAAAACCATGGACGGCATCGAAACTGTCACTGTCAGTGGGTTAGCTGAGCTAAACAAGTGACAGTTCAGGGAAGGGCACAATGTAAAAGCGAACAATTTGGGGCAATCATTTCCATCCTGCGAAAGTTCTTAATTAAATATTGACTTCCCCAAGTCCACATAGTTTTAAGCCTGCCCCACCCACGCTATAGCTTCTCGTACATAATTGTTTTTTTAATTGAAGGTCGTAACTGACAGATGAGCAAACTATGTAAAATGCTATCCATGTCTCTGCGCAGATTAGATAGCAGGCAGCATTTTATAATGGAAAGAGATTCCGGCAACAATATGAAGATGTAAATTGTTGACAAACAGTGGATAGGAAACAAAAACAAAAATCACTCCACAAATCTGACAGCGCAATTTGTTATAATGAAAGATCCATTACTGTCATTGGCTGTGGGGGTATGGTATATACAGTGTTGCCGGTTCGTCATCAAATGATGATGATTACGCTCGGCCTGGAGGTCACATATGCCATTCTCGCGAAATTCCCATTCGAAGCATAACTATATATACCAGATAGTCGCACCAAACTCACTGGTTGGTGTATGGGTACGGGGATAGTGTATCTTTGTAGCTATGGATTCATTGCGTGTGACCGATTTCAATTATTTTCCATTTCCGAGTGTGCTTTAGAACCAATTTGGCAAAAATGGAAGAACAAAAAAAAAAAATCAACCCAAAAAAAGGAAGGCGAACATACGGCTATAACTGGTAAATTAGTTTTTAGTTGAGTATTATGATGATTTGCGCCGCAATCGGAACCAAGGTCAGAGTCAGAGTCAGTGCTGCGAGTGAACATCAGATTGGTCGTGTATTTTTTTTTTTCACCGTCAAAATGATGTTTAGCAAAGACGCGCTGTGGAGCATGAAAATCGTGTTGATGATAAGAAAAGTTGGATGACGACAATTCGTTCTATTTATGTCGTGCCCATGGTTGCCATGTATCCAGATTCATATGCAATTTAGGGATTAGGGTGTCATTTTCAAAAACCAAATTGCAAAGATGGAAAATTTTACATTTATCAAGTTATACAAACCTGAACAAAAATATTCCTAAAAATGGTAAGAGTTGCCCTTCAGCGCCCTTTGCGGGTTGGATTTTCGAACGCACAAAGCAACTAACTTTGTCATTAGTATTATAAGTTTAAAGTAAATCCAACCAAAATAATATTTGATCCTATAAACCTGTTTACAATAGTTGCTCCGCTTAAAAAAGCTGTTGGAAAAAAAACAAAAACTCGGAACAATTGTTTTCTATTCCCTAACGACAGTGTAACATTGCACATTGCTATAATAATTGGTTAGAACGTTGCAGCTCTTGAGAAAAGTTTATATTTAAATATTTTAACGGGGGTAGAGGGGAATTTCGTTTTCTTTAAATTTTGTATCTGCGCTCTCCCTCTCTTTAAAGGACAGCAACAATATTGAAACAACTAAATATATATAACTAAAATATATTCTTATTTTCATATGAATTCTACATAATCTTTGCGTATGTGTTAACATAATGTTCGCGCTTTGTTCTTCCGCGATTGTTTTGGCGAATTGCATTTGATTCTTTCATAAATAAATGCAGCGCTGTCATCTGCTTCACACGAAATATTGCCTAGGATTCTTAGATGAACTCCACGGCAAACGAAATCTTCTTCGGGGAACTCGACGCGTAAGAAATACGAATAAATTGGGGTCATATTTTGCAGTTGAAATAGAAATCTGGTCACCAACTTTTTGAATAGCTATGGAAGACGCTTTTCAGCTTAATTTTATTTGCTTTACTAAGCTTACTTTTTACCCATCTTGATCATCACCAAGTTTGTGGAATTATTTGTTTAACTTTCGGCTTTTTGTCGGATGGCAATTTTGCAACACGCTCCCGTCAAATTCGCTTTAAAAGCGACATATTTTTTTTTACTGCCGACGGTAACTGTGACATTGCTCTCGACACGTATAGCTAGCTATTGGATATTTAATGGCACCAACCAATTTGGCGAGCGGAACTGGCGGCAGCTAGGATCGAGCTGGCAGAAGAGGAATGTTGGCCCTGGCCCACCCCGGACTGTAGCGCCATCAAAAGCAAAGCAAAGTAAGGTAAATGTGACATTGGGTAACCACATTATTTTAGGAATCAAGTTGAATCTGCTACAGTTTTTGGAAGATCAGGGTCTGCCTTGACCTGGTCTGTGAATTATCAGCAGTCTCTTGAAAAGTTCGTTGGAAAATTGGCTTAGGTACTGGCGAGGTCTGTCGAATTTTGCCTAGAGCCACTTTTCAACCGCCCACCAATCCTTGGAGGATTACCTATACGATACGAAAATTGCAAAGCTTCACTTCATCTGGCCAACGATAAGAGGAAGACAAAAGCTAAAGACGATACACTGAGATGTATATTGTTTCGCAGCTGGCAACCCTGCATTTAACTGCTCGTATAGAAATTGACTTTTACAAATAGACCAATTTTCTATAGTCGTACCTTTTACTTTTGAATCGAAAAGAAAAGATTAAATTGCTTTGCATTTCTTTAGACATCTACTATCTAGGAATCATCAATCATATCGTCGTTACTTCAGTGACTGCCTGATTGGTTTTTGTGGCTTTCGGCAAGCTTTCCCATGGAATACCTATATATTTTTTAAGTACATTTTTTTGTTTCTCACCGGATCGAATGCCTCTTACATTTTTAATGCTAATTAATTGGAAGAGATTAAGCTGAGGAAAAAAAGAGGAAGTGCGTGATTTTACGCAGCTTTGATAATTGGTTCTCGTGCAGAAGAGGAGGTTCTTCTTATTCACGATGACCTGGTGAAGAAATTTGAGTAGACTTTGAACTTAGATATAGATGTAGGTCAGATCGAATCACGTTCTAGGGGAAATTTATTGACACATTCATTGGCTGTGGTAGGTGCGAGATTTCTCCCATTTCGACAAAACACTACACTACACAACGTGACACTGATGTGACAAAAGACGTTTGGACCGATTTATGAAGCTAGGTTCATTCGCAATGTATCTATACCTTTTGTAAGGAATTTTTGTCATCTCTGCCGTGAAAGATGAGAACCGGTCGCAGTTGGAAAAAGTTGTTTACTCATTTCTTTATTACTTTTTGTGAACAGGTTTGGAGATAAACAAAAAAAAAACTTATAAGTTGGTTGGTATATTTGATTCAAAATTCGAAATCTAAAAATAAGTGTCCCTAGTCGAAGTTATATCCAGCGGATGTCAGAAGTGTCAAATGGAATGTACCTACTTAATTGCTGCAAAGGATTGCTTAGCATTCAATTTCACTTTCCTTTACAATGTTCGTTAAAACAGATCTACTATCGCCGCAAGAGTTTCTAACGCTGTATTTCCTGCTGAAGGATTCAAAGTCATACTATACCGGTTTTCAGTACTACAGATCGACTATTAACCTAGGTTCACCGAGAGAAAAATCTCAGAAACAGCTACCGAATTATGCGTCTAAATCCAGCACCATTTTAATGGTCTCGCTATTTATGTAATGCGTCAGTTCATAAAAAAATATTGTCCCCCGCAACGCTGGAAATCCTTGCAACACCACCAACATTGAGACCTCGCAAGTCGCAACCACATCAAGGACAGCGCTGTCTCCCTTGATTGTTCAAAGTGCAAATTAATTCGTTCCCTCAAATTCCCATGTCACCAGACTCACTCACTCGAATTTCATCATTTCACATACACCTGCATGATAATGTGACCTCGAAATTGCGGGAAAAAAATGTACACTCATTCGAAATCATTAGCAGGTGGGTAACTCTAACTACGTTAAGCGTTACGCCACCGGAAAATTACCAGATTCTCACGTGTGCTCTAGCGTTTAAATATTAATGGCTTTCCAGAAAATTGGAAAAGTGAAAACGTATATCTGTCTATCTACGTGAAAGAAGCAAGCCGAACTGTGCTACAATTAAAGATCCACTTATGGCACTTAAAGTGCGGGTAGAAATGGGCGAAATTTCAACGGTGGCGCCAGGTACACTGTGCGTCGTCTCGGTAACCTTGAACTAGTAACAACGCAAACTAAAGTTCCTATTTCTTTAGCACACAAATAAATATGCACCTCCCACACACACTGTGACATGTCTGTGTTTTCCAGAAAACTTCCAGTCGAATTCATTTCGACTCTCTTGGCAAAAACTCCACGGAAAACACAAAATAAACGACTACTCCCCCACTGGGATGAGGCAACAAAAAAATAAGAACATCCAGAGATGGGAATGAAACTTGAATGAAGCAAGAGGAAGGAAGAAAGTTATTCCCCCTCATGTGAGGTCATACCAGAAATGGAGTATAATGTTGCAAACCGATTCACAAACAGTAGCTGTACATCCCCTTTAAGATTGACGACACCGGAGTTGGAATGGGAAATCATCCCCCGCGTAAAACAGACGAAAAAAAATCGATAACAAGACTTGGCTGGTGCGGACAGCGACCATCGAAAACAGGGAAACGAAAAATTGTGTTTGGTTTTCCATCTGACAGGAGAAAGGATTTACAAAAAAAAAAAAAAAGTTGGCTGTTGTACTTTTGCTAAAACCGAGGGGGATGAATGTTTTGTTTCCCTTTTGTGTGGCTTTTTCGTAATTTTTGTTCTGTTGTGTGCGATTCGAATATAAAAATGGTAAAAATATGCGAACGCACCCCTGCCCTTTGGGGTCGTAAAATACAAATTCAGTGTAACGAGTATGGGTAGGTGTGGGCTTGCCTCATGCCCGTGGGGAGATCTAATGGGGAAACTACATGTCGAATGAATTGTGTATGTGGTACCGAAAAGGGCTATAAAGCAATGAACGGCGGGGGTTTGGGCTGGGTCCAATACGAAAGTTCTTTTGTTTATTTTATGCGACTGCCGAAAAAGTAGCTGACAAACGAGTGTTTCAGAGATCATTCCTAAAGTAGGTATATGTTTGCTGAAGTGGGATGGTTGTTGTTATATCCGATTCAGCGGTTTAGTTATGCAAATGGATATTGGCCCCGAAATAGGTTATGATAATGAGATATCGATGTAGATTTCAGTTTTTGCGAATCCGCCGTTGCGATTGTGAACTAAAGGAAGTCCTTAGCCCCGTGACAACTATACATGTTTATAATATTTCCAAATTCCAACTGCGGGGATTACGCAATTTTTTCGGATGAAAAACGGATTTCTACGGTGGGATGGGAATGCTTTTTTTTTCTGAAAGTCTGCCTTATTTTGTTGGTAAAATAAACCTCAGCAGCCCTGTTTACGTTATTTATGGATGAAAGTTTTGAGGCGCCATTTGAGACCTCCGTTTACCTATTTCTCAAATTCAAATTCAAATTCAAGTTCTGAGAATAGGTGTAATGTGTCTTCTAGCGGGAGTGTCGTTTGTAAACAAGTAAATATTGTCGAACGACATTGGATGTCCTTGTAAATTTTATGACTCCAAATTTGTTTGTCTGGAATGGTCTATCTTGGGACTTTGTGTATCGAATTTCATCGATTGTTTACAAAAGTTTATGATACATACAAGTCTGTGGCAACAAGGAAAAACAGCATAAGTCATTTTTAGTCATTTTTCAGGAGCGCAGTTTAAAGGTTTGACTTTCAATGTTGGTAAATGACTTATGCGTTTTTTTCCTTATCCATAACACAGCAACCATAAGAGATATTTCAATGAAACAAATTTGCCATATAGAACAGGGTACTGTGCATCCGTTCGTAACATTAACTCAATTTTGACATAAGTCGACTTAATAAAATTAAGTCCGTGAAAATATATAAAGGAAATTACGATTTGAAAAAATAAACCGTAGTTCAAGTGGACCATAGGCAATGGTGGAAGGCGCCCAGATGTTTAGTAGTTTATAGTGCAAGTATGCATAACTTGTGCAAGTCAAAGTTGTTTTACAAAAAAAAAAAACCTTGAAGTTTTTACAAACGACGATGACATACTTCTACCGCTATCACCTCTTTCACGGATATTTTGAACTTTGAAACATCAGTACCTATATCAATGGGTTCCATCTTCATTTGTTGTATTGATTGCGGCGTTATTGCAAAACCTAATTTTTAGAAATTTGGACTTATGAAAGACGAATTTCCGTTGGTGAACTCTTTTCCATAGCTGCGGTTTTGTACCAGAGAGGCCAAATTGAATCAATTAATCTACACACTCCAGGTAATCTTCAAAAAAAGATTCAGATCGATATACGCCGCCTCTCTGTCGACTTAAAGGTATGAAGGTATACGAGTTACACAAGTCTATGTCTCCCCATACTCACTTGTCTGGCAAGCTGACGATAAAGATAAATATTTACTAGTTCGTCAAAGTCAGTAAAAAAACCCTCACCAAAGCCTTTGATGTCGAAAACGGGTTAAAAAATAGGTCGTTGCAATGCCATTTTTAGCTTCCTTTTGGATGCATTTGTATACAAGCGATATACAATATTTTTTTTTAATTTTAAATTTATTCAATTGACATTATCGAAGATCGCCGCTAGTTGTCTATGTCACAATTGTAAATTTTTTGAACGGACACGACAAACATGGGTCCGGCTCTTACCGGGGACAAAAAGAAGTAGGTGCTGCCACCAAGATATGACACTTAAGTCTCAAGACTAAAAATCGGTGACTCGATGAAACGTCACGATAGGACAGACATAACTCCAAAATACCAAGCACCACTATAACCTCGCAATGTAGAATTGGATCAAGCGAAGCAGTCTTGTCAATTACTCGATTTTAGTTCTAAGAAGCAGTGATCACATAAATTGAGGTTAAAATGTCTATTTAGAGTTTTGTTTTTAATGAAAAAGGGGAAAACGATGATCAAGCTTAAATAAAGTGGGAAAAAATCGAAAATCTCTGTGAAATTTAAATTGCTTTAAAGTAAAATTAAAACGCATTTCCAAACAAATTTCAAAATTTACTCAGAATAAAATGTGCATACTAAATATAAAAGACAACAAACGTCTGCGTAAGAATTTTTGTATCCGAATGCATTTACTCGGTTTGAAACTATGTCTAATAGAAAATTAAATTATTGTATAATAAAAAATATGTTTATTTTTGGTAATATGCTTATTTTAAGCTTTTAAATAAAAACGGCTTATATATTGAAATTTTAAATTTTACTTAGGGAACAAACGAAATATCAGTTTTTTTAAGTCTGGGAACACTGGGTATTCAAAAATTCAAAAAGCGGAGCCTTATGATTATAGAAAAAAAACTCAAATATTAATAGACAAAGCATGGACTCTGTCGCAAGTGGATGAAAACTACTTGGACATTTTTGAGAAATATTCAGACCAACTCAAAAAGTTGGTAGAACCTGAAAAAACAACACCAAATACGTTTGGGGCTACATGTGGATTATCTGAAGAACAAGCCACCAGCCTGACGAGTCTTCATTCTCATCTCACCTTAGTTGGTTTGCATAGTTTGCATAATTTTATGCATTATTATTGGTGAATACTGAAAAGAGCATATCTATATACCTATATAAAAATTGAGCATTAAAATTGTGTTCGTTTGTCGCCGATTCACAGCTTAACGCATATACCGATTTTAATCAAATTTTCACACATTTTTGGTATTGGTCTATATATGGTTTTTGTCAAGTTTGGTTGATATCGGAAAACGTATGTGTGTGTTGTGCATGCGTTGAAAACACATGAATTTCAGTACATTTTTTTTCCACACATTATAAATATAAAAAATCTCCGAAACCCCTCAACCGATTTAAATGAAATTTTGTGGATGTGCATGGTTGGTTGCAGCTTAAAGGATAGGATAGTTTTGGGCACGATAGGTGGCGCTGCTGTCTGTCTCCGATACCACTCAACTAATTTAAATTTTGTGGATGAGTATGTTTGGTTTCAGTTGGGAAACTAGGATTGTTTTCGACCCGATAGGTGACGCTGTTGTAGATGCCTCTTTGCTTTGGGGTGGTGGAGGCAAATCGCAAGCATTAAAGAATATGTGATGTGGCATCTGGCCTATGAGTGCATAGGCCGTGCGGCACATATCGCTTGATAGAATGAAGGGGAGGTATATTGTGTTCATTATTCGTATACCATCATTTTTAAAAAATGGACCACTCGCCCAAGTAGTCCAGCAGTCACTGAGCCAATGTGTTCACAAGTCGCAACTACTGATATTTAATGTTTTATAGCAATGTTATCGAATGTGAAGTGGGAACAAAATTATCTGATGATTCTTACTTCCCGGGGAAACTTCGGACGACCGTCATCACATACCGGACGATTTTTCAAACAAAAGCTCAAAACGATCATGGGCTTCATCGTTTAGCACAATGTTTTTGGACAATCGCGTTTCTGGATGTACTCGGTCGAATGGCAAAAGCGAGGATTGCCGATTTCCCACATTCTACTTTGGTTGATTATTTGGTTAATTGAGAAAATCTAACCGGAAACTCAATTCAATCAGTAGCGTGGAAAGAATCGATCAAGAAGTCGACCCAGAAATCTATGATTCGTAATCTTAATTGAATTCCAAAGGAGTTTCATTGTTAAATTTTATCAAAAAGTGCTAATAATTAAATAAATTTTAGGCGGTACGAAGTTCGCCGGGTCAGCTAGTTGCTTATAAAAATACAAGAAAATGATTTGCATAAGAGGAAAGCGATCTCTGCAATTTTTTTATTGGTAACTGATGACACATATAGCTAGAGGACGACCTAGAGGTGCTTGTTGGGTGAGGCCGTTGTCCACCATAGATTGAAAAAGATCATCTCAAGTTTTGGATGTATTTTTCTTAATTAGTTTTAACGAGTATACTGAAACTCATCTAACCGACGGTAAAAAATGTCGTCAACTTAGTAAAGAGTGTTTTTTTTTTTAAGATCATCACATTTTTTAAATGGTCAAAATTGTGCCGTCTGTTTTGTTGATTTTCAGTTAAAATCAACTTTTTCAACGTACATGGGAATACTATTCAACAAAATTTCATACAAGGAGATATTCTACTGGGAAAAATGTTATCTTTCGATGTACATTTTTGTCTGTACTTTTGCAAACCCCTTCTGAAGACGTTTCCCCGTTTATAATTCAATTTTACTTAAACTCCCTTTCCCATTCCCGCTATAAATCATGCTCATATATGGGTATTACTATTATTATTAATATGTGTTAACATACAATTAAAATATATATAAGTTAACAACGAGCGCTAGTTAGCAGAAGTAGCTCCAATGAATTGACTTTCTATCACCCCGCCCCATTATTCAACTGAATTTCGTAACAAAAAAAAACCTCTCACAATAATTTAATCAATTGTGTTACTCATCGGGTCTGTATCTTTCACAATAAATTACAAACTGACAAATCTGTGATGAGAAATCAAATTTAAATGTCAAACCCGTCCATGTGACAATGGAACTATTTTCTCTAAATCTTTCCACTAAATTGTTATTCATTTGTTTCTACTATTTCTTCTATTTCATTTTCTGATCTTGAATAAATTAACTGCTATAATTTTGAAATCTATTCAAAGCATTACCATTTTGCGGTATATCTTTAAGTAATATCGAATTAGTTTGCATTTAGGAATAAAAGTAAAAGTGTTTCAAAAAGGTAAACTTATGCAGATGTTTGATGAACTAATCGGACAATTAATTAAATTGGCTTTCAAGTGTGTAATATCAAAGTTCAACGGCTTTGCTTTCACACATGATATTTAAAAAAAGAAGCATTCGAAAATATAACTCGAGATGATGAGTTGGAGTAGGACATCCATTCGTTTGCACTTAATCGCATCAATCAAAATCGACTTCACTTTCTTATCGCTTGAAAAACTGAACGCAGTATTGAGTTGCGATTTCTATTTTTAGCCGAAGATATCAAATTTTGCACTCGACTGCCTCTTGTCAATTATTAAAGTTATGATGAGCGATATGCGGTAGAGAAGGGAATTTTTTTTTTTAATTTATGACCGGTGATTATGTAAGTTGAAATGGGGTTTGGAGTGACGAATGTTAGACATTTCATGGGATGAAACTGGGTAATAGCAAACTTAATGGATCAAGTCGAAGCGGCGTTTAAATTAAATGATGGAAGATATTTCCAACTCACTGTGAATGATTTTTAGATGAGTTTTTAGGTACTGAAGACCGAGAGAGGAGTGATACGAAAAACCATTGGTAGGAAAAAGGTTTGCATTGGACAAGTCTTGGAGAAATTTGAATAACAAAAAGGAGTGGTTCTTGTATTAGCTGTGTGAATGGAGATGCGTTTATAGCAAACTCTACATCTGTACATTATATACAGATGTAATTTCAAAGTTTTTTGTCGTACCAATTACAGCGGCATTTCAGAACCGATTTTTATAAAACTTGGACCATATGAAAGGTGAAGCTCCAAAGAAGGAATGAATATAAATATATTTTGGTATAAATGCTGTCACAAATGATAAAAATCAACAAACCCGACCGTGAGTGGTGAACTACGGTCTGTAGGTTCAGCTGAAATTTGAGTTTTGAGTCCAAAGACATACCGAACGGTGTTGTTGAAAGCAACCAGCTTTAGTTTTTTTTTAAGCTTCTGACTCGCCAAGGCAAAAAATAGACACTTCGGCCTAGAAGGTCTATTGTGACTTAAGCAGCTGCACTTAGCAAACACTTCGCTATTAATGTTGGTATGACCAGCGTTTTGGCCAGCATTAAATGTATTTTTAAAGTGGTGAACACTTTAGTTGCCCATAAAGTTCGAAGAACAGCGTAGGTCTTACCGCTCGCAAAATTTATGTGTTGATCACAGGTCAGTTTACAATTAAAGACAACACCAAGATTTTTGCCCGTTTCAACATATCCAATAGGAGAATATTAAAATTATGTAGTACGATAATTCCAATGAATTTCTTGAGATGACGAGGTACTTTGATTTCGCAGGGTTTAACAGGAGACCATTGGTTTCAGACGAGCGCGCAATATTTTCAAGATCCTCATTAAAACCAGACAGCACCGAGGTCAGAACTCAAGTACAACTGCACATCATCAGCATACATCTGAACCTTACTATGGTTAACGATTAATGGCAGATCGTTAACGTGCAAATAGAATAGTAGTGGACCCAAAACGGAACCCTGTGGGACACCATTTAACGTCGAAATGACATCCGATTAAACGTCACCAACTTGAACAATTTGTTTTCTACCTGAAAGGTAAAAAGCAAGTATAGTTTGACCTTTTGAAAAATAATCGTAGACGTATTTTTAAAAAATACCCATGACATCTTTTATTTTCCTCACAGTAGGAAATATACGGCTACAAAAAATAATTAAGAAAAGTGGAGTTAAAATTAAAAAAAAATAACAAATTAAAAAAAGGGAATATTTTCTACATCTCTGCTTTACAAATGCAGCGCTTTTAAATATTTTCCAAACCTTTTTTTATTGTTTGCTGAATTTTGTAAAAGAATTTTGACCTCAACCCTGAATGTTTCAATCGTTAAATCTAATAAAGGGAAAGGTAAGTTGTGCGTGGATGGATATTTGTTTTATTGTGCAAAATTAAACAAATGTACAAAAACGCGTCAAAAAAAGCGCGAAAAAATGCGTCAAAAAACGCGTTTTTTCGGCCGATTTTAATGAAATTTAGAAGCTGTTGTCAAGACAACATTTTTTTTTTATTCTTTCAACTTAATTTTTGAACTGAATACTATGGGCACACTGAAGCTGGGGAGTGAACTGCTTAATGTGTTACGGAAATTATGATCTGGCGAGGCATCGGGAGCAGCGTTGTTATGTGGTCGTATTTATCGTAAATCTTACGATACGACGCTCCGACTTTTTGCTTTTTTCGCACCAATTTCTACGATTTCGTAAATATTTTTCCGATTTTTTCCGATATTATATTATATACCGAAATACGACTCGATAAATAAAATACAATTCCAGAAAAAGAACCCACAAAAATTTAGAACTGCATTTAATATGACTCTACCTTACCAACACATCCCTTTGCAATTAGCCGGCATCGATTACTGAGCATACCCTTTTTTGTTTTTTTTGCGTGATAGACTAGATAGTAAAGGGTTTTTTTTCCAATAAGAGGTGTTATTTTGGTATTCTAAGAAAAATATCATTTTTTGAGATAAATTATCGGATGTTTATTTCATAATAAAGAGGAAGGTATGCCGTTAATAATGAAAAACAACATCAGCCAAATGGCCTTTTCATTAAATTTTTCATAATCCAATCGCAAAGTGGCTGCCCTATGTCCTCGATAGCCTCACGAATTTTATCTTTGAGGTCTTGAATCGACGCTGGGCTGTTGGCGTAGACTTTATCCTTCACGTGGCCCCAAAGGAAGAAGTCGCAAGGTGTTAAATCACAAGATCTCGGTGGCCAATTGTGATCACCTCTTCGAGAGATAACACGGTCCAGAAACTTTTCCCGTAAAAGATCAATGGTTTCGTTGCTTGTGTTTTTTCACCATTTTTGTAGTGAATTTTAATAGTTTCAATGCGTTGTTGAAGCGTGTATCGTTCCATTTTTAGTAATGGCGTAGTTTCTACTTGTCAAATGTCAAAGAATAAAAGCTTCAAAAGTGACAGCTACCGAAATAGCGGGTCATTCACAATAACACCACTTATTGAAAACCCTTTAGTAGCCGTACTCGCTATATGCTACTGCTGCGTTATGTCAAAATGGCAATGGTTTTAATCCGGGTTAAAGTTTACACCCGGATTTAAGTGAGTTTAACCCAAAAATTAAATCCAAATCCATAATATTCAGTCGTTAAAGACGAATTTAAACCCAGTTTTTTTTTCAACTTGACGACGTTTAATCCGACTGAATTTAATCTGCACTCCGGAGACCAGTTTAATTACTTTAACTCGGGTTAAAACTTCATAATGTTTACATCTGTTCGACCGCAGGGCGCAAGAAATAAGAAGAGTAGAAAAGAAAAGTAGTAGTAGGGAAGAAAATAAAGAAGACGCAGTTGTTGAAGAACTGATGAAACAACAGCTGATGGTAAATCAACGTTGTCCTTGTAGTCGAATATATCGAATGCAAGGAGCGGGTATGAGTCGACTATAACGATGTGGTCATTTTTGGAAATGTTTCCGCCTGACAAAAAGAGACATTTTTGACATTATTCGGAAAACATTGCGGCATAACCTTAAAATAAAACTAGGCTCAAAACAAATGAAATATTTTTTTGTAAAATTTGACATTACGTAGGCTTAAACGGTTTTAAGTCTGCGTTTAAATCCATATTTAATCCAGCGGGCTTAATGCATGTTTTCGAGTGAATATTATGGATATAGATTTAAATTGTCAGGTTCTAAAAAATCGGATTCAATGGTGGGGGGTAAAATTAACTTAAACCTGATTTACACCCAGAGTGAACAACAACAGTCCGGCTTTATAAAATAACACTCAATTTAAGTACAAAAGACCTCTACGATCTTAAACGCGGTTTTTGTACTCGTAAAATTATAAAATACGACAGATACGATTTTGAACCGAGAAAATATACGATTCTTAAACAATATCCATAACAACACCCGATTGAATTCTGCCGAATTTTAATTCATAAAATTACAAAATTTCAGTTTCATCCAGGAAATAAACCTGAGACTGTGAAACTCATTCAAATTGATTTTTTTAATACAAATTAATCAGTGATCACAAAGATGAACATTGCATGTTTCTGAATAAAAAATCCCTATCAAATATCATCGACATTTATTTAACTTAAAATTTTAACACCTAGCAAGGCAAGCGAGGGTCCACTAGTATAAGCTATGTTGCAAATGTAAGTTATTTAATTCAACATTCTTCTTCTATTCAGGTAGAGCCAAAGTTCAAGTGCTCAATGTGAACCAAACTCGTTACATCGCACCGACTTGCCACAACTGGAATTCCTATCCAAAGATAAATCAAGACCTTCGTGAGTACATTCATTTCGTAAAGTATAAAGCTATGTCAAAATCGGGTGTACGTTAAAAAAAAAGATACACAAAAGTATGTACATGCACAGAGAACAGGTGTTTTGCTATTACGCATAAAACAAGATAAAGAGCAAAATATTTGCGTGTCATTTGTGTAGCTACTACAGAGTATAGCTACCTTATCAGGTGTAACATGATACGGGTTTCATCATTCAAAAGTACCTATGCTAACAAATGACATGACAAAGCCTCGAGTATATCTAGACAGATGACATAAATATTATGTGATAATTTCCCAGTGTTTTGCGTTGAGGGTCGAGGGCAGTTGGATAATAATAAATTCCTTTCAATTTTAAAATTAAGCAAAATATCAATCAGCATTAAAACCGGTCAAGATGTTTTTCATTTATCAAGGCATTATCAAACTTTGAGTGAAAAATCGTATGGAAAAATCGCTAACATATAATTTTTTGACAGTTGACAGCAAACAACAAACGTTTAACTTGAAATTTTGAGCTCTTACCATCTCCTAAATCAACTTTCAGGCAACTTGAATTTTTTCATTCCATCAACCAACAAGTCTACTTAAACGGTTTTTTTTTAGTACTCTTAGAGTCCCAAGAACATCTATCACTACTTACTATATCATGTCATCATTTTGACGTTGACATGATTTTGATGCATCTCCCGTATAGATCCACTTCCATATAGGCAAACGTTTTCGCTAAACATGCTCGACACTACATCAAAAGCAAGTGTTACATATGATAGTCAATCTATCAGCCTTGTTAACTGCCATGTAATTGAGTCTCTGGTTAGGTTCCAAAACTGAATGCAAATGCGAACCGAAACGGAAAATGTGCGCGTTCAAATCAAATTGAATCATCAACAAAATTATTGTTGGCATTCGCCACGGGCAATCAAGCCAACTATGTTACAGAGTTACAAAGTTCAATTGTGCTTCTTACACAAAAAAAGTTATACTGACTTACAACGTAATACAATTTGTTGGCAATTAACACTAATTGGGGTGCGGGTAACGTGCGCTGGTGCGCTCAGTAGGGGAGTTTTATTTTTTCTATTAATTACTAGATAAGGCTCCGGCAAATGGAAAACACAAATTTCTGCTCCAAATGACTGTCTGTGTACATATAATGAATTGGTGTCAACCGAAATGTCCCTCAAACGCATCCACTTCGGATTAATAATGACACTACACCAAATGACACAGAAAAAACTGGAAACACGTCAAAACATGTATACAGCGAATTGAGAGCACAGACACTTTTGTTGCGGCCTAATGAGGTCAATTGTCTGTGATTTGGGATCGTTCTAGAAATATATCCACATACTTAAATGGTCTGTGTCAGGAAGGAGTGCACTTGAACGACGTCGCACCCTAACCCTAGTGAGGTATGAACTTACTGAGGAGCAGTGGACTTATTTATTATTCACAACAATTTCTTTGCAAATTCAAGCCCTTTTTCATTTAAAATTCCAGGCAATGTCCTTTATCAGCTGTCGATTCCCGGTGCTTTCTAGTGGGCGTTGGGTGTACATCGAAGGGGGCAATAACCACCATCTGCATCTCTCTGAACCGTCTTCATAAAGAACGACAAATCGTATATGTGGCGCACAATGTATGTTGATTGGTTTCACCGTTAAGCGGGGCAGAAATGTTAGGGTACGATGTGTACGAAACTCACAGAAGGGGTTGTGTTGGTTGCCAACTGCAGACGTTTTTAATGGTGGCTTGTGTATGATTTATGCTCTTTAATAAATCGTCCATTGACGGAAAGGTGATGCCAAGTAAAGGGGTGCCAATGGTGTCCACTTGTGGTTGTCGTTCACTTCTCAGAAGCGCTTGATTTGATTAGGAGGTGAATACGAGCGGATTCCGCTCTTTATTTTATTTTAAAACAGGCTGCTTTTATTATTTTGCACTGTTACATACTGTTATTTGGCATTGTTATAGAAATCAATAAATATATAGATATAAATGTCCCCAAAGGGACAGGTAAAACAAATTTTCGCTTAAATTGGATGTCCTCTGACATTTAATGTCCTCTGACATTTTTTGAGGAACTATTTTAAAAGAACCATACAATAATGATCGCCTTGATTAAATAGTTGAAAGTACCGTTCTTCTTGAAAGTTGATTTTTATCCGGTTTGAAATGCTTAAAATTAAAACTTGTATTCACACCGCCCAATTTATAGATTGTTAAATTTTGCCCTTAGTACAAAAGGGTCTCCCAAAATTCATGCAAGATTATATATAATATATAAAATAAATAAGGAATCTTAACAAAATGCAAAATTAAAGTTCGCCGCCATTTGTACGGTAAGTGCTGCCAACCGAAAAAAATGGTTTGTCAGCTGACCGACCTATTCTTGGTAAAAATTATTTGCAATACTACTGATACAAAACTGAATATACCTAAATGTAAACTGGTAAAAATTACAGCACAATTTAAATGTTTGGAAGAACTACCTATGTCCAAAAAAATTGACACACTTTGCGCCGTACTCATAATAGATTTAAGTCTCGGCTTTAAATTTACGGAAGCTTACAATTGCAAAATTTGTATCGAAAATATGGCCACTGTGAACTACTTACATTTGAAGTGGAAACCAAAAATGGTACCAATAAACAATTTTAGTTTCGTCCTTAAAGTCCCTTTGACTTTAGCCTAAACCTGAATTGGTGCTGTTCCATACTACTTACGACTTTGTTTCGAAGTTGAAGCTGATGCACACTTTGGCACCCTCGTACACTGAATCAAGTATCGGCCGTTGAGCAATTCGTTGAACATTCTTGGTAAATGACACTCTCAACGCGTGTGACTGAACAATCAGTGAAGCAGTGACTACATTAGAAACAGTTAAGTAACAAGGGAATCGGTCAATACTTACCAATGCCGTGCTCTAAATTTGTGCAAGCAAGAAAATTGTGTCGCCTCTACTGAGGATAAAAAAAAAACATTCAACAAGTTGAGCAACACAGTAAGTTGTTAATACTCAGAGAATCATATTAAAATCGTTGCTCAACGCTAGACATACCTATGACCAACAAACAGCACCAGCTCTCAGCTCATTTTCAACCTTTACTTTTGTTGCGATAACAGCAAAGTGAACGCTCTCCATGGCATTTCTTGCACTGAGTTGAAAGTTGAACAGAAAATTTATAAGTTCATGCGATGCGCACGTAGTGTGCGACCGCCATTATCGTTGAAATTTTTTAGACCAGATTTTTAACCGAAACGAAAAAATTCTTTAACTGGAAAAACCTTTTTTGACCTGAAAGATAATATTGTTCTATAACTAAACATAATGGAAAGATTTCTATAATTTGAATGATATTTGGCTTTTGGTCAGAAATTCGTTTTATTTTTTTGATTTGACCGGATTTTTTTTTTTTTTGTGGCAACACTTATTGTAAATAGCGCGGGGGCTTTCGGCTGTAAAACAATTTAAAATTATGTATTGTCAATACAAATGTTCGACGGAATTTTTTTATCAGAGTTGAGCCGATTTTACATGAAGTCAATAATTCTGGCAGTTGTGGTGCAACCGAAATTAAGAAAAATTTCAAATGCAAAATGCAATACGGCTATTCAGAAATTTAAAAAAAATTAATTATGATTACCTTCTGAGTCGCCAAGTAAACGTGCTCTCTAAGCTGTTTCGACTTGGCAACGATCGAACGGACGCGAAATTTGAGCCTATATTTGTACACGTGTACCTAAAGTATGTTGATGTGAAGGTTTTTTTTTTCAAAACAACAAAAACTATTGCGTACTCAAGAAGCTGGAAATTTCTTTAACCTTCACTCTAATCGGAGTACAACAAACTGACTTTCGCCAACTATTCCTCATTTGAAGCTTGTTCGTAGATTTTCCTCCATTCCAAGGACATAATCCCTACACTTCTCTAACAAAAAATCAATAGTGAATATCTAAACTACCAGACACAGTGTCTCCTCCATCCTGTGAGCAATCAAATTTTATGTTTCATATGATCCGATATAAAGGGGAATGCCTACAACGCATTTATTTAGCCAGACATTTGTTTTGGTTAATACACATAAACACGCATTAAATCCTGCCCCCATTTTATGCGTCGGTCGCGTGTCAAATTGCTATAATATCGTTGATAGGCGCTTTTCATTTGACTGTTGGATTTGCGTAGCCCCGACAGATGGTGCTAATGAGTTACTCCGAATGGAAATTAGTTTGACATTGTTGTGACACATTAAAGCTGATCACGTACGGTTGAATATATTGATTTCTTTTCATTATGAGTGAATAGCACGAGGTTGAATTAGATTCAATTTAACTGCCAAGAAATTGCATGTAACTATCAAACTGTTGACTTTGACAGCAGCACACTCTCGTAATGGATTCTCAACTTGTGCTGTCAACAGCAGAGTAAGATTTTCGCCACACTTCATTTGATGGCACAACTACATCGTGTATTCACAGTTCAAAATACGAAAAACACACGAAACGAGAGCAAACTCCATTAAAAAGTTTCCGTACTTCATGCATCCTAGAATCCTTTTTGTTTTTTTTTTTTTGTTTCGGTAGGAATACTTTGGCAGTGGCAGGCAAACCAAACTGTTTTCTTTTTCCGTCTTCCGCCTCCCTCGCTGGATTAATCTTGTGTTGGCTTTCGCAGTAGTTAGACGAAGGTACCTATATATCGTCCCGAAACCACCTACTTAAACTGGCATAGAAATGTCAATGACTTTTCATACTTTTGACACAAATAATAATTTTCTTGCAACAGAGGTACAGAGAGAGAGAGATGTGTCGTGCAGACTTCGCGGCGTCTGGCATTGTGGAGTCTGTGCCAAAACTTGTATCCCACTGAGTTCGCATCCTGCAGAATATAATCCTTAACGATTTATGGATGACGGCGGTTCTTCTTGTGAATTGCACTTTTATGCAGGGCCATAAAAAAGTGCAAGACCATTCAAAAGAAAACATGCACAAGTATTGTTTGTGTGGCGGTATAGAAGCTTTTTTCAATGGTTGGAAATATTTTATCCCTCCGTGGGTAAGCAGTCGTAAATAATTGCTTTTGAAAAGGATTGATGGGAAAGCTTTGTTTGTTTTAGTTTTGGAGTTTTTGTGCGAGGGGTTTGTTAATGGAAATGCCATTTCCCGCGTTACACAAAAGCGCCCTGAATGACACTTGGGATTTCAGGACGAACTGCTGCAACGCTGCAAGAGGTTTTAGTATTTCTCAAGGGATTGGTATCGTTTTTGCAAGCAAAATTAATAGAGATATATAAAAATCCGAGATAAAGTTTCGGTTATAACTTCTCATTGGGGTAGCATCAGGATTCGTTTTGGTGCAAACTCAAGCAGCTGTCAAGGGAAACTGATGTTGCTCTATTTATTATAATGAAACAGAAGGTGGCAGAAGTGCACTTTTTAACCGGGAACTACGCTAAGGATTCGCCATTGTGGAAACAAACATTAGAACGCTGTACACATTCTGAAAATTGTTTCGACGTTAATGCTCAGGTTGTCATGTTGTATCTAAACCCAATTTGATTTCTATGGTCTCTCTCTCCGACAAAAAGAGATTTTCTTCCATGATTCATCACAACTGCTTAATGTGTTTTCAAGTCAAAGAAGAATGTGCCACTACCTTTGCAACGCAAAACCAATCTTCGTCCAACTTAAATTTTTTTAACAGTTCAAGGTTCCGAATTTTAATCACAACCACCTTGATTACAAATCACCTCACATTTACCACTTTAATCATTTACTTACTTTAAGGCCACACGACATTTTCGCAGGAAATGGATATCGTGATCACTATCTTGTTTCGATGGCTGTTCCCGAATCCCGCACGGGTCATGTAACATGAAGGCAATCAATTCTGCTGAAGGTCGCAATAAGGCAGTTGGTGGCAGTAGGTACCACACAGATGGAAAAATGTGCGCATTCACTATCCTCTAGGTTAAGATCGTAACTTGGAGTTAATTTAAATTTAACAAACCAACAACCTTTCCAGCCCAACAAGGTGACACAGAAATTTCTCCGAAAATAATGACACTCCACTTTTACACTCCTTTTGACACAAAACACGACCATGAAAAAATAAGTAGCACAATTGGGTTTAAAATGTGTGAAAAAACAGTAAAATGGTGGCGCGCCCTAATTTTCAAAAAAAAAAAAATAGCAATTGTTTGTTTTGTCTGTCACCTAAGCGCCAGCAATCGTGACATTAATTCCATTATCGTTTTACTCAATCTCATGCTATTTTTGTTTCTGTTTTCTACGAACGCTTTGTTTGTTTTCCTTCACCGATGCGGATGCCCTCATCAACGATCCGAATTGTTTACAATCCTCCTATTTAATTAATTATTATTTTTTTCGCCTTCTTTGCTTTTGCTTTTCGTTCATTTCGCGCGTAATTGAGTTTCATTGTTCATCCGCACAAGATGTGAATTTTTGTTTTGTTTGTGGGAAAAGTGTTTCCCGTTAAGTGCTCCCATCGACAAACACTTTTACTTGTTTATGCAAACTCAATACTGAGAAGAATAACTATAAAACTATCTTAAAGTTTGGCGGTTATACAAGCAAATAGAAAGCCATCCAGTTTCGAAAAAAAAAAATACCCCAAAAAGTTGATTGTTGTCTCGAGCGTTCCAATTATGATTCCAACGACTTATAGGACCTAATCCTACTTTAAAAAAATCCAAAAAATAGTGTCGCGAACTATTCGATTGTCATCACTGTGGAGACAATTTCAAATTTCAATGGAGATCAGCCATGAACGAGTGGTATTTGGAACGCTAAAGCACGTTAAGTGTGACTGTGACTGTTGGTCAAACACAAACCACAGTGCGCAGTGTGTCCAAAATTGGTTCAAATATTGACACATAAACCAAGTTGTTTGGAAAAACATAAACAACGTTTTCCTAATTAAATTTTAGAGTAGGTGCGCAATTTTGTTGGCTGAAAATACACGACACACCAGTGGAAAAAGAAAAACCAGGTAATCCGGCACTTGGAGTTCAAGTGCGCCATTGATGTGGATAAAGCGATTTAAAGCGTCGCGCCGTCAATTGGATTCCCCATTGACTTGTTCATTTGTCTTGGTTTAGTGATTTTTTGAGAATGATTGAAGGGGGGAAACCACCGCATTGGAAACTAGGGTAATAGTAATTCGTTGAGGCAGAGCTACCCTAAGAATTGATTGAAATTATGAGGATGGCCGGTTGGATTGTGATTTTGACATTGAACACTGACAGCTACGTGAGGAAACTTGAAGTGGTAATTGAACGTTGTTTGGTTGTCAACAACAACTTAAATCATTATGAACGAGCATTTGAAAAGGGCGAGTTCTATTAAGTCAAAGTGAATAATCATGTTTTCAATAGTTGAGCGACTCAATTAAGATGTTATATTTATTATAGTTGGGGTAAAAAATGTTAGCTGTATGACAATATAACACTGCGAGTCGCGCTTAGACGTTTGATTGAAGTTTTGGTTTAATTTTGTAGGAGAACAATTTCTCAATAACAGCCATATGGGCATAGTTCCCCGGCTTAAAATCCGGACGGTATAAATTCATTTATATTGTATCCTCTGAAAATAAAATAAAATTAAATAAAATTTCTCAATAAGTTTGTAGAAAACAAATTATAGAAACTGTTGCGGATGATGTACCCAAAATTGAATTGATGGAGGTGTGTTATTTTATAGTGGATGAAACGTTCTTTATAACACCTTATACAAAAGTGATCCACTGCCCGTACATTGTCCTTTGATTTCAAAAGAATCCTCGATGCCAAATACATTTAGTGAATAAAACTGGAGTGGACTCTATTGAAATGTTAATTTCGAGCATTTTAAGATCAATGTCCGGGGCAGAAATCCAACTTTCATGCAAATGGGAGCAGCAGAACCTGCAGGATCTAATGGTAGTTTAATGCCCGTCGTCCACTGAGTACCAAAGTTTTCAACTAATTTTGGCCAACTTTTTTTTTTCAATTCAACAAACGATGTCAAGCTCGTGAAATATCTATGGCTCAACTTGGGAAGGCACACAAATCTCGACGCACCCAACTCCAGTCAACAAAAAACGCTAGAAGTTGAACAATGGGTTCAAAATTGTGTGTCCAATGCACATGCAACATGTTCAGCGAGCGACACCAGCCCGTACACTGCCCAGACTAGTGTTGCCGAAAGTACTCTCACAGGAGTATTATACTACTTTCAATGCCTTTGTACTCCTCCTTTCACATTTGTACTCCTTACATGTGAAAACAACTTACAAAAAACAAACAGCATATAGAATGACATAGTTTTTATATTTTTGGTTTTTTGTTTTGAACTGAATTTTTGTTTTATGATTTTCTTTTAAATAAAGTTAAATAAATGCCCACATTTGTTTTTGAAGAATTAAAAATGTCCGTTCTACTATTTTTTTCAAAATACTCCCCTTTTTTGGCTGCAGTACTACCTTATAATGTTTCTCTCCGGCAACATTGACCCAGACAATTGGTTGAGCAACGTGTTGTGCAACGATCCTCAACCAAATCAAACACCTTGTTGTATTAGAGGTAAAAGCGTTGAATTTTTTGCGTACAATTCCCGTCCACAATTTGCAAAATGATTGCCTAAAATACGAAAGAGACAAGTGGCTTTATTAGCAAAATCGAAAGGGTACCATTCAGTGAGAGAGGATCTATCGGAGGTATTTTATACCTGAAGATAAAAATGCATTTTATTATGGTTTGGTAAAAATATTCACTGAGCAGTCACTCTGCAACCAGCCCTTTCCAAGTATTTTCAGTAGCTTTAATGTTGATCCCTTTGGCTTAATACCAAATAACTTCAAACTTCTAGTCTTCTAAGATTCAGCTTTCAAAGCTCAGAACCATTTTGAATCTGTCCGAAAATTACGCACACAGTTCGAAAAGATTAGATTTTATGTGGATTTTTCATCCTAAGAATTTATATTTGACAGAGCACAGCATAGAAATTTCTATGGCTACCTTTGTACACACCAAAGAAAAAAAACACTTTCACTCTTCCACGGTAGGGCTAGTTGGCAACACTGTCAACACTGCTTTCAAATAAATATACCTAAAATAAAGTAAAAATAATAATTATAATAATATAGTCATAAAATAAAATAAAAACTATTAATTTAAGCTTTAAATAAAAAGTAGCATTTCTCTCTCCCGATCCCTGAAGAATGACTTTCCTGAAGAAGTCTCTCGTGGATTTGCAACCGAATTTATCTCGATATTTAACAATTTTAAAACATAAAAGACGGATTTAAAAATTTTAAACGAGTTTTTTACTTTCTCCTTTGATAGGGTTTACGGAATCCGATAGATTTTCCTTAACAAAAGGGATATTTTTAGAGCTTAGTTTTTTTCGAATTGACAACACTTTTTTCCAATGACAATCAATTTGACAGATGACATCTGTCTGTGACTCAAGCTCATCTTAGTTTGGCACTTGACCATCTTTACACTTAAGTTTGTCATTTTCCTATAAGATGGCTCAATCTATAATCAAAAATTGGATTTCCTAATTGACCAGTCCCGGCCGCTTTTAAGCCCGATGCCTGGCTTAAACAGTAATGACATACATTTTTCTCTTCTTATTATAGTCATAAGCATGATTTGTATTTTATTTAATTTTAAAAACTCCTTGTTATCGATTCTATTTCCATAAAATAAAATCAACATTCTGACCTTCAAATTTCGAAATAACTGTGTGCTTCTGCAAACCAAAAGCAAACATCTCATACATGATAATTAGTAGGGCCCAATGTGTTTACCCACATCAAGCCTTAACTACTGTAAATGTTAATCAACTTGTTGGCATATCCAATTCTTACTTCCCAACAGCGATTGAGTTATCGCAAAAGTTTCCTAAAACCAAGTTGAACGTCCGTGTAATAGTTTTATGTATTTCTGCTTATTAAAATTAGTCCTCAGTCAAATATGTGACTGTAGAGTGTCATTCTGGAAACATTTGTTTCTTTCAACATTTCGCCTGTGTTATATAGAGTACCTCTAACCCGTGCAATAAATTACGGACTTCTTTGCTCGTCAGCAACTATTTTTGGTTTGAAGTCGCTAATTCGTTATGAACGCATGCCGGGGTTTTAATTATTATTGTTATTTTTACATTTTGCTTGTTAATGGTTCTAAAGACCACAAAGATTTATGATACGAAACCGATCCGAAAGCATGTAGGTAGTTACCGACTTGTGCGTTAACCCGAAGATACTCACTTTACGGGTATACGAGTATATGGTGTGCCTGTTTCAAATTAACCTGCCGACAAAGAATTGACCACCCCGATGCCAACTGATACCAAGCGTGTAGTACTTAGTTTTTTTTTTTATGCATCCGGTGTAATCGAGGCTTAGGTCTTCCCGTAATTATCGGTTTCGTTCATTTTTTATTTGCTTGTGGTTTACCATGTTATGTTGGGTTATTTCCTGCATAGTTGCGTTTTATGGTCGATGCAACACTTTTGGTGCATTTTTTAACAAAAATAAACAAAAAAAAAACTTACTCCACGTAAAAGGAATCTCAATACCTCGGTGCACCTTTAATGTAAATAGACTGAAGCCAGACCTATTTTTAGATCCTCCCTCCTTTCTTCCGTTTTGCCCGCACTATAATTACCATTTATTTAGACGAGAATTTCTTTAGTCAAGTAGAAAAAGCTATTCACATGTGCAATCGGAGCCATGTCTGCCTGCATAAAATTTGCCTCTCAGTTATGTTCATTGTGAATGTGAACATCCTCCGAGCAGCCTGTTGACATACTTAAGTTGTGAAGGGATAAATAAAAATGTTGCCACACACAGCAGTATGAACGAATGAATAGTTGTGTGTAAGATGTGTCTTTTTGAATGCGATACCTTGTAAACAGCTTTTCTTGTATTGAAAAATAATATTGTCGCAATAAAAACCAAAATAAAAAACAGATGGCAGAGCTCGAAATACTTAATAATTGAAATTACCTAGGGGCCATCAGTTTAAAGAGAGCATAGGTATTTGTTTTGCAAATGCAATCGTCTTTGCTTTTGAAGAAGAGTTTTTTTTTATGGACTTGGACACTGATTGCCTGAAACAAGACGTTGCAGAAGAAAGAGACACTTGGAGTATTTGAACTGAAATCAAGATTTAAATTGTATATTTCAGTTTGATTCACAGATGCTTAGGGCAATTTTGAAGCAGGTCTTGTGACCATTCAAATCAAGCAGGCAGATGAATTTTAGGTGTTTCCAACTACTGGAACTAATGGACCTCCAAAACTAGCGACTAAGTGAAAAAAATTAGGAGTTCGAGAGGTTAATCCAGTTCGTTTTCCACAAATGTAATGAAAGCTGACGATAGTGTTAAAAATTCGTCATCAAAATTTTCAAAAGCTATATCGTCCGGACGATAACATTGTCATAAGGAATCTGCCCCCAGATAATCATTTCAATCGTTACAGCTCACATTTGTCAACTTTTTTTGCACATTTCGGACTGCAACCCAGCAAGAACTTTGCTTACGTTTGCAAAGTCTAAAGTTTGAGCACAGCTGGAATTGTAAGCATTTCAAGTGCTTGCCCTCGAAAAATGATCATCCGCTGTCTGCCCTTTTAAGACTTAATCGGAGTATTTTTTGTTTAGCTCCTGTCCCGTTTTTTACAGGCTTTAAAATAGTGCCAAAAAGGGAAAATCCATTAAAGTTATGTCAAGCTCTGCGTGTGAACAATTTATCCTATTATTTCACTATAAAAAATTCCAATGCAATCGCAATTTGACTTAAGCTAGCTTACGCTCATCAAATCCATTTGAGGAATATTTTTATACACCCGTCGCGAACTATTCAGTAAACGTAGTCTAAACCCACATGCAGTGTCCAGCTTTTGAGTATGACATTGTACGTGGTGCTGTCAAACAACTAGCACTTGCTGTCAAAAGTTGCATTGTCGAAAGTTTCCTTTGTATGGAATAAATGAACAAATAATTCGCGCAGAAGACCTAGCTTCTTAGTTTTTGTGTGAGTTTATATTTTTGGGACGATTGGAAGGACTTTTCATTTTATGCAAAGTCTGAAGGAACGGCTGAATTTTTTTTCCGAATTTCCGATTGCACAATTTCGCACTCTCAATATAATAGGATACATATTTTTCTAAGCCTTGTACTCGATTTTAAACTCATAAAGAACACTCCGACTGTTTAATTCGCCCTCTGAATATCTACCCAAAGATATCAATTTTTTTTTTTTTGTAAAGCCATAAAATTCTTTTGTTGTAAACAAACAGCAAATAAAGAAGAAACACACACACGCTTCATGTCAACAGTATTTCACACTTGTATCGTTTTATCTTATCTCACGAATTCTACACAATAAACCTATAAACAATTTAACAAAAACCCGTGAACTTCACCTCAACAAAGCTACTCCGAAACAGTATTCCGTATTTATTTGCATTAGCTTCAACTACTCGCTACTCTTGGTGATTATGTGCATATGCCTCTCGTTGATTAGCATTTTTGTTTTCCTTCTTTCTGTTGTTTATAAAAATAAACAAAATGCTTGTCGATAATAAAATAAGCAGAAACCAATACTTCACCGATACCGTCCTACCGCACGAAATAAAACAAATACGCAAACACTGCTCCACTGTAATTTGTTAATTGCATGAGAGCTACTCGCTAGTTTCGGGTTTTTCTTTTCTCTGAACTACTGGTTTAGTGTAACACAGCCCTAGACAATAAACGAAGCGATTTCAGCACAATTATCCACGTGATCAAGGATGGCTACAATCGATTTTCCCTTTTACTCTCGAGGAATTTTTGGGGGGATAAAGAGTCAAGGTCGTGTTGGGGCTTTCCTTTTTGTTTTGTTGCAATTGGAACTGGTTCAATTTTGTGTCGTATTTTCACTGGGAGAGAAAGGAATTTGTTTATTGCAAAGATAAGATAAATGTTAGAAATAAGTTCGGCACCTGAAAGGTGTTGATGTCAATATTGCTGAAATTGAAAATATCTCTGCGAGCGGGTGTTTAATGAATGACTGTGCTGAGGAAAAACGAAACAACCAGATAAGCATGTTGTGAAAGTAAAAACAGAATTTACAACTTTTAATCACACATTTGCGGCGAGTGTAGTTATAATTAGTATTTTAAGATTCCTAACGTGTGATAAGGCGTCGCTTTGCTAATTGCCGCACTATCAGTATAAGCCTCAACCAAGGGGGGGTTAACTACGTAGAGTGCAAGTGTTTTAGTTGAGTTGTTGCCAGGGTGAGAGATCTATATATATTTTTATCAGTCATTTTTGAATGGGTTCAAAAGGTTTACCTATTTGAACTTACAATGTTTTTAAATGTTGGTTTTGACAGGAAAGCTTTATGTGACTGGAATTCTTATCACAAAAACATTGATTGAGTGGTTTTACTAGTGTAGAAATTATTCACACAGAATAGTTGTATTTATCAGTTGGACTTGAGTTGGACTTGAGTTGGACACGCCCCAATTTGTTACATATTTCGGATTATTTTGAATAACTACTCTTTCTGTCGAAAGGAGAGCTCTAGAGATTTTTTTAAACCTTCACTTGACTTATTTCAATTAAATTCTTTCATTACATTTATTTTGTCGGCAATAATCATTCGAGCAAATCCCAAGGTACTCATATCCACAGATGCACATAATTTTTCCAATCCATATCTATAGCAGAATCTAATAATTAATAACAATTGCAATTGATTGCTTACAATTTATACATTTTACGTAGTTAAAATGTTGTCCCAGAAAGAATTACATCATCTTCGTACAGCGAATACATTCCAAGTATATTACAAAGCCAATTATTTTGTACAGCTTGACGTTTAACGAAGTTGGGCCTCTAGGGTATGCATGGAAAGTGCTATAAAAATGAATATGTAAGACCCAAACCGCGACCACAGCTAAATTTACCAGTGCAATGCCTGCAGAGTGGTGAGTGTGACTGTTGTGTCACTGAGTTAGATAAGAATATTATAACAAAGTTGTATCGATGGTGTCATTCATTGAATTATCTTTACCCTTTCCCTTTTCTTCATTAAGTGTTTAAGAGATATATATAATTATTATTAATGAGCATGAACACCTATCAAGTCGACGTATGAAAGCTTTGGTCGCAGCAAAATGATTGCAAACTTAAAGTGGAATTGTTCGATAAAAACTTTACTTTTTAAATGAAATGCCACCTTTTTCCCGACTATAAAGTGTTTGTTTTAAATAAAAAAACAATTGCACAACTTTGACTCCGTTTTTCTTATTTTTATTGTAAAATGTCCTGATTGGAAGATGGGAATTCTTTTCTCTTTTAAATATAAATTTACAAATCTTAATTTATTTTTAAACTTTAGTGCGGTCGGGGTATAAATTCGAAAGAATTTAGTTAAATGGACAACCCCACAGAATACTAATGCATAGAGCGTGAACTTCTCAATTTCAAACTTTTCAAATAGCTTGCAGGTCCAACCCGATATTCACGATGCAATGGAATTCCTTACAATTCTCATCAATTCAGCAATAGCCTGAAAAAAAAGCATTTTAGGTTAAAAATTGGTTCAGTAAAAACCCCATGATGATGGTATGTATTTCGGAAACATAAAGTTGATTCCAATCCTTCTGGTAAATGTCAAAATAAAGTGAGATAAGAGCGCGAAAATAACCAATTTTGTATATACAGTCAAACTTCTTTATAGCGAACTACGTAATTCTCTCTTTAATTTAATTTTTTTCCCCTTACCTTTCAAAAATATCCCATATGAATAAGGCTCTTTATAAAGAAATTCTCTTTATAAGGAACTAATTTTGGTGGTCCAAAAGCAAAAATGTTGTTTCTTTATAACGAAACGTCAAATTTGAAAACAAAGCTTAGGTACTACAATTTTTGGTTCCTAATTTTAAAAGGGAACTCCCCGTTTTGGCAAGATTTTTCATACAGTAAATGTATGAATGGATGTATGAACAAGTGCAGGTACATGTGTAGAAGAAATTTTATGCATATCATTGAGTTTGTATTTTAAGTTCGAAAAATGATTTAATACAAAAATGTCGAAATGCAAGGCTATTTTACTTTCAGAGAAGTTATCGACTATTGAAAAAGTTAAATGGGGAGAAAAAAAAATGTTGCAGAAAAATTTATTGATTCATTTAGTACATTGTCGACAATTTTAAAGAATGAGGTAAAAATTTTAAGGTTTAAGTTCAAACAGAAGCCACAAAAAAAAAACGACTACCAACATTCTAACATTCACGTGCAATCGAACATTTATATGTTTTTAACGAAAAAAATAAAAAGATAAAAATTTCCTTACAAGGAGTTTTGTTTTGTCACAATTTTGTTGGAAAATATAAAGGAACTATATAACGAATTTTGTATAAAACTCCTTTATAACGAAGCTAATTTTTGTTCCCTTGAAGGTACGTTAAGAAATTTTACTGTATTCCTTTTTTTTCTATTAAGAGTAGTACGGTGCTCGAGCTAAACTAAATTTTATCTGGTCTCCAACTTTTCTCTCCAAACATCAGCTAAAGTCCTAGCTAAATTTTGACGCATAGAGTACGCCGTGTCACAGAAAACAGCTGTTCTCTGAAGAAAACTTCCTTCCTTCAACTATTTCTGATTCAAGGTACTTCTCGTCCATGTAATAATTAAAAATGCTCATCCTTGCATACTTTTCTGCAACAATTTACAAAACAACAAGTACAAAACGATCTGCCACAATTTAGCTTCAGAAAATGTGCCGACCCATTAAATGGGCACGATAAATTTTGACGGACACATGAAGTACATTCTGAAACAAAAGTTTGATTTAGCACTCAGCTACATGGGTTCGCTTAAGTTTAGTTCAGCTAAATTTTGGAGAGAAATTTTGTATGGGAGCGAAAATTTAGGTCGAGCAGCGTACTAAGCTTTATTTAAGAAAAGTATGTCGTTAAAAAAGTTTCACCTAAATGCCACGTCTAATAATTTTTAATGCTTTTAAATCTTTTGCAAAGAAAAAAAAAATACAGTCAAATTTTTTTTGTGGGCTGGAAGTATTTGCGGTAGGTCGACAAGCAAAACTAAAGTCCAACTTTCACTTGTACAGAGAGGTGTGAAACTGATAATGATATGGATGACTTAACGTGAAACTTACAGTCCGGATTTTTAGAGTTTGTCATTTTTATAAAATGAAGACACAATTCGCCCAGTAGATTTACGCTAGACTACTGTGGGAGTAAAACAAAATATATACATTACAATTGACTGACGTTTGACAAGCATTACAAAAAGTTTTTTTATTTAGTTTCAGTTTTATTTTTTAAGCCTAGTATGTTGTTCCAGCAAAGCTAAAGTTAAGCGCCTCTCCAATGTTTCTCTCCACCACTTGGCTGTTCGTCTAATTTTGACAGTGTAAGGTCCGTCAAAAAAAAAAAACTGTGTTGGTAAAGCTGATTGAATTGTTGTGTTTCTTAATTTGTACTCCTACAGCTCCCTCCTCAAAAACCTCTTCCATTACTCCTCGTTAAAATATTCCATTTCTAAAAGAAATTAAATTAACAACAACGAATTTCTAGCCATTCTCCATACTGTTAATTTGCTTTCGTTTGAAATTTTGTTCCGAATAACGATATTTTCTCTGATATAACAAAATTTAGCTGTGGAAAAATGTATTTTGCATTAATACGCTTACTAAAATTGTGGAGTGATTTTTCGTACGTGGCTAACATATTTAGCTTGAAATGCGTAACTGCTTTGCGAAATTTTATCTTTGGAGACATTTTTGTATGGGAGCTTAATTTAAGCGCGATCAGCATACTAGGCTTTAAGCTACAAATAAAACTGCTGCAGAGTTCATTACTATAATTTTGTTTAATACATGGATGTAAATTAATGTAGAACACCAACGAATTATGCGTTGTTACAAATCTAGTACATTTTTCAAACTTTACAAATATAATACGATACCAAACTTATTGGCCGCATTCAAGAATCTAGTTATCATAAGTCGACTATATTGGTCTGGATAAGATGAAACCTGAACGCAAAATAGATTGGTCGGGAACGTAACTTTTTCTACATCAGTCACATATGCAAACTGTCAACTTAGTACTCAGTCACGAATTTCTTGACTAGATTCGTCGGCTTCCCCTCCATAAACTATTATCCCCAATCAAACCCGAGATACATTTCGTCAGACAGCTGTCAGACTTACAAAACATGCTAGGCAAATACAATCCCCTCATTCGCGTCATTTCCAACTACAGGGTGTGCGTTAGCAGGTTTCTTAATTTGTTGATCAAAACTTAGTTTAAAAGTAAATTTTGGCAGTGTGATTAGTATTAACTTAAGGTACTGTCAAACCTCGAAGCAAAGCTGAATTATATTTGTAAAAGTTTTATCAGCAAATCACAATGAGACATATTGTTTTATCACTTCGTTGAAAATCCCGGTTGAGCCCCTATAAGTGTTGTTAAACCCTATAGAACATAGTTTTAAATAAAGACAGAAACTTTTCGCAGTCAGTTCATCAGCTCTAAGCATGTGTATTCTATTCATCGAACATTGCTCTCGGTGTACATTAAACTCCCACTTTTATACGACCTTATTTTGCCTTACAGTTGAAAAAAAGAATATGTTTACCCCATAATCTGTTAATACCGAGTCGTTATTTTTTATGTATGTAAATTGTATATATGCTCCCCACATGCTGCAGGGATTCTGTTGCCGACGTCTCTGTTTCTGTCTCCCACTGTCATTATGTTCGCTTATTTACGATGTAAACAATTGGCAGCTCGTTGAATGCCGCCTGGTATTTGTTATATGTTCATAGTCGGCTGCATGCCTCCATCTATGTATCTGCAGCAGTTTTGTGAAAGACTGCCTTTGTGGCAAACTGTGAATTAAGTGGCATCTGCAGGGGCTGCTAACGGCTTTTACGAGGGTACTTCGTGTCACACATTTCACCAGCACCCCAGCAGTACATCAGTATCTACCACCAGTAGACTCTTCAGTTCCAACAAAGAGAACGCACCCAATTCCACTAGACGTATGTATTGGTGTTTGCTGTTCAATCACACATGTGTGTAATATGCCGCGCCAATCATCCAGAAGTGTTAACTATAAGTTTTGCAAGTTTATTTATGCCCCCATTGTATCTGGTGGCCATTAAATTAACAAGTCAGCTGGCTGACGGCTGCTGTAGCTGTTGTCTTGGATGCATGCACTCGCCATCTGGATGGCGCCTCAATGGTTAATACTTAGGCTTTGTTTAATGCGACTCCAAATCCGCATTACACACCGTGCGGCGGTGCTCTTCCCAGGCCGTATGCTCGCCCCGGGAGGGAGCAAACCATGCCAACACACATATGGTGGTACTACGGAAGCGTTTCGTGTACAACGCGCGTGTCTATCTGCCTGATGCATTTATATACCCCAATGATAAGTATCTCTCGGACCGAAACGGAAAGGTGTAAAAACCATTGGCGATAAGGCGAAGGGAACGCCGCTGCTTGCTCCCGGATAAGTCGCCCGAGTATGGTTGAAAGTGAAGCCAAAGCACTTGATGGCTATGGGTTTGTAGTTTACAACTGTTTTTCTTAGTTTTTGCCCAAGTGTACGAGTGTATATATTTTGGGGGCAGCGGCTGTAAAATTACTTCACACCCTTTATGGTCAAACTCGTAATGTGTGCAGTCAAGCTTAGGTCGGTATGCATTTTATGCGAAAGTATTCATTGTTTTTAAATTAAATTCTGGCAACTGGCAGCGTTGTGCTCGTAAACGATTTGTAATTATGCATTTTACATAACTTATAGTTGCTTGCGAATCAGCTATATTATTCACAGGGTGGCCCAAAGTGGGTTTTTTCGGTTTCATCTATTGTTTTTTTCTTTTAAAGTTTTTATTGGGCATGACTATTTAGCAAATTATTAAATTGCATAGTTATTTGTTAACCTCAGTTTGAACAAGAATGATGCTTTTAAAAATACATTAAGGACCGTTTAAATATGCCTAAAAAGTGGTGGTTTTCACAACGAACTGTCAAAAGTCACAAGGTCCGAGTGAATGCGTGCCCATTTAAGCAGAGGCACAAATATTTTTCACACGATACGACTTTGCAGGGGGCTGTGCACCTTTTTTGCTCTGAGCTGAAAACTAACTACGACACAAAATGTAAAAGGGTGAAGTTTTAGGCCGTTATTCACAGACCAATATTAAACTAAGAGCTTCATAAACCTATTCATCAATGGCTATGAGTGCATATTTAAGAGCGCTCATAAGACTTACGAGTGGACTCAACCACTCTTAAGTTGAGAGCAGTAATAACTCCGAAAATTCGAAATCAGCTGTCGTTTTCAAAATGGAAGGCAAGGGAAGGAAGCCAAATTTTCCCGATAAGGAAAAGAGCAATAAGCCTTGAAAAATTGAATCACGTGCTGAGACTGGATTGTTTTTTTTATCCAAGTAAACCAATTCGTCTCGACAATTCGTTTACCTTATATTTTGGGAAACGAAACCTCTTGATTGTTTTTTTTTATCGAAGTAAACCAATTCGTCTCGACAATTCGTTTAACTTGGCAAACGAAACCTCTTCTCGAATTCAGCATCGTCAAATTTTTCCATGAAGTCAATTCATTCGAAAAGTGTTTTCTTCTTTCTTGTTGACGTTGTGGCTTCCCTCAAATATTTGGGGTGCTCCTCTTAATCTGAGCTGGTTTCCGAGGACGGAGAACTGCTAACGAAATGCCAAAAAGATCGCTCATATTATTCAATTAGTTTATATTCATACCACTAATTTTGACAATTAAAATTTTCGAAAAAGTTCATAAACTCGTTTTAGAACGCGTTTGGAAATTCGAATTTTATTTTTTCGCATATTCGAACTAGCATAGATTCAACCCTAATTGGTGAATACGTCGAAAAAACTTACATTCATGAGCCTCGTAAACTAATAATCGAGATTTAAGAGCGCTTGATAAATACCATACTTAGACTTGTTTTTTTTTTTGTATTTTCAAGTTTTGCAATAGCTTTTGACAGTCGCCCTTTCACCATCCTCTGTCAACATCCCCTTTGAAATAAATTATTGATTTTCTAGCTGTCACTTTAATTTGTCCTTCAAAAACAATACGCAACAGACAGTTTGACATTCTCAATGCATTTTATTTTTGCTTAAAAAGTTTTGTCGGTCCTATTTGGCTGACCAAGAATCCAATCCGGTCTAAAATCAAAAATCCTTACAGATGAATATGGATTTGTTACGTTTCTTCCACATATTGTATTTACTTTTCAATTTTACAAACCAATTCCTTACATTTACATATTTAACTTCCGCAAGGTTGCGCAAAATTTCTGTGTGCATTCGCAAATGTTTCCTCTAAACATTCGCCTTAAGAACCCTACGACGCAGTGATTTTAATTATTTCTAAACTATTCTTCGTTCAAAATTCGCCGCACAAATGTCAATGTCAACTATTTTACACAATATAAAAATTGTATCGCCTGGGATTCTCAAATAAACCCGCCGATGAACATAACCAAGTAAAACAGAAATCATATAACCCAAGAATTCGGTAATATTATGCTGTCTGAAAATTACAATATAGATTGGTTTAAACAATTCCAATGTGATGTAATAATACAAAATATGTATCGCCTGTGATTCTTGGATGAACTCGCCGATGAACATAAATCAAGCAAAACGGAAATCAATTACCTAATCGAATATTTCGTTACTATCATGTTGTCATAAAATTACAATATTTTTCTGCTGTTGATAGTTTTATAGATTGGTTTAAACAATATAAATATGATGTAGGTAGGTACCTATCTTCACATGTGATGTTCTGTGTGAAAGTAAACAAATAAACGGACTAACACCGATATACTATCTGTGCTGTTCTAAAGAAATAAATCGTTAAATATGGGAAATGACAATTTTTGCCGCAGCTGGGGATGTTCGGGAACGATTTTAAAAGTTTTTAAAACACAAACTTGACACATGATTGTCAATTAAATAACGTCACAAATTAACTTAGTAACTAAGCACATGTCTTACGTTTAAAATCTAATAACATATTAATCAATAACCCATAAAAATATTTAGACAGACGAACTTTAAAACAAAACCATGTTCGTAACAAGGTACTTAACAAAACCAGTTCGAAAACAATAATAAAAACACTAATTTAAAAAATCGCAACCATCACTGATCACTGACTGACGTAAGTCAGATAAAAATCAATTTTCATAAAATGCATTAAATGTCGTTCACGATTTTGCAATTCATCGGCACAATTAAAATAAATTAAACATTAAACACAGGAAAATTACCTACTGGTTTTTTTTGCAGATTTTGTAAATTCAAATTTTAATACATTTATTAGTGTCACTGAAATTTCAATGACAGGACACTAGGTCACCACTGTGAGGAATAAAAATGGTCTAGTGGCCAAAATGCAATACCCGCAATTGTAGACTTTAGATATCTGCATAAGCGCCTCACAATTCATTCATGCGAACATTGTGAATGTGATGATGTGCGCAAATCGAAACCACTCCAGACTGCATGTGCACAATTGAGTAGTAGCCAACTAGGAGCTATGGCTGTGCTCTCATTGTCATCTTCCCAAGGTATGACACCATGCCGATGAGGTCCCTTCCTACTGCGACGGTAGATGCCGAGGACAAGAATCACATTATCTTGTCACGCAGTGATATCCACCCCACAACCCAAACCCAACCCTCTAATGCCTTTACATCATCTCTCGTCTACGTCGTTGTCGTCGCTGTCATAACTCGTAGCCTCTTATCTGACATAAGCCCTGCGGGCTACATGGGTGGTAGGTATATGTAATGTGACGACAATTTGAAAAAAAAAAACAAAAAGAAGAAAAACCCAACATCAAGGAAACGAGTAAAATGCTTTCGGTAATTGGCCAACGACGTAAAACAAAAGCAAAAGGACGAGACAAAGAGAAGGAGCCCAAGTTCTGCTGCACCTCTCTGCAGATACGGTGTGCCGATTCCCTCCGCATTATGGAAATGGAAATTCTTCTGGAACCATCCCCAATTGCAATTATTTGCGTCGTCTTATTATTCTACGCCTGTTTCTCTATTTGTACTTACTTGCATCGCGATGCCATTTTTAAGCAGCACACTTCCATGGCGCCTTTACGGAATTCCTGTACACGCAGCACAAACAAATAAATCCTTCACAAATGGGATGGGTAAACAGAGACCGGAAAAAAACAAAAAAAAAAAACGTCAAAAAGAAATAATAACTTCACTCTCGCTCTCTATGCTGCAGAGCACCAGCTGACATTTAGCACGCAGTTGACAGATTTATTTGAAAAAAATAAAATAACACCGCCCGCACAAGGATAAAGATAAACCCTTCTTTTTTTTGCAAGACTTTTGTCCACTATTCACTTCTCGTCTGCGAAAACACTGTACGCATTAAGGAAACCCTACAATGTAACGGATTTCGGTAACCGAAATTCTACACAGGACACCGTTGAGACGGTTTTCGCTTAACGATTTTTTTGTCGCTTATTTGTTATTTCCGTAAGCTAGTAATGCACTGGGAAATATTTTCGGGGAAAATTCGATCAACAGACACTCGCGACACTTCACACTCACTCGGCGTTCTGTTCGACGATGACTGAAGAGCAAAACAGTTCGATATCAAATGGTTGCTTCTTGCTTGCGCTGTTCAGCCGTTTGGAGCCGATTACACCTTACCTACCGCTACCATCCACTTCCATTTTCATTTCCATTCTCTATACACTGGCAGTGGGACTGGCGTATTGGATTTGAATTGCTGGAACGTGGCACTGTGAATATTGTGATGTGACTTCTGGCTGGCGCATAGCCTAGTGGTAGAGTGGAAGCGAATTCATTCATTCGTTGGATCTTTCCAGTGGTGATAGTGGTGCAACTGGAGCCGGTTCGTGTGATTCGCTGCAATATATGAAACCTGATGATGGGGCCTGGTGTGCGTGTGGTGGTGGCTTGTTGTTGTTTGGTTGGAACTTGGAAAGTTTATCAGCTGGAGCACGTACTATGTGCTAACTGTCTATACGTGTGTTCTGCTGATAGCGCAGCAGCGGTAGAGGTTGTTTGCTGAAGATGGTGCGGCACTTGGTGTTGGTTGGGTTTGGTAGCAGTGGCAGGTGGCTGGCTGGAATGTTTGTATTTTGACATGCGCAATTTGGGGCTGGAAGCGTACGTAGAATCCAATACAATTCTCTTGACGGTGTGTGTTGGTGAATTGGTATTATTTAAGAAGAGTGCCGGCAGCAACGAATGGAGTAGAACTGTAGTGTAGACAGAGTCGTAGATTGGTAGGGGAGAATGGAGTTTTTATTTCAACGACAAACAAATGCGTCTTCAGTTTTCGAGTGCTGCGTAGTAGCGAATGCATCTGGTGGACAGCGGGTTGTGTCGTAATAAAGTCAGTTGTCCTCCGAAGACAATGAACGCATTCAAGAATCTAGATATCTCAAGCCGACTAGAATGGTCTGGATGAGATGTAACCTGAACGCAAAAACTAGATTGGTCGGAAACGTCACTTTTTCTACGTCAGGCACTTATGCTAACTGTCAACTTATATGGAATTCGATTGGGCGTTCTCAGAGCAATTTTTATATTCGTTTGGTAAAAAAAAGGAATCTTTTTCAGTTTTCAGACCACTTTTGCGAATCTGGATTTTTTCTCAGATTTGCTTCATATTTACCAATACGAGTACTTTTGAGTTTGACAACTATTGGAGTTTGTTTACGTTTTCGTCAAATTTTCCAACTGAAAAGAAACGCATTGCATCGGGTGAATCTATTTTTGTTAATTATTTATGTACAAATGCTTAGAAATTAATTTGGACGCAAACTTCGCAAAACTCTTAGAAAAGTGTCGAAAGCTATACATATTCGAACCGCACGAATATCAACACAGAAAAGAGCAAGTGACGTTTTTATGTTCGATTAGACACACGAAATCTGATAGCAAATGTGAAGAAGCCCAATCAAAACCCACATTAGCACTCAGTCACGAATTTCTTGACTAGATTCGTCGGCTACCCCTCCCTAAAAGTCAACTGAAACAGCTGCTCATATGACCGATTTCAGCCAATCAAAACCGAGATGCATGTATTCAGACAGCTGTCAGACTTATCAAAATAGATATTTGAACGTCCCCAATAACTATGACAGTTTGGCTTGAAAATTTGGACATTTGGACGGAATAGACACGTCGATTGTAGCTTTAAAAGAACACTATGATTTTTAGGTGCTTTGGTTAGCTTAGGAAAGTAATAGGATTAAGTAACTTAAGCTAGTGTCAAAAATTCACTTAACCTAAACACTCAAAATAGGCCACGATGCTGGCTACATACGTTTTTTCTGTAATCGCGCATTGGCCTAAGCGTATTTACTCGCTTGTAGCAACTTTGTTGATCCAGCTTAAATTTCCTACGTAATCCTCTATGACTTAAATTTGACAGTAGTTTTAGACAATTTTTAAATGGAAAACGACTTCATAAATACTTACCAAGCAATTTACAACAGCAGACTCAAGCATTTGCACGGAGGAGGTAATCCGGCTTAAGCCAAAGCGCGATTATTTAAAAAAAAAAAATGTATGGTGTGAGTGACAATAATAGGATTATGTCCTCATACGAGAGTTCATCCTGTTACTGTTTACATTGTCCTCAATTCGGTGAATATATTTCTGAAGACTTTTCTGGAGAGGGATAGGTATGTGGCTAATGACAAAGAGTCCTCACTACACTTATTTTAAGGTTAGACTTAAAAGTCCTTGCAAGATGCCCAACAGAATCTGCTTCCATTTGTCTAAAGTTTTAAACCAGTGATTGGAAAAGAGAATAAGGCAGTATACACACCTATCTATTTACATAAGCATCACTTCCACCAGCTTTTGTGTAATGTCTTGCACAACAGTTGTTACGAATGACACCTATAACTGCGTCATTCCTAGTGGAGGGTAACTTTCCTTGGCTGCAAGGACGTAAGTTTGCAATACTCCTACAATACACAATAGACCCCATTCATACCCTTAAAAGGCTACCTACCGCACCCAGAGCATACTTATTTGATTTGTTTACGCCCTGACAAGAAATTTTCTTTCAAATTTTTCCAAAGTTCTTTCTTGCCTTCCACCTTCGGATGCTTTCTACCAGTGCAGCGTTTTTGATTTAACAACTGCTGTCTGCCACCCGATGAGCAGAAGAATGCGAAACCGAATTCATTGAACTTTTCTCAATGCACGAGCCCTTTCGCGTGTTTCCAGTAATGGCTGCCACGTCACGACGCCAGGATACTCTAGAACTGCAACAACAGCAATGACACGGTCGGGTGGAAGTTAGCTTAGCACAAACGCATATAATGAAACGAATGCATGAACGGCATAACTGTGCTCTATCGTCTATCCCTTTGTGCAGCACTTGTTGGTGTGGGGCAGGAATTGTCACGCAAAAGGATCCGGCCGACTTCAAGAGCTACGCGATGTCGTGCGATTGGGCAATTTTACGATTTTCCGTTCCGTTCAGTTTGGTTTTCAGCTTGATAATTATGTTAAGGGTCATTGAAAGTGCACCAACCTGCGGATTTCTGTATCAAGGGGTAAAACGAGTTGTCCTCACCGAAAGCCACTAATGTTGTTAATCTAAAATTAAAACTCGGGGGAGAAGAATCGATTTATTTTTGAATATGAAATCTTTGTGTTTGGTTTTGTTTGACAGCAGAACACAAATAAATCAATCGCTGGTAAGTTATTTATACTCACATGCTGATTGGGAATATAGGTACATATTTATAGATTTTGGGACAGTCTAAAAATAATATAAAGAGGAAAATTGTTTTCTGCGTCTTAAGGATATAAGCCTCGGTGGCGCAGTAGGCAGCGCGTAAGTCTCATAATCTTAAGGTCGTGAGTTCGAGCCTCACCCGGGGCATTTCGTTTTTGTTTTATGTTTTATCGTACTAAACATTTTAAAAATTTTTTTTTTATAAAAATCGATGAATGAAATTTTCCAATTGAGTAAATTATGTGCAAAGTCTTAGTGAAAGAAGTTGGTACAGGGTGTATATTTACAAGATTTTCTTTAAGGTGTAATAACACAAATGCATTTTAGCGAATACTTCTGCCAGTTTAAGAACATTTTGATTGTTTTAAAACAATTTAAAACAAAAAATAAGTTTGACACTTTGAAATTTACAACGAAAACTAATAGCCTTCTACTTACTTCTTGCTTAAAAATCTTTACAGCTGTGCTGCTCAAGATAAACTTAACCCCCATACAAAAGTACCTAACTTAAAAGATAAATTTTAGCAAAGCAAACTAAGCTAAATGTATTCTAACGAATAATTTTTTTCCAAAGCTTAATTTTGACAGATAAAGTGAAATAAGAACGTGATATAGAAAACAACATGTAAAATAAAAACAGATTCAGCAAATTGGCAGTTTTGTTTGTTTTCTTCTCAGAGCGTTGAACTGCCGAAGTTAAGCGAATATTTAATTTATGTAGGTAGTTAAGCTAGCGGAAGAATTTCACTAGTGGTTTATTTAAGCTTTTCTGAAACGAAGTGTTCCGAAAAATATAAAATCATTTATAGGTGACGTTTAAAAACAAATGTAATAGAGCAAATAATGTAGTAGAGCAGAAGTAGGTGGAGAATTAATAACCAGATCAAAGTAAAGCCTGTTTGACACTGCAGGATTATAACGATATATTGTTATAGATAATGTATTCAAAGGAAGGGGCACTTAACATCAATATGACAACCACATTGGACAATAAAATGGGATTAAAGGCAAATGTGCAACGAAGAATTTGAATTGTATTTACTGCATAGATTTTATAAATACTGGCACTGACCGGTTGCTCTTTGCATGTGAAGTATAAGTCACCGACTGTAAGTGTTATAAAACTGAGTATTCCCTCAAGTCCTGAAGCTTGCGGTTGCGGTATATCAAAATTATATCAATTTTATAAAGGAAGAAATGAGAACTCATAAAATACAGTCGTATGGCTTTTACGGTAATAGATCATCGAATCGAAGGAAGGTTAGAGTTAGAGGTGTTTTGACTTATATGGTGACTTTAGTGTGGAAAACTAAAAAGACTATACAAAAATGTTGTGCAAGAAATCGAAAAACAGGGATATCTAATTAGGGGAAGTTCCGAAATGAACGTTGGACTTTGAGCTAGAGCTTCAACCAAAAGCCCCGCGGTGGCGTTGACACTCTTATGATTGGGCATTGTGATTGATCAGGGATGTTGAATAATCTAATACAGAAATATGCATATAAGTTTCTCAGAAGTTTGGTATTTTTACAGAATCCAACCAACAGACGGAGAAAACATAACTTCTGGTTGTTCAAGTGCCTACATTTTGTTACTTTTTATTCTTTCTTATCGGCTAAAAATAAATACAAAGCATAACCAATTCTGTTGATGTCACCAACGATCACGAATTAACATTCTCTTTTTAAAACTCTGTTTTTACACTATTTCTTTTAAAAAACTAGTAGATTTTGTTTCTGTTATTTGTCACTAGACGACTTAAAGGCATAGAGTGTTTCGCGAAGCCCATTCTTTCACGGATGGGCACCCTTTTTGGTGCAAACGTCAAAAAAACTTGTACGATAACAAAGCTGGTTTATATTGGCCGAAGTAATATTTCGTTCAAATATTGTTAAAAAGCGCAGAGGTCCCATTACTTAACTAATTCTCAGCTGTTACCAAATACGTCTGATGAACATAATTTTTCAATTATTGTTTCATCTTGTTTTCAGCACTTTAGTTTATACTTTTCAGTTTCTAGGAATTTTTTTTTAACATAAAGCTTCCAGGATACTGGATACTTTGCTTTGATAAACTGCTTGGCTAAATTTTATTTTTTGTAGACATTTTTGTATGTGGGATAAAATTTAGCGCGAGCAGGATACCAAGCTTAACCATATAAAATCTGTTCCGTTTTTTGACAAGTTTTTTATCTGTCACTTGGCTTTTTCTTTTTCTTACATGGCAGTGACGTTGTCGCGAATTACCCTATTGGCTGAATTCTGTATATTTGTGCTGTTCTTGATTGAAAACTTCGCTATCGACTTTGCCTTCTTTGAAACACTTGTTTTCCAATATGTTTTAATCTTGCTGCATGAACAAGTTTGCACATCTTTTCGTTCGCACAGGTGAGCTATAAAATGTCAAACTAATTTCATCTCCTTAACCTGCCTGCTCAAGGCGGAAGTAAGTAAATTTGAACCAGCCAATCTTTTTAAATGAAAATAACTTAATATTTTATTATCGTTTACAAATTAACCTTAAAATCTGTTCCTTATCGAGGTTTAATTCGAGATGCTTTTATATTTCCTTTGAATTTTCTTATTCTTGTGATTCGCTTTCTTCCGCAGCCATTAACTGATAAACTGCAAGAAAGTTCAGGGTTAATTGTTGCTGTTGTGCGGAGTATTTTTTGTTTCTGGAGCGCAAATGGAATTCCGCACTTAGAGGTTGGAACAACAAAGCCAGATGCAGACGTTCTGTACAGCATTTGATCGATATACATCACGGAATCAGATTCCAAACTGACATACACCGTAGACCCAAGTCTCATACATCCGAGTAAACGATATTAATCTTTCTGTGTGTACATGTACAGCTCAAGCAAGAAACACTTTCCTTTGTAAGCGCGAACCAGAGGAAACCGTTTCGGAATGTTTTTTTGCTGCAGGCATTACAGAGTGCCCATTACACAATCTAAATATTTAAATTCGCGCTAAGACTTAAGACAGAGCGGATACAAAGTTGCCCAGTTGGAATGCCATGCAAACGCATTGATTTGTGCATTCAAAGCACCGCATTGTGCGCGTTGGAAAATGGAAAGCCGAAGATGGATGGGCAACATTAATCACTGTGGTATCTCAACGGCTGGCGTTGCTACTTAAGGGCACAATTTGAATAGAGAATGTGTTAAGACGATGTACAATAAAACACCTTCCAGCTTAATGTCACTCACCTCGGTAGACTATTTGGCATCACTTCGCTGCATTCCACTTGAAGCCCACACGCACTTAATGATAATTAATTAAGGCTCCCACTATATGTCCCCACCCCTATGCAAGGGGCTATAATTTCCCTCCAAAAACGACAGTGCACCAAAGTGAAATTCGTTTGAAAATCGTTTCAAGTTCAAAGCCAATATAGTGAATCCGTCGCCAGCCGCACTCGGGCAGCACAAAACTGTTTCCGCCTCGGCGCAACGACACTCGCCAACACGTAATGTGTGTCACGTTAACGTTAGACACATGTTTCGCATATTTCTTGGCATGACGTTCGTTCTATGTCAGTTTCGATCAAAAATTGAAATTTCATCATTACTACGCTTCAGTTGTTCCATGGGGGAGCAATGTGGATGTCCAGAAACTGAATCTGACCACAGTTGTGCATCGGTAACCAGAGATGGGTTGGTCATTGATGGGGAGTGAACCATTTTTTTATCAAAAAAAACTTGTTACTGCCGAAGGTATCAATTTTCCATGGCGAGTAGAGCAACAAATAACATCTAGTTAATGTACAACACATTGTTGACCATTCCAGCTGATGTGCGGTCTCGGCGAGCCGGTGAACTCGCCTGATGGTGCAGTGTGCATAACGCGATGGTGGAGCAGGTTCAAATTGAGTTGTATTCTATCCAATGTCGTGGACAATGTTGCTGTTCGTTCATTCAGGCTGTTCGTCAAATTATTAATGATTGAGGTTATGTGGTTCGATTGGATGGAGATATTATCCTCTGTCAAAACCTGCTGCGATGACTTTAATGGATAATTTTGCTATAAAGTGCATTTTCTGAGATCAAATCAGACATCTTCAGTCAGCTGAGTGAGTTAAGCTGTTGGTATAATTGCAACAATGTTGGTTTGAGCATGTTGTGAAATTTATTAATGGATTTCTTGGTCATGGACTGTTCATTGTCAAGTTCGGTGACTCAGATTGCAAGCAACATAAACTTCCACGATCAGTGAAGGCAGGAATTACTTCGCTGTCATATATTCCTATTGCAATCAAATAGTAGGGACTTGTCAAATAGAAATAGGTATATAGAAAGGAGTTATAGCCACTTTTTGGAAAATGGAGCAGATTTCTAAATCAGTTCTAAGAACTTCATGACGTTGGCTTAAAACACGCAACAGAAATGCCTCAGAATTCATTCCAAAAATTACTCAATTCAACTGCTCGAAGAATATTCCAAAATGTTTTTACATATTCGTGTCAAAAAAACTACTCGAAAATAGCCGATTAGTTTGCTTAAATAATAACAAAAAAAAAACTGGCTCAAAAATCGCTCTAAACAAACTTTTTGTCCATCGCTTCCCAAGACTATATAAAAGTTGTCCTAAAGATTGTTTTAAATATGACCTTCAAAGAAGCTTCAACAATTGAATAAAAAAAATTACTAGCTACTTGGAAGGTCCCACGAAAGGCATATCAATTATTAACTCACAATATGCTCCATATAGATGTCCAAAAACTTTGTTGAGATTCACACCAAAATCGCATCAGAGATTATCCAAATTTTCATATACAAATGTCATGGAAATCCATTGAGCTTAAACTAATAACCCGTCAAGAAAACTTATCATATATTAATATTTGACAAATGATAGTCGGTAGATTTGTGAACCAATTGCAAGACACCGGTCAAAATTAATCAGTTGAATCAAAATTGAACAATGAATCGAGCAAAAAATGTCCTTAAAAATAATTTCAAAAATAGGTTAAATTAATAATAAAATGAATTCATAACTTTACAAGAAAAATTGCTCTAAAGGTGACGTTAGAGGAGGCAGAAAAACCAGCCTTAGGAAACTAAAACTCTCCCAAGAATATGCTTTTACATTTTGCGCATAAATAATCAAAAAGTGCTTAAAACAATCTTTAATTAAAATTGTTAAGAATGTTACTCAAAATATTGCTTCAAAAATATTTGGAATATAATAATCATGATCAAAATACCTTTTAGAAAAGAGTCAATTCAAGCCTCGATATACGAGTCAAAAATTGTTGTTTTTCTTCCCTCAAAAATTTACCCAAAAATTAATAAATTAGCTTCAAATTACAAAACGGCTAAAAATTGTTTTTCACTTAAAAATTTCGCCTCAAAAATCGTCTAAAGACCTTCCAAAAATGCATTTAAAAAAACTCCAAAAAGTACTTTTAAAATTACCACTTTTTTTTTGACTGAAAATCAATTTAAGGATCACCTATCACTTAAGCTCCCTTAAACCTTTTTTCAAAATACAACTTAATGTACTCTAACATCTTCCCTCATACCCTTTCAAAACGTAGAGGCAAAATCTCACTTTAAAAGTCGTCTTAAGTCTGTTCCCAAAATTCATATCTATACTCGAGACTCCTCCTGACATACGCCTTGAGTGTTGCCTAAAAAATCTACCCAAAAATTATGAATGCTCTATGGCAAAAATATCTATCTCGAACTTTCTACCTGCACGATAAGCCTTTAAAGTCTGAACCCATTTAGTCCAATTAAAGCTATCAAAAGTTCCAGTAATCTAAGAAAGTATCACCCCAACTCCAAGTTGAACCGGTGGTAATGGGAAATTGAAAATTGCTGTAGGTAGGTGCTACATCTGTCAATGGATGGAATACCAGCCTTTGTATAAGCAGTCTTTCAGCTTTCCACGAAACTTCGTCATCAATCGTTCACTTACAACTAAATACAAGCAAAAGTGAACAACATAACTTATAATTTAATAGACTCTACCGATTGAGCTCATGACTTCTGCACTTCTTCACAACAAAAATAAATCCTCTCTCTTATCAAGGATACATGCAGTCTATTTTTTTAACATCAATTCGGTTTCGGCACACGCCTAACTAGTGGACGAGGAATAAATTCATCGTTAAACTTATCCAAGTGGTTTCCGGGAGGATGATAGTTACAACACACCCAGATGTTGTCTCCTCTGCAAAAAATAGAACAGGGAAATAATTTTCAGCATCCTAAACAAACTTCAACCTTTACTTACAACTGCGCCACACCGGTGCCCATTTCTCGGGTATCCTTCCACACCAGCTGCGTAAAGTGGCCCGTCTCCTTTGAGAACGACGGCTTGTTGTAGTCATACAAGTCGATCTCATCGTACCAAGCTGCCACAGCTTTCTTTGCACAAACATCCTGTCCCCCGGCGCGATATAGATTCTCGCCGTAGTCATTCTTCGGCCTATGATAGAAGGCGTTCTTCAAAGCCAGGTGCTGTAATTAAAAAAATTAACTCGTACTTTCATGCAGAAAATTTAAGTCTCCCAACCTCGGCCCACTCTCTGGCCACCTGGCACAGAAATTCGTTGTGCACCAACGGTGGAACTCCATGCAGCTTGCGATACTCATTATGCACCTTCAGACTTTCCCTCTCAAACAGTGAATACCTTTCCAAACTTGCGACTTCCAGCTGCTGCTTTGGAGTTAGGTCCTTCCGAGTGACTCTCCTGGGTTTCGCAGCATGAAAGTAGTACCTGTTCCCAGCCTTGACACTGTCATCCGGCGATATGATGTATTCGTCTAAACGTTTGGCAGGTTGTATTTCGAGCTCATCCAGTGGCTGATATTTCTTTGGGTCCTCGTATAAAACTGCATTCGGTGTGAACGTGGTCTTCTTTAGGACAGGCTCGGGAATATTCGACATATCCAGGACATCTTCATCGATTACCCTGCGACTGTTGGCTACTTCTTTGTCGTTAATAACGCCCATCTCTCGGAGCATCGTGCCCATTCTTCGCGGTTGCGGGGTATTTTCCACTTGCTCATGTTCCCTTAGATCCTTAGAAGAAATTGCATTTGGTGTGGATGGGGTGGTCTTCTGATGGATTTCTGGGGCTATATTCGAGATGTTCTGGCCCCTTTGTTTATTCCGTTCTATGTCGTCTATCTTTTGAACAAGCCTAGCAACTTGGTCTGGCCTTAACCCTGGTGCATTCTGGATCAGCGCGCGCATTCTACTCAGCTCATCTTGGAGAGTTTCAGCAACACGATGCGATGGTTGTGCCTCAGTAGCATTACCAGCAATACCACCGTTCATACCGAACAACCCTTGGCGCATTCCTTCCAGTCCCCGCTGCATACCCTTCATTGCCATTGAGTAGTTTAATAATATCAACTCCTTGTCTAGATCATCGCCATCGCCATCTGTTAGAATCTCTCCGTTCAAAATGGTGAACTCTACTCCATCATATTGGCCGCGAAAGTGTCCCGGCTCGATAAAGGTCAAGGGTATCACGGACTTCTCGCCAGTTCTCGTTGTGATGTTTATATGTATTGGCGTGCCACGTGCTGGACTAAATTGCTTGTCGGTCAACGAAGGCACAAACTGTGCCATTCCAGCTTCCATTCTTTTAATGCCATGTTGCATGCGTTCCACGCAAGCAGAATACGTGCGCATTATCAGCTCCTTGTCCAGCTGGTTATAGTCGCCGTTTCTGAACTGTAGCTGTCCGTCAGTAATTGTAAACTCTTTGCCCTTGTAGGTGCCAATGAAATATCCCGGCTCGATTCGGTCCAATTTAAAAGCATTGCTACCGATATTTGTCGCGAAACTCATCGTGGACTTTGAGTTGCCCGTGTTCACGGTCATTGACGGAGGTTCTATTTCCCTCTCGCGCACCTCCTGAATAGATTCGGGTATTTGTAGCTTTCCCTGTTTGAGTTTCAGTAGTGCCATCATGAAGCTCCACAATATCACTTCCGTATTTATATAATCTTCAGCGCCATCTGTTGCCTGGATTTTGTCATTCAAAATGGTAAATTCCATCCCATCACAGCTGCAGTGGTAGTGTCCCGGCGCGACTACTGTGAACGGCAGTATCCATGTTTCTCCACTCTTCGCCGTGCAATGTACATTTATTTTCGTACCAGCTGGAGGGCTTAATGCTTCGGATATATTGAACAAGTTGGTTGACCCAGAGGGCGGAACTAACTGAGGTGATGGTTGCTCAACTTGGCCTTGTAACCTTGTAACCGGTGGTGGAGTCTCTTCCTTTTGTACCGCCTGAATTGGTGACTCAACAACAGGCACTTGGGTGACTCGATCCAACTGAATTGGTTCACTCGGCTTCGGCTGTTCTGTTACAGTTGGCACAACTGTAGTCGGTGCACCAGGGTGCCCATTATCCGTAGTTTTCTTCTTCTCATCCGCATTGCAACGACAGCAGATCCTGCAAAGACTGTTACAAGTTATTTGGCAAGAATTTCACCTCAATCACTCACCTGAAGCGCATTCTGGAGAACTGTCAACATGCACCTTTAAAAGTCAATTTCGAACTGATTACAAGCGCGAAATTATAGCACGGAGAGGTCTTATCACGAATAATCGCTTCTATCGCCATTCGCAGATAAGGGTTGCGATAGAATCGCATTTCCATTGAAATAGACCGGAAACTCCTTTCGATAAAAACACAATTGAGTAATCTTCATTGTTTATGAATTATGACTGTAAGGTGTGCGACAATCATAAGTCTTTGGTCTGCAAATATTTAACTTAATTGAAGAACAATCGATAAGTGAGTGAAGTAGTGTGCGTCAAACGATCAACCGGTGGCCGTTAAGCGTTTGGTAGTTCCCAGAGTTGAGCGCTAAAGATAGCTTTATTATGATTTTCGATATCGCGAATCACGTGCCCATTTTTCAGTCGTGTTATCAGCTGACCTTGAAGCTATTTGTTGTTAATAAATAAATGTTGCAAGACCTATTTCCGGTCATAAAAAAAAAAAACAAAAATATTGCGAGATCTATTTCCAGTCTTAAAAAATAAAACTCTTGGGCGGGCCTAACAGAAACCAACTACGAGTATATCTAGCTGTTTGATTTAGTTGGAAACTACTTCAACAAGCCTTATATATTACATACACAAAAAATTATGAAATTTTATTGAAAGTGGAACGTTGAATCAGAAAGGCAAACAACTTCCGAAAATGAAACGACTGAAATGACATTTTAAAGAGTATATTTCAAGTCACAACTAAATTTCTGTAATTTTGCCTATTTATAGATAAAGAAAACCTTTCTACTCTTCCAAATTTAATGTTTATGAAATTCTTTTGAAATAATAGCGGGGGAACAAACCCTTTTTCATAGACCCTTCGGGTTTGTTAACTACAGTTTGGAATCGGTGAGCATCATGTGTCAGCGTCGTTCACATTCAGTGAACGGAGAACTCTAAATAAGAGATTTATATTAGGTCTATTCGCTTTCTTTCCCGAGCCAAACACTGTCAGAGAACCGAAAATATACGCCAACGTATACGTGGATAGACTTCGAGCTACTTTGAGCAACTTTCATCTTTGACATCTAGTCCATATCACAAATAAATATATAACTTACCTTTTTGCAACATATGAAACTAGGACAACATTCGACCAACACCGAATTTTCTTTATTTTTACACATTTTATTGTTCTGTGCAATTCATTTTTAAGCCGGATTTTGAATTTGTTTCCTGACAACTTTGTGCATTTGACATATTTATCAGTATTTGCCGGTTGAAATTCTCTGAGCCAAGAGAGGAACCACTCGTTACTCGTTATTTTGTTAATTTTCTCTTTTTCTGTCATTTTTGATTAGAACGTGTATAGACTTTGTGCGATTGCGATTCAAACCGCATAGACGAACGAACTTATTATAAAAAAATTTTAAAGTTTTTGTGTTCAAAATGTCCGCTTCGAAGCTCGTATTAAATGCCAATTCTCAGGCCAAATACAAGAATTTTTATATTTTCGATGGCTTACGTCTGACAGCTAGTGGAGTTTGTTTACGTTTTCGTGCAAAAAACTGCAAAGAAACGCATTGCATCGGGTGGATCCAATTTTGTGCTCAAACGTTTAGAAATAAATAAGTGAATGGAAAACGATCAGAAAAGTGCCCAAGTCTACAAATATTCCAATCGAACGAATATCAACAAAAACAAAAAATAGCAAATGACGTTTTTATTAGACATACAAAATGCGTAATCTGAGAGCGAATCCACAAAAGTGAATACGGCCCAGCTCTTGTATGTCCACCGAATTGTACTGTACTCTCTATTAACCAGCAAAAATAGGAGAAAAATATAGAAAACCTAACCTCGAAACCCTCGCGCAGAATATTTATTTCAGTGACTAAACACAATAAAGTAAAGATTGAACCCATCTTGTAAGTAACTTACGTAATTAAGGCCACTGCTTTCTACAAAACCACACACATTAAATGAGTCAAATTAGATCGGCTCAAATATATTCCGATTAAATGACGCCATCTTTCGCGCAGAGCGGGAAGTACACAATTTGTGTACCTTCCCTTATATTTTGGTATGCCCCGAAAAAACCACCTCGCTCCATTTTTCCACACACAAATCCACTTTGCATTTGCACTGAATGTTTATAAACATTAATTTATCGCCGTACACATACACGCTTGACTTTGGGGTCCATAAACGATAAAGATTATTTGCAGATTGTTGCTTAACAAGAATTCTATTAAAAAATAAAAGTTTCCGGCGAGTTGCACACGTCACAAGGTTCCTATCGCCATTCTCTTATCGCTCGAAGAAAACGATAAAAGAACGATTACTTGAGATAACAATTATTCGTCAATTCAAAAATTGTATGCCTGCAATCAGTTTGAATTTTAACACTGACAGTGCTACCATAATGCGCTTCAAGTGAGTTGACAGGTGATTCTTTTTTCTTCTTTCAAATAATAAAATCTGCAACTTGAACGTGTGGTGTTTATTTTTAGTAATTGTTGTCAATGCGATGGGGAAGAGAAGCGTAAGACAGAGGAGAACGGGAATAGCAGTGTTGTTCCATCGGCTAGGGTGATTTCCGTTGTAAACGAGCAGCCAAAGGCAAAGTTATCGGAACCATCAACCGAGTTGGATGCGTCAGTGTTGTCAGCTGACCGCGAACAGCGTTTGAGTGTTCTTGAGCGAGATGCAATCGCTCAGCTGCTGCAGGTGATCGAGGAGGGTGAAAAGTCCTGCAATGCAAGTCTGCTCGATGAGGTGTATAATGGTGATGAGTCGAAAAGGACCACCTTTACGCCGAATGAGGCTTTCTACGAGGATCCAGATACCTTCGAGGAACTGGATAAAGACGAGCTTCCACCTGCCACACCTCTAGACGAATATACAATATCGGTGGATGAAAATGTCAAAGCCGGGAATATGTACTACTTCCATTCAACTAGCGCGGATCTTAGCGCAGCAAATCGTCTTCGAATAGCAAGTCCGGATGGATATTCTTTGTTTCAAAGTGAATGTTTGAAGTGGCATAACGAATATAGGAGGATGCATGGCGTTCGACCGTTGGTCAGCAGTGACGTCCTGTGTCAGGTTGCCAGAGAGCGGGCTGAGGTAAGTCAGTTTGATTTCCTATGTGTCATTTTGTCCTTTTATTCGATTAATTACAGCACATGGCCCTGACGAATGCACTCGATCACAAACCGAATAGCGAATATGGTGAAAATCTATACCGTGGTGATATTAGTTCTGACAGTGCAAAGGGGGCTGTGACAGCTTTTTACGAGGAGATTAATTTTTACGACTTCAACAGCCATAAGTACTCGTTGGAAACAGAACGCTTCACTAATCTCGTGTGGAAGGACACCAGGGAACTGGGCACTGGGGTGGCTCTCCGGTAAGACATTTTGCTGATAATTCTAGTAGAGTTGAAATATTGATTTCTATTTTTTCCAGGGGAGATCAAGTTTGGGTGTGCTGCTACTATAATCCCCGAGCAGATTACGATGACAAGCTTAATGGGAAATATGTTCCTCGACCGTTAAATTTAAATGTGCAGAAGTCATGATGACAATCGCTAGATAAATAAGAAATGTGGTTCTCTAACTTGGATGTAAATTACAAATATGTGTAAAGTAGATAGATATAAATAAATATTTGGACTGCCAAAAAAATGTCCGACTTATGTGGGAAAGAGAGAGTTTGCGGGCATCAGTTGTCATTCATCTTTATGTCTTTATTTTTTGTGTCAAAAATTTAACATTTCTCTCAATTTAATGTCACAAGTCACAATAAATGTCAATAACCTGTCAACTGTCAAACTCCACAACTGGAAAAATCGATAAAGTTCATTGTTAGTGGCCATAAAAACGAAAATGAAAACGGAAGACAAATTATTTTGACTTTCTGTATCATTTTAGCATGTTGATATTTTTATAGCGATGGTCAATGAAATTAAGCTTTTTGTTGAAACAAAATGGCTTCGAAAACATGCTGACTTTGAGTGTCATTAATTGCGTTTGTAAATAATGAGAGGTGACTTTCTTTTTTTTCTTGGCCACTCTATTTCTTATGAACAATGAATATGGAGATCTTTTGTAAAAAGTAAAGCCCCCGTTACATCCTCTCACACGTTTTGGTGACAGATAGTCCTCTATTTGGTCATCATACTTTTAACAGTCTTTATTGAGGGATTTCTCCATCTGCTGATTTTCTTAACCTATTTTACGAATCTATACAATCAAGCTAAAAGTACATTTAAAATTATTAACCTATATTTAAAGTGTGTCTGAAAATTCGCCAACTTTAACTTCAACTCTTGTCATCAGGACCTAATGGCACATCAGTCGGGCGCGGTACGTGCTGTTCATCAAATTTCGATACAACATTTCCAGCAGGATGGTAGTAACAACACACCCACACTTTGTCGCCTCTATAAATAGAATAGAATCAATATTATTACAGTTCATAAGAAATTCAGTTGCATAAGACATCCTTACAATTGTGCTATGCCCGTTCCCATTTCTTTGGTATCCTTCCACACCAGTTGGGTAAAGTGTCCGGTGTCTTTGGAAAATTGCGGATCGTTGTAGTTGTACAAATTGATTTCATCATACCAAGTTGTTATCGCTTTCCTCGCATCTAACTCCCCTTCGTGGGTGTAGAAAAGATTCTCCCCGTATTCATTATTCGGTCGTTTGTAGGATGTATCCTTGAGTGCTAGGTGCTGCAATTAAATATGAAATTGAAAAATACTTCAGGGACACAGCGTACACAAACCTCTGCCCACTCTCTGGCTATTTCGCATAGGTATTCACTATGGGTTAAGGGTGGAACGCCATGATACGCCCGCAACTCATTATGAACCTTTAAACTTTCAGTCTCAAATGAAATACGCTTCCCTGGATCCGCCGCCTTGAGCAGTTCCATTGGATTCAGTTGATTTCCAGATAGCTTAGCCTCCATTGCCATGACTCCATGTTCTAGACCCAGAGATGTTTGCTGCACTCCCAACATCGCTCTGTAGAATGTGTTCAGTAGCATTTGCTTATTGAGTCCGTGATCGGCGCCATCTAGTGGCAGAATTTGGCCATTGGCGACAGAGAACTCCTTGTCGTTGTACGTGCCTCGAAACAGTCCCGGTTGAATTTGTTTAAAGGTGATTTTCGATTTTTCATCATTTTCGCCGGAATAGTTGACGTTTATTTTGGATCCAACTGCCAGGCTGAGTTCTGACAGCTTACGACGATCGAACGCTGGGAACGGGGAGTTCATCAGTCCCAATAGCCTATCTTCGATTCCAATTACACCCTGCTGCATGGCTAAATTAGCTTGAGCATAGTTATCTGATATCACTTCGATATCAAGTTGATTATAAGCGCCATCTGGTGAGTGAAGTTTCCCATGCACTATATCGAATTCGAATCCCTTGTATGTGCCCCGAAAATGCTCAGGTTTCACCTGGTCAAATGTCATATTTGTTTGTTCGCCATTTCTGGCAGTATAATTGAAACTTGACGATGCAATGACAGTTGAGCTTATGTTCGTTGCCGTGGTGAATTGACAGGCAGGCGTGATAAATGAAGAATCTCTAACATTTGGAGCGCTTTTATTACAGGCTGTTGTTAACACAGTATGTTTGCCCATTTCTATTGACTCACCTCGTCGCTTCGGCTGTTCTGTCAACGGTGGTCCTGTTGTCTCCATTTCAATCCCTGTTTCCCGTCTCTTTCGGTGCTTGTCAGCACTTCCGTGCTCTTCTCCATTGCAAAAACTACAAATACTTAAGGTAAAAATACACCAGCTGTTGAGTATGCAAACTTTTCTATTACAATCTAAGAAAAACTCACCTAAAGTGCATTTCGTACTAGTGATAGTCCCCAGCGGCCCACCTGTCATCGCTAACTTTCCAACTAACTGTGCGCCTATGAACTTTTGAAACAAATTAAATTGTATGAAGCCCTTATCTTGTTTAAGTACACCATTATCACTTTTTTTTTTCATTGATAAGACAACAGCAATAATATCTACTAAACGAAGCACTGTTTTGAAAAACGTGGGGAATTCGTGTGGAGTCAGATACAACGCACTAATCTATACAGTTTATTGGACTTGGGTATTTTTTATTTTTACTTTACTTTTATTATTATTTTTAAATATATGTCAACATTTTTTGAAGTACACGAATTGATGGGGCTTTGTGCGAGTTACGAAGGTCATAGGGGGAATTTAATTCACTTGACAAATCAAGGTCAAGTATGACGAATGGCACGCAGGCTGTGGCAACATATTACCGCAAGAATATGAAGTAAAATGGTTTCGCAATGTACCTATTCGTGCTTGTATATAAGGTTTTGTGGAAGTTTTTGCAATTTTTGTACAGAAACTCGATCTGTCATTGAGTTACCCTTATCCCTTTTTAAAACTTTCAATGTAACCTATTTTATAAAGACATCATTTCACGTACTACTTTTTTTAATTAGTCAGAGCTTCGTACATTTTGAAACAAATTTCGGTAATGTTCGAATATTCGAACAGGGACACAAATGATCGAATTTGAATTATCCCGACTTTGAAGATTCCTACAGAAAAATGTTGAAATACGAATGTGAACAGAATGCAATTTTCGATAATTTATGATAAACAATGCAAATGTATTAAAAAGTGGTGCCAAAGTTAATTACATTTACATTTTTTTCGAAGTACATACATCTATTTGTGACATTTTTCGCTTTAAATTCGATATTATAAGTGCATTTCAGGAGAACATTTAAAAGAAGCAAAAGGTACGCGGAAAACAGTGATAAAAAGTTTATAAAGATAGTAAAAGTCTTGGTAGTGAAACACATATGCATACAAAAAACCGACAGAAACTCTTTTCAAGCGGTAACCAAAAATTCACTTTGGGAGAATTAAAAATCGGTAGAGAAGGGCTGAATACATCAACATACATCAGCGGTGTCAAGCCCTCGATTCAGGTAAAACTTTAATAGTGCTAATGTGTTGCACGCACTTGTAAGGCATTGGTTCTTATGCCCAAAACACATTTGCAGAATTCACTGCACAGCAAGATAAGAATACACATGTTATTATGAATATAATCACCGCAGCACTGCCACATGGCTCTATTTCTAAATTTCCTGCACATTTCTAACGTACCACAACACAAAATGAAATAAATTGTATTTGGCATCATCGGCTTTTGACATTTGCTCATCGTTTTTTGTTTTTGCTTTAATATTAGTACGCTGCTCGAGCTAAACTAAATTGTATGTGCTCTCCAACTTTCTCTCCAAACATTAGCAAAGTCCTATCTAAATTTTGACATAGAGCACGCCATACCTAAGTGTCACAGAAAACAGCTGTTCTTTGAAAAAACTTCTTTCAAAAAGGTTATTCTCTCTATTTCTGATTCTAAGTAGTACTTCTCGGTTCTCGTCCATGTAATAATACTTTTCCGCAAGAGAACAAGAAAACACACGACCTGCCACAATTTAGCTTGCGAAAATGTGCCGACACATTAAATGGCCACGTTAAAGACAGATGAAGTACATAAGATGAAACAAAAGTTTGATTATTTAGAAGGTGCATACCACTTAGCTAAATGGGTTCGTTTATATTTAGCTCAGCTTAATTTTTGAGAGAATTTTGCACGGGAACGAAATTTTAGCTCGAGCAGCGTACTAAGCTTTAGTTGTAAACACATCAGCTGCTTAGTCGACGAATGACAGTAGTCATATTAGCATGTCAAACAATTTTTTGTGCATCTGTTTCACTTGCAGCACTGCATTCTGCATGCGTCCAGAATTTCTGCACATGTGTTTTGAACATTAAAGTGAGTTGTTGATGTGCCAATGGCCGCTTTCAAGATTCTAACAATCTTAAGTCGACTAGATTGGTCTGGATGAGATGTAACCTGAACGCAAAAACTAGATTGGTCGGGAACATCACTTTCCCTACGTCATCCACATACACGAACTGTCAACTTAGTACTCAGTCACGAATTTCTTGACTAGACAGCTGCTTATATGACCGATTTCCCCCAATCAAAACCGATATACATCTAGTGAGAGAGCTGTCAGACTTACTAAACTCGATACTTGAACGTCCCCAATTTGTTTGTTACATTTGTTTGGAATAAATTCCTACCTTAAGCACTTCACAAAAAAAGAAAATTCCTAATAATCTTAACCGGATTACCGAAGAGGAAATTATATATAAGCGATATACCGGCCATTTTACTACTTCAAAAAGAAGCGAAACATTATTTGTTGATCTGTCGTCATTATTGTTTGAATGTAGATAACCACTAAATTTATCCGACGACGCCAGAGATTACGATTAAAAACGAATCAGCACATTATCATATTATAAATATACCGATAAAACCGGTGACAGTCTTCAGCGAATTTCTTAAACAACAATTTTTTTCAGTTTTCAGTTAACCGTCTCGGGTGTGCCACTGACTTGAAAATGCGCTCAAAGTGAGTTTTATAATTAAAATTAATTTTAAGCCACTTCAAATCTGTATAGATGACTTAGGTCTTGCAGAATCTGCTGTCCCGTCGGTATATGTTGTTGCTTAAAAACTAAGGAAAACCCAAATGGAACCCATAACGAATATAAACTCAAAGTAACTCGAGCCATAACAAAACAACCTGTACTGACAATAAGCGGAAGTCTCAAAACTTTTGACGAGAATTGCCTCGAGGAACACAATCGCTTGAGGGCACTTCATGGATGTCCATCCCTCAAGTTGAATCGAGGTCTGTCAGCATACGCATCGGAATGGGCTGAGGTATTTATGGAAACTATTTGTCATAGAATTTGTTAACTTTAGCGTCCCTTATCTTTAGACACTTGCCGATCGAAATATGCTCCTCGAGTACCGCAGTGAAGCGAGATTTGGCGAAAATCTTTTCGTGGCCCGGAAATACAATGTGGATGCACATATGGTTGTGAAAAGTTGGTACGACGAGATTTGGCTGTATGACTTTTCCAAGCCTGGTTCCACGAGTGGGGCTGATCACTTTACGCAAGTCGTGTGGAGGGCTACGAAACAGATGGGTGTTGGTATCAAGACGAGGTAAAACTATTTTGAATGAAAACGATTTTTTAGAACATCCTTATTATAGAGAAGGCAACACGTGGATTGTGGTAAACTACGAACCAATGGGCAATATTCCAGATACGTTCGGTTTGAATGTTCCGACGCTTTTGAAGTGATTACAAATATGGTGGTAAATTAGTTTAGCTAATGTTCTATTTAGGTATGCAATTTGTATAAGAGCAATTAAACATTTTAAGAAAATTTTTAAAAGGATTTTCAGATCGACACCTATTTACCGAGAATTTGGATTTTCAGATAAAGATTAAAGCTTTAGTAACTAGACTTAGCACAATCCACACACTTTTTTCAGATTCAATCCATTAGCGTTCTTTTCGAAAACAGCCTTTTCTATTATACACCATAAATCATGTATTAAATAGACTGTCAGCTCCCGCGCACTTTCCCGATTCCCCTCGCAAATTTTGAAAATAAAATTCTCTCTTAAATTTCCTATCTGTGAGTACATGTTAAGCAGCAGAAACAAAATACTTAATGGCGGGAGATGTAATAAAAGACAAAAAAAAAGGATGAACTGTCAGGTTACTATAATGTGTGCGGCTAATTTACTTCACCACGGCCCACATACTTTCCCATATCGTAACACTGAAAACAGCTTGTAGGCAGTTTCTCTTAAGTTGTCTGAGCTGACGGTCTATTTAATACTTAGTTTATGTATTATTATTATTATTATAACTTTATTGTTTCATAAATGAATTATGTATACAAAAATTATAGCGGCAGGGCCTTAGGCTAATAGTTCATGTACAAAACATTAAGCGATCTCCTACGGTAATGGACTTTTTTTCCAAAATAAAACTATACCAAAACTTTTTTTAAAAATCGTAACTTATTGCAACAATCCGGAATAAATTATTTATATTTAGCCAATTTGTTAACATAAAGAGAAGTTCACTGAAAATTAGATTTCTTTTTCAATCACTATTTACATTCAGCTATAAATCTTCTTTTAAAACCTCAAGCAAAAGAAAATGTCAAATAATTAGCCAACATTTTTATAAAAGTTTAAATAAAGTTATCTAATGATAATTATTAAGTTTAATTGTGCTACTACCTAATAAATATTTACCAAAATTCGAAGGATTTAAATTTCATCTATTTCTGCAGTAAGTGTTGCCAGCGCTTAAAAAAAAGACAGAGTGACAGCTGACTGTTTGTTATTAAAAATGATGCGCAGTACGAAAAAACATCGTGTTTTCTCTGATGAGCGTTGCCCCACAGAAACAAAAATCTAACGGTGCAAAATCGCATGATCTTGGTGGCCATTTAACGTCGCCAAAACGTGAAATAACGCGACCAGCCATAATTGGTCGTGTTGTGTGGCTTGTTGCCCCGTCTTCTAATAAGTTTTAATAATTTTAATGCGTTGTTCGATTGTATTATAATAAATACTTCAACTGAGAGCTGAGTTTGACAGGTGTCAAATGCCAGCGCTACCAACATGAAACTGCGAAATTTGTGACCCTTTATCTGTTACCTGTCAAACCGCAATTTTCGAAATTCATCATTTTCGTCTTGATTGCTTTTTCAAACGTCAAAATCTTGTCAAATTTGAAGGTTCACAAAAAAAGGAGCACGTGAGCAATGTATTAACGAAATTCGAACACATTTATGTAATATTTACACAATTTATATTTATAAGCCTGGGGTCAGATTCTATAAGGCGAAACGTTGAAACGTTTTCGCGGGCACAAATGGTTTGCTCTAAGTTACAGAAGTAAATCATTCTTGCAAACGAAAACGTATGAACGCTTCGCCTTACAGAATGCCGACCCTGTGTTCTGTGTAAAAATAACTTCTAGCGTGAATTTTGAGACATTTGTAAAACTGTAGGAAGCCACTTTGGTTTCAAGGTTGGATTCAAGGTTTTCCAAACATATAATGGTACCTAAAGTTTTCGAAGTTATCGACGACATCAGACAAAAGTGAACATCTTTCGTGGCAAATTCAAATTTCAAATTTGTTATACAACTATGCACGTATTTAATAATCGGTTGGAAGTTTCAGACTTTCCAGCAAACATTTTCCTTTTCTAAAATTTAATCGAATGCGATACGTTTGGGACTCTTGAATTTCTGACTTGAAGCTATATAATTAGGTAATCATTAGGCCAACAGGTCTGCCGAATTGAATGTAGCAAAGTCTTCTATATTCAGTCTGGGGTAGGTCGGTCCATTGCATCTCATTTTGGAAGCAAAGTGTCTTCCAATCCACACGTTAGCCTTACCTACTCGACATGTGTAGGTTAATGTGATAGTCCAAAATCTACCGAAACTAAGTTTGCTCTTCGATGCAGCAAAACCAGCCTAAGTATGAATACATCAGTGACGCAACTACACGACATTTTAAAGGCTTAAGTAGGTGCCAACAACGTTCACTACTCAGCAGACTAAACTTTTACGGTTCGAAGGCGTTTATGAGTCATTTTTAAGCACTTTCTAAGACCTCTTAAAGCAAATGAAAACACTCTTTTAATTCAAGTGTAAAAATGTTGAGTGCTCTAGTGTATTTTTAATGATAACGTATAGATAAGGTATATGTGAAAAAAAATGTATAATACTGTCATAAAACATCACAAATCGTATATCTTCTACCTCAAAGGTTTAGGAACATTTTCGGCGAATTCGTTGGCAAAGTTTCCGGGCGGATCGTAGTTCGCCACCACCCATATACTGTTGCCGCTGTAATAGAAAGGAATTGTCAAAATGTTTCCCTAGAACTCTTCTCAAATGTCACCTCTTTTGCACGCCCACACCCAACTCCTTTGAATTCTTCCATATGACTTGTGTAAAATGGCCAGTTCCGCTTGAAAAAGAAGGCCGCGAATATTTATACAGCGCTATTTCGTCGTACCAGTCTTTTACAACCATTTTGCCGTCAACATTGTATCCGCTGGCCATGAAAAGATTTTCACCATATTTATTGTTACTCCTGTGCTGCAAGGTCCTTCGATTGGCGAGTTTCTAAAAAAATAAAAACAGATATTCAGACATTTTGATGATTCATTGAAATAAGACCTCTTGTACCTTGGCCCAATCATTGGCGTATGCACTCATGCTGGAATTTAACCTTAAAGACGGACATCCGTGAAGAGCTCTTAGCCGATTGTGCTCATCAAGACATTGCTGTTCGAATTGACTGGAACTGAATGGCGCCGATGGAAGTGCAGAAGTTGTTGCTTTGTTTGGAAGCTTTTTGGCGATCTTTGGCTGTAGTTGCTGGTCCCACAGTGGGATTGATTGGGGTAGGTCCTACAGAATCGTGGTAGGGGCAATTTCAAAATTGGGAACGGATGTTAAGAAGAAAACTTACGCAATATGTTGTTGTTGTAATCGTTTGTCCATTCCTGGTGGTGGTTTGGACGATTTTTGTTGTTGCTGTTGTCGTTGTTGTTGTTCGGCTTTTGGACGAACTACCGCACCCAAAGCAACTATATTCGTAGAGAGTAAAGAAACAGTTAGTATCAATGAAACTAAATATGATACACGAATGCCAATAAAACGCGCATCGGAACTCCATGAAGTTCTTTGCAAAATGTTATTAAATTGCCACTTGTAAAGCAAGCAAGCACTTTCCGCCGTATACGAATAATCATTTTTAGTGTCCAGGCTATATTTTTCGAACTCACAATGGCGAAATTTACAGTATAAAATTGCATTTTGTGACCCACAAAATAATAAGTGTGAAGGTTTGTTTGTTAGTTAGGCCCTTCGACTTAAAATCAGGACGCCACAAGCCATAAAAACCGCAAATCAATCCCCCTCAAATGCAGTAGTTGTTAGCATTTATTGTTTGTTACAGTGTTGCCATAATCAAACTGTGATTATAAATAAAATATATGCCCAAAATGACAAGGAAGGCAAATAAGACCATTTTCGTCTTATAAAAAACATATGTACTGTCTTGACAATGCTGATCTTTTTGTCATTTGACAGATACTCTGTTCATTTGGCTTCTATCATTCATACTCCTGATTGCCATAATGCAGTCTTACCGCTTTAATAATCATTTTTAACCTCTACGTTAAATTTAACGTACTCCATATAAGACTGCCTATTGTGACTTACAAATTATTTAAGGTAATGCTAAAGAATTAGTTGATGTTTAAAACTATCAGATCGAAGCCTCAACAGAAACCAAACACGTTCAATACCAAACACAAAACAATTGAACAGCGCGATGCCCATAAAAGCAAAAGGAATGTTGGCCGGCCATTAGCAACATGCTTTTTTGTAGCTCACACGTATTCACAGGGGGTTGAAATTACAAAAACAACAATGTAAACAAATGGGTTTTGGAGGGATAGACGTACGAAAGATATCCATCTCTTTTATTCATTCATCTCTGGCCATGAACAACTTATAAAGCAAAAAAAAAAACCGTTATTACCTGCTTAATTTTGCTAATTCACAATGGAATATATTTAAGTGAAAATTAAAAAACAGTTATTGGTATTTTTAAATAATTGAACACAAACTCGTCTTACGGAATTTTTCAAGAGCTCTTCATTGAGTTTAGATCAAGTTTTTCACTTTACTTTAAGTTTAGCAAAATTTTTAAAGATTAAATCAAATACATACACCATCCACAGATTTTGTAATCACGTTTTCGCCATCATATACTGCGTTTTGTTGAAAATTTGAATCTGATTCATTATCTAATCAATTACTTCATACATATTGTTACGGAGCCATACCTAAGGACACGAAAGTGGATTTATTAGGTAGTCCGCGCTTACAAGTATTTGCGAAGTATATTTGATGTGGTACCTGTGGAAGAGAAAAAAAAAACAAGAATTAGGAAAAAAAATGTAAACAAACTCTTACATTGGAGTTTGGCCGCTCAACCGCATATCCAATGCGCGTTGATAGGACAAGCCCCAGTGAAAGAAGGAAAAACTCACCTGTGCAATGAAATTAGAGAACCTGAAAATAAAAGAATATAAATTAATCGGAAAAAGTAAAATAAAATAATTTCCTTACCATGTTAACGTCCGACTGTTGCACTTCCCGGTTTGATTTTTGACGTTTTGTCTTTTCAATCATTTCTCCGTCGTTAAGTTTTTCTTCGTTCCATTCCATAGTGTTCCAAGGTAGTGGGTGATCGTAAAGATGTAGTTGAAAGTTTTTTTTGTTAGTTACGTTATTTTCTCTATACCTTAAGTATCGTTACTTTATGTATGTATGTTATTAGGAGATAGGAGAACAAGACTTATACGACTTGACGATCAGGAATTAAGAGACCCCTCGCTCTCATTCCAAGAACAGGAAACAAATTTTAAAGAATCGGAGGCGAAATAATGAAAAAACAAAGGAAGGGGTAAAGCAAATGCACCGCAAATGCAAAATTGGTTTGCCGACAGGCCTTCACAATATTCTTTGATTGACAACAAGCGGTCGATGCCCTTTTGAAAGTCAGCTGGACGAATACTTTTTTTTGTGTCACAGTGACGAGGGAAAAAAATTATCTTCAGAGAATTCCGGGGTGAGTTAGAGAAAATACCCTTTTAAGCAAAATTAAAAATTTCCTATCATTTTTCCATGGTGCAGGTGACCATATAGTGAAAATCCAGGGACAGAGAAAAAAAAATACTGGAGAACCCTAATTGGCTTTGTAGAGGTAGGCAAATCATCAGGCATTTTTTTTTTGTGGTTAATTTAGCATCTCCCCCATTGGCTTTGTAGAGAGAGAGGCGCAAAAGGTGACTCGGGCTGCTGTTAAGCCGTGCCTGCTAACATTTTTGTGGGACCGTAAAGCCATATTTCGGCCGTTGGACTGCGAGCGAAACGCCAAGATACCGCCAGCCAACGGTCTCCAAAAGACGGCAACGGGTCCAAAGCCCACAGTTGCGGCACAAAGGCACTTAACAGGCCCAAGTTTACGCGAGCAACGAAAGGGGATTTTCATCGGGGTGCAAGAAAACCAGTTTGCTTTTCTCCCCTCCCCCTCCGAACGACCAACGCCCGCCAAAGGCATTGGTAAACCAGGGAGCTACGCCACCACCACCAAAAATCATCATCGCCTGTAACGAGGAGCAGCACTAGTAGTGATTTTTTTTTTGTGAAGTGCCGCAGTAGTGCTAATTAGATTTATGAATTCTTTTAACGTAGTTTTTTTTTTCTTACTTTTTTTTAACGTAGTTTTTATTCCTTTTTTTTGCATTTTTTTTTGTCTTACCTGGTTTTAATATTTTAGTATTTTAGTTTTGTGCGCGATTAGTGATATAGAAAATAGTTATTTTTAAGCCAACAAATTTCAACAAACGAAACTTCTTGTGCTGGCGCCAGAACAACGGGGGACGTGCAAAAAACCGTGAGTAATTTTAAATTTTTATATTGTTTTTGAATTATTGGATTTTAGGATTGATTTTAGAATATAGTATTAAGAGCAGAGGATTTTTTTTTATTTAGGGTTTAGTTTAATCTCTTAGGTTAGTTTAGATATAGATTAGGCTAGATAGGTTAGTTTCGCGGTGTCTCTTCCGTTCCTTCCTTGAGGTTTTAGCAGAGGTCCTTGGACATTCTTTATTTTCCTACACTATCTTTCAGATTAACTGTCCGTTAGTCAGTCCGAGGTCAAAGTCGAGTAGCTTTCTTCCTTTTTTTTTTTCTCTTTTCTTATTTGCATATGGCATGGAATAAAATGTTTGTTGAGCAGGTGGTATGTGGTGAGGGGGCAAGAACACCCCCGTCCGACGAGCTGAGCCGAGCAACCACTAGCATGCCGCGCCCTCCTCACCTGTACCGAAGCTGCCCCTATGGCTCGACGCTGGCTCACAACAATATGTTATACAAACAGATAACATTATTTATCGATTTCACAGAAAATATTCTATAAATCCCGTCACTATATACACTGCCATAATGATTACCTGATATCCATTTAACTCTGATTTTACAAAACAATTTCAGTCTGAAGTTTGCCGCCATTGAGCAATACCACAAAAGAAACAATTTATCCAGAAACGAAATCCACTATCTGTCTTCATCGGTATCATCTGATCTTTATCAGAAAATGGGTTGCACTGTTTAAATTACTCACCCAGGTATATTCATAGCGAGGGTTCCCTGTTCTTTTAGAGTACAATTTTTATCGTATTGTTGTTTCCTTGATCGACGAACAGACGAATAATGCGTTCTAGCGACTCACTACTTCGTAGATGTGTAGCTCTGATGATAATTTTTATTTATAATAAATGCGGAGCAAAACTCGGTTGTCTCTTCTTTGCGAAAAGATAACAAAGATTCGAGTAAACAAAAATAACAATATCTGTCCTTTGTTTGCATTGGAAGCTGATTCACGCTGATTGACATCGAGTTATGGAGGAGCACTCTTTTTCCAGATAAGTGCGAGATATATGGTAAATAGATTAAGACTGGTAACTTAGTTGTACAGGGTGACAGAAGGCGAACAAAAATTGGATTCAGTTGGCTTAAGCTTGTGTCGAAAAGGGACCAGAATCTACTTCAATACAGTCAAACGCATTAAGTGGCAGCTAATCAAATTTCCAATTTCGATCCATTCGCACGCTGGCTTAAGCCCTTGGAAAACTTGTATATAATTTTGCATACATTTATATAAGTTCACGGTCATTTAGTTGAACATTCATTAGTAACAGTCCCTCTGTTGCTAACATGTTTCTGTGCCCTTTGACAGTATTTGTATGGTGACACTGACTGTGTTTGTAGTTCCAATCCCAATCTAGTATTTTGTCGGCTGTGGCAATACTTTTTTCTATTGATAACGACTTTCATAAACCGGATATGACTCACGTGATTTTGATTGCGCTTTTTGTAAACAGCAAGCCAATTTAAATTAAATGTATTAACAACCGTTATATGAATAACTCAAGTAGGTAATTCTATGAATGTTGTGAAGCAACTGACTGATGCAGACGCTAAAGAGACATGAGGCGACACCACTTTCTCAAAAAGAAACAAATTGTTCATCTTTTCTCTTTTTTATAAATTTGAATGCATAGCAAACGCCATTTAAATTGTTTCTTTTAATTTATTTTGACAACTCTGTCAGTTGTAACAAACCAACGTAAAGAAATTTATTGAGCTAAAATTGACAAACGTTTTTGTGGAGGGAATGGGCCTTACTAACACACAATTTTAATCTTCACACTAAATATTTTGCATGTCAAAATATGCAATTTTGTTTGGAAAATGTGTTCGAAAAATTTAGGCTGGACACTAAAAATGACTATTAGTATCGCGGAATGTGTTATGCTCTTGTTTTTGTGGCTCTCGTTTCCACAGCTATTGTGTGCCGGTACTGTGGTAAATGAATGCGAACAAATTATCTACTAAAAAGTACGATAACGGTTTAAATAACAAATTTACAAAATGTTTGGTCGTAGTCATTGGAATTTGAAAATTTGTATTTTCTATTTTTTTGTTTTGTTGAGTTTATGGAAACTCTATTTTTTTAACAGTTTCCATCCTTTTTAAGAGTACCTAGGACATTTTTAAAGCTGAGTGAATAGAGGGTATTCAAAAAATAAATACCGTGACAGGTCCATATCCTAACCTTTTATTTTTTACAACACACCTAACGTATAACACATTTTGGACTCGATTTTAAATTTATGGCGATTCACAATTGCGAAAATTGTATGCAAATTATGGTTTTTGTGAAGTTCTAAAATTTTAAGTATACGAAATAAAAAAGGACCCAGCGACTTACATATACTTATGTGAGTTTTATCAGTTCATGTTTTCGTGAAGGGGGATTCCCTTTTTAAATGGAATTTCTCTCTGATTTATGCAAATTAATTAGAATTTGGTACAACTGTCATTTTGATAGCTTAAGACAAACACGGGAAGGAGGAACTGCGACATAATTTTCATTTGTTTCGAAATTTTGCGCCCTCCGACATGATCATACCACCTGATGATTCAAAAAGTAACTTAATTCATCCGCACAAGCTAACCCTGGACTTGCTGTGCAACAACTTATAGTGAGCAGCTTAACATTCTCCTCGCTTGAAGAAATAATGCTGGCTTAATTATTAATGCAGTATGAGTACTTACTGCTATATAGACACATCCATATAGAAGATACACTTCCGCCATAAAACACATCGAAGCAAAGAAGCGCTTCATAAAAAAGAAGTGATACATCTGGCATTTCATCCGGATGAGTAATTTCGAACACTGTCACTGTCAGTTTTGTTTCAAAAGTTATTGACCCTCCCTTGGAAATATGCAAATCTTCTTCAGTCAGATTGAAAAAGGATTTCAGAACATTTAAGTCAAGAAAATTGATGGAAACCCACCTAAACATCTTGCTGTCAAATCCTTTCGCGTTGTTAATATCTTTTAAATTACACACAAATTCACAACTTTCTGTCACTCAAACTGCTACTCTCTCGAATTTTAAAGAACTGAGCTCAGCCAACGTCCCGTTACGAATGTATATACACACGCACGGTTCTAATAAAATTAATTGACTGGGGGAATGTACACAAAGCTCCCACAATGACATTTCTCTTGGTTTGTTTATATATTTTTTTCTTTTTTCAATAGTACTCTTTTTTTTAGATAAGCACAACTACTGATTGCGCTGGGGTAGAATCGAAATGTTACTCACCCTTCTCGCTCAAAATTGAAGTTAAACAGTAAGCAAGCACACACAGACACAATTCAAGTGGACTTTTATTTATCATTTATTTTCAATGGGGGATACTGCGAATGCGAATGCATCCACTGGGTACAAACTGTCTTGAACTTGCATAAGACAATTGCTGGAAAACAAATAATAACATTCAGCAATTAACAATAATATATTCATTGTCCAATGAATACTTTGTTATTGTTCGCGAACAAACTATATGTGTATAGAAGTATAGGTACCTTCTTTACGTTTTTATGCCGTTTGGTCACGTAGTTCGGAGTGCTTACCTTTTTTTGAAGTTCTCAATGAAAAACGGTTACACATTTTTGTTAGGTGAGCAGATTGTTTATAAAGATTACATTTAATTACAAGCCATACAAGATGCATGGGCTAAAGTCATACGCTGAATTTTTAAACAATCGCCCTCGACCTATGCCATTGATGGTATCTCCTAAAACAAAATCTTGCACAGATATTGTGTCGATTATACCATTAGTATTGGTAGATATTGTGCAGCTGAATTGGGCAGTGTTAAATGATAAAAAAATATCATACTATGTAGGTATGTATCATTTGTCTATGATAAGTATTTCTTATTGACGTCTAATCATTGTTTTGACTTTCTGAGACGTTTACTGACGTTCATCGGCAACAGGTTCAAATGGAGCATACGACTTTTGCGTTGGGCGAGATGAGCAAATTTAATTTACGTCGCAAGGATCGAGCGGAATCAAAACTTTCCTTTTCAGTTGCAATTTTTCGAAAATGACGTTTTGTACTCTCTATTTCGAAAGCCGAATGAAATGTACTACTACTCCGATTTAGAATTCCGAAAGTATTACAGAGATTACCAACTTCAAAGCAATTGCGAATTGGATTGGATCTCGGAACGAAATAGAGAGTAGTGCCTCAGAGCTCGGCTCTGAACTGGAAAAGAAAAACGCCTATTGACGTTCAAATCTCCCATCGATTGACAAAAGGCTTTCTGTTGACCAACGAAACGCACCAAAGTAAATCAAATCACTAACAGGTCAATACTGAATGAGATGCTGTGATCAACTGCGGTATTCCGCAGTCTAAAGTCCTGTAGAATAAAATCAACTCAACTGGTTTAATCGACTTCAAATATTTTATTTCAATTTAAGATTACTCCGAAACTATATTATTTGCAGTGTATAGTATATATTTGTATTTACATAATCATTTTTCTCGCAATATATTTCTCAATTTATTTTTCTATAGTTTTTTTTTTGAATTACAATAAACTTTGATTTACAATTCATAATGTTCATAAGGTACCCTAATTTCATTTTAAGTAACATATTTTAAAATTTTATTTCATTTGCATTTTTTTATTTATTTATCTAGATAGTAATTCGTTCGAATTTTTAGAGGAATTTATATATATTCTTTGTTAAGATAAGTGGATTGAATATTAATTTACCTAAAATGTATTTATATAGTTTTTTTTGTTGTTTTATTTTTCGGTTTTTAATAAATACCTATTAACGTTGTTATACAATATTGACTTAATTACTTGGTATAGCTTCACTCTGAATGGCAATAAACGTTTGTTTATGAATGCAAAAAATTAGGTACATATAAATAGTAATAACAACTAATCGAAGTGGAAAGCATTGTTGGGTGTGTACAATTTTTATAAAGCATTTTCGGAGGCTCATTTTGTAACGGTTTATTTAACTCTGTGTAAGGTAGTTTTTCTGGTGAAATGTAATGGTTCCATTTTTATATTTTAACGCGTTTCTCGTAATGAGCAAAAAACGATAACAATATGTCGGCATTAAGTGGGTACTCGCAGAAATTCTAATTTCATGGTTGTTGGGAATTGGAAAGTCATGGCATGGCAAATATTTTCCGTCAGACTTGTACATCAGGGGCCCTACTCTGTATCTCGTTTCGAAAGTAACATTTTTCGAAAATGAACGTTTTGTACTCTCTATTTCGAAAGCCGAATGAAATGTACTACTACTTCCATTTAGAATTCCGAAAGTATTACGGAGATTGCCAACTTAAAAGCAATTTCGAATAGGATTGACTTTCGGAACGAAATACAGAGTGGGGCTCCAGAGGCAGTGCATACCACGGTGTTCCTTGAATACATTGTTTCTTCATTATAAGTCTACCACCACAAAAGTGGCCATGCAACTGCGGGATCTAAACAAAGACCGTCTGGTGACAAAGTTGGCATTTTGGCTCACTCATGGCCTTTTGCTCATACGACTCTTAACGATTCAAGTTCTACTTAAATATCTATGGGCTACTTTTTTTAGGGCACAAACTGTCACATAGGAGTTTATGTGGCACTTAATTCGCTATGAGTCGTATCAGCAAACGGCCCTTAGTCTCATGTTAGCCAGCATTAAAGATGAGAAAACTTCCACAATAGAGAGCAACCGCTAGCAAAGCAAGTAGTACATACATTTCGGTCTGAAAGTAAGTCAAGAGCCAAAGTAAGTAAGAGCCCTATTTTCGGAAGACAACACTCAGCGAAGGGGATTTGCATTTTGTTTAAAATAACTGTCACCACCGTAGTTGTAAAAAAAAGGCTTCAGTTGTGAAATAACAACAAAACTTTTCGTTTCGTCTGTGTGCCACAACGTTTCCGATGAGTTACGAACTAAAGTATCCTTAGGTGTTGCATGCACTCGAACTTGCACTCTAGAACTATATGAAGTCGTGAAAGTCAGTGTGTCTTTCCAAGCCTGTCGTACTGAGTGTTTCTATGAAATGCGTGCACTTAAATCAACCGATAGGGGATAAGCAAAGTAGTTGATGAGGAAAGTAAACGACTTCTTTGTTTTAGCGATGATTGTAAGCTCATTGTCCATTTCCTTAGATTCTGACATTCTCCTTGAAATTGGGTCGGCAAATGTTTCATGCTATGGATCAAAACTCCACCGCTTGGGCAACAGGTCCGTATGGATCCGATTCCTAGCTTCTCACAACCATTCGTCTTGTGTGAGTTTTTATTTTTGGGACGAATGGATGGCATCTACAATTTTATGCCGAGTCCAAACGGCCAATTGATAAGCTCTTTCATGACAGTTATACTCTCGGATGTTTGTCAGACGTTCGCGAAAGGTGGCGCAGTGAAAAAAAAAACCTTAAGTTGGAATTTAGGTTTCCTGAACCAGTACGGAAGGAAGTTAGTTTGGGGCATGAAAAGCTCTGTGTCTTACTAAAATCAATAAGAAAGATGAGGGAGAGGCTGAATTGCAAAACTGCTTAAGCAAGAGTTCCAAAATGCAAACGGATTACCATGATGCAATGCATACTTTTCCAAAACGCACTGCGAACGCATCAACTCCGCAAACAGAAATTTGACATTTCATTTGAAACACCAAATAAAATTGATTAATGGCCTGAGTTTTAAGTAAAATAATATATTTTGTAATAATTTGCCAATTTTTCTTTGGTTTGCAGTAACAAATGCATAACAATTGCAAAGCAGCGCAAAAGCATTCGTAAGCATTCACAATGCGCATTTTTTGACGTTTTGGAATTCAGCCAGAACTTTAGATAGTTTGCACGCGAGTAATCCAGCTTAAGCCAACGTGTGCTTTCACTGAAAGCGTATGTCAAGTATGTAATATGATTAGTGGGCGCATTTCATGAAGCCGTGTGCCCACATAAATCCCATTTGCGCCTTCACTCTGCAACAATAAAAAAATAAATTGACACTTCAAAACTGCCTTGTAGTGGATCATTTACTGTAATACTTATCTTTGTGTAATGTGTAGTTTAATTGCACTGTTTCGTTTATGTTTTACAAAGCTGTAGCTCGGTTTTTATTTAATTTTGTTTTTATATTAATATTAACAAATGCATTGAAATCGATTTATATAGGGGAAACTATTTTCATTTTCAATAAACTTTACTTATATGATTACATTTATGTACATATATTTAAAAAAAAAACATGCTTTTAAAAATCTTTTCACATTATTATAACCTACTATTTAGTCGAAAAACAAAAATATTCATATATCTCTTTGCATCGCTTATAACTTACAACTAACAGAGAAAAGGGGAAAAACTTTGTGTACATTAGTTATTATTAAAACACAGATTTTTGTTTTGTTTTTTATGTATTTTGTTTACACATTTGATCAGAGGTCACTTTTTTTCTTAGCGATTTAGTTTCATTTGATTTTTTTTTAATAATAATTATAATAATAATAAGGTGCAATTTGCTTTAATAAAGAGCTATATATAGATATTTATAAAAGGAATATATATTCACTATTCTAGGTAGGTAACTAACAAAGACCCTCTTCATCCTCTTCTTCGGCATCTGCAGCGGATGGAAGTTCAGCAGCCGACGGAGAGGACTGAAAAAAAAAAGGGTTTTCCAATTAGTTGTCAGTGATTTTTGGTTAACTAAAGTTCAAAATATATGAATAAATACATGGTAATACAATCTTCGCTAGATAACCGGCATGAGTTGCACTCCCTCTCTCTCTTTTAAGCCGTCGATTATATTACACAATTTCCATTCAACTATAGCACAGATGTGCTATCCCATTTTTGCCATATCATCCGCCTTTCATTTCAAAATAATGTCCTCCTCATAACGCATTGATCAAAATACTGACGGTTCTCTCTAAAGGGGCAGTTCAATGGGATGTCTCTTGCCTTTGAAGTGACCAGGCAATGCCGCAAATCTCCTTGCTATTAGAAAACTGGGCTGACTGCCAAATTCGTTTTCGGGTTAGGTTAGGTCAGACGATAGTTTGTGAGCAGAACTGTCCCAAGCTGTAGGCTAAGTGGGCCCATCGCGATCCTGTTTTCGGTTTAAGTCATGCTACATTTTTCGAAACACTAAACAAATGAATCCTGCTCGCGTTTGGTTACCCCACTACATACCAACTAAAAGACAAACTGAAATCTAAACTTACCCCAGCGTTGGGTGATTTATACGACGCTGTTGCATTCTCTATAACATTGGCTTTGGGAGCTGCTGTAATTCCCTTTGGCAGAGGTAGATCGCGGGCCAAAATTGAGTACTCGACGTCCATGTGCCTAATGAAGGGGGAGGATAGGGCCCGCTTAGCTGCATCTGGATCCTCGTCATCGAACGCCTGCAACAGCATTTCCAATGTTTGCACCTCTTGGGGATCACAGCAGTTGCCCCATTCTTTGAATGCCTTCTCGGCAGCCACAAAATCACCGCGGGCCAATTGTACCAGAACCAAAGCGACAGCCAATCGCCCAATCTGCTGGTACGATTCTGTTACTTGATTCAAGCTGATTTCGCGTCGAATAGCATCCGCTGCTTGATCGTACCTGGAAAGACAAACGATTCCTTTATGGGCCTAAATATGAATGGATTTTTAGCTTACATTCCAAGTTTGACCATCAGGCGTGAGACTTTTGTGGCGAATTCTGCTGCCTGTCGGGTGGAGTCCTCGTTCTACGAAAACGTGAATAGTTAGTTAGATTTCAAACAAGGCCTGCGTTGGTAAATTACCATTACAACTTCCATGGCATGTTGATACAATCGCAGAGCGATTTCCGGATGTGGAGTTTCGACGATTTTAGCTGCCTTATCCAGTGCACTGGCTCCGGCCTCGGGTGATCCATACTGCTGGTACAGATTGCATGCTTTGTTGGCGTATTCCTCGACTTGCATTAGATTTTTTGTTTCCTTCAACACGATGATGATCTAGAGAGGTGGGAATTTTTGTGAGTAACTTCTGGAGTGTCGCTGGCTCAAGGATGATTACCTGTTCATAGCACTTGGCTGCGTGGAACCATGATCGATTTTGCTTGTGGCACTCGACCGCCTTCTGGAAGCATTCCTTGCTTTGTTCGTATGATTTTGCAAGACGGAAACAGGTGGCTGCAAATGGAAGCATTTTGTGAATGTTTATGGTTGTATTTGACACGAGTCAGCTGTCGACAAGACTGCTACAGCTACATCTCATAAGTGGTTCAGATAAGAATAAACGGGGATATACGCTCAGCTGTAACGCCTACTAGTAGCTCCAACGGTTGGGGGTGACAATCAACTTCTCTTGGATAGTCGGATATCCGAAGGTACATTTCAAACATCGTTGTTGCCAAGTCAAGCTATGCCATGCGCGGACTACAGCAGTTACAGACAACACAACGGGCCTGGTCAAAAACTGAAGGTGCGCATGTCACCTGATTCTGGACCCAGACGGGTGTTTCAACCCAACCCGCCGTTACAACCCCACAATGTTCTCCTTCCTCTGGCTAAGAGTTACTTCTCTGACATGCAACTGTGAGAGCGTTCTCAAGCAAAGAACCCACTACCAAACTGGTGACTAATAGATTTCAAGCAAAATGCAGCATTTGTTATTAGCAATATACACATAACTACGGATGTCTCTGTTCAAACAAACTTCTTAAGAAAACACCCTCCAATCGGTTGTACAACCTCCACCGTTTTCACCATGAAATTGTTTTCTCTCTTCCTCCTCGTCACATACAACTGTCAGCAGGAGTTCATTCAAAAAATCGATTTTACCCAAAAAAAAAAAAAACCTCTCCACGAAAGAAAAATTGTCTGGGGGCCTTGCTTGAGGTGCCCTCCATTCATTTGGAAATGAAAATTCTTAATTTTATAGGTACCTGCTTTACTGTATTCATCGGCTGCTACATCGTAGTCGGGTCTCCATTTCAATAGGGTCGTCTTTAAACTACAAACAATTACGTGGGGGTAAAACAAAATGTTGGTCAGAAGAATATTGGAGATTTGAAATTTTCACTACCACCGTGTACCTTTTCTCTGCTTGTCTCATTAACTCCTGACCTTCTTCGATTTTCTTTGTGGCCATCATATTTCGGCTGGAGATTTGGGCTAATAATAGTTTTTAAGAATTCAATTTATTTCGTGGATAGTTTTGAACTATTTTTACACAATATTTAAATGCGATTTTTCACTATAATTTCAAAATCGAACTGGAGGCACAAAAATTACCACTTTGTACAACAATTTTGTATTCGCAAATTGCTGCAGTACGTCGAATAAGCTGAGAGCGAGAAAACTTTTCATTCAAGAAATATTGCGCTGAGAGAAAGATGTCACATCGACTGCCAGCTGGTGGATGTTAAAATTCATATGGTGGAGAGTTTTTGTTGTTGTGGAGCGGTGTGAAATGTAGAATGTGCTGCCAAACTGTTGTTTAAATTACATCTTTAATGTAGAGTTATCCGTAATGGCACTATGCGGTTGTTCTACTTACCTATAGACGTGTTTTTTTGAGCTTCGTTCTCAGCAAAGCAAAGTAAAGTAAAATTTTCAGCACACAAATACTGCGAGTATCGAAGTGTCAAGTGAGCGTAGTTGTTGTATTTGCGTGCTGAGAACGCTGTCCAAGGATGAGAATAGGACATTTGATGAATTGCCTTGCATGTACGAAAGAAATTTAAACAAAAATAAAAACAGCGCACCGTTTACCGAAAACGCTTTAATAGCAAAATCTTTCAAACAGTTGTCAAGAGGTCAGCCTTTTTTCGGCAGCACTTGCAACTATTGCAAAATGGAAGGTCATTGGGTAGCTGGTTGCGTGGATTGCTGATGGACGACCGCCAAAGATAATGGGAGCAGGTAGTGTTTGTCAGAGCAACTCACCAAAGAGCAATGTTGCAGTTATATCTGTAGCAGAAACCATGGCGAATTGTGTAGATACAGAAAGCTGGTGGATTGATAACGGAGCCAAAAAAAAAAAATGACCAATTCTGCGAGCATTTTTACTAACTTCGATGAGTTTGAGACTGCGTGCACTGTGAAAGCAGCTGGAAAAGAAACTCTGGAGGCAGTTGGCAAAGGTCAGGTACAAGTTTTATCGTATACACATAATGGTGTGATAAAAATGTCATTAGAAGATGAATAACAAGGAATCTATTTTCACTTTTGGAAGCTCACGATAGGGACAAGAATAGCAAGTTCAACTCCACAGCAACAAATTGCTGGCTCAAGGTTAATGGAAAAATAGTGTTGTGCGGAGATCGTGATATAAACGGATCCTTATATAGGGCAGCCATTGAGCCCATTGTGCATACTAGAGAAGTAGGAGCTAATTTTGCGAAAGCGGATTCTTCGACGCTGCAACTATACCATGAAAGATTGGGTCACCAAGATAAAAGACACATAAAAGCCATGATTCAAAAGGAGTTAGGTGTAGACGTTAAATTGAATAGGGAAATCTGCGAGCCTTGTGTTTTGGGTAAAGTGCATCGTATGCCTTTCGGCAACCGGAGAAAGGCAACAAAACCTGGAGAATTGTTTTCAAATTACGTCGTTGGACCTTTGTGTGAATCTTTTACGAAAAAGCGATATTTAGTTATATTTAAGGATAGTTACACGAAGTATCGCTATGGTGGTATAATAAAAGCAAAATCTGACGTTAAGGTTGTCTTGGAACAGGTTTTAGCAAACGTAAGAACGCTTTAACACTCGATAGTAGAGATGCTAAGTGACAATGGCGGAGAGTTCGACTGTGAAAGCGTACGTGGAATCCTAGCAAAGAATGGAATCACTCAGAGACTAACAGCGCCCTACACACCACAGCAGCATTTCCGCTGCGCGTGCGAGTGGTTGGCGGAGTTAACTCTTCCCCCTTTAAATGCGATGGTCCTCAATCGCCTAAAAGTAAGGAAGGTCGTTGAACTTTGTTTGTTGGATTCTTCCTTTGGGTAAACTTTCAATGTGTGGTGGAGCTTCGCTGTTTTTAATTTCTTGCTGCTGGATCATGACTCTGGTTTCATTACTTGAATGCCTTGTTATGATTCTATAGATGGTGATAATTACTAAGATAATCCCGATGAGACTTATTGTTCCGCACCTGATGAATGCGTAGGTTTCGTTTTCGCTTTTGAGCAACTCGATATTTTTGGTATTGTTGATGTGGAGTTCGCCCATCATTTCGAGAGACAAAAGTCGATGGAATCTGTTCTCTATGGGTGTTGGCTGCAGTATGGCTGGAAGAACGGTGTGTGTTGAAGCTTCGTATGCCGCAAATACTCTATTATTTATCGTTATTTTGATTTTCTCGAATTTAATAAGGAAGGTACCAGTAAGGTTCCGATGTTTGGATTCGACTTGGAGGGTTCCGTTAAAGTCGTTAAGCAGGATCATCCCACTTGCTATTTCCTCGATCGACGGCATGTGCTGACTATTGACTTTATGACATGTTGCTATTTTACTATTTAATAGGTCGGGAATGCAAGCTGAGTTAACAATATTTATAAGATCTTTTCTATTACAAATTGAAACACTATTTATTATTTTACAATCATTAGTTACGCCAAATATTTCATTTTTGTTTCTTACAACTATATTATAGTCTATTTCTATGGCTACTCCATTTCTCTTCACAGGTTTTAATAATATTCGTTCATATGTGGAAGGATCGGTAGTAGGAATGTTAACAATATAAAGTATGGAAACTGTGTTTGTTATTATCTTTATTTCAGCAAAATTAAGGGCTTCTTCTATAGTAGTGAAAGGTGCATTCTCTTGATTTAGTGTTTTTACAGCTAGGTCTATTTCTTCTTTTGATAAAATCATTGAATTAACAATTCCTAGTTTCGCCCAATGTATAGCTAAATTAATGTTAACTAATTCTTCTTTTAAAATTTTAAAATTGTATTGAATGTTTAATATTATATCTCTATTGAAATTTTTATTGGTTTTTAGTATTGATTCAATTTCATTCGTAATCCTTGTTATGTTATTAATTCTTTCATTATGCAATTTATTTATTCAAACTTGATTGTTAGAGTTGATGAGTAGATTATTCATCTTTTTTTTATTGCAATGAAATCATTGTGGTCGGGATTACCAGCAATCCACTTCCACGTCGATCCTATAAAATCTAGAAATTTTGGTCAAGAGTTGTTCGTATTTGTTTTCTTTGCAAGTTCTATATATTTTTACTAATCTTTTGATTTTTGATGTCATTTTCGGAAAATAAAAATGTTGAAGAAGTTGTATGCGGTTTACTTAATATTTTTTTCTTCCTGCTCTGTTTCGTTAGCCAGATCTTCAACCATTGTTTGAGTGTACCTAACTTTGTATTTGGAAAAATGTTCGGGATAAATGTTTTGTATTCTGCCCATAATTTCTTCTTTCGTTTGCAAACCATTTATTACACTGGAATTTTAAAATTTTTTAAAAATTGAAATGATATCTTAGTTGCTATAACTGAGTTGTACAAAAACGTGTCTGTCATACGTGGGGAATGGAATTAGGAATTGATGGCTAGTTGTGTCGCCGATTTTTAAAATCAACTGATTTCGAAAAACGTTAATGGGTACTTCAACTGCTGGTATTAGGTTATGTGAAGAACTCTCATCACTATGTTGCGTCATGGACATTGAATTTACTTCTGTCCTTTGTGGGAGTCTAGATAAAGCATCGGCAACTACATTTGCTTTTCCTGGTTTATATTTGAGTTCGTAATTATGCTCTTCCAGGATTGCTTTTCATCGCTTCATCTTGTGGTTCGTGTTACGATTGCTCAGCGCATATGTTAATGGCTGATGGTCCGTATATATTTGTACCTTCTTAGATCCGTAAAGGAAATTCCTAAGCGAGTTTAGAGCCCAAATGATGGCCAACATCTCTTTCTCGTTAGTGGAGATGCCATAATATTTTGGAGTACCTTTAAGGTGCTCGTAGATCTTAAGTATTCTTTCAACGCTTTTTTTCCACGAGTTGAATTCCTGAGCTTCACCTGAAAATTCGCGCAACCTCTTAACCACGTCTGGAACTTTGTCAGAAGGATTCTGATCAGTGGTGTTAATCGGTTGATCGATATCATTATTGATATCTGAGGCTGGGTTCATAATTGAATTAAATATCTGTCGTCCCTGAATGTGTAGTGTTTCGGTTACGAGTCTTGTTATGAGATGTACTTAGTTATCGTCTATTTGGTTTATAATGGGGGGAGCAGCATTTTCTCCTGGTATTTCTTAGCGGACTGGTCTGATTAAGTTACTTGGGTTCGACATTTTGAAATTTTTGTAATTGAGATTGAGTCAATGAATATAGGAACCGAGATTCACAATTGAAATTGAGTCAAAAATTATTAAAATGGGTATTAATCTAGATGAATCTTAAGTTGTTACACAAATAATTACGAATTACAAAAGCAAAAGCAAAAAAAACATATTCTTACAGAAATTAAAAATTGGGTCTTAATCTAGTTGAGTCTTAGGTTGTTACAAAATCGATTACAAAGGCAAAAATATTCTTACAGAAATATAACGGCTTCAATTCTCATAACGTAGATGGGTTCTGGACCGTGGATGTTGGTTTGGGCGGCTGTTCGCTATTCCGGAACTCCTTTTTATCCCTGTTTTACAGGATTACTTGGGGGCCTCTTTTCCCCTACACAATTACTAATCAGTCTCGTGGCCTGGTGTCCACGTTACGAAACTCGCGGCTTGGTGTCCACTATTTTGTTTCACGCACTAGCGATGATTTCGTGGCTTGGTGTCCACTATATTTTTCTCACTAGCACTATTTCCACTATTAGTTTAGTTTATAAGTACGTTTATTATTCGGACGCGTATTGACTGTTTAGTAAAACCGCACGGTCCCTGTTCGGGCGCCAGTTAATAGAATTTACGCCGAAATTTAAAAAAAAAAATATTTTCCAGGGCAGATTGCCCAGTCCTTTATTTCACGAGGTATCAGCTTATCTTTATCTTTATCTTTATTATCTTTATTTCTTTAAAAAAACTTATACCTACAGAAGATTAATCAAAGTTCAACATAAAGCTTTTTTAAAAGAATACAGCTTTTAGCTTAAAAATGAAATAGTTACATACATTCTGTTGTCAGAAATCTGACAAGAGGCGAATGTACGAATAGGTAAACGGGGCGCAGTAACAATATAAAAGCTAATACTAACTTAAAGCTAAAAAAGACCTGTACAAGTAAAATTCTCAAAGCTTGCATTTTTATTTTCCACTCTGGATTGCGGAGTTAACTTATATACGTGAGAGAAATGGTAAGAAATGAATTCTTGTTATTTATGTGGATGATGGCTTAGTAGCAGCAACAGATCCAGATGAGTTGAAAATATTTCTTGAAGCAATGAGGTATCTTTTGGGAATTGAAATAACGCAAAGCGAAGATTTCATAAAAATAAGCCAAAATGCATTTGCCAAGAAAATTTTGGATCGTTTTAATTTTTCAGGATGTAAGCCAATTTCAACACCAATGCTGAAGGGTTCAGATATTTCCATACCAGAGAAAGATAAGAATAAGGCAACAAATTTTCCCTATCGGCAAGCAGTAGGAGCTCTAATGTGCTTGATGCTTGGCTCCAGACCAGACCTGGCATACAGCGTGGGAGTTTTGTCAAGGACGCTTGAAAACCCAATCGCTGAAGATATTGCACGTCTAAAGAGAGTTTTTCGGTACGTCGCTGGGACTTTAGATCTTGGAATAGTCTATTGCGGGAACTCAAGAAAAGGTGTTTTGGAAGTCTACAGTGATGCTGATTTCGGAGGATGCGTTAAGACAGGACGGTCTACTTCTGGTGTTATTGTAAAGTATGCAGGAGGAGCAGTTACCTGGCTTAGTCAGAGACAAACGGTAGTAGCAACTTCGACAACAGAAGCAGAAATAATAGCAGCAAGTGAAGCCGCCAAGGAAGCTATTTGGCTGAAGAGACTATTTCGTGAAATCATCAAACTTCAGCAAGTTCCAGTCATTCAAGTTGACAATTCACCAGCAGTGAAACTTTCTCAGAATCCGGAGTTCCATAGAAGAACAAAGCACATTTCTATGAAATACTTCTTTGTTCGACAAAAGGTCACAACTGGAAAACTGGGAATTCAACAGATCTCAACTGAACATCAAGTAGCAGACATCATGACAAAAGCACTTTCGAAAACACGACTGAGAATTTTGTGTGATCAAATGGGTCTTTTGTAAGAGTGCTCTGCAGTTTATTATTATTCTGGTTTTATTGTTTCTTATTCAAATGTGATTTATAAAGAGAAAGTGTTAAGACTGTGTCAATTTTATCCAAACGCCACTGTACTCAAAGGTGTAAGTTAACTTTTATATACATGACTGTATTAAGCTGTCATCTTTCCCATCGTCTCTTCTTCTGCGTTTTAAATAAACTGACAAAGATTCGAATATTTTCTGTGTTCAATTAAGAAGCGTCTTTTCAATTTTCAATATTATCTTTTTCAGTCTTGTTAAATTGCAACATAAACCGTTTTTAATCCGTTTTAAACCCACGTAATGTCAAATTTCAGAAATAATGACATTTTTTTTTGTTTGTCACTTGGAAATTGATTTCATTTGTTTTGGGCCCAGCAATATTTTAAGGTGTATTAATTATGCCGAATTTTCTATCGAATGTAACCTCCAAAAAGACTCTTTTTGTCAGCACGAAATATTTTCGAAAATATACCACATCATAATCGTCGACGCAAGTCCGCTTGTGCAATCGATAACAAGGACGACGTTAATTTACCATCAGCTGCTGTTTCATCAGCTCTTCGACAAACAAAACTAGAATAAGGCGAAATAGTTCCAATGATGGAACAAACATGGAACGATTCTTTTTTGAGAGGGAAAGGAAAGGGTTGAAAGAGTGTGGAACTATTTTTATATGTAAATGCCGATTCAGAAGGAAATAATAATCGTCGACTTGCTTCTCGCAACATTTTTATTAGCGAAAATAAAAAAACAAATACATTTCATTTAATTTCAGAAAAATAACGATTCCTTATATAAAGAAAATAGCAATAAATGGAATATGTATAGAAAATTTAAGTTAACAAATGAAATTGATTTTCGACATGAATTGAAAGAATTCAATGGAGAGGAACTGCTAACGCAAAAGAATATGATGAAACGGATATGGAACTGTTAACATATTATTTATGCATATCAATGAATGCGAACACGAATTTCTATCTTTCCTCTTTCTTAGCACATACATGAATAGTTCCAATTCCCTTTATTTCCTTTTCGAACTCAAATTCCCCATGCATACAACCATCGTGCTGGGAGCAATGTTCATCAGTGTTCTTGCACTTTCTCTTCATTTTTCCCTCGAAGTGTAATTTTCTCCTTTATTTCCTTTTCGAACTCGAGTTCCTCATACATTTTTTATAAAATTTGTATTAATATGATTGTCACATTAATTATTAAAATCGCAGTATGTTAATATCATTACGATAATTTTTTTTTGTACTAGAAAATTATGCAAAAAGGCAATGAGCTCGTTTTTATCGACATTTAGTAAGTTGACAGTTTGATCAATGAAAAGGTTTTGTTGAAATATTAGCAAAAATGAATAGTTTGAAGGCCTTATTAGCCAGATTTCTGAAAGATGTTCCCACAATTTCCTTAAATTCCCGGTTAAAAACAATTTCCTACAAATTGGGAAAACCACGATCTATAAACACTGATTAATCACTTCTTTCCGATTCACAATCGTTCCACATCAAAAATAAATTCCCATGTAATAAATGATTGTCAAGAAATCTACCATTGAAAATTTCTCACATTGAAAAGCCACACGTTTGCAGCAATAAAGTGAATTTTTTCTTCAAACTAATCCACAATTTCGTTAAACAAATACTTAATAAATATTCACCAATCAATAAATTCAATTAATATCTAATCATGAATGACGATTGGGGTAAGAGTTCAAACAAACAATTTTCTACAAAAACGTGTCTTCTGTCTAGAGAACACCATTTTGTACGAAGATCCTAAAAAAAACTTCACCCAAAAATGATCTCACATTTCAGAGTCATATATATGCATTAATCATTAACTAATCGAAACGCCTATTCACCTTCTTTTTTCTATTTTAGAAACTGCTGCAGAGGAAAAGATTGTCGTGCTGCCGAAAGTCGCAAATCTAAACAAATGGGAAGGCGAAGACGATGACGAGGACGTCAAGGTGAGTCGACCAACAGATTTGCATAAAATATGCTGTAATTCCCCAAGGTAAATCAAGACTTGGGTGTTCTATTTACCAGAAGGTAAACCATTTCATAGGTTATCAAGAATTGTAATTATCTGCTCTGGCATAACGCAGTGTTGTGTTGAATTTTTGTTTTACATTGCCAGAAATGCAGCGCGAACAGAAATCCCCTTTCATTTGATTTCCGTCCACGTGGTAGATTTGGTAATCAATTTTCGTAATTTTTGAATTTTTTTTTTTGTCTTTGTCGTATTGGTTGGATTTTTCATGGTTGATCTGATTGAAGTGGGTAAGTGTGCCGAGTGCGGCAATTTTTTGTCTGAGAAAGTGAAAGTGCAGTCGAAAAAATGGAATTTAATCTCAATCAACTGTTTGGGCGGATTTACTTATGCTCAGTGCGATGTTAGTTGTAGATGGCCATGGCTGGGAAGCCCCTGAAGGGGGACTCCATTTGTATTGATAAGGGAGGAACTTTGGCATGGTGCACTTGAAAGTGTTCAGTAAACTACAGCAACTGCCGTCGGCATGATTAGATTATACAATAGCGAACACATAATCGATTTGCCACAAGGGACACCTACTATTACTTTTTTAACGGCGGACAGATAACGGATGCCATTTGCAATCATAAGATGGAGCAATACCTGCAGAAATGCACTCAAATGTCTGTGATATGGCTGCGTAGCTAAACACGTTGCAATTCTTGCTTATACGCGACGTCTAAATTTGGCATCATACAAGAGCAGCTCTGGCTTTTATTTATTGAAGCATGCATCTAACGCCACATAGTCCCGCCATTTTCTTTCCGTGTTTGTTTTTGAAATTCCTCTTTGCTCCCTAACATTCTATTCACGCGCGACTTTTTTGCTTTGCATTAACAGGACAGCTGGGAAGACGAAGAGAAAAAAGACGAAGAAAAATCTCCGCCACCACACGAACCAGCCAAGAAAACTTTTAGCAAATTACAACACTCAAAAATCAATGAAAAGGAAGTAAGCATCGAAAAGATAAAGATAAAATAAAACTCACTCTCCAACTTGATTGACATGAAATTTTCTTGCAGCGATTGCGACGAGAAGATAAAGAACGATTAGAGGAAAAGAGAACAAACCAGCTATCAGCCGAAGAGAAATTAGCTGAAAAACTACGATTGCAACAAATCGAAAAAGAAGCCGACCTCAAGAGTGCCTTAGAAACCTTCGGCATAACAAGTGTAGACGGACTAGATGCTTTCGATCCCGAAACTAAGGAGGAATTCAAAGACTTCTCCGACGCGATTAGTGCGAAGGTATCGATGTATAGAATGTCGGAAGAATTTCCCAATTTCGCCGAGGAACTAGTCCGTAACATTTGTGCAAATTGTAAGTATTTCGTGCTGACTGCTGAACCTCAGAGTGATTAGGGTGTTTTTTTTTTTTTTGTTTCCTTGCAGTAAGTGCCGCGGAATTGAAAAAAATAAAAATCACAGTGGAAAGCCTACACACAGAAAAACAGAAAATTGAAAAACAAAATACGAAAAAGCCCGCTGGCAAGGGCAAATCAAAAGTAAAACTACGCCTCGATCAGGATATTGTAAGTAATCGAAATTTTATCGACAACACCGATTGAACTATATTAAATCATACACTAAACCAACTGCTTCTTTGACTTATGTTCTTTTAAGAACTACAGCAATGATGCTTCTAAATCCGACACCGACATTTAGTACATTTTTTCTCACATTTCCCAAATTGATTTAATAACAAGTAGCTTGCAATTCACGGCACTAATATTCTTAAAAATGCACTTCCATTTCAGACGGGAAATACAAACTACGAACAGGACTACGACTATGAAGATTTCATGTAATATCACACCCTCTCCGTCGTTGTTCGTCGCATCGTCTAGGTCAAAATATATGTATATGGAATTGTTGATTTCTTGATGCTTGGCTCCAGACCAGACCTGGCATACAGCGTGGGAGTTTTGTCAAGGACGCTTGAAAACCCAATCGCTGAAGATATTGCACGTCTAAAGAGAGTTTTTCGGTACGTCGCTGGGTCTGTAGATCTTGGAATAGTCTATTGCGGGAACTCAAGAAAAGGTGTTTTGGAAGTCTACAGTGATGCTGATTTCGGAGGATGCGTTAAGACAGGACGGTCTACTTCTGGTGTTATTGTAAAGTATGCAGGAGGAGCAGTTACCTGGCTAAGTCAGAGACAAACGGTAGTAGCAACTTCGACAACAGAAGCAGAAATAATAGCAGCAAGTGAAGCCGCCAAGGAAGCTATTTGGCTGAACAGACTGTTTCGTGAAATCATCAAACTTCAGCAAGTTCCAGTCATTCAAGCTGACAATACACCAGCAGTGAAACTTTCTCAGAATCCGGAGTTCCATAGAAGAACAAAGCACATTTCTATGAAACATTTCTTTGTTCGACAAAAGGTCACAACTGGAAAACTGGGAATTCAACAGATCTCAACTGAACATCAAGTAACAGACATCATGACAAAAGCACTTTCGAAAACACGACTGAGAATTTTGTGTGATCAAATGGGTCTTTTGTAAGAGTGCTCTGCAGTTTATTATTATTCTGGTTTTATTGTTTCTTATTCAAATGTGTTTTATAAAGAGAAAGTGTTAAGACTGTGTCAATTTTATCCAAACGCCACTGTACTCAAAGGTGTAAGTTAACTTTTATATACATGACTGTATTCAGCTGTCATCTTTCCCATCGTCTCTTCTTCTGCGTTTTAAATAAACTGACAAAGATTCGAATATTTTCTGTGTTCAATTAAGAAGCGTCTTTTCAATTTTCAATATTATCTTTTTCAGTCTTGTTAAATTGCAACATAAACCGTTTTTAATCCGTTTTAAACCCACGTAATGTCAAATTTCACAAATAATGACATTTTTTTTTGTTTGTCACTTGGAAATTGATTTCATTTGTTTTGGGCCCAGCAATATTTTAAGGTGTATTAATTATGCCGAATTTTCTATCGAATGTAACCTCCAAAAAGACTTTTTGTCAGCACGAAATATTTTCGAAAATATACCACATCATAATCATCGACGCAAGCCCGCTTGTGCAATCGATAACAAGGACGACGTTAATTTACCATCAGCTGCTGTTCAGCTCTTCGACCAAAGATAATGGAATACAGAGATATATAACATTCCAGTTGAAAGGCGGCTGCCTACAAGCTGTTTTCCCGTAAAATTCATGAAGTCACGCACATATGCTCATTTCTTTTCTAGCATATGTGAGTTCATGAATTGGACTTTAATGCAAGAATTCGCTATTCCGAAATGTGTATTTCACTATTTTTTTATTTTAATCGAAGCCTTAACAAAAACTAAACAAGTTCAACACCAAACACAAAACAATTGAACAGCGCGATGCCTATAAAAGCAAAAGGAATGTTGACCGGCCATTAGCAACATGCGTTTTGTAGCTCACACGTATTCACAGACGGGGGTTGAAATTACAAAAACAACAATGTAAACAAATGGGTTTTGGGGGGATAGACGTACGAAAGATATCCATCTCTTTTATTCATTCATCTCTGTCTTCGACAAACAAAACTAGAATAAGGCGAAATAGTTCCAATGATGGAACAAACATGGAACGATTCTTTTTTGAGAGGGAAAGGAAAGGGTTGAAAGAGTGTGCAACTATTTTTATATGTAAATGCCGATTTAGAAAGAAATAATAATCGTCGACTTGCTTCTCGCAACATTTTTATTAGCGAAAATAAAAAAACAAATACATTTCATTTAATTTCAGAAAAATAACGATTCCTTATATAAAGAAAATAGCAATAAATGGAATATGTATAGAAAATTTAAGTTAACAAATGAAATTGATTTTCGACATGAATTGAAAGAATTCAATGGAGAGGAACTGCTAACGCAAAAGAATATGATGAAACGGATATGGAACTGTTAACATATCATTTATGCATATCAATGAATGCGAACACGAATTTCTATCTTTCCTCTTTCTTAGCACATACATGAATAGTTCCAATTCCCTTTATTTCCTTTTCGAACTCAAATTCCCCATGCATACAACCATCGTGCTGGGAGCAATGTTCATCAGTGTTCTTGCACTTTCTCTTCATTTTTCCCTCGAAGTGTAATTTTCCCTTTATTTCCTTTTCGAACTCGAGTTCCTCATACCTTTTTTATAAAATTTGTATTAATATGATTGTCACATTAATTATTAAAATCGCAGTATGTTAATATCATTACGATAATTTTTTTTTGTACTAGAAAATTATGCAAAAAGGCAATGAGCTCGTTTTTATCGACATTTAGTAAGTTGACAGTTTGATAAATGAAAAGGTTTTGTTGAAATATTAGCAAAAATGAATAGTTTGAAGGCCTTATTAGCCAGATTTCTGAAAGATGTTCCCACAATTTCCTTAAATTCCCGGTTAAAAACAATTTCCTACAAATTGGGAAAACCACGATCTATAAACACTGATTAATCACTTCTTTCCGATTCACAATCGTTCCACATCAAAAATAAATTCCCATGTAATAAATGATTGTCAAGAAATCTACCATTGAAAATTTCTCACATTGAAAAGCCACACGTTTGCAGCAATAAAGTGAATTTTTTCTTCAAACTAATCCACAATTTCGTTAAACAAATACTTAATAAATATTCACCAATCAATAAATTCAATTAATATCTAATCATGAATGACGATTGGGGTAAGAGTTCAAACAAACAATTTTCTACAAAAACGTGTCTTCTGTCTAGAGAACACCATTTTGTACGAAGATCCTAAAAAAAACTTCACCCAAAAATGATCTCACATTTCAGAGTCATATATATGCATTAATCATTAACTAATCGAAACGCCTATTCACCTTCTTTTTTCTATTTTAGAAACTGCTGCAGAGGAAAAGATTGTCGTGCTGCCGAAAGTCGCAAATCTAAACAAATGGGAAGGCGAAGACGATGACGAGGACGTCAAGGTGAGTCGACCAACAGATTTGCATAAAATATGCTGTAATTCCCCAAGGTAAATCAAGACTTGGGTGTTCTATTTACCAGAAGGTAAACCATTTCATAGGTTATCAAGAATTGTAATTATCTGCTCTGGCATAACGCAGTGTTGTGTTGAATTTTTGTTTTACATTGGCAGAAATGCAGCGCGAACAGAAATCCCCTTTCATTTGATTTCCGTCCACGTGGTAGATTTGGTAATCAGATTGAAGTGGGTAAGTGTGCCGAGTGCGGCAATTTTTTGTCTGAGAAAGTGAAAGTGCAGTCGAAAAAATGGAATTTAATCTCAATCAACTGTTTGGGCGGATTTACTTATGCTCAGTGCGATGTTAGTTGTAGATGGCCATGGCTGGGAAGCCCCTGAAGGGGGACTCCATTTGTATTGATAAGGGAGGAACTTTGGCATGGTGCACTTGAAAGTGTTCAGTAAACTACAGCAACTGCCGTCGGCATGATTAGATTATACAATAGCGAACACATAATCGATTTGCCACAAGGGACACCTACTATTACTTTTTTAACGGCGGACAGATAACGGATGCCATTTGCAATCATAAGATGGAGCAATACCTGCAGAAATGCACTCAAATGTCTGTGATATGGCTGCGTAGCTAAACACGTTGCAATTCTTGCTTATACGCGACGTCTAAATTTGGCATCATACAAGAGCAGCTCTGGCTTTTATTTATTGAAGCATGCATCTAACGCCACATAGTCCCGCCATTTTCTTTCCGTGTTTGTTTTTGAAATTCCTCTTTGCTCCCTAACATTCTATTCACGCGCGACTTTTTTGCTTTGCATTAACAGGACAGCTGGGAAGACGAAGAGAAAAAAGACGAAGAAAAATCTCCGCCACCACACGAACCAGCCAAGAAAACTTTTAGCAAATTACAACACTCAAAAATCAATGAAAAGGAAGTAAGCATCGAAAAGATAAAGATAAAATAAAACTCACTCTCCAACTTGATTGACATGAAATTTTCTTGCAGCGATTGCGACGAGAAGATAAAGAACGATTAGAGGAAAAGAGAACAAACCAGCTATCAGCCGAAGAGAAATTAGCTGAAAAACTACGATTGCAACAAATCGAAAAAGAAGCCGACCTCAAGAGTGCCTTAGAAACCTTCGGCATAACAAGTGTAGACGGACTAGATGCTTTCGATCCCGAAACTAAGGAGGAATTCAAAGACTTCTCCGACGCGATTAGTGCGAAGGTATCGATGTATAGAATGTCGGAAGAATTTCCCAATTTCGCCGAGGAACTAGTCCGTAACATTTGTGCAAATTGTAAGTATTTCGTGCTGACTGCTGAACCTCAGAGTGATTAGGGTGTTTTTTTTTTTTTTGTTTCCTTGCAGTAAGTGCCGCGGAATTGAAAAAAATAAAAATCACAGTGGAAAGCCTACACACAGAAAAACAGAAAATTGAAAAACAAAATACGAAAAAGCCCGCTGGCAAGGGCAAATCAAAAGTAAAACTACGCCTCGATCAGGATATTGTAAGTAATCGAAATTTTATCGACAACACCGATTGAACTATATTAAATCATACACTAAACCAACTGCTTCTTTGACTTATGTTCTTTTAAGAACTACAGCAATGATGCTTCTAAATCCGACACCGACATTTAGTACATTTTTTCTCACATTTCCCAAATTGATTTAATAACAAGTAGCTTGCAATTCACGGCACTAATATTCTTAAAAATGCACTTCCATTTCAGACGGGAAATACAAACTACGAACAGGACTACGACTATGAAGATTTCATGTAATATCACACCCTCTCCGTCGTTGTTCGTCGCATCGTCTAGGTCAAAATATATGTATATGGAATTGTTGATTTCTTGATGCTTGGCTCCAGACCAGACCTGGCATACAGCGTGGGAGTTTTGTCAAGGACGCTTGAAAACCCAATCGCTGAAGATATTGCACGTCTAAAGAGAGTTTTTCGGTACGTCGCTGGGTCTGTAGATCTTGGAATAGTCTATTGCGGGAACTCAAGAAAAGGTGTTTTGGAAGTCTACAGTGATGCTGATTTCGGAGGATGCGTTAAGACAGGACGGTCTACTTCTGGTGTTATTGTAAAGTATGCAGGAGGAGCAGTTACCTGGCTAAGTCAGAGACAAACGGTAGTAGCAACTTCGACAACAGAAGCAGAAATAATAGCAGCAAGTGAAGCCGCCAAGGAAGCTATTTGGCTGAACAGACTGTTTCGTGAAATCATCAAACTTCAGCAAGTTCCAGTCATTCAAGCTGACAATACACCAGCAGTGAAACTTTCTCAGAATCCGGAGTTCCATAGAAGAACAAAGCACATTTCTATGAAACATTTCTTTGTTCGACAAAAGGTCACAACTGGAAAACTGGGAATTCAACAGATCTCAACTGAACATCAAGTAACAGACATCATGACAAAAGCACTTTCGAAAACACGACTGAGAATTTTGTGTGATCAAATGGGTCTTTTGTAAGAGTGCTCTGCAGTTTATTATTATTCTGGTTTTATTGTTTCTTATTCAAATGTGTTTTATAAAGAGAAAGTGTTAAGACTGTGTCAATTTTATCCAAACGCCACTGTACTCAAAGGTGTAAGTTAACTTTTATATACATGACTGTATTCAGCTGTCATCTTTCCCATCGTCTCTTCTTCTGCGTTTTAAATAAACTGACAAAGATTCGAATATTTTCTGTGTTCAATTAAGAAGCGTCTTTTCAATTTTCAATATTATCTTTTTCAGTCTTGTTAAATTGCAACATAAACCGTTTTTAATCCGTTTTAAACCCACGTAATGTCAAATTTCACAAATAATGACATTTTTTTTTGTTTGTCACTTGGAAATTGATTTCATTTGTTTTGGGCCCAGCAATATTTTAAGGTGTATTAATTATGCCGAATTTTCTATCGAATGTAACCTCCAAAAAGACTTTTTGTCAGCACGAAATATTTTCGAAAATATACCACATCATAATCATCGACGCAAGCCCGCTTGTGCAATCGATAACAAGGACGACGTTAATTTACCATCAGCTGCTGTTCAGCTCTTCGACCAAAGATAATGGAATACAGAGATATATAACATTCCAGTTGAAAGGCGGCTGCCTACAAGCTGTTTTCCCGTAAAATTCATGAAGTCACGCACATATGCTCATTTCTTTTCTAGCATATGTGAGTTCATGAATTGGACTTTAATGCAAGAATTCGCTATTCCGAAATGTGTATTTCACTATTTTTTTATTTTAATCGAAGCCTTAACAAAAACTAAACAAGTTCAACACCAAACACAAAACAATTGAACAGCGCGATGCCTATAAAAGCAAAAGGAATGTTGACCGGCCATTAGCAACATGCGTTTTGTAGCTCACACGTATTCACAGACGGGGGTTGAAATTACAAAAACAACAATGTAAACAAATGGGTTTTGGGGGGATAGACGTACGAAAGATATCCATCTCTTTTATTCATTCATCTCTGTCTTCGACAAACAAAACTAGAATAAGGCGAAATAGTTCCAATGATGGAACAAACATGGAACGATTCTTTTTTGAGAGGGAAAGGAAAGGGTTGAAAGAGTGTGCAACTATTTTTATATGTAAATGCCGATTTAGAAAGAAATAATAATCGTCGACTTGCTTCTCGCAACATTTTTATTAGCGAAAATAAAAAAACAAATACATTTCATTTAATTTCAGAAAAATAACGATTCCTTATATAAAGAAAATAGCAATAAATGGAATATGTATAGAAAATTTAAGTTAACAAATGAAATTGATTTTCGACATGAATTGAAAGAATTCAATGGAGAGGAACTGCTAACGCAAAAGAATATGATGAAACGGATATGGAACTGTTAACATATCATTTATGCATATCAATGAATGCGAACACGAATTTCTATCTTTCCTCTTTCTTAGCACATACATGAATAGTTCCAATTCCCTTTATTTCCTTTTCGAACTCAAATTCCCCATGCATACAACCATCGTGCTGGGAGCAATGTTCATCAGTGTTCTTGCACTTTCTCTTCATTTTTCCCTCGAAGTGTAATTTTCCCTTTATTTCCTTTTCGAACTCGAGTTCCTCATACCTTTTTTATAAAATTTGTATTAATATGATTGTCACATTAATTATTAAAATCGCAGTATGTTAATATCATTA